>OU565269.1:0-2767500 GCA_913789895.3 Seladonia tumulorum | reverse complement strand
GATACAGAAGATTATAAGTTTGTTGCAAAGCTAGGGAATCTTAAAATTGTAGTACAGTTGTTAAAAGCAATTAATTTTCAGGAGGTATAATAACACAAAGCATCTTTATTTAACCATTAAGTGTATTTGATCTAGTAATTTATACATTTCATTTAGAGTGCAACATGCTTTGGGACTCAAAATGGCTTAAAAGTAACAGTGGAGGATGCAAAATGCATGCAAGCTAGTGCATACATTCCATCGCGTGTATTCCAAGAGTTTATCTTAAAAGAGGATGTTATCTTCCGAATAAATTTGAATATATTGGTTGAATGTCTTTGCATGTTTTGGAGCAATATCAATTCTCAAGGACATTCAGTGGCTCTACAACTTTTTTATAAAGTACATACAAACACATATATTCATGTGGTTATAATGACTTAACTAATTCACTTGTAAATGGACAGATAACAAAATAACTGACAAATAAAATTTATTTAGATCTTAAACCACAGATAGATATTTACAAACTTAATGTTATATAATCTGCAAATGGTAATGAACTAATTATAATGATAGGGAACTGGACATCCAGTAACGGTTTTGATAGAAGAAGATGGTATTATAACAGACTGTTCTTTAAAAACTCAAGATCCCGACGAATTGTTAGACTTTCATCTAGAACCAGAAAATGTTTTAAATAAAGTAGTTCTACAAACTGAATTGTTGAAAGATATATTATCAGAGCTTGATCAAACCAGTGATTTAATTGAGGTGGGACACAACTTTAAATATGTACGTTTATAGTTTGATAGCCTAATGGATCTATATATTTTTTTCAATTTGTCTAATCCTATAGCTTGTTCTATCGCCTTCTGCACCATATTTTCGAATCAGTACAGCCGGTCTAGCTGGAATTTGTCACATAGAGTTACCACACGATGGCGACTTGGTAGAAAATTTTCAGTGCACCTTAACAGCAGCATCTAGTTACAAATTGTCGCACATCAAGCCAGCTATGAAAGCCTTGCAATACGCTAATAAAGTTTCTTTGAGAACAAACACGAGCGGACTCTTGTGTTTCCAGTATATGGTCAAAACAGATGAGGGTCATACATGTTACATCGAGTATTATGTAAGGGCTTTATTTCTTCCTCGATTTTGCTTAAATAATCAGCAGTCGAAATAGTGTACACATATCAAAAATACTTTTTTCCAGATTTCTCCAGTAATAGATCCAAATGAGTAATTATACTATAGGTTTCTACAGAATGTTATAGGACTGTACATACATAGTAACAGGATCAAAATTATCAAATGTATTTTTTATGCGAATTATTCGTTTGTTTTTTGTAACACTAATTGTAAGTATATAAAAAAATATTATCTTTGTACAAAACTCGTCAGTTACTCCAATCTCTTTATTTATAAAGATTCCGTTTGTGCAAAAGCAAATAATTGAATTACATTCAAACAAGCGTAGAAAATATATAAACTGTCGGACTTCTTGCGACGTTATATAATTATATATTCAACGTATATAAACACGAATATACCGCGCTATCGGAACAGTGTGTGTGTGTGCGCATCTTTTCACTTTGGAATAGTAGTCGGAGAATTATACATTTCTACGTCGACCCTCTGCCATATTTTTTACATTTATAAACAAAAACAATGTATCATTCCTTGACTTGTAACGATAACTTCTGGCGTTGATAATCCATCGTTGGTCTGAGAAATATTTCTCCGTTAAGCATACCCTTACTCTACGAGCTTGTACACTCTTGTGCACACAATATCGTCGACTTTCATAATCTGCAACAGAAAGAAAACAAATAAACAATCTCACATGTACATTCAAAAGTTCGTAGTAGGTAATACTTCTGTCAGCTGAACCCCGAGGCCTCCGAACAATTGATTATCATTAACTTCATTATTGAACACTTCTTATTAAATTGTTCCAGTCACGAATACGAGAGGCATGCGGTAAATTGTCGGACCTTTTGACCAATGCGACAACCATTCTTATTATCATTAACCGTACGGGCCCTGTTATCTGTCGCCGTGTGTGTGTGTGTGTGTGTGTCGTTCAACCCTACGGAGCTGGCTTCCACGGCACGAAACCTAACTCAATTGAATCGTCAGGCTCATAATTCTTTAATGATCTCCCACGGTGCAAGATTACGTAATTGATTATCTGGCAGATTTTATTAGATCTGCCGTTGACCCTCGAGCCGAAACGATAATGAATCATCCGGCGAAACGAAAATGACCGGTTTCACACGGCCGGTTAATCGTACGATAATTTTCAGTCATACGCACCGCTTTCATTTCCGTCGGGGTGAACTCCCTCTCGATCGTGGTCACCTTCGTGCCCTTCTGTACCTGAAGGAGCTTGTTACCCTCCATGGTGCAGACGCTCTTCACTTTCCTGTCGTCCGGGGTCACCTCGTCGAACTCCTCGCCGAGCTTGAACTTGATCTCGGAATCCTTGAACGGGCTTGTCGTCTTCAGCGTGTAGAGATCGTTGTCCGCCGTCAATTCGACGACAGGGCTCAGACAGCTGCCCATTTTACGGATCATCACACCCACGCCTGAAAGTAGAGGAAGCACGGTTTAGAAATCTAAGGCGAATTGAATGAACGGTCATCAGAAACCGGTCTACGCTTTGCTAGAGGCTCCGCACGTGCACGCAAAACAAGAAGAAGACGCGTTCGTCATCGGATGCGCAGGGGAGTGCACGGTCGTCCAACGCGAATTCGCAGACAAAACAAAAAGCGTTACGTCACCTAAGGCTTTCATGATTTCGTCGAAGTTTTCGCTGGACTGCAGCTTGTAACGTTTACCGTAGAAGGCGGACAACATTTTGTACGATTTGCGTTCTTTCCGCGACCGACCACCGAAAGGAATGCAGAGAGCAAACTGGACGCCAGCCGACCGATTACCGTATATATACTTCAAACAACGATACCGCACGGTCCCTTATCAATCGTATGTGAATCACAGCTCCGGTTTGATTAATGCGGCAACTAATAAAAATCGCAAACTTTGAAGTTTGAACTTTTGTGATGCTGTCTGCGATCCCGTTGCTTGTTTACGATTGATACTCTATCTGTCGGGAACTCGATAATCGTTAACTCCGCCTGCAATCTTCCCTCTGCTCTTTTTTTCTAATCGACAGACAATTGGAATATAATACAATTTTATGTAACGTCGCGTACATGATACACTACGTGGAGCGATTGTGTAACGCGAACCCTTTTTTCCCGTTTAAACGTGTTCCCCGCGCGTTGCGGACAGAACCATTTCAACGGGAATCGTTTACGTTATTTTGTTACAGGTATATATATTATATAATGATGATCGATATTCTCAGTCGCAATTCTCGGAGGCGATTGTGGACACGAGATCTCAAATAACATTGTGGCGCCGCAATGCACGGCACCGTGTAAGCATGCAATTGTCGATCGGCCGCCGTTCGAGGAAGCTATAATTTATGTTCCTTCATAGCATCAGTCAACAGTTTGTCGCGTGGGCTACACCGATCAGTGTGAACTTGCTGTTTTATTTAATTTCCGGTACTCGTCTGGAAATGACTAGAACACGCTGTGAGAATGCAGAAACGTAACATGTCTTGACGTTTAAAACGTTCATGTCTTATAACGAAATGTTTTCGTCGAAAGAAAATTTTATTGCACTAAACGTACCACCACCGGTCAAATGACCGATTCTACATTTTTTATTTGACATTTGTCATTTTTGTAAGCCAGCATGGTTCTGTTACTTTTATAGCTTGGTACGTTTAGTGTTAAAGCGTCACTCAGCGACCACAACAATTGGGTGGAATTGAGAAGTTAAGATTTGTGACGTTAATTAAATCTAAAGAAGTAATTCCGTCACTTAAATACGGGCGACATGTTTAAATAGAATGGGATTTGATTTGAATGATTTTAGACTTTAAATTACGTTATTGTTGCATTTAAGATGAAAAGGAATTGAACCTATTTAGCCTTAGAAGGATTTACGCTAAAGACTCTTAAGCTGCGTGCGGTGTTTTAAAAAGCCGAACGGGATTAATTAGAGCTGTCGTCAGGCGATGGCCGGTGACCATGGGTCATGCAACTGCCAGTTGTCGCAGAGATATTTGCCTTATAATAAGGACATTACTCTTAATTGAAACTAACCGTTAAATGGATAAGGTGAGAATAGCGTTTTTGCGCTAAGATTGCGCGGAAGTTATTCATGACTAAAACCTGTTTGGTTGTAATTCAAGCAGTATTAACAGCATATTTATGCCTTCTCGAACTTTAAACGACGGTAATACGTACAAGATAAAATTTTGCATAAGATTTGAATTTTGAGTACAAATGTTCGGACAACAATCGTGTGAATATATGAACATCACCATTTTTAATAGACTTCACGGTTTCTTTAATTTGTGTCAACTATGACTACGCGGTAATGGAAATGTATCGCGTAAACATTGGGTCAAAGACTGGATTTCTTTTAACAGAATGAAATAATAATTCTTTTTCACTTTTATACGTGTATTGTTAGAAACCAATAATATAATACACTGTAAACAGTGTACTGTTTTTGCTTCGAAAGTACGGAAATAGTTAACACCGCGACCCTGTTCTGAATATGTTAAATCGAATATTTGCAAAACACGCTTTCTCTCGGTCAATATAACATTGATGACGTATTTTTCTTCGCTCGGTTATGAAAGCGACACGTTATGTAAATCCGAGCAGGAAACAGCAATATTATGTTCCCAGATAATTTGCGACATTCGTTTTATTTCTGCTTCAAAATTTGACAAAAAGTTTGGTTCAGTTGTTAGCAATTTAAATAAACTTATAAGAATATAAATCTATATTAACCACATAAATACGGATCGATAAACATTATAGGTGTTACTGGACTTTTTGGAAGTTGTTCTCATTTATTTCCTCAACAGCTATAAATAAATATATTGTTGCTTACGCCGAACAACATACAACCATATAAATACGGATCGATAAACATTGTAGGTGTTACTGGACTTTTTGGAAGTTGTTCTCATTTATTTCCTCAACAGCTATAAATAAATTGTTGCTTACGCCGAACAGTATTACTACCTCTCATTCTTCCTTATGTTGCATTAATATGATTCCGTATGCTTACTCGTTAGCGATAACGAGAGATAAGAGTTATTCTACACTACGCGAGCTCATCCTAAATGCAGTTCATTCGCAGACGGAATAGTATTATGCAAGAATACTTGTCGAGTCTTGCTCGTTCCTTCTTACGACTTTTACCGATCCCCCGGGATCACGCCCACCGTTCCGAACGATTCCGATTTGCCCCGTGCGTTGTCAGGCCGCTGGTGCCGGTCAATGTGTTTTTATTAAGTCAATTTCACAAGTACCATACATTAGTCCGATTCGACTGACAATTGCGATTTATTAATCTTGCCGGTGAATTAATTCAAGTGCTAAATTGGAGTTCAATCGGACCCCGCTTCTGGCACATGGCGGGAATTAAGCAGTGAGGTCAGGTCGTTGCACGGCCACCGGGGGGCATAGTTCAACGTATTCAAGTTGATTATCTTATTAGAATATTCAGCTAACTCCGATATTAGAAAATACGAATCGTCCCGCGAAACCACGATTCCGCGGCCACATTTGTTAACGGCTCGGGGGATAGTCACGTGACTTTTTAATTAATAATTTCCATTCACAGACTTAAGATCCGTCTTGGACTTGAGGCACGTAAAACCATTTTTAGCCTATTTTTTGTCGGTAATGTAGTCACTCTACCTTATCGCGAATCTACGAAGACCGGGGGCGAGTCAACATTCAAATTGTTCCGTCGTTCTAATCTTCTTGCTATCAGTCAACGACAACACGGCTGATACGCGCGCAGAGATACGCACACGTAGTTGTGTATTTATAAACAAACGTCGTCTACGATCTACCGGGGGTCCCGTCACCTTGAGACCTGTTTACCGGCAGTGTATCATTCAATTATACAAACGACAAATGTCAATTCTTTCAAAGCGATTTTCGATCAACAATTCCGAGACAATTCGCGTAACACAATCGGCAGCGATAACGGCATCGGCGAACGCAGTCCAACGTTCGAGAATTCCAACGATTCCGCGTAGTCATCTCGCGAGGCAGTCCGCGTCACGGGGAGTGTCCTTTCCCCGGATCGCGTAATCGCGACACGATGGTTTATCGATTTAATACGTACCGAGGGCCTTCATGAATTCGTCGAAATTCTCGCTGCTGAACAGCTTGTACCGCTTTCCAAGGAACTCTTCGATCGGCATGACGACGATCGATAGGAACTGTCCGGACACGTGATCGAGAGGATTGTCGGTCCAAAGGACGATTGTTTCAACGGGGCTGACAGAGAGACGCAATGGGAATACGGACCGATGCTCACTGTCTTCACGCCGGCTCTAGACTGACTAGGATCCGGGAGGACGAGGAACGTTAAAGGTGTACACGATCTCGGCCAGTGTGAACCAACTATACAGTAGTACATAGCTCGCCCCTCCCGCCCTTCTCCCGTTCCCACCTACCGCGTTCCTTCGTCTCTCTTTCTCGTTTCTGTACACCCCGTTCGCGCCCTTCCCACTTTCGGGTCGTTCTCATCTCGCTTCAACGTATCGTCGTCGGCTCCTTTCGTCCTTTACTCGAAAATATTCTTCTCTCTTTCCGCAGTTTCGCTTGCGCGCTCGCCCCCTTCCTTCCCGCCCCTCCGACCGCCCCCCACTGCCCCTATCCACGTCGAAATATTCGCAGCTGCAGCTCAGACTCGATGCCCACAGTCTCTCTTTTCAACATCCTGATTTCTTTCGTTTTTATTACCGCCAAATTGCTTTCACCCCCTTTTATTTCCACGCGCGAAAAACAAGAGACTGCTTTTAAAAAATGACTATCCCTGATATTGGGTTTGGCTATGATCAATGAAACATCCATTGGTAGCTGAAAGTTTAAGTGAACGGAGCTTTTTAATTAATTCCACTCGATACGAGACTATTATTGCAACCCGGTGATTTATATTTCTACGATAAGGCTTGTATTGTGTATGAAAACAAAACTCTTTATCTGATCGGTTATCAATGGAGCTACCTTCTATTTCGACATTGCATATTTTCAGATAAACGAACGATTTTTAATCCACAATCAATGTGTGCAACGGTATAATTACTTCGCAGGATTAATATAACATTAATCGCGATCAATTGCTCGACAATGGAGCGACGGTGGTGTATGGGATCATGCGCAGCCACTGCCTAATTGTACCGGTGTTCGTACGCCATTGGACGATGCGGAACCGCGCGCGATGCGGCAGCCAATCAGCGAGCTGCGCGATCAAAGTATGAACGCAATTATTCAGAACGTTCAAACGGATATTTTTGATATATCCCCGGTTATTACACAGGGTGTCGCAGGAGTTTCTGAGTTATCAGCATGTGAACTGCAACAGCTTATTCAGGAAAAGTCATCAAGTTCTAATTAAACTTCAGCGATATGAATTTTTTATCTCTATTGTTTGTGGGATCCCGCGAACAATCGATGTAGGACTCCGATGCAATCAGATAGTGCAAATTATTTACACGACGAACTGCGCAGTTTCTGAACGCGATTTATTACTCAATTAGTATCAGGTCGTCCCGTAAGTTCGTGCCGTTTACTCTTGTACCATTTAAACTCTAAAAATAAAATATGTAAACACCCTTTCATTCCACAACCACTTCTGACCTTTTTGGCAAAGACATCATACCGTCACTATAAAATAATATATACATATCCACGGCACGAACTTATGGGACGACCTAGTATGTTGCTTTTTTTCTGTTCAGCAATCGCTTTACAAGGAATAGACTAATCAGAATGGAACCGCGTGCGTGTCGCAAGGCATGTTTCCCCGGCGGTCCCTCCCCGTTTATCTCGATCATCCCTCAAGGTCCACGGGATCGCGCACAAAAGACGGCGGCGGTAAGTATAGCGTTTCATCCGGCGTGGTCGTTTTCGCTGCGTTTGCCAAACCCCTCGGCATGGTCGATAACGGCGCGGTGGAAACGCGACGGACGTGACCGCCCGCGTTACCCGCGTCCATTCTCGCTGAGCATGGTGTCCGCACGATCACGTAGCAACGCGCGCCACATGCGACGCACGCGACCCGTGCCCCGAGACGCATTTGGCAACGTCGAAACAGCCCGAATTCCGCTTCGACCACGGGCGAGAACGCGAGACGTGTTGGTCCGTGCAATGTTGAACGTATCCGGGCAATGTTACTCCTGGTTCGCGAGTCCTTTATTTCGTTTTGTCCAGCATCGACGTGGATTCAATTCGAATTACTCCCCGGTGCGGAGTATTATTCGACGAAACCGTCTATTTATAAAGTTAGCGAATACCTTTGACAACCGGTTCCAGCCGATCACCGGTTTCTCGCCGCGTTATTATAAATCCGGTGCGGTCGATGAGCGCCAGTATCACCGCATTGGAAATGCGGCGACGACCGGCCGGCCAACGGGGACGCGCCGCGTCCCGCCGCACCGCGTCGCGTCGTGGCGTGTTCCACACATTTACAGTCGGGAACGAGGAAAGGAGGCGAACGAGCGAGCGCGCGGAGCGGAGCGTAGCGGCGCGACAAGCTCGCCCCGCGGGTTCCGCTGGCTTTCAGCCTCTCTCGCCGAGATAGATTTGGCAACGCTGCGGCATAGCAGCGGCATAGATTCCGCTCCGCAACCGCAACCGCACGCCAGGGCTAGCGCCATGATGCCAAACCAAGCTAGCCGTGCAACGGTTTCTCCGCAGTGACGCGCAAGCTGCCGGCGACGGCGTAGCGTACACGGCTCGAATTGCCTGCTGCGGGAGACACGTTTCCGTCCAAATATTCTGTTTAGATTTTTTTTCCCCGTCGTTTCGACCGGTCCTTCGTTCTCGCGGTCGTTCGCTCACGATCATACCGATTTCATAACACGTCGACTGCGTTTATTGACCGGCTCGTGCCCGTCTCCGCGCTCCCGGATTAATCCGAATCGATAATCCCGTATCTCTGGTTTGTCTTGTTCAGAAAAACAGTCCACCAGTTTCATCCCCTATTCTACTATTATTTATTCTCAATTCTTCCTCTCCGCTCTCTCTCTCCCTTTCTCTGTTTCTGTCTCTCTTTCTGTCCTTCTCTTCGCCTCCCTGGTTATCTTCACTGGCACCTGTTTTCGAAAGTTAAAAATTTCCAACGAAACGGGACAAAGGGACAATCGAACGTGAAGCCGCCAAGGGTGGTTCCAGGGCGGCCGGTGTTACTCGCTATGTTCGATACGGAGAAATTTATCGAGGAGATAGAGAAAAGGCCTGCGATTTACGACGTGAATCGCAGCGAGTACAACGACCGTAACGCCAAGATGACCGCGTGGGACGAGGTCTGCCAGGTGATGGTACCGAATTGGGCGCGCTTGACGGACGAGGAGAGAAACGTAGAAGGTATACCACAACACACAGTCTCTTGCGATCGATTGATCCGGATTCCTCCGCTTGCACTTGCCCGACCCTGGCACTGGTCGCCACGACCACGTATATCTGCGGTCATTTAAAATTAGTTTTAATATCGGTTTTTCCTTTTCATCCGTGCCGATTATGAGAGCGCACGATTGTTCGTTTACATAATACCGTACGATGAAAATAGCGGTCTTGAGTTATTCTATACTTTCCTTAGAAACTCCGGCCGTTTTCATTTCTCCCGAGGAATCCCATGATATACGGGAGATATTGTTATCTGCCCGAGCGATTTAGATGGTCGATTAACAGCCGTTCCGCACGGCAGAACGCCGACCGATACTAATTACCCCGGGACGCCATAGATCGTATCGTCTTCGATCCGCACCGTATCGGCACAATCGTATTATTCTTTTTTTTTCTCTTGTCCAGAGAAAAATCTACGCGGAAAATGGAGGAACATCCGCGACTATTTCATGAAGGAGCTGAAGCTGCAGAAGTCGCAGAAATTGGGACCGTCCGGTCGGAAACGGAAGAAATACATGTACTTCGATCAGCTGCAGTTCCTTATGCCAACGGTGGAGAACAAACGGTCGGTATAGTGTTCGGGCGTATCGCTCCGGTGCGAATGAAACGGTGAACGGCACGGGATTTATACTAGCGCTTCTGTGCTCCGCAGGAATATTACAATAGGACTGAATAATTTCAAGTCGGAGGATAGCGAGGGTGAAGTTGACAATCCGGTGATCGAAGAATACGATATGCCGTTGGCCCACACAGCTCCTCCCATAACGGCGGCCAGAGAGTATCTTCAACCGGGCGCATCCTATAAAATGTGTCCCCGTTATCCGAAACAGCTTTGCGAGACGTCGTTCGCGTCCTTCGATAATGAAATTCACGATATGCTGTCGTCGCATAGCAGCCAACGGATCGCCTACGACGAGGACGACTACGACAAAATGTTCCTGCTTTCCTTATTACCTATCATACGACAAGTACCGGAAGAGAAGAAGCTGGACGTCAGGATACAGATACAACAGGTTCTGGCGCTGGCTATACGTCCGTCGGATAACTAGCAACGTTAGTTTCTCGGTATCTGCGAGCGATCTGTGGCGATTCATAAGACTTAGAGCGTGTATATATATATGTGCCCATAATTATGAAAGTGGTCAGTCATAAAAAAAAAAAAATTACATTGAATAAATTTAGTTTAAAATCATGACGTGTGAAATAAGTGATAAATTCATTTTTTTTTTAATTTTGACAGACCACTTTCATAATTATGGGCACATATACATATACATATATATATTATATGTACGCGTTTGTCCGATCCGCGGCGATATTTCCACGGTTATCGCGGAGAGGCTTACAGAGCGACACAATATTTTCATTAATTTGATATCACCAGTAATACATTATTCATCTTTCAATCTTGAACACGGTGTGAAGGTGTACATTTTTGTAGCGGTACAAGCCACTTCAACGTCGGCTACGCTTCGGTTACGTTGATTCCGATAATTGCTTGATAATAACTACGTAGGTCGCGAACTGTTCGAGTTACCGATACAGCGATAACGCGTGTTTGACGAACATCGTGGCACAGCGTAGACTCGCAGGGACTGAGCACGACTTATGGATTACACTTCGAGTACCTATACCTGTGATATTATACGAGGGAAATGTCCTTTTGATAAATGCAGAAGTAGAAGATAGAAAATTTATATGACGTGGCAATGTTACTGTAACGGAAACGCGATGCGCACGCGGTCTTCACGTGCAAGATCGGTACATGTATTTTCGTAATTTGAAATAAATATTAGTTATATTTTATCGATACTGTTTGAAAACGTGGAAAATTATGGGAATTGTTAATGACGAGTTATACGGGAGATAACGTTGCCCGCGACGTTACTTGTAGTCGATAAAGAGAATTCGTCCGTGTTGAGGGTCGCGCCGACAGATGGCAGCACCTACGCCTCTCTCACCCGAAATTTCCGTTCAGCACACGAACGCAATAGAAGAGTACTTAATTTAGGAGATCGAGTTTAATTATAATTCAGGTTAGTTTATACGTGTATATATGTAACACTTATCACCGATTACGTGTACCCAATTATTTCGTCGTTGATTGTTCGTCAATTACAAATAAAACGATTACAACACTCCGCTCGCTAATTAAATCCCACGGCATGTATCGCGCGTCGTTAGCGGTGGAGGAAAAAAGGGCGACGGTTCGAACAAATTTCACGATAACGAACTGTTTTACATAAGCGCGGGTCAACACCGGGGGCGTCTATTATTTCCCCGGGAAACTCGACGACGGCGCGAATGACGTCTTAGGAGATTTCAAAGCGCCGATCTAGGAAGACATAAAATTTCATCAGGAGTTGGCGGACCCGTTTCCGAGTAGGTGTAATCGGCGGCTTCGATTGAACGCGCACCTTTATATTTAGATGCAGGGGCCGGCTTTCTGTCTTCGTTCTAAAAGGGACTAGCTTAAGGCCAAGGCATAGTCACGTGACTTTTGCAGAGTTACCAGATCGGTAACGGCTGTATAATTTCCGTTCACATGTTCTTATATAACGACGAAACGTTGTGACACGTAAAACAATTTTTCGCCTATTTTTGTCGGTAACGTGATCACTCTACCTTATCGCGAATCTACGGAGTTTTGGCTCAATTTTGCCGTCCGCTTTCTCCCAGTAATTATACTCATTGCTTATCGTAGATATGGCCCTGGACGTGGACAACGATGACGTTCTAGGACAAAGCGTGTCTTTCCTCGGAAGCGATCTCGTCGTTTGCATTATTTCTGCCGGGCGCAAACTGGATTTAATTATTCACCCACGCATTCGTGGCGTGTCCGCGCTACAGCATAAAAAGGTATTCTCGTAATGTACCTAATTATAAAGCAGGTAATGAATCCCATGCAGAACTCTTAATCCACGGTGTTTCCGTCGAATTTTCGTCCGCAGTAACGAACGCTCGGTGCGTTAAAAAATACATCCGATTTCGTTATCGAAGCGAAATCATGTCGGTGATGTCCAAATGACGAATTTGTTAACTTAAGATTCGTTACCGGTCCATACAGCGCACGTAGCTCTGACGTCAAACGAAATTCTGATCCGAATCGCTTGAACGAAACGCGTGAAGCAGATTGAATTCGGATTCGGGTCGAATAACATTGATTGCTCGTTCAGCGGGAACTCAAAATGGGGTTGATTATCGTAACGTATTGATCGTTATTCCCCCGTTCGAAAAAAAACATTTGTCCGCGAGTTCTATGTAAATCGTGATAAACCATCGAATGGATCACTCGGCGCGATGTTAAGAACTGCGACAGCGCTAGCAAGAAAATTTTGCCGCTCGTGACATTTCCTTTGTCATCGGGCATTTACGATCGAACATCCGAACAATGGGGGTTGCATCGTTTCTGCGCAGCATTGTTTCCTTTTTTTTCTGTGCGATTTGTGATTTTCAACCCGATCGAGACAAAGGCCGGAACGAAAAAGGGAGGATGTCGTGATACCTGTCGAACTAGAGTTCAGTTCTCTATGTAATCTGACAATAAATCATTTCGGCATTGTTGCGCCCGTTCATACGGTGGATAATAATGACAAGCGAATGCGGCATGCGCTTATGTGAATGGGCGAGAAGGAATTAATCGTTCGCTTAACCCCTTGCGCAACATCGGATCGGACTGGTGATGAGGTTTCCGAACGGAATCCACTACATGTGTGTGTGTGTGTTATTAATAGACTCTGGATCAGTATACTAACAGGAGTAGGTGACATTTTAATCTCACCTTTCTCACAAGAAACTTCTAAGATGGAGAAACGTAGTGTTCCTTTATTTTATAAAATAGTCTTTTTTGTCGCTGCCAGTATATAGGGTGTCCGTTTTATCCCCTATGCATCCCCACAACATTTTTTTTTCACGTTATGTAGCGAACCAATTGTTTCAACTTCTCAGAAAAATTCAAGTAGTATAGTCCAATATTTAAAAAGTTGTATATAAATTATTGTTAAAGAAATGATATTACAATCAAACCTGTTTTTGTGCGGTCTTTTTCTATGCAATTTTTTTTTGTGCGATTTGTTTTGTGCGATTTTTTTTATGCGGTATATGAATGCCAACGATAGTGACATTATCAATAACTTCGCAGATTATGAAGACGGACAAGAAGAACCGGATTCTGGGAACTCAGATTCAACCGGAACTGAGGGTTTGAAATTCTAAAAAGAGCTTCGTCGCAAAAGCTTATCACTGACTTCATGGTAACAAAAATAAATCAACTCTGATATCTTCAAGCGACGAAAACCATTTTGAACCAGTTCGTCACAACAGGATGAGCGTTTTGGACTACGGACGAGTAGTATTGAATTACCTGCATTCTGAATTTAAATGGTACAAGAGTAAACGGCACGAATTTATGGGACGACCTAATATATTATTAATTCCCTTTAAGTTGAAATGAAATCCTATTTCATCGTAGTCAATATTTAGCTATTACAAAAAACACGTAGTTATACAATGAATGTTATACAAATGTTTTATTTTTTTTTTTAAATAGATTATAAGCATCGAAGAAGCTCTAATCATTGGAATCGCAAAACAAATAGCAGTGCAAGGGGTTAAGAAACCGGGCATCTGTAATCAGCGTCGAACGACGTGCGCGTAAACGTGCAAGGGTTGCCAGCAACTAGTGGCGTTTGCCGAAGCTGTGCCCTCGCCGAGGCCTCCTTTCCCTCCCATTCACTCCCTCCCTGAATAGACAGCCCCTCTCCCCTTCGGATCTCCACGTATCAACCCCTACCGCTCAGCCGTTTCTCTCGCCCTCGCTCGTTCACGGTTCCCCTCTTCTCTCTGGTTGTCTCTCTCCCCCAACGACACGCGCGGCTTTCTCTCGCGCGCGCGTTCTTCTGCCTGTGGAGCGACTCTCGCAGCATCCATCTGCCCGCTCCGGACTTCAGTTCACATCGAGAACGCGGCACCGTCGGCACCCTAAGGACCTATCCTAGACCCTGCGGAAGTCACCGCGGATCCATCGAACTTTCTTGTGGTACCGGTCGCCCGAGAGGATTCGCAAAGAAAAAGGAACGGGACCGATCGATCCTATCGATCAACAATATTCGGAGCGATTCCGGACCGAAACAGAGATCTTGCCAAAAAAGTTCCCGTCGAAGATCGGTCGATGGTACCAGATCTGCGATCTTCGTTTCCTTTACCACAATCTCGACGACCTTTCCAAGGAGACTTCCACACGTCTGAGATCCGCTCGGATCGGCGCGGCGAGACGATCAACGTTTGATCCACACACACACACTCTCTCTCGGAGCCCGTTTGTTATTCCGGTCGAGTGTCGCGACCCCGGAGGACACGGAATCGGCTGTCGCGCGGTAACGGATGCCTTAAGGGGTCGCCGGAATAAAATTAGGTAATCGCATTTGATGCGGATAGGCGAAACACGCTCGAAGCGTAACCGTTAAGGGTCGCGAGAAACAGGAAGGGTAGAGGAGCCACGAGGGCTCGCGAGGAGACTGAAGAAGAGGGACTTCCCACGAGACTGCCGGGGGTTGTTGCCCAGCCCCGAAGTAGCGAACATCGGGCCCGGATGTTCGCAAGAACGAGACGCCGGAAACGCTGCCACGTTGGAAGGGAAAATATTGACGGCCGTCAACAAGTTCCTTACGACATCCCCTTTGGTTAACAAAGTCAAGCTGCTGATGGTGAGTGTCTCTTCTTCTCCTTTTGTCTATCCCGTCGTCGCGGCGCGCCCGCGTCTCTTCACCTCCGCTCGGCACAGTTTCCCCGCGGCGACCTTATTAAGGAACTAGTTATTATCCGTCGAATTCGATTGCTATGGCCAACGAGATTCTTCGGGGGGAATTTCTTGAACGTATTGTGGTGGTACAACATCGGCTAGGATATATATATAGGACGCACGGAGACGGGCGGATCGCATTGTTTAATCGGATCAAGCGATCCAGTTTGATAAGAGGATCAATTTTAACGGCCGACACACAGCCCCGATGTTTTTTCGCTTAAAGCTACCCCGGTTTCCGATAGACTGTTCCAATCGGTATCAATTAACCGGGCGGCATCAACTTCAAATTTCCCGTCTGATTGCAATAACGGTTCGTTTCGAAGGTTTAACCCTATATGGGCCCGTGTAACTTTCAAGTCACATGCTAATATATCGACATTTTGCCAAATAATTTCAATTTTTTCACAAGATGACGTACACGTCTTAACCCTACAATAACGAGCCAGACTCGTCATGAAGATTCTGAATGGAGTGTAATAAATGTGAACGTTATTAATTTCCTTTAAATCGAAATAAAAATCTACTTTTTTGTAGTTGATATATATCCTTTGAGGAAAATGTAAACATACAATAGATATAAACTATCTCTTTTTTTCTATGAAATTCTGAACGATGAAGAATTTCTAATCATTATAATCACAAAATAAATAGTAGTGCAAGGGGTTAATTATATAATGTCTCCGAGATAACCAATAACAATATCGATGACGGTTAGCAGCACCATCGACTCGAAATATCAAAGTGAATGCTTTGCAAGTTGTCTGCAAATAGAAACCATCGGAACAAAATTCGGCCCATAGAAATGTTGCAACACGAGCAGCTCGGACGGGACGAGGATGGTCGTCGGAACATGGTTCTCGCGCATAACCGCGCGCTCCATTATGCCCCGGCGACAAAAAGCCACAAAGAAAGCCCCGGGATGTTTTGCCGCGTAAAGAAACGCCACTCGAACGACGTTACTGTGGCAGCACGGTGGCGTAAACGCGAGTAATAGAGCGCGTATAGTTTTACGACGCGGTTACTTCCGCTTTGGCCGAAAAAGAAAAGAAAAACCTGCATGCTCCGATCCGAGCTTCCCGGACACAATAAAAGCCGAATTATATACAGGGAAATGGTCCATGGAGGCTCTCCATTCATTTTTACCGCTCGCGTTGATGCTGCTCGGACGGCACTTTTAATTGCGCGCGATTATCTAACCCGACACTTGTTTGCACTCCATTAAACCTTTCCTTTTTCTGGTCGACGCGGTACCGTGCTCCTCCTTGAAATCCTCTGCGGACGGGTTCTAAAAACGACGCTTAAAGAGCGCGGATGTACCAGCAATGTAAGCAATTCGTTAGCACAGTGGTCCCAATCGACGAATTAGAAGGAAAAAATACTAAAATCATTTTTTTCTACCGAGCACAATACCATTGTTTATATATTGTTTCAGTCTGAATTGAACGAGACCATAACGAAGTCAATAGGACTACTCAATATCATACATATAATTTTTTTCAATTTTTATTTCATTAAATAACACATTAATTCGATGGAATTTTTTAGGTTTCTAGCTTGGCATTCAAAGTATTAAGACTAATGCAAGAGATAAATTCACTGATACGTGTCTTTCGTTATCGTTGATTTCGAACTTTTCTCCTCCTAATTCATCGATTAGAAACACTGTGCGCCGCGTAGAATCGCTTTCGCTGGGGGGAAAAAAAAGAACCGAGAAAAAGCAAGGTGGTCCGCGAAGATGGGGAAAACAGCGCGGAAAAAGTAATTCCTGCACGAAGAATTTGGTGTTTTGCCAGAAAAGTTGTACGGATCGGTCCACAATAGACCGAAACAGCGGACGCTGATAACGCGGAATCGATGTGGTGCAGAATCGTCACTGTTCTTCCCACTTTCATGCTATCTGCGCGCATCTATGTCCGCGATTTTTCCCCGAAAGCGAACAGGCCAGCAACAGGACACTTCGTTCGCGTTATTTTAACTTGTTGCTCGATACGCTACCCGATCGCGGGGCATTTGTCTGTTAATTATCGGATTACAATAGACACGGGGTTTCTATTACCGGGGAATTGCATGGGATTGCTCGTCGGAATGCGTTAACTATAACTACGAGCGGAATGATCAAAGGGACGTACCTAATAGTTTCATACCGCATCCGAAACAGAGAAACAGCTGGTTGGCAGCGAGTGGGGGTGCACAAGCGGGAGAGGGGGCGACTAACAGCAATCTTATCAGTGACCTGGTTGTCCGCGATTAAATTTATTCAAAAGACGATCACCTTGGGCGCCTGACCGTCGTAAACGAGATCCGCTAGGAAAAGAAAACCGCTCCCGATCGAACACACAAGTCACGTATCCTCCATGAGGTCCGAGCAGCTTCTCGGGGAGAGTTTCTCTTTATTAAATTCCGCTTGACAAGCCGTTATGCTTGAGATATGCATCGATTTTGATTGCCTCCGTTCGCCGTGTTTCAGACTTATACATTTCTAAGTGTTCCTCCGAGATCTATTAGTCACTTACGCGACGAATCCTCAAAATTATGAAACCGAACCGAACCGTTGGGTACATCTTACCGTCGCGGGCCATCTCGTATTTTGCTTCTCGTTAGTGAGTAACTACGCAGGGTGAATGGGAAACCTAATATGGACCTTACGATAGACCAAAGACTATATTTGCACCACCTCCCCCTCCGACTGGTAGCTTCGAGGCGAATGTTGTCGGAGTCGTACAGGAGAGTAGGGCAGTCCGAATCATCGTAATAAGAGATACTACATCGTAGTACAATTAATTGTATAAAATGGTGTATTCTTTAGAAGAACGAGTGGAAATAATTTTTACTTACGGAGCTGATGAGTGTGCTTGTTGAACTGCTGCTACGTTTAACACGTTGACTGCCATGTCACCCATATGTGAGTGACGGTATTATTTGTCCAAGTTTTAAAATGAATTTTTACGCAAATATATTAGGATCTATAGAAGAATAGGATAGAAGAATAACAAAAAATCAACATTATATTTATAATGTACAAGGGTTGTAGACGAAATATTAAAAATAAATGATATATTAAATATTTCCAAGTATTGGACATGGCGCAAAACCGAGTCAGTCTATTTTTCTTGCCATTGCTAAACGAGGAGACATTAATTATTGAAAAAAATTCTTAAGTTACTTCCAACTATGATAAAAATAATTATAATGTTGATTTCTTGTTATTCTTCTATATTCCTAGTAATAAATAATGATTTATAGAAATCTTGTGGTTACCGGTTCAGTTTTGCTCCTTACTGTATTTCGAATCACGCGAATATCGAACAGGGCGATCCATGATCACACGCCGGTAATCGTCATTGCGGTGACGCAGCTCCGAGAGCCACGAGTTGAACATGTGTGATCCTGAGAGCGTTCGGCGAGCATTGTCCCCGTGGAAGGAGACTTCTCGTCGGAGTTGTACGAACCCCGAGGAGCTTCTACGTATGCTCCACGTCATTCCTAGCGTTCCGATATTGTCGACGAATGCCCGGCCCACCGGAGGATTCGAAATTCCGGACGTGCGCGGAGACAAACGGCCGGACACGCAGATTGTTCCGAGGCGTTCCTAAAAGAATGCACCGCTCTCGGGCCAACTGCTGACCCGAACGCGATTCAAGGCATTCGAACGGGGTTACACAAAAGCGAGCATTATCAGCAACCGGGCCGGCCTATCGCGGTTCCCATCGGCCGTTTCCCAGTTTTATCGGTTAACGGAATTCTCGCGACTCTTCCCGTCTGGCTGTTGACTTTTCCAAAAAAAGGATCGCTTTTCTCCTTTCATTTTTTTTCCAATTCGGAATTTTTTCCTCCGAACGCCTACGGTAGTCCCGACAGTTGTGGTTCCGCCGTTGATTGTGCTCGGCGAAACTATGCGAGGGCTGACTCCTGCTTCGTTAACGGAATACCGGTTGGTCCGAGCGGTTACGCGGAGAATTCGTGTTTGCTTCTTGCAAGGGCCCCGAAGTTGGACGCGTGACGGCCCGCAACCGAATAGGGAGAATCCGAAGACGATGAAACTCGATTTCTGTTCGAACGAGCGGAAACAACTTCCTTCGGGAACAAGCAAAGTATCGCGGTAAAAAGGGGAGCAGAGCGGCGAAGATTTTTCCGGGGAAGGGAAGAATTGATACGTTTGCGCTATGAACTTCTTCCCGCCACTCGTGTCCGCATCGAATTTATTTAAAAGTTTGGATAACTCGGTCAAGATGTGTATTCAAATTACCGAACTTATTCCCATCGTTCCTGTCCAATGAGGATCAGCATCTGTTTGGAAGTTTGAACAAGCTTTTTCTTTTTTTTTTTTTACGGCCAATACCGGTCAGAGGAAAGCGTACAAAATGCACGATGGTTTAAAAAGTTTCGCTCTCGAAGATGAACAAGTTTTTGGACAAATGGCGTTCCGATGTGTTATGCTTAAGCCGATTACATTATAACATCCGGAGGCACCGTCTTTTGCAAACACGCGTATTTGCTTGATACTCGAGCCAATTTCCATCGAAAATCACGGCAGGATTTTGCCGCGCGTTGAAATCCCTCGGCGCTCTAGTGTTCCGTTATGTTGCCTTCCGTATTGAATTAGTTCCCATCAATTACCCCGTCCACCGATTCTCGAATTAGGCCGATATCTATTCCGGAAACCGAATTAAAACGCGCATTACGTTGTGTAATTGGCTCCCGGTGCCCGGCGGCACACATTTTTCTCATCGGGCGCCGACAGTTTATTTAACATCGTAAAATAATTATCTTTCGATTCCGCGACTCGACAAATGTTTGACGCAAACACTGCGGCCCGCGGTCCGCATTCGATTCCGCGTTTAAATTGCCGAAAGTCGAGCACTTTTTGAACATTCTGTCTAGAAATCGATGCGTCGACTGCAACTGCGCTAAACGTGGAAGCGGTGGATAGTAATACGTTTGTAATTTATTTATTGTTCGTAATGAACATTGTTCGCTTGCCACTTCCTTGCCATATTCGAGAAATTTTAATTAGGAAATGTTAGCTCGAATGTGGTATTGGGACGATCATTTTCGTATGGCTTGCAGTGGCGTTAATACTAGGTTCATGGAGCACTAAAAATTAGTATTTTACATTACTTTATGAAAATAATAATGTATATTGAGTGTATTGAAATTGAAAATCGTAGTTCGAAATAGCGAAAAAATTATAAATTCTAACTTGAGATTTTACGGAGACGTTTCCAAAGAATTACAGAATTCTGGAAAAAACTCGGTTACTTCCGTGAAACCGAATTAGCAAATATTCAATTGTTCATAGGTTTTGATCAAAGGTGCAGTCAATGCATTGCCACGAAAATTGAATTTTAAATTCAGATAAATCACTGAATCATTCATACATATCTGATGCGAATGAAACGACAGACATTAAAGGGTGAAACGCAGGATTCAATACAGGTAGCTAATATTCGGCAATGGGAACGTTTGAAGCTCTGTAATATGCCATAGTGTTCTCAGCAGGAAGTTCATGTTACGATATTGTATACAACTGCCTTATTAGTACGACACAGTTAATCACCGTTTTGACACCTCGATGTATAATTAGGCCTTAAAACAGGAAGCGACCGTTTATTACTCGATTCAGGCAACGTTTTGCAACTGTAGATATAAATGAAACGCTCCTTTGAGGATTCATCTTGCATTGTGCTATACTACTAACATTATGGCCTACCGTTGATTTTACTGATCTTGATTAGCCTCCGGATGTTTCTACAAAATAGTCAAACAAACAATCACCTTTCCTTGTTATCTTCTACGTTTCTATAAACAAAAACTATTTTTCCTAGCTAACAGTAGTTGCGGCATATTTTTCGAATAAATATTTATCTTTCTGCCAGCAAGAGACCCGCACGATATTTCTGAAAAATGGATCCCCAACGATATGACACAGATACGTCGGCGAGATAATCCAATGACAAAACCTTCCTGTTATTTAATTATATTTTCATGAAAATTTCATCAACTTTTCATGCTTTTATTCCGATTGTAACGAGACAAATTTTCAGGAGGGGATTGTCCCAAAATTATGAACAGAATAAATTCTAGAAAAATAACGTCGGTCTTAAAGAAGCGGATAGAAAAATCTGTGAAAGAAAATCGACATGCCAAAATTAATAGTTATAAAAATTATAAAAATCGTCAGAAGCGTCCGAGAGATAAGAAATCGCAGCGGCGAAGCGTCTCGTCGTCCGCGTATTGGTATAATAATTATTCACGTCGTGGAAGGGTTGTTATCACGCCCGCTGGTAAATGTCCCACGGCAAGCGATCCGCGGGCACGATAACCAGAAAAAATATGCATCCCTTGACTTTATCTCGCGGTAACAACCCCTTAACTCGCGCAGCCTCGTATGCTCCTCTTCCGGTGGCGCATCTCCTTAATTCATTTGCGGCGGCCCTTTGCATCGCTTGAACAGGCTCTTTTTATACACGAGCGTGTAACGAACAGGGACGAGAACACGGCCATGGGTCGATCGCGACGAGGAACTCCGAATCTAATTAGGCTATCCCATTTTCCCCGGCAATTTGTAAGAGATAGGCGAATATTTCGTTATTTTAATACGTTCGGATTCTCTTCCGTTCCGGCTCTCGTTTCACAAAAGAACGGCGGGAGAAAAAATTTCCCCGGCCTCGGTTGATTCTATTAGGTTCGCAAGATAGTAATTTCGGTTTACACTAATACTTGGCGTTATGTATTGTTTGATTGACGAAACGTCGTCTCTGTTAACGTTGCGTTTGTTTTCTTTCTGACAATTCATAACTGCATCCTCTAGGTTACTTTTGAAGAAAATTGCACGTAATTTTGATTAAAATTGCTGGTTCTCTGTCAATTTGAATATGGAGTGCAAAAACGAACATTATAGGCACATATTGCTCTTTTATTTCCGTAGAGGTAAAAAAGCTGCCGAGGCTTACAAAGATATATGTGAAGTTTATGGTGTGGATTGCTTAACAGAACGCACGTGCCAGAATTGTTCAAATACATTCTTATAATATATTCATATTGTACCAAATTTTATTGGGGTCTGTAAAATGCAAGAAAGTTGGAAGACTACTCGATATCGCACATATAATTATTTTCAATTTTTATGTCATCAAATAACTTACTTCGGTTTCATGGAATTTTTGAGGGTTCTGGTTGGGCACTCAAAGTGTTAACCCTTAGCACTCGAATGGCGACTATAAGGCGCCATTAAAAATTGCTACATCATTATTCAAAATATTTTTTACATTGTTAAATTTGTTTGGATTTAATAAGTTATCAAAAATATCAGTATTGTACGAGTAAATTCCACCATTTTCGTAGGTACAACATGAACAAAAATATATAGAAGGAAAATATTCTAGGTCGGAAGAAATTTTTCGTTTCGGAGTTAAAATAACTTCGAGTGCAAAGGGTTAATTCGAATTTCGATTAGAAATGTTAGGGGGAGCGTACGCGTAATTTGCGCGAACGATACGGGGACAATTCCGGCGGAACGGTTTAAAACCATTGAAACGCGGACGTTTCCGGGAGCGTTGTGTTGCGTAACAATGCTTTTTATGGGGAAATTTACGGTCCCACAGATTCTCCACCCTCCGGTATGCGCCGAAGAAAAAGACGCATTTCTCGGACGTATTGTCTGCCCACGGTTTGCTTCGCGTTGCGTGTTACAGCAGGACGCATAAAGGAGAACGGAATGATGGCAGAGGAATGCGTGTGTTGCAGGAACACACGTAAGCCCGATAGTTTCCCCTTGATCGAACCAGATATTTACCGGAATAAAGCGTTTCGGCGCACGAGCAGTTCTGCTTGTACTTTTCTGTGTAACGAGTGCCGTTGTCAATAATTAGAATTCGGTTAACGACAGCATTGTCCTGATCGGAAAAAGGATCATTGATGGACACTCTCGTAAAACTTCTATTCCGTCGAGTCCGTCATAAAGAAAACGCCTAAAGACTACTTTAGTTTCGCCCAGCAAACCGTAAAGCGAACGATAGTTACCGAAACCGTAACATTTACGACGCCCCGACGTTTAATTCGCGCTCGAACGTAAATTTCATAGACTACTTATCGAATGGTAATATTTTTCTATCGCGGAGGAGCATGGTCTCCTGGAAACCTCTTGGACTCATTGCTGACGATATTTTTTTATGTCTCTCTAGACTTTCACCAATCGAATAAAGAGGACGTGACTGTTAATGGCACGGGGACGTCGATTTTTGCTGATTTGAGATACGCCTTGAATGAAAAGTGGGGATAAAATTGCTTGTATACCTACCTGGATATAAACTTATTGCTAGTGGGTTCCCAGAAAGCAATTTACTATGAATTTCCCACCAAAACTTGACAAATTAGTTTGCAGGCGCAATTCCATGCCAAATCCATAGCAAATCCATGTCAAATCCGTGGCAAATCCATGCCAAACTTTGCTCTCGCGAAGAGGGCAGGTTGGTCGCACTAAGGGCACACCTAACCTTCCTCTAAGAGTAAATATCGGGCAAGGTCGGAGTAAACCTTGCTGTACTGGGGAAAACGGAACTAAATTATTGAAAATTCATGAATCTTAAAGTTGTATAGAAGTTTAAATAAAATTCCGTTGTTCTTCGCTACGATTTTTCTCGATATTTACTCTTAGAGCAAGGTCTCAGCGCGACTGATCCGCCCCCTTCAGGAGTTCGGTCAGGTGTACAAGGTCTTCGTTGTTGTACCGAGCATAATTGCACACAGTCAGATTTTCGAATAAAACACGAACGATTTTGCGCCGCGTTTTACCAACGCGCACACGAACGGTATATTCACAGCGTTAAACATTCTTTCATTCTGGTATAAATTAATAATAGAAAGCAACTGAACCTTACAATTTGATCAATTGGTGTGCAAACCGGTGCATGATTTAACGACGTGATTTCCAAAGGATTTGTGTAAACATCAGCTGGGAGCACGGTAATTTTTATGCAGAATTGAAGGTGCCATTGATCACGTCCCGTTCCCCCGTTTGTCTCGCGAATTGCTTCTCATTAATATTTCCGCTTGAATAAGTTTCTCTGCCGTTTACGAATAAGATGTCGGAATTAAAAGCGCTTGCATGTAATTTAATATGGTGTGGCGTGTATGTGGTAGTACTATGAACAGCACTGCTTCTTTATTACGTGAAAAGTGGGAAAAGGTTGTACAAACAGTGCGCAATTAAATGGGGAGCGAATGCGGACACTTAAGCGGGGCAACGTGGTTTTTGCGAGTTTCACTATAGGAAAGACTATAGGGGGAGTGAGTACAACATTTTTGGGACACACTGTAGAATGAGAAGGTGCAAGTTTAAAAGGATTTTTACCTGACGAGTACCCGAAGTTGCAGCGAGTATGGCGGTTAGGTTCGTCGCACGCCAAGTTTCGAAATCGTCGCGGTGTCTTCGTGGTGCAATCCGGTTAACCATAACTGGAATCAGGGTCTGTGACAGATTTCAGACTATGGGAGCTGTTTTTGCGACGTCGCCGTCGGCAGAGATACTTCTTCGTCGTCGCCGCCACCCCCTCCCCTGCATATATTAGGGAAACGAGCTCATTTAAATCAACTTGAGCATCCGCGGTGTCGTTCGCGCATCGCCGAAAGACGTTTCGCCGGTAACTTTCCGCGGCAACTTTATTCATTACCCTAACTTTCTTCGGGAACTCGAAGGCTCGCGTGGCCGATTCCGTTGCGGTGCGTGGGCGCAGTCCAACCGAAGGTGGTATGAAAAATCAGAGAGAAAGAAGTATACGTCGGGAAAGATATTCGAAGGATTTAGTCGAGAGAATATGCAAAACATAAGGATCGAGGGTAGCCGGGATTTCGCATTCCGGACAATGAAAGCATTACGAGCGACACAATAGACGCCGGTAAGCGGTTGAGGTAAAATAATTCTTGCCCGAAAATGGAGCATTTGTTTCATTGGAACAGGGGCGTACAGGGGGATGCATTAATGGGACCACTTTGGCAAATGCGCGGGGACATGTAAACGACATATAAAGTGGACGGTCTGTGAAGCGGCCTTGTAAAACTACTTGATACGCCGCGGCCAGGACAAAGCTTTAGATTCAAATCCCGCTGTGACATTGATACCGCCATTTCCACCCGTTTCGTTCCTTCTGATCAACAGAATACTCAATTACCAGGAAAATCAAACGCGTTTAATTGCAATTGTTTGAAAACAGTAGTATACCACTGTGTGCGAATATTTATGTAAAATGCCCTAACATTTCGTCGAATATACTGTACGCGTTCGAGCGTCGCTGTTTCGCGAGGTATCGCTGAAATAATCCGAATGGGATTTTAGGGACGTGTCGACAATGTCGATCGGACGTAAAACACGCGATCTCGAGCCGTGTGTAATTCGCGAGTCGACCGGCATTAAACGACGCCGTTCAAACTTTACCGCGAAAAAAAAACGAATCGTAGACAATCACGTTAAATTAAAGACGCGTTCGTTGTTTATGAACACTCGTCGCGATAACTCACGGGGCCGGGGTGTTGCCGGCGGATGAACGGCAAAGACAAACATCAATATAACCGTAACGGCCGCGGCTCGTCATAACGTTCCGTTATTTATTGCCGGCGTTAATAAAATACCTGCCGGTCCGAACGCCTGTTAGCATTTTACGCGTGTTTTCGTTAGAACTCCGTACAAATACGTCGATGGTGGAAATAAAATTTGAGCCCCCCGAGCAATAAAACCAGACGCCCCGCCCCACCCCCACTCCTCCAACACTCCGAGCGTATAAAATTTGCGTTATCTTTACGATAGACGGTGTACACACGCAGGCGGCGTATCTGCGTCGCGCCATACGTAATCATATTTTACGCGAATGTGTTCAGTGCGATCCGAAAAACCACCCACGTCTTTTTGTTGTATCGGATGAGAAACCAGGGAGTGGGGTGGTTTTCGAAGGAGGGGTGGGAAGGGGGAGTACAGGCGAATTGAACGATTCGGTAAACTGTGCAGCCTTATCAGGAGCGTATTGGCCACGCCAGGTAAACATGCGATACCTGCGGGCGACGGGTTTCACGGAATCGCATTGGCGTTATTTGTGGCTACGTTGCTCGGCGAATGCCGAAGACTATAGCTGGTAGGGAGCACGGGACGAACGTGTTCCGACACGGCGGCGTATCGACACGGATCATTCGTAAACGTCAGTCTTTGTTCGGAAAGTGGCGGGAACGCGCGAGATAAATCGGAGGCAATTAACACGCAGGGACATCGCGATAAGGCGACAGCTCGCGGCGTTTTAAATTAAGGCACGATGCATCGATATCCGCCGCGTCGCCGATCATCGTTCGAGCACGTTAACGGTCGCTACTTTATCGCATTGTTACGCGGATACCCCGATAAGCTGACCTGGTCGGATTCTGTTTCGAATGTAATAACACGTTTATAGATGCTTTTGATGGACGCGTAAGCAGTCGGCCGTTTCTATGAAATATTGCGGAATCCTGATCGTGTCGATTTCCCACGTTTTTCACTTTACACTAGGTTCACGGAGCACTCAAAGTATTTTACATTACTTTAGAAAAATTACGAGAGTCTGTCTAATAACCTGTCTATCCAATTTTGTAGCCATTTCTTTAGAATCCTATATATATATCTAAAGGAATAAATTTGTTGAACAATTCCTCGCGGATGCATCTTCGCAATCTCAATAATTATCAATAAGGAAACCTACTGTTGATGCATTTTCAGAACATTGAATTCACATTAAAAAAAAAATATGTTAAAAATTATACATTGAAAATATTAGAATTTAAAATACTAATATACTAGAAGATACTAGAAAATACTAGAAATTATTATATGTTTTATAGGGATTTTTACGAGTTTTTTGCGATTCTGGACCAGTGTTAGAAATATTGAGGGGTTGCCTCTCTAATTGACAAATTGAACTTGTTCCTCGTCCTGGTTTTCTAATAACTAAATCATCAAATTTAGAATTAGCATACAGATTCGCAGTCTAAAAATTAAAAACTAGTGCAAAATAGCTGGGAAATTTAAAAAAATAAGGGTACTTGAAATTCCTTATTTTTTTTTCTTTTTTGAATAGGCATAATACCAGTAAAAAGATTAAAAGAATTTTAGAACTTCAGTTTCCACTTTCTACAATGATTGAACAAAGAGAACAATTCTCCTGTATCTTGTGATTAATGCACGCGACTTTTATTTTGCATAAAAGTGTACAATGCAGGCGTGAGCTATGGATAAAAGTGGACCAACTGTGGCCGTACACTTTCGGCGCCGAGAAATGAACGCTCGAGGGGCTAAACAAATCGGCATCGCGAAATTCAATTCCGCGATAAAAATCCGCCTTGTTGCATACGCATTGCAAATATTTTTCGGGAACGCCAATGAACAATTTTTCGCCGTTGCGCTGTGGTCGATTGGGATCGCGAACGGCGTCTCATTTACATATCCCTCGATTGAATATGCAAACGCTTTCGTGTATCACGGAATATCACTTACGGTGCCAATCCGTTACCCCGTTCGAACGTTTCCGGATACGCGAGCGGATACGGTGAGAAACAACAACGAACTTTCGCGTTCAATAATAATTTTTTTTTCTTCCTATTGTTGACCGTTTTCGAGCCAAAATAAAATGTTATCTGTCTGTTAGCAATATTTCAGTATACCCCGTGAGGGGCCACGAAGGTAGAGATTTTCTTTTTGCGAAAAAAACATTGTTATCTTACATAGAACGAAAACTGTATACCGTTTCATTAATTCATATTAAGATCGAAGAATAAAAAACGGTATATTTGCGAATGTGTTGAAGTAAGCGCAGATTTGTATTTTCTGTAAATTGGCACTCTAATAATACAACATTTGGACGATCAGAGCGAAATGGACAATAATTCCTCAGCATTACAAAAACAGACATTACCTGCAATTAGCGTTAAAATGTACACTCCGTCGAAAGTTAGCAGCAAAGTCGGAATTAACAAGAGTAAATCAATTAGTATATTTAAGTTTTGGAAGAAAGTCGTCCGATTACTGGGAATTCTACTCCGATCGTGTAGACTCGTTGGATCTCGTTATAAGAGCGAATTTCCCTTCTCGGCGCCGCGCCGGAGTACATTTCAGTCCATAATTAAAACCCTACGGAACAGTCGTTGCCGTTTTAAACAATTAACCAACTCGCAACTGTGTTCGCTTTAATCAACTGGGAAAGCGATGGCCCCGTTCGTCCCATACTTTTCAAGTTTCCCCGTTGAATCACGTTATACCCAATTTTCGCGTGCTTCTCGAAGACAATTCGACGAGGCTAACGAGTTTTCTACGGGCGAAAGACGAGATCCGTAACGCGCGAAACGTCGCTGACGCAGCTAGATTTTCGTGCTCCCGTTCCCGACGAGCGTGTAAGAACCGAACCTGGGGGACATTCGTATCCCTTTTTTCCGGCACCCGGATACAGTCCGTTCCGGCCTCAGTCCCACGGGTAACTTTACCGTTCACCTGACAGCTAGCCGGTACTCTATTTGCCCAGATTTGCATGGGCAAGTATATTCGCCCTTTTACATGACCGAACGCGATAACGCATAACGCGCGCACGCACCCGTCCCTCTGCGATGCAAAGCGTAAGCTCCTTTTGACACGAACTTGTTTCATGTTACGTATCTGACTTTCATTCCTCTCCGCCTTTTTATATTGCAAGTTACGGCCATCTCACGCTGCCGAGAGCCTCATTTGAATTTATATCGATCATTTACTCGCGCTACGATCGTTTTTCTTCGTGTATGTCGAATTGGTTCATAAGTTCGCCCTGTTTCGTCAGATCACGGGAAGAAAACGTCCTCTAAATATTTCTTTGACATTAATCTACAGGATGTTCGTTTCAAAACTTTTCAGCCAAATATCTCGAAAAGTGTGAAAGACATCGAAATAGTGTAAAACAAGTGTCCCAATAAAAAAGTATCCTACGAAAATTGCTGGTCTATTTACGGTACAATAAGATCCCATAATAAAAAATATAGGTTTCCATTTGAAAAAACAAAGTTGACCTTCAAGTGACCTTGAAAAAGCCACCCAAATAAAAAAGCTTTTCTAACATCTTTTAATAATTTTAATTGTTCGGCCGCCCAATTAAAACTCCACTTTGATTGGTGCTCACCGAACCGGAACAATGAGCGAACCCACTATATAAGTGTCTTTCGACCCCCTGATGAAGCTAGCTGCAATGCTGGCGAAATGTTGGGAAATCTCTTCCTCTAGGACACGGCTTACACCCGAAAGCCTCAACAGATACTGTATGATGCCGGGCCGTGAAAGTCTCAAATCTCTGATCTTTTAATAAGTTTTCAAACCAACACCCTGTATAGTGTCCATCGTTATTTAGAACTTCTTCCGATTTTTGTATCTCGTACTTGAACAATTCCACGGTTTTCGACATTGTCGCGGATCATTCTTTAATTTTTCATCTGAAACATTTAATTTTCCGATGTACCCGCTTACGCTTCAGCGCAGACCAGCTGTGTTTTCTGGTCGAAGAAATTGATAATTTCCGGGACGTCGAGAGCCACGGTATGTCCGTTTCGGTGAAAAAGCGCGTGGATACGTTGCTCGTTAATTAGAATAATTTGTTAAGTTGACGCGCACGACGTATCCGAGATGGATGTGGCGCCTTGGGGCGATTAAACGAGCGAGAACCATAAGCGTTCCCGGTGGCTCGCGTTGCGGAAGCAGACCCGTTTCTTCGTTTTACGCGGGTTGATCCAGGCGGAGCGAAAATCCCAGGGAAACGTAGCGACGCGTGGGAAGGCTTTTGAGAAAGGTGGAAACGCGGTGCGGCCGGAAACACGGTTTCTTCTCGCGCCGTTTAAAAGCCCCCCGGGCGAAGAAAATACAGCGGCCGAGACGAGGCACGAGAGTGTAAAGCTTGCCCTATGGAAGAAGGGAACGAAGAGGGCCGGAGGTCCCGCCGCTAAATTCCTCCGGAGTAGGTTATTGTAGTTGACACGTAAGCCCCGCGCCTCTCCACTTAGGCCGCAAGTTGTTGGCGTTCGAGCCGCGGCGCGGTGGCCTGTACGGGGAAATGCTTCAGCTACGATGGCGCTTTTATTGCCAACCTTGAAGCCGGATCGAATCCTCTCTCGATTCGTCTCCGCGGATTATGAGATCGACACGCCGAGATAGAGTCGATTAATGCGTTTTTCGACCCGGAGGGAGAGAGTTTAATAGCTGCCGTGGACAAATATCGCTGATATAATAGAACTAATGCCACTGGGGCGGGGACTAAAGCGTTTCGCATATCAGAGGACTATTAATGTCAGGGCATCGACGTCGGTTTCCATATGATAACGGAATAAAACGTACATTTTCATAAATCGATCATACTGTACACATACCTGTAAATATCTGTACGGAAGATTGTGTATAGTGTAGAATTTATATATGTATAGTATGTGTAGTCATGTACAGTCAGTATAGCACAGATTATGTATAGTATGTGTAGTACAGAGTATAGATTATGTACAGTATAGATTATGTATAGTATAGATTATATATAGTATGTATAGTGTAGATTATATACAGTAATTACCAATATCGCACATTGCGTTAGTACCAACCATTACACATCTTATATATAATCTACTAATTGTTTTATTTCATCTTCTGAAGGTTCGACGCATTTTAATCAAGCGGTACGAACATGCCATGCTTAGAATTTCATCCATTACAGTTTTATAGTCTCTCTTTCATTCTTCGTTTCTCCAGGGTGTAAAAAAGCCATTCAACATCCATATTGCATGTAGACCACGCTACCCCTAATAATAGGTAAAGAAGTCTTATTAAACACAGGTCGGAAACTCAATCATTTTCGAGACACTATCATGGTTTGATTTTACATAAACCAACATTAGCATTGTGATGTCGAACGTACACCACAGGACTCATTTTATATGTCGTGCGAAAGAGTACTTAAACAGCGTTCGATCAAAGGTGGTTTTGACATGGTGGATTTAACATGGTGGACCAGTTACGTGACTCCCTCGATCCCCTAGGCGCCCTGGACCCTTTATAGGGAGATATTTGAAAAGCAAAGTGTACACCGGGGTTTGTCCCAATTGAGACGACATCCTCCCCACCACAGCGCCCACTGTCCCTTTCCAGGAAGTGCCGTTAGAGTGGGGCAGTGAGGGGCACGGTAGGGGCCCCTCAAACGCCTGCTTCTCCCACCAACCTAACCTCTCTTTCATGCAGTCGTGCACTTTTGTCGCGTTCGCTGATGGCTCGTGTCTTCGTTGCCGAGTTTTCTACATATATACGTTCACGAAGGCTTTTTTTTTACTTATTATTAGGCTTTTATGTCGTATGAATCTTGACCGGTATTTCTTAACACCCGGTATACCATCCTATGGCGCAATCACCTACCACACCGACATTAATTAACGACTTCAGGATACACCGAAACACCTGGCCGAGCTCCCAACTCAGGTAGCTCGAGTCACACCTGGTCGTGCGGTCCACCGCCACCCACACAAGCACATTGGGAAATCCCGAAAATTCGGACGCTTCCAGATCACCTGGATTCTTGCTCGTTGATTGGTGCGCAGCTAGTGTCATCAAATACCGGTAGCACGATCTGTGCTATGACCGATTTCAGATTTTTTAATGTATAATTATTGAAATTACAAAGATGCTTCCAGTGAAAACTGTTAAGTAAATTTCTCCGTTCCAGCACATGTTATAAAAATTTCCAGAAACCTATATAAATTCAGTCTGCCAGACAAGTTTGCAAAAAGTACTACTTCTTAAATTTTCTTTCGCCCACCATTGTACATAAATTCCGGATTTTCAAGAATGTGTTCAGAACGGTGGAAGTTAAGCGTACTTGTAACCTGTTTTCTAAAGTAGTTTGCACATTATTTCGTATGTTGCGGTTGTATTTTCACGTTTTACTGCTACAACGTTGACGCAAATCGTCTGCACGTTGAGTTATGCTTTTTTGAGAATAACACCGAGGACATTTTTAAGGTCAATATACATATTCATGGTTGGATTTGTCTTTTCATTAGTCTAACGTTGTATTAATCGAAATACAGGGTCACAAAAGTCACTGGACCATTTAAAATTCGTATATGTGTGTCAATGAATATATGTAAATTTTTTAAAACTGACAGGGTTAAAATGGAACATTTTTTTTTTCACAGACAGTTTGACGATACGTCATCAAAAACGTGGAAGCCACTTCAGGTGAAAATGCTCGCTTAATGTTCCGTTATCATTGCACAAAGTCATTTCAATCGTTCTTTCCATCGTAAATTATATCGGGGGACAGCATAAATTTGCAAACACCAATTCGTGTCGAAATTTTACTATCCCCATTAAATCTTCTTGCAGGATGTTTATCGTGTACTACGCGATAATTAGGTCAATATACACGTTAATGTCTCGTAATTTTCTGGTGGGGTCATAGCTGTCTAATAGCAGGATCGAACACGTTTGAAGTGGTTGTGTTCATTAGCGGTGCTAATAATTTGTTACAGCACCTTGCAGCGGATAATTAGGATAGTTTTAACAGGCTTATGTACTGATAGTTGATCCAACACTACGTCGTAATGCTTTGCAGGGTTAATTATGAGCTTAATTACTTAAAAGTCTGGTTGCTAAATCTGTTCCGTCGTCGACGCGTCAGTGGTTCGCGCGGCCGCACTGCTTCTTATTAAAAAAATAATCTTTCAATAAAAAAGCTGTTAATAACTGGAGGAAGGGGCGGGGGCACCTTTCATTATTCGCCAGCGAATAGGCTGTATGTTTTCTTTCGATCGACCCCGTTTTTTTATCTCCTTTTTAAGAGTTCTTCGCTTCTTCGAGGTACGTGTCTTCAAAAGACAAACTTTTCTTCCCGGCCAGGGGAAACCTGTAATGGCATCGATTCTGTTCCTCTTTGAACGCGCGTACGATTTTTTAATTCTGTTATTGAAAAATGGTTTTACGTGCCTCAACTTTTCCTCCTTGTATGAGAATATTTAATAAGAATAATCTAATAAGTGCTAAAAAAAATGGTAATCTGTGCACGACAGGTAATAAAGATAAGAGGGGCGAGGTAAAAGTTCGAACTTCTCAATTGTGTCAGATTTTTCACCGTTTATTTTGCAGCGTGCGGTCGAGCATATCACGGAGCAGTAAGTTCGTGCGGAATCCATTTGTCCAGCTTTTTCCATGGCCTCTATACATCGGCGAGACAGATGAATAATGAATATTAATTTTCTCTGCCGTGTTCCCCGTAATGTTCTCTGTGTCCGTAAGACTGATTTGCGAGATTTATATCTGCGGCTCGAAATTTTTCAGACCAACGCCTAGCGGTGTAGTGGTCCGATCACTATACCAGCGCTACCTTTCCCGAAAGCCATATTTATGTCCCGTGTTCTTTCGGCTGCACTGTGTCCGAGTTTGAACTCGTAAGAGACTGGTATTCATGACAAATAAAAAACTAGTTTTTCAAAACAGTTACAGTGTTTTCCCGATATACGTCAACAACACGGGTCTTTGACAGCGACATATATCGTGTAGGAGACGCTATTACTCTTTCATTCACGCGAACAATCTTCGAGGCCCTTTAGGGGGTATACCTCACGTTAGTGGGGATAGTTATGCGACTTTTATCAGCAAAGTGTTTGCGACATATATCGAGAAATTACTGTATATGATCAATTTTTGCAACGCAATTTTGGTATACATTCTTCAACGAGGTCGCAACAACTAATTGGTTAAATTGTGAAAAATAATTTCATTTGCAATAACCTAATAGTTTTCACGAATTACCCATGCCAATCGTGTCGCGAATTTCTGTGAAGCTAGTGACGGAAAGAGTATTGTCCCCGCGTTAAAATTGAAAGGGAATAACCGGTAACTTCTTTTCAATCTGTGATCATTTCCATTCTAATAAGCGAAATTATAGCCGTGAACGACGCTCGGCGTGACATCGGTTGTAAGCGGGTGGTCAGCCGCAGGCGCTAACGAGTTCTCCCTCAACGCGTTTGTCTCCCTTTCCAGCCAGCCGATTAATCGGTTAATTCTTGGTAATTTCGTGCATTCCCAATTAGCACACGGCGAATATGCAGCATTGGTCACTCTCGAACAACTTCCCTCGTCTCCTCAAACTCGCGCCGGGTTTACTATCGCAGCATTGTTTTCCGCATTTGCGACTTTAATCATCTACTTGCAAACACGCAATAGTGTAAGGGACCCAATTACCGTGGATGTGCCAATTACTGTGTCTATATTATTCATACTTATTTTTACGGCATATTCAATATTAAAAAGGAGATATTAAATTTTTTTCATAAAAATACAGGGTGGTTCTATAATTTATGGTTCTCCATGACAATATAAACTGAAAATGAAGAAGATTCATTTTTAAGTTACTAACGATTAAAAATTCGCCTAAAGTGGAGAAACCCGGCCAACAGAGGTGTAGTGTTGTGACGTCATAGGGCGCACGATAGTCACGTTGTTGGTAGGGTTGCCGCATTTTAGGCGGATTTTTAATTGATAATAACTAAAAAATTAAGCCGAAATCGCAATTTTTTATTCTTCATTTTCGTCTTGTATTGTCTTGCAGAACAATCCTTTAAATTTTCTCCCACCTGTAGTCGAACACTCTGTATATCGTTTCTTTAATATTCATTATACTTTAAAAATACGTATAATTAATATAGGCATAGTACTTGGTACACCCAAAAATTTTATAAAATATTTTTTCCTTTTTTTTTCGTTGTGTAGATAAATATCACGCATATCGACCGTTTAAATTTTGAACACCTGGTATGTACACAGCCGCTTGGAAAAGTGAGTGAACGATTTGCGGGGAAGTGAACGTAATTATATTGTACAAATACGTAAACAAACTTGTGGGGTTTTGGAAAAATTATGCGACGAGCAATAACAGACGCTAATGTGTTTGGGGAGAAAATGGGGGAAGCGTGCAAACAAGGCTACGTAATCGTAACTTTGAAATGCGGCGATGCGATGGATCGAACATGATCTGGGGATGTTCCTGTACGCGAGGCTTGGGAAATTTAGTTATTATTAACGATACATTAACAACAGTTGTATGCATGCACAGAAATGTTTAGGTATATGTCAAAGCAAGTTCAGCTATATGTGTGCAATATTTACGAAAAATATAGTCCATACTAGACAAAATGTTTTGTACCAAAATATGGTAGAAAAATAATTAATCCAAACAAAAAAATAACTAGAAGCAAAACAGTTTTGTCATTAGGTAGTTATTAAAAGATGCATTTAGAATCATTGCATTTTAAATCATTGAAACGGTATAAAATTGATTAACAAATTGACCAGTAACGTTTGTTCGTAGTCTCGCAATACAGAAAATATATTTTTCATTTATTTCTTTTTTCACTTATTAATTTCCTAAGAACCAGTTTACATCGTTGACTATTTATCTCAGATTCGATAACTTTTGAGAAGATTGAGTATCGACTCTTTTAATGCCATTTTGATATCTCATAGGTCCCGTCAAAACTAAAACCTCCAAGAACATTATTTGTTCTCGTAGTAGAGAAATTTAAAAAAATAGTTTCCCGGCTCCAATTTTAAATAGAACTAATTAAAAACTTCCTGAACTCTTTGAATCCCTGGTTTCACGAGTCCTATTCATTTCAGAATTCATACGAAATCGCTTTCGGTTGTGTAGTCTGCCCACGAAGAAAATGCCGAAAATGTTCGCGTGGGACGCGACGTGAGCGAGTTGTGTCTTATCAGGTTATCTTGAAAAATGCTCTCGAATACGAGCAAGATTTCGGACGAGCGTGGGCGTGCACGATTATAGGGAGAGCGGTGGCTTCTGGTACATCGAACAGAACGACAGGCACTAGTTACCGTGGAAGACACAAGTTTGCCGTGATTGTTTGCCCGATGTAAATCGAATCATTGTTTCGCCGGGGAGGGAGCCGGCAACTGCATGTCGTCTGCAAATTACGCTAATTCGGTGCGGTATAGTCGGAGGAATTTGCCGTATCGAGCACACAGGATAACGTTAGACGCGGCCGTGTGCAGCGGGGGGCTGCTTAAAAGCGGTACGCAGTTTATCTTGAGGACACCGAGGCAAACGAGATTTTCGGTAGTTGAATCATGCTTCATACTCGTTGGGGATTTCCAAATGAAACGTCCCCGCACAATTTCAGGGCACATATAAATTCACAAACACTGGCCCTAAAGGGCTGAACTGCATCGCGAAGTTTCATTCCTCTGGTATCATCTCGGGCGAGCCTCGTTAAACGGAAAAGAAGCTTCTCCGAGGCGGAAACACTTAACGGGTTTCTCAAACGCGAGAGAGAACAGAACTCGCCGAGCTTGTTTACCCCCCGCGGATTTAAAATTATTCCAGTTCCTGAAGAGCGGATAAGCGCGTTAATTTCATTTTGAACTCGCAGTTCCCGTGTGCGTGTTTGCTCGGATGTTCAGCGGCACGGTCTCACCTGGAAATTTCGCAGGAAGTTAATTAATGCAAATATTTCGAAACGGAGACCCTCCACCGGGTTAGTTCCCCCGTTCTGGGTACGCCGGGCGTGTTTATATTTTCCATAAATATGCAAAAGTTCGATAAAAATCGAGCATCCTCACGGCCCATTAATAGGACATGAATATCAAACGCCAATTAACGCTTCGATAACGTTTTCGAAATGGCGGACAAACAGTTCTCCGCAAGAACCGTGAATTAAGTCCGTAATCGCAGCGTAAAACTGTTATCATCTGTATGCAGCGGGCCTCGATATTGTCGCATGCAAATTGTCAAGCACGCGTGGAGTCATCTCCGAAGTTTTCTCGTTTCGCGTTCAATCAAAATGCGAGACAGCATGATCGAGCGGTGTGTCTTATCGTTGCTCCACCCGATGCTCGTAAATCCCTCCTTTTTCCTCGGCTGTCTTCATTCTTTCACCTCACCTCCCCTCCTCTTCTCTCTCACCCGCCTCGCTGTTGCACTTTTCCGCGTGGCGCGCCTCTCCCGCCGCAACTTTCTTCATTTCGTGTGTTTTTAGTTCTTAAATCGCTGATTTACCGCTTCGCGCGATCGCATCCTCCAGGCATGGGCGCGGCCATCGTTGTAAATCTGTTGCCCGGACGCGTCGCCGATAAATTTCACCGGCAACGTCCAGAGTTCCAACGGACCCGACCAATTGCAACGTTCGCAACATTAGAAACTTTACGATTCCACGGAATTGGTATTGTTTAGGTTCTCCGGACTAGGGACCACCCGAAAGGAATATCAAGCCGATTGTTGGTTGCTGCTTGCACGATCCACCGATGCACAGTGGCCCAGAAACCGCGAAATTCAAGTTTTCATCACAGCTATGCGAATTATTGCAATTATTGCAGTTTTTGGGAAAAGGAGAAAATTCAAAGCGGCGGTTTCAATGCAGCACACGAATTAAATATATACAGTAATTTCTCTGTACAGAGTGTTTCACCTAACTGGAGCTGTAATATTATGACCTTGATGCGAAAAGTCTTCTTGATGTAGAAGAGTTCACATACTCATGAAACATGGCACTATCTGGACAAGAAAACTTGGAACCCTGTGTATATAATTAATATATTTTGCATATTTTCCATGCATACCTGCATGTTCACCTATTTTTCATGCATGTTTGCATATGTTTTGTGGATAGATTGCATATGCTCTTTGCATATTTCAAGTGCATAGACAGTCGCTGTTTAGGCAATAAATATTGGTATATTCGTCAAAGCCAGCATAGTGCACAGACGTCCCTGAAGGATTAACCTAGTATAGCAGCTAATCTCATCAGGGACTCGCAGGCAAACCGATGTTAATGGGTGCTGGGAACGTGAAAATCGGTTAATAAATTACAGTTGAATAATTATGCTCATTACACATGTGTACAAGCATAGTTGATCGCTTCGAAACATTGATCAACAAATTAGTGCAATCGATCAGATGATTTTACCTGTTCTTAACGTCTTCATCTCTTCTGGGGATTACTTTTGGAAAAAATATTGAAGAAATGATCCTTTCAGGGATCTGTTGGTGATTCAGACTTTTCGTTATTTTCCCTAATACAAATTCCAGAAAATGATAAACTATGAAATTGTATAGTGTTGGATAATTTGACCACGAACAATCAATTTTTGAATATTCTTTACAGTATGATGCACCGATGTCATGTTAGCGAATAATTCGCAGCGTTCTCGGGAGCATTTTAGCAGCGTTTAGCGCGCAGTGATGATGGATTAGGTTATGATTTGCAGACTGCAGATGTTGTCGGCACTCCCCATCGATCGGTTTAATTAAACATTCTAACCCAGAAAATTACGCGAAGCCATCGTACATTCCGGTTGGCTCCGCGCCCTCTCATCGGTATTCGAAGAAAGCGTTCTTTTAATCACCGGCGACGTTCTCACGTTGTCGCGGTGTCTAGCGAAACGAGTGGTGTGTATCTAGCTAAAGACTTGTTACGTGCTCCCTGTAATTGTCCGTCGAACTGTTAACAATCTCCGTCTGCCGCGGAGACTGGTCCCCGAAGTGCTCACTCCTCGGTCGGCTCAATCAGGTAAGAACATAATCGAGTTACGTTCATCGACAGCCGAGCGCACTCTTGATATTACAATAGAAAACTCGCTAAATTCACTCGATTTGTAGACAGGCTCGAGCTGTTCACTTTTAAAGCGTTTATTTCGAGCGACGAAACGATTTGTTCAGTCATAGAAATATCTTCGTAGTTTCAACAACTGTAAAATAATATACCGTAACTAATTCTGTACGCAAAGGTGAGTAGGAAAGAAAGAATACAATTTTTCCGTTCGACTCTCCGTTTTCGAGCAAATCGAGTTTGACGATTCTCGGAACGCGTCTGATCACGACTGACCGATTCTACTGCTTGCGTATATAATATTATAGCACGGCCGCCGGATCTTTGAACTCTTTTTTCTCGAAAACCATGCGACAAACAAAACAATTTTATTCTTTCTTATCGACTCACTTTTGCATACAGAATTAGGTTCCAATGAGTTGTCCAAGGTATGCGGGACAACTCGGGTATGATTTGAACGATGATGGTAGATTGGGTCTTAGTCGTCGTTGACCCACACGGTACTTAAAGTAATAATTCATCTCCGTACTTCAGCAACTGTTTCACTATAGTGCAGACTGTCGATGACAATAATCACGGCTTTAACCGCGACAAACCCTTCGGAAGCCAGCCGTTTCCAGGCTTCGCCTGCGGTTCTTCGTTGACGAATATATCGGGCAAAGCAATTAGTGTCGTCCGCGCTAATGAAGTCTCCCTTCGACGGTGAAGTATGCGGAAAGGAATTAAGGGTCGGCCGTATGTTAAGGAGACCTCCGACGACCGTGATCTGCGCGACGCTTGGTGCGCAAATTTGCCCTAAAGTCTAGTTCAGTCTAGTGATCACCCTTTCATTCCACAATGTCTTTCCGAGTGTTTCTGCGGTTTTTCATTCAAATACTTTTCAATGGTGAATCATATAAACATGTCCACGGCACGAACTTATGGGACGACCTAATATTATTTAAAAATATGGATAGGCACGTTCTTACTATTTTTGTAAAGTAAATTTAATATTAGCGCCTTCGGTGCTCCGTGAATCTAGCGTTAACAAATCGTGCAGAAGAGAAGTGATCTTCCCGGAAGCGTAAACTGCGTCGCTGGGATTCCTTTTGTAAGAATGGCACGCCTCGCGTTACGCGTAATAATGCTTCGGAAAATTGGTCCGAGTGTAATTTCCCTCGGAGATATCTGTAGCGGGAGTTCTTAAACGTCGGCGTCGCGTCGCGTTAGTCAATTATCCCCATCCCGGCCGAATGACTTCTTAATTGAATTATCCGCGGAGTAGATTGCGGAAGCTAATGTTCCGCACGGTTGCTTCTTTTCTTAGGGGACTTATATCCCGAGGAGATGATGCCGACGAAAGGAATCAAGGCCACTTTTGGAATTACCGTATCGGAGACGGCATCTGATGCTGTTTGGGAAACCGATCCCGTCGAATACCGTCGACGTCGACTAGAATCTGCCGGAGAACTGACGAAATAGGTTACGGTTCGCTTTGTCCGCCGCTGAAATGTAATTTAAATCGTCGGCCGATCCGAAGACTCGTTTTTTCGGACAAAAGTGTCGGGATTGATCAGCGTTACCGCTGACAGGTTAACGAGAATTCGATTCCACCCCGCGAGCCTTCCTTTGCTCGGAGGAGGTAAACGGGGCTGCAACGAGAGGAGGGGGAGGGAGGGGGTTGGCTCGTGCAGCGAAGAACGGAGAAGAGTTCCCGCCACCCCTTTATTGTCAAACTCGGTGAACTTTCTCTCTCGGTCGTGCTCGAACACGAAGGGACTGCGGAGAATCGCGGAATCGTCCACGCGACTCACCCTGTTCTAGGTCAACTGTCGATGTCGCTGTCGGACCACCTGCTCGGAATTTAATGAATCGATTCGTTCGCCATCCTCCGCGTTCGTTTCCTTCTTTTTTCCGCACCATCCCCCGCCCCCCTCCTTATCCGGTACAAAGAGTTTCTTCCGGCCTCGGGTGTCGATTTATTTTTTCCGGTTGCGAGCAGCGAGGGGGAAATATTTGTAGGCGAGAATTACGATAATACGAGGGGCCGTTTCTCTTCGCCGGCAGAAACCGAATTTATGATCCCCCGCGATACGTGTGCTCGATCTCCGAGGAAGATTAAAGCGGATATCGTGTTCCTCCGGGATTCTTTCCGTTTCGCGAGCGCCCGCGCGCACCGCAATTTGGCCGGCTGTCCGTTTCCGAGGTTTATCGCCGTGACGTGTACCACACGCGGGCGACGAATCCACCGGATACATTGCCGCGGCCTTATTGTCGTGTAAAAGCACCGCTCTTTACTGCCCGTCCGTGTAACACGTACCGTCTAAACAACGTTAACCGGATTGCAACTCCTTGCATCCTTGATTCCGTCGCGGCCTAACTTTTCAGCGTAAATCAACAGCGACATGCGCGCCCTCTCGCTGGCGTTGGGCACTTCGACGGACATTACTTCTCTGGTGGCATTTCGATGAAGAAGGTGGCAACGAGCAACTCAGAAGTGGTCAATATTGGTTTCCTAAAAGTCCAATCTAGGACTGTACGGTCTCCAAAATGCCTGTTTGTACGTTATCCTCAAGTAATTTGTAATATTCGGCGGCATATTGGCTGTTACGAGGCGTCTGAACCTGCACCTCGCAGTTCCGACATTTCCCACTACTGGCGCCACTGTCGCTGTCGGGCATTGTGCCGTAAGAGTTCACGGGGACTCAAACTGATACTTCAATATCACCATGAGCAGTTCAGAAGTGGTCAATTTGGTTTCCTAAAAGACCAATCTAGGACTGTACGGTCTCCAAAATGCCTGTTTGTCCGTTATCCTCGAGTAATTTGTAATATTCGGCGGCATATTGGTTGTTACGAGGCGTCTGAACCTGCACCTCGCAGTTCCGACATTTTCCACTACTGGCGCCACTATCGCTGTCGGGCATTGTGCCGTAAGAGTTCACGGGGACTCAAACTGATACTTCAATATCACCATGAGCAGTTCAGAAGTGGTCAATTTGGTTTCCTAAAAGACCAATCTAGGACTGTACGGTCTCCAAAACGCCTGTTTGTACGTTATCCTCGAGTAATTTGTAATATTCGGCGGCATATTGGTTGTTACGAGGCGTCTGAACCTGCACCTCGCAGTTCCGACATTTCCCACTACCTGGCGCCACTGTCGCTGTCAAGCACTATACCGCCGAATATTACAAATTACTCAACAAACTACTCTAACAGTCCTAGATTGCACTTTCAGAAAACCGAATTGACCACTTCTGAATTGCTGAAGCGTCAGTTTGAGTCCCCGTGAATCGTTGCTAGTTCGTATACGTATATCGGTTTCTTCTATATGTGTGTGGTTACACAGAGTCATCAAGGCGGCATGGCGGCCCTCTTAAGCGTCGAACAACTACGCGGAAAATCGTTCGTTGCGCTGTTCTCCCGCGTTCCCGGAGAAAGCTAGGCAGATCTGCGTTTAAAAACAAAAATTTAGGGCGGCTAGATAACGCGACTCCGCGAGTTGATAGATGGCCAGCCCCACGTCACGCAGTTCTTTTCGGCGCAATATCTCGGCGGCCAGTCGAGCGTTATCATGACGAATGATGAACGCTCCGGCACCGTTAATAAGAGTAATCATGCTGACCCCCGTCGGTAATCGCACTCGGTTCATTTCATCTCTCCGGACGAGTCATTCATTTCGAGAGATGTTTAATTAACCGTTTTTGTACCCTCGACGCCGCGCACGGTGGGGGGAAACGACTTGGCGGTGCTCGAGAATCTGTACAAAACATCACCACCTTTTGTTCCCGGAATAAGAAACGCATGCGAGCGGGGCACGAGGTACAAGGCAGCGTTATGTCAACTTCCAAATGGACAAAATTGTCGAAAAGCAGCAGAACATGAAATTCTTTTCGTTTCTAAAAGACAAGAGTTCATTCTCTTCTTATGTTAACAATTTAGCGCATTTAACTCTTAAAAAAGTTTAGAAAAAGTCGAAGCTTTTGTTTAAACGTCCTCTGACTTTACCGCTATTATTAATGAAATTATTAACATTTTGTCCCGTGTACCTAATCGATCGATATGCAGGCAGGGTGTCCCAGAAATGTGCTTCCTTGAATGGGGTGATTCCTGAGGTCATTTGAAGAAACTTTTTCCTTCACGAAAATCTTCCCCGCGGCTTCGGTTTTATCGAAACCATGTCGCGAAGGTCTTGTCGATAAACGTCGCGGAGTTATCCCCACTACCGCGGGGTATACCACGTGAGGGGCCTCGGACGTCTAGGAGTGTAAACATAACACTTGGTTATGTCTCATGAACGATACGCGACGCTGCTACGACCCGTGTTTCTGACATATATCGAGAATTCACTGTAATTCGAATTGTGGAATCGTAAGATCAGTAAATAGACAACAATCTGCCGTGTTCGAACACCACGTCCAATATCAATGATCGCCCGCGGGTACCCGACATGTCCCACGATCACACGGAGGAGGGGGTGAGTTGGGGTGGATAGTGGGGTACGCTCTAGTGTGTTCAGCGGTGCTCACGGTGAAGCGGGCATTTATGAACACGTTTGGTAAGTTCGGCAAAGTTCGGCAACGTTCGGACTTTTCAATCCCCGTGCCGGCAAACTTCTCGAACCAACACATCCGCGGGACGCCTATCCAAGTTGCACGTTCATGAAACGCCAAGCACCCGTTGCTTCGAGTTTATCGCCGCAACAATGTGTATTTTTCGCTCCAGTTACACCCGCAGTCCGTCGCCGTTCCTCCTCGATGTGACCATTCGCGCCGGCTTTTTATTATCCCCGTTCCGGCAACGAGATTCGAGACGGTGTTCGACAAAACAGAATGCCAGCCAATTCCTCTTTTATTCCGTCCTATTACGGAACGACGTCTCGTTGTTGATCCGGCTAGCCCGCGTAATTGCCAGTAACCGGGATCCCGTTCTCATTGTTATCAGGAAGATGCGATCCTAAGCTTCTTCCTTCGTCGGCGACCGTATCCGACGCCTTATTGTGCTCGTTTGTTGCCCAGCAAACTGTCCATCGTTACGCGCCACCACGTGCCACCTGTGGCTATCGAGGTTCCTCGAAGCGCGACCGGATCCAAGCATTAAATCGCCAGTCAAAAAACGTTCACCAAAAAATGCTCTTCTTCTTCTTACCGGACCATGAAGAATGCAACTGAAATTATTAGAACAAACCCTAGCAAATACTCGGACACTTGAAAGTTCGATAACCCTTTTAACCCCTTGACATATTATACAATAACGAGTTTGACTCGTCATTCATTTTATGGGTCACTGTAGACTTTGACGAGTTTGACGCTGTGCAGTATACAATTAGATTACATAGTTGCTTCACTCGTGCGTCGATTCCCAAAATGTTTTGAAATATTCCATACTTAACAGAATTATTAAATCATTGTTTTTTTTAATGTTATTTAGATGTTCTTTATTAACACCAATCCGAATAACACGTTAACTGCCGTGGGGGTCACCGGTGACCGGCACTCGACTTTGCTACAGCGCCGTGGGGGCCACCGGTGACCGGCGGCGTGGTCAATACTAAAAGTACATAATTATAGTAAATATGGATACTGATCAATTTTTCAATAATACCATTGTTACTATAATGGTTTGAAGAAATTAATGCAATATAGAACATACAAAATAATTTTTTTTTTTTTTTTCGAAACACTGAGAGTAATCACTTAGCAACCGAAGCACGATTGTTTAAAAAAAAAAAGTAATACTTGCCTACAGCGCCGTGGGGGGCACCGGTGACCCCCACCAAAAAAATGCTTCAAACATGATTTTATAACTCATATTATTTGCTGGGAACTATATTTCATCATAATATGCATCGCATAATGAAAAGTTCATGTTGGCGCCTGGGACAAATCATGGAAAATCCGTCCGGCAGTCAACGTGTTAATAAAAATCCAAAAATAAAATGTACTCTTTCTCAGCTTTCACGTAACTGTTCATTTGAGCGAAATTAAATGGTATTCTTCGGTCGCATCAAGTTCCATTTAATTTGTATGTCAAGGGGTTAATATCTGACGTCTTGGATTTTTTTTTGTTTTGAATTTAGAATGGAAATTATTGTCCGGAATAGGGGATTCCTCACCGATTTCAAAGAGCTTGAAATATGTTATCAAGATCGTCTGAACAAATTTTTTTGTGTATCTCAAATGCGACGCTTGGAGAGAACCTCCTCCGATTTCGTATAAGAGTCAGAACGACGGAACTGACTCGTAACGAGAATTCACTGTATATTCTACAGGTATATTGTTGTCGATTGAAACGAAAATGTCCCCGGTTGTAACCTGCGTGAAATTTTGATGATATCGCTGTTAACGGTGTTTCGTTTGGAATGTTTGCAGACGAGACAGAGCAGCGGGACTGTGGGGAACACCGAGGAGCAAGAAGGGATGAGCGGCTGTTCCCCGCGAACGTCCACGGGGACGATAACGATGACGATGACGACAGCGTCGACAACTTCGACGTCGACGATGACAGTTACGTCAGGGCCGCTGCCGTTCCTGCCCGCGGAGACCCAACCATCGATATCGTCCGCGACCAACTCGCAGCAATTTAGCGAACGAGAATTCCGAGGTGCTCAGTACCGATGTGCGTCCGCCGCGACCGCCATGTTTTCGCCGGCTTCTTCGTCCGCGAACACCAGTCATTTGGCGACAAGCAACCACTTTTCCCTGCCTGTGTCGCCGAAAAGACCCGCGTCTGCCTCGTCCAGTAAATCACCTAACATAACCAAGTCTCAGATGAAAGGTAAGTCTTATCAAACTAACTGTCTCTTAAACCAACAGCTTGTCAATTTGTTAATTTTTATTAGGTCTACGCAAAACTTTTACTCCTCTCTTCAATTTTCTTGCTGTAGAAATTTACTGGATTAAGTACTCGCCGGATATTGCTCCCTCTGACTGTCATCTCTTCAGATCTCTGGAGAGCATTATTTATTAAGAAATAAAACATTCACTTATCAAATAGTACCTTGAGTCATATTTTGCTTTTATCGAATAGCACCTTGAGTCATATTTTGTTTTTAATAAAAACTTGAATTTACTACAAAATTTGTTATAGACAAATAATTGATTACTTATTGAGGGTCTCCCTAATATAAAAATTATTCATGAACGATTGAAAAAAAAGAATTAGAACACTGCAATTAGGAGTAGTCTCCGCTAGAATGAGAAAAATTGCAGATTTTTTAACGAATCAATTATGTTTTCATAGTAGTCGTGACAATAAAAGTTCAAGCGTAGAGTTTCTCCGGTTTTGTACTAGTTTTTTGAGCGCGGGCGTCCGTAGGGATTTTTGGTAACGATCCAGGATTTTCCATCCAGCATTAACTTGTTTGCAAGTTCAGTTGAAGTTGTATTGAGAAACATGTTAACGGCTCCCAACATAGTAATCAGTTTTATGGCTTTCTTTACAGAGGAAGAAATAGTACCTCACCTGTTGGTGTATAAAGCGTCATAAATTTCCCGACAACACGAGAGTTTAGTTTCATTTCCTTATTGTGATCACAAGCCTGAATAAAAGATGTTGTGAAAAGCAACTTTTTTAATTTTTTCTGATTCATACTAAACGCGCTTCTTCTCAAATTTTCATACAAAATCGTCTAGTAAACTAATCCATCTAGCTCGACGGAAAAACTGAGATCGGTCTCTCGATCCGTTTACAAACCTGTTTATTCGTTGCAAAGTTATTTAAAGTGTGTGCTATCAATTACGTGGCCGGCTGTAGTTGTTTCAAGTATTTTAAGTCCCGAGAGTAAAGTATTGGAACGAGCATTATTACCATTTATGGAGACATTCGTTTCGGGCGCAATTGTATCGTTTCTACAGGGTGTCCGAAAAACGTTGTACTACCTTCAAAGGGGAGATTCCCGAGATACTGTTTCGAATTTGAAAGATTTCGTCATAAACGCACAAAATCCGTAGTCTAATTATCATTAGCATTATAGAGGGTGTCCCAAAAATGCACGTCCTTGAAATAGGAGATTCCCGAGGTCATTTGAAATAACTTTTTCCTTTGCGAAAATATTCTCAGCGATTTGTTTATGGAGTTATTAACGAAAAACACGGACCAATCAGTGCGCGGCAGGTCCCGCTCAGCGCGGCGTTGCCATTGGCCAAGTCGGAATCCGTCCGCTGTAGCCGTGCCCTAATTGGTCCGCGTTTTTCATTAATAACTCCTTAACGAAGCCGCGGAGAAGATTTCGGCAAAGGAAAAAATTGTTTCAAATAATCCGAGGAATCACCCCCTTCAAGGGAGTACAAAATTTTTGGGACACCCTGTATGTCCGAGGAACCGATGCAGCGAGTTTACTGGTGTTGTCAGGAAGCGGGCGATGGAGTAGGATCTTCGAGGGAGCACGACGCGACGTTTAAAAGGGAGACGTATTGAAGTGTCTGTTGAAATGAATGGCGGAGATGTTCGTGTGGCATAAGCGCGTCGAGGAAAGATAACATTTGACTGGGAACAGAGTAACTTGTACTTGGAGATGTCCAGTTTGAATTGGCGGAGTTCGAAAATGTTCGGGAACGTGTTTCTCAATTTTCATCGGTGCTCCCCGACCAACAAAAACTTTCATAAATTATAGAATGAAAATTGGTTCGGTGAAAACTGGAAAATCATGTCCATCGAAATTTCCTTCATCGGATTTAATCGGATCGATCTCGGACAGAATTCGTAGCCCCGGAGTTCTGACTGACAATGAACGTGTGCTGATGTTAAATGTTAAACAAATGTTCCACTTTAGCCGACCGTGGCGGCACATTCAGTCGGTTCCTTTCGGCGATTAATTACACCAGGTAGAACGTTGCAGAAAGAACTGCCACTGGTTAAACCGCAGATAACCGTGTGCGTCAGAGAAACGTGACGCAGGTTCATTATTTAAGTAATTACCTTGAAAGTTGCGATACCGTTCGGTACACGCGTTATCCGATATTTCCGAAGTTGCATTGTATGCGCCGTGTAGCACCTACGGTGCGTCGGTAGCTGGCCCGACCGCGGGAGATTAATTTATTATTTAGAACTTGTTCCCCCAGAGATCATGCGCACGATAATTAGACAAATTCATTATTTCACTCTATCTCGATCACGATTATTTCGAAATTTTCCAACTTCCAGCCAGCGGGAAATTGAAAATCCCCCAGTTTCCGGGGAACGCCATAAATAGAATAATTTTCTTTCTGCGAAACTCGTTTCAGCAAATTCGGGGATAACACGATGACGAATTCCTTCTCGGGTTCCACGAGAGATCCGAAACGAGATCGAAGGAACACCGGACGGAACATTGGAAATCAGCCCTCCGGACAAGTCGTAAAATCGAATTTTTCGTGCTCCGAGCGCGACGAGTTCGTTCGACGTTACTTTTCTCAATTCGTTAGCTTCGTCGAAACGACGCGACGCTCGGCCGTCGGACTTGTAACGAGTTTGCTAGCGAGTCACGGTTCTCTTTTTGCCAATTGTGATCGCGGGTTAACAAGCAGCTCGTGGTCGCCGCCGGGTTAAATAGCCAATTAACGCGAGGCCCGTCGGGAATTGATTTTTCGCCGGGGAGCATCGCACGGAAACGGAAACGGGATCGCTTGCTCCGGTCAGTGTCTCGCCGGATCAAATCGACTCGAATCCAGGGGAATATACACGCCTACCCCCTCTCCGCCAGTATCGGATCGGTCACGTGACGTGCCGGAAGCGTGGGGGAACAGCGTCGTAGAAGGGGAAGCTTAGAGTGGGGAGACTTAGAATCCGGCGACTCTGAAGTTTACGTCGCGAACGATTCTGGCGGCGCGTTGAGCGAAAAAGAAAAAAGAAATGTGGAAACTGTAACGATCGATCATTCGGCCAATATGAAGCGCGTCTTTACAACCCGGGGGAACGGTCGACCGTTAAGACTTTTCACAGAGTCAGCGATAATCGTCGAGCATCGATGGCCCCGCTAAAAGCGGAGGACGTAGCCAAACGGTGTTCGAAGTCAAAGAGATCCGCGATCTGTCGGGAAACGGGACGCGAGAGACCGTGCCTCTTCCTTTCCTGCAAAGGGAAACGGTAACGCATCAACGACTTAAGTTCCTGCAGGTTTCACTTGGGAATCTTTTTTCCAGCGGACGACGCACAGTTGCGCGAACGGCCATCTTACGTATATTCTTCCTTTGGAATGTCTACTAATTATAACAATTCATTTAATAGCGATATACAGTGACGAGCAAATGTGCAAACACACTTCGCTAGTTTTATTATACGTAAAATAAAACCTATTTTTCGAATAGGATAAACAAAAGACAGCAGTTTATTTTCGTTAATATTAACAATATACGGAATATTTATCGAAAATAGGTATTGAAGACAATTTTTACAGTTTCGCACTTTAATTGTGCTCGTCGAAACAATATTCCCAGAAGCAGAGAGACGTCTTAAAGATGTCTTTAAGACGTCCGTTAGACGTCTTTAAGACGTCTCGAACAGATGTCTTTAAGATGTCTCGAAACAGACGTCTTTAAGATCCCTAATAGCACAAAAATATTAGATAGATATGTTTTTCAAATATTGAAAAAATATTTTTTAAGCCACATTTTTTCATATGTGGACAATATTGGATCTGAATATTGTATACACGTACAAGAAATATAAATTGAATGTTTAGGTTATAACAAAAAAAAAAATAGATAAAAAAATAATTGTTCTGTCCTCTTCCACAATTTATGAACACCCGAAGGTGGATTGTGCTAGCCTTCTTTTCACAATTGACCAAAAATTTTCGATCGGGTTCGTATCTGGACTTTGTGCTGGCCACTTGAACAAACTTTTGATTTTCTAGCCAGATTTTTATTACTGAACTGTGTGCGTTTCGCGTTTGAAGCTCGCGATGCTCGAGGGACTCGAGTTACTCTTTTCGCGAAAACGCGAATGGCCTCGAACTCTGCCAACGGTGTACAAGTAACTTTATCGGCGATCAGCATACCGTGGATACACACCGCGCTTAGAAATAAACGAATTTTCAACGGCCCTTTGAAATCGATCGTTCCGCGAATCGATTCAAATCGAATCCTTATCCGGACCACCGTTTCAACGCCGTTTAAGACCCTATTTCACGAGTCTTTAACGTGTGCCGTATGTTACGCGAGAGCGAAACAGGAACCTTTAATTGTAACATGGATGCTTTAACTCTAAGTTCTAATGGTGCTTTGGAGTACCACTTACCTTTAAAATGTTGCCGCGGTCTGGAAACGTTTAGAACCACGCGAGGACTTGCAATTACTGCTGATTTACAGTCTTCCGCGATGCTACGGACTGACGGCGCCGCACCGAAGTACCATATTCAGGTGCAAAAACCAGGATTTTCTTGCGCGCTGTATACGCTCCGATGAAAGCGTGCGGTTTTGAAAGCGTTTTTAATATTTCTAGAATGCTGCTTTCCGTATACATTTTGTGCGACTAAAATCAGCGACAGAAGTAAAAATTATTTCAATTTTATGTTTTCGCTGTAGCTGTTCGGAGATAACTTTTAGTTAAAATACAGTAGAATAATTTATATTACAGAAGCATTTGATGCATCGAATGTTTCAATTGGTACATTCAGTTCCAAGTAAAACTGTTTCCTTTCGTGTAATCCTGTTTCCTTACAAGGTGTTTTGGTTATCGAATAAAAAGAGATTACAGTGTTTACTCGATACATGTCCAAAACACGGGTCTAGTCACAGACATATGGACTTTTTTTTTTGAAAGTGGTGCAAGTCCATTTTCTTTTGTTTCGAGAAAATTAAATGTTAGCAGATCTGACAATTAAAAAAAAGCAAAAAAAAAAAAAAATAAATTGAACAAAGCATTGGAATTTTTTAAGATATTAAATACTAACTAGTTATAAACAAAAAGTTTACACTAAATTAAGGAAAAATTACGTAATATCTCATTTTTTTTAAAAAAGGACTTACACCACTTTCAAAATAAACGGTCCACATATATCGACAAGGAGATGCCATACTTTGCCTCTAGCTTCTTGACCCCTCGTGGGCTATTACGATTCCGCGTAATCTGTAATTTTCATACCATAATTCATTCTTTTCTAAATACTCGAGGTCGATTCGGCGATAAGGATTTCGCGACGTATCATTCCGGTTACAATTCAGCCCGAGAGATTTGAGAGACATATTATGCACGATAACTCGGCTCGGGATATCTTACGTGCGATCTTTCTTACAGCAGCCGTGTGTCTTCGCGGGCGTTATCGCGAAAAGTGCGCCAGCCCCGAAAAAAGTGGGAACGCAAAGAAAAGGAAAAGAGGAACGCGAAACCGCAAACTCGTAACCGGGTTAAGCAGGAGCTATTTGTCGGCGGTTCTTCCTGCGCGGTTTTTCCCCCGCGGTTGGCCATTAGCGCAAAATCACGAGGTTTCTCGGTGTCCGTTCTGTTCTCTCGTGCCTCTTTCTCGTTCCGCGGAGCAGAACACAATAGCGCGTGGATATGCCGGCGCAGAATGTGCTTATAGGAAGACCATAGCCGCCGATACGTACAAAATCAATGGGCCGCGAAACGAGGCTATTAAACGGTCGAGTCAAGCACCGACGATCCAAGCTCGATCGCTTGTCCCTTCTCGTCGCAGACGGTGTGTTCCGCGTTCCGAAGCTGAAGCCGAAGCCGAAGCCGAAGCCGAAGCTGAAGCCGAAGCCGAAGCCGAAGCCGAATTGCGCCGCACAGTGGGCAAAAACGGCCTTTTTCGATTCAAAATCAAAGAACTTTCGATAGGAATGAGGTAGAGCGATGAAATTTTTTTTAAATGAAAGCTGAAACTTTGTAGAATATGGGAAAAATTGGGAGATTACGGTACGAACGTTTTTTAACCTTGAGAAAATTCGTTAAAGTTGCACAATTTCAAGAAAGCGCCAGTAGTAATGACAGCGATACGTCAAGTGATGACGAGATGTGAAGTGCTTCATGTTTCGTAAGTAACTCAAAACGTTAAAATACTTCATTATTATTATTTTTATCGTGTTTTATATATGAGAATACGATATACTTTCAAACTAGTGTGTTATCAAGTCATTTTAACGAAAAAATTTCATTAATTTGTGTCACAAAAATCTATTTTTTTCAAAAACCAGAGGTCGTAGACAAATTTTGAAAACAGATTTGAAATTAGCGTGAAAAAATCTATGGGAAACGATATATAGCATGTTCAAAAAAAAAATTTCCGCGCGTATTAGCCACAAAAACAAAATTTTCTTGAAATTGTGCAACTTTAACGAATTTTCTCAAGGTTAAAAAACGTTCGTACCGTAATCTCCCTATTTTTCCCATATTCTACAAAGTTTCAGCTTTCATTTAAAAAAAATTTCATCGCTCTACCTCATTCCTATCGAAAGTTCTTTGATTTTGAATCGATAAAGGCTGTTTTTGCCCACTGTGCGCCGCGGGGATCAAACATCGCGGGATCTGATCGACCGAAGCGTTTAATCAGTTCGAACGAACGATCCTCCAAACTCCACCGTTTGGAAAAAAACGAAATACCGTGCGGCGCGTTGTCATGAAAACCGAAGGACGCGTTTCACGATCTCTACGAGATCTTCGACAATCGATCGCCGTCTCGTCCGCTGCTTCGCGTTTTCGTCACGCGCCAGTAATTAACCGCGTCGAGCGGATATTTCGCGACTATTCTCTCCGGCGTTACTCTCGTGGATTTTTATTTCCATGGGAAAATCGAAGCACGGTATCCGTACGGAGACTCAACTTTTCCTGGTGGGCATTATTAACCCCTTGCACTACGATTTATTTCACGGTTTCAGTGATTAGAAGTCTTTTGTAATTTTTAGTTTCCTAAAAAAGGGAGAAAATTTATATCTATTGTATGCCTATATGTTCTCCAATAGCTGCACATTAACCACGCCAAAATAGAATTTTATTTCGGTTTAAGGGAAATTCATAAGAAACATATTTATTAGACCCTGTTTAAAATCTTCATCACGAGTCTGACTCGATATTGTAGGGCAAGGGGTTAACACTTTGAACGCTAAACAAGAAAGCTCGAAAATTCCACGAAATCAAAGTAAGTGATTTGATAAAATAGAAATTGAAAAAATTAAATGTATGATATTGCGTGGTTCTCCAACTTTCTTGCATTTTACAGATCCTAATCAAATTTGGTACAATGAATATATTAACGTAAAAATTCATTTTAAAGCCTGAACAAATAATTCATACTCATAGACTTCAGATAGAATTCACCTGAATTGCAACGAACTGAAGTGAACTAGACATTCATTTTCGTTCTCCTATGTTTACAGATTCAAGATAATAGTATGTTTAAATTTTTCCAATATTTTTGCTACTTAAAATTACAGCTGCTCATTTTTGTCACAAATGCATAAAATCCACAGTCTAATTATTAATACAGGATCAGTAATTGGTAACCCCACGGTGATTGGGTCTCCTATCCTGGTGTTATTGATTCGTGCAAAGACAATTCGAAAATAGGAGAATTAAAATGGAGAAACACTCGGGGAGACACTTCTGAAACGATTCTGAAACGCTTTTTGGTGCTCCGAACTTTTTCGCTTTCACTGTTTCTGGTTCGCGGTGAAATGGAGGCTCATCCGAGCCATTAGGCGACAGCAAAGGGTTTATGCAAAAATTGTGGGACGTACGGAAAAAGTTTGACGAAATAGAATTAAGCAGAAAAACCAAAGAGAGGGAAATTACCATGAATAAAGTTGCCACAGTTGGACAGAGAGATGAGTGGGCTGAATGCAAACTAGCATAAGATCTACGATGACCTTGACGCAGATCTGGTAGAATTTGTTTTTTTCTTGGCCGTATGTTATTCATAAGAGATCGTTGCGACCGTGGTTTTATTAAATGTATTGTACATAATGATTTCGTTGTTGCAGAGTTCAGGGAGGCTTTTAACCTGTTCGACAAAGATGGCGACGGAAGCATCACGAAGGAGGAGCTGGGCAGGGTGATGCGCTCCCTTGGACAGTTCGCAAGGGCCGAGGAACTTCGCACTATGATGCAAGATATCGACGTAGACGGTGAGTTTACTTGTGCAATAAATAAAATAAATAAAAACTGTTCGCATTGATTGCGAGCAGCGGGAGGCAAATGGAAATTTTATCTTTACAAGTTGTATCATTCACCCATTTATTAAACTAAAATAACCGAATTTCAAGTATTTGGAAATGTTTCGATGCTTCCTTCTTCAGAGAAATGTTATTCTTATTTTGACCGAAGTAACAATAATGTAATTTTGAATTATTTTAGCTAGTCACCAAATCATTTCTTCTTTCAATTACGACGTGCGCAACCAAAGGGTTGCATACTGGTGATACTAATATATTAATGTTCTTACATTTTTCATTTGTTCGCTGTTTTAAATTGCACTTTCCTACTTCGGTCGTAAATGCATCAAATAAAAAATAGTAGTGAGATTTTTTCGCGATAAAGTGACGCTCTCATTCAATATGAATTCAGTTCGTTACTTTATGCACATCAGTAATCAAATTTAAAAGCAGTAGAACGTTTCGAACTTTTTTTTTCACCAGCAAGCTCTTTTTAAACTCTGTCCTTGAACTTTTCAAAAAAAGCCTAACGTGAATATTTAATTTCTTAAAAGTACCGAGGATTTGAAACATTTTCTTCAGTAAAACATGTCTCTTTTCATTCGCAAAGAATTCGTGACGAATACACAACTGAAAAATGATGAAATGGCTGTGTCGACAAGTAACAATAATACCGAAGATTTTTTAGCGCGTAAATTATAGTTAATTTACAGAGAACAATTCTTGAATCTGCATAACTTCCAGCACAAAAGCTCTCCAAATTATTTATCTCAGTGGCGAATAAAATTGCGCACTATTCGCTATTAAGAATTGAAAAAATTCGTCATAAACAACGTAGAAACGATTACCATCTATTGTGTCAAAGGTCACCGAATAGAGACAATAAAAGGTACCCTCATAATTCAGCCGGTAACGTTCACACATAGTGGGGGCCATATACAGGGTGTCTCACGTAACACTTTTCACAATTTTTAAATATTTGAAATACAAAATAAAAATATTTGATTTAAAGTAGTATCTTATTTGAACCACATTAAATTATACTATATACCAAATCATTAATGATCGTTAATATACGTTGCAAAATATGATAGAAAACCTACATTATAAAATACTAATATAAAGTGTACTTACTTCTGAATCTTCTGTACCTCCGTCGGATCCACAGCACACAATTATTGACTCACGAGAATAGTTCCGAATAATTGAACAACACAAGCACACAACACACACACAACACATTTTATAAAATCGTGACAACGAACGAGATGTCACTCCGACCACGAATAAAATAATACTGCGATTATAACAATGATCCCCTCCACGGAGGTGGTACGGTCGGGTTATCCTAGGCAGGTTAGACGCTGAGGGTCAATAAACACTAGATACAAAACCAAGGTAAAAAAATTATGGCGGGGCGCCGACCCTATTTCCCGGAATTCCCTGTTTTCGTATCACGCGCCCGTGGGAGGGGAACGGTTAAAATCGCAGTATTATTTTATTCGTGGTCGGAGTAACATCTTCTCGTCTGCTGTCACGATTTCGTTAAGTGTGTTGTGTGTGTGTGTGTTGTTCAATTATTCGGATCTCTTCTCGGGAGTCAATAATTGTGTGCTGTGGATCCAACGGAGGTACAGAAGATTCAGAAGTAAGTACACTTTACATTAGTATTTCATAATGTAGTTTGTAGTACATTAGCATTATATTTTATTATTCGTATGTAGAATATTGGATGCAAGGTTTTCTTTCATATTTTGCAACTTCAATGTCCCTTTAACACTAGATTTACAAAGCACTGAAACTGAGTACTTAACATTATTTTACAAAAATAACAAGGACGTGTCTATCCACATTTGTATCAATTTTTTAAATAATATATACCCAAAAAAAAACCTGTACTCCTGTACACGTTCTAAACACGAAAGTGTTTTCTGAGCAGCTGTGCAAACCCCCCGTTCAATAGTGTGCGCTCTGTACATACACTTAACCCAGATAGCACGCGACGTCTTAAAGACGTCTGTTTTACGTCCATTTTTGGTCTGAACGTCTTACGTCCTGAAAAGACGTCTTTTACTAGTCGTCTTTAAGACGTTTCATTTCTTGACGTTTCAGTAATTCTAAACTGCTAGAGAAAAGCTTTACAAACTGTAAATGATTATCAAACTGAATATTCCATCAACAAAGAAGTGGACAGAAAAGTAATACATCAAAATAAATAGATAAATAAATAAATTAAATAAATAAATAAATAAAGCATAAAATGTTAATGTTCGCGGATATGCTGAAAGACATTCTTTTAATTTATTTAAGACGTCTTTAAGACGTCTCTGTGCTATCTGGGAAGTAATAGGCGTGACGATTTTGCGTTGCATGTTTCGTTACATCTTTTATGAAATCACCCCCCACCTGTACAACACCTCTCTCTCTCTCTCATTCTCTCTCTCTCACTCTTTCTCTCTCTCGAACGAGGAGTCCCTTCTCGAAAGATTTTTGTACTTTTTGCCCGTCTGTTTACCTTTACCTTTATGTTCACCTTTTCTTTTCTTTACTCGCTTTATGACTCTGTCGATCATCAGTACCAGGTAACGGATTACTAGGGTTAGGGAATTTTACCTGGGACGATTTTTTGTACCTGACGCACTTCCGTTGCATATTTCGTTACATCTTTTCTCAAATCACCCCCCATCTCTAAAACACTTTCGTGTTAAAAATAATTTTGTTGAATAATTCCCCATGGATATAATGTAGGTAAATATTAACCTTCATATCTAACCCACACCTACTCCGATCACTTTTTGAGATGTTGAAACTTTTTTGCGAATATCTCGGAAACGAAAGCTGAGCGGCGGTAACATGTATAGAAAAAAAGTTGTTCAGAATGATGACCTTGACAACATATTTCAGTCATCAAAATCGGTGAGGAAGCCCCTAATGTAAATAATTACCAGAAAATGTTTGTCAAACTTTTGTTTTAAATCGAAAGCTGATCAACTTTCGTTGGAAATATTTGTTTGTCAGTTTATCGCGAGTACAGAGACACCCTGTAGAACAAGTTTAATATCGACGGCATGGTCCCGGAATCATTAGGCAATAAAATATTTCAAAGCGTATCGAATGTGCTGCGATAACGTACATATATCGGAACGGTGATATCCGCCAGAAGCGTCGGAATTATTATCCTTCGGGTTTAAATAAAATCCAGCAGCTATCGATTACTTTCGAGTGGGGCGGCGCGGGTCGAACGACAGCATAATCGTTTCAGTCGCCATTCCACGAAGGGTCCGACGTGGTGGCTCGTAAACAAGGTGGCAAACAATCTGGCGTAGGACGAGGAGGTCTTCAAAGTTTACCATTCGTCCGTGTAACCGTGTAGGCCCACTTACAACCTTTCCACCCCGTCGGCATCGACTTAATTGCGGGCAATTTTCGTGAAAGTGAAGTGTCCTTCCACGTGACAATGGAGAGAGGACGTTCCGCGAGACCGTAGCATCTTTATTAAGCCAGAGATCTACTCTTTCCTCCGACCATGCTCGTTTCCGCACAACCATACTCCCCCCACCAGGCAATTTTCTTCTTCGACGTCTCCTTTTTCTGTGTTCCTCTATTTCGACCCTCGCGTTCTCCAGAAAGAATGCAGAGTTGGCCAAGAACGCTGCGGTCGGGCTAAAATTTCTATTGTTTCGACGACCAACGACGATTACTCCTACCCGCGACCGCTTAACCACCGCAATCTCCTTAACTTTTCCAACCCTTCAACCGGGAAAACTTGGAGATATTTCGACGGATAAGGGGCCGCGCGATCATTACCCTCGAACGACTCTGTTAAGTGAAACGTCAAAATTCAGATTAAGGGAAGTTAAATATGGAGGACGTGGCCGGAAGGGAGCATCGAAGGAGTTTTCGGGGCTTTGCACGTGACGCGTAGAGAAATATCGGTACCTGTTGCTGATTCTTAAAGCGGCAAGAAACCGTCTTCTTTCATTGCAATGATAAAAGCCTTTTCCCGTGGGCTGAAGGGAAACAGTGTTCCAACCGAAATTATTAGGGGTACCCATAATCAATTATTAAGAATTTGTTTTGCCTTTGGTTCTGTGCCTGTGTTCAAAATATTCTAAAAAGTATAATTTTCTTTTACAACCCTGTAATAAAATGGCGGTGTCCTTCCGAGGATCATAGTCCTCGTCGCATACTTTTTCATTTCCATCCGGGATTTAACAACAAAGAAAATTTGCGATGTTTATGGAGATGTATTCAAGATCAATAAGTGTCAACATTGGTTCAAAATGTTTGCTGCTGGTGATTATGATCTCTCTGACACGCCTCAAGGATTTCTATAAGAGGGGGTTTGAACATTTGCAGGAAAGATGGCAAACTGTCCTTGATAATGATGGAGATTATATAATAAATTAACCCTTTGCACTCCGAACCATTCTGGCAGAAATTTACAAATCCTCGTATTATTTAGTATAATTTTGGAACCAAGTAACGTATTATAATGATATTGGACTTATATGTATTGGTTGACATCGAGGAATATATATTTGCAAAAAAATCAATATTTTATTTAAAGTTGCGCTGGAATAAATTAATTCCCCGTAATCGCTAATAAACTTTAATGTCCCATGAGAGGGGACAGCGGAGTGCAAAGGGTTAAGAAACAAAAACTTGAATTTACTACAAAGTTTGTTTCAGATTTCAAAATAATTGATTACTCATGGGTCCCTCTAATAATTGTACGTCTGAACTACCGTCACGCCGAGGTCACTCCGAATTCGCAAACTGTCACCGTCAATTGCGAGTCGTGCTTACCGCGTGTAAAATTTTTCCTCTCTATTCGCGAAAACGCCTCGGCTCGCGACACATACACACATGCCAAGCCGTATCCGTTGCTCGTGAAATCCTGCGCAACACGGTGACAGAATTTTTATTAATTCTACGCCTCGCTGGAACCAATGGACCGTGGACTGCCATGTTCCCGCAGCGGTTTCCGCGTTGTCCCGACTAATAAGTATTAGGTCTAAGGGAAAGTTTTATCGTTTTTTATAAATTAAAAGTCATTTGGCTAGGTCTTGTGTTCGAAATTTGCAATTTTCTTGATATATGTCGCCAAGGCTTGCATGATAAACGTCGCGGAATTAGCCCCACTACCGCGTGGTATACTGCGTGAGGGGCCCCTGACCTCGAGAGGCCTGGGTAAACATAACACGACTCGGGTATGTCTCCTGTACGATACACGACACTGGAAAGACCCGTCTGGTTGACATATATCGAGTATTCACTGCGTCTTGTTTCCGTTAAAAAAATTTGGCACACGTCCGAAGAATATTTGGGGATGTGGAAGAATTTTCCAACCAAGTTCTTTAATTTTTAGACTTTTTTTTAGATTGTAAATGCACAAGAGAGCACCAAGAGGATCAGTAAACGTTCTAATTGGAGAATTGTTTCGATATGTCGAAGTCGATATACAAAATTACATTTATTTATTTAAATGTCTCGGGTTCGTTTTGAACTGGTATGTGGTGCCATGCCATTTTGATCCATACTAAATTCGCGTATGCAGATGTCGTAAAATAGAGCGAATGACGTTTCATTACCTTCATAATATTATAAATTATTCATATTTGGAGGATACGTGTTTGCCGTTTATTTATGTAATTAAAATACATTCGGTAGAAATGTAAATGTAAATTTATTTACGTGTTTTCAATAAACTAAAATAAACCAGATACGAATCGAACGACCGTCAAACTGCGACCGTTTAATAAATACAATTATGTATGCGTTGCTTTGTCGTCTCATGTAGATTCTTTTTGAAAAAGGCAAATTTCTTTGCTGTCGGTACAGTTTTGAACTCGGATGTTCCATGTTATTGACCCTTATCATCCGCTTAGATCAAGATGTCGACAAGTAGTCGAGAGACTGTTTCCTTATCCGCATAGTGAATTCACTTACGGCAAAAACAGTGCGGGTCCGGCAGACTTTTAACTGTTAACCCCTTCAAACACGATGCCAGCATATATGTATGATGCCCGCACAGTGCGTCGAGTAAGTGGGACTTCGAGACAAAAGCCATATCTCGGGTTTTTATGACGTATTCAAACAGACTTCAATTCATAGAGTGTCCTCGGAGAGTCTTTAATAATTATTAACTACAATTACGCTATTAAGTGTCGCAAATTTAACAATTTCATCACTTACACATTTATTGTAATCGCATCTGTATTATATTTCTGATTGACTTATACTGTACCTATACTATCACTTTAATTGTTGCTATGGAATATTCTCTACAGGATTGACCTCTATAGATTGATTAAAAATTTTGGGAAATTGTAAAATAAGTACTGTTCCGAAATGTGCAAATATCTATTTTCAAAATTTTCTTTTTTCTATGTTCCATAAGATTGAGAAGTGTCTTAATCGTTATTGTGTACACAAGATTAAATTAATTTGTTCAAAGTATTATCCTTTGAAGTCATCTGTAGAGCAAAAACGATGATTCTTTTCTGCACCGGAAGCTTCGCCACATCATTCCCAGCTCGTGACTTCTTCTATCCCCTCATCAGCTTCAGGCCACTGTAATTATAACTTGAACTTTCCCATGAAGATAGTTTCAATTTTTTGCCGCAGTTGTAAAAGCTGTTTTAATTACCTGGAACTTTGGGTTCGCGTGCCCTGCAACGATTTGAAACAACCAAACAACGTATAACGCACTGCATGCTTTTGTTAAGAATCACAGATACATTGGTACAACGTGCACTGGCCTAAGGGACCAAATTACTGTGGGGGTACCAATTACTCAGCCCTTCGTAATTATTTTTCTGTTTAAAGCTTATTGAATATTAAAAGAGAGATATTAAATTTTTTTTCTTTAAAATCAGTCAACGTATTTATTTTTTAATATTCATTATGCTTTGAAAATAAGTATAATTCATATATAGGCACAGTAATTGGTACCCCCACAGTAATTGGGTCCCTTACCCCCTATCTTTATTCGACTATAAACGATAAAATCCCTAATATACAGTAATCATTTGACTACTAAATAACACTGTATATCGAATCTTAACAGGTTTTATAGAATCTGGAAGGATTAAGGAAGTAATCAATATAATAAAGTTTAGCTTTGCAGCTTGGGTACCAATTTCAAAAATTTATCAATTTTAAAGAAGTAATCAATATGATAAATTTTAGCTTTGCAGCATGGGTCCCGTTAAATAAATTTCTGCGATTTCGTGGGACTTTTAGAAACTGCACAGGCGAATGTCGTTGCTCGATAGCGATGTTTGCGTCGTTTCGTTCGGGGAGCCAGCGTCGCAGTCGGACAATTACAATTCTTTCGCGTGGTTTCCGCGCACGCTAATGGACGATCGTCATCAGTAATCCAGCGTATTATTAGCCTTAATCGGCCAGTTCGCTTAATTCTCGCCGCGAATACCAGACCGCAGGAAGGAATGCGTTTCAAGCAATCGGAATGGTTCGATACTACAGCACGGGGGAAGCCTTCATTTGAGGGATGGCATCGGCGTCGAAGAGGGTGGGGGGTGGCTTCGAATTTCGATACAGCAAGTATCGAGGCAAGGTCGTACGTGGCAGATGTATAATTAGAAGTAACGTGGCTAGCAGCACGCGAAACAAGACCGTTGCCTTCGTAATCACGCCTACGTAACCGGGACTCGTTTCATCGTCAATGCTCTCAGCTCTCGATGAATAACCGACGCCTATGTGTGTGCCTATGTGTGTGAAAAATGTGGTAGATAAAGAGCAGGGAAACCTGGGTAAAAAAAAAAGAGAAATAAATATACCGATGGCAATTCACGCTCATAGAAACGTTCCCGATGCGACGCTGCCTCGCCTCAATGCATCTTCATGCACCCTTCGAGAGGCCGACTGTCGCGACTTATATTCCATAGACCGCTACTTGATCTGCGGGTACAGTCATTGGCAATAATATTCGGAGATTCTTCAAATCACGATAACTTTTTTAACCCTAACTTTTTTAATTCAGCAACGAATTGACTATTATCTACGTCCAATGTATTAACCTTTAGCACTCGAATGGTGTCTGTAAGGTACCATTAAAATTTCCAATATCATTATTCAAAATATTTTTTAAATTATTAAATTTGTTTGCATTTAATAGATTGCTAAATATTTCAGTATTGTACGAGTAAATTCTACCATTTTTGTATGTACAATATATATATATATATAGAGTCACACGCTGTTGTTCATATTCTGTTCCAATTTGCTGTAACAGGAATATCGATGTACATGGCAGGCATTCCATTTATTTTAGCTTTTTTTGAACTCTATTTCAAATAACTGTCTAAGTGTGCTGTAACTGTCTACCACTATATTGCAAACGTCCCCAACCCTATTTTTAAACCCAAACTATAAGTCCTGATTAACGGGACGCTTAAAACTACTAAGTAATGATGAATACTACTTTTAAAAAGTCTGATTAAACTCTAAAAATGAGGGCGAGGAACATACCTGACGAAGCAAATAAATTTGCTAAATAATATAAAAATATATAGATACAAAAAAATGCTTGCAAAGAAAATGATCATATCTGGAGGGGAAGAAAAATGTGGGCGAAGGTCATCTCAAGGTCATATTTCCCGAAATCTTATGACCAGTAATATTTTTAAAAGTAGAATTATCATTCGACTAATTAAATTTTGAAATCTACAGAGTGAATAGTACAACCTGTAAACCTTGAAAAATTTTTTAATTGCGCATCTAATGAGAAATTGTTCAAGACAAAACAAACCGTGGTACCGTGCAACTTTTGTCCAATTTTCCATTGGACGCAGAATGTAGAAAGCTATTCGAACGGCTCACGAACAAATGACATGACAAGCGTGTTTGATTTGTTCTATCAACTAGTTTTTGACAAGGGCAGCGGCGGGAGATCGTGTTCCACGCGTTCGCGAGTCGACACGTCGCATGTCAATTCAACAGCGGCCGTTACGTCGCGATGTTTAGCAATGTCGACGGAAGTTCCAGCCGGTCGATAGTCAAGAGCGACCGGCGAAGTTGATTCCGATAACTTCGAGGCGAGCCATACTACCTGACCGGGCTCGTTATTCATCGGGGAACTGCCGGCGGAATCTGGCGAACTAGCGGGACGAGAACCACCAATTGATTTCGGCCGAATCGAATCACTTTGCACGCGTGTCTTTTGTGTATTCGCGCGGGCAATTGAATGGCGTGACAGAATTTTCGAGTCGGGGCTTACGCTTTGCGTGATTTACATATGCGACGGTTTCGTTCTGTTAACCGTTGTCGCAAAAACGTTGGTTTGTTGTGGAATTTGCAACAGTGAAAAAAAGCCACGGGACTCACAGAGATTCATCCGCTAGCGAAACTAGCAAAATAACTGAACTAGCAAGACAAACACAGTGAATTCCCGATATTAGTCACTGCGAGCCTCGCGTTTAAAGGTCACTGGTACTACTCACACATGGGGATGGTTCTGGGACTTTTATCGGATAGGCATTTCGGACATACACAGAGTGTCCCACGTATAACACTATTCACGAATTTTCAAGTACTTGCCATAATCTGACAAACATATATTTTCAACAAAAGTTGATCAGTTTTCGATTGGCTATACATTGCAATAAAACAAAAGTTCGAAAAAATTTGCTTTTCATTATTGTCAAGGTCACTTTCATTTTTTTCAATGGCACTTTGTATAGCTCGTATCAAGACGCATTCAGCGACCTAGTATACCTTCGGATGACCTTGAAGACAAAGAAATCAAAATTTCAACAAAAAACCTGTTTGAAACATTTTAAGCATGTTGAAGCATCACAATCTTGAGCATTTGGATATTGTTTCGATTTCAAGGCTACAAATTTTTAGGTCAATAATAGTACACCTTAATTCCCACTTTGAATTTCATTTTGAAATTAAAAAATTAAAATAATATTTTAAGATTGAAATGATACTCTAAGTACTTAACGTTATAGCTAAAAATTTCATAAGAAGACGAAAGTCAACAATGTTCCGGCACTAAACGAAAATTGTAGGTCATCGCGTGCATCGGGATAATCTGGAGAATGTGAGTTCGACACAGTTGTTTCCCTGAAAAACAGTAAAAACAGTACGTGATCGTTCTTTAAAGTAGAAGCATGTTTTACCGTTTCCTATTCTATCTCGGGTATGGCATGCGCGAGTTTACGGGCAGACATCTAGAATATCAAGCGCGGGGAGAAAAAAGGGTATATTGTTGACTCGGATGGATCACTCATGCCACCAATTCCTCCTCCATACTCTTTCCATTCTACAAATGGTCCTCTGTTTTGTTCGCGCGTATCTTTTTTTCATCCTTTTCTTTTTTTTCTATCCACTGAATAATTACTTTACTCGCGAAACGTTCGCACGGCCGGCCCAACCATTATGACGCACCCCGGCTACGTTAATTTAAAACGCTCGGTCGTTTCAATTTATTGCGCTTCGTTTGATGCGCCATTATATCAAAGCGAAGGAGACGATGAATGCGTTTAGTTCGCGTGAAAGTTCGAAAGCATTCATAAACGCGGTCCGCTGGTTGGAAAATTATACGCGGCCGAAGTAATTGTAAGTATATTTGTCGGCTCTTTATCCCGGGGTGGAAACCACCCGGGAAACGTTACATCGGAAAGTTCGTCGAGTTGACTTTGAAGAGCCTTCTTCAACTGTGAGCGGCGGAATTCACTCGAATAAAGTGTACACCCCCTCCCCCAACCCCCCCGCGGCGGGGTTAGAGGTTAAAGTTTGAGTTATTCGTCGACCTCGTTGAACGAAGCTCTGGAATTCTGCGGTACCTTGACGTTGACATTGTGTCCTTACGTCCTGAATTATGTTTGCCCTGCTCTACCATCGAAGAAAGAACCGGATGAACCATCCCATCGGAAAAATCTAAAAAAAAAAAACAAACACTTACTCAACAAATATTAATATTAATAATCGCAACGTGCAACAAACATTAATAATCGCAAAGTGCCAGATACTGCCAGCAACGTACAGGGTGCTCCAAAAATGTATTTTCTTGAAATGGGTGATCCCCGAGGTCATTCGAAATAACCTTTTCCTTTGCGAAAATGTTCTTCGCGGTGCAACAATTTTGGGACACCCTCTATTTATGAGGAAATCTTTCAAATTCAAAACGGTACAAATATACCAAGAAATTAATAATTATTTTGTATAATTGTTTTGGCCTTGTTACGATAATTCTGGAAAGAAAAAAATGTACACAGTGGACCTGGGAAGTATTTGAACAGTCTAAGAAGCCTTTAGCTTTATGGTATTTTTGTTAAGATTTTGTTCCATGATGAAAAATTTTTTACTCAAAACGGTATGCATTCAAGGGTCTGTGAAAATGTTGAAAAATTTTTTCGTGACTGAAATCGCCATAGATTTAAAATCTGAAGCTTCCTTTTTACAACGACAGCTTAAAAAGCACAGTCTAATGATAAAAATTATGTTTCTATGGCATACATTAAATGTATAATAACCACAAAGAAAATTAAGAAAGGAAATGCTAAAGTCACCGTAGAATAAAACAGAAATTAAATAAATAATATGAGAAAGGTGGAGTTTTTATTAATTCTAACCGATGAGAAGGTAACAAAGCCAAACGAGATATACTTTGTTATTTCACACTTTCAATAAATACGTATCAAACAGAGTGACAGATACGTGTAAAAACTCTTTTAATGTTTCCGTTATCCGTTTTCCTCGCGTGTTTATACGTGTGTCGTCTCCGTGTTCGTGTTTTCTTTTCGAGATTACAGTTCGCACGTGTCGGGAAACATGTCTCGATTAAAACTGTCGCGTTCAAGAGGCTTCGATTCATAAATCACGCGCAGTATCCGGTGTTTACAATTTCCTGTCGTTTTTTGCCGGTGATTCAATCTCGTGCCGTCCGAGTGAACTGTATTTGCGAAAAACTGTCATAGAAACACTGTCCTATCGACGGAGATAGTACATCGCATTAAACAAAAATAAATAACATGTACTACGAGTGCTCTCTACCATGCAAACGCATTTCGTTTCCATTTTTCCACTGAATTCTCGGTCGCATGAAACTCGTATTTCTATACTTCCAAGTAACCTTCAGAAATTGACGGAATTTTTAGAAAGTTAAAATTCTTAGTTTATTAACTAGCGAGAAACTTCGAGTATCGGATACTCGATTAGTATCGAATTATATAATTATAATGTCTTCCAACACTTAATTATCTGTTGGACTGTCTTTGACATTTCATTAATGGTTTAATTGATTTTTAATTAGAATAGATCGAGTATCGAATTATTCAATGGAAAAGTTCGGAAGGGGTTTTTTATATTGCACCTTCAAAGCGATTTAATATATAATACGTCACATATATATATATACAAGCGAGAATGGCCACTTTCCGCAAATTAAAAATTCCAAAAGCGGTTTAATGTGATAAAGTGCACGGGAAATTTGCTAAAAATATTCTCGCTGTAAAATCTGTGCTTCATTATCGGACCGAGAGGAGATAAAACGAGCCGAGGGCGTATTAAATTGTCATTCCACGCAAGACTAACCGCGCAAAGAGTAAAACGAGTTGTTTAACCCTTCCGGAATTGTTGGTTTCTTTCTGGACAATTGACGTTGCACCATTGTTACAGATCTGACCGTAACATGTCGGCGGTTTAGGATTTCTGATATCTTTCTCATACGTAGCTACAGTGCTGGATTGATTAATAAAAATTACATATTCATGTACAGCGGATCCAAACAGTATTTAAATATCACATACGTATATGTACTTTGCACTCGAAGCTATTTTAACTCCAAAACGAAACATTTCTTTCGACCTAGAACATTTCTCTTCAATATATTTCTTTTTTCATTTTATACATACGAAAATGGTGCAATTTACTCGTGGAGTACTAAAATGTTTAGTAATTTATTAAATACAAACAAATTTAATAATGAAAAAAATATCTTATATTCGAGTGCTAAGGGTTAACACGTTGACTGCCGGACGGATTTTCCATGATTTGTACCAGGCGCCAACATGAACTTTTCATTATGCGATGCATATTATGATGAAATATAGTTCCCAGCAAATAATATGAGTTATAAAATCATGTTTGAAGCATTTTTTTTGGTGGGGGTCACCGGTGCCCCCCACGGCGCTGTAGGAAAGTATTACTTTTTTTTTTTTTAACAATCGTGCTTCGGTTGCTAAGTGATTACTTTCAGTGTTTCGAAAAAAAAAAAAAAAATTATTTTGTATGTTCTATATTGCATTAATTTCTTCAAACCATTATAGTAACAATGGTATTATTGAAAAATTGATCAGTATCCATATTTACTATAATTATGTACTTTTAGTATTGACCACGCCGCCGGTCACCGGTGGCCCCCACGGCGCTGTAGCAAAGTCGAGTGCCGGTCACCGGTGACCCCCACGGCAGTTAACGTGTTAATACTCTGTTCGCCGCAAACAAACGTCAGGTCATTTTGGGACACCCTTCACAGCCGTAGTAAGGCGAGCACGTATCCCCTCACTATACCATTTCATTTCGCTGTGAATGATTCGTGCTCGCGTTACAAATAACCACGTGGCTTACCTTACGCGACACCGCAGACCGATTCACAAATCGAGTGAGCAACCGGAAGCCGCTCGGTCGGGATTTATACCGGGAAACATCGTGGACTTTGCGCCACTGGATACAGAATGCTTTCCACCGACGATTGCGAGTTCAAAGCCCGCGGGCTACGCGTTTCAAAGGAGTCGGGGCTCTACGATAAACGTATTGTTCCGCGAGATCCCAGCTCGGAGCTGGCGTTTCCGGGAGCCTTGTAATCAGGAATATCGATTTCTTGATGGTTGATTAACTGCGATCGATCCCGGGTGCGAATCCGTTGCTGCGGCCGGTGTCAAGATAACGAACGGGGGAAGACCCGGTGGAAATTCGTAGCGCGAAGTCTGTCTTTCGATGACTCGCGATCGAGAAGTCTATGGATCGGTGATATCGATACCCAGAAACGTACACTCCGCGACAAAAAGATAGCACATTATGCAAATAAATGGTATTTAGCTTTTCAAGTAGTATATTACATTGTTTGTGACCTGTATACCGCGTAACAAGAATAACCAATTACTTCAATATATTTTGACGCATTGAAGTAACAATTTTATTGGAGAATGTGTAACATTAAACGAAAAATCGGTGCGTCAAAAAGAGCACAAATTTCTTAAAATAGCTAAAATATAAGAATATGTGTAACAAAATAGTGTTATACATATAACATATATAATAGTGTTCGCAGCTTCGCCCCAGGGGTGGGGGGAGCATGATCGACCTGCGATCGCGGGGACTGAAAACGCTTGAAAATTCGAAGAATAGTTGAAACAGGAACGCGAACCTACGGCACGCAGTTTTCAACGCGTAAAAACATATTAAATTCCGCGATCTCTTTGCCGGGCTGCCGCCTTCGAAGTATCTCGTCTGCGTCATCGCGAATATCGATCGCTCGACCAGCATTTCAGAGACACCGGTGTGGATCCGACTCGCGATATTGGCGGAACTTCTTTGTTAGTTTTTGAGACAAAGGAACGGCAAATACTTTCGAGAATATCGAGCACTTCTCCGGAGCGACAAAGGAATCTATTTATTAGGTTGTCCTAACAGTTCTTTTTGCTGACAGGCTATGCGAACGTGTGCGGATGATATGAACATTGTTTTATTATTTCCTTTTTTTTATGTAAAAATGAATTATGCTCCGTTTACGTTGTGCGTAATGACCGAAAGCGAAACATTTCGGGACAATAATTGGACGGAACAAGTTTCTGCAATATTTTATCGTGTAATGTAAAAGATTAAATGTTTACGTTTGCTTTAAATATCCTATTGCGATGTTACACGTTGTTTTAATGCATGTATTAAACATGCGTAAAACGTTTATTCCCCTTTCTTTTTTAGTGTATGTAAAATACTTGCTGAGAGATGGTATCTGGTGCACAGCATATGAAAAGCATGAACAGCAGAAATTTCATTATTTCGGGATTACACTGGGTTTTAAATTTGTACTTTTTTTTATATTTGATATTTTCATTTTTTTACTCTTTTTTTGTTGTTTTAACAGTCTATATTTTTGCAGTTTCTAATCTATTTTACTTGCTAGGTTCATTAATAAGTAAATTTATTTTTATACATTTTTTGTTTTCATGTTATTTAATTGTCCGAGGTCGATTAATAGTTAACACAGTGCATACTAATAGGATATCATGTTGCCAATGTTTCCTCTTCATCCAGTTTAGGGGAATTGCGAATTTTGATGAAAGTTTGATAGAAAAATAAAATATCTTGGAAAATTAAATATAAATTATATAAATTGGCTTGACTAAACTATACTGAAGTCTGTGAGCTTAAACGCAAACGAAAAACGTTTAAACGTAAATAAAAAAGAAAAATGCGCGAAGTACACAAGGAGACACTGCAAATAAAATGATCTTCGTAGGTAAATATATTCACACTGTAAGACTTTGCAGATCTTCAGAAGGACCACGTAAGCAGGTCACGAACTCTCGATCTCAAGATTCGTCGACCAGTTAAGCCATGCTTTAACCATCCCCAAGTGATCTTTTCGATATTTTTTAGTTTTCAAAAGCTGCTCAAAAGTCGTCGGTTGGAATCTGATCTACAACACCTGAACACAGTCAAACCTGTTTTTGTGCGGTAGATATAGACCGCATAAAAGAAACCTAAAAAAATATTCAAAAACTTCATAAATAGCTACAACAAATAACCTTTTAAAACATATTAAAGAAAATTTTTTTATGCGCTGGAGAGAAAAGAGTCACTTAGAAAATATACCAAAGATTTAAATAGCGAGAAAGTGCTTTGCAAACGAAATAAATAATTAAATTACACATGCAAACATTAAAAAAAAATTTAATTTCCCATTTTAAACACGGAGAAATTTTCAAAATAATTCAATATTACTCGTCGTAGTCGAAAACGCGTTTCTTCTCTCAACTTCGTCAATATTGGACTATACTACTTGAATTTTTTTGAGCAGTTAGAACAATGGGTTCGCTACATAACGTGAAAAAAAATGTTTGATTAAAATTGCGAAGTTGCGTGAGGAATTCGCGGAAGCTTCAGTCAGAGAATCAGAATTCCGATCGCATCATCGAGATCGTGGACGCGTCGAAAGTACTCTTACCGCGCCACTTTATTGCTATAGCTCTGTCGTCGTTGAACCGTGATTGCCGGAGCAAAAGATACCCGGAAACTAGAAACAGAGGAACCCTGTTTACCGGAGTCACGCCGTAGAACGTGATTTCGTGGCTGAAACTAGTATCGATACGGTTCCGATTCGACATCCCCCTCGATCGAAGTTTAAAACGAATCGCAGAACGCCGAATTGCGTCCCGGTTTCTGTCGGTTGCATAATTTCTGCGCTGCCATCTCCTGTCCCTCGTATACACGGTGTCTCAAGGCAAGGCGAAACTATACACAAATATACAGTTCCGAAAAATATTTGGAACTGCAACAAAAAAGCTAGAGGCTTCTCAGACTGTTCAAACACTTTCTAGGCACACTGTATACATTTTCGCTTCCCTTAACTATCGTAACAAGGTCAAAATAATTATTAAATTCTTGGTATATTTTTACTGTTTTGAATTTGAAAGATTTCGTTATAAATGCATACAATTCGTAGTCTATTTATTATCAGTATTACAGAGGGTGTCCCAAAACGGGTGGGAGTTAAATTACTGGGTCCAATGCCGCCAATAAAAAATAAAATATAATTATTTTCCTTTCTGTACTTGATATAAAAATGTAGAGTCCACAGTTTCTCTTCGTATGAAGAATAGCTTGGACCTGGCGGGAAGTAAACTTGAAATAAATAGTTCCGGACCGTTGAGAGTTAAATATTATTTCAAAAAAACTTGTATCGAATCAAATGTTGAGAGTCCGGATTTCAAATGAACTATTTGTTGTTTACTATTTGAAATAGTATTTCACGCAGCCCCGAATAGAACCGTCTCGTGCTCGTTTGTAACAACCGTCTTGGGACACTCTGTATAGGGTGTTTCCCGTGGTTCGAGTAGCATCGTTCGACAAATTGCAGTTTGCTAAGCCGGGATCTGCGCTGTCGTCGTTTGTGACCGCACGCGTCGCCGATCGTTCTCTCGACTTTGACGAACACTTTGTCTACGCTCGCACGTGCCGGCTATCGGCTCTCGCCGTGACGAACGCGCCGGGAATTTAAATCGAACGTTTCTGCATTCGTAACGAGCGATCGCCTCCGTCGGCCTGTTGTGAATCGGTCCGAAACGGCAGTTTGTTTTCTTCTGCAATTTATACAATTTATACAAACCGCCCGGAGGGGACGCTGTTTTACGACGGTCGCCGGTACCCGGACAATATGACAGCATTCGACGGAAACGATTATGGGAGCAGCCTCGCCGCGGAAGCAGCAAAGTTACAATTTTTAGGAATTTTTTTCAAAACAACGCCACACGTTACAATTTTCATATTTTTGTAATTGAATTACCTACGCTATACGAATTGTCCAATTTATCTGGAAATATAATACATGTTTTATGAGAAATGTTTTAAGAGCAGCAAAGTTACAATTTTCAGGAATTTTTATCAAAACAACGCCACACATTAAAATTTTCATATTTCTGTAATTAATTTAGCTATACTATACGAACAGTCCAATTTATTTAGGTAAAAATTAATTGCCGTTTCCCTGAAGCAACGTAACTTTCCAAAGTCTTGCGAATTTGCCGAGCAATTGTGTCACGAATGGCCGAGCACGGAGGTGTTAGTCTGACTTAAAGTATGACACCGATAACTCAAGAAAATATTCCGCAGACGGGGGGGGGGATGAGCTATAAAAATTCCCACAGTGTCTTGGATTAGATACCGAACTTCCGCGTGAATGCGGGACGCGAAATTTGATTAACACGCGAGTGCATGAAAGTGAAATATCGCTGTCGAATAATTCAGCTTGGCGTCGGGGTGTGCCCCCCGCGAAAGAATTACGGGCCAAGTTAAGCAACAACGATCAGTAAGTTGTACGGTCGAATTTATTAAGAGACCAGCGAGACGGCGCCCGGTAATTTCCGAGGAGAGTCGTGGCGCTCATTTTCCCGCGACGTCTCCGAGAGCACGGTCCTCGTCGATGAACTCGCCAAGTTACAACGTTTAAGATGCGTCAGGAGATTCCGAGGCGAGGAGCGGTTATGTTACATCGGCTGCACGTTGGCCGTCGCGTCGCGACGTTTACGTTGCCGGAATTGCACATGCGAAATCCAGCCGCCACCCAGCCCGAGGACGACCACACCGAGTTTCATATGCGCGCGAGCAAACGAAGCGGGCAAGTGTTTACGCGGATACGTGGCTGTTACGACGATCGGGAGGAGCCCTGACTTCCAACGGAACGGCGCATTATCGCGTTTGAACGTGTTTCCCTGCGAATTTCCTCGAGTTCCATGCGCGTACGTTGCCGTCGTTTATACAGGATGTTTCGCCTAACACGAGCACCTAATATATTTCGCTAGAAGGAAATTCCAGAGGAAAACATTAGTTCAAGGGGACAAATAATTTGTTCAAGCTTATATTTTCTGAGATTTCAAGGTCATCGAAGTTTTTTTTTAATGGAATGATATATTTTTATTATCGCTATACGATAGCCGAGGTCACGACGAATCCAAAGACCTTTAATGTTATTACCTTCACGTGACCTTGAGTATGAAAAATTCCAACGGAACGGCGCATTATCGCGTTTGAACGTGTTTCCCTGCGAATTTCCTCGAGTTCCATGCGTGTACGTTGCCGTCGTTTATACAGGATGTTTCGCCTAACACGAGCATCTAATATATCTCGCTAGAAGAAAATTTCAGAGGAAAACATTAGTTCAAAGGGACAAAAACATTTTTTCAAGGTTATATTTTCTGAGATTTCAAGGTCATCGAAGTTTTTTTTTTAATGGAACGATATATTTTTATTATCGCTATACGATAGCCGAGGTCAAGACGAATCCAAAGACCTTTAGTGTTATTACCTTCACGTGACCTTAAGTATGAAAAATTCATGGAAGTAGGGCACTCTCGATGTAAATAGTGAAATAACGATGACGATGATGTTAAAAAAATTTATTACGTTGTTGCGTATGAAATGCCCAGTCATTTGAAGGTCATTTGCAAAAATGCATGGCGTCATTCACTAAAATCCCCAGTCTACTTATGCTTTTCCAAAGTTGAATAACGTATCAAAATTAATTCGGATTTGGGACATGCAAAAGGTTTGAAAGAGTAATCGCTGCAATAAATCGCAACTGTTTGGTTTCCCTGACGGTATATAAATTATTTCAATTTTATGATATTTTTATTGTTGCTGGTTGTACATTCTACAAACTTTTAATAACTAGATGTTTTAAACTTCCCGTACAGAAAATGAAAATTATGTCTTCCACTTTGAATTGGACGTATGTATGTGATATAAATATGGGTGTATTAGTTACGTGGCAAAACTCAAACTCCGGTTTCCACGTTTTACTATTTTAAGTATATTGTAACAACATTATGACCGGCCGTGTCAAAAGCGCCGGTGTTATGTTAAACGCGCGCTGAAATTTAACGTCGACTTTCGTATATAATTACGACTGAATCAATTCTGAATGGTAGAACACTTGCAACGTGCATTTTTTTCATTGCATCGGAAATGAAGGAGATAGGTTAAATTGTGACAATGTAAAAACATTAAAAATACGATTACAAGGAATGTCACACTTTGGAGTGTGTGTAGTCAAAATGTCTGCTACTTTCAAATTCATCTAGTATAGCACACGTATTCTCAGCAATACTTCCACGATTCAACGATGCCAATATGCATCTGCTTAGATCCCAACAATGGAGGTGGTATTCGAGACATCAAATTCACTGTAATCGCGGGCCAATTATATCTCGTTAGAGTGAGCTTGCACAATACATTCCCGGAATATTATAGACGTTGTCGTTGCTTTTCGATGGATCAGCTACATTGCATTGTGTTCGGAATTTGTTTATCGTATCTCTGGCAGGATCATATCATTTCACGGGTAACCCGGCTATTAATTGTTGCATATATGCAACGGAAATTTGAATTGAATAAATTATCTGGAAAACATCTGCTCGCATGATTACCTTTCAGTTTAGCGGTATTAACTCCATTTCCTCCTTGTTTGTTATAAAACATTTATTACCGGACAATTTACTGCGCTCAAAGCCTATCGGCATATTAAATTCGGAATAATGTTAATACCGTAACGATCGCTATCGTCTCTGGAGGCTCATAGCCGCGATCGGGAACATTAGGTAATGACTTATAGCACATCCAACTTATTGTCAACCTAACCCAGTCATGAGCCACGAGGAAAAGGATTCTGAATTTATGCGATCGCAATAGTCCGGTTGGCTCATCGGACAATGGAATCACACCTGAATTTATGCTAGCCCATGCGTCAAACGAACGAAGGGCACACCAGTAAAGTGTAATCACTTAAGCGGTGCTCTTTACTAGTACAGTAGAGCCTCGATCGTTGCGCGAAACGGGACCGAAAATGTGTGCGAAAATTGAGGCCGCGCAACGCGAAAGTGGTAAAACCAATCATAGTGACTCCAATCGATGCGATTGGCCATCACGATCCCCACTACGAGTCCCACAACCTTGAACACCTCGTAGTGGGAACCTTCCTCTTTCGAATGAGCCCTTTCCCAGCGAAAAATATTCTCATATAAGGACGAAAAGTTGAGACACGTGAAACCATTTTTCGTCTATTTTTGTCGGTAAACTTAAGTCTTAAGTAGGCACTACTCTAGTCATTTAAACGACGCTCTATGCGCGCGCAACGACAGCCAATATGTATTTGCTAAGCTCTCCGCGCGAAGTGAAATCCGTTTAGGTATTCTACGCAAGAGGGGCAAAATCCCAAAGCGACAAACGAGACGCGTTAGTTTGGACCGAGGGTAGCACGTTCGATCGTGACAGATCGTATTATATGTCGTGTTTCGGAATCCCCGGCGATCACATTCGCGCGTGTCTGAACTTAAGCTGACCCTTTCGTCGAGGTGTTCCCCGAGGACGTTCGGTCGACTGAAAAAAATGACTCATTGAAATCAGCGTCACATGAAAGCTCCGACTGGCAACGAATAGACAACGACCGTAAGTTTTCGCCGCGAGAGAGAACAGTTTGCCAAAACATTTCCCTCCCAACGTTGGGTTCCAACGCCAATGCTACCAACCGTGAGACAACAGCTGCTTTGATGTTCTCCCACTCGCTAACTCCTTCGTTTGCCCGCAGCAATCGGGAAAACGGCTCTCCTGCTTGTAATTCCAATGTTTGCTGAAGGGGTAGTTCTGCTTGCCAACACTTTCGTAAGAACAAACCGGTACCGTGGCTATCGGTCCTTGTCGCACATACAAAATTGCAGATTCCATTGTTCGAGCACATATCGTGATAAAAACTGCACACGATCTAAATAAATTCAATGAATCATGTTTAATTTTGTTTTATCGGCGAATTGTGTTTTCCACACGGAAGAAGGATGCAAGGAAGAATTAATTACTATATTTTGTTTATATTTTATTTTTAAATTTCTCCAATGTTTATACCGTTTTAAAACACACCTACCCATTTTTCTCATAAATGCATAAAATCCGCAGTCTACTTATAAATGAAAATTGCAATCCGGTTAATGTCATTTCTTTGGAGCTCATAGAATCAGTCGTAAGCCGTACTTTCAAAAATTGTGACACACGGTATTTTTTCTTATGGTCGCAGATTCTGCCTCTATACTCCCGGCTCCACTGTTACGAGAAAGAGGAACGGCGAAAATGATGCGAAACGTGATTTTCGCGATGAAAAGCAGAGTACCGGGGGAAAGCGGCTTTGCCCCTAAGAACTCGGAGTCGCGAAGTTCGCTAATCCGTCGATGTCGCGTTTTCCGCGTTTTCGCGTTCGAGCCGCGTGTCGGGAAGCTTGAAAGTAAAAACAGAAATTCTCACGGATTGAAAAAAAAGGTCCTTATCGAAACAGGCCGACAAAGGATAAAGTAGTTTCGCGATTGTTTCGTCGCCTTATCCGCGATTTCCACGGATACCATTTGTCTTATTGCGTCAGGCTAAAAAAAACCTCTCCGAAAGAGGGGGAACGAGAACAACAATGAAACGAATGGAATAAACATGATGTTTTTGCCCGGTTCTTTTTTTCCAGGAGATGGGAACGTCAGCTTCGAGGAGTTCGTGGGGATCGTGAGCAACATCAGCGCGAACGAAACCACCTCCCCCGATCAGAATCAGGAAGAGAAGGAGTTGAGGGACGCGTTTCGGGTATGTTTGACCTTGTTCTTTTTTTTTTTTATATCTGTCCCCCTTTGTGTTTTGAATGGCATCTATCCGTCCGCCGTTTCAATAAAATCACTAGTATGGAAAGCCCGTTGTAGATATACAGGATTTCGCTGTCCGAACACCGCGTCGGTTGTAACGATCTAACAATTCCGCGGTGACATTTGAATATCTAGTTTCTGGCCGGAGGGGGGCGGGGGAAGGGGGGAGGGGAAGGCCTAGGCGAACGGTTTTTTTTACAACCGGTTGCTGGAAACTTTGGATCCTGCTGACGAAATTTTATCGATGAAATGGTTATTCGTTGCGGTTTTTTCGAGACTGAGGACACAGGGTGCAGCCAGGTGCGAGAGGATAGCGATTAGGGGAGCCAGGAATATTATCTATTCGGTAGGGCAGATAACTAGGGAGCTAGAGAATCGAGTCTTTGTAAATGAAGGGGCTACGGTGGATACAAAAAGTATTTGGAAACTAAATCACTTGTTCCCGAGATATTGTCAATATTTAATCCATGATAATTTCATTTAAAAGAATGCAATAATTAATTTGGATTCATTGTAATGCTCGAAACCTCTACATTCTTTGAAACAGAGAAAATAATTGAACATTTAATCACGATTTTGTTGAAGCGGAATTACATGAAACTGAAGGAATTAACTGAATCTTTATAATTCCAATAATTGTGAAATATAAAGCCGGTCATTTTTACCGTGGTAGTGAGATGAAATAAATGTTTTTTTAATCTAAGGATTTTTTAGGAAACAGAATTTACCTAACCTTTTCAGTATGTTTCCCCCATTTTTTTCTAGATATACTGTTATCGGTTTGTTGTTAATTCTGTCTGATCGTTCCATGTAACGTTTTCCCAAAATTCTATGGGTTTCGATACGTATATTCACACACAAAGTAATTATGTTCGCTTCCTCGTAAATTACAATTATTGATCCACTTTTCGATAGATCGATAACAGTTGCAAATTGAGTTAAGTATCTAGCAATTAACTGCTAGTCAAGTGCTATTGGGAATGCGGAACTGTACTGTATTGTGATTTCGTGGGTACACAGTGATGAATATACAATAATAATGATGATACATGTGACGTTCGATGAACGATCATTTTCCAACAAAGATTCGCGCGAAAGTGAAAGCTGATGGTCGTACAGCTGTGACCGATTTGTGCCACTGATCGGGAATAGTAATGTGGTTTGTGGGCTTTGATCCTGTACTCGAATTATTATGAGATTATTCCCTCGATCGGAGGTAATTTCAATCGCATAATATATTTATATTAAATATCGACGTTGAAATTGATGCTGCTATGAATTACCTTCGATGGCGAGTTACAATCTAAATAGCGTTTAGCGCGAACCGAAATATTAATATATGATATTTCAATATACACAACTTCACCTCAGGAAATCAGAAATTTCTAACTTTTTTTTTTAAGTACTCCCGCAGATTTTGGCGAGAAAATACCGAAAATTCGAGTTTTAAACATAGGGGATCACTACTTCAAAAGTTATAGAGTTTACAAGTCATTTAAACCATAAAATTAACATGTGTTACATCATTCAGATTTTTATTTACACCTTAAGCAACTATTCACGCGTATTTATGGTGCGTGCAATCGCGATTAAAAGATCAACATTTTATTTACGAATTCGTATAATATTGCGCGTTGTTTGCGCGGATATCCTTTGCGGAAATCAACGTGAGGAATTAATTAATCAATAAGAGTACAGAGAAAGAGAGGCAGAGAGATAGAGAGAGTGAGAGATGTACACGTGGGAGGTTATAATTAATTTTAGAATCGACATTGTATATTTGGTTTTCTCCCATTTATAATATTACATAATTAAATGAAAGCTTTGTTTACGCGTGAAATAATCAGGAAACCACATCAAGGCTGGAAAACGCGTTCGGAATAATATTTCCACATACAATATTCAAGATTATTTTAATAATCCATTCTCTCAAATTCATTTATTGGAGATTGACGCAAAACTTCCAACAGTCATTAAATGGAAATAAGTTCGATCTTATTATTTTTATAAATTTGGCATTAAAAAAAGGAAACGGTCGTTAAATCATGTACAATATCATTCGCATGGTGCACAGAAGTATGAACGCGCGAGGAATGATCAGTGTCGCCAGATCAAGACTTGTTCCCCCACTCTAATTTCCCCTTCTATCGCGCTATTCCCCACTCATCGTACTCGGGCCGATCACGTAGAGAACACAGGTAGAGAAGGGGAAACTTTTTCCCCTCAATTCGTGCTCGCTCCCCTTATCTGGCGACACTGGAAATGACGTGTTAGGACGAGACGATAAGGAAATCTATTAGCAGAAGAAGGATAAGACGTTTACCAATAATCGGATTGAGTTATTTATGACTCGTTCACCATTCAAGCCAGCCATGTTGCACCGTTCCCGGCCGCGAAGGAAATTCCAGTTTGCTTCACGGTGTTCTTGCGTCGAGGTTTTCGGCACACGTTCGCCGAGACCGAAGTATAAAACCCCGACGACGCTCTAACCTGCATTCCCATGCGCATATTGCATAAGTTAGTGCTTCTACGTGCGAAGTAGCGATCCGTTAAAGAAAACAAATCTTTGCGGCCGGCGAACCGTGAACGACGAAAGAACTTCGGATTTCAAACGACGCGGGACACGCGTACGTGGCTCATGAATATGTTCCTGACGTCACAGAGGTATGTACCTTTCGCGAGGGAAAAATATGCGAATCTGCTTAGCTTGATACCGTCCGAGATGTGTTCTTTTTACTCGGCTACGTGACGTCATACTATCCTCTGTCAAATCGAAACGTAACAAGATTTCCGATCGGCCATGCGATTCTAAGGCACGCGACTAATCTAACGCAAAGAAACGATCTGAAATTATAATTGTAGTATAATTTTATGTATTCTCGAAAAAACTTGAAACACTTAAATTAATACGGTCGTATTTTACCGCGCAAAACACGACAAAACAAATACGTCAGAACGAACTGTCATATTACACTTCGAACCTACTCAACGGTTTTATCGAAACGTCGGTGTCATTCGATGTCAGGCGTTTCATTAATGCAAATTTCAAATTGAATAAGCAATCAATCCGCAGTCGAGTAATGAGACTAAGAGCATTAAGTTCATCAGCTGACACGCGAAGGAGATTCGACGAAATAAAAGACGTATTGGAGGATGTACGGACCACTCATTGTTTAAAGTATACTACTTAAAATATTAAACTTTCTCGTGAGTAGACCGCGGATGTTTATGCAATTTTGAATTTTTGTAGGAAAATTTTAGGAAAGTGGAAACAAATAGAATCTATAATTTTTAATGGTAGTAGCCTTTGTAGATCTGGAATAAATAAAAATCGTACTAAATTCCGTGGAATTTTACACTAGAACATTTTTTGAAAATCTTCAGAACCCATAAATGCATAAAGATCCGCAGTCTACCCATGAGTTACGAGGATAGGGGTCGTCGAAACCGACAGTTTCCGGTTGTCTCTTGTTCTACGCGGAGTTAACGGGATCTACGTGGCATTGAAGTGATCTTGAGCGATTCGATCAATCGGACGACAGGTGACGGATATCCTCTGTTGATGACGGCCGTTTGTAGATCTACGGATGACCCGGAGTCTTCTTCGTTGCGCGTATCAACTCCGCGTGTCGGAACATTAATAATAATTGTCGGGTAACGAATGATGTCGGATCTTATTCTACGACACAAAGCTTTGAACTCGCCGCGTCGTTTATGGAACATCTACAAAGGAATCGCGCCGCGTCCCTGTTCCGACCGAATCCAATTAAATTCTGCCACGATTTTGCTACGCGAAACGCGAGGCTTTGCTCGAACCACAATATACAGACGCATTTCTTTTTTTTTCGTTGCGAAATTTAACTATATTTAAATATTTAATCATATTTAACCGCCTCGGGTGCGCCCAGCTTATTCACTTCCGATTTTGAATTTGTTACTGTTTCTATAGCATCGTTTCAAGCTTTCAGTGCAGTTGAAGATATTATCCCTCATGAGTCATTTCTGACCCACGCCGATATTTCATTACAATTTTCATTTGATATAAGGCGATTGCTCGGAACAGAGCGGAACAGAGCGCTATTTTCTTATTTCGGAATAAAAATCGTCCTCTTATATCGGAATAAAATTGTACAAATTGACGATTGCTCTAGCTTATCCCCACCGGGTCACGAATGACCCCGGCATAGCATGCGGAGGGTTAGGGTATACTGGAGAGTATATTTAGGGTAATTATACAGGCGACAATCAAGTGTACAATTTTCTTGTTTCGAGTATCGAGTTTGTAAAGAGATTAAAATTTAAATATGTATTCTCTAAAGGGCAATATGAAGGACAAGGGCAGGTCTGTGTTTGATCTCGCTTAGATTTGTACTGGATGTGTTCTCGCAGATTGCCGGTTCCCTCCCAGTTAGCCTAAAGCAAATCACCGTGGATAGAAGTCTGACATTACCCCATCTTTTCCCCAGAAGAGTCCATCAGGATTCCCCCACACAAAAAAAAAGGAAAGGTATCAGTTAGATTTCGCTGAGGTGTGGATTGGCTTTGGGACGGAAACTAAGGCGGAGCGGCAGTTACAGTAATCGAAAAGAAACGTTCAGAACGAGCAAATCATAAAAATCTTTCAGTCTCAAGTAAAAGGGTAACTGGTCGAACTGGTCTGATCAATGAGTGCTTGTTCTACGTGATCTTGCATCCGTCGATCGGATCCTGTTCGCTCGAGTAGTTTAGGCATTCCGATGACCGAATGAGTCTCCTTCGCTCCTATGCGAAAGTTATTTGAAGGTCAACATATTATGATTGAATTTTTCTATCTGCTGAAAATAGGCCCCCGTATAATGTCGTCAAAAAATTTGTAGCACAAATACTGTACACGTGTCTGGCAGTGAGTACACAGCCTTTTTATACAACACATTATACATTTACTGGACATTTACTACCACATAAAAGAAAATATACACACAGTCTTTTTCAACAATTCTTTACACATTCACTGCCGCATAAAATATACATGCATACATACTCTTCTTAAACACTTCTGTACATATTTACCGCCACATAAAATATACATATATACATAGTCTCGTTAAACAATTCTGTACACATTTACTGCCACATAAAATATACATATATACATAGTCTTCTTAAACAATTCTGTACACATTTACTGCCACATATAATATACATATATACATAGTCTTCTTAAACAATTCTGTACATATTTGCTGTTATTATCTTACTGTTATCGATACGATCAATTCTCGATATATGTCAACAACACGTCCAGGAGACATGCCCGAGCCGTGTTATGTGTACACTCCTAGCGTCCGAGTAGTGGGGATAATTCCGCGACGTTTATCATCCAGCATTGGGCAACACATAAAGAGAAATTACTGTATACGGTTTTTTAAAACAGTTTTTATCTTGTACAGAATCTGCTGCACGTCATCCGATTTAAAAAGCTACGATGACCTTTGAGTATCGAAAAGTGAAACCTTGCAGAAATCTCCTCTGTCCAGATAATTGGCTGAAGCAAACAGTTTTTTTCCGTAGAAATTTTCTGGTTAGAAGAAATTTTTTGGTGAGAATGTTAAGTGGCTCACCGTGTATGCACTTGAGGAAGCCAGGCATAGAACAAAAGTGAGCGACGGAGATTGTGTGTGTGTATTCCATACCTTTTTGCAGCCGTCAAACGTAATACTCGCGTCTCTCGCATTCTTTGCTGGTTGACGTCGATTTTCAGCGTCGCGCGGCGTCGCGTCGCTGTGAAACGCATAAAGTTGAAAGCCTTTTATTCGATAGGAGCATGTAGTAGGTCTATCGAAGGCGTGAACAGACTAGTCGATCACTATGCAGCCCCGAGACACCGGTTTTCTTGCCGGCGCGGCGCGGATGCTTTAAATAACTGCCGTGTCTTCTTCGAACTCGATTCCCTTTTGTCGTAGAGTTACAAACGGCGTCCTCTCGAAGCGGGGGCTCATTTCGGAAAACTCCATTTGACACCGTTCTCCCTTTCGCCGTAATGACGCCGCATGCTCGCCGCCTCGTGATCACGCGAACCGCTCGTCAGCCTGACGAGGGCCGGGGCCTCGTTAAAGTAAAAATTTGTATTATTCATGAGACGACGTATGAATCAACGTTCATTTTAAACGCGCGTCAAAGTAACAGCAGACACATCGAAGTAATTACCTCGCCGGTGATGTTTGCCACAGGATAACAGGGCTTTCGGATAACAGATTGTCGGGAGAATATAACGCTCGAATAACAGAGCTTTCGGAGAATAGAACGTCCGGATAACAGAGCTTTCGGAGACTAGAACGTCCGGATAACAGAGCTTTCAGAGAATAGAACGTCCGGATAACAAAGCTTTCGGAGAATAGAACGTCCGGATAACAGAGCTTTCGGAGAATAGAACGTCCGGATAACAGAGCTTTCGGAGAATAGAACGTCCGGATAACAAAGCGTTCTCAGAATAGGACAGCCGGATATCAGAGCTTTCGGATAACAGTACATTCTGAGATAGAACTTCCGGATAACAGAGCGTTCAAAGAATAGAACTTTTGAATAACGGAGCATTTGGATAACTGAGCTTTCGGATAACAGTGCTTTCGGAGAATTGAACGTTAAGATAACAGGACTTTCGGATAATAGAGCGTTCTCAGCATAGGACATCTGGAATCAGAGCTTTCGGATAAAAAAGCGTTCGCATAACAGAGCGACCGGATAATAGAACGTTCAAATAAAAGATCGTTCGGATAACAAAGCTTCCAGAGAATAGAACGTCTGGATAACAGAAGTTTCGGATAACAGAGCGTTCTCAGAATAGGACAGCTGGATATCAGAGCTTTCGAATAACAGAGTATTCGGACACGGAGGACTCTCCTGTATACATCTTTCCGTAAGCTCCCCGCTGTCAACTCTTCCTTGTTCCTTCGTCATCCAAAAGTATGCGGCAAGGAACGTGCGTAAGCAGCTTCGATCAAAGTGCCCATGGAGTTTGCAGGACAAGAATTCGAAGCTTGCGGGAAGCTACAAAGTGGTCGGAGCTGGGCTGGAATTTAAGTGCGTGAAATCGCAACTCGCTAAGACGCGTAGGTTTCCCGGGCTAATTTAAGTATCGAACGGAATCCTCGCACGCGAGGTGAGGGGACGAAGCTGTTTCGCGGAAGAGGACTCTTTACCCGTACTCCGTGGACGATGTTAGTAACGAATGGAAACACAATCACCGCCCATTTCAAAGTTCTAATTGATAAATTGAATCCTGGACGAGTCCCTGCAGGTGACGAAAGCTTTTAGGTAGTGTTGCGCGAAACGGCGATCTCCGGCTCAAAGCGTCCGGGCCCGTCCGAAGTAATTTAAAATTCCCTCGAATCTAAGTTTTCTCGTTTCTGACTCGTCTATCTCGAGACAACTGTATCTTCTCGACAAGGAGACAAGTCCTCGTTGACGATGTCACGCTGTCAGTTCTTCTTTCGAAGGTTACGAGTCTCTAGAGCTTCAATTTCCCGCGATATTAATAATCATAATTTTATCGCAATTTTCGGCGAATTCGCTACAGCTAAAACACGAGTTTCAATCGAACGAAATCTAAGGTTCTTCCTCGCAATCCGTTAAAAATAAAGTTTCAATTCATCGCGGTCTCGTTATCGCAACAGATTTTCACCGACACTTTTCGGCAGACAAAGGATGGCAACGAAGTTTCACAATTGTTTGTTCGAAAATTAATTATAGCTTCTTCTTCTCTTCTTTTTTTTTTTGAGACACTCGATGGATTCCCCGAGACTCAAAGGGATCAAAGGGACAGTCTTGTCCCGACGAAGAGAAGCGGGAACTTCTTGTCCTGGATGGAATGCGATTGCAGATGTCCCCGGGTACGAAACGGACGACATTTACCGCAGGATCCAGTTTAGATCCTTTGGTCGTTGCCTTTCTCCCGCGAGAGAAGTTCGCTCGCGCATTCGGGCGAGACGAAGACGAGGTGCAAGGGAAAACGAAGAAAGTTTCTGTCGCCTCCACGCGTGACGTAACTGAACCTGGATTGAAGTTTTTTACAAGTCCCTGTTTAACGGGGTCCGCTCGTCGCTATTCTGATTCGCGCGACACATGAAAAGAAAATCCATTTTCCTCGTAACCTCCGAGAAAAACAAGTTTCATGTACGCTGAAAACTTACCTGGGCTTCTTTAGAATCCACACCCACACGTCGCGTATAAATAACATCGCAGAGTCCTAAATTGAAGTGACATTTTAGTATGAAGTTACATCACGTCGTTACCAAAATTATCCTACAAAAATATTATAAATATCCTACAGAAATAGTAATATTAAAACTGAATATTATTAAAATAAATATTAAATACTAGCAAAATATTATAATATTATGAACATACTATTAACACTTTGAGTGCCAAACCAGTATCCTAAAAAATTCCATGAGATCAAAGTAAGTTATTTAATGAAATGAAAATTGAAAATAATTATATGTGTGATATTGAGTAGTCTTCCAACTTTACCTTGCATTTTACAGATCCCAATCAAATTTGGTACAATGAATATATTAACGTAAAAATTCATTTTAAACCAGGACAAATAATTCCATCACCCACATATGGGTGACATGGCGGTCAACGTGTTAATATTCTGAATAATATTATGAAATTACAAACACTATTAATTTGTCGTTTGATAATAGTCAACCACTAAACGCCACAGTAATAATACTGTTATCACAAATATTGTAGGAGATAAAACGTAATACAATCTTTGCACAATCTCCATGTCATATTGTTTAATAAAATAGTGTACATATCTCGGTGATTGGAGCATCTTTGTTTTAGTGCTGATATTTGTCAGCTATAAAACCATTTGTTTTGAACGCGGTGTGTCATGGGTAGTCCACGTGGCGCGGAACGTGTTAAGCCAAGGAAATGTATAATCGATTCCTGCTTATGACCATAGGAATTTGATCGGGGTCAAATCGACATTATACTCTCAGCGAAATGTGTTTCACCTTATTGGCCGAGTGCCCGCTTCACGTCAGCTGCTTTAATGAGTCTAGGTATTCGAACAACCGTTCATGCATACGCATAAGCAGATAGATCGATACATCTCTGTGTACACCCTCGAATCCCCAGGTAGTCACGCATACCTGTGATATTCTACTCAAATTCGCATGTATGATTTACACGTTTAAAGTAATCATCAAAACAATTGAACAAATATCAGTTTCTCCTAAGTAAAATATCTTGACCAAAAATAAGCACTATTGTGGTCAACATATTCTGTCAACAACCAGTTAACAACAATTTTCTCGCGCATATATAGACTGCGGATTTTATGCATTTATGACAAAAATGGGTAAGCACAATTTGAAGGATATTAAAAAGATTTGATGGCACCAGCGTATTGGTTTTAGCTTGATAAAATAATTAGAAAAAGAAGGAAATTTTTATTTCGCTCCTGGATCTTGCAATCGATGCAAATATTTTTTATTTTGCATAAAGATCCGCAGTCTACTCGTATGAAAAGAGTACGTGACAGCCACGTTGATTCACGTTGAAATAAACATTATTTAAAAGCAGAATCAGATATCGAAATAGAAACTTAAGTACCTTAGAGATTAGCTTCGTATTTTTAAACTAATGTATAAAATAATCTTCTAGACTGCAATAGTATTTCTTGGTTAAAACGCCTCCGAATTCTAAAATCGAACGTTTCACGTGCAACAACTTGGTAATTCAACGTAAAACGGTATTTTCGCTCACTTTATTACTTCTCCCTATCTAAACGCGTTTTGCAGTTCATCCGAAGCTTTGCGAGTCACCGGGAAAGAAATTCCGTCCGAGTAATCTTTCGAATAGATCTGTCGGGATTTTGCAAGTTTTTCAGTCGTGCCGTTTAACGTCTCGTCGCTGTAACTTAGTCCACGCTTATCACGAATGACACTGAGACTGAGAATAAGCGCGAGGAAGCAGCGTTGCGCAATTATATAAATCCAACGAATTTTACCTCTTTTTTTTTGCGTCTGGATAACCAATAGCAAATTCTTATATGTTACAAAGAAATTTAATTTGTAAAAATGCACATTCTGAAATTTAAACTGTCCTAAATAAATACAACAGTATTAGAGTGTACGGGCTTAAAACTCGCACAATCGCTATACCCCTTCCGGACCCCTAATATTCATAGCCTTATTGTCTATAAATTTAGTTAAATTATTCTTGCCTTTTATATTAGTAATGAAGAGTTGTAAATGAAATTGTATCCGGAAGAGTCTGTATAATTATTCTATTCAGGGTGTACGCGTGTTTTTATCACATCCAAAGCAGACAAAATTCTATCAAAAAATTGAAAATTTGTTTTCCCCCGGAACTGAACTCAAAAGTCAGGCGCGTCAGAGTCTATAAAAATTGCAAAATTGTGACTGAACAGCATAATCAATAACCGGGGTCCGTTACGTCTATCTACTAAAAAGTTCTTAATGAAAATACGAAGCGTCAAGACGGCTTTAAAGCGGAGTCGTTTTCCTGTCTTCAGCAGCGAACGACGAGTTCGAAACTGCTCCATCGACTGGCATAAACACGGGATAAGTTTCGTAGAGTGGTCGCGATAAGGGCGACGGCTGCCGTTTAGTTAGGAGTTAAAAGGATGGTAAAATATGCATGTGCAAAGGGCGCCGCTAATGAGTCCGTCTTCAATCACTTTTCATATCAAGCCTCGTGACCGCTATCAAACCGGCGAATAAAGCAGCCGTGTAACGATGTCGGCCCGATGAATAATTAAAGACTCCGAACCACCCTCTGGGAAGGAGTTATATGAAGCAACTCCGGTGCGCGCGGGACGCTCCTAATTAAACATCATTTTAACCCCCGTCGTGAGGCCAACCTAATCCAAGTTTCGTACAAATTCTAGCTCCCATTTTCTATTCTTGTTTTTAGTAGGCAATCAAAGTGTAGTACGTGAAATTTTTCCTAGTACACAAAATTGTATCTTTAGCAATATTTATATATTTTTTTATAGCAAAATATAGGCGTAATATGTCTGTGTGAAAGCACGAAGATTGAGCGTTCCTGCAACTAGCCGCCAAGATTGCGACTTTTGTAGACACCTGAAACAAATGGTTTTTGAGAATAATATTGTGAGGATGTGGCTATCGTCTGTACCACGATTTATCATTGACCCATTGCACCCGCCTGTCTTCTCTGAGACAGCATTAAAAAGTGCTATACTATAATTAAAAACAACTACTATGATATTAAACATCTATAAACTAAATGCTGAAATGTAGCTCGATTACACTCGATTTCATATGTTTGACGAAATTCCGGAGTCAATGTAGTTCTGAAAAAATTTTATTAATTAAAATAATGTTTTATTAGTTAAAATTAATTTCTGAGAAAATGTCGCCACCTGAAACTTCTCGGTTTTGCCTTGAATCTTCATACGTTTGACGAAATTAAAATGTGTTATTAGTTGAAATTAATTTTTGAGAAAATGTCGTCCAGTTCTCGGTTTCGCCTTGGATTGTTCAAGTCAATGTTTAACGCTTGCGAAATCTTTGAATTTGTCGTTTCTACAAGTGCCAAGGATCGTGTGAACCGAATACAGAATCGGTCTATTAAACGTTCAGAATATCCTCGACGCAAGGCATAAAGAGAAAAAGTATCCGATTTATGTGGACTGGAAGGAAACCCGGCTATTGGTATGCGAAACATTTCCCTGAGCGTTGCTTCGATCAGCCATAACCGCGAGGGCACACTTTATTTTCACCGGTTTAAATAAACCTTATTGAATTTTGGCCCGGGTCGCTGGGTAACCGGCACAATGGCAGATGTTCCCGTTTCAATTTCATAAGGTAACTTTTGTGCTGCCGCGGCCAATAAATCCTCGTCAATGAACAGAAAAATAACAAGCCCGCGGTCTAACGAAATACAATAACAACGGAACCCACGGATCCGTATATCACGGTTGACAATTTCGTAAAGGTTAATCAGCACGCTGCTCTCGCGTTTTCACTTGTTCACTTGTATTCACTCGCTACGATATTTGTTACTATTTTGGCGTTAGTATTTTTATAACTTTCTTAGGATTTTTGTCGAAAGCAAACAGACATAATTACTACTTGAATTCATAATTACTACTTTAACACTAGAACCACCGAACCAGTCAGAATGACTGGTTCCTAATTTTGTCTTTCACAATTACTGAAATTATAAAAATGTTGTCATGAGAATTTTTTGAATGAAAATATAGAATAAACATTTTTCGTTTGAGGCATTGTTTTCGAGAAAATCGACTTTGAAGATCTGTCAGGATTGTGTGCTTTAGTATACGCAGGAAGTAGATTTGGTTGGTCATGATCAGACAGTTGCGTCAGACAATTCCTATCGAATAGCATGCGTATTCGCTGCATTTCAAACTCGATTTTCTCGATAACGAAACTTCGGATGAACAAATTTTATTCTATAATTTCGACTTATTTTCTCATGTAGAATTACCCCCTTTTCGCTTGTACCACCAGTTACCAAACACCTTGTATATGTCGCCAAGGTCTGGACGACAAACGTCGCGAAATTATATGCTTTGTATAGACGAGTCGCAGCTTATTGCACACGCGTATCTACTAATGAAAGGACTCTTCCAGAGCACACCTTCGAACGTAATTTATCTTTCCGTGGCAACGGCTCTTCAACCGAAAATCAGAGGTATTCATTACCTCGAAAAATACTGTATCTTTCGCTTCTATTTTTTTTCCTCGCTCCTCTGCCCGCCCACGTGTCCTCTTTATCCCCCTTTCATTTTCGTGGCGAGCCGCACGCTCGAGTTTCAGAAGTCGATAATATGCTTTCGACACACGATCGTACCTATTCGTCCTCATTTCCAGCGCAATGATAATGTACTACCCACGCGCCGTTATCGTACATACATATTAGTTAGTCGAACGAGTTTAGCCGTTACACATGCCACTCGGCTCGAGCCAACTTCGCCCGTTTCTTGCCCGCGACCTCCGCCATAGTAATCACGGCTTTCCTCGTCTCGAGTCATCGACGACGAATTCCGACCCCGGAAACAACCGACGCGACGCGATCGGAACTTTCTTGCCGCGCGGTTCGCAACGATCGTTTCGCGAGTATGCGAACATTCCCGGTGCATCGGAAAAGTGTCAACCGGCGAGAACACGCGGTCCAGAAAAACACTGTGACCTTTTTTTTTTTACCTCGCCCTCCCTACCTCCCCAATTTCAGGCAACCAGACACCGCGCGCATTTGCAGCGCTGCTACGTTGCGCCGACAGGTTCGCGTTGCAATAACGCGGAGGCAACTCGCATTTACGAATACGCGAGCAGACGTTTCCATTTTCGCAAAAATAATTCGTTTTGCTCCTCTGTTTCTGTGTACCGCGTTTTTGTTTGTTTGTTTGTTTGTTTGTTTTTTTTTTAGGTCTCGGAGCCATGAAATGCAGGGGAAAATTGTGGTGAAGTCGAGAGTTTGGTTAAGACCTTAACTGCTGCTTAATCTGAGTTAAAACATTGCGTTTCAGGCGGTGTACACAAGGACTTAGGAGACAGGCGTTGTTAACATAATCCCATTATGCTTGTACAATCTTCGCGAAAGAATCGTGGATATATTTCCTCGCGGAAAGTATTGCGACAGTTCAGGAACGTTCGAATGGAAATGTTCAGAGTGGGGTGGTACCAGGAGTGAAAACAACGAAAGGGTTGCTTGCAAAAATATGCCGGAGATAGCGAAGGAAATTGTGGAATAAATTTTTCTATCGATTTTTGTATCATTGCTTTTGGTATCGATTTCGGTCAGGAGAAAAAGCAAGTCATGAGCAGACGCGTTAGGAAACTCCTGTATACCTAAAAGTAAACGTATATAATTTTCGTTCTCTTTAAAATTTTAAAATTAATGTTGTTGTAATGTGATCGAAAAATATGAGAAACTTTTAACATAGATTATTATTATACTTAGGATGTTTATGCAATTTGCAATTTTTTTAGAGGTATTTTGAGAAAGTGGAGTCAAATAAAATTCTATTTTCAGTGGTAGTAGCATTTGTGGATCTGAAATAAATAAAAATTCTACTAAACTCAATTCTACTAAAACAATTTCAGAAACAATGTGCATCGGGAAACATCAAAGACATATGTAACGTGACGTTTTAACATCAGCATCGTCAGAACAGAAGAGTGAACCCGATTACTTCGCAAACGAAGAATAATTCACACGAACAGTTTCATTTAAAATTTTCGATTCTTCATTTTCGGGTTTTCCGTATTGATCAACCGAGAGCCGCCGCTTTAAACGACAGATGATATTCTCAGTCCATTTATCAAATCCTGAATCATTAGCGTCGCGGACGATAAAAGAACTCGTATTCGAATTCCGATGTCGCGATACCACTTTAATCCATACAGATCGGCGACCATATTCTCTAACCCTCCGTTCGAACCCTGAAAGTGCTCTCAAGATCAGGAAAATGAGGTGCTCTCAAGACTGTATTTTCAAATTTCCTGCATGTATGTTACAGGGTTTTGCATTTCACTTGCACATTATCATAATTGCATAAAGCGAGACATTTCAGCGTGTCAGGCTGGTACAACCTGGTGGTACTGCCTGGAAAAGACAAGTGAAAAATGTAGAATAGAATTATATCGCGAGAGGCTTCGTTTTCTCAAAAGAACTGAGATTGAAAATTCGACGAACGCGCGTGCCGTTGCAGAAACACTGCTTCCGTTTTATCCGCTAAATCGGTCACGAGCTTTTGCAATGATCCAATAATATTTAGCACGCTGGTTGCGAGGAGGTTGGCGTGTACAGGCCGGATGCTATGCATGGCGTGTTCGTTTGTGCATCCGCGGATGCTCGGAGAGGCCGGGGCGGAAACGAGTAGACGAATTGCGGGCGAATGCGGGGGCATAGAGCGGAGAACGGTGTCGCAAAGGAAGCGTGTCAAACCATTGCCGCGACAATACATTCTAATGACTGTGTCTCGGCAGGAGCACTTTCACCCTTCCTTGATCGTCGTTTTCGCGTTCCATTCTTCTTCGTTGTTACCTGTCTGCACCCTCGTAGCCGTTCACGTCGCCTTTGTTGGCCCGTCGGTGGTCCGTCTTCTCGCTGAACCGACTCGGTTCAACTCGTTCTCCTCCTCATCTTCGCGTTCCTCGAACGTTTTTCGATTATCCGGGGAATCGTCGATTCTTCTTCATGCATGTACAGTGCGTGTCCCACGAGTTCTGTCCACTTGGTTATCTCAAACGATACGAGAAATTTTGCTTACAGAAGTTGTAGCACTAGTAAAAGATAGCAGTTTATCAAATTTTGTTAATTCTCGCAAATATAATCGAACAACAAAAAAGGGGGTAATTCTACATGAAAGAATAAGTCGAAAATATAGAATAAACATTTTTCGTTTGAGGCATTGTTTTCGAGAAAATCGACTTTGAAGATCTGTCAGGTTTGTGTATACGCAGGAAGTAGATTTGGTTGGTCATGATCAGACGCGTCAGACAATTCCTATCGAATAGCATGCTGCATTTCAAACTCGATTTTCTCGATAACGAAACTTCGGATGAAAAAATGTTATTCTATATTTTCGGCATATTCTTTCATGTAGAATCACCCCCTTTTCGCTTTTACCACCAGTTACCCTGTATATCACTGTTCAGTTAGCATTAGGTTGTATCTGTTCAGGGTAAACACTCGTTCTCTTGAACGTTAAGCCGAAAACGTAAACAGTAGTGCCGACTGCTGCGTCAAAATGATAGCACAAAGTCAAAAATGTAAGTTTTCGGACAATTACACGTTTGGTACTTTTATACTCGGAATGCGGCAATAGGGGTGCCGATCCCACGGCCGTTTTTCGACCCTCCCCTTCGCGAACCGTTGCATATTAATTTGACAATACCCCGGGGAATATTTGTTTCCCCCACTCCCGGCTCCTTGCCGTTAACGAGGCTCGCATTACCATTCCCGGAGTCAATTTGTCAGCCGAGTGATTCCGGCCCACATTATTCAAATCGTTATTCAATGGCTGCCCGCTGGCCGGATATCATTTTCATTTTTCATCGCGGAACCATCCGCCGCAAGTGTCTTCCGACTGTTGTCCGCCACCGTTGCCCACCAACACCTTCACAACCTCTGCTATTAACCGTCGCCTCCTCTTCTTCTCGCCATTCTCCTACGCCATTACGCGTTTATACGCGCCTCGTCGTCGCCGGCCACCTTTTACCGCTCCATTTGCGCTCACCTTTCGTCGAGAGTAATTCCGAAATAATTATTGCGTCGCCGTCGGTTGCCGCGTGTTCTTTTTCTTTTTTGTTTTTTCGTTGTTTCGAGAAAGATTGCTCTCTCGGTACCTAACAGGCCAAATGAAATTCTGCATCGCCGCCCACTCGATATTGTCTCCCACCCCCCCCGGAAAAAAGCTGTTCTGATGTAACGCCGCGGAATAGCTGCCACGAATCCGGTGCAATTGATCGTGTTACGCTTTCATTTCCGGAAGACCAATGGTCCAGCCTCCTTCCGCTGACGTGGAAACCATTTCCGTAACCTGCGATATTTACGGAAAAATATATCACCGCGATTTCAGCTAGGACGAAAATGAACCGAGGCAGACGGATGCGAAACTGTAAGCAGACATCATGCTTGTTGCAACGCGAAAGCTAGAAGTTACAGTGTAAGAGTGAAATACGTTGAAATTTTGCTGAGGAATAACTGTGAGGAATGATTGACATTTATTTTTGCTACCGGTAATCTTTAAAGATTATTCGAATTTTTTTTAGTTGCAAGTAAACATTGTGGATGACCGGAATTTTATTATGATAATCATTACTCACCAGGCTTTTTGTTGCCGCATAGTCAATCTCGTCGGTAAAAATTATTATTTCATTTTTAAATAGCAATTAATGAGATCGATATAGATACTACGGTAAAGTCTTGATCTAAGACGAACGGAGCTGCATGATCTTAGTTCGCCTAATCCCTCTACTGGAGGGCTCGGTCGCCGAGTGTAGTGTAAACATGCCGCCTAATCCGATACCGGGTCGGGTATATCGGTGTGAACCACCACTAATCCAATTACGAAACTTCTTTATTTTTCATTATTTTTCTACGAGACTTTCGCCAACTTATTTGTTGGATTTTTCTGATTAAAATGACACTGAACACGATACAATTTGAACTGTATTTAGCGGTCTAACTTTTGTCGCAGGTACCACAGTATATTTTCACTAGTTATTAATTTTTTTTTTAATTACGGTTTTAAGGAAGGTGTAGAACTGTGTAAAGTGTCACTATATGGTCTAAATAATAACATTAGAAATAAAGTAAGAAAAAAATTCTTACTAGAATAAACATTTTATTAATTTCCTTATATATAATTTATAATTCTGTCGTGGTGCGTACATATGGAATATTAAGCGGACTCGTTATTTTTAATTTGTGGTGAAACTGGGATTCTGCTTGAACTTTTTAGCGATTCGAGAGGTGGAGTTTTTCTGTTTAATGATCCTTGATGTTACGACGCCGAGTGCGAAATATTTCTCGTCGTTTCGAATATGGAAATGATGTTAAAGAGATTTTGTGATGGTAACGGGGATCTTTTTCCAGTAAAAATATCACAAGGATAGCGATTATCGTCTTCTAAGCAAGAAATCAATAATTCAGTTCACGACGTTGTTTATTTCTTGAAAGGTACACGCGATCGATTAAAATATTAAAGACGAGGCCATTATTCAGCCGAGCGACCAGCATGTGTTTCGTTTTTCTTGCCATATTTGATTTTTGTCGATACATTATTCATTGGCAAGCGTCCTACGAGGGAGACGTGCAATTTTCGAACAGAACTTCGATGTTCTTACAAGGAACTTTGCAAGAGTACATTAAACACGGAAATTAAACACTGAGAAATCCTGCGTAGATAATGAAGTGCACTTAGTATGTGCTAACCAAATTTCCGTGCTTAATATCGGGTGAAGCGGGGCGCCTATTATTAATAGATTCCGGATTTTATCGGGTAATGCTCAGGACTATTCAACGCTGCATATAATAAAAACTTGAATAATGTTTTCAATTTACGCTGATGGTTAATAATGCTTCTACACTTATGTAAACGTAAGCTTTTAGTATCAGGCTTCGTGATTGAAAAATTTTATGAAAGACGAAAAACTCGAAATCTAATGAGAAAATTACTGGTACATTTTTAAAGCTTCACAATCATTTTCAAAATTATTGAAAGACTAAATTTGGTCTGATATTACTAATTAAATTTGTTGGAGCCATTTGACAATTATTTTCTTAGTATTCTTGTTGGATTTCTTTATTCGTTCATAAATTGGAATAAAAATCCCACAAAATCTAAATAAATTAAATCCAAAAAAATTTTATTCCCCATAAAGTAGTTGGAAACAAAAAATATGTTTGTCGTTGGAACAGTATTAGCACAGCGACGAATCCCGGCATCATGTTACACGTTTAATCACGTTAGGCCCTTTAAGGGGAGCACACCTGCGGGGATAAAATTTTCGCAATTATCGTGCTCGCAGCTCTTTCACGCGCGCGCGCCGACAAACTATAGATACGCAACCAGTGGCCCATAAATTTAATGTTAAACGCCGGTGTTGGAAAGCTATTGTAGTCTTCGGATAAGTTGAAATGCATTATGAAATCGTCGCGGAAAATGCATCACGTGGGGTTGGAGGGGTGAGGGGTGAAGGGTGGGGGGAGAATGAATAGTGAAAAGCACGATGACTCTTCTGTTCGGCTCCGCGGCATCGCATTCCGGCCGCGCGGCTAGAACGTTAACGATCGGATCGCCGGAGCGAGTGCTCGCGTCGGAAGCTTCACCTCGATCCCTTTAAATCGCCTAACGCGCGCTTAAAGAGTTTAACGGGTCGGCATTGGGGTCAGACGCGGGGTATCGCAGCCACCGCGTCGATATTTTAATCTCCGCGGGCTGGCTAGCGAGCCGCGTCAGGCCGGATCGTGGCCGGGCGCCGCGACGCGCCGCGCCGCTGAAAAAAAAAAGAAAGAAAGAAAGAAAAAATAACGGAAAACGCGGACAAATGAGAGAGGAAAAGGGAGCCCGCCCGAGGGAGAAAGAAGTCTTCCGGTTGGGGAGCGAAGCGGCGAAAGATATAGCAGAGAGAATGCCAGTTAAATTTATTACATTCGAGAGACTGGAAGACGAAAAATAATACGGTAGAATATTCGTGAAAAGCCGGATTAAGTCGACTAATGAAAATATGTAACGATACGCTCTTACGTAAACTAATGCCGCGTACAGGGCTCTGAATGTTGGTCCGCGAAACTAATTAAAGTGGTCTCCGCACGTTGGCAGCCCTGGCGAATGTATCGTGGAATATTATTTCATATTTTCGATAGGTTATTGTACAGGGTGTTTCACCTAACCCGAGCATTTAATCCTTTGCACTCGGCGTTATTTTCATTCTAAAACTAAATTTGTCTTCCGTCTTTGAATATTTTCATTTTATTCGTGCGAAACTGATCCGATTTGCACATATAATATTTAAATGTTTAGTAATCTATTGAATACAAATTTTTGTAATGTCACAAATATTTTGTCATATTTTTTGTAATTTCTTTGAAACAATGCCATAATAATTTCCAGTGGTGCTTCAGAGTCACCACTTGTGTGCAAAGGGTTAAAATATCTCGCTTGTTTTCTATGATAGAAGAAAATTTTCCGAGGAAAACATTAGTTGGTTCAGAGGGGCAAAAAAGTTTGTTCGAGGTTATATTTTTTCAGATTTCGAGGTCATCGCAGATTTTTTAAAATAATATATTTTTGTTATCGCTATGTGATAACCGACGTCAAGACGAATCCCACGACCTGTAATATTATGACCTTCGCGTGACCTATAATTCGGTGTAGCAACGTTCTCATAACGTTCCCGCGACGGTGTGCCTAAAATCCTCGAGTGAATGTTTAGATTACGCCAAGTAAATAGCTCATCAACAGCATAAAAGAACCTATGCTACTGAAAACGTGGTCAGGGAGCGTCGCCATTATGAATCCGGTGGACCGGGAGTTAGAGGCACAGTGGCAAAAGACGGGGTGAAAAATTCAGGACATATAGGAGTATTGAAGAACAGGGGAGGGGAGAGGGGTAAATTCCACCAATGCCAATGCGGCTTCGCATGCCCGCGAACCAACTAAAGGTAACACATGGGACGAATGTAAACGAGGAACTATATGGAATGTGTCACGTGCGGTTTGCCGCAGATGTACTCTGTCAATCGTATATCAATGATCGGCCGTATTACTGGGTCGCCAACTGTTTAGGATCACGTGACCCCTAAACAGCCATATTTACGTCAGGGATTTCAGTGTCCTTCGATCACAAAACTGAATAAACTTATCCCCCCTGGGTCGCAGTTTCGTTTGATTTCGGACAAGACTGTACCCATTTTCTTTGGCTCGTAACGTCAAATATTTTCAATGGGAATTTTGGTCTCTATACATTGCGTTCTTGTAGTTTTTCCGTATCTTTCAAATTGTGGAAATAAAGCTTTAAAATCGTGGAATAATAAATTGCGATTGAAATCCACGCGTCGCTCAACTTTAAGCACACATAACTTCTGAACCGGTGAATTCCTCGTATTAAAACTTCGATTTTCGGGACCTCCTTGTCAAGATGTACAGGATCGCATAACAGAAAGTAAAAAATTTCTGGTTTGCCAAGGTGAAGTTCAGCCGGGAATAGAAAAACCTCGAATATAAGAGTATAAAAATATATATTTAAATGATTTCCTGCGTTAACTAGTGTTGAATTAGTGTCTTCCGCGTATTGGAAACGTTTCAGAGTTCCTGGATAAGAGTTCCTAGCATATACGGTGCAAATCATTGTATCAACATGTGGTCGATTATCTCGTAATTGGCAGAAATAGCCTGCGTAACGAGAGCGCGCGAGCGCCGCGACAAACGTGATGTATTGTCCCGTTTAAATGCGCGGCAGTTAATGTCGCGCAATGCGGACCCGCCTTTATTTGACAAATACGATATCAAGCTGATTAATCATCCCGTAGAAATAAATCGAAGGGCTCGGAAATCAGAGCGAATGTTAATATTCCAGCTGTGTGTGTGTGACCGCGAGCACAGTCGTGCCCAGCAAACTCGGGGGAAATTCATTGTTGGTACCTCTGTTTTCACGGGTCCCGTTCATCACGTTTTACGGCTCGAAAGTTTCCTATTATCATGTACATACATACGTGTGCTGGTGAAACGCGATAATCTTGTTTTCATCCTTCTTTCGGAGGATCTCGGCAATTTGTTCGGCAACCGGATAGACGCGCGATAAAGCCGCGAAATCCTGCGAACTTTCGTCTCTTATCGAGCGCGATATACCGGTGAAAGTACTGGATCGGGGTGGGGGGAGGGGGGATAGACACGATTTACTCCATGATCGCGTGATTCTGCGAGACGAATGAGCAACAAAATGGAGGAGGAACGTCTCGGAATCTCGAATTGGGATCGTGAAGCTTATCGTGTGGTCGGACTGGCGACCGATTCGCAGGATTGCGTGTAATTGTTTAATTTCTCACTCTCTTGACACGTTAGCCTTAATACAGTACTTACGGGTGGAACGGTCTTCAGGGTTCGATGACTCGGTCTTCGGGTTAAATATTATTAACAGTGCTAGGCCAGTCATTCCTGACCCACCCCAATATTTCACTTCACCAAAGAAATGTTAAATAATTTCTCATTGATGCGTCCTTAGAATCTTAATAAGTTTTAAATATAATTTTTAATAATTTTAGAGCGTATAAAACTAACAAAAACTATTGTATCCTAATCAAACTTTTTTCTTAAAGTTCCTGAAAGATCACCTTTTCAGACTATGTACACATACCATTTGTTTTCAATCCTTCTGACATGTTCAGACCTGTCCTAACGCCAGCTACAGAAAAACGGCACGAACTTTCCGGACAACCCAATAATTTCTAATCGCCTCGCGGCAATTTCGCCGTTTACCCAATCGCGCTAAAACAATCGAGGACTCTTTAATCTCCGTTTGTCTCTTGGCTCGCCCTGGTCTGGCGGTGTAATCAGTAACATCCGCCGTTTCCCATCCACAACTCCGCCCTTCAACTTCAACAAACCGCATCGGACGAGAAGATCTCGAAGCGACGACAGATTTTCTCCCATTCCTCCTGGTTTTGTTTTTTTTTTTTCATTTAATGCAATTAGAATCTCAAAGTAGAGATTATTTTGCCATACATCATTTTCCTATACATTATACGTTATTATAAACTATACAATTTTCTCAGATATATATATCATTATGAAATTGAACGTAGGTACTAGTATTCCATCCTGGTTCGCAGGGCCATGACGTCGTTTAAAAACTGTTCGGCTAATAAACGCGTCAAATTGTTCGGGGCAATAAATCGTCCTTAACCTTTGGCCGCGTCGGCTCGGTTTAATTGACAATTTGTCAGCCTGAAACACGCCACGCCGTTAACAAGTATTCGACCGGTACGGATCACCGAAAACGTTTGAAAACTCGGTCGATTGACTTTACGGTGACGTGACTCCGGTCATGCCACCAACAATGGTGTTAATTATAACAGTCGGGCCATCCTCGACGGACCCGAACGGATCCTGTCGACGAAACAATGGAATTGTTAAGGAGGAAAACGATGCTCCGGCGAATGGCTGATTAGGATTTGCCTCGTTTCACCGGTCGAGAACTAATCACGCGCGTCAGCAACGCAAGATGGCCGCGATATTGACGCGTCCACAATCATTCGTCGCCGACGACATTTTTCTCAACCCCCGGTTTCCCATTTCCTCCTACGGGACACCGGTTTCCTTCGTTCCTCCCGGAAACGGAGGCGGTCCGACGATTTCCAGCGAAGAAACAGAACGCAATCACTAACCCCTTACACTACTATTTATTTTGTGATTATAATAATTAGAAATTCTCCATGGTTCAGAATTTCAAAGAAAAAAAATGAAAGTTTATATTTATCGTGTGCCTATGACTTCTTCAAAGGATATCCAGAGGCTATATATCCACTACAACGAAATAGAATTTTATTTCGGCTTAAAGGAAATTAATAACTAGACTCCGGATGTTTATGCAAAGTAAAAATTTTCTGTCCGAATTGCGACAAACTGGAGTGAAATGGAAATTTATTTTCTTTCTTAACATGCTTAATAAATTGGAAATAACGTAACAGTACTTTTAAAATCTTCTCATGTTTTTACTGTTTTAAATTACACCTACTCATTCTTGTCATGAATGCATAAAATCCGCAGTCTATTAACAACATACATATTTATTACACTCTGGTCAGAATCTTCGAATCTTAATATGCTTGACAGATTGGAAATAATATGACAGTATTTTTATTTGAAAATAATATAACAGTATCTTTGAAATCGTCTAATATTTTTAATAATATTAATTTTATAAAGGCATAAAATCCGCAGTCGACTCGATATTGTAGGGCCAAGGGGTTAAACTATGACAGAAGAGGGCACTTCCGGTGTCTTGATCGATTCGTAACCGATGACCCGAGACATTCTCCCCTTTGACAGTGCGTGATGGTCGCTCGCTTTAAAGGAAAGAAATAATACGCAAGAAATGGGGCAATGCACATTAGCCGTTGCGCTAAGTGACTCCTCGATGTGTCGTGCGCAAGCTTTCTATTCTGGAAAGTGGGACGAACCGTATAATTTCTACGCGAAAATGCTCGTACCCGTTCCGCGGCCATCGCCTTCACTTTATCTCTTCAGATTTGACAAAAGACGATTCGTGCGCGATAGTTTTCGGCGTATTGTTCGAACACGGAAAAAGTTGAAAGGAAACTCTCAGTTTTTCGGGCCTGAAACTGCACCTAGGGGCTTTTTATGCACTTATTAAAAAATTGGCTAACACATGAAAGAGTAAAAGATTAGGATATGTATTTTCTCTCTACTGTCACAGAATTTAACTCTTTCGAGCATTGCGTAGTAATCGTGAAAAATATTGCCAGTTTAAAATGTATATTATATATGTACATGGTCAGACCATGGCCTTTTATGCCATGTAAAAACTGGAATTGCTCAGATAAAAAGTTAATTGCCATTTAATAATATAGCGTTGAACTATTTGCTAAATCAAATTGAAAGGAATTTTTAGGAAACGACAAATGAGTTTGTGGTTGAAAAATAAAGCGATGCTTGCGATTATCAAAACGCGAAGCGGATTAGCGAAAACATGTTTACCGTTTAAAAGACTACAATGGCCGGATACGCGTGCCGGTGGAGCGTGAAAATGGATCGGGAACAAACAGAGCTTGTACGAAATAATGAGTTGACTGAGTGTACCGATTGAAAGCCATATCGACGAGTGCCGGCACAAGCGTCGCATACCAATATTTGTAATTTGTTACACGCTACAAGAGTTTCATAATTACCCGGTGGCCGCAACTGCACAACAGTAAACTGCGAATCGCAACGGTCGCCGCTCGAGACCGCGAAGGTAAACATCGAACGCGATTGGCAGACTTATTTGTCTGTTATACACGATCGATTCAGAGCTTCTCCCGTTTCGAATGAAACGCGGCCTATCGGATTCGATGGTCGAAAAAAAAAAAAGAAATAAAACGCCGTCTGTCGGTTATTTTGCAACGAATATCAACAGGTTTGTCGCCGTAATCGCGTATTCCGGCCACTGAATTGAGGCTCGTGTTCCGCCAATTCGATTCTTTGACAGGCGAATGAAAAATAAAAAACTACAAAAATGGCTCTTAACGAAAACATTCAATCACCAATTTTCACGGATAAAAAATGTAATTACCGGGCCGCGAATTTTTCTGTAAAATTGTACCTGAACCTTTTGAAAGTAGCCTAAGTCCACTTATACTTAAATTGAGATATTTAAGGGTTTGTGTGTTTCAATAAAATTAAAAATATACGTCATACTGCTTAAATGTATCTGAAAGAGTTAAATTTATAGTTCCTATTTTTTTTAAAAAGTGAATAATATGTGTTTTCATAGGTGGGCAAGTTTTGGCGAAATAAATATTTCGAATACCATTGAATGTTTCAGAGTAAAATATTTTAATAAAACCGTTTTATTTCGACGATCTGAACCACGAAATCAAATATTTGTATTTAAAGAATCTGAATCATGTAATAAAATATTTCCAGAGTCAGCAATCTGAAACGCGAAATATAATATTTAATAATCCGGCATAAAATAAAATATTTATGTTGAAAACGAATCAGTATTTTCAGCAAGAATATTTACACTAAAGGAAACAAAATATTTCGAGATGAAATCCGAATATCTTTAATACTCTTCAAATAATTAAAAAACTTATTGCATCAAGTAAAATATTTTATTTTCAAAGTTGTACGCACACTTTACAATAAATAGTATTCTGTGCTATTATTTGCTAACTCTGGCCCTACGTTACAATTTTTTTTGCAATTAATTTAGCTACTCTTTAGTCATACAGAACAATTTTTTATAACAGTTTTAATAACGTGTTTTCTGATTCTATCCAGTACAGAGTAAATGCAGGTTTAAAAACTGTAATACACCGAAGTAATACACCGCAAATTTAGTATTATAATATTTATTGTTAGAAACTCTCTATCTGACAGTAATATTACGTCGAAAATCGTCTAGAACGGATACGAAATAGATTTTATATACAAGCAATACACCTGGCAATCATTTGTTAATAACGCGGTAAATACGCTTCGTAGCGAATTTGTTATTATAACATTTATTGTTAGAAACTCTCTATATGACAGTGATATTACGTCGAAAATTGTCTGGGACCGATACGGAAAAAGTTTCCTCTTATCGATGGAACTTCGAATACTTTTTCGATCCACCATGATGCTCGCCGGTATATCTTCGATTTTTCACTGCGCCTATGCGTCGCAATCCAAAAATTTGTGTAAAAAATCGTTACTCGAAGAAGTTTGGGTGAACGAAGCCACCGGACAATGATCGGAGGAGGATTCCTCTAAGCGTCCTCTGGCGGTCCGCCCAGCGTGGCCGTTAACATAACGAAGCAGTGTCGGGAATAGGGGTAGCCTAACCGGCAGGAAGCATCAACCGGGTCCGTCGAAGAGAGTCACAACTCGCGGGGGAACGTTCCCTGAGGCGTTATCACTCCGGATTCTATTTCTCGGCGAGGTCCAGCCGTTCCGTGACGTCTTCGGAAGACGGCAACGGCCGATAAATAATAGACGTGAGCGTCGCTATTATTCCCGCGGCGGCATTTTTTCGCGAGGCCCGGTCGTCGGGTCGCGTAGCCGCAATAATCGGCGCACGTTCGAAGAGCAGCCGACCGGCATCCTCTTGCCGAACAACGAAAGAAAGAGCCTTCTGCCATTCTCCGCCTTCGGCCGGATATTCCATTTTCCACGAAATAAAAGAATCCCATCCCCCGGCGATGATTTATGCCCCGTGCACCTCCGCGCCACCGACCCTCGTCCCATTAAACCCCGAGCGCCCGGAACAATTCGATGATCCCCTCTTTTCGTTTCTCTCTCTCTGCTTTCAGGTGTTCGACAAGCATAATCGCGGATACATTACCGCATCCGACCTGCGAGCTGTCCTGCAGTGCCTCGGGGAGGACCTGTCCGAGGAGGAAAGTACGTATTCCTTTCTACTGACCCCAGTCGCGATCGTCCACGTGTCATTTAAAAAATGTTTGTTCACTAAGTACCCGCACAATGAATTTTTCGGTGCCTAATGCAACGCTGAACTGAAGGTAAATTAAGTAGATATTAACCCTTTGCACTCGAAGCTATTTTAACTGGAAGAACTAGAATATTTCCCTTCTATATAGGGTGTTTGGTAACTGGTGGTACAAGCGAAAAGGGGGTGATTCTACATGAAAGAATAAGTCGAAAATATAGAATAAAATTTGTTCATCCGAAATTTCGTTATCGAGAAAATCGAGTTTGAAATGCAGCATGCTATTCGATAGGAATTGTCTGACGCGTCTGATCATGGCCAACCAAATCTACTTCCTGCATATACTAAAGTACACAAACCTGGCAGATCTTCAAAGTCGATTTTCTCGAAAGCAAAGCCTCAAACGAAAAATGTTTATTCTATATTTTCGACTTGTTCTTTCATGTAGAATCACCCCCTTTTCGCTTGTACCACCAGTTACCAAACACCCTGTATATATATTTTTCATGTTATTTTCTTATGTTTCAATAATGTAAAAAATATTTCGAATAATCATTATTTGCAATCATCATTATTATTATTACAATTAAACATCATTAATTACAATTACAATTATGTATAGTCAAATAAGCGTTAATATTTACGGTCTGAACGTTGTATAGAGTGAAATCTGTGTAGTCGTGCGAAAGAGGATATGGAACTATTATAATTGTGAGCGCCCAAGTATTAAGACATCAGATTTCATGCAATCAACGGGAGAGTCGGTTTACCATAACGGGCTTCCCCTTTTTTATTTCAATCAAACTTTTGAAAAATGTCAATAAAAACCGCGCTTCCCTCGCGATAACCGATAGTTGTAAATATCACGTTACCGTTGTAGTCAGTGTGCGAAGAGAAATTTCAATTAACTAAAAATCATGATATCTCCACTTTTTTTCTTTGCAATTTCGACCAATGGTAATTTTTATTTATTTTCTTTATACATTACCTAGTAACGTGATCCTTTTGATATCTCAAAAAGCTCAAGTCATTTGATCCAATTTTAACAAAGGCTGTCTTACTTTTTAAAGGGCGTCTGCTTAATTTTATTCTACTTCTACTTAATTATGTATAAATTATTTAATTTTGTCCTCATTGCTTATATTTTCCGAAAGTTCAGAGATCTACAATTTTGATTATTGATAGTTAAATTTCTTTTATAACAGAAGCTATAAAAAAACACAAATTTACTGATATGGATAAAAAATCCGGTTCGGTACCAATTGGAGTGTCTGAAATTAAAACGTCTCAAGTAATGATTTTACCTTATGCAGGATCTTTGGATCGACTAACGAAGTGATATAAAATTCATGATCCCATTTAACTCCTCGAAGCCATTAACTCTAATTTGAAATATATATTTTACTAAAATCGCTACTTATGCTTCGCCTCGTACAAGCTTAGGATTGTTGAACGGATCATTCGCATTTTCACTTGTTAGAGTGTCAAAGACGCTGCTTTATTCCCGGCTTTGCTAACGAATAGCAACACTTTCGCGGACGTGTTGTTTCAAACGCGAGAATGAAATTCAAATGAGTTAGCTGAAGCAGCTATTGTAGTCCTTGTGCAGCCTTACAATCTCATTGAAATGGTTTACCTGTAACACTGTTCACCTGTAGATTTCGGAGCTCCACGATCTTAATGTTTTCCAAAGCTGCGAGTTTGCATATCAATGACCGAAACCATTCTCCCAAGCTCCCTTGCGCGGGAGCATAGAGAGGCATATTAAATTCGCTAAGCCGAGCGACATCAACAACATTGGTATTCAAATTGTTTATAATCACCGGAAGAAACAGCGTGTTCCCAAGCTCCCCTGGATACAAATCTAGACAATGCATCCAAGGTACAAAACTATGCAAATTACTTGCCAAATATTCAATTTATATTATTATTGTTTACATGGTCAACTGTTTCTTAAAATGTTCAAGTAACAAGGGCGAGATGGATTTACGTGTAACCAACATTCGATTCGAGTTACAGCGAAACCTCGATTATCCGAACCTTTCATATTCTTTATCGAAACAATCCATACACAACATAATTTATTGTGAAATTTATTAAGGATTTGGTCTACGCAGAGTGGTCAAATTATTATGGACACTTGGAAACTATTATTTATTTGAAGCTTGCTAACAAATGGAGTAAATGGGTTGTTATATCTTCAATATCATACAATGGTAATTTGATAGATATTATTTGGGCATTGAAAGACTGTGATAAAAATATTTCTGCAATTTTTCCAACAGTTTATAATAATCTGATCACCCGTTGATTACGCCTCTCGAGTAATGCATATAGAAATATCCTGCAATATTTGACCCTATTGTAATCAAATAATCGCAAAGACAGAATTTCTGCAATTTTTCCATCTGTTTATAATAATTTGACCGCTGCAGCACCGTGATTGACAAGGAACGGTTTCGTTATCCAAAAATTGTTGTCCTGTTATTCGGATTATCGAGTTGAAACGTATCGGATAATCGAGGCCCCGGCTGCATACCTGTTTCCGAATACAAATTGACTGCGCTCAAAAGTTTCGTAATCCGGCGAAATAGGAGCAATCAGGTTCGCCGGAATCTCGTCGTTCGCAAGCTGGTGGACGTTGAGTGGAAAACTGCTCGAGAAAGCCATCTGTTCGTGAGACGAAAACGAGTCCCACCCCTCTCTCTCCCCTCTCCTCTTTTCCGCCATGGTATCGCGAGAAAAGTTCCGTGCTCATCACCGATTCCGTTCGGATCGACGGATCCACGTACATTTGCGCGACAAATCGACTCGAGCTCCGCGCATTTGCACACGTTTATTCGCCGGGCCGATCGTCCACGCAGTTCGAGGGATAAGTTTGAAACGGGCGGTGCACGCAGTGAATGGGGCTGTCTCTTGCGCCCGACGACGTCAACGGTGTCCCCGGAGTTATTTTCCCGGCAGAGATTTCCATAACGTGCCTGGCTCCGGGTAGAATCACGGGGAAATCCCGGGGGTTGGGGTGGGGGGCTGAAGGGAGAGAATACGGCTAAAGCTCGGAGAGCTTGGAGCTATAAGAAAATATGGTGAAAGGAATGGGCTGTTTTTGAATGTCGACCGGAGCCCGGTCTAATTTCAGTTCGAAAATTACACCGTATAAAGGAATTGGACTGCAGGGACTGTTGTTACACCAAACACAGCGACTGTTCAAGGAAACATTTGTTACCGTTGTTCCCCGTCTATCCCTGCCCGTGTTATTCCCACGGGACCCGGTGTAACCCGTACAATTTTATTCGACGCGTTATCACAGAGCCCGCCGCGCGAGCCTTCACGTACCGGAGAATCACAATCAGGCTTTCCCGCCAGATTCGAACGCGTCGCTGGGAAATAAGTCACGTGGATAAACAGCCCCGGAAAAGAGCCGACTAAGACCCGTGGCTCTCGTTATCCTTCCGCGAGTCTGGCACACGCGTCACTGTAATCTCGCAAGCTCCTTTGCAATTTAAAGGCGTCACGTCCTGCGCTTTCACGCGCCTTAGAATCGAGGACTGGCTCCTTTATCTCCGACAACGAGAACAGCGACAAACATCGTCCCGGGACAATCGCGATACGCTTTTCGAAATCAGACTCGAAAACCTGGCCGAAATTGCATTCTACTCCTATTAATATTTCAACACTCTTAGAAGGACGATTACTTTTTTAACACGTTGATCGCCATGTCACCCAGATATGTGGGTGACGGAGTTATTTGTTCAGGTTTTAAAATGAATTTTTACGTTAATATATTCATTGTACCAAATTTGATTGGGATCTGTAAAATGCAAGAAAGTTGGAAGACTACTCAATATCACACATATAATTATTTTCAATTTTTATTTCATTAAATAACTTACTTTGTATTCATGGAATTTTTTAGGGTTCTGGTTTGGCACTCAAAGTGTTAATATAACACCATAGGACTCGGAATTCTCTGAGAAGTTGGAACAATTTCTGTTCCTGGAAATTGGAAGTAGAGGAAATACCAAAAAGTTGTGTTTCACAGCTTTTTTATGATCCACGTTGAAAATTTAGAAATAGATCTGTATCAATTATATACATACAGTGAATTCTCGGTATATCAAAATTGCTGGTCTCTCTAACGATGCTTACTTTGAACTGGAAATGCTTACTTGTGGATGTCGTTTGTGTTAAATGAATTAATTTGGCGGGTAATATGTTATAAAAAAATATTTTGCACAAATTTTACTATGAAAAGAGCATATAAATTGCGTTCTGTTACCGGGCAGGTCACTCAGTCTAATTTTTAGAGTTTACTCTTCATTACGGGTGAAATATATTCGCACTTAATTGTAATAGCCTGCAAATTTATACTAACACAATATCCCTCTTCAACGGACATTAAGTTTCGCAGTTCACGTGTCCACGCTCGTACGAAACAGACTGCGAATCATATTTCCAAGAGATTTATACACGCGTTGCGTCGCTTCGGATGAAATGCAGGTACCAAAGAATTGAACTAACATTTATCAAAGATTGACAAGACATTAAAGAGCTTTTTGCTTCCTAATGCACGGAAAAAATGTTACTAGCAGTAAAATGTCCATGTTCAAAAATCTTTGACCGTGTGTGGAAATATCATTTTGATGATCTCTCTTTCGATTCAAGATAACAAGTTTGAGGCTCATTGTGAAATCGGTCGAAACGGTTAACTTGTCTTTAGAGAGAAAGGAGAGGTCAGATAAATAATATTTGTTGACGAGCCAGATCATACGTGACGCTTGCACAAATATTTCTGTTATCTCTGCGATATAAGCTCTTGAATCTTTTCGATAACCGAAGACGATTTACCACACCTGCCGTCATAGATAAACAAATGTCACAGTGCTTCGTTTTGCCAATCTTTTTAATTTCGTTTAGAAATTTAAAAGACCATAAGGTTTCAACGTTCGAGAAAAATGGCGGGTAAGCTAGAGTAAGAAACCCAATTACTATGGGGGTACCACCTACTGTACTCATATTAATTATACTTATTTTTAAAACTTAATGAATATTAAAAAGGAGATATATTAACTAATTTTAATGATAAAAAAATTTAATATCTCTAATCTAATGCTTTGGAAATTAGTGTAATTAATATAGGCACAGTGGTGGGTACTCCCACAGTAATTGGGCCCACTGCAAACCTCGGCCCGGACAATTAGACACAGCGCCACGTGCAAATTTACCCGCGCTGCGCTAATAGCCCTGAAACGGTCGCGCATGCGCTCTTCCGCGAGACGGTAAATTGCATTTTCCCGTATTGAACTGCCATCTACGGTGGCCAACGTAATAATACGTCGGTGTATGGAATGGGGCCGCTAATTGGTCAGAATCAATTTGAACTGCACACGTATTTCTGTCGGTATTAATAATTGCCGAGGGGTATCAAACAGATTACGCTAGTCGATAGCAATGATCTTGCGAGGAGATTGCCGGTTGCGCTGGTCACCGCGAAGATACGTACCTGATAATCTATTAAATGAAAGAGACCTGATGAATTGTAACTCCAAATAGTAATTAATCCGGGAGTGATTTAAAAACAATATCGAGTATTTTCTGTCTCCGCAGTTATCCAATTACGTATATACAATTTACAGTATAATACGCTGATGATCCATTATACGTCATGAAAAGGGTTTGCGGTGAATGATTTTATACGAATCTCCTACTGTAAAAAGAAAAGTAATCTTTGATAGCAGAATATGTAGCGATAATTTTGTCGTTTATAAAATATGTTGTATTTCAATGACAAGATTCTGTAGTGAGTGTATATTGTTATTTTACTGAACGACAAATTTGTAGATGTTAACTATGACCGTAGTCAGTGATTCCATTTAATTAGTTCGCACAAAACGATCCGTAAAATTTATTGAGTTCACCGAACCGGTAATTATCAGTATTACCCCATTTTCTGTTAATTTACGATTATCGAGATTGCAAAGATTCATTTATGGGGAATAATTTAGTAAGTTTATTTGTTTTTGGGCTTAACAACAAGACTTTATTTATGTGGATTTTGCGCGATTTTATATTACGATGTGAATAAAGTAAAATATCCACATAAATAAAGTTTTGCTGCTTACGCGAATACTGTTTGAACTTTAATTTTACTCGCACTTAGAACGCGCAGTATATCCATTTTTATTGCCATTTTTAGTGCACGTACAACGTAGACTACTAAATGCGAAAAGAATATTAGGTGTATGCAAGAGTTTTATTCTTTTTCTCCAGCCCCCTAATAAAATTGTTTAAAATTGAAATATTTTCGTTTCATGTTTCTATGAGGTTCCTATTAAACGTTCTAAAACTCCATGATCTATTATTTGTAGGTACTGCATTTCATGATTAGTAAGTAAAAATGAAAAAAAGGAAGATTAATTCTAACGCATAATTTTCCAAAATATATTCTACTTATTTCTTTCGAATAGGAACCGGTGCGAAAGGATTTTCCATTAAATCGTTAAACGAATGAACACCGTTTTTTGTTTTTAATGCCGAGGAAGCGAACATACTTCCGCCGTTTCAATTTAGGGTACGAGCCGACGCGAATTATAGGACCGATATTAGGAAGCGAAGAGTTTGAAACGTTTTTAAAATCGATTCTCCGATTTCCATTACTTATTAACTGTTGGTTCAGCTATAAACCTGAAATTCCGACCTCGTTTCATCCAGTGTCAATAAATCGCGGGGAGAAGCGAGCTGCGGCTAATTCTTGCAGCGTAGCAAAAGTTCCCGCGAGCTCTTTCGCGGCCCCCGGCTAACATGATTGAAATTAGCACAAAAACTAAGGGCCAAGGCTCCGTAGATTCGCGATAAGGTAGAGTGACCAGGTTATCGACAAAAATAGACCACAAATGGTTTTAGATGCCCCAACTTTTCGTCCTGATACGAGAATATTTTTCGCTGGGAAAAGCCTATTAACATTAGGTTCACGGAGCAATAGAAATTACTATTTTACATTACTTTATAAAAGTAACGCGAATGTATTCATCGAAATTAATATATACCCACGGAAATCAATTTGTTAAATAATTCCTCATGCATGCATCTTTACAAACTCAATGTTCGTAAATTGAAAACATTAGAATCCTTAATTATGATGGGTCCCGTAAATCTAGGGCCAAGTCTACGTAGATTCGCGATAAGGTAGAGTGACCACGTTACCGACGAAAATAGACGAAAAATGTCTATTAACCCTTAGAACTCGAATGGCGACTATAAGGCGCCATTAAAAATTTGTACATCATTATTCAACATATTTTTTACATTGTTAAATTTGTTTGGATTTAATAAGTTACTAAAAATATCGGTATTGTACGAGTAAATGCCACCATTTTCGTAGGTACAACATGAACAAAAATATATAGAAGGAAAATATTCTAGATCGGAAGAAATTTTTCGTTTCGGAGTTAAAATAACTTCGAGCGCAAAGGGTTAACACTAGGCTCGCGGAGGACTAAAAATTGTACATTACTTTACATTCTTCCTCTTCGTTGATTTGCGATTTATTTCATTCGTTTTGTCGAGTTTCGAATCAGAGTTGTGGTCGCCAACTTTATAGTAGCGTACAAGTTACACCATCAGGGCTTTACACGAGCGAACTCGTTCCCCATTTTTGTTCTAAGACGGATCTCGGGACAGTGGCCGAAGGTTGTGACCGGAAATTCTACAGCAGTAACCGACCTGCTGACTTTGCAAAAGTCACGTGACTATGCCGGGCCCTTAAGGGATCGGAAAACCGGGCCACCGATTGGTCTCAATTACGCGAGGCGGGAACTTTTGTCGCAGCGGTAACACATTCTGACAGCCGGCAGTGGCTTTGCAACCTTGTTTGCAATGGAAATTAATACAAAGTTGATGGCGCGACAGCGGTGTAGAATTAGTTGCGAAGGCGGGCACACATAGAGCCCCCGGACTACTACATGCATTTCCGGCTAACGCAGGGGTGTAGGAGGGGATGGTGGCGACGATTATAGAACGTGAAACGAAAATATTGAACCATTGAATTAAACCAATCGGAAGGAGCGATTTCCATGCAAAACTGGAAACGCTGTTGCCCGCCGTGAAAGCCTGACAACCGATATTAAAATTGTCGCTTAACGGCCGGGGCGTGCGCGTAGATAAAATAAACCACTCCAGTCATAAATTTCTGACAGGGCTAATCCTTTTGTTTCGAAATCCTCGGTTGCTTTACAATTCGTCCGGCGTTCAGTATTAAAAAGTGTGTCTCGTGACGGAGCCTCGCTCCTGAATAGCCGCAACGCTGCTGCCGTAGGAATTCTGACAATCGAGAAACACGAATTAACGTTCCATTCGAGAACCCAATTTGTCGCGATTCAGTTTCGGAAATTCGCGACGGGCGAAACGCCGTTGTCCCGGATTTAAAAAAAAAAAAATAAAAAAAAATCATCGTTTTGCGGTGCACGCGCTATCGGTTTTACGCGGACGGAATTATCGGGCCGGGCGGGCTTTTTGCGCGGGAAAAATGTAACGCGAATAATATCCGCGCGCCATGTTTCACGCTGCGATACCTCGTCCGACAGGTTTAACTCGTCGCCTCGCGTCGCGTCGCGTCGCGTCGACCCAGACCGAGTTTAAAAATTAAATTGCACGCCCATCCCGTCGATTAGCATACGATCGTTCATGGGTGATTTTAATCAGGCCAAATGCAATATTTGCCGTGTCAGTGAACGCCTCCGATGTACGCGAGCGGCCGGTAATAGCGACGATATTAATTTCTACTTTCCGTCAGTCTGTCTGACCACTCTGTAATCATCCCGCGGCAGACCTGGACGCGAGAGCGAAATCAGAAATAATTATTCAGTGGCACGTCGAAGTTGCTGCATAATGTCAACTGTCGAAGTTACATCTGTTTGCGAATTATAGGGGACCGGTGATAATTTTATTACGGTAACAAATGAAGATACTGGCCAGCGGCAACTTCCGCGTGTACGTGTTTTGTTATATTAATTAAATCGGCACAGAGCGTTCAGCGTTGTTGTAGATAATACGCTCTTTCAAGTGTTGCTTTAACCTTCGTGTCGATACCAAACATTTTCCACGACGTTCGATAACGCTGTTCCCTGCAGTTTTAATGGATTTTTTAATGCTTTGAATGTGTAAAGCAATTTATAACTATCGAAGGAAGTAGAAATCCGTTGTAATTCTATTTGTTCACGGAAACATCGAACCACGGTACAGTAGCTCTGAAAAATATTGGTAAACTAAATTTCCGATTTTCAACAAATTGGCTGTATTTACATTGTTATAATCACGTAAAAAGGGATTACACCGGGACTCACTTCAAAGCCTCTGAGATCTCTATTCTTAGAATAAATAGTCGTTGATTTTTCTTCCAGGATATTTCTTCGTGATATCCAGGGTGGGAAATGAAAAATCTGTTTTTCTTGAAAATATTCTGAAATCAGACGCCTCCAAAATCTTTGGAAAATTGACATCGATGACGATGATCCCTAAAGATTGATGCAAAATTATTTTTAACTGTTTCACAAAAAAGAATGGTTTCTGGTGCAGCTTATATTACTCGTAATCATCTCGAAATCGTAAATTCATATCCAAGGTATTTAGAGACGTTTCAGTTCGTAGCATTTTTGAGAAAAGACGTGTCCCTATTTTTGATTGTATGCACAGCCGGAAAGGGAAATAAGCGAAGAATAAAATTTGAATTAAAATTAGAATAAAATTTGTCTGTTCATAGCCTACCGATTCTACTTCCTACAAACTGTAAGCATGCGAACTTGACAGATTTTCGAAATCGACTTTCTCGAGAACACAGTCTCCTATGAAAAAATGTAATTCTATATTTTTTACGTGGAATCGCCCCGTTTTCGGTTGTAGAAACAGTTTTACGGACCACCCTGTACGAAACCGGCGAACCGATGTATCGGCACGCCAAAATTTCGTAAAATTGCGAGGGTATCTGGAAAACGGTAAAACCGAATAGACGGAGTACGCGCAGCTCCGCTAAGCGTAGTGGTTTTCCCCGATCTGTCGGGGGATTTGCCAGCCATAGCGTTTAAACTCGACGAAATATATGATGTAAGCCGCTTTTACTGTGTTTCAGTCGAGGATATGATCAAGGAAGTGGACGTGGACGGAGACGGACGGATCGATTTCTACGGTAAGCCGTCGCTGCGAGCTTGCGGGCTCGCCATTTACCCCGGAGACTTTCTAATAATCGGAGAAAAATATGATTGACACGGGAGGGGGGGGGGGGCAGGGATACTCTACTACCCGCCTCTCGGGCTCCTTCTGCCTATTTCATCCGCAATTGGTCTCACATCTAACCTTTCGGCCGAAGAATTGGTATCTCATGGATGAAGGTTACCATGACCGAATTTTTGCATACGGGAAACAAAAGTCATCTCTAGTTTCGCGTATTCCTAGTCATGAAATTACGATAGATGCACGGAGAGCTTCGATGAAAATGGCGAAGCTCCTTCGATATTGCTTGCAACCTTGGCTCGCCCTCTCAGTTTCAGAATATTCGGTATTTCACCCGTGAAATAGGTTTAGACTTGCTGCCTTTACCCCTGACCAATCTGACCAATCATAGTTCCCATCTAATTTAGTATAATTCTTAAAAACAAGAAATCAATAGAGAAATCAATAAAGAAAACGAAAACAAAAAACCTTAGCCTTAACACTTGAACGACCAGAAGGGTCCATCTTTGTTAACAAAGTTTCGCAAAAGTGGCATACGGTACCTGATTTGATTTTGTTTATCCTCACTGCATTGAGGAGATTTTATGAGCTGAAAGACGTCTCAGTGATTGTAAAATATAATAAACAATCATTATTTGCACTGGTCTGACCCTTCGGAGGCATCACGAAAAATTAATACACAATAATTCAGAACAGCCCTTACACTGCTAAATGTCTTTACGTTTAATAAGTTGATAAACGATCGAGTGTGTTGCGAGTAAACACACTCGCTTTGTAGAGGCAAGATTTTCTAGACGGACGTTCCCAAAAGGTACGAAACTTGAGTCCTGAGGACATCCACAAGACTTAAGAAATGGATGTTCCTAGAGCGTACACTAAATTTGAGTCCAAAGAATATCCACAAAACTTAAGAAATTAACGTTCCTAGAACTTACAAAACTTAAGTTCCGCAAAATATCTACAAGACTTAAGAAATGGACGTTCCTAAAACGTATGAAGTTTGAGTCCCAAGGCCATCTACAAGACTTAAGAAATGGATGTTCCTAGAGCGTACACAAAATTTGAGTCCAAAGAATATCCACAAAACTTAAGAAATGGACGTTCTTACAACCTACGAAATATATCATCGTCATTCGTTGAACGTACGAAATATAAGTTCTAAGAACATCCACATGACTTAAGAAATTGACGTTCCTTGAACGTACGAAACTCAAGTCTTGCGAACGTCCTGGGGATGTACAAAATGTTGGATGAACGGTGCTATCTGGGAAGGTAGTACTTGTTTAATGGAGAATGTGATTGTTGCAGAATTCGCACACGCGCTCGGTGAGCCAGGGATCGACGACGACGACGAAGACGAGGACGAGGAGTTGCAGTCCCCCGGCTACTAGAATTTTACCTATTCTCGTCTCTGTGTTAGATAGAACGAATTAAAGATGAGTGAACGGCGACGCGCGATCGCGTCCACCGTTTCTCCCTCTGACATTCACGGTCGCGAGAGTACAGCGCGTCGCGGCCGAAACTATTCACCAGATCGAATCGTTTCGATCGAATTCCCGATCTACCGCACCACGCACGCCGTAAATCGTGAAAATAAACCAGCAACCGGGGAACCGGGAGAATTTCGACTTCCCGCTGACGCAGAAGATGATTGCGCGTTCTGCCGTCAGGGTGCGCCACTCTCTGATACCGCGACTTTGTTCGGTGACTTTGGTCAATGTCAGAGGACCGTTTCGACAAGCCCTAATCTCACCTACCGCAAAATCTGTAGATACAATTGCTGCTGCGATTTTATGTCACCCGGATCGGGCCTCGAATCGTTGATCGACTCACTTTCCGAAGGAATCCTCTTTCCTTTTCAAAGAGCTTATAAAGAGGCTGACTATTCTAGAGATTTTACCAAATAACGAATAGTAATTACTCGCAGATCTTCGAGAAATTCTTCTATTTTCCAACTAAACTCGCTTCTTCTATTTCCGTGGAATCCTAAATGAATAACACAGAGAATTGATGAGCTCCACAGGATCACGATCTTATCGTGTCTAAGAAATAATGCAGATCTGACCTCTCGCGCAAAACAATGGGACTAACGCGATAAATTATTTTCGTGTAACGTAAAGTAACATTCGGCGAGACGTCTAACTTTCTTCTTCGTTTATTCTGCAGAAAAGTATCTACTGATAAACCTTCGCGAAACTGTTTTTCGGTGGCTTACCTTAACATGCGAATAATCGGCGAGGGGAGGGGCACGGATGGTCAACGAGTGAGGCGGCCCAGCAATTCTCAATGCTCGTTCGCTAACGGACCAATTGGCTCTGTACTATGGTTGTCGACCGCTTCACTCGGAACACGCATCTTCTCGCCTCTCTCGTCGCGTCTCTTCGTCTTAAACTCTCGATGTACACGCGACACGATCGTAATCAATTTTCTTCTACGATATGTAAATTTTTCGATTTTACTCTCGTCTAACTATAGATCGCATTGTTATCCACCTAAAAAAGTAACTGTAAGAACCACGAAACACAAGCAGGCGGAACCGAATCGATCGAGAACCGGCGGAACACACCGGAACGATCGAGGACGGACTGAAAGCTTTACCTGAAACGGACGATGATCGACGACGATCAACAGCTGAGGACGCTGCTATTCACGGAAAAATACATCTCTCGATGCTGTCGGACGTCCCCCGTTCTGTCCTCCTGTCCTCCTGTCCCGGAGGCCGGGAAAGTGATCGAAAAACCTGTGACCTTGTTCGGGGGAATGCTACGTGGAATTTTAAATCGATCTTGATCGCTTTGCTCTCCTCGAGCTTCGTACTGTGTACCTTATTAAACGATATTTCACTGTTACGCCAAATAACAAAAAGCCGCACGCTGTTTCAAGAATATTTTAAAGGGTCTAATAAATCTAATAAACTAACGATTCTTCGTGGTACCGCGACTCGCAATTTTTCCCCGTCCTTAGGCTAATTATTTCACACTGGGACAGAAGAAACCCTGAAACAATGACTTATTTCTAATTTTTATTTCAAATAGTCGAGTCAAATAAAATAACTATTTTTTTTTTCTTGTAACCACGTTGTTGTAACTACGCAACGTGTTTCAGAACGGGTAGTACAGGTGGACACGAAATGGTTCTATTTAAAAAATAAAAAAAGAACACTTTTTTCGGTTGACGCTTCGTTTTGGAGAAAATTGAGTTTGAAAATTGGGTGGTTGCGCGTGCTGTTGCATAGCAATCGACCGACGCGTCTGATCATGACCAACCAATTCTACTTCCAGTGAACGTTATAGCTAAGGACACGCATAGCCGCCATGTTGACCGAGAAAATGTTATTCGACTTTATTTTACTTACTTTTGCAAATGAAACTACCTAATACGCTCTTGTACCATCCATACTGAAACAGGATTTATAGAAACGTGTATAGTTTACGATGCTGACTGAATCAGAGAGCATTTGATATTTTATTTGAAAACGTACTTGATCAAATAAATTCTAAATAACGAAATCACACACACACACACACGTCTAAAGAAAATTTGCTTTTCAAAGAAAATAACACGCGGTTACTTAAAATAACATGTAGCCGAATTACGACAATATAATATCTTAACTGTTATTTTTCAATTAAATAATGTCCAAGTCTGGATGGCTGTGGTTATGATGAATGATATATGTTGGGTTTCTTCTTTCGAAAGCCAGACTATAATTTTAGCAAGTTTCGTCAACAACAACGAAGAATTGGTAAGTAAATGTGAAAATAGGAGAAGCACGGTAGATAGAATTGATAAAATCAATGAGACTTGATTAACAAAATAGTGAAACATATTTAAAAATGAGCACACACTAATTATAGAGTTCCAGGACGAATATCGACCGCATAGGAGTAAAAATATATGCAAAGGAAACAGAAGACAAAGCGTTTCGAGTTTCTGCTCAAAGAAACCGGAGACAGCCGTTTCTCCGATCAGGAAATTATTTTAAACATGAAAAGCAATATCCTCGCGCTGGCTGCGTCAGCTCCGAGCGAAAAGTCCTTTCTCGGAGAATCCTGTGTCTCGTATCCGCCGGAAACGCTTCCCTGCTGTTTCCAATTTTCGCGATCATCGTAAGAAGTGGAAAAATAGACAAGAGTCAGCTCTTGCTATCTACAAAAAAGAAAAAACGTTCCCATAGATATTTCTTAAACGTTCATTTTTTATTAGCGATAAATAAACTTACATATCTTTACAGTAACAACATCCTCTCGTAACTCTCGGAAAATATGATAATATCTATCCGCGTAAATACAATATAGATCAAGACTTCCATTCTGTTGTGTTCGTATCATCTTATTGTTGCTGCTTATGTATGTTTTGTAGTTCGACCGTGTCCGCAAATGAATGCGACACTCTCACACGTCCCGCAACACACCGACCAAAAAATACGGGTTCTGTTTTTTCGAAGAGAGAGAGAAAAAAAAAACAAAAGAAATAGTAACTCTGCACGACACAGTATGCGTACGGAGCATCTACAACGGCTGCGTGTACGGTTTACAATACCGCCTATTTGCCACCGCGTCCCGTGAACTCGCTCGACGTCACCAACAAATCATTGACATCATCAACACGTTCGTCGATCAACACAGACTTCGTTCTCGTTTCTAATCACAACAAATTCCAACTCGTTAATTCTAAAGCAACCAGAGTACACTGACACGTGCTCACGTGCAATATTCATTGTCCTTAGCTGCACACAATTCGCGAGTCATCAACTCGCTTAGCGACCATGTTAACAGGTTACGCAGAAATCATTCGCATCGTTTCGCTCGGATTCGCATTCGTCGAGTTCCCCTTAAGTCGATTACCACGGTAGAGTTCCGTTTATCTGAACTTTCGGGGTGAAAATAACTATGACGTTCGTAAAATATGGTCCAAATAGAAAAAATCACTGTGTTCATGTAGCAGAATCGCCACCTGGCAGTGGTTGCGATAAAAACAGCTTAATCGCGAGTATAGTTGCCCGAAATTCACGATAATTAGGCTCAGATAAACGAGACTCCGTTTACAATTAGAAAGGTGCGCTTTATACGCGCAGCGTTACAGGTTAAAAGACGCGGCCGAAGCTTCAACGAGCACATGCTACCACCCAAACGCGACGCAATCTGCCGTGCTGATCGATCGAGTGGCTGCTAGACGGCGGGCAAAACGAAATAAAATAAAAACTTCAACGAAACCCGACAAAGTTTTTATTTTATCCACACTCTAAACGCCTTCAACGGAAGAAGAGAGGCTCCCGCGTGATCGGAAGCTCCCACGAGAATCGGTTCTAGAAAAATGTAAAATCGAAGAAATCATCCATCCACGGTCTAGCATCTCGACAATTTGCTGCCACAAACTTGGTCTAAGCGTGTTCACGCGAAGCGTTCGCATCGGTGCTTCCATCGTTCGGGTTACATTCTAATGATAGCGAGCGTACAACTCTGTCGAACGTGAAAACGAAAGAAAAAAAAAAAAAAAGAAAGAAGAAACGCAAAACGTAAGACGCGCGTTAAAGGTATGGCGCTAACGACGCTACGCCATCTAGCTTTCTTTCCTAATTCCTCCACTCGTCCCGGCGCTGTCGTCGCCATTTTGGAACCTCCCGTTTCCCAAATGTAGTCTCGAAGCCGTCGAACTCCGCGTCATCACCGAATTTATGTCGCGCCCGAACTCCGCCCGCTCTTGCCTTTTTCACTTCGCCGACGAAAAAAGGCTATACAATAGTCAAAAAATATGATTCGCCGATAATCTCGTACAAGGCGATATATGTTTATACATACAGAATATTTATACGCACATACCAGTTAAGAGGAAAAAGCTTTCGTTTAATGATATACCAGGTCCCTTCGGTTCGCTCGCCGGAGGAAATTCTTATCGTATGTACGCGTATGTTCACAAGCATGCCCAAGCGTCGTTGTGCGCGTGCGATCGAAGAGTACGTTACACAACTGCCGAGAATTCGTCAAAACCGTCCACCCCTCAATCGCGTGGCCGTGGCACGTGCAAAGCAGAACCGTCCAAGTGTCGCTTCAATAAATACGCATTCGTCAAATAGAGCGATCATCGCGCGCGATTCCATCAATTAGTCATTCCCGGACGGTCAAGGGCGACGTTTTTCTTGACCGCAAAAAAATGAACGCCCTATCGGTCCGGGAACGATGCAACGCAATATCCGCGCCCACCTGAATTTGTTTTCTTTTTCGCAAGGTCGTGCATGATCGGCGGAAAAACGTTCAAAAAGGGGATGCTTCGTCGTCGTTTGGCGACGGGTTTACAAAAATTTTGTGTCCTCGGTCGCATTATACCCTAATTATAGTCGAAGCTGGACGCCCGCGCGCGCGATACACGAAATCACAATTCTACAGGTAAAAAAGAATCAAACGTCTTTGTCATTCTGCTATGCAGTCCCCTGGTTTGAGCAGTCGAGGTTTTGGCTTTTCTCGAGTCACTTCGTCCCATGCGACCAGCGATACAAACCACAAGTCACACTCCAGCCAGTCTAACTTCTCATCAAACACTTCCGGTTTCACACCGATCTTTTTCTCGAGATCGGATCAGCTGCCTAGAATCCTCCCCCGGTCCCTAGGGAACGTACTCCGCACCGTTGTCGCGCACTCTAGACTCGCAAAAGTATAACCGAAGTCTCATCTCGTGTTGTGGTGATTAATGCTAAGTGTCCTTAGATAAGTAACATTTAACCGCGCAACAACGTGTCTCCCTTAAGTAGCTCGAAGCAATGTCGTTGTAGACAGCGAACAGATCGCTGAACGCCGCCTGTCGTTTCTCATCGATAAAAGAATCAATAGCTTCGTCGCTGCGTCCGTTTGCTACCGATCTGACGCCTATCTGCCCATCTTCCGAGTAGAATTTTCGTAATGGCTCCGCGGAGAGTATCCGCGGTCCGGAACCGTTGAACGAATTCTTAGAGCGTCCGACAGGCGTCGTCTTGTCCGATACAGTCGAAACACGCTGCCGACGAAAAACCCAGAGGGCCAAGATCCACTCGCGACACAACCGCAAGAAAACCGAGACGTCCTTGTCTCGTTCGAGCGTCGCGTTGATCTACCGGTCGCAATCTTCCTTGTCGTCGACGACCGACGACTTCTTAGCATTCTCCATCAGGATCGTTCGTGTTTATGGTGGCAACAGCGGTGGCCACGGCTGCGGCGTACCGCTGTCGCCTTCTCCTGACGACGGAGAGCGCGTTCAATGGTAATTTTCGACGGTGGTGCGATGATGAGACCGAGGATCGTCGTCTGTAATCCCATCTCGCGGCGCGTCTACCTCAAAGGACCGGCTCCTCGTCGGTGTCATCGTTGTCTTCTCGCTCCCGTGCCGGACCTTGCACGCCGGATCCAGCTGACAGGGAACTAGTCTTCACTCGTCGCTGCCTCTTTTGTTGACCGCTGCTGCCGCCGTTGCTGCTGCTGCTCGCGCTGGAAATACTCGAGCTGCTGATCGAGTTCGCGCACGCCATGTCCAGGTCCGTTTGGTGCCCGTGGGCGTCTATCAAAGGCCGCAGAGCCGATCTCAGGGACCAAGAGAGGCGAGGATAAGTGCGCTCGTGTTGAATCATCAAGTCTTTGCTTTGATTCTGTTTCTGCGAAAGAGAATTCAGCTGTTTCAATATTTCTCGGTTTTATGCGATCGAAGATGAAAACAGAGATACTCCATGGATTAGTGTCATGTCAGAGAGGAAATGAGAGTGCTCACGCTCGGGGTTTCCCCGCTTTTCCTGCATCATTTTTTTTTAGTCTGGAACAGAACCTGCGTCATCTGTTCAGCCTAGAACAGAACCTGCATCAACTTTTTAGTCTCAACCAGAACCAGCATTATCTTTTAGGCTGGATCAGAGCCTGCATGGAAGAGCCTCTCTGGCATTATTTGGAATCCGCTGCTAATGATGCCGGTAAGATGATGCAGGTTCTGGTCCAGGCTAAAAAATTAGACTAAAGGGCAGCACTATAACGGGGACCCTAAAATCCCGGGCATGAGCACTCTCATAACATGTTTTGTGGTTAATTTACTAAATCCTTCCACAACAAAGTGTTGTCCACACAAATGTAAATCTGCGAAACTCGTGAGTGACGTGAACGGTGGGATATTTTCTGTTTCTTAACGTAACGTTCCGCATGGTCAACAAACCGAGCGATACTGGCGAAGAATACGAGGGAAACGATAAATGGTTCGAGGTAATTAAGGTATAATTGAATCGGAGCGGGTCAAGAGCGATGACATCGGGCGAAATACGTGAATTATCGATCGCGCGTCTAATTAAAGACGCGCGAAACGGTGACAATTGGTGGTATAAATAACGGAGCTCACCTCGGGAAGGTCGCTCGACCTGGTTTCCCGCGAAGCCAACAGCTTCTTGCCCTCGGCAAACTGCCTCAGCGATTTCTCTCGAACGTAGACAAATGGTCGGATGACCCTGAGATCCTGACGGCGGATGTAGTAGTGGGCCTTCATGGTTTTCAGCTTGCCGCCGTGAAACACCGAGACGAGGAAACCCTCGGTAAGATCGTCTAGATGCTGGCCGATCGCCAGCACGTTGTAATTGTGCCGCTTGGCGATCGAGTATAGCCGTGCTCTGATCGCCCGATTGCAAAAGCTGCACGCACCGTTCGCGTCCAAGGGATCCTCCGGCTGATTCTCGCCGGGATTGCACTTTGTCTCGGTGCTCTGATCCTCGTAAAAATAGGGAACATTCAGAGCCTTCAGATAGCTCATCATCCCGATAGGATCCGATCCGTTGGTGTCCACCGCGGCCGCACCGATCTCAAAGTCTATGCCCTTGGATCTCGCGTAAAATCTATATTGATGCAGCGTGTGTAGCAAGGACAGCGAATCCTTGCCGCTGATCGACAGACAAACCAACACTCTGTCGCTGTCCCTGATCATGTCGAACTCCTGTATAGCCTCGACCGCCGGTTTCCAAACGCTCTTCGGCGGGCAATGCCACTGTGGTCGGGCCGCATCTGTATTACCATCCTTCGATTCGAACGCGACCTCCTGATCCTCCTCTTCCTTCAGATCGCCCGAGCACTCCTCGTCCTCCGAGAAGTCGTCTGCTTGGCGGACCTGTTGCTTGCAGTTCGACTTGTTCACCAGAGCGGTCATAGATGCCGCCCTCGGTTTGCGACCGTAACTGTTCGTGGAGTTGGACTCGGCGCTGCTGCTGCGTTTCAGGTCGACCGAGTCCAGGGACTTGTCGCTCTCGTGGAAAGACAGATTGATCCCGCTGTCCTGCGAGCTGACCGAGTTCACCGCCGAGTAGATCTTCGGCAGGATTTTCCGTGCGTCCCCGATCTCCAGACCGCTCCTGTCATGGCCGTCGTCGTCGTTCAGATCGTCGTCCAAATCGTGCACCACCTCTTCGTCGTCGGTCTTCGACTGGCTGCGAACCATCTGCTCGTTCTCCGCCGGCTTCATCACGTATATCACCGTCTCGTCGGAGGAACACTCGCTGGACATCTTGCTCTCCTGCTGCGTCAGCTCGCCGACCTTCCCCGAGATCTCGATCGGGCCGCTACGTCTGGAGCTCGATAGCCTCGGGGACGAGGAAAGCTGGACCGTCCTTCCTCTGTCCGGCGAGCCACAACCGTTCGAGGAAACGTCGGAGGCGGACGCGTCCGGAGAGTGTCTGTGCAACCCGTCGACGGCGTTCACCATGCACCTGATCTCGGACTTCACCTCGCTGGCCATCTCCTTCGAGAACTCCATCAAGTACTCGGCTATGTTGCTCGCGGTGAACGAGTCGTGTCTCATCTTGTCCTCGGCGCTGGGCAACCCTATGGCGCCGATGTTGCGGGAATGATGCTGCGGCGTGTTCTCCGAGGTGTTCGTCTCGGAGAGGGCATCGTCGACCTTCGAGATCACCTCACGGATCTCGGACTTGATCTCCGTCGCCAGCTCCTTGGTCACCTCTTTCACATAAGCGCTCAGATCGTCCTCCGATCTTTGTCCACCGTTCGTCGAGATCGGCGACGACCTGCCCCCGGCCGCGAACTTCTCCGTGTAATCGCTGACCGAGGAGTAGGAGGACGGGGGCGAGGCCGTGTTGTGATAGTTCAAGGACAAAATCGAATGGCTCGGGCTGCCGTTCTCGAACTCCAGAGAGTTCAGCTCGGTCTGGCTGCTGCAGCTGCAATGGTGTCGCCTGGGCTTCACGGTGTTCCCATTGTTCCCGCTCAGTCCTAAACTGGTCAGAGTTTGAGGACTCAACGGGAGCGGCGGTATAGGGGAGGAGGACGACGAGGCCACCTTGCGATTCACCGAGGCGTTCTCCCCACCCCCGCTACTGCCGAGAGAATTGCACCTGGCACGGCCAGCGTTGGCAGCGTCGATCAGATCCTTTTCCTCTTTAATTGGCCTGTTGCCGGCGTGAGAGATCGTGCTAAGGGCCGAAGGCGTGACCACCTCGCCAACGGCGAATCTCACGGGCATCGGCGAACTCGGGCAAGTAGCCGGCGACCTTTGACCGGTCGAGCAGTTGTTCCGATCGGCGCTGACCGATCGTTCCTCCTCGTTGCCGCTGCCGCTGCTCGAGTAACCGGTCTGGAACTCGGCTGTGTTCAGCAAGGTCTTTCGAACCGAGCTGAGGACCGGCAGGCTTCGATGTCTAGGCGACGTGGTGGAGATCAAAAAGTTGCCGGTCCGTGGAATGTCGCTGTTCAGTCGACGGATGCTGTTCACCAGAGCCAGACAGCTAACTTGAGTGTCGTGCGTGGTTGTCGGTGTATGATGACCGAGCCTGTTCCACGACAGCGTCGGATTGAACGGTACGTCTTGCTTGACGTTCTGCGAGTTGCCGAGCAACAGATCCTGCGCCTCGCTGGGCAGCATGAACCATCGCAGAGCCTCCATTCGCTCGGACACGAAGTTGTAGCTACGGTCGATCTGCAACGGGTATCTCTGCGCCATTTTTCTCGCCCGGTTGAAGATGTTGCGCGCGGTCTGCAGACAGTCGCCGTAGTTCTGCGGAAGAACACCGGCACCGGACACCCGCCTCTCCGACGCGTTCATCTTCCCGTCGGTGTACCTAATCGAGCTGAGCCACTTCCGCTCTTTGAACACGCTGTTCGTCTGGTGCCGCCATTCCCCGGTGTCCGGGTTCAACCCGTACTGCGGCAACAGCTTCCAACCCTCCGTGGCCACCATCTTCAGGGCCTCGAGGACAAAGGCGACCTCCGCCTCGGACATGAAGTACGGGAAAGAGAGCTTGGCGAAACCCGGCCGCAAACCCTCCGTGTTCGTCTCCACGTTGTCGGTGTTCCTCTCGCTGAAACGAACCAAACAGCATGAACGACCAATCTCCCGCAGAGTTAGCTGGCAATCGATAGCGACACGCGAAAGCTGGTTTCGAATTTCATACCCCTCTACGAGCACCTTCTGGTACTCCTTGGCGAGTTCTTGGTCGATTCCCATCAGGTCATGAGCGTAACGACCCGCGCACGCGCATCCGCCACGCGCCTGTATCCCAAACACGTCGTTCAAAACGGCGCAGACAAAGTTGTGATGGAGGAACGTGCCGCGCGGGTGCCGCACCATGAACGAGAAGATGGGCAGCCTCTTGACATTCTGCGAGCCGCTGCCGAGCAGAATCAGTTCCGGGATCGTCCGCACGTGGGCCAACACTTGCCTAAACGGAGAAGCGAGCACGGTTTAAAATGCGGCTCCACGCTCCATCGCCATCTTCCTCTTCTGCTTCCATTTTAACGAACACGATCCAATCGACTTTTACATTGCGACGCATATCAGCTCGGTTGAATAATCGAATGCTAAAACTGTCCCTCTATCATACCGAACACCACTTGCCTTGCAATTTAACTACAAGCTTTCAGACTAAAGTATGGAAAATAATTTGCAAAAATCCATGTAAAATGCCGAGGTTGCTTCTACATAGAATAACGGTCACAAGTGTAAACACACTTAGCTAGTTCTACATAAAACCTAATAATACAACCTATTTTTCAATTGAATGATAAAGATTGCGTACCAATCGATATTATCTAACAAAACATGACAGTTTATGTTAGATAATATTAACAATATGTACAGGGTGAGGCACTTGAAACCGGCCACCTGAATAACTCGGTTGCTATTGGTGATAGGAAAAAACACATCAGGCCAAAATCATTTGGTATCGAGAGGCTGATTGTCCGATGTTACTAGTTTTTTGAATGGTGGAGGCGTTAAGGAGATATGAAGGTCATCTCTGTTTTTTTAAATGGAACCACATAGTTTTGAACTCCTACGATTGTAGCCCTTCTCGAGACAATTTCAACGATATAATCATTCATGAATATTAGAATATTAGTACCTAATCTTTATCATTCGATTGAAAAGTAGGTTGTATTATCACGTTTTATGTGAAACTAGCGAAGTGTGTTTACACTTTTGCTCGTCACTGTACGTTACTACGGTCAAAATGACCGGTTTTCTGTATCACAATTATTGAAATTGTAAAAACGTTTTCATAGGAAACTACTGAATTGACTTCTTTGTTTAAGCGCATATTATAATCGTACAAAGTTTATGTGAATTCAATCTTCTGCTTTCTACAAGACGTGTACACGTTTTGTGCTCGGTAGGTTCAGTGTTAAGACATCATTTGAAGGCAAGAGGTTCATCACTGTCTGATTTTCATATTTATTTTTTCACATGAACTGATACAGAGCGGAAAACTTGGTACATATTGAAACCGATAAAAGTAGCTCGTGAGAATTAGAATTTGTGTACAACGGTCTATTATCATAATTAAGATAACGTGTTAATCTATTATTTTTTTTTTTTTCATTTCAGCATCTTCATTTTGCGATCAGACAACAACAACCAAGATAACGTGAAACATTTCTCTAATCGATCGAGGCGGAAGGCGTTAAAGACACAATAATAATGACCGGCAAGCCGTTATCTCCGATCTTTGGCTGGAAATTTTTCAGCAGGTTAATTATACTCACAAACGTATCAGTCCACGTGCTCAAAGGAAGCTGACACACGCGCAGATAAGAGGAGAATAAAGAAAAAGGAGTGGCGATTGAACGCGTCGATGGCACTCGAGAGAGATTCTCGCTGGCCGGCTAGTATACTGCGGGGCGTCGCGTTTAATTATAAAATGTTATTTTAAGAATAATCCTACCTAGAGATCTTATCTTGCCGGGCAACGATAGCTCGCGGCGTAACGTTCTCCTTCAATTGAACCGCGAGCCCGCATCTGATGGTCTCGACGACACCAGCTGTGCCGCTCTCCTCCCTAAGCTCCGGATCCCGGTGATAGTGATGGGAGTCCCTCATGTCTTCCGTGCCAATTTTATCTTTGAGCAGGGACCGTTTGGTCACGAGCACGCCGGGGGACTGCACGCCGCCGATGAACTTGTGCCCGGCGAAAATGATCGCATCCTTGTGGACGGCCGTCTCCCCGACGCCCGGCAAATGCGGATTCATATCGATCGGAACGTACGGGGCTGGAAACGTGAACGTGTGTATGGCGTTTTCGATCATTGTGAAACGGAACGCGTCCGCCGGACGTCGATAAATCATTCGCGAGCTGTTGTCGCGCGCGAACGACAACGGGCATAATGTATTTGCCTGCCCGAGACTAAATAAACAGACGATAATGCGTGTATTTTTCGCGCTAATCGAGGCACAAACACTGCCACGATCTTGATACCGTCCATTGTTTTCTGACCTCTGTCTTAACCGGGATATTCTGGACTCGAACTTTCGAAAAATCAGCAACTTCTATTTCGAGGGGCTTACGTTGATTTTGATTGTGCAATTATCATTGCATCTCTGCTCATTCATTGGAAGTTAATTAATTCGTTCGCTTATGTTTTGGAATGTGAGATCTTAAGAGGGTCCAGATTCAGCTTTTTCATTTTCAAAACAAGAAAAATCGACTTTTCTTCAAGTACAATTTCTTCAAGTACGATTTGTTTGGATAAATTTAATTATGGGCGTTCGAAGAATGCAACTCGCAGTTGCAAAGTGCAATCGAGAGATATAATTTTCTCTTTTTCTTTGGAACTGCGAGGTCGAAACATGATATAAGTGTTTATGTAAACTAAGATAGCAGACGATATTTTGCAGGATGACCTAATATTTCGTTCGTGATAGGGGATCCTAAACATTCAGTGCGTTTAGCGTAGCTCATGGTCAGTTCGGTGGAAATTTTTAGAGGATTCTCAGCACATATCCTACCATTGTACGAATTAGAAATTTTATTTCTTTAGACATGCTAAAGGCGAGAAAATATTTAAAAAGTCAGTCAAGATTTTTAGTTTACAATCGAGATTTTTAGTTTATTTTGGTTCCGACCATAGCCGTATACGTACTGATTAAGATACTCCCTCATATATTTATTTTCGTTCGGCAGGGGGACCAGAATTATGACAACGGTCAACCTTGTCATATTTTGCTGTTTCTGCGTTAAAAAAAGAAAAATAATTTATGTACTTCGAATACCCGTAAACGCGCGTGCAAAATGTTAACCGGGAAACGTTCGACAGTTTCCCTGAAAGAAATTCCGCAAAAATTGGCAAGCACGCGGAATCATTGAAAACCAGAGTCCCCCTTTGTATCGTGTCGATCATTACCTGCAGCCGTGTAATCCCAGATGCTGAGTGCTCCGAATTGGTGCAACAGAAGGGTCGTCGCGACGTCATCTGCCAAAACACCGGTGATGCAACTGGCAGCGCTGAAGCACCCGATCATTTGCGTAACACCCTCGGCTCGCACTTTGACCAGTCTCCGCTCGAGATCATTCAGATCTAAGAATCCCTCGCGAGTCTCCGACACTCGTATCACCTGCGATGATCGTTGGAACATTATATTTAGCTCGAACATTGACGAGTGACAGTTCCTCGAGTAATCTATGCACCGTTAATGAATGTCGCAGGCAAAAATTATCGCAAACGATAACTCTTCGCTAGGTTTTGCTTTCGAGCTTAAGCTTCTCCACAATTTCTATATTACTCGAAGTGTGTAACGATTTTTTTGCCTCGAAGCTATTAGCGCAATTTATTTTTTTAATTGCAGAGAGAAAATAAAAGAAAGCGCAAATTGCAAATTTGCTAATGACGAATCCGCGACTTCGTGGCGACATGGTATAGTAGATTTCCATAAAATGGGACAGTTCTCCTTATAAAGAGAAAAAATAAGGACACACGATTCCACAGGAACGCAAGCTGCACATAAGATAAGAATAGGTACGCCGTTGCGGAAGTAGTCTCTCGACGATAAAATGCAGCGGACAAAATATTTTTAAGAGCAAGATTCGGTAGAAAGGCAGAAAGGTATAGTGACCAGGTTACCGGCAAAAATAGGCGAAAAATGCTTTTATGTGCCTCAACTTTTCGCCCTTATATGAGAATATTTTCTTTACATGCTTTACACGAACGAACTCGTTCCTCAATTTTGTTCCAAGACGGATCTTAAGGGGTTATATACAGTCAGGAGGCCCAAAAAAATCGATTTTTTAAGAATTTTTCCTGAGAAGACCAAAATTTTGGCCTTAAATTGTTTATTAAAAAAAAAAAAACATGTACATTACGAAAATGAAATTTAAAAAAATCGATTTTTTGAAAATTCTAACTGTATACAACCCCTTAAGTCAGTGGCTGAAGGCTGTGAACGGAAATTATACAGCAGTTACCGCGACCTGCTGACTCTACAGAAGTCACGTGACTACCCTTGGCTCTTAATGGAATCGTATTTCAACTTTTCGCGCGTTCAAACGAGTGTACCATCCCGCGATCAAGTGACACTGAAAACCCATTTAAAGTCCGCGAAAGCGGTGGAACGTTCAACGTGCCGGCGGAACGCGTGAAATTTAAGTGGAACCGTAGAAAACACGCGCGTCAACTCCATAAAGATTTACCGGCGAATAAATGCCTACAAAAAGGAGGCGGGTGGAAACGGGTGACGGTCCAGGAGAGACAAACGGCACGCTCCCGCAGCGAACTACCAAACGGGCCGAGGAAACTTTGCGAGAAAAATAACTCCGACACTCAACTGTCGGAAAAACACAGTGTGATCCTCCGGTTCTGCATGAAACCGCGGTGTACGCGTTTCGAGAGCGTTTTATGCCGTTCCCTGTGAATCGCGCAGCTTGGAAAAAGAGAAGAAACGTTTCGGGACGAGCGACGCTACGGGACTCGAAAGCACTCTCGGCGAATCCGTTCGGCGTGTTCCGGTGCGACATTCGAGTTGCGGGGTCGAGGTGTCCCCGGGGCTCCAAGATCAGAGAACACTCTTGACTCACCGGTGAAAAATCCGCGGCCGTAAAATGTTCGCATGCTCCGCGCTTATGTATGTACAGTGAGTAACGAAAGTATTCGAACGCCCTTTAAATCAGTATAACTTTTTTTTTAAGTGAATCAAACGACCTGACTTTTTTGAAGAGTTAGAAGAATTGGTTTTCCAAATGGTGTGTAAAAAAGATTTTGAAAAAATTGCAATTGGTAAGAATTACATGAGAAAATAAAAATGGCACTTTTCACAACTTTTTTATTTGAACCTGTAGTGAAAATTTAAAATATGCGTTTTGTAGATATATGTTAGTTATATACATACTGAAAATTTCATTGAAATCGGTTAACGTTGTCATGAGATACAAACGTTTAAAGATGATTACATAAGGGCGAAATTCCCTGGCAAGATCAAAAATCTGCGACTTTCACCCTTAAACTCTCATTTTGAAACGTTTGTAGTTCATTGCAACGTTGACCGATTTCGATGAAATTTTCAGTACGTGTATAACTAACAGAGATCTACAAAACGCATATTTTAAATTTTCATTACAGGCTCAAATAAAAAAGTTGTAAAAAGTGCCATTTTTATTTTCTCATGTAATTCTTACCAATTGCAATTTTTTCAAAATCTTTTTTACACATCATTTGGAAAACCAATTCTTCCAACTCCTCAAAAAAGTCAGGTCGTTTGATTCATTTAAAAAAAAAAGTTATACTGATTTAAAGGGCGTTCGAATACTTTCGTTACTCACTGTATATACATCGTTTTGGTTTTCTTTTATCACTTACCCTGACACCGTGCTCCCGCCAAGGCCGCAGATTCGCGTGATGCTCGAACGGTCCGACGAACACCACCGAGGATTTCGTGAGATCGAGGTGTCGCAGAAGCGTGCGAAGGGCAGCCGCCGTGCCTTGACCCGTGAACAGAACTGCATCCTGCTCGCCAGCCCCCACCGCGTGTCTCACGATGTCTCTGGCTTCGTGTCTGCAACATTCGTCGGTCAGGATATATCGATTCGTCCTTCCGCTGGCATTAACGATCGCGTATAAAAACTCGGCAGCCGCCCGGCGGATCCGGAGCCGAGGGCGTACCAGAGATTCCCAAGCGTTGTCTCGGCCACTTTGAGGCCGACGCGCGGCGTCGCCGTCGAGGCCGACGCTGACAACGCGACGAACGACCTCTGCGAGAACAGCCGCTTCGAGTGTGTCGACCACCGTCACGAAAATACCGATTCTGAATAGGGTTGTCATATATTAGGGAACAATTCGGAATACGAACGATTTAGCAACATTTTTTAAACACCCTGTATATGAGTCTATTTAGACCCGGAGTATCAAAAGTTTTCATTTAACACTCGGTTTACGGAACACTAAAAGCGACTATTTTGTATTACTTTCTAAACATAACAAGAACGTGGTACCTCACATTGTTAGCAATATTTTAAAAATAATATATACCCAAAGAAATAAATTTGCTAAATAACGGTGCCGAACATACCGATTCTGAATAGGGTTGTCATATTTTAGAGAAAAAATCGGGACACGAACGATTTAGCAACATTTTTGGAACACCCTGTATATGAGTCTATTTAGACCAGGAGTATCAAAAATTTTTATTTAACACTGGTTTTACGGAACACTAAAAAAGCGACTATTTTGTATTACTTTCTAAATATAACAGGAACGTGCTACCCCACATTGTTGGAAATATTTTAAAAATAATATATACACCCAAAGAAATTTTGCTAAATAATTTCTCACGTCCTTAGAATATTGATAATTTTACATTGAAAATATTAGAACCCGTCATTTTGACGGGTCACGTAAACCTAGTGTTAATTGCTCGATTTTTGGCAATTGAATTGGAGAAACAGCTGGAAAATTAGGAACAACGGAAAGACTAACGTGATCAACATTATTTGTTTGAAATCGTTTCGAACTCAACTGGCACACTTTCGTCCCCTTGGTGTGAAAAGGCACCCTGTAAAAGTAATTATGTAAGGGTAGTTATCCTTGTGAAAGACTAACGCTAAAAATACTAGTATAAAAAGTACTTAATGCTAATAAAAAAACTAATAATACGGATAATATAATAAAAGATACTAACAATACTAATAAAGAAGCTAATAATACTAACGGTACAATAAAAGTACTAATAAAAACATACTAATAATACTAGTAATACAATAAAAATACTAATAAAAGAAATACTGATACTAATAATTAGACATCGGATGTTTATGCAATTTCCAATTTTTATAGAAACATTTTAAGAAAGTGGAATGAAATAAAATTTTATTTTTAATGGGGACTGCCTTTGTAGATCCAAGGCAAATAAAAATCGTGTTAAATTCTCTCGAATTTTATATTATAGCATTTTTTTAACATTTCCATAAGCCATAAATGCATAAAGATCCGATGTCTACTAATAATACTAATACGAATACTAAAAGCTTATTCAGGTTGCTCCTAAAAGTGATCTGAATAATTGCAACGAGTAACACGAATATGACAGACCAGCCTAACAGTTGAATTATTCGGACAAGGTCTTCTCGACATCGCGAGGGTTAAAAATGTCCTCCGGTTCTCCTACCATCGAAACTCGACCATTTCCACCGGATTTCACGGTCTGGCGATTAACGGCGACCGTTATAGCTGAGTAGAAGAAACGAAAGAAATGTCGAAAAGTCGCATGACATCGTGCCATCATCGTTATTGCCGTTGCGGACGCGCCGGTAAGTGTTCAGGGCTCGAGTCCACTGGATATTGATCTGGGACGTCAGCGCCACCCCCGCACGTTCCGCTGCATAAAATTTAGGGATAACGGAGCCGTTCCGACGACGTTCCGCTCGGATTGAAAACGGTGCCAGTTGATCGGCAAGCAACCTGCAGGAATTCGGGCCGGGTCGGGCCGGGCCGGAGCGGCGCGGAGCCCGAGAGCGTAATTCCGAATCCGAGCGAAATAGAAAGGCAACGGTCGAGCGGCGCAGAAAATGAGTCGCGTTTATCGCACAGAAATCGCACGACAACCGGAATCGTGCATGCATGCTAATTCCGCGGGGCCCATTGGAAATCGATAATTAGAAATTCATAACGCCCTCGTGTTTTTTCCAGCTCGTAACGCGGCCGTTCAGATAAAGATATTTGGACAGTTGCGAAACAGTAGTCACTTCTGGCTGATAATTCTCGTTTCCCAATAAGAGATTGTATGCAGGAAATTAACTACTGTGCAATTTTCTCGGCGATTGCACCGATTAGCCTTTCCTTCTTTCTAATCATTCTTCGAAAGAAAAAACTGTATTGTCTACACACTCGAAGTCTATTTTTTAGTGAAATTCTTGCAGTTTTACATAATTTCACACAGTTTTCCGATTGTTCGGCGCATTCCCTGCGAACTGTATTGTAAAAATTAATTACATTAAATGGAAAATCGAAGTTAGCGCAATGATCGCACAGCAAACTTCCCTTTCGGAACATCGGTGATAAACTCGAATCGATTTTATAATTTCCCGACTCGCTCGTTAACGGTACACATTGCACCGTGTCAACTGTGTAGTTAATAGAAGCTGTTAATAGAACGAGTCAGCATAAAACCGCATTAAACACGCAGAAAGTTTGCCGTCGGCGCAACCGATCCAAAAGTTTGCTTATTGTCGGCCAACTTTTTCGCAATTATAAACTAACCAACGACCCGTGACTTCCGCAAATATTTGTTCAACTCGAAGAAAAGCGGAATTAGTGCCCCGCGGAACTTCCTCGGCGATGATCCGTCGCAAAACTAATAAACGCAACAACAACGCTGCGATCGTTTGACTGATCATGAACGATTACGACGCCGGTACTTTCCCGACGCGTTGAAGTATAGCGGTGGCGACGGCGGCTGAATGAATGATTCACTTGGCCCGTTTATGGTGTATAAGCAGCGTTGAAACTTTCGATCAATAGCGTGCACGGACGGGCACAGGAAAGACGATCACCGGACGGGAAAAGACGGGCCGCGCGGGCTCGTTTAATTCTGCAATTAATAGAACAACTGGAATTGCTTCTGGGAATCGCTTGATCAGCGGACGCGGATGTATCGTTAGCCACGTCCGATGCAGTAATGCGTGCACACGTCGCTCTCACGACCTCGATCGTTATCAAGATCATGCGATCGTCCAACACCGAGAAGAGGAAAAACTCTTTGCGCGCAACAATGTTTTTCCATAATTCACAACGTCGTCGAGATTGAATCCAGAGACACTTGGAAGCTATGATAAATCGTTTCCTCATTCGGAAAAAGTATTCTGAAAAGTTTTCTTTCGTATAACTTGCCCGTTGACGTAATCCCCCGAGCTCTACTCATAGAATCTTTGACCTTGAACACCAACTATATAGCATGCAAGTCGGACTGCTCATCGGTCGAAACGGCAGGGTGTGAAGATTCGCGAATCTAACGACGACTAAACAATGAGACACAGTTGCATAACGAGACTATCGCGACGGCGAACATTTATGTTAGCTGCAAAAATCATTCGAAAATAAGAGAATATTTGATAAGAAAAAGTATAAATTCGAATGTGCTTCCACTCTGTAAAGACTGTCTATACGAATGTTAACAGACGTTTCAAGTCCAATAAGAGTCGCAACGAGCAAACATAATTTCGCTCGATGGAACGCAACTTCCTTCACAATCTAGGATCCCGTGGCAACGGTTCCCCGAGCAATTACATTTCTCAGGTACGCGCGGAAAGGAGGAACAGGAAGCAAAGTGACTAAAGCTGAATAATATTTTCCGAGAGAGCGTAACGCAGCGGTCTGCCTGTGGCCTCACAAAATGAAACTCAAATATACGTTTCCATTATCTTTCACTCGTGCATCCCGTTTCCTTGATGCGTTATCTAACGGGGAGGCGAAGGATCCGAGCCAGTTTTGCGCATGTTCGTCTCCTCAGAATCTAGCCGCCGGTTTTTGCTGTCCGCTTACCTGAATAGTGAGGATTGTAGGCTGCAGATTGACGTGGTCGCATGGGTGTCGCCTAAGCACGGCAACACCTCCTTTGTGATGTACTCCTCGAGAAATTGCAGCGATCTTCCGGAAGCGGTATAGTCGCAGTAGACAACTGTAACGAAATAAAATTGGCGTCAGACGTGAAGATAGAAAATTGTGACGTAAGAGATGCGCAATCATCACGTGTGACTGCAACCGGTACGGTATTTTATTTATCTTTTTTTTGGCATGACTTTTGTTAATCGAATTCTATTCGATTAAATTATCAGAATTCAAAAAGGCCTGGCAGTTTCGTGCCAATTGAGACGAAACTGTCCCCACCATAGAACCCACTGTCCCCCACCAATATGCGCCGTTACCATGGAGAAAGGATGCGCAAAGGAACGAATGGTGGGGGAAGGAAGTCACGAGGCAGCAGCGAACCGGTGATACCAGAGAGGGGAAATCGAGGGGAATACAGTTACCCCCTCCCCCTGTCGTTACCGAATTAGCCACGTGACGTGGTGACGTAGGAGGTCGTAGAAGGGGAAAAGTAGAGTAGGGGACAAGTCTTAATCCCTCGAGGGTGGGGGAAGCGAGCGTTTCAGGGGCCCCTACGCTGCCTTCACCTGATTAAATCTAAAAAAATAAGAAATGGTGTAGCACGAGCTACGTAGCATGCTATTTGAAGCACGAGCTTCAAAAATCTGTATATTAATCTTGACAGACCCGAGCTAGATATGCTCGCCTCTGACATTTTGTACATATGTTGACTAGAAAAATAATAAAAACCGATATGGGACATGAAAGACGGATATCGCCACTCGCCCGGTTCACTCGTACGTAAAATCGATAGACGCTTGTGATATCATCCCGTTTGAATTTTTTTTTTTTCGTTTATGTATAGCGGTATTCTGGTGTGACTTTTGATAAGGGCAGTTTCTTTTTCTGTTTATTATATCGATTCTCGCACCCGATATCGAAATATCGGCTTAGCCGGCACAGTCTCTGGCTCGACGGAACTGTTCGTCATTGTTTACCAGTTCTCTTTCGTGAAAGGCCACTGTGTCCCGGGTGAATCCTGATCTCTTTGGAATTGTATGTACCGGGTGTGTCGTAAAAGTGGTGATCGAGCGGAAAACGTGTTAATACTACCGAATGTGTATTAACTCCTTTCTTGGAATAATATTACGATACCTATGCATTCGAGCATTTATGGATGCACGGAATATTTTAAACAAATTAAACAAGTTAGTACTTTAATAAACTAGGATCGTTAAGGAAAAGAGGTATAATTACACCGTGAATAATTAAAAAATCAATGAAATATAAATTTAATGGAACTTGATACAGTTTTACATTATTCCTAGTTCTTTGTGATTTTCAGCAACAATACCATCGAACAGAAAAAAAAAATGAAACGAATATATTGCTTTTAAAACCATGGCAAGGCATGTTATTTTAAAAATTGTGCAATGAAAAGTTTGAAGTCTGATCGCTAACATAAAATCCGCAGTCTATTTAATACTAAATATTTCATAAATGTGATCTTAAAATTATTAGTTTGCGTAAGGATCCGCCGTATAAACCATAATCCTTATTGAAAGTGAGTCCTCATTCAGGGACCCGTTCACCATCGATAAAAATACCAATTGCAAGAGAAACTCGTAGAGAGTCACTTCCTCGTGCAATTATTCCTTCAAACGCAATGATAAGTGAAATTGCGGTATTGCAATTGAAAAAAGTTCAGGGAAGTCTAAACGTTTTTCAGTATCACACCGCTCTAACGGGTTCCCGTTGCATTAGATCGTGTTGACCAAATGGTATCAAGGTCAACGGTAATACCTACAAAACAGGAAGTCTCGTTGGCACGGTTCGTCGCGGCAACAGAGTTCCGCAGTTGGAAAACAAGGACAGGTTTTCCGTGCACATTTTTCTCTCTCTCATTGTTCCAGTGTCATGAATGAAGCTCGTGCTCGCAGATGACGCGAGATACACCCTGTATATGTATACATTGTGGGTCCGCCGAGGAAACCGCCGGCCCTCTCTTCCGCAGTTATTTTCAGCCCCCGCCCAGCCTCGGTTTACCAGAAAATGGAAAATGTGTTTATTCACAAAATGTTGTACACGTTCCTGGGTCCCTCTTTATTCTTGAAACAGGGGTTCCGCAAAATGTGCGTATACACAGGCGGTCGTTGCTTTCGAACGAACAAACGTTCTGCAGTCGCTAAAACTGTGCTTCAAGCTTCTCTGAAAAGTTTATCGAAAGATTTGATCAATTCTGCAAAATATCCTAAAATATAAATGTGATTCAGCAGTGGTTAAAATTGTTTCCAAGCTTTCCTCAAAAGTTTATCGAAATTTTGTTCAATTGTGTAAAATATAGTAGAATATAAATGTAATTCATTTTGTTAAATCATAGCTGACAATAATCTTTTTATCGAGTAGTATTCTTTTTGCATTACGACATGGATCGAGTCGAACAAGCCGACTAATGTAACGTAAGTTAATTAATTTTTCGCGTCTAAATTGCGGGTTTTTATGCAAAATAAAAATTGTCTGTATTAATCGTAAAATACAGGGACTGTGTACAGACACGTGTATTTTTGAAAGTGATGCAAGAATGTTTTCAGATTCCCTTGATGTTCGGGCAGTTTCGCATTTCATCTAATCATTTTCCTCGTAAGTGCATAAAACCCGCAGTCCATTCATCGTTATTTATTTCTACATTGCACAGAAGTGTTGCATAAAAACTGTGAACCCGAAGATAAATACGTAGGTCGATAGATGTGTGGATTAAGTAGAATCGGTGAACTATATTCAGACACATCACCTCGATCAATATCGCGATGCATATTTAGCTTCGGTAATACTGTGTACGGATGTACAATTGTCGAACAACTTTAAGAATGCTAAGAAATGAAATAAATTTTTCAGAGTGGGGTCAGGGACCCATTTACTGTGACTATATTAATAATACTTATATATCTCTTTTTTTTTTTAATATTCATTACGCTTTAGAAATAAGCGATTTAAAAATAAGTGATTTTAATGAAAGAAATTTAATTTTTAGTATCTCTTAAAATTAAAATTAAAAAAAAAAACATAATTAACAGTATCGAATTTTGATCGGCTAAATTTGGCGGCGGGAGAGCTCGGTCGTGTCGCGAGGGCCAATCGAATGGCATTATTACCGGGGGAAAGCCAAGGTAGGCGAAGGATAATGACTTGCAGGTGTTTCTTACGAAACACAGTTCGATCTATCAACCGGTCCCCGCGAGATTATGTTCGCGACTTTCGTACAGCTCGTTTCAGGGGATAAACAGCCGGGGAACTTTGTTTAGACACAGGAGGGAAATTTAACGACCGTTTCATAATTGCCGAGATGTGAAAAGTGTCTAAATACTTTCCCTGGTGAAAGAATTCATGCCGGGAAAGAATCTAGAGTACGGTATCTCGTTTCCCAAAACACGAACTCAAGTTCACTCTTGGAAAAAAATCAACGCGATCGGTTCCGCGCCGGTTCGATTTATCTTACGATCGTCTAATTTACATAAGAGGCCCGGCGCCATAACCGTGGGCCGGCGTATAAATATTATGACTCGGTTACGGGTCGCGCATTCGGAAGAGTGGACAGCGAGCGGCCGCTGGCAGAAAAGTAATCCACGGGTCTAGAATGTGAAAGTTCCAGGAACTGGCGGTTGCACGGCAAAGTAATATGCAACTTCGGCGACGAGCGCGCGAATCTTAGAAAGAACCGCGGTCGAAATAGAACGAAACGAGTGGGGCCCCTATAAAATGTTTTAACGATCAGGAAATTCCCGTCTATGTTGCTGGGGAAAAAAAAAAAGAATTGAACGCGATGTGTGTTCCCAGCGTCTATTGTTAGACGTCTCAGAAAGAACTCTTAAATGGCTCGCCGAGTTCCATCAGCCACAAAGTGGCAATTTAATCGCTCGGCGGATCGCTGGTGGCGTAAGACCGTTCGCGACATCAATGCGTTGCCGCCGACAGTCGGTGTGCGTCTTCAGCGTCGAGTTCCTAGAAGAAATGCCGGACAACGCGAAACTCCTTGGGAATAATTCGAATGCGTCGGCCAAGCAGTCTGTGAATGTCAACAGTGTACGCCTCCGCGGTCTCGCAGAGCGGCGGCAATCACAGTGAAGCTTGGTCGATGTCGTGAAATTATGGCAGGCCTACTTCGAAGCGTACGTCGGAGCCCGCGTCGTGTATTTCTAATAATTGATTTCGTTCCCGAAACTGCCCGCCGGCGATAGATCAACGCGGACCAACGACTCGGTAACCTCGATGCACAGACACGAATCTTTGCATACGTCCGCGGAGAGTCGCTTTCTCTAGCTCGCAGGCATGAACCTAGCCTTTGCATTCCACGAGCAGGCTCGCGAGCAGGAGAACCAGCCAGCCGGCCGGAGAAGACCGGATAAGAATACTGGTTAATCCTAGCCCCGTCGGGTGCAGGGTCATTTTGATCTAACTGTAGCCGTCATCGTGCTCCGCGCGATCACTTGCCGAGCGATCCCTGGAAACGCGGCCACGGAATCTCGTTGTTGTTATTTGCGGACTGCCGATTTTTACGCGCGATCGAAATCGTCCGAACGAATTGCAAGAACTGCGCCGGTAAAGTGGACCAACGTTATTCTTGCGAAATATTTTCAACTATGCCAAAAATACTTCAAAAGAGGAGGAAGCAGTTAAAGTATAATTCACTGGCAACAACCTGTGTCAAGTTTTTATATTCATGATGGTGAATAAATATATCAACGAAGGTGACACCTCGACTCTACCATTTTGGGACGCAGCTTAAACATCATTTCCTTTTCTTGACAATTCTAATACGCTGCTATTAATTTACATACATTTATTACGAAAATGAGCAGGGACCCGATTACTGTGGGGGTACTGGAGAAATCAAGCGTGATATTATAGATGCTCGAGTTAGGAAACCCTGTATATTCCACCCAGTTTCACTATAACTTTAAAACTCACAGATAAGTTAAACGATTTAGCTCGAATCAATATAAAGGAATTATCAATAAACGACTTCAAAACTTCGTGCTCGGTTTTCAGAAATGATAGTGACTATGTATAATCGATATAATAGAATTGCTATTTTGACACGTAACTGCTTTTGTTTTATTTTCATACACATTTTTGTGTGACACATGGAAAAATCATATTTGGTTCGCTTTGACCTTTCGTATGTTTACTAGAAGAACAACGGAACGCGAAACCTGTAGTAGTAAATAATACTCGAAGAAGAAGTATGAAAGGAAAAAATTCGGAATGAAGAAATTTAAATTCGAGTCCGAGTGGGCCCTGTCAGGAGTGTAAATTATGCGAGTAGAAACAGCAAGCAATAGCCAGACAGGTTAGCCACATGATATTCTCCACGTGACAGGCACTTAAATACACTGCTGAAGGTGATTTTCAGAAAAAAAACTACTTTTATATGATCGAGCAAACTGTATTTTGTGTTTTCAATCTGATTGGTTTATTTGAAAGAACAATATTTATATTCTTTCCAATTGTATTTCGTAATCCATTGATCGCATCGTGGAAAATATTATTCAGCTGGTGTGTTCGGTCGTTTCATAATACCGGCAACGTGAGTTGAAGTAATATTTCAGAAGAAGAAAAAAACTACTTCATGTCAAGAGAGGCAAATAATTGAATAATTCAATTCTTGTTGCTTCGCTTCTTTAACGAGGTACAAAGGTTTCTTTCAGCTTTTTCCAATATACTTACATGACACACATTTCTTCCTGACTTTCAAGAAACATGTACACAGATGTTACACGATATAAGACCTCGACTTCAGTTTAACATTCGATCTGCCACTATAAAAATGCTTTATAAAGTTGTTGCTTTATAATAATAACAAGATCGAGCTTATTTAGATTTTGCACAGTCTCCATTATAATATGTGCTCAATTTCCACGAAAAAATATCGGTAATCTCAATAAATTGCAAAGTGAAGCATACCGAACCACTCGTTCGACTGCCGGTGCTAGGTACAGCGTTAATAAAGTAACTTTAATTACTTGTTCGAACTGTTCTCCGAAGCAATCAATATAACAATACGATCGGGTAATGAACAATTAAGGAACATTGAAAAGCGGTTCCCAAGTTGTTGCAGCGGCTCGAACCGTAATAATAACTTCCCCTTCTTATTAGCGAGCATGTCGATAAGTATTACTTTCACACGCCGTTCGAACACAGCGTTTAACGCTTCATTAAATTCGAGAAACAATCTCAATTTTTTTGAACAGCGGAAAGTGACCTGAATGCGAATCTGACGAATAAAAGTGCATCTCAATCAACAATTTAAACACTAACAGACAAACTACCTCGTACGTCTTCAATCACACCAACCAAAAACATTCTTTCACGCCCTAATTGACGGGCAATTAAAAATTCCTAAAATCACTAATTAGAATTACCTTCGGTAATTGACACTAGAACTACCAGACGAGTGAAAATGACTTGCTCCTAATTTTTTCTTCTGGAAATAACAAAATTATAAATACGTTTTCACGAGGAAATATTTTTAAGCCTACTTCTAATACTAAATAATTATAATAATTTTTTAATACTACTCGTCTACCTCTCTGACGAGGTGGATATTTGAACAACAAAATGGTACGAAATCTGAGCAGATGCAATTTTGTTGTTACTATAAGACAATGTATGCTAGTCAGAGGTGAACATATTTTTATTTTGACGATCTAAACCGTGAAATAAAATATTTGTACTTCAAAAATCTGAATCATAAAATGAAATATTTGCAGTTAACCGTCCGGAACACAACATATAATATTTTATTTCAATAAAATCTGGCATAAAACAAAATGCTTGTATCGAATACGAACCATTATTTTCAGCACGAATATTTAAAATAAAAGGAGTAAAAATGTTTCCAGATGAAATCCAAATATTTTTCATATTCTTCGAATAAAATACTATTTTAAAAAGCTATTGCATCGAATAAAATATTTTATATTCAAAGTTGTACGCATACTTTAAAATACATAGGATTATTTACTGTTCAAAATACTATTTTATTCTGTGATGCCAGTCGCGTTTGGTAGTTCCAGCGTCAAGCATTGTCGTAAGAAATCACGTGCCCGTAATCAGGCGAAGCGCGTCAGTAAGTTTGCATCGTTCCTGTTACATGCATCGTCAAATAAATTAGCACGATCGGTGCGCTAACTTTCGTGGCATACCTGGCCGCCGCGAGAGCTGCGTGACGAAACAATGAACGAAGAAGACGCGCGTATGCTTGTGTGTGTGTGTCGATCGTTCCACGGCGGGTTCAAGGTACCAGGAACTGCAGGGGATTCGCTTCTGGGCGTAGTTTGACCTAAATCCCGAAGGCAACAACGACGATTGCCCGAACGACCGTTTGACCCCGAACAACTATTCGCCGTGTCGTCGGCTCCTCGGTAACTAGAGCACGTGCGTGTTCGCGCGAACGAAACGTGGCCTGTCGGCTGCGGGAGAGTAAGGAAGAAAGGGAGCAAACAAAAAGAAAAAAAGAAAAAGAAGAAAGAAAGAAACAAAGAACGAGGAGGTGAAAAACGAAGAAGACACGCTCGAGACACAAACCCCGGAGCGGATTGCGTACGCGCGAAACGACGATACCGGCGCGTTCGCGGAGGAGAAGCACGCTCCGTCTCGAATAAACGGTAAATTACTGGCACTCCGCTTTCCAATTAGCTTTCAATTACGTATATACCAGTTGGTCGACGACTCCGGCACGCGTCCGGCCCGACGGTTAACTTGCTAAACGACCAAGTTCCTCTTCGAGCGCGAGTTTCGCGACCCAGCGACACCGCTCGATTAATTCAGCCCGCTTTTCCGGCCGAAACCCGGAGAAAAACCGACATCTGGACACATCCGAACCCGAGATCCTCCGCGATTCTTTGTTTGCAGAAACAAACGGTTCACGCGAATTACCGGGAAACGTTGCGCAAGATAGATCGACCCACCCGGACGAACACATGAACGCCGACAGTATTGGCCGGGGGCACCGACCGCCATTGCGTGCGCACTTTTTATCCGGGTCAGTTGTCTTTCATATTTTCTGCTGCATTCTGTTTAAACGGACTGCGGACGAGGCAATTCGTCGTAACGATTCACGTGTAGAAGTTGCGCGGACATAAATATTAGCTTGGGGGAAAAAGAAATCCATTATGTTCACGTAAACTTCAAGACTTTATTTAACATGTTTCGGATTTTCCGATTTGGCTCGAATATGCACCGTTTTCTTCTATAATTTGTTGCCATTTCAAAGGTAGCTTCATAATGCCTCTCTCATACAAGTCGCGCGCTTTACGATGAAAGACGGTTGACAGGAGAGCAACGTGTGAGACGGGCTTGAGGGATTATGTGTGTGTAACGTATGCGCGGCGAATGGAAAGTGAGATAAGAAACGAGCTATTTTCGAATCGTTATTACTAGATAGCGTACTAGATATGTGGAACGCTTTCTCCGAAGACGTAGGAAAACTACAACTTTGTTGTAATAAATTATGATGCGGCTTAATCCGTTCAACATCTCTACGAGAGGAGCGTGTTTGTCAATTACTTAAGAGCCAACTAAGAAGTATAAATAAAAACGCATCAATTTTCACTGCGGAATCTATAGCCTTGAACGATGCAGTGAAAATAGCTTTGAATCACCCCAATCAGAATTTTCTCATTTTTACGGATTCTCTTAGTGCACTACTCTCGTTGAAACAAACTAATATAAGCATATAAACGAATCCCTATATCTTTGAAATAAGAAAAAACGTTTTCAACTTCGCATCCGAAACCACAAACGATAGTAAAATGAAATTCTACTGGGTACCATCTCATATTGGGATTCTGGGTAACGAGAGAGAGACAGTGCAGACACATTAGCTAAAACAGCAACCAACACGACAGCCTGATTCTCCGTCAAAATTCCCTCCTCAGATCTAAGAGAATCGGTTAAATCAGCGGCAACACAAAACACATTTGACATCATAGAGAAAGAAGGTTTATCTAAAGGTGTAAACTACTTCACATACTTCCACAACCGAAAATCTAAACCGTGGTACAGTCACACAAATCTCCATCGTGAGATTGTCACAACGATAAACAGATGCAGATCAAGACACTCTCTCTCTCTACAATCTTGCCAGCTCTCTTGCTCGAATTGGCATAATAAACGATCCACAATGTCAGTGCGGTTATGAGAATCAGGATATCGACCACGTGCTATGGCAGTGTCCCACGTTTGATGAACTGAGGTTGGAGTTTATCAGACAACTACGGAAACTGCATCTTTTTCTTCCGCTATCATGCAATGTTCTCCTATCCAGACCTACGGTTGAAATATATAAAATAACCTACTCGTTTTTGAATGCCTGTGAGCTAAATATCTGAGAAAATTGTACAGTTTATAATAATGTATAATGTATAGGAAAGTAATGTATGGCAAAATAATCTCTACTTTGAGATTCTAATTGCATTAAATAAAAAAAAAAAAAAACTTAAGAGCCAACGGTGGACACGTGACTTTTGCAGAGTCAGCGGGTCGGTTACTGATGTATAATTTCCGTTCACAGCCTTCCGACTTAAGATATCTGTCTTGGAACAAAAATGAGGAACGAGTTCGCTCGTATAAAGCCCTCATGCTGTAACTTGTACGCTACTGTAAACTTCACGACCACACCTCTCATTCTAAGCTCGACGAAACGACTGAAATAAATCGCAAATCAACTTTTAAGATGTCGTTGCGAAGAGGAAGCATCGATCTTTAACACGTTGACCGCCATGTCACCCATATGTGGGTGACGGAATTATTTGTCCAGGTTTAAAATGAATTTTTACGCTAATATATTCATTGTACCAAATTTGATTGGGATCTGTAAAATGCAAGAAAGTTGGAAGACTACTCAATATCACACATATAATTATTTTCAATTTTTATTTCATTAAATAACTTACTTTGATTTCATGGAATTTTTTAGGGTTCTGGTTTGACACTGACAACAGTGTTAAACCTACGGTGGTTTCAGTTACGAAAAACTTTGTTGAAACTTTTCTATCATATAGAAATAATAGAAAATTTTATTTTCTATTTTTATTTTCTGTTTTCTTCTACTCTATCTACCTTATCGCGAATCTACGGAGTCTTGTCGCGCTTAATGTTTGCGCCTTTCGAAATTCCGAGCGATGAAACGCAACACTTTGGAACTATGTTTGTACTATCTTCGCATGGATTGATCGCGATTGTCGGGGTGCCGTAATTTACTTTTATGCGAGGAATGATAGTGATTTCACTTTCCAGCGAGCTCCAGAGACGGTTGTTTCACTCGACGCGGTGTGTTAACGACGCGAGCTGAAAGAAATGGCCTCATATATCGCTAATGATGCCGGCTGGAAAAATGTGCGAGCGATTGGAATCTAAATTCACAACTCGAGCGTGCGATGAAATTATTCCAGAGAAAAGTCTCCCGCTTATCGTCTACTGGAAACCGCAAAGCTCTCGCGTCAGAGATCGTATTTTTACGTCTGATGTCATGGATATTGTTTTTTTCCAGATCGTGGAGGAGAAAATATAGAGAACGAATAGTAACATCCTAGCACGATTGAACATCGCTCGGAATACTCTTCGAACGGAAATTGCAACTGTTATATTTATTATTTGTTAAAATAAGAAGGAGGAAAATCCTATGCTCATTAACACCTAACCACCGTAACGACCGTGAAACAGAAAATTACGAATGCATTTTCAAGTGACGTTTCGAAAGCTCTAACCGGCGAGATTAGTTTTAGTGACCGAGCGCAAATATGCATGGAACTGCTACGTAGCGTGTGTGAACAATTACGTAAGTATCGTTGACTATTTCTTAAATGAACGGCTCGGCGTAATCTGAGTTGTATTATCACCGTTTAAAATTAAAATTAATTTACAAAATTGAGATTAAAATTACAATTATTTTAAGGAATTAATTATTTAACAATTTATTTGCAAAACTGTCAATAACTTTTAACAATTTCACTTAAAAGTGCACGTACGTGCACCGTTGAATGCTCTCTATCGATTGCTCAAGCATAAACCACGTTTTATTTTGATTCCAATCGAAGATTCAGAGATAAGAAAAATTACTGTGTACAATAATACTGTATTTGCACAATTTGACACGCCACTTTGAATGATTAAAAGCTTGAAATAACATGCGAAATTCCGAAACTGCAATCGTCAAGTGATCATCAGGAGTTTTAATAAAAAAAAAATCTTGTCCGCAGATTAGAACAGAACGTAACACAGACAGACACATCGGCGGTTCCAATTAAAACGTTGAACTAAACAAACATTCCAATTTCTCCTTGGTCGACCACCTAATCTGCAATCGCTTCATCAAACAAGATTCCGCTCCATCAAACATTTCCACTTAATACCACTTCCCGTGGGAACGCTAACCATCTCTAGCTGGATCGTCGGTCCCCGTTCTGCGATCCAATTTTTCCTATTGATCCTGCTGTCGATGGAAAAAGGACATATAGCGTTTCAAAAATCGCGGTAGAACCGGCCAGGACTGTGTCATTCTACGTGCAAAAATGAGCCGGAAAAAGGAATAAATATTTTTCTTACTTTCTACAATTTTGATGAAATTCTCAGAATATGTACAATTGATAGAGATCTACAAATCGTTCTTCCGAAATTTTCAATGCAAGTCCACGTAAAAAAGTTGCAAAATACAACTTTTACTTTTTCTCTGCAATTTTGTAAAAAAAAATTTTCACGTTATGTAACGATCCAATTGTTCTAACTTCTCAAACAAAATTCAAGTGGTATAGTCCAATATTGACAAAGTTATGCGATTTTTAAGAGTGTACGAATATTAGTTGGAGTCACTGTATGTCGCCAAGGCCTGGATGATAAACGTCGCAGAATTATCCCCAGTACCACGAGATATACACGACGCTGGCAAGACCCGTGTTGTTGACATATATCGAGAATTCGCTGTGTGCAGTGATTTCTCTATATATGTCGCCAAGGCCTGGTCGATAAATGTATTGAAATAGATGATATCGAGAATTCGGTGTAATATTGTCGATGTTCCGATAGCGGAAAGTTGCAGTGGACGAAGCGGACAGCGCACAGTGGGCAAAAACGGCCTTTTTCGATTCAAAATCAAAGAACTTTCGATAGGAATGAGATAGAGCGATGAAATTTTTTTTAAATGAAAGCTGAAACTTTGTAGAATATGGGAAAAATAGGGAGATTACGGTACGAACGTTTTTTAACCTTGAGAAAATTCGTTAAAGTTGCACAATTTGAAGAAAGTGCCAGTAGTAATGACAGCGATACGTCAAGTGATGACGAGATGCGAAGTGCTTCATGTTTCGTAAGTAACTCAAAACGTTAAAATACTTCATTATTATTATTTTTATTGTGTTTTATATATGAGAATACGATATACTTTCAAACTAGTGTGTTATCAAGTCATTTTAACGAAAAAATTTCATTAATTTGTGTCACAAAAATCTATTTTTTTCAAAAACCAGAGGTCGTAGACAAATTTTGAAAACAGATTTGAAATCAGCGTGAAAAAATCTATGGGAAACGATATATTGCATGTTAAAAAAAAAATTTTCCGCGCGTATTAACCACAACAACAAAATTTTCTTGAAATTGTGCAACTTTAACGAATTTTCTCAAGGTTAAAAAACGTTCGTACCGTAATCTCCCAATTTTTCCCACATTCTACAAAGTTTCAGCTTTCATTTAAAAAAAAATTTCATCGCTCTACCTCATTCCTATCGAAAGTTCTTTGATTTTGAATCGAAAAAGGCCGTTTTTGCCCACTGTGAAGCGTCGCGACGCGTCGGGAGAGCGTCGATCGATCGTTCGGAGGCGCAACGCGTCGCGCGACGACGCGACGGTTTTCGTCGTGCTCGTGACGGAGAGAGAGGGGGAGGAGGGGGGGTGGGAGTCGGATAAAATGGAACGAAATTAACGCTGGCAATTATTGGCAGCAGCTGCCGGGAATACCGTCTTCGTCTCCAGGCCGATGCCGACCGATCCGGGCTCGTTTCTACGTGTCGGCCGACTTCGCTAACTGGATTAGCCGTAACCGTGCACCGCGACACTCGCGTTCCGCTCGCGCGAATCATTCCTGTCGCCATTCACTCCGCTTCTACGGTTACCGGGCTAATCCGGGAAATTGTCCTCGAGGTCGGCCCGAACCAACCGAAACATTTCCCGCCTGTAATTGAAAACACGCGGTCGAGCAGACAGAGTTAAAATGTGTGTTTAACGACGAATGGACGAGCGTTTTTTGTTTTTGTTTTGTTTTTTTGGTCCACGGGAAATCCTCGCGTTGCCGTGTATGTACAAGCGCGGAACGGTAACGAAGTCCAAGAGATTACGCGCCGATAAAGTTTTTACAGTTGAATTTTTTATCCGACGTGTTCACCGCGCAGGTGACGTCATTCGATGTTTTCGAACAATTCGGAGCGTGCGAATGTCGGCGATCCAAGTTACGACGCGGTAATAATATTTCCTTTGTGCGTTTCGCGCGTTCGACGCACGGAAATCAGCAATCTAATGTGGAACTTATGAAAAATTTATACGGTGCAAGTGGATTGCGGATTTTTATGCGAGATAATTCTCCGAGCCGCTTGCAAGACAGAAAAGTAGAAATAAAAATAGACTGTTTCTTTGAATAAATTATAATAAATCGGAGATGCTGTACCCATGTCTTTTGGTCATTTTGATAATTAAATTGTATGCATTTATGACTGAAATGTGAGTAGGCGTTAATTTAAAACAGTAAAAACATCGGAAGAATTTTAAAACATTGTTATACTACTTTCAACCTATTAAATATATATTTAAGAAAGGCAATAAATTTCTATATCATTTCAGTTTGTCGGAATTCCGGTGGACAATTTTTATTTATAAATCCGCGGTCTAATTGTGAGGTCTACACCTACAATAATAAACAGCTCGCATTATTCCTAGCGCACCATTCAGTAGGATGTTACGCAATACCTTTCTCAATGAAGTTGGGCAGAGATTGAAATCGGATTAAGTGAATCTTATTATGACGAGATCATCAATAAATATGAACCAACTATTGATATTTAACTGTCCTGGGATACTTCTAGTACAAGAACTCGAGTAAACAATTATATGGCGGTATAATCACATTAACTCGAATAATATCGATGTTTATGCACGAAAGGACACATAAATACCGTCTTCCGTGACCCGTACAGAATATGTTAAGGCTACGCATACGACTCGAGTGCGGTAAACACACTCGAATAATCAAAACAATAATCATTGTAGATTGCATTCCTTTGTTTACCCGCAGCCTTTGCCTTTTCGAGCACTATATTAATTAACCCTGTGCACCCAAGAGACTCACTTTTTTTCGATCACGCCATTGCAGAATATCTCATCGGAACGTTAAAATTTCACTGACGCATGATTACAGATTGTAAAAATAGCTACATGATCAAATTTTAAAAGTATTAACTATTATAATGCATAGACAAAATCTATTTATTATCGCTCTAAAATGAAAAGAAATGATAGTGTTTCTCGCGTTCTGGGAGAGAAACGTGGGCTGAAAAATGCTTATTCAACGTTCAGACCATAATCGAATAGCGCGTGCAGCCGTTAAACGAGTCACCGCACGCCTGTTGCATGGGTTACGTCAAATTCGTTTTGTTTCCACCGACGCGAAACAACGCAGACACTTATTTCGAGCGTTCTGCGGAACCTTAAGCGTTCCCGCAAACAACGCGATTCTTCGGAAAAGCTTGCCCCGATTCGAAACGCTTGTTTCTCAATCGAAACGCGAGAACGATAATGGCGGAGTCGAGTGCACGAGCAGGTCTGCCGCGGAGATTTTCTTCTGACAGTTCTCGGTATCAAGTCGTTTATCATTGCGCCCATATTTCAGCGTCTTGCAAATCGTAAAACGTCAGCGACAGTCATGTTGGAATTCATATTTCAATCCAGTATTTTCAATCTACTCTTGCGTAAGGTTTATTTTCTCCTAAACACTCTCGTCTATTACGCTTTTTAGCGGAGGGAATTTCAATCGTCGACGATGGTTTGTAAATATAAAATATTTAACATATCTAAAATAGTCTGTAAATATGGGAAAGTCTGCATAAAAATTTGTGGCTTAGGTGTCACACGAGTAGACGATGTATTAATATTTTAAGTCGTACGCAAGCGATGAGAAAAATTATTGAGAGAAAAATCGAACGGATTTTCATTCGAGAATTTATAATCGAGGCAACGAACCAAAATTGCTGTCGTCGCGAGGGGAATTACAATGCGTTCGCTTAAAAGGGCGATTGACATCATAAGTGCGATCTGCGAACAGCGAGACACTTTATGAATAATCTCGTTTTGCCGGCAGTTCTGTGTCACGCCCCGGGGAGAAGTTCCAGATAAAAGGCCGCCCGTTGGCCAGACGGTGGATAAGAAACGGAAAAAATCCTGGAGGAAAAAAGAAGCATGATCTACGAGGCGAGGATAGGAGGCCCCGCTATAACGATCGAGTCGAGTGCGACCCAGTTTCGAGTTCGATTACCCCCACCGTAGCCCTGCACGCCCGTGACGACAGACGATCTATGTGTTGTTCGTACTTCTTGGATCGTGCGGTAACGTCGGCCCCGGTGAACGAGTTTGCTTCACTGTTAGAGGAAACATTGTTCGCGCCCGTTTAGATCGATACACCTGGCATTGAACGGTAGACGCGTTTCAAATCTCTGACTTTAAAAAGACCGTCCTCGTTCTACCGTGGACGGCTGCTCACCACCTATTTACCTCGCAGGTGTTTCAGTTTTTATTTTATACGACAAAAACGCGTCTATTCAAATTATTAGCCGTTTTCTAAATAATACACACCCAAAGAAATAAATTTCAATAATCGTGAATTAAAAATAGTAGAATCCACCATGACTTGAATTCTGCTTCTTAAAAACTCATTATCAGAAGATTCCAGGGTAATTATTTACATTAGGGGCTTCAGGTCATCATTCTGAACAACTTTTTCCTATACATGTTACCGCTGCTCAGCTTTAGTTTCCGAGATATTCGCAAAAAAGATTCAACATCTCAAAAAGTGATCGAAGTAGGTGTGTGTAGGACTGTGTAAAATAGTATTTCAAATAGTTGACAGTAACTTATATTTTTATGATATTTTGTTGCCTGTAATGTTATTACGATATTGTAGTCTGTTTATCAACATGTTACATATTCGTAATTAAACTACAAATAATACTTTGCTAACTATTATAGCTTCTCATGTTTAAAATTATAATTTATAATATTAACTACTTGCTCAACTTATTTTCATTGTAAGAAAATATTGACCTTGACAACATATTTCAAGGTCATCAAAATCGGTGAGGAAGCCCCTAATGTAAATAATTACCGATTCCAGACCATGCAGAGACTAAGTAATTGTGGAGCAGCAAGAGTAATAAGTAGGTTGTGCGGATTTTATGCATTTATGACAAAAATCAGTACGTGTGATTCAAAACAGCGGAAAGATTAAAGGAGTTTAACAACGTCGATATACCATTTATTACATGTACAAATAATTAACGAGCAAAATAAATGTTTACTTAGCTCCTATAGATTGCAATTGATTTATACAAATATTCTGCATAAAGATCCGCAGTCTACTAATAAGAATTACCCTTACTTTATTGGTACAAGAAAATTGCAATATTAAATTCACAATAGTAATTATCATTGTCTATTTCTCGTGGAGGTTTCCCAGCGTGGAAACCGAAACGTGAATAGTGATTCGCCTAGGAGATGAGCAATTTAGATTAGATGCAGGAATTCGTATAGAGCCTGAATCGAACCTGAGCTCGTTTTAGCCCAGAGATCGCTGATAAAGTACGGGCTCGGAGAAATGGTGGACTGGCAAGTTTTGCGGTTTCAGTATGATTCGGACGGCGATCATGCCCTTCGCCGCGATTCGAGCTAGGCGAGTGGGCCGGAAACGTGTGGGAGTACGAGGCGCTCGTCTGTTTGCCCACTTGCATTCCCACACCTGTCCTTCGATTGAACAATAAATTTTAGATTAGTTAACCGTGACGTGCCGCGTCTGCCGTGACCGGTGCTTACCGGCCTGTATCTATTGCTAGCAGATACGAATAATCTCGGGTCGGCAGATGACTGTAAGAGCCAAGGGTATTCACGTAAAAACATTTTTCGCTTATTTTTGTCGGTAACGTGGTCACTCTACCTTATCGCGAATCTACGGAGCCTTGGCTGTTCTGTCTACGGTGACCATGAATTTTCTAGCATGGACAGAACGAACGTTCGATAAGACCCGACGAAGCACGCAGAATTTTAATTAACCGGTCCAAGCTTTTGACCTCGATGATAGACGGCTGGAAAATATTGATCGAGGACCGGAGAACATTGTTTCGAGGCAATTTATTTAGCGGGAACAATAACGAGAAAAAAATGTTACGATATATTACAGCGATCACTTTCAACTCTCAATTTGATCTTGCACCAGCTATAAATCTTTCATAAACTCGGAATATTATCTAAATTATGGGATTAATAGTCATCGATTGTTACGCTCGGACAAATAATTGCGTGACCCAAATATGAAACTGACGTTCTAATCAATGCGCGTTAATCAGTTTGTTGTCTAAAGTTTGTGCGGCGCAGCGTACGGACGAATAATGGAAGACAATAGATTTGAATAGCTTCGTAACTACGGGAGATCCTTATTTTTATTTTTCGAAACACGCACGACTGAGAAAGATTGTCTATTTATTTTCTCCATCAAGTTGTTTTCTACCACGCTCCGCATGAAATGAAACTCGTCTGAAAATTTGCTAAATGTTACATAATTTATGGACTTTTGAACACATTACGGTTGCCATAAATGCGCACATTACGCAGTCCAATGACCAGCAGACAGACAAATTAGGACCAAAGGTTTTGAAAACAGGGTGTCACGCTTCACGCGTCCGTGGTTCGTGCTTTATTAGCGTTCTTTACGCGAAATAAACACGTCGTAGCAATACGCATAATGTAAGCATTCTAACGAAGCAACGTACCCAGTTACATCTTTAATATTTCCTTCAACACGGTACATCGTTCCCGTCGATAAAACCGCAGATAACCGCACAGTAAGTAAACTTCGTGAGAAGTAATCGTTTTTCAAAAAATCATACAGAGCGTTGCTCAAATGTTTTCTCAGGTGTATCGGACCCGATAAAAGTACAGTAAATTCTCGATATATGTCCGAGCCATGTTTACACTCCTCGGCGTCCGAGGTCTCTCGAGCTTACCCCCGCGGTAGTGGGAGTAACTCCGCGACGTTTATCGTCCAGGCCTCGGCGACATATAGAGAGAAATCACATGTACAGAACCACGACTGCCGCACGCGTGACGTCAATCGGCCACCAAAAGGGGGGCGTGCTGATAAACAGGTGCAAAGGACGATTATTAACCGATATCGATTGAATGTAATTCATTGAATTAAATGTATTACGGCGGCGTCGGGATCGGTTGATGGGATCGTACAATTCGCAGTGTGTGTCACGCGATCAGTAATCGTGCGACAATTAACGCGAATAGCCGCGGGGAAAGGACATTCTGTGAATCGAGCAACGTGTCACCTGGCCGGCGCGGCGTGTTGCCGTAATAACCGTGCAGTAACCGGTCGGACGGCGGTTTCGACAACGCGCGGCGGTTCCGTTCTCGCAATCTTTTACGAGCGCCAAAAACCTTCGTCGGAGGGGGTGGAAGCCTTTCGAGACCGAGCCCGGCACTAAATTTGGAACAAGGCTCATATCCAACGACGCGCTATTCGACGGAGGGCGGCGATAGCGAAAAAGAGACGGGGAGAAAGAGTGGGAGAGTGAGAGAGAGAGAGAGTGAGAGAGACAGAGACGGAAGAAGAAAGAGGGAAAGAGAACACGCGGCTTGCGACCTAAATACGAAGGGATCGAGGTACGTGCCACCGACTGCGGGGTCACTTCCATGAAACCGTCGACGAAAATAGTCTTTCTTTGTTCGACGGAGCGTGCACGCGGCGTACCCGCGACGATTTCCTTGGGTGCCGTGTCCTCTCCTCTCCTGGACCAGCGAGAAGTCTAGGTCCGGTATAGCTCCTCTCCCGCCGAGAACTATAGGTCACCGCGTGGTCCAGCGATCGATCTGCGCACCGGAAATGGCGGACGAAACGCGGACATGCTACCATGCTCACCAGCTGGCCAGCTGTCTGCACTTGTTTTCAGCCGTGACCATGGAAATGCTGTGACAATTACGGAACCGCCGTTCGGAAGATACCACGGTGGTGCTCGGTTAAATGTACATGAGTCGGCCCCACTCTTTTCCCACAATCCATTTACAATGTAAAGAATGCACACAGAAAAGATATCCACAGCTTATGAAAATTTAACTTCTCGCTTCCGAACTGATGTACATCTAACCGAGCACTACTGTAATATGCCCCAAACCAGCTAATTCTAATACTGTTGTTAAGAAAAACCATGAAAATGTTATGAAATCTACGGAATGGCCGTCCTGAAGGTACTACAGTAGTGCTCGGTTAAATGTACATGAGTCGGCACCACTCTTTTCCCACAATCCATTTACAATGTAAAGAATGCAGACAGAAAAGATATCCACAGCTTATGGAAATTTAACTCCTCGCTTCCGAACTGATGTACATCTAACCGAGCACTACTGTAATATGCCCCAAACCAGCTAACTCTAATACTGTTGTTAAGAAAAACCATGAAAATGTTATGAAATCTACGGAATGGCCGTCCTGAAGGTACTAGAGTAGTGCTCGGTTAAATGTACACGAGTCAGCCCCACTCTTTTCCCACAATCCACTTATCAGAACTCGGAAAAACTAAGGAATGAATAACAATGTAAAGAATTTAACTCCTTGCTCCCGAAAAGACGTACATCTAGCCGAGCACTACTGTACTACACTTCGAACCAGCTAACTCTAATCTTGTTTTTGGCGTCAAGCACGAAACTGGTAAGAAATCAGCGGAACGTCCGTTCGGAAGATGCACGGGGAGATAAGCGTCTCGCAAATTAGACCAGGCTCGCGCAGCGGAATTTCTCACCCGGAAGCACGCACGCTAGAATCTGTTGCACATGCTTAGACACGCGGCAGAACATTTACTATACCTTCCGAGTCTTTTGATAATCATACACATTAACCGTTTAGACCAATGGTTGGTTCCTTCCTTTCTGTACAATGTTACGTACAGGTTACCGCAACCTGTTGATTATTTAGACTTCTTACGTATTAATCTGAAATTATGTAATTTAATGTAATTGTCTGAAAATGTAATTTTCTCTGTAATTTTTCATTTAGGTTTAATCTAACGTTCTGACTCTATGTTATAAATTTTGAAGTATTCCTCGGACCGGTGCACAGACGTTCCTGAAAAATTGAGGACCACCTAATCGATTTTGTTGACCTTGAAGCTCGTTGGAAATGTCAACTTTGTAAGTAAATGTTGTTATATGCACAACCACCGCGAAAACATCGTTCGCACCGTACGAATTGTGGTTAGATAACTATTTTCTTTGGGGCACACTGTACTCACTTTTTTAAATATTGTTTGTTTATAAAAATGGCAGTAGCTGCTGGGTCACCAACAATCACGAAGAGTATAAATATTTACAATGATATTTAGTTGTTTACATATGGTGCAACGGTAGGTAGAATCTATGAGGTACAGATCTTATCAGTAGCTCGATGTCCTTGAAACATATGACCATTTGTTTGTGAGATATTTCCAGACAACTTTCGTGTTTGACCTTGTAATCAATATACATGTATATATTTATCGAATATTATGACATGTACCGTTTCGGGTACACGTGACTGACAACTTTTGAGAAACGGCTTGGCAGTGGACGCATTTATGCTGCTATTTATGGGATATATTACACTATAAAACATATATCTTTCGCAATCTGCATCATAGGAGAGCGCGCGATCAAATTATGAGAGATGAAAAATAAATTTACCATCCATCTGACGGACAATGTTGTTTATAGTCTTGTGAAACGGATATTTGCGTTTCGGTGCTCCATAAAATACTTTAAAAAAATAACAGGAATTCGATGTAGCTAAACTTTCATATAAAAATTAATTGTTTAATGCAAGTTGAAAAAAGCAATAAAATTTCTCCGTTTCGATGCCTCGTTGTCGCAAGAAAAGAACCGTGTTTAAATATTTGGCGAGTACGCGTGATACTGAACAGGAATCGGCTGGCGCGTCTGATCATTACATACCGGTTCTACTTATACATACATTATGACACGCAAACTTGTCAGACTTGCATACTCGATTTCCTCGATAACAAGACGCCAAACGAAAACATATTATTCCTCCTCCGACTTTTCTTTGCATGTGGAATCACCATCTGGCCGTCTGTACCGCAATTTCGAAAATACTCTGTATTCAAATTAAACTGAAATCTAGGGTACATCCACAGTAACTCCCACTTAAAAATCGTATAACTTTGTTAATATTGGACCATACGGCTTGGGTTTTTTTTTTTTAAGAAGTTAGCACAATTGGTTTCCTACACAGAAGGGGAAAAAAAAACTGCAATTGTTTGAAATTGCAGAGAAAATATTGAAAGTTGTATTTTTCGACTTCTTTATGTTGACTTATCCTGACTTGACTCAATTTTCAATAAACATATGCAGCGGATCTATCCGCGGTCTGTTCCACCGCTGGATCGGAAAGGAACGACGCGAGGCGTCTCGAGGACGCCGGCGTCGATCGTAACTGGATCTAACTACCGTCCGCCGGCCAAGGTGGAGGCGGGGTGGGGGGTAGGGGGTAGGGGCGGTAACAACCGAAAGTGATTAAATCACTGTCACGCTTCCTTGGACCGTTTAACCCTGGAGCAATGACGCATGAATGAAGACGACCGGGGTCCGCGTTTGAACTTGGGACAAGGATCATAATTTACGCGCGTCCGCGGAACCGGTTGAGTCCGTGCCGCCCGCCATTCTTCCTCCCCTCCGCCGCCCGCCATGATACTCCTTGTTTCCATCGGTTGCATCAATCTCGCGAACCGTGACGACTCGGCCCGAGCATTAATCAAGCTGCCACCGCGCGTTGTTTACGGAATCTGTGTCACAGAGTATTCGGACATTATCGTTCGGATTATGAACCAGGCGAACAACACTCGCTCGGCAAACCGTGAAAGGGAAAGGACAGAGATTGATTTAATCCTAATCGATTCGCACCGGCGAAACGACAGCGCCAGTCTATTTCGCCGGAATTATATCACCGCTCGTAAATTAGTGCGGGATTAACTCTTGCGAATCATTGACCCAGAGACGTTGCGTAACCGAATCAGCATATTATGCAGCACGTCTCCGAACCGGTGATGCAACCGCGAATCCATCGTGAAAATGCAAACGGAGATTTCTTCGCGATTTCGTTTCCGAAAGATTTAGTGCAAATTGTTCGGATAATCGTGTTATTCGATAGTACTTGGCAACCGCGTCTCGCAAACTGCCAAATTTTGGACATTGATTTATAGAATATGTTTTTGCAATTATATACGATCGTAAACATAAATACAAATATTAAATATAAAATTCGTTGATATCGATCTTTGTTTACCCGGACGATAAGCATGTATATACTGTTGTTTAGCATAAGTGGACACACGTCGACGATCAGACATGTTAGTCACGTTCCGTTCCGCCAGCAGGTATGTATACAAACTCGATTTTCTAGAAAATGACGGCCGAAACACGAAACCTTGATTCTATATTTCGATTTACTCTTGTTCGGTTTTCTCTTCGTTTTGGCAGTACCGGACACCTCGGAGGTGTTAGCGAACACGTTCGTTACGTCATCGAACAGGTCTCAGACTGTTGAATCAACGGAGGAAATCACATTGTTCGCGTGAAATGCTCGGAGGATTATGTAACAACCGTTAGGCATGCTTCGATGCAACAAATATTGACTATAATGTCTATAAAGAACGTGGGCAGTGCGTTCGCTGAATCGTGCCAGTTGCGAGCAGATAGAAGACAAAAAGTGTCGTAACAGTCGGCTGGTGCGCTATGTTTTATGTATGAATCAACTTGATCGTCGCGGTTATTCGCTTAGGAATGCCCTTTAATATTCCGCGCGGCCTAGAACGTCGTTCTTAATCCGGCTTCGAATCGCACTTGCCCTTCAAATGAAAATTATTAAGATCTCGCGGCGGCGCCATCTTTAGACTTCCTTTCACCGATCCAGTGCGCGTAATTTCGCACACCGAGCGCTAAATAATCAATCATTACTTTGTGCAACAACGATATGAACAAACTATTCGACTATTTAAATATTTAACCCTTTACACTCGGCGCTATGTTAATTGTAAAACTCAATTTTTCCTTAGAATATTTTATAATTAATATTTTACACGAAACTGCTCCGATTTCCGGAAATAATATTTAAACGTTTAGTAATCTATTAAATACAAACTTTGGAATGTCACAAATATTTTGTAATATTTCTTGGAATTTGTTTGAAACAATGCCACAACAATTTTTAGCGGCGCCTCAGAGACACCACTTTTTTAAATCACAGCAACTACGTACGTGACGGTAAATAATTTAATTTCGCGCAACGTCCGGCCAGAAGTAGAAACGAGATTACACGGTATAAACTGTAATCTATAAAACATAAATTATTAGGCGCAATCTCGCGACCGAGAATGGCCTATAGAATGAAGTTAAAATAGCGCCAGGTCGTAGCTAAAGATTCGAGACTGAAACTGTGTATTGCGATATCGAAGAAAAGGGAACAAAAAATGGCTGCTCCTGATTTTCCGAACGGAGAAGCGGAAGAATTTATGGTCGGAGGCATAGCGACGGAATCTCGGCTTATCCAGACAGTCGTTGCTAAAAATGATACTCGGTACGGCGCAATTACCACGGTAAACTCGATTAAACCTTGACTGGCTCGCACGTTTATTTTATGTACGGACCGAGTCGAGCCGGCCCGGGCCGGGCCGGGCCGGCTCTGTAATCCAGGAGCGGGCGGAAGTGATCGAGGGCACTCCGCCTCCGGTAGATATCCACACCGATAATTTCCGCGCTCCGCCAGGATATCCCAGGACCAGTAATTTGCTTGCGATAATCGAGCATCGCCTAGCAACGTTATTAACGAGATCGGCTCGTGCGCGATAAACCGCCGGAACCATTCCAACGGCTGACCGGTCGATTGAACTGAAAGTCAGAGTTCAACGGAGTTCCATCGATCTCGTGGAAACGTCCGCTTCGATGCTCCTCCTCGGCCCGGTCAAGATATCCCTCGATACCATTGCCCAGTATCAAATATTTTATTGTAACAATAACCGACGTTGCACAGTGGGCAAAAACGGCCTTTCTCGATTCAAAATCAAAGAACTTTCGATAGGAATGAGGTAGAGCGATGAAATTTTTTTTAAATGAAAGCTGAAACTTTGTAGAATATAGGAAAAATAGGGAGATTACCATCTTACCAAAATCGATAAGAAAAATATAAGAAATATAAGTGTTGGCAGATTAAGTGCCAAAACTCCGTAGATTCGCGATAAGGTAGAGTGACCACGTTACCGACAAAAATCAGCGAAAAATTGTTTCACGTGCCTGAATTTTTCGTCCTTGTATGAGAACATTTTTTGTATTATAGGGGATGCTGTTCTAACCCTTTGGAATTCTAAAGATCTTAATAAAATTGGATTTATCTGGATCTGCCACAATAAAAATAAACAATGACACTTCAAAAATTAATTTTGTCGATGCCAAACCGTAATTTCAATGCTACTCAACAAAATGAAGGTTATAGTAACCATTAGTTTCGAAACAGTGAAACAATTGTTAATGTTAGTTTATGTAAAAAGCGTGCAATTTTATATTTTTAGATTGTGTCCGACAACGCTGACGATTTTTCAACTGTTACGAGCATGAAATCTTGTTTCCTTTGTCTTGTCTCTTTTACAGCTTTAATTACCGTGTGTTCAGTAAAGACAAATTATCGTAATTACTTTTATCGCGCTGGCGTAAGTTTGTTGCCTGACGAGTGTGCTTTATGGTAACTAGATACGCAACACCAGGGGAGTATCAGGTCATTTTGCGCATAATATTGTTCCCATTTTCGACTGAGAGAGTCAATGAATGATGAATACATGAATGATTAAAACCGCGATTAAGTCTCGGTCGGTGTTGTAACTTCAAATGAATCTCTAAAATGTCTGCCCACGGGAAGACCTGATTTTCAAAGCCAGACAAGCCCTCGATGTTGCAAAGTTTACGAAACCCTTTATTTACAAGACTTCACAACAATTGACAGTCACCTACAATAATTCTTTACCGTTCCATTCTCAGGATTTTCGGACGAAATAATAAATTTAGTTTCTGTTAGTATTCTCGATTGCTGGAAAATTGATGCAACAATAAAATATAGCTAGAAACCAATAATTTCTCAAACCAAAATAAATGCAAAATGATGTACTCCTTGAAATCTATGGACCTCGGTCTTAACAAACAGCTGCCGCGTTTAAAAAATGAAAATGGCTTCCGTGTCCGGAAACCGGTGACCGTTCAGTCGATTAGGGGATCAGGATTCGATTACCGCAGCAGGCCGCGAGTGGATGGTAAACTTTAGGTCCGTCGTTTCATCATAGTGGTCTCTAATTAAACGCGTGTGTTCCTGTCGATCGCATGGTTGGTGTTTCGCGCGCGTTCTGGTGTCGCGTGCAGCGATAGAACACACACGGTGCACGCACGCACGCACACGAGGCAGCTACGTGTCGAGGAAGTGGCCACGCGAGCAAACCACATTAGGCGTGTGCTGCATTAGCACGTGGTTGGTCCGTCGGCTGCCGATTACGTAAGCAGGAGGTAACCAGAGGCAATGTCAAGGCTAGAGGCTGCACTGGCACATAGACTCTCCGCGTGCTGCCTCCGATCCACACAGCTCAGCGATCCATACGCCGCCCTCGGTCCCGATCGATCTACCCGACTGATAACCGCGGGCTTGGATCCTGTCACGCACACAATAGCCAATCCCACGAGCCAGAAGAAACGAGCCCGTGATCTGTCCGCGAGTCACCGGACGAACGATTCTTGCGCAAAAGATTTGGCATCGGACTCCGCGATCCATCGAGATCCACCGGAGTTCAGATCACACGAGCAGATTCTTCTTAATCGCGTGAGCGATCGAGAATTCCTTTTTGTTCCTAGCCACCGAAAGACACTGTCTGCAAGCTTGTGTGCACTCGCACTGTGGTTATCGCAGGCCCATTCGTTATCCCGGTGACAGGAGTTGCTCCAATTTTCGTATGAATAGAGAAGTTGGACCGCGCTTCGGTGAATCATTTGTCAGTTATATGTATGTGTCTATGTACACCGCGCGCGTGTGGGAGAGAGAGTATAAGTCACTCTAAAAGCCTCTTCGGGGGCGAATGTTTACTTCTATTCTCGTCCCGTTCGCTGCCGAGTTTTTCGCGAGCACGTCATCAAGGCTTTTTCCTCATATTGGATGCGCACGAGTTTCTCAGGACTATAGCGAATTATTCGAGTGCTTCGGGCTCGGTCGACCCGCGTTGCTTATTTAGAAGGGCGCTCTCGCAATAGGCTCTGAATGCATACGAATCTTTTAACGTGTTGACTGCCACGACACACATACGTGGGTGACTGAATTAGTTGTTCAGGTTTCAAAATGAATTTTTACGTTAATATATTCATTGTACCAAATTTGATTAGGATCTGTAAAATGCAAGAAAGTTGGAGGACTACTGATTGTCATGAATTTAATTTTTTTCAATTTTTATTTCATTAAATAGCTTACTTTGATTATATGGGATTTTTTAGGCTTTTAGTTTGGCAGTCAAAGTGTTAACGCGTCAGTTTCTAGGGACCAACGGTATTTAATCTGTATATGTCCCAAATGCCTAGCCTAGTGAATCAAAGAATAGTATCTCCTAGCCAATATATGTCCATGACTTGACCCGTGTTCTGGACATATATCGAGTAAACACTCTGTATGTTCAGCCTATGAGAATATTTTTCCCGCTGACGTCACATCGCCCTCAGCCATTGCCACGGTCGCCCTTGCGAACTGATTTACACTGTCTTAAGGTAAGCAAGTCTTTTGCTTATGCACAGGCGTATCTCTGTGTTACACTTAAATGAAAAACTAAACGGAAAACGGGATAGAATTAGCTCTGCGTTTAACGCGTTCAACCTTGCTGCTCTCGTCGAGTCTATGTAACCATGGAGTCTATGTATTCAATAAATCATATGCAACAACCTTGGGGTGTAATAATTTTCTTCCGAATAAATTCTACTGCGTTCTTGAAATTGTATATTTTTGCAGATTTGTAGAACCCTGGATTCCTATAAGAGAGGTATTGAAAATTTGCAGGGAAGATGGCCAAGTGTCCTTGATGATGATGGAGATTGAAGAAATAAAAAGTTTGTTTTGGATTTAAAAATAATCGATTACTCATGGGTCTCCTTAACACTTTGGATAATCGTGTCCTCTGTCCGTTGTTCTCGAACGAAGAGGGTACTGAATTAGCCATCAGGCGACGGTTCTAAAATAAACCCGGAGCCTTCGATTCGACTTAACCAATCGATGTATATTTAATGCCCGCGTCGACGCGTCGTTAACACGATTCAATAGACCCTATATCATCCGTTTCAGCCGTGGAACGACGAGTTCCTGTTCGACAGCGGGTCTGCTATTAAATGTCTCCGGCGGCAATCGCGTCGATGCGATGCTCCGTCGATGCGTCAACACCAGTATGCATCGGTATGTATAGAACCAGCAGCATTGTATCTAGATGTTGATGTAACACCAGCCGATTCACAGCCGTCTCACGTGAGATAATCGTGGCCGGCTTCTTCTATTGCGATCCGACGCGTTTTTCATCTTCTTCGATCGTGCCGATGATGCATCGGTTCGAGATTTACGAGGAGCACCGGAAAACCCCCGGCACACCTCAGCAACTTTTCCTCGTCGTTGCGGATCTCTGTCCGGAATAAACCAATAAAAAATTTAAGGGCTATTCTTTCTTCCATAATTTAGGAAAATTGGAAATTTGGTACTGAATGAACGTAGCAAAATAATAAACTCAATTAATCATTGTGGTCTTCCAGAAGCTATTATACAAAATAAAAAATGTTTGCATCGATTGCAAGACACAGGAGCAAAATAAAAATTTCTTCCTTTTATTAATTAGTTTATTCAGCTGAATTCAATACGCTGATATCATTAAACCTTTTTAATATGTCCACTGCTTTAAATTGTGGTTACCCATTCCTCAGTCTAGTCATACTGTCCAACTATTCCGTCAGATGTTTACACAGTATTACTCATTTTACGTTGTCAATATACTTCAATGTCGTCGAGTCAACAAACAGCAAAAAAAAAGACGTAGAGCATAGACGTTACTGGGTCATAACATTGCGCGGGAAAAAACTGCTCCGATCATCGATACCTCAACGTAATCTTATTTACGTGTTGTATCGCAAAACCGTTAACAATCGCCGGAAAGAAAAAAGACACAAAACGTCATGAATTACGTAAAAGATAGCGAGAGAGGTGAACTCGCCGAGCAGGCTAATGAAGTCGCGTTATCGAACACACAACTGAATCGTATGCACACCGTTTCCGCGCAGAAAACGGCTCCGCGAGTAACCTCGAATTTTGACTTCTCGTCGCTGCGAGTTGATAACGATATTCCGTTGTTTATCGTTCGGACCGATAACGATGATTTTTCCCCGACTGTAGAACGCCGCGTCGCGATAAGAGGACATCGTTATTCGCGCGGTTGTTTTTCATCTCGGTGCCGCGATGTCTGCTCGTGCACGCTCGTTATCTAATAATTAACGCTCCGCGGCAAAAATCTGCCCGCTCATCGCCGCGCGAGCATCGCTCGTCTCCCGCGAATAAATCGTTTAATTTTCCGTGGAAAATTCTTGCGCTCGCGAACGGGACGGAGGCTACCGTTCGATACTAAATTACCGTGCGACTTCAAGGTGAAGTCTTTTTTTCTCTGTTAACGATCATTTGCTTGCGCGTGTACACTAATATCCCCGGCACCTCGAGAAGATGACAATGCACGCCAATGCGATTTGACGAAACTTGGCTGCATCGATCTTGCGATTTCGTTTCTTGCTATTTTAATATTTCCGATTCGATGCTTTCATGTTATCGCGATATCTTCTTTAACTTTCGCGCTGTTACTTTTGATATTATTGTCCGATTTGCATTTGGATTTTACGCATTCGTGACGAAAATGAGCGAAGACCCGATTACTGTGGGGGTACCAAGTACCGTGCAACACCGAAGAAATATATTTTCACAGTCCAATTATTGCTAACTGTCACCAGTTCGAATTTAGGTTTAGAATCTAGTAACCTAAGGTCTAGAATCTAGATTCGATTGGACTGAAATTGTCGACTGTAGTCCTTCGTCCTCGCAATTTCTTTGAGACAGCTTCGTCGAATGACTCATAGATTTATTCAGGTGGGACTCCCGTCTTACTTACACAGACTGCGTATTGCAATCCCATTTTTTTCCAATCTCACAAGTGGCACGGATGGATGATTAATGAGCGCTCAGACAAAGCGAGGAAGATAAACTGTAAATTGTTTACACAGAAAGGCAGTGATTCACTGCGTACCCTACTTAGATTCGAAAACTGTTGTAGAGTAAATTACGCTGTAAATTAATCGCGTTGAAGCTCGCGAGTCTCCTTTGAGATAATTTTAATTAATTCGTAATAAACCTGTGCGTCCTCTCCGGGACAAATTGACATTAAAATTTTCTTGTATTTCACAGTCTCGTGAAAGCTGCGCGTGTTCGCAATATAAACGAATTTATTTCCGATTTATCGATCTTCCCGTAATGAGAAACGATTGTATAACGTATGTACGCTTTTCATCGAGAATGCGATGGAAAATTCATGGAATATTCATTAAAATTTACATTTTATTACATTCGACGGACTCGTGCAACGCATGAACTATGCAGTAATAAATTTATTTCGGAATTATTATGACAACGGACGTATCAAACGAAATGTTTTTAACGTCGACTGGAATCCAGAAGTTTTTTCAGTTTCCTGTGCTCGACGTTTACGAAGGCTGAACGTTCAATTCGTTCGTGGCATAATAAGCGTATTGTTGGACGTGTCTAGTCACAATGAACGCGTCTGCTACGTCACCGATCGTATGAATAATTGGCATTGCGCTCCGCCGTTAACAGCTGTTCAGAGCGCGCCGCGGAAGATTCGCCTAACAGCGCGGTGAACGATACCGTACAAAAGACGAGCCCACGGGTCATATAAATAAAACGCGGTGGCCTTTTCGACAACGTCTATTTTCGAATCGGATATTCCCGCTGGCCGGTCGATTTAAGCGAAAACTATTTCGGCTGCGTGGCACGCGTCCGCCGCTCCGATCGGCGATTTATCTGCAACATTGGACAACAGGATCCGTTTCTATGAACTTCCGGTTCGTACAGCACTTAAAATATCTGTTTTGCGATAGACACGTGCCGTTTCGATCGCCGAATCACGTGGAATTGCATCAGTACATTAGATGACAATTATCGATGCACGAGAATCCTGCGGTTCTTATGCGTCATTTAAATCATCATGATATATACGTCACTAAAGTTATAATTTAACTCGACGCGACGATTAGGCTTGATCGTTTTGTTTGTCGCCTGCGGTGCCCGGGAAAAATAATTGTGCACTTATGCAAACGAGTGATCAAAGAAAGGACATATGGTTTTTAATTTATCAATGATACTTGAGCAGAGTCTCGTAATTTAATCAATATTTAATATAGGTATATTTGACTATGATTTAGCATTAAAAAATTGCTTTCTTGATGCTACGGTTCTACTATACTTGCTTACATTAATATAGAGTGATAAGGGAGAGTAACAAAATTTTGTTATGATCTAGTACTTCCTTTTTAAAAGCTTTTTTCAGTTTTCCCTTATCCTTCGCAGGTGTCCTAATATTTATGATCGGGTCAGAAAATATTTGCATATATATTTGAGTATCTAACACAGACCTGGACAACTTCTTCCCCGCCATCGCTTCACAACCCCCACCACTGGCCAGTTACCCCACCGCCCCGTGCTTTTATCTTTCCTTGAGGCAACCATAGGTTCCTCCCTCTTCTCCCACCCTGAATAGAAGCATGGTGGGGGGTCTCAAGAGTGGGAAGAGGACTCGCATGTGGCACGCGAGCCACCAGTTGCCCAGGCCTGATCTAACATATGAGTATACAAAGCATTCGCACAGTTCCAAGCATGAATCAATATTCTCCAATAAAATTGATCGATGCGAGGCAAATGCGTTTCCTTCCAGCCATTAGACATAACAATTCTTCGTTGCAAATGTTCTTCTGCTTATTGACTTTTGCAATCATCCGGGCCATGATCAATCTTTTGTGTCATAATCCTGGAAATTTTTTCGAGGAATAGTGTTCGACCCTGTTGCATCGGACAGCGGGTAGGCTTACAGTCATAATGCGAGAACCGATGATGTCAGAAGAGAAATATAGATCTATGCACTGTTCCACAGCGTTGTTTCCATTTTTATGATCTACGATAACGTGCATCTGGTCGAGAGTGTTGATGTAACCCTTGCACCTGCCCTTTGCTCTTCTCTTTATCCTTATGTAATTGTATAGCTCCGGGTACAGTCAGCATGAAAATGCATGCATGATTCCGAACGAAGGAATTGTATACGCTTCCTGGCATAATTGTTATACACGCTCGCAACATCCTTGATTTTCTTCATTTTTTAATCAAGCTCGCTCTTTCGCTTCATCAGCGAAGCCAAGGCAAATAATTTATCATAAACGTCAGATTACAGATCAGCTGGCGGTGAAGTTATCAACGAAGCTTTTAGTTTTTCATGTAACGCCAACAATCATCGAGGACAATCGTGTGACGACATTCTTTCGCTATCGCCGGTGGATAACAGACATAATCGCGCCTTCTATTAACAGCACGTTAAAAGAAACTAAATGCTCTGTTGGCAGATCGAATGCCTACTTCAGATAGGTTGCATTAAAAATCATGTAGGATTCCCCAACGAAAGTATACTTCGCAGATACGACTGTATTATTTTACTTTACGCTATCGTTTTGTTATCACGCACCACGATGTTAATCATTGTTTCCGCGGCTGGAGCGTGACACGAATATTAATCTTTCTCTTTTTTTTTATTAAAAACACTTTCATATAGCGATGACTTCAGCGCGCGATGAAGAAATCTCGGCAAATAGATTATTTTATATTATATAATAGATTATTTTTATCTTTGTTTCTATAATTTGTATAATATTTTTCAATATAAATATTATTTTTAAAGGTTCTACATACGTTGAACCTCATTTCACGACCTAACGGAAAATTTTAATCGGCTTGAAGAAGCATGAAATGATTGTTTTCCACCTAGAATGGCCAATCGCGACACTGTGCAGCGGCGCAGAACGTATTTACACCTCGCTACAAACGAAACACTATGAAAGGAACCAGTGTTTAGGATCCGCAGAAGCGCACGCGACTAAAACTTTCCGTAGCTTATGCTAAATAACGCGTGTGTGTCCAGCGAGACGCCGGCTACGCGCGGTTGAAAATAAATCAACGAATGATTACATTCGAACCGCGAATGGTTTATTTTTAATGCGAGGCAAGTCCACTTCTGGGCCTCGTACGTTTCCCTCTGTAGGTTTTCATTGAACACGTTCGAGACCTCACAATTGTTTCTCAATATCACCAATTAATACAACCCACGTGTTACCATGTTTTCTAAATTTAGTCTGAATAATTTAATTTATATTTGAATGGTCATTTCGAAATTCACAACCGAGTTTACCAAAATAATTTTTTAATGTTCTTACAGAGGTTTCGATTGAGATGGTATTTTTTAGGAAAAATGAGTCTTCAGATTCTCATCTGCCACATCGTGTAAAAATAGTATCGGAAAAAATGCCAGAGAAAAATCTTTTAGAGGAATCCTCAAGCCTTAAAACGAGTCCAAGTTTATTTCTGTACGATTATTTTTTACGAATTTGCCACTGTGATTAGTGTCACAAGAATATGTGTATTCAAATTGTTAGCTGAAAGAATTTATTGAACTTACTTTCTATATATGTATGTTTGCAATTTCAATAATCATAAGTAAACACAGTTTAACAAAATGTGTTAAGTCAAACGTGTTTCATAAGACGAAACTATTCTGAATCCTATATAGGCAACTTATCGATAGTTACTCGATGGTCAAAGTGCCAAAATGTTACAATTTTCACAGATTCCGGACACGACAGCATGATTGACTTGTTCTCGGGCGCCTCGGCTGCAACGCAGATGCAACTGCGGCAAGACGCACAAAGATTTTGCAAAATACTCAGCTTTCTCGCGTTCATTTTCATAGAAATACATTTTCCCGTAAATCGTTGACCGTTGCGAAATTGTCGCGTGACGGATTTATCGGTCCAAGCGCACCGCGGTTCGACGCCAAAATGGCGGACGCGCGTCTCCGTTCGCGAACCTGCGAACTTTTCTCGCAGGAGGTATGTTTCGCTAGACAAACGCAAACGTCAGCCGGTTTCTCGTGGCTGTGAGAGGCGAGTCCTGTCAACGGGGTCGTCGTTGCAATAAAGAACGGCTAATAAAGCGATAAGCGTCGCGTTCTCGAATTACAAAGCGCGCATGCATGCAGTTGCATGGTTACGGTTACGTAAAGTAAATCCTCTCTCTCGCAACCACCGAATGGAAAGATAGAAACGAACCGAATGCGAAACGCGTTGTTCGAAACGGCCGATCGCTCGATAAATTTATTAATTGCCGATTTGGGCCACACTGATAAGCCGCCGGATGACCAGCGGTTGATAATCAACCGCGATTTTCGCAGATTACTTAGCAACGCAAAGTGTGATGTAATTGCAAGCAGTAAGGAGATCAAAACATTTTAATCGTGACCATTAGCTTGTTAAAATTACCGAAGGAGGAATTTCTGTTTGGCACCTGCTGTGCAATCGAATGCAAACTAATTTTTAAGAAAAATTCGGGGTCTGATCTAATGTCGTATATCAAAATTTATTTTTAGACAGCGAATTTTATGCATTTATGACAAAAATGAGTAGGCGTAATTTACAACAGTAAGAACATTAGAAAAATTTGAAAGTACAGTTATATTATTTTCAACCTTTTAAACATATTAGGAAAGAAAGTAAACTTCTATTTCGTACCAGTTTGTTGCAATTCACATAGAAATTTTTTATTTTGCATAAAGATCCGATGTCTGTTTATTTTATTCGATTAAAATTTGTTAAACCTTGTACTGTCCTCCATTCGTTAATTCAGTTTCACTTTTTCTTAGAATCTTAGAGTTTTTCCATTACGATTTTTCGTAAATACACTACCGTGTTTTGGTCGTTACGCTTGAACTGCACGGTTGATAAATTTGGCAACATTCTGCAGCAGGATGAGCGATAAAAAAATATCAGCAATAAATTTCCTCGTATAATCGGTTCACCGTGAAGCGACTGTTACGTGGATTCCTGTTCGAGAGATGAAGTCATTTCTCCTATCAGAGAGTCAGTCAATGTCAGCCGAGGTAAACAGTCGCAATCAGCCTGATTATTTCGCAGCACCCGGTATTCCGAATAGAAATACTGTCGCCGACTTGTTTACACCCGGTGCATCGATAAAGAATTATTCGCGTTGCCAACAGAAGCGAGAGTGACAGACGGAAACGCTGTTTGCAGAAGCTGCAACCACGTCTCCTAATAGACACGAATCGTCTCTAAACGGAATCGTCAACCGAGAACCGCATGATTTATTAAAAGATCCCTCTGCGAACCGGTTGCTCCAAATATATAACAGAATCGTAAATTTTATAAATAATCCGGTCACGGCATCTACAGCGAAACTTTGTCTTCGAATCATGCTATCCCCCGGCGTTAGCCAGCGATAGAAAAATGAATGGATCCAATTCCACGCGTGACTCAACGCGCCAATTTTTTTGGAACTTTAATAGCATTAGCGAACCACGTCGGGCATAAATCAAGCGGGCCGGCGAGCACAGTTAAATAGGACAAACAAACATTTTCAACATTTGCCTCGCCGAATGTTATTAAACACCCTGTAGCCTGGAGGAGCACGAATCGCGACGCAGTTGGTCTAGCATCGCGTGCCAATTTCCTCGAGATCGTTTGGAATTACCCCACGGAACAAACCCGTTCGTCGATCGTTCGTCGATCGCCGAACGATCCACGTTCAAAATATTTACCAACGCGGGACTGTTTCGCGAGTTCGCGGCCGTCAACGGGGGCTCTGTTCCCGTAATGGCGCTCGTTACGTAAGGAACGCGTCTTCGAATGACGATCGTGCGTGAAACAATACGCGTACGCGGATACTACTGCGGCGGAGTGACCGTGCGAGGCCGATTTCTAAAAGAGCCTGAAAGAAACCGCAAGGGACATTATGCGCCGAAACCAATGTATGACGTAAGACGTCGCAAAACGTTGCGCGGGGACCGTCAGCATTAACCCTTTGCACTCGGAGCTGTGTTGATCCCAGAATTCGAACGGTTTATCTGATCCAGAATGTTTTCGTGACACTAGATTGTCGAGCTTTGTGCAAACATTAAATTTTCTGCATCGGTTGCAAAATTCACGAGCTAATGTATTGTACCTGTGTAGAGCAAAATATAGATTTAAGCGCAAATTAGCAGTGGAGCACAATTTAGACTTCTGCACAATTTGGCATTCAAGCACAGTTTAGAATTTTAGCACAATTTGGCATTTGAGCACAGTTTAGAATTTGAGCACAATTTGGCATTTGAGCACAGCTTAACTGTATTGTAAAGAATATATTAATGCTCCTGAAGTCTTAATTTTTCCACTGTTCCGAATTTCCTACATTGTTGTCATAAATTGCAAAAACAGTCTGCACGTGATCTTTACAACGTCCATATGAAATCGTGTGTGTTGTGCCTTCAAGAGAGCGATGGTTTAATTACGCCACCGATTTTCACGAAAACAGTTTCGCAGTTTCTCTCTCGGTTTCTCGGAACGACACAGAAAGTATAGTTATTTCGCGAAAGGGACAAGCTTCGGTGCATCGAGCCACAAAGGGGCTTCTATGACTGGAGCATCGCGTGTACATTTGTTATCGACGATTTTCTGATAACGACATCCGGCTTGGATAGTTTGATCGAGATATCTCGACCGGTCTATCGCGGTCTCGAAGTACAATGACGTACAATCTGGATGCAACGCTTCCAAGGGTTCGGTTTGCCATAATCGTGTGACGATTCTGAAGTTGCATTTGTTCTGCCCCTTCTGTCTTCGTGGCCTTGGAATTTATAGAGAAGTTCTAATTTTGTAAACGCATAAAACGAAGTACACAGTAGAGTTTGGCTGTACTAATAATTTATGTGAGCGATAGAAATAACAATTATGCATAAGGATTGGCAATCTACTTATAACCCCTACTCGATGTCGATGCTTTCCTCTCAAGTTATAATTAGCTGAAGTACACATGCTCCAGTATTCATCGAACGCTGACTCTCAGGAACGGCGCCTATAGAGCTATCAACAAAGTGCACATTCGCATTTTAAGAGCAAACAACAGAAGCCAAAATGTATTGAAAATTTGTTTACCCCGCGAAGAGTTGTCGAAAAATTTCAAGTCATAAAAGGATAGAGAGAATTTTTCTGTAAATAGCTTAACAAAAAGTAGTTGCAACCTTATTGCAATAGAGATTCCTCGACGAGTCCTCTTTAATCAAATGCGATTTACGAAAGAAAGCCGGCACATTCCAAACAGGCCCGAGTGTCGCAAATAAAAGTCCATCTTCTCGAAGGTATCTTGGGAATGTTAACATTCCACGAGATACTTGTCTCATACCGTCGACTTAGATAAACGATACTCACGCGTCGTTAGCTCTACAAAAATTGAGTGAAAACTATGCCACTGTGAAGTCTTGATCTAAGCCCAATCCTCGTGACATAGATCGTGTAGGGCTACTGTTTTGCAGTGCATTCCGTGCACTACATACCGGCAATTAAATCATTAAACACAGTTCAAATTATGTACATCGTGTCTAGCGTAATTTTAATCATAAAAATACCACAGATAAGTTTGGCGAAAGTTAATAAAAGAAAATAGTGAAAAATAAGGAAGTTTTGCAATTTTTAGTAGTGGTTCTCCCCAGTGGGGGGGATAGACGAAGTGACTAAAACTGTGTAGCTCCGTGCGGCTTATATAGATCAAGATTTTACTGTACTTATCTGATTCCGAGATAGAGACTTATGAATATTATGGAAGGGGCCATTCTTATTTAACGCTAGATCTATCAACGTTGTCAAAACGACTGTAAAAAAAATCTGAATAATTTGAATACTGTTATTGTTATTAACGAATACGATTCAGCTGTGTTTAAGGGTGAGTAGTTCTAGCATTACAGAGAGACATTATTAACTCTTTGCATCTTCTTATTTGGATAAAATTAAATTAATCTCACCGCGTCAGTAGTGCAGTAGGCAAACAGCGTGTGACTCATGCAATTTTGCTCACCTGGAACAATAAAACAACTTGATTATTGTCTCGCACATCTCCGAGATTGATTTTAGGGGATCGTTTTCTCAATTTAGGAGGGCGACGAAGGCAAGCGGCTGTAAACGTGTTTGAAAGTTTAATCTCGCCGCAGTGAAAAGTTCGTTCGGACGCGCGTAAACTCGATCGATGGATCGCGTACGTGTTGCAATAGCGTTACAAGAACCCGCGAAATCGTCGGGCGTCACGTATGCCTCGGACAGAGTCGTGCCAAAATTCAGCCTCGATACGCAGCCAGCCTTCGGACTCGAACGAACCGCGAATCACATCTTGACAGAAGTATCGGCAACGGTTTCGGGATTGTTTACCATGGTAACGAGCACTAAAGTTACCGCAAAATCGGACCCGGGGCTATTTTCAGGAGAAATGATCGCACGCGCGCCACCGACCATCGCCGATATCTCCGTTCGGTTGGCGCAAGGTCGACCCCATAAATCGTCACCCGAAAATTCAACAATTCTACTGGCAAACCAACAGAGCCATGGACACGAACGGAGTTCGTGTTATTCCATCGGCCCATTTGCGTTGTATCTTACTTCGCAGTGGTTCCAAATCGCGAAAACATGGACAAAACCCCAAGAAAGAATTTTTTGTCGGGGATACGGTAAGTACCATTTTAGATTTTCTAATGCAGCGTTCTCATGGAAAAATCGGAGTATAAAAATTTTATTAAATACACCTGCAAAATGGCTAGAGCTCGAAATGGTCCCTCATTTGTTGCGCAGCGATCGTGTCGTGAGGAACCGTGTAAAATTTTCAAAAATTTTAAGTTAAAGGATGTAGATTACAAATTATAATCAGTGATTTGAAAAGCCTGCTGTACAAATTTTTAGAAGAATTTTTAGATTTGTAAAATTTTTTCAAAACAAAATGACGAATTGGATATGACGGATATGTACAGCAAAAAATTGTTTAAAGTTCTGATACATATCCGCCATATTGGACTGTGGTCATTTCGTTCTCAAAAAATTTCCAGCTCAGAATACATCCATTTTAGTTCAGATTCAAGCATGTTTCGAGGTTATGGCCACGATTGCGCAATTTAGAAACACTGTGCGCTGCTTCGAAATCTAATTTTACGCTTGTTGTTCCTCCAAATTACCGAGCAACTAAGAACGACAGTATAAATGGCTAAAAGAATTCAACGAGCATGATAAAACACTCCACGGAAGCGCGTGCCTCGAAGTCTTGTTATCATTCCAACGAGACGCTGTGTCATTGGTTTCTTATTTTAGCAAAGTCTAATTTTACACATGTTATTCCCCCAAAAATACCAATCAATCAAGACCGATAGTCGCCTCAGACGAATTCTTGGATCACAGATTTCAGAGTCGATTGGGATAAGCCACTTTGTTTTCGTGGATCGAGAAATACCGGGGAGAGTCGCCGATCATGTTTAATAAATTCGATATAATATATCGTGTTCATTGGGTATTATTCTGTCGTTCTAATTTCAAAATACGAGTGATTATTATAATTGCCAAGTGAAAGGGGATGCAAGAAACCGAACAAAACGACCGTAACCATCGTTTAAGAATCACTGGTCAGTGACTAACGACTTCTAAGCAAATCTTCGAATAATCACCAGCCGTCTCGAGTATTTAGAAAAATGTAATTATCTCCCTTCTCGTGCGAGCACGTACGACGATTGGCTATTAATAGGCCTCTCCGATAGGAAAAGTGTTAATTCCAAGATACGGAGCCGTTAGAAAAACACCGCGGTTGCTGGTCGGCGATAAACTTAATCGTTATCAGCGGAGTAAGATCGAAAGAAGGAAAAAGAAAATGCGACCGATTTTCTAGGTCAAATCGTCCGAAGAAAAAAAGAAGGAGCTATCCAATTATCCTGCGCCATCATTGGCTCGGTTAAGCGGGGAACTTTTACCGTCCGCGCTCCTAATCTCCAATCACGGGGAAAAGAAAGGTGCAACGAGGTATTTTGCGTGCGAATCGGTCGTCGTCGCTTTCACACCCTGTCGCGACGGACCTGGTGGTGCGCACCGACATATAAAACGACAGCCACGGCACACGCCTCTCCGGGAAAGCAGTCGCCGGTGTGCTCCGCTTTTGCAGCGTCTATGGCGTGTATCACGGGACATCGCCGACGTAAATAGAACGTCGTCAACGTCGCGAGGTAAACACCGAACGGATGTCGCGGGACGTACCCGGGGGTAACGGCGGAACAGCCCGCGGAATAAAGAGGCTCGCTTTCAACGCGTCGCAGCGCCGCGACGCCGCCGTTCCTTCTGCCGGTCATCAATTAGATTCAAGTGGAACGACAACATCGACGGCCAGACGATTTTGGAACCCGCCCCGAGCTTCCATTCGACGAACCTGACGACTCCGATCTCGCTCGATCCGACCGGCCGTAGTTTTAGTGTTAATTTTTATTTAGTAGATGACAATAAATCAATTTTTCTGCACATACGGTTCAGTTGGTAAAATGTTGCCACACGTGAATTTAGAAAAATGTCAATTTTCAAGGCAGACTAACGGGGCCAAACGATAGGACCTGTGTTTTTTTAGAAGAAACGTGACCTATGTTTACGTTGTTGACTGTACAAGCTAAACCTTTCATCGAGATTCTTAGAACTCGAATGAATGGAGGCTTGTAAAGATTTCAAAGTGAATGTGTGCGCTGATATGTTCAGTATACTAGAACTCCGCTCGTTGCAACCTCGTTTACTGCACAGAACTGTCGTTCGTTGTACAGTAGCGACCCCCACCACGAGTTGTGGTGGCGCGAGGTGGAGGTGCGTGGAGGAAACACAGAGTGGAAAAACAGTATACAGAATATTCAGTTTGGATCCCGTTGCAACCAACGAGGTTTTATAAGAAAGTTCTAGTATAAGGAAGTACGAGAAGTATACTATATAAAGCAGTTCTGTAACAAAGTTGAAAGAGTAATATCATAAATTTTTACCATTAAATTACTGTTACGTTAAAATAGAGGTACAGTGTCATTAAAATAGAACTTTTGGGGAACGCAGAAATCATGCAATTTACTGGAAGGATGGCACGTAGGTTGCTTCGAGCCGCATGAAACCCTAAATCCCTTTATCTCTTGATCTATTGTTTGCTTTTGACATGAGTACTGTCAAGGGGGTGCTCGCTCGCTCCACTGTTGACGCTCCAGTGCTCTATAGGCTCTGACGTCACGCGCTGTATAGTGCGTGTCACCGCTTTAGCCAATAGAGCAGCTAGGGACGTGCCCCTCCATTCTGACCAATCAGGACCGCATTCTTTTCGCTGGACTTCTACTGCGGGACGCACAGTACTTTCTGTGCGTTCCGATTGAAGATTTTTCCTTCAACGGGAATACATTTTCTCCATGCGCCGTTACTTCTGAGCTTCGAAACAGAAATCCGAGGGTTGATGATAAATGCGAAACGGGTGGTGTTTCTCCCACGCAGCGGGAATGGCAAATCCACGGCCTGATTCCCGTTGACCTAATAAACGGACGTCCGATAGATGAGCTGACAGCCGAATGCGCATACTGGCGCACACATGGCCCGACGGAAAACAGTTTCCAGGCGAAATCAGTCGTTTTGCATGCACACCGATGAATAATGCACGACCGCCTGGCGTGTGTTGGTTCGCGCGATCCCACCGACGGATGTTGAACGGCAGCGGCCGTTACGTGCGGCTGTCTAACAGAATTTTCGTTCCACGGTGTGCGGGAAATCTCGTTGCGCCTCGGATATTGTACGATAATGGTGGCCAATATTTCGTCGTCCATCACGAATCCCCGAAATTCGATGCCTCGAGTCTCGTTCCGTGATACTCGAGCGGCCGAGAATGATTCTCGTTGTAGCGTTCGAAAGTATAGGCTGAAGAGGTCGATAGGAGGATCGCATTGTCCTCCCCGGGGCGTACTCGAGTGCTATGCTAATTCGACGGTATTGTGGGTCAAACCAGTCGAGCGTATCCCCCGCTCAAGGACAACATCTGCACGGTTACTTGCATTTTACGCTACTCATTACACCCTGCAGGCTTCTGTCCTACCACTACGGTAACGAACTTTCTCGGACACCTAAAATCATCGAACGCACGGATGTATAGTCGATGTTGCCTGAGATCAGCTTTGCTGATTCTACTAGATAGCCTTAACCCATTTGCATCATAAGGAAATATGAAAAGAAGATCTTTATCCCACCAAACTTAATTGGTTAAAGACAAGTCCCACCGACAGACCAACCCTAACCGTCACGAATCCTCCATCTTTTTCAGAAAAATATATAGAAACGGTTGCAGCACCTTCTGGTTGCAGGCTAAACTGAACTTTCATCTAAATTTGCAAGCAATGTAAGTGCCAATTCCGTGGGTCTGTAGATGCATTGCCTAGCTGATTTAAAATACATTTTGTCAATTTGTCTTCAAGCACAATATGCTACAAATGTATATGGTACAGTTAGCGTGGGTCACCGAAGTTGTCGAGTACTGCATGTACACATTCGTATGCTGTTGTTTATTTTCTAGAATTTCTTGCCAACCCCAAATACGTAATACGCAAAAACTGCCAGATTCGATTTAATATTTACATTTGATATTTCGATTTGAGATTTGATATTTTTCTTTAGGAGTTCAATCTGGTAGTATGTCAAAATCATCGCGTAACTGTACACCAACGCTTTGCGTACGTGAAAGGTAGACTGCGGATTTGATGCGTTTATGAGAAAAATGGTTAGGCGTATTTTAAAACAGTAAAAACAATAGAAGAATTTTAAAATGCCGTTACATTATTTCCAACCTATTAACCCTTTGCGCTCGAAGCTATTTATGTACTTTTTCTTTCACGGTTATATATAAAAAGAGTGGTGGAATGTACTCGTACAATACTGAATTTATTGAATACAAACAATGTAAAAAATATTTTGAATAACGACATAGCAATATCGCTAAGAGTTAAGCAGAGTGCTGAGGGTTAAGAAAGAGAATGAAGTTTGTCGCAATCCAGCTAGAAAATTTTTGTTTCGCACAAAGATCATAGTCATGGGGGACCAGCGAAATTAAAATTAATTAATCCGATTCGGATGGTAATGGTTAGGCGAGAAAGGCGAGCGAGGAGGAAAGTCGAATCGCTCGATAAAACCAATCGCCATTCAAGGTCCACGCGGTTCGAGAAAACATATTTCGCCGGGGAACGGGCTCGGGCTTGCGTGGGACAGACATGCCATTGTGTGCAGGCCCGTGAAGTCTCGCACGCCCCGAATCGAATATGTAATCGCCGCGAGCTTTGCGTGTGTGTGTACACGCACAGCGAGGCAAGCACGCGTGTGCAGACACTTATCCAGGGGACCAAGCGTCGGTGACGTAATCGGTAACGTAAACCGCGGGGCGACGCCGGGTCTGCCGGAGTCGGCCGATGGCCAACGACCAATGGGAAAACGTGGCACGTTCTTGTATATCCTTTCGCTGGCCTCGTTCCTCGGCAAACGCTCCTGTCCGCGCCAGGATCAAGGATACCGTCCGGGGAATTCTCGCTTAGCAACGAATCCCTTTCGGTTCAATTCGGATCGTCTTTCCTGGCCGCGTAGATCCCCCACGGCCTAGCCTACTCGCTCTTTTTATCCCCCTGGATCATTGCTTCATTGGCGACGAACTTTCGATCCTTTTTTTTTTAACACTGATTGCCTAACTAGAAACCTCAGAAATTCCATAAAATCAAAGTAAGTTTTATAGTGAAATAAAAATTGAAAAATATTATATGTATGATATTGAATAGTCCTCCAACTTTCTTTCATTTTACAGATCCTAATCAAGTTTGCTACAGTGAATATATTAACGTAAATCCTAGGAGTGTAAGCATAACACTGCTGGGGTATGTCACCTGGACGATACATAACGCTGGCATGACCGGTATTGTTAACGTATATATCGAGAATTCACTGTACACGATTGTAATGTAAACATTAAAAAATTAGGAGTTGCATAGAGCGTGTAGAGTAATAATAAATAGTAAATGGGGTGCAAGGCGGATCGCCAGGACCGATGAAAATTCAGCAACGATTTGATGAATGGGCCAGCATAACTCGAGCCGTTGAAATTGTTCGCGTGTCGGAGGGTTCTGAACGACCCAGGCGACGGCAAAAGTTCGAAACTCAACGTCCTCCGGTACGAATTAATCATGCGATGCGCGAGAAGGGGGGAATGTTTACGAGCAGGCGTTCGGTAAACAAGGGAGAGATTCCGAGACTCTGGATTCGCGATAAGGTAGAGTGATCATGTTACCGACAAACATAGGCGAAAAATGGTTTTATGTGCCTCAACTTTTCGTCCTTATATGAGAACATTTCTCGCTGGGAAAGGGCTCATTCGAAAGAGGAAGCTCATGAGCCGAAGAGATTATGCAGATATTTGGTAATATTATATAAGCGTTAGAAGTATGAGTAGGTTTAAAGATCGATGCTTCCTCTTCGCAACGACATCTTAAAACTTGATTTGCGATTTATTTCAGTCGTTTCGTCGAGCTTCGAATGAGAAGTGTGGTCGGTAACTTCACAATAGCATTTTTGTTCCAAGGCAGATCTTAAGTCGGTAGGCTCTTGAAAACTAAATATCAACAACTTTTCGTTCGGAGCAACAGAAAAGGATATTTCGTTGATCTCGCGACCGGACAAAGATGACGTTCGAATTGTTTCGCTTCACGGAAATACGTTTCAATACTCCGTCGTCCGTCGAAACGTTTGCGAGCACGTAGGCGTATCTGTGTACACGGTAACTGCACAGAACTCGGAAGTAATAAACGCGGGTTCAGAGCGCGGTGTATGAGAAAGTCGGGTAAAAAGCAGAAAAGGTCCGTCCTGAAGGTTAATTGCTCTATTTAAAACCGAGTGCTGCATTCACGGCCTGGTCCTTAAAAGGATGGACAGGCTGGCTGGCTCTCTCGGGGCTGCTTCCACCGGAGTTGTGCCGCATTAGCTCGCAAAAATTTCGCCAGCACGAAACCGACATTCGCGACGAGCCGGCGCGTGCACCGGGCCGACTGCATCTTTTTCACGGAACAAAGAAATGACCTACTTAAAATTTTGACCCAGTTAGACTATCTCCGGTAAACACCCCCACCCGTCTTTCCCGAAACGTTACCGCGAACTCGCCGCCGCTCAATGCCGCTTCTATTTTCTTTATCAACACCCAATATTTGCTGACCGAGCGTTTATTTGTTCGTCAGGATCCCGATGCGTTCCTGGAGCACTGCGACTGCGGCCGATGCAATCGACGCGCGAAGCAACGTTGAAGCTAGCGAGCGCGGGATTACGCGCATATTCGCGGAAAGTGCATGAGCTCGAGTGGCAGCGTGGAAACTTTCATGCCTGAGGGAATCGGTAACGGGAACTCGGTGAACACGTTTAACCCTTTGACAACTTTCAATGCCGCCGCCCCCGTGAGATCCACACTCGTCAACGAGAGATGCACGCTTGTGCAGCTTTTTATATTTTATTATCACTGTGAATCTGTAGAACACGCGCACAACGGTAGACACGATTAAAGAATCGAAAGGTATCGTGTGTCATTTCCAGCTGAATAAAATTATTGAAGAGAGAAATAAAAGTCCGCGTAGCTCGTGTATCTTGCAATTATTTTATCATGCATAAAAATCGTCAGCCTAGTTATTACCAGGATCGATTTCTTAATCGATTTCGACGAAACTTTGTGCACGTATAAGAGCCGTATCTTAAATTCTAACACTTCAAAAAGAAAAAAAGGAGCTCAAATCATTTGGTGCAATTTTAAAAAAGTTTTTAATTCTCCGCTTAATTTTCTCCCTGAGTGGATCACGATTTTAACGAACCTTCGTGCACGTATGAAAGTTATATTTCAAATTCCAACACCTCCAAAAAAAAAGAAGAACTTAAAACCTTAGTTGCAATTTAAAAAAAAAAGTTAATTCTCCACTTAATCGTCTCTCTGAACGTCTACATCACGTGTGAAGAACATCTCAAAATGGTGTTTCTTCATGGAAATTAGAATGGCTCAACAATAAAATTGTAGATAGAAAAATTAAGTTTGATTAACGTTCGACAAGATTGAAAGTTTCAAGTGACTTTTCAATGGCTCCGAGGGACGTGTGCATGGTGGATAACGATAATTAACAACAAGCGATAATACAGGACAACGCGATACGTGGCTCAAGGCGAATCGTCATTTGCATGCATCGGCATCGGGACGCGTCGCTTTTTGCAACAGCGGCCCGCGTCGACCCACGCGATTAGACTTCGCTCGGGCACAGAAGGAAACAATATGGCCGCGGATTTCGCGTGTGAAAAGGTGAAGTGACAACAACAACAACGGGGCTAACGAGGCCGGGAAAGATTCCGCGAACTCTCCGGGGATGATGAACAATGCCGGCAATCGGGCGAGACACAAGAAACACAGGCGGACGAACGGACTTCCGCGTCAGAAAATAATACGACGGTGAGCAGAGGAGAAAGGGCTTCGCTGGAACACCGGTAGCCGGAAATCGACATACGTCGGCTATTAGAAACGCGGCTATTTAACGTCGTCACTGACAATTGCCGGCGAAATTGGATAATATCGCCGCGCGCGGAATTTCAGCTTCCCGTTTCCTGTACGCATTTCCTGTCGCGCTGGCCGATCGATCGAGCTGTTGCTGCTGCTGCTGCTGCCGCATCCGGTCGAGGATCGCCATCTTCGTCAATTATCGGATTCGCGTTCCCGATCGCCGAGGCGAAGCATAAACAGGATTCGTTGCGAAATTTCATCGTTCCCGAACGGACATAACGTCACAACTGCGGTGTAATCGGGTTAGCGATAGCGTTCTACGTATCGTCGTCGGGGCAACCCGTTGACGACACGAGGAAATCGACAAAGAAATCTCCTTCCACGAAATCTAATAGCCTCATCCTTGACCCGGTTCGCGCTCGGCCAGGGCTCGCTCGTTTATTTGATCCGGAATTTCTGCCGTGATTTTTCTTTCCTTTTTTTTCGATACACATCCGGGATAAACAAAAGGGTCAAACGAATCGGAGATACCTCCGGTGTACCTTTCCTCTCCGGTTTCCAGGACACCCTCCTCTCGCGTGTGTGTGTCTGTCGCGGCGATCGATCGATAGGCGCGCGGTGAAAATAATGCAACACCATTATCGACGGTAGAAAGCGCCTAGCCCCCTCGCGCCCGGATAAAATCAATGAAAGCTGAATGCCGGCGCGCGTTCCCTGTGTTCACGGTCAATCGCAAGGACTTCGAGAGGCCGCGAGAATTTATAAGCGGCCCCCGGAAGAAAAACTGTCGTGATCGATTTTATCGTACGGCGTGACCCGAAAGATCGCATCCGACGATCCTTCTTCCGACACGGCCCCGCATACCCCGCCACCATGGATCTTTGCGATCCCCCCCGGTGTCGACGGACTTTCCCTGATGGCTGGCTTAACGATCTCGCCGATCGGTACTCACGCAACCCAGTTTCTAGTCGTCAGAATCAGTGACCACGACACTCTACGTGGGACACGAACCGGGCGTAGAAAGTGATCGAGCGTTTCCGGCTCTCGCTGCAGGCCTCGCCGCCGATAACGAAAGGGAAGACGAGAGAGAGAGAGAGAGAGAGAGATGCTTGGCTTTTCAAAAGGGGCGCCCGCCTGCCTAGGGAAATCATGCGAAGCGTCTGGACATTGAAACAAATTGCAGACACCGACGGTCAATCGTTTTGCCTCGAATGCAGTTCAGCCAAATATGACTATCGCTTAAAATAGTAATCAGTAGACAGCGGATGTTTATGCAATTTCCAATTTTTATAGAAAAATTTTAAGAAAGTGGAATGAAATAAAATCCTATTTTTAATGGGAACAGCCTTTCTAGATCCAAAGCAAATAAAAATCGTGTTAAATTCTTTCGAATTTTATATTGTAGCATTTTTTGAACATTTCCATAAGCCATAAATGCATAAAGATCCGCTGTCTAGTAATCAGAATATTAAAAATTAATATTTTATAATTACTTTATTTGTTGGAATATTGCCTTGAGATTTTGAGCCAAACCACCCTTAGAAAATTGAATAAAGAGCCACAACTCTCCTGTCTTTATTGTAACATGATCGTCGATGCAGCATTAATTCTGTAAATAACTTCTTCCAGTGCGATAGTTAATTTTGCTTCATGCTGAATTTCAACAGGAGCTGTGCAATTTAACCGAGTTCGTCACGGTCAGTACATTTCAGGACTAAGGACATTTTCTGGTCGCTGGAACATTTAAAAGCGTTCTCGAGTACCTCAAAATCTCGAGTACAATGCACGCCATTTCTACTGGTTTTAGGTCTGCAATAATGCGACTGCATATTGTATTCGCACACAAAGGAAGCGAAGCGAACAGGAATCCGCTGACGCTTCTGTTTGTGACCTGCTGGATCTACAACCTGCGGACACAAATACACGCGAACCTGACAGCAGATTTTCAAAATTCTTTTCACGAAAAATAAAGTTCTATTTGGAAACAGTTTGTTCTATACTTTCGACTTATTTTGTCGTGTAAAGTCATGTGAAGTTAATACGTAAGCAAAATTGCATTTTCTCGTAAAGCGTCGGCAATTTTGTGCGCGTAAACATAATGTACAATCACAGTTTAGCTCTGAGCGAGCAATTAAAAAGTATACGTAAGTTGAAAGCAATAAATTTTAAGTTTTCTGTACGAAATGTTCGTTTGAAAGCGACGTAACAGTGTCACAAAGACAGGAGTCTGGCGCAGTTTTATGAGACTTTTACGAGAGCATAAAAAATTGTTAAAATAAGTATAAAACGGAGATTGAAGTAACCAATGGCCAACTCGAGAAGCGAACGAGTTAAAATTGTAGGTACTTCGCTCGAAATTTTACGATAGAACTTCGGAAAAACAATTTTACGGGAAATGTAAAGTATCTACGCCAATTTGCGACAAGTGCAGAAACACACTCTGCGATCTAATAAATGTCCAAAGATATAATTTCTCCATTTTGAATAAAATAAAAGACAAATTTAACAGTTTAACTTTTATAATTCACAACTAATAAAATAAAGTGCAGAACACACTGTTTATTCAGAATCGGTAGAAAATGGGTCAAAGTTAATAAACGAATTCCGCCAAAAATACTTTCGTCATTACATTTGAAAACTTTCCAGTCGAATATTTCAACAAGTATGAAATTATTTATGGGGCCGATGAGTGTGCTCGTAGAACTGCTACTTTGAATGAGAGAGACATCCTGATACACATGTTTCTCATACGTGTACGTATTACAGTTAGTTGCAAAGTTTAAGAGGAAACAGGATCGGTGACAAATTTGAAAAGAATTTGTTTTCAAAATATTCTAAAGAGTATAATTTACTTTTACAACCCTGTAATAAAATGGCGGCGACCGAAACTTGAATTTACAACAAATCTTGTCTTAGATTCCAAAATAATTGATTACTTACGGGGGTCCCCCTGATATGAAAGTGATTTTAATTTTTGCTGATTGGTTTATCCCAATTCCATTTTGACCACTGACGAGAAGAACGCGTCGCCGACGTCGCGACGCGACGGTCGACTCAAGGGAAAGCGGAGAAGATATTCGTAGGTGCTTCGACACGGTCGACTTGGCAGACGTATGAGCATACGTTTCGGCCAGCAGATGCTCGCTTTTGTACGGAGAGGATCGACGACCGTCTTGAGGCCGATAAAATCGCCTCGTGCGCGAGTTGTCCGCTAAAAACGAAAGACGCGAGAGAAAGCGAAGCAAAACCGAAGAAGAAGAAGAAGAAGAAGAAGAGGAAGGTGGAGGTGGTAGTATAAGAAGAAGAAGCATGACACGCGTGTGTCGCGGCAACTGCCGGCATCGAAGATGGCGGAAAAGATGAGAGGGGGGGGAAGAGGCTGTGGTCTTCGCGATAGATAGCTGCTCGGACGAGAAAGAGAAGCCTACGGGCACACGGGGGCTTGGCTCATCTCCAGGGCATTGTCTTGTTACGATGACAAGTAGCCCGGAGGGCTGATGCGACGCGAGAGGTAGCAAGGGTTAGCCTCTGCCGGAGAAAGAGAATCGCGACTGTCGAAGAAAGGAAAAACAGTCTATGAACGCGCCGACCTGGAACGGATCAGAGCGTTGGGTCAATGTTCGGACGAGGGGAAAACATTTCCTTGTTTCTTTCTTTTTTTTTCTCCCTCCACCTTTTCTCGGCACGCTTTTAGATCAGCGATATAAACAGAATCGGCGGCGCACGGACTTGTGACTGACGTGATTTCGAGGGAATAACGACTGGCGGAGGTGTTCAACGATGCGACCATTCGCGTGTTGTTCTCAAAGAGAGAGAGAGAGAGAGGGGAGGGAGAGGAGAGAGCTCAACAACTCTCGGTTACCACGGCTGAGTACACAGCTGGTTACTTTTTCGTGCGAGGGTGGTTACGTAACCGCAATAGTTGTTGCGTTTCGATGAGCGTGAAACGGCTGGCATGCCGCAAGGAGCTGCATTATCGCTCCTCCCGCGACCTCGGTCAACGCCGCGGACCATAAACTCGCGTTCCACGGGAGACAAAAAGTTGCGTAGACAAACTCTCCGGACCGTCGTAAACACAGTCTAGAACGATCGCGGCACGAACGGCTTCTTGTCTGCAACGTGACAGCCGACATCGCCTCGAGAGCCCGAGTAGCCGCGTCGACCGCAAAACGAGAACGACGAGCATCAGTGGAAAAGTTCCCGGCGAGGAAATCTTCCGCGCGACGAGGCGGCGCGTCGGGCCGGGCCGGGCCGGGCCGGGTCCGTCGACAGCCCGGAAACCAAATTGCCCGACGATCGATTGTAAATTATACGACTGGGAACGAAACGAACGCTTCATCAGGGCTTAGTTGTTCCTCGGGATCGTTCAGCCTCTCGCACGAATACTCTCCATGCCATACACTCTAACGCTTCGAGTACCTTCCAGAAATAACAAACGGAATTACTTGTCCAGCATTCGTACAGTGGAGCCAAAAAGTGATTAGAAAGTGTTTGATCAGCTGTTCCTGAGGAATTTCCAATATTTGATCTGTGATAATTTTGTTAAAAAAGAAAAAAATAGTACAACAATGTACTCAGGCTTATTTTAAAGCATCATCTTTTACTATCCGTCGTTCACTCTTATCTGAGATATTTTTGCATTATACAGGGACTGGGAAACTAATTTTTTCCACTACTACTATTGCTCATTTTTTATTTGTGGGGAAAAAAATTTGTTCTCGTGACTGAAACTACCGGAGATTTAAAGATTGAAGCTTTCTCTTTAGAACGAATGATTAAAACTTGATCGACGACTTTTTCTAGTCGAGTTATTGAGGTTTGAATGATAGGCGTGCTGCCATCTTTACAATAATATACAGGTTGTCCGTGGACAACCGATTGCGAAGTAATTCTACACGCAAAAGTGAGTCGAAAAGAAAGAACAACATTTTTTCGTTTGACGCCTCGTGTTCGGGAAAAGCGAGTTTACAGGTCCACCAGGTTCTCGTGCTATAGTATAAGCAAGTAGAATCGGTAGATCATGCTCAGACGCGTCAGCCGATTCCTATCCAATAGCACGCGAACTCGCTGAACTTTCAACTCGATTTACTCGAAACCAAAGCGTCGAATGAACAAATTTTATTCTTCCTTCTCGACTCATTGTAGCGCATAGAATTACTATAAGAATAAGTATGCTGCATAATAAGGTACACCGTGAAAATCAATTATAATTCCTTTAAGTTACGAATGTGAAAATATTCGCGGTCCACTAGTAAACAATGCCAACGTCATAGATAACATGTGTCGGTACGTCATTCATTAAAGATTTTATTGCTTCGCATTTACATTATTTATGTTAAGGACTCGTTGAATATGCTATTCGCGTTGACGTGCGGGAATTATTGTTCTATGAAAAAAAAAAGATGTGTTCACGCATTGATTGTACGATTCTCGTTTCAGCAAAAAAACAAACTAACAGATAAAGGGAACAGATAATTGAGGAGGAAATGTAAACATTGCTCTATCGCTTATCAACAGGAAAGTTTTGAGAAATAGTCGAGCTTATGCGTAGTAAGCACATCTATGATCTCAACTCTTTTGTAAACTATAAACGTTTATATTCCACAAGGATACGATTAAAGATGCTCAAAAACGTTCACAGTTTTATTCGTCTGTTAGCAATTATTTTTCCACCGACCTAATAACGTGTACCCAAATTGTCTTTTCAAACGCGAATTGTTTAAATAATGTCTGAATCATTCTTCCTTGGGAAGAATTTATTTTTCAAGTAATTTGGATAACGTCCAAATCTATGTTATTCTCCCCTGGAAAAGTAGATTAGGCAGATCGTCGATCCGAACTATCGTCTACTCCGTGTTATCAGCGAAGGACACTGTGTTATCGCGGCTCGACCCTACAGCTGAACGAAGAAAGGTCTGGCCCTTTTGTCTCATTTCCTGGAGTTTCCCGCATTAACGATGTCGCGAATTATACGACGGCCAACGCGGAACTCGTGACACGGTATTCGCGCCTTTCGACAGGCACCTAGCCAAGAATCCGCCTCGCTGGCTGAAATAAGTATCCACCCCGTCCACGGCCAGCTACGTGATCAGCACACGATCGTGAAAGTGCATAGTCGCGTGTTGTCCGTGCGTAATGGCGCTGCGTGGCTTATTCCACTGCGCCGCAACGGAACACGGTCTGTTTATCCGAGTCACTCGGCGGAGGGGATGCGATGCCACCGATAATAGATCGGTACGCCAGATAAAGGGTTACTGACTCCCGGCCCCGCAGCGTTTGTTGCCCGTTCCGAAGAAAAAACACTGATATCGGTATAAATCAGTTTCAACCTCTCAAGCACTGTACGCCACTATACTAACTTCTGTGGAGAGCATCGGCTTCAACGATACGAACCACTATAGTGGCTTCCGCCGAAGGCATCGGTTCGAACGTTACGAACCGCTATAATAACTTCCGTGGAAGGCATCAATTTGAACGATACGAACCACTATAGTGGCTTCCGTGGAAGGCATCAGTTTGAACGATACAAACCACTATAGTGACTTCCACGGAAAATATCTGTTCGAACAGTACGAACCACTATAGTGGCTTCCGTGGAAAGCAACAGTTGCGGACAAGCACTCCATGCTCAACAGATTAAGCGCGATCATTCGCTCTGCCTTCGCGCGATTTGTTAGTTAAAAAAATAAAAACGTTTTTACAATTGAAAAATCCGATTTCCGAACAAGATTCCATTACTCGAAAATTATAGGCGATGCGAGAAAACACCTGTTTCGAACAAAATGTGTGGAACATAGGAGAGAGTACAATGCGTTTACTTGACATTGTGGTGAGCTTGAAAAGCTCTGCGAAGAGTACGCTCGCGCTCGTATCGCTTTAACGACCCATAAATCAAGCATTAATTGCAATGTAATAACCATAAAGATTAAGCATAAATATCCACATACTTTCTGAATTGTAACTTGTGAAGCGTACTATATCGGGTGTTACGCAACACCGTGTTCGCAATGCTCTCGCTCGCGGGCAAAATCGGTTGCAATGAAATGAAAATTGGTTCGCGGTAACAAAATCGGCTTGTAACACGACACGCCGGCGCAGTAATCGTGCGGTAATACGAAGACCGTAACTACTATCAATTCCTCCTAGCCACGCCTCCTATTTGTCTCAATCTTCGAGTGGATATTTTCGTTTTGCAAGAGCTGCGTACGTTTCCATTGTGCGCGACGGTAATTAAGAGAAAGGGGGGAGGAGAGGAGGAGATGAGACTCAGGATCACGGTGTACAACATTTTTGCCGCGCTTTATCGGCGAGCCGAAGCACCGTGGAACGTTGTGTGCCTCGACCGGGAAAGTGTTCCCGGAGTATTGTTATATTTTTCTGCGCAGCTCCCTGCAGCGAGACACGCATAACTCCCGGCGAATTCCAATTAATTTCAGCATTATGCCCCGATAACGAGCCAAATCCCGTCGCTCGCATACCTCCACCCGTCGATTGCAAAATCGATCACGTGGCGTATTACGTTACACGAGTCTATCGAGCGCGACGAGGTTCGTTCGCCGCGGTGCAACGAGAACCGGCCACAAGAAGAAATCATTAGACGCCCAATCAGTATCCTCCGAATCGCCGAGATAAATCGTGTACGCCGCGGGACGGAAGTAACCGACCGAGCAGGGAGAGAGAGAGAGAGAGAGAGAGAGAGAGAGAGAGAAATTGATTGGGCACAGCCAATCCATCGGCCCAGCCCGGAAACCAACCAGCCCATCTTCGTAGATTCTAATTATCGAGTTCGAACAAAAGCGAACGACCATCCCTCTCTCCCTCTTTCACCCCCCGTTTCAATTCAACGGTTATGAGGAACTCGCGAAATGAGAATAAACTGGGACACCGGGAGGAGCGTCCCTAAAAATCGAGCCGGATATCCGGAAAGCCGTTGCACGTCCGTTCTGGAGACGAAACAATTCTTTTTTAATTATCTTAAGAACTATAAATACAGTGGCGGCCATATACTCACGTACACTTCGTATTTCAACTTTAAAACCTGAATTATTTCTGAGAAATAATTTATTTCTGAGAGTATTAGACCCTGATGTACATGTCTGCAGTAGAACTTTGACTAATTTCGAGAAAATAAGTATTTTGTAAATATTTTGTTCCTATCTGTCGGTTTTGTAGTGGACTTACTTGCGCTGCTGTATCGCACAACTATGCCAAATGTAAACGATATTTACCAATATCTGCGTACACCGTAATTAGGAAACATCGATCGGGACACGGTTCAATTTAAATAGTTAATCATCGGGATGACCGTTGATTTATACAGGGTGTTTGGTAACTGGTGGTACAAGCGAAAAGGGGGTGATTCTACATGAAAGAATAAGTCGAAAATATAGAATAACATTTTTTCATCCGAAGTTTCGTTATCGAGAAAATCGAATTTGAAATGCAGCGAATACGCATGCTATTCGAAAGGAATTGTCTGACGCGTCTGATAATGACCAACCAAATCTACTTCCTGCATATACTAAACCACACAAACCTGACAGATCTTCAAAGTCGATTTTCTCGAAAACAAAGCCTCAAACGAAAAATGTTTATTCTATATTATCGACTTATTCTTCCATGTAGAATCACCCCCTTTTCGCTTGTACCACCAGTTACCAAAAACCCTGTATAACTGTCCTTGATTATTCCGCATTAATCCGGTCCCTGTTCGAACCGGCGCGAAGACAGCCTCGATCTGTCATAAACGACGATACTATTCAGCTTCCTCCCGTCTCAGTATGGGCATCTTAACGTTCGATCACGTCATCGGGAAGAAAACGTCATCCGTCGTGGCCGACGCGACGAAAGACCGTTGATGCTTGTCAACGAGTTCCAATTGAAAGGAAATGGAGCAATGAAAACTGCAGCCTGATGAACGGCCCTTCGTGAAAGGGCGCCGAACATGATCCTCGTAACGTCGACGACCGGCGCGCTTTGTAATTCTAATCGACGTTTCCGTTCCCGCGGCTGACCTCGTTCCACGGTTGCATCGTTGAATTGCATACTCTGAGAAACAACGTTACGAACAGTCCCCCCCACTCCCTGACTACTATCAGAGCCTATTACTATTCAAAAAATAAGATACATCCTGCCGACACAAACATGCAAATTTCCTTCAGTATAGGCGGACAGATCATCCTCTAGAGATAAACACGTTACCGAGAGAACTGATCCAGCTGGTTTTATAACCTCTGAAAATGGAGGACATGCTAGTCGACATGTAATACTACGGCAGTGTATACTCGTGTCATGAGAAAGTGGTAAAGTGATTAGTAGACTGCGGATGTTTGATTTTTCTGGAAATTGGGACCAAATGAAATTTTTTTCTTTTGGTTTGTAGATTCAGTGTAAATCAAAATTTGACTATATCCGATCGAATTTGATACTCTGGCATTTTTTAAACATTTGTTAGATTTCATAGTGCTTCGAAAATTTGACTGTTCTATTGAACAGTGTGTGACTCATCGATTCGAAGTGGCCGAAATTAACCAACGAACGGTGCCTAAAGAGCTCTCGCGTCACCAGTCGCTGGCGGCTCTCGTTAGCACCGATCTTCAGGATCAGAGCATTGACGGACAGTTTTGGGTCACGGACGTGCGAGAGACCGCTGTGAAATGTTTTCGGTTGCGTTTACCGATCCGCGGTAAAACCGGTTGAGACCGCGCAAGCGTGCGTTACCGTTAGCGCCGCCACAGTGGACATTTTCGACAAAATCCGATTAAAAATCAAAGAACTTTCGATAGAAATGAGGTAGAGCGATGAAATATTTTTTAACTTGAAGCTAAAACTTTGTAGAATGTGAGAAAATGGAGAGATTTTTTATGGTACGAACGTTTTTTAACCTTGAGAAAATCTGAATCTGATTTTGTCCAAAATGGCCACTGTGCGCCGGTGCGATCTGCTGTACCCCTGATCGAAAAAAAAAAAAAAAAAAACGTAATCCCACGCGATCATCCAGCGGTGCGCAAATATTCGCGCGTGTCTCGGAATATTTGCGGAATGACGCACGGCTGTCGTCTGACAGCGGAGCCGACGTCGCGAAACCGTCGCGATGGAAATAGAAAACGTAATCGGGGCAAGGTGCGGGAAAAGCTTGTGCTTGATCATGGTCGTGGTGGTTCGACAAACGTTTGCCGACTCCGTGATCGATCCTGCGGGTTCGATGGACCTGATTAGGTGTCGGCCACTGGCCAAACTTACATCGGGAAAAGCCGATCCCTTGACGCGTCCTCGGAGACGCTTTTAAACGACCATCCGAAGGTCAGGCACGACGACGCTTCGATGCCTCGTGTCGTGCAAACGCGAGCTGCGATATAGGGGACAAGACAGATAGGGTGACATCGCTTGGGGAAAAAAAATAAACCGGAAATATACAACAGGACTGTTTTTTTTATCCGGGGGCTTTGTTTCCGAGAATACTCGGTTGAAAGTTTTATTCGGATAGTTCCGGGGACCGATTGCAGGAAGTGTACACCGCCGGGCATTGTACTGCTTGTAAATACCAGTCGAAACTATAAATAACATTTTTCCATCGGCGATCCTGTTTTCGAGAAAATCCGATTCGCAGATTTATCGGGTACACCTGCACTTGATTTGACAAACAGGTTCGAGGCTGTGTTTTCAATTATCCTAGATGGAATACTCTTTTGCAATTGTATCGCGTGCAATTCACACTAGATTTACCAGACCAGAGTCAAAATGACCGGTTTTGCAATTTCAATTCAAAATTCCTACTGCATGTACCATTTTCTTTCCGAAATGATATCATGACTTTTGTAGCCATGACTAAACATCCAAACTAAACATCTCGCAGGATAAATTCGACATTTTCGAAGTAATTCAGCGCGTGCGATCCCAGCGCAACAGTTTGCGGCGCAGTTTTCGCTGCGCCCTTCGAGAAGCAAAAATAAAGAAAAAGTCGATAATTAATAAACAGCGAGGTGAGCACCGGCGTGTTTTCTCTTCGGCGAGGAAAGCAACGAAAGTAAAATTAAAATACGCTTTGCCGGCGGTACACCTGAATTTCTCAACATTTACCGTGAAAGACGATGCTTTTAGCTGTCGCGGGTGATGGATTGCGCCGTTCGCGGAACGCCATTTTCCCTAGCGTAGCGCGGCCGTTCTCGCATGATCCATCTCTCATCGGGTACACGCGTTATTTGCGAGTCGAGTGATGGAAAGCGACGGCGTTATCGTTATTAGGCGCGGGCATGCAAATCCAAAGCTGTCGGATCGATTTAATAGGCAATGGGCGAAGCGGACAATGAGACTCGGAAAGATCATTTCGAAGGCGCGTCGGCCGGTCCGTTCGCGCGCGCATTTTCATAGAAACTCGCTCTCTCTTTCTCTAGCATGTCTTGTGAAATTGCAACATGTCCCACTCCGCTTCGCGGATACTCTCACCGCGCGTATGCACACCTTCTTCCGGACGCGGCGCAGCGTTTGGCAGCGCGCACGCGCGCGGAGCTTTCGTAATATTTGTATAGAGAAGGGAAAGTGACTGAAAGAAACGAGCAGGCAGACGATATTACCAAACCAGTTGTACCATCGCGGGGACATACAGTGTCCCGAATGGCCATTCCAGGTGGAAAAAAATCATACACTCCGCGACAAAAAGATAGCACATTATATAATTTTGTTCTTTTTTTGTTATTACCGTTAGTGGGCTATTGCTAATTTAAATTTCATCTGGATGATTTCTTTTTTGTTTTATTGTATTTTATTTTGTTTGTTTGTAATTTGTATATATATTTTAGTTTAGGACTTTTTCTCTCTCTCTATGCGCAGGTAGTTTTAAGTTAGATGTAAGATAGGTTAAGGTTAAGGAGGAAAAATGTAAAGGATTCTAATCCCTGAGGGGGACAAATAGAGAATTGATTGATATAATTTTGTTAATTCTTGCAAATATAATCGAATAACAACAGTTCCCGTATTATACAGGGTCAAAGGGTTAAAGGGGGTGATTCTACATGACAGAATAAGTCGAAAATATAGAATAAACATTTTTCATTTGAGGCTTTGTTTTCGAGAAAATCGATTTTGAAGATCTGTCAGGTTTCTGTGCTTTAGAATATGCAGGAAGTAGATTTGGTTGGTCATGACCAGACGCGTCAGACAATTCCTATCGAATAGCATGCGTATTCGCTGCATTTCAAACTCGATTTTCTCGATAACGAAAATTCGGATGAAAAAATTTTATTCTATATTTTTGACTTATTCTTTCATGTAGAATCACCGCCTTTTCGCTTGTTCTACCAAACAACTTGTAGAATATCGTGCATAGACGCTTAAAGATGCATATTTATTGCTGTGACATAATTTTTTCAGAACACATATAAATGTATTTTGCCGTATTAGGGTTCGGAGTTTTCACGTATCGATTTCGATGCGTATATCGCTATTAATTATTATGGGTATAATTAGGCTTAGTAAACATTCCGAAAGAATATCGGACGGGCCTGACGTGCAGGGATCCTCGGTCGTAAAACGCGCGACAAGCAGAAACAGGGAAATCGATGAGTATCGTGAATAAACGGCCGCTTATAGTTGTTCATGCGGCACACTGATTCGAGCACTTTCACCTGGACCTGTATTGATCGAGCGCTCTTCTGTGTCTAGCATGTAACGCGGTAATTTAGAAATCGGACGTCGGATCGAGCCGACGGCTGTTTTTTCGTTTTTACCGTCCCGCAAAACAGAGAATCGCGATCGGTACTGCGATCACTTTTCTTCTTCGGACGAAATCGAACTCGCAAGCCGATTAGACCGGCTAGGAACACCGCCGGGATATGGAAATTGAGTTTCGCATGACGAAACGAGTTCTGGTAAGTGTTCACTTAGCATTGCGAAACTTGCGCAGCAGGCATTCTTCGGGACTGACTTTTGTTTTGGAAGAATTCAAGAACGTAAACGGTAACGGAAAAAAGCGTTGTAACGGAAAAAAGAACACTGAAAGAGAACTGTATCTATCAGCAAGAGATTTAACTACGAAAGAATAAATAAAATAAGATAAATACAATCTCAAATTCCAAGCCCAATTCGCTACGAAGCATATTTACCGAGTTATTATGAAAATGTTTTCAAATTCCACTGCTAAGAGGAAACTTGGAGCTAAGATTTTGGTTAACGTTCCCCATAAAAATATTCTTTTCTCACAGTGTAATTATAAATAAAAAAATATTGTACCCCCCACTTTTATCAGGCTTCTAAAACGCTTTGTTTCTGGATACTCCGAACTCAAATTTGTCAACAATTATGGCTCGTTCTAGGGCTCACAGTCACCGAGTAGGCACTAAAACTTGCAACTAATCTGATAAAAGCGACGTCCACCGCACGGTGCTCTAGCTATTAGCACCGGCAGCAATGGCGGACACCGTCACAACGTTCCGTTCCCCGTTTTCGCAGATAAAATCGGAGCATCTCGTTCGAAATACATTCGAATTCCCCCGAGAAACGCGATAACACGTGCAGGCGTCGATGTCGGCTGCACGGAGCTCGGCAGATATAATTAACACAGACAACTGTTCAACCGACATCAGGCGGAATGTTTTTACGGCGATCGAGGCCGGTGAACGTGCTTCGATCAGGCGCAGAAATGTCGATGCGCGGGACCCGGTAATAATCGTGTCCGCTGCCGGTCATCCTTACCGAATCATGCGTTCGTTCGGTAAAAGTTGCGTCACAACATGTTTCAAAGACAACTTTGACCTTTCGTCGGTCGTTTTTCTCCCTCGGTGATCAGTATAATATTCGCACCGATCCGCTGGAAAAACGACGCTATCGCGCGCGGCTCGTCTGACACACACGCGGCGCGGCGTCGTGTTCTGCGCGAAGTGCGCGAAATTTTCAGCGCGATCAGGTTTCAGACAACAGCGCGGAATTGCGCGCAAAACGTTCTGCGCAATTCGAGTCCAAACCTCTTGATCGCGTGCGGCAGAACGACGCAATTGAACCCGACGGTTTATTAAAATTGGCTATACCAGACTGCTGCGCAAATGTTCTCGCGCACTGGGCAAAATGATAGCACACGCGTGCTGTTTTTCTCACTTTTTCAAGAACTATATAGAACTTGAATGAACGCACAGTAATCATGGGCTGCGGATCTTTGCCGAACAAATGAAAATTGTTTCCACCGATTGCAAGAAGCAGAAGTCGAATAAAAATACGAGTTGCACACTTTAAATTGCACCAATTCATTTTTGTTATGAAAAATATAAAAATCGTTATAAAATTCGCAGTCCTGATTAGAGGGCCGGGGGTGGCCCGCTGTAGTGGCCAGGGGTGGCTGAACCATATTTAGCTGTGTGAGCTAAATTTTGAACAGCACTGAATGACCTTGAACGACCTTGGTAAACACAAGTGTTCGAAGGGCGTTGAATTCGCCTTGCGATGGGCTACAAGCTTACTTAAAAATAACAACGTACAGTTCCGTGTAAGTAAGAAAACATAGATGACCTTGAAGTCTCGGAGACACGTCCACCTATAGAAGATTTGTGTCCCCCAAAACGGGGAACAAGTTTTATCTGAAATATTTTGTAGAACGAGATATAGTTTGAGAAACGATTGAGGAATGCAATAATTAATTTTTAACACAAAAAATTTTAGCTCCGGACATTAAGCAGCATTGTAATAGGCGATGCATCTTAATCACCCACTCGATGTCCTACCGATGAAGGCCGACCGTGCAGTTGTGCAGCGCAAAGTCCGGTTAATATTTGACCGACCCTCGTGAATAGAAAAAACAAAAGGTGAAGTGGCCGGCTGTTATCAGGGGTTGTAACGCGAGACAATGCTATCTGATTACGGGCGGCCTTCCTCAGGAAGTACATACGTGCGCGCGCGGCGATATCAGCTGGGCTGAAAGTCAACGAACGATCTTAACCCGTAAATGTTCCCTTACAACGGAACCAGTTTCGTTCCCGTTCGGTGGCGTCCCGATGCGTCGTCGATACCGGTGACGTCACGGCAATGGCGAGGGCTGGATGCAGAAAAAAAAGGGAACAAATCTGAACAGACACGCACACACACACAGTCCGAGATCGCAGCGAGAGCAAAATAAATCGGACGAAGAGAAGTGGCGAAGAGGCAACGAGGGGGTGATGGCGGATCGATAGCCACGACCTTGAGACTCGTCGTCGCCTCGGTACGCCCAAGCAACCTCCGGTTCTCATAAAAGAGAATTACCGTTGGGAAGAGGACACAACGCGTGGACCGAGCTACACAAACGCGCAAGTTCTCTGGGTCGACAACAGTTCGGGGTGGGGGATGGAGGAACGACGAAGAGGCCGGAGGCTGCGACCGAAACTGTTGGGAAAACAGAGAAAGAGAGAGAGGGACACGGACACCGAAAGGGTGCATCATGGGAAGAGATCCAGCCAGAGAGAGAGAGAGAGAAACCAAAACAACGTACGGTGTTGCGCAGGTTGTACGCGCTTTATTTCCAGCGAGAGAAATACTTTCAAGACCGGTCGCCCAATATATTTTTCTCTTCGGGACAGCTATTCGCGTCTACGGCCACCATAACGCTCTCTGGCATCGGCCATTTTGGATACGGTGACGTCAGCCGCGGAATCCGGGAAACCAGCACGGGGAAAAGGCGTGTCATCTGTCGCGGTGCAACAGCGATTTTTCGCGGATCCCGTACCACCGTTACTCTGTTGAATTTGCAAAATTTGGCAAAAAAAAAGACCAGCGTTCCGCTCGCAAAAGTTGACTCGAGCACAGCTGAGAATAGTTCGTGGCGCTGATTCAGTGTCAGACATGTCCGCCTGAATGTTCACTTGGCGTTGATAAGAACACAACTATGCTGTTCTGTTATACAAAATTCAATTATTAATATTTTACTGACTCGCGTGTTTCATTTCTGTCCTACATGTGTAAATCGTTTGAATTAATGAATTTCCACTTGGTGTTATATATTCACTGTATTTGTCGCGCTTTGCTCCAATTGCTCCAGACAGGTAACATATATATGAATCGCAAGAGTGGGACAGACGGCCATTGTGGAAAGCAGACCAATAACGCCGGCTTTTTTGTTTCGATTGAGGAATAAGACGAGATCAATGGAGAAGCATGCATCGGGCCAAATTTCTCATTCGCAAAAGAATGGTATCTCGCAACAAAGGAAGAATAAACGAGAGAGCTCGTCGAAGTAGGGAAACTTCGAAGTATGCACATCCGGCGCAAGGCATTGTGCCGCGTTTATGGTTGCTACGTATCGGGTTGAAACGAATGGGACTTAGCGGGTTTCTTCATTCCGTTCCCCGTTCGAGTTCCGTTTCGGTTTGACTTTAATCACGTAGCAGCGGATCGAGAGACGCCGGGACCTTATTTATTCATGCGGAAGTCGCTTCATCTAACACCTACCGCCAGCATGATTTACGATCGATCTCGAACCACACGAACATTTCCTATGATATCACGGAGAGACTCCGCTTGCACATTAGTGCACGTGTATATTTAAATAATTGAGGAAATCACCTATTCAATCATCTCGAAATTAAATTTCCGTAGTTCGCTGTCTGTCTCGTTACAGCCAGTCAAATTAGCGGCATATTATTACTTCCACGTATAACAAAATACATTATACTCTTGTCAGTAGATTGCGGAACTGTACGCTAATTCATTTATAAACCGACAAGGAGGCGACAGAAATTACAGCGAAATTGCTATCTCAGTTTGTATTTTACACACTTTTGAAGATATCAGTAGTTTGTAATAACCATACTCTATGCATTAATCTTTAAATATTTTCATTTAAGCATTGCCGTATTTTAATATACGTGTTATAATATACTCGTTATAATAAATAAAGTATTTCATGGTAAGTGTTCAAATACTTTCGTGAGTCACTGTATACAATGAATATAAAATCTATATATATAATGCGAAACAAAAAATACAGAGACACAACTGGCTGACACAACTGGCATCATCCCTTTTATGGGTGTATCGTGAGTCTGAACTTTGAAGAAATCAATTTTTTAATTTTTCTTTCTTAAAAAGTTCTAACAGATAACGTGAAAACAATGAAGTCATGGACATACATTTCTACCTTTTAAGATAATTGCAAATTGATTTACATTTAACGTCGCCTCGGTCGGCCGCGCGGAATTTCGATAGCTTCACTTCCGGTTGCACCGCTTACGTATGTAGTGCGTGTAGACGTTACGTAACGCACGAGAGAAGCCGAGATCGAGTACAAGCGTTACAATCTATCGGATCTACGCACGGCCGCGGGTGAACGTTCGGAAATGCTCGTGGGATCTCGGTTCCTCTCGCCTGCCATGATTCGGCTCGATTTCCATTGTGCTGTACGCGGCTGCGTGCGCGACATCATGCTTTCCACTACCTCCCGGCTTTGAAATCATATCCGATCTTTTTGACAGCCGTCAAACGCACTCACTATTTTTTTCCCTCTCTACCCCCATTTTTATCTCGACAGACAACCAAACGGATGTCTCATCCCCCTCGAACTCTGCCGGTGTATCAGTTCGAGGGGTGTTTCGACGCTGAAAACATGTTTTTCCACGTAGACTGTTTTCAACGATTTTTCATTTTTAACGCCACACTGACAAATCCTACAAAAATAATAGAATGTGTGCTCGCATAGTGTGCGAACATTGTCAGAGTTTTTAATCTTTTGTATGGGATTTAAAACTAGATAATGCTACTGGAGTTTATATTACAGATTTTGCTTAAAAATTACTTATTTGCAAAAGAACTAAATGATAAAGGTTTCACTGTTACAGCACACTTTTTCAATGTATTTATTATACCTGTATCTTTCCGTTTTCTTGCAACGTTGTTATGATTCTTCGTATGTTTACATATTTTCACATGTTGGATCTTTCGTTTGCAATCTACTTTGGAATAACAAACAAAATTTTCTGGTATCCAATAGGTTCTCAAGTTCAAAGTCTTTAACACCTTCTCTACAAGCAGATATTTCAATGAGATCATAAGAGAATGTTTAAACGTAGTTTGTGGAAGCGGTATCCGCAGGTACCGGGTTATTGACACAAGAATGAAAAGGTGCGAGGGACTTCGAACGGTTTCTCGAGAAAGCCTCGGAGATCGAAAAAGGTTGTTATTGAAGACGAATTTTTTACAGCGTGTATGTGGAAGTTTTAGTCATTCTTTATTTTTAGGATCGAAGCAGAGGTTCAAAAATGATCGCAAGGCTATTTCCGTACACTGATGTACACCAAACAGGTATACACGCTGATGACTCAGTTGCACCTATACGAAATCAACACGCGAACTTGTCTGATGAAAGAAATTCATTGTTTCGCAAAATTAAAGGATCATTAAACTGTAATGATTCAGTAAATACTACACTAAAATTTACTAAAAATACTTAACTAAATAAATCTTACAATTATTTTGTCTGAGCTAATTTTTGATAAGGAGAGAAAATGCAATACTAGTGGGGTAGTACCCCCACTAGTAGTGGGGATAATTCCGCGACATTTATCATTCAGGCCTTGGCGACATATATGAAGAAATCACTGTATAATACGGGGCAACTAAGGATGGAAGAATGACTGCACGAGCCAGTGTGTAAGATAATAGGGCAATTATTGTAAACCGAGTTCCTTTTGTATGGCCAGGAGGCCGACAAATAAACTATATATCTGTCTACTTATCTAAGACAATATTTACGTCTATGTATAGTTGAAATAGATCTCATTTGAGGTTTCAAATGCTTAATCAAGAAGTTGCCCTATCGCGTCAGAGCTATCTGCGCGTTACGTATTCAGTGGTGGTGCATGCAGCGCATTTCTCGACTGAGCTTGCCGCGCGAATGCTCTGTTTTTACCGGTCCCGCGACCTGTTCGTTGTTTCTTTCTCCGCGACCGGTTGCATTTCACGCGAGCCGAGTTTCTTACGTCGATCCCGATGGCCGTTGTTACGTTTTTGCAACCGCCGAGCCGGCTCAATAACGCCGCGCCGTTGGACAATCGGATGGCAAAGGTCAAACATTTTCAAGATCGTCTACGCGATTGTTTAACGAGACGGCGAACGCCGAGCTCGGCGTAAAATCGTTATAATTGATCGGTTGGAAAGTCACGCGAACACGAGTCGTCGAAAACGTGCCTCGACGATCCGTGTCTCAAAATAGACGAAGGATGAGGAACAACGTTTGTATTCGAGGACTGTTGGCTGTCGCCTCGGGAGAACCGTTTCTCTAATAGATATTGACGTAGTCCCAGACTTTTAAGTATCACGACGGATCTCCAATTACCTGGACGTACAGCGCACACCTCTCTCCTAACTGTTACACTCATTGACTCGTTTTCCTGATCGGTCACCGTCGCAGGTTCAATAGTCTTTCCATAGAACATTCGAACTGTCAAGACTATCATCGGATTATTTATTTATCCAGATTTGGACAGACTTTTTCATTTTGATTAAAAATTTTATTTTGAATTTAGAGGAATATTCAAAGTAAAATTAAACTTCTCTATATATTATATGTCGCCACGGGCCTCGGTGATAAACGTCGCGGAGTTATCCCTCCTACCGCGAGGTATCCCCCTCAGGGATATGTCTCCTGGACGTATCGTTAACGTATATCGAGAATTCGCTGTATTTTACAGTTACAGCGAGTAACAGATTGCGGATTTTTATGGAAAATAAAAATTGTCGCGAAATTGCTTCCGTTAATAAATTTAACCGTTTGAAAATAAAATACTCGTATTCCCACATCCTTCTAATATTTTTACTGTTTCGTGTTTCGCCCAGTCGCTTTTGCCACAAAACCGTAAAATTGTCCATTCGTGAGAACCTCAAAATTAGTCATTTTGATTACACTGTACTGCCAGAGAGGAGAAATTATATAAATGTGAATTTATTCCTGGAAATCTGTTTCCCTGTGATCTCATTTACGGAAGACAATTTTCAGTCCCAGAAATAAAGAATGAAATGAAGATTTTCCAACCGTACGTGTACTTACGCCACGAGAATTGAAAAGGTGAAGCGCATCCTAAACGAAATGGAGCACGTTTCCAAAATTGCATTCGCGAAACGACTCTGTCGAGGACAAGCAGTTGATTCGAACTGCGACCTTTACATACGGACAAAAGACAAAAGCAAATGAAGGACTCTGTTTTGCCTTACCAAGGACCAATCGAACGGACATGCAATTACCTGGACAAAGAGTTTGCTGCATTCGAACACAGCACAGAAATTCTTTGTTACATCACTGAGAACAATCGACTCTCAAAATGGCGTCAACGTTCTATGAAATTCTTGTCCGAACGGTAGACACAACCTGGAGGCCGATAATCCGCGTACAAGTAGATAACAACAATTTTATTAAACATCCGAGGCGACGCGCGGCCATTCACTTGTAAATTCTTGCACGTGTCTCCTCGACGGATGGACCAAAGAAAAACGAAAACAATTCCTAATCCCAGATAACAACATGACATAAAACATTTTCTTATTAACGCGTGCAACCACTTTCGATCGGTACGTTCCCCGGCATAATCACCGGCTCGAAGAAATTAACGAACACACGCGAGATGACGTAGACAGACCGATAAACCGGCGATAATCGTCACGGTTGCGCTGTGTGCCGAGACGACTCATCCCAATCACGCGATTCCTCGAAAGACTACTGACGTTCGTGCGAAAAAAAAGGAACCATCGAAAATAAAAAAAAAAAAGAAAAAAAACAAGAAGAAGCGACATTTTCGAAAGTCCAGACGCGGAGGAGCGTTCGCAGAGTCCGGCGATATTGTCGAAGTGTGAGGTCACGTCCCTGAATAAACGTGTGTCTCGCCGGCCGGCTGGCGTTCGTTTCCGCACGCTCTCCGGGTATCCTCTTCGCCGAAGCGGAGCGGATCTCTGCGGCGTACGGCGCGTCCTTATGAGGAAATCAGGACGTCGGAGGACGAGAGGCCCCGGTCTCTCCCGGACTTCATCTTATCCCGTTACCGGACTTCGACCCACGACACGAGACGACGCGGCACGGCGCAACAAGCCACGCCGCATCCATCACCTACATACGCGCTTAGATTGCGATCGTTTTCCGTTCCCGTTTCCCATCTTCGTGCCCGGCGAACCGTTCGCGTTCGCGAATCGCCACTACGAGCTGCGACGCGACGCGACGCGAACCGGCGCCCAAGTGACCTGAATTACCGATCCTGCTCCGCGCGCATTTCCAGGTGGTCGTGTTTTGCCGGTCAGTCTCGAATAAACACCGAAGAATTTCAAGTACACTATAGTTCCTCGCGGCTCAATTTTACAATTGTCCCTCTACCCCACGCTCTTTCTACCTGCTATACGTCATTCGTTTCGACGTGCTGAATACGTACATGACCTTCGTTGGTGGCGGAAATTCCCGCACAGATATAAAACTTTCTTACTAATACAGCGAATTTTCGATATATGCCAACAACACGTCGTACCCCTATTATTTTTACACTTCTCGGTATCCGAGAAAACAATATCGGTGACCTTGAAATCTTGTGAAAAAAATGACCTTGAGAAAAAATTGTTACCGTCATCAAATTCGCCCCTTGAAACAGTACAACTTTGTTCTGTGGAGATTTTTTGTACGACTAATAATAACCGAGATATTTAGGTGTTCCCATTTATGTGGGACACCCTGTATAGAGAAGTGTATGTCAAAAATGACAAGGTAATATTTTCGAATCCTTCTACCACCTTTACAATTTTGTGTTTCATCCAGGGTAAGGGACCCAGTTACTGTGGGGGTACCGATTAGTATGCCTTTATTGATTATTTTCAACGAATATTAAAAAATTACATCTTTTTCATTAAAATCAGTTAATAGATACCAGATGCTGTCTTATAAATTTGTCGCGGCCAACAAGAAATTCTAACGAAAACAGTGCGTGGAACGTCGTCCCCAGAAATAAATAATAACTAGACATCGGATGTTTATGCAATTTCCAATTTTTATAGAAACATTTTAAGAAAGTGGAATGAAATAAAATCCTATTTTTAATGGGGACAGCCTTTGTAGATCCAAAGCAAATAAAAATCGTGTTAAATTCTCTCGAATTTTATATTATAGCATTTTTTTAACATTTCCATAAGCCATAAATGCATAAAGATCCGATGTCTAATAATAATATTCTGCATGAAAGACGATGAAATGTTTTCATATAATACGTAATTATTTCGTTTCAAGTGATGTCTTATAGCATTGTCGCGGACTGTAGCTGCTCGTCGGCAGGGTCATGTCATCTTAATGTGTCCCCTAATCGACGCTGTAAAACATCGAACTAAATGGAATAATTAACTTTGCCAATTATTTTATTGAGAATAAAGATTACCTAAACATGCTAGCCGATAGTCCCATGTCGGAACTATCGGCCAGCATGTTGTCGACCCTCGGCGAAGCTCGACACTAGCTCAACATACTACACTCGGCCAGGATATGTAGCATATATCTTCGCCTCGTGCTGTAGCAGCGAAAACCGGTGAAACTCGAGGACACGTCGAAACGCGTAAATTCAAACCTGCGCCGCGCCGCTGTTCGCTCGCGGTTTACCTTTTTGTGAAAGTAGATCTCTCTTCGGGCAGGTCGCCGGGCGTAATTCCGTCCTTATGCAGCGAGATTACGCGCGCGACGACCGATGGTTGCGCATTCTTTCCGTGCCGCGAAAGGACATTATGCATAAATGACGCCCGGCGACAATATGTGCTATGCGCGAGCGAGCGCGAACGCATGCGTCGCGTTACTTTCTCGCGAACGGGAATTATTTCGGTCCCACGAGTCCCGGCGAATGGGTGTGGTGAAACGATTTAACACTAGAACTACCGATCCGGTCAAAATGACTGGTTCCTAATTTTTTCTTTCACGATTACAAAAATTATAAAAATGTTTTCATCCAAAATTTTTGAATGAACTTTTTTCTTGGAGCACATGTTAGAATAAAACTGGTATTAACACTTTGAGTGCCAAACCAGAACCCTAAAAAATTCCATGAAACCAAAGTAAGTTATTTAATGAAATAAAAATTGAAAATAATTGTATGTGTGACACATTCGCGACCGCTGACGTGAATTCACGTCATTTTAAAGTCTATTCCTGATTAATATTAATATTAATATTCACGTCAACGGCAGTCAGGAATAGAATTTAAAATGACGCAAATATGCGTTAAGATATTTGTTGTATCGGAGCACCGATTTTTATGCGACTCCGTTTTCCTCGAAAAGTTTCGAGTTCGTCACTCTGTTTCAGAAGGATAGGCACGATTGACATTTTGATTACACGTTGAATGTACCGAGCGATTTGAAAGGACACCTAAAATGTTAACAATATACGAGTTTCAAAGGTGTACCTTTCGAGACCGTTCGAGAAGAATCGTTGCAATTCCGGTTCGCTGGATTTCTCTATCGGATGCCATGACGAGTGATATCATAACTATATGCAGTAACGCTAGATATCTAATATCGGACATCCGCTGCAATGGAACTCGAGATCGTATTGCGCGCAGTCGATATGTACACAAACGTAATTGTTATCTTACGCGTCTTTCTCAACTACCGTGCGGCGGAGACACGTGACCGGGAAATCTGCGAGGTGTTTATAGATTTTTCATTAACGGTAAATCAGCGAACGACCAGTGATCGAGGCTTGATCGATTCGGAAAGGCGAAGTTGAAAAGACAAAGTTTTTGAAATACTATTTAAAAGTAGTATTTTATTTGAAAAATGTTGAAAATAGAGAGACTTATTTTGTAGGACTGTGTGAAATAGTATATTTTCAAGTTGTTGAGAGTAACTTATACTTTTCTGATATTGCGTGTAATGCTATTACGACGCTGTCATCTGTTTATCAACATGTTACAGGCAAATTGTTATCTACTATAGCTTCTAATGTTAAAAATTATCATTTATAATATTAACTGTTTCCTCAACTTATTTTCATCGTAAGGAAATATTTGAAATACAACATTAAAATATTTTCTGTTCTGTATCTGGTTATCAAAATAAAAATATTTTATTTCTTGAAATATTTCGTTCCGTTTAATACTTTGAACGCCAAACAAGAAAGCTAAAAAATTCCACGAAATCAAAGTAAATTATTTGATAAAATAGAAATTGAAAAAATTAAATGTATGATATTGTGTGGTTCTCCAACTTTCTTGCATTTTACAGATCCTAATCAAATTTGGTACAATGAATATATTAACGTAAAAATTCATTTTAAAACCTGAACAAATAATTCCGTCACCCATATATGGATGACATGGCAGTCAACGTGTTAAAGTAGTATTTTATTCGAACAAAATTAAATTATACTATGTAAGATGGTGTTTTAAATATTTTTTTCTCGAAATGTTGCCCAGGTCTGATTACTATTCAGCTCGAAGCGTAGCGTTTCCGCGCATAACTATCAGTTTCGACGCAGCATTCAGCTCGTCTACGAGAAACGTCGACGACACCAGTCACCGAGAGGACAAGGTTGCAGTCCGAGAAGAGACGATTAGAGAATAAAGAGTTTTGAAACGGAGATGAGCCAGACCGCAATAGTAGTCGTCGCGAAGATACGGCGATCGTCAAGGTGCCATTCTGAAGACCGTGAGAACAACGTGCGTAGAATGTGTGAACAACGATAGCGAGCTGGCGCTCGGGTTCCCCCGGGGTGGCGATGGTTTCGCGCAAACTCGAATCGTGATGTAACCCGAGCCTCCCCTTGCCGGTGTTCAAAGGCGAAACGCAGTTATGCGACCTGCGAAATGCGCTTTCCGCGAAATTCAACGCGACTCTTTTTCAAATTCTACGCCGCGAATAGATCGAACCGCTTTCCCCCGCCGAAAAAGAGCAGGAAAAGTCACACAACGAAAACGAAACGCAGCTGAAACAGGACTGAAGAACGCGTGTGCGGTTTGCGGTCCCGTGTAAACAAAAAGATGTAAAATCATCGATATCCGCGATCCCACGATCTCCGTTTCCACAAAAAAATCAACGCGCAATCCGTAACACGTGAACGAGACAAAACCGAATAAAATCGAGCCGAGGTAAAAGTCCGACGAGTTTAGGTGAATGAGCGATCGCGGGAAAACACGCGCGGCTCGGTGACCTAAAACCGGATGATTAGGTGTCCGGCCCACGTGATTTCACCGATCGACGCGACGATATCGGCAGCTTTATCGTGTTCCAATCGAAGCTTTTACTAGCGGTTACAAGGGCACGATTTCACAAGGGGAAACAAAATTTTTCCATCGGATGGTGTTTGCTCGTCGATCCGTGCAATTACGGAATTATTATTCCCGTCGAGTGCTATCGAAGCGATCCATCTGGAATCTCAAGCGATCGCGAGCAGAGCGAACAGAGGAGCAGCGGTTATGCGGCCCAACGGAATCATAGTGAATACCGGCCGTTGTTTCCTGGCACAATGCTCGTCGTTATGCCGTCCACTTTTATTGCGCTCGCGCGGAACTACTCCGCCTAAACGACACCGATTCGTCTGCTCGTAATGCCTCTATTGACGAGCAATTTTCGCAGGACGAAACGAGCAACCCGACCGTTGGATTGGCTCAGCGCAACATCGTTAGATCCGCGGCGGAACGCTCGTGCGCGATGCGCGCCACGCTATTACGCTCAGCGAAACGGAATTAGGTCAACGAGGTGTCGATACGCGCTATACCGAAGGGTCGTCGCGCGATCGTTTCCGCGGCGCGCTGCTCCCGCATGCTAATCGACCGTTCTGAAAATATTATGCGCCAGAGAAAGTGAGTTTAGACGACGACGACGACATGATGCGACGCGACGCGACGCGACGCTATGCGACCACCGAGCAATCGAAATTCGCTCGCGAGGCTATCTTATCGCGAGCGTTCTTTGCGATACTCTGCAAGTTGCGAAAATATAAACAGAAATTCGTTTCGTCTGCGCAAACATGCCGATCGAGAGTAGATCGTGATGTACACGTCAAGCTTATTCGCGCACTTTTCTGTTTTCTGTGACGTCGAATCCCTTCTCTTCCCGATGCTTTATTAGAGACACCATGCTCTATGAACTACAACACCGTCTTCGATGCTTTATTAACCCATTTGCATCGTTAGCGTATTTATCAGGGGGACCCATAAGTAATCAATTATTTTGAAATCTAAAAAAAACCTTGTAGTAAATTCAAGTTTTTATATCTTAATCTATTATATAATCTCTTCATATATAATATAAGATAATCTCTTAATATATTCTCTATATAATATAATCTCTTAATATATTAATATATAATATAAGCTCGCGTGTGTTTCTGTCATCATTACACAAAACTCCACAGTCCAAGTGTTTCCTATTTTAAGATATGTAATTTATACAATTTAGATGAAAAGAATGAGTTGAAAATGTAGAATAACATTTTTCTATACGAAGCTTGTTAGATAAGAGTGTCAGATGAGAGTGTATTGGAATGTCTTTGGAAGTTGAAATTGTAAACGAAATAATAGTTGTCAACTACAGTGTGAAACAATAATGATAATAATGGTAACACGTGCCTGGTAATGTATTCAAACAAATCTGTTTACCAACAACTCTCTTTCTCGAAAGATTACAACACTTGTCACGTTCGTTATCTCGTGAAAGACAAGTGCGACACAAGAGAAGGATCGAACGACGAGGAGAGAAAAAAAAAAGAGCCAACGGGACTCGTGTAAACACATAATTCGTTTGACCCTGATACGGGTTAGAGTCGTTTTCAGCACTTCGGCAACTTTCATTTCGAACGCAGCATGGCGTAATTAATACCTACCGCTGAACGGACTTATCGTCAGCGTCCGATATCATGCGCATAACTCTGCTGATTATTTGCAAACAGTTTCGTAATCCAGCATTTCTCTACGACAGATTTATCGACAGGACAAGTCCCGCGTGACCGTGGAAAATTTCTAACACCTCGGAAACCGACGGAACGTCGCGGCACAAAAACATTAACAACTTAGTAATAAAAGCAAATCCGAGGCGCGTTTACGTAAGCTATTTTTATTACGAGCATTCGGTAGATTCGTGTTTGACTCATGCTCCCTATGTATACATAATATCGTTCTTTCCCTCCGCTTTTGTTTTTCTTTATTGCAGGTCGTTTAATGTCGGATTATCATACTCGAGTTATCATTATTCCGAGGCGGTTCAAACCAGATTTCCAACCTGTTCGCAACGAAAAGCTGAATTCCGCGAACCGTACGAAACTTATCGCGCTTAAATATTCAGAGAAAGTTGCATAACAGAACTTTATCCAGAACTGTGTACTCGTCAACTATAAGGTAACAAATCTCTCAACGTTTTTATTATCGGTCTACTGTGCGGTTAATGGGACAAGTTGTTGCATAGGTTCTCCCACCCATTTCGCCCCCTTTCGCGGTAATTTTAGAAAATGAAAAAAAATCCAAATAACCACACAATCATGCTCATTAAAGAAAGAAAATTACTAGAGTTTCGGTGATCAGAAGAAGCAAAGCTTCGAGTCTCGGAGAAGAATTTTTGCGTTGCAATAATTTTGCTTTTCCCGAAGGCTGTCGGGCGTCAGCTCAGATTACAGAAATCATCCTAATTGCTTCACGGTACACGGAATCGAGGGGTTATCGGCGTTTCTTCGAAGCGTGATCGTCGAATTTCGAAAACGCGAGATGGCGTTGCTCGGGATTCGCAAGTTCGGACCTCGAGGAGGGGGGGGGGAAGGGATGAAGAAGACGGAGCCGTGTGGCCGCGTCAAGATTCGGCTGTATCACCGGTTGACCTTGCACTTGACGGAGCTATCCACGCGGCTATATCCACACGATGACGACATCGATGATGCCGGGAAGCGGACACGAGCGACGCGCACTTTCGTTTTCGTTCTCTTTCGTATGGTGTTCTCTTCGTCAAGTCCTTGACTGTGCTCGCTCCGATAACGTTACTAACGTAGTAAACCGTCTTATCGCATCCCTGCATTCGCCGTTATCGTGGCTCGCTCGCGCTCGCGAACCTAGTCGCCAGGGTCCACCGTCGTTTCACGTTATTCGCAACAATGATTTTCGAACGATCTACTCCCTCACCGCACCCCGGGATTTATCGTTTTCGCGCACAATAGACGATCTTGTGCTCCATCGAACGAATCGGCGCACAGTGGTCCTAATCGATGAATTAGGAGGAAAAAAGTTCCAAATTAAAGGTAACGAAAAACACGTATCAGTGGGATATAAGTTATATATATATATATATCTCGAAAACTATTAACCGCATTGACTTCATTATGGTCTCATTCAATTTAGAATGAAGCAATATACAAATAATGGTATTGTGTGCTCAATAGAAAAAATGATTTTAGTCTTTTTTCCTTCTAATTCGTCGATTGGGACCACTGTGCGGCGTGGTCGTCGCCTCGGACCGCCATCTTGCATCTGGCCCGTCCGTCAACTCGGCCGAAAAACTTGTTTTTCGACCGCCGACCGACCGCCGTATTCACCGGCAGCTTTTTTCCTCCGCGCGTTCAATGAATCATGGCAACCCTCGTTCGTTATTAGCGCTAATACCGTTTATTTGACAAACGGAGGGTGATTAACCTGAGCGCGTCGACGGCTGCCGTGACGTCAGCTGTTCATCTCCTACGAAAAACAGCCTAACCTCGTGTCTCCTCGGTTCTCCACGCGGTGTGTACCAGCGGAGTATCGTAACATCTGATACGGTATCTCTGAAGATTTCGTGTGTGTAACGAGCGATAGCAAAGCCGAGCGACCACCGTGTACATAGAAGAGCTAACCTAACCCGAAGTGTGTACAAGGTTGTTGCCGAATCTTCCGGGTGACAATGAATCGTTCCAAAGTCGCGAGGAAAATATTAAAAAAAAAAAAGGATCAATAGACGCTAGTCCCTCTGGCGAGCGCGTCCTGTGAATTTAAAAGATAGCGTATCTCCTCGACAACGCTGCATCTGGAGGGCACACAGGGTCAGACAATATAAGCGAACCCGCTGACGCACGATTCGGACCAACTTTTTTCTGAACGACTCCATTGTTCGGGATGCGAAAGCTCGTGCTTAGCTGTATACGCGAATCAAGTATAGCCGACAATTTTAGATACAGATCCAAAAAGTAGTTTTGTTCGCGACCCGCAATGTGGTTTGTTTCACTGACGTAACCGTGTTTCATTCCTTGACCCGATTTCTGATTTATTCGGACTTTAGGAATATCGGAAAAAATTCTGTGCTTATCAGAGTCTACTAGAAAGCGCAACTGTTGCTACTCTAGCTATGCGTGAAAACCTGTTTGTAATAATAAAATAAGGAAGAGCAAAGAATTCGACCTATTACCACAGACGAGGTATAAGGATAGGCTTATCATCTTATGGGACTTCATCTCTCATATTCTAAAATATCGACTGTTCAAAACATCAGAGGTTTTTAGAATTATTCGTTTACTTCATTGACTATATATAACTATTTTTTATTTTAATTCCTACCGACTGAGCATTCTGTCAGCAAATTTTAGATCCAATTGGTAATAGAAGATGTGACACGAAAATGGTAATGGGCTTACGTGACCCTAAAAAAGTGAGCCACAAAAATACATTGGATTGTAGATCTATCCTATACCTCGTCTATGCCATTACGGAATATCATTCAAGATTTGCTGAAGCAGTTTTCTAGGCGATTGCGAAAGATCGTTTATCTATTATTTGCACCGCAATTCCACACCCAGATTGTCTCGAACCACGGCGTCACACCTGAAGAGGAACGCGTAAAGGCGGATCCGCGACGTTTCTCGAAGGCGAGCGAGCAGTCAGAATCGCGCGCGCGAGCTAATAGAGCGTTTTAAATGGTCGACGCCGGGCAATTTATTTGCATTGCGCATGGGCCGCAGTGGGCGTTGGTCAAGAAAACCGCGGGCAGATCTCCGGAGCGTCATCCTCGATCCATCATCTCTCTCCATCTTGCGGAGCAAGACACTCAAGGCGAAACACGGTTAACTTGATCAAACGACGCCTCGACGTCGCACGCGGCACGATTACCAAGTACCCCGGAAGAAACTAGACTTCCGACTTCCGGCAGAGGCTCCCAAGAGCGCGCCGCTCAAGACATTACTAAATCACAGTGAGATCTAGTTGACCGGGGAGTAGGGCCACTAGATACGTTATTCAAGAATGCTAAAAAGATGGGTCAGAAAAATGGGCGGCCTTCGAGGCGACGAGACGAGGCGGTAGGCCAACGACACTTGAATAACACGACGCCGTAAACATTCACTCCTCTGAATATTTAACGAGCCTGCTACGCTCGCTCCCGTAACCGGATAGCGATGTTTACGTTGACGTACACGCTCAACACTGGGCCCCGAGCGGACACGAAATATTCGTCGAAAAATAATAATCCGCGCGACGGTGCTCTGGTCGAGTGAGAATCGTTGTTATCAATAAGAATAAACACGGGGCGATCTCTCTCCCGCATTATATCGATCCGAGTGGATCCCAACGCGCTCTTATGCTCTTAATTGGAGATACTTCGTACACGCGACGCGCGAGAGGTTTCCGAACGGCTCTCAAGTATCGCGTTACGAAAGGTATACGCGAAGCGCACTTGCGGGGCATCCTTCTTTTCTCTTCTGGTCGGCATAGCGAGCACTTTGGGCAAAAGCGGGTTCTAGCCGAGAGACCCGTGGGAGAGCTGCTAGTCGCAACACACGAAAGAACACCGGGGACCGGTCGAATCGTTGGGAATCGATCGAGAGATCGTCGAAGCTGCTAGAACCTTCGATTTTATTGATAGAAAGCCGTTAATCGAACGTACGTTGACGACCTTAACGAGAAGAGATATATCTCGCGGAGCTAGGCGCGTCTCTTTGTGTCGCGTACGATGCGTGCTCGTCCGCCATGGGTGGTGGGGAACGGCGGGCGTCGAAACAGGGCTGGAGGGGTGGAAGACTATATTGATCACTGACCTTTCCTGCGGCCGAATGGTCCGAAGAACGTGCCATTCTTGCCGATGACGTTATCTTCGATGTACTTGAGCAGTTTCGTGGTATCCTCCCCTTTTTTAGCGTTGTTCGACCTGACGAAACGCGGCGGGGCGATCCTCTGGCTGCCGCTGCTAGCCGTGCTCGAGGTTAGGGTGTTCGCGGCGGTGCTCGTCGACGCGGTCGTCGCGGTGCCCGACGTCGACGTCGTCGGCGTCGGCTGGACAGCTTGGCCGGAACAGCTAGCGCTCCCAGACGCGGGCTCCTCCGCGAGCGAGTTGATCCTCCGCTGCGACCCGCTCCAGCTCTTGCCACACGAGATCTTCACCGAGCAGCTCATTCTCTCATAGTAATGTCGCAGCGGTCTCAGTGTGCATAGTAGGGGACACCCTGGTACGACGCTCGCGGTAATGCACACGAACGTTGCATACACCTCCGAACGAAAACTTCTCGAGTCTTTCTCTCTCGGCTAATTGGATACTTGTCACTTGTCCGATAACAGAAGCATCGTAAACCCAGGGCGGAAGAGAAAAAAGTCGAGACTGTCGGCCGGCTGAGCCTCTCTCGTTCCTGTGTTTCGCTCTTTCCGTTCCCTCGGGCGCACACTGTCCGACACGTGTTTCTTGCTGGGACGTTAATTAGAACGTTGCAACGCCGAGGAGATTTAAACCCAACCCGTAACCGATGTACGAACGACCGAACGTCGCGGATCGCGTGCCTAATCGCTCGCGCAAAACGAGAGAGAGAGTGACCGTCGAGAGACGGTTCCTCTTTTTACACTATTTTTCTGTTTATCGTCGACACCGTCTCGGATAATACTTGTGCTCGATCCCCCACACGATACGATCGGCGATTAAATTGTTTTGTCACTCCCACCGGAGATCCCGGTTACCGTTTCGTTGCGCGAGTTTCGAAATAGATTATCAATGACCGATCACTTCCGTGATACTACTGTGTCGCGAGCTACGTGCGCCGCTGGTACAACCTCCTTCGACGTTCAGGCGAGACTGAATGTCTAGCGAACGAGCTGCCCGGTTCGCCAATGACGTCACATGGCTACGCAGGCGCCGTCGAGTCTCGCCGTGCTCGCGGGGCAACCTCTTCGGGTCGGCCGTGGCGACGGTACCGCGAAAAATCAGAATCCCGGCTTTCCGCGAATTCGGCCGCGAGATTGCCTTTTAAACAGCGCATTAACTTTTATACGTTCCCAGCCGCTGACCAGTCGATCGCGTCCCGGTGATACTTTTTACAGCGATCCGACGCGATACATACGTTCCGTATGCTCGCTCGTCGTATGCGCGGACGCGACGTTTCGCGACGAATGGTGGGGGTCTCGCGATATGGGAGCGGTTTTTTAAACACTGATTCTGTTCTCTCGCGTGATCCGCTCCGGTTCTCGCCGGTTTCGACATTTATCTTGCCGCGAGGACAGATGGACTTTTGGAATTTTGAGATTGGTAACGGGTTGTGTTGGTCCGTTGCATCAGAATTCGCTGGCTATGAATAACTGGCTATCGCTGGTTACGTTTGGTAAATGAAACTTGTCGCATGAAATCTCGCGTTTTTCCGCACTCTGATGCGTCCGAAAATTCGGAAAAAAATTTGGCATATTTTGGATCCTACGGCGGATTTTTGAGAATTTTTTCAGATTTTTTGTTTCAAACTTTGGTCGTAAAAAATGTCTGTTCGTCTCTATCGTCAGTTGTACTTATTATAAAAAGAATGCACGATCCTCACACGTTGATTGGCATTTGATTTAAACATCATTTAAATTAAAGTTGGATGTATAAATCGAACCTGGAGAGAGAACTTTAAAGAGCAGCTTTGTACTTTAAGCCTATAGACTATAACAGCATTTTCTTATCGAAACACTTGATAACATTTCTATAGTATAAGGATCGAAGGTATAATTTTTTGACTCTTTTTCAAAAAATTATAACTCAAATAATCTTGTAGATATCAAGTGATAGATATATGTACACATGAGTCTCGATGATGTAATTTTAAAGATATAACTACTTCCAGCTACGTAGTCTCTACGTTGCTATAAGTAATAATTTTAATATTCAGACTCGACGCGGAACGGATCCGTTTCAAAGTGTCTTCTGCAGTATCTTGGAAATGTTTTTTATGTTCCACGTGTTTCGAAGAATCAATCTGAGTAAGCAATTATCTCTAATAAATGCCTGCCAACGTATCCTTAGTCATGGAAAAAATTAATTTCTTGATTGCAGTTCTGAAATATAAAGTAACAAAGACTGTTTGCATTTCTAACCACGGGCATTAATACGTAAAACTTCGTCTGTTGTACACAATTTAAATATCGACAAATTTTTTAGATTTGGGACCCTTAAGATTTTTATAAGAAATTAGAAATGAGAATTACTCTAACATCTGTGACGCTTGAAATAAGTATTTCTATCGTGAATTGATTTATTTAGACATTATTGATTGATGCTCTAATTAAGATGAAGAAAGTTCTGCTGCTTTATGTGAATAAATATAGACAGTTATTTTAGCGACGAATATGTGGACTATTTCTAAACTTTGCACTTTCCAGAATAAATTAGTAATTACACCAATAAATATAAGACGCGCGGAGCAGCCGATATTTACAAGGTTCGAGTGAAGTGTCAATCACGTAAACATTATTTGACATTGCTCGATAGTGATGAGTAAATAATCTGTCAGATAGCGAACTGCATTTGTAAGTGCAGTATTACATCAGAAAAGTGCATCCAAGTGTATCTAAGAAACTCGTAACTCCACGTAAAAATAATTTATTTTTACAAAATACCTAGTCTCGTTGGATCATACTTTTAAAAAACGAAATACGCTTCCAAATTAGAAAAAAAAAATCGTAAAACTATTTGCCGAAAATTGAAAAATAACGAATTTAGACTGCCATTAAATCTACTTTCGGTCAAATCATGTAGAAAATTATTCGAATCCTTTCCTTGTGATTGACAGACATTATTTCCCCTCGGCATGCACTACCTTTTTAGCGATCCCGGCTCGGAATCGGTGGCCATATGGCTCGATATGAATGTAGGTCGCATGGAGGCACGTGTGTTTTTCGACAGGTCGGAAACAATTCGTATTATCCAGCAGTAATTTGTCATGCTGATGACGACGGCGACGCATTGGAAAATTTTGCAATAGCGTCGAGATCCGTTGTAATTATCTCAACAATGCCGTACATACACTTGACTCGGCGCGTAATTTGCCTATAAAGGGATAAACAGTCTCGCGAATACGGGCTGAAAGATTGGGTATTCTCAAGTTTACCTTGACTTCTGAATGATCGTAATCGGTGTATAATTAACAGGCAATTAGGCTGGCGGTGGCGAGTAACGTTCTGCTTTTCCATTTAACTGAACGAGTTAGACTGCTGGACTAAATAATAAGACGCTTGAACAACGATAACGACTAACGGTGGCTTCCTCTGAATAAAAATTGAAATTTGCTTAACGATGTTTTCCGAGAAAAATTTCGAAAAGTTACGTTTGGTCTCCGGCAAAGAAACTTTGTCTTCCGAACCATCCTGCGGCGATTTATTCGAGCATCTGCACGAGTTGATGCTCGTGTACCGTTCTCATTACCGCATTTTTCATTATTATGAAAAAAAAGGCGAAAACATTCTGTTCGACTGGTAACGAGCGCAAATAACATCGCACAAAGAAACCGGCTACGGTTGATAAATCTGTTCCGCTCCTTCCCCTCCTCCCCATGATCTTCGACCGGTCATTATAATTACGCGCGATTGATGCACGCGTACGGACACGATAATGTAAGTGCCCGTGTCAGTCACGAGTCATGCATAATGACTTTCGCCGAATCAACAGATAGTGCCAGCGCATGTTTACGTCTTTAACAGCTGTTCTTCGCGTGGCACCGTCATGCAAATGTCATGTCCCGCGCCACCGCTGAATAATGGCAGGGCGGGAATATGTGTCGAATAGACGGTGAGCTCATCAACCAACGTCGGGAAAGGACTAACAATAAAAAAGAAATCAGATTCAGCACGGACCGCTGAACACTCAGACTACCAGCATGCGGTGACAAAGTTCAAGCGACTTCGATGACAACCGAGTTTTCTTTGTCTTCTGCAAAAAATCTTCCAAACGAATATAATAGGCAATTATGGCGCGGGTACCGGAAATTTTTTAGGTTCGGGTCGCGTCGGGTAATTTGCAATATTCGGGTATTTAAGAGCCAAGGGTGGTCACGTGACTTTTGCACAGCCAACAATTCAGCTACTGACTTAAGACCTTCCTCTTTCGAAAAATATTTTCATATAAGGACGAAAAGTTGGGACACGTAAAACCATTTTTCGTCTATTTATGTCGGTAACGTGGTCACTCTACCTTATCGCGAATCTTGGTGTCAGGTTTGAGAATCTGAAAAGTTCGTTAAAATCGCATGGGTGTATCAGATTCTACCTGCAGCTTCGGGTACCCGAACATTGAAAACTTTCGAGATTCTGACGTCGACCCGAGGCTCGGGTGCCCGCACACCCCTGATTGTACAAACAGGAGTAAAATTTAACTGATCGATGAATAAACGAGCGTAACCATTGTTTCCGCTGCGCAGTGACCGAACGTCTTTGATGTTTACGTTCCGGCGCCCAAACACTCCATGGTAACGAATTCCGCTCGTTCTACGGCTTTCGTGGCCAAGTTCACAACAGCCCCGATCACGTACGTACCATCGACGAGTGAATGAAATATTGGCAGGATGTTGAAGTTCCAGGTGGCGACGAAGGAGGACTTGAAGCTCGCCGCGGCCATACAGCATCGCCGGCAAGTAGACGCTGAAAGAAAACAGCGAATCTTCAATCCGCGGTTCAGAAAGATCGGGGTGAGTTAACTGGTTCTAGATCAGTCGGTGTCGGAGCACGTATCCGGCACGCGAAAGAACAACGTTATCGTGCGCGAGATACACCGTCGTGATTTTTGCCCGTACTGTCCGCAGATAGACAAGGAATTCTTGGACAAACAGGTCGAGGAGAAGAAGCAGCAGCGGGAGCTGGAACAAGCCCGGGAATCCGAGCTCGACGAGAATTTGATTCGCAGCAGCAACCTCGCCTTGCTGCTAGAGAGGCAACAAGAAGAGGTAAAACTGTCAATTACGCGGCGAGGAAAAAAATATAACTGGCTGCCGGCCGGATGATTAATCATCTTTTACAGTGTCGTCGTTAAAGATCCCGGACTCTCGTCCAACGTTATCGCCGTTGTTGTTCGCCGAGCACTTTTCCATCTGAAAACATCGACGGTAGAACCAAAGCCTATTTTATATTTCTCTGTTGACCTTGCAGGAGAAGCGAAACATAAAGCTCGAGATCGAGTGCTATCGTCGGACCTACCAACGGCCGGAGGATCGCCGGGATTCCGATCTATACGATCCGAAATCTTTGAAAAATTCGCTTTCAACGAAACTCGGAGATGGCGAGTCGAAATTTGGGTAAGGCTACGCTCAAAAGTAAACACAGTCACTCCTCTATATACACCGCCGAGGCCAGGATGGTAAACGTCGCGGAATTATCCCCACTACAGTGTTTACTCGATATACAGTCGAGTCGAAAAGTAAGTTAACGACTGGTATATGCAGGCAAATGAATATGACATGTCTTTAATCTTTAATAATGATAATATATGTTTTACTAACATATTTGTTTATTTCCTTACACCTCCTAAATAAAAACAATACAATAACTTGATTTTATTCATCATATTCATTGCCTACATATCACCAAATGTTAACTTACTTTCCGACTTGACTGTATGTTCAAAACAGGGATCTAGCGAGCGACATATATCGGCCAGAAGCTATTCTTTGATCCACGCGACCGAGGTCTCTCTTCTGGGACTTTTATCGACTAGGCGTTTGGGACATATATAGAGTACACACTGTACCGTGGGGTACAGAGACCTTGAACGCCGAAGAGTGTAAACATAACACGGGTATGCCTCCTGAACGATACACGACGCTGTCAAAACCCGTGTTGTCGACATATGCCGAGAATCCACTATATTGTCGCTGGCAATTTCCTCCCGTAGGATTCGAATCAAACGCCGGAGGAGAGCGACATTAAATGTATGTGTGTGTATGATCGATCCACTATGCAGATTCCAGGGATCGGAGGGCGTCTCGAAGGAGCGGCTGAAGGCGCAAAAGGAGGAGATGAGGTACTGGATAGAACAACAAAAGGAGGAGCGTGTGAAGATCGAGAGAGAACGCCAGGAAGCCGAGAAAGCGTACCAGGAAGCCGTCATCTCCAGGGACAAGCGTGCCACGGCGTTAGATCAGATGGAACGTGAATGCCGTCGAAGGTTGAACGAAGCCATCGCAAGATTCAATCGAGCCCTGGTAAGGCTTTCTCCTATTTAGTCCTTTATAGAAACGGCGAAGAAAACAAAATGCGCGGAACCTGCGTGGGGATAGATAAGAATCGTATTATCTGACGATTCTATTTTCCCCTCCCCCGTGCGAGAGAAACCTCGTTCCCTACTCTCGATCCGGAATCCAGCTGTTCCATTCTTGTGCCTCGTGGATCATTGATATTCGCGGGCTACGAGAAAGTGAGAATTCAGATAATTAACGGCCCGGCGGTCCTCCGTCCCATTAATTGATTTAAAGTCCTCTCTCGTTAGCTTTCCCGGCCGACAACCAGCCGTGATATGTCAGGGGTGAACAGCGCAGGGATTCCGTCGTTCTCGATATGCTTTCTGCATCGACGATGAATCTATATGGCTGTTATTATTGGGGGCTGAAAAGAATTCGCTTGGAAGGAAAGTGGAAAGGGCGCGCCCTCGAGTCACACGTGTTTACTTTTCGCTCTAGCGAAAAGCGGCCACACATACGTAGCGTGTGATGACGTGAACATTGCGAACTGTGCAGTCGCAGGTGACTTTTTTTCAGCGACCAATAATACCTCGTTTTTCCACCAGCGCACCGGTTCGAGTTTTCCACGTGGCTTTGCAAAGGTCGACGGTGTTCTAGAGTCCTAATTGACTTTGTCGCTTTTTCTGTAAACATAAACTCACTGGATAATAAGCTAGCGCCAATTCATACGCTAACCCGTCACCAACAAGTGTCGCACGGTACGGGTTGTTGTAATCTTTCGAACTGGATTTTGCGTTCAACGATTAAGTTGAACAATGGGTGCACACAAGGCTTGAAGGTAACACAATACACAGGATAATGCCTCGGAAACTTTTAGCCACAATTCTCGCTCGCTATAGCTGGCCTACGTATTTCTACCGATCCTCTAACTTTCGCAATTCGTGAAGGTGGTATCCGATTGTTCGGTCGTAAATTAAAGCACGTGTACTCTTAGGCTTCGCGAGATACAGCTCGCATAAACTTTCCTCGAAGGTGAGCGCCGTGTTCGGTAAGGAACAAGGTTGCCGTCATCGTCAAGCAGACCCAGTGACATCACCATGCACGGTCTCGATGATAGCGCAACACAGATCACGGCGATGTGTCCCTGTCTCTTTCCAAGAGATGTCCGCGCCCTTCACTTTTTATTGTTTGAGATGCAGTCTATCATGCGCACGCGGTATTTCAAACCTAATGACCGAAAATGTTTTTCTTTCTCACCCGAGGCGGAGGAGCAGGAGCATCGCCGTCATTGCGAAGCCCTTCAAGAAGAAGAGGACAAGAAAGCGGAAATCTACAATCACGTGACTGGGGACTTCCTGACGGAAGCCAAAGAGCAGGCGGACAGCACCCGTGGACCGAAAAAGCCGCTGGCCTCGCGCTACAAGGGAATGAGCCCTGAGGAGCTTAGGGCTATCAGAGATGCGCAGACATGCCAGATGCAGGAAATCGAGGTAAAAGCACAGACGAGGTATAGGATAGACCTGTCATCCATTGTATTTTTGTGGCCCACTTTTTTTGGGATCACGTAACCCCACTACCATTTTCATGTCACATTACCAATTGGAACTAAAATTTGCTGACAGCATCCTCAGTGGTGGGAATTAAAATGAAAAATAGTTATAATATGGTCACTGAAGTCTCGCGAATACGAGAAAATAAACGAATAATTCTAAAAACCTCTGACTTTTTGAACAGTCGATATTTCAGAACATGAGACATCAAGTCCCATGAGATGATAGGTCTATCCTTATACCTCGTTTGTGGTAAAAGTCGCGGAACGGTTGTTTCGCCTACATATCTTGGACGACCCCGCCGCGAAAGGTTGAAACAATGCCAAGTATTGTCGTGACCCTGACGAGTCTCGAATAAGGGGAAAAATTTGGCTCGCTCAAGGAAAATATTTTTTTCTCTCTCTTTCTGCCGTCTAGAAAATGAAATTGGAGGAGAAGCGAATGAACGAGGAATGGGACCAGTTGATGAATTCGCACGCCCTTGTCGCGAACACGTACCAATGCGAATTGGAGCGGAAAAGGGCGTAAGCGTTCTTTTTTTAGTGTTCTATCGCGGATCGTGAAAATACATCTCAACATAATTCTGCTTTCTAGGGAGATAAATAAAAAGATTGCCGAAGAGAATTTGCAGTTGGCCGAGGAACATAAATCCCATCAAGAGTACCTCAAGAAAGTTCTGTACAAGAACAAACCAACTGCTGCCTACTTTGAACAATTTAACAGAGACGCACGCTGAAACGAGAAAACTTTTCATGGTTTTTAACAATATCAGCACATATCTACGACTATATATCTACATTAATATTTACTTCATGAGTGGACGAACAGTTACCGCAAATTCAGTTTTTAATAGATTTACAGAAACTGGAATTTTTGTATCCCTTGTCGAGGCTTTTTTAATGCTATATCAATTTGAATAATTTTCTACTTCGTTGTATCATGTAAATGGATATTTGCAATAGAGTAATTGTTAATAATTCCCCGTGGCTTGTCGGCTTTCGTAAAATAGTTTCAGCCATTATTACGAGGACTAAACAAGAATTAATATTGTCTTATAAATATTCAACGAATTCTACTTGGTAAAAATTTTGTAATTTTTTAGGAAATAAACATTATTGCACAAATCGCAAATCGATTTGTTATTATGTACATAAAGAATTCGGCCGCTTCTACCATGATTTCGGAAACACCCTGTATCAGAGAGGATGGGAGAGTGCTCACGCCCCGGTTTTCGTGATCCCGTTATAGTGCTGACATCTGCTCAGCCTTAGTATGGCACAGAACCTGGGCCGTCTTTTCTGGATCAGAACCCCGGCCGTCTTTTAGCAAAGAAAAGAACCTTGGCCGTCTTTTCTGGATCAGAACCCCGGCCGTGTTTCAGCACCGACGAGGTATAGGAGTAGACCAATCACCCAATGTATTTTTCTGTCTCACGCTCGGGGGCTCTACAGCTGTCTAGAGCTGATACTGTTCAAGAGCCGGGCGCGAAGAGAGATTTCTCCGACGGTTTCCTGTTCCATAGTCGGCTCCGCTGGTGCCAACCATGTGGTTGTGTTTCCCCTAGGGACGGCCTAGGGGAATGGCGCATGCGCGGGGACGCAATCCCCGCAACAACTAGACTTCTTACGCCCTCTACGCTGACGAACGGTAAATGTTGCAACTGGATCCACGAGAAACTTGGACAAATATACTTGCATACTGAGTGGACCCCCCTGGTTCAGTCATCTCATCTTATGCTGTTTCGTGTCGCACGAAATGAAATCTGGCTATATCTATGCCAGAGATCCTCTCTGCCTATGTGCCGGGTCTATAGGTATATATGGTCTAAGGTTTAAGGGAGGATTGTATTTACTAGGAATGTTTTTGAAAGCATAGCTGGCAGCTCTTATGTGTACGAATATATACCATGTGCTTGAAATGAAATAGGTTAGACAATATACGAAGTATTTTTAATATATCATGTCATTTTTCATTCGTAATAATCTAAGTACTGTAGCAAACAAGAGAAAGGTACGTTTTACATCTATATTTGCTTTCAGTAGTTTTATGTTTCTGTTTATATTATTTCGTTCCAAGAGATTACACGCTTATATTTATGTTACAGAATTAAGTATATTTAACGTATATTAATTTTAACAAAACATTCACATTGATTTTTTAGTTTACTGGTCATGCTGCAAAGAAAGGCAAAAAAAGCATCAAGAAATCTGTACCCGATGACAATGAAAGTATTGCTAGCACAGATGAAGAACTTGCAGAGGAAAACCAAGGGTATATGCATTACAGTAAATTTATATTAACAAAATTTAGGTATCCTTATGCGATATTATTATTGGTGTTTGTAGACGTCGGTCTCAAGAGTACGAAAGTGAGGAGGAAGAACAAGAAACTGCACAGGAGAAGCGTATACGACTGGCAAAAAAATATTTAGAACAAATTGAAGAAGAAGGTAACCTTTCAAAGAGATATTTCAAGAAAATGATGCTTTATCATATTCTAACTTTAGTTTGATGAAACGTAGAGAGAGATAGAGCAGAGTTTGAGCAGGGAGCAGTAACAAAAAGGTTACACGAAGAATATTTAGAGGAGAAAGGACGGTTAAGGAAAACTGTAGCATCTAATTACGTTGGTCACGACGAGCCAATTATTTTGAAGTGCAAAGAACACAAAAATTCTATCACCTGCATATGCCTATCTAGCAACGGAAAGTTCTTATACTCTGGCTCAAAGGACGGCAGTTTAGTGAAATGTATGTTACCTATAATTTAATCACCAACAAATACATAATTCTTTTCCTATTACTTTATCTTACTTTGTACTGTACATTAGGGTCTTTGAAAGAAACTACCAAATTAAAATCCATTAAAGGGAAGAGAAAGAATCAGGAGGAAGGAATGAAATGTGTACAGTGTATGGCTATTAGCACTGATGGCAAATTTTTGGTGAGACTATGTAAACAAATATGCTAAAATAATATATTTTGCAATAGACGAGCATACATAAATCAGAGTTCTCTTCTTTAAAGGTAGTAGGAGATAGTGGTTGCAAAGATATTAAAGTACTTTGCGCGGACACGTTGAATCATATAAAGAATTTGCAGGGTCACAGAGGTAGTGTGACTGGTCTGGTTTTTCGTAAAGACACGCATACGTTGTATTCTGCTTCTGAGGACAGAAGCGTGAAAGTATGGAATTTGGATGACATGGCATACGTTGAATCTTTGTAAATATTGTTTTTTAAAAATTTGTGCATTTCATCGCGTCTACATTTTGAAATGCTATTGTTTCATCTTTTTAATAGATTTGGGCATCAAAGTGGTATCACGTCGATAGACGCACTGGCACGGGAACGGGCTATCACGGGCGGTGGTTTCGATGGGACAGTCCGAATTTGGAAAATCGTCGAAGAATCGCAGCTCATATTTAATGGTCACGGTGGCAGTATAGACAGCGTGAAGCTTATAAACGAAGAAAATTTCTTCAGTTGCGGAGATGATGGACAGTTGTCTGTTTGGGGCTGTCTGAAGAAGAAACCTTTGTGTTCTGTACCAAACGCGCACGGGAGGGACGAGATGAATAATCAGCCAATGTGGATCTCGAGTATAACTGCATTACTCAATACAGATTTAGTCGCATCAGGTATCGCATATATTTTCCTCGACATATTGTGCAATATTATTTAAAGAAGAAGCGATCAATATTTTGCACTCGATATTGCAGGCTCGCGAGATGGTTCTATAAAACTATGGCAATGCAGCGACTCCTTCAGATCGTTGAATCCGCTATTTGAAATTCAGTTAGCAGGTTTCATAAATGCACTGCACTTCACCCCGGATGGAACACAACTGATTGCTGGCGTTGGTCAAGAGCACAGACTTGGAAGATGGTGGCGTATACCGGAAGCGAAAAATAGCATTATTATAATACCGCTAGTTCAGAGGAAAAATAAATAGTTTACGCAACAGAAACAGAAGAGAACTCAATTGTACAGAGTTATATATATATGTATATATGTATACATATATTATAGATATGCAGACTCTTGTATGTATAAAACACAGATCGTCCTTTACTTTTTTACTTCTAGTTTATTTTTTAAATGGTCATCGACGACTGCAGCGCCTCCGAAATCGTCAAGATCGATTTCCATTTACGATGGGTGTTAATGAAATAAAACAAATATTGGTCCACAGTACAAGTATTTATTTATTCTGTACAAAAGTTGAGTTATAAAATATTATGTCCCCATTTTAGGTCTTGTTCTTAGTCTTGTATACCATGCCGTCTTGAATTCGTTCGTATAATAACAATTATCGCCGCAGAGGACAGTTGCGCTTACGAGAAAGAAGCGGCTCGGCCATTGATTGATTTTCGTGCCACCGGTAACTTTCGTGTTAACCGGAGGGACACGGTGATCGATCGATCGACGTATCGTTCTCCCTTATTCCTGCATAAACGCGCGTGTCCTCGTGCGAATCTCGGGCTCACCGTGTACATATAAATCAAATCGACTTTTAATTCGCGTGGTTATTCGCGTCAACAAACGGTACAGCGAGTGTACGCTACTTCGTGTACATTCTTGCAATAAGTTTTCAAACGAGTGCGACAGTACGTAGGCCATCTAAGTAGGCCTTTTCTCATCGTTTCGTGTGCTCCATTTTTAATTACCTTCCCGTTTTATTCCGGCATTCTTTTTTCTTATGGTTAGATCTTAGGACGCGAGTGTGCCATTCCGCAGATAAGTCGAATAAGTCATCCCCGTTAGTTTTTACTTTCACTAAGAGCTCTGTATATGTAATACCTTACTCTGATACGTCCCGTCTAAAATGCTTCCTTCCTTCGTCCTCGTCTCGTTTCCGATTGTTTCAACTTCGCGGTCGTAACGATTCACACTCTTCGAATCGGGCATCGCACCCCCTTCCTTACGTTCCCCTTTCCCCGCCGCGAATCTATTCAACTCTTTCGTAAATCAGTCGAGAATTTATTATTAATCGAATCGTTTTCAAGCATCGTCCGATAATAAATATTTCCTTTTTTCTTTTTTTGTTTTTTTGTGGCTTCTGTTACTTAGTCGGTAGAACGCGAATCCACGATCCGTTTCGAGTGCTTGCGAAGGGAAGCTATGGCACGGAAATGGCACCAATTCACGCTAATTGTCGGAACTTATCTCTAACCGTTTATAATATATTCGCTTATCGTTGCATTTTTCCCAAATCAGAGGTGCCGTATGCATTTTTCCTGGCAGTTGAAGCACAATACGCGTGTAAGACAAAACTTATGATACAGCACGTTTACAAATATTTCTCTTAACAATCGTGTTGAATCGAGTTTGCCGCTTTCTTAAAAAGCTCACGAAACAAAATAAACGCTGCTACGCTTTGAAATTTTCTTATACTTTGTTTAACGCGATACAGAGGAACTGAGTTTTCATCATAGTCGTTTCAGAAAGAGACACGGTTCGGAAGTTCCACGACATTGATTGTTTTCAGGTTTTCACAACTTATTCTAAACGATATTTCCGTTGTGAGAAAATACAGAATTTTCATCGGACAACAAATTTCACGAGGAATACAATGTACATATATTTGCATAAGATGTTTCGCGAGAATGGCTATCCTTTTTCATCTGCAAGTTCTGTCTTACGTAATAAAAGTTCTGCACTGAAATCATTGTCGGTCGCGAGTCGTTTGGCGAGTCGAGAGATTCGTTGTCTGTGAAGCATACACGGCTAAAAACCTTAGGCGAATGAAATCGAGGCTTAATCGATTGGATCGAATCGACTGAAACAAGTGGCATGGCCGCGTGCCCAACGTTGGGGTGGCGCGTCTCGAAACATAATCATCTTCCTTCTCGGCATCGCGAATCGTGAGATTTCGTACACTACACGCCGCCGCAATTTTCCTATTATGTATACGCTATGTACATTCGATCCCATAAAGCACACGATATCCCATAGACTCGACATTCTTACAGTTACCATTCCGTATCGCTTCTCCATTACTTGAAGGATTATCCAATGCGTTCAGAATATGAAAAAGTCTCGTTGATATGTCCCGCTTAAGTGTAAATAATCATAATCAATCAATCGAGTCGACCAATCATGGATGTCTTACAGTTGAACAATCGAATTACGTCGATATACCTAGTATTTTTCGTACGTAGATTTTTCCAATAGGCAATCGAACAAAAATGCGCCGATTAGAAAGGATCAGTTCTTTTCGATCATCTTAATCGTCTACTTCAACGGAGTTGTTACTTAAACTTAAGCGATGAGTTGCACAAGTAATTCAGCTTTACGACGTTTGAATTTTTATGTTACTCGGTGGTTCTTTTTTTTTGGCAGTCGGTGTAAAAAACAAAATTGGATAGAGGGTGTAACATGCATAAGAAACATGGTATCGACGGTTTCCTTTGCGAATATTCGAAAGAACGTGCGATTTTCCGAATGATTCGCCAATTTTTCAAAGGATTCTTGTTAAACGGTGGATATTATGTGCTTTGCAAGATGTACTGCTCGTGAATGTAGCGCGTTCGTCTATGGGAGACGACGTTTCGGTTTCGATGGAACGAATTGGAGCGATTTCTATGATCAGTACCGAAAGACTCGCAAAATTGAAATATGCGATCGAACCGGACATCCGCTTTCGCCGCGAACTCTCACATTCCTCTTTCCCTTCGCACCCAACCTTCCCATTTCTCTTTCACATTCGTTCCGCAAGGTAGGACAACGAATAAATGTACGACTATTCGATAAATTTGTCAATCTTCCGAGGGCATCGATGACGATAATAATTGAAAATGGCAGTTTTCGATTCATTTCATTCGAAGTGTCGCACGACGCGAGAGGAGCTCGCGCGAAGAGGAACCTTTATTTGTTTCTGTGCGTTGGAGCCGGATATCGTTATCGCCGTGGCGCACGGTATCGCTGAAATAAAAAATCCGTCGAAATTCATTCGAATTCTTCCTAACACTGAGAACCACCGATTTCCAACAAAACGAAAAAAAAAGAAGAGAAAGGAAAAAGAAATGAAATAAGGAACGATACGAGACCCAATGTAACAATCGAGTTCCTCTCGCGTATCGCTCGTTTACAATCCTCTAAAGTGTAGTTACAGTAACGTTCAAGGATGCACACCTAACATCGATAAAATCTATCTGGTTAAATCAGCGTAACAAAGTGTGATGTCAGAACGTGTTTCCACCATGCGGTTTTCGAAATCATCGTCGCGTTTGCATTTGTACAAAAAAATATACGTTTATCTACCGGCTTGGATCCGAATGGTCCACGGTGCGTCTTGAAAATGTATCTCTCGAATTTAGGCAGGCAGGCAGGCAGGCAGGCAGGCAGGCAGGCGAGCAGGCAGGGCAGGCAGAAATCATTTAGAAACCGAGAGCTCGTCTCTTCTTCTCTCGTTCGTTTTTTTCTCTTTTCTTTTCTTTTCTTTTCTTTTCTTTTTGTCGCCGCTACGAATTTTTATTCCAGGAACACATTAATGCCTGTCAGAGATGGAACGGAAAGAGCGTGACACGCGATTTCCTCAAATCTACCCCGGCTATTCAAGCACCGTGAATCGTTCGGCTCGCAACCCACGCGATGGTGGCCCGTCGCTGATGATGGCGTTCAAACGCAAAAAAGGAAACCTGGCTTCTCATCGAATCCGCGGACTGGTGCTCGATACCCTGGTCTGAACCGCGTGGAACGTGGATCGCACGCATCTCGTCCACCGAGAGCATTTCCATTTTGTACTAAACAATTCGAGACGACTCGCGCAAGGTACTTTCAAAACGAAACGGCGTCGACGTCCGTCGACGGTACTCTCTGTACGTGTGTAGTAAACGTGTCTCTGTGTGTGGATGTGGATGTGTGTTCTTCACGTGTGTGATAAAGGGGGGACGTCCGGTCTCCCTGTCCGGCATTATCTTTTCATTTTTTTTTCTTTTTTTTTTTACATCGTAGCTTCGTTCTTTTATTTATACTTTTTTTTATTACTCTTCGGCATTAACTCTTTTCTCTCTTTCGCTTTCTTTTGTTTACTTTCGTTTTCCATCGATATATGTGACCGTATATCGACATACATAATACAATATACCTATTATAAATCCGGCGACGCCGACAAATCCACGTTCAGGCGTCGTCGACCCTTTCCTACTTTCCTCCGTCTCAGAGCGAGCACACGCGTTCTCGTGGCCGCCGAAAATTTGCCTTTCGCGTAATTTTGTGTATGTAGGAGTGGCGAAAATGTGGCGTGTGAACATGTAAATGGATGCCTTTCTTTTCCTTGTAGTTTCAGTACCGGGATGTCGCACATTTTTCAGCGTAATCGTCCTCGAGCGCACGATTACGCTGCTTTTTTATGCTCTAATGATTTTGCGAGTGCATGTGTATCCGTGTATATGTTTTGTGTGTGTGTGTGTGTGTGTGTGAATGCGTGGTCTTCCATGTACTTCATGAAGATCGATACTTTTCTCTTTTTTTTTAACGTTTACTCAGTGTTACGGTTAGCTGCAATTTTTTTGTCGATTATGTGTCTTTTTTCCGGTTTTTTGTCTGCTTGGACTGTTTAAATACTATTTCGCTACAAGTGGACTACCATTATGAAACTCTACGCTACTTTGTATTGTATTGTAATGCTTTGTAATGAACGACTGTACTGTACTGAACGTGCATACTTGGTGAGCACACGCAATCTATAAAGGGATCCCGTTTCACGAACGCCACACGTGGACCGCGCCGCTATCTACTGTCCTTTCTTTGGTATTCCTTTCGTTTAAACGTATACATATCTCGCTGCTAATTGTCTTCGTAATTACCCAGCTCTCAAAGTATAGCACAACCAAATACGCAAGGGAGAAAGAAAAAATGCGAATGAACCAATCCAATAGTTGCAAGTGCAAATTAATCGGATAAATTGTAATTTTCTCTTCTCTTCAAATCGTTTAGAACGCGACAGCGAAGATGGAGAAACAAATGCACCAAAGAAAAAGGATAAAATGGCGACAGGATGGCAACGCGGCGCCCCGTATACTCTCCGTGACTGGGACCGTATTGTGTCATGTAATGTACCTGTTACAAAATTAATATATGCAACTGTGAGAGAATTCATGACCTGGCTAAAAAGTGTGGTTCTGTATTCAAACGTTCTCGTTTAATTAGTACTTGTGTTCTCGGTTATGAGTAATAATCATACTTTAATAATAACCACTTCGAGTTCTTCCATCTTGTTAAAAATCTTAGACATCAACGTACATTCACTTTTATAATAAATTGTTATTAGAAACCTATCCTCGTTACTTGCTATGCATTTAATATAAATTTCATCGTGTTATCGTTATTGATCGTAATCTGGTATTTTTTTTTCTTTATATTTACAACGACGTACCTACGAAATCATCTCGATCCCTTTTTACGCTCGATAATCCGCGGCCTGTTTCTCATTACGCGGTGGATATAATTGAACCTCTATCTTCCTCTTGCTTTTCTCTTTCATTCATTCTCTCTCTCTCTCTCTCTCTCTCTCTCTCTTTCTCTCTCTCTTTCTTTCTCTCCCACCCCGTATTCGCTTCCCTTGTCTGTACTCGTTTACTCTCTTTTTTTCCTCGTTTACATTCCCCCTTTTAAAAAAAGCTCTGTCTTGAGAAGAGAGGAACAAGTCCTTCGCGTACGCAACGAGAGTACGTGCTGTATCTTCCTCGAAGACCTCTAATCTCCTTCGACATTGTTCCTGCACACGCACACGAGAGGATAACACAATGAAATAGCGAAAACGAACGATAGAAATCGCAATCGGGGAAACACGGGGATGTCTTTGGAATGAAACGTGAAACCTGTTCCTCGTTCTGTTCTTCGCGGATCTGCTTGGAAACGTGCTGCTTGCGACGTGTCTCTCCGTGTGCTAGTATGTATGTGTGTGTGTGTGTGTGTGTGTTTCACTCTTTCTTTCTCTCCTCGTCTGTGTATGCGTATGCTTGAATGCGTGTGTGCATGTACGGTACTTACAAGATTAATTGTGTGAAGGCTAATCTTAACGCGCGACCTAATTAACTGTTCCATTAGACGTTAAAATGATTCCTGTCCACATGTCGGTGCCATAACTCTCTAATATATCGAATATCTACACATTACATTCTACTAACGATTTAAATACTTCAGATGACGCTTGTTCCTGGCTTGCTGGATAAAAAAATATCTTTCCCGAGGAGCAGCGTTTCACGTGTGTGTGTGTGTGTGTGTGTGTAAGTGCGTGTGTGTATGTGTGTGTGTACGATCAGTGCGACGAGGGGGTGATTGGGTTCGTTGCAGTGGATGCTGGTTTTGTTGCGGGTGCTTTGGAACGGATCTTAACAAAACAGAAGAAGGAAAGAAAAATAAAAATGAATTGCAGTGAGTGACCTTGTCTATTTTCTATCGATAGTTCGAGTCTATATTATTGTTATTACTATTATTCACCTATCGTCCGTAAAAATGAGTACCATTCACAATGGATTCTATGTAACGTTGCTGCATTGCTATTGCATTTATGTAATTCTTCTTTTCTTTTTTACGGGCGTCCTTCCGCTGATTCTGATTAAATTCGCTACCGAGGCGATCGATATCCGGTGGCAAGGAGGACAGGGAGGGTTGGAGTCGTCCGTTGCATCCACGATTCCAACGATGTGAAACGCGTCGCGTACACGTACACAAATGATACATATACGCGTGAAACGTAATCGCGCCGCATCTACGTACCATGTATCGCGCCCGGCTTTCCCCGTTCACCCCGGCGGAAATAAAATAAAACTCTGAGAGACCCGCAAAACGAAGTTGTTGTATGTACGTACGAGAAACATTTTGTACATCGCGTGAATGCTCCTACGGTGAGGACAACGACGAACGTTACATCTATGAAGGATCGTGAACGCTACTAGGGCAAAACTGATCTACGGCTGAGGCGTTACGCGAACGCTTTCTTTTTTCTTTTATTACACTGTGCAGGTGATTGTCTTTGGGTTTTCGATTTGCGGGTTGGTCAGCGATCGAACGTTTCTACGACTAGAGAAAACTAAAACGGGGACGTACCTTGTAAAACGCGACGCGAATGGGAACGAAATATGAAAGGATAGATACAGTGGAAAAAAAAAGAAATATATATATATAGAAACAACAGATCTGAAAATTGTTGAAACGTGGACGCAGGACATCGATTGCTGTCCTCCCTCCCTCTCCGTCGATCGCTCGTACGATTACGGATTGCTATTGCGATTAACACATGGGTCGTAAAAGTACAAACTGTAAACAGACAGGCGAACGGACAGACAGACAAACAGACGTGGATCGGAGGCATGTAATACTTAGGCTTACAATACTGTATTGGATAACATTATACACGCATTCAATTTCCGACGTTCCTCTCAACATTCCCGGCTGATCGTTGTGTCGTTGACCCTCCTACTTGGTTGTCGCGTTAGTAATCAAGGACCATGATGAACCATCGATGAACGATGAAAACGAGTCGGTCAATCGAGCAGCCTTCAGGATACATTTCATTTTTTTTTTATTAACTACGATTCGGAATTGGGGTCGCTGTTACTCTTTCGCTTTCTCTCTCTCTCTCTCTCTCTCTCTCTCTCTTTCTCTCTCGCATTCTCATTCTCTCGTCATACGATACAGATGTATCTTTCTCCGCATACTCGTATTTACAATAATTCGTTACTCTTCTAGTCGCCATTCGATTCATCTTTTTCCCTTGGCCGACACGAGACAGCTTCTGCTCGCCGTTCTTCTCGCCTTTATATCCTCGGATGATTCTCGGTTCTCCGCGTTAAGCTCCGTTCACACCGTTCTCCGCGAGTTACTATCGCGTCGCTGAAATAGCATTGAACAGAATTCCTCGCTCGTCGAGGCTAGTCGTGAATCTAATTGAGGCTCGCGAAGCAATGAATAGGCCGACGTTGTTTTGGCGGGTAAACAGTTTCAGTTTCGAATGAAACTCGCTGGGCAAAAGTTCGTAGTGATCGCGCATGCGTGTCGCGATGCGCGAGATTCAATACGAGAATAATGATCTTACCTCGATTAATGCTCAACGGTTATTATGGATATATGGCAGTACTGTGTTCGGCAGAGACAACTGTGTGTCGACAGATCGTCGAAACGCGTTTAACAGAGAATGTCGAATTACGTTTGGTTGCGTTTGCAGCGGGAACGGAGTTTGAACGCATGCGCAGAGATCGCTGTCGTCGCCGCGCGCATCGCAAGCCCGAATGGCCGCGCGAACGGCGGGCGCGTGTGACCGCTGTGTGTTGTGTGAATATCATTTAATCCCGTACGATTGGCAAACAAATGCGAGCTGCACGCGTGTGTGGAAACGAATGTATCCGGCGAACAATAAATAGAGTGCAAAAGAAGATGGCGAAGAAGATACAATGGAAACAAGCGGTCACAACGGCAAACCGGTCGAAGCCCGCGAGACAATTCGGCAAGATGTCGGATCGCAGGTATGTCAACGAGATCCGAGCGCGTGTGTTACACGAGGAAATCTAAAAGAGGAGAACAACGAACGCCGGTTGATTCGATGATGACGGACGAGCTGATCGTTTTCTCTTTATGCCTGCGCACGCTTTATATCGCGTCCGCGTCGTGTCGTGTCGCCTAAACCCCCGCCGAATACGCAATTTATTCGCTAGTGAAATTTGATATTTTTACTAGTAAATATAGAATATCGAGTGTGATTATTCGTAGCGTAATGATAGCGGAGAATAAATATAATACAGATCTATAGATAGAGTTCGGTATGGTACAACTATGATACAAAAATTTCATCGTGTCTCGCTCCGCGATCAGTCTCTCTCTCTTTCACGCATGCGCACTCGCTCGTTTTCGGCAATCGACGAGGTCCGACATCGAAGCGAGGAATTATTTTTCTCGTGCGTCGATGAGGCTGCTTCGGTCTCGTGTGCCCGTGAACGCGAAACACGGTCTCGCCGGAACATAACAATGGTTCGTCGCACGTTTTACTGTTTTATGACACTGACGATCCCGCGAGGCGATCCTCGGTGTGGTCTCGCCAAACAGAACAACACACACACGCACACTGTTCCCACGCACACTGTATATCGCACTCTTTCCACGTGTGTCATATATAAGATTTTTACCTAGTATACGGCACTCTCTTAAATCCCCTCGCCCCGGATTGGGGGGCGAGGGCCACTTGTACATATTCATTAGGAATTTATTTACACGCGTGCTAATTATCCTGGTCGCGATCGTTCAGCCCGTCGCGAACGGTCCTTCGTTCATCGACCGGGATATCGTCGTCGTCGGTCGGTCATCGATTCGATTGTCCAACCAAACCCGGTTAGACATTCGATTCGACTGTTATCTGAACTAATTAAACAATTAGTTCTCGATTCAATGCCCAGTGCATCGCGAGACAGACAGCGTATCTGTGTATGGACGTGTTTGTACCGAGAAGAAAGACTGCCGAGAATTCGGTTAGTCAGCTTTTGGTTCGTCAGTCGCTTTTGGTTCGTCGTTTGTGGAATAGAATGTGTATCCAGATCCGTTAGAAACGAACGGTTGGTTCGTCAATGATCTCGAGGATCGTTCTCGAAAATGGCCTCGAGTTGGTCGGTAACAAAGGACCGTTCGCTCGTCCATCGACATCCTGCGGTCGTACCGATCGATCGAGGATCGCGCGGGAGGTTCGAAACGGTTTCCCTGTCCCCCCGGCAGCTGTCTCTGGCGTCTCGTGCCCTGCTAGAGAATAATTAGCACGCTGTTCACGACTTCGTTTCACGTTTTCCTCGTATTTCGAATAAATATCTAGAATTAGCGTAATGATAAGAAGGACAACCAATACGACTACCATTTATAGTAGTGATAATAGTGGGCATACTATAATAGTGTCTAGTAGTAGCGTTTTTTCACCTCGTTTCGCCTTTCTTTCGTCTTTGTAATCTTACTATCTACGTCCTCGTTCATCCTTCCTCTCGTCTTTTTCGTTTATTATTCTCCCGATAGTTTTATCTTTTGCTTTTAGTTTTTACTTCAATATGGCGTTGCTGCTCGTGTGTCGTGCTGCGTGTCTCTTCTCTCGACGGTTGTACATATGTATACGCTGATCGTCTTTCAATCTTTTTTTACGTTCCCCAAACCCATATATAACGTTCTTCGTGTCCTTTTTGTTTTCATTGATTTTTTCGGTTTTATCGCGTCTTCTCGCGTCTTCTTCACGATTAAGCTTTCCCGTTCTCTCTCTCTCGAGGCAGTCCGACCATAAATCGTGCGCGTTTTACTATTCACGATCGAGGGGCGGCCGCGCGGGGCTACGCGCGTGCCTCAAGAAATTAATTAAACGTAGGATAATCACAGAAAAAGGGGTTTCGACGTATGGGATATACGTTCTCGTCGGAAGCGCCGTCGCTTCACCGCAACAATTGGGACAGGAGCGTGCTGATCACCAGGCTTCCCGTCACAACCACCAACAGCTGGCTGTACCGATCCTGAACTCGGCTGGAACTCGCCCCGTTGTAGGTCAACTCTTCGTTCTTCACTACTTCGTTCGGGTGGTCCGAATACTCTTCTGTTGGCACAAAAAGAAACCATTATTAACTGCTCGCTGCGCCGTTCCAAAATGTCAGGTTCACGAGGACAAGAGAATCTGATAGCAAGTCGATCGACCTGTTTGGGAATCTTTAAAACCAGGGTGTCTTCGGGACACCCACAAATACTAAATAACCCGATGATCGATGGGAGGATATTCGGAAGAGTTATCCTTCGACGCTTCTCGAGAATTTACTCGATTTAACGTATTTGAATTCGATTAGTTTTGAATCAAGATATACATAGTTTGAAGTGGCCACAACAACTGGCAACAACTGCATCTAGTTCAGGATTGAATTTAGTTGGACCAACACTCTTGAGAGTACCTACTTCTAAATGCAAGTTAAAGTCAAATTATCTCTCGGTCCAGCTCGTTTAACTCAAACTGCATCTAACCAAAGGGACAATCGGGTCAACGTGTCTGAAATATAACATGTATGCGCATTGCTTTACAAAATTAACAGGATATATTATCTTTTCGCAAAACCCAAGCTTTTCAAGACTCTCGAACATCCTGAACTTCCAATCCGATCCTATCGCGCTTCTTCGAAGAGCGTCCACAGCCGATGAGAGACATTTACAAAAATGACTGTTTCCCCTTTCCTTTTAAATGATATGCCGAGTTCTATTAAATCGTTGATACAACGTTGTAAAATTTATCTAGTGTCTTGTAATTTCGGTGGGAACATCGGAGGATCGAGAAAAGAGATTGATGAATTAAGCGAACCGACTCGAGTAATTTCAATTGGTCAGCTTGCGAATATAAATTCTCGGTCGTGTGGCGATCCAGCGCAGCAGCGGCACGGCTGGTTAAGGAGCGGCGCAGCTTATCGGTAAAATGCAAATGCAATGCACGTGTCCGCGCGCGCGCGTGCGTTTCAAAGTCGAATTATCATAGGTGTCGACGTAAAAAGGGCGAGCATCGAGTCGCATCCGACAGATGGTTCAGTCATCGAATTCAATTCCCCGTTTTCATCGGACTGTTCTCTATCTGACACGCGCTCGCTCGCGCCCACAGCGGTGCTCCTTTTAATCTATTTAACCGTGCATCCTTTCGCGCGCACGCGCTCGAAACATCGATACCAGTAATCGACGCATCGGCTCGATTTTTTTCGCTACTGTAATTGAAGAAAATTAAGATACTCCGGCCGATGCGAGCGGTCCATAAATTATTTTTTATGCGGGCAAAAATTTATTTCTGGGCGTTACAACGCCGACAACATTCGGCGATCAGTGAGGTTTCACGTGCGCCGCGCGGCCGACGCGCGCTTTAATAATCACTCTTTTCGATGCAATTTAACTGGAGGCGCATCGGCTGGGTCCGGTAATAAGTAGAACAAGGTACTCGGGGACGATAAAAATTTAAACCTCATTAAAATTTATTCGCTCGTTATTTACTTTATCCGATTTAATGCGTCCGACCGATAAGCCGAATGAATTACGTAAAATGATTGTTTGGCACGCAACGGACCGTCACGTTCAACTACGTAACGGTAATTTAATGAGTGGAACACACCACCGAAACCGGTGACGCTCTCTCCCCCGTCTAAACGATCGTGAAGGACAGGAGAGAACGCACCGCGTACACGGAAGAAGAAGAAGAAGAAGTGGAAGAGAAAACTAAAAAAGAGAACAAGAAAGAAAGAAGAAGAAGCGCGAGGATCTCGTGACTATGCGCGCCGTCTCGAAAAGGAGAAATATCAATTACGTGGCGCTAATAACGAACCCCGACGCAACCCGGCAATTCTGCCTCCGAAAGAAAGATTTACATAAGATAACGAGCAGTAAAGTCGTCGGGGACGAGTGGTTTATCTTAATTTTATGCAACAGTAATTCCGATACAAAGTAATAATTACCAGTACGGCAAAAAGGAACCAACGATTAAAGACACCTCAACCGAGCGGTGCAATTGCAAACGCGGTGCGCGTCCACCCGGCAAACAGGGGACTTGCCTTTCTCGCAATGCATCACGGGAGCAAGTCCTCTTTGCGCTTCGACATTCAACCGACTGCGATGCGACTCGAATTTATGTTATCATCGGGGCTTCCGTTTCCGATAATTAAATCGGGCCCGGCTATCGAACGATCGAGCAAGATTTCCAAGACTAATTTGCCAGCGACCGATAGCTCGCGAAGCTCTCTATTTCGACGATTTTCGCGGAAACGGCCGACGATATGATCGCCTCTGCCTCTGGCTGCGTCAGTCAACGAGACCCGTCGCGGTGTAATTAATTTCCGCCGTGAAAGAAATCCCAGGGCCGTGATGAATGATTCCGGGGAACATCCAGAAATCGTTTCGTTTCGCGGAAAGGATTCGCGTTCATCACCGATAAACGGTGGAGGAGAGACCCCCGAGCGGCCCCCTCGGGGCGGTTTCACGGACAGAGCCCGGCCCCGATTACATATTGTGCGCGAGGCTGATTCATATAGTTCCTATCTTTCGATCCTGGAAATCGGGCGCCAATCTCCGAGTGTGTCCGGCTTGAAAAGACTCTAATTCACGTGGCTGTAGGTACTCTCGCTCCCCCCCCCCCCTTCCGCAATTAATGTCGGTGAACGGGGTCCCAAGGAAAAATCGCTGGCCAAGATAATGGTCACGAGGAGCATCGAGAAACTCGTTTCGCGGCAAAGGGAGCAGGTGGCGAGGCGCTGTGTATACGTACTGTTCTTCTTCTTCTGCTCGGTCTTGGGCGGCAAGGAAGACGGCGGTCCATTGTGAATCGGAGGCTGATGCGGATGCACGGGGTAGATAGCCGGAGGGGGCGCGTGGGGCAGGGTCGGCGCTGCCGTGGCCGGTTGATGATGATCGTGATGATGATGAATGTTGCCCCCTGGGTAGAATCGATCTCCGCCCTTGAGGACGCTTGGTGGTGGCTGGGGTGCCATTCCGGCGGCTCCTCCACCCAAAACTGCGGTGCTGGTCGAGCTGCTGCTTGGCACGGTGCTGCTGGTCACGGGCACGGCTGCAACGACACGTAAAAAATTACATTTTCACTCTCCCCATCTCCCTCCCCCCCTCTCTCTCTCTCTGTGTGTGTGTGTGTGTGGGTCTTTCTCTCCCTCTGCGCAGCCGGTTATCGCGGCTTCGTCTCAGACATTGTCCGATCCGTGAATATTTTTTGAGCAATCGCGTGCCGCCGGAGTTACGTGGCCGTCTCGTTCAATTTCCGGTGAGTTTTATTAATGGCCGTACGCGCATTCATCGCAAAATAAAGTATGAAACTACTACCACAAAAGTATGATGTTGGCAAAACGACTGGGATATATGATCAGACGCGAGCTTTATCGATCTACTGGGGAGAGGTCAAGGATCGGTAGGTAGAGGACTGTGAAAGTTTCGCTCAACGGATCGAGGAAACGAGTCTCGCCCGCAATTTCGTGTGATTCGATTATACTCGCCGTTACGAGCGACAACGGCGTTCTCGGACGGATGATTTAGGATACCGTTCCCGTGCAATTTCGGTTTCGGCAACGACCGAGTTTTGCGTAATTTTCGGCGCGTTCCCCGAGCCGGAGCCTCGCGGACGTAGAACCGCGTCGACGACCAGCCATAAACGCGGGCCACGATAGAATCGCACATCGATTTCAATTACCGGTGTGCACTGCGCACAGAGGACGCGCGTTCGGTATTTTAACGCGGCGTCCGCGTATCGAAATAGACGCGGTTATGATTGCGGTCGTTAAATTTTATTTAATCGCGTCGGCGATCATTCGGCGTTGCATGCCGTGTGTATGACGTCCGTATACATAATAATAGGAGCGCGGGTAGCCGCCAACGTTACAGTTATAGCCGTAAACGTGGTGCAGTAAAAATCTGATACGAATTTACGTAACCGTGACGCGATATTGCATCGGAAGTCGCGGCCGCGGCCGCTTCCGCGCGAAAGAATGAATTTTTATCGGAAGATACTCTAACTACGACAATTCTTGTCCGGACTCGCGTATCCGCCGTGTGTCTACGAACAAATGGAAATAAAATCTCTATGCGCGCGATGTTACGCCGAACCGTGACTGCCGTAAAAGAAAGTAAGGATTCCTTTAACGGAATATCGCCCGAGGAAGCGCCGATTCATCCGCGTTCAGGGGATGTTCATGTCCCCGTGGACCGGTGAGAATTAGCTTCCATCGTGGAAATAAAACCGAAAATTAATTCCCCGTTTTCACCGGCTAATTGCCACCGTAAACGTCGTGCGTCGTGGTCGCGAGGCATCGGTGTGCAGAGGAGCGCCTGAAATTTTCCGCGAGATTAACATTTCTCGCGGTTCGTGACCGGCGATAGTAATCGTAGGCCACGGTGCTCGCGCGCTCGAACCGAGCGAGGTCCACGCAAAGATTATCCACCGGCCAACACGCGGGGATTTCGAGGCCGTGAGTCCCGTGGAATCCTGAATGCCCGACGCCGAAGAGTTCAGAGTTCTCGGGCAGCGAAATAGCTAGTCATTACGGCACATGAATCGTCTCTGGCGAGTGTCGGGGAGGGGGGCGGTGGTAGCGAGCAGAACGAGGCGGAGGTGGTGCAAGGAGGGCGGCTGGAACGAATTAGGGAGAGTGGAGAGACCGGACTAGAATGAAATAGTGGAATTTATTGTGCTCTGGGACACAGCGTTAGCTTCCCCCTCCCCCCTCCCCCCCGCCCCACCTAACCGCAACAAATGGTGCACAGTAAGAATTATAATTGATAGGGATTATTTAAGAGGGGAGACGCCAGAAGAAACATTGGAGCAGAGGGACCAGTTCAGAGGACAGCCAAGGAGAGAAACAGCCGCTGACCGGCTGGCACAAAAGTTGTTCCACTTTAGAACTGATCACGGGATAATGAATTTATGGCGCGGTCCTCTTCCGATGCGTATTTTCTCTAACTTTGGATTAGGGTGATCGGATGTTTAAAACGTAGACAGTTCGTGGAACGACTTTTTCGAGATTGGTGTTCGTATCTGCCGGGTCCTAACCCGGTAGGAATACGATCTTGAGATAGATCCGATTCGTTCTCTAAGCGTAACTCAAAATCGGGAAATTTACTTGAACTGTAACCCTCGAATGTTCTTCGGTGAAAAAAATTTTGCCATTTCTGAAAATCTCTCGGAAAAATTTTACTATGGAGTAAAATGCTTCGTTTCTTTGCATCGATTGGTTGATTCAAAGTGTAAAGCGAAAATGGGAAAAGTATCGTGTCGGACCTTTTGTCCAAGCATTTGTCAGGATGGGGGGATCGAATATTGTAAAATATGTCGAGAATAGTCTGCGTATTGTTTGGATGTAGCAAAGAAGCGTCTGTAGTACTCACAGTTGTTGCGCGAGGTCGCGGAGGACGACGAGGTGTCAGCTTCGTTGCCGCAGCAGACTTTGAACACGACTTTCATGTTGTTGCTGGAGCACCTTCCGCCGATGCGCTTGTGAAGGTCCTCCTTGGACGAGGTGCTGATGAAGTAGTAATCGTGTCCCGGTAGGAACTCTAGTCCTCCGGGTTGCGGTGTGAACGGCCTGAAGGTGATCGTGAAGTACATCGTCTTGGACGGCTTGTCGCAGACCGCTATCACCCGCGGATTCGGATTCGTTATCCGACATGTTTCGTACTCCTCCTTGGACACCTACGGAAACGGATCGGACGCGTTGTAAACTTCTGTGGCGAATCAATTGGCGACGCTTCCGGTTTGCAGCGAAACCGGCCGTGTCGAGAGAGAAGGAGGAAAAACGTGCTCTTTGTTTTACGTCTCGACGAGCACGGTGTTTGCGGAGGCAGAGCGCGCAGTCCCACAAAAGGACATTAATCGTTGATTGACTACTGTGAAAGAAGTTGCCGTCGCGTCGGATAGTCTGCGTGGCCCGGGGCTCCGGAGGAAGCTGATTTCTGCTACTCGACTAGTTTCGCCTCGCAAGACACGGTCAACCGGAGAAATAATGTCTATTGTCGGGGCCCGATCGCCGCGCTATCGAGACAATGCGAGGGGGATGATGGGCGTCGAAGCGGTGATTAGATCTCGACGATGATTCGTAAGTTTGTGCTTACGTCTGCGCCGCCGGACGGTCCCGGGATCGACGATAGTAACGCGAGAGGGGAACTTTCCCCGAAGCTAGCAACAATTTGATTCGCGAGATGTTTTTCTCACGACTACCAACAGCGACCGAGCAACCGAGCGTGCTCTATTATTTCAGGAATCGCGGCAACGATATTCCGCCCGTGAATATTTTTAAGATGAGTCGGTGGTGGTGGTGGTGGTGGGGGTTGTGTAGCAGCCCCTCTCGGTGGCAGAGCGGTGTTAAAAGTTGGCTCCGAAGCGGAAGTCGATCTTGGGGGTCCGCCGCGGCGAGCGAGTTAACGAACGAGTTTCGAGTAGCAACAGCTGTCTAAACATCCACGGAACACCCTTTGACAATTTTTTCGTTCGTGTAATGGGCCGGCAGTCCCGTAACTCGATTTATATCTGCCGATCCCAGGACATGTGGAGCGGCGCATAATATACACAGCGTCGCGACAAACTTTTACCGGAAGGAGAATTGAATATATTCGCGGTCGAATCGCGTGTACTTACGTTGTAGATAATATACTTCTCAGCGTCGTCGTCATACGTCCCCGGTTGGTACACGGGACATATTATATTCACTTGGTCGTATTCGAACGCCGCGTTGTTCTTGTTCACGTCTATTATGTGATCTGTGTTGTCTATTCGAAATCTGCAACAGAAAAAAAGGACCGTTAGCAACGCCGCTCAATCATAGATACATACAAATACATGTGTAATGTTTCGAAGCTTTGAAAATGCAATCAAGGAGCTTCGCGTGAAGAAAAGGCATTTTATCTGGAGTGCAATGAGCGAGAACCTATTGGCATTAGAATCGTATGTAACCGAGCAGACGCAAATCAGGAACGTATCGTGAATGGCAAAGGGTTAATATATTTTTATAGCGAACGAAGAGTTCGTCGTTGAACATGGTCGAGCCTTTGAAAAATGAATTCCGGGATATCCGCGCGATGAGTACGAACATTAACGACTACGTTCCGTTCGCCACGGGATGTCGACGCGGGAGGGAGCACAATAGGTCCGGCCGTTTCCGCGTATCGGTCGCTTGGAAACGAGGGTATCCATGAAACATTCGCGAAATTCCGACGCCCCCGGAGGTTCCTCACAGGGAGTACACGGTTCCCTCTGGGTCCGTCGGTAGCCAGGTCAGGAAAGAGAGAAAAAAGAGAGGACGCGCCGACTCGCCCTCGTAGGCACCCAATGTCAGATAGGCAGGCGCCCATGGTGTCGGGACCCCACGTAAGTGTACATACGGCTTCTGCGCGTATGTACACACATGTACGCACACAGGTGAGCTTGTATGTACAGGTTCGGTTGTATTATGTAGCGGAGCTTGCTGGATACTTGGCGAGGATGAAACGAAAGGTCGGCGAATATGTAGAAAGGAAGGTAAAGAAGAAGAAGAAGAGGAAGAAGAAGAAGAAGAAGAAGAAGAAGAACCAGAAGAAGAAGCAGAAGAAGAGGAGGAGAAGGAAGGTGAAGAAGGTGGAGGACGGTTCCTATATAACCGGTTCTTCCCAACGGCGCTCACATACGGCAATACACGTCCGTTCCTCCACGTTGCACCGAGCACAGTAACGTCTCCTGCTGTTCACACCGCCCTATTTCGGGTCTACGAATCGGCGCAACGACTATTTTCTCGGTTCTCGCGGTCGCTCCACTTGTTTCGACCCCATATTTATTTTCCTTTCGCCGGCTCGCCTCTGCCACGTACGACCGTGCATGCCCGCCGAGTATATTTGTTCTGGGTTACATAAATTAGATACGGACGTGCGATGATGCGCGGCGTCCACGGGAATGTTCGGGCACCGTTGAAATACGGTTTCCCTGTTTTCTTAACGCTCGAACGGACCAACTCTCGGACCGTTTCTTTTTCGCGACGTTTAATTTAATTCCATCGTGAAGGCCTGGCCGACGACGCCGCAACGCAAGCGGACCGATCGTCGCGTTATCGTGTCAATGTTGGGACACGCTATCAATGATACTCCAGCACCTACCGGATGTTGCAACATTATATCATGTATAAAACGGAACATTTATTAAACGGAATGTTTCGTATTAAAATACAACAAGGAATCGGACACGAATTTCTGTAATTATAAATCTAAGACCTAATTATAAATATTCCAAAAATTTCATCTAAAAGTCGTATCACTTGGGAAATGATCGAATAAAAGTGATAAAAGAGATGCGTTACAGTAAGATGCGCTGCAAAGAACGCATATTAACGACGTTGTCGGTACTCTGCGGATTATTTCATTTGTCAGCGATGTTAATATATACTGACAGAGAGAGGTAAAATATCATCGAATTTCATTGTATGTTATTGAAATGCATAAACGTCGGTCTGGTTGCTAATGGTTCGATTAAAGTAATCGAACGCACCACGCGGAGAGCAATGACGTACAATTTCGGGTAATGAATAGCATCACGCAGTAATATTACTCGTTACCTCTAGAGGTTCGTCGCTAAGAACTAGTATCCGCTCATGGGGACCTAGTGGATTTAGTTCTTAAAGCTATTATCTTAATACCAGGATCCATATTTAGGGTCTAAATCACTGGTATCATCATAAATTACTGGTGTCCGCAGAGTCTGCCAGTACCTAAACGAGCCGGGGTACCTGGCAGGTTTCAGAGTTTCAAAGTTCGCCAAGTTCTGTTTGCTTGTAAGAACGCGACGTTTCGGTCTCCGGGGTGCGTACACGCGCAAAGATGGTTCACCGCGAGTAATTTCGTTTCGCGGTGTGCGAGCACGTTTTGTGCTTTCTGTTTAGGTTTCGACGTTGGTGTGTACTGGGGAGAGCAGCCTGTAAAGCTCTCCATGGCGGTAAAACGCGGGCGTCGAAAACGCGTCCCGACGTTTCGGAGCATTAACGGACAATCTCGTAAGTGGGCGTGTAAGGGCTCGAAAATTGGAAGGTAGGCCGGGCCTCGACCAAATTAACGTTTGGCGATAATATCCGCTCTCTCTCGGTGCCCGGTGCCCGGTGCCCCCATGTCGGCCAGTCGCGTCGGCTCTCGGTGTACCCACCCTAAGCGCGCAACCAACGCCAACAACCTCGGGACCGAGAGGAAGACCGAGAGAGGCACGCGCACACAACCGAGACCGGTCACGCTTGTGTTCCTGTTCGCTTCGAGGATGGCGTGTATGTGTGTGTGTGTGTGTGTGTGCGTCGCGCGTGGGTGTATAGGACATTTCAGTCGCAGCCCGGCCATTCACGAATTTATTAGACACCGTATACGTACGATCGTGGCCCGAATTACTCGCGATAAAAGCACGGCATGGCTCCTTTTGGTACTTCGGGACGGGCAGCTCCGTTTCCACGGAGGTTGATGTACCGTGGCCGTCTTGTTCCCCGGTCGTCGACGCGTTAATGGCGGCGATGCGCGGTGAATTGTGATGTATAAATTTGCCGGAGGATTCCGTTTTGAAGGAAACCCGCTCTCCGAGAGCAGTCCCTTTCCTTCGAGCTCTTGTTCGGCCAACGGAATGAAATACGAAAATTATGGCGAAAGAACGCCTTCGACTCGATACGCCGAGAACGTGTGCGTGTACACGCGCGATATTTTCTTTCCTCTCGGTATTAGGATCTTGTTAAATAAGAAAAAAAAAAACATTACGACACGGTATTACCAATCGCGTAGACAGCCAACAGGTATACCGATTACGCGGAACACGCGTCTCGGCCTCTCGTCTATTTGTTATTTTAATCCCGGCTCGAATTATGCCCGATGAAAGCCTGTTATTGCATGTTACGGTACTTAGGACGCGATCCTTTTAACTCGAAGACTAGAGGCGCTTTTGGTACTCTTGCTGGTACAGCGTATAATGGCTGTCTCTTGTATTACGATCGTCGACGTGTTATTGGTAGCCTTGATGTGTGATTTAAAGGTTTCCCCGGCGGGAACGGTGTCATTTGCATATACCTACGTATTCGTAGGATCTCTCTCCGAGGACCCTCGTATTAATGCGATACGTTGCCTTGGTTCTCAACAGTTCTTTTCTGGCCTTAGGTAAATACTTGGCATGAATATGTATGGGCGAGTCTCCGGTGACCCTTTCGAACCTGAAACCTGTGGCGTCTCTAAATATCGGGGGCTCGCGTGGACAACGTTTTCGTCCACCTAATACACACGATAATGTTGCACAGACTGCGGTTGTTGCACACAGGGTTCGCTACATACATCTCACCCCGCAACCATTAAAACGATCAAAAATCACTTGGAATCATCCGCGAAAATTATCGAAAGTTTGTCGACTGAATGCGTAGAATTTTATAAAGCGAACTTTATACAGCTCAAAGTTTTTCTGCTTTTCTGTTTTTCTGTTCTGTTCTGTTTTCTGTTCGCATGTAAACACTGTCCCTTGAAGGAGACGAACCGAAGGTATGCGTTGTCTCAAAGTTGTTTTTTTCAAAATTTGACAAATGTAATTGTTTTTTAACGAGCGAAATGAATTAGTGCAAATGAAACACAATTCGGGTAATTCCAATTTAACTCGAACACATTTGGCCCGGTGAAACCTAATGCAATTACACTTAATAAAATTTCGTTGGACTCCGCGAAAGGGGCGAACATGTTGAAAATCTCACAGAAACCAAGCTTTACGAGAGGTTTGGCGATAAATAAAATTTGTTTGCCGTCTAATACGACGTTAAAGCTTGCTAGAAGATTACTCGGTGTTCTCGCGCGGATGTTCGAACAGCTAATGAACATTCGGTTACCGATGAAACGGTCTTTATTGGCGATCTCGCGGGACCGACTGTATTTACGGAGTCCGGTTCCGAGCTGTCCGCGTTTATTCGTAATTTCCGCGTCACATGTATAATACGGGCACCGCGGCTCTCTTTCACCGGTGAATCGTGTCGCCGGTGCTAATTGCTTCGACGGGTAAATGCCTATAAAATCCGCGGAGCGCCTGGCAGAATTATTCGAGAACCAATTATTGTTCGACATATCCTACCCCTTAACCGTCTTCATTAATTCCCACTACTGTCCGGCCGACACCAATCAACTACCAAATAAAACCTACGTAAGGGTCCGCCTAATTGGAACAACGAAAAAGTGGGCGTGCACCGATCGTGGACCTCCATCGTTTCGGGACCCCTGGAAATTCCTGCTGATCGTTCGCCGAGATCAATTTTATCCGTCACTCCTTCTTTCCTTTGCCTACGCGTCTCTCGTCTCGTTCGAGCAGGCACAGCTCGCGTACGCATACACAGACAGAGAGAGAGAGAGAGAGAGAGAGAGAGCGCGCGAGAGAGAGATGCATACAAATTGTGTACCGGCACATGCACGTAGGATACGCACACGAGCGCGTGCACACCGTGTCCAATCCTCATTTCCCGTTTTCAAACGGCGCGCGGCGAGAGTAGAGAACTCTATCGTTTCTCTTTCTCGGCCGATCGCGTTAGAAAAAAAGAAAAAAGGAGAAGGAGAGGTCTGGCGCGTAGCCGAAGCTAAAAAGTTATCGCTTCGAGGGCCGCAATTACGCGAGATTCCTATCGGCGTAATTACCGTCGTTCTTCCCGCGGTTCACGGTATTCAAGGATCTCGGAAAGGAACGCCGGGAAGCAATAGAAATCGCAGGACGATCGACGCAGAAACGACACGGTCGTTTCTCGTGGCCTGCAAAAGGAGCCTTTTTAATCATCGATCCCTGACCTTCGTTTCGCCGTGTTAACGAACATCCTCGCGAAGGAATAGAACGGTTTTCAAAGCACGCGAAACGTCGCGTCGTCGTTGTCCGCGTTGCAGACGGGACAAAGACTTTACGAGAAACGCAGAGAAAGATATGCTAACCGGGACCGCGGAGGAAGCGGAACAGAGAGGCGAAGAGGAAGGGAACCGTGGAAATGCGAGAGAAAGAACGATCACGGGAGCGAGATGGACAACAGAGGCAAAAACAGAGAAAGAGGGACGAGCGGAGAAAGCGCAGGCTTATGCACTAACTATAAGTGGGATATTCTGGCAGGAATATCAAAGCTCGCGTGCTGCGTCAAAGCGGCCAGACAGGGATGGTAAAACTGAGCACGAGGGAGGAAGAAAGACCGAGGGGAAAACTGGAAAGAGACCAGAAGCGAAAATGCTTCGCGGATATATGGTAGCGTCCTTGGAAAAGTGTTTGACCCTTTCATTCAGCGTTTCATTCCCTGGAGAATCAGGAGGTCTCGCTTAAGAAGGACGAAACAAACCTGAATAGACGCTGAAACATAACTACTTCCTCGTTTAAGCGATGATTTGAATCGTAAAGAACCTGTGTCCCACGTTAACGCGTACGTTACGAGCGATACACAATTTTTCATACTCTACAAGAATCTATGTTACAATTCTGTAGTAAGTTGGAACTATGGACTAAACACGTTCTTTTACGAAATGAGGGAACGTCCCAATTTTTATGGTCAAAGGTGTACAACGCACATTTTTCCTGTCCGTTCTACTTGACGGTTAACGGGTCCTGGTGCGGAGAGAATTAGCGTAGAAAATTTATAGCGGCCGGCGCCTATGAATAATTTAAGGAAGTCCGATGGTTCGTTAAAGCCACTCTTGGATTTTCGAGTTTTACCCCAACTGTTCGGTCACAGGAGGGGCACAGTTTCGGTAATTATGATAATTCGAACATTAGTCACGCCAGCCGAATCGCGACACCTGCGCCAGGAAAAATGCCAGGGTCCAAAGACACCGGTACGGTTGCTTTCCTATCCAAACAGGAATATGGGAATCGTAGTTTACGGTTCCGGGAAGGAGTTGCGTATCGATCTCCACCTGCCGCCGCGATTTTGTAACGTGCTCGGTAATTGCTGCTCCCCTAGACAATTTTGTTTTTCTACGGTAGAAACCCAACACCGCTAGGACCTTTCTTTTCGTCACGGTGGCGATCGTAATTTCGTGTAAAACGGTCGTGAACATTTTTACGGGCGTCGTTTTAACGAGTATGTTAATCGTAGCGACAACCGACTACTTGTACAAGGCGTGTCCCATTGTACAATCAACGTTTTGTTTCCTCCGAGGTAAGATATTTTTGAAAAAGTCCTTTGAAACAGCTTAATTCGATCGCTGTTAGCAGACGCACTCTTTTCCCGTAAAAGAAAAAGGAGCGGAGGCGAGGCCGAGCACACGAGGACTTTTTAAGCCCGGCTATAAAGAAGATTCAACTTGCCACTGACGTAACTTACTTCACCGTGGAAATATAAAAGGGACCGGGCACCGCACTCGGTCCCGTAAATCTATTTCCAAGACGGGCACAGGACATTTTTGCCGAAACACAGGTTCCGTTCGTACGTCCGCCCGTTCAACTTTTAAATTATTTATAAAAGACGCTCGCACATTCCCGCGGCTTTCCGTACCGTGACGAATACCACGATCTCGTGCCGTATTTATAATAACTTCCTGCAAGATGGTCTTCTATACGCCGGCAGTCGGTCCATTTAATGCACGACATTAATGCGTTATGTAAAAGCGTGCGGGGTGATTCTCTCGTCGTTGTCGTTGTCGTTGTCGTCGTCGTCGTCGTCGTCGTCGTCGTCTGCAAGAGGCCTGGCGGCGGCGTCTTTGCGTCTCTCCATACCATTAGGACGGCCCCAACGTTATTATTAGTTAACTTCAAATATTTATTATATTCTTCACTCCACGGCGTTCGCCTTCGACCGCGAACGAATCCGTCTCGGGTTCGGTCTATTTTTGTGTTCTGGTTAACTCGAATAGACTTCCTGCTACTTCTGCATTGTCTGCATACTCTTCTTTGAAACGCCTTTTTTATTCGTCGACGACAATTTTTCGCGCTGCACGCTTCAACCCTTGCGAATGCTTCAGAAATCACCCAAAAGGCCTTCGAGCGATATTTCCCTCATTTTCTCTTTACGCTTCAATTCGAGAAATTGTGTTTTACATTCATCTTTCGTGCATTGAACGAATGCATCATAGCGGAACACGACAAAAAGAAATCAAACTTGTTTTGTGCTGTGCGAGAACAAAAAAAAAGACGTCGGCAATATTTTGCATCTCCGTGTAAAATGAAAACGCAATCGTCGCTAATGGCCAAGTTGTCGATGCGACGTTAAAGAACGGAAGAAGAAGAAAATGCAAGTATCGACGATACTGCGAAGCAGTTACGACTTTTCTGAATTTCGATGAAAAAATCTACGACTCTCAGTGTCGGTATTTGTGTTTCGATGTGAACTTCTTTCGCGATTTTGTGCAAGTTCAGTCGGAAGGGGAGATTGAGCAATCACGGGAAGGATTGTAGGAGAAAAAACCGTTTCTCTTTTCGCATTCTAATTACCCTAATCTGCCGAGAGTTTTTCCCCGACGCCGATAATCCACGAGATTTACGAGCGCCGGGAAAACACAGGAAGAAACATTGCGGAGCGTAGCGCGCGCGGAAGACGAAACGCAAGTTAACGAGGCGCTCGGTAATTTTTCCCTCGGGTTATAACTCTGTCTCGACTGTAACGAGCAAAACGATCTCTCCTACGAAACCTGTTACCGGGCATCGATTCCCTCTGTACATATCCGTTTCGGTTTCTCGCGATCGGACGGGTTCACGCGATTTCGGAAGAATTAGCGGCGTTTGATTGGATTCGGTGCCGAAAAAGGGGGAAAACAATAGAGACTGATTTTTGGCCGATCCTCGAAAAACCGAGCGTCGCTCTGCGGTCGAAGGTGCGGTCTACATTTGCTCACGCGATCGAATTTGCGGTCGATTCCGTGGTCCGGCTGGAACTTGGAGAACCCGTCCCGAAGTTTTATCGAAGATTGCATCGTGCTCGTAGCGGTGTAATTCTGGGCCAAAGCGGGCTCGCGTTAAACACGTCGAAACTCCAAGAAGAATCGAGAGGGGCCCGCTTAAAATATACGGCTCCATTATAACGCCGGGTCGTTAGGAAATTGACGATGTTTCGTGGGGATAAATCTCCGCGAAAGAATACACCGCGCCGTCGTGGTTTATGGATATAAAAAAGAGGGGAGGACAAAGCGATCATAGTCAACGAGAGCATTTCAAGATATTTACGAGGTCCTCCGCGTCGCTCGTCGACGTCACCGACTGTTCCCCTTGCTCAAGATATTCGAGATCAAAGCAGTCTAAAAATCAAACGTTTTTCGCGGCCAGACGAAATAAAGTGACACCGCGAACGCGTATCGAGACTCCCAATTTTTACATCGACACTTATCTGTGCTGGGATAAAATCTTTCTTCCGCTCGTTGGGGAGTAACGAGTTGTAAACGAAACACTTTGAAAGCGAATGAGATACGCTGACTAACTATGTCTATAGTACGGATACAGATTCCCTTTGTAGCATCGCGTTGTTAGTTCCACACACGCACACACACAGACACACCCTCCTATGACGCATCCAATAGGATTTCTCCTCGTCTCTGATCACGTGACGTTATCTAGTCGCCAACCAATAAGAAATAGAAGTGGTGGGGATGGAAAGCGGTGCTGAAACGCAAAATTTGCAGTAATATTATAGCTTCATCTTGGAAAGGTTATCTTGGAAATTAACTACAGTTTAATCGAATACAGAAAGGTGGATCGAAGCAACTGTAGAGAGGACAAAAATGTTCACGGTCCTAAAATTGCGATCCATGTCTTCGGGATTGATGGCAACAATTATTACCGAGTCGTAAACCGAGTAAATTTGGACGACGATCCGGGGCTGCTCCAAGAACTTTTAGAACGAACGAGATGCGCAGAGAGTTTGTGTAATGCATACATATCAAATTTTCTTCCGTATCGTGATGTCGTTTAGTCGCCAACCAATAAGGAGCGGTAGGTATGGAAATCGACTCTCAACTGCAAAGTGCAATATCAGCTCCATACTTGCAAGGTATTCGGAGAGATTAACTACGGTTTGATGAAGCAACTGTGGGAAGAGCAAAAATGTTCCCGGTCCTAAAAGAGCGATTCGTGTCTCCAGGGTCGATGGCAATTACAGAGTCGTAAACCGAAAAATTTCGTCGACGATTCTCTCCATTTTCTTGGCGCGTCTCGAGACCCAATGGCGGTGCTCGATTCCACGAGGACGCGCGAGACAGAGAAAAAAGAAACGGCGCGGCGGATCGAAGCGAGATGCCCCGACAGCTTCGAGGATCGGAGCGGCGATTGGAGCTGGTGCGCACGCGAGCGCGAACAACACGATTCTCGTCGGCGCGGCGTGGCGCGGCGCGGCGTGGTGCGACTTCACCGAAAGTTCATCGATCCACGCGTACCGCGACGTTGCGTCCTATTAAAAGCCGAGCCGCGGAGCGTACAAACGCGCTTTCGCCTCTCGTCGTTCCACCTCCCTCGCGAGGCGTGGAATGGAGGCACTAAAGTGGCTAGACGGAGTGTCAGAGCCGGCCGGAGATCAGAGGGCCGCCGTTGAAAGAAATAGTCCGCCGGGACGTTATGCCGCAGCCACGTCCGCGCACGTGTTTTCGGGGTTCCGTCTCGTACCGTCGATTTATCAAGCTCGTCGAAAGCGGCGACACGATCCTCGACCGTCCGACGGAATCCGCCCTCGACTCGCTCGAACAGGTGACGCCAACGATCTATTCTTTCCTATAATTATTACGCCGCGGCACCTTGCGCATTCGTGGCATACGTATACATGTACATACATATGTACGTCCTAATGCAACGTGCTGAAACGATAAGTTGCTGTGCTCGCAAATTGATCGCTGGCACTGCGGATTTTTATTGCAAAGCAGAAATTCTGTATATTGGTTTCATGTGGTACATGTACATTACAATAAATATTAATAACCAGATTGCGGGAAAATTGGAGTATACATTAGAATCTACAGTTTAATGTATCGAATACAGGAGAGACGCTGTTTTCTAGTCGGTATGTAAAACTGAAAATATATTCTCTCTAAAGAGAATATAAACAAAACGTCTTCATCTCAGGATCTGGCAGTTAGTGTTAAAAATGGTGAAATGTAATAAAAACAACAGCCGAAGCGATTGTTCCCATTTCTTTTGGAGCCGATTTGATTCTATAAAAGTGTCGAAAAATCAATGAATATAAAATTGTACTCTTTCAGAAGAAGCGACAAATTGATTGGCAGAACATCGAACATTCTGGAAGCACGAGGTGCGAGGAGCGAGGAGCGAGGAGCGAGATTAACTGGAATTCGAATTGGCCAGGGCCGTCGTAATTTATGTGCACCGTCACGCCACCGCTTTGTAATTGGACCAACCGCGCAAAGTAGAGGTGTGTCTCTCCCGATCGGTGATCAAATGCCGGCGTCGTCAAAAGAAATAGTCGGCGACCCAAAGGTTGCACCGACCACGTGGCTCGGGCATCCCGACGCCGCGCGTGCTTTCGGAGTTCCTTCGGGGCTGGTAGTCGCAGATTTATCAGTCGTGGCGTTTCGAACGTGTCGAAAGCGACCGCAGTCTTTACCCTTTGAACCTTTGCTGCGGAGAACGCGGAGTGTACGGTGGCGGTGTTAATAGAGTCGTGGATGTACTCGACTTTTCGTTAACCTGAATCGCTAATTGTGCTTTCGTTCGGGTTTCCATTGGAACATTTTTATTTGAAACGAGTTCCCTCTCGAGTGCGTCACGCGGCTCTTAATTTTCTCCCGAGGAGAGGATTCGAGAGCCGAACCGAACCAAACCGAACCGAACACGACAAAGCGATGGGACCTGTTTTAAAGTATCGTTCGAGGGGACGTAACGATACCGGTTACACACTTTTCGACTACTATTTGGCGGGATGTTCAGCCGGGCCCCATTTGCCCTCGCTCCGCCGCGCCGGCCAATTTCGTTTGTTGTTTTTGTTTTGCCTCCTTCCGCTCACGGACACTGTCATCGTCCTGAAAGCAACGAAAGATCGGCCCGACCCCCGGTGACATTTAACGACGATTTAATTTTACGATCGGCAACTTTATGGCGATCCCGAACGTCGATTAGACGGGGACCACTCTTCGGGGAAGTACCGTTGGCTGTATTAGCACTCCGCTTCGGAAAGAAATCGTCGAGCTTGCGGCATGACCTTGCTACGTTATAGCTTCTTCAGTTTTATGGCTGATACCAGCTGCCGGGGTACGAGGGAGCCGATGAAAGGTTTACGGTTATGGAAATGTTTGTACCTACGATGGGGAAATGGTGCGTCGGGATTTCGCTTTCGAACTTTTCGGAGCGAAGCTCCCGAGGCCGTTCGTTTCAATGTCGTTCAGGTACACAGGAGAAATGTCTTCTTATCGGAGAAATCCACGTGTTTCGTGTCCGTTTGACCTCCTTCTTTTCAAACCACGTCTTGGTAACGTCGTAAAACGAGCCAGTTGGAACGATCCATGGAAGGAAGATGGTTTGTTGTTCGTCTGCTAATTTATTTTGGGGGATGGATGTAAGCGGGTAGGTTCTCTCCGCGTAGGTACCGACCGAAAGTGAAGCGTGCGTTTCGCGATCGGATTAACATTAGAATATTCCGTGTAAATCACGTAATCCCCGGAGGCAGCGAAACGAACGTCCTGTCCGTAAACCGCAGCATCCGTCTCCATTGTTCTGTTATCTTAACAAAACGGCCGGCGGAGGAGCATCAATCACGTTATCTCCGTCGCGATTCCATAATCCTTATAATTAATCTGTCCCGGGGCGGTCCCGATCGCGGGTCCCGCTCGCATCCGTTAGACAGCGGACTTCCTTGACAGAGACAGAACGCCGTTGCTGGATTTGCACCTTCGACGAAGATCCGGATTGCGCATTGAGACATTTCTGTCCGGCCGATATGGAAGATAACCCGTGTCCCGGTGCACGTTCGGGGTCAGGGCCCCGTTCCTGGGTCAGATCCTCTGCCGGCCATCGTGTTGATATTGCCGAGATAGCCCCCATTGTTTATGGACATTGTCGTGCGCAGGTACGCGGGCCCAAGCGACAGTTCGGGGTCATTTCCTAGTGCCGTGACGTTTCACACCAGCGTGACACATCGCCGGAGATTCTCGGGATTCGGTCACGAATTCGCGTGACTCGCGGAAAATCACCCGTCCCGACCCTTTCTCGCCGCGCGCGTCTCCTCTCGCAGACCCCGAAGAGGAGGCGGTCAGGCATCTTGTCTCTTCTCTTTTTCTCGGCATCGCATCTGTGAGAAATCTGTGACGGGACTCCCTTCCGAGCGTTCCTCCCTCCGTCTGCCGTCTGTCGCTGAGAAATCTTTTCGCGATCGAACGTCGCCGCCAATTCCTCGCAATCGTACGCGTCCTTGCACCGTCGAGACGGCTCCATTTTTACAAATTCTATCCAACGAATTCCAGTCTGCAGACGTGCGATCCAACCACTCGAACACGGCCAAACAGCTACAGCAAATTAGACCTTTTGGATATTCAGTTGTCAGTGCAAACTTGTATTTCATCCGAATTATTGATGTTTAGCGCTCGGTTAGCCCCATTGTAGAGACGATATGTACTATCTTGATTCACGTTCGACGATATGTACTATCTTCAAGAGCTCCGTTATAAATGTTGACGTTGCTGATGGCACAAAAGAAAAAAAAAAAGAAAAAATTATCAAAGTGCTAACGGTCAAGTAGTCGATGTGGAGAGGACATCGAGCAACAAACGACACACAATGAAAACGCAATCGTCGATACATTTTTACATCGTGCCAGCAGTTGGATGTACCTCCAGGGTCAGTGATATTGATTCGTCAAACGGGTAGACCAGCAATCAAGAATATTGTTTGCCCGTTAGCCGAGCATCTGAGAAACCTGGATCTCCAGGAAACTCGTAGTATCCCTGATCCAGCCCGCAGGAAGCAATTTATTACATCGTGATTCCCCGGAGACCCACGCTCCCACTTAACCCGATAACATTCGGGTTGCCATTATCGAGACTTCGGCATTAGCTTCGTCCATGGCCAAAGGAGGAGCATTCCCACAATCTCCGTGGATAGAAGTGGCGGCTGTTGTCCGCGTCTGGTGTATGTCCCGTCGTCCCGTGTGTCTGGATTCCGTTGCGCGCCGCGCTCGAGCTTACCGACGCGACGCGATGCGATGCGACGCGGGACGTGTAAACAAACAGTCTGTACACGCGAACACGGGGCATATGTTCGGCCAACGAGGATGCGCACAGAGCCCGCGGCCCCAAAACGAGCGCCGAATCAGGAAGTCGTGAATATCGTTTACTCTTGGGCCGTGCCAGATCCTCTTCACGCGGCAGATTACTTTTTTGCCCCTTGCTTCTTCTCGCCGCCTCTTTATCTGCACGCCCCTCTGTGCTCCTTGCTCTGTCAACATCTCCAACATTTCTTTCGACGATTCCTCCATCTCTCGCGTTTCTCTCTGTCGCTCTGTGCATATGCATCAAAACCTCCCCCGCGCCGTCGATGTCATCTCGTCCTTTCGGTTCGAGGAAATAGACTCGTCATCCCTTTACGACGTGCTAAGCAGTCGGGTAAACACGACGACCTCAGTCCTCGTTGAAACAGGCCCGAAGAGGGACGACTTTTACCTTTGCTGCTGGCCCGCGCACGTGACTTTCGGCCCGGGGCTTCACCGCGAGACCGTGTACCTGGGCCTCACCGCGTGCGGCGTCCTCTTTGGGACAAAGGACCTCCGGATAATCGGGATACCTTCGAGAGCCCGTGGGAGGGACTCTATTTGGCCGAGGAACGTGGAGGAAGAAAATGTACGCGCTGGTATCGACCAGCGGCAAGTGGCGTAGAAATCAACCTTGAGGAACCATTCGTGTGTTTCTGTCCCTCTCTCTCTCTCTCTCTCTCTCTCTCTCTCTCTCTCTCGTTCTTTTCTCTTCTTTTTCTTCGACGCGGCCACGGACACTTAAGCCGTGGATGTGAATAGCCGGGGCCCCTCCGGGCCGGGTTCAGGGCGGGTTTACCCTTCGTACGAATCCCGGTCGTTATAGACAAATGGAGACCAACCGGTGCAAGGGATTCCGCGTGCGCGCGCGCGCGCGAGCACCAGAGGTAGATTCGTCTTTGTTCGGGGAACGATTGCCGGGGGTATTTATCTCGTAGTCTAGGAGAGATTTCGACGGCCGCCGAGTAAATGATACGAAAGAAGAGGGAGAGATTAGCGTCACCGAAAGATTTCGGGAATATGTCTTTTAAACGAGCGGAGAATTTAATCGTGTCGAATAACACGCCAGCGGGGAGACGCGGAACGGTGGCAGCCAGCGAGAGAAGAAACGTTTCAGGAGTCTTATATGCTCCAGTGAATTAGAAACCTCCGATGCTGAATCACGGGGACGGGATACGATTTCTTGCGCGCGTCATCTCTCTTTCGCTCGTGTTTCACAACACACGCCCCGTGCTCCCATAAGCAGCGTTGTTCTCGAGAGAGGCATGGCGATTCCCCATGCTTTCTCCCGGTACATATTTTCCCTTGCGCAACGGCCAAGGAGGATCATCCACGAGCCAGACTTTCCGCTTTCTCGTAGCGTGGCACCACACCACGGCCCATAAAAGTAAATCGGTGGAACTCTCGAAGGCCCAAGGGCGGAGTAGCCACAGCATAAATCCTGGCGTTCTAGACAAATGGGGCCTAACGGTGCGTACGCAAGCTCTCGCACAACCCGCCGTATCGTCTCGCCTTTGTCCGACACCAAGAGCACCGGCGTCTTTTGCTCGTCGGTCCCAAAAGAGCTGGCGCAGAAGGAAGATCGAAGGTGTACGTGGGTATACCTGGAGGGGACGCCGCGACGTCCTGGAAGATATTCGAGCGGCATCCAGAGAGATACCTGACGTCTTTCGAGCATCTCCTTTTATCCACGATTTTCCTTACGGTTCTCCCTGCTAGTCACAGCCCCATGGCGTCCTGTCGAGTTTTCGGCAAATAATGGCCCACTTGATTGTGAGTATAGTCCGGGGGGTTAGGGTGCCGGGGCCACAGCGTCGTCACGCTCCACGCTCGATCTGGATCCTCCGGGAAAGGTTCTTCCATTGTGCCAGATACCGAGCCAGCAAGGGATAAAAAAAATTATTGCGGACAGAAGTGCAGCGTTTTGTTTGCCTGGCATTGTTGCCAGGGGTTAATAGTTCGCGGGGTACTTTGTCGCGTCGGGGTTTTTTGTCGAGTGTTTTCGAGCCGGGGGCAGGCATTCGGGAGCCGGGCTACGCAGCGTAACAGTTTAATGCCCATGAATGGGGGATTAGAGTCGGTAATGATCATTCAGGATCGTTCTCGGTTTTGCGAGCAGAAGCTCGAAAACAAGTTTAAGAGGATCCCCGCGCCCTCCTGCTGCACAAACTTTAAACGAGGATTTTTATGTAGGGTACTCGTGCCAACCGAGGACACCTTGGGATCTTTGCGAGCAAACCGAATTGTTAATCGCATTTTTGATTCTTTACCGACACATGACCAATAATCGATCAGAAAAATATTTTCCGAGGATGTTAAAGTTATCAGGACACGTGTTGACTGCTCGAGTAACACGACGCATTCACCAACAGCTGCATTTTAATTATCACACCGACTCGGTGCGCGCGAGGGATGGTCCCACGAGAATTAACGACGTGTATCAGCAACGATCGAATCGTCGATACATTTCTAAACCTGGTCGTCGGTAGATCACCGATATAGCGCAGGAGGTCGTCCGCTCGGAACGACAAGAAGCCCCCATCGTTCGTCATTAGACGTCCAACTGTCTGTCGACAATACCGTCCATGGTTACAGACATCTAAGAACGTTCTTCAGCATCAATCTTGCCGGTCTCGAAAATTCAGAGAATCCGTTTCTCCCTTCGGAGACTCGCAGGAGACTCTCCAGCCATGGTCTTTCTCGCCTCTTATTCTCTCTCCGCACCTTCCTTTTATTCTTTCCTCCTCGTTCGTTTCGTTTCTCTCGCCCCGCGTGTGTGCTCGCCCGACTCTCTTTCTCTCTCTCGCTCTTTCTCTCTTTCTCTCTTTTTCGGGTCTCGTTCCCTCCGCAGCGGCATCGCCCGTTTCTCCTCCGCCTTCGAGGATCGACCTACGGCTGTTCTTTTGGAAACCATATATTTTTCGTTTCACAGTTCGCGGCGCCGTTGAATGCCCTGCCTCCATTCAGACGAGGGTGCATCTCCGTAGCAGCCGCCAGGTATAAATTTTGGCGTCGGTCCGAGAGAGCTCGGGGTTGGGAGACTTCGCCGAGGAGTGGGGCGGACCAACCGGGAAAAAACGAGCAGAAAGGAAAAAAGAGGGAAGAAGGAGGAGAAAAGATCGGTCCCATGGTAATCGATTACCTCCCCCGTATCCCCAGAATCCCATATATTGACCGGCCCCATGGCCCGAAGATTGAACCTTCGATAACCGGTGCTCCACTCTCTTTCCATCTCGCCCCTTTTCTCTCCCTCTCTCCCTCGCCTCTTTCCACCTTCCACGAACGGCAGACCGCGCTCGTCTATTTTTCTTATGTGGTGCACGAACACGTAATTTCCAGCGGTCCTGGAAACGAGTCGCGCTAATTAAGCGGCCACGGATTTGGCACCTGCTACACGGAAGACGAATCCCGTCGACACAGAACGACTACACCCTCTCCTCAGTCGCAGAAGATTAAAAATGCCGCAGAGAAATGCATTCGTGACAAGAAATTCGGCAAACGAGGCCTACGGATCCTTCTAATTCGTCTGTCGAGAGTTTCGGTGGTGTTGGGGATGCAGAGGGACTGAAGATTTACGATCACTTTGATTGTAGGGTCAGTTGTGTTCCAACGAACGAACATTCATGTATAGGCTACCAAAGAGTGTAGAAATAGTTTTAACCCTCGGCGATCCAATTTCTTCCGAGCCTCAACTACACGTATATAATTGCAAAAGGGGTTTCAGAATACACAATGTAATTGCAGTTGAAAAAACTGTCAATCGTAATCGTAGAACCATAAAATGCTACATTTAATGCTGACGAAAAAAAGAAAAAAAAGAAATGCAGTACTCCTTACGAAAATAATTATAGAGGATGGGTTTAAAAGTCTTGCATTAACGTTTAGGTTTGATGAAATGTATATTTTTATAGTACGTTTTGGTACCTTTGTGTATACTTTAAGACTAGACACAAGGGGATGGAGCCCTAGGCGTAGGAAACTAACGACTATAGCAACCTAAAACAACCTCTCGATAGACTTTTCCGCGGAATCTACGCTACTCCATCCGAGATTCGTCCCGAGGTTCCACAAGACGGGCTCGATCGCGTTACCAGGCTTCGCTCTATTCTATTTACGGTGAGGTGCGCTAAAGCCGTTCCGCTAAAGTCGCTGAAGGCCGTCTACGTAACCCCCCGATGCTCGCGTTATTCAGTTTAAGGAGTTTCCTCTCCGTGGCGGCGCGTTAAACTCGTCAGGCTGTTACTTTCCCGTCGTCGCGTCGTTTACATACCAACTCTCGGACAAGTTAATCAAGACCGCGTTGTCGCGGCGTAACGAGCGTAATTTGATATCGCCGTGACGACGACGACGACGACGACGACGATGACGACAACTACCACAACGACGAGAACGACGACGACGACGGCGATGACGTTGCCCCGCGCATTTTCTAAATTTCACCGAGGCACCGGGTGCGGGGCGAGTCAAGCGCCGATTCCGAGAAGCGACCACTGACAGATGTAAATGTTTAACGAACCCGATACGCACGGTCCGCTGGCGAGGACAGGTTAATTTAACTTTATTGCAACACCTTTTATAAACACCGTGTGCTCGTAATTACCACGACGCGACGGGACGGAGGGAAACGCCAGAAGGAGCCCGACCGGCCCGGCTCTCGCTACTCCGTGCGAGCAGGAAAGAGTAACGAGGACTTTGCTTTTAATTCGGTGTCAGTTATGATTCAGTGTTGCTTGACGGGGTACGCCGTGGACGGTGGTGGAGGAACGGAGGGGGGAGCTAAAGGGAACCAGGGAACCAGGTTCCAGACTAACAAGCTTATCGTGCATCGGCAGATTGTTCCTTCTCGGAAGCCAGTTATCCTTCAGCGTATTTGATAACGTTCGACAAGAAATATAGTATAACCTTTGTGAGATACGGGAGCGAGATATTCTTATCAAAGCGAAAAGGTGGTGTGCTGCTCTGTCTGGCCGGACTCGCAATTTCGAGATCCTTTGCACCGGTTGCTTCTTTTTCTTCTTCTTGCTACCCCACTTTCCGATCGTACTCTTCCTTCGGTATTACTTTCCATTATTCTCGTTTTTTTAAATAGAAACCGGCTGCTAATATTCGCGATGCAATCGCGCCCGTTTTTTATTTAGCTCCGAAACAAATTATAGAACCGAGGGAGAGCTTCACCCTCCGGTTGCCAGATAAGGGGTATCGATTGATAAAGGGGAATTTGTAATATCAATCCCGGAACAGCCACGATGTCTCTGGGTATGTGTATCGAGTACGTGTTGACTCGAACCGACCTACCCAAATGTCGTAAAGTCAATATTACTCACACTTTATTCTTGTTATCATGCCGCTGTGCTGAACTTCCACGTTATGGTCGGGAGTGCAGTTTGAGACCCGTATAAAATTGCATCGTTTTTATGGCAGTAGTACCACGAGTGTTTTGTAAACATATTCGTTCAATTTAATTTTATCGCTTGTTTATAATTTTTAAAGCAGTATTGCTGTGCGCGAGCAAAGGTCTTGTTGAATAAAAAATTCGATGACTGAGAATTTTCCTAAATACTGTCCTTAACATTAAATTGGGAACACATGTAGGAGCAGATAGACTCCGTAGGAGCAGACAGACCGACTTTCTACAGTATATTCTAGTATATTCCGGTATATGGTATAGTATATTCGAGTAATCTAACCGAAAGTAGTGAACAAAATTCGTCGATACAAATTTCGAAGCTAGAATCAATAAGCAAATGCGATTAGCGGAGATCACGGTAACGGAGAATCGAATCAGCAGTAAGGGAAATGGAATCAATGAAATAAACGTTGATGTCCGATTACTAGGGAAAGTAACGTACACTGCAGATAGCAGAGAACGACTACCGACTACCGTAACAACCAGCATCGAGAGGACGATTTCGCGAAATACTGTTCCCGATGACTATTAAATGAAAACGAGAAGGAGTAACCACACCTTTTGCGCGGCAAGGCGCTCGCGCGCGCGTCAAAGCGTGCAACAAGGTTCCGTGCGGTGCGGTGGGGCAAAGGGGGCGTTCATTCTGGCAGCACAAGCTCTTCCGAAAAGCAGTTCGTTACTCTTTTCTAGGTATCGGACGGTAAGAGCAGGAGAGAACAAGGTGGACTCGGCGTTTCGGAGCCGGGCTGCTCGTCGATTTCACGCGGTCTGCCACGCTTCGTCGGTCCGTAAAGCCCGCGGTAAGAAAGCGGCGAATATTTTGTAACGCGTATCGTTTCCTTTCCGTGAAACGAAAGAAGTTGGGTGTGCTAGGGGAGACGCATAGAATCGCGAAGTCGAGGAGAGGATAGTCCCTGCAGAGGGGGCAGCTGCTTCTTTTTCTGGACTCTTGCATCTGCCCTTGCTTCTTTTCCTGCTCGCCCTCTCCCTCTCTCTCTCCCTCTCTCTCTCTCTCTCTACCTATCTATCTATCTATGTATCTATCTATCTATCTTTCTCATGCTTTCTTTCTCTGTTGCCGACCAAGAGAGATTTCTCCTCGTTCTGGTCATCCTGGTTTCGGCCCCGCGGCGCATTACGTGGCACATTTTCTTGCTCGGTGCCGGTACACGATGATGCTGGCCCTCGAACTCGGGCCCGATCTCCATTCTCGGTCTCGGCGAGGAGCACCGTGCGCGGTAATAACATCTTTCGCATTTCGGGATGCATGTAATATGCGAAATATATTCATGAATATTTCGGCTGATCATACGGTCAGGGCATAGTGCTCGGCCATATGTTTATTATAAGATGCTCGACGGAAAACGCGTCGCCACGAGGAAACCTCCTCGAGGTTCTAGCGCGCCTCGGGTGGCAAGAGTTCCGCGCGACGACACAGCGTGAACGGTACACACAACTCGGAGCAGCAGCAACCCGCCGAGTATAAAAAATGTTTAGGAGATTAGAATAATTCGGGGCTCGGCCCGATGAGAGAGCACTGGGAATTAATGAGAGGGCGGTGTGCGCTCGATTAATCAGCGGGAGCTGTCATCAACTTTTTACCTCGCGAAACACCGTCCTCGGTTACCTGTCGGCGGTGACTCGCGAATACAGATTCGAAATTTAATACCGACCAGGAGATCCCGCGGGATTCTGCCGGCGTCCGACCACCCCGGGAGCAACATTTTTTCCACCGGGGAGGACCCATCGGCGCGCGTTTGTTCGTCATCTCGAGACAGTCACCGAGGGCAGCGTGTTTGCCGGTCGACGAGTGGTCTGCAACATCTCAATGCGTCCTGTTTACATTGCGCTTAAAGCGTACTCGGCCGCCGCGTTATTTGGTCCTGGCGTACGCATCGCTCGAGCTATACGAGGAAAGAAGAAGAAGGAACGAGAATGAGAAGGACGAGGTACCGGAGGAGTAGGTGGAGGTGGAGGAGGAGGAAGAGGAGGAGAAGGAGGAGAAGCAGGAGGAGGAGGAGGAGCAGCAGGAGAAAGAGGAGCCGGCGAAAAGCAAGGGCCGGTGTTCGGCCGCATTGTATCGGGTGCGCTCGCGTTTAACCTCCATTCAGAGGAACGTAAATCCCTCGGGGACCGGCCATTCAGAGTACGCGAGAGCGTAAGTCGTCCGGAGCGCCGGGCTGTGCTGCAGAAAATCCGTGGCCGGTGCGAATGTAAACACGCCGCACCGCGTTCTCTCGGCCTTTATCCCTCGGCCCGGCCCGTCCCGTCGTTGCCAGGGAGTCGAGGACGATTTTACGAAAAGGATAGAGGAGAGGATGACAAACGCGACACTTCAGAACCAGTCCTGAAGTATGCGCGAAGGGCGGCGACGCACGGGCGCGTGACCGCGGGAAAAAGATTTTTACCGCATCCGGTCTGTGTGCACAAGTCCTCGAATGATCCTCGCCGCGCCCAGCCCGCAGGGCTTATGACAGCCGCGGCAAGAATCATTCGACCCGCGTCTAGCAGTCCTCGGTTCGCTTCTTGACCGAGACTTTCCGTCTTGTACTTCTACGGGAACCTCTTCCACGCTCCTACATCGGAATCGCATTAGGATGCTTTCTGGCACGCAACGCCGGGCCCCGCTAACACAATATTTTTCATCCCCGCTGAATGCTCAAGATTGTTTGTCTAGGGATCGATGAATAGAGGAAGCTCGAGTGGATCGCCCGTGTAGAACTCGCTCGGTCAGACCGAACATCTTTATTATGCTTCCCGATGATGCTTGTTATCGTCGAGAAACCAGATGAAAACGCTTGTTCGAATTCGTTGCACTTTGTTCAGCGAGCCATTCTTACAGCACAACGTACAAAATGCTTTCAACATATACCAGTCAACTGTTCTATTCGGTACAGACTTTCATCTATATCCCCCTGTTAATTGTATCCAACTTCTTAAATTGTTTACATCGCATTTTTAAATTTAGCAGGTTTCTCACAATTGTATTAATTTTTCTAAAGCAATAACGAGAACCACGATACAAATTTGTCCTAAATATAAAAAAACCGCCACAGAACGTGAAAGTGATTTCGAATAAGATTTCGAAAGAGGGGCACAAAGTTTGCGCGCCCGAAACCTGTGCCGCGGAAAAAAGTATGGACACGACGAGTCGAGCACAGAATATTAAAATTCGATTTAAGAATTTGAAGGAAAGTGCCAGGTAAATAATTATTTGACCGTGATTATCCCACATAAATCGCTTCGACCGAAAGATTTTTCAGCGATAACGGGCTCGAGCAACAAAACCGCGACGCTCGTTCGCTGCGAATTTCTCGGGGCGCCCGCGTGTGTAACGCATAATGAGAGAACAGTGTTGCAAGCTGAAATTTTGTATTATAGAGTCATTATACTCGTTTTGCGGGAAAAAGAGCCGCAAGAATGCGGGAACGTCTCGGTTTCCATTATCATCACACGTTCAGGGATCGTTTAATGAGAAGATCGCAGAACGTGACGGGACTGCGCAACCGCGGGGTAGAAACGCATCCTTGCGGACAGGACAAGCGCAACAATGTTCGATCCTCGCGTCGAGACGGATCACGATCGAAGACTGGCCGGGTAGAAACGGAGTCTTCGAGAGAGAATTTTCGCGGTGGAACGTCCGCGTATAGCGGGAAATTACAGCCGATTGTCGATGAGTTATCGATAATTTTAGAAGAACGCCGCCGGGAAATGACGCCGCTTCGCATTTTGCACCGTGCAAACCCGACAATTTACCAGGCATTATGGACTACCCGTGGCCGGATCGCGGCTCGGAAACACTCGTTGCTGTGCCTTCGTCGCCGTTACAGATACGGTATCCAGTTTCGTGTGATCAGCCACGATTCTTATAACCGCGGATTGGGGGTTCGGTTGACTTCGAGGTGCAAAGAGCGCGTCGAGGGCCTCGCCAAATGCTTGCGAAACTTTGCAATCCTCCGCATCGCTCTATCTGTCGGTTTATCGGCCAATGTTTATTTCCTTCTCATCGTTAGATAATATTTTTTATATCTCTCGAGATACCAACGACACCGAATTTTTCAAACAACATTCCTTACCGATACGCTCGCAATTCAATTAAAATACCTCGATTTTTCGTGGCGCATCGGTTCCCATGATCTAAATCGCACGGCAAAGAGGCAAAATCGACGGGTCGGCGAAAAAACGTCCGAGTAAAAAATCCTGCCCCTCGATCCAAAGTAGCGAGACAATCTACCCCGCGGACTCGCCCATAATTAAATATTACAAATGATCGCGCATCTGGAGCCGGCCCGGTCCTTTTGTACTTTTTACCAACTACGGGGGGAGGGAGAGAGAGAGGGAGAGAGGACTACTCTTCCACGCGATAACGATCCACGATCACCCCGAAGGGAATCGTTCCGGAGCCGCGAGAGCGTAACTCGCTCTCCTCTATTTCTCGTCATGCTTCGAGCCGACCTCCTCCTTAACGTTCCTCCGCGTCTAAACGACGGAAATCGAGGAGAAATTAATGTCGAGGCGTGAATCGGGCTTGACCCCCGCGTTTCGTTTCGCGTCCGTTCCGCGAAGCTGATGACCACGAGATGCAAAAATCTCGCGTGATTTATTGGAGGAATGTGTTCTCGGTAAAGAACAATGGAGACATATTTCACTATCAAGTAACGGGCCGGGCATAACAATGAACTGGCACACGAGCGCCATTTAGAAAATTGAGTTTCCCTGAAAAAATCGCCTTTCATTGCAAATTATAGTGCTTCAAAGATATTCTTTCGAAAGGAAAACATTGCTGGCGACAAAAAATAAGAACTAGAAATATTTCTAGAAATATTCTAGAAATGCGCGTATGATTACGTGGAACGCAATGTGGAACAAAATGTTCGATCGTTACATCTTTTTTTCTGCGATGTTTTCAACAGACACAGCATATTAGTCGCCGTAACGATGTTGTAACGAGTCTTCCTTTTCCCGTTCGTAAATATACAAATCGGCGGTTTGCTGCTCAGCACGCGAGTACGCATATTTATTTCGATTTCTTCGTGACTCGTTGGCGGCGGTCGACGCCGCGGTATTAATCGCCGAAAGTAATTAAAAATTACACGCATCGCCGACTCGGAAGATCGATGTTCGTCACCGATTCGATGCTTGGCGAGATACGTATACAATAAAAAGCTGCGCCGAGAGTTGGTCTCTCGCACACGCTCCCGATTCGTTTCTTCGATTCTAGTCGCCGGGTCACGGCTTAACGCGGCGCTGCAACGCTTTTTAAAGTAATTACATTCGCGTTCATGCATCGCAGCGTCTTGATCACCGAAAGAGATCACAGGGAGATCGCGCGCGCCAGATGAATGGCGTTCGAAGCCTCGACGAGCTCTTTTTTTCGTCTCGTTCCTTAGAAAGACCATGACGGCAATCCAATTTCGTAATTGTGTAGCCCATGCCGCGAACATTTTCGATGCTCACGCCGCGCCGCGCCGGTCGTTTCACAGTTCGAAGTCGAGCAAAATTCTTTAACGAAATTATCTGCGATAATGAGGGTAACGCGCGAGCGTTAACTGTGTTTCGCATAATTGAGCAATCGATTTCCACGACGTTCCCGGTTTTTCGGGCTCGACGGTTTAAAATTATATCGTTTTCGCGTGTCCGAGATTCGAGGGAAAACTCGAAAGTTTGATAATTATGTCTCGGACGGGGAATTCTCGCGCGGTGTTTCAAACATTGTTAAACGACGAACCCGGCCGCCCCCGCTTCAAATTCACGACGGACGAGTTGTGAGCGCGAGATTCGCGATTAAATTAACGAATGAAAATAATGAAGACGACGCGACGCGGGCAACGCGAATCATTAACATACGCGTACACAGCGCATCACCGGTTAACAAGTGTTCGGTCGGACCATCCAATTTCGCTGAAAACTTCAAAACTGTTGAGTGATTCTGATTCGAAAACCCGGAGGCTGCGTTCTTGGAAAAGAGATCACCGAGGGCAGTGCACTATATTATTAAGTGCATTTGCAACCAGTTTCATCACGCTCCGGCATACAATTGAGAACCCGTCTTTCTCGATCAAGGAGTTCATTCTCGCTGCGCTAGAGTCGAAACGAACAGGTTTTCTCGTGGCAGACGCTCCCCGATGCCCAGGTGCAAGCTTCTCGGTCCTTTCGGCGAGCGTCCTATATCAATGTCGCTTACGAGCTCCATTCAGCGTATGCTTTATCAGCATAACCGGAAGGGAAACGGTGCAAACGCTTATCGGCCGGCTGCGATTTCCAGTCGAACGTCGCTCGAGAGTAACCGGAGAGCCCAGCCCGCGATCCAGCTTCTCTATTAATCGTGAGTGTGCGCGAAACGCGCTCCGGTTCGCGAAAATGTTTAATTATCGCTGGCTTTCTCCCGATAATGCTCGCGACGAACGGCGAGACAAAGGCGGAAACGGGGAACGGGGAACGGAGAACACGGACGGAAAGAGAGAGAAGGTAGAACGCGGTCTGACCTCTCCGCCAGGTCCGTGGTTTCGTGTACGGCGAGGCAGTCGAGATCCATCTAGATAAAGAGTCGCGGGGCAACGATCCGTATCGGCCGAGTAGAAGGACAATTGGAACCGAGATTTCGTAACGGCGACATAAACGTAAAAGCAAACGATCGCGGCACGACGCCTTCCCGGTGTAGACACAATCCCGGAATGCTGCTGGTATCGTTCGTTCCGGCGTGCTCGGATACGAATTAAAATTCTGTGAATGCCAGGGCTCGCGTTCGGGATCGGTTCGTTAACGGCGACCGGTGACCGGTGTCGAATCGATTTTTTTCGCCGGGGGCAGAACTCTTATTCGCCGAGGCTGTTCCCATGGTCGGAAACCCGTCTACAAGTCCGATACACGTTTCGCGGTTTGGCGTCGTTTCTTGGTACAACCGGCGATCACTGTAATTATAGCCTCCCGCGCTCCGATTTCCCAAAAGTTATTGTTACCGATAAGGCGAGAGAGAGAGAGAGAGAGAGAGAGAGAGAGAGAGAGGGGGGGGGGCAAGCTGCTACGTCGATGACTAACAACATTGCGGCGAGTCGGGCTGCTGCGTGCCACCGCGTGGCCCGATCCCACGGACCGACGGAATTGAATTATCGCCGAACGGCTAACAAGGGAAGAAATAACGTGAACCGGGTGCCCCGGCTAGTCTCATCAGGACATTCACGAAATTTCTAGGATACACATGTGACTCGAGGGGACAAGGGAGCCAGGGAGAGCTTCTGATCCGCCGAAGAAACCCGATACGATCGTGTCTGGCGGGTCCACCGAGGCTGACAAGAGTTTCCCTTGTTTCTCGGCGAACGGCAGTCCGGAGGAAAACACGTGTCCTAGCTGCAGGACGTATAGACAAGGACGGGGGGAGGGGGAAGGGGTGTCAGGGGTAGTTCTGTCAGCCTAGTAGGTATCGGCATTCCTAGTTTCTTGTCGAGCACGAAGAATGCTTCCTGCTCGTCCCTGTCATTGGGACACCGAGAAACACAGGGATCGTCGATGACGATCGCGTCGGAAAAGCTGGATCAACAGGCCAGATGGGAGGAGCAGGGCACGGGAGAACCGAGCGAAGCCCGGTGGAGAAGGGAGGAGAGGAGAGGAGAGAAGAGAAACGAATGAGAAGGGCAGGACGAGGAAGAGAGGGAGCCGTGGCGAAGAGGAGCAACGAGATACGAGCTGGCACAGGCAAGGGAGAAAAAAAGGTGAAGGTGCAACGAGGTAGAAAGCAACCAGTCCAGGTCCAGGTATTCTATTATGCTCGGTTATCTAGATTATGGCATTCCTGCTTCGAGGAACCTGGCAACCTGGGGTGGACGGAATGGGGTGTTTCAGGATACCCAGAGAGCTCGCTCCGATCTCTCTCCTTCTCTCCTCCTGCGTCACGGTTTCGTTGCTTCGGAGCACCCATTAATCCTCTTCTGTCGGGTGAAACTCCGAAATTAAAAAAAATATATGTGTAGATATGTATGAAGGAGGATCTTCGGAAGGGAAACGGTTGGACACGTTCGAGAGCTCGGGTCCCAGGTAGTCAGCCGGGTAGGCAGGCAGGCAGGCAGGCAGGCAGGGAGGCAGGGAGGCAGGCAGGAGGCAAGCAAGAGGCAGGCAGGCAAGCAGAAGAGAAGAGGAAGAGAAGAGGCAGAAGAGACAGCGCGCGCCTGTCCCGATGCCCGATCCCTTTTTCTGACTCCGAATCGTGGAGTTTGTTATACCCCATTGAATTGCGTTAAACCTTTCTCGAAACGAGCGATTCGACCGATCGTCCTTGTTCCCCGACAACCTTTTCACGGATCTCTCACGCGGAAGAGTTATTCGTCGGCCTGACATCATTAGGCGGCGAGACGCATCCGCGAGTGTCGCATTCGATCGCGCCGGGTTATTTTCGCGCGGCTCCGATTCGTTAACGTCGAATGAATTAATACCAGGACTGGCGCGTTCGAGAATCTAAAACACCGAAATTTATAATACCGAGAACTGGCGCGTCGCGCGTGTAAAAAAGCAGCCGCTACGAAAAACGATGGACCGAAAACCCGGCAGCAGGTAGCCCCCGGGTCCAGGTGTTATGTTGCCGTATCCTAGGTTTCTACGTCTTTGTTTTAAGGCCTCGCTATCGTATTACACTAGTAGATTCCTTAGATCCGCGATCAGATTGTTCCAGCTCGGGGCACATGGCGCCCGTCGTCGCCCGGCCGTGCACGCACCCAGCACCGAATTTTCAGGGAACAAATATTTTAAAGGTAGATAATTTGCGCAGATAAGCGACAGTAGTGGTTTGTCTTGGTGAAGACAAACCACTCCCAGGTATTTCCATTGTTCGCCTGGCATTTCCATGCGGGGATAGACAACCGTCGGGATCCAAGGAACTCGTGATTAGTCCGTTTGCAAATACATAGTCCTCTCTCTCCATTGCCGTGGCGCACGGCGCCTCTAGCTCCAGCTAGAAGTGGAGGAGAAGTAGGAGGCGGAGGATGTCCTTTCAGAATTCCCGATGAACAAACGAACTCCCGTGTCAACAGGTCGATCCATTAGCACGGAAATTCTCAGTGTTTTAGGCTGTGTATAGATCCGCGCGTCGCCTAGGGCCCGAGCCATTAGCGCGGATCCGAGAAACGTTAATGCAAGTATCGGGAGAGAGAGAGAGAGAGAGAGAGAGAGAGAGAGAGAGAGCTTGTGTGCGCGTTGCCAGAGATAACCCTGTAAGATTTCTTTGTCTTGTCCCGGACAGATAAGGGAATATGGAATCTAACGCGATGATTAGAACGTACCGCAGATCCCCTAGAACAATGGACGGGGTATAAGGAGAGGAAAGAAAACCACGGGAAACGTGAGCGCAACGCCGCCGTGCCGCTACGAGATTAGAGAACCGTGCAAAGTCCGACGGGAAGAAAACCTTTGACTAGCTTCGTGGCGCATCGATGCACTTTCACGAATGTACACTGTGATATTGGACGGCAAACAGGAGATATCGGGCCATCGATACGTTCAAAAGATTTGGCCACATTCGGCTTAATTCTTAAAAATCCCACGCAATCCAAGTTGTTTGATCATTGCACCCGCAGAGATCTGGGTTTATCTCAAGATGATCGCTTCTTTACTAAAAAAAATTCTCGTTATTTTTACAAAGTAACGAGGAATAGTCACATTCAGTGCTCCGTAAACCTGGTGTCTATTTCAGGTTTATTTGACGTATTTACATTTATTTTTTAGTACTATTGTATTGTCCCTTTTCGATCTAGTCAAGCCCTAGATTTGTCGAACGTAGTTCTATATTTTAAGCAATAATCAATTTTTCGAGACAACGCAGAAACATCATCTCCGTCGATATTTCAAGCCCTGTTGCAAATGAAGCTAGATAGATACATTATCAGCAGATGGACGAGGCGAACAGGATAACGACAGGTTTGGCCAGGATTTCCAAAGGCTCTGGGCATTAAGTTTAATTATTTCCAAGAAGAAGTAAATTAGCAAGACCGGTCCAATAGGCGGCGAATTCGCGGTAATTGCACCGGGTCCTGGGAAACTCTGTGAACAAAAGAGCGACGCGCGACGTGGAATATCTACGGTTGTAGTCCTTCGTTAAGGAATAACAGTACTTGGCTCTCGCGCGGTTGCCAAGAAACCATGACCCCCGAATGGAAATGGTGGATCCTGTTTTCCGAGCGGCGGGTATACGGTTATTACACGGGAAAACGTGGCGAAACGCGCGACAGATGTTATCCAAGGATCTGATCGTTTCGAACCGGTGAAGGAAGGAGAGGTTGGTTGCGGTGAAAAGTAACTGTTCGCCTGCTCGAGGTGGATCGATTAATGAGGGCCGATAACGGGGATGATTACTTCATTACGCGACGCCGTTTACCGGCCGGTAAACGCGAAAGTCGTACACCGTTTATCGGAGGTATGTCGAGGACTCGTCGAGTCCAGCGCAGCTGGTAGGGGAGTCGGGCGCAAGGATTTAGTGCAACCAGGTCCTTGAAAGAGTCGTAAACGAGGAGCGGGTTCTCGTCAGTTTCCGGTCGACCCTACAGATGGCGCCGCTTGTACCGTCGAGCACACCGTTTTCTCTTCCCTCTCTTTTTCTCGCTGACTCTTCTCTCAGCGAGGAAGACTCGACGGCGCAGCGCGACGCGGCGGTTCGAAGACCTTTCAAGCGTTCGAGGCACTTCGGGAATTACCCTTGGTCTCTGTGGTTTCTCCACACACGACTTAACGTTTGTTCGCCGCATAGTTTGCATTAATGCTCGGCGAAGCCACTCTTAAAACCCGGCGAATCCGAATTTCGGTTCCGGGGCCAAGTAGAAAAGTTTCCGGGATCGGTCCTCCGCCGGCCGTGGCCGGTCGCGGTCGCGCTCGCGCGCCAGCTGCCGAAGAACTTTCCCGGTCGAGGAATCCGAAAGTTCCCTCGGGGATTCCGCAATGTTATGTTAAGCTAATAAGGTGACTGTTAACGTTGCCCCGGGTCGGAGAAAGCGGGCAAGTTGGCCGGAAGATCGGGATTAGTCGGGTCTCGTTTACGAGGGACAAGGGAGTCTTTTAAACGAGTTAGAAGAGATATATATTGTATCGAACTCTTCCGAAAGGCTACTCGAACGCGAGAGACCGTCCGAGTTTCCAGCTATCGATCAGAGTCGATAGCTTCTTCTGTTCGCGCTGATCCGTGTCATATGTATATGCTATTTCCGTGAAGTCTGTGAAAGAAGGAACTGCCCGGCAGGGTATAAATACTCGTCGAGATCCGGATTTAATACGATAATAGCTACCTATGACCCGTCGCCGACGTGGAACAAGTCCACGAAGAACAGTCCATACCGATATACACCGCACCGGCTGTATAGATCATTCGGTCACCCGAGGCGCCGTTCTCGACAGTCTCGCTGCGAGGAAACGAGGGCCTGACGCAAATTCCACTTGCGGACTGGAAGAATAATCAATCGCGTGTATTATTAGCTGATGCGGTGGGGGAGATCGTAGTCAGGCGTCGAACGGTTCGAACTCTCTTTGTAGGTCTAGAAACTCGTACTCGATCGCGCGACGATCACCGGGGTCTCTACACGTATGTAAATGTAACGGGGGTCTGTCGGTGTTGAATCTCCTGTGCGTACACTGCCTGTTCGCGGTATAAGTGTACGCACGGAGAACGCACACGCTCGGAGCATCACGCACCGACGCACGCAAGCACAGGCGCAAGGTCCCGCGCGCACATCCCCGCGCGGATGCGAATGCACCGCTCATTACGGGATAATGGGTTATTTCGATCCTCCTCGAATTACCGAGTCGACAATGAGGGATTCGATTCGAAAAAGCCTCGCTCCCGCTCTCCCTTCCTTTGGCCTGACGAAGCCGCGAGGCCTTTCAGGGTCCCAGCGAGCGGTGGATTGGAAGCGAGATGGCGTAAAGAAAAGAAAGAGAAGAAAAAAAAATAAAAAGATCACTGGTGGGGGAGATGAGGGGTGAACGGGCAAAGAAAAAGAGAGGGCACGGCCGGGCACAAGCTGGAGGAGAAGAGGGCGAAAGAAAGGCACGAGTTTTGGCCGGTGGCTCGAAAACAGAGGAGACAAATGAGGACGAGCGAGCGAGGATACGTCGTGGAAGGGACCGCGAGAGGCAGTTTCTTTCTCGTTCGTGTTCGCTCCTTCTCTCCTTACCTACTCCCCTCCGTCGTCCCACCACCACCGTGGTCACCGATGCCGTCCCTTCATGGAACGTGCACCGCAGGACCTCGAGGTGCAATCTCCTCCACGGTTTCGCAGGCGAAACGTGCAGTTATACGCAGTTCACGCGCGGCCCCTCTCCTTCTCTCCTTCTTTCATCATCATCATCTTCTTCTTCTCCTTCTTCTTCTTCTCCTTCTTCTTCTCCTTCTTCTTCTTCTTCTTCTTCTCCTTCTTTCTTTCTTTCTTTCTTTCTTTCTTTCTCTGACCGCGTGAACGCAGCGCGCACGCATGTGTCTCTTTCCGGCGCGACGTCGCCGCCTCTCTTATTCGAGGCTTTCAAGGAAATCATCGGCGACAGAGCGAACGTCTCTTCCGGGTGGTGACGCCGCGGAAATCGGCATTGTCCCGGTCATCCTTGTCTCGCGGGCCTCCTCTCTTCCATCGACGAGCCTGCTCGAGGACTTGGCCGCCGACCGAGGAACGGGATTTTCTCCGGGCCATGGGTTTGTCACGGCTAAGGACCGGGAACAAAGGGCGCAGATAACGCGATAACCATCTGTCCCGACGCGAACCGACGTTTTTCCTTTCGTCGCCCCGACGAGATTCGTGGCATTATCGCGGATCTTCCGTCGATTTGTCTTCAGGTTCCCGGGCGAACGCTGACTCCTAATGGAACGTTAAGCTTCCCGATACCAGATTGGCCCGGTTCTTTCGCTCGATAGGCTTTGTGTCGGTCGAATTATGCGATTGGCCGCGCAGAATTTGCTCAAAGAGACGGGGAAGAGAAATCGTTTTGCTGGGAACCACGAAATTAGAAATCGGCTCTCCTCTCTTTTTACGGTACTCTGTTCTGTCAAAACGCTACTCGTACATCTTCGATGTTCGATTACTTTGCCGATACGATACTTTCCACCTATCGCAGACGTTCGTCATAATTTCGATCTTTACCTCTGCACGATCAGAATGATTTTATCGAGTTTTAATAGATCCGTTCTTCAACCGTAAAGACTGTGTAATGTTCCACAAAGCATCCCGGTAATTCTTCGACAATTACGGCCGATAACCGAGCTCCTATACGATATCACGCTTGACGTAGCCGGTCGATTAAAATTCTTATACAGTCTTGAAAAACAAAAGGGATCGTTCGGCCTTCGAGCGGAGACAAAAAATCGAGGCGTCGATCACGAGCTAATTGGGGTAAACGCGATGATGCCTCGCGAGTTCCCACGGGATTGAAATTATACTTTCGCGTATGTGTACATAGGCGGAGAGACGTTGGTCGCGCGGACGCGCAACCGTGGTGCTCGAGAGCCGTTTGCAACGTACATATGTACATCCTTGTGGCCGCAATTATTTTAAGTGTATAGCGATATCCGACTAGCTATTAATGACGTTCCTCCGCAGATGGAATCGCGTGCTGACCACGGATAACGCGGTCCAGTGTACACACGTAGGCGCGAATTAATTGGTGTAATAACGATTATTACCGGTGTGGCCCGTTCACAATCGAACGATATACTTTTTCCTGGCTTGCACGGCGCGCAACGGCGACCTACACGCCGCACCGCACGTTGCAACGACCGCCGCCACCTGCCGAGTCGCGGAGAGATTTTCATTGCGACCGTTTTTGCCCCACGGGGACCGTGAAACGCATGGGAACAAGCCGATTCGCGCCGCAATCGACCGAGGGGAAATCCGATCTAGGAAAAATCGAATGCGTGGGTAACGTGAAATATCATCTGCGCTGCGTCAACGGTGACGGCGATCTGTCGACGCACAATGCCCGATTATTTCATAATTCTGATGTACGACCCGATCCCCCTCGACTTATTCCTGCACGCGGCCCCCTCGTTCCCCGGTTCTGTTGGGTAAATATTAATTTCCATAAATCGGGGAAATTTATTCCGCAAAAAACCTGTTCCGCGTACCCCGAGTACCAAAAATTATACAAGAATATTAGCCTTTTACGCTTCGCGCTTTTTTGTTTTTACCACACAACTTTTTACACTCTATTATTCGACATAGAAATTTTTATTAGATTGTGGCCGGTGAAACGAAACCGTACACTTGGAATTCAATGGGGGATATCGATAACTCCGACTCGGCATATTTGCATACCAAGTTTTGCAAAACTTGAAGTTGGTTCTCCTGTTGCTTCATTAACGTTTTCCATTTCGCACCCTTCTCTTTATCCAACAACGATCGATCACGAACGGCACCAGCGAAACAATTTACCCGAAGCTATTTTCCCCCGCTCTGCTTTTTACGTTCTCGTGTACAACACAGGATCTATCGTCCATCTGTGGCAATGGAACGAGCCTCACGGAATTAGGCGGAGCATAAATTTTGGGCTTCGGCGCGGGGTCGCGTTTTATGGATTACGGTGTCTGACACGGGGTGCTCTGAGAGGGCACGTAATCGCATGTAAGTCGTAACCACAACGCTACCGGGGGCTTTGGCAACCCCCGTGGCCGAGGGTGCCCCACCCAGTGTATCCCATGAACACGGACAGTTTTTGTAACAGGAAACAGCTGCCGCAGGAAGGACACTTTTCTGATGATTTCGGCGGGCCTTGTTCAACACGGCCGCCGACCAGCAGACAGAAAGAGAGAGAGAGAGAGAGAGAGAGAGAGAGAGGGGGGGGGCTACTGGACGTGTTCTCTCGGCACGTCTGGCTTCCAGTTTCTAGGCGATCCTGGCATTGGCCCTGCAGCAGCTCCGTTCGCGCTTAATTAACCGTAACGCGGTCCTCGTAGCTCGTAACGCCCCGACGTACGCTTTTTTTCCCGGGTACGGGTGACTCGACTCGAGTGGCTCCGTATTGTTGCCGGAGCAGGAAGCGGGAGGAGGAGCACTGGTTGCTCGGGACACCGAGTAATGATGTACACGCGGTGCTTACGCTAATAATGATCTTTTGTTTCTTGGCCTCTTCGTGGATTTTTAACGAAGATATTAAATGCTGATAACGGCCAGGATTTATTGCGCGCCGCGACGGTACCGATAAACCCTGCAGGCCGCCTCCAACGGAGAGCCACGATCGAGAGAGAGAGAGAGAGAGAGAGAGAGAGAGAGAGCTAGTCTTCTTCCCCGTTTACTGCCAACGCGACGACCAAGAAAATCGAATATTCCGGCGGCCCCCGCGTCCATATATCGCGATACGACGTCGGATTATCCGGCGTAACTCGCGTTGAATTAATGGTACCGTGCGCGTGGACTTGGCTCCTGCTATGCAGAGATGAGGAGATGGCCAGCTGGACATGCTGACAACAGAGGAGCCTATTCTCTTTGCTTAATCCCGGCTGTTCCACGATCTGATCCGCTCGAGCTCGAGTGCCACGGGATTTGCAAAAATCGGCTCCAAAAGTGATGACCCGTCGCGTTGCTTTCGCTTCACATAAATATGTATTATCCGGGAATTCGAATTGACCGTTGGTTGAACATTATGGCTGAATATGAACGCGTAAACAGTTTGATCCAGCCACTTTCATTCGATATAAAAACGCATTATTTGAAAATTTTACTGTCGGTCGAGTATCGCAGCTCGATACGATGACACGCATGCTCGATAACCAATCATACTCATGGTTTCTTTCTTCTCCAAGCCATTTTCTTATTTTCACGCCATAACAGTAGCCGTTTTTTGCTACATTCTCGCTTTCTATCCCCACCATTTCTCAGGATCAGCAGGACTACAACAACGTTCTCGCGTAGCATACCAAGATAAATAAACAGAACACGAACACCATTACCCAGCTACGGAACATCGTTCCGTCCTTCCGGCTACCGTACCAAACAAATTTTCCCGACGTCCCGTCCCCTCTCGATATTTCTCTCACTCTCTGTCGAGTCCTTGAGAGGTTTTGACTCGGTTGAGAATTTACTGTCGCGACAAAATCCTTGTCCTGTGAGAATCGGCCTCGCAGGAAACGGGCGGAGCTCATCGCCGATTCCCGAGGCAGCTGACTCTGGCCGACTCTCCTTTTCTTTCTTTTTGCCGGTCGGCTTTATTGCCTAATTAAATGCAATGATAGCCGCGCGGAGGCGGGCGCGTAAGTCGACAGACGTTCCCCTCGGAAAGTAAATCACGCGAAAGCAGAAGAGCTCTCGCCCGAGGTCGGTAAATCAGTGGAGGCTCGGTTTTCTAGCCGACGCGGCGCGTTTTCGCGCTTTTTCGCGCATCTGTCGCTCCGCTCCGCGCCGTTCCGCGTAAGTTCGCGCCTCCTCCCGAGAGAGGAGAGGAACCCCTCTCTTTGATCCGGCCAGCCGATGGAACGCGAAACACGTGGTAACAGGAAGAAGGCGTCTCGCAAGTTCATGGAGATATTTACGCGCTGTCCGCGCACTCGTAAACGTCAACGCGGTGTCTCGCATCTCGTTTTTCTCGCGGAGACACCGCTGACGCGACACCACCGCGCGCCGTTAGCCTTTAACGATGAATAATTAATTTGTCGCTCGTTAAGCGGCTCGCGGCGTCCTCCAGGATTTTTGCCGTCCCGATCCGCCGAGAACGCTCAGAATCTGCTCGACGACCGCATTCCGTCACGAAAATGCTTCAAACAATTTTCCATAAGCCGACCGTTAGCTGAAAACTCTCAACAATGTTCCGCGTGTATCCGTACGGCACGTTTCTCCCCATCGAACTGGTTAAACGAGCATTTTACCGTTCGCCAGAGCCATTCGCCGGCTTCCCGTGGAATTTTCAATTTTCTTGAACGCGCTGCGTCGCACCGCCAAGAGGAAAGCCGTTGATTCGCGTTGATCGTCGACGCAAATGCACGTTTACACACTATGGATAATGGTATCCCCTGACGGAAACTACCTGCCGCTATATATCACTTTGGTTCTGTGCAATTTGCCTTCGGTACACATTACTTTATCGTCCGCGTCGCGATTAACGTAGTCAGAGGTATTCTTTGCGGGACTTGATTCTTTACGCTTTAGAGGGAACATGATTCATTGCGAGATGGGTACCGTTTCTTGTCGCAACGGCTACTTTTCCGCGGGAGACAGTCATTGCTACCGCAGAAGCTTTTGCCTTCGATCGCATTATCGTTATTATTCCAATAAAAGTGAATCATTTGCTATCCAGTTTCATGGACTCTTTGAATAATTTCCGTCGTTTAACGAGTGCCCGTTCGAACCGACAACGATGAGTGCCTACAATTTTCCGGCAAGTTTCCTCAAACATGATAATACTCTATGCGATATTCTAGGCAATAAAGGCTGCGACAGTCGACTCGAGAATTTATAAAAAAATTGGAAAATATACTCACGCTTATGTGGGAAAATTAAAGGAAACAAATGCGAAGCTATTTTGTGGGATAAATAGCGGAGCTTAAAAGGAGGATTTAAAAGAAGACCGGCCATCTTTGCACACATTTCCAGGAAATGCGGCTCCGAAAAAGTTGTTTACGCGAGCGATGGAACAATGGAAATGTCGTATCTCTTCCTGTTTAGACGGCGGGTTACGGTTCACGTGCGTTCTTTTCGTTTCCACCGCGTCGTGACCGAAACGTTTCTTTGTTTCCGCGTGATTCGAGACGCGGCGCGGCGCGGTGGCCGAAGGTTATTTCCATGAATCGAGCAGCGAATTCTCAATCTTCGGTACGAAGGGTACTAGTTTCCTCGGTGAAACCACTGATTTGTGGCCGCTGCAAATCGATGTTGCCTTAATACTCGGAGCTATAAAGCGCCACGAAACGGAGCTACCGAAGAGGATAATAGGAACCTCGACGGTGGTTTTCAAAAACGAGCTTGCTCGCCCGCCGCGTGTACTACACACCGGCAATTTAATAACGGTACCGAGGCCGTGTTAAAGTGTAACGGTTCATGAAATCCACACTGGCGGAAATTAAGATTTTCGCTCGTAAACGGTCCCGCGATCTAATTTTCGCAGCGGCTGACCCGAAAGCTTATCGTTCACGCTCCGCCCCGCTAAACCCATAATTTTGCGCTCGGCGCGCTTAGCGATTCGTATCGCGCGCGCGCACGCGCGTACTCGAACTCGATACATACAATGTAGAAGAATTCGGAGGCCCCCGTGTGTGTACACACATTACCGGATGCATAATGTATGAGGTGAATAATGACAAGCGAGAATATTTCGTGACAGGCGAAACTAGCGAAATGATGAACGGTCCGAGAGGTTGCCGGTATCGAGAATCCCAGCGAAACGTGTCACCGTTTGGTACTTGGCCAACTTGCCATTCATTAAGTTTACTCATGCTCGCCGGTGTGTACGTACGTGACTCGCCGTACGGAATAATTGGAGCCGCGTCGAAATGACAGTTTGCGAGAGCGAGCGGTTCGCGACGGTGGTTTTCTAACTTCTCGCAAGGTGTCACACGCTCGTAACGCGGACTAGTCGGTCGGACCAAGTTTTTCGACACGTGTCACCCGAGCGCAACGACCAAAACGAACGACCGTCGCGTCGTCGTACGCGCACCAGTCCTCTCGTAGAACATTAAAAAAACCCGAGAAGAATCCACCAAAAAACGAGTCTACAGATTTTTTTCCCCGCAGCTATACTAATTTTTTCTAGAGGAAACCGATTAATTTCACACGCTCGCTCTTGACGTCAGTTGTTAATTATTCACGCGTCCGAGTGAAACACCGCGGAATGCGAAACCGTGTGTATGTGTGTCTGTTTCTCTCTCTCTCTCTCTTTCTCTGCCGGAGACGGACACGCGAGCACTTTAACGAACATCAAAATCAACGGGAGAGCAACGCGGTTCAACGTGGAAACGTGTTCCATAAATATCCCGTTCGACGGGGATGCGCGTAATCATCTTTGAAATATCGATAATATCGGGCCGCGTTGTCGTGAAATATTAGGTACAATTTAATAGTTTGTCAGCACGTTTGACTGCGGCGCGCGAGAAAATTAACGAGCCGGTCGGTGAAAAATACGATAGGGCGTGTTACGCGTGCGTGCAAACAAGTAGAATACGAAACCGTAAGCTCTCGGGGGATAACTAGAAATACTTATTGCCCGGTCCGTTCCACGGCTTCTTGAACCCGATAGAATCGTCTAGCCGCAGCACCGCGCCGCACCGCGCCGCGCCAAGTCGAACCGAGTAGAGCCGAGGAGAGGAGAGTTCAATAATCTGCCGCGGGAGATCTCCTGTCCGGCATTGAAGTCTCCAGCGGCGCGGCAGCAGCAGCGGCAGCAGCAGCAACAGCAGCAACAGCAGCAGCATCTGCCGCGCATCGCTCGTACTTTGTTCTCCGTGGTCGTTCGTTTCGCAAAAACCGAAGCGGAATCTTCCCCGATATTTCACCGAATCGGCTATCACCGAACCCACAAGAATAGCCGCAGCTGAATAATCTTGAAGTTCGATACCAAACTCACGGAATTAACGAGACGTTTACGACATTTTCCATGAACATTACGCAATTTTAACGTGCACGCGACACGCCCAGTCAAACGGTCTCCAATCCTTTTTAATACATTTCGCCGTCGTAACTACAAAGCGAACCCCACTACCACCGTCGAAAATACAACGAGGCAGTAAACGTCAGACACCGTACTTGAACCCGGGGGAGCCGGAATACGCCTTCCACGTGGAAACAGATTTATGATAATCAAGGAGCCACTGGTTTTCGTGCTTCGCTGACAACTTTCCGTCTCGCTCTCTCACTCTCTCTCTCTCTTTCTCTGGTTTTGTTTCGCAGTGCACCTTCTGGCTTTCTTTTTTTATCGCCTTTTCGTAAAGCGAATTTCGATTTTCCAATATGCGGCCAAGATTTACAGCCGACCGGGCGAGCTCGGGGCCCTCGGATCGTATCCCTTTCTTCTTTCTCAGTTTCTCCTTTTTGCGCACGGTGTACGCGTTACTTCCTTTTCGATTTTTTTCTGCACGGGACGTGTTTTTTACTGCCCTCCGTACGTCCCGCGAAGAAGACAGTCTGACAACGTCCTTCTCCTTCGCGAAATGGATTCTCACACGTACGAGGCACGCACACACCGCCCGACCACGGCCACCTCGTCCCGGCTGCAAGTAATGCATGCGCGACTTCAAACCGATCGTCAAAGTCAGCCGGACGTCGGGTCCGGGGCCTTATACGAGAGGAGAATAGGGTGCCCGGGATTTCGTTGTTGCGCCGATCCGCACACACAGGCTCACGGTTTTCGGACGAGCAGGGAGGAACCTGAATGCGTTGCGGACGTTGCACCGCGCGCGCAACGTCGTACGGTTTCACGGCAAAAAGTTACGCCACTTTTCTCGGCGATACACCGCCACCAACGGAACTCGGAAAAATTCCGTTTCACTGAATATCGCGATTTATCGGAGATTTTTCGCGACAGTATCTCGACAGGTTCGAGATCACCCTTATTCGGCCCTGTCGTAATTTTTCCGGCATTGGTCCTCCGTCTCGCTCTCTATCTCTCTTCCTTTACGAGATTTCAGAGAGCCTGTTCTCGATCCGGGCAAAAATTTTCGTTTCACGAGCGCGCCTCCGTGAATCGAATTAGCCGTTCGATTTATATTATCGGTTCAGGCACGGAACGTTTCGAACGATTCGCCTCGGACAAAAGCAACGTTGTATTTGTACCATTGGTTTGTGCTCGGCAACGACAGCATTTATCTTTCAGAGAGGTGGAGAATGTTGGGCATTCGGGCAATTATTGGATCATAACCCGTAACAGTGTTTTTCTGAAATCGTTCCCCGCCTGAACGGGTAATGCGAATTGACCTTTAGCCGGTATCCACGATCGACGAAACGATCGATCGGTAAAAAATTCCAGGCGATCGTGAGGAAATTACGCTCCAAGCAGGTTTGTCGAGCTCGAAAAGAAAAAGGAGTAGCGTCAATTACAATGTTCACGCGTCGCGTTTTGTCGTCTCTCGCTCGGTCGAGAAGTATCGCGGTCTACGCAAATTGCCGCCTAACCGGCAAAAGAAATTTGCTCGGCTAACAAGCTGCGTACAAGGAGACGACAGGAAGAAGGGAAAAATGGAGGGGAAACGCTGCGAGAGACTTCTCCGGTAATTGAACTCTCTGAACTGTTAGTTTCCATCGTGTCGGGGTTGCGGTTCTCCGACGCGCGTGATTCCGCATTGCGAATTTTTGCGGAGCCGCGATCGTTTCGGGCTAAACCGTTTTTGCCGGTGACTCGCGCGTGAACCCGATCCAGCTCGGAAGAGCAGAAAAATGCCGTGACAAATTAGCCTAACCACATAATGCGGATTTAATTGGCGGTGCGGTGAATCGCGTCTGCCGTTTCGGTTTGCCGAGAGCGCCGGCGATTTCGCCTCCGACAGGAAACACCGAGAACGCTTATAGATTTTTTTCCGCAGATAAAATAACGAGGCTCGTTACGCGGTCAGACTTACACGTCTCGTGCGAAAATGACGCGGGGGCCCCCGCGGAACACGTGGAATTTCACGTCGGAATCCTCATACAATCCTAACACGCTTCCTTCACACCCTTCAACCATTAATTCTGCGTTTAGCAGTCTGCAATCAATTATTTTTACACTACGTTTCACCACTCTGAAACAATCGCGACTGAAACGAGATGGATGCTTCGGATGCGCTTCAAATTCCAATCGCTTTGCTCAGACGCGAAAAGCGACGCAAGCAACGTTAACGGGAAGGCTAGGTTTACGGGACCCATCGAAATGACCGGTTCGAATATTTTTCCCATACGGCTTTTGAGATTGTAAAGATGAATTTATGAGGACTTTGGGTACATATTATTGTATTAAAAAAAAAAAATTGCTACAAATTTGGATAGACACGTTCTTGCTCCGTAAACCTAGAGTTTACGGACTTTCATTATTCTTTTAAATTTGAATAACCAACAAATTGAAGCAAATAGCAAATTTACCTTCTTTTCGTAGATAGAATATTTTTGTTCGAAAATAAGAAGAGTTCGATATTCCACGGTTAAAAGCCGAAGAGGGGGCACTGGTTCACGACGGCGGTAAAAATTCGGAGTCAAAGGACCAAGAGCATTTTAGTGCGTGATACTTCGAGTAACGAAGACATAGTGGAACGATTCGAGGAAACTAGATCGTCAGGTACGATTCTCCTACTTCGCTGGAAATCGGCCGTTTCGTCCCTTTTATCGTCGACGATTTGGACGATGTTGCGTGTAGAATGGTCTGGTCGAGGGCCATTCGCGAGCGTATTAAAGCGAGCAAGACGTCGCGATGCACCCCGTCATTTTGGCATACGCGATACCTCGTCGCTCTCGCACGGCTCGACGCGATAAAAGCCCCGCCGGAAGCGCACGGGGGTAGACACCGACGCTAGGGGCCGTTACTCAAAAGCGACGACGCCAAGAGAAATCGATTCCCCGGCTACGACTTTGAAAACGCTTTGGCACGCGTGCCAGAGCGGCTATGTCGGGCAGACATGTTCGCGTCGTCGTTCGCGAAACGGAGCTCAGAAATCTCGGGGACATCGTCCGAGCCACGTGGCCATTTACTTTTCCTCGGAGAGCGAAGGGTGGGGGGATGATTCCCAGGATCGAACGAACAAACCGGATAGAAGTTGTTTGCGAGAATTCTGGTGCCACTTACATGGAGTTGGTGGTGTTCCAGTACATGCTGATCGTCTTCGCGCAATTGCTCACAGTGGACAGCAGAACCGTTTGCAGGCAGACTAGGAACACCAAAGTCACAAAGGACGTGGAAACCATCGTAACAACGTGGACAACGACCAGCACCGTCACCACGTTCACCGGGACTCAACAAGAACCAACAACAACGACGACGACGACAACAACGACAACAACAACAACAAAAACACCTGCACCTTCGTTGCTGCCGTCCACAGCCACGTTCCACCACCGTTGCACGAACACCACATCCACGCTTCACTTTCCCCGAACGGCTAACGGTTCTCCTCGTCGCGTTTTTCCGATTCTGCTCACAGCTCTCCTGAACGCTCGTCGGTTGGGGATCCTGTTTTTCCCGGCCGGCGGTTATCCTCGAGACATTCCCAGCGGAAAGAGCGGCGCACGGATGATCACACGCCCGCCTCTCTATGATCTTCGAAAACGGAGCCGAGTCAGAGACGATCCTGGACTCGGGACTCGCGACGCTGTTCGATGGGATCGGCCGCGATCCACCGCCGATTAGAACCGATCGAGTTTCTCCGGTGCTCGGCTGCTTCCAACGATGTCCACCGAGGTACGCATTGTTCCATGGGTCCACCCCGTGTTTCTCTCACCTGGAGCACACCTTGCGGCAAGACCTCTCATTGGTCCAACTTTGTCCGCACGCCAACCCGAACCGATCAACCCAAACCCACAAAGGACGATCTCTAATCGGAAAGGCTTGAGACACTCCGATCGAGCTGCAGCGAACAGTATCCGACGGAATCACTCCGACCACCGAACGACCAAGCTGCCGAGCATCTCGGCGTCGTTCACGAAACTCGACGGTACATCGAAAACCAACAAACAAGAAACCACATGGAGGGGGTGGTTCAACTGTTTCTTCACCACAGAAACTTTCTACGGAAAAGGTAAACACAAAGAAAAAAAAAACGAAGAAAACACTGCTAGGTAACAGCACCGGAGAGAGAGAGGGAAAGTCTCCTCCGCGCGGTGATCCTGGCGGCGGTACAGGTTACGGAGCAAGAAACTGTACGGAGTCAAAGATCGCACTGGAGGATCTTACGAGGAGCACAAGAAACGCAGCGAAACGAGGCGGTATCCTTCTTGCCTGGAGCACACCCCCGGTTTTACTTTCTCACGCACTTGCGATTCGCACGGGTCGCTTCGAGAGCGACGTTCTTCACTGATCCACAAAAACAAGACTCCGTTTTCTTTCGGGTTTCGGAGTAAAAAAAATCCTTGGAACGATCCTGAATCACTCGGGGTGACGATCGATGTAGACTATGCTGCGGCCGGTCGTAGATCGTGGATCGGCACGACTCACTCCGGGACTCGATAGTAGAACTGTTCGCACACGAGAGGTTCGTTCGAGACGAGCCCCGTTCAACGTAGAGAGAACAGCACCTCCGTTCTGGTCGGTGTCGCGGACGCGTCTGTCGGCGGAGCGGAGTGTCGCGGCCGTTCGTCTCGCGTCGGCAGACTCGAACGGCGAACGGGGGTGTCGGGGATCGCCGAGCGCCGGCGGAACCACACGAACCAGCCACGGGAACCCTCGGTCTCGACTCGCGCCGGCCGACGTGTCTCGCTCCGCTCGGCGACTACGCGGTATTACGCCGCCTGCTCGCGAGACGCGAGTTTCCGAGTCGAGGATCTCCCCAGAGCGCTCCGCTCCGCTCCGTTCCGTGTTCTGTCGTCGTCGTCGGCTCGGAGGATGTCGAGCCTCGAGAGTGTGCCGATACGAGACAAGTGCCGCACCGGGAACGCCGCGCCGCTTCGTGTTTTTACCCGTGAAATTGTCGCCCGAGCGGATTTCTGGATTTCTACTCTTCTGGACGGCCACGTCGCGCCGCTTCATTCCGCGCCGCGCTCTTTTGCTCCAAGGATTTCGGGTTAGGTCCCTTCGCTCGCTCGCTCTCTCTCTCTCTCTCTCTCTCTCTCTCTCTCTCTCTCTGTTCCCGACAATACGCGAACGCAACTGACATAACTTGATCGCATTGCTGACTTTGAGATCGTTTTACTCGCTCCGTACAGTGTTCTTCTCTTCGGTAAAGGCAACTGTGGAAACTAGTTTGCTACCTTCTTTGGATAGAATTGCTAATACGGTATGTGATCGGAAATTGGGCTCATCGAGATTCGATGTAAAGAGTATCGTTTCTTCAATTGAGACTTAGTTTTCGAGAATGTTCGGTTTTAACGTTCAAGTGTTAGCATCTCCGAGAAGAAGAAACGGTAAGCCATGCACAGACTCGTCAGCCTATTATGTACTATTCCGGTAGTGTACATGTTTGACGAACACTTGTCACATTATACGTGGACTATTTTGGACGATTTGAAGGATTATAGAAATATCGCTGCAACTACTGGTATATTTGATCTTTTCGAATTAATCGCTATCAACCTTAGGTCCTCGCCATGATCCGTCCATCATCCTATCAAAAGCCACATGTTAATGGAATACTATCTTATTTTATCTACAATATGTTTAACTTCATTTTCGCGACAACTGAAAAACTTTACTTTTTTCACTTCGAGGGCCATTCGCGAGGGAAGCTAGAAACTAATAGTAATATTATTTTAGAAATTTAATGAGAAGATTCGGCAGTGTCTGACAATTGTGTCAAGTACCAGAGGTTTTGGATTTCTACTCGAACTAGGTCGTAGGGCCTTCTTCCAGAATCCCCGAGAATCGTCGTGAGACCGATATTTTGAATTTTTTACGATGTCTATCGGTGTGGCCCGATTGGTTTCGTGTTTCGACCGTTTCGCGAAGTTATCAGGGTCGTGGAAGAGGAGGGGCGTGAATTTCGTGCCGGTTTCATCACGAGGCGCTGGGAATTGGAATCTCTCCCTTTTTTTGGTTCGTTTTTTTTTTTGGAAAGCAATTTTCACGAGGGAATTACGTTTCAACGGGAGGCGAGCGTTATTCGCCGGGTGCCATGTTTGGTTACGGCGAGTTTTCGGAGTCGATTGAACACCATTAAAATGAATTCACGTAATTGCGCGCCACCGATAAGATACGTAATTTCCTGTTTAAATATTACGGTTATCGTTGAACGCACTCACGGTTTAATGCAGCGTTTTAAATATTCACCGATATCTATGCGGAGAACGAAGGTTGCCCGACAGCGAGAAGTGGTAATCGATCGATCTCTTCGCGTCTGCCATTATAACGAGGTCGTCGTTTAGCCTCGGTTTCTCGCGATTCCGTGTACCAAGAAACAACAGTGGAGGAGATAGGGCGTCGAGACGATGATCGAATTAGAAGACAAGTTTCGCGACAACGTGATCCGCTGTTTTCATTTAATCCTGGGTGGGGGCGAAGCTTCCTGGATTTCGCCGCAAAAAGATGGTTTGAGGCTTGTCAACGAAACGAAGCGGCGTGATAAATGCCCCAGGAATTACAAAATTCGAGCGGGATTTCATTTTCAGGATCGTCCCCGAGAAACATCGTTCTCATCCGAAGCACGGTGATTACACGTAGCCATCCCTTAAACGCTATTTACGTCACACGAAAATCTCCATACGAGCAACCACGGCCGAGGAGGCACGTCTGGATCACGATTCGCCCCGAGACCCTATGAATTAGCGTCCCTACTCGTTTTCGTTCACCGTCGCAACGGGCTTTTAAGGGACCCAGAGTGCCTCCCTTGACTTACGATCGCCGCTAGTCCCCGTTTCCTGTTTCAATTTCGGCACGCGCCCCGCGTTCACGTTTCCCTGACGCGTTTTCCCGATTTTAGTTTGCACCGCAAAGAGGGAGTCGCTTTCGTCCGACTCTCACAAACTTTAGTCTCCTTGCTATAAATATAGGACATTTTAAAACTGCTTTAGATCTACCGGTCTACTTTGTCGAGCATCATTACTGGCTGTGGAAAAACGATATTGGGGGTTGATTCGGCAACCACAAAAATTAGATAAACTCACTGTTTGTTCGATAACGCGTACACTCTGAAATTAAGGTTCACGATATTAATTACTCTTTTGTAAGTTGATTGGAACAGTGCTCCAATTCAAAACTAACAAATAAATTTCGATAGAGATCGATAGACAAGTACACGATCGTTCTTGAAATACAAAATTTCCTCTTTCCGACTACATCTTGGGCATAGTATCCAATCAATCGACCAAAATCTAGTCTTGACTGCCAGCATATTCTCGAATAATTGGTAGCCTATCTTCGTTGGTTGTCTCTGTCGAAGTCGATTGACTCATCGATGCGCGCGATCGCAGAACGAATTAGGCGGAGCAATAGATGGCTTATCGCGAAATGCAAATCGACCGGCCAATAATGTTTCCGTATCTGTTTGTGCATCTTTTTCTCGACGGGTTGATAGTTCGTCGACTGAATCTTCATCGGGGATCGTCTAACAGGGGAAAAATAGGGGCGGGTGTAGGGGGACAAGGGAGGGCAGAAGACGAATAGGGTGTGCGAGCACATTTCTCCATGGATGCGTGTGCTTACGGACGAAATATGAGAGGCGGAGAGAGAGAGAAAGAGAGAGAGAGAGACAGAGAGAGAGAGAGTGACCGAGGCGGGGAAGAGCGATGCATGCGAGCGTGCATATATTCCCTGCGAATGCACCCGGGTACGTGGCGCCCTCATCGCGAACGATGATCATTCCCCGTATTGCTCCGGCCGTATGCAACGATCCTCTCCGGGGCATGCTCCTCTCTCGGATCTCGAAGAACCGGTATCTACCCACGGACAGTCATGTCGGTCATTAGTCCGGCTAATGCAACGCTTCAAATTCTATCGGGGCACGGCGCCAGGACCGCATCCTCCCACTAGAAAACCCAACGGCTACGTTAATAGAGGACCCGAGAAACGCGTCCGATCCTAACAATCCTCCTCCGGATCTCACCTGCGGAATCATTCCTGGAGCAGCGTGATTATTTTCTGCTCCTTTTTATATTCGATTCAGGTTCTCGGTCCTGTTCTAAATGATTCCACTGCCGCGTGCATACGGGGACTCGCGTAATTAAAGGTTTCAAAGTATTACTTACGAGCCGGATCGCGGACTCGATGCGTTCGTATCGATTCAAACTTATGCTAAACAATTTAGCGAGTTTGATAACATTTTTATCGCGTCTGGAGCCCGATAGAATCCTAGCAGTCGCAGTAAGGTAGTTTATGAATATTTATTCTCATTTCACAAGTGCTGTTTCGATCGTTCAGAGTTTCTGATATCAGAATGGCTGTTAACTCCACGATCTTCAGCGGGGAGATGGAAATCTGGTTAGACTCGTCAACTCGAACGTTTCTTATCACATAGGTCGTAGAGTATCGGATGATCTGTTATAGTTTCTTCTGTTATTCGGATCTCTCTTCGCAGAAGGTGTGTTGACGTTTGACAATTTAAACGGTTGATTTCCTGAACGATGAGAATTCTTTCCTCTATTTCACGGGCCACGGGGACTCGTATGCGTTCTCGCGGTGGTGACTCACGACTCTCTAAATTCCGCAAAAGGTGAGCCAACAGTTTCGAAGAAGAAAAATGCGAGAAACGAGAGCAGGGAAAGAGGAGATCTGGATTCGGAGCAGCTCGCGTCCCTAATAAAGTCGAGTCACGCTCCATTCCGCGGGATCTCTAAATCGTCCTCAAACGGAGCGGGTCGGGTCCCTGATCGTTGACCTACGATTCGTTTGTTGCGCATCTCGGGTACTTTCTTCCTCGTTACTCGGCGTCTTCTTCTTTTCGCGATCGCGCGCGATCGAGGAGAGCCAAGGGAGGTGGTTCGCTCGCCGGCGATGAAGATATCAAACGGATGCGCGAGCGGATAAAGAGGTGAAGAGCCACTTCGATCGGTTCGTTGTATAAATAGGACGACTCATGGAGATGAAAGTGCTTCGCAAATATTGATCGTTATTCTTGCGGTTCTCTCTCGCAGACTTGGAAGGGAAAAAGAAGAAGCGCCGTTAGGAAAGCCGAATCCTGCGCACACACAACGGGACACCGATGCCCGTTTTCGGGGGCCAGAGCTCGACGAACCGAAGCCGCAGGTATTCCGGAGGGCAGGTGTGTCGATCTAGGAGCAACATTCGCCGTTTACGGAAAACCTGCGAACGTTCGCCGCTCCCGTTTGTGTTTGCTCCTGCCGGGATTCATGCTCCAAGAACTTTCGCGGCGAGTTTACGTTCGGCTGCCCGTGATTACTCGTCTCGTTACTCCGCTGGGTCGACAGGCATTTTTCTTTCGAACGTCTCGCAGCTCGGGCAACTATGTTGATTGAAATTCTTCGGGAGCGTCTCTCGAAGCCTCGATGCCTCCATTAAAAATGCTTCGTTTCGTATATCGTGAATCATTAAGCTATGTCCAAACTGAAGCAACATCGAGCACCTTTTTTTCGGCTTTTGTAGCCTTCTTCTTCTTCTTCTTCTTCTTCTTTATCTTCTTTTTTTTTTACCGAATAAAATGAGAAGAAGGCAACAAGAGTTGACCAAGAGTTGCTCAATGTTGCTTTCAACTTTAGATTAATTGCACTGTTTAGCCACGCGAAGCTAACTTTTCGCGTTGCTTAGATTGCCTTCAGGAAAATTAGAATTGAAATGGAACGTTTGTAGCTCTGGGTGAAAATGCATCAAAATCTTGTCCCGTCTCGTTCGATAGTCGTAGCTCCGAGGCGCACGAGTGATAGAAAAATCGTGGTGCTATCGCGTGATCGTGGTCTTGGGAATGAAACACTGGATGTTGGAGGATGGTCGAGCGAGCGAGACTGCGCCCGGAGCGTCGATCCTCGATAGGCCATCAGCAGCGAAAGTTCCGAGAAAGCTTTCGAGCTGTCGGCGAGCCATAATGAATTTTCAAGTGGCTCCGGAAAAGGGAACCTGTGGGACAGCCGAAATCCTGAGCACACATTAGGGCGAATGGCGGCAGCGGCGGCTGAGCGTTCGAGTTTCTTTGGTCGCCGAGGGTCTATCGGTGGCCTGTACAACCGAACGAATCCGCAGTCATTCGACAGCGGCCGGGGGGGGGGGCAGGTGCACCGATTCGGAAATGGTAATTCCACGACCACGGAAAGTCCGACGTCGAATACTAAATCCGGGAGTTGCATTTATCGATAATTCAACGGGCCCCGGAGATCATGTAATCACCTAATGGTCCTTGACTTTAATATTCCGAGCCGGTTCGATTATTTCCACCTCGCCGTGCGGCCCGACTCGCAAATCAAGAAAGTTGCAGCATTATTAATGCATCGGTATCGATGACGTTACCGCTGGAAATAAATCACCCGGAGGCGCGGACCGATGATAAATTAATCCATCGCTATTGCGGCGATTTATTACACGGATTTCAAAGACCGATCCCGCGATAACGGTTTTCTGGACGGATAACATCGCAAATTTCGGATTTCGCGCGCCGCTCCGCGCTGAGCCGAGCCGAACCGGTGTCATTCGACATCGATATCAGAAACCAGTGAATGATTTAAAATCGGATCGAATAATATTCGGACCCGTGGAGATACTTTGATATAAATTGGATCGTATCTTCCCGGGTCCCGGTCCGTTCCGAGCACCTTAATTACACGCAACTCGGCTGATCCCGCTGAATAATATTTGGCTGTTATTTCCATGACATCCGTCATGCTCCACTGTTTCATTTTCATAAAACAGCAATTAGTTTTACCAAAACGACCGGGCCTCTTCCTGAACGCCCCTCTACGTTTCCAAGAAATGCTCTCTCGGCCCGGGTTACGCGTGAATTATCATATTTTAATAACTTCGCTGGTCAAAAGCAGCCGCGGCTGATGTTCGAGTACCCACCGGTGATCTTCGGTCGTACACGGTAAAATGCTTAGCGGTCATCGATCATCATTATTCACCGGCGTTTGCCGAATTGGTAACGAGCGCGTGTACCACACAGGCCCGTCCACTCGTACACTCGCGCGTCCACACCTTCGCCAGGGCCCAATCCATTTCGCTTCGTTACGGAACCACCGCAAAGATCTCGGCTGACCCAGCCTTGAACTATGATTCGACACGATCGTCGATCGATCGTCTTTGCGACGAACTCGGTGGACGAGTCGGGACACGAGCGATCGAAGATCATGCTCGATAGTCGAGGGTGCTTCGTTAATTGATCTTTCGGGGCGGTTCGCCAGAGAGATTGGCACCTGTGCGACACGGGGATTTAGGGAAGTCGTGAAACGCTTGCGCGCGGCGATCGTAAAAGATCCCAGGGATCCATTAGCCATTAGGCAACGTTTACGCGCGTCAAGGTGTCCGTCGGAACAATGGAGCCACCAGAATAAGAATCGATTCTACGGCTTTCTTTTATCCGTCGGTTTCTCGCCTCGCCGCATCGTGCTGGTCTCCGAAAGCTTCGCTATCTTTTTCGCATAATGCATTAACCCTTCCGCTCCTCCTCCCCCCCCCCGCCACGCCACGCGTACGTATTTAATTTGTAAAACGATCGGGTGTCCTTGGCGGCGAGCGTGACCACTGGCGGCGGCGGTACCTGGAGAATAGCTCCTCGCCCGATTTCTCCGAATCGTCGGTCGATTTTTCCTTTTGCCAGTTCGTTGTGTACGATATCGAAAATAAAGAAACGAAGCGAATCCTGCGTCAAGAAAACATTCTTTCAGAACTGCCTACCATTTCCTGTTGGCCGGACCGTCGAGATGCGGACACAAAGAAAACTAAAATGGCTTTGACTTGTAGATGGTGTGTTGTTTTTGATTCTTCGAGTCTTTTACAGTAACGTTTTCTATTAATAAACATGTCTATAGGCATGGGACAAAATAGTATAGAAACGCTTCGTACATTAAGAGGAATGTATGCACAATTTAAAATAAAACAGACTATTTATTATTTATCCTTGGAAATAGTGTTTTATCCTGTTTAGCTTACAAGTATCCTGGCCATTATTTCTCAATAAGTACATCTGTCCATTTCACCCGAAGAATACGAGAATATTCGGTTCAGTTTAGTTTTGACGAATGAGTCTGGCGTTATCCTTTGATCTATACCCACGGCTATGCTCTAAACGCAGACTCCTCGTCGGCTACGCCACTGATCGCGAGCGTATCCTGGAATTCGACACACCGGCGATCTCGAGGCGCCAAGACAATGGTCCCTCCCCTCATCCCTCATTGTTTCGACCACGTCTGGAATCTTAAAAGACTATCCATTATTATACACCCATCGAGAAAGCGAGTGAGCGAGGGAGAGGTGGAGAGGAGGAAAGAGAAAGATAGATACCGCCAACCCTCTTCTCCCGTGTCCACGTAATAGTCGAAATGACGCGGGACACCTGCCCGTGAAATCGACACACGTAGCCGCGAGCTCGTCCGTGGAAAATCGTCGCGCGCTATACCACGAGCATGCTCCTCCCGCTTCATACGATAGTCGAAGGTTTCGTCGGAGACGACGGGTTCGGCTCCTAGGTACGTGCTTGACTTGCATCATTACGCATTTGAATGGTCGACAAATTATGCCGGTGGCGCGCGTGCACGCGTGTGTCCTGCGAGAGAGAGCCGGACCGTAGCCCTTTAAGGACGCCTTTTCAGGAGACCTCGCGACGATACACGGGTTCGAGAACGCCGGATTCTTCGGGAATCGAACCCCGAGCATAATGCGGCGAGCGTACGTGTGCGGGCTGCATAATCCGCGGGTAAAACGCGCCGCCCGCCGCCACGGCATAATGCCTTTGCCCACCGTAGGTGTACCATATTACGAGGGAGGAAGGTGCCTGCACTTTATCTAGACTCGCACGCATCTATTTGTATCTACGTTTATACACGCTCTCTCTCTCTCTCTTTCTCTCTCGGAGAGAGCGAGAAAGAAAGAAACCCGAGGGACCAAACGGTGTGGGGGTAACAGAGGCAACAGAACCGGAGGAGAACCAGAGAACAGACCGGTAAGGGGGAGGGGTGGGAGAGAGACGGTAAAGGACACAATGGCAAATGGTATTCTATTATACCAGATGGGCATCGCGGTATCTCCCTTGCTCTTCGCTGCACCGAGGAATGCAGCTATGAAATTATTCTCCAATATCTCACCGTTGGATCCCCTCGATCCCCCTCCCTCTCCCCCCGCGCACGCAAGCAGAGCCTTTCCTATCCAACCACCGACCACTGTCATCGGTAAGTAAACCCTAAACCACCGTCAACCCCCTTGGATTCTATTACATCCCCGACCGCCGCGCCGCGCCGCGGTCATTCATCATTCTCGTTTAATAATCCTCTTTTGGACGGCGGTGCATATTAATCGCGACGCGCCGCCTGTACATATACACGTGTCGCGCGGTATCAATGCTCGCGACTGATAATGGCTAAATTGAATGATGTACTGTGACAACTCAAGGCCTTGAGAATTTCCTGTCCGACCCCGGGACGCTTTAATTAAAACCATTCTACTCGCCTGCCATTTTTTGCGCTCGCCAGAGGGTGCGGAAGTACCCTGGATTCTGTCAAATTTTTCAACGCATCAATTTTTAACAAAATATCTTATTGGACATGCTGATTCTTAATCCTTTGTACACATAAGTATTATAATCTTCTGAAAACGAAAAATCGAGCGCATGGTATGATTATTTTTAATGGCGCCTAGTTGCTATCCGAATGCAAATTGTTAACTTTCTAGTACCGGAAATTCAATATTTGATTGAATTTTGTTCTGCACCGCGCTCGCTTTTCGTTTGAGATTGATTTCGGGTTCAAAAGCGACCAGAATTTACGTTCGTTTCGCATTCGCAACTGCGTGAAAAAATCATGGGGGTCTGCGTCATCCTCGCGGAGGATTCGATGGCTGTTCGTCCCTTTCGGTTTCGTGTGGTTAGGAGGGAATAAGAAATTGCGAGCAATGATTCGGAACGGGTCCTTATCCTAGCCCCTCGTCGACCTTTTTTCATAGCTCGTCGTTTGTTTGGTACGTTACTTGGCGCGCCGACACACAGGAAATATGCGGCCCATGTAACGAATGTCTGTCGAGGGGGGCCAGAGGCGGATCCTCTGCTCGTTTGTAACGCAACATTTATGCCCTCGATCCTGTGAACTTTGGCAGACAAGGTAGAGAGGATGTTTTGGCCCGTACGCTCGCGCGTCGATCATATTGTCAACTATGAGCCTCGTTTTAATCACTTATTTCTTTGACAGCTAGTAGAAACTATGTATGTCGTAGCTGGTTTGTTACGTATTCCGGAGATATGGAATTACGGTGTTACATCGACGTCCGGCTGCACGTCTATAAATGCAACCCCGAAATAGCTTTCCAAATTCAATCGCCAGGACATTATTGTCATAACTTATTCAGAAGTCTCTGCAGTGTTTACCAGACCGTCGGGTATTCTCAGCACTGTCGGATCACACTTTTAGAACCGTCCAAAGATAACTTGAGTGCGCTTAAACTCCTTGCGACCTGAATCACGTATGTTTGGCACTCTGGGATTAACCCTAGGATTTCGAAGGGATTAGGGAGTCTAGAACTCATAATTAACAGTCCGAGAGGACTTTGGATCGATTTGGACTTGGAATTTGTTGGTCTTTTTTGGGACAAAACGTTCCTTCTTCCTCTCCTCCTACTTTACTCTCGCAAACGTTACGAAAACCTGCTGAATTTCTGAGTATTCGGCAAAAACGAAGGGAACGTTTCCGAGAGACCGAAAGGCGCCAATTAGCACGTGCATTATGCCGAACAAATGCGACGAGCATGCGAGCAACCCTCACGAGGGTCAGAGAGCAATCGCAACGATGACACAACGTCGCACCTACCGTTTCAATTATTCGCAAACAACTGTGATCGAGGATCGTTCGATCGGTCCGAACAGCTGAAACGCACCTACCTCGGGCCTGTACCGGGAACGGGAACCAGTCCCTAATGGTCCGCCTCGGTTCTATCGCACGCGAGGAATATATCGTTCCGCGACAGGTGCGCAACGGCCGACAGAGTTTGGCGGCTTTCTCGCAGAAGGCGAGTCTATGCGCAATTTCACCTGCCGTGAATTTTGCCAGTTGTCCCTCGAGCACGTACTCGAAACGCGCGCGAGAGAACGCTTGTCGGCACTCGACGTTCGTCGATTAATCGAAACACGTGTGTACGATCCGTTCGAGAAAGTTATGCGGACGTACTTGGAAAACGAGGGGGCCCGGCCATTGTCCCCTTTTTTTTTGCGCTCTTTTTTCGGCTTTGGACATCGGCCACTTTGAGGAGACAAATTGAAATTCGACGCGAATCATCGATGCTTTATAGACAGTTCGCGCGGATGGCGGACACGGCCATCGACGCGGCTGAAATATGATATAAAATGGCTGAATGGAGGACACTCGAGAGTTTTTTTTTTATGAATCGAACGAGCCTGCTGCTCGGTTCTGGTAAATCGATTCGCAAACCGTGCCTGCCTTCGATCAGAGTTGAGAGATCGCTTCGTTTAAATCGGGAACGCTGTTCGTGGTGTCGATAAATCAATTTTAGCATGTCCGCTATGGCTTTTCAGAGAAAATAAATTGATAAAGTTCTACTTTTCGAGGACCAAAAATCATAAGAGGTTTTCCACTCGACAGAGATGCGACATCTTTCTTTAACGGTACAATGAGAAGTCTGACTCGACGTTTACCGTAGCACCACTAATTTTACCGATATACAGTACATTAACGAGTATGTCTCAGCTGATATCTACGTCACAAAGAAAACACTTCGGCCGGGAAAGGGTTAATACTTTGAATGCCAATCTATCAGCCTTCAAATTGTCATGAGATAGAAGTAATTTGTTAAGATATATGATGCTGAAAGTACTTCATTACTCGTCTAGCATATTGCAGATTTTAACCAAATTTGCTGCACCGACATTTGTTGCTTAACGCAAAATCTTATTCAAGAGCGTTAAGGAGACCCTGTCTGTAAAATACTCTTTTGAAGAAGCGAACAATGTCCATCCGAATGTCGAAAAGTACAAGATCGTTGGGCGCAACTGGCAAAACTGCTGTCAAGATTTACAGCTGTTCGGGGCCCTGTCGGTTTCGCCGCGGGCCGCCATAACGGGCGCGAAACGATTACGGTTAATTGTTCACGGGGCAATTACACGGAGTCATGCAAAGTGAAAGAAACGTGGTTCTGTGCGTCGCGTTTCCCTTTTTCCGCGGCGGCATCTGTCCCTTTTAGGAGAGACGGGTGGAGGGGAGGAGGGTTATTTCGACTGTCATCGTCGCGGCGACCTATACGAGTCCCCGACGATCGCGAAGATAGTGATCGGGAATTCGCGATCGAGCCTTCCGCGTTCGGGATTCCATAAAGAGCAACGAGCCTCGTCTACCTACCCGGGGCCTCTAATGTCGTTTGCACACGTCGCGTCGCGTCGCGTCGCGTCGGGGGCCCCCGAGTACTTTCGTTTACGGTCTCTCACACGATCGCACGGTTCAGCCTTAATTAGCCTGGTCCGAGTTTAATGCGGTCGAGATTGCAGACTTTGTCTTTAGCGTGCAAGCAAACGGCGAACGTTCGGCGTTCATGCTTGCGCGGTGTGTATGCAGCGCACATACACGCGTCGTTGCACGAGAGTTTGTCGGCGTTTGTGTCGCGTAATGGCGTAATGCTCGTTCGACGCCGCACGGAAAATATCGAACACTTTCTCCCGCAGTCGGCGCGGCGTATCGATAATGCCTCGATTTATCGGCCGGTGTTTAGCCGGTGGCCCAGATTCTTCCGTCTCGGACGGTGTCCGCCGCGAACCGCGGCGGTGCACAATGCGAATTAGCTTCGCACGTTAATAGTCCGCATAAAGCGTGGGCGTGGTAATAAGTAAGGTTTATGCCTTCTTTCGGCTATAAACTTGATCGATAAAGCTAAAAAGCTACACGAGCCCGGCATGTATTTTTTCGCCCCTACGATTCATAATAGCCGGCTCTGTCCGACGCCCGATATTTATCTTCTTCCGCTTCGCGTCGCTTCGGTCTCCTTCGCTCCTGGGAATACGCACCTTCGATGTGCCATCTAGCCCGACGAACGCGCGGGTACCACTCGGCAATGCACATTGCCTTTCTTTCCAACTTTTATCGTGTTTATTGTCGGTGCGCGGTCGAGATCCCCGCGCAAATTAACAAGCTGACAAATGTGTTCGGCTAATGCATCTTTAATTATTTTCCGCCATTTTAATAATCCCCCGTGAACCCTTTACACTCGGACTTCTCGCCTACCGCTGACTCGAACGCGTTTCTTTATTACCTACGGAAACGATTACTCTTCTTGGTAAATGGCGTGCGGCGTTATATTTTGTTCAGACAAAAACTTTTAGATCTTGCAAGCTTCATAACAGATAGCAATCTTTACGTGTCCTCGTAAAAGTTACACTCTTTAAAGCAGAGTTGAAGTCAAGATTTTAAGACCATCGAATACGTAAAAGTTTATTAGATTTTTGTCCAACAAGAACATGTAAACGAAATTTTAAACACGTAAAATATAGGGGGTTGTACATTGTAGAACAACCTTTTTTCGCTTGGCAACACGGTCGCGTCGCAATCGAGTTTTGCTGTCTAATGGTTCAAATTGATCGAGCCAGCGGGTGCCCGAAGATGATACCGTGGAAAGACTTTTTTTTGGTAACTGGAAGAGAAAGTCACGATCTAAATGATCCAAACGAGTTTTTTTTCTTTCCACGGAGCCCGATTCGGCTTGTAGGGCTTCGGAGTGTAAAGAAATCCGAGAACACGATGGGTTCCTGATCGATTGTCTATGGAAAAAGTGCTTTAAAACACACATTTAAATCGAGTAAAAGGAGACCTACGAGTTCACATGAATCTTAAGCAAATATAAAAAGTGGATTCGAAATTCAGAAGGGTATTGAAAAGGCATTACCAGCGATCTGGATAAAGTGAAATTAAACGATTAAAACAAAGATTGATTCTGACTCGGTGTCGCTTCAAAGACACTTGAAATGTTTAAACATGTGAAGTAGGAACGGTAATTATCGAAAGCGATCCGTTTCTGTAATGGTATAGCAATATCGCGTCGAGGGCCGTCTCGTACAATGCAATGCGAAAACTTTGGCGACTCCATTATAAAACGGATAACGAACTGGAGGCTGCAATTAATGTTGTATTTACAAGAGTTCGGCATAGCGGCCGTAAATTTCATCGAATTGATCTAACTGGGTCGGTATCGAGAACGCTCGTTTCACTGGAAACTCGAGCATCGACAGGCGTTACGTCGTTAAATTACAGAAGTACTTCTTGAATAATTTAGCGTGCAATAATAGCAGTGTCCAATTACCGTGACATTGTTAAATTGATCACACGAGAGTAGAAACGACGGGTATCGCGGTAGCACGCGAGTCGTAATGTTTTAAAATATTTGAACAGCGGCCGAGGGGACCGGAATGGAATTGTGCACGGCAACACGGTAGCGCGGATCCGCAACGGAGCCAATAAAACTGATCGAATGAATTTGTTTCGACCGGCGCGGCGCGGCGGATTGCTGAAGAACTGCATCATTATGAACTTTATGGGACCGTGCCGGCTGTGTTCCCCAGACATATGCACCGGTTGATGAACTAGAAAGCAATTATTCGAACTCATGATTGCCCACCGGAAAAACAGTGCGCGTAACGATCCGCATTGAAATCAAATGGATCCAATTCTGTGTCATCTGCGGGACGGCGATGCGGGAAAAGTTAAGCGATTCGGTGACCGCTATGAAATTAGGAAAATAATAGCCTGTGTGCGGCTTTCAACGGAAACGAACCTATTTGCTCCGGGTTATTACCCGATAACGTAAAATAATAGAATCCGGTTCCGACTTAAAAATTCGTTTTCCCGTTCAAATGTGTTTCAAAACGCTCTATATCATTTCTGATCGTTAGTTGTCCATTAACATCGGCAGCAATTTACGATGCAGGATATTAATTATTAATAAAAAGTGCGAGCGACACGTGCCTCTGCGTTCGCTTCGCGTTATCGATTAGAGAAAGTCGGGGATACATTAGACTGCGTGCAGAATGGGCTATAAATCGGAAGCGTGGTAAACTCAAAGTGTACTTTCTCACAGTAAACCATTGCCGCGTTCGGGCAGACTAAGACAAACATGCTAAGACTGGCAAACAGGATTGAAAAGTTAATCAACCAAATTTGTCATGCATTTTGTCGGCATTTTAGCGTAAAGTTATCCGATTCAAAAATAAATCTTTGCCGACTTGCGAGTCATTTTTTTTATGGAGGAATCGCGAGAACATAGAAACGATAGAACTTGTACACAGTTGTTTGTATATACTTGTATTCCTCCTATTTAATTGGAATTGTGCCGATGATTATGAAGGTGAATTAAGTCGTGTCTGCTTTCTTCGAGATATTTAGACTCTTGCGTCTGATTTAGCAAAAAAATATTTTACCACGATAACATATAATATATAATATTTCACTTCATTATATTAATATATAATTGTTCACTTTCATAAAGACCAATTTACAACTGTGCGTATCGTTTAAAAACGACAGTTGAAAGAAAATGAACACTGGGTTTACGGAGCACTAAAAGTGACTATTTTACGTTGCGTTGTAAAAGTAATAAAATTGTAGTTATTTAGATATTCAGCCATTTTTATTGTAATATGTTCTCAAAGAAACGGATCTATCGAACAATTCGTCACAAGTCCGTCCTTGCACTCTTAATAATTATAAATTAAAAAATTTCGAGTCCGTCGTATCGACGGTCTGGTAAATCTAATGTCGATGAAAGACTGGCGTTCGTAGAAGAATCGTAGCGCAAGCGTTGGATCGAAGTATCCAGGGAAGCGAAGAGAATATCGCGGAATTTATGAACTGTCTCGGTAAATATTTGATCGTCCCGGTCCGAAAAGGCTGGAGCGCCGAGGAACACATTGTCGAGGTTAGCGAAAGATTGCGCCCGTGGCGAACGTGTCTACGTGATTTGCATTCGCGATTCGTACGAGATCGGGCTCGGGCTCGGGCTCGGGTTCGGGCGGGCGCCGCGCCGTTTGCACACGCGGTTCCGTGAGAAGCTCTCTTCGCGTCGGATCCGCTGAAAGTTGCTCGATTTTTCGCGGCGTTAACCGGCCGGTGATATACGAGCGAATATTATAAATGTATCTCGGTCTCGTAAAACAACGACTCACTTTACGGGGTATCGCTATTTATCTCGCGAATTTATCTCCTCTACTTTCAGTCAGCGTAATAACGCGGATAATTTATGCGCCGCGAGACGCGCGTTATATAAGAAGCCTAGCGAACGACGATATTTCAATTCCGCTTTTATTTCGGTGGCCGTCGATCGAACGGTGTTTCGCACGTTGCCATGCCGTGCTCTGGAAACACCGTGGCGAGCCACGAACGTGTCGTCGCCTCTTAAACCTTAAAGTATCCACCTGCGAGAAAACGATTCGCGTTATTTTATGATAAAAGCTTTCTCTGTCTCGCTCGGTTTCGTCGCGACGAAATCGTGAGCGAGTCTCGCGGTAGCAACCGGTTCCAGGGTGCACCGCACCGGGTCGTAAACGTCTGACGGTACAGCCGAAAAACGCGGCCGAAAAGTTAACGCTCTGTCTGAACGACGGTCGCCGACCGTTTCGCCGTCGTTCTGTTCGCGCCTGTAACCAGCCCCACGAAATTTTACTCCTTTTACGAACACGCTCGCGCCTGATTGTCACTCTTGCGTAAAACGGTCCCGGCTCGACAGAGGACCAGATGCCAGCCGGATTGGATCTGGTTTACGGTTCGTGGCTCGATCACGATCGGATCGCCACGGATCGACGTTTCACTCGTCAGCCTGGATATTCTCTTAGACGAACGGGGACGATCCTCGTTAGGGCACCGAAGCGAATTCGATTCACCGATGCCCGTGTTTGTGGGAGGAACCGCTGACAAATGGCTTCCCCCCCGCCACTCCCCTGACGGTGGTTTCACATCTTTTTTCTTTTCTTTTTTCAACGGATGTCGCTCGATTATCATAACGACGATCACAGACGATACTTTTTTCTTTTCCTTTTTCGTAACTTTGACGACTCGAGTCCTTTCACTTTTCTCAAGAGCGAATCGATCGAATATCGTTACGATCGCTATTCGTAATTGCGCGTTACCGAACGGTAACGATATGTTGTATAATAGCAATGTATATTTCGAATCGGCGCTTGGAGGCCAAGGTTCGCGATTAACATAGAGAGGATCAAATTAGTTGCGCGTTTTCGTCCGGAGCAATAAAACCCGGACGTTTTAATCTTTTACATTTACGACTACCGAATTTCTTGTTGCTCGAGGAGCCTTTCCAATTTGTCCGTTCGGCCAAAAACCCCGTCGAACGTTCCCGGACACGAGGAGAAAAAGGAATTAAGCGGACAGAAATGGCAGGTTATTTAGTATTCGCGAAAAATTCAACAGCGAGATGCCGGTATGTGTCGCGCGTCGAAATCAAGGCGAATTGTGATTCAACGGGCGGACGACGTGCTCCTCGGAGGACATCGATGGAGCGGCTAAAGGGACTTAAACGGTTCTAAAAACGACGGACACGTCAGGGCGTCGATGTCTGGGAGCAGCGTATCGCAGCGGCCGCCGGGAACCAATTGGTTTCATGTCACGTACGAAACAATCGTCGCGGAGACAAGAAGGAGGTGTTAGCCCACGGTCAGGGCCGTGCGCATTCCAACGGGCCGGTCGAATAATCGCGAAGGACACGAGGCAACGTTCGTGCGATTTGTTTTCTGCGCAAAATTCGCCATTCGACGCGCGTCCAACTGACAGCCGAATCGACCGACACGCAGATATAGCGCCGAAAGACGACCCGACCCGCGCGTTCAGGGGTCGCCGTTTCTTTCGAGTCGAAGGTTCGAATAATCTCCTCTCAGGATAGACTCGAACGATGCAAATCTAATTCCTGGCTAGCCCGGGCTCTGTATCCTCCGAACGTTTAGCTACGAAGATATCACGAGTCTAGTCCGAGTCTGTCCCTTTTTATTAGAGTAGCAGGACTCTGACAGCCACCTGCATAATAGAACTGGAACAGTGTTACCGTTTAGCCTAGATTCCACAGCTTCCACAAATTCCATTCTGAAGCTCGCGATGACTCTCTGGTCTGAATCTTCCTATTAGAATAGTACCACCCAGGATAGCGTCGCTGTTTAGCCTAAGCATCGCATCTAGTTTGAATCTATAATCCGAATCTGTGTCTTTTTCCTGGAATCGGATTTTGTTTGTAACGGAGATCGATCGGATCGAGAGAAGCCGTCGTTTGCCAGGATAATTTTTTGCTCTGCGCAAAGTTTCCGGAGGGAAAGTAAAACACAGAATTCGAACGCGACAATAATTTTTTTATGTAATCGCTCGGTTTCTCCGTGTTTGCGTAATCCGCGAGGTGCGAACGGTCGTAATTAAGCTCCGTTCGGAAGAAATGTGGAACATCGGGAAAGTGTGCACACGCCGAGTAAGATTTCATCCTTAATTAACTGTCACGCCGCCATAAATTTCGTGTGTTTTGTCGCTCGCGGTGCACACACCGAGGAACCACGACGCGGCGGAGAGGGCGGGAGGAGAGATTGAATGGAACAAGTCGAAAGTTTACCAGAAGTGAAACGCGATTCGATCTTGTACATAACTAGTGCCGGCATCGTTAGCTATCGGCGATCGGGGATCGTATCGGAGCACAGTTACAACGCCGATAAAATGTCTTTCGCCGCGGGAAAAATCCTGGCGGATTATCGAGAATGGTCGCTCGCGGTGTGAACATTCCCGAAGATAGCGAAAATATTCGCACGATATCCAAGGAGGACAAGAACCGGCGCCGAGCCGAGCAGAGCCGAGCAGAGCGGAGCAGAGCCGAGCCGAGCCGAGCCGAGCCGAGCGGAGGGCAAGAAGAAACATTATCTCCGCCACGATCGGTCTATAAGCCAAAAAGTCGCAAAAATCTCTAGTCCCCGGATTCTCGGGGACAATTCAGAGGAGCAATCAATAAATTAGCCGAGTCGGTGACGTGCGCCGGGTAAAGCGTAAAACGAGAGGAGAGCACATAACGATAACAAGGTGGCGGACAAAGAAGAACCTTGGTAAACCTGTCCTACCCTTTTTGCCCCAGATTCCCGGGGTTCGTGAGACGGTGCACGCAAAGTCGGCGGAATTTATGCATTCGCTGCAAAAACATTATTCCCCTTCTTCCACTCCGCTCGCCTCTGCTCCGTCTTCGCCGTCCTGTTCTTTGCGTATTTCCTTGTCCACCGGCGTGTACACGATAGGAAATCGTAGCAAATGTATTTTCCTGGTTCCTGGAAGTCGACGACGATCCGACCGGATTCATTGTAACGCGTACACGCTTGCTCGTTGTAGCTCGTTCGCGCGGGTTCGTGTACACGTTCGCCCTGACGAGAGAAGATTGCGCAACGAGGTCAACCTCTGCCGAGGCCCGGAACATCGGGTTAGGCTCACCGGTTAAACAGAGTCGAAAAAGAAGGAAGGGGACGAGAGAGCAGAGAGCAGAGATCGCAGCCTCCTCGCCTGGCAGAACCGCGCAGCGCCGCGCGGCTCGCCTGATTGTCGTTCTTAATGTCAATAGGAAATGACTCACTCCTTAACGCCGCAATGATATCATGCTACGGTCGTGCGACTGGCTGAACGAGCCTGCACACGCTCGCGAGCTTGTTCACGAGATCGCGATTCGATACGCGGGGATGTCGACCACGCGGTTTCTCTTTCAATGAGAGCGTTGGAGGAGGCTCTCGTTGCGATTAATTCCGGGGGATGGTGTCGCCATTGTTCCCTCCTTTACTCCTTTCTGTTACTGCTCGATTGTGTGTTCGCAGCCAGTCTCGAGCCGATCGCGACGAAAGCTCGATCCTCGACATTTTTTAATAGTTCCCGATACTTGCTTGTTTCAGTCTTCAAAGAAAATAAAAATGTTTATACAGACTATTAGAATTCCATTCTTTGTCTCCTATTATCTTCGAAACAACAATATCCGCAGAACATTGTACGTCTGAAAGCTGCAAACGCGTTAGAAAATGTTTCGATTGGCCGCGCATGGTATAAAAATGTAAATCGAAGAAATTACTGGAGCCACGTAGGAAGGATTAATTAAATTGTCAGAACCGAAAGAGTCTCTTCATTTAAATTCTGACTGCTCAAACGTTTTGCACGAATATTATAGTATATTATTATATAATTTCATTTCATTATCCGCGGCATCAAGATCCATCCTGCGCACGCAAGAACATCTCGCACACGCTTTTCGCACGACCTGTTTTTAATTGGAGCGAAAGTGAAACCTCTGTCACGCACATGTTTACGCTGAAACGTTTGCCAAACAGCGTTAAACCAAATCGCGTCGAACATCTCCTTTTGCGAAGACAATGTACAATAATCGATTGAAATTGACCGAAGACATTGAAGCAATTGTCCACGTCCTTTGCGAGTATATGATATATTAGATGTTCGGTTTGACGAAACTGTCAGAGGATCCAGGAACGGTTTGATCGCAGAAAAGGGAGATTTCAAAAGTGCCGTGAGTCTCGTGGAGCGACCACCGCGGCGCGTTTCTAACGAGAAGAGATTTATACCGACCCGGGGTTCGAATAAAACGAGAGAGGTCGCGTGTAAAAATCGCGGTGGTAGCGGGACAGCGGGACAGCGGGGCAGCGGTTCTCGAGCGGGCTTTATGACACTATTTGTCGCCGGCTAATTGTCAATTAGAAAGTGCGACACGCGTAAATTATTCATAGAGTGGCAAGATTTAGAGGCCATTGAATCGCTTTCGGTGCTCTGCGTGCACCGGCGAAACGAGAGTAACGCCCGAGACGCTAGGTATCTACATAGAATGGAGCAGAGCCGTGCACCTTTCCGCGGGTCCGCTCGAAAATAAAATAACGGGGGTAGAGAAGGAGGTGTCCGGCAGGGCTGCCGTCGTCCCTCGGTATCGTTACCGTCGATCTCTATTGTTCGTTAGATCGTCGTTGGTTCTAATGGAGGGGAATTCCCTCCTGTAGCCTCCCCCGACTTGGAATCTGGGTCAGAACAAACCGGCACGGCGCGGCGGCCCCCGATCAAGAGCGAAAACGAGAAACAAAACGAACGCGAAAATCGTCGCGCCAATAATGGCCGCGCTCCCTCACCGCTGTTGCACTGGCAGACTCCGACCAGCGCGTCAAGCGTAGGTGTTTCTCATAGGCGTCGTCAGGAATGCTGATTGTACGGTCTTTGTAATTATTTAGGTCGTCGCGGATCGAGCAATGCGAAATGAGACGCGACATTTAAAGAGGACTGCCGTCTCGCCTCGGCTTTCATTGAAATCGACCGTCGCGTCGGACCAGGGGCTTTTCATGCGATTCCGCTTCGCGAACGCTTTTTCTAAACCGTCTCTCTGAACTTTTCCGCGGGAGGCAGTTTATAGCAATTACACCGATGAAAATGTCGTCGCAAATATAGAACGTTTGCCTTGCGTTTTCGCGACGTTTTCTGGTTACACACGTTGCGTCGGATGAAACGACTCGGATGGACCGTATTTAATCAACGTACGACGTTTCACCGTTTTGCCGGCGCTCGCGTCCCCCTTTGTTCTTAACAAATGGCCGCTATTATTCCGTAGAAAACCGCAATCTCGTTTGAGTACCGTGTGTCCCCGCCGACGACCTAAGTAGTCGGTCGTTACTCGGAACGACGTTCGTCGAGATTAGTTATCGTCGGGATTAAACGGAAATGGAAAATGACTGTTCAGTTTTTTGGCGATCTTTGATCTTTCGAATGCTCGCACCTGAGATCACGTGATTCAATCATGGATCGATTGAATAAATTATGCCCCGGTAAGCTGATATAATCTATTCATTGATTGAAAAACCTATCTGCGCTCGTTCGGTATCTTAAGAGACACGCGACGCTAAATGTCACGTTAAAAACGTTTGGTCGATTAGCAGTAAACGTCGGCATAACGGAGCAGAACTGGTCCTGTACTCGTAACACGATCTTTTATCGGGAATAATGCGCGACGGGAATATAATATTGTTATTTGACTATATTTGGTATATACGACTGACAAGAAAGCGCCGTAATAAAAGTAATTGCTCGTTCGTTTCCAATGGCTGACTTCCCGTCGGTGTCAGGGATTTGACAATATACGGTCCATTGTTGATCGCGGGCTGGAAGCAACAAGGGAAAAAAGAAAGGCGAGCGCGCTCGCGCGCTAGTTAAAGTTCTATTCATAACTATAGGTCGAGGAGAAAATTGCTTCGCCACCGGCAGAACGAATAACAGCCTGGTTCGAATTTCATGGGTGAAGCGAAGGCCTATGGCCGACATCCAGTGCAATCGTGCCGCGATATCTGGCCCGTGTGTCCGCGGACAACGGATACGCTCCTAATAAATTCCTTATGTAAAGCATCGATCGCTTATTTGTCAGAGTTAATTGGCAACTTTCTACGCGCGGCGCGAGTCATTTAAAGATCAATCGTGGGGTAGGGGGTGGGGGGGCGAGTCGGATCGGCGCGGCGCGGCGCGGGGCCAGAGCCGCAATGGCGGCCGACCGACACAGATCCATTTCATACGATTCAGGATCAACCTACAATACGTTCCATAAGTATATAGGTTTATTTAATAGTCTATACCGGCATCGTGAATAGCGCACAACAGATCGCTAATGATCGAGCGTAATAAATTCTCCCCGGGTTTAATGATTTTCGCTATACGATACGTCAAAGGTTGCGTAACAGACGAACCGTATAATGCGTTGCTCAACGGCAATTGATATCAATTTTTTCACTATAAATACAGCGGTAAACGGTTTCTTTTATATTCCGTCGTATGACCTTTCGATCGTCTGGCAATGGCGTTGAGTTTATAAAACCGAGTTCGTAGCTCGGTTCGGGCTGTAATACGATATGTATATTAAATGTTTACAAAACGCTGTGTAATATATACATAAATATATGTCGACGGCACGTACTCGCGTCCTCGCAACGTTTATTCTCCGGGTCGAGCATTTTTAATGCCCGCTATAAAAGCCGGTACCGAATTGTCTCCGGTCCCAGGTTCTACAATGTACGGGCGTGCGCCTTCGAGAGCGCGTCTGTAAAAATCGAGGTACATTTTATTCCCCACGGATCTCGTTCGCGGAAGGTCGAGCGAAAAACGTGAACGATAAAACCGCAAGAAAAAGCCCCCGAACCAGCATGTCGCTAGAAAGACCGAGAAACACGAGGTAAAACAAGACCGGGGATCTACGGCGTGGTCGATCGGCAGCCGTAATCGGGTCTTTGACGTAACGTGGCGACTTCGAGAGGCGATTCTTTAATCGTTTTCTTGTGTGAAAACGCGAGACGAGACGCGACGTCCCGAATCCGTGCATCGAGCAAACGAGCCTGGCTAGGAGACGAGAAAGCGCAGCGTGTCTCCGAAGATCGCGGGTATATCTTGCTAGGAGGTGAGGTAAGCGGGTGATTCCGGAGCAAGAACGCTCGTAAAAGCGGCATCAACGGTTGCTAGACCCGGTTTCGCGAGAAAGAGAGGAAGAGAGGGACAGAGCGAGTAGAAGAAAAAGAAAAAGAAGGAAAGCGGGGAGGAGGAAGACGAGAAGCTACAAAGTATATGAAGCGCGACGGTAGTGGTAGTCGCGGAGGAGGCGAAGATGTAGGAGGAGGAGGTGCACGAGGAAGAGAAGTAGATCTACATAAGAGATCATGACTCGAAGCTAGCCGAGTTTCGCCGCAGCCGAGAGGAGAAAGTTACCAGGAACTGCCTGAATCTGCTCGATTGGCAGCCTCCTTTTCCACGGGGGCCCGGGCATTGTAGTCACGAGCGTGCAACTATAACAGCAACGATAATGCTCGGGCGACGAACGCGTCTTTTGTTTCAGCCTTTCTCTCCACCCCCCGACACGCCGATCGCCGCGGCGCGGCGCGGCGTTATCTTTTTCGTTTTGTTAAATCGTCGTTACACGGTGCTCGATCTATCGGTTCCTCTCTCGCTCCTCTGACGGTCTCGCCGTCTCCTCTCCGAAGAGAAGACGCGGCGCGGCGCGGCACGGCTGTTCGTCACCATCGCGTCGGTTTGCTTCCATCCAACGCCTCCGAGTGTTGCAATCTCGAGTCTTCTGGCAGCTTAACCCCTGCTGATCCTAGTCCCAAGCCATTAGTCGCAATTAGTCTCAACGATGAATTTTCTATGAGCGAATAATCAGCCGCGGTGCACGTAACGTGTACCCGCCGGTTGTCTCCGCTCCGGCAATTACACTTTCATGATCGAGAGCTGCGCGCCGAGAGTCGGCTACGTCGGTCGAGCAAAGAAATCGATCCGTAGACGTGGTCGGACGTAAGGGATCGAGAACCGGCACGATCGCAGCGCAGCCTTTTCGAAATCGACGGCTACCGATTCCGCGGGGCTACCGATTTATTCGGGGCCCGCAACGGGGAACGTTTTGCTTAACGAGTCGCGATTACGATCATGCAAATTTTCTTAATTAACGGCGACCCGTCCCCGTCGATCCGGGGCCGATCCGTTCGTGTTTCAAAAGCGAAACCGTTCCGCCCGCTCGCCTCGCCTCGCCTCGATTTCAATTACTTACACGACCGGGCCCCGACCCGACCTATTGTCTGCCGACGATCCGATACACGGTGGATAGGTTCGAGCGATCTTAACGATCTCTCACGCCTTCGCTTCGCGCCGAGGATTTCATCCCGACGAGAAGACGCCGCGTGCAACAACAGCGACAAGACGGCCCGTTGCGAAACGTAATCGGCCCGATAATTGTACGTATTACCGTGACGCGGGTTACTCAAAAACCACCGGTTTCCTTTTTCAACGAAGCCTGTCCGCCGCGCCGGGGGAAAATCGGCCGAGATAGAGCGCAGACGACGCCCACGCGTCCGCGGCGAATGCGCGCGGGTGCAAACGCTGCGGCTAGCCGTGCTGCACGCCCGTGGTGCACCAGATTCGGAAAGAAACTTTGCCGCGTTCCTCGGGATTAGATAAGCGGTCGTAGGAGTGGCAATTAAAACAGCGCGTGTCGCGATCGCGAAGCGGTAACGGATCGTTTGCCAACAATAATGCTGCGCACAGATGGCAAAGATTACGGACACGACAATTTGAAAGGAACTCTTTTGAATTTTGTCGGGTGATTTGTCGCTGCGACCGCGAGATTAATGGCGTGTCCCGAAAGAGAAAGGAAAAAGTCTTTCGAATTTTTCATATGCCAAGAGCAAGTGAATTCTGAAGTTGTACACCTAGGCAACATGTCGCGACAAGGAAAACGCTCTATCGGCGATCGTTGCTGACCTCTAACGATATTTGCACGCCTGTCGACTTTTAAGAGTTTCAGGAACAGATCAGCAGTAGCTAATAAACACGTGTTTTACGATCCATTGTTTTCCAGCTATTCCAATTTTTTGTTGCTCGCTCGGCGTTTCGTGTTATGTGGGCAGGAGTTAGGTAGATCGTTCGCCGAAGAATAAAAGAAGAAACACCGTGACCTTGTTCCCGAGTTATCGACGTTTTTATCCTGTATCAATTGTTCGTGTGCTTTCGCGAAAATAACTCCTGTTGTTGGAAACACAATGTATACACAAAATTCATTGATAATTCGACTTGAACTAGCAGATCTTCTAATTGCAAGGCAATAAAGCCTAATCCATATTAGCGCTCGATAGTTTTAAGCTTGAAAAGTATAAACAAGCTATAGCAGGAGAAGCAAAATTGTGTCTACCAGCTAATTGGTGGAGCCGAATAAATCAACGTCGAATCATAAATCTCGCTAGACCAATATTCGATACACGTTCCGCGTGCCGCTTCGAAGCGCCACGAAATACTGTTTACATAATAATCGGCAAGGTCGTGCGTGAGAAATTAAAGCCAACTTGTAAACATCCGAACGGAGAGCTTGTTAGCGAGTCGTTGAAAGAATCATTGCAGAGTATGTACGCTCGAGAACAAGAGTATACACGTTTACTTAAACTTTTTCCTTATCGCGTGCCGATTTGAAATTACATTCAGATATCGCGAACCCACGTATTACGGGCGACAGGTTTTCTTTCCCGTATCAGCGTAACAGTTACAAATTATACGCATAGCCCAGTTCCGTGAATTACTTGTCAGAGATAACTGAAATAATCGGCAGAGACCGCGCGCGGGAACCGAACCTGTCGCGGTAAATAGTCATCGATACCTTTTTCCGTGGTTCTTACGGTTTTCTCGTTCGCGCGCGCCACTATAATTATAGTATTATCCGACCAGGAACAAAATAATAGAGCTCAAACCCCCAAGTCGGTAATTATCGCTGGGGTTTCGAATTGAAATGTAGAAAGCGGCTATGAAAAATGTATCGCATTAATATTCGACTGTTATTGCGCCAGGAGTCGGTCCGCGGACTGGTTCGATAGTCTGAGCAGTGGTCTTTCCGTTTTCGCATAACTAGCATTAACCACGCCTGCCTGTAATCTGATTAGCATATTCTAGCCTTTGCCCTCGTTTGCTTCTCTTTCCATTACGGAATTAACTGGACTTGGAACAAACGTTACAGCCGTACCCGGGGACTAGAACCGGCGAACCTAATATGTTTACCGCATAAACTTTGTGCGAGTCGTTGTAAAATAACCAACGCGTTCGCGCAGAGCATAGATAATGGGACACGATTATGGTAAGGTATTCTTCGAAATATGTATCAGGAATCGTGTCATCGAAGATGTTTTATTTTACTCGGAATCGGACGGGCATAAAAGTTGAGCAGGATCGTTGATCATTGAACAAGCTCTTTCGAGGTTGTTCAAGAAACGTTCTACCGTTGTTCTTTGCTTCGCCGTTGTAACTCGAACGTTTCGTTGTCGACAGGATCCATCGAAATACTGTCCGACGAATTTTATTCGGCTGTCGTGCAGAGCAGAGTTTCATCTTCTCCATAAATTATATGTTAAAAGGCCGGGGAACGAAAGCAGCGATAGAGCAACGAAATTTCTCGTCGTATAAACAGAGCATAAAACATTCAGCGGGAACGAATTCTCCCCGGGCTAGAAATATTGTGGGACAGGCAGTAAATAATATCGCTAAAAATACGGCGGTTCGTCGTTCGTTTACGCGTTTCCGCCCCGTGAATAAAAGAACAGGGGCCGTAAAGCGTGCGTAAAGCGTCCGTTATCACGTGGCGAAACGGTATCGATAGACTTATTAATAATTTACACGGCCGCGGTCGATTCGATGCCGTCCGTTCGGAAATGTCGATAAGATCGTGCGGAATAGGTTTTCGACGGGCGAACGGTAGCCGCCGATTCCGGACCCCCTTGCTCGACATTCGTGCAACAATAACGCGAACCGGTAATGTCCCTTTTTCGATAACCCGGCTACGCCGTCGTCAAGAAAGCGCCGTCCCGGCATAGTTACTGCCACCTCGGTATCTCGACGATTACATGCTACCGGCACACGATTATCGTCACGCTGCTGCCCGGCCCGGCTGCTTGCACGCCTAACGTTTTTGAGCATAGCTGCCAGCGAAGCGGAGACCTCGAATCGAATCGAATCGACAACGCCCAACGCCAATTGCCAAGTGCGTTTCACTGCTAGCAGTAAATTAAGAATAGATATCGTATAAATTGGACCGTTGATTGCCCGACCACCTGCGTTTAATAGACTAAATAATTCTATGAATCGAAATTCGGTGACAACTCGACGATCGAATTCATTTCTGGCCACTTTTATGCAAACTCCGTGGGCCGAACTAGTTCTCGATCATCGTATACCATTCGATCGCTGCTGCGAGCAGAAAATTATACAAGAACTCGGATCGACGCGTGATACGACGTTTTCTTTTTATTAATCTCTCTACATATACTCGTTATAACGAGGTACAATGTAAAACATTCTGGAAGCCTAGCGTATCGTATGTCACGATCTGGCTTCGAAAGGAGATACTAGGGAGTGGGGACGACAAATATAACAGTGTCCAGCATCCTCGTCATTCGAAAAAGTCTACATTAGTTATAAAACATATTTACATTACCGGCCATAAGTGTTTACCCACCCACATATTTTTTAACATTGTAGTCCACGGTTCTACAGTTCAGCTTCAATAACTTTGCTATTTCTCTGTTACTTTTTCCGATGCTACGATGGGACACTATTAGAGCGCGCGTTTCAATCGATAATTCTTTTATCCCTGACATTATTTGAAATTTTCGCAAAATTCTTTAGGCACGTGAAAATCAACTGTTTACTGTATGAAAGCTTAATGCAGTATGAAATGCAGTATGAAATTTGAGAAGACTAAGATACCCGTATTACCTGCGTTCATATTCCCTACTGACCGTTATAAAAATTTCAGAAAAATAGGTTTCTTTACCTGAACTCCAAAATTGTGGTTTTTCATAAAAAGCTGTAAACTCATTTACAGTACCTGATTGTGTATGTACAGAATATTTTGGATGTTTTTTATTAGCCTTATAATTAGGATTTAATGCTACGGACATTTTCATAACAATAAAATACCTATTATTTGAATAGTAACGAAATTTGAAGATGGGTAAACACTTATGGCCGGTAGTGTATATTCCGGAAAATGCGCTAGTCTAGGGTCCAGGACATACGAAATAGAGATGCTACAGACATACCCGCGGAATACGTTGTTTTCGTCCTCGGTCCACGTGGACCGTCGGTAGCGGTGGGAAAAGAAATTCGGGAATTAATTATGTCATTTCATATCGATGATCGCGCGCGCGCTGCGAGGGAATGACTCATTTAATATCCAGGACTACCGGCTCCGCTCGTGGTCGGAGCGACAGGTTACGTCTGGTAATCGGCGAAGAACATTGCGACTCACAATGACTGGAATATCAAAGTTCCGGCGTGATCGGCTCACGCAACCACCGACGGATGCATTAATCGTCGCGCAGTGACAAACGAGGCAAATCCGTCGACGTTCCCCGTCGAATCGCGCCTCGAAGAATTAATAACTGTCGGCCGTATAATCGTTAATGGCCGTTATTATTAATAACGGGCCGCGGAGCGCGGTCCGATAGCCGCGGCCGTCTGCGAAACGGTAAATTACAGCGTGCAAGCAACGTTTCCTCGCGTTTCCAAGGCAAATCGCGGTTACCCCTCGTACACAACAGTTGCACGTTCGTACGTTAAAAGCTGAGCGACCGTTCGCGCTCGACTTAATCAACCGTTCACCTCTTCCCGACTCGTTGATGGCTGTTTATTTGCGCGTAATCGACGTTAACCCCGCTTGCTCGCTTGACGAATAATTACCGCCGCGCAGCCTGGAAGCCATGGAATTCGCGGAACCACAGTTGAACCCGGTTTCACTGGATCGCTAATGCACATATTCTCCAGGGTTAGTTTCAACTCGAAGACGATGCGTAAATTTTTAATACGGGCCACCGGGCTTCTTCCAGTTCGATATCTCATCGAAACGCTTTCTTTGGTCTTCGGCCGTTAACTCTTTCGATAGAAAAACTTGCATCGAACCCTTTCAAAGAACCCGGAAAGCTCGTGTTATACGCCATCGATGTAATTATAAATTATGTAAGAAGAGCGAGATCGATGTCGCGTCTTCTGTTCTTGGAGGATAGATTGTTTTATAGCTTATTACAGGGAATAATTTAGGAGTCGATTACCCGAGAGTGACTTTAGAAGCCGATGTTCGTTAAATTCGTATAAACACGCGGTGTGGAAGATCGATGATCGATTTCGCATGGTAAAACTATGGTTACGGGTGTTCGCACGAATACAGGGATTCCGTAGGATTGTGTTTAACCGCGATCCTCGTAATGACATCTGCGCGCGCTCTCTTAAATCACGTCTTCCGTCAGATTGCTAAACCCGACGTTTACTTCTTTCGCCTCGAATGATATAATAACACGGTTGCCCACCGCGCGAGACACGGATCTCTGCCGGTGTCTGTTTCCACGGGAGAAATCGGGCTTTTTTTTTCATTCGCCTCCCGTTCGATTGCACGCCGCGAACAGCTCCGGTATGAAAGGCAGCAGGGGATCATTGTAGTTCGTTACCCGATAATTATGCGGCAGATTCCGTTAAAACGGATCGATCCTCGACTTTGTTACAATTGTGCGTGCCGGGGCGAGAACATCCGAGAACCCAAACTAAATTGGAATCTCGGATTGACATGGATTTTTCGAAAAGTATTTGTCTGCTGTGGCCACGGGGACGCGAGACCTTGACCGGTCATTATGGTCACCTCCTTATTAGCTACCATTGTCTTATTATAAGGCGGAGTTCTAGTTTTGCTCACGCGATCCGAAATTAGAAGCGGATGTTCTCCGGGCTGGTTGATTGCGGACAATTTGCGCTCGTGATTAGCGTCGACCACCCTGCTGCGCGTTGCCCAATCCTTTTCTATTTCTCGCTCAGGCTTATAGGAGCGCGGATTGGTCGTAATGACTCATTCAATCATTTTTACCGAAATTCATAGGAACCATAGACCAGATTCATACGATTTTCGACCCTGTCGAGCGGTAGAAATGGACGATGTCTTCATCGGGGGCGATGTTTCCACTTGGATCCTTGTGAAATTTTCTAGAAATATTTTCAACGTAATTCTTTCAGATAGATTGACTCTTTTTTTTTTAATTTAACGTATCGATAAACAGCTTGTACTTTAGGAAAAAGACTCGTCTCGGTCGACCCTTATTCGACGACAAAGGTTCCCACACCCACCTATTTCAATTCTTTTCCAAAGATAATATCGTTACATCTGCCGCAAAAACGCTAGCAGCACCTTGTTTTCAGCAGCTCTCAGGGACTCTTCGTCGGTAGAGGGTTAATACAAATAGATCAGATTGGAACGATCGAGGCCTAGCGACCAGCTAACGCGATCTTTGATGCGGCTCCTGTCGTTCCTTTTGCAAAGCGGACGATAACAACTTAATCATCGGAAGATGAGAAGATGCCGGACGAATCCTTTGAGCCGGTGGGTCCGAATATACCAAGGCGCCACCGTCAGGGGTTGATATATATTTGCGCAAAATTGGCTCGCTATCGGTACAGGCCGAGCCTCGTTAACCAGCAGATGAATACCCCTACCATTTCTAAAATTACAACTCTGTAATCTTCGCCTCCCATTTATCGACGCCGCTCTCTTCCCCGACCAATGGCCGACGGAATCGCAAATCCTCGTGGCAGTCCGCTCGAAACCGAGTCCTTGAACGTTCGAAAACGAGCAATCGCGATTAGAGCAAGAACCGCTCCGGCAATCAGCGTACCAGCTAGTTAACCACCTGCTCGATTTGAATTTAAATAAGTACAACCGATCGGGGAACAGGGAGGAAGAAGAGGAGGTGGAGGAGGAGGGCTAGCGTGACGAACACGTAGCAAAGCGATGTTGCTAGCGTTGCTAGCGTTGCTGGCGCGATTGTACCGGGGCCGCATTCCATCCCGAAGGTGTAACGCAGAAATGGTCAGCCGGAAAATAGCGAATGCTCGTGCCCGTTCGGTTGAATACGGTCAAATGAACCGCCTTAATCCAATTCCGGTTGCGCTCGGTTCGGAGGCCTTTAATTCGCGTAAACATCACGAGCCGCTTAGCAGCCCGTCGTCGACCGAAAAAGGCACGATTTCCAAGCGAGCGTTCGACGAATGCTACGCCGACGCGACGATAGATCCCGTCGTCGCGAAATTCGAGAAGCACGCGGTTTTTCGGTGGCTCGCGGAACCCACGTGGCTCGTCCCACGCGAGACACGCGCAACGATTATGCATCTCCGTTCCATTTCCACGGACGACGCGCGGCGCGTATGCAATTAGAAATTTCCTTTCACCGGCTGGTTGACACTAATCACACGCGAGAGCCCGTCTCTTCTCTCTTCTCTCTCTCTCTCTCTCTCTTTCTCTCTCCCACACCTCGGCGAATCTGACCTCGGCCGGCTATTCCGGCTACACCGCTGCCGATTCGCTTAACGATCGGCCGCTAAATACCAATTACGAAACGGTTAATTACGCTTCCCGCGTAAAAGGATATACATATGCGCAACACGACGCTCGCCGATGACCCTTTACGTCGAAGAACACCTTCTTTCCGCGAGCGACACGACGGCTCCGCTGCTTTACGCGCCATTAGCCGTATACGAGCACAACGGGCCGGCCGTTTCGGGTGAACGCATGCATCATGCATAGGGGACCGATGAATATTGGAGCGATAAGTCCTAGGGACCAGGAATTTATCCTTTCGCTCGGACAAGGAGAAGACCGGCAGTAGATACATACGTACAAGCTCGGCCTCTGAGTCACACCTTGTGCGGTAGGTCGTGACGAGACGACCGAGACCGAAACGCCTGCCTCTCTGAATGCGCACTGCGAATTTTTCTGCCGAGGAAATCATTTGTCTTTTGCCTTGTAGTCTTTCTTTTTCTTTTTTTTTTTTGTCAACAGGAACATATTTTATTCGTCGGAGGCGCTGGGAATATCTATTGCATCGCTTCCGAGTTTGTCACGAGTACGTGCAACGGTTGCAGCAATGCTCTCGATAAGATAAAATCGTCTCGGTTCGATACGTTATCTAAAATCATCGAAGAATTTACTGAAAATCATAAAATAACATTTAGATTTATACTTGATCTTCTTAGTTTTTGTTCAAAGTTTTCAACTTGCAATAATCGCAACTCGGTAGAACCTCGTTGGCTACGATATCACCACTGCGCATAGCTCTGGTCTTCTTAGGGTGTATCATAGAATTCGCGTTCTATAAGAAATAATTTAAGGTTATTTATGTATTCGATGCAATTTATGGACGATCACCTTTTAAGGAAGTTTAAATAGACACAGTTGAAGCATGACGAATCTCTTAGGGTAATAAAATATATTTATCGTAAAGGGTTATTTTTGTAGACTCTCTGATTTATCGACCGGTTACACCCTTAGCGTGCATATAAATTCTGCTTCACCGTATACGTTGTTCAACGATTTTCTACAAGCTAAACGCAACAACGACAGCATAACAACAATATTTTTCTACCATTCTGACGGTCGAACGAAAACCCAGAGATACAACGGTAGATACAATGGTATTGCGCCGATCCAAGAAGGGAGGTTTTCGCTGTGGTCTTCTGGAATCCAGATACAGCAAGAGGGGTATAAATAATAGGCGGATGAGCGATGCAATAAATACTGCTACACGGTATCGCGTATCCTCGTATTTAAAAGGCGTGTCTCACCTAACAATATAGCCGGCTGGCAATAATACTTAGTCTGCGCACCGTCTCGCAGTCCGAATAGAGCCAAGCCTCCTATCCCCATTGGTAATGGAACCGCAGATATATGGAGATCAGGATTCCCAGCCGTCGTAGGTCTGGCTCTCGAGCAAAGCTCTCCATATAATCAGCATTTCGGGAGGAATTGCTCCGCGTCTAACGATCGCTCCGAGACGGTTCGTAGTCCCGGCAGAATCCAGGAGAGGTTGCCAGAGCGAAAGGAACCCCTTAAAATCGCACGTTCCCGGTGGATTCTCACGGCGCGGCGGCGTTCAATGACTCCGGCCCTCCGGTACCATAATGGACATTCGAAACGGGCGAAACAGACAAAACGAAACGAAACGAAACGAAACGAAACGAAAACGAAACGGAACGGGCACGAAGAACGAAACGATTGCCGTGGCACGCTCTAATCTTGGGTAATGGCTAATCGTGGCGAGCCCACGGGGCACGCAACAGAAGCACCAGAAAACGGCAGCAGCGCAGCTCGGCCCCATGAAACAGAGGGAATCGGCCTAGGAGGATCGCGGGCCCAACGGATATTAGCAACAGGCTAAAATGAGGCCGTGAGTAGAGACAAACCCGTTGGAAACGGGACAAACGTATATTTTGACGACTGGAAATCGGCGGGCGGGTATCGGGCACGAGCCCTCCGGGCTTTCACCGGCGGAATCGTCAGTTTGGTGGAACTACGACCGACTCGTTCTTTCTACAGGATTTTTTCGACGTCCGAACGATTCCTACGGCCCCGTGTTCCGTTTAAATATCGGGATTCGTACCAATCAGACCAGACTCTTCTCTATTATTTCCTAAGAGATCGAGACCGTATAACTGCGCGCGGTCCCCTTTCCACGATTCCGTTCCGTTCCGTTTCGTTTCGTTTCGCTCCTCTTTCCGCCGATCCCCAGGTGCATAAAATCGAGCGAATGCTGTCTCGGCGCCACCCCGCGTACCGATCGCATACATAAAATCGATTCGAAATTACACACGAAACGAAACCAAGCATCTTCCGTCTGTTCGCCTCGGTCACGGATCGGTCGATCGCAGTCACGAACACCGCATACTTTTTAACACATTGTGTCACTAATCCTCCCTCTTCCGGCGTTTTTACGTTGCTCGATCACCGACCGAGCAGTTTCGACGAAACATGCGTACGCAATTTACGTGATTGATTCCGCTTTTTTTTTTTCGAGCCGAAATACGCGCGGCCCCGGCGTAATCGCGCCCGATAATCGGTGGATTCGGACTGTTGGTCAGCACTGAATGGCTCTGGAAATCGGTGGGAGGTACTGAATGAAACACGGAGAAAGCTACTTTGCTCTCTTCGCCCCGGCCATACTACGAATTATGCAATTTTTCTCGGCAACGAAGACTCGCCGCGCAACACGTTTCACCTCGTTCCTATAACTTTGTTGTGCAACATTCCCGGATAATGCGGTTCCTGGAGTCCGAAACGGCAGCCAGTTGTTGGTTTTCTATGTCTTTAATGCAATTACAGAAGTTTAAGTTTTCAGCGGCAATAAATTCTCGAAGAATGTTGCGGTAAGCCATTGAAATAAAACTTCCAATCCCACGCTGAACCGTGTTTATTGCTCGACGAGAATTTTCAATCGCGCAATCGGATTCTTTCGTTCAAGCACGTGCCATTTTCTCGGTAAGAAATATACTCTTGACCGCGCAAAGGTTTAACCCTTTGACTGCGGCGCGCTCTCGGACGAATCCATCTATATGGACGACGCGTTTTTCGAAGAGCAGTGTAATATGAAGACAATTGATTGAACGATATTGAAACAATTGCCGATACTTAGTTGCTATGTTACATAAGACAACAAATTCCATGTTGAATCAGTTGGTAAAACAGTAATAAAAGTCTTATAGTTAAAAAATACAGGGGGCGTATATATACGCTTTTCGTATATATTGATGGATTTGTGAGGGCGTATATATACGCCTTTAGCAGTCAAAGGGTTAACGAAAAGCTCGATCGAATGGTTGTTTAATTTATACATTTCCTCCTTCGTCCTTGCCGTCGATCAACTCCACGATATAGACGTGCCGAGGGGAGTTTCATTTTGTCCTGCATCGAAGACTCGCAAGACTCGGGGGGGATGTTCAAAGCCATCGAATTCGCGTCCGGTCGCGAAAGTGGCCGCTTCCGGCGACAGCTCTCCGCCGCGCCGGCCTGAATTATCATAATCCGCTTGCTAGCTAGCGGTGTCCCCTTAATATATTGATTTCATAATAAAATCGTAATAAACGGTATTGGCGGCCGGAGTAGCGGGCGATTTACGATCGCGTTAACGACGCATCCTCGCGCGACCCTCCGGCCGGACGTAGATCGTCCATCGATAAACTTAATTTGCAGCTAGATCTCGTTGTAATAAAATTTAACGGCTCGCGCGACGAACGCGGGAGGTGATAAAGAGAAGAAGGAATAGACCAGTGAATAAACGCAGGAGGATACGGTTCGAGGATTCGAACGAACAAAGAGAGAGAGAGAGAGAGAGAGAGAGAAGTGGAGAGAGAAGAAAAGGCTAGCGGCAAGAGATGAAAGTACGATCGCCGGGACAGACATCGGGGACAAGAATCGGCTTGTATCGGCCCGTATGGATAGGTACTCGCAAGAAAATGTCGTAACGATGTTCGGGACTTTTTTCCGCGGTCGTAGAAGGCGACCGAGGAACGTACACGCTTCGAAACTCCTTTTATGTCGGTTAATTCTTCGCTCGATGGGTGTCCGGGGCATATAGAAAGAATAATTGATGGAATTTCGTTGCGTCGATGTTCGATATCGCCACGATCCCAGGAAATATGAATCGAGAAACCGTTGTCTCGTTCCTCCACGGTCGCGATCTCTCGCCGATCTCGCGCCGCGTCGCACCGTACAGCCTACAATTCACTCGGAAAGAAGCTTTTACGTTGCACTCATTCAATTTTTAGAATTAAACTGTTTCCCGTCGAAATTCGGGAATCTCCCGGCAAGACACTTTTACACTTTTTGTTGACACATTTATTCGCGTTTGGTCCAAAACGAAGTCGCGTTTTAAATATAAATAAGACTCGAAAGAAAGATTCATAGTTTGTTAGGCGAGTCGGTGAAACAATTGACTAAAAGCAACGGTAACGGTGCGCTACGACCAACTAGCTAAAGATATACTAGCGCATATCTCGGAGTACTCCGATGGAAAAGAGTTGATTCGATAAAATCCAGGTTGTAAAATCCAGCTACTCCCCAGCGAGGACTCATCAAGGACGTCGCTCGCTTCGCGTATTCGTTTCTATGAAATGGAGACAAAAAGGAAAAAAGTAGAGTGTCGACTGTGTGCTGATACGGACGCGTGGTCGCATTCGCGTTTGAATTATATAGTATATAATAGTTGACACGTTGACGTTGGTTTGGTGTCGTTCGTGTGCGACGCTGTCAAGCGAACGACAGCCTTCGTTCGTAAAGCTTATCTCGGAGGCTTCCAAGGTTACGGTATTTGATTAAAATCTGAAAAAAAGCATTTTTCCTCCGTCTGCTTATGATCTTTTGGGTGAGGCGCGGGGTTGCGCAAGCCGACTAATTTTTCGTGTCCCCGTCGGAATCTCAATCGAGAGGCTAATGTGATTCCGGTGAGTTATCGCTTGGCGTAAATAAAGTTATGCAAAGCGTATTAGAAGTGGAGCCCGGGTTCCGGGTCGGGGCGTCCTTAAATCTTGGTCGAAAGGCCCGGGCCGTGTATGAAAAGTTTCGCCTCTTGCTTCATCGAATCTGCAATTTAGAAATCCGAAGCGTGCGCTGCTTTAAAAGGGCGATTGAACTTTCTCTCCTTTACGGTGTACCGTAGACCGTACGGGGGTTTCATCGGGTTCTCTAGCCGGGATTTATGCGTGCTACGGCCGGACAAAGAAAACCGTGCAACGTCGAACGTTACACAGGAAGCTGTTTTCAAAATTAATACCGGGGGATCGCGCCGAGCAACGTCGCTGCCCCGATATTATTCGCCCCGTCGCCGTCTCGGCTCTGTGTTAAACTGTCACTTCCAATAAACGGGCCGGTCGATGCGCGGAGGCCTTATGGCTGCCGACGCAGCAGCCACTTTCCTCCCGTGATTTCGTCGAAGGATTTAGAGGCTGACCAAGAGAACAGAGGCGCGCACCATCGACGCCGGTGGTACCCGCCAGGTATCTAATTACGACCGCTCCGAATACACGAGTTTCTACTTGCGTGATGCTCTCTAACGGCTCCGCTATCCCTTCGACTCGTTCTACCAAGGATTCACAGTGGACGCCTCCGATCGACCAGGGATATCCCCCTGTCCGGTTTAAGGGATGCTCGAGATAGAGCCGATTCCAATTAATAGCTCTCGATCGGTATCGCGCTCTCTACGCAAACGTTTCAGTTTCGGGCTTAAGGCAGCCCCGTTTCACCATCGATGCAATCCGATGCGTCTCGATGCAGATCCGCTCTGGGAAATCTTCCAGATGGCAGAACTAGCGTGTCTACACATTTCTCTATACGTATCGCGAGCCTTACGAAAGATGTAGAAACAAACGTCCTCTCATTATATTCGGAGAACATCTAGGCTGAATTTTTTTGCGCGAACAGAAACACGAATGCCTTCTTAATTTAATCTACAGCATATCTAGATTTCTTATGGAATTTGTACGGACATGCTAATCCGATGTCATGCTGTGCTGTTAAACGGGCAACGATCTTAACACTTCATCGACCGCTCGTTTTTGAGGCTGCCACTCACCAAGTACCGGCTTAGTCGCGCGCGTATTTACTCCTAGTACCGGCTTAGTCCGCCGCGCATTTACCCCCAGTACCGGCTAAATTTTCGCTATTTATTGTGTTGTGCTTATTCCTTTTGTTTCAAAGGAGTGTAATTTTATTGATATTTATACTTTATTTTGCATTTATTTTATATAATAAAGGACCTTGGGAACTAACATTCATAAAATAAATAGCGTTGGCAATCGAAGAGCCGATAAATAGGCTAGCGGTTCATAAGCGTTGGCAATCGGAAAGCCTATTAATAGGCTAGCGGTCAATAAGCGTTAGAAATCGGAAAGCCTATTAATAGGCTTCCGGTCGATAAAGTGTTAAGAAAATTGTCAATTAAATCACAAAGCCTGAATCGAATAGAAATTTGTTTCCCGTCCGTCCGCGATAAGGGAATGCAGGAGCGATTACGACCGTATCTCGGCCGAGACGAATTTTTCCAAAGTAAGGAAAGGTTGTTCAAGTGGATCGATTAATCCATCACAATTGTCCGCATTCCGGGCAGAAACGAACTATTCGAGCGCAGCACAGATTCCCCGCGTCCCACGATAAAGAACAGACTCGCACGCCTATTTATTAATGACTCCCAAGTTTTCTAGCTCGCGCGATAAATTACAATCCGATCGAGTAAGCCGACCATTCGGAACGGAAGAAAGAGGCGGGTAACGAACGGATTCCACGTCTGGATTCCGAGGTTCCAGCCCCACCGATATTAGAAATTAAAAATGACGAATCGGTACCGTTTCTATTGATTTTAATTATACGTCGTCGTCGACCGGCGAGGATGTTCAAGGTGGAACACCAGCCGGTTTCTCCCGAGTCGATACGCGTAATCGTCGACCTATATACGCATAATTTGTGGACGTAGGAGCCGATTTAGGGTCGAGAGCGCTCTCCGAAGCTTCTCATTATTCCGTACGAGGGCGAAGGTGTGGCGCTTATGGTTATTCCATCGTTTCGAAAATAACAAACGGCCCCTCGTTGTCGCTATTCCACGCTCGTCGATGGCTATAATAAATGAGTTACCCATGGAACTCGAGGATTATCTTGGATCGGAGGGGGCTCTCGTTACAAAACTTGGCGCAATATTTCGTCGTCCCAACGAAGACACCGCGAGCGTTTCGAAAAGCTCCGGGTCTCGGCGTCGAGAGGACTGCCTAATTGCCAGAAGGAACAGGGCCAGGCGTTTCGCATATTTCATTCTGTCCGGGATCAGCGGCGTTAACTGCCGCGACGTCGATTAGAAATTAAAAATGACCATAATTAAATCATTCGCTAATAAATTCCGAATATGAATTTATTAGACGTTGACGGGCAGGAAGGTTGCGGACCTAGGCCGTTGGCTAACATCTTGGACGTGGTTGCAAGTGACCTCGACTTTCCAGAGAGAAACGAACGATGGGTAGACGCGTTCCTGTCGCTTGTTGTCAGTCACCTTTTATGTTATACAAGAGAAAAAAAAATCGACAGAAATTTTATCTAATAAGTAGACATCGGATCTTTATGCATTTATGGCTTATGGAAATGTTAAAAAAATGCTATAATATAAAATTCGAGAGAATTTAACACGATTTTTATTTGCTTTGGATCTACAAAGGCTGTCCCCATTAAAAATAAAATTTTATTTCATTCCACTTTCTTAAAATGTTTCTATAAAAATTGGAAATTGCATAAACATCCGATGTCTACTAATAAGATTCGGTGCAGGAATATTCTGATAAGCGAATAGATTCGATAACCGAGGCTCTCTAACAATTCCTAGCTTCGATAAAAGCAGCAGACGTACAGAATATTGGAGACCGAATTAACTAGACTGGATGAATTATAAATAGATACGAGCATGGTTCATTTGTACACATGCATAATTGCATAAGTAGATTACGGATCGTCACTTACGGTGTGTGCAGATTATGTGACCTACAAAGAAACGGACACGGTAACTCTCTGCATCCTCTGTATCCTTTCAGACTTTTTTGATCCACTCGTATCGTTATTTCTTTAACGCCGGTATGATTGACGTTTTTTGCTATGTAGTCAGCTTAGCCAGTCGAATCCTCATTTTGTCAAAGGCAGTCTTACAGAAAACTGTATGCGATATTTTATTCAATGGGGGATACGAACAGGCTAATCGCAACAATACGAATACGAGTGAGACTGTAGATCGAATAAGGAGAGCTCGGTAATGATTCGCAGATTTGGAACCGAGGTTCGTATAAGCGGAACACGGATAAAGGGAGAGCAGTGTGCCAGCCGAGATAGAAGCGTAAAATACGTGGGTCACGAAATATTCGGTAACTCGGAGGTCTCGAAAGCAGGAGGGTGACGGCAGGCCCTCGAAGATCTCCGCGTCACCTATCTTTTCCCTCGTTGAAAAACGCGCGGCTGCCGGATTGAGAGAATTCCACGGCCTGGCTCCCTCTTTCTCCCTTGCTAATTTCTCGTTTCCAGCGAACGTCAGGTAAGCCGTGGGTGGTGGAGGGCCAGTGGGGTACGGGGATGTACGGGGTGGATGCGAAGAGGGCTCGAGGCGCGTAGCGAGGTAACACGAAAGGCGGTGGAAGCGAAAAGGGCAGGCGGGCAGGCGAGGAAGGTAGAGGTAGAGGCAGAGGCAGAGGCAGAGGCAGAGGCAGGCAGTCAGGCAGCCGTGAGCGAGGGCCGGAGTGGATTCCTTCGATTCAGTTCGGTTCGAGTTAGCTGGATTTGGCGAATACGGCTCGTTTGTAGTCCGCCGAGGGGCCCCGCGGCGACTGCCGACCGCTCGGAGCCGAGCCGAGCGGAATGAAACCCAGCAGAGGAAGCTACTACCTGGCTCGATGGAGCGAGCGTCGAAACGAGACGACAGCACCGGGAAGGGCCGGCAAACCGACAGAGAAGGCAGACCGGGCCGGAGGGGCGGAGGAATTACGGACGAACCTGTTGTTCGTAACACGTGTTTGCGTGAACCGTCTGTCCGTACGTCCGTCTATAAGAGGGCAGCGGAAGGCGACGATGTATTACCATCGGTGACAGTCCATCTCGTCGTCGTCTTCGTCGTTCTCGTCGTCCCCGTCGTCGGCGGCGTTGTCCTCCTCCTTTATCTCTCCCCCCGAACCGTTGTCTCGCGGATCTCTCTCTCTCTCCCTCCCCCCGACCCTCACTGCTCGCACACTCGCTCACTCTCAATCTCTCTCTCTCTCGCAAACAATCCGCTCGAGGGAAATGAGCAAAGCAAAGCCGGCACCGGCGGGCGCCTCGATTTCGCCGCCCCTATTCCCGATTTCGGAATGCGACCCTAAGGAGACGTCGTCGTCGTCGTCGTCGCGCGCTCCGCAGAGAAGGTGAGGCGATGCGAGGCGGCTGCGTGTGCTCCATACAGAGGGACACGTTCCTTCGACGACCAGCAGCTGGAGACGTCGCGATCCTCTCGCGTTCGGGAATTATTCTGTCGTGCCCGGGATAATGAAGGCGATCCGGACTACTCCGGACTACTACGTCTCTGTTCTCACGCGTGATCCGCTCGGCTCTTCCACTGCTGGCGGACCCTGTCGTCACGCTGAAATCCTCCAGCTATCTGGGACGAGAGCCACTTCGCTTTTGCGCGACGAGGGATTCGAGCATCCTTAACCCCCCCTCCCGTGCGACGAATGAAATTGAAAAAATTGCTCGGGAAAGGCTCTTCCTGCATACTTATTTGGGTAATTGGTTCTCCATCGTGCAAATGCTAACCATTTTCCTTTGTGGTGTGCATAAAATGAGGATATTTACTCGAACGTGACGTAAATGAGTTCTAGCAACTTGCGACCGCCATTGGCTGGCTGCTCGAGGAATAATTTCTGAAGAACGAATACACGAACGATACGATTACTCTTCAAGTTGGATTAGCAGATCGAACCATTGTGTGCAGGACTCGGAAGTTAATTCGGTGTAAGCCCCACGGCATGAAAACTGAGATGATCGAGTAGCGTGGTTGTAAAAAGATACTATGTACTACGTACGTCATTTTTTGAGAAAATTGGAATTATATATGTGTCCAAGAAATTCATTCCAGGTAACGGTAGCTACGCCTTTGAACGGTGTACATGCCATGAATTAAACTCAACATCTGAAGTTTTTGCGGCGCATTAATCCGTCTTCTGGAGGGTTGTATCTATTCTCGAACTCGGGCTAGGGCCTGATTAAAAACATTGTCAAAGTCATTTCCTGAGGGTATACTAGATTCTTTCCAGCGAGCAGTTCGGAAAAGCACGAGGATTAATCTTTGAAACGCGCGAAGAGTAGCTCTAGGCAGGGCCGGCGGGCAGGAAGATTAATTTTTTAAAATTGCGCGCTGAGTCATCCGAGTAGCTTCGAATCAAAACAAATTCCCCCATCGCGTTGCTCAAAGTGATTCCCTCGCTTCCCATTCTAGGCGGCGGTGGTGGCCCGATCCTCGAGGAACTAGAGGGCCTCCACTAGGTGAGCGAGCGCAAAGAAGCGCTCTCGTGTAGAAACTCCCTCGGAAAGAACTAGGAAGGTAACGCTGCTCCGTACTGTGTTACGGCTTGGTGCAGTCGGCTCGTTCTCGACAATGAGCGTGTTCTATCGTGGGCAAGGGGTTGCAGGGTTAGCGGAGGAGGGTAGAATGGGAGACGTTGGCCAATGAGAGCGCGCCGATACGGCGGCCATTTTAATGATCGGCCCTAAGGTAAACAAAAGGGAAAAAAGGGGGACAGAATGACTTCCAGCCCCTCTCTCGTGGGGTTGCTCGCTGTGCGCGACGGGTATACTAACCCTTTTCTTGGGCTCCGTGCACACGGGCGTGCGGTGCGTGCACATAGTGTCGCACCGACACGCTTCGGTATCACGTATGCACGCCCACGTGCACGCGAGGGGTGCTGTATCGACCAATCGTTGGCCCGGATCTTCTTACAGGGCCCGCGTTCGAGGTGCCATGGTTTCCCCGTGCGATCCCCCCATAAGCGTCACGCGGTATGGTGACGATGACCCCATACGACGCTCTCGCGCCACCCTTTCCACTTCTCTCGTCCTACCCCCGTCTCCTCTTTCCTGTCACTCGTTATACTTTTTTTTTATACCGACAGGAGTGGGCAAAGTTTGATTGGAAAGCGGCATCGGGGGCGGTCGCGTCATCGCGGGGTGATCCCGCGAACTGAAGGAGACAGAAAGAGAGAAGAGAGAGAGAGAGAGAGAGAGAGAAGAGAGAGACAGAGAGAGAGAAGAGAGAGAGGGGTGGGGGAGAGAGAGAGGGGGAGAGGAAAACGAGGGGTTATCCGGCCCCGATTAATTAATGCACGCGTGGCAACGCTAACGAGAAAGAGACAAAAATCATTGGATAACGCCAGCCGGTCCTCGATGGCTCGGTGATTGAACGGGGCTAGAACGGGGAGGAGGGTCGGTCTCGGGTACGGGAGGGAACCCGGGAGTCTCGCCTCTCTCCTTTGACAGGACGGGCGAAAACAATGATTTCTTGCTACGGGGCTTGTATGGTGCTTGATGCTGCTGAGTAATGACTCGGGTTGTTACGCGGGAAAAATAAATAAACGAGGAGACCATCGAGCCGCGCCGAGACGGAACGCGTTCTTTCTTGGTCAAGAGGCGTGCTCCTGTGGGAAACTCGGCGTGTTCCTCCCTCCCGGCGTAATTGCGTAGCAGGCTGCGCTTGAATAGTCGTAAATATAGATTCCCGATTGAAGTGATTCTTATGCAGATGGCTCGTCGGGATCGGAGGACGGCATCTTGCGTCCATATACCTAACAAACCCATCGCTTTTGTGATCGAGAAATTTCACTTTGATCGTTAATAAAACGTAGTTCGCGCACGAGCGAGCGAGCGAGCGAACGAGCAAGCGAACGATCAAGCGTACCCTCCCCCCCCTCGCTATTATTTCCACGCCGTGCCAGGAACAATAAGGAAAAGGATCGAAATACAGGCAACAATGCCAGCCGGGAGATTCGAAAGTGCCGTCGGCAAGTCTTCCGACTCGGCCCTGTCGGCTAGGTAAGAAGACGGCCATGGAACAAAGCCGAGCCATGAGCGGAGGCGAGGCGATATATTTTACGCGTCTACCGGAAGTGCGGTGGTATGCGCCGGGAGAGGCGTAGAAGGAGGGAAAGCAGAAGAGGGAACGGGTGCGAGTTACACACGCAGGGTTTCCAGAGAATACAACGCGGCTCTCGTGAGAATGGCGGATACGCCGGTGAGCCCCGTACTCTGGGTGGGGGCGTAAGAAGGCCCGAGTCCGAAGAGGGTGCGTTTCTTCGACCCCCTTCCCTCCCTTCCATCCTCCCTCTCTACCTTTTCTTCTTCCGTTCGAGTGTCGGCCCGAAGCGAGCCTGATGCGATTTGACTACATTCACACCTACGTCGACGTCCTGGTCCCACTCGTCCTTTGATGCCGGGCAGCCAGACCATTCCGTGCACCATCGGCAGCAGCAGCAGCCCCGGTCTACGAAGGTGCAGCAGCCTTCGCCGAGCGTGTTAAAAAACAAGAAAAGAAAAACGAACAAGAAACCGTCGGTCGCTGCTGCTGCTGCTGCTTGCTGCTGCTGCAACGATTCGCAACCGCGGGCCCTTCGTCGTACACTCTGCATCTACCAAAGTTCTGGTATTATGGTACGGCTGCCGTCGTGCGCTATGGTCCTCGCCATCCACAGGGACGACGGTTCGCGTTGTCCCGCGAAGAATACGCGCGGAACAACCGGAGAACATAGGGGACAGAGACGAATGATCACGGAGATCCAGTTACTTCCAGTTTCGCTCGACGACTCTTTTGCAGATATGTCCAAACTTGTCCTCTTTTTGCCTTGCTCTCCCTCGCTCGGAACAGGTTGATGGGCGTGCCAGAGTACGGACCGAGGGGTCACGGTCTCCTATGCTATTTTTTAGCATTCGGGGAATACTGTCTTGAACCGATTTTCATGCTACAGCCTTGTAATCGAAACCAGTCTCTTCACGGGGGTCTGGGCTTAATTTATCTCTGGTCGTTAGAATAGTCGAATGCTAGTTTTCAACATGGACTTTTCAGCACTGTCTAGCCGTCGACTAGCCTGGATCCGGTACGGACGACAACGGTTCTTTACCATGGAAGTACTCTGCATCCGATTCAGAAGCAACGTGTTAGAAGAAATGCGTTAGAGTTCAGAAGCTACGCGTTAGAGTAGCCGTGACTTGGATGATCGCGATCAACGTTATTCGTAACGCAGAGTAGAGGCACAGCTTCGTCTAATCAAATTTGCGGCTGAAGCCTCGAGGTTCATGGAAACGCGTGTTCATTAAGCCCTTTCCCGACGCGCACGCATTTAGCGTTTCTCGGAAACGGAGACTACATATTCGCCAGAGTCCGCAGTTTGTTGGACTTTTTATTTCTCAACGACCTCGTTGGCAACGGGGGCATCGATGCCTCGGACTCGTTAGGCAACGGAGGAGTTCCCCTTGACACGTATGCTCCACCGGTACAAGCCTCAATTTCGAAAAAAAAGAAGGCGGAGGAAAGAAAAACGATCCGTAGGTGTTCCTCTTGACCGTAGCGTAACAGCAGCCGGATCGCGTGATGCTCGTCGTAACCCGCACTCGCACCCGCGAGATACAAATTGTCTGGCGCGTTCAAACGATCGGTACGATCGGTCTCGATCGCGATGGGAACCGACGATTCGCTGCGGTACGGTGCTCGGATCTTTGAGAAAACAATCGGCACGACACGATATTGCGTCCGTCGTTCAATTAAGATGGAACGCGGCGCGGCGGTTCGGTTTCCGTTCGGTGCGACGCGACGGTGGTCGTCGCAAGCAATTCTATTTTGTGACGCGGTGTGCGTTCGGATTTTTCTGGGGTTTTTTGTCGGGCTAATAAACTCGTTTGCAGCCGGGTCTCGGCGACCGCGAGCACGCGAAATTGCGCGCAACGATCGCACTCCGCTATCCTTGATTTACGTCCGAAAACCGGTAGTGGCCGTGCACTCGCTCGGCCGATCGCGCCACCAACACCCACCCACACGTACACCGCGCTCACACAACTCGCCTGGTACATTTTACAACGCTATTCTTAGGTTTTCGATTGCGAAATCAATCTCGCTCTCGCTCGTAACCCGGAGCGCGCGCTCAGCCCCACGAAACACAGAGAAACCGGCGCTGCGCGCGGATCGACGCGGCGAGGAGAGAGAGAGAGAGAGAGAGAGGGAGAGAGAGAAAGAGAGCGCCCACTCTCACTCGAGTGGTATCGGCCACGTCCTAGTCGGTTGTTATATAGCCGATACACGCCGATATAACTACTGTACGTCCCATAATTCATTAGCGCGGTATTCTTGCCTTCGGTCTACGACGCGGAGAAGCTGTTATCCCACCGGCTCCTCTCCGCTCCGCGTGAAAAGAGTACGGGGCCAAGACCGGGGCTGGCACTATGAGGAGGGAACGTTTCGTATTAATTAACGGTAATATCCCACGAGCTCGGGGTACGAAGGTTTCAGTTGAAAACATCGCGTAATGGATCCTCTTAATCCGTTGCTCACCTCCCTCCTCAGACTCATTACGATGTAAACTATTTCAGCGAGCCAGCCCGACCGACGCCGGTTTATAGGTCTCGGGACCTTCTGCGTTCGACGGTTAGGGTTAACTCCGATCGACGATAACTTCTGCTCGCGGGGGGAATTTGATAGACACGGCTGAGTGGGAGACGTCCGTTTCGAGTGCCGGTTAATTAAGCCTGTTCGTCGCGGATGGATATAACTGAATGGTGACGAGCCTCTTCCAGACGATGCATTCAGAAACTTTAATAGCTTTGATAAATTCGCAGCGAGTGCACGTGTTTGTTGTTCCCTCCATCCGATGGATCGACGCGTCTCTCGACCCGCAAACGAGAACGATTCGAGGGAGATTCAACCACCGTTTACGTCGCAAGGAAGATTGGAAAGAAACACCCATTCCATCGAGCTTTCTTTCACTGGATTTAAGTAGTATTTCAAAAAGTGAAAACAAACCGCGAGGTAATTCGCGTTGATGATAACGACCAGAAACGTTGCGCGTATACATATATTTGCCAACGATGTAGTTGGGTTAAGCATTTTACCAAAAGTATTCAAGTATTTAAGTTCTCCGTTGGGACTATGGAGAAAACGAACAGACGTATAGAGAAATATTTTGTTTTCATAAACATCCAATAAATTGACATATTTATCGAAAACTAGTCGCTGAAAGTGCAGAGCCGACACTTATCGAGCCCAGCATGTTGATAAATAATCGTCCGCATAGTTTCTCGGAGAAACGTGACAAACACGGTGATCTCGCCGAAAAACAGGCTCTCGGACGAGGCATCCGTATCGGACCTCCCATACGGCTACCATTGATTTACCGTCCAATAACAATGGCTTACGTAACTACCGTTCATCGAGTGATTCATTGCGGAGACATTCGCGATCGCCCATAGTCCCTCTCTATCTTTCTCTCTCCCCCTCTTTCGTTAGTTTCCTTGTCCGGTTAAGGAGCGGGAATTAAAACGAGCAGACGGACAATGCATGTATTAATTATCGGTATCATCGCGAAGGAGCCGAGAGCGGACGGTTTCTCTTTTACGATTCTATCCGGCGGGCGACACGCGTTGCACAACAAGGATCGCGTGCGGCAAATTGAATCGATACCGCTTTCGCGCTAAAATACGCGCTTCCCATCGCGAGTAAATCGCGGGTGACGTCACCCACGCGAAATCGCGACGACAACGACAACGACAACGACAACGACAACGACAACGACAACGACAACGACAACGACGAAGACGACGACGTCCCGATACCGGTCTTTCTGGACCGCCACGTAGGCGTTATCCGGCCGATGTAACTACCGCGCCGCCTATAATTCATTAAACCGAGATCCCCGGCTTTGGACCGCGACCTAATGGAGCTGCTATCTGGCCGGTCGGCTCGAGTCGCGTCTCTCGTGGACCGATCGAGGCGGAGAGAGGCAAAAAGAGACGCACGCGAAGGAACGTCGGCGGAGCAGGGACCTTTGGGAACGCGTGTATTAATTATCGGTATCGTCGGTGGCGAGTAGTCCGGAGACTCGGGGGCCCGTTCTCCTTCGGTCGGAAGGTTTTTTTGAGAAACCGCCAGGGTATCTCGCCGGCCGGTCACGGCGACGATAATCCGACGGGGCTTTTTAATTTGGCCGGATTATGTTTAAGGATTCCCGATAGCCGGATAGGCTGGCCAGCCTCGCGCGGGCGGGGGGGGGGCTATATCGCTCAATGCCAAACGGGCACCGATCGATTGCACGTAATAAGGGTGATTGAAAATCCAAGTACAGGGGTGTTCGGGCCGCGCGACCGTTTCCCATCGTCCATCCGTGGGCCTTCCCCCGTTTTATCTACCGTTGCCGATTGACGGAATATGTCGGTACTTGGATGCAAATTACCGTAGATTATCGGTTGCCGGGAGACCCGGCCGCCCGGGACCGAGAACATTTTTTCGCCTAGAGATCCCCTTGAGCCGCGCCGTGATAATCTCCGGGACACGCCGAGAGAGGACGTCGAACGGTCTCCAGCTGAAAAGGTCTCGGCCGAGGAGCCGAATCCGCTGGGAAAGAAGCACGCTAAGGTCCCAAAGATGGCTGATGGCCTGTAACCAACACCATCCGGGGCAGCCATTTGCGAGACATAAGGAATCCGATACGGGGTTTTGATCTCCATAAGCCCACCCTCGATCGTGTTACCCGCGGACACCTCTCTCGCCGCCACGGCGCAACAACGATGGCCGTGGTTCCCCCGCGATACTCGCCATTATGCGAACGACGACGGCCCCGCGGCCCGAGAGCATCCTCGATGCCCTTTTTCGACCTCAGGTTTGAGGTCAATCGTCCTCTTTGTCGTCGTACCTGCCTCCTCTCGGTTACGGGATCCGAGGAAAAGAGGCTGCGGATAAGAAACCCGGTCAAATTGCTCGTTACCGGGAACCGAAGGTCGGCGATTGCCGATTGCCGATTGGCGATTGCCCCGTTCAGATTCGCCATTTTTTTCCCTATTCGACCGGTCGTTGCCTCGCATCGAAGATAATCCGCCACGATTCGGGAAAAATTTATTTTAACCATTGCCGGACGAAGATTTTTCGTCAAGTATTTCATGTTTCCTTCGGCAAGTTTTAAATATTACATCAAAGTCTTGGATTCTGGGAGTTGGTTCGTGTCTGAAAATCTATTAGACGAATAATCGTCTACCGAGGAAGAAGAGTTCTTGACACGCTTGAATTCTTTTCCGACTATCTCCACCGCGCGTCGAACGGCTGACCTTTGAATCACAGATTGCAGGGTAGAAATACGCGGTGCTAAAATGTTAATCGGACACGGAGAACAGATACCGATCGACTCGATTTTCACGAATACCTCGTAGACGAGAAAGAGAGGAACGTAAACTAATCTGTAACCGTTAAATCGGCGATAACCGGCCGACAATATCTTTCATATTTTCCATAGAATCGCAGAGTCCGTCGTCGCCACGGATCGAAGATCTCGCAATGGGCTATTAACATGCAATCACGAATCGGGTGGAACAATGCGGGTCGCGGCGACTGGCATCGATCGATCGAAACATCACTTTCAACGCTTACAATTGATTTCCAATTCCCTGGCGATTCCCGTTCCCACAATCCCCGGGTTTCCACAAAGGAGTCCGGAGGGGCGGGACACACGATCGTCTGCCGATCGGGGGTCCATTGTGGACGGGACCATGCATGGTCGCGCTCGCTAATCCGGGGCAGCGTGTCCGGGGCGACCCGTTATCTAACGATCGGGAGCGTAATTCGCTCCGGCCGAGCAGCGCGCATAGGTCACCCGGGCCCCGACGCGACGGTCTCGTTTTATTTCGTACAAGACGCCTGGGGCCCCGGAATGCCCCGGAAAATAATCGGTTAATCTCACGGTCATCGTTTTCACACGGCACGCTGTTTAAAACCAGCCGGCAATTTGTCCGTCGATACGGCGCTCGATTCGCGCTCGGCACCGCTCCGCTTCGAGTCGCGCGAGGAACGCCCGCGTCGTTGCTATTCCCGTTACCAATGCCCGGCCGCGGCGTAAAATCGCAAAAACAGAAAACTTCTTATCGGTCGTCTCGCGCTCGCGGAGACCGGCCGCTCGCCGAGCCGGTTTCCTCGATCGCGTCGACTCGGCAAAAATTCTCCGAACCCGTTCGCGTTTTCGAAACAGCCGCCCCGCAACCGATTAATAGAGTTCTTCTCGCGGTCGCGGCGAATGGAGGACGCGCGAGCAACGTGTTGACCTTATCTCAAGGTCATCGGCATCCCGCCATTTCTATCGGCTCGACCGCAACGCGTTATCGTACTTCCGTTCAGCGTGGCGATAGCATTCGACAAATATTACAGGTTCCAAGATAGACCGACACACGCGTGGAAGGTTGTCCAGTAAAATCTTAATTCGATGAAGTTTAATTTGTCTACGGACTCCTGACATGCGATGTAAAACCCTTCTACCAACTCGTTACGTATATCCCTTTATCGTTGAAACAACCGATATTCCCAACTAGGAATACTTTTCGAGATCTTTAAAAGAACATACGCGTAACGAGGTGTGCACGATTCGCGTGTGTTTTATTTATACCGGTCAATTTGGCTTGTATATATTGCGAAATACAAAAATCTCTTTAAAAACTCCACCGCATACGCATCGGTCGGAAAGCGTTGCGTTTGCCGATGTTTCATATTATTTTCTATCTTTTCGCCTGTTCGCTCGTACCGTTAACTTGCTTGAAAAGCTGTTCCAACCGAACCCAGTATTTCTTTTTCCCACTGGTATCTGTTTAAAAGTGAACGTTTCTGTGAAACACAGGCGATGACCGAAGGGTTCGAGGGACGAGCGCGCAAGTTAGTCACGGGCGTTCCGCGTTCTACTTTTTTCCCCGCTGTCCTTCTTTGTGCTAATTCTTTCTTGCTTTCACTTTGTGTTGCAGGGTCTCCGCGTGCACGTTCGATTCGAAGAAACGAACACGGGAGATGTATACGTCGAAGATCGACGGCCAGATAAATGTGCGCCGGCGCGGCGTGAGAAATCGGGCTGGAAACAATCGGATCGAGTGTAATTAATGGAGTGGATATCGAACTGTACGATACCGATCTCGGATCGGTCGAGCGGGGCGTGAAGTGACGCGGTTCGCAGGTGGACAAGCAACGGAAACGATCATCGTGGACGTTGCCGATGGAAGATGCGCCGCTGAAAGGAGCAAATGTAAATGCTTCTGTTGCCCTTGATGCCGAGACATCGGCTAGCCTTTCGGCGACGGAACAACAGAGAGGGAAAGGTGTTGCTTCGCAGCAGGTGACTTTTTATAACTTGTACTTCTTGTCTGGCGCTTTTTTATCGAGGATAAACAGGTAAATTTCGCGCGGTTATTTATACGCGGCACCGCGACGTATTTCTCGTTAAACGAATTCTTCGCGCGACAACTCTCACCGGATCCCGCATTAAAATCTCCGCTTTCACGGTTCTTGCTCTCTTTTCTCCTATCGGCGCAACGAGAACTTGTTTCTTTCAAGTTTTTAGCTGTGATAAAACTGGTACGACAATAGGAATTACCGTAGTCTTTTGAATTTTCTTACCAGTTTTATACGGTAGACGCGTATCGGTACATTGATCGAGGTGTTATCCGCGCGGAGAGCGCGAGCGAAAAACAACTTTCAAAGTATCAAAGGTAATATTATCGACACGATGCGCGATGATACGATATTTGACAAAAATGATTGTTGACACAAGGATACGCATTCTCGATCGCGAACATCCTCGATTTTACTTTGAATTTTCGATAGTAAAAAAATTGGGGAACGACCTTCCGCTTCCGATGTATGATAGAAACCGGAAAGCGAAATAAAGTAAAGGCGGAAAGTAGCCGCGCATCGAATCGATCCTTCTCGCGTGCACGCAATAAGTTGAACTGGATTAAACGTCGCACGGCTTGTTCTAATCAGAGAATTCAGCAGGCGGATGCACAGCGCGCTCACGGTCGATTACCAACACAGGCGAGTGCTTCGGCCATTATGTCTTCTTCGCGGTTCCCACAGTTGGCAGCTTAATTAATCCCCGCCGCGTCCAGATTCCATTCGATAATATTGCAGAATCCCGAACCCGTTCCGCTGCTCGATCAGCTCTCCGCGCTGTAAACTGTTCTCGAAAGCGCACAAAAGCGGTCCCGGTCCAACCGAAGGCAGAAGAGATCCGCGGAGCGATCTCCCCCGCGCCCGGCCCGATATCCCCGATATAAATATCGTTCGCATCGATCAGCCCTTGGTTGCCGATTCGCTCGGCCGATATTCGATCGGCGACGAGTATCTCCGTCGGGCTCTTAAAGCCGCCCCGTTAGGACACTTTTGCGAAATGAAAAGCCGCCGTTAAGCGATAAGGCCTGACTGGCCGTTAAGAGATCGCTCGGCCCGCTCGGCCCGCTCGCGCGAGCGTTTTTCACGCTCCGCTGGACCAGTCGTACGCCACTCGTGTCCAGAGATAAAGGGTGCCTCTCCGTTAAGCCTGGTTTCGTGTACTCTGCCACACACCTACGTACCACCGCGTATATAATGCCGGAATATCGCTGGTCGGACAAACTCGCATTTATGCGACGTCGAACATCGGCCACGGATTTGTAATGAGGTCAACGCCGGAACCACCGGCCGCTGTACAACGCTCGATCTCGATACTACAGCTGTACTATCAAATTTTAACTCGCGCAATATATTATTCAAGATTTAGTACGCTGCCTCGCAATATTATGCTCTGTTTTTCGGACCGGACTCGAGATACCGGCGATAGTCGCAGCAGCTGTCCATCCCACTTCATCCCACATGATACACGGGGTGTCCAACCGTGTTTGTCAAACGCTTCGAGAACTGGTTCTACAAACCAATCCAAGACGAACTTACATAATTGCAATATTACTATAACCGTTTCGCTTCCAAGTTATTTACGATTAAAATTGATCAACGGCGGTGCATGAGTCAGCTCTACGGCTTTTCCATACTACGCCATTGTACGACTTACGAAACATCCTATTGGTGCGTCACAGGAACTTTTAATCTTGAAAATGGTTTCTAGAATCACCTTTTAAATATGTTACATATACTCGAGTACTCCGTACGTCTCTCGAGTGACCGGAGTGTGAACTATTACGACTGTCGGTATGTGTACTCTGAGACGTTCCTTTCGACGTTGCAGTACCCAATACTGTGTTCGGTTACCAATGATTCGCTGGTCGTGCCGAATGAATACCAATATACCAATATAAAGTATGAAATGAATATTTTATGGTTGTTCAGGGTATTTAACGAGCTGTACATAAATTACTCCGGACATTATTGCACTATTAAATTCAATCGCAGAATTTTGTCCACCTACAGTAGCGGACGAAAGTTTAAGACGAAAAGAACGAAAGGAAGTAATTATTTACTTTATATGAAAAACATAAATACAGTGTCCTTATTTTGGTAGTAACAGATTAATAATTTGTTTAGATATTAATAACAAAGATTTACATTATGTTTCTGAACAAACTAGTAATAATATGCAAAAGGAAAAGAAATCTGTATTATATTCTCATGGTCAAAAGTTTAAGACTATGCACTTTTTCCTATACATGTTACCGCCGCTCAGCTTTAGTTTCCGAGATATTCGCAAAAAAGTTTCAACATCTCAAAAAAGTGATCGGATTAGGTGTGTGTAGGACTGTGTAAAATAGTATATCAAATAGTTGACAGTAACTTATATTTTTATGATATTTTGTTGCCTGTAATGTTATTACGATATTGTAGTCTGTTTATCAACATGTTACATATTATGTAAGATCGTCTTAAATTTATGTCCGCGGTTCACAAACGGTCAGAGGAAACAAACGACTGGAACTCCTACATTGTTGACATTTGACGATCAAAACATTGAGATCAAGGAGGTCAAACACATATCTGTATTGCTTTAAAACAACGGACAGAATAGACAAATAGTATTTATATATTATGTGTATAATCAAAATTACAAATCATCGTCTTAAAGTTTTGTCCGCTACTGTAGGTATTCACATGTCATATTCAATCTACATATCTATTTCGGTTTTAGCGCGCTACCGACGGCGACGGCTTAACAGTTTCTAGACATGTGCGATTTAATAGAAGAATTTTTTAATAGAAGTAGCAATTTTATTCGAGATTCGAGTCACGCCCAGTAACGTAATCTAATCAGAAAAATTTCTATTCAAAAGAAGATTTTTAAGCACTTTCACAGATCGTTTCATAGAAATCAAAGCAAACGAACAACCTGTTCCTCTGCGTAAAGAATATAAATATAAATGAGGAAAAATACACTAGTTCCTTGCAAATTCCACGAGCGCGTAAAAATCCTCGGACTCCCATCGGTATTTCACGAAGCCACTGGTTCCCGAATGGAGAAGAGCCTATCGGGAGCGTTTCCCAAGGCAAATCATTTTTCCTTTCGATCGTAAACCAGTCGCGATCGTTCAGCCAATTTTCGCGAGCGCCGCGCCGGTTTCCGCGTTCGCATTTTACGATTCCCAATTGCGGCAAAAAATCGAGAAAACGGGCGACCGTCTGGCGCGCTTCCTTGATCGCGTCCGGAACAAAAGGCGCGCAAGCTGAGAGCTACGGAACTTTTCTCACGTGTCGGGCTACCGTCGAAGCAACGGCTCCCTTTTCGCACAACCTCCAAGCAGCCTCGAACTTTTCCTTTCGTCCCCCGCCATTCGACTTTGGAACGGGAACACGCTCGCGCGCGATTTCCACCGTTCCGCACGGTCGTCGCGTTGCGACGCGGCGCGGCGTGTAAAGCGTGCCGATAAACTGGGAGCTTTAGCTCGGTGTATTACGGAGGCACTAAAGCCTTACTCGAGACCCTGGCGCGTTCTATGCCTGCGTTGCCCGTTTTACACCATAAAACCAGGTTGGAGCACATCCACGCTCCCGTAACCGCTTGATGTACCTGTCGATGACGCGTGTATGCGCTTGTACCGGCGAGTGTTTCGTTCATTATGCAACAACCGGGAACGGGGATCGTTATTTTGATAGACATTGCCGCGCCGAAGCCGAGATTCGATGTACAATATTCTCCACCCGTTGTTTTGTCGGATCTTCATCGAGTAACAAGAGGTTGTTAACCGTGAGATTGCTGTTTAGATGCTACCTGCTTCGGTACACGCTTTTCCGTCGTACCTACACCGTCGTCCTTTCTGTTTAATTTTCTATCTAAACGAGTTTATTTTATACACAGGGGTGGATGAAACTGTAACAATACAATAACCCATGAAATTCTACACTACCGGCCATAAGTGTTTACCCACCTTCAAATTTCGTTACTATTCAAATAATAGGTATTTTATTGTTATGAAAATGTCCGTAGCATTAAATCCTAATTATAAGGCTAATAAAAAACATCCATAATATTCTGTACATACACAATCAGGTACTGTAAATGAGTTCACAGCTTTTTATGAAAAACGACAATTTTGGAGTTCAGGTAAAGAAACCCATTTTTCTGAAATTTTTATAACGGTCAGTAGGGAATATGAACGCAGGTAATGCAGGTATCTTAGTCTTCTTAAATTTCATACTGCATTTCATACTGCATTAAGAAAATTTCAAATAATGTCAGGCAGAAAAGAATTATCGATTGAAACGCGCGCTCTAATAGTGTCCCATCATAGCATCGGAAAAAGTAACAGAGAAATAGCAAAGTTATTGAAGCTGAACCGTAGAACCGTGGACTACAATGTTAAAAAATATGTGGGTGGGTAAACACTTATGGCCGGTAGTGTATGTCGACCAGAGCTCTTACTATCCGGATATTCGAATATTCGGGCTACGCGTTACAACTCGACATTCGGATACTCGGATGTCCGCACAGTAAGAGCCCTGTATAGCCTCTAACAATGAATTCTTACACGTATTTTCGCAATCTTCCACATCATCTACCACAAAGTCTGACCAACAACCTGATCTTGAGGCATCTCAAAAACTCTGGTTCTCGGCATGATTCAAGACTGACTCATAATTACTAGTCCATCAACCGCGCACGATGATGCTTTCCGTGCGGCATCATCAGGAACAACGCGAGCTTGTCGGCTCGTCCGCATCCGCATCGTCATGCGATTCATCGAAACGTGACACGTCGCGTGAGTCACCGACGACCGCGAGAAGGCTTTCCCCGGAAATTTAAAACCGTCGACAATATGTTGTAACCGATGGCAAAAATAAAAGAATAACAAAAAAAAAGAAAAAATAAACGAGACTGGAAAAAATCCGAGTGAAAGGAGCGTCGCTCTTCTTCGTCGTCGGGGCCTTGTTCGCGTTCGTGGTCTGGAGGAGTACCGATCGAGAGGGAACTCTTCCTGCTCGGCGAACGATTTACATTCTTGCTATTTTTTCAGCTGGCACGGCGAGGCGCCTAGGAATCAGCAGTTGCAGGCTCGTAAATAGACGCGGACGTGTATCGAGGCAGTTCAGGAACGTACAAGAGGACGAGGAAGAGCGACGGGTCGGCTTGTGGCGGGTATCTTGAATGCGTGGTGGCGGAATGCGAAAAAGGGGAAAGGAAGAAAGATGGTGGAAGGATCTCGCAAGGATCCGCGGAGGGAGGGTTTAGGAGACGGGGAGAGAGAGAGAGAGAGAGAGGGAGAGAGAGAGAGATAGGTGGAAGTACAGCTAATACATTATTGCATTACGCACAACTAGGTAGGTAGTTAATTTAGCAGTGGCATGCCTCCATCGCCGGCCGATTGCTTCTTGCATTGCCTTCCACCAGTCATATGCATAATGTAATTGACTTCATCCCGCGCTACCACGCTTTTCGCCTCGTCGCTCGGCTTTATTCTCGTCCGTTCTCCCCACACGCGGCCCCGGCCATCCTTCTCTCCCGCAATTTTTTGTTCCGTCCCTTTTCACCCGGTGCCCACTTCTGCCAATCCTCCTCGAAACGAGGAGGATGAAGCCTCTCGATGCGAACGCCGCTTCATCGTGGAGGCCCGAGGAGCTTAGTCTTCCGATGTGTGTTCGAGTCTCCGTGCGTTGCTGGGGTGAGCTCCGAGAGCGGTGCACGCAACCTGCCTGATCGTGGGAGGGAAACGGGGACGCTAATTAAATCGGAAAGAAGAGCATCTCGTCTCCGTGTTACTGGGTATCGGTGTCTGTCGAGCACACCACTTGCCAGAACGATGCTGCGAGGATAGCTCGAATCTGGCGAGCCATACAGTAGGCTCTCGTTTATTGCACTCCCCCTCAAAAATGCCCGTTCCTTACGAGAACACCTAATTCGTTGCATTTTGCAAATGGCAACTTAGCGGAGGCGTTGCGAGCCCCGTCGCGAATTTTTCATTAATAAACGTACTTCCATAAAAGGGGTGATTTCAGGTGGTAACCGTGTTACGACGATAAACCGCTGATTATTAAATTCATGAATATTATCGTGCGAAGAAGGAGCACGATATTGGACACCTTCTAGACAACAGGTATTAGGGTCGAATCATGCGAAACCGGCTGATATTAAGCGTCGGATGGTGAGACGCCTGACAGGCAGATAATAGACGGAGCAGGGTCACGATCGACCCGTGACGAGGCTCATTGTTTATGCATTAAATCTATTCCATTATCGTATTTTGATAACTTGAGCCGTATTATCCAATAACTCTAATCGATTAATTAACTATCGGAGCTCTCTTGTACTAAACCTGTTACGATTAAACCGCGAGAGATTTTCAACGCATGCAAATGCTGTGCGGAGCAACTTCCTTATTGCTTGACTGCGTTTTTCTCCATCGACGATTCATCGGGCCAGCTTGGACCTACCGAACGTCAATGATTGCGTGTGTCGTATAGAATCTTGCGTTTCAAGACAAAATCGATGTAGCGTCGTTACGATGTACAGTCGCGTGGGTGTATTTGGAGATTTTTCAACTAAACGTCTTACCAAAGATTCTTGGTTTAATTGCGCGAAGGATAAAAGGACGGATAGAAATCGCAGGATGTCTTCTCGGATCGATTCCAGGCTCGTTTTCTTGTCGGGGATTGCGCATTCTCTTTTTCTTTCGTTCAATAAGCAATATATTACAAGGTGCGGTATCCTTGGACATTTACAGCTCTATGCGAGGACGACGATTCATGCAACAGATTTTTATCGATTTCCCAGCGCGCGTCGATCTCGCTCGCGGAAATTAAGCCGGAGAATTTCTCTGCGGACCGGAGCGGGTTTATTGTTTTCGAGAAATCGGCAGTGTGTATGCACGATTATTCTTTTTCGATTCTGCCGTTTAAATCGACGCGCGGGGAAGGGCTGGCAGACAGAAAGAGAATTTCATCGTGTCACGGTTATGCTCACGACGCGTGACGGAATCCTGATGGATCGTGGTCGCGGATCGTTACAGAGTAATTGTCTCACGGGTATGCCGGGCCCCGATATATGTATATATGTCCGATGAACCGGAAAGGTCAGTTTAATGTTTCAATGATTCTTTACGCTGACAGGATATGTCAGGGGTTACCGGCGATGCAACGATCCTCGTGATCTCGCCGGTTGCGGCAATCCGGGCCGTTCCACGACCGAGCCGATTTCGTTCGGTCCGGTCGTTTAAACGGCCATCCACGGAAACGGAATGGCTCGTCTTTATGCCGTGCTCCTGGTGACGGAGCCTCCGAGAAACCGAGACCATTATTGCGCAACGTTACTTTCAATTTGAACGAACCGCACGGCGCGACGCGACCAGCCGAACATTTCAGACGGACGGGCAGGAGAACGATCAGGCACATTGTAAACTGATCGTAACTTTAAAAATAATCCGAGTATACGACACTTTCGAATTTTGTAAGATTTAACCTAGCAACAACACGTTCTAAAATGGAGCTATTGTAATATAACTGAATCTATTTGGATATGCACCGTATGTTGTATGAAATTTAAGGAATATTTAGAGTCTATGATACGAAACAATGTCTCGAAATTTGTTAAGAATTTACAATTTATTCCAGGTGCGTTACCTACATAGTTTATCGTGATTGACTGGAATTTCGTAGATCCATTTGAAGTAATAGAAAAATAAAGTGCTCTATCTAGAAGGACCATTTTCAAAAATACGTTTTAAACAAATTAACAAATTCAATGGTTCTACGAATGGCTCTAAGCATCATATCAACCGTGTAAACGCACGTAAGATAACAGAATGTGTTCAGATACAATTAAACTGTGTGCTTTCATAAAATTGTTCAGCATAAATGCTAGATTAAAATCTATCGGAATCTATGTAAATAGGCACGCTGAATTCGATGCAATTTAAAGATCAATTTAACCCGATGATCTCATGAAACGACTCTCCAAGATCTAGTTTGTAAATAAGCACTTTTTTTAAACCGTAGAATTTTGTCAAGCTTCTAGTGTTACTCGACGCTGTTCAACGGTTACGTGTCGCTACTAGTTATGCACGGTGGTATGAAAACATGATTAACTAAGAGACAAATGTTAACCAGGTGCGTTAATCTCCCCGTCTGGCCGAGCGAGTTATGGCCGGGGCCCTTACAATAACTTCCCGCGATAAGGATTTTCAATACGATTTTTATGGGTCGCCCACACACGGTCCGGTATCGCTAATTACACCAGTTATCGAGACGTAAACGAGAGAGAGAGAGAGAGAGAGAGAACCCCTTTCTTCCCCGCCCCCTTTCCGCCCCTGTTATCCTCTTTCCTTTTTCGCTTCTCTCATCGATGGTCGATCCGCGATAAATGTCTTTATGCGATCCGGTCGGAAACGTAGTACGGGCCGTGCCCTCGTATCTCGCCGGCAGCCATTTCTCAAAACGGTCCCGAAGTAAACTGTTGCAAATTAAGGTTGCACAAGGAGCTAGCGGTCATTTCTCAAGCTGTCTTCCCGAATAAATTATTGCAAACGAAACGCCGCGACGAAAGAAACGCATAAAGCGCCCTCCCCTCGTCCCGTCGCCCCCCGTCGTTCTCTTTTTCGCCCTGTGCACAGGTCCTCGGCGTGGCCATCCGCTCCTTCTCTTCTCCTCTCTCTTCTCTTCTCTTTTCTCCTCATCTTCGGCCCTTCGTGTTCGCTTCTCCAACACTCGATATCACCGCTAATCCACTAGAGAAATAAAAATCGTTCCGAGAATTGCGAGGTTTCGACGACGCGACGAGGCGACTCTACCGATTGTTGAGAAACTCCGGGCGCGACGCTGTCGTCAATTACGAGAGAACACCGTTGTCTCTCATTGTTTACCTGATTCGATTGACCGTCCACGGGAATAGGATACACACGGGAATTTAATGGAGTCGATTTTAACTTACGTTCCACGGCCAGGATTTCGCGCGTTCGTCGCGCGTACCCCGAAGTTAACGACTGATTGGATTACGTACCTGGAACAGAAGACGGACAGTAATTAGAAACGATGGACGCGAAGATTTTCGAGTATTATGTTTATGGCGCAGTCCCCTGGACCTGGCAGCTTATTACCATAAATTTCGTGGGTGGTAATTTATGCAACGTCAAGCGCCAGACCACGGGAAACTTCTATCGCGCCGGCTTTGTAACGGATGCGCATTTTAACCCCTTGTTTCGGGGCTGGGGAACTCGTCGCGACGGTGACATACTATCGACAAGGTGCGTTTACTTTTGATTACATTGTACAGGCGTGACACTTATCGTTTCGTGCGTTACGGATGCACAATAGGCTCGTACTGGGAAGTCAATTTGTCTTTCGCGGATAAACGGACCTGCGGACATTTATGTTTTGCGGCAACGTAAATTGTGAACTAGACTAAATAGTATTTTTATTGTACTTTTCAATCGGGGAAAGTTTTTCTCTTGCTCTAATGTCCACGAAATAATTGTTAAAAATATGTACGTTCCTGGGAAGAAGTTGCACAAAAGATCTCGTGGTAGCGCTTAAAATGTAGTCTGTTTAAATGGATAAATTTGAACCCTGAGAAACGGACGAAAGTTAAACTGTTGTTCCGGATGAACGCCATCGGCGAAGCTCGACCGAAGCTGTCTTACCAGCGGAGCGACCTTTCACTCATGTTCAAAATTTATAGCCAGCGTATCCATTACTTAAAATACGAGAGCCCAATAAACGAAAACGGGAGAAGAGCCATTAAAAACGTTCACGAAGGTCGGCCAAGTCCTTGAGACTGGCAGATCCTTCCAAAATCGTAAACGCACAGAGTCTGCATCGAAACTTGATACCTCACCTGCTCGAAAATGATATCCGAATATATTGAACGAGACAAGGATCTGCGGACGGCGAGAATTTCTAGAAAAAATTATTTTTTCTCGCGGATTTGCTATAAAGATGTCGTCACGTATCAGCGAGGCGGATCACAAAAATGGGTGAACTTTTTGCCGAGGGATATGCTAACGAGACTAATATCCAACTCCGGAGCAGACCGATCCCCGAGCGAAAGTAAGTTCAACATTTGCATTCCGGCAAGTTGATGTCAGAAATTTTTAATTGCTGGTATTTAAATACTATCCGTAGCTGTAACGTTGGAAAAATTTGTTCTCGTTAAGCTTCCGGCCCGTGGCGTCGCGCCGCGAATAGCAAGACATTCGCAAATCGTCCGATTCGCGAGCGATCTCGTGGGACTCGTGTTCGTTTTCGAAACTTGCCGGCATCGGCCGGTAATAACCGCGAAGTTCGAGTGCGAATAATTATAACCCACTTAAGTTCTCGTCTGCTCCCGGGGAATAGGATAAACCCGGAGCAAGGGTAGACCGGGGGCATCCCGCGTTTATCGACGGGAATGGTTAATATCGACGACTATTGGCCAACGCTTTGCCGAGATAAAAGACAAAACCGTTCGGGCACAATCGAACGCGCCGGTAATCGAGTCTACTCACGGAGTTGTAAAAAAGGGTAAATGGGTTCTAAAATTTATGGGCACTTCGATACACCATTATCATTTATTGCTTTCTAAAATAATTCCCCGAGCTATCGGTCTGTCGATTCGGCGCGAGGCAGAAGAAGAAGAAGAAGAGGAAGAAGAAAAACAAGGCGTCCTTCGAGGGAATTCCTGCGGAAGAAACATCGTTTAATTCCACGCGGAAGCCCCGGCGCTCCTTCCCAGAAAGTCGGGCCAGTAAACTTCGATCTCTATGAGAACAAATAGGTCGAAGAAGCAACTTCCATAAATTAATTACCGTGTTCGAGGCGCCGATCTACCACAAGAAGACGTATATTACGGAGACCGACAAAGGGGGTGGCTAGCTGGTTCAAAGACAAATCGGGTTTCGGCGGACTCGCGAGGAGGCAACAGCACGCCGCGCCGCGGCTAATTCGATGAAAATTGCGAGGTAGTCTGGGGCTTATCCATCAATTTTAATTCAGCTGCCGGCCCACCCACCGAGGGTGCGCCGCCCCCGGCAACTTCCGTTCGCGGTCTTTCCGTGAAAAAAGCCTTCTTCTGCCCGCTCCCTCTCTCCTTTTGCCTCACCCCTTTCTCGCTCTCCTTCCGCACTTTCGTTCTCTCGTCCATTCAGCGCGTTATGCACGGATGCGAGCCGAACGAGGTGGGGCGCGTCGTGCCACGAAAAATCGTTATTAATCGTCGGCCGGGGGTCGCCGACCCGAAACAGGCCTCGGCGACTTCCATCGTCGAGGACTTTGGCCATAGTCTAGCCTCGGAAGCAACGAATTATATTTACGGCTTATCCGACGCCGAGCGTAACCGCTCCGCGACCGGCTGCCATTAGCAAAAAGGCAACGCGCGTGGGATCGCGCGTCGAAAGTGGATCGTTTCAACTATACGCGCGTATCGCACGGACGTTTGAAGTCGCTGAACGGTATGCGATACCCGCTTTTACTCGGTCCATCAGCGAACTCCGTTTCAAACACTCTGACGGTTTCCTCTCCCTTCTTTGGACCCGGGTGTTAAATCATTTTGCGCCGCGCAATGGAACATTGTTTTCACTCCGTTCTTCCTCTGTAACCTCCTTTTCTGGACCCGTCGCTGCGCCGGTCGCCGTTTGTTTCAATGAGTATTCGCCTGCTAGAGATTCATATATTCATTTGGCAGACTCGCGGCGGTGAATATTCTGCGGATAGGTTAGTCTTATTTTATTACTGGGGAAATTCTACAGCCGTGAGAGCGACAAAAAAGTCTGCGACAAGTCAGGTTAAATACTTTTTAAAACTTTCGTTTGCAAACGGTTAACGAATGGCTCTTACCCCGTCTCAATATTTTTCGATCGAATAACAACATGTTCTTATACTGGAGAGTCTCCAACAGAGTCTACAATCGCATTGTACCAGAGAGTCTACAATTTTCATTACAAAGGTTATACACGAGGCGCCGAAATAAATTTACAACAGCGACACGATAATAATCCTCGAATACACGATTCTACAGAATAATGGAATTGTTGTAGAACGGCATCGGACAGGAGTTATAGTTTCGATTCGTAATGATATACAACGGTCTGTTTATTTCCGACCGTCGACCACGGGCGATTTAGAGAGTCCAAGGTGAAATTCCGTTGAACCGTCGATGACGTCTGAGCTTTGCGGCAGGATTTATAGACCGGAAGCGGCTTTGTTGCGCCGAGGCGATGTCGTTACGACAGGCCGGAATATCGACGAGGTCCTGCTCGTCAAGAGGATTAGGACTCGACGTCTTCCAGCTTACCAGCTGGTGATTACGAGCCTCTACCTGGACCTAACCTTCGTTCTTTCCCCGATTCACAAGACAATGTCCAGGATCCATTCGATCAGCATAAATTAGAATAAATAACGAACGCCGCGTCGGAGAATTAGCATAAACCGTGAAATTGGGCGATAAAGGGAATCAGTTTAGGCGCGTTTAGGCAATAGTTCCCGACGCTTCCCTTTTTCCATTCGGCGTCGTAAACGTTAATTCTCCTGGAATAACAATGTACGTACACAGCGAACGAAGACTCCAGCAAGTTCAGCCTCGAAAGTCGAGCCGACCCGGTTTTCCACAAGAAAAAAAAAAGGAAAAAAGAAATGACTCGCAAAGAAGAAGAAAAATTACAACCCCTTGCGAGAAAAGTGAAAGATTTCGGAAGAACCGAGGATTGTCGTAGTAAATATCAGGGCATGGGAATAGCGTCCCTGAAACGGGATAAACGAAGGGGTACCGCCCTTGGTTCGCACTTTTTTTCACGAGATCTCTCGGCGTCAGCAGTGGTCGGGCCGATGGTCCGACGCCTCGTCCCGCCCCCTTTTCTCGAGTCCCTTCTCTTAACGGTTGTAATACACCGTAATTCTCCGGGATTATTACGGCCGGTAATCATTTCCCCGTAGCAACCCCCGTCCGGTGTTTCTCTCCTCTGTACAAGCCGACCATCGGCGATGGGGTGAACCGTCAATGGGGTGGCCGGTTGATTCGCTCCTAGAGAGAGGCGGCTATGTCTGCGCAGTCTCCTCTAGAACCGCGTCTCTCGGAACGGAATGGTTATTAGGCACGACGACCCGACACACGACAACTGTCTCCTCGCCGCTGCCATTTCCTGGATACGCATCCACAATCGTTCTCGGGTCTCGGTGTTAGCCAGCGATCGCTCGCACCCCTTTTTCTCCGAAGCCCCCAGTCCGCCTCTTTCGTCATCCATCCCCCGTGGTTCTTTAAAGGGACGTCGAGAGTACGAGCGAGAAGTTCGATTACGAGACACGGTGCAGGATATCTCTTGTTCGCGCCATCGCCACCCTCGTCCTTTCCGGTACACGCCGTGCCTGCGACTAGGTAGCAAAGAGAGATACAGAGCGGCGCGCGGGGAGATATCGATAGTAGAGCGGAACGCGACAGAGACGGAGACGGAGACGGAGACGGAAAGAGGCTCTTTGATGCCATCGGAGTAGACAGTGGTAGGTGCGAAGTGCGTATGAATTTCATAGGAGGGTTGTAAATCTTTCTCCTTTTATAATCCCTTCTCGCGCCTCTCTCTCCCTCTCTCTTTCTCGTATCTCGCGCGCGAATTTTTCTCTCTCCTAGAGGGACCAGCGCGCGTCTATGGGGGTTGAGTCTCGACGCTGAATGCATTCGAGTTCACCGTAGGGTGCCGTCGTCGTCGTCGTCGTCGTCGTCGTCTATGGAAATAAGAAGGGTTCGAAGCTAGCTCGAGAAAGTATCAGAGAAAAGTGGGCGCAGAGGTGGAGAAGAGACCAGGGCAGGCACGACGCCGCGATGGTGGAAAGTATGTGCGTGGGATTACGGTAGCCGGAAAACGTCGACCGTACACTATTCTGGCTCTTTCCACCCTCGCTGGGTTCGCCTTGCGAGAGCCTTGTGTCTCGTCTCAATTATTTTTCACCCTTTGAGCCAGCTCGCTCAAAGTGGAATCCGTCCGCGTTAATGAGACACCGTTACGTAGTTTTTTCTTTTCTCTTTTTTTCTTTTTCATCCTAGGCTAGCACGGCCGACGAGTTAGGAACCCCGGCGATAACCGCACCAGAGGCTCACCGGGTTTATGGGTCATAGAGCGAATGGGAACTTGGACACGGGTTTTATCGCACGCCTTTGACGCACAGCCCAAGACGCGCTCCTCGCTAGGCCTTCGTTGTTCATGGGATATTAACCGACTGGAGATGTTGTTACGTGGAAATGGTTAATAATACGAGGGGTTTGCTCGGGATAATGGAACCGCCTTCGCCTCTGCAACGCTCCGGTTCTTTGGCCGTGATCGCTTCAACACCTTCTCGAGTACTTCTATTTTTACGCAATTAGGCGGACCTGACATCCGAATAGCAAAAACCCTGTGAACTCGATTTTTACCAACCTCGATCACCCGGCGAAAATAGACATCGATCGATTGCTCCTATCGAGGTTCTAAAATTTATTCGGCGCAGCTTCCACTTCTTTCATCCTTCTCCAATTAAAGAAAGAATCTACTTGTAATTCATTTTTTACCATTCGGTTAATTCGAGAACAAGCGATCGATAAGCGATGTAACTGTGTACTTTTGTACAAATATCATATTAATATATAGTCCGTTTCGTCTTTTTTCGCGAATCACGTTGAAAAATAATCTTTCTAAAGGAGTCCGGTATAATCGTTGATATTAATATCTTGTTGAATTCGCGAGTTCGTTTCGCATCAACTCTCGAATTAATGAAATCTCGGAATATTTGAGCAGGCATCGCATCGATTGAAATAGTATCACGCGTTCAATTATAGTTGACACGACATTCTATCCAAACCGCAGGAAAATTAATCCCATTTACGGCCGAAGAAACGGCCGACGCTATAGGTCAGTGACGTTTGCGGTCACCGATAAAATTAGCGCGATTTGCGGTCGTGGCTACTGCTTTGCCGTACACTAAAACCCAAAGAAATATCCTGCACGCGTTGGAAATTACTGTACGGGGTGTCCGGATGGGTTTTACGATACATTAAACCTCGAGGAAGCTCGGGTATGCCGTTCAGACGCGAGAGCGACTCCTCCCGGTCTCGTCAATATTACTTTCAGCGATTTTGAAACCGTGGAAACGCTTATTCCGCGGGTCGACGAGTACGTTTGAACGTCTGGTCTGTCATAGCAGTTTCTTCGGGAAGTAGACGGTTGTCGTAACACTTGTCATTTTTATGATCTTGGTGGAAAGTAGAATTTCTGGCTTTTATGGCGGGTGTTCATCGTTTGTTGAATCGTTCGGTATACCCGGAAACTTCAGCTTCTGGTTACGGCAAATAACATTAAATTTTATTCCCCGCAGTAAATGGATCTTGGAAAAAATTCTCGGTCATTGAAAAAAAGATAGAAATATTTATAAATCTCCGCGACTGTATTCCATTCGCATTAAAAGCAGCTGAAGCGAATTCTGTTTGCGACGATGCAACTCGGAAATTTACTAGACCCGCATCACCGACAGGTATTTAAATTTGAAAGCGATACAATTTAAGTTAAATCATTTTCACATTTATCCCCCGGTCGGTATGCCGAGCACGTACGATACGGCGGAGGAATATTATCGTTGCCTTCGAAATTAATTATTTTATGCAAATTCGAGATGAACTTGTTGTCCCAGTAACAAATATAGGAAACACTTTGCAAGAAGCGCTCCGTACCGCAACCAAGTTTACCGGTGCCTGGTTGTCACGGTTCTGGGGACAGAGCCCGACGCACCCGTTTGCACCCGTTGCACCCGTTGCAGCGGCTCGGCTCGTGCCCGGAAAATGAGTATCGCGTGCACCTAAACGGAAAGTAAAAGTTGATTGGTTCGCGGCGCAAGTGGCTGGCGTGGCGACCTTCAAGGAAGACGACTCTCGGTGCGCGCGAGAAATCAATTAAGCCGATGAATATATATTGGCTATTAGACAGTGGGCGTGTGTCCTGCGTGCGTTAATAATGTATGACATGTTCTTGCAGTATTGCTTCGGGCGCGCGGCAATCATTTCGAGCCACTCCGCCCGGCAGCGCTAATGGGATGCACCCCTCGGAGACTTTACCATTGTTGTCCCATAGCTACGTGTATCTTCCCTGACCTTCGCCATGGGTTTCTACGCCGGGGCCAGATTTCCCCTCGTAAAAGTTTGATCCCGTGATTACCGGCCGACCGGGAACCGAGGAAACTCGCGGAACTTGATCGGGATATGACCCCGAAGGGCGCCACCAACCCTTAAACGGTTTCCGAAGGTATTAAACGCATTTTACACGGTAACAAGATTTAGTCTAGCCCGCAGAAATTTATTGCGCCGATTACTCTCAACCCCTTGCCGCCACACCGGTATTTTGTCACTGCAGAACACCCACCACAACCATCGAGCCTCAGGACAGTGATTATCGTGTGTCGACAAAAATTGAAACGCTTCGGTGACATTAAATATTTAACCCTCAGCGGTTCTCACATTACTAAGAATTTAAGTATTATACGAGGTAAAACGAAGGAAATCGCATAGAATGAAAATAATCTAGGTCGCGAATCTAAAGAAATTTTTTACTCGATACAGCAATTTTCATGCATCGCATCGCAAATTCCACAAATTCCACAAATCTGAATTTGTAGAATGAATATACAGGCTCGAGCAACTCCCTCCCATTTTAATTTCTTCGGTTCCGAGGGTCCGAGACTTTCAGAGCGTTCCCAAGGGAACGAAAGGGCAGGCCGATGGAAGAATTCGACACGAGGGGAAATTCGTTCGATTAGATAATAGACGGTAGCCCCTGGAGACAACTCGTTGAGCTCGGGGGACAGGGTAAAAGTGGAATGCCCTGTAAGGCAACGAATAACTTATCTGCATTTGTTGCGGCGCTGATGTTGGAGCGCGGCGGTCGCTATGGTTTCGTCGTAAAAGCACGGCGGAGTGCTATTTTATGGCAGGTTAAATATGGTTGTCATCCGGATGATAACTCAAACATTTCTCAAGTCGTCAAACTGTCATCCGTTCGGGTATCTGTACCTTTCACTCGTCGCTATCCGGCTCGGCCGTTCGCGCGTCGCCATCGCGTCGTCGCTATGGGAAAGCACGGCGAACCCTTCCGGTTGTTACCTTGCTGAAGAAGGAAGCCTCGATTTTCTGCTAATCCATTCGGGATGGGGTGAGAGAGAGAGAGAGAGAGCTTCTCGAGTTAATCCAGTCGCGTCACCGGACATTAATATACCCGTCGCAAAAGTAACGCGACAGCTGCCTGTCGCGAAGAAACGTACCAGACTTGTCCCCGAGTAATTTTACATTAAATGTCACTCTGTTTGGAAGCGGTGCAGGTAAGTTGCCTAGAAATAGAAGCTTCTCGCTTTCTACATAATTAGCGCGCACCGGGTTCATTCATTTTTCTTAAAGGTTGCAGCAAAGGTTATGTATATCTGGCTGTTAAATCGGTAGCGGAAACACTGAATAAAAGATAAACTCCAGAACGAAGATAGCCGTGTATATCCGCCGGAGTTACAGCCTCCGTCGAATCCGCAGGTTCAACCAAGGACCCGGCCTTGGCTGCTGATGAAATTAAGCCGCGTCGTTGAATATATAAACTCTTCGTAAAAACGGATCCCCTAACTTTTCGTCAGGGCCAGATCCGAGGAATCCCAGGTATTTCGGTGTTCTTCCTTATCGTCCTCTTTTTATTATCGCCGCGCAGATAGGAAAAAGTATCGCACGACTAAAATCTAGCCGAGCTCCCGGTATCTCGAAGCCCGAAACCAATCGCGAGAGACGCGTGTACGAGCGGACCGAGGTTTCCCGAGTTCCATTACAGGAACGAAGGATGGAGGACCAATAGACGAATGGACAGCTTAGCGGTCCCGTTATCCGAGGAAGGGTTTTAGAGCCTAATCTGGGTTCTACGGGAGGATCCGGCGTGTGTCAGAGCTTGGCCAGGCCGTTACGTACGTACGTGTATGCAGAGACGCAGGTACTCGAGATAGCCCAGGTATATCCTTCGAGCGTACCGTCGAGGACGCATTTGTCACTCCCGTACCGACAGTGCCGAGACAATGCGAGATTACCGGCCAATACGGCCCCGCGGCTGTTCGAGTTCAATGGCCAACGCCACGAGATGCGTGATTCTGGGCCGATTCCGCGTATCGAGCAGAAGAACACCCGTGAAATACGTTCCGCGATGTATCGCGCACGATCGTACCGCTCTTAAGTGCGAAATTGTCATTCCTCGACCCTCTTCTCGCCATTGCGGACCTTCAATTTCGAGGTATCGTCTCGATCGAAACATGGATTCACACTGCAACGAGGCCGAGTCGAATGAAAACGTTAAACGTTCTTTATCTCGTGATTTATTGAACGCTGAACGTACGCTGCGACGATTTCTTCGCACGGTGCAAGAGTTTCGGCGATTTCGAAGTGCTCGGATATCTTTAAAAGTAGTACGTCTTTTACCGCACACCCCTGCAAAACCTGAAAGATTCATTTCACTTGTCCGCTTAGTTTTATTCGTCGATGAAGGGTTCTGCCAGACTCAAAAGAATTATTTCACTTATTTATAGCCGTCAACGAATTTCGAAGGGCTTCGCTACTGTCAACCTAGAGGAACATCTTGCCAAGTTTCAAATTTTTACCGCAAATATTCAAGATTCTCGGTTCGACTCTCGTGAAAGGGAAACGAAATAAAAGGGCCAAGGTACACGGAAATTCCAAGGATTCAGTTATTATTCATTTGGAAGGTTTGCCGGTTGAAAAGATATTCGGGCAACCCTTTTTTTTGCAGCGAAAAGAAACTTCGAAGTTCCCGAAAGACGTCATTTATAATTTCAATGGCAGCATCTCGACCGAAACCCCTCCGTGCAGCGTTCGTTCAATTACTTTAACAGAACATTATATCTGGCTACATACAATATCCGTTTCCTCTCTTCCCTCAAGAAATCAAACGTTTTTATTCCCCTCAAGAATAAGGAGGCGCCCCCCCCCTCACCCGTATTTGTGTTCGCGAAGGAACCACGTTCCAATCAACGAAAAGTCCGTACACAGCACGCGAAAGCTATCGTCGAAAACGTTCCTAATACAATCGACGATAGCTGCTCGAGTGGCTCAAAGAGGATAAAACATCTCGTCGAATGGCCTCCCCTCTTTTCCGGCCCGGGCTGAAAGAAAACTCCTCTCTCCTAATCGAAAACAAAAGGTTTCCAAGCCTGGATCCGTTTCGCCCGTCAGCCCACCGAAGGGAGAGACGATGGGAAACAGAGAAAGATGAAGAGAAAGGAAGAGAGAGCGAGAGCGAGAGAGAGAGAGAGAGAGGAAGTGAGAAGGTAGTGGCGTGCCGGTTCCCTGATTAATTTCGCCTTTCCACGTCGGTGTACGTAATCCGCCTAGTCACGGAAGTCTATTCGACTCCCCCGCCGTTCGACGGGTCGATGACGAGAGAGCATAATAACCCAAATCGTGAGGGGGACGCCACGCGAGCGACCCTCCTCGGCTGCGATCCGGTGAAAGTATTCTCGAAATATGGACCGACCGATTTTCCAGGAGACCGTGAGACCCCCGGGACAAAAGGAAATTCTTTGGTGGTTCCCGGTTCGACTCGGTAGAAGGGACAACATCGGGGACGAAAGGGACGACATGGCCGCAAGAAGCAAGAAGCGAAAAGCGTCGTTGAAGCGTGCTCTCGTGTCCGCAGATAAGGTCTGTGGGATCCTTTTTGGTTGATGCGTTCCTCGGGAAAAAAGGGGAGTTTCCGTCCTTAAACAACGCGGTCTCTCGAACTTTTTTTCAATGCCTTTTTCAGCAGCCCCGGCTGGGCAGATCGGCTAGCCGGTGTCCTGGGCTAGGCTACCGGTCGTAACGATGCCTTGTTAATACCTCGGACGATACTCTGGTAGCACGAGGGTGGCTCGAGTGTATCCGCGGCATTGTGAACGCGGTCGAACCCCCCCGCGAATCCTGAAATATTCAAGCAGTCGTCGTCGTCGTCGTCGTCGACGCGGTGCCCCCGGGCTGGACTCTCTCTTTCTGGCTTGGCGAGTGCAGTTTTTGTCTTTCTTTTCTGGCCAGGCTCGTCCTATCGTCCCGCTTAGCCGAAAGAGGGGTCGGTAAATCTGATAAGGACTCTCTGATCCTTACCACGATGATGCTAGCCGCCGGCTACGAGGATCTGCCCTGGCTCCATCGACCTGGCCCCGACAGAGTCCAGTCCAGTCCGTCCGACGGCCTAGTCATCCTCTCTGCTGCCATTAAATTTTTATTGAATTAGAGGTTCGAGCGTGCACGTGAATCGCCGCCCGTGTAATCGTGATTAGGTGTTCGAAATTGTTTGACTAAACGAGGAGTAATGTGCTCGCCCTCGGACGATTTTCGATTTCGATCGCGATTCCGATGCCGCGATAACGCTCCGCCATGCTAATGATTATCGTCCTGCGTTCTCGAATATCGTTATCCCGTGTCCGTGGATGGTATGCGAGACCCGCTCGCGGTATTGCTCGCCCGATTTTCGGTGGTTCCACCAGCCCCTCTCGTTAAGTATACGGTAATTACCTTGGTCTGTCATTTTCCTACTTTGTAAGGGTAATCTCTCTCGTTGCTCTCGGGAATATGTAGTTTGAAACACCTGTTCGCGCGGAGCTCATCGTTTTGTTTTTTGTTATCGATTCCGCGCGAGTTACGTTTATTAGTATAATTCGTTTCGACGGTACACTCGTTTAAAAATAATTAACTACGATAGACCAGCGTTCGTCCGGGTTGGCAGGAGTATCATAATTTTACATCGAGTTCGATCGACGTAGACGCGTAACGCGGCGAAATAACAGTGGAAACTGTCCACTTAATTAAGAACCTTTCCGGCGAGCTTAATCTCGCTCACCGGTGGCATTTCACTGTCTTCCCATTCTCAATTAAACAAACTCAAAGCCGAGACAAACGAAGCCATCGCGTACTTAAGGCGTTACTCCCGATCAATTTCGCTCGGACCGAATTTAAACTCTCCATCGAATCCGGACGCATTAATTACTTCGGTTTCCTCCGGAGCTCAGCGTTAATTAATTCGGGCGAACCGGCGCGGCGCGATGCCGCGATGCAGCCACTTCCGTTTTCGGCCCCGATTCCGCTTGCTCGCGCGCTCGTCGCGTTTACTCTTGTCGCGGCGGGGGTACGTTCGAGCCTGAAAACATCGGTCGGAGCGGATTAACGCGCGGAACGGATCGCGAACGTCTTTTAGGATTCCCTACGAAACGAAATGGCGCGGCGCCGTCGCGATGGAACGTGACATAACGAGCCTTGTGAAGTCGTCGATGGCTCGATGTTAATTAACTTAAATCATCCTCAAAGCTAGAACTTCGCTTTGCTCGGACTGCGAAAACCGGCTGTTTAATTGTATCTTGGAAATCCGACGCGCGACCGAACCGTTCCCACGCGCAAAACGAAAGCAATTAGCCCGATGGAGGACCTACGGCTTCCCCCGAAGACTTAGCTGTGGCATCCGAGAAAATTAATTGCCGGATTTTCTTCGGATGCCGCAGTCTGGTCGGCGCTAACCGCGAAATGTTAAGTATCGGCGTTACAAGTAGCAAAGATTCTTCGTTGCTCGTCAAAGTTTCGAAACGCGATTCACTGTATCGACAACGTTATTATTACCCGCGTAAATTAATCCTGCTGCAGTAAGAATGCAGCAGATTATTCTCTCCGTACAAAGTCAAATTCGATAACTCACCTTCTGCAGCGCACTTATCGACAAAAGTCACTAAGCATTATTTTTCTTTTCTTTATAGAAGCATATCGATCTTTGTCTTGTCACTCGTTTCGTTTAAAACGCATCAACTCGTAAGAAATATTACGAATAGATTGCGGTTTTATGGATTTATGATAAAAATGCGTATTCGAGACATTAAAATTATAAAAAGACAAGTGGGATTTAATAGTAACGTTATCATCGACTTGCTGAAATCATAAACTCTTCAGGGACATCGGTGCACCGACTCTGACGAATATTTATAAATTGACGACGCGTGGTGCTTTGCCATTTACTTGCTAGAATTTCCAGTACCTTGTAAACATTGTAGAAAATGTTTATATTTTGCATAAAGATTCACCGTCTAAACCTGCAAATTAATAATAAATCGGAAGATCGTTACAAAAGACACATAACCCAGTTGAAAGTACAAAAGAAAAGTTCCGAGTTACATCTTTAGTCGCCTAGCCGTTCCGTTCCCTCTATCCACCTACAAACTGCAACAATGGGGAATAAAGTAGCTTGAAAGATTAAATTTACAGAAGACGTTCTCACGAACAGAATTTTTGCAGTAACTTGATAGGATTGGCCGTAATCCGTTGCATTTCTGCAAAGGGAAGACAGAAGCAAGCATCCACCTACAAGATGTAACAATGGCAACTAAAGTAGCTCGAGAGATTAAATTTACAGAAGACGTACTTCGCCGAACAGAATGTTTACAACAACTCGATGCGAGCCAGCATAGTCTGTCGCGTCTCGGCAAAGAGCCAGACTGAGTGTACACCAAAATGGCGGAAGGCCCGTGACCTTTGAAAACATTCTCGAATTCGCTGCGGTTCGTAAAGTAAATTTCGCATAAAATATGCAGTCCCGAGCAATTAGTTTCAGTGAAATTAAAAGCCGGTAAAAGGGCAGTATCTCCTCTAGGTTGGACAGACGAGTCGAGCATCCGTTGAACCTTGTCTTTCCGAGGATCTACGAACTCCGACCCTCGGGACTCCCAAATAATATTTTAGCAACTTTTTCAAAGCGAATACGACCCGTGATTTATCGGTGGCGCGGACCCGTCCGCGGTTCGTAGCAACAACGGTTTCGCTCGGCCATTAATTCGTCGAGCCGCGGTACTGGTTTAAGCGTCCACGAACTTCGACCCGGCCGACGTTCGTTCGGTAATTTTCCCGAGCGATCCCATTTCGAGACCTGTTCCGCGGCGATTCATCGAGGACACCGTTTGTCGCGCGATTACACGACCTCGTTGGCTGGAGGCCGCACAGTGGACAAAAACGGCCTTTTTCGATTCAAAATCAAAGAACTTTCGATAGGAATGAGGTAGAGCGATGAAATTTTTTTTAAATGAAAGCTGAAACTTTGTAAAATATGGGAAAAATAGGGAGATATTACGGTACGAACGTTTTTTAACCTTGAGAAAATTCGTTAAAGTTGCACAATTTCAAGAAAGTGCCAGTAGTAATGACACCGATACGTCAAGTGATGACGAGATGCGAAGTGCTTCATGTTTCGTAAGTAACTCAAAACGTTAAAATACTTCATTATTATTATTTTTATTGTGTTTTATATATGAGAATACGATATACTTTCAAACTAGTGTGTTATCAAGTCATTTTAACGAAAAAATTTCATTAATTTGTGTCACAAAAATCTATTTTTTTCAAAAACCAGAGGTAGTAGACAAATTTTGAAAACAGATTTGAAATCAGCGTGAAAAAATCTATGGAAAACGATATATAGCATGTTAAAAAAAAATTTTCCGCGCGTATTAGCGGCAAAAACAAAATTTTCTTGAAATTGTGCAATTTTAACGAATTTTCTCAAGGTTAAAAAACGTTCGTACCGTAACCTCCCTATTTTTCCCATATTCTACAAAGTTTCAGCTTTCATTTAAAAAAAATTTCATCGCTCTACCTCATTTCTATCGAAAGTTCTTTGATTTTGAATCGAAAAAGGCCGTTTTTGCCCACTGTGGGCCGCCTCTGGGAGACAAACAAGAAGAGGAAACGAGAGTAAAACTATTTCACGCGTGACATCCGACCGATATCAGCAGGTAGGTCTCTTCCCGTACCGGTTTCAAACGTTGACGATTACGAGCGTGAATTATTGCCAGAGCGGAGAGCATGGCTTCTAGGATCCTCTTCCCTGTTCAGAGACGATCTCCCGAGTCGTTCGAAACAACCGAGAAACGCTGAACCGTGATATCGTCGCGCTAAACAGCCACGATATCGCCTCGCGGTGTCTCCTCCGCTGGCAATCGCTCTTTTTGCATAACTTCCCACGCTACGCCGCCACGGACTGCCGGACCAGCTGCTTCGGAGTCCAGTTAGCTCGAGTTATTTAGCGCTCCGTTAATATCGTGTCTTGTGTAACGACCTCGAGCGGTTTACTTTCGGGATCGTTCGCGGCCGCGTCAACTCCAAACACTTTTCGCCGTGAGAACCGACCGAACAGATTCGACAGCGGAAGCAGGACCTTCGAATCAGGAAAAAGCTCCTGACTCGTTTCATTCGATTGAACTGGAGGTAGATGGAGGATACCTTCGTGAAGCGGTTTGGTAACTTGGAAGACACTCTTTAAATTGCACGATACTTTTATAAGTTTACAGTTCCAGGTACTTTTCAGTGTGGACAGGTTTTGCAATTACATTGTGTGTGTGTGTATATATATATATATATATATATATATATATATATATATATATAAGACAATTGATTGAGGAATTCAATAATCAACTAGAATTTGTTTCTATGTAAACCAAAGTTTTCCGTTATTTATTTATGTATCATACATTTAACTATTATTTACACTATATACACGCTCACCTGTAAACCAAAGAAACGACAATTAAAGTTAATTAATTTATCTTTTTCCTATCCGCACTATAAACTTCTTCTCTAACAAATAGTCTCTAACTTTTTCGCGCGTGCTCGATCTTAGATCCCTATATATCGATCTTGCAGATTCCCTCTTTATCTACTCTACTGAGACTCGGTACATTCAACTAAAGAAAGTACACTTTCTTTACATATATATACAGGGTGGTCCACCTAAGTAAGGCCACCTAAATATCTCCTCTAATTGTGGGGTTACAAAAAATATTTTGAATGCTATTTGAATGGTTTGAAAAAACCATTCTATTGCAAAAAATGTTTTTTTCTTGGGTAATTTTTTTCGGAGTTTACAAGGTTATCGATGTTTTTTTGCGTATACTTGTATAATTTTTTCTGTTGCATCGTGTAGCTGATGTAAACATACGTTCAGTTATGTACATTACATGACCTTGAAATGACCTTTGAGTTCAAAAATTAAATGGAAACGAAAAATTTTCTATCGAGGCTTTAGAGACAAAGACGTCGTTCGGGAATCTGTAAGTGTAAATACACATGTTTACTATCACACTACGAATGACTTCTAACACCGCGGAAGTCTGATCATTTTCAAACAGTTCGTCAGTTTATCGATATTATCCGTTTATTCCCGAGAAATGGGAGTGTCTGGAACCGAGGGTGTGCGAACAGCATAAAAATTGGAATAATTTCCACGTGACCGAGCGCGAAACCGTTGGTAAAAAAATCGAGGTAGGATCCCCGTTGCAGGTGTTAATTTCGCGGCGACGTAAAAATACGTAAGAAGACTGGTCGACCTGCCGGCCGGACACGAGCCGAACGCGTGGGCGCGGCCGTATTTGCACAGCGCTAATTTCACGTAATGAAGATGATACGCGGCGGACAAACGATCTCCGGGGATACCTCGGGGGCGCGGGAACGCCGCGCCGCGTTTATTTAACGGGGCCCGGCCCGGCCCGGCCGCTACGCCATGCCGAGGCTCGCCGTTGCAAAAATCACGGGGCCGTGAAACGTTCTGCGGTCTCGGGGCGTGATTCGCCGCGCGTGAGAAAAACCGTGAAATCGTGTAGGAATTGAGCGATCACCGCTCCGAGGATTTCCATGGGTTTCCTGGCTGGATCCGAGGATCCTCTCGTTCCTCCTACGCGCACGGTTCAATTTCCCCAGGGATATAATTAACCGATTCCGCCCGGAGCGTCGTCCGCTTGACTTGGTAATTCGCGGACCGTTAAGACAATGAGGTTTTAACAACTATTAAGAACGATGATCGTGGAAAATCGAGAACGTATGCTGGGCTCGGCTCGCCCATTCACGCGAACCGGTCTCTGTACGTACGCGTATGTCTAGTAATTGATCGTCGGTCGAGAAACGAACCGTGATCCTCGATTCCGTACCTTTTATTCTCGTAATTCTGATTAATGGATCGGCGAACCGGTGTTCGCGTCGATATACCCGGCAACTTATAGTCTTTGACGTACTCGAGAAAAAAAGCAAAAGGTCTCGGTGCCTAAACTGTTTTATTAATTTAGAACTAGTCGATAGAGGAACGGCTGACGTGTACTAGATATTCGAACGTTTCTATAACCGTTGGACTCGATTAGGAAAAGAAAAGAAGCGAAAGGTCTCGGTGCCTAAACGGTTTTATTCATTCGGAAATAGTCGATAGAGAAATGTTGGGAAAGGTTGACGTGTACCAGATACTCAAAGGTTTCTATATCGTTGGTTCGGATTAGGAAAAGAAAAAAGCAAAAGATCTCGGCGTCTAAACTGTTTTATTAATTTAGTTTGATAGAGAAATTTGGAGAATTTTGTGTCTGGGTCAGGTAGAGAATCAAGCAAAAAAGGTCCGTGCGCCCGGACTGTTTTAACAATTCAGAATTGTTTATCGAACGGTACGAACGGTTACCATGTACCAAATATTCAAAGGTTTCTGTATTGTTCTTTAAATAAATTTAAAGAGCGCGGCAAGCAGCGGGAACGTGGAACTAAAAATTCACGAGGTTCCGCGTTAAATCGCGCAGCTACTCGATGTTGATGTCACCGGGTCGGCGCGGTGCCGAATTTACGAACGAAAAAGAACTTACGGAATTTTCACGGGCCGGTGGACGCCTTCGGAAAGTTTACGCGGGAAACGTGTAGAAAATTTCCTCCGTCGGGACGTGGAAAGGAAACTCGTTGAAATGGGTCAAAGCGGATTCAGCGTGAACCCACCTGTTGCCCCGTTCGTCTTTCCATGTATGTATACCTGCGCCTCTGTGCCGGTGTCTATGTGTGTACATAGAGCTGTAGATCGCGGAAATGGTGGAAGTAAATGGACCCGTGCATCTACACGTCGGATTGCACGAATTGCCGTCGATCGAATTCTTTCCATCGTTCCGCGCTACAGGTGCGTTAACCTGGCCCGCTATCTGCCCGACAAATATCCATTATTCCTATGAATGCTGTAATCGAGCCGCAAATCTTGGGAAGAAATGGAAACTGGAATGGGAAGCAATTTACTGGTGTGTTTCACAGGAGATACAAATATCAGGAAAATGTTTTTAGATATTTTAGTAGGCATGAAACCCGCATACTCGTGTAATTAAGATACCTCGAATTTTTCTTCTTTCGAGTGATTCTCGAATTCATGGTTTAGAATGAATGTCTACATTTGAAAGACAGTCTTTATTGCCTCTGGTTCGCGAGAATTCCTAAGCGAATTGCGGTAGAAACTCGAAAGTTGTATGTAAATGTTCGTTAATAGCACGTGGTAGAGATGGTCGTTCACGAGTAGATTCTTGATCTTTATGCGAATTCTTTTTTGCATAGATAAAAATTCTTTCTTGAATTTTATCTTCTTCGATAAAAATCAATGTACAGGCAAAATTTCAACTGGCAGCTAGGAAACTTTATGCGGTGATGGTACGGTAAAAATTCTGTTAATTTTGTTACGTGTTATCTATTTTCTATTGTTGCGTGTTGTTTCTTTTATGGTAACTAAAATCAGAAATATGCATCCTGTGGCTGACGAGCGACGGGATACTTGCGCGACGCTAGTACTATCGGACGTGCTAAAATGATCACAGAAATTTCTTCTGGAAAATGATCGAATCAATTTATTCGTTCTTGCATCTGATAAAATCTGCCACGGTCTCGACGAAAGCATTTCTGACATTTTTGTAGCCCATTGCAAGCTCCGGTGCTCGATATCCAGACCTATCCCAGATCGAAACGATTAGAAATGTCTCGCAGAAAATGATCGAATCGATTTACCCTTTCTCGCATTTGATAAAAATTCGGCCGGTCTCGTAATTTCATAATTTTTGTAGCGCACCGCAGGATCGGGCAGTCGAATACCGCAGCGTTAATTGCACGATGCTCGATATGCACTTTTACGGTGCCGGTTCCGCAGTATTTCTCTCGTCTTGTTCGCTAAGCGACGTATCCCGCGACACATAGAACATGTAATCGCCGGCGGGATCGGCTCGAGAGCGGCGGGTAATCGCGCAAGAAATCCTTGGTCGCCTTGTCTCGTATCTCGTCGCGGTGGGTATTCAATGGTTGTGAATCGCGGCGACCGGGGCCGGTAACTCAGCGGGTAGCGTCGGGCCGCGTCGCGCCGCGCCGCGCCGATTGGAAAAGAAAACGCTGGCCTGGCGCTATTAGTTGCATAGGAGCATTTCAATTCCGCCGATCCGGTGGCGATCCTTTCCCTGCCGCGGTTGCGTCGCATACATCACCGGGACCGCGCGCTACCTATACGTAACGCGTGTAGGGCCTTGCTTGCGTTACCCGAGTATCCGCCTCGTTTCTCGGATCGGAGGCTGGACGCGGAGCCGCGTTTCTCTCGTTCCGGTGCTCGGAGGCCATGCTATTCCGCTAATTACTGAATAACTCTTCGACCGGGGCTCGCTTTCGAGTGTCGCGCGGCGACGATCGACGTCTCTCCGGGGCCTCCGATTGTCCTTAGCGGGTCCTTTATCGATCGCATCGATCGTATCGTCGCGTCCTATCGCGCCGGGATCGTGAATCTCCGCGAGCCACCGCCGGCAGAGCTATTGCCCGCACGGCAAGAATGAATAGAGACACGAGAACCGGAGAGTTTAGTGTCTACCCGCGCCTTTACCCGCGCTCCCCTGCTTTGCTCGCGGGTAATTAAATCATGCCCAGGTTCTCTCTCTCTCTCTCTCTCTCTCTCTCTCTCTCTCGGACGAAGCACGATCGGCTGACGGCCAGCATCCTCCGCCTTGGTCTTGGCACGGCAAACCAGTCGCGACTTTGACGTCTCCGAACGTCTCGGACGTACCGCTGACGTACCGCTGTCGCGGCACGATTGTAGGTGGTCGATCGCGTGGGTGTGACGCACCGAGGCGGGTCCAGACGTTTTCATTGCCGATCCGATGCACATCGCGATCCGCAGCTTCGCTGTCGGAAGTATCAACCACTTCTTTTAACGAGCGTGCAGTATTTCATAAATGAAATGAGACTATTAGATACATCGTCGTTCGTAGTGTTTGGATATTTAGGAAGGTTCGAGCCAGCGTCGACAATCTTTAGAAAATACGATTTTGGAAAATATTTGTCCAACAGGATACTTTGAACTGCGAGGAATTTGTATGATTAATTTCGTAAATAGTATGTACATGTACAGGATGTTTCCGGAATGATGGTGCAAGCACCCGGGCAGTGATTCTAAATGGGTGATTAAATGGTGATTAAAAATGGGTTTGAAGACCAATCGCATTTGCGTGTTCTAGTATCTGCATAAAGTAGATAGGATAGGTCATGAACAGAAACATTAGCAGAGTCCTGTCTTATAGCACGCGTACTCGCATAATCAGAAATAAACTTCGGGTGAACATTGGACGTTTGTTTGATTCGGTTAAAAAATATGCTTTTCGGTTTACCAGTTTGAACAGAATGAACGCGTACATAACGCAAAACCAATTGCCAAGATATGGAAATAGAAATAATAAAAAATACTAAGAAACGCCAGGAGAATACGCTTGGCCCGAGATAAGCCGAGTATCGCAGCACGAGTTTAAAGAAATTCTTCGAAGAATCAATTAGTGTGTACACCGGAGAGGAAGTGGTGTAATCGTTTTATCCGTGTACACTCGCGGATAAGACTCGTAAAACGCGGAACCCCTGTAATTCTTTTACTGCGGAAATTAATAAAGGCCCGTTAAAGTTCAACATTTTTGCTTTTAATCCCGAATAAAGACGAAATAACCGTCAAATTAAATCGTGCAAGGAAAAATTGTCTAGAATCGAAGAAGGAACACCTGAAATTTAATAACTGCAGAAGCGAGTCCGATAATTCCAGCTGTATCAAAAGATGATCGCAAATAACGATAATAAAAGTGGCGATAAATCGAAGAAATGAAATATAAGGGCCTTTCGGAAGAATTTCCTTATTGCGCTCTCATAAAAATCTGCTTAACAGGGGGCCGCGCGTTCGGCCGAGCCAACGATGGCGTGACAATGGTGGCCCAGGCGAATTAAAAACTGGCGGTTTACATCTATCCGTTTAAACGGTGGGTTATTTATCGGCGTGGAAATATGACGGACACCAGGCGGAACCGTTCGCCCGTGCGACCGAAATCTCCCGGTAACGAGACACGCCGGGGCACGGAAGGGACCGGGAGTAATTAGCGGTAATTAACGACGCTGCCCGGTCAGATACGACGGTTTTAATTACTTCGCGAAAGGCAGCGCTCGCATTTCCTTTCTTCCGTGGCTGACCCGCGCCGATACGGCCCGAAAGAATTAAGTGGCCGGCCGAGCGAGTCGATCTCTCCCGAGAGCGACCGCAATGACTTTCGACGTGTGCCCGAGCTCCGAGGACCCTCATTAATGGCGGCCGAGTAATTTGCGTGGATGACTTTGGCCCCGTGGCTGCCCGCTCGGAGCCTGTACGGCGATGCTTCACGACACCCACGCGGCGTGTTGCGAATCCGCGCGATGCGTCGTCGGACGCATGCGACGCGCTGCCATATCCGCCACGTTCTCGTCGTACGTGCCACTACCAAACGATCGTCGATCCAGCTGACAAATCGTCCTTAATCTCGAGCCGGCCGCCATTAATCGTTCTTTCATTCATCCGTCGAAACGGCTCAAGCGCGATCCAAGGAATTCGTAGAGAGCAGAGCGTACCCGCGCTTTCAATTAAACGGAGCAATCTGCCACCGACGATTCTGATTGAACCATCCAATTTATCACAATTCCAGCCGGTTTCTCCGTCAAAGTGGACTGCATTAATTCCCGGTTAGAATTCCGAATTATTCATCAACGTCGGCCGAGCCACCGTGGCACGCACCGCGCGCGGTCTCTCGGTTACTTTGACATGCCGGAAAATTTTCGATAATTAACAACGAGTGGAACGTTCGATCACCGGTCACGGGATAAAGAGAGTGAGTGTGTGTGTGTGTGTGTGTGTGAGAGAGAGAGAGAGAAACGGAGGAAGAGAAGAGAGGAAGGCCGGTCGGATGATAAATCACCTCGTAGGTAGCCTGTTCACGAAATTCGCGACCGCAAAGTGGAGGTTGAACGTACTCGCGGCGGTGCCCGGGCCCTTAATACCGTTAGTATAACGAGAGGATCGGTTATCAGCGTGCGATCGGCCAATACTGCCGGGAATAAATGAAGAGGCGAAGATCCGAGGCGAAATCATTACAGTAACGAGACATTAACCAGATAAGAGTCGCCGGCCTTCGGCTCCTATCTGTCTCAAGCGTGCGCACGGACACCGGGGCGATCGTACGGGGCTGCTGCTGCTGCTGCTCCTCCGATCCGCTTCTGCCTCCGCTCCGACCCGCTCCAACCCGCTCCAACACGCTCGCCCGCATGCCGATCCGTACACGGAGGATCCACGGGCATCGGTCCGGTGTGAGTGCGGAACGGAATTCGCGTTATTAAAATACGCCTCTTTGCAGGTGGCCAGGCGCGTGTAAAAAATCTCCCGGCAATCTACGCGCCCAGTGCTCCTGGCCTCGATGTTTATTACGATACTCTTTTCGGCAATTTCCGCGCCGATGACGGACCCGCTCTCGACGCCGACACGCAGGTTGTTACCGATACCGCGATACTCGCGCTTCAACCGGTACCCTAATCGACTACGCCGAAATTATAGAAATTAATTTTTTCACCGTCGAGCACCGGACTCGCTAACTGAAAAGATATCTCGATTTTTTCGCTGCGCTGCGGGACGAGCAAATAGCGAACGCTTTCGCGTTCTCGTCGTCCGCGAAATTGATTTTTCAGCCGCGTTTACGGCTACGTTTTTTGGAAAGGGATTTAGGTCGCTTTTTCACCTGACTTTTTGCGACCGGTCGCTGTGACTCGAGGGCATAGTATATAGTTTTTTTCACGGCGTTCGGTAACTGCAGAAAGTTCGGTGCTTGGTATTTTTCAACGTAATTTATAACTGGACTGCGGATTTCATGCATTTACGATGAAAATGAGTAGGCGAACAACAAAATAGAAGAGACACGAAATAAATGCAATATTACTGGTACCTTATTCGCAATTTATTAAAATTATTAAGAGAGTAATCAATTTTTATTTTACATATAGATCCACAGTCTAGAGGCAGTTCCTGTAGGTCGGAAGAGATTAAAGTGAAATCGGTTTACATGATTCCGAAGATGGTATAATACAACGTACTATAGAATTCGATACGATTTTTATCCACGAGGGAAATCACCAATGAAAATAATATTCCACTTGATTCCAGTTTCTTAAAATCTGTAAGGATGGTACACCGCATAAATATCTGCAGCTTGATTATACCAGCTGAATTTCGAAGGAATACAATAAATAGAGAATAATATCATTCGCGTTTCATACACCGGTGCGTAAACAATCACAGACAGAAATATCTCTTAATGAGCGATCCCACGGTCTCCTCGGAACGATGTTCCCGTCGCGTTAAACACGCAATTCCGAATCGGTCGTAGCCGCGCAAAAATGCGCGAAATCTGATATGCTTTTCATTATCCCAGCCCACCGTTCGGCCGGCCGAATATGTTAATTCCGGCGCGAGCGATGCGCTATCTTTTCCCGGAATAATGCATGAGGAGCTCGGATTGTGCAACAAGGCCGCCGTCGTTCGACTAGTTTCGAATCCGAGAAAACGAGTCGAACAAGCCCGAGAAAGACAATCCGAGAGAAAACAGAAAGTATCTGCTGTTAAGGCGGCGGCGTTAATACCTTCATTTCACGGATTCGCGAGACGACGTCGGGACGATGCTGTTGGGTCGCGTAATTGCGATAGTCTGCGCGCCCCGGTCGAGACGAGGCGTGGTGAGACGAGGTGAGGCGAGGCAAGGACTCGAACTCGATGGGATTCGATTCGATTCGATTCGATGGTTCTCCCTTTTCGATCCCGTGACTTCTCAGCGACCCGGACACCCGTACCCGTTGCTTTATCACCAATTTACAAAGGTGTTTTAAGAGCGGTACGCGGCCCCGGATCGGTCAGGGGGCTCGAGGGGGCGGGCTTGCCGGGCGGACGGGTCAGGTAGGTGATCTTGTTTGCTAATGGCGTACTCGTGTTCGAATGTAGTTGCTCCGCTATGTCCATACGTCTTCTGATTAAGATTAAAGAAACCGCGTATCTCGTCGAGCCGCGCGCTTAATGTATTCACGCGGCCGTGTAAAAGTTAAGGCTCGCCCGGGGCACGATAGACCTCACGAAACCCTCTCGTTCCTGTTGTGTCTGTGTCCCGCTCGCCATATTCGGATATCGATCTAATGCAATTACCACTCCGGCTACCGCGGCTATGTGCTACGGCCTATCCGGCCCGCCGCGGCCCGTTCCTTTCATTCCGCCTTCGTTCTCCTTTTTTTTTCCATCGCCTTTCTCTCTTTATCTCTTCCACCTTTCTACCCTACCCGATCTCTCTCTCTCTCTTGCTCTCTCTTTTTCTCTTTCTCGTTCTCACCCTGCGCTCGTTACGATTCCCGTTTCGTAACAGCGTGTCGATACGACCCGCTCGCGAGAAATTTAACGCGGGCCCTGAACCCTGATAAAATCAGAGTCAGCCGGGCAGGCGGCGGCGATTCCGCTCGACGGTAGACCGTTTGCTTACCGGGGGCTTCAAAATACCTGCTACGACGGCCTAGACGCCTTTAACCCCAGGGCTGCGGACTATTTTCGCAACTATGCAATTGACGGTGTTTGCAATAATTCACAGCATTATTTATCAATTCTTTTAAACATATTTTTAATAGTATTTCTTGTAGACCCGTTGGTCTTTCAGGGGTAAGTACTGCTTGATCTAAGAACTACATGCAACCTTTCTACGGAGATGTTGAGCCTATCGCTGAATATACCAGCATACCTGAGTATACCTAAATACCACCACCGAGTGAATCACCATTGATCAGACGACTGGTCTCACGTATCTAAATGGATAATTGTATTGCTAAAAGTATTAGGATCTTTTTATGGGAAACGATTGAATGTGGTCTTGAATCAAACATACTATAAACGACAACCGCGCAAAATCTAAACAAATGAACTTTTTTTATCAATAACATTTTGAGCGCCACGTTTCCTACTTCTAGAAGATGGAATTATTTGTCCAGATATGTAAATAAATTTCGACGTTGTTATATTGTTAGTTTCTGTGGTATTGCGTACGGCGAATTTCGGTATCACGTATCTTAAATTTTCAGCTATTATTTCGGTAAATAAATTACTTTTACTTTATGGCTTTTGTGTGGCTTCTAAGGTAGTCAGTGTGAATTCTATATAGAAATATTCAAACCCCGGTCAAACTTCACTGAACGCACATCCCAGAAAACGTGCAGTTATCGCTGACATCCGATGCAGCCAGTTTCGAGTCTGCATTCTCGAAGAAAACCAGAAAGGAGACGCGATCAATTTTCTGCGTCCGTAAGTACCCGTTTCCTCGCATTACTCATCGATCGATGACGGTGGGCAGAGGAGCGGGAAAGAGGCAACGACACGGGCGCAGCGCGGAATAACGAAGCCGTGGTCGGTGGGGCTCGAAAAAGCGGGCACTAATAGGTCAATTACACCATTCACGACTTCTCGATGCAACGGTGCCCTTTCCTCGCTTCGATCAGCATGCATCTCACGATTGTAGAACATGTCCGGGGAAGGGGGGGTGGCGGAAAGCGAGAGAGCGATAGAGAGAGAGAGAGAGAGAGAGGAGGGTAGTGGGCCGGGTAACGCGTCGCTCGCGTCAGGAGGGTCTTTCGAGGATCTCGATCTGGTTGATCGCAGCCCGATTACACCGCTCGGCGGGCATCTCGAGAGCGTATCGAGGCCTGGTCGTAAGTGCGCGACCGGGTCGTACATACGTACGCGTACTCGTAATCGCGCAATGCTTCGTGACGAAGAATGAAAAGCGAGGCTCTTGCGCTCCTTCGGTGCTCTCGTGCGTGTGTGCCGGTCGAGTATGCCGGTGGTGTGGGTCCGTTTAAAACACAGAGAGGCCAACGCGTGTGACAGGCGGGCAGGATCACACCTCGAGTCTTGAAGAGAGAGAGAGAGAGAGAGTAGGAAGGGCTTCGCCTATGGGGAGCGAGCTTGACGAGAGTGCCGTGGCCCGGTTCGAGCCCGTAATTGTAGAAGACAGACAGAATTTCTCGCCTCGCTAACAAAGACATGAAGAAACCCGCACTCGAGCGACCGCGCGTTCGACAAAGCAGCCCCCGTGAAATAAAGGAGGTCCGTGCACCCTCTTTGTCACTCCTCCTCATCCTTGCCACGACGTAGTAGGAAGCTAGGCGGTGTATAGTATAGAGAACGGGGATCGAGCGAGAGAGACAGGGATGAATATCGAAGAACAGTCAGTCGACGGGACGACGACGGGAAGAAGAAGGATAGAGAAAGAGTGGCGGAGGTCGATGGAAACACGCTGGGGTAGAGGAAAGACAGAGAGATAGAGAGAGACAGAGAGAACGTGGTGAAGACGAACGAGGAAGAGGGATGGAGTGCTTGCGTATACCGTATAGGTGTATTCTCGAATCGAAAACATTCTGGTACGGCGCTCCTGTGTGAAAAGAGATCTTCGCTTTCTCGCTCGTTCCTCCGGACCCGCTTATAACGACCGCGCGACGGATAGAGGGAGGGAAAAAGAGAGGGAGTGGATAAGGAGAACGAAGGTAAGAGAGAACCGGGTGTGACATCAATGGCTAATGCCCGCTCCAGAGGAAATATCCCGCTAACCGATGTTGACAAGCATTGCGACCGCGAGCGGAGCCGAGCACCATGGGCCGTGCGGCGCGCCATTGAGAGGAATCCAGCGAGAAACGGGGAGGAAAGACGGCCGGGAACATGGCGTATTGTTTTTTCCAGGTGTCTTCGCGGTGTCGGCCGTACGGAACCTCGGAACTTGGTCCCTCTTCCTCGTCCGCTGGAAATCCGTAACGATGGATATGTGGAAAGAAAGAAAGAGAGAGAGAGAGAGAGAGAGAGAGACGGAGAAATATAGACAGAGAAGGAGAGGCAGACACTTCTCTTGTGTCTGGAGAACTCGAAGCTTTTCTGTCTCTCTCCCTCTCTCTCTCTCTCTCTCTCTCTCTCTCTCTCTCTTTCTTTCTTTCTCCGCGCAAGCCATGCTATCGTGTTACGCGCGTGAAATGCGCCACGCAGGACGAAAAGGACGACGAGGACGCGACGAGGAAGAGGGAGGCGCAGTGCAGCAAAGTTGGTAGGCGTGTGATCGCGACCTCCTGGCACCTCCGTGCCGAGCGACCACGGTCAGACCTAACCCGCAACCATCGAGCCGGTTCGACGGATCGTCCTACTCCGATGACCAATCGGCCTGACGCATCCTAACCGAAGGGAACCCGGTTGTCTCACGTTTCCCTCGACTCGCGTGCTCCTGTGTGCGTGCCTGACTTTTCTAGTCTTCACGGGACCTCGATTAATTGTTCGCGGTCGTTGCTTCCGCTTTTCGAATCCTCGAGCTGGCCCGGAATCTCGAACGGTGTTTTTCATCCGATAGAATTTATGCTGCTTTTATACTTTCGTATAGCGATGATGTTTATTTTCGGTTCTCTTCGATCGCTATTCCTAGAACGAGACACCCACTCCGCCCCGAAACTGCAAAACATCCGTGACCTTTTGGACACGTCAGCCAGGTTACGGTAAACCCGCTCTCGGCCGAGCTAAAAACGGCAATCTTGAATTGCCTTAATTCCGAGCAAATCGTCACTGGCTCGCAAAAAAGGCTGTAATTCAGAGGGAACGCGATATCCGACGCATATTCGCGCGAACACTTTTGTCGTTCTCGAGCTCCGTATACATTCTCGCGTCACTACCCGCGCGGAAACACTCGGAAATATTCAGCTCGGCGGTAACGTCCGCTGCTTTAGAGCGGAGCTCGACGCGGGAGCATAATTTTATATAAACCTGCGTATTATTAAATTCTTACGGCTTCAATCTGCTACTGCCTGGATATAATTTAAACATGTTAGGTACGTACTTAACCACTTCGCGTGCACTCTAAACATCTAGTTACTAGGCCTATGTAGCCAAGCCAATTTGACATATATATATATAAGGTAGGAGTACAAATTATTTCTTTTTTGGTCTTGTGATTTGAGACATAGCGCGAAAATATAATAGTTTCATAAAGAATTTGTGTGCATATACGTCATAAATATCTTGAAAAATTGCACGACAATTTGACTTCTCTGAAATGTGACGATTATCTGCTTTCCCAAGTCAGAAGCACCTCTCGATAAAGAGAGTTTAATGTCTACCGTCGATACGGACGTTAATTTTTCTATTTCCTCGTAATCGTGTGCCGACGGACGACGTTATTAAAAGTTACCGTCGGGGAACGACAACTTTTGCCTGTTTCCCCAGGATCGAATGCCAGACGACGGTGAAACACGACGAGGGAAATGGTCAAAGAAGCTGTCCGCGGGTGGGACGGGCCGGGTTCGCGTCGTCGGAAAGTCATTAGCGGGACTCCCGAGACGTTCGACAGACAGTTTCCTTGAAAAGAGAGTACCAGCAACGGTGGCGGCGTCGCGGCGCCCGTCCGGGTAGAACTTTAGCCGGGTTCGAAGTTCCTTCCGTCTCTCTTTCCATATTGATATGGAAATTCCTGGCAAAGGAAGAAGTCTCCGACGGCGGCCAGGAAATTGCGATTACTCTGGTCGGTCGTCGACTCTCGCGATCAAACAGGTGTCCTCTGGCCGTGTAATTTCGCGTGGCAATTAGCCGAACGAATATAACACGCTCGAGGAAATCGAAAGTTTATCGGCGAGCAAATAGATTCGGAATCGAACCGGGCTCTCTCATTGAATTTCAATTCCTTCGACAGCCTTTTCTTCGGCACGATCGAATCCTGACGAACGCTACGAGCGATCCGAGGGGATCTCGTAAATTTCGTGGCAATGTTTCTTTCGAGGTAACGACTTTCCCGGATTTTCGATACTTGGATAAGGTACGGCGAAGCGCTGCGCCTGCTTCGTAATGTTACAAGGCTCTGGAGACACGATCAGTTGCTCGAGAACGGCGGGAACTTATTTTGCATTCGGTTTTATTGGCTGGAAACTCATTGCTGTCTTCCGGTTGGACGTGATACTTGATGTCAAACGTAAAAATACGATTATAGAGGGTTTACCAAGGGACCAAGCTATGCGAGAATTATACCACAGTTTCGATCGGCTACCGATTACAGAAATTCCACTAGGGGGACATTTCACTGTTTAGAAATGTGAGTCTTTTTCAATCATTCTCTGCAACTTCGTTCGATGCGTCGACTCTTTGTTAAGAAAACTCCGTTGACGTTGCTGTCGAGACACTCTCAATCTTTTACCTAACTAGAAATATCAAACTACTATTTTTATTTACGCCAGGAATATAACAGGTATAGTCAATCTTTTTCAGAACAAAATTCTTGCTTTACTAGAGCTTCGCTTACAAAGTTGGGGTTGTTGATGGCGTAAAAAAAGAAGGCTCAGAGTGCTAAGGGTTAAGATGACGCTAAAGCAATTTGTTGTTTCTTTGTTCTTCAATTTGTCCGTCGCGAAAGATAAAGTTTCTCGAGGAAAAAGGGAAACCATGAAAAGAGGAAAACCGAGGTGCTATCGGCAGATAGGTAGTCAACTGGGTCCATGTATCGACGTGCCTCCGAATAACTGTGAGCGATGATATCGGAGCTACAAATTACCAGAGGGGAGGGGTGGGGGGCGAACCACGAACTCGCGGAGAAGAACCTCCTCTGTTTTCCAGTTCCTCCTTCGTGCGGTCCCTTCCTCCACCTCTCGGTCCCCTTGTTATTCTTTTTGATCTTGCTCGTGGTCCCAAGCTCTCCCTACAACGGTTTTTTCAGCCGTTTTTCGTGGCCGACTCCTCCACCGTTTTCTCCCGGGAGATTCCGCATCGATTCATCAGCAGCGGCCGGCAAAATTATAATAACAGTAATGATAAAAGCAGGATGCGTCGCGGTGGCCGAGATCGACGATGGGAAAACGGGGAACGGCCAAGGATGGATCGCAGGATGGAATCACCTGTCGCCCGGGAACCATCGTAACTTCTCTCTGCTTGCCTCGTCTTCCTCCGTTTCCTGTCCGCCTCCTCCTCCTCTTCTTCTTCTTGTTGTTGTTGGTGTTCTTCTTCTTCTTTTACGCAGCAGACTCGCGAACGCTCGACGTTCTTCGTTCGGTCATCAGCCATCGATAGGCTTTGTGATTGGATACGAAGGGAGGCGGTAGTCCATTCTCCGGGTAACAGCAAAACTTTATATCGCATTATAAATTGTCGGAGATCCATGGGTCTCGTCATAAATTCGTTAATCGTTTTCCCTCCGGTGTTTCGAGCCTCCTCCTCTCTTTTTCCCATCTCGTTTTGCTTTCACTGTAACCCGGCGACGAGATGTTTATGCGAGCCACGTGGTCCGGAATGGATATTATTCGATGTATAATTTAATTATATTTTATCTAGGTACGGATCAAATTTATCACACCCCGGGAGAATTTATTTTCCTAGCTGTAAGCGAGTCGAGTATTAGGGTAACTTGGCTGTAGCTTCCAGCGTTCTAGAATCGTAGTCCCGAGATGAACATTGACGCACACGTGCTGCTCGTTTAGGCCCAGCATTCCGGGTATAGCCAAGCGTAACAAACACGTGTTTACGGTACACTTGTAGCACGTGGAACTAAGCTACGCACCGTGGCGGCCACGCAGTCGCCACAGACGAGGGAATCGCTCGTCGGGATCAGCTGCCATGACATCGGCGCACACGAGCCCTCTGGGAAACGTTAAACAGTCCAGCAAATATATCACCGGTAATGCGTCGCCAGCGGGATTCTCTAATTTTCGTAGCAATTCCATCGGCATGCATATTCGTCCCATTCAACTACCCATTCCTATCATCTCATTCAAAACTACGACGATTAAAACTTCTTTGTCATTCATGGTTCCCTAGAAGGAAAGGTACATTTATATTTATCGTAGACCTACATTTACTGCAATAGATGTTGGCAGTAAAATGTTGATGGAGTCTGGTTCGATATTACAAGTCCACGACTTCAGGTATCAATTGCCCCCGAATTGCGAAATTAAAAGACCAAATGATTATCTGTAAATGAATAGCAGAAATAAATATGATCAAGTACAGTACAGTAGCAAACGGCACTCAAGGACTTGTATGCTCTGATATTCACGAGCTCGAAAGCTGGAATATCTAGATACGGAAGAAGGAGTTCGATCAATTTTGTAATGTTAAAAAGTAAATTACACGGAGCAGCGGGTCGATTAAAATAATTTTCCATACGAGGGCCTGGGAGAGACAGGGAGGGGGAGAGAGAGAGAGAGAGTCTGTGTGAGTGTGTGTGTGTGTACAGTTACGATCGTTGGTATCGGATGCAAGCGGGTCCATTGACCTGCGGGGAATTTGGAGAAGAAATCACGGGCGCGGGATGAGGCTGATTTTCGACGCGCTCAACGAGAGACCCTCTAATAATTAATGCGGAGGCGTTTGAAGTACGGCACACCCATCGGAACTCAATCAAGCTGGCTTGGGAAGGTAAGGGGCTTTACGGGAGGGAGCCGATGGGGACCGGCTTATCTCGAAACTCCCAGTCATCCTAATCAATAGCGTTGCCGGTGAACAAGATGACGCCGCGCCGCTCGCGTCGTCGTCGTCGTCGTCCTCGCCGTCGTCGTGGTCGTCGCAGTCTTCTCTCGTATAGATCGCGGTCGTTCTGGTTCGGCGTTTTCCGACATGGCGGTCGCGCGATCCACAACGATCACGGATCACCGTGTTACGCGTTAATTAAAACGACCGAGCAATTAACGGCGCACTGGGACGTCACCCACCTTGCAGATTATACCGTCTGTCACGCGGAGCTTTTTACCGTGAGATACGCTATCTAATCGACCGGCAGCTGTCGATACCTCGCTGTTCCGCTTTGATAATCAGCCAACGAGATCATTAATCTGGCGCAAGGTGTACCGGCCGGCTGGTAATTGGGTCTGGGCCGGTCTTATTGCGGGGAGATTTGGATTTAGATCGACGAGGGGACGTTTGTACACCGCGACATTTGATGACAGTTCGTTTATTGGATTCGATAGCTTTCATCCCCTAACCGGGGGCCGCGGTGTCGTTGAAATTAAAGTTACATCAAATGGAAATTTACTTGTTCGTTTCATCTCCGAACAAGCTCCATGCGGACAAGCTCCAAACCGAAATTGTTTCATTGCCAAAGAACAAGATGGCGATCATCAGGTCGTGAAAACGAATAGTATAATTTTTATTCTACAATTTCAAGCAATCTCGGTTCTATCTAGAACCGAAACCAGTCACCGAGAAGTATTTCTCTAGAAAACATTTCCAGCAAATTGTAATAAACAAATTGTACTATTTAAGATGAAACGTACGCGAATCTCTAAAGTCATAGTACCTGCTCCAGGCAAACCCTGCATCGATACCTCCCGAGCCGAGACGGCAATCCTCCATCGGCTGAACCGAATTAATCCGCTCTGGCTACTTCCTCCTTACACGGCAATTAACAATCTTCCATTCCCGTATGATATATGTGCCGACTAATATCACTAATTGAGTACAATTGGAAAGAGCCAAGTAGCAGAGCACAAATGGAACACAGTTAACAAAGCTCTAACAAGGTTCGCCTACTCGAGACGTAGAGGGTACGTTCTCGGGATCGTTCCGCGAGATTAGAAGCAACGCGCTATCGGTGTTCCAGGATCGTGGAAATCCTTTAACGTGATCGGAAAGGACGTCGCGTTTCAACGAACGTTCCGGTTCGGCCGCAAACGAAGAGAACCGTGGTGCGGCGAGCCTTCACCGATCGGAACCGGCGCGGCGGTCACCTCGACAACTTCATTAATGCTTCGACTATCGCGCTGCCAGGCGTCCACGACGGGAAATCAATCAGTTTCCACGTCTCGTTATCCGGTCCGCGGCACGAAACAAACTTCTCCGGCGACGAGGAGAGACGTACGAAAGGTAGGGAGGAATTCTTTGTCTTCGCGCACAAATTACTTGGCCGGAGGACGGTGCTCCTGTTCGATCGCGGACACGAGGAAGAAGAATGAGAAGCGGACGCGAAGCAGAGGACGCAGGGACGAAGGAGAGAACGCCGAGAGGAAGAGGACGAGAGAGAGAGAGAGAGAGCCAGGAGGCAGAAGGAACGGAGAAGAGGACCAGAGGAGAAAGAGGCGCATTCTCGACGGAGAGCCGATCCATCTCGCGGCCTCGTTAGGTACGTAACTGCACGAAGAACGAGAGACAGAGAGACCAGGGGAGAGAAGAAGAAGGGGAGAGTGTGCGTTTCGATAGGTGGAAAGGGAAGGCGGGCCAGAAGGGTGAAACGGTGCCTCGAACTTCTCCCCGGCTTCGTCCTTGCAACAAACAAATTGTCCGTCGTGCGGCGAAACACGCGGAAGTCCCTTTCGACGTGCCGTCAGGGCCCCTTTCGTCGAATTTCGTATGTACACGAAACGGTCGAGGAATCGAACTTCGGATCACGGAGGATCGATGAGGTGGACGACGAAAAAGGAAAGAAGAACGCCGGGTCGGGCTGGAATTCGAGCGTCTCCGAGTAAACGAAGCGGCCGGAGGTAAAATGAGAAGAAAAGCGCCCACTTCTCTCTCTCTCTCTCTATCGCCGTGCCGCGGACAGGAAGGAACCGTTCCGAGTTCATCCTTTGTGGCGTGTACAATGAATTCCGTGGGACTCGGCCTCCAACCGGGAAATGAGCGTTCCTTATCAATGGAGAAGATTAATATCTTGTCGAAGATGGATGCCGAAAATGTCCTACAGAACCAGTACAGGAAAATTACAATTTCAGTTTCTATTTTACTCCCAAAAAGCCGAAGATCGCATCGCGAACCCTTCCTTGGAGGCAGCGAGACGCTCGGGAGCAGTGGAGGCTACATTCTCGATGCTCTCATTGGCTAACGACTCGCGACGGAGCTGCCTCACGGCGGATGTTGAACATACTAACTCACAGATAATGGTTTGCCAGCTTTTATTCGGTATCTTTCGATGCTTTGCCGAAATCCGGAGTAATGGAACACTATTCGAGCTTATCTTCTGCCGTCAAACGAACCAGATGTCCAGAATATTTGAGCGATATCAACACTTGAAATTAAGTTGTAACGTCTTTACTAGAACAGAGCATACATTTGAGTAAAGTAGACTCGGTGAGCATTGGAATTAGGTTCTCACAAGGTACCTTGGATTTTCTTTCCTAAACAATGGTGACCTTTTGCATGCCACGGAATGGCAAAGATAGAAGAGCTCTCGCTGTGTTGGTAAATATCAAGACGCGACGTAATGGGGGGGGGGGGGAACACGGAGAGCAATCTTGGAGTGAAACGGGCCGATACTGTAGACACAACATCTAAATTGGACTCCTTCCCCCGAAGGCCACCGACGAAAGCCGCGGCGGAGGATCCCCTTCTCGATTCATCGTGGTCATAAGCGGCATCAACAACTCCCGAAACAAATGACATCCACGAGCGTCGAAGAGGAGGCGGCAGGCTAGGCGGGGGGATTTAAGAAGTCGACGAAAGGGAAGAGAAAGTATATACGCGTCGCCGCGGTGGAGCCCGGTGCCGGAGTAAGAGAGAGACCGGTGCTTTACCGCGTCGCAACCGCGTTATTGTCATTTGTCATTGTCCCTTATGTTAATGTTTGCCCGTGCCGGTCTGGTGGGGAGTTACTAATAGCGGTAATTAGCGCCGAGGAGCCAGCCACTCCGTATACATCACTTTCAACGGGCCACGTTGTGCTTCGGCTCTCGAGGAACTCCTCCTTTCTTTCCCCGGTCTGTCTCCGGTCCGTGCATTCGCGGTGAGCGAGGGGAAACACGCTCGAGGATTTCGCGCGCGTTAGCTAATCATCGCGCGATCATTACGGCGTAATCTGTTGGTCGCGATAGAGTGGGAGAAGGAGCGGGCGAAAGAGAGAGAGAGAAAGAGAGAGAAAGATGATTGTTGCAGGTCATCGCGCGCAATCGATATCGGGGAAACGAAGATATTTTCGACGGATAGCCGGCTTAATAATTATTCAGGTGGCTCGGCCGCTTCATTTGCCGTGTTACATTCGTCGAGATCCGAGCGGCGCATCGCGGCTCAACCCGCCGACTCATGATTACCCGGAGCTAACGTCTACAAAAACATCCTCCGATACCGGGCCCCGTAACGGTCGGGTAATTAGCGGCCGCGTGGGAAGACCGATGCATCGGTGACCTTCTTTTTCTTTGCGCTTCGACGCAAATAATGGCCTTTATGCAACAGGATTTAGTTCGTGTCCGCGATGCTCGACGCGACGCGACACGACGCTCTTCTAGCCATCGTTCTCCGATGCTCTAAAACGATCCAGTCGCCTAGAGGCATCGCACTTTGATGTTTCGCAGCGTCGGAGCAGCTTCTCGAGCGTGACGCTGTGAAAATGAATCGTGCACTTTGTCTCGCCGTTGTGCATTTTGTTACGGCGAACACGTCAAAGATTCGGATTACCGAGTGCCCATCTTGTTATTTTATATACTTGTCTAACTTCGACCAAGTTAATTCGGAATGCTGTTTTTTGAGAAAAGTTCAGACATTTTAATTGAACCCAACAGTTAGAAGGTGTCTCGTCTTTTCATTACGGTTTGTGTGTTTTAGCAAGCTTGATGCATTTAGAAAGTTCGATTGCCAAGAGCCGGTCGAGTCAACGTTTCATGTTACCGGCAACACTTCTGTCCGTTTTAGTTAACCAATAATCGAATGATTCATCGCTCGACGCGAGAATCTTCTCGCTTCCCCGGGACTTTAATACTCAATTATTTCGTAAGACATTTAATTATCACGCGCGCGGGAACATGTTTGGCCAGAACTGGTCGGTTCGGCGCGGCGGATACGCGCGAGTCAAATGACACACGACGTACGAGCCGAGGATAGACCCCATACTGTTTTCGAGGCATCGATTGCAAACGATGACCGGCAACAATCGTGGCAATGCCGATCCCGGAGCAGCTGGCCGATCTAATGAACGAACGATGATTCGTCGGCCGGGCGATCAACGAAAATCCTTTCGACGGATTTTCAGTCGGACGCAACCGGTCCACGATTAAATTTCTATTCTCCCCCGCTGATTTCGGAACGTTCGATCCGCGCAACAGTTAAAAGATGACATCACTGAATTAAAAAAAAATTAGGAATCGATCGGATAACTCTTTCAACGGACAGCAGTCTATTCGCCGAGAGGGCATTCAAATGCGAAAGAGGATGTGTTAGGTTTTGTACCATTTTATAACTTTATTTGCATCGTGGCCAGATAAGCGAGGCGATACGGTGTGAAATTGTATCCGTCGAATATCGTATTGGAATTAGCTTCTGCGCTAGACAACACTTTCAGCTTCGAGCACAAAAGAACATTTTCCCGGAGTTTCAGCTACTCTTGCCGTCTATCGTCTCTCGAATCTCGCGTTCATGGGTTTTTCAGCATCCTGGCGCGCATTTTACAAGACGTTCGGCTCAGATAAGATTCACCTCGCCATTTAACGCATCAGTCGTTGTTAACTAACTGGGGATTCGTCGGGGAGCTGTTTCGGTTCCATAAAGGCGGCAACAAATGTGTACGAATACGCCATCGGGAGACGTTTCCTTCGAAGCGGAAAATAAGCGTGACCGTGTAAGGTGCACGCCCGTTGTCAATTACCGAGGGTTTCCCTGCGAGCGAGCCTAGCCGTGCTCGCTAAATATGGCGCGATAATAGTAGCGCGCTGCTCTAATTATCATCGCGTCGGTTTATTGCGTGCGGCCGGGAACGAGAAGGAGAAGGAGAACGAGAACGAGAACGAGAACGAGAACGAGAACGAGCCCTGCCAGGACCCTCGGCCAAGGAATCCCGCGTGCTCCGCATATTTATCCGCATCCTACTTTGCCACCGCGTTTACACCTGCTGCCTGCTAAGGTGCTCATTCGAGAAGAACCCCTTTGTTCCGTTTTTCTGCTCTCTTTCTCCCGGGCCGCTCCCTTGCTTTCTCAGGGCACCGCCACTTCCGCGTTGCTCCGCCAATATTTAGACTTCCTTCGACCATCATTCATTACCCGCGCATCCATTCCATTCGATTTTTATTCGCCATCTTCCCCTCTGCGAATTAAATGCACGCTATCGACCTACCCGCTGCAGCGAACCGATAAAAAGAGATACGCACGCGTATTCATAAATTCTCAAATGCTAGAGTTTCATCGGATATTTCGAAAAACACTAGGTACAGTAATTTCTCTATATATGTATGTCTCTCGCCAAGGCCTGGATGATAAACGTCGAACGCCGAGGAGTGTAAACACAACACGGTTCAGATATGTCCTTCGAACGATACACGACGCTGACAAGACCCGTGTCGATGACATACATACGTCGAGATATAACTGTATAAAGGATAAGATGTTGAATACAAAACATTTGTAGTTTATGGAAACGTGTAAACCGCAACGGAAGAAATTTGTTGAGAACAGCCGAGGCACTTATCCACTGCTCTTTCAGCTCAATAAAATCTCCGATTTTTAACGTAAATGCTCTCGGCCACGATTCGTATGAACATTCGCGGTCTAACGATCAATAAAAATATCGAAACCAGCTGTTATGCTTTAAGACTCGAACCCGTCGCACCTTTCGCACTCCCTTAACAGTTAAGTGGTCCATAAACGACCGGGATTGTTAGTCTGGCGAATCATGATTGGCCGTCTCATAATATATGTCTTCCAGCAGAGAGACTCTCGTTTTACTAGAAACTCTTTCCTCTCCATGTCGCGTACGACACCTCGAAATAACAAAAATGTGTTCGCTGGCACCGGTATAAGTTACCAGCATGATCGTGCAAGTATCCAACTCGGTGCTGTAAAATCAAACATGTTCAATCATTCCTTGGACATTCGCGCGAGCCTCGAAGCACATCTTCGCGTGATTGACACGCGTCTTTGATGACCCGTAGATCACTTTATATTCCTTGATCCGGAGATAAGTTTTAGAGATCGAGGTTCGAAAAATATTCATAGCCTGTGGTTTAGTAATTCCGCTACACTGAAAGCTGATTCGTTTACCTTGTACTCTATTGTTACGATAGATTGTAGCGGATTGTGCAAATCACTGGATCGTGGGCCTCCATTTCTGTGGGTAAGTTGGTCGCCGGTAATAGGAATTAACTCAAGTGCCACGTCGGTCATATATAACCGACACAATTCTTTGACTAAACTTGAAAATCAATTTGTTCTACAATCTACTAAGTAAACCAAATATAATGTTATTAAGCTTTACGAGGGTGTTAAATAAATTGTTTTGATTTTGTCTGACTTTTATGGGCATTGGCGTGACACTCAACGCCAATGTGAATCGATGAATCTATAGCTACTTTTTGTTGCGGATTTTACTTTGTTTTAGACGAGTATAGTTTGTAAATGTGTAAACTACGCGCGGTCAGTGTAATAAAGCTTGCTTCCGCGTTAGAAGTATTGATTTCTAACGACACAGGCAGCACAGTGCATTACCGGTGGAAACGAGAATATCGAATACGGTGGGTTCAATGTTTAAATCCATCTATCCGCAGCCTCGTCTACAAGCGCTATACGATTACTGGTTCCCACTTTCATCTTCCGTCAAATGTCCCTCCATCTTCGGCCCCCTCGCCGCATTATTTTTATGCGCGCGTCGAATCCAGCTTCAAAGCGAACCGATGCAATTTCGTCGGGGCGTTTCGCGGTGGATTCGAGGCGAAATCTTTGTGCGGGTCTGGTGGCGAGGAAAAAAATTGAAATTTTCGTTCCCGCGATTTTCGATGCTTGCCCAGTGGGTCAGACGATATGGCCCCCTCGTAGCCAGATCGGTAAACAAGGTCGGCGCAATTATTGCGAAAGAAGTCGGTAGTAAAAATTCGGGCCCGTCAGCGAGCAGAGCTATCTGGCTCTCTCTCTCTCTCTCTCTCTCGCTCTCTCTTTCCCTCTCGTATCCTCCTCTTTTTCCATCCGGGATGGAATTTATTGCCCTCGGCACGGGGAGGCTCGCATTGGCTCCTCTCGCGCTCGCAAGTGGCGATTTTCGATCATTACGCCCGGTTAAGTGGATTTCGAGAGCCCAAAATTCGGCGCATAACAAACAAACGGCCGTTTTATGTATCTCTGCATTGTATCCGTCCGTTCTGCGAAACCGACTATACAACGCTGCGTCTCCGTTCTCCTTGCACGCGATTCTTTCGATATATGTATATACGTATATATATATCACCACGCGCGCGCGCATTCTTTCGACTTTTCAATTGTTGGTTCAAGGCCGGCGATGTCAACGTTGGAACGATTTTTTCTCGACTTCGAGAACAAAGATCCGTTTGCTTTGTTGCTCGCGTCCTCTGACCCACGGGATCGCGAGTGATCGATGCACCGTCCTGGATCCGACGCACGAAGACGCTTGTAAGCCGTAAGAGCATTATAAGCCGAGAGTCGTGCAAACGGTCCGAAAAGAATGAGGATCGCGTGGGACGAGAGGTATGAATGAATGGCTAGACGGACACGCGCATTATGTTGTGACACGCGTCCTTAAATGGTCGACACTTAACATCCTAATTGTTCCGTATCCTGCGACTCGCGTTTCATGCATCTGCCGCGCGAGCCGGACAGTCTTTTCAGAAAATCGCCGATATCCAGCAACAGAAACATCAGTTGACACTCCAGAATCTATTATATTTCGATGGTTAACATTTTCGAAAATTCATTGATTCTTACATCTTCCTTTTTCGAATTTTATGATTCATAAACAAAAGAATCAAGAGAGAGAGAGAGAGAGCGAGATTAGCAGAATCGAATAACAGAATCAACGAAACCATTGAATATTCCCAATATTCAATTAATTACATCGTGGGAAGAATTTTAAAGAGGTTCTGAATCGATCGATACCATTCTCCTGCATCTGTTTCGCGTATAATGTAATAGCTCACGAGTAGAATCAATCCGACGCTAATGTATGCAGCAAAAATTGAATAACCGACTTAGCGAACAAGGAAACCATTCAATATTTCCAATATTCGATTAATCACAACCTGCAAAGAACTTTAAAAAGATTCTTAATCGATTGACATTCTCCTGTACCCGTTTCACGTATATATGTACATAGAACTTAGCTGACGAACGAAAGTGCTACGAATCGAGGTCCAATTTGAAGAAATTCTCGATGAATCTGGCATTAATGTAAAAATGAAATTTAACTACCACGAAAACCACTTAGCATTTAATCGATTGCGTTACGTAAAGAACCTTAAAGGGATTCCGAAAGATTTCCCAACCTCGGCAGATGTTCAGCGGCACGAAGCGTTGTCGTTCTCTCGAAAATTTTTCTAAGGGAGCGGGGACGAGCACCGTTCAGCGTCTCCTTTCTTCGGTGGACGGGCAGATAAGGGAAAAGAGACGCGCAATATGACAGTCCCTTTGCGTCCGTCGCGTCTTGAAAGTGCTTAGTGGCTTGTATTTATGCGGCTCGGGTTATCTCTGTGACCGGGAACCGGTTTCCATTGCAAAATGAACTATTTTTCGATAAGCGTATCGCGCGCACCTTTCAGCTCGTGGTCCAGCTGTCGCGTGAAAACTCGGCGGAGTTTTCACCGTGGGTCCAGCTCGAAAGACAGTCCGCGCGGCCACGGTCGCGTTAGTAAGTCCACGGTCGTTAAGTAAGACGGTTACATTGAGAGATGGCCAATGTAAATTGCGATGACGCATACATATGTGTCGCCGGGCCATGTAACGATATATCAACGTCAGCAAATTGTGATAAATAAAGTGCAATTGAAGATGGTGGAGGGCAAAGAACCGGGCGGACGGATCCCGAGAGGTGCGCACCTTTGCTTTTCCACCGGCTCCTCCGCTCGACGAATCCGCTCGAAAGAAGAACCGACCGGACAATGGGCGTATCAGCCCCGGCCGCGGATCGATTAATCGTTCCGGGGATCGTAGATTCTTATTCAAGATCAATTTGCTCGTTGGCAAACGTAATTAACCATTCGGAAGATTAAACAAGTTTCATCGGTATCGCGGGATCTCGCTTTTCTTCGTGGATTTAACTCTTATGAATTATGTAATCGGCCGTGATTAACTTCGTTTGCCGCGTTACGGCGTGACCGAGTTGCTACTTTTCAATTATACGAGGTGTCCCATTTAAAGTTTCGCGTGGAATTATTGCCCAAAACTATAGCTCGTTGTAAAAAATATTTCAAATCAAACTTGCTCAAATTTTGAACGGCACTATACCACCTTGGATAACTTTGGAAGGTAAAAAGAATTCAATTTCCTGCATAAAAAAAAAAGCAGAGGTCACATTGAAGTCACGGAAGCACGTCCATCTAGAGAAGACTTTTTACCACCACACCATAAGATGTCTCCTCCAAAACAGAGAAGTTTTATCGCGATGATTCGCGCTTGAAATGGCGAACGGTAAACGTTTTCACGTTTGTATTATAGTTGTTCCGTCGAGAATAAAAGCATGTTTTTGGTGAAACCTGTACAGTATAATTGTTCGAAGCAACGTGCTTACAATCGTAACACACTCCGCGTTCGTTAGCTAACGAAGGCAACACCAACCGACAGTTTCGGTGCCGGACGATAAGTGTGATAAATAACAAAAGGGGAATGGAAAAACGCTCCAATTTGTTCGATTCTTCGACCGGAATATAAACGACGGCTCGTCACGATCACGCAATTACCGATGATTTCATCGGAACAATCAAACGTGCAATGAGATCAATGTCGTTTTTACCGGACACGGTATTTTGTTAATGCCGTTCGATTTTCGTGTACACGTTTCAAATCAATGACTCTTTTTCCTCATTTTTGGAGGATTTTCCGAAACCATTTTACAACATTTTTGTGTACAATTACACAACATACTACAGTCAAAATGTTCATTGCACGCATTAATATAAGAATCGTGACCCTCGTTTACCCAACTTGGGTAAACTTCTTTACACAACTTCTTTCTATGGAAATTCTTAAAAAAGCTTTTCGTCATCGTTCACGGCTAATGAAACGAAGCGAAGAACATGCTGTTCACTCGGAATCGGTTAAAAATGTGTCGGACGAGAGGAACGTACGAGGGCTGAACAGTGAAAGTCCGATTGACATATTACCCCAAAGAGATGGGAGAAAGTTGTCGACGACTTGGCGAGGGTATCGGTGGTCCTGGTGACAAATCCGACGTCATCCTGCATCGGCTATCGTGATTGGATAGCGGTAGGAGCTAGGTCGATTTTCGGGGGCCGGTGTGTCTCCTTGATAACGGTAAACGGTCCCGCATCGACCAGTGTAAATAGGGGTCCGGTTAATTTTTAATTTTCAGCGATTCTTCACGGGCGTCGGCTGGTAAATACCTTGCCGACGAATCGGCGGCCTCGTCGGGCTACGCGACGCGACGGGACGCTGATGGCCTCGTGGAAGGACAACTAATACCCTTCTTGACGTATCTTTTCAGAGGAGGGAATTAAAGCCCGGAGAAAGGAAGAGGAAGGGAAAAAACGTTGGGCCCGAACAGAGAGGAGCGAAGGAGGCCTCCGGCCGGGGCGGGGGCCCGATCCGGGCCCGTGGAGAAAAGAGGAACGCTGCCACCGGTGGCGGAGTATCGATGCCGCGTGAAAGTTGCATCGCAACACCACCGTAGGGCAGGCGTCGAAGCAATAATAATCGGTGGAAAGAAGTCGGTCGGGTTCGGAAGGGTGCGGGAGCGAGGCGGAATCCGGCACTATCTACGCAATATATCGTGGGTTAATTAATCGTTTAACGAAACAGTAGTTAGCCGCGATGATTGTGATATTTTATTATTATCCCTCGGCGAGAAAGAGAGTCGGCAGTCCGACGGCGGATCGAAGGACCGGCCCGAAGGATGGCCGTGAACGGAACGGCGAGGACGGTCCCAGATGGTGCGAGAGAGATCGAGAAGCAATTTACAAGGAAATCGGCGCTCGACCGACTCTCCGGGCCCGGCGATTGTTCCTGGCCGGGGTATCGGGGGGATCGCAGATGGATTTTGTGTATTATCGCGGACGTTATTTATACAGCGCGAGAGGGCCTCGCTGCAATCAGGCGGAATCGTTTGCGGCACCGTGGAATGCGGGAATTGAGCGAGAGCTTTCCTTCGACACGCAAATGTCGGTGATAGAGACCCGGTTCGGGGAAAAATTGAGCCAGACAGAGCCAATATTGACTGTGACGCGACGGGGTGACAAAGGATTGTCTGAGGCGGCGCGGTCAGATGTACACGAATAACACCATCTGAGAATAACACTCGGCTCGAGCACCTAGAGAACCATACGGTTGTTGGCATCTAGTTCACCCGCGGTGTACTTACGCAGAAACGGCGTTTACACGGTTCATTTTCACGGAGACGCAGAAACTGGAGGTCGACACGCGTTTGGTTCCGCGAAGGTACAGGAATTTGCGGCAAGTAAGCAGCCCGCACCGGTTGTAATACAGGGCAGCGTTCAACGAAGCGTTTAATAACGATGATTCGGTGGCCAAGAGAGGTTGCCTCCATCTCCATCTAGCCCGTCTTCGTCGGTCTGCTCTTTCTCCTCGCAGCCGGTCTCCGTTTTCTCTCATTGTCCTTTTTCCTGGGCCTTTCTAACTCGCTTCCCCTTTCGGTAGGTGGGATATGTACTTCTTGTAGAGCGGGTGATTGATCGCTTAAAAAACTCCGCTCAGGACCAGAGGACTCCGGCTGGTCGGTTCGTGTCGTTCCGTCTTCTTCTGTTGCTCGGATTCGCTCGTTCCCCTTTCTCGTCTTGCTTCCTCCCTCGACCGTGTACCCCTTTCTCCTATCTCTCTCTCTCTCTCTCTTTCTCTTTCTCTCCGCCTGTTCCCCGGCTTTCGCTCTTCCACCGCGTTCTCCCGGCTTCTTGGTAGCAGCGTCGTATCGGCGCGCGGTGCAGCTTCTTTCATTATGCCATTTTTAATCAGCCCTAAGAGCGGCTGCACGAGGAGCCAATGTCATTAGGTCCGTGCGCCCGCGCGCGCGCCATCGGCCGTGTGTTGCCGAACAGAGGCCAATACACCCTCTGGTCTTCGGCAGTCATCGACGGGGGCCGCGGTGAATCGACCGAGATAAATCAATCGATATCGATACCCGCGTCACGGTGTCGATGCGTACCATATACGCGGCCGCGCGCGCTTCATTTCCATTGCATCGTCGAATTCCTGGACGGAGACCCCTTCGGCTTCTCCCGTTCTACGCCCTCGAATTTCTTACTCCTCTTCTTCGTCCCGAAACCTTTCTCTCGCTTTCTCGTTACCTGTTTCCGAGCGCCGTCGCGTCGGTATAATCGCGAGCAGGCGATAATCGCTGAAGGTACGCGAACCTGTGTCCTGATTTGGCGACATGCTCGTCCCCCCCTCCGCCCGTAAGAAACGGATTAATTAATATGCCGAATTTTTTCCGCGTGTCCACGGGAATCGTTAGCAATTAGGGCCGCGCGAACACCGGTGGACAGTTTATGGATCTGCTCCGGTTTCGGGAGCACCCGGAGCCCGGACTCTGCGAAATGATAACTTTATATTCGGCCGCGGAGACATACCCACGGCGATCAATATCTGTTGCTTCTTGCCGAAACGAATCTATATTCATTAGGTCGAAGAAGTAGGCCCCCGCTCGGCGTCGTTCCATCGACGTCGTCGAGCTGTTACTTTTTCTGACGTTGATCTGTGGACCGATCGTCTCCTCTCGTGCCTTTTTCTTTTTTCTCCCATCCTGGATGGTATCGGCGCGCACCACAGTTCCTCCCCCCTACCCCTGTTCGTGTTCCGTACGCTTGTTCGCCACCGGTACGAAATCCACGCGCAAAATAGCGACACGTAATAACCGGAGTTCCAGGTTATTAACTGCGCGAAAAAAAGAGCGGCATGAGCGGTCTCCTCTCCGGTCGGCTCGGCTCGGCTCGGCTCGGCACCGCTCAGCTCCGCGCAGCGCGCCTTTAAGTGCGCGCGCGGTATCTCCGGGGCGAAGACTAATTTCCAGCTATCGATACCTGTTGCTCTTTGCAGCGCGAAGTCGTTAAGCACTTGCGTATTGACAAATGCCTTCGTTGCCCGGGCCGAGCGGCGCGCCGCGGTCCTGTTATCGCGTTCGAAATTGCGCCGCATTGTTCTCTCTCCTGGGCCCGCGTGTTTCTGTTTTTCTATTTAACGAGACACGGCCGACCGGTGGCGGCTGCGCAACGCGTAACAATCGCACCGCCAAATACGGCTCGACGTGTCGGCTGCCGGCATTAGGATCGCTGGCTGCGGATTTGCGTAAGGCTCGCTGCAGCGGGGGAGGCGTAAAATCGATTTTTAGACTGTTCAACTATTTTTCTCCCACGCGAAGATATTTATTGTCCGTACACCGGTTACATACATGCTTCGCGGCTTTTGTTGGCACACGCGTGTTGGTTGAGCTGTTCGGCTGCTGTGACGGTTCGTGACGTGTCATCGTTATCGTCTGTCGGTTCGAAGGAATATTTGTTGCCGGACTGTCGGACCTTTATGTAAAAACAATACGCAGTTTTATTGGCGCGTTTCAGTCTCTGTTTTTACCTTTTCGCTTGGCTTTTTAAGCTTTTAGGTACAGCGTCTGTTCATTGTACCGAGTCTCTCGAATATTTTTTACTTTCATGTAACATTGTTTAGTTTTTAGAATTTGACGACAATTATTTTGTCTGGCTGTCGGTGTCTCTGTGCCGGGTACACCAGAGTCAATCGTTTTACCGTAGAATTTATGCGAGTCTGAAAATTGCTTAAGAAGAAATCTCAATTCGGTATGAAAAATGTAAAAAGGTTCAGGAGCAGAAAAATTGTCTTTTGCTGGGAAGCGGTGCACGCGAAGAACGGTTTGTAACAAATCTTGGCTATAAATGGGAATCGGGTATATTTCTGGATGTTGCATCGCGATAAAGTCGTCGGTTGCAGCGGCAGTGGCTGCGGCTGCGGCGACTGCAACGAGCGCACGCTGCGTTTCCCGGTTCGTCGGGGGGTTCCGTGAAAAAATGAACGCAGAAAGACATTAACAAACCTCGCGTCTCCGAGGGGGAGAAATTGGTCGGCGAAGATAACTCGGCCTGGCCGAGACAAATTTCTAGCCATCGATATCCGTTCCGACGGGGACTACCAAATCTACATTCATTAAGTGGAAGCCTTCCGCGACTTCCCCCCTTATACGCTTCTGCCATCGGTTCTCCGGTCCGGGTCCGATTCGTCGCAGGCAGGCACGCACACACGCCTGTCCCCCTAAATGCGCGTAAACTGGCGCGGTTGGCGAGTGATAAATGCCGGAGAGAAGAGGATTCGCACGCCGCGATCTCTCTCGTTCTCTCTCGCTCTCTTTCGAGCCTCTTTCGCTCGCTCGTTCGCGTCAACCCGCTCGTTACCTTCTGCAACGCGTTTATACGATAGCGTGGATGTGCGCGAGCCTGCGTGAACACACGCGCACACGCACGCACCGAGCGAGCGGATATTTAAACGCTAGTGGCGTATCGCTCGTTGGAAAAGAAAGACTTGGCGCGATGTTATACGCTATAAGTGCGTGCGCGCGCGCGCGAGCAAGCGAGCGAACCAGCAAAAGCACGCTTACCAGCACGTATCCATGCGGTGAACGACTCGACTCGCTCCTCTCTCGCTCACGCATGCGTTCACGATGCACGAGCCTCATCCTTCTTGCGAGCTACTGACGCGCCAATAAGAGCGCGCGTTTCAGTTGTAATTAGGGAGAATGTAAATCAAAGTCGTGGCCGCTCCTCTCGGCCCGAAACTGCCCCGCGGCTCCGTTCCTCTTTGTCTTACCGAGCCGCTTTTCGGCTGCACCGCACGCTATTCGCCCTCTCTGGCACGCCTGCATCGCCGGCGCGGGAAATCTTTTAAATCGACACCGGATTTTCAAACGTTTCAACCTGATTTTCATAAATATCTGAAAATCGAGGCAGTTTGTTCGGAATAAAGTCTCGCGACTTTGCTAGGCCCTTCGACTTCTTAATCCGAGAGAGTTCTACTCCTGCGGAGATTGATAGAACGCTATATTCAGAGGTCTAACAAACACGGAACTCGTCGAATTACCGTGTCCAATCTCGCAGAATGTACCTAGCGTTCGATAGGTGAGCGATCGTACGGATTGAACGCGGGTAAATTACGACACCCGGAGACAGCCTACAAATTTGATCGTCCTCTTTCGCCGACTTATCGATTCGAAGCTGGGGTTTCCGTTCGGAGACTGGTTGCGTGAAAACGAGCAAACACTAGCGGAGAGGTTTCAGCTGTACGCGTCGCGTGAAATGCGTTGTTGCGCTCTGCGCGCGTACATACGGTCCACCGGTGGTGGACTTGGCTCGAAACCGACGACGGCTGGTCGTCGGCTATTTGCTCGAGAACAGACGTCCGCGAAGCTCGACGTCCGCGTTCGAGTCCGAGCATTAGTTAGCTCCGTGTTCGTCCGGCTTCCAGGTGTGCGACCAGTTAAATGTTAATTTCGCGGCCGCGCTCGAACTTGCTCAATTAGGGAGCCGAGCGCGCCCCCGTGCGCACGACTTCATTTCGCGGGGACTTAGGCTGTTTGCCCGGAGTTGTCCGCAGAGTTCGAGTTCTCGGAGCTTGAACGGACCACGGTATGGCATGGCACGGTACGGCGGATGCGGGTCGAAGGTGAGACGCAGCGGATACGATCGATGCGCGTCAAAGATAGCCCCGCGCATTAGCCCGCGCGGTACTATTAAAGGGTATTAACGGGTATAGAAACGGCGGACGCCGGTTCGCGAAACCGGACAGCCGCATAACAGGACTCGATGTTCGGGTCAGGCATCGATCAACTCTTCATCGGCGAACCTGTCAAGCTACAATCGACTCGGGGAACTCCATTCGCGGCGCGGCGTCGCGAGCGGAGACGGCCAGGTGGTCAGCTCCGTTGCGGTAATAATAAAATAGCAGGGGAAGAAAAGATCGCGCGAGAAGGAGACTCGGACCCTGCTCGAGAGTGCTCCTTCCCAAAACCTGAAGTACCTGTGCCGTACAGCGACCTTTTGCAAGCGAGTTGGGTAAACGAAAAAAAAAAAAAGAAAGTAACCGCAGCTTTTCTATCGGAGGACCGCTCTATTTAACCGTGGAACACGACGATCTATCGATCGCCGCGAACAAAACCAGGGGGACAACGCGAGCTGCCGGCGGCGGACCCAGAACAGACTCTGGCCCGCTGTCTGCCGCTTCTCGCCCGGGCTATCCGTGCGAAAGTGTCACTTTCGTGCCGGCGATAAACATGTGCAGGAGTCGGCCGAACAGGACAGACGAATGGAAACCATTCCCGCGTCCTGATGCAAAAGAACGACCGAGAAAACGTCGGTGACCACCTTTCTGCCCGAGGGAAAAGGGCCCGGAAGAGGGGAGGGAGACGAGGGCCCCTGGAGGACAGGAAGAAGAAGTCCTCCGGAGATTCGGAGGCGCGAGAGGGCCCGGAGAACCCGCTTGCTCTGCTCGCGCGAGCGAGCGTTCGAGCCTGGTTCGTGAAGCGCGCATACCTACCCGCGGAATGCGCATCCACAGAAAACGAGGGGAACAGCTATTGTCTTGTCAGCGGGAGCCGCTAAATCTGCCCGCGGATCTCCTCACGATCGTACCTGCCTCTCTCCGCTATACCTTCTTCGCCTACCTCCTTCGATTTCGCCTTTTTGTCCCCTCTCGTCGTCCCTCTTTGCTCGTTCTCGCCGCGTCATTTTGTTACCTCGCTTCTCCTCGCCTTGCCTCGCCTCGCCTCGCCTCGCCACCGGATTTTCGTCGCTCAAGGTCACTAGCCCTGCGTTACATCCCCTCCGTTCGTTGATGTTTACGTTTCAGTTAGCTCGAATGCCGATAAGCGTTGGTTAATTAGCACTGTGGCTCAACGATTGCTTCGGGAGATCAATTTTTGATGATCGACTTGGGTCAATCGCAAAACCTTACTATATTATAATTTAGGACAATTGCCGTATCGTTAAATATTTTGGTGCTCCCTCGATTGCTAAATATTCGAGTGCAGTACGATTTAATAGAAACGTCCACAGTCTAGAGATGAAATAGCTTCGAGTACAAAGGGTTAAGGTATCGAGAGACGTTTGATTTCTTTCTGTTTGTCACGTAACGTGTATTTCTTTAAAATGTGAAATTAGAAAAGCAACACGGTTCAACCTAAATTGTGAAACGAAGAAACAATTATCCTAATGTCCTTTACATATACCACAATTTTCCAGGAGCGTTGAGTAGGGTTGAGCTATCGTAACCCTCGATAAGGTGTGTAAGATGACCGACCAGAAAAGATATTGCTAGGTATAGGAATTGACAGATGTCTTCCACGAACAAGATCCAGCGAAAGCCAGCTACCATCTCCCGCAGGAATCTGAGTGTAGCTCGCGCAAAAACTGCCTCGGCCAATAAAGCAATTTGCACCTCTCGCTGTCCGTGTAGCGAAGAATTAGCAGCGATCGTGGTCGATAGCTGGTGGGTTCGTTTACAAAGTAATGAAGCGTTCCAGGCTACACGCGTCTATTACCGGGGAACGTGTAAATAACGTCGTTGCTCGTGTCGGGATTAAACGTTTACGGACTAAATAGTTCGTTTCTCGAGGAAAGGTTCTTGTTACGGCCGTAAAAATCCGTGATTCGGCCCGGAGGCGACGCTAACAAGGGACGCGGCGGCCTATCAAACTCTCGAGAGGAGCGCGTACGTTGAGATAGGCACACGCACACGCGCACACGCGCACACACGTATACACAGAGGGGCCATAGGTTTGCAAGCAAGCGATACATATTGCACGGCAACGGAGTGTCGACGGAGGCCCTAGGAATCCGAATGCAGCGTCGTCACCGCGATCGACACTCGGACAAAAGTTTATAGCCGGCGCGATTCTACGCGAGATTGCCAGCCCCGCGGGATAATCGCCGGATACCCGGGGACGTTTTGCGAATATTTACAGACGATAGCGGTTTAATGATCCCCGGGGCTGGCGCTCGGCGCTCGGCGCGAGGAAAATGTCGCGAACGTACGCCGCGTGTAAAGTTATTATGCCCGGTTTTACGCCTGCTCGAGATATAAAGGCCGGCCACTAACGTGCTTCTCGGGGCGTAAAGGAAATATTGAAACACAGTAGGAGAGTCCGTAACGACGAGAGCCCATGGTCCGGCAGGCTTTACCGTCCGTCGGATTAGCTCGTTGCCTGTCGGTGTTTTAGGCGCGGGGATATATATCAGTCAACGCTACTACGTCGCTTATTGGACGCGTGTTCGTCGTGAAATTCCACGGGGAAGTCGCGTCGTAACGCGATACCACGAGAAATCCCAAGACCAGACTTCAAACTCTGATCCGAAACGCACCAGGCCTTGGAACGCGTATTCGCGAAGTTATGTCTCTTTACATGTTCGCTGACAACTGCCGTGACGCGCTTGGCCAACGGAAATGTTTTCTCTGGCTTGTTAACGCTTTCGGTGCGCCGATAATGAGATTAAAGTTGCGTTGGAATCTCATCGAACCTCGTTGGCAACCGAGGATCCAAGTACCTGCACGTTTATCGCATTTCCAGCGGTTACATCAATTTCTAATTCCGCAGTTACAATTTATGCAACAAACGTGAAATGCCGAAGCTTCAAGATTCTAGAGATACTCGAGATGATACGAAAATCTTTGTCAAGGATTTATCTTCACGGAAAACGGCAAGAATAACGAAGTTTCTCTGCCGCGCTGACATCGACTGCACATTTAGGACAACGAATGGACACTTGGCATCGGAAATGCTACGGTTTATCCAGCGAAAGAACAAATCTGAAGTGCACCGGAATTCACAGAGTAACCATCCACCCCGTCATCGGAGCGTTAGGAACTTGAGGCGAACGGGGTGGACTTTGCGCGGGTCCCTTTGAAAAAGCGACTATAGCGCCAGACACGATATCTCTCCGGTTGATTTTTCCGGGCGAGGAAGGAGTACCCTAACGATTTCTTCGGTCTAACGACTACGGCATTTATCAGCCAGGCCTGTGTTACGGCCCAGGCTAACTAACATCGCTCGTTCGGGAACAACGCCTTTTCCCGTCTAATACATCTAATGCTCGCCGTAGCCCGTCGCTTCCGGCAGGCTCCTCCTTCAACGCCAATCGCATTTGCAACTTGCTTACAGGGGATCGAGCGTGTATCGATCGATCGTGAGGGCTCGCAGCGATCAGTTACCCTGACAAAGCTCGAATGGAAACGTCCAGGGGGAGAAGGGACGTCGGCCGGGACACGTCGGCAGGGAAACGAAGAAGAAGAGACCCCGACGAAGAACCAGGGGACACGGCGACGAGACGACTGTCCCGTGGCAAAACTCCCTGGATCGGCTCTGAGCTTCGCTCCGCACAGCTCCGCTCGCGCTCGGTGCGGAGCGCCGCGCAAGGCGGAGATGCGGAGAAGAGTATTCTTCGCCGCGGGGACGTGCACCGTGGCGATCGTGGAACGTCTAATAGGGGCCCTGATACCTTCGTCACGGATGTATCGGTGCATCGAGAAGGTATCGATCTTGTGCTCCATATGCCATCGCCGAGGAGTATTATCGTATGTACGCCGTCAGGGGACGGGTCCGCAACGGCAACGTGACCGTTGTCTTGCCTGCCCACGCCTCGAACAACGGGCAGCCCGGAGAGAGAGAGAGAGAGAGAGAGAGAGGAGAGTCTCTCTTTCCCTTTCGTCCATTCTTCTGTCGACTGTCTGCCAGGCCGTTCGTGATCCGCCTGATGCGACGCGCCGAGGCCCTACACACAAGGGCTATATTAATTTCTCTACCGAGCATCGATGAATGTCAAGGTCCCGCGCCGAGGAACGAACCCAAGCCGAGGTGGCTCGAGCTCGAAGTGAGCTGAATCGCGTGCCAGCCAGGTATTCCAAGCACCGAGACAAGCACCGTGAAATACGCGAACCGCTACGAAACCGCGCTCCGCGTACTATCCCGCACCGCCAGTTTTCTTTCGCATGCAGATTATCAAGCGATACGCGCAGTCCGGTATTAAGTCCGAACGGTTCCAAGGTCGGCCGTTTTTCTGACGACAATGGCGCGCGTGGAATAACTCCGTTTCAACGGATCGTGAAAATACCGATCTTACGGCCGCGAAGCGCGTCGCGTGTGCGGATCGCTCGCCTGCGTGATGCACATCCGCAAACGACCACGTTGTTTTTGCCTTTGATTGGTAATTTAACGGGGACGCGTGGACTGCACTACCAATGGCAGCCGAGGACTTTGCAGTTTTGAGTGAAAACGTTTTTAATGTAAAAATGTGTATGCGCTTCGCATTCCGAGTGTCGAGAAATCGGTGAGGCTTTGAATTCGGAGAGTTTGACATTTTCCGTAGCGATTTACGAATTCTAGGAGACAAGCGATAACGAATGTACCGTATCTAACAATCGGACCACGTGTAATCAACCTGTCAACGTTCGCGAATGTGAATACGGTGCGTAGACATCACCCATGAAAAGTCAAAAGTAAAAGTTCGAAGAAGTGTGAAACAGCAGACGGATTTAAGCAGTTTTGACTTTTGTCCAGTCGAGTTCAGCCGCAAAATTTCAGGTTCTACAAATCGATTGGCTTTGAGTTTCGAAAAAATTGCCACTCGAGTCTGCCGGGTTTCGAAAAGCGGGAGTAAGCGTCGTAAAAAAAAAAAACGGGTGAAAACTCGAGATCGTGGCTCGTTCGAGCTGTTACGGCTTCGTTGAACCGGGCCAGTATCACTGATTAACGTTAATTAATAGGATATTACGTTTCGCTGGGAAAACACAAATGCCGGTCGATCGTTCGGTGCACGGATGCGATTAGCCCATCGGTCGAGTATCATGTCGGTGAATAGGATTCCAGACACGGCTAGAGCTACCCGGCTAGGAGTTCGAGCGTTATTAAGAGCCTGCCAAAGAATATCGAAACTGGTCCATGCGCTCGGAATCGAAACCCCGTGATTACGAACTGGGACGAGCAATTATACGGCTGTTTTTCATCGGGGTCCCTCTGGTTCTCGTTCAACACGGTCCGATTATTAAGACCGTCTGGCGGCGGGCCGGAGCGGCGCGGCGGACAGAATGCCAGGCGGAACAGTTGTTGAATCGACGATTACGACACCTAATTCACTTCCACTTGGTTTCGCCGGTCGATCCCCGGTAATTTCTATTAATTCGACCGTGTTGTTTTTTCCAAGACTGGTTAGTATCATTTAATGATTAACGTAGCGCGGGAAATTACTTAATAAGGTATCGCGGGCTCGTGGGATTGCTCCGGGTCGGCGCGGTTTCATTGCTTCACGCTGGAAAGTACTCGCGAGCCTTTACCGATATCTTAACGGGTTTGCAACCACGTATCTCGCCACTGTGCTACAATGTTAGACGATACGTTCCCAGACCAACTCGTATCTGGCAGTAACGATTGCGAAAAGAAACGTAGATAATGGTATAATTGTTACAAAACGAGCTAATGCGGCGCCGAATAGCGTAAATTATATGTTTTACCATTTCTTTCGCTGGAAACATACTTCAAATCAATCATCCGCAGCAACCCTTGAATACGGATTCAATCCTGTTTACTTACGAGGAGAGCTTAGCGTTCCTGTAATTGGACTTTTTTCAAAAGTTTACGATCGCTTAGGCCAGTTAACTAGTTTCTTTCGTGCGGTCCGCAAAGCGTTTTATCAACAGATAGAAATAAATAGTTATCTCTCGTTCTGAAAGTAAATCTTCTCGCACTTGTACGTTCTGTTCAAGAAGATTTCTTTGAATATTTTTATAGAAAGGAACGTTGTAACGTCTATCCATTGAACAGTACATAGTATTTGTTACCGCAATTAAGAATTTTTTATCCATGCGACTAAACATATATTTTAATGTGATTACTAGACATCGGATGTTTATGCAATTTCCAATTTTTATAGAAACATTTTAAGAAAGTGGAATGAAATAAAATCCTATTTTTAATGGGGACTGCCTTTGTAGATCCAAAGCAAATAAAAATCGTGTTAAATTCTCTCGAATTTTATATTATAGCATTTTTTGAACATTTCCAGAAGCCATAAATGCATAAAGATCCGCTGTCTAGTGATTACATACGATTATTAAAAGAGTTCTTAAATGGAGCCTCTTAAAAACTTCCACAACTCTTTCTGTCTTTGCTTTTGCTTTCCATTCGGTTTGATTCCACGAGCCGGAAAGCTAACGATGTCGAGGCTACGGTCGAATCAGGTTGGAGCAACGTCTTTCGTTTAGGATCGGATCTAGCAATCGCCGCCATTTTATGGATACTTCACCCGGGGTAACTCGGCCATCCTCGTCGCGTCTAACCAGTTTTCCTGCTAACCTAACCGAGTCCATGACACGGGATCGTATCTCATCTACATGCATGCGTGCGCGGACTAAATTCCGGCGCGTCGATAAAGACGATCTGCACGGTAACGCGCAATACTTCGAGTGTAATTGCTGCCGTAAAACGTGCTCCTGAAATTTCATATCGTCGCGTACCTATTAAGATCCCAGTTCGACGGTAATAAACGGCGACGAAAGGACCGAGGGTTCCCACAAAAGTCGAGCACGAGGCACGCGAAGGGGACTGATTACGATGTGCAGGCTTCTTTTCGGAGCCGAGTCTGGTTTCACGCTTAGAATAAGTTAACTTTTTCCGCGGCTCCCTGTCAGAAGGTAACAGAGAAGAGAGGAGAGCCGGTCCGCGCCGCGGACTCGTCGGATGAGTTACGGCCAATCGTTTCGGGACTCCTCGCCGCACCCGTTAATGGTGGAGTGTGCCAAACTGACTTTTTGCCTCGACCCCCCCCCCCCTCCCCCTTTTCCCTCGGAGGACCGCGTTTTCGTCTTGTTCGCAGATTTAACCTCGGAAACGCAAGAAACCGAGACAGCAAATGTGTTTCGGATGCGTGAAACAGAGAGCCTAAAATTCGGTGCGCTTTAAATTCTCAGCGGAAAGAGTTCCGGGCGCTTTAAACTCTTAGTGGCAAGAGTTCGGGGTGCTTTAAGTTCAGGTGCGTCTTAAATTCCGCTCGTTTTGAATTCTAAGCGGCAAAAAAGTCAGCGCGCTTTGAGTTCGGAGCGCTTTAAATTCTAAGCGGTAAAAAGTCAGCGCGCTTTAAATTCGGAGCGCTTGGAATTCTGACCACTTCGAAATCGTAGTGGAATGTGCTACACTGACTTTTCGTGTCGAGACCTCTCTTTTCCCTCGAACCGCGTTATCGTCTTGTTCGCTGATTTAACCTCGGAAACGCAAGAAACCGAGACAGCAAATGTGTTTCAGATGCGTGAAACAGAGAGCCTAAAATTCGGTGCGCTTTAAATTCTCAGCGGAAAGAGTTCCGGGCGATTTAAACTCTTAGTGGCAAGAGTTCGGGGTGCTTTAAGTTCGGGTGCGTTTTAAATTCCGCGCGTTTTGAATTCTAAGCGGCAAAAAAGTCAGCGCGCTTGCAATTCGGCGCGCTTTGAGTTCGGAGCGCCAAAAATTCGGAGCGCTTTAAATTCTAAGCGGTAAAAAGTCAGCGCGCTTTAAATTCGGAGCGCTTGGAATTCAGACCGCTTCGAAATCGAAATGGAATGTGCTACACTGACTTTTCGTGTCGAGACCTCTCTTTTCCCTCGAACCGCGTTATCGTCTTGTTCGCTGATTTAGTTTCAAAAACCCAGCGAACTGACAGAGCTGACATATTTCGGACGCGCAATTTCATTTTTAATCGGAAAACAGTCCGAGTTCGTCATGCGTCGAGTTGAAAATGGCCTGCCCCGCAGTGGATTTTAAATGATGCACGATTCGATGGAAAATAATATAAATTCCCGGAGCTCCGGATTAAAAATGCTTTGAATTAAATATTCTTTTAAATGCGTTTCACATATACATAGAACTTTCCGAGTTGGAAACGCTTTGGATTCGAAATATTCCGCGTTTAAAGCGTGTACGAGGAGATGGCCGCTCCGAATGGAAAGCAAATTCTCGGAGCATTCTACTCGAAACGCTTTGAATTTCACATTATCGAGTTCGGTACACTTGGAACTTGGAATATGTCAACTGGGAGGCATCCGAAGGAACGAAGGAGCTCATAGTACCCGTGTTTTCGAACCAAAAACGTGTTCCAGTTAGAAAATCTCCTCGATCGATCTCTCATGATGGTCGGAAAGCTCGAGTTAAAACCGCTTTCCGTCCGATTTCGAAGGTCTCCGGATTCGAAATTCATCGTGCTCCATGTCGCATTGAAATTACCATACGTATCAGATGGAAGCCAGCCAAGTGCAGATTTCCCAGCGGAAATAACTCGAGGGAAACGGCGTCTGCTGGAAGAATCGGAAGAAACCGAATGGCGCGTATGCAGATTATATCGTCTGGCTTACTTGTCGCCAGCGTTACCGGTAACGGACTCGTATACTTAACCCGAACCTCTTGTACGTACATTGTACGGGATCGGTTCTCTTTCTCTCTCTCTCTCTCTCTCTCTCTCTCTCTCTTTCTCTCTGTGCCGACGTGAAAAGACTGAGGCCTCGGTGTGTTCGAGCGGTCGGCCGAGCCGTCGGGAACGCGACGTGTACCGGATCTCAGCGCGCGTCGACGTAGGTGCACGAACGTGAAAGGGGATGTTGAGAGAATGCTTTGAGCCGTGGTTAATGATACGCGATGATACGCGGCATTCGTCACTGTCCGATGTCCGGCTTGATTGCCGCTACTGTTCTCTATCCTTTATCTTTCGCGGCCTCGTAACCGCCAGCGTGTATACGTTGCTACGGTTAAATACGTCCACGTGAATACACACGCGCGCACGTCCAGCCCGACAGACCGTAATGCGGCCCGAGATCCACGAAGGAATTCGAGTCTGGGAAGAACACCGGGAGAAACTTTATGAAATGCTCTGATACTAATTTACATTCGAATGCAACGCGTGCCTTGCTCTGTCTCCCGAGTTAATAGAGTGGCGTGGTCTCCTTGGAGCATGCTCACCAGAGATGCGCTCAGTTTTATTTGTTTCGATCGAAGGATTTTCAAATTGATGATCCTCGGGGGCGAGAGCGATTTCGGCGCTGAATGCTCTGAATTCAAAGCGTTTCGAATCACAAGGGCTTTGAAATCAGTACGATTTCGATACAAAGCCCTTGGAATTCGGAGGGTTTCGAATTCAACGCACCCAGAATTTGAAGAGCATCGAATTCGGTATGATTTGAATTCGGCGCGGTTTGAAGTATTGCGAATTTCTCGAATTCAAATCACCAATAGTTAATACCGAAAGCTCAACGTATTCAAAGCGCAACAAATGGAAGAATATGCTATGGGTTGCTGTAGCTATTTTAAATTCATTCAATACGGGGGGGGGGGGGGAGCTGAATATGCCCGGGCGACGTCGCTGGTATGCGACTGGAATCCATTTCGTGAACGGTAGCCGATCCGTTCGATGTTAAATGAAAGAACGAAGGACATAACACGTGGAAAGGCCACATGGCGTCCGTTCAGTGATTTGTGATGCGCGGACGTTGGTAACAGCCACCCAAGAAGTTTTTCGGTTCTTGGTTAATAGCATGAGATACTGGGCTAAGGAACCTTTAAAAGTTTCTGTCCCAGGAGATAAGAGGGTCGCTAGAGGGATTCCTCTGTTTTCGAGAAGTTTATCAAACTTCGTTCATTCGATTTACACGGAATAGAAATTGCTTTATCAATCTTCGTTAATGCACTGTTTCCGCTAAATCTACATAGCACTCAGAGATACGTTCCTTATTGTTCATTCAAGTTCTGTGCTGATCAATCATTCTATCATATTTCACAATTATTTATTCCATCCTGTGCACACGGCTCGTAACGACATTATATTACCACCAACACTGAATGTTACATTCGCGTAATTATTGAATTTCCTTGTTACCTAAGTAACGATCAAACTACCTCGACTCGGCGCACATATGTAGCATTCTAACACATAGCGGATGCTAACAATACGTTCGCTGTTACAAAAGAAGCAGTAATTATTTTTATCCCGTGGAAATAGAATTTCACTCCAAAGCATCATAGTACGCTGTCGGGTAGAGGATCGCGGGAGAATTGCTTCGCCAAGAATTCGGAACATTTTGAATTCGGTGCGTTTTGAATTCGGAGTGTTTTAAATTCGGCGCCCTTTGAATTCCAAGTGCCGAGTATGCTGTGCTCTTCAAATTCTGCATACGAAGACTACCAAATCGATAATTTCATTTTTTTTTTTTTCATCCGAAAGCACTCGGATCCGTAGCGTTGGTTCGCATCGAGCGTCTCGAAGCCGAGCAAGTTTAACGAGTGTTTATCGTCCGCATCTTTCACAATGCGATCCGAGATTACGCGTTCGCTCTCGATCGACGGCCGTCGCCGAAGCGCGAAAGTATCGTCTGCTTTGTATCATTAGCCGATTCGCTGGGTCGTGAGAACGCGAGCGACCATTGGCCTCTAGAGGCTCGTCTGCCCTCGTTCGAGAGCCTGAAATCCTCTTCGCGGCTGCTCGCTCTATCAACAAAGCCTGACACTTTCTCATACAGTTTACCGGGACTTTTCAGGTCTCGGCTCGGCTCGGCTTCGCTCCGGTAATGGTATGCACGAGCGAGTCAGTTACCGAGGTCGTTTCCGTGTCCTCAAGAAGGAATTTCGAGATCTCGCATCAGCTCGCGCGACTCTTACAGGCCGCGCCGAGCCGCGTGCATGACGGAATTTAATTCCGTATAACGCGGCGCCCGTTGTAAAAACCCCTGCGACGACAATGGCCGCCTTTCTAATTGTCCTTCTCCGCCACATGTTACACAAACGCCGCCGGGTAATAGTATTTTTTCATTTCGCATGGCGCACGCAAATTGTAACTCATGCGCGCCCTACAATTGCGTAATGTTATTTACGCTTGCGGAGCGCCGCAACGATCGTTAAACTTTCCTCGAATTCCTTGTCCTCGAAATGCTGGACTGCTGAAATTAACTTTGGCGCGATCTACGATCTCTACAATTTATATCTGGGCGTCGACTTCGCTTCGAGTTATTTAAAAAAAGCACCATGCCGAGGACCTCCGTTTTTGGGGAGAAAACGGTCGTCCTGCTGTGGTGGATACATGTTTATGTACAGGGAATGTGGAACACCGATTATTGTACAGAATAATTTAATTTTTTCGGGCAACCTCATCCTCATTTTTACAATACATTAATATTTGGCACAGTTACCGTATGCGAATCTGGATTAAATTGCTTTCATTCCAAGTTTAATCGGCAGGTCTGGAGAACAGACCCGCCAATTGTCAACGAAGCGATTCGAACGTCCAACTAGATCGTCGATTAGAGTGTTACAGTCTGCGACCTGATACAGTCGGCATTTTCGAATTAATGAAAATGAAAGAATTTGACTAACGCGATAAAAGCGTGACAAAGACGTATGCCGAGTTTCAGATTAATGAATTTTATTTGTTCGTTTCGCAGAAAATGTGAAAAATCCGATAGCTTTTAATAAGAAGGAAAAGTGCGGTATCGCATTTTGGCGCGCTCTGGTGCGTTCAACTATTCACCGGTGGATTATTTCACGGACGAATTCAGCGGCGAAGTGTATCAGTGGTAGCGTCAGAGTCTGGTGCCTCGAATTCCGGGAGTCTTATTACACGGAGGGGCCAATCCAGCGGCGCGCAAACTATCGTCGACGCCGATCATTAAATGCGAATTAACGATACAGCGTATTGTGCGGGGCTCGCGCATCTCCCCATCGGCGGTTCTATCCGCGGCCGAACGATGATTAGCGGCGGATTACGTGTACAGTGACGTCGGAATGTAATGCGCAGTCCATTGAATGGGCCAGGCAGGCCGCCGACTAATTTGAATCGAAACCGCGAAAAAGGATCCCCAAGTTGGCTGGTGGTGGAAGGAGGAGAGGGCCCGGCAGGATTTTGCAAGCCGAAGCCAATTTTTGATTTAATACGAGGACAGACGTACAGACCCGGGACCACGGCGTGATATGATCCAGTGATGCCTACCTACCTACCAATATCACTTTGACGCTCTCTCTCTCTCGTCCTCGTTACGCGAAATTGTGTTCCACACAATGGATATGTATTTCCATCGGGACGCTGCCGCTGCAACGATACACAACCAGCCGTTCCGAAAACGCACGGACCTTGGGTACCTGCGGGATAATGACGAATTTCGAAAGGATCCGCTTCCGGGGGTAATGATCGCCGAGCCTCCGGGATATTAATATTTCGCGATACACCGCCGGTGGTCGTTTAAGCATTAATGGTCCCGAGGTGTAAAAAGTTGATTCGCCGCCCCGCGCGAATTCCGATGCAAGTTGTTAATCGCTGCGCGCAACCCCTGATCACTGTTATTCTGCCGCTAACCCGCGCCAACAACGTCCGCCATGACGAATTTGAAACAAAAACGTCACGCTTAATATTCGAACTATGGCAAAAAAAATTAATTAATTTCGGGGGCGAAGTATTTTTTCGTGCCTCGACGTCGTTACAAATTACCGCGTTGTTTCTACACCAATCTTCCACTTTTTTTTTTAAACTTGTAGTCGCATTTTCAATAAAAATTGCAGAGGTCTATTACCCTTCTTAGAAGCAGCAGCATTAACCCATTTTTGCTTTGCGCTTCGAGTCGATAAATTATGTTTCACTTATAACGTCTTGGCCAGCAGACCAAGCGCTTAAAGTTAATCGGTGAAACATTGCCTCATGGAAATTTGAAACATTAAATTTATTTAATTTTTATTATTCCATCCCGACCACTCAAATACCGTAACCAGAAAATTAGTTCACACGGCTATATTCCGAGTAATATACGACACAAATTAATTTATAACATCGCTTCTTCTTGACGGGAAGAAGCGCATTCTGCAACACAAGAATCAAAGGTTTGCACCGTATTTAAAAGAAGAAAACGAGTGCGGTTTCACCCCGAGGAGAGAACGAGGGTTAAAAATGTTCTCGGGCCGACGATCTCTCAAGCCCAGTGAATTTGTTTTACGCAGGGCCATTAATGTTGCTCAACGCTCATTAGCCGACCTGAGAAACGTGTGTGCCCCGCTCAATTTTTCCCCGAAACCGGTCAGGATTCATCCTCACAAATTTTCGTCGGGGCACGATTACCGGGAAAGATTTATTATGAGTCACGTGTGTGTTCCGTTAAGGACGAAAACCACCGGACCGGTTGGCATCTCTCCTCTCTCCTCTCTCCTCTCTCCTCTCTCATTCTTTCTCTTCCGCTTATTTGCGTGTACACGGAGCTCAAAACAGAGTAGCATTGACGACGATGCGTGGCTCGCGAGCAACGGTAATACAAGCTGTAAGAATGGCCGCCTTGTTCGTTGTTGCTTTCCCGTCAGCAACAGGATCGACGGGTGGCGTCCAGGTACGCTAATCGTCATCGGGAATTGCCCCCGCGGCCGCCTCTCTCATTGTCCTAATTTTCGGCGCTGCTTCGGGCCACGGTAACGTCATTCATCAACATCCACTTGGAAGAAATACCCTCCGGGTCGAGTGGATGTGAGGGATGGCTCGTTTCTGAACGAATTCACGCCCTCTGACAAATGAACAAAAAGCTGCGGGTATTACCGGGCCATGCTGCGCAATTATGGGACGCTGGGCCTCGGTAGTCATCATCGGACGAGTTCCTTCGAGAGTGTCAATGCGAGCTCGATTCGAATACCTATTTGAAAATAACGCGTACCCGTCGGACACGCGCTGCACAATTTTATTCAATTAAAGCACTGAAACAGCCGACGCTTCGGGTAATTGGAACGATCCCAGCGGGCCGGTTATTTTTCTACAATGTGTTTGATTACTTTTCCGTCCGTCGATAATTTGCGTTCATGATTGATACAAATTTAATTTATACAATTCGACTGGCACCGTTCAAAGAGAGAAATCAAGTAATATTCCATATCTTTCGCACGAATAGTATCGGTACATTGAAAACAACATCGAGCGATGTACTGGTCCAGTCGATATTTTGTAATTTACCGAAGGTTTACAGTCACAAAAGTTTTGTAAACAAAGATTTGAGCGGAATTTTATAAGATTTGAGAGAACAAAAGCTTATACTCGGCATAGTTTGCACCTAGACGTTGAATCAAGTTATTACGTCTACACTCCTCGGCGTCCGAGGCCTCTCACGAGATACAGTCGAGTCGGAAAGTAAGTTAACATTTGGTGATATGTAGGCAATGAATATGATGAATAAAATCAAGTTATTGTATTGTTTTTATTTAGGAGGTGTAAGGAAATAAACAAATATGTTAGTAAAACATATATTATCATTATTAAAGATTAAAGACATGTCATATTCATTTGCCTGCATATACCAGTCGTTAACTTACTTTCCGACTCGACTGTATGTATACCCCGCGGTAGTGGGGATAATTCCGCGACGTTTATCGTCCATGCCTTGGCGACATATATAGAGAAATCACGTTATAAATATTGCTGTGAGCAAGGCACTGTAACATTCGTTACGAATAGACAGTTGACACGCACGACCCGAGCACAATCGCGAATGCACCTGCGTCTTCAGCGACCGCTTTCTAATCGAAAGGAGACAAAAATGGTGGCATCGAGGGTTCACAGGCGAACAACTAAATCCACGTCGTCTTCGATGAAAAGGGCGACGTGCCCAGCAGGATATCGGCTTCGCTGGGAGCCGTGCGGCGTGGCGGATCCGCAAAAACCATCGTCATTTTTATCTCATTAAAATCTGCTCGCGGGTGAAAGTTTCTCGTGGACGAGAGGGCTCGGTGGCTCGTTGGACTAGCAAGTTAGCAACGCGGCCTGGTCGCGATGGGTCCCGCGATCGTAAATCCTGTCGGCCGTGTTAGCGGCTCGGTGTACACACGCAGGTACGTACATTATACATAAAGGGGCATAGTAAGTCACCCGGCCAAGAGTATTTCCTCCGTGTGTGCTTAGAAGAGCGAGAGTAACGCGGCGAACGGCAGGAAGAGAGACGCGGCGGTAAAGGGGAGAAAAGGAGACAGAACAAGATGGAGAAAGAGAGACGCGAAGGCAAAGGGGGAAAGAGAAAATGATAGAGAGAGAGAGAGATACAGAGTGGAATGGAGAGGAAAACGCAGGGATGGTGGGGGTGAGTCACGTCGCGCGGAGGCCACGGACTCATTGATCATTTCGATCACTTATGCTAATCTCTGCGGGGAAACTGGTTTGGATGCCATTCGAAGTAATTATTTCACACTCGCAAAGTGGCTGTTATTAGTAGCCGTACCCATGGCTGATAGAGAGGGAACACGCGCGCGCGCGAGCTCGCCTAAGCTTCGCAGGAAAAGGGGTGAGACCACCGGTGGGTACGTACCTGGCGTGCACCGCCTGCACACGGGGTGTCTCGTAATCAGAGATCGATGTTACCGATACCGGTATCGTTAGCCGGCCAAGTATTATGCAAAAACCGATTAACCCAGTTCGTTAACTCGATAGCGCTTCGCCAGATAGTGTCTTTATTACGACGGTCGCGGCGAGCCGGCTTTGTCTATCCGACACTTTTATGCCTACTTGTGTCACGCGAATATTCATTCGCTCCGTAAGGCGAGATTGTTACTTAAAACCTGTTTCGTTATTGCTGCGGCGAGCGTGGCCTTACCGGTGTACCTTTAACCCGCGGAAAATGAACGGGTCCGACCATTTTAGACTTTATTCTTCTAGATCCTTGCTTATCGATATTTTTAAAGCCTTTCGCGATTGTTCGTATTCTTACTGGACTTGACCGAGCAGCTGCTAATTTTAGCTAACGAAGCAGAACTTACTTGTAAACGTTAAAACATGCTGAAACACTTTCTGGTCAATCTAATATTTTTACTTTCCGATACGATCTCCTCGGACTTCGATATAATTTACGATGGTCATCTTTCTTGAAATCATGCGATTACATGTTAGATATTGTCGACGTCCATGCAGACAAGTTTCGGACCTTTCAGATCGCCCTACTTCTTTTATAGCGTATTGTAATCGCTATGATAGGGCGATCTATCGACGGCACAGCTCGTGAAGGCAATAACAACACTCGGCCCCTAAGTGTTGGCGTAATTGATAAGGCGTCAGAATGCATCGCATCACCGAAAGTAACGACGTATTCCGGATCATTAAGTTGAGGCGTTGGGGCGAAGTATCGAAGGTACCCCCTGTGCCCAATCAATCTCCCTTCTCCCAGAGGAAATGAGACTGAGAGCTAGCTTTCTTTTTCGTCGATGTAATTTTCATTTTGTTCCTCTCGCTCCAGGATACAGGGACGCAACTATGAATCTTTCGGCGTTAATGTCGTTATGCGGGCAAAGAACAGGGGATTTCCAAGCGAAACGAATTTTTCGGGGACATTGCGCGCGTTACCGGTCGATTGGAAATCGATTTTGATCGCAAAAAGGGTAGCATCGTTCAAAGAACGGTAATGGATAATGCGCGGAAAGAATATCCTATCGCGCATTGCGCGTGCACCGGTCAAACGTCATCTTTGAATTTTCGATGAAATATAATAACATTGCGTGGCCGTTCTATGAATATCGTAATCATGGAATTACGAAAGTTCCTGCGCAGCGTGCATTAAAATGATTTTAACGGAGCGATCGCATGGCAGCGTATCGAAACGCGACCGATATGGAAAAATGAGTTGAAGGGTCGCGCAGAAATTTTCGATATGATAACGCTGATGCATCGAAATACGATTAAAACTTTGATAGGTCTCAGAGTTTCCGAATTTCAGAGTCGGGAACAAGTCGGTGAGAGGATAATCAATGGCGTCGATCAATTAACGCTTTCTCCAGTGGAAGCGTCTCCGTGGTTTCACATTATTCTTTGACCGAACAACCGCGAGAGGGATTATTATAGAAATCGTGAACGATTAATCACCGATTTGGGTGGACCGTGAAATGAACGTCCGTTGAGTAAGTGTTCATAATTTTGAATCGAACGAGACCGTTTCCGTTCTTCATAGTCGCAGAAATTCGGTCGGAGGGGTTCTTAACGACAGTCGCCGTGTAGTTTCGCCGGTGTCGGCGGGGATCGTGGAAGAAAAATACGGCGATCGACACCGCGGACACCGCGGATGATTTAACGACTCTCTCGAAATTTCGATCGGATCTCCTCTCGGGTTCGAAGCGGAACGAGAAACGAGTCGAGGCCGAGGAACCACGCTCGCGAAAGAGAAGGAGAACCGGCGCGGCACGGCGCGCGGAACGGATAGTCGCGTGTTCCGATGATTTACGAATCGGACTCTCGCGTATGAATCATGCGCGGCGTAATAAAGAAATGACGAGGGACTATGTATTACACTGCAAAGGTTTTTCGGCTTTGAAGAGCTCCGGGAACGAGCGATACGGTCGCCGCGATGGACGCGCACCGCTTCGAGTCGAGCCGAGCCGAGCCGAGCCGAGCCGAGTCGTTCGACCGGTATTCGAATTTGCGCGGTGAAAAATGGCCCATCGGAATGGGCGTGTTTCAATCGCATATCGCGAACCACGCGGCGGATGATTACTGATTAGAAGGTATGGTGGTTGCGCCGCTTTGCCAGAATATTTTTTCACCCGGCCCCACCTTTGCACTTTTTATTTCTCCGAGGGTGAGGTCGGCTTTTGCAGAATGTACTTCGCGAAATTGTTTTATGGCGATCTGGTAATCAGATTCAATTTCTCATTACACGTTGGTATTTTCTACGATTGTACAGAATAATTCCCTGTCCTATCTTCCTGTTTTTGATTTCTTTCAGGAATGGAGCGAACTTTCATACCGGTACGTACTTTGCGAGATTGTTCTATCCTAGCGATCAACTTTGATTACCGATTAGAAGCTATGGTGGTCGTGGCACACTGCCAGAATATTTTTCCACCCGGTGCTGCCTTTGTGCATTTTATTTCGATGGGGGTCGGCGCCAGCTTTCACATCGGAATGTACATTTCAAAATTGTTTAGGTAGAAATTTTTACCAGATTTCCATTTCTATTTCTTTTAGAAATCATTACTTGGTAGCATATTACGTTCGAACCCATTACTTCCAAGTAGCCTGTGTCGAATGAATATTAACAGCACGCGAAATGGGCAATAAATATACTAATCCATTATGCTCGTCGTAAAATTAACATTCAGACGTCCGTATTAATTTCTGTAATGATACGTATAATCTGCGATCTTATAATTAAAATCGATTCAATTCGTACCATATAGGATATTGCTATTTCTTCGTTAAGTGTTAACGCAGGAACTGAGTAGACATTAAGATTGCGGTCAGTCGAGGGAGGCCGCTTGGGAATTTCTCAACATCCGCGGAAGAATTGACGTTGCCCTCGAATTTCACTTTATAAGCGGTAATCACGTATTCATTACTAGTATACCGACAGCTTATTATACTACAATGTTTTATTCAGATTTCCCATTACACGTCTGTGCACACCGGGGCAGAATATTTTGCAATAGTGTACCTACTTCGCTTAATGAGATCGAGTCAACATCTTGGTCGACAAAATTATGAAAGAATCCAATGAAAATTAAAAATGTTCAACGAAAATGAAAATTGAGATTGTCCGAAATAATTGCAAGACGCCGAAGTCACCTAGACGTACTTTTCTTAATAATTCTAATGATTTACAAATGATAAAATAATATTCTACTGTTTCGCGTTCAGTGCATTTTTGCAATACATTTAAAAAATAATAAATCTTACAACGCAAAGCAATCGATTGGCAGCATCCGAAAAAATAAAATGGTTGAATTCTCACGGTGAGGAACGTTTGAGCGATGTAGGGTGCAACGATACGAAAAATCGTCGCGTTTTCCGCTGTGACGTCGAAACGGGAGACTCCAGGGGGGGGGGGAAGGGCCATTTAATTGTCCCCTGATATCGGTCTAATATTCCCGCGCGGCGAGGAAACTGGGATGAGGGAACGGCGAAACGTTCCCCGGAGCGTTACTGGCGCGTTTCCACGAGACAAAGCTATCTCGTGTCTATGCCCATATACCGACACAGGCCACGGTAGGTATTCGTATTTGTATACAATAGGGCATCATAATACGTAATCTGCCTAACGTATTCGCGGCCGGAGCTACCTGAACATCTCCCACGTTCGAGGCGTACGTGCTGCGCGCTCTCTCTCCGCCCTCTTCCCCCCCCCCTCGCCCTTTTCATTCTTTCTTTCTTTCTTTCCTCTTCACACTTGTTCGCACGTAGAGAGGCGCGCACGAAGACAAGGCTGCCGACCTTACGCACTTCGGCCACGTGTGAAACAAGCCTCGCCCCGTCGGAGCCAGTACCCATGGACCTCTGCGGTTCCCGATCGGACCCGATTCCATTTATAATTTGCAGAACCCACCGCAAATCAGACACCTCTGACCGCCAATATGTAAATTTCATTGGGCTCTTATTACTTATGCGCCCTGAAACATCGGTACACAAAATTGGCGTGCCTAACTTCATTACGACGTCTTCGTGGCAATCTGATATTTTCGAATAGAGTTGAACGAAACATCTAACGCAAGACATTTATTTTTGTTTCATTAAAAAAAAAAAAAATAATAATACAAGCTTCCAGCAGATCTAAACTGATGGCTCCGGTATGCTTGAGGCAAGAGGAACGCGGTCGAATAAAATGTTCAACTTAATGTTAAATTTAAACTTTAAATTCTACTTCTTACTAAATTGTTCGATAACAGTTTGAATCACAAACTCCAAGCATATGGTCTAATATTTTCTTTCAGGACTGTTATTTACAATACAATTTTTAAACTCGTTTTTAGCGCAGCCCAATCATCGAGAATCATATTAATAGACTTCCTGTTAGCAGTGGTTTCTGGGTGTCTAAAGTCGAAGGTGCTAAATATTCCAAGGAACACAGCACTGTTAGAAAAGAACGTTTGTCTAATAACTCAGGTCAATTTAGTGCGTGAATTTCGCGTATGTACGACAGGATTCATAAATATTCCGTTCAGCACCCGAGAAAGTGTCTCCTGATTGTCCGACGTCGAACATGCCCATAAAAACAGTGGCTACCGACACCATATTCCACGGGCATAAATTAGGCTTATTAAAAACCGTCGGAACAGGTACCGCGGTATACAACAATGGTTCGAATGTTCCCGGGAAAGTTCGCTGACATAATACGCGCAAAAATGAAGGCCGGGTGTACCATAACTCGCGGCTACGTCCATATGTAGCCTCCAGCAGCCAAGTTTCTCTTCATTACATTGATTCTCCTAGAGCCGCTATCGCCTCATTACGGAGACCGAGTTATGTACACCGTCGAACGTAAATAAATTATTAGATTGCGGAACTTTATGCATTTATGGCGTGTATGCAAATGCGCGAAATACAAGGAGAGTGCGTGTGCATTAACGGAAAGTGTTATACGAGAAATCTGTTAATCGAGGGAACTCTCGTTCGTTTATACGATAGTTGGCTAATCCTTACATTCTTAAAGAGAAAAATTTTACAGGTACTGAGAGTTAATCCTTAATTGGTATATTCGGATCTCGCATGACCATAACAAATATTTCGTTGTTGGAAATATCAAGATTTTTGAATCTTAAATAAATTACTGGCTATCGGTAAGACCAAAATGCATGGCTTATGAATTATCATTGATCCGGCGATGATTTCGCGATTGCAATCAGGGCCCGATGTTTCGACGCGGGAAACGCAGGAGTTTGAATTTCCGTGGCGTTAGATCTGGTTTCCCGTGACACGGCTCCTGGCGAGGACACGCGGCGGGGTACGAAATGAAACGGGCCGCGGAATAATATCATTGAAATGCGGCTTATAAATATTGCAAAACGTGAGCACGGCTGCCGTGGCCCCTCAGCGGCCGCAGCTGATCCAAGCACCGATGAACCGCTCGCCCTTTTATCTTTTCTTTACGCTGCATTACAAATGCACCTCCTCCGGCCAAATCACGAAACCGCACCGGGACGTCGCGTCGTCGTCCTCGTCGTCCTCCACCTCCTTCTACTGCCCGTCGTCGGTTTCGTGCGACTCCTTTCACAGTTAGCATGATTTTCGCGTTACTGTCAACATTGTGGCGGGAAACCGCTTATTTATGTAATGATATTCGGAGGAAATAATCCATTGTGAAAGTCTCCTCGCTGGGAGCCGGCGAAAATGGAGCGTCGAACATTCACGACTGCCTGACAAGCGAATCGATGCAATTTCGGTATGATGCAGTCCATGACAAGATTATTTTTGCATCTGCAATCATCCGCTATAAAATGTGTAGAAAGGTAATTTCACGTTAGCAAATTTTGCTCACAAATATTTTGTGACAAATGAACTAGAACTATACTAAAATCTTGGTTAAGGTACGCAACACGATTGAGCAACTAAAATATAACTCTGGAAGCTCGTTAAAATTGACACTTGCGGAGAAAACAAGCAAGAGTCACTGTTTTCTATAATAAATGCCGATAACACAAGTACAATTCCCCCATAGAGTTCACAGCCGGGAGAAAGTCGCCGTCGAAAGTAGGCAAAAACGTCTATAAATTCTGAATAGCGTGGATCATTAACGAAGCAACCAGCATCGGCGAGGAAGTCACAAAACGGTGCATTACCACTCCTGCAATCGTTCGCGAGCGACTTGGATAAAAGGAAATGACGAAGATCCATTCCGGCGAAAAAACTGTCGATAACGGCACACGCTTGCTTTGTAATTAAAGAAACGGTAAATCGATGGCTGCAGAAGACGCAACTTGCGGATCTTCTCAGCGAGATTATAAGAATTTTCCGTCGCCGTTGATAAAGCAACCCGTGGAAATCGTGGAATCCCTCTGGTTCGATCGACGAAACGCCTCTGAATGGTCGAAAAATATTCTTCCTGGGCGTGCATAAATTTCGCGAGCGTAGCCGGCATGGCAGCGTCGTAAATCTCGCGATCGACGAACCAATCGGCTAAATGGACGGGTGAAATACAACGGGGTCTTTCCATTAAAGAGGAAGAAATGATAAAGCCGCTTTATCGTTCGCGGCGCTGCTCGTTAATGGGCCTCTGTTTACCTTCGCGTATTTATTAGCGGCCGCGTAATATAATGCCAATTAAAAACGTGCGGCGGGAAAGTAATAAAACGAGCTCGGCCGAAGCGTTCGCGAATTAATCGCGGTAACGAAGTCGTGATTTTCGGGGTTGCAGTCGCCCTCGGAATCCGAGCAAGCGTCTCTCGCGAATACATATGATTCGAGATCTCACGGGATCGAGTTTACGTAACGAGCCTCATCCTTGGGCCTGCCTGTTGTGATATCACGCGGGAATGGGGGGGGGGGATCTTGAGGTTTGCGGGCACCTTCGAAAAACTAATCCCTGCTTAGGGTCTCTAGGATCGGCTTAGAAGCGGCGAGAAGAAGCAGAGCCGCGAGCAGCGTCCGTCCGGTAGCTCGGCGTTCAAGTTCATTCTCGACTCTTAACCTCGTTGTTGTCACACGGCTACAGGATCGTAAAACGGTATGGAAACGCGGCCCCGTTCTCGCTGAGAAGCGGACAGAGACGGCCGGACCCGATTGTGCCGAGGGTGGAACGAGGAACGAGCGACCCGAAGGAATTCGAAATGAAGTTCGCCTTTACGATCGAGTATATTTCATACGTCGCCTCGGAAGCCGATTAGTGGAAATAACTTAATTCACGGATTCGAGGCCGTTGTATGTTAAAGCCGGCCGAGAAACCCGGGGCGGGGGAAGGAAGCCCGGTTTGTTCCTCTCCCGTAATTCGTGCCACGTTTAGAGACTTATTTATGGTGTACGGAGCCTGCCGACGCAATACTTGGTCAATCGTATTTTATTAGTCGAGGCCCCCTCGGCTCGACCGGTCGATAAACTCGAATTATTCCTCTCTTGCCCCGCCGCTTTTCTTTTTTCTTTTTCTACCGGCCTTTTTGGCCAGACAGCGACCACAGTCCACGGACTCGTGTTTCAATTACCGTCGTCAAATGCGTTATTAATGTGGTCCCCGAGATTTTCTGCGTATCCGCGGATTACTTCGTTATGGAAACCTCTGTTATGCAAAGTCCCATGAAAAACTTGTTTCACAACCAGGGAATTTAGATTTGATTCGCTTCCACGCGAACTTTGTAATCCCACGAAAATTACGTTTGGCCCGAATCAAGTAATCTATTTGATTACCCATTGTGCCATCTTTTTGTTTTATTTACTAACCAATTTAAACCATTTTATTTCTCTTATTTCCTAAACAGAATCTATCATTGACTTCATTATACTCTCTTGAAAAAAGTAACTTTCGTATGTAGGAGAACGATCTTCTCTCGAGAGATAGAGATCATATCTGTTTACACGCAGATATTTTTATTTACAGACAATTCGAATATCCGACGGAAATAGTTGAAGAATTTTAATTCTATTTTTCAAGTTCTATCCTGTTGGACAATTAACCCTCGATAATCGATATATTTCCTTTTTCTATTTCAAACAAAGTAGCACAATTTAGGAGATGTGTGAAAAAATTCAACTCGCTTATGTCTTTGATAACTATAACTAGCAACGTTGATAGGCGGTCGGAGCACTTTCGCGTTGCACCGTGAATCCCATTCTCGCGGCCCGTAAACCGAACCAGGAAGGGTTTCTCACGGTAAAAAACGGCCCCAAGAGCGTTTCGTGACGGATATTTCGGACGTATCGATTCTTGCCAGCTAGTTTCGTTGGGAAGGCAACTCCGCCTGGATACTACCCGCCTCCATTTCGCCCGAGCTGAATGGAAACGACGTGGAGGAAGATAATCACTCGTGACCATGTTATTAATTCTTACGATAATCGTTTTCCAGGAACGATTAGGCAGCAACGAGCGCCCGAAGGTGTTGAACGCGGTATCGACGATCACACCTTAAAAACATCGCGTTCCTTTTTCTGTTTCGGTACCGGAAGCGATGACTTTTTAGTCGGACGTGCTTCGAATATCGCTGCACGAGATACCTTCTGCAAATCGAACCCGAAAGACTATTTATGAGCTTCTGGCAAGACTATATTGTAATTCGCTGACGATAAGTATCGATTTTGACATGTAAAGAGAGTAATTTTCATCACGTTCCATGCCAAGTTATTTTTGCTCCACTTTTCATTCAAACGTTTGATGTTCCAATTACAGCCTGATACATTATCGTAAACTGTTTCATTCTATTATCGAAATTAACTTGTAGGTACATACCAGCTTTCGCATCGTGTACTTTTTTATTCTTCAGGCTTAAACGTGCTCGTAGAATCACACGAGTCGCTGCACATGGTACGAAACCAGTTAACATTCCACACAGAGTAAGCTCCTGGGAATTGACAAGGTACACGGACAATCTGCAATCTCTTTTCGGCAAGAAAGCGCAATTTGCTAACGGTGTTCGAACGGTCGATCGGGTCGGCGCGGCATTCAATCATCGGGGATGAATTATTGTTTCGTCCCGCATTCAGAGCAACTCGTTCCCGTCTGAATAGGCAACAAGTGTTCCCGTCGTCCATTTCTCACCCCAAATTTTTCGCCCCGGCCATTCCAGGCAGGTAGCGAACCGCGACGCGTGAAAACGCTTCGCCGCGGGACCGCTTCGCGCGGTCATCCGGGATTACCTCGTTACGTTAACGAAGCGGCCGCTCAACCTTGACATCATTAGCCGATTGTTCATCTAAGTCCAGTTGGTATTGGCCCGAGAATTTATCTTCCGCGCGCAAGATGTATCGTTCGCCTCTTCCCGGAGCCGTGGCGCGTCTATCATCCGAAGCCGCCGCGGGGATACCGAAAGAAGACGAAGAAGGACGCGTGTCGAGCCTCGGCGGAACAGAGCGAGACAGAGACGGAGAAAGAGAGAGAGAGAGAGAGAGAGAGAGGGAGGGAGGGGGGAAGAGAAAGAAAGAAAGAGAGAAGGTACCGTAACGAGATAGAGGAAGGAGAAAGACGAAAGAGACGGTTGCGAGGGAGAGAGTGTTTCGTTGATCGATCCCGAGATTCCGTGGATACGAGGCGCGATCATCCGCGCGAGCCACGTCCGTTGATTGGTTGGACGAATAATCGAGCCGGTCGGCCAATAAGGGACGTATTTATACCTCTGACGAGGAGAAGACGAGAACGGATTGATGGACAGGTCGGTCGAACCCACGGCCACGCCGTGGTACTAATGAATCCGATTGATCCCGGTGAATCGTATTGTTAATGAATTATATATCGCACCTACCCCGAACGATCTATGCCCCGTTCGCTGGAGGTTTCACGGGTTAGACCGGTATCCATCTCTGTCCGTTCCCCTTCTGTTCTCCCTTGACCCAGACTGATCACTGGATGGGTCCGACGGGCTGCCTCCCTGTCGCGAAATCGTTTCGGAGTACATGTTCCACGGGGAACACAGTCCGCAACTAATCTTTCATTTGCTGCGGATCCGTCGAGGGCTAGCTCCTTTAACCCTTGCCCTCCTTTGTTGGACGGATCGCGAGCTATTGACTTTTCCCACGAAATCAGTCCTCCATCTTGCCACAATCGAGACGCTGATGCAAAGGGTACGATTGCAATCTTTATTTCTTTTTCTCTCTGTCCTCTTTATTCCACGTTACACAATGAATTCCTGTTCTGTTGTAATATTCCGTTGTATCCAAAAATATGTCATTGCAATTTTAACCCAAACGTTCAATCTAGACTTCAACTTTTCACGAGCAAGTTCAAATCATCATTAGCTATTTGTATTAGGTCCGATATAAGGTTCAACGTTAATCTCAAAGAAGTAGATATAAGAATATTGTTAAAAAATTGATGCATAAGGGTTTGAATGGATTTATTAATTTTAATAGCAATCTTAAAGATATGAAAAATCCAACGCTTTTAATTGTCTAATCTACTAGACTCCAATCTGCTAGCACTCTTTGCAAGATCCACTTAAAATGCAGCATAGAGAGCTAGATGATCCTGTTAGTGCCTATACCAAGCTCCGCATTTCATGCGGCACAGCCTAGAAAGAGAACATAGCTCGCGCAGCTGTTAATCACGGTAAATTTTCTCTAGGATCACGCGGCCGGCATCGGTTTTAACAGAATCTCGGCCAGACTGAAAAGCAGGGAGCAAGAACAGGGGTGGTTATGTGCCGCGAGGTGCCGCAGCCTCGTCGAAGATGCGTCGAACCGGGATGAAAAGCGAATCGGTGTAGTAAAAACGCGCAGGTGGGAGGATTAGTCCGTGGCAGGGAAAATGGCCGGCGCCGTTGAATGTATTTGGATTTCGTCCAGACGTAATACTTGTGCTCTCGTGTAATGCCCATCGGGCCGTGTGCTACCCTCGGAGCCGAGCCATCCAACCAACGGACGAACGAACGAACCAACCAACCAACCAACCATGCATCCATCCATCCATCCATGCATCCATCCATCCATCCACCCATTCCATCCATATCTCGGCTCGCGGGCCATTCGCACTTTGCCAAGCAATCCTCATTCCCATTTATCACCTCTTCCACGGCTCTCTTCCTTTTCTATCTGTCTGGCCAGGGCCTCTCCCTGTTCTCCTTCTGCGTGTCTCTCTTTTTTTCGCCGAAACCCTTCGACTCCAATTGGTTTCTTTCGCCCCCCCCCTCCCACCTCCCTCGTCATCGCTCTCTCCTCCGAGAATCGCGTCGTTCCTGCTCGCGCAAACACGCGTTCGCCTAACCTCTTCCCTCTTTCTCCGATTCCGTGGCCGCTCCGGACCGGACTCGCGTGTTTTCTTCTTTCTCGGCTACCTCGGGACGGATTGCGATGGAACGAAGGCAGCCGAGCCAGAAAGGAAGGAAGGGCGATCTCTGAAAGCGGCCCTTTCTCCTTCGCCGAGTAGGCAAAGCCACCGCCGAAAACGAGACCCGGCTATCCGAATAGTAGACGAAGCTCGCTCGCTCTCGCACGCTTTATTACACGGCGAACAGACGGCAGACGAACAACCCTACTCGCTACTACTCGCCTCTACCCTCTCCTGTTGTGTATCTTTCGCGGAACCTCTGATAGTTGCACTTCGATCCGTTTAATGGCCGCCCCCGTGAATGCAAACTGCCCGAGAGGAGCCAGCCAGCTCCGTTTCCATCCGGTGGGGGGAAACGATCCTCCTCGACTACGCCGGAGTTGTTAAACAATAAGTTAATCAATCTCTTACCGAGGACCCGAGGAAAGTCTCTTTGCCTGCGTCCGACCGGAGAAACTTCTTCGCGGAGGATCGTGACCGATGCCGATGTAATTTAATTGGGCTCTCTCTCCCCTCCCCCTTCAACTTCTTTCCATTGCTTCAATCTTCTTCGCATCGCCGCGACTTCTCGCGACCATTCGTTTCATGCCTTTGCTCGATTGTGCGTCTACGAGATGCAGCGTGCCCAGACGTTTTCGGATCAAACTTTTAATTACTTTTTGCTGGAAATGTCTACGATTCAAGGAAAACGATTTTTCATCGGCAAAGATGTTCCGCCGGAAGGAAAGTACTTAAGACTGTACCTATAGGTGGGTATTTTATGGCTTTTGAAAATCTGTGGTCCGAGATGATGGTTTCTTAATGAAATTTTCAGTGGCAATGCCATCTTCAATCTTGTGCGAAGAGACTACCTTTGGCAACGTGGTATAACAATTTCATGCGGGATTGTCTATTATTTAACCCTCGTACGAACAATCTTTCGTGCAACTATTTTCGAAGAGCGAGTTTTTCTTTAAATTATCGAATTATCTTTTATTTGAAACTCGTACCGCGATACAATTGGCAATATCGATCCTAAAATATTGAAGAACCATTGTTGAAGCAAGTGTTAATTCTACCGAGGCAACGTCGTCGCTCAATTCCGCTGTAACCTCGTTTAATATATCACTCTAATATGGCATTATTCCCGGGGCCTTCCGCAATAATCACAGTCGATTATTGTCATGCCGGCCACCTACCGAGTATTAATAAAGCCGAAGAAAGGTGGCAGCAGGTCGCCACGTTAACCCCGACTGCGCGGCTTGACATAGAGGAATCGAGATTTCGGGCTGTCCGAGCCACCATCGCGTCGGTGGCTGACCCTACCGTAGTGTATCCATGGGGGTAGAGGCTGGGCTCTTTGTCGGGGTCCTTTAGGATCTACGAGGATCCTTCCAGGAAGGCACGAACGAAAGAAAGAATCTTATCTTTTGCGATCGCCGCGTCAGGCCGGCAATCAATACTCTAACTCAATAATGGCTCCGCAGTAGTCTTTGACGTTTTATTACTGTTATTATTTATTGTTAATTCGAGTTCTCCTGGCCGCCTTTGTTATCCAGAACAGGTGGTATAATAACGGCTCGGTCGAACAAGTAATACGGTCGTAACCGGTTTTTTCACATAGGCTTGGATACTATACTACCCGAGATGTCACGCATAAAAATTCGAATGGAATCGCAATCTTTCGTTCGTGCTTTTCTTTTTGAACAAAATAGAAAGCGTATGTTTATTCGTGTAATCGGGTATGCGTTCGTTTTTTTTTTGTTTTGTTTTTTTTTTCGTTTTATTAATTGAAGACCGTTCGGAGGAATCAGGTGTTCTGGATGCAGATCAAACGTTTCGTTATCCATACGTCGGTGACACGGTCAGTTGACACGTTAATGGAATTGTAAATACAATCGTGCGGTCTATTGTGTGGTTCTACATTATCTGTGTATATTGTCGATTTTACCGTTACAACAGGGTAAACAACAGAGTCTCGTGTTACCATGCGCGGTGCAATCTAAATGCGCATTGCATATGCATCAATCGATATCACACGGCGTTCAATTAATGTTTTATGTTAATGAGGACCGATTATCGTCGTGGATTATGCACGGCACCGGTGACCGACGGCGTTTTGTCATTATTATTAATTATGTCACTGGCCCTACGTCGTGAGAATGAAATAACTTCCTATCGTAAACACGTCGTCGATAATTATTACTTGACCACCTAGGACCCCGAGGGCGATGATTACCAGCGTAGAAGTCTTGTTGAGGATATCAATAAATTAATCGCGCATGCGCGTATATCAATTAGGCGTAGGATGAATCATTAATTCGCGCGGTACTCGCTGTCCTGACCTCATCGTCAGTACTTTGCTCCTTTCCGCCTCTGCCCGAGTTCATTTCCATACACGCAAATCTATTCTCATACGACCGGGAACGATCCAACGATCGTTCGAAATGGCACAGTTTATAGATCCAGTATTTTCGGTCTCATCGAATCCTACAAAATCTACGGAGGGGCAAATAAATTCGGGAAATTAAAGGTCAAGCGGCCGAAACTCGTTTCTTTTCAAGTTACTTTTCAACTAGTAGAAACTTATTCCTCCGAAATCTCTATTTCCGAAGAGCCAACTCAAAACCAAGGAGGAAATAATTGTATTTGTAACTATCGACAGAACCAATTAATTCAGATTATTTAGAATAATGCTAATCATTCTTCATTGGACCAGAAGAAAAATGAATTTTTAATATGATCAAACGACACGATACAGTTTGATTCATCTTCGGTTGGTTAAAATTGAATTGGACAATTTGTTCTTTGCACAAAGATCCGCAGTCCAATAATGAGAAATCATCTTATTAATGTTTTGTACAAATACCTTCGACTGTTTTCACTTTCCGATCAACAAACAGCCACGATTCGGACCGAATACATTTTACCAAGCAGTAAAAACAGAAAACAAGTTTCGCCATCCTTCCCGCACACCGGTCTCTCTCTCTCTCTCTACCAAGTTCGGCTTCCGAAACAATTGTCACAATTACCAGTGCCCGTAACAAAGTCCGTGTTCCCGTGATCAGAAAAAGCCACGCAATCATTGGCGGGCCTCCAGGCCAATTTCTGAAGTTAATCGTCCACTTGATCCGACAAAACCGTGGCCATTGGAAGTCGATCGGAGAATTTCCCGGGCGATTTCCGGACCGTTTTTGCGGAATATTGTTAATCCTGGCCTTTGTCCGGTGTCATTGTCCAGGACGCGGAAGATGGTGCAGCGACGTGTCTATTGTGACCGTCGCGTCGGCCACGTAAGGCGAAACGGCTCGCGACTCGCGCAAAGTGGATTCGCGCGAGCAGAGCAGAGCTCCGCTGCAGTCCGCTCGGCTCCGCACCGCTCCGGCGTGTTACCACTTCGACTCGCCATTGTGATTACGATCCTCGTTCTGCTGGCGCGGCCGAACCGCGAAATTTATCGCCGACGGCGCTCGAATATCCAAGGACGTCGTTCCGCGTCACGTTCACGCCGGGCTTTCGACCTGACGCGAATATCCGCGGAACTTTCTTTGATGCGAGCCAACGCGGAATGAAAGTTCCCGCGATTGTTCCCTAATTGGGAAATCCAACGGGAAGCGGCTCGCAAATGTATGACAATCGTTTTCGAATCGCGCAGCTTTCGGGCTTTCGGAAAAATCTAAATTGATTGCGAAAATAGTTGGCAATTATTCAACGGTCAGCAAGGATTGGTTTTTTAATGGAACTGCGCGCGACTGGACGTTCGAGCTTTTATTGGCTCGCGTAGATACGCAGTATCCAGTCATAAAACCCTTTTTAACAATTCATGCACTCCACGCGCATGGATGTGTGCTCTCTTCTGTGTGATCGTTAGTGTTGAGTGCGTCGCAGGCGACGCGTCGCGCGTCGACCGCTGCGAAGTACGTTTGAGTGCATCTGTTTCGAAGGTTGTTGATCCTGCTGTTTACGAAGGTAAATTAAACGGGAAGTTTTCAAATGTGCATCTTATCAGGCAGCACTGTTATAAAAATTGATTTGCTTGTTAAACATGTGGACAAACAGATTCTCCGGGAAATACCCTCTACAAGACACAAAAGGTTGCATTTCGATTGGTCCGTCCAACGCAGAGTAATAGCTACACACGTATTGATCGAATCGAGTAATCGAAGTCATTTAAAAAACGGCTTAAATTCTTAAAGAAAAGAAATATATCAAATCGTTTCCATGCACAAACAAGAATATTAAAATTTATCCCTTGGAAATCCCAGAAAGACTTTCTATTCAATTCATTGCTTGGTAATTTTGTTTTTGCGTCAAGTTTAATAACCATGATGGGAGAGCGCGAATCATAAACACGGCGCATTGGAAGTGATTATTCCGAGCCGTTGAAACCTTCCGTACGGCGATCAGGGTAAATATCAATGGCTATCCGGAGTATATCTAACTCACACGTTTTTCTACTTGTTAGGAGACGCCACGTAACTCAGCGGGTCGAATTAAATGGGACAGTTCTTGAAGTCCGGTGCATTCGATTCAACGTTCCAATCAGCGAGCAACCGGTCTGGTTCTCTCTCTGCGCGAGCCTAATATACTCGCTGTCCGACTGGTCGCTAATAAAACAGCCGGTGAAAGTTTCCCGAGCAGTTTACTTTCCAGTGACACTCGTAACTTCGACTGGTTCGGTTCGCAATAAATACTGTTTCCTTCAATTTCACCGTGAATCCTCGTCGCTCTACCGGATTCGCCGGGTTTTCCACGAAGACGTCTTCTCATGCGCGAAAGATCCTCGATCGGACACGATCCCCGCTCGATCCTTTTGTGCACGCACGTTTACTTTCTCTCTCTCTCTCTCTCTCTCTCCCTCTTTCGCGAGAGAGGTATCGCGAATCGCCGATGCATACTTGAATTAACGCAAAAGGCGTTGTCAATTTTGCTCCCATCAGACGGGCTTTTGTGCCCGCGTCGAAGACCTCGAAGACCTCAAAGTTCCAGGCGACGTAGGCGTGAAGTTCCAGCCGCTGGACGAGGGACTTCAATGTCCAATCAGCGAACAACCACGGCCGACAACCTCTCTCTCTCCCTCTTTCTCCCCCCCCCCTCTCACCATCACTTTCTCTCTGTGTTCATCTTCGTTCGGTTATAACGTGACATCGAACGCTTATCGCGACGCCAACGGTAAAAGAAAAGACGAGGAATCGTGAGATACAAAGTGCAACTTTCGAGAACTTGAACAAATTGAATCTCCGGACGTCTGTCGCGATTGTCAGCCGCGCTAAACGGACGTCGCGTCGCTTCGCGTCCCGTCGCGTCTTCCAGCCTCCGACGAATCCTTTTTCAGTGTCATTGCAAGCGATATTTTGCAGGAGATTAGGAATGTTGACTCGGGCTTTACGGGATCCTCAGAAAATCAATCTTGTGAACACCGCAACCGGAATCGACGTTATCGATCCTGGAAATCAAAACTTCGGTAAATGAACTTGTGCGGAGAGACAGTCCCTTATTTCAATCGAGAATGGTAATTGAAATGCATTCTACAATTTTTTGCTGAATTGAAGCTAGCAATTTATAAAGTGGAATGGAAGTGCTATTGGGGATTGTCGGGGAACGTTTTAAAATGACGTCTCAGAATTGTCATGGGTTTCGGACGACAAATTTTATTTTTTTCAACCGTCCATCTTAAATCGTCGCGTGTAATAGCAACCCCTACCCATTTTATATTGATTTTCAAGCAATTCAAACTATCCTGTTCTCCATCGATTCGGTATTTAGAGCATCGGATGAAATGATGAAATGGAACAGCATGAATTAAATTGTGAGACAACGGGTTAATAAAATTCCTGCGATTAAAGCGTGAGGACTCTTTCAATTTATAAAACAGTGACAAACTACGAGAATAACACCGACCAATAAGTACAAAAAATTGTCGAGTTCCAATGAAGAGACAGTTTCTCAAGCAAAGAGCCCAAGTTCCAGTATCACCGAGCGTGTTTACAGCCGAGCAGTAGAAGGCTCGTCGCATAGTTTCGCACCAATTAATTAACCCGAGTTACGCGGGATACGCGCGTCCAGAATGCAAGCGCAACAAAGAATCCTGTTTCTGGAAATAACTCGAGGCGTTAAGTCGAGGATTTTCTCTCTCGCTCGGTTTCTGTGTTCTCCGTATCCCGTGGCTCGGCACGTTTTCCTCGGAGTCTTATCTTTTTTCCTTCGGCCGGGCTGCACTTAATTAAGTAATTTACATCGTCTCCGTTTATCCCGGATGCTCGGAGCTTCCGAGTCGACAGGAGTCGCTCCTCTAACTCTGCTGTAAACAATTAAATCGATCGTGCTGTTTCCGCTTTGAAGTATGTCGTATCGATACGGAATTACACGGACGATCTTGGTCGGTAATTAGCCCGGGGTAGGAAGAGGACGCGTAGGAGTTGGACGCGGCGCTGCAGAACTCCATAAACGACGATCTCCAAAAATACAGTCGCGGCATCAAAGCGACGGATCCATCCGGGATCCTTTGTGGCGCGGCCTCGCGTAAGGATCACAGGCGGTCGTTTCATTTCCGGAAATAACCCGTCAAAGCGAATCTCTGGGACGCGATATGACGGTTGTTCCACTCTCGCGGAGCGCGACGGCGCGGCGACGGCGACGCGACGCCTCGAGCGTGTTCGGGCTTAACACGCTTCCCCTCCCCTTCCCTTCCCACTTGGTTCTGCCGTTCCTGCCGGGGCCTTATCTCGTACGCGCATCATTACTCAATGACCAATGCGTTCGCCGGCGAAAAAATCATTAAGAACGCTCATCCATTATCGCGGCCGTGAAAGCCACCGTCTTCTCTCTTCGTGGCTTACGGCTGCGGCTCGGTGCGGCTACAGGCGGCAACCGCAACCGTGTGCAACCACCTTCGTTTCGGTGGCTCCGGTGACCAAGGATATCTTTCTTCGCGAGACAACCACGCCCGCTCTTCGACACGAACGAGAATCGATAGTCCCGGGATCGCGCGCTGGGAAAGGATCCCCTGCGGATGGTATATCTCTTCTCGCCGCGCGCGGTTTCTTCCTGGCTGCCCCGGCTGGAATGCGGCAAGAAAGTCGGCCTCTGCTCGGAATCGTTTTTCACTCTTTATTTATGCCGAGCGCGACCGCGAACGCTTTCGCGAACGATATTGCCGCCACGGCGTGGCACTTGAACCAACTCGGAGGATGTCGTTCGGAGCGCGTACACCTCCCTAACTGCTCGCTGCGCGGGTCCTGGCGCGAGCTTTCAGCGAAATACGGTACCCAAACCTTGAAAATGGTGTACAATGTTCAATAGTTCTAAGTAGCGAGCGTTGGTACATCGGTATTAAAATACATTCTAAAAAATCATTTTAATCGAACCTCTTCTAATGTGTGTTTTCATTGGGGTCCCCGAAGAAACTTGCTTCGTGTGCCAAGGGAAGTTAAACCGACTACCGAAGTCATGTTAAAATAGATATTTTTGAAGTTAAACATTAATTGGCGAACAAATTACAATAGCCTCTTCGAAAGTATATGACCGTGCGAAGTATGGCAAATTCGCACAGCAACTGTGAAAGAAATGACGCGGCACAAACATGTTGAAACGAAGATAAAATATTGTAGTAATCTAATATAGAATAGAAGAAAAAGTGATAAGCGTGTAATCGATGTGATTGATGCAATGACGCCTTACTAAAAAGTGCACGCAATCTATTTAAAAGAAAAAATTCCTCTCGATCACAGTAAACGCATAAAATTTCCTGGAAGGAAATACCAAACCCATTTTTCTGGCCTCCGAATATAAATAGAACGAAACGTTAGCATGCAATTAGGAATCGTTCCGCGGTCTTGTATTTATAACGACGAGAGGCGGTTTACATCCCTCCGAATTTTTGTACGACGTCATTCCCGGTGGGGTTTTACGAGTACCGTAAAATGATTAACACGAGCACGCGGGAAAAATAATTATCTACCGGTTCGGTACGCGTCTGTTAACGCTGGCAGCCGGCTGGTTGGGCTGGGCTGGGCTGGGCTGGGCTGGGCTGGAGAACTTAGGATCTCGTGTTACGTGGAAAGCCTGACGCTAACGAATAGTGGTAAACCGATCCAGAAATAATGATTCTCGAAATAGTTCGCGCGTCTCGGGGTTTACCTACGCTACTTTCGATCTCCTCTAACGGGAATCGGTATGTTTTCAGGTATACACCGATGGTGGGTGAGGGGTGGACGCGTCCCTTTCTCGCGCAGACACCCGGTTGCTACTTGGCCACGTGTTTTCAGTTAACAGCCGCGATCGTGATTCGGAGATAAACGAGGCTCTCGATGGGGATACGCGCTATCTTAACTACTTTTTTTCCATCGAGTCACGCTGATTAATGGGATTCCACGCGAAAATTATTTCCCCGCCGCGCGCCGACCACTTATGAAAGCAAGCTCAGAGATGGGGGCGATGATTGTTCCGAGGGATCCGTTTCTGATCCGGGATAACTTTCGGAAATTAAAGAATTTCTGGCGGAGCAACGTCAGAAATAAAACGAGCAAAGTTGTAGGACACATTCCTTCGCATACTACAGATACTTCTCAAAACTTGTGTATCCGTGTTCGATCTGTTGTTTTCGAAATCGAAATAATGATTTGAATGTCCTTTTCTCTGGGAAGAAAATGCTTGATCCTCAAAAAATGCTCAGAACATTAACACTAAACCTACCAAGCACAAAACATGTAAAAGTGAAACGTCCTATAGAAGGGAGAAGACTGAATTTATTTAAACTTTGTACAATTTTTATTATAATATATGCTTGAATTGAGAAATCAATTCAGTAATTTCCTGTAAATACGTTTTTATAATTTCAATAATTGTGAAATAGAAAAGCGGTCATTTGACCGTGGTAGGTTTAGTGTTAAGAACCGAAGGGTATAATACAATAAATTCCAGATTATAGAACACGGAATAACAAATTGACGATGCAATCCTCTATGAAAATAAGAAATTTCGAGTGCCAATTTCGCCAGATTCATCAAGATTTCCAGAAGTTCGGGTGCAACGAAATCGCTGGCCATTTAATCGCGACAGAGTCGTTTCACGGGAAAAGTAATCAAGAAGAATCGAGTCAAAAGCGGAAGAAGAAGGGGCTCGGAGATTTCGCGTGGATCCCGAGGAGCTTCATTCTTTCGGAGGCGTCTTAAAAATTCATTTTACGCGAGATTACTCACTGTCACGGGTTAACGGAAATGGTCGCGCCTCGGCTGACGGAAGGAGCGCGAAGAGTCTCGGTTTTCTGTGGACCACGGAGCCGAAATTCGCTCCTCGACGTGGTCCGGGGCGTTTTGGGCCCTGAGCTTCTCCGAACAGAGGCCCTCGCGTACCAACGTCATGAAATGAGACGCGTAAAAGATGAGAAGTCGGGGGCGTGGCGCACGGCTCTTCCCTCCGCTCTTCCGTCCTCTCCTTTCGACGAGAGTTTGGCGTTTGCGGCGACGGTGAATTCGCGGTTATAAAGCCGATGCCGCGGTAAATCATTAACGACTCCCCTGCGCCCTCCCCAACCTCCCCTGGACCCTTCCTCCCACCCGGATCCGTTTATTTTCTTATTAAAATTACCCGACCGATACCGACTCGCCGAGATAAAAATCCTTCAATCTGCGCGAACGTGTTCCTCCGCGGGACACCGTTATACGATAATAAAGCCCGTGTAAAATATTACTTCTAAGATTTAATTTCTGGACACGCAGCCCCCTGCTAGTACCACTTCGTCCCTTTCGTGTCACTTTTTCGAATTAACTTTTGACATTTGTAGAAAACCTTATAAATTCCAATGCCCTAGCTCTCTGAGAATAAGAGTAGGCATTTTTAAAATGTCAGGATCACTGTAACAGCTTCAACGAATCAAGTTCAACCTTCTATCGAAGAGTCTTTCATCTTTGATTCACTCCAATCGCTTTCCTCGAACATTTTCGTTCCAAAGAGAAATCCTGTTTGCGATGGATGTACCTTGATGCACTCTCTTACAAAAAAAAAAAAAAAATTGGCGGCTATATTGGAGATCTAGTTTTATCAGAGTCCATATTTCCTCCGTATCAAGTACCGATACCCAGAAAAATTTGTTCCCGTGAATCCGCCAAGATAAGAAGTAACTGACTGAGGTAATTAGATCGAGCGATTGCGCAAGGGGTACGACTGTGTCGGATTCGCTTTGGCGCCTCGCAAGCGCATTCCTGTCCGGCGAGCAAACACGGTCAATTTGTAGATCTTGCCTGTTCATCATCGCATCACGCGAAACATCATATCCTAATTCCATTAAAATGTCTTCAGCGTATTATCCATCTTTTTGCGCTCGTTACGGGACGCACGGTACAATTGTCGCTCGGGGTATCGCGCGTGTTTAATGAGCCGCATCAGATAGGTAGTTACAAGGAGACGAGGGTTTGCATTCCGCCGGTTCGTACGGAATTTCCAGCGAAAAATTCATCGGGCCAAACGATGATAGCATACCATCGAGGCTCGGTCCGGAGGACGTGCACGTACTCCTCGGCGATTCTCTTCCTCGATTCCGTGCACCTGCACGATTACTCGCCTCTCTCTCTCTCTCTCTCTCTCTCTCTCTCTCCCTTTCTCTTTTTCTTTCTTTCTCCCTTTTGCCTTCTCCCGTTTCTTTTTCTCGCGTCTCCGCAGCTCCTCGTCTCTCGGGACGTACGCGTAGGTGTACGTGCGTGAGCAGAGAAGGTGTTGCAGGTAAACGGTCGACAAACTGGCCCGCGGTCCCGGATAAATGAACGAAATCTCGCCGCTCCTGGCCAATCACGCGGACTCTCGCGACTCATGCGCACCTACAGTGCCGGTTTGAACAGTTTAACCCCATGCCTTGTGATTTCTTTCCCATCCGCGCTCGTCAGACCTGCTTCTTTCTTGGTAATTTGGTACACGAGAAAAAATCCGGGATCTCTTTCGATGTCCACTTTCGTTCCGAAAAATTGTGCCTCATTTATATTCGAAAAAGAATCAAATGGTGCTCGTATTATTGGCCATAAGTCTACACGGTTTCTCGTCTTAACACGCCAACTTCATATTCAAAGTTTAAAGAATAGAGATGTTCATAAAATTATCTCTAACACAGCTACTTTTATTTAACACTAGCTTCACGGCACCCGCCAAAACGACGGGTTCTACTATTTTTAATTAACGAATACTGAGATTACTGAGATAATATAGTATATGCTATCAAAAAATGGTTAAAAGTTTGGATCGAACCCTCGATAGATATCGTCAAGATTTCTCTAGTATTTTCGTTAATAGCAGTTCTAGGTTCTGTCTTTTCCTGGACTATTACGTGAAACGAAATGATCGAGTTTCATTTTTCTGACGCAGAATCGTTAACGAAACTAGCAACCGACAAAATGGCAAAGTTGGCAAAATAGTGATTTTTGTACAGCTTTATGGAACACACGAGCGCTTTGGTATTCCCGATACTTTTCTGCTTGCAAAAATGGATTACTGTTTTAAATCTCACAACCTCTTATATTTATCTATGCGTCACGTACCATGGACGATCTCTGGTAAGAGAATCCGAAGCGGAAACGTACCTCGAAGCGAAAATGGAATCACGACAGACTAAAACGTATGTTTATACGGTCCTGTCCCCTCTTGTAGGAGAACGTCAACCACGTCCCGTGTTAATTAAGCGATCACGTCACCGAGCGATGTTCGTTTTCGGCGTGAAATATCGCACGGTTCTGCTGTTCGGGCTGGAACACCGACCGATCGAGTTCCCTGTTTTTCGCGAATCGAGCCGAGAAATATTCCGACGTGTACGAGAAATAATTGTACCAATTGGTCCCTTGTTGCCGGGCCCATGTGACTTCGGAAAGCACCTATCGGATAAAAATTGCTCGGGTCATCTGTGTTCTTTTGGTTCAATTATAAGAAAAATCTTACTAGCCGAAAAGTTTGACATTTATATGATTATTTTGTAATTCTGTACACTTGAAGATTGCATACAATTTTATGATGTATTTTATTAGGTCGATTAATTGTATTTTAAATATTATGGATTTAACCCTTTGCACTCGAAGCTATTTTAACTGTGAAACGAAACATTTCTTCCGACTTAGAATATTTCCGTTCTATATATTTTTTTCCATGTGGTACATACGAAAATGGTGCAATTTGCACGTTGAATACTGAAGTGTTCAGTAATTTATTAAATACAAACCAATTTAATAACGTGAAAAATATTTTCAATAATGATACAGTAATTTTTAGTGGCGCTTTACAGTCGCCATTCGAGTGCTAAGGGTTAATAGAACCCTTGCCATTTTCTGAAAATAAAAATCCAAAGGCCGAGGATTTCACTGAGCATTTTATGCGTTACGTCCATACAGGTTTAAAATTCAAATTTAACAATTTAGAATACATAGCCCTGAACTGTTTCATTTGCGACTTAACAGAATCTACTGACAGTAAAGAGTTTGATCGATAATGAGATATCAAGCTACTTTTTACTTGTCTCCTTCGAAATCGCTATATTAAAAATTCTACATAACGACCACCAGTTTTCATCGTGTGCGGTGCTTTTAATTTTGCTAATGCATAGTTTCTGGACCTCAGAAGTGAAAAGTACCGTATCTGCATTTCGGAATTCGAATAATACGCGTTGAAAGCACTTGTAAGTTGAGCCGAAGCGTTTCCGTCGATCGTCAACCACCCCTTTTATTTCCCCGTTCGTTGTCCTGCTGACGTTCTCGCTCGATTTTCTCCTGGTTGTTCGTTTCTTCCTCTACCATCGTCCCGTCCTCGTCCCTAGAAAGGCCGGTTACCACCGCGAGACGTCTGACATTCAGCTGGAGGTGCATCACGGAGGAAGGACGCGGTGGAAGGACGAGCTTACACGGGGCTGAACGAGAAACCGGGCGGAAGATCGGTATCGCGATCTTGTTGGGCCGAATGAAGAAATGTAAACGCCAATTAAACATTTTATTGATATGCTTATGTCGTGTACGGACGTCTGTTTCTCTCCCGTGCTCCCCGCCTTCCCCCGGGACCCCTGTTTCGCGAATCCAGAGGACTAAAAGGCGATCGGAGTAATGCACACACGTCGCAGGACACCGTGGCGCCGATTCTCTTTCTTCTTTCTCTCTTTCTCTTTCTCTTTCTCTTTCTCTCTCGCTTCCTGTTATATAGCGAACGATCCACGGCTCCGTGTCCACGGTTCTAGCCCATTCGCTGTTTTTAGCTAATCCCCCCTCTCCCGAGGGAGATCGAGAGATCGAGATAGAATCGATTCCGTGCCGGCCAGTCGTCCGGGGGACACTAATCGCGTCGAAGGAAGAGGATTTGCCGGACGTGTCGACTAAATGGTACGAATACTGTCAGCCGGGGATTAGCGAAAAACGGTCGGACCGATTAGCTGGATAACGTCGTTGCCACGACTGCATAATGAACACGTTACACGCGGCCAACAAGTTACGAGAAGGCGGGAAAATCCGATCGTGAGCGGAGAAACTCTCTTTCAACGTGTTGATCACGATTTAGACTCCATTACAACTGCTCGATCTGTTAGGGAAATCAACGGAATAAATCACGCCGAGCACAAATAAACTCTGAATCTTTGTTCCCATGTTTAAAGACCACTTTACAAAAATGGATTTTCACGCTTTACAATGGATGCACAAATAGCTTGAGGATATTTTCAAACAATATGCACAAAGGAAAGCTTCGCGTACCGGATCGCTTCTTCGAAGCTGACAGAAGCAATTTGAATCTTTTTGTCGCACTAATGCGACAGGAGCGACAGTTGTGTGACTTTTGAGAAAAAAAATGAATTCCCAAATGTTTTGATCCTTTTTTTCGGACTTGTTTTCTCGCGCACAATCATCGCCTATTCTAATGCCTGTAATATTGGCGTCATAAATTTCGACACGGTAGCGCGTTCGAGCAGCAAACCGCCAACTTGCACGTTACTTGTCATTACGTTGGGGCCCCAATTTGCATATGATTAATCGCCACCGTCTAGGTGGGGCAGTCCTGGGAGTAGCGAATCGGGCCATTCCAGTTCCAGAAAACAAAGCCGCGAAATTAACCGGTGATTCCCGCGTTCACGTCCCATCGAATCGACGCATAAACGCGCCCGCTGCCAGTCAAGGCCGGCCCCAGGGTAATAACGAACACCAAGGAAAAATCCGTAACAATGGCAAACGCCGGTCGCTAGCGACGGCGGCGGCTTGCCGTAATTGGAGGATGAACTATCCGCGGGATAATTAGACGTTGCCACCTCGAGCAACGAGGATGCAAAACACGCTCAAGACTTGTGAAGGGTTGCCGGGTATACTTACGCGCTTGCGTGTTCGGCTAAAATAAAGCGCGAGCACCACAGAGAACACTGAGAGAGACAGAGAGAGAGAGAGAGAGAGAGAGAGACAGGGAGAGGAACAGAATCGTCGCGAACGATCGGTTCTTTTTACCTCTTATCTCGAGACACTCCGCAGAGGAAAATGTCGGTACCGAGTTCTTCGAATCGTGATTCCATGTCGCCGGAATGCTACGATTCGAAATGAACGACAATGGTCCCGATAGATAACTAATTCTCATGTCTTGAAATTAATAATCATTCTTTTTCATGTAGATTGCTGATTTGCAAATCAATCGGTGAGTACAATGATGTACGATAATGGGCCCTAGACCCTATCAAATCTACTCTGACCACTTTCGTGAAAATCAAACAAAGTATCCTCGGGACTATAAATGTTAACACTAGGTTCACGGAGCACTAAAAGTGAGTATTTTGCTTAACTTTAATAAATTCAATAACTCAATAATAATAAGAGTCTCTTCTTTTCAATTTTTACGTTCAAAAATAGAGAAACATGAAAAGTATTTCTGAATGATCACAATGTCAACAATTATTTACATAAGGGGCTTCCTCACCGATTTTGATGACCTTGAAATATGTTGACAAGGTCATCATTCTGAACAACTTTTTCCTATACGTGTTACCGCCGCTTTGCTTTAGTTTCCGAGATATTCGCAAAAAAGTTTCAACATCTCAAAAAGTGATCGGAGTAGGTGTGTGTAGGACTGTGTAAAATAGTATTTCAAATAGTTGACAGTAACTTATATTTTTGTGACATTTTGTTGCCTGTAATGTTATTACGATATTGTAGTCTGTTTATCAACATGTTACATAATCGTAATTAAACTACAAATAATACTTTGCTAACTATTATAGCTCCTCATTAACTACTTGCTCAACTGATTTTCATTGTAAGGAAATCTTTGAAATACAAAATAAAAATATTTCATTTCATCCATCTAGTTATCAAAATAAAAATATTTGATTCAAAGTAGTATCTTATTTGAACCGCATTAAATTATACTATATACCAAATCATTAATGATCGTTAATATACGTTGCAAAATATGATAGAAAACCTTGTATCCAATGTTCCACATACGAATACTAATTCTACATTATAAAATACTAATGTATAAAGTGTACTTACTTTTGAATCTTCTGTATCTTCGTCGGATCCACAGCACACAATTATTGACTCACGAGAAGAGATCCGAGTAATTGAACAACAATCACTAAATAACACACACAACACATTTTATAAAATCGTGACGACGAACGAGAAGATGTCCCTCCGACCACGATCAAAATAATACTGCGATTTTAACAATGATCCCCTCCACGGAGGTGGTACGGTCAGGTTATCCTAGGCAGGTTAGACGCCGAGGGTCTATAAACACTAGATACAAAACCAACAAAAAAAAATTATGGCGAGGCGCCGACCTTATTTCCCGGAATTCCCTGTTTTCGTATCACACGTCCGTGGGGGGGGGGGGGGGGGGGGGGCGGTTAAAATCGCAGTATTATTTTATTCGTGGTCGGAGTGACATCTTCTCGTCTGCTGTCACGATTTCGTTAAGTGTGTTGTGTGTGTGTGTGTGTTGTGCAATTATTCGGATCTCTTCTCGTGAGTGAATAATTGTGTGCTGTGGATCCGACGGAGGTACTGAAAATTCAGAAGTAAGTACACTTTACATTAGTATTTTATAATATAGTTTGTAGTACATTAGTATTATATTTTATTATTCGTGTGTAGAATATTGGATGCAAGGTCTTCTTTCATATTTTGCAACTTCAATGTCCCTTTAACACTAGATTTACAGTTAGATTTATTTCAAATCTAACCCACACCTACTGCGATCACTTTTTGAGATGTTGAAATTCTTTTGCGAATATCTTGGAAACTATAGCTGAGAAACAGTAACATGTATAGGAAAAAGTTGTTCAGAATGATGACCTTGACAACATATTTCAAGGTCATCAAAATCGGTGAGGAAGCCCCTAATGTAAATAATTACCCAATTATTTTCGACTATTGTTGAAAAATAACAGAAATAGTAGGTGACTATAATAAAAAATCAAAATGTAGAAAGAAATTGGAAAGAGTAACGCGATCGGTGCTTTTTTCGTTGGTCAAACTGCATGTTGGCGAATGTTTGTCAGTATGAAACGTTCATAGGACCAATGCCAGCGATTTGAACCTAACTGACTTTCGTGACGATCAATGTAGTACAACTTAAAAAGCTTTTCTGTTCACCACGGAGCAATCGCACCCGCCACGCCCAATACCGCGCGAGCCGAGACGTTTCAATTAACGAATTTCGTACGTGGCTCTCTGTATTCTGTCATTGCGTGCGCCGCGACACCCTCTAAGGAAGCGGCCAGACGTTATTTGACTTTCCTCGTTGACTTTCCCTTTTGTGCCACTCGGCTGCCTCCCGCTAAATTTAATTCATTAATACCGGGGCTTCGGCGCTGATTCCGGCTCCGCCGTCTTCCCTTTACTTTGTGACTGGCGTCGCTGGATGAAAATTGTCTATCCAGACTGGTGAGGAAGAAAGTGGGAGGAATCCCGAGAGTTCTTTCAGAACCACGGTAATGAAAAAAACGGTGACTAATTGAGGGATCTCGGTAGGACGATCTTGCCTGTCGGGAGAAACGATTTCGATATCGGTGGTTTATCGAGCGAGTGGTTGGTGTTCGTTAACGGCGAGTCCCTTGGGCCCCGGTATTTAGATTTCAGTTAAGCCGGCAACATCCGTCGATCCCTATCTCCCGGGACTCGAACGATCAGCGCATGTAGCATCGCGCGCGATACCGTCCGGCCGAAAAATATTACCGTACCGATTACGATCGGGAACTCCTCTAATTGAGACGTGTCCGGCCGAGATTTCCGATTTTGTCCCCGCCGTGGGCGATGCACCGGCGAAAAGTATTCGTGGCCTCCGCGAACACGTACCTGCCCGAACGAATCCGCGTTGCTCCGCGACTCGCGGACAACAGCAGCTTACGCTCGTCCGGCGAATTTACACTCCGGGGACGTCATATTGCCACCCTTGCAACCATTCGGGCATATTCGCCGGATATCGAATGGCTGTTTCTAGAGACACGTGTGCGACACCCGTGGGGAGAGCAACACAGGTCCCGGGTCCTGGTCCGATATTTGGGGTGCGATTTCGACGCGTTGCGCGGTGAGCAGGTGTGACGCGTTCGGACGTTCACGCACACGCGTCACGACGGTGGCGTGTGCGCGCGGCGTGTTGTACAAGCTTGGCCCGGGGCCAGGCGGAAACCTTTTTTCATTTTTGTCTTTTGCGTTAGTAAAAGTCCATAAATATCCGTTAAGGTGTTAAGTTACCACCCATGGTACGCGCAGCTTCGTTCCACGGGCCTCGCGAGCCGTTGTGTGCGTTTCCCATACGGTCCCGCGCGCCATGGTGTTCGGGCTCCCAGGACCGTGAACGTACACCGACCGGCCACGCTAATCTGCGGTGGCATCGATGGTAGCCGAAAGTCGATCGGTACGCTCGTAATTCGTCGACGGCCGAGATCGCACCTGCGAGAACGTTATCTCGCACGCGGTCCCATTCGCCGCAAATCCCATTCGCCGAGACTTTCCGCAAGGAATGGGCTTCCTGTCCGAGATAAAAAGTACCAGGCCCCGTTCGCCAAAGCCCTTAATGGGGACGCGATCGCGTTTACTGTCCTCCGGAAAGACAAATTCCGGCCGCTACCAAGCGAACGGGCTCCCGGCCACGATTAAACCGGGCTTCGTCTAAGAATTTATTAAGGATCTCATCCCCCTCCCCCCTCGGTAGAAACTACGTGGCCCTAACGAACGATTCTTCGGCTATGGGAGTTCGGGCCGTGCGAGCCTGGACCCCTGCCGCGCGGAATCGTGGGCGATAATCATCCGATGATTATGGGAAACGCGAGATTCATTCAAAATTCTAGGACCTAGTTATCGTAAAAACTAATGTGAATGGTATTTCAAGCTCCGGTCTGTTAATTTCTTACTTACGTAGGATCGTTTGCTCCTTGTTACGATCGTACAGATTAAGAATCTTCTTTATTTCATTGTTCCAGAGCTCTGTCTCTTTCGTCGGAACATCTACGCAACCGAGACATATCAATGTTCAAACGAACCACTCCCAACGCTCAAAAATATTTCAATCGTTTGTAAAACTAATTGTACACCTTCCAGAAGTAACTTGGCAAAGTAAAGAATCTTCGATGCTATAGATAATTGTGTTCGCTAAAAAGAAAGTTTCCAAATATCGCCCGAACGTGAGAACTCTCCTTAAAGTTTGGCTGGCGAGAAGAATGTCGGATGCTTATGTATCTACGTCACTTATGTATCTTGTCTAATAGCCACAGTACCGTACTATGCTATAAACTAAGCACTCTCGTTGCATAGCAAAATATGACGACAATATCCTGCAAAACAGTTTTAACTGCCAAAGAGATCGAGCAGGGAACATCCTCCTTACGCTCGTAAACACTCATCACGCTGAACGGGTTCGCTAAACGTCTAACATCGGTTCTGGCACATAGTTCGCTTCGTTAGCGGTTATATTTAATGGAGGCGTTGGGCTTGGCGCAAACCAGCATGTCTTGTCACGAGCTGTACCTTAAATCGCACGAATGCGGATTAATGTTTCCGGAAAAATCAACCAACGGGGTAGTTTCTAGGTCTTAAACGTTGTTATCGTCACGATGTAGCTCACCGATAAAAATGAATTTCTATCAACTTCAGTTTTCTAAACTAGTTCATCAGAATTTGTCTTCCCATAAAAATTCGCAATTTTTCCCATTAGCATGCTAAATAGGGAACAGCAGCTCGTTGCTTCGTCTCGTCAGCAATATGAAACTTTTCACCGCATTTCGCCGCTAACTACTTTAATATTTAATGGAAAAATCGAGCAAAATAATTCGTGCGACGTTACCACGCTTTTCGAAACGCTCGGAGCGAGCGCCCGTCGGACGTCGCGTCGCCGCATCTTCTTTGCATCGCATCCCGCTGCATCGTTGCACCGTCGGGATGGGCACGGGCAATTATTCGTGTCCGTTGCGGCGACATAATTTCACGCGGACGGCACCGTGGTGGCGCCGTCGGTGCACAAATCGCGTCTATTAATTCCGCGCAACATTGTAGCTCGCGGAGAGGCCGTACATAATTCGAGGGTCGCGATAATAAGTTTCGCGGGTCCGTGTCATTCCGCATCGACCCGTGCATCAGCCAGCCCGTTTTCCCCGGTGTTCGCCGTAGTCGCGTGAATTATCGTAGCCTCGTCGCCAGGCGTTAAAGAACCGAAGATGGAATCCGACGATAGTCGCCGGATAGCCGCGTCTCTGCGGATTAGAAGAAGGAACATAGAACTACGCCCTCGCTCTTATACCACCCTTCCCCCCTCCTTGCTGTCCGGCATTCTCGTATTTACAGACGTTGCTTGCTTCGTTCGTTGAGAAATGCTCATTGAAATCTTGTCTCGAAATCCTTTCCCGCCGAGAACGGCTCGGCGCGACGGCTGCTGGGGGAAAGGTTGAAGGTAAAACGGAACAATCGATGATGGCGAACCGTCACGGTCGCGGCCGACTCGATGGACGTTTTTCGTGGGCTTTGTGGGGTTCCTCACGACCACGAGCAGACGTGACCTCGGTCGCCACTCAGCCGGCGAGAAAAAACCTACCGATGGATATCTTAATGCCTTTCTGTGTGTACGCGGACCCTCGGAATGCTGCGGTTCATCGCGGACTCGAATCAGGGATACCGGATTTAAGAGCTCTCCGCGAAGGACCGCCGCCGCGCCACGCCGTCGACGACGGTCAACCCTTTGACGCCGACTAAAATTATGCATCGCGCAAAACTCGTTTTTTCGATGCTTCAACGAAATCATCTCCTTCTACAATCCATAAAGGACCACGATTAAGGATGGCATATCTCTGACTGTACCTGACATTAACCCTTCGCACTCGGAGCTATTTTAACTTTAACTCGAGAACTTTTTTCATTTGTATGTATATGAAACTGATATAGAGGCTCATAAAATGCTATGTACTAATTTCGAATCCCTATAATCGATTTCTACAGTCGAGTTGGATTCTATCTCGGTTTGCATCCGGGGATCCACATTTGTCGACTCGGCGCGCCAGGAGCGCGGACCAAAGGACTGTCAAAGCGGCCGAATTTCGCCGGAGGAGCTGGCAGAATTTATTCTCGGCGGCGCGGTGTACGGGCAGGAAAGAGGTGCGTTTCTCGCGCGCTCGATTTTTTCCTATCTATCACACGCGGCCGCGTTCACGGTACTCGCATTCGAGCAACGGCGGCGTGGCGCGTTCGCCGCTCCCGAATGCGTTATTATCGCGGCGATCTCGATCAGATCTGCTCGGTCGTCCTTGTTCTCGGGCCGGCCTTCCTCCCCGGGCCCCTCTGGTCTTTTCTCTCGGTCGATGTTCTCGCGGCGGGTTGTGGAGCGAGGGCAGAAAATCGGCGGGGAACTTTTAAAGCGGTGGTCGCGTCGTCGTGCGAACGCGCCGCGCAATCGTTTGGGAGGCAGCGGCTCGAACGAATCGATGAAAAATAACACCTGTCCCGGCCGGGCTGCCAAGATCGTAAACGCGGTTCGATATATACGTAGGCAAAAAGGGGTCCCCGGGTACCGAGAGAGGAGATCCGTACCACGGAAGAAGAGGGGCTGTGGCGGAAAGGGGGCAAACGTGCACGGCACCCCGCATACGTGTTACACGCACGACGCCGGCTAACGGAGAGAGCGTCTCAGTTAGCAGCAAGCCCTCGGTTTGGTTTATAGCCGTGCGTCCGATGACAATGTCCACGCGGCTTTAAATCTCCCCCCTGGCCCCGGCGAACCCGGCAGACCGCAGCGTTTCTTTTTTGCCTTTGCATTATATCATATTCCATCCCTTCCGTCGCGCGTTCCTCCGGATTGCGTCGCCCGTGTGCTCCGCCTCCTTCACCTCCGCCTTCGTTCTTCCTCCTCCTTCGTCTCTCTCTCTCTCTGCCTTCCTCGGCCGCTCTTCGTCGTGCTTTTCCTTCTCCCTCTTTTTTCCCTCCCTTTCTTACCCTCTCTTGCTCTTTCTCTTTGGTAAACCTTTTTCTCCCTTTCCTCTCCCTTCGCTCTTTACTTTATGCGTGCCGGTGTGTCCCCCTTCGGCCGATCCTCCCTGCCGCGTATAACTCGCTACGCGAGGGACCACGGCGCGCCGCGCCGCGCCGGCGTGGAGAACGAATGTTTATGCACTGATAACTGACAGCACCCTGGCGCGGGAAGTCGGTACCGATCGCCTCTCCTGGGATTCACCGCCCGAGACCGAGACCGAGACCGAGACCGGCCCGCGGGTCCTCCAACGCCCCGTCTTCCCCTCTTCTCTTCCGCAGGGTGAATCGCGTGACTTTTTAATGGCCTACCACCGTTCTACCGTTTACACTCGTAATTCGTCAATTTAGGGAGTTTCGTTATGTGCATCGGACCCCTTACTATCGCCGCGGGGTTTTTCGGCCGTTAATATGATACCCTTTCCCTCTCTCTCTCTCTCTCTCTTTGCGCGCTAGCTTTATGCACAATCGGAAACTATCTTTCACCGGGCCGACAGGTTCGGATATATTTTGTCTGGGAATGTAATCTTTCTACTTTTGATTACGTTGCAAGAAGGAGAACGGTTTCGAAACACGTTCAACAACCACTTTCCGACAGCAGTTATGAATTTTTGCAGGAACTATTCTCTATTTCAGGACTACCATCCTAATTTCTTCAAGTTAATAACGTATACATTGTAGGAGCAGAATGGATCATTCATGGGTCTCATAAAAGGTTCATCTTCCAAATGAATGCGAGTAGTTTAATTTGCATCAACATCTATGTTAAACCACCATGTATCGCGAGAAAGACAAATCGGTACGAATAGACTATCAAAATCATGCATTTGTGACAAAAATTTATATCTCAAACGCAAAATGGTAAGAACATTTAACGAATTTAATGATACTGTTTTCAACGCGATAAAATTATTAGGAGAAGAGGTAAATTTCCATATACTTCCAGTGTCTTACAATTAATACAGCCAATTTTTATCACCACGATTAATACAGACAATTTTATGTATTGGCTGCGATTTGCAATGTACGTTACTTACTGTACTGTACTTTTAAGTATCGCCATGTACAAAGTCCTCGCAAACGATCCTCTTTGGCCGAGAATTGAATCAGCCACCAGGAAATAAAGTCTTGAGAAGCTCGATGAAGGCGTCTTGTAAAAGAAAATGTAAAAGAAAAGGAGAATATCCTTGCAAGGAATTGGACGGGTGGCTCGGTGGCGCCGTCGGTCTTATTTCGGAGGAGTATCCGGCAGCATCCGTCACGGATTGCAAACGAGCGGGACGAATGTCCAAGAAAATCGGATTTCGTCTGCGCCGTGAATCACTCCCCCGCTAAAGACGCCAGTCCGTCGCGATCGCGAGAAAGCTTTGGTCGCGGACCATTTTACGATCGCGATCCGTTAATTCACCGGTCTGGAGGCGCTGCTCTCCGGGAGATTTACGGTGGTGCTTCGGGTCCTGGGCCCGGTGGATGAGCCTACCCTTCGTCTCCCGCCTTTACCACCATCATTCCTCATCCTGATCCTCCGGTGTTCGTCTTCCTCCGAGTCTCGGTCGTCCTGTGGGCCCCGACTCATCGTCAAATCTGGTTTGGCTCGTTGCGCGCTCGGCGCTCGGCGCAGGCCCGAAAGGCTTCTCTCTCTCTCTCTCTCTCTCTCTCTCTCTCTCTCTCTTGCCCCGTCTAGTATGACAAATGTTATCCCTGACAGTAAACGTCACTAGTTTAGGCGCGATGATTCACGGCCTCCTGGGCATAAGCGGGCGCGAACTTCCCGAAGGGGCTTATTTTATTTGCGGCTTAATTTTATGTGCGCCTCTTCTCTCCGAATCGCCTGTTGCTCTCTCTCTCGGCCGAGCTGGCGCATTATGCGCATTCGCCGCGAGATTGAAGCTTCGCCGAGCTGCGGGGGAACCAGTCGCCGCGGCGCGATCGTTTGCTCGGGCACAGTGACACCGGTCAAACGGGATTTATCGTCGCTCCTCTTGTTAGGTTTCAACCTAGACACCCTCGACGAGCTCTATTCTCCTTGCCAGGATGCGGTGTGGGTGGAGGAACACATTGTCCGTCGGAAGTGTTGTCCACGCGTCTGCCATCGACTCTGCTAGGATACAAACCATGAAAACTGAAGAGTCCATCGTCGCCAGGATCTTAAAACAAATTTCGAGGTCCTGAACTTTCACCCGGCTGCGGGGCGTCTTTTATAGGAACTACGCTCCTCGGAACTATCTTGTATCTTCTTGGAAGACCTTGGAAGAACTTTGGTAGAACGAAGATGAAGCCAGCAGACAATGTCTTGCCGATACTATTGTAGGTTTCCTGATTCTTCGTTAAAATGAACAGACTTTGCTGAATTTAATTAGATTTTCTCATCCTCGTCTTCTTGACCAAGAATTTTAGCGATAGGACGACGAAGCGAGGAAACAGTGTCCTACCGATACTAGGTTTCCGTGTGCTTCGATTGCCTGACTAAGGTCGCAACCCTCGGTTGGAAACCCAGCGAGAAGATCAAGTTTTATTTTGTGCTCGGGTTTCGTCGGAAGAGTCGGAGCTATGATCGAGGATTAAGGGAAGGACCCTAAGGCGGCCGGCTCGAGATTCGCGATAAGGTAAACAAATCGGCAGTCGATCGGCCAGCTGGAGATCCGGTGAAATTACGATTGGAGGAGGTTTAGCGTTCGGTGAGCGTGGCACAAGCGCGATCGGGTCGAGCCCGGGGTTACGACAGGGACATTCAAAGGGAATTATGATGTCGTTTTACGAGCGCCTCGTGGAGTCCGAAGGGATTAAATCGCGGCACGCTCTCGCGAGTCCGTGGCGAGTCCTGTTCGTTGGGCCAGATCGATGAAAGGGATCAAAAGAATGGCCGTAAAAGGCCCCGTACGCGTTCTGGCCGATCGGCCCGAAGAAATATTGAGAAATCTGTTACGATCGGACGGCTCCTCGTCGCCGGTGGAGGCAAATTCCTTTGGTTGGCGTGTTTTAAACGAAACGTTCGACGACGGACCCCCTCTGCGCGGCCTCGCCACACCGAAACCAGCCTTCGGATGTATGTAGGACGACACGGGAACGTCATGTCACTCCCGCGTTCTCTATTGTTCCCAGACACAAAGATAGGACACTCGCAATTGTATTAATCATGGTAGGTGTACCGTCGACCGGGGGTCTGACCCCTCCGGCGAACCACGGACTTTATCCGCGTGACTCCAGGAATCCCGGCTTGTCCCCGATAACGTCCGCCGATATCGATTATCCGCCTAACACGACGCGTTCCGATCAACAGATCCATTATTTTCTTGCGGACGAGTTTTCGAGTAGTCGTCGGTATCGATCTCTCGCGCGTATCGAAAGCATTTGTTATTGGACGATCAGATTTAAATTCTCACCGCATCTCGCCGCGCGCGATCTTTCGCTCCAGAGGAAAACACTCCGTCCGGGTCACTACAATTTTTAAACTCGACGGAAATGGTCGCAAACGCCGGCGGATGCTTATATTTAATTATTCGCCGGCAGTTAATTATATTTAATCCCGCTAAGTGCCGGCGCGACTGCTTCCGTCGATTGGAAATTCGCATCAAATACGAAAAACCGATCGAGCGACACTTTAAAGCACTTTCAATAAAATTGAGTTATTCGATCATCAGGAAATATCGAGGGACGCCAATTTGTCAACGTAGTTGACCAAAGAATTAATACTTGATTAGGGATCGACATTGGTTTTGAATTTTTCATTCTTTTTCCTATTTTTAGGAACATTAGTCCCTCGTAAAGGAATCGAGTAAACGATTAATAGGCTGCGAATCTATATGCAAAATAAAAAGATGACGCGAGGGACGGGCGAGGTTCGATTAACCTTACGAATTTACATATTTCCAAACGTATCGAAAAGCTGGAACTATCGAACGTAGAAGAAAAAAATGAACGGAAACCAGGGTTTAGCAGATTCGGTAACGGAGAGGGGAAGATGTTGCAAAATCGCGGGGAATGATTTGGAAGCCGCAGTAAATGCTTCAGCGGGACCGTCTGCGGGTTGTCGGGTGTTTCCTCCAATTCCTTGAGCAGCGGGGCTCCCCTCCCTCGATTACGGGCACGATGTGCTTTATGTCTTCACGGATCCGTACTACGAAACCATCCCGGTGACCCCGGGTGCTCGTAAGAAATTCGAGGGCGTCGTAGCCGGTGCGTGGAAGCCGTTTGTTTCGTTGTCGTTGCGTCGTTTTGTGCACGGGGCGCCGTATACCACCGACGGCCCATCCGCCGCTGGTTCCTCGTTTTCTCTCTCGGGAAGGGACATCAAATAAATCACGGACTATCGTCTCTCGGTGGAACGTTTCACGTCTGCCGGCCTCGAGACTCGAAGAGCTCTCTCGGCCCGGCTCCTCTCGGCAGTCGTCCCTTCGCTTCGGCTTCTCGAACGGGGAACAATTCGAAATGGTTCCGTGCGCGAATTCAGAACTTATGGAATGCACTTTGAGAGGCAAGAACCTCCGCCACGGAGAAAGAAGGAGAAAGAGAGAAAGAGAGGAGTGAGAAGCGGAGAAAAGAAGAGGAACGGCAGGAAACGAAAGAAAGAGTAGAGAGAGATTCTACGTCGGATTCTCAGGCAAGAGGCCGGGGCCGAGTAGCTCGCGTAGCTTTCGTAGCGAACGAACGGCTAGTACGATAGAAACGTTCGGAATCTCGGTGACGTGATTATCTTTCCCATCGTTCGCCGCTTTTGCAATCTCGGTTAGATAATTACGCTATAAATCGCGCCGATGAATAGAGCCTCCCTCCCGGTGTATTGCGCGCCGGAACGTTACAACGACCTTTTGTGTGTAGCCTGGTACGTGGCTGGCTCTTGCCGAGGCCCAGGACGAGCCTCGAGCCGGCGTCGGAGGAATCGCCGTAGGAAAATTTTGACGGGAGAATGGGAGACCGGGACGCGATATTTCAATTCCGACGCGGAATTTCTCCGCGACTCGGCTCGGCTCAGCTCGGCGTGGCGCGGCGTGTCCCCGTCGTTCGCGATCGTATCTGAAAAATCCACCCACCCTGCCACCCCACTCCCCCCCGCCACGCCAACAGCCACGTTGCACCGCGCCGCGGCTAATCGTTTATTTTCCTCGACCTACGACCTGCCGCTCTTATTCGTAGATCTGATCGGTGAGCGGGGGATATTAATAACTGCGACGGCCGGGTAAAATGGCTGCGAGGAGACGAGTCGCGGCATCGTCGTCGTCGTCGTCTTCCCTTATTCTAGTTGTACCTTTCTCTCTCTCTCTCTCTCTTTTGCTTGCTCCGTCTAATCGTGATCCCATTTTTTTTCCTCGAGCGTCGCGACGGGCCACAGAAAGGTGGTCGTAACGTCGTTTCGCGCGTGGAGCACGTTCGAGATGAGCTCGTCGTGTAGGATCACCGCGAACCAGGGACAAGAAAAAGAAGAGGAAGAGTCGATGCCGTGAGACGGACAGGAGAAAGACGCCACGGGTCACGGAACACCGAAGGGTTGACGGGGGGAGGGAATAAGAGGTGAGTGGCAGGGGTAGAGTTGATACCAGGGGGTTCGTTCTTCGAGTCGGAAAGAGAGACGGACAAAAAAAAAGTGAGGGAGAGAAAGAGACTAGACAGAGAGAAAGAGAGAACGCGTCGGTCGCGATGCCAGCCAAGGAGAGAGGAGTGTACATTCGTTATCTGATCAGAAACTTAAGGCTACCTTGAATGAGATGAATGCCTTTACGTGTCTCTTGCACTTGCCTAGGCACATCCATTCGCCCTTTCATTTCAAGTGCTCCGCTGCCCTTTTGTGGGTGGCTGCCCTTTCTCCGAGGCCATCGCGGTGTACCCATCGCTCTTTCTGCCCCCCTTCTTGCCTCGGCCGCGCCGCGCCGCGCCGCGCCGGGCCGGTCGCGCGTAATTTATTGCATCCGCGCGAAATTTCGTGGCCACGGACCGCGCCGCGTCCGTCTCTTCTCTCTCTTCGTGGTCTCTGCGAGTTCTCGCGATCGCTCGTCTCGATCGACGCGACGGTAGCGCGGTCGGTCTTTTCCAGGCCCGAGGACCCTCGCCGGGCCCTCTGACCTTGCGGCTTGTGACTCCGATGGATCCTGGCACCGGGCTATCCTCTTCTCCCGATCCTGCGCGTCTATCCGTTTCACGAGTCGAAACAATTAATATCCCGTATCGAGCGAGATTGCCGGTTTCGGCAACAAACCCAGTCCCGCCGGCCGGGTGTATTATCCTCCGAAAAAACGAGTTACCGAAGGGGGGAGGCCGATGATCGGCTCATCATCGCTCGTCATTATACGAATTCCATCAAGTTGCGGCCGCGTTAACGCTTCCTGAACCCCGGCGACATTGTAATATCGCCGAGGATCCCGGGCTCGCCGGGCAATTCCCCGCGGAGGGACCGGGTCCGCGCTTCACGACACGCTTGATGACAGGTTGAGACGCGTGGAACGCGGCGAGGTGTCTGGAATTATATCGAAATGGAAGCGGATCGGGGCCAGGACGTGCGGGACGAGCGAAACGAGGGATCCCGGCCCTCCTCGCGTTACCGAGCGGCGTGGAGCGGCGTGGAGCGGCGTGGAGCGGCGTGGAGCGGTGCCTTCTCGCCGATCGGCACTAATTTAACGAGGTATAAATAAAGCCCGAGGGCGAGCCGAGAGATGGAGGAAGCTGGAAAGACTTTGAGTAGGGTTGCGGGACCGGACGAGGATCCGGGAAGGGAAGAGGGGGAGAGAAGCGTTCAAGCCTGCCGGCGAGTTAGAGGTGGTTGGACCGAAGGCTGGTTAGCTGTTTCGGAATGACAAGTTCATTTTATTAAGACGCCTTCAGCCGCATTATGGTCGTCACGTGTTATTCGCAGACCCGCAGCACACCCGACCAAACCTACCCATATCCTCAGCTGTTTCCAAGGGTCGTGTGGTCGTGCGTGTGCGCATATATATATAGAGAGAGAGATAGAGAGAGAGAGAAAGAGAGAGAAAGAGAGAGGGAGAGAGGAAAATGGTGACACGGTCCACAGGCAGCCAGCGCAAGAACATTGGGGAACATTATATGAATGCGGAGTGTGAACGGATATGTCGCCTTCTTTGATGTCTCCGTTCCTCCCTGCGCGCAGCACCGACGACGACCAAGACAGCGACGAACACCACGACACGCTGCGTCTACTTCTTTTTGCTTTTTTCCCCCCACTGCCGCCTTTCCTGCGCGACCATCTTTTGATTCTCCGATTTTTTCACTGATTTCTTTGAGTAACAAGGCGAGAGAGTTGGGTAACCGGAGAAATGCGGGTTTGATTGGCGTTTCATGGACTTGTCGCTGTTTAGGCTGCTTCAGACGTTAGGAGGATGAATCTACTGCAGGGAGACGGCAAACCTGACTGAAAATTATAGTTCTACTAGATCTAAATATGCTCTACGATATATTCTAGTTGAATAGCAGCATAATACTTCATTGTTTCTTCGTCCCACAATTTAATTTCTAGATCTAACCATTCTGTCCTAGCCTGTAATGAAAGTATATGTACCAAGCATTGGATTTTAATTCGATTTCAAAAATATTGTACCATATACTTGTATTTAACAGTTCGAATTCTTCATCGTGAACCTAACTTATTCTACGGAAAGTGGTTTAACGCTAACTAGAGGTAACTTGACGTGTCTTTACAGAACATAATTTTACGTTCAACGTGTTTACGCTTTCGTCGCGATTCACGGTTTAAGAATAGCCGAGGGAGAAGCAGAAAGTGTTTCCATTGTAGGCGTAGGCAACGATCAATCGCCGGGGACACGACTACCGTGTCGATTCGATTTCCGAACACCGCGGGGGTAACATTGGATTCCCGAGTCTATACATGCCGCATCGTTTTTTGCACGCGATATCAGGACCAGAAACATTCCTATCGTCAGCCAGTAACCCTGTTCTCTACGACTTCACGGTGCCCTTTCTCTCCGGCTTGCGGTCTTCTTCGACATCGTCTTGGCCACTTGCGCAGAAGGGGTCCTCCGGCTTCTCTTGTATCAGATCGAATCGGAGGAGCACCTTCTACTCTGGACGCCGGGGAACAGAACAGTCTTACCTTCGACCGGAAAACAACCGATGTGCCACGATAATTCTCTTGTATATCGTCTGGTCATTGTATTCCGTTCCACTGCGACTCCTTCGTCACGCGATACTATATTTCGTACGTTTAAAAGTGCCATCGGACACCCATTCATTTTCTCTGTGCCATATTTTTATCTTGATCGTAGTATCTAACATTAGCTTCGTGGTAAGTTACATTCTTCAAATATGTTGAACTTGAAATTTCGCAGGACAGTCAGGATGCACCGAGTTAGCAGGAGATTTGCGTGTACCGCTAGTAGCGCGATTATAATCGAGAACAGATAGATTCCGTTCTAAAAACAGGCCATTCAGCTGTCACCGGGTTCGCAAATTGTTCCATCAGCGAAGGCCGTCGTCGTTCGGGCTGCTGGAACAAGCTGGCAATGGTTGGCCGTGAATCGTCGGCCCCGAAGAACCGGCAGCGATCGTTCTCGTTGGTTCTTTGGCCGTTGATTGCGCTATTGACGGCGAAGCTCCTTGCGGCTGTCTGGATCCCTTACGCGGGACGTTCCGCGACGTTCGTATCGTGGCGGAGCGTAGGCTCGCGGCACGATACGTATATTAATTAAGAACGATCGCATCGGTGGCCGTCACCGGCAACTAATTAGCGGAGGCTGCGTGGTCCGGCGAGGAGGAGACGCGAGCGGACGAGGAGGAACAGGCGCGGGCGCGCTTGGGCTTGGCTATCGGAGGTTGATCCCCGGTAATCAGGCTAATTAATTATCCCCCGTGTCACCGGGATTTTCCGATGCCGCGTTTTGCGCTGCGCACAAAAGAATCCCGGCGCGCCGCGGTGGTTGGAATCCTACGGTGCCGGGACGCCTCGGTTTCCATGGTGTCCCGGGTCCACGGGGCTCCCGGCGTGCGTGCCTCCTTTACGATCCAGCCAAGTTTTTCTTTCGCGTAATTTTCACCGACGGCCGTGAAATCGTCGTCGTCGCACCGCGGAACCGGTTCTCCTTTCCGCTTCGCGCGTACCGACGAAACAACGCGACTAATAATGTATCGCTCGTACCCCCCACCCCTCTCTCATGCTCTCTCTCTTTTTCTCTGTTGCGTCTTTCCGGCTCGTGGTGCTCGTTTTTCCGCGTTTTTGCTCGGAAGACCCGAGCATGTAAGCGGGTTCACGTGCAGCGGTATCACTCACCGATGGGGAGGCCTCGTTTAATCAGCGTTCTAACGCAACGAGACGTGTGTTCGACGCGGTCGCTAATGTTCCTCGGTGCACGGGCCCTTCTCGATCGCCCCGGCACGATGTAATCCTTCTACCTCTCGGGATACCCCGGCTCTCCATCGTTTAACGAGGACGTACGGTTTTAAGTGAATTCGAAATTCTTCGGGGCTATAATTTATGGAGCGCAGCACCTTGCGAACATTAATGCGAGGTGAAACAAGCGCTGTATGCCGAGCTGTAATGGTAATTGTATACCGTGCAAGCCGGTGTACGCTAATGGATTCAGAAAACAGTCTGCCAATCAAAATTCGAAGAGGGCCCCTCGTGGACTCGCCGATGATGTTTCCGAACCCCGGTGCACACGGTGATATTCAATTTATGGACTGGCCGGGCTTGCTTGCTGGAACTCGAGTGTAAAGCGGCTGCGATTTTCTTAATGATCCGAGAAGGTGTTTAAACGAGGGATGGCTTGTTTTGGAGGAACGAACGTTCAGATAGGAAGCCGTTTTTGTGCCAAGTCTTGTTTAAACCTTGACCGATCGCTTGGCATTTGTACGAGCGTATCGTTTGTAAGGTTTGCAGCGATCTTTGTGTTTTAAATGAAATTTGCGATTGCTACGAGTATCGACGAGAGGAAAATTAATACTTGTGTTCTGTTCGTAACGAGTTTCGAGATGTTTTGTTAAATTTTCGTTCCACCATTTGTTTCTAAAGGGATCAGTCAGAAATTACATGTCCGTCTAAATGTATTCGTACGAGATTCTAGAAAAAGATCAATCAGAAATTGCATGTCTACGGTTTCGAACAGAACAATAGTAATCGATGCAGTCTGTCAGTCATCGTAGACGTAGCGTTAAGTAATCGATGACCAGAAGCAATTAGTTAATCGTACGAACAACGAACACACTTTCGAACATTAATCTCGAGAGAGCGAACGTCGTAGGTGCTATTAGTCGCACATCGAAACATGAAAATCTTTTCGTGTCACTAAAAATGATGAAGATATTATAGGTTTCAGTCTCGAGTGACCTTTTCTGCGCAACATCTTACACAAGAGAACTCTTCACATTTACCGCAAAAAGACTTACCGTTCGATATAACTCGTACAACCCGCAAAAAGATCGTCGGTCCCGCTAATAGAGTTTCTATTTAAAAAAAAAACGAGGTCGCGTATCTATCCTGATTTTTTTTTTCAGAAGAAACTCGAGCTGCCGCCCAAAGTTACATCTTGAAAGCGATCATCGACGTCGACGACCGTCCTTCTTCTTTTTTGTCATTCGCGAAACTCGGCTGTCCGGTGGTTGTTTATGAATGCGAACCTGCGGGTGTGGGCGTGATCACCTGCTCTCGCGAGCAAGCGAAACGAGCCCTCCCGCTGCTCGGTGCGCGTACCGGTATTCCGATCGGTATTTCGCCAATGCGGCGGACTTAATTTCGCGACAAGCTTTCCGGCTCGTGCGACCCTTTGGCCCGGCTCGAAATTCTGTCGCGAACGCGTGCGAGCGACAGAGCTACGGCCCTCTCGTGTCGCGCGAATGTTTTCCGCCCGGTTGGAATTTCTGGCGCGGTGTTCAGCCCCAAACTCCGCCACGGGGTTAAATTAACCTGCCGCCGTTCTTTTTTCGACCCGAAATTTCATGGGGGAAAACGCTCGATTAATAGCCTTGGGAATTCGTTCTGTGTTACCTATCCAAAACGAATTCGCACCAGAAGTTTAATTGACAATACCTTTGATCGGAAATTCGTGTTTTGATGTCTGCCTGTCTTGTATTTTTCAGTATTTTGTGTCCGATGCAGTGATTTCGATGTTCGAATTCATATTGTTCGAATTAAATGCGATTAAACTGTGGAATTTCATAAATATATGATATACAAAATAATGACTTTAAACGAAAAATTTTTGGACGGAGGCTTTGCGTAACCCTTGCGAAGCGGATGCTTTCGACGATTTCATAATAGCCGTGGCTAGATCTTCTGACGGTGTTTTCTATCGAAATGACATTTATCAGGCTAAGCCGGCTCGTTTACCGGGGACATTGATACGCGGTAATTGCGTGTTCCACGGCGCAGTTGAATCAGCCGTGGAATCCTGGGTCGCGATTACCGTGCGGCCTGCGCCGGACAAGGGAATCATCGATTTGGCAGAAAGCTTGAAAGAATATTGGCGTTCTGTTTGGCCGGTAGCCGTTCAATAATTCATGAACGCCCCTTCGTGCTCGGCTCGGGCGCAGGAATTACGAGTCGTCGTTACGCGAAACCGCTTCCGATTCACGCGAGACGTTCTCGCGTCGTGTCGGGTCGGGTCGGGTCGGGTCGGTTCGGTTCGGGCCCGGCATTTTTCTACGGTTTTAAACGGCAGAAAGCCCGGAACGGGTGGAATGCAACGACGCATCGACCGATTGGTCGCAGAGCGCCTCCTGACCCGCGTCGTTTGCATGAATTTCCTCGGACCTTAGGGATCGCGTGCACAGGTCGACAGGATGCATCACGCTTTCTTTTCCCTCGCACCTTTTTCCACCGACTTCCTACCGTGTCTCGATCCCGTTGCGATTCTCCGCCTCTTTCCGCTTCGGCATACCTCCCTGTTCTATTTAGTCCCCATTCGTTGCAATTCTTCGCCTCTTACCGTTTCCCAATCCTCCACATTCGCTCGTCGCGAAGACGTAGAAACCGTGAACAATTAACGAAATCGCTAATTTACCAGCTTTTTAATCAGATTAATGAGAGGGTACGCAGGCACGTTTACGCCGCCGTACTGTTATTTGCGGTTTATGGCAAATGGCCGAACCGGACCCGTGCTCTACCTCGATTGGTCCCTCGAATTTCACCGCCTCTCTTCGATCATCGGATTTTTCTCTTTTGCCTGGCCAACCTTTTTCTTCGCCTTTTGCAGTTCTCAGCAAGTTTGCTGGTCTTGTAAAATACCTTCCTTTCATCGTCTTCGCGTGTGTAGGGTTTCTCGTTTTCGCGAGAAAAAGTCGAGATGTCCCACGAAATTGGTTAAATAGTGCGTTTCAAAATGTAATGCTTTCTAGGACAATGTTCGTAGCATAATGTTCTTACCACGTTGCCCCATTAAAACTACCCGATACCCGATTAGCTTCCACGAAGAAAGTTACACGCGAGTAACAGTGTAATTGATTTCTCCGGGAGCGTTCCAGGATCCTGATGAGCGATGTCAGTGAAACTGCAAGTCTCTCAAGTGTATCCGTAGTACTTAGCACGGAATCTGGCTAGACACAACCACTTCATGCTCCTTTCTCTACGCATTCTTAGCTCTCACACGGCCGGATCGCGTTTACCTTCGGTCGTTCAGCGAATCTTATAAAAATACTTGGAACTTCAAGTTTTTCTCCGATCCCGTTAAGCACATTCTACGACCGATTTCTTTTCAACGAAGCTGCGCGAGAAACCGAAAATCTCGGGATCGTCAAATATACATCTCGAATATTCTCGTGAATCCCGATGTATTCGAGAACCCGGTTCCCAATCCCGAATAAAATTCTCGAGCCGTCCTGACTCGGCATTTTCGGCGTTCTCGCAACACCTCCACTTTTCAATAATCTCGCTTGTCGATTTTTCTTCTCGGAGAGCACAAAGAACGGTGTATCGAGACTCGCGTCGCCTTTTTTCTCGGTCCCCCATGGTCCCGATCATTACCTTTCCACGATCGGGCCATGGAACACCGCCGTAGCCTCCCGGCGAAGAAGAAGAAGAAGAAGATTTCCTGGGCCCGGTCTTTTTTTAACATCGACCCGCAGGAACGTCCACGCCGTGTATATTCGTCCGCGTAGCGGTATATACACGTCGCTGAATGCACCGTGCAGATGCCCACCGTGGCAGCTAAAGGCCTTCCTCGCGGCCGAGAACGATCTTCCAGGGATGGATCAACGACCTCCGACATGGATGCCTATCTACGGACAAGCGAGCCAGCATCGATACACCCGTGAGCAAGACGAGGAACGAGCGAAACGGGAAAGAAAGGATCGTGGACGCGGCGTTTAGACGAAACGGCGACACGTTTCGCCTCGCGAGAATCGCAGAAAAACGATGAAATAGATAATCGTATGGCTTAATATACGGCGACTCGCGCTTTCTGCATTCTGAACGGACGCTGCTTAAACGCTGCTCCCAGCTCGGCACTGAGTCTAGAAATTCTTTAGCTATCGCACGTTTCATTCCCGCGTCGAGAAAAATATTTCTGTTTTTGCGCCGCTTGCATTTAAAAAAATTTTTTCTATCTTTCGCTCTAGTTGTCCGCAGACATGTATTTTTTCCTGTTGTTGTTGCACTTCTTGCATTCGAATCTCGGTTATTTCGATCGATTTGTTTTCTGATTAAATTCGACCAAGATTAACGCGATTGACTATATCGGTAATTGTACAGTAGTCCTCGGAAAATCACACCGATCTTTTTGTTCCTCGATCGTTTCCCTTATAGCAGTTTCTATCGTCGATAAGAAGTAACAGTGTGCTGAAACGTTCTTTCGATAATTGAAAATTGTTATTGCATTCTCCCTTTGTGTAATAGGTTTTAGAAAGTTGACCGATCGATTAAATTTCAAGAAACAGAATTTATAGAAGATTTCATAAGCCATAGGACTTTATGATTTTCTTTCGTAACCGTGAACGTTTCTCAATGAAATAAAATCGAGAAAGTCTTGTACCTATAATTCCAGAAGGTTACGAAGAGTAGATTTATTGGACAGTTCAATTATGACTAACTAGTCTGGACGTACGGTAACGATTTACGGGAGAATTTCTATCGATCGTAACTAACCAGCCTATCTATATTCAGTGTGAAAATGATCGAAGAATATGTCACAATACGAGCGTCCAAAATTGTTTCTTATTTTTGTATCCGGATATTTCATTCTGCAATGAGAATATTCAGGAATGTAACAAGAATGGCAATAAAGAAAGTAAGCGATAACGGATCGTACCTAGTACTTTGGCCCCGCGTAATCAATTTGGAAACACTCGTCAGAGTCGGTACGATGCGCAGACGTACCGGGAAGGGTTAAACGAATTTGCCAACCGGGTGATGATAAAGAACAGTGCTCGGCATCCGGATTACTTGACGAGCGGTATTAAACACGACATTGGGCAACGGTGTGGGTCCACAAAGGCGAGCTTATAGAGCCATCAGCTTGAAGAGCGAGGCATCCGAGGCTCGAGAGCAGTGTCAAGTGTACAGAATCTCGCCCTCGAGCCGCGCGGCGCCGAAAAATCCTGACCTTCGATCGATAGCTCCTCCGCAGAGAGGGAAATCGTTTGCTCTGGTAATGGGGGGGGTGGGGGTGGGGCGAATCGGGTTAAGAGGGAGAGACCTCGTTGCCAGAGGGGCGTCGAAAGGGTGGTGGCGCAGTCGACCGTCGAAAAGGGTGAAGTGGGCACAGACACCGGGTGAAGGAAAGGACGGAAAGGCGACCCCGGCCCTGGACCGGGCTGAACTTTGATGTACTGTCAGGCGGACATCGTAAACGCATTAGTTGCCGGTATACAGCTTGGCGCGGTGTGCTAGTCCCTGGGCACCGTATGATTCCGTTATAGACGTTCTACACCTAGGTATCCATGGAGTCGCGCTTGTGCACACAAGCTTCGGGAACAGGACAGGACGGGACAGCGCGGGAGACGAGCTCGTGGGAGCCGTGCGCGCGACAGAGACACGGACAGATGAGTACAATGAATAGAGCAGACGAGCAAGCAAGAGGGGAGAGAGAAAGAGAGAGAGAGGGCAAGAGGTAACCCTAGCGCATAACCGCGCGTATAGCTGGAACACCACGAAGAACCTGGCCGAACACGAGAGGTGATCGATGTCGGGCTTTAACGCGGCCCGAATCCTGAAGAATGTTTGCCTAACAAGGCAAACACGGGACCGGCGATACGGTCGCGAGCATTGTCGGGGAATACGAGCGACACAGCGCGCAGCACCGCGCAGGACAGCGCAGCGCGACGTACAGTACCAAACACGAAGAGCCTGTTCGCTCCGCGTGAACCGGACCAGCCTCGAATCGGCGGACGTCAATCAAAACCTAGACGAGGATACGTTCGAGGTTAGACCCGGAGAGGTACCGCGGAGAAACTCCTAGATCGAATCTCTCGTTTACAAGGTGATCGTTTCGTACGGTTATTCCGTTGTTGCGTCGATGGAATGATCCGCGCGCGGTGATTAAAAAAAGAACAAACACAGTGGAGATTCGTGGTACATGTATCCGTGATTCGAGCAGCAGCGGGAAATTGCCTGGGGGTGTGTTTCGCTGAGTCAGTTCGAGTCGTGTATATCTCGGGTCGATCGGCCGGAAAACCGCGTTCCATCGTAATTACCGATCGATTCCTGGTGACCATGACGATTCTAACAGTACCTCGACGAAACAGTACCCACCTCGGTCGTTGTTCTCCGGCTTCGAAACGGGCCGGAGGAGGATCGTGTGGCTCGTCGTCGAAGCATCGATCATTTCGCCGACGACCACACACCGCAGCACTCCGCTCGGCTCCGCGGCGATCCGCGCCGATCCGTCCGACCGAGGAGGAGACTATTCGAACTCGGTATCATTGCCGGGCCGACTCGTTAAGCTGGCAGCAACGGGCGCGCGCGACATGATTCATCGCGAGAAACTCGGTAGGACTATGCGGAACCGCGTGACGGGACCCTGGCGCGGCGCGGCACGGCACGGCGCGAGAACGATGCATCGGGAGAGGAGAGATCCTTATTGTTGGAAAACGCAAAGAAACCCGTTGGTAGGTGGGTGCCGCAAAAATCGCGCGGTGACCGTTAGCACGGAGCGGCGTGACGCGAAGCGGTTAGGCGGTCGCTCGCTCCCAGCGTTAAACGTCACTGGCCAGTAGGAAGAGTGGTACACACGATACGAATCGTTGTGGCTGAGTTACGGCCGACCTGCTGGGACCTCGGATTATGAGGGTTATTGCCTGTGCGAGTATACTAATTAGCGTGGATATATACTATGCGGCTTACGGTAAATACTGCCGAGAATTTTCGCGTGATCCGCTGATCGTGTACCGAAAGTAACACGTACGTAACGCCTGTGTGTAAAGACTCGCTTCCTCGTGACTCGAACGATGAGCCTAGCCCGCCGCCAGGCAAATTATTTCGTTCTTTTTTTTTTACTCTCCACCCTCCTCCTTCTCCTCTTTCTTCGATCTCCTCCTACTCCTCCTTCGTCGTCGTTCTCATCCTTATGCCACTCGCAACGCACGGAAGAATCAACGCGGAACAGATATGCTCGAGAGTCGTCGCGATGAGAAAGATCGGCAGCGACAGGTACCACGGCATCGTTTCCGCATTATCCGCGATCTATACGCCCCTGCGGGATTTTAATTATACTTGCGAGATTTTACGTCCCGCGATCCCACCGCTGTAAACTTTCGGAATCGGTCTCGAACGGTTCTCGCCAGCCACCGAACGGCGGAACTGCGATTCGGAGGTTGGAACAGTGAATTTAACTGCCTTCCAACTCCTAGATAATTATTTTCAAGAAACGCTCTGCGCCGCGCCGGGTTTATAATCTTCCGCTCGGCGGTAGATACTTGACTTCGCGTTTCGGCGAAGCCAATTCTTAGATCATAAATACAGGCTATTTGAGCACATAAAATTTAGCAACAGATCGTTAAAAAGATCACATGCTGAATTGAAAGATGCACGAGTATCAGCGTAACCTCAGAGCAGTCTCGTTTTTCTTCTCGGAGTGATAATTGGTCGTACGAATCAACGCTGCAGAACCCCTGCGAATGAAATTGATAATACTTACTTTTTGTAAACCGTAGTTTCAACGGCTTTTGTTTGTACACGAACCACTTTTTCTTAGATTACAAAAAAAGCGTGGATTTCTATTGTTGTTACACTATTTCTACCAAATGTGTCGAAAGAAACTTTTTAAAATTGTAAATAAAATTTGATTGAGACTGCAAAGATGCGTTAAGGGGAAGGAAATTATTCGGTAAATCTATTCAGTGATACGATTCAGTGAGAAAAGTAATCGAAGCTCCCATTGTACCAGTATATGCAGCATATAAAAGTTGGAGCAATCTCGAATCGAGATTGTATCGTTCCACGAAGAGAAACATCCCCGCGCTCTTACAATCCTCTATACAGATTTCAGTTCTCTATACAGACTTCCTCGAATTCGTATTTCATGCAGCATATTAAATCCGTTTCGCCGAGCATGTTCGACGCGCGCCGACGAAGTATCCCCCATGTTCCCGAGCTTGCTCGCATAACGCACGATCGCCGGAGCCGTGATCGATTCCGCGTCTTCGCACGGTGACCCCATTTCGCGCATACCTCGAGCGAGGCAACACGCGCGATCCATTCGCGTTACTATTCAGGACACTCGGGGACCTCGGGAGCGAGCAAAGCTGTTCTCAGACGGACAAGCGGATCGCGTCGGTCGTTCTTGCGAGCAAGCTTCTTTTTCCCCCCGGTGGAAAAACTGGCGTACGAATATGCGATGCAACGCGCAGGCTCTGCGCGATCGGAATCGTGAAATCGCGCTAGACACACGTACCGGGATCCGTCCGCGGGATCTACAGGTGGTCGGTACTGTCAGGCTGGTCGTAGCGGACCGGTTCGAGATCTCAGGACCATATCTTTCTCGGCACGGTCTCTCCGTTCCGCGGGGGCTCCTCGTCTGGGGCCTCTGGGCGCTAGCAGAGAGAGAGAAAGAGAGAGAGAGAGAGATTTTCTCTCGTGCAACCGGCGCGGCGGCGTGGAAACGTAATACCTAGAAGGTGGCTGGTCGACAGGCCGGGCTTTTGACGTCGTGGTCACTGTTCCCCGGTCGGCTTGGTCCCGGTTCCCTGCTCGGGCTGCCTACCACGACGGTTTCGGTCGGTAGTCCCCGGCATTTAATATGGCAGCGAGCTCTCGCCGGAGACACTGACAGATCTCGGCAATTAATAAAACGTTTCCCTGCTTATTGTCGTGCAGCTACTTGGTTATGCTCCGTGGGCTACCCTTTTTACCGGTGCGGCGCGGAGCCGCGTAGTGGTTCCCGAGAGCTACACAGCCTCCGACGGGCTGCCGGGCCTGCCGTCGCCATCTCCTTCACGATCTCATCCCAACGAGAGGAGAGGCTTCTTCCGCAAGAGAGAGAGAGAGAGAGAGAAAGAGAGAGAGAGCCCCGGAACGAGCACCGGCAGCTACCCAGGTTTCTAGCTAGCGAGCAGCAAGGTGACGCACACACAAACCAACGGCCCAACGGCCGTTCTCAATGGACACGTATTAATTGGGCCTCGGCCAAGACTTGGCACTAGTGGATGTCCTCGTGTCGAGTTTCCACCGCGGCGATTGTTGCCCGGCTCGTCCACCAGAGATAACGACTATGGTTGTCGGTCCCCGGCCACCAGGACCTCCTAGGTTTACGAGATCGAGCGTCACTAGCCCTGTCCCGACCGCGACATCGCGGAAGATTGAAGGAAATCGCCTGCTGAAAAATCACCCCGGACCCCGAAGCACGGCTACCGCGTCCAGCACGCTGTACGCTCTTTCCACGCCCCGACATTGTTGTGCACGATTGTACAACACCGGGAAAAACGATACAATCTTCGACGTACTCGATGTTATTAAGCCGGGGAACGCTCGGACAGAGGATGGACCGACGCTTGATAGGTGAAGAGGCCAGTCATGACGAACGGTTTCGCCTGGGATCCTATCTTTGATGCTTAGATGGGAACAACAGGTACTTCGTGCTGGGCTGGAATTCGCCTGCGATCGAGACACGCCGGGACCAGCGAAAGTACACGATTACCATCGGGCAAATTAAAAATCGCTATCAATTATCAGGGGGGATTAACGGTCGGAGAACAACCTCGCTTCTCCGAAGGTGCAACTGGACGTCTGGCACTGACTGCGCACGATCTTCCATTGCTGACGTAATACTTTGCAATTGATATAAATTAACTGATTGTGTGCATTGAGCCTCGACTGTGAACTTTACGTGCTAATAGAAGGAGTTTAATGGTATTGTCTTGATTCAGACTTTGTGGAAATAGTCTGCAGAGAACAACTTTCAATAGCCTGTTAATTCGCATTAAACTTTGCCCTCCTCTAGATTGTCTCCTTTACCTTGACATAGACTTGTTTCATAGGCGAAACACATACAGAATGCATTCGTGGAGAAAATTCTCATTGAATTGCACAATAAAGCATGTTGCGTGTACATTGTTTTACGCTGAACTGTGCGTATGGCATCTATTCGAACGATAAGGAAGTCGAATAACAGCTTGAGATACAAAGGGTATCTAAAATTGAGGTACAATTTTTTTCGTGCAAAATAAAAATACAGTATATTTCATAGTTCTGTATTATATGCGTTTTTGTCATAAATCCGGTGAAATAATCGATCATCGAAAAAGTTCGCCACTAGTTAATTCTTAAAAATATCTATTCGCATCTAGCATTTGCAAGTCCATCGTATAATTACTTCTCGCCTTCCGCGAACGCGAACTTGCAAAGGAGAATAAGTCGTAAAGAAGTAAATCGTAGGTCGATTTCCGCGGTACAAAGAACCGAATAGTGGCGGTTCACGAATCGATTTCCTTTTTTCGGCCGGTTCCGGGGAATGTTTTTCGATGTTCCCGCCACGGCGGGAATTCGAACAAGTAAAAACACCGGTCCCCGCTAATTGGAATTATATCGGGGTTCGCCGGGTCTATAGGAGGCAGTACAATAATAGACGGCCGGGAGATACCGCTAGGAAGATTCCTGCCGTTTCGAGGCTTCGTTCCACGGTTTTCGAACCGAGCAATTATTGCGGACGTTCCGTGACGGAGTCCCGGTTCCCGCGATCCCGCCCAGCCTTGGACAACGCCGGAATGTCACGGATTCTGAGAAGCTTTTCGCGGCGGGAGTCGTGGTCGACGATTACGTTGACTTCTAATTTTTCTTTTCCCCCTTTTTCCCCCCGTGGCTTTCAAATACCGTCGAGAAAAGAAAAATCGCCAGCGAGCGCGGTTACGCAAGAACCGCGGGTACGCGTTATTATTAACCCGTTACAGGCGATTCGTTTTTGCGAGAGCTGGGAAACGGCCCCCCCCCCCCATTCTTCCTCGTGTCTTTTCCCGAGTCCACGAACGACGGACGTGGGATCGGCGTTGTACGAATATAGATCAAAGATCCGATTCGCTTTACGATCGCTGCCGCTCGACGTCCTGCTCCTTTGTACGCCCTCTGACGGGCCCTTGGCTCGACCCCAGTAAACTGTATCAACCATCAGAAGCTCGTGAACCCGCTCTCGACAGTTAATTCCTCCCGCTTTGCTACCCGCTATCCCGTCGACGATGTCGTTCGGACGTCGGGACACGTGCCACCGTCTCATCTCGACGAGCCGCATTCCCGCCAGGCGATAATTTGCCTCGTAGAACCACCATGCGACTCGCGTTAAACGTCCGGGGATCGTAGATCTTTGGAAAATGGCCGGGTAGTGGCATACAGCTCGTCGCATTTCATAGACCAACATGCCAGTCCATTAAATTGTAATGCTTTGCAAACGCATCAACCACGGTCTTCTAAAAGCTTCTGTCTACTTTATTAGCATGCACACAAACTGTCATCCGGACACGTTGGAAAGCGATGAAAGTGCAACTATGAAAGAACACTACACACAAATTACTTGGATCTCCTCAGAATGATAATAAATCTACTGTACATACCAGCTGTACAAACACAAATTTAAAGTTAACTGGAAAGATGCATTTTGCTGCGAGAACAAAACGAATTCACGACGGGAAGGGGCGGGATCCGCTCGGATTTCGCGAACGGCGTAATCGAATGGGACCCAAGGCGCCGCGCGATACTAAAAGGTGGATAATCGCATCTATGAGCGGGTCGAAGAGGATTTTGCGTGTTCGGCGCGAGCAGACCGCCGCGCCGCTCCGATGAGACGGCCCACGAACGGAGATAAGAATCGACGAGAAGAATCGCTTAATTTCAGACGACGTGGTTTTCCTTTGCGGCGAGCGAGCGCCGTTATTAAGTCGTTGACGGGGTACTTGGCCCGGCCACGGTCCCGACGATTCGTTTGATCGTTTTCAGCCGGTGAGTGAGCCCTCGCGTCATTAACCGGCGCGATATTTGCCCGGCAGAAGTAGCAAGTGGGCGAGAAGTGGACGGTGTACTTGTAAATTGAACGAGGACGCCGAACCAGAAGACGTAGGAGAAGTTTCGAAGTCGCAAAGATAACGAAAACGAAGAGAAAGAGGTTGACTTCGCCGCTTGGCCCTGTTCGAAATATCTTTGTTTCTCTTTCTTTTTTGCTCTCTCTCTCTCTTTCTCTTTCTCTCTCTGCGTTTCTCTCTGGTCCTGTTAGGTACCTGCCCGAGAGATACTGCTATCGGTTCGCGGAAATCTCAGCGCTTGCCTCACCGGGTAATTCGTTTTCCCGAAGCTGTATCCAGATATTAAGCCAATCTATACGTTTCTTGGATTCGAGTTTACGTTATCGGACTCGTTCGATCGGGTACCCGGACCCGCCATTATAAACGATACTCGAGGAGACGACGATCCAGGCAACAGACGAAATCGCGGCCGGACGAGAGCTTGACCGGTTTGTAAATTTCCGGAACGACGGTATTACGCGCGAAAAACGGGCCGGTGCGAAGTGTCGCGTCCCGCAGTTACATTTCTCTTCGGCCCCCGGATTTGCCCGATTACGCAGATTATGTTTGTAATTTTACCTAATGTCGCCGTTATTATATCTCAAGCCGTTCGTTCCGATAATTGTTCTCTTAGACAGCGGCAGAAACGATACCCCATCGTCCATTCTTTAAATGCAATGTACCCTTGTGTTAATACTATAGATACAATAGTTACGTAAAGAACAATGGAGTACACTATTTTTGCTTCAATTTTTGTTTAATGCTTTGATCTATGCTATTTAACTCTCTCGTTATGTTTGGTAAAAATCTGTCAATTTATCTCTTCCATATAATATAATATCGTGTCAGACTCGTTCCGAGGGGAACAGAATTCACTGAATAGAAATGTCATTAATTTCTTTTGAAGCGAATTAAAATGATACTTTCTTATTATGGACATTATACTATTACATGCACGGATACGATACATACAAGTTATCCTTTCCTCATAGGAAATTGTGAACTCCAAAGAAGTTTTAATCGATGTAACTATGGAAGAAAACGTAGGACAAGAAGATAAGCGAACGCAGTAGTTAATTCCAGCCTTGGTGTAACAAGACCAAGAGCACGGGTAGTTTCCAAGGTGCGCGACAAGGAAAAAGGTGTTCGTCCAAGAGAGATGGTTGGCTCGAACGATCGCGGTGTGTCGAGGAACCGAATACATATTCTGGTAGTAGCCTCTATGGTAGAGGATCGAAGGATTCACGGGCTATGGTAGCGAAATAATAAGCAGCATTACGATTGGACGGAAGCTCCGACGGGGCCCGGGGAATCGTTCGAAACACGGAGTTACAGAAAAAATTAAAGGAATACGACAACGGCGAAGCGAAGGGCGCACAGGGCATGAGGAGTATAGGAGGGTGGCGGCAGCTGACCTGGACGCCGGTTCATTTCGAGTTTGGGATTCGGGAATTGGTTATGAATAATGCAAGCGTTCGCCGACCGGCTGGAGATCGAATCCACGCTGGTCAAACGAAGGTTCCGGGTGAGAGGGCTAGCTGACTTTAAACGCGAAACGACGATGACAACGACCGGCTGGTCGCTCGGTTGTTCCGGTTGTTTCGAACGGTACTCCGCGATCCCGGCGTCCTGGGGGATAGTTATCCGGCGAAATAACCATCGCGGACCGGCCCCGGGTCCCGCAACTTTGTCTTTCGCCGAAATACTTTCGTGCTGCATGAATAATACATCTGTATCGCGTACTTGGCAGACGGTTTCAACATATATCAGCCGTGTAACGAGGATTCAAAGCGTGTTTCCGTTTTCGCGAGCTGTCGTTGATAAAAGAATGACAGTGGCCCCCGCCGCGCCGCGCCGGGGAGAACAACAGACACCGAGCGCAGACGTTGAACGGGTTTGTTTGCAGTTCGCAACGTGCACGCAATAACGCGCCCGTTGCGCGAACGCGGAATTATAAATTCTTGTTTGTTCCGGCGTCGCGTCACCTATTTATTCCCTGCTCTCGGTATCTCGCCGCTTTTCACGTTCTCGTATATCATGTTCCTTCCACCGACATCGGCAGAGCTTAACCCCCTTTTCCTCGAATCTTCTCCGTGGCTCCACTCGATAATCAGACGACAGTTTATACACTGTGAGACGACACAGACATTTTCTGCTCTATTCAAACATACATTTATCCTTGGCACTGAATATCGAAAAGAGAAAGATTCCTGTTCGTTCGATTCTAATTAACATCTTCCGCGGTTAAGAAAACGACGTCTGTCTACAATTGGCCGCGTCTACTTACCAGCTAGACGTAATGTAGAAAAATAATTGTACTAATATTTTTCAGTTGGGTTTACACACACGACTCGCATATGTTTTCCGAAGAACGAATAAAAGAAACAACGAATACCATGGATTATTAAATTTTCTATGGACGTTCTCCGGTTCATTCGTGATTCGAGGGAAGGTGTTTCTTCGAAACCGCAACGTTTGCTCACGCGAATCAGCGACCGCAGTGACACGGGGCTGATTTCGCCCCGAGAAAAGAAGAACAGATCTCGCTTGATAAACAAGCTGACACGAGGCACGAGCCACTATGATTTACTACCCCAATGCTGACCACCAGGAGGGTGATCCCGACAGATATCTCGGCCCGCAGATGTTTTTCTTGCCCGACGTTTCGTGGAAGGCAATTTCGTGGCGATAGGTTTGCGTCTGGTACGCTTTACCGACTAGCAGTTTGGCTAACAGCGGCGCCTCACGAGTGGACCGCACTTTGTGGACATCTGCGTCCGTCGTTCCAGCAACCTGGAGGAGATACATATTAGAGCACGGTCCCTCGGGCTTGTCGGTGTAGAGTCAAAGCCGAGCAAATCATTTCTACTGGCAGATTTGTCTGTGTCCTAACTTGTATCGTACCATTTCATCTATTGTCCGTAAACGACTGGTTCCGTTAAAAACGTATGGATGCGTGTTAGATGTCATTAACACTAGAAAGACGGGAGCTTAGTATATACCTATATTGCCTAAAAGCAGTCAAAATGACTGCATTGTGAAAAAATAACTAATGCGCAAAGAAATTTGTTTAACAGTAATTTTTAATATATTTTATATCACTTACAGTCATATAACAAGTTATTAATAAGTATTAGCAATAAAAAAAATGTATTTCAGTTCGAAAAAAAATAATTTAAAGCAGTCAAAATGACTTGCTTAGGCAATCTAGTGTTAAAAATTGGAGTTCCAGTAGACGAAGGTATACACGAAATTATGGTATAAACGTTCGAGTGATCTAAAATCGACTGACGTGTCTGACCATGACCGACCGTTTCTACTTCTTGTAAATACTGGACTAGTTTCTCGAAAATAATATAATGTACTATCTAGAACCACATGTATAAAAGTACAGTATAATCAAGAGCAAACCTATCAGGGCCTCTTTGAACTGCAAGAATAATTACCAGCTTCGCCGACACTTTCGTGCACCATGCAGAAATTGATTTCCTCGATGCTTCCCTTTTCAAGAACTTTGAATGTTCCGCGAAGATTCGGTGTCCCGTTCTCCGAGCCAAAAACGGTACCATCGATCACTGCAGAGGATCCGAGACTCGAATCGTCAGCGAGTGTTTGCCACAAAGCTCGTCCCGCGAACGAACCCCTTCGATAACTCTAATCCATCCGGTAGCGAATGCGGTCGAAGCCGCGTCCGAAAGACGCGTCCGTCAATGGCAACGAAGTTCCTCGGCCGCCGACTAATTTTGAATAGGAGCTCGTTTGCGGGGCTCGAGTTCGCAGAGCCGAGCCTCGACACAAAGCTGGCAGGCCCGAAAAAATAAAGGATTCCTCTCGAACACGGGTATCCTCTCCGAGGCGAGTCCTTCCGCTCGCGCGCTGTGTGTCATGGCTTTTGAACCGGTCGCCGCTAATCTTCGCGTTCCACACGGCGAGCCTTTCACGAGCTTTTCGAGGATTTTATGGAGCGAGACGAGTCATCGTCTGCGACCGTTTCGCGCGAGAGAAACGATTCCGTCGCTCGAGGAATGCGCGGCAGTTTGAACGCGGAACGGAGCCTCCGTGGCTCGATTCTTGACACGTTCCAACGACGAGCGAGACGAGACGAGACGGGACACGATACCCGGTAGTGTCGCCGCTGGAAAAATGCCGGAAGAGAGACCCGCTCGCGTTCCTGTGGCTTTTCCGAGAACCTAACCGCTCGCCGCAGAGTATTGTTCCGCTGGCGTACGACCCGCTCGACTACGGTACTCGGTGACTCAAACCAGTTCGGTATTTTGAGGATTAGGGGAACCGCTCGCTCCTTCTGACAACCTATTTACGTTTCCGTCGTGCGAACTCTGTTCTCTGAACTCGGCCGTTTCGGTGTCGATGCATGATTTTCAAATGCGATAGCGCAAACAGTTATTCTTATTTGTAAGAAGAAGGAGGATGATAAATCCTTTGTTACCGAGCTGCGTGTCTTTATCAAAAGTAATAATTTTCTGCATCGACTGTTTTCGATTTAATCGTACAGTCGAGTCGGAAAGTAAGTTAACATTTGGTGATATGTAGGCAATGAATATGATGAATAAAATCAAGTTATTGCATTGTTTTTATTTAGGAGGTGTAAGGAAATAAACAAATATGTTAGTAAAACATATATTATCATTATTAAAGATTAAAGACATGTCATATTCATTTGCCTGCATACACCAGTCGTTAACTTACTTTCCGACTCGACTGTATATTTACACAGTAAAAATAATATTACTACGCACATAATAATATTAATACAGAATAATTTCCTACCAAAGTATTTTCAAAGGTTCAATAATAACGAAGCAAAGAATTCATTTATCCTTTAATTCGTTTCAGTGTGAAATAAAGAATTCCTCGAGCTGGACAGTGTTTTATGAAAATGGGAATTGGACAGTGAACGGATCGACCCAACCAACCTGTGAATCCTTATTTTTCGTACACCGCATTCCCCCAGAGGAACGCGATCGAATTTTTACAGTCGAAGGTAGTAGTCTATAGCAATCCTCGTTGGACCCACACTAATGCAGACCGTGTACCTGATCACGTCCCTAAGTACCAGGCTCAAAGGCAATTTCAATCGATTTAGTTTCTTTGCGAACTATCGCGGTTTTATGCACGTTTCCGTTCGAACGGAGCGGCGCGCGGCGTCCATCGCACTCGTGTTCGAAATAATGTTCGCAGGATCCTCCGCCGATGATTACAAGGTATCCGAGATCATGCGCGGGCCGCGTGGCGCCGATTTTTCCGAGTGTCGATGAAGTACCGCTAAGCGCACGATTACGCAGCACAGGATCCTATGGCAGGGAAGCGGCACGGATCGAAGGACCTTGGCAGGGTAGCGACGGGACGCAGACAGGACTTCGGGTTCGTCCTCGTTCGCCTGTTAGTCTGTCAAACGCGTGTCGTCGTGAGCTTGTAACTTTGCGATAATCGCTTCCCCATTCTCCTCGTCATCCGCCTGTCCCGCGGAACTCCGGCGAAATTAATTTCCGTGAGTGGAAACGTTCCTTCATAATTAACGGTCCATTTAATCCGGCCGGATGGATTAAGCGGACTGCGAACTCGAAGAAACATCCCGCATAAAGCTTCCTGTCCATCTTCCCGACCTAATGACATATCATTTCATCGTTTTCTGCAGAAACCGTGCTCATTCTTCTATCCATTTCAGAACAACGGCAAATTGCCGGACTAGTTCCACTTGCAATACACTTCCGAAGCGTGTTGATCTCTGTGAAACGAGTCCTCGTCAACGATTTTCAACTTCTGACACGACCCTGCGGATTTTATGCATCCGTTACAAAAACGGATAGGTCAAATACAAAAACTAAAAAGACATTACAAGAATTTTTCAGTTCTTAAGACGATTAAAGCATTTAGCTTCAATTTCTTACAATCGATTTGGACAATTTTTATTTCGTATATTGTAAATCACAGTCTAGTCACAGTCACAGAGATAACCCGTGTCAAGATTGAATCCGTTCCACCTTCTGTCTATTCTAGAAGTTTCTCGTAGACTAGCCTGAACGTGTACCTCGAACGCGCGTTGGTCTCTACGAGACGAGTCTTTGTCGACAATTTCCATCTTCCGAAAAAGTCAACCCTCTCTTTTGGTCTCGGCGTTAGACCCCTAAAGGGTCCAAGCAAAGGCTTGTTTCTCAAACTCCACCCTTCGCATGCAACAACCCCCATTCAGTCCTGGAATAAACCATTCTCAGCGCCTCACGGTAAAGAATGCGAACATAAACTCTGGTCCGGCCGGGGCAGCTTCGGCGATAAATTCCATAAATTTGTCTTGCCTGGCTTTTTCCATGGGACGTTACGACGGAGGGGGAAGTACATATCTCAGGGGTCGATTTTTCGGGCGTCCGTCGAGACCAAACGCTTTTACGATACACGGTGTGTGCGCATGCGCGTGCGCGAGAAAGAGAGTTTCGTGACGGGGCCCGGGTACATTCCTTTTTGCCGGTTCGACGGAGGTCAAATCGATTTCGGCCGGAATTGGAGATAAGGTTTACGGGCGCGTTTCAGCCGGGTCGTGCACCCTTAACGCGGACATTTCGACCGGCTCGTAAGCGATCCTCTCGGTCCTCTCTCCGCTCCGCTTCGCTATTTCCGAGCGGAACGCGCAGGCCGCGCGCAAAAGGAGGGGCTCGGGCTCTCTCTCGTGAGTAGCCAGCCGACGCATTTCACACGTGTCAATCGCGCCAAGATTTACTGTCTTCTCGTTTCCCTTCGGTTCCTGCCACCCACCCAACCCTCTTCCGCCCTTCTCTCTCTCTCTCTCTCTCTGCTCTTTGCTCCGTAAATCATCCCGCCGTGCTTTGCCTCGTGAACGACGTTTACGGGGACCGCGCTTATTGGACCGCGTCGGGACACGCAACGGTGTCCCATTTTTCCGGAATTGACCCCTTGACTCTCATATGCACGTGTAACGAGGTGGCTTCCACACGAGATGGCAGGCAATCTGGATTTTTTTTTCTCGCCGACAGCTGGCGAAACTGTACCTCGAGATGGGAAGTGCAAACTGCGAATGCAATTATTCCGATATTTTCTGCCCGGGGAATGACATCGTTAAATTGACTAAAATGCAAACAGGTCCTCGTAAAGGTTACAGAGAGCGTGAATATTTTCCTCAGTCACCGAGGATATTTGCTGTTGTTCATACGGTGCAATGAAATCCTAAAAGAAGAACAAAACTGAACGATCTGTCCCACTATTGACTAGATTAAAGAGTCAATTTTTCAAAGGTGATAAACCAGGCTTTTACCCTAAGAATAGCTTCCATTTTGCACGAAGGCGACTGACCCTCGTAGAAATACTTCTGGCCTCTTTGGAAAATGCTTTTCCTCTGAACTCGTCAAGAGTCTCTCGCAAAGTGGAATAGCCTGATGCTTCCCGGGCGAAAACCACGGACTATTTACAGACTACATTATCTCCGTTACTCGCGACGTACACCTTCAACAGTGTCGTTCACAAAGTGCCTAATTGCAATTTACTCGAGCATTTCCAAGGAAAAGTCCACGACTGTCCACAAAGAATTAAGGGTAGCTAAGAAATTTTAAAAAAGAAGGTCCATCGCCTTTTAACCCGTCAACGGAAAAGGGTGCAGGAGTCTGAACCAGCCAGTTTCCCACTGATCGGAATGACAATTACGCTCGGCTTGAGAGGAACGCCCGATGATTTCAATATTATCCGGATGCATATAGCCGAAGATAATTGAATCACTCGACGCGTCCGGGGCACGGGAGCCTCGAATGCGTCCCACGTCGCGAGTGAAAATGTATTCCGATACGATGACCTTCTTCGCTCGTGAACGAATATTTAATTTTCTGTGCCCCGTCTCCCGGCGCATTGTTATTCTTCATATGAGAGGTAATGTTTCCTCGTTCGTGCCGCGCGGACGGCACGAACCGAGAGGAAGGAAGCTATGCGCCGAAGCTGAAGCCGAAGCTGAAGCCCAAGCCGAAGCCGAAGCTGGTGAACCAGCGAACCGCGAACCATGAGCAAAGAGCAACGCGCGCGCCCGCGAGAGAGAGAGAGAGAGAGAGAGAGAGAGAGGAGTCTGCGAGAGATGATGCGTCGTCCTTGCGGAACCAACGGTGATTTCGACGTCTCCCGAGTGGAATTTCCTCTTTGATGTTTCACTGGCAAACACCGCGTGGCACGAGCTCGCCACGGTGACAGGAATTCTTCGTCTAATAGCATCATCCGGTACTCGGTAATCAAGGCACTCGATATACGGAAATTGGCTGGTGCACGGTGTTCCTACGCTGCAGACACAAAGTGACACGGAAAACGGTTCGCAGAATCCCACGGGCTACCGGCGGCAATATCATATAAGAATGCAAAATGAATGCCGAGAGAGAATTAACGGCGCGATCCTCTGCTTTTGGCGCAGCCGTACACGCTTCTATCGGGAATTAATGGATGAGTGGAATTAAACTTGGGAAGACTAAAATACATTGGATATTTATGTATTTCTTTGCATATGCTCATTTATGATATTCTTTTCAGAGAAGTAATATATTCCAGCCCCCCAGACGGTAGAAGACGTCTTCCCTATACATGTTAAGGTTACACGTAGACAATAGCTAATTTCGATCGAACCGAGGATTCGTTGTCTGACACAGTCTAACGGTACTCTAGTGCCTCGCGTATCTAGTATTTGTCGATTTTATGACCAACTTCGTACGATAATACAATAAGCTTGAACCTATCGGTTTTTGGATAAATTCACGGCATAGTAAAGACGTACATCAGCAATATTTAAGATCAAATTTACACGACTGAATTACCGGCTGACCGACAAATCCTAGTACCCAAATGAATATAAAGGATCCAATTTATCTCCCGTAGTGGAAGTCATCTCGGCGAGTAAAAAGGACAATCGAGGGCCTGCTGGAAATGCAGAGCGAACGCACAGCGGCGTTATCCGTCGGTGTTCGCGAGGCAGCCGGGGAAGATTGACAATCCAACGAAAATAGCCTGCGGACGAGCAGGTGTATAGAGTCGGTCGGCCGGCTTCCTTGAAAATTTTAACGCTCGATTTTCAGGTGTAACTCCGGCCCCGGCTCGGTGTGGATAGATTCACCGGCAGGCACCGCGCTGCACCGCAACGCAACCTATTCCGTGCACGCAGCTATTCCGTTAGGAATCTCATCTGCGTTCCCACAACAACGAGAGTACACGTCCGCGAACCGCGAATCCTCTGACCGATCCCCCCCCTCGACCGGTCTTCGCTGTTAGCGCGCGCGGTTCGATATCGATGCCTGGTCGAAGCCGGAAGGCGAGAAGGTCGATGGATCCGTGGAAGATAGCCGAGGTCGGCCAGGTGGGAGGTGGACGAGGAGAAGGAGGAACCCGAGGAAAGGGTCGAGCAAGAAGCCGTCGGCGGAATTCTTCGGTGGATGCGTCGATATCGGGAGTCATCGTCGTCCTCATCCTAGTCCTCGTTCTCTTCGTTCGGAATCGCGGGCATCGATCCTCAACCGCCTCTAATTATTCCCCGGTAGATCGATTTCCTGCCCGCCGTGGATCGCGGCGAAGTTTGACGGCGCGGCGTATCTCCGCCGAGGATAATGAGGGACGGCGATGGCCGAAGATTAGAGATCTTCCCGCGATCCGGAACCGCGATTCCCTCGCCAGCAAAAAGTCCGCCAGTCGGCTGATAAAACTCGGGCAAACACGCTGATACCATCGCAGAATCTCTCTCTCTCTCTCTATCTATCTATCTATCTCTGTGTGTGTCCTAACGCGTAATGATTTTCATTGGCCCGTCATCGCGCCCGGTTCACCAGAGAATCTTAATCATCCTCGCCGCGCGAGAACGCGCCACGCTTACACCAGCCGGTTTATCTATTCATAAGAGCCTTTGCTCCGCGTTAATGAAAAATGCGGCCAGTCAGCTGGTGCTCGGTCTACTATACCGGGTGACCCTGTTTGAAAGCAGCTGCTTGTACCTTGTTTTGCTCCCTCGCCTCGGTGCAATCTCTGCTCGACGAAGCTGCCTTGCGAAACTTTCTGAACGAGTCGAGTCAAAAATTTCGTAAGCTTATGATAGTTCGACGTTGATGCAGTAATACAGTGTAATGATAATTGATTTTCGAGCTTGTTAAAATATGGTGTCACCCATACATGGGCAGGACAGTCTGAAAGTATTCGCTTCGAGAGACTTCAACTGTATTATAAAATTGCTTTACGATTTTCGACACGTTGTAAGCGAGAACGGTCGATGCCCGTCCAGGATCCGGAAACCCGTCGAACAATTTTCATTCTGTTCTCGTCGAACGAGCTGTTGGCGTGTTAGCTTCAACAGATTGAAGGAGAATAGATCTCGAAACAAACATTGCCGCGTTTTATCAGTGTCTGGAGCGCTATCGCTCGCCACGAAGAACGAACGGTATACGTCGACGTCTCGTTAAGCAGTCGACGAAAACGTCCGTCAGGTTTTTCGAGACGTATCGAAGCGTCCACAGACTAATACCGTTAACCAATATCCGATCACCGTCGAAACACCGAGCCCTCCCCTGCCATTAATAATAACAATATCGGACTATTGGATAACCGTCAGGCGAGTAGTCCGGGGGCTTCTTTGTTATCTACCGCGCTCGAGCGACCGTCTGATCGACATCGGCTTTGTGAAGTTCGAGGAAGTTCGTTTCCATTCAAGACGTCCCGGGGAACCGAACGATCCTCGAGAGTGGCGTGGAACGCGAACGAGCTATCCGCTGCTCCCGGTAGACTTTCTTCGCCGTTCCTTTCTGCACCATCCGGTCAAGAAAATTGCAAGAAAGTGGCTGTCGGCTAGATGTGGAGCAAACGAGAAACAGGTGCAAACACCGCGGAATAATATAATTGCGTGCTGCTTAAGGAATGTTTTTTTGCTCCCCGAGGGAACGTGACGCGACGGTCCCCCAGAGGAACGTGTCTTTAAGCGCTGTAAAATCGCGGGCCGCAACGCTTAGAGGACGCATCTGTCTAACACGCGTCTAATGATACCGTTCCTCCAAGTTGCTTGCGCTGCAAAGTGGATTGTTCGCTTCCCGGAAGAATATCAGCCCCATCAACGTTTGCTTTTCTCAATATTTCTGGTACAACACGTACAATCAATTTCATTTAAACGATCTTGCAAGATTTATTAGACAGATATACAGGCCTATCTGTTTCCGTGGACAGTCTTTTCTCGAAATACCTGGCTGATAAGAGTCGCAGAACTATCACCACTACCGTGGTGTATACCCCGAAGCAGCCGAAGAATAGTATTATCTGGACGATATATGTCGCCGACAGGACCCATGTCGTTGACATGTATCGAGAAGACACTGTACCGTAAAATGTCCCTTTTCTTGGTAACAGCTATTCGATTTCATTAAGGAGTGGGACAAGAATGGATGGAATATTATCTGAGAATCTTTCGCGAAAAATGAATTTAGGAGAGTAAGAGAAACGTGTGATTCCGGTGGCCCAGAATTCCGCAGTAATAAAGATCGATTTTTCGTTTGAAACGTTCTCGGAGTGGCGCGCGACACCGCTTCCGAGAACAGTAACACCTCGGCCGAGACTCTTGTTTAAATACCGCGAGATATTGCACGCGTTAGTGACCCGCATTGAAGTAACGAGGTGCTCCGGGTGCGAGGGTACTTGCTTCTTTTAATTAAAACGAGTTCGCCCCGTGTAAAACGCGACGTAAGAAAGTTCGTTAAGCCCGAGGAATAGTTTTCAGGTTAAGTGAAGCTGTGAGCCGCGGACGAAAATGAAGCCTGTTCGGAAGAGTCTTTTTTTATATCGAGACTTTTCCATCAGTCAGCCTGATCTATGGTTGGGAACGAGCCGGCTGAGAGTCTCTAGTTACCTTACAGGAAATTTCCGCGCAGAAATTGCATTTTCTCCGATGAAACTACACATCGAAATTTGTCTTCGTCTATGGAAAAAGTGAAGGTGCTGTATCGAAGATAAATTGAACCTAGGAATTTGTTTTCAGTCAAAGGGACAATCAAATAGCTTATAATTGTACAGTCGTTTCTCTCAAAATCAAGGATGTCCTCCTATTTTGTTCAACTCTCTTTTGACAGCCAATTAAAATTATTAGCTATTTATACTAAGGTTAATACACAGCTGCAATATAGAGTATTTTGATTGACGCAGAGTGCAACGGAAATTTTAGAAAGTATAATAGGATACTTGTTGGTTAGATCGATTTTTCTTAATCATTGAAAAAAGCTACGGAGGGGTGGCTGACTCTCACAGCTGCAATACTAAGGTTAATAAGGGACTCAACGAAGATCCAGAAGAAGCGGGTACAAAATTCTTCGTCTAGGGGTTAATTGAAAATTTATTTAGGAGAGTCGAATATACCGGATTGAATATGTTATCTCAACTTTAAATAAAGTCGGAGCGCAGGTGAAAATTGGTAAGCCGCGCGACATTTCATCCGTCACCCGGTACGTATGGGATTATGCGCCATGAAGGGATCCACTACGTGGCACATACTAAATGTCTACACAGATACCTAAAATGCATACTTAGTCTCATACGTGGTGGCGCATAAAAGTGCATAAGAGATGGCTATCCCAGGTAGAAGGTAGAAGGTAAGACATAGCCGGCTGCACTATAAGTTCTTGCCTACCGTGTATACAGTGTCCATTTATTGCCGGCTTTTCAGCCGCGCCCCAGGCGTGTCCTAAAGCTTCGCAGCTTTGTGCTTTCGCCAGCATGTATCAACGGGCCTGAATGCGTTCGCGAATCGCTGTAAATCGGGTCGGCCGACCGTTCGCGCGAAATTATTAAAAACATCGATCGAACCGTGACGAACCTATGACCGTAACCTCGTCGTTTATGTCTTCGCAGCTGGATACATAAAATAAAGATTCATAAATTCTTGGCAGCTCCTAGCTTTGAATCATTGACTGGTTGTGGACTGTAAAATTGATTACACGGTGGTTCATCTGAAAGAAATTGTATAAATGTTTCCTTAAGTTACGACGGTGTAAGAATTATTCGGTATGCGATCAATGAACGAATGCACTGCAAAGAATATTAACCGTGCTCGTTTCGCATGTACAGTGTGTCGAAGATGTGTATCTTTTCTCTTGCAGTTTGCAGCTGGCGTTAAAAGTTAAAATGCATTCGAAGATGTTAACGCGTTGACTTTTGAAGAGAGACTCGTGTAATTAAATTTAATTTTTCTGGGTACCTTCAAACGATCCTGTGTAATTCTACCCGCGAATTTGAGTGATTCTTCTACTATTGAAATTGGAAAATATAGATTGGGACGAAATAGAAGCAATAGCGCAATAAATTGCACGAATTTCAATTTAACCGTAGTCGAACGATCACCGCGGATTCAATAATCTTGGCAATCGAGCGGAAATTGATTAGGTCCGCGGAAAAGCCCGGTTAATAGCAAAAGTTTCCGGGGTCCGGGCTCGATTAAGAATCGTCGCGGCCTAAAAGGCAATTTGTATCCGGCGACTGGCGCGCGAACGTGTTCGCCGATTAAGAGTAACGTTCGCGTCGATGATTAATAACCAGATTAATAGGCGGATAGGAAGTTGCGAAGTAGAGCACGCCGGCTCGAGGGATCGTGGAGCAAAAGGAATAAGAAAAGATGGACACTCGGAAAAGAGTCAGCGAGAAAGAAAGAGAGAAGGAAGGATGGAAAAAGGGGAGCGAAATTAACTTCTTAGAAAGAATCGTTTGCCTTCTTTAATTTCTTTCGCTGGCGCTCGCACGGTGATTTATAATTCTATCAACATCTGTTCCGAAAGGACTAAAGAAAACACACACGGCTTCCGGCCCCGGGCGGACTTCTTCCACTAAATACAGGTCGAAATTACCTCTATAATTACAGGTATCGCGAGGGACGGTGGGTTCGGCGTACGCGTTCACTGCCAGGGACTCTTATTAACATAATGTTGCACGGGAAGCGCGGCCAGCGTCGTTAACGTTCGCGTGGATTGACTTTTTCGCTGTATCGCGTTTTTATCCGACAGGCCCGCTTGTCATATAAAAATTTCTACACTTTTTTTCCCGGCTCTAATATCAGTCGTTAAGCCTCGACATTAAAAAGTGCGAAGGCTAAAGCTGTTTGCCGCGGGACGAAAGGGTATTTGCACATTCGTTATTTTTTCTTTTTTCAAGACTGTTTTGTAGAGGGATGTTGATGAAGCGTGTTGATGCGGGCTCTTTAGCAACAAGCTCGTAAGCGTTGTGTTATTATCCGGAGAAATATCGTTGCACTCGGCTGATACTGATTTTTCTGAAAGGATATTGGCTTGTATTCTTGTCTTGGCTGTTTTTACATCATCCACGCATACCAGCAGAGATTTATTCGGGTAAAGTTGTAACGAGCTCTATACTCTGACTAATTCACGAAGTATACAGCTTCGCATGGAAATTGCAACACTGCAGGGACATAGAGTAATTAGGGTAAAGCAGTTATTTCTACTCGTGAGAGCAAGCTCCATATTAAGTACCTTCTAAATAACTGACCCAATTAGTCAACTCTGTTGGTTTAGTTTCAGTTAGTTTGCCGGCCGGTAAAACTGCGAAATAGAGAATAGAAGCGACATAATCGACGATCCGTCATTTTATTTGTTTCTCTCGCGGCTCCATTAAACGTACCCAGTTCCCGAGCAGAATCTACTTTACCCGACTGCGGTATCAATTCGAATGATTAATCCCGACAGCAAAGAATTCGCTGGAACACGCGAGCAGAAAATCATTCGTTTCAATAATGTAGAAAAACGAGGCGTGCAGAGCACGATTAGTGGTTACGAGCCGTCTGTTTAAGGGAAGTGGAGAACACGTTAACCCACACATAGGCAACCACCAACAATGAACCAGGCGGAGACGATGTGCGTGCGTGAAGGTAGATCCATTGATAATGTCCCCGGCTGTTCTCGCGTCCCATCGCAAGGACTCGCTCATAGTTCATGGATGTTAACCAGCTGGAAAATAAGAGAGGCTCGCCGAGTATCGTCCAACGAAGGAAAGGAAGCAAGAGGCGGGACGATGCGGACGCTATACTAACCGTCTCTTTGCTCTCCTCTTTTTCGCCGTCTTCCTTCCGACCGCATTTTCGCGAAACGCTAACTTCCACCAGACGCTTGCTCGATCATTACTTTCACGTTCAGTGAAGTCTTAGACTTTTTCCATAGAGTACATACGCAATTATATCGATACATTGTTTATTGCCGATTATTCTACAGTTTTTACCGCAAGGATCGATTTTAGTACATTTTTTTTACAGAAATAGCAATTTTAATCGTGACAATTTTCTAATATTTCGAACATTAATTCAGTGGGAATAAAAATATTTCATTTAGCGAAAAGAAAGAAATTAATAGATTGCAGATCTCCATACAAATTCCCACGAGTATTGTTTTCTTACAGGTGACACGAAACGAAGATTTGTTCGTTGAGCCAGAAGATTTCTCGTAATATGAAATAAAAATGCCATTAAATCTCGTTGATATACGGGTTTCTCGCACTTAAAAATGATGTACAAACCATAAATGCATCACCGTCCACAATCTAGTAATAAATGCGGTATTAAAACAGTTTATTATAGTCTGCGATGGCAGCAATTTCAGGAGAATAATCATTAAACTGTGGGTTTTAAGTAGGTGCGATTTAAAACGGGCAACAAATCAAAAGAATTTACAAACACCAGTGTACTATGATTGCAGGAAAAAAGACTTGGCTCGAGTCACTTTGGGGTAAACAATTTCTCTGTTGCGCAGCGATCCACAGTTTACGAAATCCGACAACTGCCCACCTGTAGAAAGGACAGCTACTACCACAACGAGCAGAGAGCATTTCCAAAAAAAGAAACAGCCTCATTGCTGAGCGTCCAACAGCTATCGATCGATCAACAAGCGGGTTAACAGTCCAAATACGCTCGGGCCCTGCGCCATTCGTCACGGTTTTTCGTCGTGGCTTCCGCGATTTCTAAAAACTGCCGTGAAAGGAATGTTCGCCGGCAAAACCGTACAATTTTATACGAGCAAGAGTAACATCGGCGCGCGTCGGCGTAACACGCTTCTCGCCGCAGCTACGATCCCGGCTTTTGCTCGGAGGCTGCTGGCCGTTTACGAGCGTGAAACGTCGGCTGGCATAGTTTCGCCTCGGAGATGATTCGCACCTAACAACACGCCGCGGATGATCGACTGTAAATCGACTTGTCACGGCTCGGGAGCCTCTTCCTGTTATCAGAGGAGACAACGAGACAGCGCGTATCGGGATCCTTTCTTGACGGGAGGAGCGTTCCCGTTTACTCCTTTTGCTCGATCCCTTTTTCTCTCCGCGTGCTGTTCAACCGGCACGTTTTTTATTTTCATTCGATTCGTTTCGCGGCGTGGCGCACACGCGTCGGCGTGACATAATTCTCGGGCTCGGCGTGGCGTGGCGTGGCGTGGCGTGTCAGCCCGTTCGGTATTACTTTATTTCCCAGGCGTCTCGTTGCGTTTACGAGCGCTAAACAGTCAGAACGGTGCGTTGCGCGCGGCACAATGAGACGCGGGCGCCTTTGATCACTCCTGACATTCGGAATTTTCATAATTTATTCCACGCTCCGGGCTCCCTGCGCACCTTCTCCCAACCCTCCTCCCCCGCACCCTCGAGAACCGTACACCGGCAACCATAGGTGGAACCTATTCGTTACAGACGTCCGTTCGCGCGGACCGGCCTGTACACGCGCGAGTGCATTAACACCGGGTGTACCCTTCATAAATTAACAGTCGAAACGCAGGCGCGTGGGCAACGCTTAATAAGCTATTTAGATAAAGGAGAGGGGCCCCTGCTCGGCGTTTCCCGATTTATTGCGGCCAGAAACCGAGAGAGCCTTCCTCCGCAGAGACCAGCTCGGAAAAACGGGAAAGATAATGGACGTTCCCGTGCGTTGGCCGAGACTCGTACGCTAACGTGAAGTCGAATCTTGTTTAATAGGGCCGATGATAGCAGTCGGCGTCACCGCTCGTCAGGGAACCTTTCATACGTGTGCCTAAGTATTCGTGGATTTATTTTTACCCTTGTCGAGGAGAGAAACTGTAAATCGTTCGATTGTCTGCGCTTTCTCCTAACCCGTGAGAAGTAGAAACACATTTATAATGGATTTTATCTATAATCTTAATGTTATAAAAGCGAGTGTACGTTTGTCATCATTAGATTACGGAGTTTCATTCAAAATAAAAATTGTCTTCGTTCGTTGCAAGATCTAGCAAGTATATTAACACATTTGCGTCTCTTTTTAATAATATTATAAGCATCTACAAAGTGCGAGAATGTTACAAAAATTTCTACAATTTCTGCAGTTTTGTAGAGTCCCAAGCATAGCCAGCTATTAAGCTACCAACACGGAAGATATGTTGAAAATTAATTTCATATGAATATACATATCTTCTCCTAAGTGAAACGTACAACATCGTTCCAACCTGTTTTGCAGAATCCCGGTACGAAAATCCGGTGAATAGTGCAAAAAGGTTAATAGACGCGCGTAAACGTCAAGCATCGTCAGTTAGTAATTATAAGTCGCCCCGACCGAATATTTTAACGTCAAGTAAAGCCGCGTGTCATTTCGGCAGAGAAACGAGTCATCGTAAGTTATGAGTTGCTCGGCGTTCGCGTTCGAACCGTGGTCGTTGCGGGTCCCGAAATTTCCAATTTTTCGTCAGCGCGTTTCGGAATATAAATCACCCGGTTCCCTCTCCTGTCGACGTATCCACATTCCAGATGTACAGTTTCCAATAACTTCGACTTCTCGCGTGTGCTCGCCTTATGGTCCCTGTTAGAGCGGAAGTTCATTACAAAGCCTAATGCCTTTGGAAATTAGAATTCTCTGGATGCCGGGCGAGGCGCGGTGCCGCCAAATTAGTTCAAAGACCAATCTCCATCCATTCGTTAAAGCACGTGTCGCGCCCTTTTCACTCGAAATTAATAAAACAGAGAACCGGCGCGGCGACGGACGATAACCGACAAGTAACCCTTCCCGTTTCGTCGCGCGTAAATTTCTACCGGTCCCGCCGAATTCCCTGGATACCAGACAGGTGCTTTCGAAACCTTTCGCGTCAAAGCGACGAGCGACAGCGTATAAAACGCGTTTATACCGAGCGTTTCGTTTTAATTGGCGAAAGTGCGCCGAAGAATATTAAAAACGCTCCACGCGCCCGGCTAAAGGGTTGCCCCGCGCACCGAAGATCAAGCTTTGTCTCATTACCCTTATTCACTCTACAGAAAAATACAATTTTCAGCCGGCGAAATGGCTTTTTAACTTCCATATCTCTTTTTTCAGAAATTCGCCAACCGTATTGCCGCATATTTCAATTCTGGTGCTGGTGCATTCAACGTGTCGTACGTTTCGGCAAATTGATTTAATTATCTCGGATATATTGGTGCAATTAGGAAAAAAATTTAGTGTCCAATTGTTTGCGCCGACGGGACAATTAAAAGTTATTACTCTCTGAAATGACGTCGAACAAGTTTTTTATTAACCCAACATTTTTTCGTTCGTATCTCGTTTCACAGAGGGATGAATTATCGTCTGTAAAGGATCAACCCTGCCACGGATAGTTTTGACTTGTTTATACTTTTATCTTGCCAATCCCGTCGTAAATGTGTAATTCTTTTGCATGACCCCTTTAGATTCGATACGTTACAAAAGTGTACAAAAATTGTTACTAACGTGCCCGCGTCGTTCTATCAATATTATTTAAGATATAGCTTATCCGAGGACGGCAATATGGTGAAAATTATCAGCAGATAAGATAGGAAACCGTTTTCTGTAGAAAAGAATATTTTGGATTTAGAATTTTACGAGATAACGGGTCGAATCGATCAGAGACGGGTTGTACTAAAAGCCGCGGTATTTTGATAGAAGGGTTTCCCGACGGAAAAGCAGCGTTCGCTCGTGTAACGTTCTAAAACCGCCGAAAATTAGCCGAAAGGAGGGAAAAAGGATCGTGCTAGCCCTCGACGAGACGCGAAAAAAGGAGGAAAAAATGTATCGGGGGAGGGGAGGGAGGGCGAGAGGCTCGGAGGGGTTAATTTTGTAAAATACGCGCGCTTGTTACAGCTCATGCTGAGCGTAACATCACACGTTTTTACAGTATCCCCTCGTTTTTCCCCGCGTAATATTCTCTCGACGGGAACAAAAATCTTGACGACCGTCGCCGCGTCGCGCCGCGCCGCTCCCCTTTTCGTTCCGGCTCTACGATTCTGCCTCGTCGACGATGCACCTGAGAAGAGTCCTCGTTAAGGCTCCGTTAACTCCGCGCCGGGAACGAGCAGCACCGCGAGCAGCCACGGGCTAGGAATTACGTGGTGGATAATTAATTGGGTGACATGTCGTGCATTGGTACGTCTGTGGCATCGGTCCGTTATACCTATTCCACGGTGCGTTATAAATAACGCGGCGCATCCGCGTATTTGCATATTAATTTCATGTAATGAAGGCGATTAGGCTAATGAGCGTCGAATGTGGTCTCCGTGGCTGTAACTTTATACCCTCTCGGCTATCCCGTACTTGCTGATAAACTCGACCGTACCGCCGCCGCCCTTCCCGCCCTTCTCTCCTCTTCTATTACACCGTGTATCTTCTTCTCTCTCTCTCTCTCTCACCTCTCTCTGCCCCCCGTTCTCTTCCCTCCCCGTTACCGATCGATCCAAGCGAAAATTCAATTAACCAGCACGCACAACGCGCTATCGACGCGATCCAAAAATCTGCTTGGAACACGCAAGCTGATCGGCAAATATGCATGCGCGGCCCGATTATGCGACGCGATATGCCCGTCCGTGAATTACACGCTATTGGCTACGCGACTAGATCATTCCGCTTAAATCACGCTCATTGATTTGTATTAGACGGCTCGGTTGCTGTGAACGCTGCCCACCGGGCATTGTGTTTAATGCGTGCCGCTGGACAGTGATACTTGCATATTATAGACGTCGACCATTCATACTCGTTCAATACTCTTTCTTAGACAGTGCGTTCTTTCGAAGAGTCAACAACTTGTTATCAAGAATTTTCCTTTTTATTCCTTAATCCTCATCCTTTCCTACTGGTAACGTGTCTTCAAACTACATCCAGTCCATCGAAAGATACATTACTCAGGTTATTAATTTACATAAAATGTTGTAACAATCAGCCACGCATCGTAAGCATTTAATTACAAGAACATTACATTTAATTGCAGCTTTGATTTACCTGAACCAGCGGCGGAACAGTTTCTCAGGTCATAAACTCTGGAAAGGAACTCGTTTCAACGAGTCGTTTATTTCTAAGAGCTTTCACTTTTTTCTCCCAGAAACCTTGGTAAATTAGCGTTGCCGGGCAACCGATAGCAGAAGATGAATTTCAGTCTACGAATTCCAGCCGGGGCAATGATTTGCGTACAGATGATTCGTCGGGTCGATAAATTTCGGCTAAAAGCAACGCCCATTTGACAAATTTTTTCGTCGAGGAAGCGGATCCATAGCTCGATCTGAGAATTGGTTGATTATATGCAAAAATTGAACAACGTGTAGATTCTGGAATTCAAAATAATTCCATTAACGGACAATCGTTTCCGCGATACAAATTAATTCTCTCGGCAAGTAGAGTCAGTCAGCCGTCGTCAGACATCAGAGTTGGCGAAATGGGAATTGATTACACATTGCTGTTGACCAGGCCGTAGACTTTATACCTTTGTGATAAAGACGAAAACAATATTGCGAAAATTGATACATTGTTCCCAACTTACCAAAGTTATTAAGAGAAAAACAAAATTTCTGTTTAGTTTCTAACAAAAATTGATAGGTGAAAGCATTGGTAGTACTTCGGAATACATATCGTCGTATTAGATATTTTTACTTTACTAAAATTATTAAGCGCTTAAACAAACGGTCAACTAATTCCTGTCTCTTGCAATTGAAGCAGAGAATTATCATGGCCAGAGATCCATGATTTAACCATGCACTATAACTCGTTATCAGTGATCCTAGAAAGTAGAGCAATTTGCAATCGAATCGGCGATTAATTTCAATTTCGCCCACATCCGGTGAGCATTTTTCCGGAAGAGCCGCGTTATTGCGAGCCAGGATCATATTTCCAGTGCGCCATTCTAAATTCAAATTTTCCGTCATAAATCTGCGGGATGGTATGAAACAGTCTCTCTAAAAGTGTTTAATAATCGTCCGCGCGGCCGCCCATCCATTCAGTGATACTAGTTAACGTGCCACGTTCCACCGGCGCTCACGAGCGTCCAGCATTAGGGACGTTTAACAACTTGTAAGCATTAACATTAGGACCGTGCGCCGTAAGTACTGGCTGTATAAATCACCGGGTCCGCCCGCGGTCCACCGATCAGCCATTCGTAGGGAAATTAGACACGCGTTTACTCCATCTTCCCTTCTCACTTTCAGTCTTCCTGTTCCCATCTTCCTTTCCCCGTAGACACTGTTCCTCGTCCCACTTCCACACCATCATTCGTCACTATCTCCGTTACTATTTCCTGCCCCGCTCGTCGATCCCATTTACCTTTATCTTTTCCACGTCAATTAATCCCTCGATCTCCGGTGCCCCGATCCACGCGTCGATTCATCTTTATCCCTCGTTTCGCTGTTACTCTTTAAATCTCGCCTCCTCCTCGTTTTCTCCGGCGCGGTTTCTTCCTTTTCTCCGCGGCCCGCCAGCAGCTGCGAGTCCACTCCCACCCAGCGCTGACTAATTTATGTAATTACGCGATCCCCGCGACAACCACGGAACGCGCACGAGCGGCAGCTCTGCTTTATTTAGCTAGATGTTTTCGACAGACCCGATCCTCCTTTTCGGGCACTCCCTCGCAACGTTCTTTGGCATTTGAGCAGCCACCGCCGAAGTCAAAGCCGGGCACGTTTGCCTGAATTTAATTAGCAACATTAGTTGGAAACGGTTCTATGGCAAGCTCGCCCCTCCCTCTACCGCGTCTTCGATTCAATTAAACTCGATGCCACTGCTACGACGGATCGTTATGCGAGCTCATAATATTAACGCGCTAATTGACAACGAGTTTATTCTTCCGGCGCTGGAGGTTTCGTCGAGTTATAGACGTCGAACGTTATGGAAATTTACTTGCCGGTGTAGTTTCTTTCAAATACCATTTTTTAGAATATTTTACACTCGATTCACACAAATACTATTTTAACTATATTTCCTTTAATTTTATTAACCCCTTGCCCTACAATAACGAGCCAGACTCGTCATGAAGATTCTGAATAGAGTCTAATAAATGTGAACGTTATTAATTTCCTTTAAATCGAAATAAAAATCTATTTTTTTTTTGTAGTTGATACATATCTTTTGAGGAAAATGTAGACATACAATAAATATAAACTATCTTTTTTTTTCTATGAAATTCCGAACAATGAAGAATATCTAATCATTATAATCACGAAATAAATAGTAGTGCAAGGGGTTAAAGGCCTTCGTTTAATTTTATCGCTTGAAATTTGATACTCCGAGTCCAAATATACCTTAGATCCAAACTCTATCGGATAGAGGCTGTACTTGTGCGTTTAAATTCGGTATTGAAAACAATTGGATAAATTCTTTAAACTATTCGCCGATTGAACGTTTAGAGCTGAGAACAGATTCATTAGAAATAAACCGAGCTACTCCTTAATCGCAATCCTCGCAATTCTGACGAAATGCTGAGTCTACTCATTGATTTTTCCTAGTTTTGACTATAATTTTCCTAGCGATTTAGAGGTTGGCGAATCAATGCGACAAGCGAGTATACGTAACGCTGGACGATATCGAGGATATTCTGAAATATAAATTGTTCGACGATTCTTAACCGCAAACGACATCTCAATCCCGAACGGCTGCCATAAATACCAATGGAGCGAGCTCGTTTCAGGCATCGGTTCGTAAACGAGCGGCTGCAGCGTACAACGCGCAGGTTATTTTACGCGAGCACAATTAAAGGACGCGGCTCGTGTGCGCCCGGTTGTATGTATCTAAACGACGGTGGCCGGAGTATCGCGGAACGGATTAATTTCGATAAAAAGCCAATTAAATCTACGCGCTGGTAATCAATACCCGGCGATACGCCGGCTCGCTCGGCCCATAATTCACCGTCTTCTTTCCATCCTGCCTGAACGGAGAAGAGGAGAGGCCCCGGTTGGGCCCCGAGAGAGGAGGATGCAAGGAATTGCTCCATATCGTTGCCAGCCAGAGCACGAGAAGGCCGTCCACGAACGTATCTAAATCAAAGAAGCTTAATGAGCGGCAGATTAGTGGCTGAGTAACGCCGATACGCGTCCCGCCGTATCCAGAGATAAAGGACGACCGGTTGTCGTACTCCCGTGCACCGACCTGTAAAAATCAATGATCCGTCTATCGCCGGATTCGAAATAATTGGATTGTCCGCGATATCTACGGGGCTTGATCGATCGCCGGTAATGCTGCGACCTTGGAATCCGCGAGGCTGAGCGACAATCGCAAACGTGAAACCATCGTGACTGGTTAATTCGCGGTGCTGGACTGATTGGACTGTTTCTTGGCTTGGCAATGGCGTGATTGACGACAATAGCTTCCGCTCGATGCATATCGACGGACTGTTAGACGCGTTACGCATAATTAGACTGCGAAACTTTCTGGGAATTCGCTTTCAGACGACGACAGCTTAAAGAAGTTGGCGAATTTGAGTAACTCGTTTATCGTATCTTGCATTTTTCTTGTTTACTCTTGATTGGAATGTATGTTTTTCGTGTATTTTATTTTTCATTTCTTCGTGATAATATTTTATGATATTAATACACTGCGCGCATTTTTAAAGGCAAGAATGAAATGTTGATATTTTGCAAAGCAGACGCAATGAAAAAGGCTTCGCAAAGACGCCTTGTAGTTTAATGGAAAGAGGTGCACAATGTATTCAGACCGTTTTGCCCAGCAGCTCTGTCTCATTCGAGTAATTTAGGTATCGCCGGCGCAGCATCTTCCGAAGTGCGCAAACAGCGTGTTCTCGTAGGGCCCTTACGAGGGCACAAATCTCCTCGGTTTTCGAAAATATGGTTGCGCAGAAAAACATGAAAATTAGTCAACAAACGAGCGATCGTGTTCGACTGAGCAACGAGTCCCTTCGAATGAAAGAGGTTTAACGAGCCGGGGATTACAGCATTAACGTCCACGCGTCTCTTCCGTCGCGACGCGGCGTAAAGAATGATACGTCGGTTTATGGTCGGGGCACCGAGTCCAGGAAAAAGAGAGAGAGCGAGAGAGAGAGAGAGAGAGAGAAAGAAAGAGAGTGAGAGAGAGGAGAGACAGTGGTCCTGTCGCCGGTCCCTCGAAATAATTGGGTCGTTCTTATTCTATCGCCGTTAAGGGTCCGCGAACCTACGAAGCCCCGGGACTTATCGCGGAAATTCTTTTCGAGCTGTTTATTGCTCGTAAAGACGACAGTTTGCGCCCCGGCTGTATCGGGGTAAAGGAACGAGCCAAAGTCAAGTTCTCCGCGTCTCGATAAAATTTAATCGAGATCGTAAAGAACCGAGGAAACGTGGAACGCGCGGCCCAGCCGAGATTCGCCGGGAAGGGTTGCCGAGCAGAAGAGATTTCGCGAACGTTAGAAGAATGTCAAGGGAGGAGAGACGCGGTCCAGCGAAACAGAGAAAGAGAGACAGACGGAGGGGGAGAAAAAAGAGTAGTAAAGAGAACGAAAAAGAAGAGGAACAGGAAGAAAAAAAAAGAAAAAGAAGCAACAAGGGAAGAGAAAGAACGGCGAGCCTAATGAGCGGCAGATTAACGCCTCGGTAACGTTGCTTGTCCTATCGGGGGATAAAGGACGACAGGTTGCGCTGGGGGGAACCAGTCGGGAAGAATCGATAATTCTTCCTCTCTCTCTCTCTCTCTTCCCCCGTCTCTCCCCAGATACGTAACGTCGATCGAAATAATTGGATCATCCTTATTCTAAGGCTATTACGGTCGTACAGGTACGAGTCCTTATCGCTCATCGTAGATTGTTTCCAATTGTCCAGACAAGCGTACCCGCTCGGAGGAGGCCCGTGAAACACGAACCGTAAGATATTAATTTACGTAGGAGACCGACGTTCGCCGAACAGGAACATTTATCTTATCTCATTTCACTTAATTCCTGAGCGTGCAAATAGAACGGTACGCCCCTGGACGAGGGATCCGACCTCGATCACGTCCGATGCCTAGAAACGAGAGTGAAAAGTTCGCTGATTCTAAATGATTGATCCCAGACAACGGGCTCTTACACTCTCGCCGTTGATGCTCCCGGGGAAACTGTGAGAACGTTCCGAGACAGGGTAATCTCGTTTAATTGCGAGGTGACTTATCTATCAAGCCCCCGAGATCTTTATTCGCGGAACGAGCGCGACTACAGTAATTTTCTCGGCGCAAGGACGAAATGGAAACGTCGCCGGTTATTACCGCGATTACGCGGTTTGGCCAAACAGGTCCTTTGACGTACGTATCTTCGTTTCCTCGATTTAATCGTACGTCCTACATTCGATGCACGCTCCCCACCTTTCGAAACTCGTAATCAGATGACACTACGCGAGCGAAACTTCGTCCAGATCTTTCGCACGAAATTCAGATTCGCGCGACGCGGTGCGACAGTCTCGCGACGCAGAAAACGAGAGATCTGACCGAGTTTCCGACGAGTTTTGCCCCGTGTCACGCGACCGCGCAATCTGCGAAACCGCGTTTTATATGTAAATACGACTGCCGCGGATATGCAACGCGACTGCATACGGGTCAATTAGGATCACGCACGTGCGACGAATGTAGGCACACAGTCTTGACGCGACAGACGAATTTCCCTGGGACATTATGCGCACGTCAATCCTCGACGGGACCGTTCCAGTCTCCCTCCTCCTCCTCCTGTTCGCCGTACGCCGTTTTTCGAGAAAACCGTTTGCGTGCGCGACAATATAACGTATGAAATTGCGCTTTCAGGCTAGCGCGAGCCACCGTTTTTTTTTTTTTTTTTTTTTTTTTTGCACGCGGACCCGTGTAGCCTTCGTCCCCTTTTGTGCAGAAAGATTGACGGTGATTAAAATTATCAACGTGCTCTTTCACGCGTGCCTTTACGCGGACATTTTCGTTGACCGAGGAAAGACGTAAAATTAATTACGGCACCTTTTACCGGGTCCCGAACGGACGGGGACAGGGGGTGGTGTGAGAGGCTACGACGAACAAAAGGCTGCCGACGCGATTTTTTGCAATGCCGTTTAAAACGGTGTCCGAAGAATGTCGCACTGACTGGACTACTTCAATGGCGGTTGCTATAAAATACAGGGAATTATTATAACTGTTTTATCAATTTTCTACTATTCTTCGATGCTGTGAAGTGTTTATGCTAAATAAATAGAGTAGAAATACGAGTAAACATCTCGTTTGGTTGTACATTCTACTTACTGCAGTCTAGTTTGATTTCTGACAGGAGAATTGTAATTACAGATATCGGTACTTATTTACATTAGGAGCTTCCTCACCGATTTTGATGACCTTGAAATATGTTGTCAAGGTCATCATTCTGAACAACTTTTTCCTATACATGTCACCGCCGCTCAGCTTTAGTTTCCGAGATATTCGCAAAAAAGTTTCAACATCCCAAAAAGTGATCGGAGTAGGTGTGTGTAGGACTGTGTAAAATAGTATTTCAAATTGTTGACAGTAACTTATATTTTTATGATATTTTGTTGCCTGTAATGTTATTACGATATTGTAGTCTGTTTATCAACATGTTACATATTCGTAATTAAACTACAAATAATACTTTGCTAACTATTATAGTTTCTCATGTTAAAAATTATAATTTATAATATTAACTACTTGCTCAACTCATTTTCATTGTAAGGAAATATTTGAAATACAAAATAAAAATATTTCGTTTTATCTATCTGGTTGTCAAGATAAAAATATTTGATTTAAAGTATTTGAACCACATTGAATTATACTATATACCAAATCATTAATGATCGTTAATATACGTTGCAAAATATGATAAAACTAATCCTACATTATAAAATACTATTGTAAAGTGTACTTACTTCTGAATCTTCTGCACCTCCGTCGGATTCACAGCACACAATTATTGACTCACGACAATAGGTCCGAATAATTGAACAACAATCATTAAACACACACGCAACACACACACACACACACACACACACACAACACATTTTATAAAATCGTGACAACGAACGAGAAGATATCACTCCGACTACAAACAAAATAATACTGCGATTTGAACAATGATCCCCTCCACGGAGGTGGTACGGTCAGGTTATCCTAGGCAGGTTAGACGCTGAGGGTCTGTAAACACTATATACAAAACCAAAAAAAAAAAATTATGGCGGGGCACCGACCCTATTTTCCGGAATTCCTTGTTTTCGTATAACACGTCCGTGGGAGGGGGACGGTTAAAATCGCAGTATTATTTTATTCGTGGTCGGAGTGACATCTCGTTCGTTGTCGCGATTTTATAAAATGTGTTGTGTGTGTTTGTGTTGCGTGTGTGTTTAGTGATTGTTGTACAATTATTCGGATCTCATCTCGGGAGTCAATAATTCTGTGCTGTGGATCCGACGGAGATACAGAAGATTCAGAAGTAAGTACACTTTACAATAGTATTTTATAATGTAGGATTAGTATTCGTATGTAGAACATTGGATACAATGTTTTTTATCATATTTTATATGATTGAATTGACAACATATTTCAAGGTCATCAAAATCGGCGAGGAAGCCCCTAAGGTAAATAATTACCCAGATATTTCGTAGGAGCGTTTTCCTTTTGAAAAATCTACAGAAATCAGAATAGTGAACGTTTTACTGAAATAGTTCATTGAAGCCTGTCGTTTACAATATTTCACAAATAAACTTATAGACATAGTAGCCGTCCGCTGAGACCGTATAAATAGCTGGGATAGAGTGGACACCAGTTATGACTATTAAAATACCTCGCATTCTTTCTTCCAAAAAACAAGCATACAATGAAATTAACGTATCTAAGCGATACTAAATCAATTATCCGATGAATCTGTACCAGTCGAGTGATTAAAGAAATATCATTCGTGAGAGATAATTTTAAGAAAAAGTAATAAAAGCGAAGAATCTAGCGTCCTTAGCCAGCTGTCAGGCATTACAGGTGCTTAAACGTGTTATTTAATGTCTTACATTCACCATCCTAAGAATAACTAGCTTCATGAATTATATTTCTTCGATACACCTATCCTTCCTTATCCGGTACATGGAAAAAATTGATTTAGAGTCTCTTAGATACATTAATTTCATTTTATTATGACACTTTCGCTGAACGAAAATACACGAGGTTGCTTGATAGTCATAATAAATGTCCAGGCTATCCCAGCTATCTGTATATTATAAATGGACAGATATTATGACCATCAATTTATTTCTCAGGCCTCGCGAAAGTCAATCCACGATAAAATATGTTAATGGCGCGTTGCTCGAAAGAATAGTGCATAACGATACACTTTTAGGGAACAGTCCAAATTACAAATCTTTTCTCGGGAAACAAACTGCTACAGAAACTATTCTCCAGTCAAACCAGGTACCTAATGTTCAAAAGTCGTAAGATTATTATAAACAATTAAGTAGATGAGGCTTTCCGAAGGGGATTAACAGTTTGTTGGAGCAACTTACGATATTTGTACAGCACAAGCATGCATGAATCAAACTTCCCTTGGCTCAGCAACGACTACAACAACCAGGATCCGGAAAATGATGAGAAAAGGGCACTCGAGAAGAATGGTTCTTGGCAACGGTTGCACGCAGCACAAAAAGGGCAGTGTGGTTCCTATCGAGCCCGTTCCAGGAAGCGGTGAAGATCTCGCAGATGCAACCGGGGATACAGAGGGAAGCCTCGAGTGTCCGAAAAAGGTATAGCATTGTGTACGCAGAGAAACAGGGCATTACAAGTCACTTGACTTCGACAATGCGGAGTGTCGTCGGGTCGACAAAGCAATCGTCGTCTATTCTAGGAAAGCGAGGCCGGCGACAGGCCGGATATCCCTTCCGATCAGCCGGAAGGTAGGCGAACGGAATTTTACGAGCGCGATCAGTCACGGGCGTCACGACGCGCGCCGGCGTCGAGGCAGAGAAAGCTCTCCTTTCTCGCTCTCTCTCTCTCTCTCTCCCTCTCTCTTCCCCTCTATCTCTCTTCCCGGTCTCTCGGATCCGGGAAGCGGATAGACGCCGAGGCGGGAACGCAATCCTGACGGGACTTTGTCAGTGTCCCGCACGATTAGTGGGCAAAGGTCAACCCCTGTGATATTTCGTGTGTCGGCGTCCACAGCGATTCTCTCTCGTGGTCTTCCTCGGTGTTGCGCCTCTCGGTCAGCTTGCGAGGTCCAGAGCCGAGCGGATCCCACAGTCTCCGACGACGATGCACGAATTATTTCCGTGCTATCTCAACGGAGCAATTAGTACAGCGCGGAAGCCGCCCACGTTGTATCGAGCAATTAATAGACAGGCCGGAGAGAGAGAGGAGGAGGAGGAGGATGAGGAGAAGGGAGGGGGTGGGGGATTTGCAATGCACGCGATGCACCACGACGCGAAGCGTTGCCGAGGCCTTTGCCTCAACAATATCGTGCACGACCGGTCAGATAGCCTTTGAGGAATAGTCCGCCGGCGGACCGGTGATCTACCTGGCTGGAACCGGAGGTCTTTGGATAGATCTCTTCGGTCTAGTTAGGGATTAGCCGCATTGTGCCCGGGACCCGTTGCCATTCTCCTCACAGTCACCCCTGGCCGACGACGTTGAATCCAGATCTTTGACGGATGATGCTCCGGCGAAACGCTAATTAAATTGCCACGGCACACGCTTATGATTCGCGACTCCTTGACGGACTTGATTGGCGAAAACTGAGACGAGATAATGCTGGTTCAGCCGCGGGACTCAGACTGCTTTGATTATACCTTTTGATTAGAAAGCAGATCCGAAGATTTGAACAGTCCGGGTGAAACTTGACTTCGCTGAAGACGTCCAACGAGTGAGACAAGATTGCACGGAACGTATGTATCTGGCCGTGCCGATTAGAAACTCGGCCGTCTCGAATCGGGAAACGCGAGGACACCGGTCGTTCGGTTTTTACAGCTCGAGATTCCTCCTTCGAAAAGCAAATTCGTGTAGTTATCTCGTCTCTGGCGAACCCGTCGCGTCGCGTCGGTCCGAATCGCCTCGCAAACACCCACGACGCGGCACGGTCCCACGACATCTTTGCACACACGATCCGTACGGTCGTAGTTGTGCCCGGAACACCGAGTAAAAATCTGCGAGCGCGTCGAATTAAAGCACACTACGCAGCCGAGGCTAATCCCGGCGCACGCTAAAACCGTTTACGAGGAGGAAGGAATCGGTGCCGGTATCTACGATGAAATGGTGCGCGTCTCGCGCGCTGCGCCGCACCGCGCCGCGTCGGTCCCTCGTAAATAACTCCTCGGAGCGATACCAATAAAAGTAACCTCGTCTAATTAGATCCCGTTTTTATTCCCCCCGCCGGGAATTCGACAAACTTCACCGTGACCGACGATCGGTTTTACGATCGGACGCCCCATCGGGACGATTTCATTTGTAGTCCGCGAGGCGGGACCCAGGTGCAAACGGACCGCTTCGATCCCGGAGCCCGGTGGAAGGATCGATCTAATTTTATTTTTACGATTGTTCGGAATTCGAGCGAGTCCGTTCCGCGTTCGCCGCGGACCGACGATGCTGAAAACCAAGAGAGCGGACTCTCCGGGTCCCTGCCTGGACCCGAAATGAGGCGCCGCATGAGGTCGAGAGTCTGTGTGGTCCCGTAGACTATCTCTCCGACTTGTAGATTCATCCTAGGATCCGTCCGGATTGTTTAAGGAACCGTGTGGCTCGCCACCGTCGCCGCAGGAACAACCGAGAGGCACCGTTTCGAACACGCCAAAGTAAACAATCGGTTCTGGCCTGTTCCACGTCGAGCGGTTTCGGGCAGAAACGAACGGGTTCTCCGGGGCATTCCCACGTCCTTTTCGCTGTTTCTCGAGGCCGTTCGCGTGTCGTCGCATCACCGACCGTCCCCGCGGCCTCGCCCCCAACGTAAATGGTTCACCGAGCGTGAGATATGCTCTCGTTATTTGCCGTCCCGCTCCTTTTTTAATAAGCGGCCCGTAGGAGGAGACGATTTTTCGTGGCGCGACACACCACAAAAGGAACACGACCTTCGTCCCTCTTTCTCCTCGACGCACAAAAGCGTCTTGGAGCTACGCTCGATGACTCAACGGAACGGCGATGTCTATTATTCCACCATGGGGGTGCACTAGAATTTGCCTTCCACAGTTTTTAAACCTTACTTCTCCGCTCATCGTATCGGGCAACATTTTTGTGAACGTTTTCTCTTTCGCTATTGGGAAACTGCTGATACCTCTCAGACCATTCTCAGGTAAATAGAGTGTTGGAGAGATATTAAGCATGGTGGTGGTTATTGTAAGAGTCGATTGGAAATTACTGATCTGGGCGGTAACGAGTACGAGGTCCTACGGGAATTAATTAGGGTAGATCGATGCTTGCGTTCTGTCAGATTTTCAGTATTTTCTGCTAGGTACTACAGAGTTGCATGTTTCGTTCTTAACCCTTTGTCGATCGATGGGTGTGTTTGATAATTTATTTAAACGAGCGATACGCGACCCTATCATTTTACAAAACAAAATTCTTAAACAAAAGTAAGTCTGGTTCTCCGTATCGATATAATACATTTTCTTGCTGGTGAAGAAACAGTGAGTTCTATCTCCGTTATCCGTGAACATAACTTATTTTAATTATGTCCGAACTGACAAACTGAATTTACCGATTCTTTGTCATCATGTGAATTTGGAATGAAGGGAAAATGAGAATCGACTGAAAATTCCGTCGGCAAACACGCTTTTAGAACATGGGTACCCCAGGAATGGTCAAATAAAAGTTCCATCGAATTTTCAGTCCTTTCTTCCGGATATTAGGCCGCCCATTATCATAATTTCATTATAAATTTCATTCATTCATGCGGACCGTGCGCAAAGAAAAAAGGAGCTGCCAACCGGGAGCAACGACGACGAGGGTTGATTATATCAGTTCGAAACGAACTGGCGAAAGAAAAGAAAACTGGACGGGAGAGAGAGAGAGAGAGCGAAACGAGCGAGCAAGCAAGCGGTGCTCGTTCGTTCCTCGAAAAACGTCGCGAGCCCGGTTGAAAATCCACGGAACGTTTTCTCTCTCCGTCTGGCATTCTAGAGCGAGGAGCGGCGAAGAAGTTCCGTGCATCGTTTTCCTTTCACCGGCATTCTCGTGCCCTGACGAATTCCGAACGGTGGAAAAAAAGGAGTGGAAGGCCGACGGAGGAAAGAGGAACACGTGGAACACGAGCAGGACAGGGAAAAAGAGGCTCTGTCTCATGGCGAGTTGTATGGGTTGGGCATGGGTCATTCAGTACCTCTGAGTGACCCATTGTAACGTAGGACAATATGGTGCCGCTCTTCAATGACCGGCTGTTCCCGAGGTGTTATGTTATGTGTTGGCTGTTATTCAGATAGGTAGGTAGGCATTCAACGGCATTTGCCGTTGTGCCATGGTCTCGGTACCGTGGCAAGAAGCGTGCAGGTTTCGAGGAGAGAGAATCGAGAACTGGCCTGGCCTGGCCTGGCTTAGGTTAGCTCGACCTGGACCCGGCCCAGCCGCACAATGAAACCGTAGGCCATAGCGATTTGTTGGTGCCGAGAGTCAACAAATTGGATCACCTTAGACAAACTGTTACGCAACCTCCTCCTTCCTCCACCCTCGAACACCCGTGATACCCGTGATACCCGTCTCACGCGTACACACTCATGCTCGGCCTCCGCCGCGAGATATTTCATGCGTGTCACGAGTGCGCGAGACCGAGCGGTTATCTCGGCCGCGTGCACTTAACTCAGCAGGATAGTAATGGATTACTTGGTCGCCGCTCCGGGCCCCGTGTTCTCCATTGTCGGGATTCGTTAAGTGGATTTATCAAACCGTTCCCCCGCTGTAATGTTTTAATTAATGCCAGTGCGGCCGGTAATTGAGATCGAACGCGCGAACCCGGCAATTAAGCAACATGTGTAGACGCGATTTCACGAGGATCGCCGACGGGCAACCGGCTTTCCAATTTTTCAACACCGTTCACCGAGTCGATCCTGAAAGGATGATGCCCGTGACGAGCCCGCAAAGTCGATAATTCAAGTTTAACAGCCTGCGCAACGCGGCAGTTACAAGTACAGGTTCAGTCACTCACGGGAATTCTTGATTTTCGTTGCCTTTTTACAAAGCGATGCATCCTTTCCACTCAAGTGGAGGATTCTCCCCGGGGGGGGGGGAGGAGGCTGAACACAATGTAGCTGATATCGATCAACTTGATTACGAGTTTCGAATCGTGCAAACGGAAAGCTTTCAGGGAACTTGCGGCAGGGAATGACTTTTACTCAAGATATCTTTGGGCTATGGATGTATAGCCTTGCGAACCGATAGATCCTCCTTAGCAAGACCTCTTTAATGTCTAACCAGCTCGATTATGCATTACCAATTTTCCTTAAACTTTCTGTCTCCGCATAGCTTTAAAAACCCTACAGCATGATCCCCCTACAGCAGGACATCTTCAAGAATCTTCGTGAACGTCCTGTAAAACCTATAGCAGAATACAACACTGTGCGTGGCCTGTGTAGCCTTACGAACAGATACAATTTAAGCTTCTGTGGAATTAAAGACAGAAAGAAACAAGCAGGAGTTCGAACACCACTGAAACAACTATAAATAGCCGAGCTAGTCGACTCCGCGTTCCAGGAATCGTGGAAAACAAACAAGCTAGTCATCCATTCCGGGGGAGAGAAAAAAGGTTTTCCAGGAATGGAAAAAAGAAAAGCGGATGGAAACTGTGAGCGTGGAAAAGGTTATTATCGAAGTCGCATCGCGCCGCGCCGCGCCGATGCGGTCGAGATGTTCGGTTATTCGGATCAGATGGGGAACAGATAGGCAGCCGGGGATAATTAAAAGAATTCAAAGGATCGTGAATGAGTCACTACGGTCGAGTGACTCACCATCGGGAAGATCTGACCCGGGGGCGCGGCGGAGGGGTTAAAAGGACTGACCGTAGCCCAGGATCCGGCGCCCAAGGGCCCAGATCCTCTTCTCTCTCGCCGCGTTTCACCGTTCATGCTCGGGAGGGCGGAAACGAGACCGCTCCGAGGGTAGAGGAAGACGTCTTCGACGCCGACCTAATACCACGTTCCCAGAACAAAGATGCCCGGCTACGTTTTCTCCGCGGCACCGTGGTATTTCGAATTGGAAGTCGGGAACGTAGGGCGTGCCCGCAGACATTTGTCCTTGACAAGGAACGCATACCAAAGTATCGCCGCGCCGCGCCGCGCCGGCGAGCTATGCGGTTTCGGTGCGGATAGAGCAGCGCGGCAGAAACGACGAGATTCTGCGCTCGCGGAGTTCCGCCATTTTGCTGAGAGACGGAAAATTGCGAGGATGAAATGGTAACTTGAACATGAATAGGATAGCGTCCCGGCGAGATACTTGCCGCCATAAAATGCAATTGCATCTGAAAAATGTATATCCGTTTCCTCGAATTTAGCAGCGGTTTGCGGGATTCGCGGTTCTATTTTGGTACAATTATTCCTCCGCGTCCGTCGCTAATGAACAGAAAGAAGCCGCTAAGTTTTTACGGACGTAGTTAATTCCGACCAAACCTGCAATACCTTATTCGTGATACAATAAAGTCTGTGCCGGACGACTGCGGAGTCGAATACCCCGGTTCGATAGATTAAAAAAGAGGAGTAAGATATTTATTTGAATAGCCTTTCGCTGGCATCCCCTAAAGTTACCGGAGACGCGACCGAGTGGCTCGCCTTTAATCACACCCCGAAAAATCCGTAATTAATTTTCCCAGGTCCGGAATAGTATCGGGTTTCTCGATCTCGCAGCGTCCGCGCGGACCGACCGATCTCCTCGAGCGGTCGGTTTATTAGCAAATCTCTGTTCCCGGGGGAATGGGCGGTGTGCCGAGGATCGCTCGCATAAAGCAAGATGAAAACTCGAGAGAGTCCGCTGCTACGATTCCCTGGGCCGTGTGCTGGCACCGTAGGAGCGTGGAGGCACGCAATGCGTGAAGTTACAGGCTACGGTCGTCCGCCCTCGCGTTATCCTTCTCTCCGCGTCGAATGTCGTCGTATTTTTGCGTGTAGGCCGGCTACCAGAAGCAGAACTCCGAGAACAGAGGGACGGGAGAACGGGGGGAACGGGGGGAACGGGGCCGGGGCCGGGGGAGGGCTTTATGCATTGGCAACTTTAAATCACGGCCTGGAAATAACTTACGTATGGATAGATAGCTATTACTATAAAGCTTACGAGGGACGTGCGTGCGTGCTCGGCAAGAAAGATGCGTGTTCCGTACGAGCGGCCGCGCGAGAGAGAGATCATTTCTGACCTTCCCGGCTTCTTCCCCCCTCCTCGGGATCGTTCGATCCTTCCGCGCTTTGTTTCTCTGCCTCCTGTCGGCGATAACGATACCGATACACGCCGATGATCCGCGTTATTTATCGGCGTTTGTCGACACGCCGGATTTAATACCGAACTGTAGCGTGAAAGACGTGAGATACGTGTGGGACGCGTGAGAATATCGGCTCGGACGAGTGGTCTCGGCACGGAATCATCAAGATCCGTTTCTCGAGAGAGCCACGAGTGTTTACGCGAGAGACATCAACGCGGCCGAGTAGCGCAAGCGACGTACTTCTAGCGCGAACCGCCTGACTACGCGCTCCTAAGTGCGTTGAATACACAATTCGAAATGGTAAACGCCTGTGAAGTTTTCTAATTTCCATCGATCGGTGAATGAAATAGCATCCCGATAGAGTGCCGGGAGATTTATCGGCGTCGTTAATATTTAATCAGGATTAAATTGTCCGTGCTATTACGTTTTTGTCGCTAGGCGAACGCTCGTCGAAATTTATTAACGACTCGGACGTTGATCCTTAAAAATGTATCTCTTCGGGATCGGGAATCTTGTTCTCCGAGATTGATACTCCTGCGGATTCCGAGATCGGCTAATTTTATGCGGCAGAAGCGTTATAGAAACAGAAGGTTGTTAAGGAGATGAAATATGTCGCTCGCAAATCAAGGACTTTCTGCTCGGACCTGAAAGGATCGCCCCTCGGCGACATCCGTTAAGTGTTAGCCGAATGAACACATCGGATCGTTTCCGTGAAATATCGTTATTGTACCAAACGCATATCATTCGCATAATCGACTAATTCCGATGGCTAAACCCATCCCAGATCACCGGCTCGATCGTCGAGAGAGCGTCATCCCGCAAATATTCATCGAGACGAGCGAGAGGCGAGCGGTGGAAGCGGTCGAAAGTATCGTAAATTAATGCGTCGTGTCTCGGGTAAGTGCGTTCCTCTTCTCTCTCTCTCTCTCTCCCTTTGTTTCCCCTCTTGCGCTCTTTCACGAGAGATCTTTTTCGAGCTATCGGCCTCTCCTATTACAGAGAGACGTCGCTTATATCAAATAAATATTTAGATAAATTTTCCGCGCGCCCGATAAAGACGCAGGCTCCGGCGTCGCTCGAACGAGAACTTCATTCGTCATTCCGGAATAAAAAATTTACTTAATCCAGGATTATGCTAATGTATGCTGTTACAACAACAATAATAATGCAGAATACAAGCCTTAAGAGCGGAGAAGAGGAGAATCAGCCACGGGGCAGCCACGGTTTCTTCCGCTCGAAGGCTTTTAAGCCTACGGATTCCGGAGCCGTTCGTAGGCGACAATTTGCACAACTTATCTCCTGTCGAGCAGTTACGTTTTTTCCAATATCCCCGGCCCGATAACTGGTCCATCTCTGTCGAATTGACCACTTAATGATAGAATTTCTGTCGCAACGCCGTAACACCTCCGAATGAGGAGCCATAATCGTATAGAACATTCACACTTCTCGCAAACAACCAATATACTTTATCGCTTGAAAATATTTTATCGGACTATCCACGAACCGCGTCTCTCTCTCTCTCTCTCTCTCTCTCTCTTTCTCTCTTGGCTTCGAACGTATCGGCGACTCTTATTTATTCGAAACTAACCATCCAAACCAGCTCGCACTGTCTTTAAACAATGATCGAGCGTCTTCGAATTCTCGAAACAACCTAAGAAGACACTTGCAAAAAACCCCTAAATTTTTCTATTTTAAAAATAGTAAAAAATAATCACGTATCTTTGTACAGTGTGTAGGTATTCTTAAATTTTCAAGCGAACGGGACATCTGTGAAATAGCCTCAATTTTTCGTAGTAATATTTCATCACGATTGCGCTTTGATCTCGCAACGAGCGCGCGTCATTAACAATCGCAAACTCGGACACATAACTCGCCGCTGGATCATCGCCGTGAAAAAGTGATCCGATAAAGGGCGTCGGGTCCCACAAAGCAGCGTTAACTGCTTCTGAAAGGCTTTCGCAGTCGCCGGCGTCGTCGTCGCGAGAGAATAAGGAAAATCGTAACAAGGATTGATCTGAAGGGAAATGGCTCGTGCGTCGGATCCCCGTGACGGCAATCGTAAATGGAACATGTCTGATTTACGCATGGGACTGCGTTCATGGGGACGGGAAGAGACGCAGGAAACACGGACGGAAGACGGAACGGCGAAACGGAGAGCGAGAGTGAGAGTGAATCCGAGAATGGGGGTGAGAGAACGGGGTTGGTTCGCGAAGAAAGCTCGCGTCGCGTTGGGAGACTGGCTGCCTGCTGAATATCATTTTTTCCGCTCGAGGAAATTTTCACTTTTTCGTACGTCGCCGACCGTCGTCGTCGGCGTCGCCCTTTCAAGAGGATAGACGCAATATGGGGAAGGGGGTGAGAGCGTCGCTTCCGCTTATACGTGACTCCGTCGTTGCCAGACGCGACGCGTCGCTCCTCGTCCTGTCGTTTGTCAAACTCGACGCAAGATCACGGCTCGCGAGAGTCTCCTTTTCTGTCTCTCTCTCTCTCTCTCTCTTTCTCTCTCGTATGGTTCTCCTAGCCGACGTCGAGGGAAATCGGCGTCGATTGAGAAGCTTACGCGATAATGTCCTTTCCAGCAGGCCCGCTGCGTCAGGAGGGAGCGAACGGTATCAGACGACGTCGAAGAATGCGAGAGACGCGCGTCCTTTGCCAGGATATCGAGCGGACCTCGTCCTTTTTCCGTCAATTTCTCTTCCTTTTTCCGCAATTTCAACTCTAATAATACCGTGTGTCGCGATGGCGGTTCGCTTTACGATTTTTAACACGCTAATAATTTATAAAACACCTTGAAAATTGGCAGAATTACAGGCTTCAACGGCACTTCCACGGGGTACTGCGAGAAATTGCCGAAACGTGGAGCTCGCGTGTAATTAGCTCGAGTGGTGGTTTGGAGACGAAGCGGAGGGATGAAACGAGTTGGCGAAGGAGGGTGCGACAGAAAAGGGCGAAAATTCGGCGCGAGCCGCGCTAAAGAACGCTTTCGACGCCACAAAGTGGAAACCGGTTGCATTTCCGTAATTTATCGCGAGGGAGGCCGTTTAAGGGCCCCATCCGCGTCCCCGCGTGTATTACACGCACGCGGACGCTTCAGACGAGTTTAAATTCTTGCACACGGCAGAGGTCGGAACCGATCCGCGCCGATACGGGCCAACGCGCGCAGCTTGGTCCATGGCAGATTCACAAAGCAGCAAAACGACCAAGCGAAGAGATGTCCCGCGCTTGCGGATGCGATACGCGAATCGCATTATTGCGCGAGGGGCATAAAACATGCGGATAAACATATTTAAAGTCCCGGGAACCCGGCGGGATGGGCGAAGAAAAAGACCGGCGTGGTTCATCGATTTGTCGGCGCGCTAACCGGTCGTGGCTTTCAAGGATATGCCAACGCGAATATCCGCGCGCGAATTCGCCGCGGCCAAATGCGACCCGGCACCGATGAAAATTCCCGCTGAACGCGCCATACAGCTCGTGACGGCTCCTACCCCTTTCCACGGGCGTTTTTTAAATCCGGCAAAAGCCTCGCCGATCATGATACTAATTGCTCCGAAACGATATCAAAGATTCGATAACGGTCCGGATACCTTTTGTGACGTTCGACCGCGTTAGGATCAAACGGTCCAATTTTAATTGGGCCTCGAACGGCCGAGCCCCCGTTCCACGGCCACCCGGAATCCACATTTCGGATTATATTAATAAATTTCCGCCGGATTGCGGCGGAAGTTGCGTCCGATCGAATCGGATGATATTCCCGTTTATTGGAAATACGTTAGAAACGGGCATAATGTAGTATAATTTACTATAATTGACTGCAGTGAACGCTTAATCGAGCCCATTGAAAAATACAAAGTAGCCTTATCACTGGATTGCAGGTTTTGTGCCTTTATGGCAGAAATGGGCGGGTTTAATTTGCAAAAAATAATAAAATTTTTACAATTTTATAAAACCACTAAACAGGGAAATAAATTCCAATTTGATTCCTATGTCTTGCAACGAATCTATACTCTGCAGCACCACGGCCTCTTCTTGAAGCATCTCCTAAAGTATTTCTCGATTTATTTCCGAAAAAAGCAATGACTTTCTTCGATTGACACAGTCTCGCGTAAGTACAGCGAGTCTCGTTCGTAACTGGAACAGCGCGTTAGGAAAAAGGAACTATTTCGGTCGAGAGCTCAGTTCCGCCCACGCGGACCGTTGCACGGCGAAGATAGCGGGGTCTAAGCCGAGGTCACGGGATGAGCGCATTACCCTAAGCTTAAGCGTGTAATAAAATCGCGAAACTAACGGCCGAAAGATCCCGGGGCGTTGCGAGGAGGTCAGGATGCAATTCGCTCGGGAACCGTTCCCTTCCGAGGATACCGAGGGCCCCTAAGGAGGGTTTCGATAAACATTGCTCGATCCACATCGACCCCCGCAGTATGCACTCGTCGCGTCCTGTCTCGACGCTAAGCGAAAGCACGTGCTAGAAATTCACTGTGTCCGCGAGCAATCGTAGATAAGGAACCGCCGCATAAATTTCCCCGGCGTCGTGGGCAGTCCGATTAAAAAATCATTCTATTTATGCTCGGGCAAATTGCTCCGATGGAAATCGCCACGCGAATCGCCCGCGCGACATTTACTCTCGTTACGGGTCAATTCTATCGCCGCCGCGAAAATTGTTAGTTATAGTAATTTCCGAATGATGGCTCTTTTAAAATTCTTTTAGATCTTGCTCGGTAGGATAACCTGACCGAGCCGGGGAAAGTTCGATCGCGACGATCAGGAGTTCGCAGGGCCAACCCCTCCGCTTATTTACCTATCGGGGGTGGTTTCGGGGATTTAGTGCTTTCCGCGCAGCTCCCGGGGGTCGTCGGGTCGACGGCAACGTGTTGCTCGTCCACCTCTCGATTCTGGTTTTCGGGAGAAAAATCCGACGTGTCCGGGGTATACCTGTGGCAGGGGTGGGTTCCGTCTGGCGTTTGTTTCGTCGGCGTTCCCTCTCGACGATCGTTCGCCGTCACCGACACGTTTAATTACGCCCCTGCGCCGTGGCCCGCGTGGCTACCCCTTTCCACCGTTATCGCATCGCGAACATCTGCCAGGATGAACGCAATACAGCGGGGAAAAGCTCTCGGGGTGGGCCCGACGTTATCGGTAATCGGGGAAAGGTTCAAGCAGCTGCCACTTACCTGAAACAGAAAGAGAAATGTCGTTGCGAGCAGGTGATTTTCAACGCCGATAACCGCCGGATAAGGGAGCCCAGCACATATTATTCGCGATTCTCTTTTATCGTCTATCGCTAGGCCCCCTCTCGACGCTGTTTGGGAAACGTAACGCGCGACGCGGAGGAACGCTCGAGTGCGGATCCTTTGTTAGCGGATTTTGAGCCTGACCGAGTGCGGCTGATTTCATGGCGGATCGATCGCTGCGACAGTCGTCGATTGATCTCGACGCGTGACAAAGGGCCCGGTAATTGTATCGAAAATCATCGATAATAGGATTGTCAGACGCACTTCGCGCTCGTCGCGTAAGAAATTGTTCGACGGTCTCGTTTAGCACGATGCTGCCAGCTTGATTGTTTATAAGCGTACTTACAATATGAACGCTCTGTTACCTCGCGCGAACCTGAAACTATTCGATCGGAGATGTTCGTGCAAATTCCTATTTCCGTAGATTATTCTATAAACATGAAAATAATGGTAAAATTCTTGTACCAAGAAACTTGTTGGAAAAAACAGATTAAAAGTCTTATTATTTTTCGATGCTGTAAATATTAGATCCGCAGAATATTAATAATTTCCTAATGGGACTGACAATTTCTATATTTCGTTACCTCGCTTCGTTTCTAATTCTGCGTAGCGAATCTAATTTGCAATTACCGTTTCGATACGCGCATTAAACAGAGTTGTTGGACTTTTAGAACCGTTTTCCGAGCCTGCCGAGGATTGCTACGAATATCATACGTATGGTTCATTTCTATTTAAATTTTTACAGACGCCATTAATGCGGATAATGAAATGTCCCGGGGAATAAAGAATTTTATGTTCGTTTTCAGTTTGGCGCGCGTCATACATATCAATTTATCAGATAGGAATTATTCAAGCGCCCGAATCGACGTTTATACCAATCGAATGACATATAACCTGCTATTAACCGTTTAAACCCAACACCGCTACTGTTACCGTGACATTTAAATTGGTAATGCCACTAACACTGTAATGAAATGGCTCTAATTTATCACGCTAATACCGATACGACGTTTCAGTCACGTTCAACGTAAAATGTTAATCTATGCGACACCGTAGCGCGATACTCGTTGCGTTCCGAAACGTTAATATTTTCCTGTTTTTGTTCTGTTTCTTTTTTTTTTGTCATTCGAGTTCAAAGATCTTACGGAGCAACCCCGTTTCGATGCGTCGCGTTACTTCGCGTCCACGGGACTCCATAAAATAGTAAAACGGGACTACCATTCCCACGTTACTACTTTTACGAGCTGGCAACGGGTCAACTACACGTGTCCACGTCTACCAGTATCTGGACACACGAAACCCACATATCTGAAATATTTCTGGTCGCGCGTCATTAGTACCATATCGTGTTTCCTCGACGACCTATTATTCTTCTATTATCCCACGATCGACTCACGGCGCCGGTGTTATGTTCGAGCGCCGCGTCACCGGTCATTCAAACGAGAGGTTCCACCACGCAGGTGAATCCTTTCACACCTAATTGGTGATACGTGTCTTGGATTTCTGGACTGGTCGGTTTCCGATACGACCGATCAGCGCCGCCACAGAAATAGCCGACATTTTATTCAATTAACACACGGTTCTCAGTTCCCTAACACTAAAACTCACCGACGAGCGTTGCCTTGCAAAAATGACAACATTGAATTTCATGTGTTTTTTTTTTTTAACTGTAAAATTAAAAATCGATTATCAGAATGGGATAAACCACGGACAACCGGAACATCAGATTGACGCGTCGCCACGACGACGCCCAGCGTCGCTTCGGCGTCCGTGCGTTTATGCGAAGGGAGCCAGCTCTCGGAGCAGCGCTCTCGACGTGTGAGGTTTTTCACGCGGTTCACCTGGTCGACTCCGGTCGAGGTTTAAGTGGGTGTCCGGGAGATAAGCGAGCAGAACTGGCATAACAGCTCGATAAACTCTCGTGTTTATTGGATCGTCTCGGTCAGGCCTTTATCTCTTTCTTCGGCTGGCACTGCCGGTTTTTGAATTTAGCTTCGCCCGCCTCTTCCACCGTGCCCTTTCCTCTCGGTTCGTCCTGGGACCTCGATTTCCTAGCTGACCGTTTTCCTCCGCGATTGACCCTTTCGCACCGACTATTAACCCTGGATTAGTCCCCTCCGAGGAATTTCAACGCGGATCGACCGGACGACGTTTATGATTCGCCGTTCGTCCTTGGATTATCGCGCGATTCTAAGCGTTTTTCATTGAAAAGTCCCAAGAATCTGTTCGAGGGCTGCTCGTCGAAACCGGCGGGACGTAAATAACGTATCAGAAAACAGCCTGAGCGTTAAAACCATCCCCCTTTTCGACGGGCGTTTACTGTCGCCGCGCGGATAAATATTCCTCGTTTTATCGCGACACCCTGCCCAATGAATATTTCGAAATTAATAATGCGATCGGTCGCGTCACGCCAGCGGACAATCACGCGCGACATCGTAACAACGAAAGCCAGCGATTAAACAGCCCGGCTGTTAATCAATGGAATTTTTACCGTGCACGACATGTTTACACGATTCGCAGCCCCCGCAGCGTTGCACAGTTTTCCAGTTTTAATTCGACGCTCGCGAAATACTTTCCAATATGAATATTCTCCGCTGCGTCAATCGCCTCGCGGAATTATAAATCAGCAGTGCAGCTCATTGCTAATTACATCGGCGCTGTTCGACGCTGCCGGTCCAGCGTTTATTTATCTTCCAATGCGTTCACCAAACTTTCGTTTCATCGTTTTTCATCGAAATAAACCAGGACATTGTAAAACGCAAACACCAAGAGGCAAGATGAACGCTTAACCCTTTGCACTCGAAGCTATTTTAACTCCAAAACGAAACATTTCTTTGGACCTAGAATATTTCCCTTCTATACATTTTTTTCGTGTTATAAATGCGAAAACGGTGCAATTTACTCGTACAATACTGAAGTTTTTAGTAATTTATGAAGTACAAACAAATTTAATAATGTAAAAAATATGTTGAATAATGATACAGCAATTTTTAGTGGCGCCTTACAGTCGTCATTCGAGTGCTAAGGGTTAAGTCTTATAGTTGAATTGCTGAACCTACGGATTTTAGATTTTAATTTCTATATAATCAAAGTAACGTACTCGACCGAATAAAAATTTAAGAGGTAAGACGTATGGCACTGAGAACGAGTACTCTTTCATCCCTCTAGGACTTTGCAGGCCTCGGCCTAAATTAGACCAAATAAAAGTGTCTAAAAAAAGTCTAAGTACTCTTCCTAGCATTTTGTAAAATTAATATTTAAATTGGAATAAATAGTTCCGTGATCTATCTATGGTAGTGAAAACATATTAAATAGTTTTCGCCACCATTTCTGGAACCTTGTAGTCGATATTCTTCGGTCTCCGGTAAAGTCTCGGATTCCGTATCATTGGGAATCCACCGCAGGCCTGAGGAATCGCTTAAAAATCGGCGATAACGGAACCATAAACATTCGTCGATCGCCTATTCATTCCGTAACGGCGAGGCCATCGCATAGGTTCGATGATAGGCTCGCACAGTTGGCAGCCGATCAAATCGCTATTCTTCGCGCGGAATTTCGAGGTCAGACGCGAGCGAGGATCGGCGGAGAGACTTTGGTAACGGGAATATCCGCGAGAAATTGAAATTCGACGTGCGATTCGCGGATAGTCTCTCCGCGGCTATCTCTCCCGGCATAGTCGAGATTAAAGGGTGGGAGTCCGATCTGCATTCTAACTGGGAGAGAGAGAGAAAACGAACGCTCTGTAGGTACGTCTTGTCGCCGAACTCCTCGGTGCGTCGTTGCGACCGATTTACGATAGTAATAGGCGCTACGCTCTCCGCTCGACCGTGAATGCTAATACAGCGTTTATAAAGTGGGCGTAGTGCGGCGCTCCGTAGCAAATCCAATCAAAGCCGCGCTAGGCGACGCCGTCTCATTTGTGCGTCGCGGCACGTCGACTGTACGCTGCGCTCCGTGATCCTTGCGAATTACGTTCTCGCTTTTCAATTCGTATCGGGGAAGGAGAAATTGATTCCGGTACCCTATTTTCCATAGATACCTCTCGCTCGCATCGCCTCGTTCCTTGGCTCGCGACACTCCTCGGTGCCTATAATTAACTGTGCGGGAACCAGTCTTTCCTCCTGTGGAAGAATAGTGGCGTAAAATTGTAAACTTTGTTACAGTACCTACTTGGTTAGCTCTATCAACTCTTGGTCAGCTGTGCAACCGATATGTTGCATACAGCTGCGCTAATGTTGGCAATTCTTACTAGAGTCTACTGACGTACACTACCGGCCATAAGTGTTTACCCACCTTCAAATTTCGTTACTATTCAAATAATAGGTATTTTATAGGTATTTTATTAAAAAATATCCAAAATATTCTGTACATACACAATCAGGTACTGTAAATGAGTTTACAGCTTTTTATGAAAAACGACAATTTTGGAGTTCAGGTAAAGAAACCTATTTTTCTGAAATTTTTATAACGGTCAGTAGGGAATATGAACGCAGGTAATACAGGTCTCTTAGTCTTCTCAAATTTCATACTGCATTTCATACTGCATTAAGCTTTCATACAGTAAACAGTTGATTTTCACGTGCCTAAAGAATTTTGCGAAAATTTCAAATAATGTCAGGGAGAAAAGAATTATCGATTGAAACGCGCGCTCTAATAGTGTCCCATCATAGCATCGGAAAAAGTAACAGAGAAATAGCAAAGTTATTGAAGCTGAACCGTAGAACCGTGGACTACAATGTTAAAAAATATGTGGGTGGGTAAACACTTATGGCCGGTAGTGTATACTTTTCAAATTTTGGAGATACAGGGTGACCTGTTCGGTGAATGAACACTGAACACTTTTATATTTTAGTGTTATTTAATTTCCTGACTGTTATTTCTAGACAAACTCGAGTGAAATATGACGAAATTTTTTAATTATTCTAATGTTTCTACTGTTTCAAATTACAGGTATTTGTCACAATTGCGTAAGATCCGCTGTGTAGTTATTTCTACACCTGACCCATTGCTGACGATTAAATTCAATCACCTAACAACAGAAAGACAAATGTGACTACGAGAAGTGGCTCCAAAAATATGTTTCCGAAAATTGCCAAATAAAGTCCAATGGGTCGAGAAAGTTTGTAGACGGGTGTAATCCGTGGGTTTCAGAACTAGGAATTTGTAGGCTCTGGGATTTCATGATGCCGAGAGAGACTGTTGCACCTGGTGGTGCGGGGCCGCTATATCACTTGGGGATGTTGGAGCATCGACATAAAGACGTCGCGGATTCCTCGGACAGATCTCTGAGGAGGCGCATGTTGCTTCGCGTCGCAGGAGGCGTATCGAAGAAGAAGCGTCGACCGGTCGGCGCGTATGTTCGCGCGTACATCGTGAAAATTTAAGGCCGTCGCCGGACGCCCGGTTACGGGCGTATAAAGCATAAACAATGGCCCTGATAATCTGATCTCGCGACACCTTCTTCTCTCTCTCTCTCTCTCTCTCTCTGTTCGGTTGGCGAAGAGACGCGGGCTTGCGTGCACGGTACACGGGCCTGGAACACGCGCAAGTCCTTCTTCCAAGACGAATGCAACGCGTTGCACCGCGCCGCGCCACGCCGGGAGCGGGTTGCCGCTCGAAGACAAAGAGCATAGGCAGAATGTATATTCATGAAGGCCGCGGAGCAATTTCAAGACTAGTCGATGCCGGATCGCGCCCGACGGTTAGTTAGAGGCTTGCGGCCGCCGGATACACGCGGCTGCAGAATTTATTCCGCAGGAATGAATTTTTATGCTGCCGCCCCGGCCGAGGCCCCCGATGGAGGCTGGGGGCTCTAACAGAACGCCCGATGTCTTCTGGCGAACTGCCATTTGTGTTTGTTAATCAAATTTATGGTACGGCCGGCGAGGGAACGGGAATTTAAATCGCCGACGAGATGCGGCCGGTGTGCGTGCAGTTTTTGATATTCCGGTCATTTGATGCATTCACGACGCTGGCTATAGTCATGCGAATAGGAAGCACGATTGTTGGTGGTGTCTTCGGAATTGATTGGCGAATGTGTGCAATATTTTCTATAGGTACGTTGTCGAGATCCTTTGTGCTTACATTTTAATGATAGAAAAAGATTGTCCGTTAACTTGATATCTTATTTTGATGATTTGATCGGATACCATACTACTACATAGCCCTAGATGCTTGTAGACATTTATTTTTTCTCTTAATAATTTTATTAAGATACACATAATATAAGCAAATTCTATAAATCATCCGATACATTCGCAGTTTGAATGCATGTACAACAAAAATGAGAAGGTATATTTTGTCATGCCTGCATTAAATCTGCAGTCCAGTAATAACGACAACAGGTTTAGTCTCATTTGCATCTGAATAAGAGGTGGTAGGTCAAGCATGACTGTGTCCTACCTCATTAATTTGATAAAAATTATATAGATATCTTAAATCTCTTTTACGTGCAACCGTCGAGGATCTACCACCCTCGACTCAACATGTTCACCCCCATTTATCCATCTTGTACTCGTTTAGGAACGTTGTTAGCAGATGTTAAAAGTCGACAGTTCCAAGAATCCTAAACTCGTCCATCGTCGAATTAAGATTTATTGAGATCGAGTTTCCAGCAAACGCAATCGTGTTTCAATTTGTTCGTGCCCAGTTGCCGAACGAGTTCAGAACTACCGATTTGACAGCATACGGGTGCTCCTAAACGGTCGACGAATCCCTCGGCATGATTGGAAAAAGGGCCGCCGCCTACAACACTAAAAACCCGTGTTAAATCATTTTTAGCTACCCGAACGTAACGCTTCCGAGAACTTTATTACCAGGCTTTCCACATAGGTCTCGTCGTTGTAGCGTATACCGGCGATATACATATGTATCGTTGCTTCGAAAAGGGTTGCGCGACGGTGTTTGCGCATTCCGGGGATCGGAAACGCATCCAGTTTTCATGCGTCGAGAGACCAGAGAGATCCCGTTTCTCGAAACAGCCGCGCAGTGGTTCGAGAGCGTATTCGTTGGTCACGATTTTACGATTATGGAGGGGAATAAAGATTTCCGTGACTCATTGCAGGTCGGGACGAGCCGGGCCGGGTCGGGCCGGGCCGGGCCAGGCAGTAAAAGAAACACGTCGATAGAGAGAAGACGTAGACGGTGAATTCTTTTTCTCGAACTGGCTAGTTCACTCCGGATTCTTTCGATCCTTTTCGGAGCCGTTTATTCGAAGCAGGGCCAAAGGAGAGAGATACTGGCGAATCCCCCGCGGGCTGGAAAAACCGGGAACAGGGTCCGCTCGTAAAAGTATTACACGGTTCACCCTTTCTCCCGTTCCCACCGGGCCCGGGTCCAAAGCCGCCGTGTCCCGCTCCCTTCCCCGTCCTCTGCCTCGCCCTCGTAAAACGCCGTAAATTTGTTATCGTCACTTTCGTCACCGGTGTGCTGCTCTACCCTCCTGCCCCGTGTCTCACCTGGCCACCACCTTCGGACGTCTTTTACATCGAGCCACCTTCGAATTATCTTTACTTCACGGCTCGGAATGCGCCGGGTCCCGTGTATCGGGCGTAGTTTAACCCTTTCAGGCAGCGCGAGATAAAGGTGTCGCTGGACACCTTTTGTAAAATTGAACGATTCCGGCACCGCGTCATATCTGTCCGGCCGGTATAAAAAACGCGGCGTCACTTATCTGTATCTCGCCGGTTGTTCCGTGGACGACGGTTCCACGCTATCGAGCCTCTTTCGCCCCGTGATCCGAGGCGTGAAACGAAAAGCTGCTCGAGGATCGACGTACCGGAACCCGTTCTGTCTCCGCGTCCGGGATGATCGATCGTGCACAACCCATCTTTCTTTCTCCTTCGCTCTGTTCCCCTCCACCCCCACCCCACCCCACCCCTCCTTTCATCTCGACGGTGTTCACCTCTAGGCGAGCTCCACGCTCGTGCAAAACGCGAGACAAGGGGACGCGATAGATACCTGTCGATGTTTTATGCCGACCAGCCTACCGATCTTCCGTGAAAGCGGCAAGAAGCTCTTAACTCCCGTTTCCATCGCATCCGTGATTCTACCAGTGGAAACCTGCAGTTTCTAATGCTGACTCTCCGTTTCCACGTCTCCGGCAGTTTTTAATTATCCTGACCCCGTTCCGATCACCGTCCAGAGTCGTCTATGTTTTATTTAATACACGCTTTGGTTATTCTATTATGCTTCATTGCTACCACAAGGAATGTTGCTTCAAATGTTACTCGTCTCTCGAGCGAAAACGTCATCAGAAAGTAAAGGGTTCATTTATTGGGACATTTTCCACTTCCCGTTGGATATCTAGAAAAATGTACTTAATATTTTTAATGCTCAAGCATTAAGAGTTTCCAGCTTCATCGGTATCTCGTTTATGGTGCCGATCATTTACCGAAGCTTTTCGTGTAAAACGATCTGCGAACCACTGACCACATCACGCTTTATTATTCCCGACGCCACGAACGCCGAGGGTATAGTTGTTTTTCTTTTTTCTTTTTAACTCGACGCTCTTAAAAGCATATTGTGTTTCATTAATCCCCATTCGATTTCATGGTTGCAGAACTCGCATCACCGACGAGGTATAGGATAGACCTATCATCTCATGGGATTTCGTGTCTCACGTTTTGAAATACCGACTGTTGAAAAAATCAGAGGTTTTGGTATGTCCTCTACGATTTAGAGTGGCGAGTATTATTCTGTACGCACTTTGCTAAATTGGCACGATATTCGACTCGAATAGGGAGTACGCGGACGATGCAACAGACTTTGTAGCAACGAATTATTATTCTTAGATTCCAAGGTCCGATCGTTACGATTCTTATTGCTCGAAATTCGATTTTCTGCTGCTCGGTGATTGAAACTGGTCGATCTGAAACCACATTTGCTACCTGCGAGGGTCGAAACAATCTTGACCGAAGGTTGTTTGTCGTGGTCGCCGGTGCTTCGATTGCTACAATGGCTATTTCATTTGTAAATCGATTTTTACTCTCCATCTTGCATCGTTTCCTTTTTCCCCGGGTGCATAAGTCAAGAGAAAGTGTAATAAATAAGTCCTCGGTTATGAGGTAAAGCGACAGGCAGTAACAGTAAAGAAAACGAGAAGAGCGTAAACGTTGAATGCGTAACTTTATAGATCGTTAGCAGCAAGTTATTGAATTCGGAAACAGAGAGGTTAATTATTAAAGCCGAACGATCTTTTCGAGAATGATTACGTCTACTGTCGAAGGAATCGGGACAGCAGATTCGTTACGGAACAATAGAGCCTGCATATCCGTTTATCCATTCAGACCTACGAGAATGAAATGAAAGTGTTATTGAAAGTTCTCTCGAAGCGGAGATCCCGGTTTACACAATGAAAATGTTCTCTTTTATGTAAAGCTGCTTCTCGATCGCGATCCGATGTAACGAATAATAAAGGACTTTCGGACAGTAGCGTTAAGTGGTCGCGATCCTGTATCGGATAGTTTTTTAATTGGAGTGAGATAAGGCACGATGGAGATTGATACTCGAAAGCGGCGATTGAGAACCAGTTGACACACCGCTCGATGCTTTCGGTGACGCAACGCGAATGGCATTGCGCTTTTCAACCAATCACACCGGAGAGATACGGTCCTGTTTGCATAATCTGTTCTTCGGAGAGAAGTTTTACTAACTCGTGTCTCGGAAATCTTCGGCAGGAAACTCGAAACTTCCGAAGTTAAAATTCGGAAGTTTTGTTATCGAAGTTCGATATTCGATGTTCCTTTGGATATTACAATCAGGAATCAGTTCCACATTTTTATTGTTACTACCGAAGCTGTAAAGGTGTTGGACATTATTAAAGTATTTATTATTGGAAATCAGAGAGCGATTTGGTGTTACAAGAGATTGCAGACATACTACTAGAAATTCGCAGCTGGTAAGATAAATGTTACCACAGAATCTATCGCACAATTAATGTGTAGTATTGGTAGCATTATGGAAACTTTATTAACTTTCCCGCGGAGTCCAACAATGAGGTGACCAACGACTACAAGCGTGATTAGTACCGTAAGCGCGCTGCAGGGGATGTATGAATCACTTTCGCAGGACACAATATAAGAGAATCGGCAGCGGTACCGACAATTTTTCCCCTCCACGCCTCTCACAATTCCCTAAGAATATTTATCCGCGAGGAACTCTGTATAACAGCCCACGCGGATATCGTAGGTGTCGGATTGCTATTCCAGCCAACATCGTACTCGGTGTCCGAGTCTAGTATATTAATAATATGCTATCGGAACGATTTTCCTATGATCGATAAGCTCGGATCGATCACCGGGGACCTGGGGACCGGTCGAACACTAAAAACCGGCCACCGGGTTGATCCATAAAGTACCGATTTGAATGATCGAGAGTACACAACGCGGACGGTCTCGACCTATGTTCGATCACGACCACTTTCTACCCGCGACAGTACAACACCGCGAGAGGACCGGGTCCTGGGTCCCGGGTCCCGGGTCCCGGAGAGGCAGCTAATTGCGTTCGCGACCATAAAGGATTTAACGGAGAAAACGGCCGATCTTTCGAAAGGCGAGCAGGAGAAACTCGACCGTACGCGGCTTCCAGGCGCGTACACGGATACCACGGATCAATGAGTCGTATGCGGGCCAGTTGTAACCAATTATCCGCGGCCATTAGAGCAAGTAACGGTGACAGCTATGGTATCGCGACAAGCGCGGGCCCGGTGAACGCCTTTAAATCGTTTCCGACCGAGCTCGCCGCATATTAATCGGTAGAAAGCAACCTGAGCTAGTGTGGGACCCGATCGCGGCCCGCGCCTGGCCCTCAAATCGAATTCGCCGCCGGGAAATTCGGTAAATCCGCAAATTCGCACCAATCACTGTGCTCTGTACGTCGTTTGATTCGTCCCACAGAAAATCTTCCGGTCATCTTCGGAAAATCGGTATTTGCATAAAGATCCATAGATTGATAAATCATTGATTCTCTACGAATGTCAAGAAGCCTGTGGAAATTGACATTTTTGCAGTCAAGTTTTGAAAACTTCAAATTAAGGATAATATATAAATGATAGGTAGCGCATCGTACCGATATGGAGTTACATACTTCGGTTTCTTCGAGGCACGAGTGCATAAATATCCACAGCTCCCCGGCGAGATCTAACACACTCCCAACAGACATCGTTCATCGGCCTCATGAATATTCGATCAGGATTTCCTAAAAATACCCAAATACATACCCAAACAGGGCCCTCTGAAGGTCGCCATTAAACACACCGCACCTGTCCAACTTTCTCCTGCCCCAGCTGATCCGGCTATCTCGAGTAAAATCCAACGACACGCAAATGACCCTGACGGATTCTCTAAAGACCATCTCTCCGACAACGTCGAGCTCCACCCTTGCGCTAATTTATCCCCGAAGTCCTCCCACGCGAGCGTCGTCGTTTCCTCCTGGTCTGGTCACGGTGTTCCCATCGGACCGGGGCGGTTGGATCTAGAACTGCATCGTTGGATCGTGTCGCGGCCACGGTCGCACATTTCTCGAATGATCGCGGCCGGACGGTTAACGGAACGTCCAAGATTTCTCGATGGTGTTTATCCGCTCGGGCGTTTTCGCGGTGTTCGGTTTCGAGCTCGTCGAAACCGAGAGGCTTTCGTTCACGCGGAGCGGAGCGGATTCCGGCGGGCGGACGGTTCTTCCGCTTCTTCGCCGATACGATAGACCTCTCGCATTCCGATCGGCGAGAAAAACACGGGGCCGCAGACCGCAGAACGGTAGCCCATTCACACGGTCTTCTCTCCCGCCGGAGCGGCAGTTCGGTTTCGCGGGGCCCTCGACAGGTGAACGCGCTTGTATACCTGCGAGAAACTCGTACACCTCTCCCGGCTGTCACGTAGACGCACGTGCACACAACACGATCCGCTCTCGCCTCGCCTCGCCTCGCCCCGCGCACAATAAACTCGCAACTCGCGCCAGGATAATACCTTCTTACTGGAAGTGAAACAACGCTGAGCAGAGAGAGAGAGAGCGGAATTGCGGCTCTTGATGGATTCCGGGAATCGCGAATGCAGCCCCGGGATGGAGATCAAGGCTGCCACGATCCTTCAACCGGAAGCGAGGCTATTGTGGTCGCCCCCGCTAATGCGAAAACTTTCGACGGTTTTATGACGGCGCCTCCGGGACACGCGGAACCGCGACATTGTAAAAGAGCTTTTCTTCGGTCGTTCAACAAGTGCCGACGTTCGCTGTATATTAAAAGTTTACTCTGCGAGCCGTGTTTGGCGAGCAAGTTTCTATTTGATGCTGTTCTCTAAAGATAATTGATCTTTAAACTATGCCAGTGGATGTTTTTCTCTTTCTATTTTAGCCATTCTGATAGCACAGCACTGTCAAACTCGGCAAATCAAACGGTGTTTACACAGTCCCTAAAACTTCACCAATTTTTATAGAATTGCTAGCAACGTTGCGTATCGAAGCTAATTTTACATATAAAAATTTCAGCCGTTCTAACACGTCCAGCTCGAACAAGCAAACGATGAAACGTCCCTTAACGCTGCCATTAAAAGCAGAAATGAAACGAAGCAGCTTATAAAACGTTTATACAGCGGCGATTCGAGCAGAGAATTTCTGCCGTGCCTTAAACTTCCTGCGACATAAAAGCGTCCTGGCGACGCCTCGGACGAGTGCCACTTTTTCGCGTAATAAAGCGACGAACGCGTTTGCAGACAATTGGACCGTGTGTCGTGTGAGAAATTTAAAAACGAGGTTGTTGCTCGGTCGCGGACAGATAAAAAGCGTTACCCGCGATGTCGCATTCTCTCACGAGCTCGGGGAGGAAAAACTGACACCGCCCGAAACGATGCATTATATCCTCTCGCAGAACCGGGAACGAAGAGAGTGTATCTCTAGGCGTCCTTACGTACACGAAAGCAGAATTTAGTGAACTACCCCGTCGGACTCGGGCCGCCTACGCCATAACGCACGAAATCTTATTACAGTTTCGAGTGACCCACTTTACTCGGTTACCTCGTAAAGAGCAGCTTCGCTATTTATAGCTCTAATGAAAACGCTGGTTCCGCCCTCGCGATAAATTACATAACGATATTAAAGCGATTCGAGGGAGAGAGACACACGCGAGAGAGGGGAAAGTACGGATGTACTGGTACCGGCGCGGCGCGGCGGGCGCAACGTTTAATAAATTCTTTCGAACAAGTACGATTACTTCCGGTTGCCGGCCTTGAACCCGCCCGCGCGCCTTTTCCAGACGTTAATTAAGAAACTATCTCGTTGCGGCAGACGCTGCGGGGGAGGAGGAACTCGCGCCGTACAAGAATCCCGGGATTTTTACCGACCGCACGATGATTGACGATGATCGATGAGGCTCCCATGAACTATGAACGTTTTCACGCGTCCCTGTCCCGACATCACGCCGACGCCACGTCTCCAAGACTGCGGCGCATCTTGCTGTCTCTCGATGGGGAATTTGTCACCGCAACTTTGAAGGCGAAGCTGTGTAAAAAAATTTACACACGATGATGCTTGCCTTTCTTCAAATTTTCACGTCTACCGAACATTTAATCGAATTCTGTTGCCAGCGGTGTTTGTTACAATATGGAGAATGTGACAGTCAAGGGAGGAATATCAAAATTTATTTTTAATCTACCTATGTAATTTTCATTCGCAGTCAGAGCACATACAATCGCATACGAAAACTAACGAACCCTTCGTATTCAGAGAAATTTCTCCGAGATTTAAATTTAAATTCTTCTAACGTTTTCATGTTCTTCGAACTTGAACATTTTGCATCCTGTTAAGTGCATTAAAGGGAAGGTGCATAGTTCCCGATGCACATTTGCATACACATTCCCGAACGCAGCCCAAATACCAACGCGCTCACCGAAATAGTAGTCGGACGTCCAACAGTTTCCACAAAGGGCGAGCAGCGTGCAACAATAATCAATTCCGGCCGCAATAAGGTGATACCTACGGTCACAGCGATTACCAAACACAGGCCATATTTCACGCTACATCTGCCGTTTCCCTCGCAACGGTCCAAAATCTCCAAGAGTCCATTAATCATCGCCTATCGACAAAACGGAGAATTTCCGGGCCAAAGCGACTAATGAACGCGCCGCTCCGGCGAAAACGCGTATCCAAAATCTAATCGATGTCTCCGTATCTGATCGAACATGCTAATAAGACCGGTTTATCCTTTAATCGACACTTTGGCGAACAACAACGCGAAAGCAAAAGGAATTGGCCGGTGGATCATGAGAAACAGAGAAAGAAAAAGAGAGAGAAACAGAGGAGCCAGTGTCTGGCATGAAACGGCTTCGAGTTACGTTTCGATCCTCGTGTCCAGCTCGCAATTAGTTTCGAACGGTTTGATCTGTTTGCGGCTTATTTCCATGGGGCAGGCAATCAGCCCTGGAGCTAGGAGTCGCCTTGCTCTCAAGGACCCCACCGTTATAAGTACATCGGCTACGTTCCGTTTAAGGAAGATTCTTAATAACGATCTACCGCCCGTCACGTCTACGCCCGGAGCAATCGTTCAATCGGCCGCTGGGACTCGTCGCGGTTCCAGGAAGCAGCACGAGTAAAAGAGAGAGAATGAGAAAGAGAGAGAGAGAGAATGAGAGTAAGAGAGAGGGGGAGGAGAGCCGTGTCCATCGTGTCCGTGAACTTGTCGGCACCTCTATCCATCGGATCGCGGGTCTCGATTTTGTCCGGCATCAACGTGTAAACCTAATGACGCCGTAAATATCCGTCGATTCGGCGATCGCCGGTTCCGCGTTCGCGCCGCACGCGCACGAAATCGTCACGATATTTGCGGCCACGCGGAAATTGCGGGATATTAGCCGACGACTTCGCTTCTAAATCGCGATCAATTACCGGCGGACGTGGGCGTTCGGCTTTCAGCGAATTAAAATTCCACGAGCACGATAATACCGCTGTAATCTCGCCGCAGCCGTCCATTAGCGATTCGAACGCTGACGCGTGGCACCGCACGCGCAACTTTTATGACGCGATTCCCGCCGCGCTTTAATTAACCCGTTCTTCGTGTCCTTTCAACATTCTCATTGATTCCGAATTAACCACGTGCTCCGAGCCTCGTTCTATTAATCGCGAATTAGCTTTAATGTTGTCCCATCTTAACTTAACCGCACCGGACGACATTTGAGATTTTTCTAATTTCTGCCCCACAATTAAACACAAACGGCTCAACTTATCTCGAGATATTTTAAGAGTTGGATATATCGATTAATCGAAATCTTGCAGAAGTCTCGAAGCGTTAAATTTCCTTACTCGAGCTCATATTGTAATAACAATTGGACAAACTCTGAATAAATTCTCTAAATTTTAATGCTCGGTAGTTGTACCGTGAAGAAACGATACGAATTTGTGCGTAGCCACTGCACCTGGCAATTAATGCAGACAATTTTTATTTTGCATAAAAGTCCGCAATAACGATTGTCGGAATCGCTCGAATGCGAATTACAAGCCACCATTCGAAGCACTGCCGAAAGAAGACAGTTTATCGTGATCATTCGAAGTCTCTTCCGTCAAGAAGCAAGTGGCTATCAAACAAATTATAAAAATTGAAGCAATTGGCAGTTCGAACGTGTGGCTGCGCTCACAGAACTTTTATGACGCGCTTTAATTAAAAGCGCGACGCGCGACGTCTCCGCGGAACGATCGATCGACGAATCGGATTTCGATCCTGCGATTGGCTGCAGCGTCCGCTCTTCGATACACGAGCATTCGGGTCTTTATGATCGGATAGTGCCGGTTTGGGGTCCACGCTAATGTAACCTCGACAGATTTTGTGGCGCGATTTTATTCGATCCGGTCGCGTTGCACGAATGAACGGAAGGAGCGCGATACGTAAATCAGGCTCTCGAATAAAATCGTTTCTCGTAATGGAATTGTTAATGGTGTAATAGCCGGCGCTCTTTCCATTTGTAAGCACGACGACGTGCCACGGTCTCGGTAGATTGCATAAATCTGAATCTAGTGGAAAGTAAAACATGCATTGTACAGCACGTTCTGCTTCGCGGAGGTGGCGTTATGTTTCAGAGACACGCAGGCCTCGTTTGAAACGGTATGCTCCGGTGCTAATTTTTATAAAAGTGGAAGCTTCGTGTATGCAAAAATGATATTCAACTTCGTTGAAATGGATACGACTTAAACAAAACAAATACCTAGATTCAGTATTCGTTCAAAGGAATGCACTGGTAATGGCCCGCGCGACGTGGTAATAAAGCTGTAATTAGACCATGCGTCTCGTAAAGGCGTGATATATGGATCTATAATACGCCTTTTTGATGAAACTCGAGACACCGAGACAAGCATCATAATTGTCCACCCTCGGCCCAACCATTAAAACTTCTTCAAACATTTTTTGAGAGATAGCAAGTAATCAGAGAGAGAGAGAGAGAGAAATATAATACGATTTACGATATTATTGGAACTGATTTATAATCAACTTATCAGCAAAGTCAATCGGATAGCGAGCAAAGTATTTCTCTGAGAAACGTTCTGCTGCAAGAGTTTTCGTCCTGATCGAATCCTGATAATTCCGCGACGTTTATCATCCAGGCCTTGGCGATATATATAGAGAAGTGTCAGATTGGTTTCGAGTGAGTAACGCAAAATTTTCGCACCAAAGGGACCAGAGGGAACCCCTGTCGAGAGGGTCTCGGCCGGTAACGAGCCAATAAACATTGCCGGATCTCGCCAGTTTCCACCGTTAACGGCACCAGGAAGTAGTCGAGCGTACCTTTAAGGGTTGAATCGTGATCGGTTGGCTCGTCCTGCTCGATTTTCCAGCGGTCGGCCTCGTAACCGAGGATTCTACGTTACCGTGGCTGCGATCGTGCCTCGAAACGATCGCTGGAAACGACTACGTTCGCTCTGGACGCGCCGCGCCGCGCCGCACCGCGGAGACCGGCGAGTCCGCGCGAAACGAGCGTCCGCCGCTATCAGATTCGAGGCGTTGCGGAACAATTTTGCGAATACATCAATTCCGTGTGAACCCGGTCCGCGCCCTCCTGATTCTCTTCTCGCTGTGCGATCACTATAATTATCGCGCGGCTCGTTAAAGCGCAATGGTGAATGGCTAACCGTGGTCGACCGGTGATCCGATCGTTGGCCAATTCTGGAGAGAACCCAGAGCGTTCCGGCCCGATACCGTTTGCTAATTCTCAGACATTTGCACACCCTCTGACGTCACTTTACGCTTCTTCATTGCTAGCTTTGAAGCAGATGTTTTGAGGTTTTTAAGCTTTGAGAGACTTCAGATGTTGTTACATTCGATGGGACACTAATTTTCCCTTGATTTTGGAATTTATTTCTATACTAGGAACATACGATCCTAACATTTAATTCGACTCTTATTAAGCAGATCTGTTTTAGAGAATATTCGAATAATTGCATTCCGGTGTGATGAATGCAGAGCAGCTTTTTCAGAAGCGGTTTTGGCGAACCGATCGATCTTCCCGATCTCTGAATTCCGATTCTCCTGCTTTACTTATTCCCTGCGTGACTCATCAGCCTAATCTTCTCGCATCTCCTCTCTCTCTCTCCCGCTTCCGTCAAGGATCGGCCGTCTTCGGCCCCGCGTGGAATGTTCGTCGACCCACGTTCTATCAAGAAGTGCACGAATTCGCGAAAGTGGTTCGCGTGATCTGCACGGACCGGACGGACCGGGTAAACGGAGCTCCGGGAACGCTCGCAGCGTGCATTTATGAATTAAAATATACCCACATGGAGAGTCTCTCCGGAACGAATTCCTCCACTGACTTGAACCTGCCGCGATTATTTCCCTTTCGATATTTAATTTACTCCTTAGCCCGCGAGATCACGCGCAACAACTGCCGCCCGATGTACATATATGAATTCACGCATTCCATTGTCCCTATTTGTGTCGGGCTACTCGAAAGATGTAATTATTGCAAATTTTACGCTCGACGCTTTAGTCGTGGTAAATAATTTTTCGAAGAGAGGGACCCCGAGACACCTGAGATAGCTAGTTACCGATCGTAACAGCTATTCTCGCTCGAACAAGCAAACCGCAAGATGGTGGCGACAATTAACATATTGAATATAATTTTTTCCGATCTTTGTGTCTGGTTATGCTGAAAGTAGATGGTCGTCCAAGGTCTCCTCTTTCGAGGGGCGGGTCGTGGAGTCGAGTGAATCGTAAAAACCACAGCGTGAGGACGCTAGTTCCAGCAACTCGAATATCTCCGTTTTAATCCGGATTATCTTTCGTCGCGCAGATATCGGTAACGAGCGAGCGTGTATCATTTCTGAAGGGCCCCAGGCCTGTCAGAGGAGCGTCGGGTGTACACCCATCCGTTGGGGCCAACGAGGCTTCAGGGCGACGTGTTATTGCTTAGAACCCGTCATAAAATTTGGTCGCACGGGTCACGCGACGGTGCCCGAAAAATTTGTGCGACACCGGAGAGTGTCCGCCGCGGCGAGACTCACGACAGGGCCGGCTTAAAAAGAAGTCATGGCCTTTATCCGTCGTATCTTCTGCCCGGTGCCCCGCGAGAGCCCGACAGAGAGAGAGAGAGAGAGAGAGAGAGAGAGAGAGAGAGCGCGTAGTCTCTTCGTACCCACGATTTTGGCAGCTTATAAGCCTCGTTCCGCTAGCAACATTTCGCATCACCGGACGCGCCGTAACTTACCCGTCCCGTATCTCCTTACGCTTATCTGCGGAGAGCTCGTCGTACATTCTCGCGGGGCCCCGGCGTGGTTATCTGCGTGACGTATGCACGAGGCCTGAAGTCTCGCTAATATACGGTTAATGAAACGTTAAGTCGTGCGCGCACGCATATCCGCCACAACCCCCGGGGCCCCCTCGAAGAAAAACCGTCCGACGACCGCGACCGGGCCCCGTAATTCGCGACGACAGGGGCCCCGGCCCCGGCACCGATTCACAGCCGATAAAACGTCCCGTCGAGTCCCAACGAATCAAGAGCTACCACCGGCAATCACGCCGCCATGCCAGTTTGATAATTAACGGCGAGATTACGGCGCGATGCATCAAGGTGGCCCGCGGAATCTCATTGTCCGAGTGTCACTAGCCGTGAAGGAATGCTCGGGAGTATCTCGGCCGCGGTAGAAAGTATCTAGTCTGCGGTTGCAAGGCCTGCAATTGCCGGGATACATGTGGAAATTACCGGAGAATGCGTTTACACCCGTTACTCCTTCGTACACGCCGATTTCAATCGCCTGCGATCCTTAACGCCGCCCCGTTCTTCCGAATCAAGATTTAACAGTTCAAAGTTGATGCACCTTTTATTTGGAAGGTTAGAGGAAATATCATGGAAGATGGCCAAAACATTTGTTGATGACCTTTGTCAGTCGTGGTTCGACATGGAGGGACGCAAAACATAAAAATATAAACCATTTTTAAAGAAAACTCTAGAAAGAGTTTTCTTCATTTAATTCTTATAGATACTTAATCTTATAGATTCACGGAGAAAATAAATACATTCGACGAGGCTGTTAATCTTACGTTAATACAGTCCACAAGATTGTTAACTTTTACACTGTGATTTAAGGTTTTTCATGTGGCTGATATTTTATGGCCAAAAGAAATTGGAAAGCCAAAAATCGGCTGAAACTGTACCTTCATCGATCGCGTCTGTCGCAAGTAGAAATGGTTTGTATTAGCCAGACGTACTAGTAGGTACAGAGACGCTTCGTGTTTGAAGAATCTTAAAAAAAAAAGACTTGTACACTTTCCAATGTATTTTAAAATGTGGAATAGTACAAGGATCATTTTTTGGAGCAACTTGGCGTTCATTGATCGCCGCGTGGAAGAGAAAGGCGAGAACGGAGGAGGATGCACTCTTCGAGAGTAATTCATTGTCCCGGCCTCTCGCCGTACGTATTTCCCAGCAGAGGCGCATCGCGCATTATCCAGATAATAGCATCCGAGATGATCATCTCGGATGACCATGCATCGGTTGACCTTGCCGCTTTAAAATGACACGCGCGCGCGCGCTCGCTCGCTCGGGCCCAGCGGTATCTCCATCTTATTTTAGATTCAATAAAGGATACATATTTCATTCTTTATCCGGAGGTCTTTCGTAATTCAAGGCTGGCCGGACAAGAGGCGTTCGTGATACCGCGCGTGTGAAAGTTCCTCGCGCGCAAACGCGAGACCCGGCTTGCGAGCGGCCCGACTTTTTGTGGGTAATTTGCTAGTATACCTTCGGAGAATCGAACACCAGCTATAACAGCGTGGCTTTTTCGGCAGAGACGACGAAACAAGAAACGCGCAACAATCTAATTTAACTTTTTCGCGGAAGCGGGCTCGGCCCGAAGGATCTTTTTATTTCGTTACGTTCAACCGAAACACGGTTGACAGTGGCACGAACGTCGAGAGAGAGAGAGAGCAACGTTCACGCCAGAAACGTCTGTCAGAGGCTCGTTACACGTATTTTCTCCAGTGGCCGGGAATTTTCTCCCAAAAGTTTTGCGCAGCTACTGCGAAACGCGCAAAGAAACCCACTTAACTTTTTGCGATTTATGATTCGTCAGAATCTACGGAATGGCAAAAAATCCGGAACAAGTTCTCCGTTACCGAACCCGAACACTTTATAATACCTATCTCGAGGTAACACGCGGACCTAAGCATTGAAATGGTAATGCGGCGAGCGTGGTCCACATTACTCTTCCGAAGTGTCGCGTCTGACAGCTCGCGAGCCCCGACTCCGATCTGCTCGGAGGTTTATGCGGCTCGGCGTCGATTCGTTTCGAAAACTCGGACGAAAGTGCAAAAACCGGAGCCCAGTCCGCATTACCGGCGGCACGAGGGACAAGTTAATCCAGCAGATTTAGTTACATCAGGCGCGTTTTTCGTGACGGGGTTCGAACAGAGTCCTATCGGTCGTGCAACAACCGTTTCACCCTGTCGGTCGCGGCTTAACAACTTGTTTCTACCTCGAGTAATTGATCTTCGTTTTTCTCGTTCGGGCCGAGCGAAGAAAGAGAAAGAGAGAGAATAGGTGTGCCTGGAACGTATCAGTTTCCAGTCTCGCGTGTATCCATTTACCCTCGCGGATTCCGGGACGCGTGTGGACGAGCATTTCATCTTTCGCCTCGCGAAAACGAAGGTGATCTCTTGTCCCCGTCGTAAACCGTGACGAAATCCGCCGACGATTTTCCAGAAATTTCCTGCATTCGGATAATCTCGCGATACGTATTCGCCGATAAATTCGCGACCGCGATTCGATCGACATTGCTTTCTTTCGTTCGATAGTTGTTCGCAGTCTCGACCAAGGGATCGCTATATTTGTGCAACGCCGTCATCGGCGTGTCTTCGAGCCGTCCGTTCTCTCTCTCTCTCTCTCTCTCTCTCTCTCTCTTTCTCTGTGTATCCAACTTTCGTTCCAGATGTAACAGGAGTTACATATTTTATCCTGCCGCCGTGTGGCGGGAACGAGGAAAAAATGCTTGTAATTCAAGGCTACCAGCCGGGGAACGAGAGATCGTAACGGCGAGTGTAGGTTGCGGGAATATACGGAGGACCTTGGGCGCGAACATGATTCCTGCAGTTTCCATTTGCTGTATTGACACACCTACGTCCGCGTTACGTCCGCACGGTAACCGGCCGTTTAGATTCGAATAATCGGATAACGTACGTCCGACAATAAAATATTATTTGGCACGTCGGGAAACGTCGTCGTACCGTCGCGCCGGAGTTCTGTATGCACACTTTATTTTCCTGCTCCTTTGCGTACGTTCCATTGAGCCACAATGTCTAAAAGGGGAGAGCAACGCGCACGTATATTACAGAATCCAGATACTTTATGAAAATATGCCCGGCCTGTTCCAATCTATGGGCCGTATATTCACCCGGTCCGTTTAACTCTATTAAGGTAAAAGCTTCGTTGATTCTCGGTGTGTCGTCCGATGTCGTTCAATAAATACTTCAGCGAAGGTGTATCAGCTGTTGGGAATAATTGTGGCCACAACGATACCGTTCGTATAAAAATAGCGGGTCGATCGATTACGTTTTAAGATTGTCGATCACGCCTTGAAAAGTTTTGAGAACATGTAAAATTATTTTTAAGATCTTTATTTATAAGTTCGTGAAACTGCATACAAAACACTGCACGGATGACGCTCGCATGACGCTCGGGTGGCGTCATCGGCCGTAATGGTGTTAGCCCTCGCGGGCATGTTCATTATATAACATAATTTTCGTCGTCGAAACCCGGCTGAAAGTCTGTCAGCGTCCTCGGAGAAATTGAATAAAATCTGCCTCGGTTCTATCGCTCGCAGCACCGAAACAGCCCTATCGTTAGCCCGTCGACGCGATAGCTTGCGCGTCTCGTTAATAACCGCGTAATGAAACCATAAGTGGCACGAGGCTCGCGCGTCGCCCCGTCATGTCACCGTAATATCTTTACGCAGAACCGCATACCGCCCACGCGAATCGTTGTCCCGATAAATACGCGAGTTTTCTTTTCCGCGGCGACGGTGGCATTAGGTTTGCGCGCGGCACACAACGCCTCCTGAATGCTAGAGAGCTGGTTCGTCGATGCGGCTAATAGTTGCTGGGAATAATAATACGGCGACAATAATAATATTAGCGGACGGCGATGTCGGCCGGTACCCACGGGACGTCGTTAATGGTGCCGGTGGACAGGCTGGCGGTGGTAATAGGAGGCAAGACCCATGATATATGTCGCTCTTGGGTAGAGGCCTAAGCCCGATGTGTACGTGGTCGTACGTGAGGCCCGGTGGAACAACAGGTACGCGTACATACATCCGCGTGCGTCCGCTCTCGGTATGTATCTCTCTGGCCGGGTATACGTCCACAGGCACCGCGGAAGAGAGGTCTTCTTTGTTGACGTGCGAGAAGATGTTGGCTCGCACACGAGAGCATCCTTGCTCGGACATAAAGGTAATTGCATAATTTAGTGCGAGGCATTAAACATTCGCGTATCGCCTCTCGCTCGATCTTCTTCGAGCGGCGATCAGTCGTTCCACAACCGCACCGGCCATGTTTCTCCTCTCTCGGGTTCGTTCTGTTTCGCCCCTCCCTCACGGGCACGCACGAGAGATCCCTTTTCCCATCGTCGTCACAATTTTCTTCGTCGCTCCGCTGTCCGGGCGAACCCGGTCTTCTCTACACCTACACCTACACACACACACACACACACACACACACACACACACACACCCGGTACACGGTAAACACGTATGTGTTCGCGACACCCACGAGCCCGCGACCAATACGAGGAATCTCCGGCGAGATTATGCATAAGCGTCTATGAGAAAGCGTACGGAATATCCGTTCGGAGAAGAAGATAAGCGCGTAGCCGGAGAAACGAGCGGGTGGAAGCGAAAGAGAAGCCGAAAAGAGGAACGGAGAAGGAGCGCGAGAGAGGGCTGCGCGCAAGTACTAAGTGAGTTATGGTGCTCGGGCAGATATATCAACTCCTTCATTTCCGCCGCAGACTCGGCAGACCGGGCACCCCGGCTGGATTCCTCGGCAATGGCAAGCCTCCTCGTCTCGTAAGCCGTCGATCTACAGACGGCGCGTGCAGTTTCATGGGGTGATTCATGCTTTTCGGTGGGGGGGGGAGGCGAGCTTACCCAACGCCCAAGGAAACAGACCTGACGCCCGAGAAAATGCCTTGACTTTAATGGACTGTTCAAACCTTCCTAGGGCGTCCCCGTCGACCTTTGACTCGCCCATGTTCACCAACTTGCCACTTCGAACTGCCCAAATTCGTGTCCTCCGTACATGAATTTCAACACAAGTTCGTTCCAGTTGTCCTAGAAATATCTTTCACCATGGACATCTCTTTCTTATATGTCATTAGACAAATTTTATATAATGAGTAGACAGCGGATCTTTATGCATTTATGACTTAGGGTACGGTTATAGTGAAGCGGTGAAGATCGAGGATAGCAGCGAGGTGAACATCGCGGAAAAATCAAACAAATGTAATCAAATGCAACTGTATATAGTGGAGCGGTAACAAGAGCGGCGAGCAAGGCGGTATATAATAGCCGGTGCACATAGAAACAAAACACGCACCATATCGCTTTGCTCACCGCACAGCTCTTTTCTCCGCTACGCTCTCCTCGCCGCTCCACTATAACTCCGTACTTACGAAAATGTTCAAAAAATGCTACAATATAAAATTCGAAAGAATTTAACACGATTTTTATTTGCTTTGGATCTAGAAAGGCTGTTCCCATTAAAAATAGGATTTTATTCCATTCCACTTTCTTAAAATTTTTCTATAAAAATTGGAAATTGCATAAACATCCGCTGTCTAATAATGAGAATAAGAAAAAATGTATTCACCATAAAAACGAAGTTGAAGAATTATACACTGAAGTTGTACTAGTCCAGGAAGAGTATGTCCGATTGTAAATGTTATACAGTGTGTCCAAGAGTGTCTTTAGCGTCTGCTAATAGTGGTCATAAATTTTCAGTGCATAGCTAATCGTGAATGTATTCGATTCGAGGTTTGAGAATAGCGAACGGGATCGCGGATTCTGGTTCGAGAGCGGGAAAAAAATTGCTCTCCCAATCAGCGCGCGACTTCTTTCTTGAATGCCATGCGCTGAATCCCCTGGTTGGACGAGGGCGCAAGAAAATAACCGAGGAAATTGAGGAGATTGGATGCAACCTGATGGTACTAGGCGATAAGAAGCGAAGTTTTCAGCGTGGCAAGACAATTTAACGGTAATACGCGCAAAACAGTATAACTTCTTCGGCTATCGTTCAGCTCGCGGATGCGTTCCGCTGAAATGATTCGCAGAAAAAATGACGACGGGAAGTATCCGTACTCTCCATTAGTCACTCCAAACGAGCCTGCCCGCAAAAACCCTCGGACATAGTCATCAGTGTAAAATACATAGTCGTGAACCGTTCGTTCTATGGCCGTCGTTCGCGCGTCGAGCGAGCCGCGTTTATTTTATTGTTTATTGCAAAGTGAAATCCACGCTACGGGCGCACCGCACACTTTGTCCGACTGCAAATTGAAGGTATCGTATTAAATCAATTTGCATCTTATCATTTATAACACATCCCCGTGCAATTCCGTTTCGCGACTAATACCACATTAATCATGGCTCTTACGTACCCGCATTAACTTCTTAATCATAAATCATCGTTTGACAAAGAATCGAGCGGTCCGGGTTCTCTCAATCGGATACCACCTTCCGATCCTCATTTGTATCTCCAATTATGGCTTTTTCAATTTTTAATCATTCGGCTGTCGATCAACATTAATCCCTCCTTGACATTTTCATTAAGCTTTTGACGCTTTGGATCTTGGCTTTTGTAAAATAATCTTTGAACACTGTCAAGATAATTGCAAGAAGCATTGTGCAGTTAAATGCAACGGTCCGCTTTTGGGACAAAAGTCTACGCGAACGGTGCACGGGGAATAGCACAGTTGCGATAATACAAACTATCTAAAATTTATAGTCCCAATCGATTTTGTGGTTGCTTAACGACCCCTACGTTTCAATGAAGTGACAATTCCAATTTTTAGCTTCCAAACTGATTCGGGACGATAAAAAAGAGATCGGATCGAGAAGTGCCGTTTACACGCACGTCCTCGCATCACGAAGCTCCCGGCTGATTGACTTTTTGCCGTGGCGGAAATGACTGCAGCGTCGGGCGCATCTCGCGGAATAGAATCGCGAGACTGGAAATTGCGTAATGCGTGCGGCTGGACGACGTGTAATTGTGGTGCGGATGCGAATCTGGTCGCGCGCGGCTCCTCTGCAAGAAACACGGATGTAAACCAAGGAAAACAGGTCCGCCGTGGCCGGAGGGGTGCGTCACGACGCTCGAGGGTGAACGATCTCGGCGGAAACGCTATCGCGATCTAAACAAATTGCGGATGCCCGCGATCTCGCTCGGGGAACGTCGAAAAATTAACGCGGCCTCCGCCACGGACTCTGGAATCCCGAATATCTCCGGGAACTTCTCGTGCCACGAGAGAAGAAAGAAGGTGGCCGCCTCTTGTCACCGATCTTTATTCCCCGTGGCCTGTAAAAACAGAATTCCGACGCCGCGGTGGTCCGAAACGAGCCCGAAATTAATGATTCATTCGATTCGTTTCGTTCGTTCGCGGGCGCCGAGCAAAACCACGATTTTAACACCTGAGAGAATTTGAAATCCCGAGCCGCGCGTTCCCCGAAAGAACGAGCATAATTTCGGTCAGCATCCTCGAACGGTTCCTCTAGCCGGCGCGCGTTCCGACCGAATCTTAAGCCGAGAAACATTCGCGGCGATGCTAATTTTATTTTTCACACTCGGGGCCCCGGGGCCGGGGATATATGGTCCCATCGTATTTAAAAATTTGCATAATGGCCGCTTGACATGTTTGTGTACACACGTTCGGGGCCTGGCCACTTCCTCCTCCGCCATCCTCCTCACCTACGTGAGCATTATAAGGTTCACCGGACTGCGGAGGACGAGATACAACGCGAAGGTGAGTCCCGCGAGGTCGGGCTCCGGGGATTAAAAATCCCGGCATTGTACCGGAAGATCATAAATACGCGATTTGTCCGGGACAGACCACACCGCGCCGAGGTTAATATCGTCCGGTTTCTCTGGAGAGAGAGAGAGAGAGTGGGAGAGAGAGAGAGAGAGAAGGAGAAAGCTCTCTCCCGGTCCTTGGAGGTCCATGGGACCCGAGTCCCGGGACGACCCTAAGCCGAAGCTTAAAACCCCCGAACGACCGGCCGCGGCCCTTGAACGCTTAATCGTTCGCCAATAGGGTTTTCGGATGTTGCCGCACTCGCTAGCGGACAGCTGCATGCTCGTTGCGTACACCTTGCCGCACGGGATCACGGGTCATCCCGCGTATTTCGTATACTCCTAACCGCCCCACGGGACGCGCATGGCTCTCCGTTGCTACGGAACACGAGATCGACGAGCATGATAGCACGTGGTGCGAACGACGCGACCTGACTGTGGCATTTCAGCTTAATGCGATACTTCGGTGAACACGGGCCACGCTGATCGATGCCAGACACTTGTTTGATGATTGTTCGCTGATGCTTCGGTTGATCTCGCACCCTGATCAACGAGGCTGTTCTCGGCTGTGCGTACATTCCGAACATTCTAACGATAATACGAATTTAAATTGATATGCAAGATTTATTAACGCTTTGAAAAGTTGCTTCGATATGTTGTCTGACATGTAGTTGCTTTTCTTTACACGTCTTTCTTTATTCGTCATTTTTACTAATTTTGTGAACGGAGATAACTACCTACTAAAAGTGGCGATCGTCAGACTGTCGTTTTATTAAATTATTGAAACACGACGGATAGATTTTACTCGTAAAAAGAACGAGAAAGGATCGACGAAAGATAAAACTAACGAGTCTGAAAAAAATGAAGGAAACGAAAGTGATGAAACAAGCGCACGACTATAAAAGCTATTTTAAGCTGAGCCATTCTACCGGAAGTCACGGCCAAAGAAACTGCATGTGTACTTTGCTTTGAGAGCTTTGATAAAGATTCTACGTATCTCTAAATGAACGTATAATTGGGTACGCTTGTAATAAATACAGTTTAATACAATTTCATGACCATCCGGTGTTGCATAGCCCCATTTATTTCTTTAAAATCGTAAACTAAAGTTCGAGGACGATTTATCTAATATATTTCTTCCACGTACTTCGAGCCTTCGATATAACTTCATTCTTTAATACGACTATTCTAATTCTTTAATACGTCCAGACATGTCCGGTATTAAACAAACTTCACTCTCCTGAATCTTACAATACAATATCGATACACTTGAAATAATTATCAGCATAATAAAAATTAGTGGTTTTCCGATATCCATATAGAAAAAAAAGGATAATTACGAGCAGAAGAACGGAGATTTTTAGATTCGTTTAAACGCAAGCAATATGGATTCCGAGCGTGCTTGCTTATCGTTAATTAAAGTCTGCATTGTCAGCTTTAGCTTAATGAAATGAATTTTGGAGCAGTGCAAGCAACAATGATGCGGCGAATTGTAATTGAAACTGATGTAAATTGAATATGTAAAGAGATGACATAAGCTCGGAGATTGCTACGATTCATTTATTTTACGAATGCAAATGAATTTCGTATTATTGGGCTTTTGTACGATAATATGGACTACAAAAGCATTCGTATAATTACATTTCAAGATATTAAATTATTTCCAGCTTGATGTTACGGGAGTCATAACGCGCTGTGCGGGCTCCCTTTGGTACCACAAAACGTGGAAAACTATTTTGAATCATTTATTTGAGATCGCTGATTAGATTACACGCGTCTCGATCTAATCTACTAAAACTATTTTTAAAGACTGCGGATGCATTTAAAAGAAAAATGAGAATATATCGCAAATGTTAGAAATACATTTCTATTTATTCTTTGCTTCGCGGAATCGGTGCAGAAAATTTTTATTCTGCATATAATCGGTACTCTAATAATAACTTTGAAGTACACCGAACCTACGTCGAGTATAAAAATCGTATAAAATCTCCCTGAATGAAAATGAACGATATCGGACGGTCTGGGGTAGATAGGCGAAGCTAAGAGCGCGAATTAGCGCGGTCTAGTTTACCGATCTATAATCCCCGATAAATCAAGAGATCGCGAGCAGCAGCGAGTCGATGGATGAGATCGAGAGTCGGATAAGAATCGCGGGACCGTACGGAGGTAACTTTCGCTCTCCGAGTAAATGACCGTGTAATAGGAGGGGCGGGAGGGGGGTTCGGTCAGCGAAATCCGCGTTAAATAGTCTGCAGGAGATCGGTGGAGTTGCGCGGGACATCGGGGTCACGGCAATGGAACTCGTGAACTCGGTCGAATCGATAACACGCTTTCGGTAATCCGCTCACGGAAGTGATAGCGTCCAATCAGAGAGCTTGTTACCGCGATACATGGATTACGATCGTCCCCGGCGGACGACGAATCTCGAACCGGATCGGATCGGATCGGCGCGGCGGGGCTCGGACGAGTATGTTCCGATCGATCGATCATGCTCGGGAGCCACGGATGATCTAGGTTCATCGATTTCGCGCGGACGATTTCTTGGACGTAGGCGTTCGCTCTGCGTGCCCGGCAGGCACGCAATTTACAAGTTAAGCGTTCCCAGTCGCGCTCCAGAAGAGATGATTTGCGCAATGGAAACGAAACACGACGCCTGGTTTCGTGCGAGTCACCCGGGCACTCGCGCGCACGTATGCGCTCCTCCTCGCCCGGTACACGCCTGCACGGGCTTGCACACGATTGCACGCGCGCGCGCGAGCGAGCGAGCGAGGACGATACCGGACCGATACGTGTGACTGATGATCACCGCGGAGCCCACGATTTAATTTCACGGATATACAGACCCGGAATGACTTCGCCTCGTGTTGCGGGCGGGTGTTGATCGATTTCTCGATCATCGATACCGTTCGCTGCCTGATCTTTGGCAGCCGGACACGCAGAGCCCTTAATAACATGTACGGGGATCCTTACGACTTTTGTAATCATTTCGGAGATTGGCAACGATGCCGACAGGAATCAAATCGGTGCTTTTAACACGTTCGCTGCCGCGCGGATTTTATGCGTCTCACAACAAGTTTCGAACAGGAAGAGATCAGAGTTATTAACTCCTTGGAACGACGTGTCACGCACATCGAACATTTCTTTTCCCGGAATTCTTTTTGTTCCTTCTTTAAAGATTATCTACTGGAGTGTTAGAGTGTTAGAGTTAATTCCTTGCACTGTGATTTATTTAGTATCACAGTGACTAGAACTTTTGTATCCCTCGTAATATAAAGGGTTAAGGTATATTCTCCAATGACTATGTAACGTGAACAAAATAGAATTTTATTTCAGTTGAAAGGAAATCAAAATGGCACGCATAGCAGATTCTGTTGGAAATTTTTTGTCACGTGTCCGATGCCATATTCCAGAGGGGGGGGGGGTTTCTTCCACTACTACTGAAACGGTGAAAGTCCTTCTATAGAAATCATTGGCTAAAATGTATCTCAGCATGTACCGAAATAAGAATCGTATAAAGGAAAAATCAATGTACTCGTGCCATTCTTGAATCGCACAGCAATGTACATTGCTGCTGACAGGAACGAGAATATATGTGTATTTCAGGGAATAGCGAGCACGTTTCACGAAGTACGGAAACGTCCTGCAACAGTGACCGTTTTTAAAAGTGCTTCTAAAAGATTTGGGTTGAGCGAATTAAAAGCTGCTGAAATAACGAGCTCTGGAACACGTATATTCTAAAATTATGCATTCACGGAACGGAATTTACGTACACCTGTCCGATAAAAATAGAGAAATGCATCGGTTCCACAATCAACTGACCTGCTGTTAGGCGTATCTATTTCTACATATAGATGACCCGCAGATACGCGAAGATAGATCCCACAGATTAAATTCGCGAAGCGAGATCGAACGTTGATAGATTCTATATACGATTTTCAGGTCTCGAAGCGGGAGTTTCGTGCGAGGGGTCAAAGAATTTTTTGGAAGCTGAATTCTCGGTGCACGTGCACGCACCGGACGCGGTACGAGTGTGAGAGATGCATTCGGAGAGATCGCAGTAAAAAAGATCGTCCAGATTCGGCCGGACTGCGCTCGGGGCACACCACGCCCCGCGTGCACGCGTCAATGCGGCGTGTATACTTATTCATAATGCGCACGGTGAGAAAGATAAGGGGTTGCGGGTGGAAGCAGGAGGGTGGACGACGACCGCGCGCGAGCGTGTACGAGCCTGTGCAAACGCGTACGAGCGTGTACGAGCGTGTACGAGCGTGTGCGAGCTTCACTCCCCCGCCTCGATCGCGCGCGTTCTTCCATTCCACACACATATAATTAAGAGCCCTAAATCGCGCGAGATCGAGGCTCGAAGGGCGTGTCCGCGCCGCACGGCCACCTATCCATCCCACCGCGCTATCGGATGCTCGTCCGTTCGTTTCTCCCGTGGCCTCTCTCTCTCTCTCTCTCTCTCTCTCTTTCTCATTCTCCGCTTCATCTCGCTCTTGAATTTACACCGGGCATATCTTATTGGCCTCTTTCGTGCTGCTGCGAATTAGTCGATTAACTGCGATTCTGTGTAAACTGAGAACGATCTTGATACTCCGCTGCTCGGTGACGGCATTAAACTGCGGTTCTGGGATTCTTCGCCGAGCCGTAACCTCACGATCGTATTTATTCTGAACCTCGCTTCCAGCCTTTTAGCTTATGCATTTTTCTTTGAATTAAACCTCCGCGAAGCGATTCCTTCTCCGCACGATTTTATTCGCGGCTACGTCCGCTCTGAGATTCTTCGATGAAACCCTGAGAAATCGGTGGAACCAGAACTTCGTTCACGATGGTAATTATTTTCGTGTTTCACTATTTCTCCGGAAAACCATGTTTCTGCGTACAGAAACAAGTTCTTCGCGTAAGAGTTCATCCTATCGATAAGCCCTTAACCGGTCATGCGTATCTAAAGGACTGTGTCATCTTCGAGTTTTTCTAGTGATTTTTACAGTTCCAATCCTTATTCGTCTTTCAGATCAGTTTGATATATTTTTCGCTGATGAAAATGAAACACCGGCGCGTGCAAATGGACGGGCTCGCCGGGAATCCGATGAAAGAAGAAACGTGGTATCAAAGTGAAGTTCCGAGGCGATGTAATCCAATTCGCGAGCATCATCTGCGGCCAAGGGTGTCGGGACTTTATCGTAAGATGGGCGGGAGGGGGGCGAGCAAGTGCGAGGAACGAGAGAAACGGGGCCCCGATTGATTTATAATGCGAAATGGATTTCGCGAGGAGGAGGCAACGACAGGCCGCGTTGGGCTCGATTAATCTTGAATTTATAGCCGCAATTATCTGTCTACGAATATTCGAGGGATACCGGGAGGATCGACCCGGGAACCGTAGCCGGTGTAGAAAAAGGAGCCGCGAAGAAAGCAATCGGGAACGGACGATTTATCGAGCTTGAAACTATTTCATCCTGACGAACACAGAGCCAAGGCGCGCGCGAACAACGCGATACACCGAATACCAGAAATTAATGAACTCGTCGTTATTAGATTTATCTAGAGTACGATTCTCTGAAAGTGTCCTTCTAGCCAGAAACCTGATTAGGCAACGGCGCGTAATTGGTCCTGAGTGACTCCTTCTATCAAGGAAACAATCGATCTTCTTCCGGCAGCTTCCGTGATTAAGCCCTCCCTTGGAAACGCTGCGCAAGACACCCGGAAAGGGTGATCAGGAAACGGCAAATTACAGCTGGAAACCGATCAGAAAAAGTCCGGCGAAGATTGGAACCCGAAGGAGATCCGTTTAAACGAATAATGGAGCATTTTCTCTAGAGTCCTTCCAGCTGATCCCGCGCGCAAACTTTTTAAAGTTCGGTTTCGTAATTGATGAAATCCGTTCCGTGTCTAAGAATCAAAGAGGCCACCGAAGCACCCGTAACCCTGTTACTCGGTCGCCTCTGGTGGTGGCACGGCCTCGGATCAAAGCGTTTCGCAAGCGCCTCGGTGCATCCCGGTCGTGCCCAAGGATGCCAGGATCTGTCAAAGAGATGATCGTCAGGATGCACTTTCACTCGGAGCGATTACGGCGATTCCCTCGGCAAAACGGCGCGGTGTTTCGCAGTTTAGATCGCGCGGGAATTGTGCCGCGGTCTAATCGTAAAATTAGCATAACTCCGCGACGCTCGGTCCCATCGGTGCCTCGGTCGCTCGACGTTCAAGCAAGCTGGAGCAAGTTGCAAGCGAGCCGGTGCGAGCTGAAGCGAGCGAGTTCAGGCGTAACCAGGCGAACCAGCATAAATGCGCCGACCTTAATAGACACGCGGCTCCGCGACGACGCCCTGATATAATTATCCTGGGCCCGAGGGACGCTTTCAGGCGGCGGCGTCGGTCTCCGGCGATTTCGAGACAATGCGATTCCATACAACCTCCTTCTGCAGACAGACGCACCGAGTCGACCGAGATTTCTGATTATTAGCGATTATAAAGCGATTCGATGCACAATCCCATCGGCAATTACACGCCCCGCGGATCTCACGACGATCTCGCGTGGTGCCAGCCAATCGGAGACGCCTAATTGTCCAGCCGCAAATGTGTCTACCTACCGGCGCGAAACGTTTCGCGGTAATTGGTATTTTTCTCCGGCGACCATTAGACCCGTTGCCGCCTAATAACCTTTAATCTTAATACCAGTTTTTTCTTTTTTTTTTTTTTTTTTATCGCGACGAGTAATTTCATTCGCGGAATCGTATTTTTAGGCGCGAACGACGATCCTCTTATATCTTATCAATTATAAGTAATGTTAACATTATATCGAGACGTGTAACTCAATCGGTTAGGTACAGGGAAGCCGTAAGTATAACTGTGTGGTCGTACGATAGAAAACCTGTTCAACGAGAATGGGAGAGCGGACTTTTAATCCGCAAGTCAGTCTATTTGCATAACTTAGGAGATAATAGAATACCATGATTTAAGATTACGAACTTCGTGTCACATTTCCCTGAGTTATGGACCTCTTGATTTATTGGCGATCTTCTGGACCAGTTCTGAAGTCAACGATCCATCAGAAATTTACTAAAATTTCCCCCAAGGGCAAATCATTGAATCAGCTGAAATAAAAATACTGTTTTATTTGCTGGAGACAATCTTTCTGTTTAAAGTACTGTATCGCAGCTGTGGCTTCACAACTCTCAGTTGAAACCAGACCAGCGCAGGGCAATTTAAGCTCGCGTGTGGTCCGATGAAACATAAACGACCCAGTAATAAAATGCAACCTTCTTACGGCAACGCGCATCCGTGGAATAAAAATTGAGGAAATCGGTTCGAAGAATTCGTACGATTCTTCTCTATCACAGTAGCTCGCTCGGCGGACATTTTATTAAACTCTTTCGCATAGTTGTCAAGGATTCCACGGATCCGCTGCGGAATCGCGAGCATCCTAACGGAATTTTTTCGCGTGTCTAGCCGGCTGGTTAGGATTCGTTGCGCAGGCCAAGTATTTTGTTTCATTCCGTGGTGTTCCGGTGGTGTACGACCGTGTTTCGTTCCGTGGCCAGGTCTTGATGGCGGTGCATCGATCATAGGCGTGCACAGAGTCTGGGAAACCGAGCACGATCCAATGGTTTATTCCGGTTTAGCCGGGGTTCGGTTCTCGTGGTATAACTCGAGGCCCTTGTTGAGAATTCGTTCGCATGGCTTGCGAGCGTTAAGCGCAAATTAAGCCGAGTGACGCGATAAATTTCATTAGCCAGGGCCGTTCTGCGACGCGGTAACTAGAGCTGAATGGGGCCGAACCGTTGGAAAACACGGCGGCTCCTCAAAAGGGCCGCTTATTTGCTCTTATGACGCGTAAAATAACGCCCCGATACGGCGATTCCGGCCACGAAATCGTGGGCATCACTCCCCCTCCCCCCCACCCCGAGAACCCATGGACACGTTTTTAGCAGCCGTTTCTTCATGGTCCTCCAACGGATGATTACCTTCATTCGTTAAACCGCGCAATAACTCGGAACCGGTAACCGAATACCCGAGCGTGACTCCACCATGCGAGCAAATTTATTCTGTCGTTCCGCAGGACGCGTTGCCATACCCCTATCGTGCCAATGTTCTTTACTTCACAGCGTTTCGGCCCGCTGCTGCGATAATAGGAAAACGTGCAAGCCGGTTTTTACTTTCTCACCTGTTGCAAATTGCACCATTCGATCGTCTATTACACATAATCATCGGTACCAGTCACATTTTTTATCGGACAATACGGCTACGACGACTAGAGAATTGTGCCAATTGCCTTCATAGTTACATTATTCCATAAAATATGTATCCCCTTGTAAAACATGAAGAAGATATTGTCACATAAAAGTCATAAGTTCTCTGAATATATATGTATATTATAATTCAGTTTGCAATCTTGTCTCTCAAACATTTCCCTGAATCTTCGCGTGCAATCAACAACACGTGTTCTGTTTTTATTAGCTTATAATTAAAAACGTTTAATGATAGTTTCGAAGCTGGACCAGTATTTATCGCAATTTTCCGGTCCAATTTGTATATCCGAAACGCAGCATTGTCCGAGGAAATTCCGTTATAATTATTCATATAAAAGCAAAATAAATTACGCGAATCCAATTAAGCTCAAAATGAAAGACATTGGCATACAATAAATATTTATTTCCGAAGCGCGACGTCGGGACAGCCTCGTCCGAGCAGTTGTTCCGGTACTGCCGCAGCATGGCGTATGAACCACATCTGTTCCCTTTTACGTAATATAAAACAGATTGTGGATACGGAACGTTCATTGACCTACTTCCTTGCGTAAATCATTCCCGACCGTGACGTATATTTTTCCACGAGTCTCGAAACTTTTGCCGGATCCGTCCGACGACTAAAATATATTTTCCACGCTAACAAGAGAACGCAACGCAGCTGAGCGATCGTTCCCGAAAATCGGGACACGCCAATTAAAAACACGAATACAATCCAACTATGTTTTACAGGGAAAAAACAGTAATGTTTTACCTTCTAAAGAAACAGGATAAATGCGAGGAAAAAGTTCTATGTGGCATTGAATCGATTAATTAATTGGGCTGGCGTTACAACAATTCAGATCGTTATTCCTCGTCATCCTCATCCCTCAAAGATTTAACAGCTGGTTATCTTCATTCTATAAAGCTTAATAGAGAGAATGAAAACCTGATAGACAAGGAGGAGGAAGAGTTTTGGTACTTTTGTCTCACGCTGATTTGCATTTTGGAGTATCTCGACCCTCGAAACGTTGATCAGAAAGCCAAGAGCGTGTGGATGGAGGCGCGGAGTGTTCGGAAGAGGATTTTCAGTGTTTTCACGATGTCGTCGGTCGGTTGGCCGGCCTCGCGCTATTATAATCTGGACCTGTATTTCTGACTGACTTCCAGAGAGTCGGACCCCCTTGCAGAATTGAGTCGAGGGCATGAATAATTCATCCGCGGGACGGCCGGTAGGTGGGGTTACAAGAAGGACTCCGTTTAATGCGATACACTGGTTAAGGCGCGGCGGTTTACTGAAAAAAATGTCTGATTGACCGGTGGCAGGGTGGTGACGGTGGTTACTTGACGAGAGAGAGAGAGAGGGAGAGAGAGAGAGTGAGAGAGGGAGGGAGAGGGAGAGAGAGCGGGGCAATAAAGCGTCGGAGTCATATACACGAGGCCCGACTTCGTGCCCGCCTTCATCCCCTATTTCCGTCGTCCGGGGCACTTCTACGGATTCGGCGGACTTAATCGAGCATTAATGACGAATCGGTTAGATGAAATCTTAACGGCCGTGGCTCGATTACTCGGGGTGGAGGCCCGGTGATTAAGGCGTGTATTAAATGTTCCGGGCGAGCGACGCCTGTTATTAAATGCGCCGGCTCGTTTAGCAGATATGCAAATCAAGGTGTCATTAGGGTATGGAAATCGTTTAAGTGTCGCCCGGTATTAGGACTTTCGACTGGAAGTTGTTACGGCGCGGCGAGAACCGACCCGGGCTACACAGATCAATTTTAAGTTAAGTCGAACAAGAAATCCCCTAGCGGCCATTCGGTGAGAGAGAGAGAGAGAGAGAAAGAGAGACGCTCGATTGAAATCACCGATCATTCCTCTAATCATCGGTCAGTCAAGATTTCGATCCGACGAGAAATCTTAAATGTCCGAGCAAAATTGCTCGGCCACACGTCGCGTCGTCGCCGCGACTGCGTTACATTGAAATCAACTCGGGTTCCACGGGCTGCGTTCTGACCGACGAGAATTCATTATAAACTGGTTTAACTGCACCCTTAAATCTGCGATTTCTCCGATAACGAAATATTTTGATCAATGCGCGTACGTTGCGCAATAGAAGAACGTTATAAAGAGTCCCTATCGCTTTCTCAAGTCCCGACGGTGTTACTGTTTTCGTTCCACTTTACAATCATGCTGTTAGAAGACAATTCAATTCATGCTGTTAGAAAAACAATTCCGCAACATTTTCGCCCTAATCTATTTACAGTGACTTCTCTATGTATGTCGCCCAAGGCCTGAATGGTAAACGTCGTTGTTCTATAAATTCGATAGTACATGAATAAATACACTCAATTTCACCGTTTATTCTTTATAAAAAGCGACTGAGATCGACGGAGATTTCCGTGTTCGACCAAATTTAACTTCGTTAAAATAACCACGAGTTCAAAAGGTCAACACTGACGTCAATCGAGACCATCGTTCAGCGATCTCAGTAGACTGGTTCTACCGTATAAAAGCTGGGGTCAAACGAAATATTGTTTACCCTAGAACTGTATCGTACACTGAAGGAGATAAAAATTGTGGAGATTTTTAAACGTATTAAATACTGTATTGAACTCTGTGAAAGATCGAAGGTCCTAACAAGATCTGGCGTCGTCTACTTGTCTATCAAAACGAGTGACTCCAGTGGATCGATATCCTCGAAACGAGTGGACGAATCGCGCCTGGCGTTAATAGTAATTTCCTGGGAGCGAGGAAACCCTTTCGCGGCCCGGCAGCGAGTAAACAGGGTGTAAACGAACAATCGGGGCGCCTTCGATAACATCAAGCCATTTACGGTTTCTCGTTCCTCTTCTATCCGTTACGGTAGACCTGAAAGGATACACAGGAAAGAGCTGTCGTCCGCGGACTAGGCTTTTACTAGAAAATGCACGGTTCTTTGCGCATCAAGGCGGCACCGTGGAAAGACAGAAGGCAGACAGAAAAGAGAAAGAGAGAGAGAGAGAGAGAGAGAGAGAGAGAGATCGGGGCTGTGGGAACAGGGTAACCGAATACACAAACGGAAACCCCCGATGCGAGAGAAGGCGAAAGCCCTTCTTCGCCCTTCCTCCCCGCCGACACGAACAGAGGTGATAGCTCGTGTCAGCCTGCTTTATCTGACCGTGACTATCTGCCATTACTTCTTTTCACGCCGCCTCGCCGGTGTCCGATCCGTGAAACGGTTCCGATCGATCGGTCAACCGTAACTTTTGATCCATCTCGCTTCTTCGCCACTTCCATTGACTCTCGCGAGATCCTCCGATTGACAGCGACTTAGCCTGATATTTCGCGATGCTCGATTTCGTTGCACAGCCTAGGAACGTTTGTCTTATAGAAAGCGACTTTCACCGTGTTTAATTGAAATCCGTGATTCTCCTCTTCTTTCTCTTCCCCACGCGCGTTTCAATTAATTTGAATTCGAGCACGCGGCTTCTTGTTTCCCGGGGAAATTTCGTTCGCGAGTTCGCCGCCTGGAGAAAGGTTTCTTTCGATTAGGAGAAAGGGATTGCGCCCGTTTATGTGGTTCGTTTGCCCGCCGAAAGTTGCCCGGTTCCGACGCCACGGGGATTCCGTGAAAAAAACAATTTTGGATCTCGCTTAATGAGAAGAGCGGAGCGCGCCGGTTTTTTCTTTCGTCTTATTGTTAGAACAGTCGAACCTAAGAGCTAATGGCGTTGCTCGCGCACGATATCAGCTGCCGGTGATCAATTAATTATCGGCCGCGGTCCGCGGGGTGGAGTCAAAGTATTGTCGGATCACAAAAGGGACACGACTTTAATCTCGCGTCTCGCCGCACGATGCCTGAGCCATGACTGGCAGAACGAGGGAGGCAGTCATTGTCAGATGACACCCATTATTTCATTCGTCCGTCCGTCCCGTGCGTCGGGCTCCGTTCGATTTAATTAAACATTCAATTTGGCCCGACCTTATCGTAATCGCCCACAGGTTTGCCCAATAACGCGGCCCGTTAATGACTTCTAACTCCTTGAAACGCGCAGGGGATCGCCCACGCGAAACACCAAAACAGGTGCAAATATATCCGTGCCCTCCGCAACACAATCCCTTTCAGTCGTCGAATAAGATTGAACATTAATTACACCCGGACGGAATAGTATTATCGTTTCCTCCATCAATCTCCATTGTCAGCGAACCGACAATGCTGTACTCACTGTGAAATCTTTGTTACGGGATAATTAGCTGCATACTCAAGGCCACCGAGGTCTCTCCCCTCTCGGGCCTTTGTCCACCGTATACACCGTGTTCGATGGGCCCTGCTAACATAATCGTACGCGGCAATTTTGAAAAGGCCAAATTCAAATTATTCTTCTCGCCACTTTGGGCTTGCCAAACGATTCATATTCTAAGCTCGAAACTATTCATTCAAAAATCTAGTTCCGTGAACATCAGCTCTCATCGAACAAATAAACAAATAACATTGAAATCGAAAATTAGAACAACCCCAACCCTGTTATACGAATAAATCGTTGTTAAATCTAGCACTCCGCCATGCTCTGAACATTTCATTGCAGAACAGTTTAACGAAGTCCACTTTTCTTGATACTGCAAGATTCTTAATTCCAGCAAAATCTTCCCCATTTTCCACGGAAAAGTGTCTTTCCACTCGAAGACCGTCGTCGTTTCTTCAAATAACGCACGAGTCGTTTCACCGAGAAAAGAGACGCCGCCATTCCCGGTAATATCCATATTCTTGCCATAAAGGGGCCCCGGCTACAATCCCGAAACTCTATTAGACCGGCGTTAAATCCGCTTTAACTATCACGACGATTATTACCAGCCGGTTGGCCGATAACAGGGTCCCAGACCGGTGGCACGTCACTATGGCCGCAATGAACGGCATAGTAACACACCTATGAAGACGTTTTCGTTAGCCCGGCTGGCTAAAGGGTGTCGTGAAATGAGCCTCAATTACCGCGATTATCCGCGACAAAGGAAACACACACTGGCGAGATCGTTCGTCGCGACAGCATCCAGTCACCAACGTTCCTTCTTCCTCTTTTTATTTTTTATTTACTTTTTTCTCCGTCGCCTTTGAGTTTCGTGCGCAAAAGACACACGACCCGCGAAGAATAAAGAGAAGAAGAAAGATAGAAGAGAGAGAGAGAGAGGCTGGCCTCCACAAAGGAAGCTTTGCGAGCACTCCAGGCTACGGTCGAGCGAGAAACCGAGCACGGAGAATGGAATCCTCGCGAGGAAAGCGCAATCGAGCTACTTCCCATCCCCCGTGGCCCTGCTTTGATAGAATCATTTACAATTACATTTTCCTTCGAAAAATTCAGGCGAATCCACCCCTTCAACGCATCCTTGTCTTTACCGATGTCTGCTGCATTCGAGTCCGTGCAGACCTTTTGAGCTTCAACAAGTCACAAACGATTCTTGAACGCTCTTCCTTGCTTCCAATACAGCACCCACTAATTTTTACTGCTACACATTTATCCGTTTAACCTAACTAAGTCCATACAGTTTCTTAAGTTTCAAAAGATTACACACGATTCAAATACTGGATATCATCCGGTAAGCTTACTGGCACATGTTTCGTTAACGTTCTCTGGATCTATGCAGATCTCGTAGGTTTCATAAAACCGCAAATAATGTTCCCACAATATTATTGAACTGTTTCATTAAAAAATGTGCATCTGTATGTGTTTCACTTAGAAGATAATAATTACACGATTGCAACAGTAAAGTGTTTTGTACGACAAAATGAGCACCTTCTAAATTGATCTTCTAGCAACATGGTACACGGCTTTATCGCTACGTCTTACGTGTATAATAGAACAGCATTAGCCTAAACATATTTAAGAGCGTTCAAGAACAGTTCGGACCGAAAGCGACCCGGTATGCAGATGCAGGGTCAAAAGCGGAGGCAGAAACGAGCTAAAAGCCGGGAATTATCGATCGATTAAAGGGCAAGAAAAAGTCCGATATCGAATCTCGAGCTCGCTAATGCGACAGGTTGATTTTTCCCGGCTGCGAGACGAATTTTTGACTAGCCTGTGTGCACCGATTAACCCAGTTCCGTGTCACGTACACACGCCGGTGTGTTGCAATATCGACGCCACGGTCCTTTCCGGTACGCTGATCCCGCGCGACTATTATACCGCCGCGGGCTTTAATGTTTAATCAAAACAAATTAGTCGTCCGAGGTAGCCTGGCGTGTGCACTGATTCATTGTGCACTTTTGTCGCTGGCCCGGGAATCCAGTTGGCCGCGAACGAGCGCGCACGCTTTAACGAGCCGGAGCTGTCGGTTTAGATGTTTAGGGGGGACCGCGGCAAGCCGGAAATCGGACGTGACAAGTGGCGACATGATGCCGGGCGTTTTAGATATTAATGCTAATAAATCTGGCAATACGCCTACGCGGCGAAACTGGCAACTATCCGCCCGGCATCCTCTTCCCCGCGGACGACGGGAAAGATGAATAATAGAGTACGCTCCAACCTGGCTTTCGACTGACGTAATCTGGCTACCGACCTAATCGAGCATCGAGTTTCACCCATTTGACAATAACAATTGCCAGGAAACGATGTTCATTAACCTTTCCTAGCCCCGCGTCGAGTCAGACACGACAGCGATTTTTGCTACAATTTATCTCACTAATTTACCTTATATTCATCAATAATGCTAGAATTACATGACGTGCAGGAATGATTGTAGCATTTTACAACTATTCTAAATGAATTGGTAAAGCCATGGGAACATAATTGTGAAGAGTTAATCCTTTGAGGGAGATTGTCGATATATTGACATCGGGACGATGCATCTAATCCCCGAAGCCACAAACAAATAATTCAATTACACGACAAAAGATCACTGCGGTAGAACCTCGCTCGTTGCTAGAGGTAATCAATCACGCAATCGGTTTTTCCACTTCCTCGCTATGTATTTCCCCTGCGTAACAATCCCCACTCTAACTTTCACAACTTCTATAAATTAAAACAGTAAACTAAATTCTGCCGCACCTACATACGTGTTTTTCATCTCTGCCAATATTTAAGACTTTAGCAAATGATCTTACTTCTCCGAGAAAAATATCCTCGATATTTTGAAAATATCCTCGTCTTGTTGTAGTCTAATATTTTTATTTTGCATAAAAAATGTGTACGCATGAACTTTGAAATGGTCCGCCGGTTAAGCGAACTTTCTATGACATTAATCGTACATTTCTAACACTGTCGGTTTAATAGTCTAATTTAATTTCCGTGCACGAATGACATTAAAGAATCGGCGTAATATGCATTCATCAATAATAAGCACACGTTCCTCGAGCAGCTTGTATCAGCTGCAGCGACAGATTGGAAGATTAATCACCGCGGAAATTTCTTTCGTAACGTATACCCCGATAGTGTTCCCGTAGCATTTCACCATTGATTCGGTATTGAATGTTCACCTAATTTTCCTTTCAACGGGTGGGGGGGGGGGGTATGCGTGTACCGTTGCTTCGCGCGGATCAACGCGACTGTCAGAACAATGGCAAGACAGTCGAACGGTTAATTACAACAAGCGAAACGTAACACCGGGCACACCGGTTTTTCGATTCAGATAGAACCCGCGTAATTTATTGACGGTCCGGACAGATTTAATCGGGGGACCGAATTAAATTCGCGACGTTGTTAATTAAATTACTGCCGCTGGGTTGAACGTTTCAAACGCTTAATCAACGTCCCCGGGGGACAAGAAAACTGCGACGATTCCTATAGTTCGGAATCTTTCTGATATTATACCGAAAATAATTTTCGCTCCGCCGACGTCGCCGTAGAAATTAATTTGGTAAAATGGAATTCGGAGCGCGACATCTACAGTTTCCCCACTTTCCCATTTAAGCACGGACACGTACACTTCTAAAAGAGATTCTAATTAATTCGAAAATTACCTATAAAATGTTTGAAAAATTTAGACTTTACCAAATTATGGAAGATTCTAACGAGAGGAATTATTGTACAGAAAATAGATGTGAATCGATTTCAACACGGTTTCCAAAAATTACTAAACTAAAAGTACTTTGTTCTACTCGGAAATGAAAAATGAAAAATGAAAAATGAACTCGGAAGCACAGTGATGCGTGTGGCAGGTAATTATAATTGACACTGATTGTCCAGACGAGTATTTACGAGATATTCATGTACGAGGTCGAGAGTTGACCTCGTCGATGCGTGTTCGAACGCAGGAGGACAGCTACGATGTGCGAGCATCGTTTAGGGTGAAACGTATGAGGGGAAAAAAAAAGAAAAAGACCGAGGGAAAATGTCGAGGAACGAGGCACGAGCCACGCCTTCCTCGAGATACGGTATTTAACGTCGCCGTCCCTCTAGCCTAGAAACGGCTTCGCATCGGTGGGAAATCTTTCCCGCCCGCTAGGCTCCCGCTGCACCCGCCATTTTTAATTGGTTCCGATCGCTGATAATCGGTAATTTAAGCTCCCCGTTTCTGTCCTGATTGCGCGGCGTTACGAATCCCTGGCTATCCGGGGAGCGACTGTGATTCGCGTTATCGGTGTCGCCGTTTCAATTTTATTAATTGAACACAGGCCAATCAATCAACCTACATAACCAGAACAATGTCGCCTAATTGTTGTACATCTTGATACAATATGCCGAATGCCTTTCAAGTCGGAAAAACGAACAATTCACCAGATGAAATTCGAGTATTTTCGGCGTAATTAATATTAATTACAGCTATTATTCTCTTTTGCGTCGTGGATTCGATACGCGTGTAATTCGTTGTTTATTGTATTCGAATTCTATAGTAACGAAGTGAAACGCGAAAAAGATTCGATTACGTTTACGCCGAATATTGATGCTGGAGCTGTAATATTGAATAATTATGTGACCTAGTAACAGTACGGTGGTATTGCGGTTGGATTAGAATCCCACGTTGTTGTTTTCGATTGAACGGGAAAATCGACCGGTGCCGCGGACCTGTGGATGATTAGGTTAAATAGAACCGCGATACAACGTCGGAAGTTGCAGCTCACAGAGTATGCACGTGATAATTCACGAAGGTCGTTAATGCTGCATTGTATTGTGTCATATCGTGTTCCTGCATCCTGCACGAGGGCGCAACGGAATGTCTAATCTACCCTGAACAGCACAATCAAGGCTCGTGTGCAATCTTCCTACTGGCAATCGGCCACGTACACGGATGACCCATCTATTTAGCGATGTATGCTGCGATCAAAAGAGTCTTGTTAAAACCGTCTCCAAGTTCATTCAATATTTGCACATAAAATCGCCACTAAATCAATATTTCAGAAGATTGTGTTACTTTAACTCTTAGCTTACAAAATGGGGTCAACAACTGATGAAAATGTTTGGTATGCTTCTATACGAGTTACTCTCAATTCTGGTACATAAACGCAAGTTTCGAAAACTGGTTAAAATGGGTTCTGGAATAAAATTAACGACATCTTTGAAGGTTTGAGTATCTCAACTTGGTAGAGGCTATATGTAGCACAAATTATCGTCACAGTGGCTCTTTATTCCAAGTGAATTGAAACAACTGCAACGTTACACTTGCAACTTGTCAATATCGCAACCCAATAATCGTAGAAACGCTATCTTCGTGAAGTGAAACTACAGGTTCGAGCGGCTCGGGCTCCTCATTAGCGTAAGTAGACATCATAGACCCCTATAATTCCGGAAGACTTTTATCTCTGCAAGCGAGTTTCTACAGCGTGTTTTCCAGGTCGGGAAAACCGGAAAATCGTTATCAGATGTTACGAAATTCCATCGAGCTCACCCATATTCTCCTCGGTACTTTTGTTGCAGATCCAGGCAGCGTAGGCCTAGATCTCGTAGCCGACATAACGATCTTCACACGCGTCGAACACCAACAGGATTTCGAACGTCCTTGTTTCCCGAAGCGGCCGGCTCTCGCTCGCTCGATCCGAGCGCGCTTCATTTTCTACGTTTTTGCGCTCCGAGCGGATAAACGCGCGCGCGTCCGACTAGATCGCGAAGCGCTCCTCCCGCTGGAGAAACTGTTATCGCTATTAAACGGTTTAGCTACGCATTGTCCGCGACTTATGCGAACGTAGGCGAGTCACGGGGCTCGCTCTCGCTTTCTTCCTCCGGTCAATGGAGGTCTAACGACTCTTAAGCACCGTTGATTCATAGACCTACTTTTTCTTGGCGCTACCCCGAAAAAGAAGCGCCGTGGCACAGAGTTGTTCACAGAAATCGGGTCGAACGTATGCTAATTATGCGACCCGATCACCTGTCGGCAGACTAATCGGCCCGATGCTGCACTGCGTTCGGCTAATCGTGGCTTAATTGGCTTTCCACGAGGACTGCAGCTTTGACACTGGGTTTACGAGATTTGGCAAAATGATGGGTTCTGATATTTTTAATTTAAAATTATTAACACTTATTAACCCTTAGCACTCGAGTGGTGACTCTGAAGCACCACTAGAAATTATTCTGGCATTATTTCAAAGAAATTACAAAAAATATTACAAAATATTTGTTCCATTACGAAATTTGTATTCAACAGATTACTAAACATTTAAATATTGTATGTGGAAATCGGATCAGTTTCGTATGAATAAAATGAAAATATTCTAAGACGGAAGAAAAATATAGTTTTAGAATGAAAATAGCGCCGAGTGCAAAGGGTTAACACTTGCTTATAAAATTTCATGACCAGTACATTCGAAAATCTTTTCTAACAATTTCAAACCGAATTCCATGTATTAGAAATATCATACCTGCTAAACAGGCGAAAATTAGCGGTTCTGTCGTTTCAACCCCGATGTCGAAGACAGCCGCAACAATGATGGATGACCGAATACCGCGAGTCCTCGAAAGAAATGTTTGCAGAAATTTCATGGTCACGAACCTCTGACCAAACACGGGTCACCGGAGACAGTCTGCCAGTACACCAGAGACAGCCGGTTACCCAATATTGGTTGTCTCCGTGTCAACAGAAGAATGCGAGACAGTGTTTGATCAGCCGCGAAAGGAAACATGGGTCGGACTAATATTGAATTCAAAAATTCGGAAAGCCTCACGCGAGCCCGAGCTCGAACCGAGAATAATAAATTTTTGGAACATCGCCGTTTTCGGAGGATCGATGTCCTCGCGTGGAATCGCGTTTACACGTTATCTTCAAGCGTTCTGTAATTCACGGAAAAGAGTGAGAGAGAAGAGAAGACAAAACACCCACGGCGATGGTGAAAGGCATTCCATCGTCCTCGAATTGTAGCAAAAGAGGATTAACACGAACTTCCCGGTAACCAGGATTTTTGTAAGCATCCATTACGACGATAAATTACTTTTTACCTCGCGCGATGTATTTCTACGGCGCACTGTGATTTGTGAGCGAGATAACAGCACAGCAGTTAAAAAAGAATTACGGCGCTCTTATCCATCTACGCGCCCCGAGCTCGTAAATTAAAAATCAACATTCGTCTAGCTCTCAAACTCCAAGGAACTCGCTGTGTACAGTTTTCCCTTGTTAGCGTCGCGTGACTCGGAACACAGCGAAACCTTCTCGAGCAGTGCACGTGCGCTAATTCCTATTGGTCGACTCGATGATTTAACCCTTTCCGGTCGCAAACTGTTTCTCTTGAATTCTTCGATGGATGTAGCACACCTATTTTTCCCTACTACACAAGTTTAGGGACTGCAGTATTAAATGCGGCAATAAAATTAAAGAAAACGGGAATAATAATTTTTTAACAGACTTCGAGAAGAAGGAGTCTTCGATGTCTGTAGTTTTGCTACAAGGGAAGCATTCGTCCACGAAGGATTACGCGTTCCTCTTGTCGGATTCAGACATTGTTCCAAGAAGGAGTTAACGGAATGAAATTTGTGTTTAACACCAGGGAAGAAATTAAGTTGGCAAAAGAAGGGAAAGACATGGTTGAGCGGAGTTGCGGATTCAGCTGGTTCGCAGCGTTTTGCTGCGGTAATAAGAGAACCTCGGAGAGGTCTATTTGCGCGATAGCAATTAGTTTTTCAATTTCCGTGCGAAAAGCGTTCGGTCGTTGCGTGCGTTCCGATACTTTCTCGAAGACGGTCGGAGGTGCAGCGCGTAATCGCAGCAGAACCGTTCGAGAGATCGCAGCCCCGAGGTCGTTCGCGGCGAGACCTCCATTATTCTCGAACTCGAGCAGAATAAGAACCGGGCGAGCTCGAATGTTAAGCCACTCCCACGAGTGCAAATGCCCGGGAATGCGGAACAATGATTGACGGAAACTCGGCCGACATTCGTTGCTCGATAAGGGAACAAACACATCCTTTAAAACCGAACATTTTTCCCTGCGCGTGCGCGCGAGAACAGTTGTTTCCTTCTGCGCGGATCGACGCGTCTGTTCCAGATCATCGTGAGCGAGCGAGACAGAGAGAGAGAGAGGGAGAGAGCACCATCTTTCTCTGAAAGGATCTCCGGGAGAGAACCACCTAGTCATGCGAGGTGAAATCGGTCGGTTGCGCAGGCGATCGAACCGATCGATCGATCGTTTGCATTCGGCCCTCGACCGTATCGTGCCCGAGAGCCCGATCTTAGATCGATCGATCAAACGATCGGACCCGATCCCCGGCCACGATAGAGAGGAAACGAACTTTATCAACGATGTTTAAGCCCAAGTTGCCGATTGTTCTTGGATCCTCTGCTTTGCCGGGACGGACCGCTCCAGGATCCTTTTGTTTTCCGAGAGAGAGAGAGAGAGAGAGAGAGAGAGAAAGAGAGAGAGAGAATAAGGACCTGGCGCACGTTTCAGAGGATTAGGTTACTGCCGAGTTCCACACGGCCAATTGTAAGTGCAATAGTAATACGTCGGTTCTGTGAGATGGATAAGGCCATTGTTGGCGGCAGTCCTCGCCGCGTTTTTCCGTACGCTTGGATTTCGTTGAATTACACTTTAATCTTTCAAGCTTCTGTGAGATTATACAGCTCACAATTATGACGGAACAAATAGAGAATTCAAATAGAAAACAAATATCAAATTCAACTGTTCCCCTTAATACAAAATTAAGTACGGAGTTATAGTGGAGCGGCGAGGAGAGCGTAGCGGAGAAAAGAGCTGTTCGGTGAGCAAAGCGATGCGGTGCGTGTTTTGTTTCTATGTGCACCGGCTATTATATACCGCCTTGCTCGCCGCTCTTGTCACCGCTCCATATTATATTTAATATAATACCGTAAGATGATATTTACGTACCATTTGTAAAATTTAGAGAATTCTTGATTTATCCTTGAAAACTAAATGATAGCACACTTGTGCTATCTTTTTGTCCAGGAGTGTATATACAGTTGCATGTGATTATATTTGTTTGATTTCTCCGCGATGTTCACCTCGTTGCTATCCTCGATATTCACCGCTCCACTATAACCGTACCCTAAGAAAGCCAACCGAAGAATACAAAATTGTAATCTGCAGTTGTTGGATTCGGTGGAAGGTAGTGGAATAAATCGATAACGCGTCCTACGAGAAACCGAATAGGATAGGGGAGTCCTAATCTCGGGGAAGAACAAGGAATAATCAGGTTTCGGTTACACGGCGAGGCAAAGAGTCGCACGAGTAATTTCCATCATCGGATCGAGACCGGGGCTCGTGTTTCACCGTTATTTCTCGGATCACGGTTCCCAACGAAGAGCATCCCTAACGCGTCGGATTCAAAGAGCCAGGCAAATTACATGGTGCGTTCTTCGCCCGCTAAAGATAACGAGGACAAACTCGTCGACGAGATGGAGGGTAAGACCCGAACAAGGGGGAATCCGGTGAAGAAAAAAAAAGGTTGCCGGCTTCTCTCCGGCGGGGCCTGGGTTGTTTCAACGCGGCCGCATAATTCGAAAGACGCGAGAGGTGCCAGGAGGTGTGTTCGTTTCAGGAATCCGCTTCCCGTGCGATAACCTCGAGTGGCGAAACTCGCGTCACCATTTTCGCCATGTTTCTACGATTCGACGTCTAGAATCGGCGGCGTGCGCCATTCGACGCGGATTTTCCTACATCCAGGTGAGATTCACGGCTGGTCTTCGTTCGCGGAACCCTTTCGAAACACGAGTTACGAGTAATTTGTGACACAATTCGCCGGAGCGGTTTATACGAATTAATCCGCGCGCGATTAATGGAGCGCATTTGAATCGCGAAACTGGGACGGGATAAGGGGAGCGTAATTGCGGTGGAACGCGATGGATACGAATAGAATGTTATTATGTAAAATAATGCTCGTCGGAATTGACGAAACGTAATGGCCGTACGCGAATCGTAATTGGCGAGTCGATGTATCAAAAACGCTAGCTCTTTCGTTCTCGTCCTGATGGGAACGGTGTATCGTAAATTGGACCTCGTCAGATCAATTGTAAAGATTTTAATTTCTTTTCGATTCTTCTGTGCGCGCGATGAAATATTTTTAGGGTCTGATAGATCTTTTATTACGATTTTCTTAACACGTTCGTTACCATCGTCACGCGTATCTGGCGTAAAATCATAGAACTGATTCTTAACTTTGAAAAATGGGGATCATTTACCTTTGCACCGGTAAATGGAATATAATATCGTAAATCGACATAAGCACACCCGTTCAGGTGACCGGAATGTAACGAACGCATGATTGTCTCCCACCAGGCCAGATAGTAATCGAGTAGGGGTTGTTTACGGCGAGGCCGGGTCCAGCCGTTTAATATTACTCGGTTTTCAATTAAGCGAACCGTTCAATCGATACCGATGGTAATTCATATTATCGATGACTGGGGGAATTGTCGATGATTATCGATTAATTTATGGCTAGTCCCGGGCTCTATTTTGCCTGGAACACGAAGACGCTGCGCCGCGGCGCGGATTATGTATACGGAAATCCAACGGGCGCAGAAGTATTCAACGAACGGCTCGTAGATCTTATCGTGTTGTTGAGATATCGCGGCGACTGAATTATTGCCGGGGAAAAATTTGTTTAAACGGTAGATTCGCGCCGATCGATATGCCCGTTTGTTACTCGCGTCGACACCTCCCTCTCGCCTCTCTCGATAACCCCTTCGATGCCACGGAGAATAAGCTGTACCGGAGGACAGACGTTGCCGCACGGTGAGCTTATTACATGCAAATTACTGGCATATTGCGCGTCTATAGTCTGTCGTAATTGTGACATAATGCATGGGCCCGCGTTTGCGTGTGCCAGACGTCCCGTGAGCCGAGAAACTTCCGTCTGCCTCAACCGTGTTGCGGAAACTTCTTTTAGAAACCACTAGAAAGACACTTTACGTTCGTTCAGACCCATGCGCCATGTGTACGTTTACATTCAGATAAATATGGATTTTAATTTGTCGACAACAGCTGCAGAAATCATGCCCGATTTAGCGAACACTCAACGGACAGGAAATTTTATGCACGTCCCGATGCCGGTGAACGGTTTTCGACGTGCGAAAGGTAGTGATCGATAGACTGTGGATTTTATGCATTCATCGCAAAAATTGATAGGTGTAATTTATAACGGTAGAGTGATTCAAAGAATTTATGAAGGCGTGAATCGATTGCATTATTTTCAGTTAACCCCTTAGCTTACAATGACGCCTCAGAGGCGTCGCAAGGTTATCGGATCAAACACAAATAAGACGCCTCAGAGTCGTCGTAAGTCTACCGGGCGAAACATAAACAAGACATTATGTCCCTGCGCGCGACCGACCTTGGTGTCGCTTTTGGCCCGCACAGTTGGAAATTTGATCGCAAGGGAAGGGGTTGAAATTATTAGGGAAAGAAAGAAACGACTATTTGGCTACTGTCTCTTGCAATTGAAGCGAACTATTTTGGGACAATATAATATTTTAATTTTGTGTAAAAATCTAGTCGATGAACCACTATTATCCGAACGGGCTTGTACGGCGACGTATTCGGATGGACGATGTCATACCGTAGCATGATTGCGCTGGAATCCTAATCAACGATGTGACGAGAAAAGAGCGTGTGCTATCGAGGAACGCATCAGATCTTTACAACACCATGCAACCGTTCGAAACAGTCAGAGTGCACATTCCAAGTTGAAGAAACAGCGAGGCCCCGAGCCTCTCTCGCCGGCCGGAGACGGAGGAATTCCGGCTGATCTTTCGTTCTTATTACAACGGGGTGTTGCTCACGGACTTCCTCGTTGAATGAACAACGTTGATGGGTTGCGTTTAGCAACTAAATCGAGCCGCGCGGTCTGCGTGTGCGGCTCGCGAGCGGCAGCGCGTTGCGGGGCGCGTTTAAGAGAGCGCGGCATCATCAAACATCTCACCGCTAGGCGAAGCGATGATGGATAACCCGTGATGAAATCATTCATGCATCAGCATTCTACCCGCTGCGCGCGAGAGAGGTAGAGAGGAGAAGAGCGAGAGAAAGAGAACGACGGATCCCGTTCCGAGTCCAGTGCATGGTGGTCGGTGCATGCTCGTTTACCTCGTACCGTTAGCCTTTAATTACTCATTGATTTATTATTGAGCATGGTGTTGGGCCGCAGTACCTTTTGCACCTATCTTTTCGCGTTCGTCACAGAGCTGCTGCGACATCGAAAAAAAAAAACAGCTGCCCTCGCCGATATATCGACACGGCTTTCTCTCAGCCGAGCGATCCGAGATGACGGACGCGCTAATGCGAATGTGTCGCGGCTGCATCTCAAAACCCCGGCTGCAATTAACCGCGCTCGCTGCAAATCCGCGGAGCCCGCGAGCCATTCCCACCGAAGGATTTCTTTCGCGACGGCTGGCGACTGTGATTGACTCTGCGACGCCGATGTCAAGGGTGTAATATGGTCGACCTGCTGCATTGGACGGCGGAATCACGGTGATGTAACTGGCATTACGATGCACTTCGGACCTGGCTATAGAAACGGTGTTCGTCGTGGACACGGGTAATTGTGCTATTCGATTCTCTTTGGTAGATGCATGTAGCAGAGATTGAAGGGACATTGTAACTGCTCAAGACTCGACCGTGATCGAAAATATTCCCGTCCACTTTGCAGACGCATTTGCATACGAATACCATCTGTTATTAGAATCTTTACTCGCATTCGGGCGTAAATGCATTCTTGTATTGCACCAATTTAGAAATACCACGAGCGCATACAAATTCGCACTCTACACCTTTAATCGGTTCCAGTGTTGTGTGTACGACTTGTACATACTTTTTCTATAAGATAAATAGCTATATCGTTGACGGTAATAGAAATAAATGACACCAAGAATACAACAGTGTACAGAACGCTTGAGCAGACGCGTTAAATCGAATCTTCTCGCACAGAAAGCGAAGCTGAGGGCGACGAGTGGCCGCAATCGGTGGCCGATCGCGACTCACTCCGATCTCGAAGCGCCGATCGAATTTAATCCGGCGCGCCGGTCGGCGCGAGTCTATCAGCGATATTCGAGAGTGCCGTGACCGTGGCGTCGAACAAATCCAGTTACGAGTATCTATCATCGTTAGAGAAATAAACGGCGGTGACCAGAAACACAGGGTCTCTCGTTAAACCGTGAAACGCGCGGAAAATCGAGGCAGACGTTCGCGTAATTGATGGATAGCCGGTCGTCGTAGTCGCAAGGACACCGATCGGCCGTGTCGCTGGCTGACAGCGCACGTTTCCCGCGACCGTGTCGTATCTAATAGGTTTTCGTGTTTAAGCTGAAAACAGGATGACAGTGTTTATACGGGGCGAGTCGCGCCGCTGCGAGGATACCCTTCTCCGTCGCGTTGTCGATCCTCTTCGGTTCCGCTTCTCGCCGTTGTTTCTCGCGCGCACTTTCACTCGCGCGAGAGGAGAGGACTCGGGCGAGCGAGTACGAAACGGAGTTTCCTCCTTTAGTGCTCTCGCATCGGGAACGCGCGGCGTGGCGCGTTATTAGGAATCGTTATCGAAGACAAGTTTTCAACGGCGCGGCTAACCGATATTGACTTTTTGCCGGCGCGAAGGCATGCATACAAATTACAGCCATTACAGGCTCATAGGAGCGTTCACTTTCCAGCGACACGTAATAAATTGTCTTCTCTTCGAGAAAACACGCGACGGAAATGTTGGCCTGCTATCGGGCCCCGGACCTGATTTTATATTTCCCCCGATCAACCACGCTCGGGGACTCGAAATCGTGCGGACCACTTATCGGACGGCGTAGAATGACAGCCCCGAGGGACACCAACCGGATCCTATGAACTATCAGCGAGAGGAGAACCCAGTTTGGTCCCCCCACGTTCTTATTTCTCTGCAGATTATCTAGTCCCTCGCGAACCTCGATGGGTCCATGCTCGTCTCCGCTTTTTTTCTAGCAGCGATTTTTATTCATCCAAAGATGTTATTATTCCAGCAAGTTACTACTAGTTATCGAATGTTCCACTGGAGCAGAAAATACTTTTATTCGCAATCATACTCCCAGTACCAGACACAGTTGTCCATTCGTGTTGACGATCGAGACTAGAACATTTTAGTTTTCTGCTAATTGGCCGCTGCATACAATTTACAATCATAATCAGTACGGTTTTCACACTGGCACGTTTAAGATTAGCGCGAAGGATAAATATGTTTTGAAAACATGTAATTAACAAGTAACAATAAAAAATATCGCAGTCGTTAACAAGTACGGCGACATGGAAGACGTTGGGTCTAGTATAATTTCCGAATTTTTAAAATAATAGATAACCCTCGATGGAATATAGAGAAACTATTATGCACTTTCCAGCTGCTATTGGAACATCATTTTTCCATGTTATGCCTTGGTAAATGTCAATATAATGATCAACATCTAAATTCTTTTTCTTTCATGAGAGTTTGTTCATCGGCGCAAACTCCAACTTCGAATGACCATAATTCGGCATCTGCGTGATCGGCAATTTCAAAACGAATTTCACCAATAAGGAAGTCGAAACGACCGTATGAATAAATATGACAAAATTGCAACCTCCTGATATAGTTGGCAATAGGGTAACATACCGCAGCTCTCGCAGAACGCGGAAGGAGACAGCCGCATGAAAGCGTTAATAAAGATATACATACATATATTATTACTAATACAGATATTATCTCCGCGAAATTGTATGCACGTTGCATATTAGAGATATCCTCGTGTTTCGCTAATGCACAGTTTCCGACCGTTTTTCCCGGGTGTTGCCCCTAAATTTCGCAACGTGTGAAACGGGTCCGAGGTTTCTCGAAGCGCTCGGCTCGGATACTTCCGCGAAAGATTTTATCGGACTTATTACCGGTCGCCGATAGCGCCTGATAATTCATAAGATTTGCCGGTCGGCTCGTTACGGGGCTGAATTCGAGGAATGATACAGTGCAGCCGATACGACGCTAATTCGACGGGCTGTCCTTTTTCTTTATCGGAGCCGGTCTACCGCGACGCGTAGAGGCCCCTCCGTTAATTTTGTTTCGAGCGTGGAAAACGTACGGTTGGATATTAGCGGCCGGGCGCGAGAAGTGGAAATCTCGATACACGCACGTGCCGGGATCGATAAATCACGAGGCGTGGCGTGGCCGGCCCCGTTCCTGCACTTAGCCAGCATCTAATCTATTATTGAGAGTGTCATTCGGCTCGCCCGCGCGCTCGCATTAGCGCCGCCCGTTTAAATGTCACCCCGATATTTCGAGTGTACGATGTGTTTCGGCGGCGCACGAGCGAGCGGATGCTCCGGACGAGATGTCCCCTGATTTATTTCTCTCGATGAGATCGAACCAACCTCCTGCCCCTCGACCCCCGGCGAGCACTTAACTTTGCCGGAACTCACCTTTCACAGATTAGCCGCCGCCCCTTCCCCCCTGCCTCCTTCGTTTCTTCACACCTGATGCTGGGCGCTGCTGTTGTCGCTGGACATTTATTACCAATCAACGGGAATAGCCTCGTGGACTGATAACCCAAGCAATTACCGCGTTCCGTGTTGCTCGCTACTATAGTTTCATTACTCTTCAACGTATCAGGTTGTTATCCGTTCCTGCGTTTTTACGTTACATAATAATATCAAGCGTAGAGAAAACATTTTTTAAGTAAATGGATTGTATTTTTCTTGTCGATATATTAATGGTGATGTTTGATCACAAGCATGTTTCTCACCCCAGGGGTGTTTTTTTTTTAACCCTTCGCAGTCGGCGATTGCGGGTATGCGACGAATATTTCCTCGGGCAATATGCCATACCAAAAGCGCATCACGTCGCTCGCCTGACTCTCTTTGTGATAAAAATATGTCAACAGAGACTGTGATTGATCCGACGGATGCATACTGTGTATATCTTTTTATGAAGATTTGGCATCTATTTAATAAGGACAGTTTTCTATACACAGAAATTAATACGACTTTGCAGTAGTGTTCACGATTTGTGTAGAGTTCACTGTGATGAAATTTAATACTGTTATGTATTTAAAAAGATTTTTGTCTCTTTGTACAAAATGTCAGACGTGCAGCTGAAATAATTTTCATGTTGTCGGAAGAGGTCTATCGTTCCATGAACTTATCTGTGTTTAATGGCGCCAGCGAACAACTGCGTGTGAACGATTTTTGAATAATTCCAACCGCTTGCATGAAATTATAAATACAGCTGACTTACGATACATCCCGTGAAGTAAAAAATAGTGCTTTGAGATGGCACGCGCGATCGAAGCGAGGTCGATAAAAGGGCCAATTTAGAAGCGTTCTACACGACGGTTCTTTTTTACATAAATGCAAAGTGATTTCGGAGATAAGCCCGTTTAAAACGGGTCACTCGTCGGAGGTGGATTCCCGGGGTGTCGTCCGCTAAAAATAAGCCAAAAATCCTGGTGTAAGAGGGAAGCCTCGTCCCAAAAAAGGGGTCAATGCCGAAGTCGCAAGTGAAAAATTACCGGCCGACTGCCTTTCGCCGCAGCCCCGTGGCAGAAAAAAACTAAGTGGTTTCTGTGTTATTACAAACCGGCGTCTAACCCGACGCGTCCCGTACATTATCTCAATCTGCGGCGCGCGTCGTTAATTACGCGTCGTCAACCGAGTCGACGCCGTCGACGTCGACGGATACAGTCACGTGTCCCACGATTCGGTCACGCAGGACCTGATCCCATCCATTCAGGCCCGTTTTCCACGGGTTAATTTCGTGCACGCGATAAATAATAATTCCTAATGGAACCGGACGCGGCTGTCGCCAAACAAATCAAACTCCATCGGGCCGCTTGATCTCTCTTAATGTGACGATCGTGCCCCTAGTATAATAACAGAGATCCAAACGGAGAAACCCTTTTGGAATCTTCGCTCATTTCTCAGGGTTGCTGTCTCTGCCGAAATAAAAATGGAAAATGAACCTAAGCGCGGCAGCGAACGTCACTGGAGAAAAACGAATAGGTGCAATTTAAAACGGTAAAGAATTTAAAGAATTTCAATATACTGCTCTATTATTTCCAACTTATTATCAACTGTTAAGAAAAGAAACGAATTTCATTATGGATACAGAACGTTGCTCTATATAAAGTCCCAAAACTATCTCCACTGCAACGGGGTACACCCAGTGAGGGGTCATAAACTGAACCGAGGCCTCCAGTATAATTTGCTTGATCTCTCTTAATGGGACGATCGTGTCCATGGCGTGTTCACAGAGATCTAGAGGGGGAACCCTTTCGGAATCTTCACCCATTTCTTTTTTGCGGTGGTAAGGAGAGCGCGATTTTAGGGTGTCTCCGCCGCAAACAGGAAGAAAAAATGAAAAATGAACCTGAGCGCGTCGGCGAACGTGAGTGGAGCACGATCTGGAGGCCTAGCACAGCGTTCGCGTGTGTGATCCAGGCTAGTCGGAGACTCCAGCTGGGCTTAGGAGACCAGTTGCTCGCGATAAATACGACACCGAGTGGTTTTCGGTGCACGTGCGTGTACGGGCCTAGGGAAAACGAACTTGAACCGCGTGCAGGACAGAGCGCGGGGACCTCGTTTCGTCGCGCGGAACCTCTAAATGGAACTCGTAGACCCGCCGATCCGTTTTCAACTGCTTGAAAAAGAGCAAGGGTAGCATTAGCCAGCATCAAAGCTAAAGGAGCTGGTTGAAGGAGTGTCTCGCGAGTGCTCTTAACCCAAAAACGTCGAGTCCGTTCTCGTCGCTCGGTGAATCGCTCGCGCCGAGCCGGTGCGCGCCGTGTTGTGAGGCGGCGGCGGCGGCGTTTCGAGATCGATCGACCAGGGTTTGTGCAAGCCTGTAATAATTTTTTTCACAAGAAAAAAAAACCGGCCCTCTCGTATTGCAACGACCGATGTAGGTCGTTCGTTTCGTACGAGCGCGCGAAGTGTTTCACGAAAATTTCAAAACGAGAGGCCTCGCAGACGGCAACGGGCTCTCTGCCGTTTCAGGTCTTTCATGACGGGGCCCGCGAACACGGTTCTCTCATTTCGAGTGACTCACTTTTGTAAACCCGACCCGCTGCTACAACGTGCGCTCCTTTTTTTATTTCGCGTTTACTTAGAAACGATAACAAAGCGGCGCGGCGCGCGTCCGTCCGCGCGGTTTGTGTTTGAACGATAGAAGTACACGGATCGGTTGAGAACGACGACGCCTAAGTTCCTGGTACGAGACGAGACGAACGCATCCTGTTATCGTCTTAACGACGGATAACGCTTTTTCTTTCATCTAATCCCGGCGGAACGTTCTCGCTCGGGGAAATCGTTATCAAACTGCGACTTCGATGCTCGAACCCTGTGTGTGCACAAGATTTTAGAAGCATGCGTGCCGGCGTCCATTCCGCCTAGAATAACTGAAAAGATGTTCGTCCGAGAACATTTCTTTAATGCCCATGTACGATCTGTGAGACTGGGAAAGAAATGAAAAAATTGTATATATTAATATTTGGTAAGTGAGAACAATTAAAATCCTATACGTGTTGCAATATTTATACTATTGTATCGAAAGTTTGAAATTCAGGAGCATGAAATAAGGGGTCCGTTCCACTTAACCGACAATCGTTTATTGTTACCGACATTTCGATTTTGACTCACTGCCAAAATAGTATCGCAGTTTGCAAAATTAAATAGCATGTCAACAAGTTATTTATGAATGTAACGCGAATCGAACCGGTGACAACAAAGTGTCGATGAAGACTAATGACAGTGAAAACAGAATGTCAATGAAAACAGAATGTCAGAGAAAACATAGCGGTGAAGTAGTGTCGATGTAAACATTGTCGAGAAATTGACCCGAAATAAAGGCCCAATGGAGAACCAAATAAAACTTCACCCCTCAAAAGAGTAAACATCATTAATAAAAGGGACTTCGATTAGATCTACCAGGAAATTACAAACTGCAGCCTTTTGCACGAGTGGCGAAATAAAAAGAATTTTAATTAAATCTGCCGAGAAATTGTAATAAGGGCACGATGGAGAACCGAGTAAAGTCTGAACCACTTACAAAGCATAAAGAGTCACAAAAATGACTTCAATTAGATCCGCCGGGAAATTACAAACTGATGCAACAGCTTGCATAAGTGATAAAAATAGGTGCTCGACGTAGAACCAAGCAGAGCCTTGAACCCCTTGTGAAATAATAAACCCCAACACCGTAATGAAAAGAATTTCAATTAAATCTGTCGAGAAATTAATTGATGGCGCATGTTGCGCAAGTGGCAAAGGGACTACATAGCACGTTCGGGTTGAAATATAGAAATTTTATGCGGTATTATACAGTCCGTCTTTCCCTTTTGAAAAGCTGCTCGCCGTTAAAGGAGGCATCGACAGCAAAAGTCGCGGAGCGAGGCCTTGGAATTAATAAATTCCCGATTCCGTGAGCCGCGAAAGAGAGAGAGAGAGAGGGAGAATTTATAGCGGCAACTGGGAGAGGATGGAATCTCAGCTGTTCTTCCTCTCCCGGGTTCCTCTCTGGGGTCCGAAACGCGTGGTGTAAGCGTCTTCGGGAATGCAGCGAATTAACACGTGAGCGCAGCGAGCGCGAAGTGCTGGCAATAAATCTCCGGCACGTTTCAGAATTCCGAGCGTGAAACCAGTCTGTCCTTCATCGAGGTTTCGTGTCATTATCATTAATGCGTGAAAGGCACCGTAAGGCTGCGTAGATAGATAGATAGAGAGAGAGAGAGAGAGAGAGAGAGAGACCCGCGCGCTCGCGGACACCGACGCGACGCAGGTGTGCCCGCGTTCGACTCAGCGATTCACACGTAGCGAACGGTGTGAACCGCACACCGGTTAGTTGGATAGCGATTTCCACTGTGGAAAATCATTATCCGTTCGTCCGTTTCACAACTATTACCGCGGCTTCCTGCGCAATAGCAGACTTGCCGGCGTCCACCTCGGCGACGCCATGGGAATCTGCGGTCTTCGCCTGCTATAGTTGCATGTTCGATAAGCGCGCCTCGCACGATTTTTCCCGACGAGTATCGTCAAATGTAATCGTTGCGAATTTTATGCGAATTTTAGAAAGTCATGTATGTAAATCACATATGTTACGATTACATATTTTACGATCAATTCGATGATTCATCGAAGAAAGTTGTTGTTCTTGTTTCAGAAACATCTCAGACTTTTAATATTGCGAACAGGTAGCCGAGCACCTCGGAGAACGAAATGAAGATACGATTGGTTTCCTCGTTCAATCAAGGTTGTTTAAACACGCTTGTGTTACAGAGTTTCGTCACAGCCGTTGTTTCCGCGTTGATTTTACAATCGATCCGATCAAGGGATCCCTTGCGTCTCAGAGCCTATTATCTCCGAGGGGGTTGAAAGCAAATTTGCGCAATTCATTTTGCGATCAACGTTAACGACGTCGCGGGCTATCGGTCGTTGTGTAATTAATTGTTTTTTAATCTCGCTTTTAATTTCACCGTGCGTTTAGTCTTTGATCCCGCGACGGATCGCTGGTCGTAAAAACAGCCCGCGAGAGCTGCAACGGCCGCTGGAATGTTTGCACGAACCAGCGGAAATAATTTCATTGAGGAGAGAAGATCACGCCTAGGCGGCTCCGCTAAAAAGAATCGTCGCTGATAACTGATTCCCGGAAAGATACGAGACCAGGTCGATTCTCTTGAAATCTAGACAGTTGATGGCGAAAAGGCAGCGAGAAGTAAATAGGCGCGAACAAAAGTCGATTTCGCCGTAGCCGATAGATCGTCGAGATTACCGGATCGTTTCGCAAATCGTCAATTTAACCAACGGTCGTTCGCCGTCTCTCTGCGCGTCTCTCTGTCTCCGGCTTCTCGTGTCTCGTTTCTCTGCTCCATCAGACAGAATGGTAGTCCCGTGCGCAGTCCTTGAAGAATGACCTTCAGCGGTGTGGATCGTCGCATCGCGATCGAACCGGTGCCCTCTTCCTCCTTTTTTCATTCCGTCCCTTGGCGTTCTTCGTGTCCAGCGCTCCTGTTACGTCGGTCGGAACATTGACACTTAAGGGGGGCCGGTGGACAGATGCGGAGGAGATAGAGGGCGACGGAGGAGGGGGCGCGGATCAGGACGAATCTGTCGGCGATCGGGAAGGATCGTGCGAATCCTAGAACGACACGGAGATGGACGACGCAGGGACACGTCGTCTGGTTGTCGCGAAAGAGAAGGAGAAACGAAACCGCGCGAAAAGGAAGGGAACGAGAAAGAGAGATAGAGAGAGGGAAAGGGAGAGGAAGAGAGAGAGAGGGGAAGAGGAGTGGAACGCGAGGGAAGGCCTTGCGCCGGGGAGATCGAGAGAAGATCTCGTTTTCTCGGAACCCGGGGGCCGCTCGCACGGCTTCTACAAAGCGTTTTCGCTCGTTCGATATTCCGAATCCACCTTGGCTCGTGCTCGTTTTGTTACCACGCTCGAGCGTCGCCTTCGGCCGCGTTAAAAAGACGTGTTTTTGCTACCTCGAGATCGGACGTAGCAAACTAGCCAACTATCCCCCTTCAGGCTTCGCCAGGTACACACCGCCAGGTTACACACCGGCAGGTACAACGCAGCCACCGGCGACGCGTCGCGTCGCGTCTCCCGGTCGGTGCCTATTGACGGCTCAAGAAGGAAATGTTTCCACCGGGATTCTACAAGCACTTCTCGTCCACTGGCCGGGCCAGAAAAATCCCCACAGCCCCGCACGAGGAAAAACCGATGTGATCGTGTCTTTAACGACGCTTTAAGAGCCGCGAGCCGTGATCGAGCGCCGCTATTCGGACCTGATGTATTCCGATGGCGCGCTACGATACGCGGGCGACAGACCAGCCTCTGGAATTCCTGATCCCCGGATAAAACTGTCCGGCGAACCTCCGACGATCTCGAAATCCTGCTAAACTTAATATTCCCCGGTCAATTACACCGGAAACCAGAGATACGATATCCTCTCAAATCATAAGAAATCGTCCGGAACACGTTTCTACAACACCGGTGGCGCTGAGGTGTTAAAATTTCAAGATCTAATTATTTTATTTCCCTCGTTTTCAATTTAGAAATTTTGGTTGTAAAAGAAGAAGGAAGCGTAGACACAAAATTGGATACTAAAAAACGTTATCCTTATTGTAGAAACCCACTTCATGAATCTTGAAATAAAATATAGATTAACTTGGGATATTTTCTGTTATCACTAGAATACAAACATATACTATGGCAAGATCGTCTAAGACAGTCTACCAGCTGGTAGATTCGCATTTTCCTTACGACATAGATTGTTAAAATGTAAGTATATGTATTTATAAGATTGACACTTAAAAAAAAAACATTTCTATCAGGAATACGTCTTTCGTAAATGAATCATCTTGGTATTGTCGACGGAAAATCGTGGATGAAACGCATGCTTCCCCCGCGTTATCCGATCGGTTCGGAGCATTGTGATACGCCGAGAGAAGATGTCAAAGGCTGATCCCAACGGTAATCGCGGGCGACCGGTTCCAGAGGGTTCCCACAAAGAGCTAATTGTGTAGCGCGACCAGAAATAGGTTTTCCTTCTCGAGCAACTTTCTCGGGCCGTGCTTCCTCGGAAGCTTGTATCGGGGTGGAGCTGGAAGATTGAAAGTATCAAAGAGATCAATTACATCCGGCCTTACAGACGTTATCCGCGTCTTTATCGGCGGCCACCGGTCGTTCGACTTAATTACGTCGATTTATGGAATTAGCGGTCCCGATAAGATCTTAATTTCGTTATCACCGTCGATAGCCGTGTTCCTGTCGGTAACGATTCCGACGGATTTGTAGCAGGCTCGTTATCTTTACGAGCCGCGAATTCGAAAATGTTGGAGGCCTCGCGTGACCGTAGCTTGTCACGGTCTCGGTGCGCCCCTGCGATTTGTAATCTCTAATCTCTGACCGGGCGCGATAGTGTCTCGTTTAACGTCTCAATATGCTGGGGCCCGCCGCGTTTTCCCCCCTCTATACCGTCGCGACACTTTCCAGCCGGTGATTATCATTGTCCCTTGATTAAAGAAAGATCTGTTTGCCGGCGATCACGACACTTTGTCAACGAGATATTATCTCGTGCGAGCGACTCGTCTCTGCCCGCCAACAGTCGTTTCCGGCTGGAAGTCTCTCGCCGCGGTCCGTGTCTCTGATCCTACGATTATTTCGACAGGATATCCGGAATGGGTTGCTCGCTGCCAGATAACGTTCACCCCCGCAACGCGACGCAAACGCGGGGGCGGAACGAGGCCAGCAAGCGGAGCGAGGCGTTTCTCGCGCCGCGCGATGAGTACGCTGTTAAGCGGAGCACACTCGACTCGATCAGAATTGCAGCCGATCGATAACGATCTTCGGACAGGCTTTTGTTCTACCGCTTTGACTCCGTGCAATTCGTTCTTTCGGGGGAATGAGTCAATTAAGATACGCCGTCGTCGTGCCCGGCTGTCTCCCGCTCTCTCGTGATAGACGCGGACGGAAACAATGCGTTCTTTCGCCGCGCGGAATTTCGCAACGCGCTGTCCCGCAACAGTCGGGCGCCAGAAGAGACGATTTATCACGCGTTTCGAGAAACCGTGCTCTCGGTAGGCTCGGCCCATTAACACTTTGTCTACCATCTGTCACGTTTCAGATATACGCGGTGCACCGAGAAACTAACTGGCAATGCGCGGAATAAAGTATTCTACAAATTAATCGCTCTGTTGTCGACGCTTACACGATTTCATGCTAGTTGGGCCTGGATTCTTTCGTATACCTACGTGTACTATCTTCTTTCACATATGTTCTGAACTTACTGCTTTGAGATCATCGTTCATTCCGTAATTGGGTCCTGTATAAATAACCAACGGCTTAAACTGTTTGCCAGGAAACTTGAATTCACAAGTCTTTTATAGGTCACCAAAAATTACCGGTTCTAGATTTTTTATCTGACAATGTTTGAAATTATAAAGATGCTTTCATGAACAATGATTACCCGTAGAATGTACCTGTTATTGCTCGTTTAGTGTTCACAATTTTAATTTATACATGCGACGAATTCCGTAATAAAAATATTGTAGAAATCAAGCCTGAGATAAATATTGATTATCGGTGATGGATGTTGTCGAGGAGGAAGTTCCCAGTTTGAGACGAAGTTACAGAACAGGCTCTAAAGTGTATAAAATATCCTTGTACATTTGCAAATTTATTACGCGCGGGATAAAGAAAATATCCCCGAGCAAATAAAGCGAAATGTTTCCAGTTCTGCTGGAATCGCGTATTTATTTCGATAATACCCCGGATACATAGTTGGAACCGAGGGCGAGCTGTGGGGAGGTGCGCAACAAACGAGCAAAATCTCGATCCGAAAAGTTACACGAGCCCGGGGCCGATATGGTTGAGCAAAAAGCGCAATGTCAGAAGTATGCGAGAGAGCCCGCTCGGATTATCAGAGAACGAGGCCCCGGGATCTGTGACAACCCTAAAAGAACTCGTCGTAAAATGTATCGCCGGGCCGAACTTCCAGACGGAGAAAAGAAGTTCGGTAGAACAGAGACGAGGGGAGGTTTATCAAGCGGCGTAAAGTCTCTAGTTTGACGGTAATCCCGGTTGTCGTTTCTCGAACGGAGACACGCGCGAAAAGGGAGCGGCACGAAAAACTCCGAGTGCGACTTGTTCGCACGTTATATCCGAATCGCCTCTCCTCGCCTCGACGCAGTCCGATTTTACACTGTCCGACAGTAATCCCCCGCGTGATCGCTCGCCACGGATTCGTCCGATTATTTCAAAGAGATGTTTCGAACGCGCGGTCGAGAGAACAGAGAAAGAGAGAGAGAGAGAGAGAGAGAGAGAGAGAGAGAGCAACACGTCGATTACAGGCCCCGCGATTCTTCTTATTGCGCGACCAACTGTTTGTATTTCACTCGGCATTATCTGCGGGATTCCAGGATCTCCGAGATAAGAACGTCTTATCAGGTACACGTCGCTCGGACACTCCTTGAGCCTGCAATCTCGACTGGCCCGTTCTTCTCAGCACCGAGATGAAACTTTCTATGCCATCATTGTTTCACCAGAGAGGCTTTAGAATCATCTTTGGATCGTCGATTCGGGGAAATCGTTTCGGGAAAATGACCCCTTCACGTCCGATCCCCGGGGATTCTTCGGAAAATCGTTGTCTAAAGTGTACCTCTTCTTAGAATCATTAAAGATACTTTTTAGGTCCATCGGCTATAATATACTGAAAGTCTGTTGGCTTCTTTGTTATTCCACGATGCTTTTAACCGCCTTTCGAGGAACTACAGGAAGATTACACAATCAGAATATATCAAAAACATGTTATTTCTTTCAGCGATCGTTATTAATTCTTAACTGATCGACAAAGTGTCTCTGACACATTATAGACCTCTATAAACTTATAAACCTTCTTGTTTTATTAAACATGTTCAACCGATTCAAATGCTTCCCTTTTTAAAAAATGTGAAAAAGTTTTTTTTTTTTTTTTTTTTTTTTTTATTTAAGCTCTTTAGGCCCTTAAAGGGCCCATTTCGCTTTACAATTTATTTTGCAGTTTGGTATTACAATGATACATAATAATTAAATAAATAGTTTACAATCTGTGAAGTATTGATGAATACAAATACACGCCTTAATATTAGGTTCAACTATAAACATTTCAATACTTAAGGGTAATTGATAATCCATTTTATGCAGAGAATCTAAAAGTTTGTGTCTTTGAATGTCATACTTTTCACACTGCCAGATCACATGGTTTAGAGTTTCATCACTTTGATCACAGCTACACTTGCCGTCAGAAATTATACCTACTCGTGCCAATGAAGCGGCTAAATGATAGTGATCCGCCCGCATCCTATTGATCATAGTAATGAAACATCTCTTAAGTCCTGTACGGGAGAACCAGGGTGTGGAACTGTCACGGAAAAAGTGCTGGAAGTAATTTTTGCCCTTAAATAACCCTTGCCTCCTGATAATTTCCACAGAATTCTCTTTGGCCTGTTTCTTATATTTTTCGTAAACATCAGTGAAAGGAACCTTCGGAAAGTCAAAGGATGTCGAGGAGGTAGCCAATTTGGCTGCCTTATCCGCATCTTCATTGCCCTGAATACCAGAGTGAGATGGGATCCAGAATAATTTGACATAACTGTTTTGTTCATTGCTAATAAATAGGTTGTATTTCCTTTTAATTTCAAAGATGTGTGAATTGGTCTTTATGCTAACAGTGGGGGATTGTAAAGCCATTAGACAACTAAGAGAATCAGAAAAAATATGGAAGTTGTGGTTTTGGTGTTCTAATATCATTTCAAAAGCATCACTTAAAGCCAAACATTCGGCAGTGTAGATAGAGGCAAGAGGGTTTATGGAACGTGTTTTTGTTAAATTCAAGTCTGGACATATGCAGGCAGAACCAACACAGTTAGATCCCTTGATTTTACTCCCATCAGTATATATTTTATAGCAGTTTGTGTTTTCGCATACCTCATTGAGAATAGCTATCGGGTTGCTGGTATCCTTAACAAGAAGACCCAGTGAAGTATCTATTGGTATGGAAGTTGTACAGGTCGCATAATCATAGCTGTAAATATTTAAGCTATCCTTTGATTCTATCACATCCGCTTCCATAACGGATATAAGACATTTGCAAATTATCCTTTGTTTATTAGAGAGTTTTTTCCTTTGAAATAAGTCGTAAGAATCTCTGATGCAATTATATGTGTAAGAATTGCGGTGAGCCAGAGCCTTAGACAGAAAACAGCATCCCAGGTAAACAGCACGTTCTCTAATATACATCAATTTAGATTCCCCGATTAGTATGTTGGTCGGAGTGGTCACTCTATAACCCAGAGCAAGTCTGATCGCACTGTATTGTAACCTCTCCAGTTTTCCCGATAGGGAGCTACTCGAGGGGAAGAAGACAAAGGAACCATAGTCAATAATAGAGCGTATAAAACTCTTATAAAGTGTGATCAGGGTTTCTGGGTCCGATCCCCACCAAGTGCCTCGAAGGTATTTAATGATGTTCAAAGCTTTGGAGCATTTATTTATAACAAATTCGATGTGGTCTTTAAAAGAGAGACGATGGTCAAAGATGATTCCTAAGAAGCGCGCGGAATCACAAGATTCAATGGAACAATCTTTAAATACAATACTGGCAGGATCAGGGATGGGTCTTTTGTTATTAAATCTTACTAGCTTAGTTTTATGTGGGGAAAGAGCCAGGCCAAGTTTGTTGAGATTATCACTTATTAAATTAATAGCATTTACTATTGCATTCTGAGCCCACTTCACAGATTTAAATTTGATGTAGATTGCAATGTCATCCGCGAATTGGGATATATGGATATTTTTGGGGATATTATCTTCAAGATTGGAAACATATAGAACATAGAGCAAGGGGCTGAGCACCCCACCCTGCGGGACTCCCTTAAAAACCAGTCGGGGGCCCGTCATGGACTTATTTGTAAAAATTTGTCTCTCATGGGTTAGGAATTTTATAAACCTGAGAAGATTTTTAGAGCAACCCAAATCCGCCAGTCTCGTCAACAGAATGGAACTCACAACATTATCAAAGGCACCCTGCACATCGAGGAAAGCTGCCAGGACTTCTTTCTTATCAATGAAGGCCTCCTCAACCCTCAGGGTCAAGTTTGCCAAATTGTCATAACACGATCTCCCCCCCCTGAAACCCATTTGACTTGCGGGAATTAGAGAGTTGTGTTCAGCCCACCATTGCAACCGGGTCTTAATCATGGTCTCGAACAACTTGCATAGACAAGACGTTAAGGATATAGGGCGTAGGCCATTTCCCTCTGCCTTTTTTATGAAATGTACAAAAGAATTTTTCCAGCTTGGGGGAAAGTTATTTGTAGAAATTACTAGATTGTAAATGTCCAAGAGCAGTAACTTGTATTTGGGGGGGAGATTGTTTAGAATTTCATAATCAATTCCGTCAATCCCAGGAGCCGATTTGAAATTCTTGGAACCTAAGGCGACATTAAATTCAAGAAAATCAAAGGGGCCATCCAGAAATTCGTTCTCGGAGCAGGGAGGAAGCCAATCCGGATTTGTTTGGACCCAGGGAGGACTAATCTTATCCAAAACCTCCTCGTATCCTGGATCAGGTTGAAGGTTCTCAGAAACAGTTGAATCATTTGCTCGGGCCCACCTATTTTTAAAAATCCTGCATTTATTCCAGACATAGCTGGGATTTGAGCGAAAATCGATACCTTCAGCAAATTTCCTAAAGCTTTCTCTTTTTTTGTTTTTAAAAATTTTTTTAGTCTGAGCTACAAGTTTCTTATAGTTCACCAAGTCCTCAAGATTTTTGGTGTGTTCCCATTTTTTGAAGGCTCCTCGACGAAGTCTTTTTGCCTTGTCACAATCACCATCCCACCAGCATACTGGATTCGAGTGAAACGTTACATTGGTGTGCTTGCGGATAGGAGTACTCAACGAGATAGTGTTAGAGATAATTTTTGTGAAAAAATCATATTTAGACTGGGGGGATAGCAGCTCATAATCTTCCGTAAGAAATTCCGAGAATTTAGATTCTAATAGATTATTAAATTTGTTCCAATCAGTTCTGATTGACTTTAATTTGAATGAGTGTTTTTTATAGAGGTGTTTAGCAGTATCGTATGTGATTTCAATAGGGAAGTGGTCCGAACCCAGAGTTTCATCTCTCACTTCAACATGTACTTTATCAGAGATGTCAATAGTGGAAAAAATTAGATCAAGATTAGATCTTTTATCTCTGTAAAAATCAACATGTGTGAGGGACCTGTCATTGTGTAAGAAGAGGTCAAAAGCATCCGCAGAATTATTTAGCCTGGCCCCATTACCGTCAGTAAAGTTACAATTCCAGATTTTGTTGTGTGAGTTGAAATCCCCCATAAAGATGCAATTAGTGTTGGGATCGACATTTTTGAATATAAGGTCCCACTGATCCTGCGAGAGGGATTGACCCGGGGTTCTATAGCAGGCCAAGAGATTGAGCGGTGGGCTAAGCTGAGATAATTGAACCCCTAATAATTCAACTGAGTTATTTGGGGAAAGGAGGTTCTCAATTCTACAAAATGCAATGTTCTTACGAATGATCATAAGTATACCACCTCCTCTAGAATGAGATCTATCCTGTCTAATAGTGAGAAATCCTGGAAAGTTAACAAATGTATCGTTCTGAGATAGCCAGGTTTCTACACTAACCAAGATATCCACGTCCTGCAGCATAGATTGAATATCCTCGACACGTTGTCTGGCACTCCTTGTGTTCCAAAAAATGATTTTTAGGGTGCAAGGTTCCATGAATGATTTTCCTGTCGCAATAGATGAATTAATACTCCTCTACAGAGCTAAGATCTTCGTTTGATGAAACAGGAGCATCAGGGTTGGTTAAACGGTTCAAAATTCTGTGGATGCGACTCCTCAATTTCCTACTAGATAAACGAGAGCTGATTTCCGATAACATGATAATGAGCGCCGGGATGTCACTGGTATAGCCATGGGCTAAAGCATAAATGTCATGCCGCCCAAAGCTTGAGGACAAGAAATCCGTGATACCGTCTATGTCCAGTGGTAGATTCTTAGAATTTTCACGAATATAATCTTCGGCCGGCGAAAGCAGTGAAGCAACATCATTGTTAGAGGGACCTGATTCTGAATGTATCTTCTGTTTTTTGCTATATTTTTTTTCACATCGTGTAGACTTCTTGGTTGAATCTGTTGGGGTGTAGTTGGTTGTGGAATCAGATAGAGCTCTTTTGTTCTGAGAAGGGGGAGGCATCGAGTCATTTAAGTCGAGAGTAGCCTCCTCCCCTGACATGGTCAAAGGTTTATCGTTGGTTTCAACTGGTTTTTCCTGTGAAGATGGTATATCCTTCAAATCTGTGGAATTATATTCAGCCGTCGCCTGAGTAACATTCTTGCAAAATTTAGCCAAATGGCCTTCTTCCTTGCATAGGAAGCACGTCAGTTTCTCTGTTGATAAATATATCCAATAAACTGTATTATCGTAGTAGAGGGACAAAGACGCTGGTACTTTGTCTATATCTTCTGGGTTTATAAACAGTTGCCTACGAAAGCTTAAAATGTGAGAATACCCAGGTCCGTGAACTCCTGCTTTAATGAAGGTAATAGGAGAGACCGGTTTTATATTTACTTTAGCAAGTTCAGTTTCTATGACCTCGTGAGGTATAATGGGACAGACATTGGAAAGAATGATCCTTTTTGCTCTTGAGATAAGCGGCCTGATTGTTAACGAGTGCGAGCCAATGTTAACCTTATTGTTGGATTCCGTTAATTTGTCAGCAATCTCCTTACTGCCCAGGTAGAAACATACCCGGCCTTGAGAGATTTTCGATACAAATCTTATGTTGTTAGGGCCTACTAAATTTACTACTGCATCTGTGTATTCCTGGATCGTGACTCCTTCAACTGAATCGATGATAATTGCTTGTTCCTTTGTGGGAAATGAGAATCTCTGTGTTACTTGAGCGTATGACACTTTCGATTTGTTGACAACTGTTATAGGATCCATGATTATTGAAGAAGTTGCAGGAGCTCCTGTACTCAGAGGCTCCGTTCCTATGCTCGTCGTTGGTAAGAGAGAGGGATGACCCCTCCCTCAAGCAGGTAAACACTAGGGATCAGAACACTCACACCGTACTACACAGAGGAAAATGAACCACACCACTACTCGTGAACACAGATAGGCAGAGCTCAACGAAAACACGTCTGTACTCGACCACGGTTCTACCGAGACTCATGTGAAAAAGTTATCGTCCGAAGAAAGGTATTAAAATATACATCACCCGACCAATGAAGTATCTATTAAAAACACGACGTACTTCAACTTGTGTGTTCAGAACCGAAACCCAAGAAGAATGTTCCTCTTTATTCAGAAGCAGAAGCACAATTCGTTACAGGGAAAGATGTTGTGCAACTAAATTCAGCAAGAGATGAAACGATGATCCACTAAAAACATGCTTTTCAAACCGAACATCTGGCATGTAAAGTGATCGTTGGAAGTATTTAGTACGCTCATCCTCTGACCTGATTCCAGCAGCGTTACAAACGATAGGGGACGTAATCCGCTCGCCGTTTCCGCGACCGTGGTGGTTCCCGAGCGCGAGAAGTTCGCTTCGAAGTTTCTCGTGAACGTGGACGAAGTTTCCGGGAGAGGATGCTTGGCCGATTTCGCTCGGAAGGAGCGACGATCGAGGACCAACGAGGAAGTAAGTCCGTCGAACAGGTTTTTCGGCCGTGAGGTTAGCCGCAGGCACGCGCGTACCAGAAAGCGTTCACGCCTCGCCACGAAATACCGATCGAATGTATAAGAGAGAGGGTAGAGAAGGAGGGTCGGCGTGGTCGGCATTCGTAATGTTTAATAAACCTTTCGCGCGTGTGCTGCGACCGACGCGTGGCTGCATATCGATGACAATGATTCAGAGGTGTGACGCCAGATCCCGTGTATCACGCCGGAGCTACGTGATTATCCGTGAAACGCGGCCACCCACGCCGATGGAAAACAATTCCGTCGACCTTGAGGAGTTTTCCCCTCGCGACCGTTCGAGCTGTCTCCGCGCGAAACAAAAGAAACGAGAAACGACGTCTCTCCTGGACGTTCCTGGCAATTCGTTTGTTTTTTGCATTCCCGCGGTTGAGACACAACCGGGGGAGGGATCAAAGATCATCCACGGTGCGATATTTCCTGGCTAATATTATCGAAACTTGTGTCGACGGCCGAGTACAAACGATCCGTTCGCCAGGGGAAAGAGTAACAAGGAAGCAGACAGGGATTCTAGGCGTCAACGTGGTCCCGGTATCTCGCCTCGAGGAAAATAGGGTGTAGAATCGGAGAGGAAAGAAATGGTTCGACCACCTTTGCCCCCTTTCGATATCCTTCTCTTCTCTCTTTCTCTTTCACTTTCCTCTTCGTCTAGTCTCCTGTTCCATTCCCAAGGGTTAACGTGGGCGAATGGGGTTCTTCGTCGGTCGGAACAAAGCTCAGATAAGAAGAACGCCAGACGACGGAGGAAAGCAGGCGAAACGAGAGTTTAAGTCGAACGAGAGAGAGCCTCGACTCTCTCTTATCGCGGGCTCACCCGTACCGAGAGACGGGGGACACTTCGAAGTATTTTTCACGGCAATAAATAATCGAGAACGAACGTCATGAGCCGTGACACGGGCTCTGCGCGCACAAGAGAGAGAGAGAGAGAGGGACGTACGCGCGATAGCAGACTCTTTCGTTCACGGACGACTATCTCTTTGTTCTTCTTCGAATCTCGCTTTACTTTTGTCCTTTACCTCGCCTTTATCTTCGTACTTCCCTTTCCACGTTCGACGTCCTGTACACAACCCCTCCCCCTCGTTCCCCGCACCCCATCCAGACCCCCGTATCGCTACTCTTTCGTTTCAAAGAGATATCTACCTGGAAGTGTCCGCGACGGGGCCACGTGGGCCACGAAGGCACTTACACGACCTATTTCGAGACCCCGGAGAAATAATGTCTCTCCATTGGTGGGCCCGGTGATCGCTCGATTACAGGAGCAAGCCGTGTATGCTCTACGCAGGAGGCCACTACTTCTGTTACAGAGTTGCTGTATTACCGTCACGGACATGTTCTTAACCGAGCAACAGCATCATTTGCTCGGGAAAGTGAAAAACGAGCTTCCTAGGCCCTCGAAGATCGGTTGCCGCAAGCAAACACTAATCCCGTGACTTTGATCACCATGGGTGATCATTTCCGATCGAGGATCCTACGTTAGAGAGTTGCTACACCCACAGATACCTCTATTCAAATACTTCAAGCTCGGAAACAACGAAGGTGTTGAGTTGGATGGCCTAGATCTAGATCCAGGTTAAGCTAGAGATCCTTTGTTCTCGAATCTTAGAGTCTATCGCATTTGATCGTAGCATTGTTCGAAGCAATAAACGATTATTCGGGAACACGTAATCTTTGGTTAAAAGTTTCAAGTGTCTATAGCCTTCTTAATTCTGGATGTCGTGATGTCGTCGCTGTGTTTTGTCATCTAGATTTGGTTTCATTTGGTTAAGTTTCGCTAAACAGCGTGACGAATGGACTAGCGGCTGACGATCCTCTAATTGTCACTTGAAATTCTGACAAGCCAGATCCGCGGAGGATAGGTACAGATAGCGGATCACGAGCAGACACAGGGACCGGTGTATTACCATTCTGTAGACCAGTCTGTCCGAAGAAGTCAATCATAACGGCACACGTGCCTCGAACGAGCGACAATTTTGCATTCAAAGTATCGCAATTGCGGCTGATTGCGACTGCTCGTGCGGAGCTACATCATGGGATCACCGGAAGCAAGCCTGTTATTTGAGGGATAACGTCTGACATATACACTGTGAAAGCTAACGGGTGTTTCACGAGAACGTCTGACTAGTTCACGATGATTTGCGGTCCCTGTGACACGGTAAACGTTTCAACCTATAGAAAGACGGAATATCGACGTACAAAAGGGTCCTTCTATTTATCCAGCGGCGTGGCATTAATACCGTGGTCACGACACGATTCGTATCGATCGAAGGCGTTCGCAAAGCAAAACACGATCTTCCGAACGAAAATGATTCGTATTTTGAACAAACCATACTTGGTGGTAAAGTTGCGTAAGAAGCGGGCCAGCATTCCGCGCAAGTTATCGTCGATTGCCGGGGTTAACGAGGGGTCGAGGAGCGAAACAACGTTCGCCGAAAGTAATTCGCAGCTGGCCTGGCCGTGGCATCATATTCCGCGTGTTTTCAGAACGTAGAGCGTTACATTTTTCACCAACACCCGGCCGTGTTCTTTCTGTCGGTCGTTTTGCTCGCGCCTCGACGCGCTGCACGAGGAGGACCCACGAGAAACAAGAGCGTCCCGTGGCGAGTCGGGCACACAACTCGACCGAATTCCGGGTAAAAAGCAACGAGTAATGACTCTCCGTCTCTGTTCCCCCTCCTATGAAGAAACCGGGGCCCTCTTCGTTCTTCCCGGCGCGGCGTTCCCTGTTCCCGTCTCTGTCGCTCAACCCCCTAGCGCGTTCGCTCGTCCCGTTTTCGACGATCGCGCAACGTTCCTTTGCGTGGGGGGGGGGGGGTGAGGCCCGAGTTCCGAACGAGGCGGCAAAAAACCGTTTTGGGCAACCGGAGGAGCACGAGGGGCCCCATAAAAAGGGGTCGGGCGGGGCCCGGCATAGTTGTTCCCCCCGTGTTCTAACAGTTGTAACTCGCTGCTTAAATGCGACCGACTCGTCGCGGTCCGCGTGTCGGACCCCGGTTGTCTAGCCGGCCCGAAAACCAGTGAAATCGATGCCCGACCCAGGCAGATTTACGAGCCGAGCTCGGATCGGGATCCGTGAATTACCAAACGGCGCGGCGCACTCCGAGGCCCCGGGTTCATGAACGTATACTCACCGTGTTTTTCGGTGATCGCCGTAATAGGTGCGATATCGGGGCCCCGAACGAGGAACACGCACTTATTATAATGCCCGGTTCCACCTGCGTAAGTGGCGGATATCGGTAGTGAGTCCTATAATCACCGGACACGCGATTACGTGCACGGACAGTATGACGGACAGATAGATCGACGTGAGCCGCGGACGGTGCAATTTAACATTCGCTCGAATTAGTTGATTAACGACGCCCGGCGTTTTCGCCCTTGCAAAACCCCTTCTTGACCCCCTCGACTCCGCCCCCCTTACACCCTCGCAAACCTTTCTGCGGATTTCGGACCTAGAGGCTGTTGCTCGCAAACGAGAAGCGAACCTTCCGAACTGTACCCTTTTCGAACGAGAAATAAGCGAAACGATTGAAACTGATAAAATGTGATTATATATCATCGTGATTCCCCGAAAAAGTACAATCTGGAAGGCGCTCAGGAAGAAGCTCACTACTGTAATTATGTGTAAGAAGGTTTGAAGCTTCTCTTCCAGTTCATTGTTACTCGTAATCGGAATGTACGTTAGGTACACGAAGAAGATCATTAGTCCATTCGCAGCGAATTTAGAGATGTGCAACGAGGTGTTTACGTGAAGCATTCTCTGTATAATTTCGTCCAGGGCGGCTGAAACGTATTTCAAACAACGACTCGAGTTCTCCTATTTATTTACGATCGGCAAACGAGCTGCTCAGCTCGGAAATTCCTGCAGCACGTGTTTCCTAATTACTCGCAGCTTCTAGTAATTAATGTAGCGACACGGGTGAACGTAACCAGATACACGTTCGAACATCCGAGGTTGGTTCCCAGTCCCGCCTCCGGGCTCACCAATAAACTATCCGTTCTTAATTCCGATGCTTCTTAATTCCACGGTTCCCGGAGCTACGACTCTCGTTACCGGCGGCGTCGAAGCTCGAAAATCCGGTGGCCTTAACGACGAAAGAAATCATGGGAGATCGTATAGGGGTTCGTTGGTTAAAGGCATCCCGGCGACCCTCTCGCGGTTGACGCAAGCTCGGAGCCGCCACGCGGAACAACCGTCGGGTCCCCTTTTATAGTTAAGACTGTTAATTAACATTTCTCGATGACCGCGGGGAGCCCTGCGACCGCGTCACACGTCACTCCCGTTCGCGCGCTCTAGCCACGCCGTTGCCTTAACCCTTCCGATGCGAGCCGTTAGAAAAACGAGTTTACGAACCATTAAGACGTTGCAGAGTTTGATAAACGTTTCGCCGGCCGGTGAACCTCTCGAGAAAACGCGCGCCACGGCTCTCGGTTTTACTATGGGCTCGGGATGCGGTGTCGTAACCGCGTTAACCGCGCTCGTCGCTTTTGGTAATGCCGCGCGTAATCGGCCTCGTTAATGAATGACGGCCGGTTGAATGGGGAGAGGCGTCCCCCAGCAATCAATGTCAATCACGTCGCCGGGGTTTTTGTAGCCGCGCGTGTGCCGATACCGATCGGCAACGAGAGGATCGCCGTTCTGAAGAAATTAACGCGTGACTTGCTACTCTCGACCGCGATTAGTTTGATGTTTTCTTAAACGCGAGACCCCTTACGGTCGTGCTCGCTTACGCAATTCCGCAAGAAGCCGAACCCGTAAACCTCGAGTCCTTCAGCGAAACCACTGTCTCTGTTTTATTGACATTACGAGTGAAGGGCTGGCTTGATTGCTTCGCCTTCTTCGATGTTTTTATCGCTCCCTATCAGCAACGATTGCCGATAATGTGAGAACTCCTGATACTTCGTTAACTTACCTTGTCTCTGTGATTATCGAACCTGTTCCAAAGCTCTGTGCCTTCGGAGCTCATCTTTCTTTTTAGTTTACATCTGGCCTTCGGGCACACGAAAGACTAGAGTTCTATAATGTTAACACGTATTCACGGCTAATCGGTCACTATGTCGCCCGGAAAGAGGAAAGAAGTGGATGATCGCTCAATTCTATCCAGCTTCTCGGTCAATTTATTCCGTGCTTAAAAATTTGCATTTTTCCGTAATACGAAATATTCGGCCAATTCGGCTTTACCTGGTAAAACAAGCAGCACGGTTAAAATTTCATATTCATGAGCCACCGGAGACGTCCCACCCGTCCGGTAACTAATTCCGACGGTAAAAGCACCGATTTGTTTCGGTAAAAATGAGAAGCTCAAGATTTTGGAGTTTGCAGGAGAGCACGTGTCTGAAAATCCCGGAGCGCAGGGATGATCCCCCGAAAGAGACACTGCCGCGAGCTGCGGTTAGTTCCTAAACACCGATCCCACTCCCGACAGAGGATTTTACGACAGCGGCGACCGCACATACGGTTCTCGCGGCCGCGGGCCCCGAAAAATAAACTAATAAAGCGACGTTTCACACGCGTTTACTTCGAACGCGGCGCGGCTCGGCGGGGCGTTCGAGGGGTCAGCCCCAGTGCCGGCAATAAAAGTAAAAACCGACGAACGAGAGGACGTCGACGTTGCCGGATTCGAGGGATCGGATCAGTCACTCTTTGTGGACAGAAGGATCCCGTGCGCGCTTTATTGCTCTTCCTCTCCCGGCACACGCGTCTTTTCTGTACACGCGGAAAGCGCGTTGTTACGAGCTCGGAGCGGCACTTCTCTGTGCAAATCCGCGGGCGGTTTTAAAAGGCGGCTTTGTCCGGCCGCGTTTCCCGACGCGCGCCGAGCAACGAGCAACACCGATGAAACACCGACGGGAGAAGCTTCGCGTAATCCCGTTGATTGCTGACACATTTTCCGTCTCTCGCCTGGTGTATTTACTCTGCTTCGATAATGCTAACTCCGAACCCGATAACAGATCTCTGCTTCGATCGGTATGTTTCTAAGGAAAAATCCCACTCTGATTTGTGGCCTATAGTTCTGTGGATTGTGAGCTATGGCAAGGTATGTTTCACTGTAGACGTTAAGATTCAGGTTTATGGAGTGTACACTGTGACCTGTTACCCCGAGTTCCCAGGTCTCTTTGGTAAAACCGAGAGCCAAGAGGTTTGTTTAAGATTTTATGCGCTTGCAGTGTTTGCTCGTTTATACTCCTTACATAAAATTCAGATAATTCTTCCATAATTTTAATCCAACGATGGAGCCAAAAAAAATTGTTCTCAACAGGTCGACAAATTAGAGTAGCTAAAATTTCAGTAATCAAGAAAACCGAGGACTCCCGGTACAATCTTTACACAAATACGAACCTGTCCATTTTTCAAACATTTCTGTAAGTAGTCACCAGCTGTTTGTAAACGCAACCTTGCGCCGAGCAAACGGTTTCAATGGTCGGTTCGATCGTTGCACCGACTGGTGCCGTCGTTGGATCGGCAAGGCATCGGCCGAATCGGTTACGAATCGTTCCGTTGAAGCGGCAACGCCGTGTGCCTGATGCTGCATGTGCCGGCTGTACGTGTATATACATATATATACAAACGGGTCCGTAAAAGCACGACATATTCCACGAAAGAGGGCGGAATATGAAAGAGGCATGCGCGCCCGCAGCGACGGTGAAAGGTAAGCAAACGTTCGTTTCCCCGGTAATCCAAACCAAAATCCACGGCGAGCGGAATTCGTGGACCCCGCCGCGAAAGAAGGATACCGAGAAGCGTGGGTGACGTTATTTCTGGCGCGGATGTCGCCGCAGGATAAGGAATCGCGGCCTGTTCTTCGCGTTGGCCTGTCGAAATCGGCCCTTGAACCTTTCAAGGGATGTCGTAAGCGCGCGTTACGGGAATCTTCTTTGCGATGTAATTTTGCAGGAGATTAGCTCCGAGGTACAACTTACATCGAGTCTGATCACAATTGAATGTGCTGCTCACAATTCTGTATTCGTCTATTGTTCGAGATAAGGGTGACGAAATGACAAACGTGGCTTCCACCCTCGTTCCACTTCGTGACAGACAACGTTTCGTAGGAGAACAATCTCCATTATGTTTACCCAACTCCTTCGATCCATTAGAACATGTTTTCCACTTTTTATTAATCGTCGATTGTCTCGCGGGATGCCTATAAGCGTTTACAATGTTTCGTAATTTCGCTATTGTGTTATTCTGTGCTAATGTCGGATAGCGCTGGAGGCCATGCAGCCTATTAGCGAAAGAACCGGCTAATTAGTGGCGGGGTCCGTGCCGATCTTCCCGGAGAAGTTCGTCACCCCTGGTTGAAGGCGCTGAACCTCGATGATGTCGCATTATACCCTACGCAATCTAGCGGGAAGATCAGTAGCTACTCTTTCCTTAATACTATAGAATCTTCGAGTCAGAATATCCTTGTACTAGCAGCACGTGAATGGGCAATTATTCGAAAAAATCGAAGATCGTTTAAGATTCAATCGAGATCGAGATAGTCGAGTGAAAATCGTAAGAGCTCAACCCATAATTAATTATCTCTCTTGAACGATTAAAAATCAATATACTACACGCACAAATAATTAACTTTGCAAATTCCTTCTTTGATAATAGCTGGGATAGTAACAAATAGGTCTAACAAATGGGTTCCCACAGAATCTTCGAGCATAAGTCTTTGAGAAAACCTAAACTAAGATGACGTAAGCTTAACCTCAAACATACGAAATCTCTCACAACTAATAAAACAACGCGCAGAAGTTATTCAACTTCCGTAAAACCTGTGTAAAATAAACAAGGATGACGAATGAGAGTTAACCACAGCTAATTTCAATCGAATCGAACAGCCAGAAGACAAACTTGGGATTAAATGGCGCGCCAAATTAGACGTGGCTGCGCATTCGCATTCCCGACAACCATTTCCCCGAAACATCGGATTCTCCAATCAACATTAACGGATGAAGATCATCGTCGTCATGCGAAAATGACCGGGGGACTTTGGAAAATCACCTGATCTAGGGTCCACGGATTCCTGTCGATCCCGGACAACAAGAAAACAAACTGTCTGCGGAAGGGAATAATTTTTAATTACGCTTGTACGCGGCGCGCCATTATCCCGCGCGGAGTCGAAGGCCCTAATGAGCGCAGGACGGTGCGGTGGATCGGTGGATCGGTGCATCGGTGCAACAGGCCGTTGCATCGACGCGGACGAGCGGGATCCCGTAGGAATTCCCGTCGGTGCGGTGGCTTTGGCTTTGGCTTCGGCTCCGGACGGGAAAATTCGACGATCGCGAGCCGCTTCGTGGCGGCTGATTATCGTTTTAATATACCGCCGTGCGAACGCGCCTTGCCGTGGGCATCGTTGGGAACGCGCGCGCGTTTACACATAGCACACGCGGTTATGCGAATCGTATAGGTGAGCACGGTATGCAAAGGGAGGTACAAAACCAGCCACCGACGACGACGACGACGACGACGACAACTACGACAACGACAACGGAGAAGAGGACGACGAAGACGATAGCGCTCGCGAGTAGCACGTAGAAGAGGAGAGGGAGACGATAGAGAGAACGATTCGAGCGATCGTGGAGGACTGATAAAGGAGGGAAGACGTGAAAACAGGTAGGCGGGGAGCGAGCAAGAAGCCGGAGGACCGAGGGAGACGTCCGAGAGTCATTCTACGTATCAATTAGAGAAGCCGCTATTAATTTCTGAGAGGTAACAGCCATGTTAACAGAGAATATCATTTTTCTCGTTCAATCTCTTCATCTCTCTCTCACGCCGACAGGAACAAACGCCGGGGACACGCTGGTATCTTCTTCCTTCTCCTCTCCTGTGTTTCCTACAACCGCGGATTGAACGTGTGTGCAACACTCTAACGCGCGCGCGCGCGAGCGAGCGATCACAGTTTTCTTCCTCGTCCTCCTTTCTTCGTTATTCCACCGCTTTGCCTAATCTCCGGAATCGACGCCGTTGGAACTCGTCGCGGCGCGACGACGCTGTTCGCCATTAATAGATACGTCACTGGCTGCCAATTAAGAACGGCCGTATCAGCGAGCGTGATTAATCCCGCTTGTCTGCCGACATCTCGCGTGATCGTCCCTCTGTAACACAGACGCGCGCGAGCCTCTTTGCTCGCTTACACGTTTACTCGCTTACTCGGCCGCTTCGCTTGATGCGCGCGCGTATGTAAATAGGTATCGGTGCGTGTGGAACCGAGGGACATCCTAGCGCCTCGTGGCACTCCCGGATGGAATGCTCTCGGCCGTGCCTGTGTAACCGGAAGTGTGAAATTTCTGGAATGTCTTTGACCAGCCTAGAGAGACCGACCGGTGTCTTCTTTTTCTTTCTCTCCTTCCCCGTCGGCGCAACATTCGTCAGGTAATTGTAAAGTCGTAAGCGAGCTGTCCGAACGGCTTTACGTTTCTTCTAGTCAAACGCGCAGGGAGAGAAACAGTGGACGCTCATGGCGAACGTGTTCTCGGGTGAAACGCCTTTGAAATTTATTTCGGGCAAATATTTGTTAGCGGTGTTCCCGGAAAATTGTCCGTTCTGCCGATTATCGCGATTAGAAAGCGTGCTTCCCGTTCACGGTTAAGAATTAGTTACATTATAGAAAACAACAGAAGTAGAAAAACATGACCAGCTTTATGTTTAAAAAGAGGAGCATTAATACCCACAATTGATTTACGAAAAGGACACTTCACGATACATTATACACCACATAAAGAACAATGGAATCTTCGTTTTAAACTCGATTTCTAATAGAGAAAAAATTTACGAATAAAAATGAGTGAAACAGCCTTGCGCAAGAAAATGCCAGAATAATTTACCAAGTACACAAACGGTGATCGTTTCTGCAGAAAATCCGCAACGCTCAAGCAGATCGTTCAAGAGGCTCGATTCCTCGGTGGCAAGCATAGTATCCCACTTTCCCAAGATGCAAATACCGAATATTACCAGATCCACCGCAGAAGCCAGAGCCACCGCCGCATGTTCGATGCGTAACGCGGTGCATCGTGGAATCGCCGCGTTGCAGGCTGCAATTAGACTCGGCGATTTCTCAGCACCGCATTCCGCGAGTTATAGACAAGAGAATCGTCGGTTAGGTTGAACGGGGCGTAGCTATGTATGTATATACACGAGGTTCGGCGCTGCAGGCTTCGCCAAAAAAGATTTACTCCTGTTTCGTTGCCGGGCGGCGCGTCCGCGTAATATATTACGCTAATAATTTACCGGCAGCGGGTTTCAGGATTCAACGAACCAATGATCCATCGCCGTTAATATCCTTCCGCGCGATCAATTTACAAAGATACCGAGCGTGTGTAGCCGCCGCCGCCGCTGCTGCGCGCACCGTGAACCTAAATCTTCCTTTTATCGAGGCAACGGGCGGAACACCGGTGCATCGGATTTTACGGCTGCCACCCCGCCAATTTCCGCGTACCGCAAATTTTATGCACCTGTTGACCCGCGCTAGCAACCGGGACACGCTGTGCACCCCTGCACACGGCGCACGGTGTAGTCGATGTCACTATACACCATCGAGCAGAGCATCGGCCGCGGATGCACCCAGGTTTTCCAATGGCTAGGCTGGACAGAGGGGAAAAGACATGCTAGAAACAAAACACGCAGAAAGAGAAACCAGCCTCTGTCTGCGTTACGGCCGCTTGAACTCCTCGCACGGAAGGTCACGCCAGGACTAAACCAAAGTACTGGGCTTTACTGCCGGCTGTCTCCGGGACTGATAGTAACGTCATTCGCGTGATTTGTGGCCCGGCTTCGGGGAGGAGTCGCGTGTGAGGAGGCGAGAACCGTCGAAGAGTATGCAGCTGCGTATAATGATCGAGGAATGCGTTTTTCACGCTTCTCAATTCGAATTTGCTGTCGGTGGATCCGACGCGCTGCGCCGCGCCGTACCGGCTGGCTCAGCGAGGTTAGGCTCGCGCGGTGGCTCGACGATCCAGCACCGGTAGGCTGTCGAACCTCTTCCCTTCCTCGTGTTTTCTTGCAACGCCTTCGTGAAACGAGCGTGAGTCATCGCGCGGTTTCCATCCGCGAACATTTTTTCGCCTGTGTCGCGACTATGGGATGCCCGCGACACTCGATACACCGGTGAAAGTCGACAGCGTTCTATTTCAGGGCTCAGCAGTCTTGTCCAAGAGGACACTTGGAACTTTCAGGTACACCTGGAAATCTTTTAATCTTCTCTCCTGTCTGGAGGTAATAGTTTCTTTTATGTATTTTTTTTTTTCGAATTTGACGCAATTCAAAGTTTAAGGCGAGTGTTCCAACGCTTTTCGAAAAAGATTGCTGACAGCTCGCTCGACAGAGTGCATCGGAGAAAACTCGATTCGATGGAAATGTCACGTTTAATCGATCGAACGCTCGGTTTCACGGAGCAAAACTTTCGCGCTGATGAAGCTCCGGTTCTTGGTAATTTATTTCCCGTGTTCGACGGTGTACCTGCTAGAAAAGTTGCGCCGGAAACTGCTGCTGGCGTTATCGACCGGCGAAGAATCAACTTTTTGTGGTCGCAGCTCGTTAATCGACCGAAATTCTTGAAAATTTAATTACCAGTTATCGTGAACTCTTAACTCGGTATTTGTTTCGCTTTTATCCCCGGATTTTAACGCTGAGGGGTAATCTTAAGAAAGTCTTTATTCTATCTGCTGAAAAAGACTGTATACGTTTCAGCAGAGAAAAAAAAAATAAAATAAAAGGTACTATTCGAATCGCTTCAAGCCCAACGTCTGTTCACACTAATGTACCAGTGACAACTCTATAGCGAAATTATGGAACACGACAGCGGAAACACCGCCAGTCTTCGTATCATTCGAACATTTGATCGCGCAGGTTCCACCTGTCGATCACCGTTTATTTTTGCCGGACTTCGCCGCGAAATGGAACAAAGAAATGCTTGGCCAAGGGATCCGCGTATCTGATCGCCGGTACGTCTAAACGGCAAGTTCGAGTGACGCATCGAATCGTATTTTTGCGCGATGAAATCACTTGACAGAGCCAGACGCGGAACATCGATACGTGACACGGTGTCGGCGGACTGTTCGGAAATTTCGGTGTGTCATTCGCGGGACGTGGTTAATGAATATGTAGCGTTTCCACGAACGGCGATAACCGCAAAATTCACACGAGCCCGTATTTGTCATTTCTGTCGCGACGATGTGTCCGTGACAAGAGTATCGTTGATCGGTTCACGCGTGACGCTTCAATTTCCACGAACAATTCCGATCGAAGAATGTAGATGAATCGCTCCGGGAAAATTTCTTGTTTCGTCACGGGGGAGGTAGACGATGGAGGAAGACGATGTCGTCATTGGTTCGCAAACGAGTTCGCGCACAGCCGGATCGCCTCGCGGGCCTGTGTCCTGCCAATTAGTCAAGCATGCCTTCCGAACACGCGGGAGAAAAGGAAGAAGAGGCGAGCAACGGCCCGGTCACCGATGCTGCTGCTTCTGCTGTGGCTGCCTTGAATTAAAACACCGCGATAAATTCTTTAATGAGTCAATTTCGCGTGACCACGTTACAGGTGCGAAGAGACAAATACCCGCATGCTCCCCGCGCCGGGGACATTAATTAATATCTCGCCGATATTTCGGGGCCGCGCGGTTTATATTCGTCGAACAGCCTTGAATGTTCAACCGCGTTTCTGAGATACCGATCTCAGAAATTATGGAATTATTACCAGAAAATATACAGACAAAATTATTGGGAAAGTGTCTGGCATATTTTCTGTTTCGGAATAATAAATATCGTTGGGGAGATTTTGTATTTCCAATGCATCTCAACAGACGTGCTTCTGTAACTTTTCTTTTTTAGAGTTTTAGCGTTATAACGACTCGTGTTAAGAAAACACGGAAGGTCCTCTAAAAGTGCTAGGAAGCTAGTGCGCTTGGAATGAAAAATAAACCTCTTTGAAAAATCCTGGAGAACGCCACAGAGTGAAGGAGCTATGAAAATTGTATCCAACGTGTGTAAGGTAGTGGATGGTAACAGTCGAAATGCTGTTCCAGAAAATGGTAATTAATCGTTGGGGAAGGGAAGGGTGGAAGATCGAGACTGGTGATCGCGCTTGGAAGGTTTTAGCCCTTCGGGGGAAGAGGAAGAGAGGGTCTGTCCGCGGGCGGAACCCCGCGGCGCTAATATCTGCGCGTGTTCGCCAAGGCGGATGGAAAACAGGCGGATAATGCGATAGGGGGAACCAGACATTCCAGTTGACCAGAGGCGTTTCCGTTTCCCGTTTCACACGACCCGGCCCCGGCCGTAGAGTGTCGCCGATGAACTCATCCGGCAGAAGGCGAGAACCCGCCTCGACGGCGTTCCCGGGATTCCACGGGCACGCTCGACCGATTGGCACCTTCTGCCAGGCTCGTTGCGTTACTTTGTCAACGAGCGCGTGTAAAGCCGCAATCGCAATAAAATCGTTAACGTATTCGTCGCCGATGCGAGAGCCGGCCCTTTCGACCGGTTAATTAACCACTGCGTCGCGACGATTGTTGCCCGTTCCCTCGGATGTTTACGCCGTTCGATCGCGATTTCGAGCTGGCTCCGTCAAACGCGAGCGTGAATGCGCGCTGCCACGGTGAATTTTCGAGCCCCGAGCCCGCACCTGGAACGTCATTAAGGACGTAGGGAAGTTATTCGAATCCGAGTTTACCGGCATTAATTACGGGCGAAGAGCCGAGGAACGTGCGACGCGAGAGCAGCAACGTTTCGAACCTTTAACGGGACCCCATGGTCAGCTCCTCGCGAGGGAATTTTAAGGAGTTTGCAACATAAGCACCAACGATGTAATTATTATCTGTTTCCGTGTCGAGAGCTTGTTGCGACCGTAGCGTCTTGTCGAATTCGAATTTAATAAGCGACACTGTAGAATCGCGAGGAAAAAACTTCGTAAAAGGCAAAGGTTTTCATTAGAAATGTGTATGTAAATTTTCTGTTGCGCAACCGGGATCGTGAAAAACGGCGGAGTCGGATTAAGTTGCTCAATCGGGTGCATTATGCGCGCGCCGTGCCGCGCCGGGGTCGATTACGTGAAACAGCATGCGAGGCAGTCGATTATTTCGTTCGACAGCGTCTGATTAGGTCTCCTTTTGACGGCCGGTGACATTTACGAAGGAAATTGGCGAAAAACTCGCTCGTTTATTTAACAGGGAGAGTTCACGTCGATGAAACGCCGCGATACCAGCGGCATTACCCGTTAACTTCACCGCGAGAGTTTAACCGGAGGTCGAATCGTGTAATAAATTGCGTTCCAGGCTCAGAGAGCCGAGTATTACGTTTGCTTTGCCTCCCTTGTCAAACATGTGCCGCACGGGGGACCACGCTCACCACCGCCTCGCCGCGCCGCGCCGGCAGCGTTAACATCGTCATCGATATAGCAATCCCCACCTTTTCCTTCTCTGTTTCCATATTTCGTCTGTATCTCCTTCCCCGGATCTCGATCGCGTATTCTAGCCTCCAAACCTCTTTCCACACAGAAAACACACGACGCTTCTCTGTCGTTCACCATAGAAAACTCGCGGAACGTAGATCCGCGTGAACGCACGCTATGCCGGCCGAGCGACACCGCTTGCGCAGGCGTTCAAGTCTCCGCGCCAAGTTACGCACTTTCCCGAGTTTTTGAAATTTACAGATGCGTTGACAAAATTTTGTTTGCGTGTCATTTACGAATAATATAAATTTACAGGATAAATTATTTCAATCGGTTAAAAACGAGGAAGTTAATATCACACTTTTAAGTCTTGGTCCCATAATATTTTTCTATGCGCTTAGTCTTCTTAATTGAATATTATTTGATTTTCCTAGTCTACAAAATATTATAATCACATCTCCCTTTGATCGGGCTGAAGAATTCTATGAAATTTCGTATTTGTTGAGATTGATTCGTAAAAAGTAGAGTTGGATAAAGGTTTGCTACATTAATTATTATTTTGGATTTTGTTCAAATGTTTGGCAGTCCGGTCGCGAGCGCGTAATTGCTTAGCGAGCAATAATCTTGTGCGCAGGGCCAGCCCGGATAATTACAGCTGGTCGAAAGAAGGTTCGTTATGTCGTTTTAAATCCAGGCGGCACTAATTTAACGGTCGCGGGGTTTTTGCGTGAGTTTGTTGTGTCGCGGTGACTAAACGAGAGGCCCGCGATTCGCGGTCATAAACAATAATATAAAAATGTGCAGGATACTGTGAGCCCGTTGAATAATTCAATGTTCGCTCGTAAATTGTCGAGCGTTCGTGGCCGATTCGGGGGCCCGAAGGAACATTTGTCAATCCGCGGCTTATGACAAATATATCTTTCAAGGGGTAACGACGAGGCCGCGGCTAAGCCGCAGGAGAGCGACCCGAAAAGAAGTTGGCTCCGGCTGCATACTTCTCTCCCGTTTGGTCTCCAGTGGCATTGGCCTTTTTGCGCGCGGCTTAAACCGCCCTCCGGCAAAAAGCAAAACACCGGTGGCACGCGAGCGTGTTCCTACTTAAAGGATATTCCGTGGCCGTAGCCCGGGCCCGGCCATTTAACTAATTCGGTTATTAAAATGGATGTCCTCCCCGCGTTTATGACGCTTTGTGCGCACGCGAGGACCGGCTAGTTCGGTAAAAAACTTGCTTGGACACGTGACATTTGCGTCACTATTCGTTTTCTCCTCTTCTTCGGGACGCCGAAACGGACTTCGCTCGACACGAGAACAATTTGTTCGTCGCGTTGTTTAACGCGGCCGGCGCGGCGCGGCGCGGCGGATAGAAAGGAACCCGAACATTTGCATATTATACGAAGATCGCGGGGACGAACGGAATAAATTCTTCTTTAATTGAACGTTGTCCTAGTCGCGGTGGCCGACGCCGGGCTAGCATAAGTTAGCATAAACGATGTGGAACGTGATTCGGAAATCCCGGCTCGCGCCTTTTATCGGGCATGATGCAACCGGTCACCGGGAGAAAGCACGCTTAATTTCGTGTGCCGCGGCTAATTATCGCCCCGGCAATTTTGCATCTCGTTATAAAACTACACGCGCCGTATCTGCCGCGGGACATCTCTCGCTCGGGTATTTGGGTCAACGGTAAATCCTCGCGGCGCAATTAGTCAAATCTCAAAGGCGAGGGGAAACAGTATTTCACGAGTCGACTATTATTTCGTGGCCCGAAAAAGACATTCTACCGCGGACAACAGGTGTCCCCGCCTTCCCTTTCATCTCTCCACACAATGCACACACATCCGACAACGCTAATCCCGTTCCTAGCTCTTTTCAGCCTGGAAAATCCTCTTGTCTCCGGTCCCTTGATTTAGGGGACCGCTCTCGGGAGATCTCGCCCGACTCTTTCACGGCAATAACACCTTCTGAAAGCGTGCACGAGGCCGTCACAGGTGCATGCTCGGAAATAACCACGCGATTCGGGACGCTTGATTCGTTTCGACGCGAACTCGCCGCTGATTCCGTTTTGACGCGCTACAATCACGCCTGTAATCCTCCCGTAGGCACATCCGTGACCGCACCGCTGGAACCTACAGTACTTAATTCCCCGTTTTTTAATAAAAAAAAAAAATAAAAAAAATGGTGAAAGGCCTTTGAAAGGCATCGAACGCAACGCATAAAATAGGTCAGGCCTAGTCACATATACCATATGTAGATACGCAGCGCTGTAATGGGTATAGATCGGCAAGAGCATAAAAACTCGAGGCATCAAGAGTGCACGTCCGAGAGGAGCAGCACGGTGAACCTGGGGAACGATGCGCGTACGATAACGAGCGAAGGAATTCGCGCGCTTGGTTTCGCCACGATTACCGTCGTAATTGCACCGGACAGGGTGGAGCAAGAACGTGCTCTTCTATTTGTCGCGGCAGATTACGCCGGCATTATGCGTCCTGCGATCCGATTGCGAATTACGCGGGCCCAGGAGAGAGATGGGGCATCAGCGAGGAGGAGATCCGAACGTTCTTGTCCGCTATCTTTCTATCGCCATAATTGGGATCGATTCAACGGTTCCGGTGCGGCGCCGCGCCGCGAACCTAATGACAGCTCTCGGGGTGTATCGTTTAAACGGTTCTCAACACTCATAATTCCGTGACGGCAAACGAGCGAAACGAGCCGAAACGAGTGAAACGAGCCGACTCGATCCTGTCGGTTTCAGTCGCGTCTATTAGCGGCGCTCCGGGTATCAAGGTCGCCGGTGCGACGACGGGGCGACGGCTATCATTATCGCATTATCAACGGGAAAGTCTGACCGAGTTTGAAGCGTGTCCGAAGTTTCGCGGGGACCCGGGGCCCCCGTATGCCACGGGCCCCATCGATCATGTGTACCCGGCTTGGCATTTACGCCGGCGACACCCACGCGTTCGCGCATCGTTCCGCGAGGGACAGCTCGTTAACCAGGGAACGGTCGTGCATAATGGCGTCCGTGCATATAACGTAGTAGCCGAGCCGGGCACGGCCGCGGATGCGTCGAGAGTCGCGCTCAAAGGGAATAGAAAGTCGATTTCTCAACGACACTGAAATAATTTAATGGGATGTAATCGATCGGTTTCCTGGGCCGGCCGGTCGGTCGGTTGGTTACGCATTCGTAACACCGGTCGTCGCCGCCGCTTGCCGATCCCATTTGTCTCTCGGCCAAAGACGCGGCTACAGCGTCGAGGCGCGTAATCGCCGCGTGTAACTTTGAACGGAACGCCGCGGATCCGCCGCCACCAGCGAACCTCCATCCCATCGCTTCTTCCCTCTCTCTCTCTTTCTCTCTCTCTTCCTCTCTTTCTCTCTCTCGGTAGAGGACACCAGAAGGCCGCGGGGATCTCTTAACATATACGCGTAACCCGTAATTAATCGTCATCGCATGTTCGATATCTTCCTGTTTCGAGTAGTACAAGCGCAACCCATAGGATCCCCATAAATCTGATCACTGTCGAACGCCGCGCGGACGGCCTCCGCCGCCGGTTTCATACCTTCCATGGGACCATTCGATTCCATTCGAGTACACCTAGTTATATACGGTGATCCTTGTGCCGCTCATTTATGCACTTGTTCGTCATCCGTTTTACAGCGCGGCTTGCATTCCTCTTGTTGCGCGGCGGATTCTAGTTCTACGGTTCTCTGGTTGTACATCGAACGTTTTTCCTTTTTTTGTACATCCGACTCTGGTTCTTTTTTCTTCGCGTTGGGTGGGGTTAAGCTATAACTTCTTCAAATGTTCCGCCAGATTATTGCGTCAAAAATATCTTGAGAATCTTAGGTTGCTGTAAAATTAATAAATGGTAAAATTAATCGTTGAATCGATTTAGATTCAACACGTTTGGAAGTTAGGTTACGCATTAACAAGCAAACAGATGTTCCAGCATAAAGGAGGAAGTGACCAAGATGTACAATCTATTAAAATCTCGCATGCGCATACGTGCAACCGCTGGAGTACGATGCTATAAAAATTGAACGCTTCGCGGGACTTGGCAAAAGTTTCGAGCATTTCAATAGCCATCGGTGTTCGGCGTCGCGCGCGGTGAATCTCATCGATATTTTTTCCGCGAAAATTATTCGCGACAAGCAGAAGCGGCAGGAAAGAGCCACCCTATACACGGCCGGGCACATGTAACGTATGTTGCAGGAGGTTCGCGGAGAGCGAAAAACGATCGTAATATTCCGTTCGCGGATGGTTTCTATGCAAATGCAGGTGAACGACTGTCGGTAGGTATTCGAGCGCGGAGAGGGCAGTGTATCATCTTTTATATATACAGTGTATGCAGCTTGAAACAGCTGCTTTACGGTCCACGACGATCGCTTTGTAGATAACATCGCCAACAGTCTTCTCGGCGAGGAGGCCGAGAGGGACTCTCTCCGAAACGCTATTAGAAATGCGCCACTTGTCGGTGCTTAAGCGTTGGCCAATACCTTGTCGCGCGGAATCGAGAAAATGATACAAAACACATTCCGGGGCCGGTAATTGCGTCGCGCGCGTACTAACTCGTCCATGATTTATCCGCCGGAACGCGTAACCATAAATTCCCTCGCGTATTACACAAGAACACGGGTCGAAGCTTGATCGTGCTCTATTTATCGGAGGCGTCCGTTTCCTGATCAATGATTTTCGTTTAATCGGTGCTCGGGTGTACTGTCCGGCAAGGTGCAAGGAAATTTGTCATCATTCTCTTCCATTATCTTCGCGAACTGTCACGAAAAATAGAGTACGAGGAGCTTTTTTCACCATAGCACTCGGCGCATCGGCCCGCTGCTACGTCGCTGACTTTTTACCAGACATTGTTGTTGCTCTCCCGCTGAGAGTCGAACAGTCCCAAAGCACCGAATGCCGTGCCAGTTTCCCGCGGAAAAACGTCAACGCGACCGTGACGGCGCATCAATTTTCGAGCAGCAGAGTTTTCAACGCGCTCTACTTCCTCTTTCTGCGAGCCTTTCGCGGGTCGTCGATTATTAAAACGATACGCGCCAAGTGTCTCTACCTTTTCGACATTCTGCGAGATGTCTTTCTTCGCCTTCACTCCGGTAGACTGCGAATCTTAATGCGTTCATAGGGAGCAACAACCTTCGAGAGGTTACGAACCATGGAATTTGAAGGATTCCGAAGCAGTGAAAATCAGAAAAGCTTCAGAAAATCAATCCCTTCGTCGATCTGACTTTCCATGCCTTGGGAGACTGCTCGCAATAAACATGCCCACACGGAAGAATATTAAAGTACGTATGAAAATGGGAAGAATATTTTCCATCAAGATAGAGCCCGATTAAATCGCATCCTTTGTGCCAAGCATGTTTATCGTTTATCACGAGCAACCAGCGAGCGAGGTGAAAGAGAAAATTTTGGAGAGCACTGTATAAGGCCACGAAGAAGAGATTCCGGCAGGTTTCAGCTGCATTCGGCACCGCACCCACGCCGCGTAGGCCCGCGAGTCGTCTCGGCGATGGCGCCTCGATACAAATGCGCGGGGCTTAAAAGTTAGCGATCGCGGTCGTTAGGTGGCTGGCGAGGGGCCCGTGTCCCCCTTCTTCCGTATCTATAACGTTAATGCGTTACATACCTGCACCCAGTCGCGCGAGAGCGCAAGTATGCGTGGCGTCGGGACCGAGAAGCCTGTCGGCGAGTAAGGCCCCGCGACGGAAAAGAGGGAGGAGGTGTATACCCCGGATGGAAGGCGTTGCACACGCGAGGAGGCCCCGGGTATGCAAAGGCGCGCGCAAGCAGGGCCCAGGCTAAATAAACTACCCTCGCATTATCGTCGCCTCGCAACACGTTATACGCTTGTAAAACCGCGAAAACAAATGTCCGCGGCGACGAGAGCCGCGGGACCGACTCGATACACTCGTCCGCAGGTTTTATACGTATGGCTGGCCATTAATGAAACGCGGACTGCTTTGTCAGGACGCCCGGGGATTATCTCGTCGAAAGCCAGGCCGTCGTACTCTTTTGCTACGCTGCTCCTGGTGCTGCCGTTTCCGAACAGCATCCCTTGGTTTAAAAAAAAGAGCACATCGATTATCGGATTTATCGGTAATCAAGAACATAAGGAAGCCCGGACAGAATTTAACACTGGGGAGCATCTATCTGCCAAAGCACCTTGAATTTCTTATAAAACCCACTGAAGCCTGTTTACTGAGACTTCGCATGACGTTCGTTGCAATTTACGCAGAAATGTATGAGTTTCGGTGATATTCTCCCACAAGAGCACCTACCAAGAGCCACTTGTCAGAGCAAGGGTCCAGTAATGGTGTAATAATGTAGCTAGCTAGCTATCAAACTCAGCGGTGCGTTTGCGTCCTAGCATCTTCAAGTGGTGGTTACACGAAAGTTATAAACCATCCCAGCGCTACGCGCGTGACATATGAAAGAGACAGTCTGAAATGGATTATTTTGGTCTGTCTAGACTCGGTAAATTTTTCTCAATCTTTTGAATAGGTATCTGACTCATTTATTGTCCTTCTGCATGTAAATAGTCGAGTCTAAAACGACCCACGTATGTTCAACACGATTTATCGTGCAGCTCGGTAAGGATTCAGTCTAGTACCGCAAGTAACTTGTCAGTGACTGTTCTATTATCCGAACGTGCATGTCTCTCCGATTAATCTGACCAACCAAGATCCCAGGGTATTTATCTTAAGATTGAAATGTCTATGGTTTTTTAATAAATGAATCGATCGACCCCAACAGATCTGGAAAATTCACATTGTTTTGTCTTGCGTTATCTGAGAGGCGTGTTTATGAAATTTGCAGCGTACAAACATTTGGGCCCTCCTTTCGATCGAGGCGGCCTCGATCGAGAAATTTATCCCACGGTTGGACGCCGCAAGTTTGATGTAGATGTCCACCGTGGAGGGACACGTTCGTCGATTCGCCGCGAATTATCTCGTCTTTCGTCTGGGCCGGCCGATGCTTCTCTCCGTGGCCATGGTCAAGATGGTCTGGTATAATTAATTGCGGACGCGTAATACCCCGGTACGCTGCGGGGCCACCTAGTAATTGGTTGCTCGGTTTTAGTTAACGAGACCTTTAAGCACCGTTTCAGTCCGCGAGCACCGGTAAATCTCCGGCGATATAAGTAAGTATACGTTCCTGCCCGGGGGGAGCAGACCGTTCAACGCCTCGGCTGGTAATTATTAGTACGATTGCTATGATTTAATTCCTATTACGCCATTACTACCAATGTTTGATGGTGTTTATGGGCCATTGTGTAGGAGAGGCGTGGCCCTAACGACACGAACGCAACGCGCGATCGTATTTACAGCCATACACGCGCATCCATTATACGTACATACCTGTTTTCGTTTTCTGCTAGCTGCGACGTTCTATATTCTTTTTCACCTTCCCTGCGGGAGTAAGCCGAGCCGTGACGATTGCCGACTAATTGTATCACGGTTACGATCTATTCGCCGATTCGGTGCAACCTTGAGCAAAAAGCAATCGCTGTTCCACTGTGTTCATCAATTAGATCAGCTAATGGCAAATGAAATGAGAAGCGAGAAGAAAAGAAGAACAGAAGACATTTCTAAAAATAAATGGGAAATGTTTTTCTTCACGGAACGATTAATTCAGTGGATAGCATGATATTATTAGATACAATCTCTTATTACGATCGCATTCTCGTCTGATCGCTTTACCAGATTATATCCATTATACTCGTAATAAAACGCTATTTCCGAAGTCTAAGATCATATCCTAGACACTTATAGGCCCGAGCCATTTACGCTGGACCATTCAAACGGTTTCCATCGGTCGAGGAGGCTTAAGGCACGGAGATTTTGAAACTTGTTCGACTGTTTTTTCATCGATCAACCAGTTTGTAAATACGCGTACTATTCACAGATCTTGCACTCGATTTGATATGCATCCCACCGGTAAATCTCGGACATTCCGACGTTATTAGAGACCGTGAACGTCATTACCAAACATTGCTCGGCGAAGGAAAATAAAACTACGCGGCAATGATAAACAACCAACCGAGATACTGGTATATTAATTTTTCTCGATACGAATGGTTTTTTACAGATGGCCCTGGACAGTGTAACCGGTCAACGTACCATTATCGCGTTAACGTTTAAGAGCACTAGTCCGATTCCAGCCACGACACCGATTACAAACGGCGATACGGCTCGATACGTGTTAAGGGCCGGTGCTAGATGGCCGGCCGATAATCGGGCCGGCGTGACTTCCACGCCGGGGCAAAATAATTCGCGTGTTCGCTGGGTGTAACGATAATTTTCCCTAAGCGTTCTAAACGCTTCGCCGTACGGAGGCTTGCGCGTACACACCTCCGGAGCGGCGTAAGCAATCGCGATAACGTAACGCGCGTTCGCTCGGGAAACCGGTATACCCGGTATCGGTGTCGCTCTCGGGTACACCTCTCGCGTACCCGCACGGCGAAACGAGTTGCCGGGTCGCCCTGTATACATCGCCGCGGCGGATCGTTTAGATATAATTACTGACAATTCTCAAGGGCACCGTATCGCCGGTGATTGGCCATTTCCATGGGTCTCCGTGATCGTTAACGAGCCCTCTCTCTCGTCCGCCAGCCAGCGGAATTATTGCCGATCCTACCACCGGCGACCGATGCTCCTTCGATCCTCCATCAATTTCACCCTACGATCGAGTAAGTCATTCTGCATAGCATGTCCAAAAGTCATTCTTTCGGAGCCAGTTCTCTTTATGTACTTCGCTACGTTCGTTTAAATCTCGTCTCACCCTAGAAGATCGCGCCGAATGGTTTAATGTGAGTGTTCGGGTGGGGAAATGAATTGTTTGACTCGATCACAGGCTTAATATTGAAATGTTAACAAACAACACTTTTATTCGATATGTAAATAAACTTTGTGGACTGTATAAAATGGTTTGAGATTAGCGCGATTGATTATTACAAGATTGCTCTTGTCTAGAAGTTGTACGTACTGTACCCTGAAGAGAAGTACTAGGACTTCGGTAGCTTGCTGATTTGACTTGTCGTGCTTATTTGACTTTTCGTGCGTATCTGCCCGCGCTTGCCAAACACACCCTATTGCTCGCTTTCAATGTGCAGCCTCGTCCTATACACAATTTAGAAAGTAGTTTCCGAATAAAATCTCATTAAAACAGAGTACGTGATATTTTACTTAATATTATTTCATAAATATTAGAAGACTTCGAGTTGCCGGTGGGTGGTCTAGGGAAAGTCTCCGCGAGCAAAGAGCTTAATCTCTGCACCCGATTTCCTTGTGTCTCCCGATATGCCGTGACATTTTCACATGGCAGGCAAAAATTCCGAACCGTACGGGAACAATAGTTACCAAATAGAGGTTTAATTAACAACGGACCGATTCGGATTTGCTAACGATATACCGTACCAGGGCGCGCGTGTTCTCCGATGGTTTTTGCATGCGACGAATAATAATGGGGCCCCGAGAGGATGTCGCGAAGGCCTCCGGTTAGGGTTGGTTCTTGCGTATAGTTTGGCGAAACGCGGTTACACACGGCCGAGGCGTAATTCCATTAAACGTCTGGGATCCTCTGGCCGGGATAGGATAGTCTTGCCGGTCACGCCAATTAATGCGTCGCGTTACGGAAGAACAAGGTATAGTACTCGCGGCGCGCGTTCTGACGCGGCGGTCACACGATATCGCCTTCGGTGCACTCCCGTAGATGCTGCCCGTAGATTAACAACCGTATCGTTGCACGTACAATCACTAACGGTCCGCGAGAGACATCGTAACTCCCACGGCCGGCAGTATCCGTGGTTCCCTCGGCGGTCATTAGCGGGTATATGGGTGCCATAACAAAGATGAAACCGCAAGGCCGGCGCACGGTCTCGAATGTCCGGCGCAGTCTCTTGTACACACCCACGTGTATCTCGTACACGGAACGGTAACTCTTCGCCGAGCCGATTGAACTTTTATAAATACGGCCACGCTGACGCTAACCTATTTCGCGGACGAGCATCCTCGCCGAGATGCTCGGCAAATGACACATACTTCCACCGCGAAATGGCACTTGTATCGTTCCGACGAGACCGGTCTTGTTCACGGCCTGCACCGAATGGTATGCGCGAATCGTTTCGAAGATTAGAACTAGGAGATACGACAGTTATTCTCGCCTTACGGCCGCAGATTTTTTCACGTAATGCGATTTGCGACAATATGTCACGAGTTAATAGACAAACTGCGTTTCTTATTGCACAATCCGAAACGAATCGATCCGACGAAAAAGGTGATAACGAACGAAGGTTTGCCCGAATGAAGCATTAGGGCCCAGAATAGCGTCCGCTTCCCACGCAACGCTCGATGCCTAACAAGTGCGTTTCACGCATCAACGCTGCGCGGCGAGAAACAAGAAATCCGCAGCACTCTGTGCCTAAAAGAAACGCGAGCCTCTGTTTAAGAGTGTTATGACGGGTGATATAAACTTGGTTGAAAACGGGGACATCGCGGAGGAACCGCTACGATATTACACGGAGGGTCCCAGGGGACTGGGTGTCCTCCCGAAAACCTGTATCCACGGTGAAACACGTTGTTGTCGAGTGTCGGTCCGGCGGATTGTCTTAATAAGCCCGATAAATCGGTGTTAACGCGGAATTGCGAAAGAGTTGTCCCGGACCTCCTGCGCGGGGAATAGTATACCCTTGATCAGCGGGTGTCTCGCCGAGGAAAAAAACTACAATTCGCGCAATCCTATAAAGAATTTTCTGTGGCCGGGCCTACGCGGAACCGGGTTTTGGTGTGCGTGGCCGTCACGCTCGGAAATAGCCAGTAAAGCCGACGGACGTCTTCATACGGCGCGTCGCGCGGGCTACAGGTTTCCCACCACCGGCGCGACAACTTCCAGATTTAAATACCTCAATAAATAATCGATTATATGGCAAGCATTAAATGTCTTAATAAGCGAAATGTCGGCCTGTTTTTTCGAGTAGTCGAAAGCACGCGCGCCCTCCCCCCTACGTCCACCCCTTTATTCCTTTTTCGCTGCTGGACGCCTCGACGGAGAGAACCTGAGCGAACATTTTTGCTCAAACGTCACCGAAACACAGGGACCCTCAACGTCCTTGTGCCATTTAATCGAATCAAGCCTTTGATTGGCGAAAATAACCAGCTGCGTACCCCATAACTCATCTTAAACGAATGACACATGGTTGCGTGTACTATCAAAAACTGCGGATTGTCCTACATTTCTAGCACGTATGAATTTTTCAAATGTTGTTGCACGAATTTCCTGCACACCCTCAATCTTTTTAAATGAACGATACATGGTCGTGTCTATTATTAAACTGTCAATCTTCGTGCATTCGTGAAGCGTACGAATTTTTAAAATACCATGAAATTTATATAGCCTCGATCACTCGGATGAATTTCTTACGTCCCCTCAATCTTGTTCAATTATATCTCGCATGAATTATTAGACTGTGAATCTAAGTATTTTGTCTCCATTTTTAGCACAATCTTGCGGACAGTGCAAGAAATATTCTCTCATTGCGATTTCTATAAAATAAATTCCTGAATCGGTTCGAGTAAATTATTGTAGAAATGAACCGAGCCACTAAAAATACTAAACGATCTCGAATTCTAATGCAGAGTCTTACAGCCCCCGAATAAAAATCTTCCCTTACCATGATTTCCCTAAAACAATTCACGCATCGCTTCCAACAACATATTACCAACTCCCAAGCTAACCGACAATGAGTCACACACGGACCGCTATTCCAGCGCGAACGGAGGAAACTATAAAACTGTTTCCAACAGGAAGTCGTACAGCATCCTAAACCGTGCGACAAGTTCCAGGTTAACAAAAACCTGAGGCAGAAGACGTTGCATTTTCTTCTGCGGAGGATTCCACGACACTTAGTCAGAATTTCGAAGAAGGCCGAGATCGATGTAAAACCGTCGCAGCCCCGTTTGTTCTTGGAAATTTGTACATCAGATAAGGCCGCCGGTCTGGTAGTGATTAAACACCTACCACCGTTTCGGTTAATTAGAAACGGTCCGCGACACGGACACTAAATAATGCTTGTTCGGATGAGTTCGTTCAGTGTCGGCGAGGGTTTCAAAGACCTGGGAAAACACCCCGAAGACACGGCTCGGTGGACCTTTAAACGCAAAAATGAGTCAACAGCGATGGAGAGTAACGTTGGAGGAAAGGACACGCGAGCCTAACCTTTATTCCGACGTGCCCGAGCTGCGGTTATCTTGTCGGTGATCTCTTTCGGCTTTTCGAACAGAAACTCCGATCGATGGACGCCCAGAAATTAGTGGAAAGCCGAGGGAAAGGTATCGATACATCAGATGTTATCTGCCCAGTGTTCTTTCACTATTCTCTCGATGCCATTGTTCGAGGATGCCTCGTGACGCTTCGAAATCCTATCCACTGATTGTCCTTTCGTGTCCGATGCGTTCTCTCAAATTAGAAACTTTAATTCAATTCGCTCAATCAATATTCGATGATCGCATTATTAATTCACTGTGTAAGTCTTCGCGGAATTCCGGAAGAGTAATACTAATATTACTGTAATTCTAAAATTACAGTGTCCTAAATTTCAATCTTGGAGGGAATCGGTGATCTTTTCTGGTCTTTCAAGATGGAATATTAAAGCGGTCGTGAGAAGCTCAATAGATTTCCTGTCTGTCACGCGTTCGTGTTCGTCTTCCGGCGCGCATGGTCTCGGCGCACAATGACAAGCATAAAGGGCGGACGAGGCGATGCTGACATAATGGGAGACAGGGATCTGACGTTCGGGTGTGTTTCAGTAACGAATACCTTCTATTAAGACATCTGTCGGCGGAGCTAGAAGCGTCTCGTGGAAACGCATTCCTTTCGTTTCGTCCCGTCATGGTTTTCGGTTCCTCCATAAGGGGTCCGGCACCCGTCATTAGCCGCGAGAGTCGATCTCTCGATCGCCGCAGGTACACCGAAGACAACCGAGAGATGCGGTCGCGATCTAGAAAGAGCGTTCTCCGCGTCGGTGTCGTTTTTCAAAACCGTTTTCGCTTTTCGTGCAACCGAGAGAAAAAGCCGAGGAACCGGCGAGAAAGCGGACGGATATTATTTTACACGACGGGCGGGGCGGCCATAAGCCGCGCCCTCATCCCCCTCTCGATCCACGAATTTAACGTTTCAGCGCGTTTACAGCGATTTCCTTTCCTCCGCGTGCGTGTGCGTGCTGGAAATTAAAAAGAGCTCGTCGCGCGAAGCCAAACACGCGCCCCACCAATTCGTTTTGAAAAGCCCGCCGCTCGATTGTTTGTTAGCTCGAAAACTGCGGCTTTTGTCGCGCGAACGTCTTTGTCGCGCCATTCTGCAATTTAATCTATTAAACGCACGGAGAATGTTGCCGAGCGCGCGATCGCAAAAGACTAGCATGCACGAGGAGTAGAATGGCTGGGCAGAATTGTTGCAAATGAAAGCCCTTTTTATTTACGCGCCGTTTCTTCCTTTGTTTGCTGCCTTGTTTCTTTACTTCTCGCTGTTACCGATGTCTGACTTGTTACTTCAACTAGACACGTTGCTAAATTGTACATGGGAGACTTTTATTGATAACAAGAGGCTGGCAAACGTGGCTCCTAAAAGTGCAGAGGAAGAATTCATTTATTTAAATAACAATATATTCGTGTATGTATTTTTCTTTCTTACTCCGGACGTTGAATTCAGACTTAAACATTGAATCTGTGTTTGCGAATTGTTATATTCAATCTGTCGGTTATGAAAAATATTCACAGAGTACTCTTGTCGTATTTTTTAACTTTTCAGTTTTTATTTCACCGAATCGGTTACTTTAATTTCATGGGATTTTTAAAGGAAAAATATTTTTAGTTTTTTAAAAATTCTTCTCTTTAAAGGATTAACATATTTATAGTACTGGTTAGTGTGTGACTATTCTACTTCGTTGTTAGTCGTCGTAAATCACCAGGAAGCAGATTTTGTACGTGGTTAAGTTTGCTAAACGACGTAAACCAATCAATTGAAGCAAGTAACAAGTAAGAAACTGATAATTGAAGTGGTAAGAGGGTTCGAAGTATGTCGATGGTAGAGTTTGCTCGACGCAGGCTCGATGACGATCTGCGAAACACGCCCAGCATTTTTGCGAGCGGCAGCCAGCTCATTGACCGAACAATGTCGGCCGGTATTGCGCGTGGGTGATCGGCTGCGTAATACAGGGTGTTCGAGCGAGGATATCGGGTGTTCCAGGGACAGGGGTCTCGTCATAGGAGGAGCAACCTTATCCGTGAAATTTGTCCTTCGGTTTGGCCGAACCTAATCCACCGGTTCGGCTCGCTACCGTTCGAGAAACTAGCGGCTAAACGGGGAACGAAAACGAGCAAAACGAACTGAACCAAAAAAGGGTGTTCACTCGTCCGAGGTGAGACGTCCCGACGCGACGCGGCGACGACGACGACGCACGTTTCTGCGAGAATATCGGCGCGATGCCCCCCTTTTCGTCTGCCCCCTCTGACGTAGATCGAATTACTATGGGGTTTCCAGGAGCCACGCCATTGGTCAGGAGTGGCCGGTGTCAAAGGAAGGAGATCCAAGGAGGAGCGTATACGCGCAAAAGGGCGGCTTGCGTGCGAACAAGGTTATGCTAATGTTGCACTCATGCTGCGGTGTGCGAGCGTATGTGGGCCACGGGTCCCCGAGTGTGTGCGAGCATGTTCCGCGTGTGGTACTATACCGGCAACGGCCCGGTGTCTAACCTGTGCTGTGTCAGAAGGCGCGGTAAGTGGCAAGATGCAGGAGCTAGCTAGGCAAGCGGGTGGAGACCAGCCATAACTTCTCTGGCTGAAACTAATTACGAGCTTGGTATTTAGACGGCGGGCGCTACCTTTTGTTTAGACGAAATCTCATTTGAATACATTACTCGGTGGCGAGGCGCTTCCCCCCCGACTGTTCCGACGCGCTTCGGAATATATCGATCAGGCCTCTATTGCCTAACGCACACACGCCCTCGCCCTCGCCCTCGCCCGTACCCTTTCTTTCTTCGGATCCGACCGTTGTTGCACGAATTTTCTAATTAATCGATCGCAGATAACGCCGCGGGAACGAATGCGACCGCTCCGATAATAATTCATCCCCTTTCACCCGGCAGACCCGAGCCTTGTCTGCCTCCACTTGCAAATTGCTGGGAGCACCGCCGAGCACAGCTAATAGACTCTTTCCACGATATTTTTATTAAATTACCAGCCTGAGAATTCTAATAGTTTCCTAGTTAGCAACTTTGCTCTTTACACACTCATTTACTTTCATATTCCTCATTCTGTGCTGTCATGTAGAAATTTATAGCATGACGTGCACTAATTCGTTATTAACTTGTCATCTTTCAGCGATTAATAAATCTATAATTGGACCGTGAATCTTTAAGCAGAATAAAATTATCATACGTTCTTTAATAATTTCAACAAGATGAAAATAATGACCTTAAATTCTTTCGGTTCTCCTACAGTTTTAACCGACACCGATCCATTTTTGTCATAAACGAAATAGTGTAAGAAAGAAGAATTTTCAGCTGCTGTTTGACCCAGTACAATCATTGGGAGTGAAATAAATGGTTAAAGTAGAATAGGCTGCGATTCATGCTTCCAGAGATACAAAAATCTCCTATAAATAAAAGATACACAATCTTCGATAGAATTTGGTCAACGAAGGAAAACGGGTCTCGTTTTACGTCAGTTTCTTTGAACTTCTTTATAGAAACGTCTACTCGCCGAGTACGAAATTTTGTATTCAAAGGAGTCGTCGGTACTCTAGAGAAGTTTTCGAAGAAGCAAAGTGGAAGAGTGATTTGAGAAGCACATCTGCGAGGAAGATTTCGATTGCACGGCGCGGGCAGGGTTGAAATGTGGAATATGTAATAGACCGGCGTTCCACGGGAGTCGTGGAAAACAGGGAGGAATAAGTGTAACGGCGGGTTTCTTCGAAGCGCACGTGTTCGAAATCATAGCTCCAGCGGAACGGAACAACAGGGCGCATAATAGTCGTCTAAAAGCTAACTTGTACGCACGCGTTGCAGGCATTCGGATCTCGGTCGCCTGTATATTCTCTGTGTCCTCGTGCATAACCCGGCTAAGTAAACCGAGCCCACGTTCGGATCGTAAACGCGTTCGCATTGGCGTAGCCAACGGTATAAACCTGGACGATGTTCTATTGCGAGCGATTAATTGCTCCGGCGAATCGGTATCAACGAACCAGGGCCATTGTTCCATGGGTTTCAGAACAGGCCAGTGGGCCCAGTGGCAGTGGTGGCTCGTCCCCAGCAATTTAATTAAAGACCAAAATGATCACGCTCGCGGAGCACCACAATTAAGACAATCGCGGGAGTTAATCCTCCCCGGCGCATAATTACACGCGCGGATATTTAAATTCATCGTCATATCCTCTAAGGGCTAGGCATTCCTTAGTGGCTGGATCCCGATACCCGATCGGGGGATCACTTCAACAAATGCAAAGTAGCCAGAACGCTAATTAGAAGGTTGCCCCGGCACGAGGGGGGGTAAAACAGGTTTTCGCATGTTCAAAATAGATTAGGCTTATCCTTTTATATATCCGCCGGTGCAACCTTGTATCTTTCTGCCGTCGAGCCGCTCAAATTCCAACCGAACCGCCCGGTGAACCCGCGCGGTATTTCGCAGTGCCACTTTAAAATGCTACCGTGCACCGAAAACGCTTACAAACCGGCGGAGACTTCCCGATCGCAATTTCTTTGAAGTCTTTCGAGATCGCACGAAGCGATACCGATCCTCTGACACGCCGTATTTAGGTGCTACCAGCGAAATTCGTTTAATTGCCAGTGGAATAATCGGCAGAGGCACAGATAGTTTCAATTATTCGAACGTTACGACCGTGAATAATATTTCTGCTTCACCGCTACCATTGTCGGCGAAACGACCTGTTTCGGCTTTCTTGTTTCACGATCATTGAAATTGTAAAGATGCTAAGCAACTTCAAGCTTGTCATTTTTATGGGACTACACCTCGTAAAAACTGTATTTAACTGCCGCCGTACCTGGCACTTGCAAGGTAGCTTTTGCCCTTAGGAAGCGAGCAGAGAACGAGAAATGAACTTGAGTTCTCAGAAATTTAATGAAATGGACTTAAACATTGGTTTCTTCTTTATCGGTACTTCAATAAATGCGAGCTTAATAGAAATTTCTCTGAAACTTGAAAAAATGTTAGTCTTAGAAACGGAACCAGTTTCCAAGATCCTAGAGGCAAAATTGCGACGAAGAAGCACTAGTTTAGAACCCGAAGAATTAAAACGTACGTTTGAAGTGTTTGAACTTGATTTTCGGGCCCAGAGTTGACGTTGTTGGGAAAGTTAGGTACTTCTATGCACCGCGTGGCAACAGAACGGCGCGGCGCGGCATTCGCGACCGATAAAAGGAAATCGCGTTATCGACGAGCACGCTCGCTTCCGGACATTGTGCGCGGTCACGCCGTGAAGTTCTCTCGGTGGAACTGCGGCAGGTGAGGTCGCCCCTTAAACGTCCGTTAAACATCCGATCGCATGGAGCTGGCCGTCCCAGGGGTCTATAATTATTTTCTATTCTCAGTACCGTCTGCGTAGATACGCAGCTCGATAAATAACCAGGAAGCCCGCTGTAACTTTGTGCCCGGTGCGAATCGGTCTCCGGCGAACCGATGATTATCCGCCAGTACCTCCTACCGATCCACGGCCGATTATCAGTCGACGTTCAATCAGCGGACGAGGTTCGGTCGTTATCGGTTCGCGTACGTGCAGCCACGCGGCTCTCGGGACGCGTGATCCATGAAAAATCGGCGATCGCCTCATTCAATTAATCGGCGCCGTAGATTGCGCCTCCTGCGAAACGGTGCGATTCGACGATCGTTGGCCTGGATGCCTAGGCGCTTCTGGGTAGCGGATCAATGGTTGCACTAATTAATTTGTGGAATTTAATTCTTTCCTTTCTTACGTTCTGTACGTTTTATAGCCAATTAATAGATTTCGTCTTGAAAGAGGATGGTTATGACGCAACGAAATCATCAATGTCTGCTGGTAATCTGTTAGGCACGTGTTTTAACGTCTGAAGGGGATGGGTCTGATAAGTCAGATGCGTAAGGGTTAGCTTTCCAACTGAACGTACATGTGCTTTGGTACATATGATATGGCTTTTGAATTTTTCTACATTTATGAGCCAGTTGTTTAGCAAGCTTCCTTAATGTTTCGACAACAGCTTGAACATCCCAAGAACATTTCTTCGATTGAAATTCAACGAGAATACACAAGTACCTTACGATCAGCACCATCGTCAGCTTCCTCCGGTAATGCGATGCTCTTTTCATTTTGAGGATCGCAGCGGATAAAAGAGATTTGATTCTAAAATAAAGTTTCGGTTGATTAATTAATCGGTGCAGCTAATGGAACGCATCGCCGTCAGGATCCTCCAATAATATGACGTTCCGTCTATTTCGAGGGTCTCGGAAGATGGGATTCTAGAGTAAAGTTGATTGATCGGGGGTCGCGAATTAATTAGCTCGGCTAATGGAACGCGATCGGCCGGTTGAAAAACGTTGGCCACGAATTAGTATCCACGGGGATCGGCGCCTTTGCCCAGTCATTGTCCCTCGTATTAGAAAGCCGAAGCTGAATACCGATCGCGAGCCATTCGGCACGGACGTATACAGTGTTGCCCGGCGAGTGTATATAAAGCAACATTTATTATTGCTCGCGTACACGTTAGACGGCGGTACGCGGTACAGCCGGCCCCGAAAGAGAGGGAGAGTGACGAGGGAACCCGGGAGACAATGAGTCGGATAAGGAGAGACCGAGAGAGCCGATATGCCGAGGGGGCCAAGGGAGAGAGAACCGAGAGAGCTGCTGTTGCCTCGCTGTTGCTGCGTGGGGAATGAATAGTTGTAAACGCGGGCGCGAAAGGTCTCTCCTAGAAGCCGAGCCCCCTATTGTTTCCGCGTTCGGAGGCTCGTTCTCGGTTGCGCGCGCGCACACACACAGACACACACACGCGCGCGCGCGCGCCAGGAGAAATCGCAAGGATAACGTATGCACTACGCCGGTCAAATATTTCGGCGACCGTGTGCGACTGTTCCTTGGTCTCTGGGATTAGAGTACCACTTCCAACACTGCGTTGCGCTGTGCTGGCTTTGATCGCCATCGATTACCAGCCGAGGGTGCCGATGTACACATTGTGTAGATCCGGACAGAGCTGTTCCAGGACACTGTCCTAGATCGCCAGACACTCGAACGATACTTTCCTCCAAGCTCGATGGATTTCGGTGTTGCGTTACCTTTGCGCAACGTACTTTATTGGATGGCGTTCGGTCAGCTTGTACATACACAGGATTCAGGAAATTGTGGGGGTGGTGCAAACGGATTTCGGAATGCTCGCCGTTCAGTTTGTTCTACTAAGTCTGCCCGCTCGCACGGAGAAAGTGGAGGACATTTTAGTGAAACACTACACGTTTGTAAAACAAATAGGTTTATCGCTTCCGTGATAAACAGTCGATCCTCAACACCGACTGAAATGGTTCTTTGTCTATCTTCTTCATCGTATAGTAGGCGTACCCATAAGTAGTCAATTATTTTTAAATCTAAAACAAACTTTGTATTCTTCTTCTTCTTTATACGTGTTTTCTCTTCAACGATTGGTACAAAACTAAAAACAGAACACTTCTTTCCAAATAATCGATTACTTATGGGTACCCCTAATTTTACTGTCGTTTCATAACGTATTATGACATCCTTCGTAACGTTACCGATTGGTTCATTTTATTCATATCTAAAGGCGATGTCTCGCAAAAGAAGAAATTATGTCGAGTATACACGGTGTCCCAGAAATGTTGTATTTCAAAACTTGCTTTACATTGTTTTGTCATCACGAAGAATACACTTAAAAAATGTTTTAGCTGAAAAGAAGAGTATCTTGCTTGGGAGACGCACGTGGGCCAGTAGTGGAACTTTCAGGTCTGCGTTCTTGTTTATATCGAAATTCTGTTTTGACCCCGTTATCGATGCGAGTCACGATAGCGGCGTACGAAATACGATTTCCAGTCTGGCGAAAATTCACGTGGCACCGCCGCGCCGGTAAATCCGGTCTACACTCCGGGCGAACCGGGAACAAAGCGATACTGCGCCGCCTACGTGGCGAGCGTGCACCAACCAAGACCGAAATGTGTATCATTGACTAACGACCGTCGATACCCGCTATCGTCGCCAACTCGAAGGAGCTACCGAGACGGTCGGGAGCCCCCGTCTCGGCATTGTCGGTAGCTCTCGCGGAATCGTTATCGTTCCCGTGCCGAGATACATAATGCGTTCGGTCTGGACCGCCGATCGCAGTTTCTCTTCCGAGACAGATTTCGCCGGAGAAACCGGGCACTTTTTGCCGAGTAAATCCAGTCTGGGCGGACTGTAGAAATATTCAAAATGGAGTACGCTGCTCCTTGGACTTCGCTACCAGAGATAGCTACCATTTGTTAAGCGTCGGCGACTAGACTTCGATATCTTCGTCCACAACGCGTGAGAATTTGAAGAATGTTGAATCGAATTGAGTTCACTCCCACTATCAGTCTTGAACGAACAAATTTCTTCAACCAGGCGAATGAATTTTTAGGGATAGAAGTGCGAACGTTTTGGTGTCTCCGGTAAAGGAAGGTACTCTGATGCTGCACGCAGGATTAAAACGAACTTGAATGGCAACACGAACGTTTTGCAAGTGCTTCCGATGAAGTAGGACACTTTGAAACTGCACACGCGATCGAAGCGAACTCGAATGGATACGCGAACGTTTCCATAATATTTGATTGCATTCTACCAAGCCGAGTGGTCGTAAAAATCGAAGGTGAATTTGTGGAAAAGTTGGACGACTTGGGGAACAATCGCGGAGTATCGATTACGAATCATCGTCAAAGAATTACTCCTGTCGCTCCGACGCGCTGGCAATCTCGCGAGCAATCGAAGGGCGCGATATCGAAGGACGATCGGAGAATATATTGAATCGCGACAAGCGAATAATAGCGATCGAGACGTACATCGGGGTCGGTGCTACGATGACGTTCGGAATCGAAATCGAGTGATCATCGCAGACAGCGTATCGGATCCGGAGGCAAAGTCTTTTTAATACAGCCAGAATGGACCGATCACGCGTGTCCGAGACCGAATCCTCGCGCGGACGGTCGCGTTTATCACGGCTGGAGCGCGCGGCGCAGCGCGTGCATCGAAGAGCGCACCGTATTATAACGCGATCGCGGACGTGGCATTAGCTTATCGGCCGGCTGAATCTCGATCCTTTCGTCCGTTCGTTTCTTCATCGGTCGCTGCGCAATCTCCTGCGTAGGTACCACCTTCGGATATGCCCGTGGCTTCTGTGCCCGATGCAAATATCGTCGAACCTTGCTTCAGGTTCGACTTCGAGTCCCATGATCATCGAGGATCCTCGCCTTTGGATGACCGACCCACACGAACCGTCCCACGATGGGTATTAACGAAACGCGGATCATGTTACAGCGATATCTTTCATATGACTGTGATACCGCCTGATGGGGTAACTCGAATGATAATTTTCTGCTTAGTCCTGCGATCCACCGGCACCGATTACAGCGATGCAACTGCTGCCGAGAGATTCGAGGAACTCTATGTCGGTCGTGGAGGAAAATGCTGATGGATATTGCTTATTAATTATTCCCGGAGGCGCGCAATCTGTTACACACGTTCTTATTCGACGAACAAGTCTTTCCAGATCGTACTGTCTGTATTGTGAAAGTTACATGCAAGGATTTGGGCTTGAATTTATTACCGATTGTATTCTAGGATGTGCTTCTGAAAAATCTTTTTACAGTAGATGCTTCTGGAATCGTACAATCGCATATGGACGAACAGGGAAGATCGAGGAATAGGGAAACCAATTGATAGAACTTTTTCTTATCTTGCTGTGTCTGAAAATTGTTTTTTAAATAGAAATCCCTCAAAAAATTGTTTGATTGCTCGGAGGTGGTTTATCGATTAACAAATAAAAGATTAAAAGTTGGTCGAATATATTCTTCGTTGTAGATACGTTGTAAGAATTCGCTTTATATTTAAAATCTGATTAGACCGAGCTGGTAGAGAAGCGAACGACACCAATACTGGATATCCGATAATTGTATTCACGTATTTCAGTAAAAAATGCACGCTTTAGGTGAATCATATTTTCCTGTGAACAGCGGTGAGGCACTACGAAATTCGCAAAGCGGAATGCGTTTCATTTCGAATCATAATTTCACGAGAGTTCGACTGTGCCCGGCCGCAAGACCGACGTCGTTTGTTGGAGGACCGTTCATTCGATCAAAATATTCGGCCAATGATGAATCGATTGGCGGAAATTTTTCGACTGGTGGGTCGTCGAGTGAGCTCTCGACGGTTCTCCGGCGCGGGAAACGTAAACGGGTCCGGGTGAAATTGAATCGGGAATGAGACCGGCGCGGCGCGGTAATATCGTATCGAGCGATTAACGCGCGGAGTCGGTTCTCTCTTTGCGCGGGCGGAAGCGTAGTTGGATGGGGAGGTTAGGGGGGGTAACGAGAGCAGAATTTCATAAGCGCGACGAGGTATTAGGGGTGTCAAACGTCCAATTAGAGCGTCCCGTGAAAATTAATAGCGGCCGGGCGAGGTTCGGCTTTCGGGAATCGTTTCATCGGCTTTGTCGCCCTTTCGAGTGCAAAACGTTATGCGACTGGCCGTCGGCTGACGGGCTGGCCAGAATCGTCTGAGAGCCGGGAGTCAGGGCCGTAGGCCACGCTGAATTATTCAGACGGCGTTCCGGTGGTTCCATTGTTGCCCGAGATACCCGTGGCGGTCGTGTTTCACGATTAAAAATCGATGGGGATACACAGACCGGGTCGAAAACACCGCTCGCGGGAAAATTTCGCGGGGAAAGAATTTTCGCGAGACCACCGCCCCCATAAAATATGAACGGCACGATGCATAACCCAGCTGACCCAATTTCCGAACGATCATGCCAGGATGTTGCTGAATATTTCACCGACGACCCCCGCGGATGAATGAAATCTCCGATGCATGGGGATGCGCGCACGGCGTTCGCGTCCTATCGATTGGGAATCTCGAGTGGATGGCCCATTGTGCACCGGGGTCCACTTCTGCAATTTTTAGGGGTAAGTGGACTCTACCAGGTTTCGGTTACCTGTGTCTTGGCGCAGGTCAGGGCTCCTGAATGCTTACGGTGTCCTAGTCTTCGTGGACCTTTTAGGTTCACCGATCTGACTGTGGCGAACTTGACTTTTGCGCTCTTGACATTTTCAAAAAGCATACGCTAGAAGAATATACTTAACGTATAAGTCTTACAGTATTTTAAGCCCATAATTATTGTTTTCAATCTGAAGCATATGCTTGCAGTAATCGCGCCAGAAGATGAAGACATCGCCCTATTGATTCTAGTCAGTTTAGACAGGACCAGGACCGTGAAAACGTACCGTTTGGGGCTCAGCTGCGTACACAAACCGGGCTAATCCGAAGTGTATCCGTAACGCGTGCGGTCCGCGCAATAAAAATATAATGCTCGATAAACGCGTGAAAGCGTACTCGAACGATACCATGCCGACGTTCGCATGGACCCTATCCTACCCCTCGCTATTGTGTTTCCGAAAACCTATTGTCGATAGAGTTTAACTGGATCGTGGGGTTCGATCGTCTATAATCAATTACAGCTCTGCCGAATAAAAGTTTCGCATCCAATTCGTTCCGGCGGTCCACGGTAATTTATTCTAAAAATACCGGCGCGACGGGCGACACACTCTAATCGTTTTAACACCTTGCATAAGTATTCTCATCGATTCATCGTCCACCATTCGTCGATCTAAAACAATTCTGAGATCACTTTCACCGAGAAGAAAAGCCACACTTTATTTTACTCGTATACTTCTCGCATTACAGGTAGAGCGATCTACAATTCGTCTTTACAATCTTCAGAAAATTTCGCAACATATGCACATTGCGTCATTCGATTCTGGTTGTTAATTCCGTGGAATCGCCGTAACCGATTAAAAATAAGCAAAAATCAGTCAGTCGGACCGAGTTCGAGGCGAGAGACTAGCTGGAAATTGGACGTACGGCCGCAAAGGGCCGATCGTTCCGGACGATAAATCATTGGATCGACGCGGTGGCGTTCTGCGGTAGCGGTCCGTAGGAATCGTTCGGCTAAATCGCCGGGTTATTGGGATCGTGCGCGAGTCGGACCCGGGAAATCAGGATCATTAAGGCGGATTTTTGAAATGCCGGGTCAACATCCCGAGATTCCCGGAGCCGGAGGAGGCGAGGAGTAGCCCGAGAGATCTGGTCAGAGAGATTGGCCGACGAGGAAGGGAGCCGGGGACCGAAATTTGGGGGGTTCGAACGACAAGATGTTAACACGTGTGTTCCTCGGCGAGTGTTGGTGCCAAGCCGGCCGAGGCGAGGTGACACGATGTAATCTGAGACAGCCGACTTCGACCGAGAGAGGAGAGAAGCTGGGTCCTGGGCCAGCCGGGCCCCAGCGGGCCCCAGCGTGCCCTGCCTCTCTCGCTTTGCTTTCCTTTGCACGGATGCCAGGGCTTCTCGCTCACTGGACCGAGCCGAGACCGGAGGACCTGTCTTTCATACATGACAGGACATGCCATGACAAAAGAGCGAAACGCTCCGGGGCCTCGTCGGTCCTGCGTTAAAATTCGCGACTGATCGCCTATCGTTATGCACGAGAACACGGGCCCCGGGACGGAATTAATTAATTCGGGGTCTGTTTTAGGCTCGCCATTGCGTGAAGACGCTCGCAATCGGGGCCTCGATTCTCTCGAGCGAGACGAGAAGAGAAAGATCAGGACTGTTACGGGAAATACAAATAAGAAGCTGACGGTAAAAGGGGAAGCAAGATCGATTTTGACGTTCGTGATGGTAATCATCCTCGCTTCTTGCTGGTCCCGTTGGCTATAGAGCGAAATTGAGGGAGCAGGAATGCTACAAAAACTTAAGTAACCGCGAAATTATCCGCAAGAGGCGACCGAAAATTATCTTTGACATCGGGAGGAAGGGCGGGCTTGTTCCGCGGCCGGTGTTGACGTGTGTCAATTTTCAAGAAATTGCTAATATGTAACGAGCGAACCCGGCTACCGCTTCGCGATCACGAAATCCACGGCCGTGAAGTTTTCGGAGTGTCGGTTGGTTGGTTGGTTGGTTGCTTGGTTGTTTGGTTGTTCGTCGAGCGTGCGGCTGGCCTCCGTCCTGCTCGATTTCCGAGCAGAAGGAGAAACAAAGCGGCCGCGTTCAGGATTAAAACGCCGGTTATGAATGCCCATTGTCTATTTCGCATAAGAGAGTCGCCGAGGCAGCGGCGCGTCAATAAATTTTTAATTTCAAGGGCTGCACGCCGTGCGGAAAAGGGGGACACGGCGTAAAACGCACCTTTCATCTGTCTTCGACAATAGACAATGCCTAAGACGCGACGATATTTCGTGAGACTTTGAAACAGTGGTGTGTGGGCTGCGGCCTGGAGAAACAACCGAAAGTGGGACTTGTCTGGATCGTGCAGAATGTAGGAAAGAGGACGTGCCCATCGGCCGCGAGCCGACTTTGTTTTGGAATGCTACCGTCGAACAACACCTGAACAAACGAGCAACGTTCGCCGAACTAAATGCCAGCGAACGTGAAATTCCGAACCACGGAAATATTCCGAGAAAACTGACATTTTATCGAACACGATGAAATATTTTCCAAGGATGCTTACAAAATATCCGGGAGCCGAGGAGGCTGCGAGAACGGATCGAGCAATTATATCCCGGGAACCGACCTTCCTTTAAGCTCGGCTTTTTACACGGTAAATTCTTTAAATCCAATGAAATCGGATTCGCAAAATGCTACAGTGCCCCATTCCGTCTCGGGAATTAGAACACGAAAAGCTATTTTATTCAAGCTTGCGCACCTACAGCGACTGAGCAAATTTTAATGAAGTTTGAACGGGTCTTACTCAAGCCGGCTTATTCAGCGAAACTTATTTCATCCGATTATCGCGTGCTCCAGTCGACACAGCAAATCCTGAAACACAGCTTCGAAACGCTCCTGCGAGTCCATCGGCGGGATCTGAAAAATTGCCTGAGATTACGACAATTTGCAGTTGTCGGTATCTGTAATTTTTGGCATCTCTATCGGTGCTTCTAGAAACAATTGGAATCTCCATTCTTTTAATATTCGGTCATTTTGAAGCGAGCTTCGAAGCATTTTTACACGAATGTTGGTGATTCAATTTGAACCCCTTGCTAATAATTACCTAAAAGAGTAAAGCAGTTGCTTGAACATTAATAACGCAAGAATAGAATTTTATTCGGACTTAAAATTTATTTGAATTTAAGTTCACGCCTTTAAATATATGGAATAATAGTGTGCCTACGGAGAAACATTGCGAATAATAGTTGGCAACTACCTCCGCGGTGCAAAAGAGGTTAAAAGGAAGAGCGAGGCTAAACAAAGGAAAAACGTTGTGCTCTCAATGCGCCGAAAAAGTGCACTTGCTGCAGAGCGATTGGACTTGGTCGAGAGCGCAAGTTCAATGGGTTAGGAGCGCAGCAGAACCGAAACAGCATCTCGAGCGGGCGAAACAATGGTGGCGACGTGAAATCAGCGGAACGCGACGGGTACCAAGAAGAAGTGCAACTTAATCCTTCCATTATCTCGCAAATAAGCGTCGGTGGAACGGTTCGGGACCGGTGAAATCCGCGCACAATGGTGGACGATTGCTCGCAGACAATCCCCCGTGGCATCTGCAAGTCAGAATACGTGACTGGGTTTCGCAGTTCGCGGCCAAAGCGTCGCTGAAGCTGATTCCCTCGGCCTTCTCGATAAGACGATCGTACCGGAGCAACGAGATTCGGCGGTTGGTAGAGAGAGGCGAGGAACGGTGCACCGGTGCAACGGGAACGTGAGAGGGGGTGAGAGGGCGGTTCGACCTCCCGGAACACACGGATCGAGCATTAATGCTGTTTGCTTAATACGCGTTTCGAAACGAACGCGAGGAGACAAACGAGCAGGTAGACGAGCACAAAGAGGAGAGTGGAGACAGCTAAGCAAACATTCGAGCTCGTTTGGCTTTTGTGCAGCCGCTGCACAAGCGATCAACGTTGCACGCACGCAGAAACCGAGCAAAGCGCCGCGCCGCGCTGCGCCGCGTACGCCTGCGAGAGTGCAAGCGGATGAGCGAGCGTGCGATCGCTCGCGTGTTCGCACGCCAGACGACTCGCGGCAATCGGGAAACAGCATAATCCCTCTTCGACTGGAAACTGAAATAGAATTGAAGATGGAGGCGCGTCCATTGACGGTTGTTACCTTGCGCCTCGCTGTTCTTCCTCTATGCGCGATTGCCTTTAGAAGGATCCCGGTAAAACGCTCCTGTCTGCGATCCCTTTCGCTATATGCTAATTGGAAACTTTAGCGGCGAGATGTATTTGATTTGCGGCTGTTTGACCAACCCTTCACGGCCGCAGATTTACTAGCCTATACCTGCTACTGCCAGATCAAGTGCTACACTAATTTGTCATTCTTCCTCTCTCCTATACTACTCGAAAATAGATGTGTACCGAATCGTCTCCTGAAACGCGTATGTACCTATCATTCGTAACCAAACTATAGATCTTTACCCAATTTTTGTTTGCTCTGTGACTTTATGAAATTCTGAAACACATGTATATCAACAAAAATCAATAGTCTTTTTCTTTATATTTCATCACGGGAAACTTCTGTTTATTTAATTCTTTTATCAAATCATCTACGAAGGTAGGTATTGATAGGAAAGTTCGTAATCAAGATTTATCTAACGAAACAAATCGGGTAGTTAACGAACACGTGGAAAAGTATGAATTACAATGTATTTAAACGCTTCCAATTAGTTTAATGTGTACAATTCTCGTCAGTAGTCAATGTAGTCACCATTCTAGGTTCTACATTTCGAATATGCAAAGCAAATTGCTGTTTGTTGTTTGCTTTTTGTCGGGTTACGAGCGTCGCTCGGTCCAACAGTTAAATCACACTTGATTTCAGAAGCATCGAGCGTTTTAATCCTTTTCTCCGCTCGTTGCCTATTTTTTTCCATAGTTCATTGACAACGCGTCGTGTCGCTGGTACCGTTTAATCCATCCGGCCGGCGATCGTATCTGCCGACTCCTTTCATCGTCGAAATCCCGAAGGAATGTCCGTGACAAGCCGCGATTTCAGCGAATCGCGACTCGGCCACTCTTCCCTTTGACACAGTCGCAGAAAGAGCAAGATTAAGCTCTGCCGGGAACGATCCTCCTCGCGCGACGTCCACGTCACGCGGCATAATTGAATGATTATTGTTAATCGTAAACAGGTAGTCGGAGGAGGCGTCGCTCTGATCATTAGAGACTGAAAAATGCGCCGGTTTCTGCGCGAGGAGCGTGTGCACACGCTCCGCCGTCGTAGCCTGTAATTTTCCTTCTCAGCCTGCATGCCCTTCTATCCTCTCTTGAACTGACACAAGCCTGGACGACGCGAACACAGCGTCGAGTCGTTGGATCGTTATCGGTATTCGGACGATCGAATTTCGTCCGTTCGGTTTCCGCTTCCGCGATAAGGATTGTCGAATCGCAATTGGAATCGAACGTGCAAAAAGACCCGAGCCCCGAGAGCTCGACGTTCGCGTGTCCGGTGATGTCCTGTCAAAGCAACGAAACGAGAATCGTCGAAATCTTGCGCGAAAATCTGCCGGCCTGCGTGTCGCTCTAATTACAAGCCTGGCGCAGTTCACTTCGCCCTCGTGTTGCGGAAGATGGCCGCCGGACGACGCGCTGCCATCTGCCAATGCGGACGCTGACATTTCACCGCTTGACCGTGATTATTTTTGCAGTCAAGTATCGAAAAACACGCAGCTTAATGGTTGTACTTTTACTGTACTTTGTACAGATTTATTCTAAAACTTATTGTTCCCACAGAAATTGATTTGTTCTTCAGCTTCATAGTCACAAAGGAATTCCCAACGATATAGCGTCTATGTGCTTCATGCGCAAGTTTATTCAAATTTTCCACGACTTCTGTGGCTCGAATTATAGCAATCTTCGTTACTGGGAGTTCACGAACGATTCGACGAGTTCAATTGAAGCGCCCTTCGAGCAGCTTCACACGATAAAGAAGACAAATCGAAGCATCGGTTTCCTGGCCAGGAATGTCTTCCGAAAAACTTCAGTGTCTCTTCAGTCGGAAAGGTAAATGAACGCGGAAGGTGGATCAGGACTGGTGAAATCGTTACAAATGAAATTTCGAGCCCAATCGCCACAAAATTAGGAGTTTCCGTCCATCCGCTGCGAAACTTGCTGAAGTCATCGAATCAAAGGACCGGGGCGCTGCTGGCTCGGAGACCTAATTTTCCGGAACACTTGATCGACAGCGGAAGAGGGCTTTTCGAGGAACGACTGGTCGGTCGGTCGGGTCGTTTCCTCTGGTTCCCGATATAAATCCCCGGCGATTTAACGCCGGGGGTTTCGTCGAACGCCTCGATTTAATTGCGCGGTAGAACCGGGCCACTGTTTGAAGCCGGGTCGTCCCGAAAAACAGAGAGGTCTGAAAGAGGAAACGGTGAAAAAAGAGGGGAGCAAGAGGATCGGGGGCCGTGAAATAGAAAATTACGCACAGTCGACTAAGCGTGCACAATGCGTGGAACTCGTACTCGATTCCGATCTAACGACTCGATGGAAGGATCGGGAGAGCTGGAGGATCCAGAATGGAGAGGAAGAGGACTCCCCGGCGGGTTCTCCGGTAGCAGGAACAGGTAGTCCGGAGAGCCTCGAGAGCCCGGATACCTGACCTGCGAGCATCCTATCCCTTCGGCCACGAGAGAGCCTCGACGGCTGTCCTATTATAAGAAAATAGATCGATTTACAGAGCACCGGTGCGGGCAGAGGGACAGAGACCGCGAGGCGTTCGAGTGTCGCGAGAAAGAGAGGTATCCCCGGGACCGGAGGCGTCGGATAGAATTCACGATCGAACGACCCGGACGAGAGAACGACGTCCTAGCCCCGTCACAACACCGTGTCACTTCCCTGTCAAACCGGATTAGGCAAATAGCCGGACGACGCCCGGGGACAAGGTTTTCGTGGTTGCGGCTGCCGCGGGTTCCGACCGATAGCCTCAATCGCCTAGCCCACGCGGTGTCGACCTTTCGCCGATTTGATCAACGACCGGCTATCGGCTCGTCGGTCAAGCTGATAGCGAAGGAACGGGTCAAGATATACGGACTGGTTGCGGTCAAGCGGATGATAAATTCTTGCTGGGTCCTGATCTAGCCTAAAGCGCGCCGCACACGAAGTCTGTTGCGGTGAGAAGCTGGGAGAACTGATCATTACGGAAGGCATTTCTTTATGCAATATTTCAGTAGAAATCTGATAGAGCGTGTACGACGCCATTAAACTTTCTCCTGACGTGTACATCCAATCTTAATTGTGACATATCAGAAGTAGAAAGCCACGCTAAAACAATATAAGCCTGTCCTAACGAATAAACCAACTTGTAAAGTCTTTCTTCTAACCGATAGATGTCCAACAATTTATGAACGTATGCAACAGGCTGTTTCACAACCCGACGCGAAACCCGGCGAGACGAGTCCACGGTAGAGACGCGTGCACTTAGATCGGAAAACATGCGAAATGCGGACCGAATGATACTTAATATGATGAATAGGGGATTAAGCAAAGACTTTGATTAAGTGAACTGTTTCAGGACACGGTCGGGACAGCGCCGAGGTAGCTGAAAAGGCGTTACAACTGGTATCTCGAGCGGGAAAAGTCGGTACATTTGTCGGAGGGGCAATAAAAGAACAGTATCGACTTGTAACGGTATAAATACAATCGATACCGATTGCTTGTCGATTCTCTCTGCCTACGTCGCGGAGAGTTTCGTCGAGAACGCGTCACGGTGTGTCTCCCGTCCGATGCTGGGCTATACAAGGCTACACGTTTCGCTGATAGGTGGGCAGTGAGTTATTCGCGGGTGTCTTTGCCAGTGGCCGCGAACGAGTAATTCATTACCGGGCTCGCGCGGGTCAGATAACTCCGCGCCGCGTGTCGATATTAATACGGGCATAGATCGATCGGCGCGATTAAGCCTCGCGACTCCGGTACAAGTGAAATTATTAGGATCGGTAGCGGGTTTCGGAAGACGCGGGAGAGAGAAGCCGATACACGCGCGCGCGCGCGCGCGCGGACCCGAATGGATTTATCGATCGGTGCCCGTGGATCCGTGTAAAGTCTCTATAAATTAAAGGCCCCGGCGATATTGATGGACGTCGGCGACGTGATTCGACGCTCGTTCCCTTCGGAATAAATTAAGATCCCGTCGGTGAGTAATGATTACGCGTCGAGTGACGATTTCCGAGCTACACCGCCTGCCGTCTTTATTTTCGAGGATTATCATTTTTCATTCGACGCCCGGCGCTCATGCTCGCGCCGCAGAGATCATCGCGATCCTTTTGTATCGTTTCGCGTGTGTCGGCTCCGCGTGTCTGTTCGTCGAGGCTCGTTCGTCGTTGGTCGGTCTTCGTCGTGGTTGCCCAACAATGAGAATACCGAAAGAAACACGAACGAGCATTTCTCCCCGGGCCGAGAGATAGGTACAACGGAAACACGTGTTACCATAATTCAACGGTTTAGATGTACGCCCGGGCGTCTTATCAAGATTTAATCCCCGAAGAACAAGAAACGCTCGAATCAAACGAATCATTGTATCCGGACGAGTCGTTAAAGGCCTAGTCACCATTAATTTACCACCACCCCACCTCCGTAGGATCTCGCGGCGACGATTCTAACGAGACCAACGGTACGCTTACACGGGCCTCGATACCGCGAGTACGAAGATACGGAGAATAAACTTCCATCATTTTCTCTTTTTCTTTCGTGAAAACTCATTTGCGTTGTCTGACACGAACGGGGAGATAGATTCAGACGTAGTAGGATACATATAGAAAGGTAGATGTAGATCACCCGTACATAAAACACAGGAACACGTTACGAAACTTGAATCTATGTACCCAAGTCCGTATCTTTCCTGATACGATGTTAACGGACCGACACAGGTTAACATCGAGAGATCGTAAGTTGCCGATCACCTGCAAACTGAATTAATGTATTATTGTAAACAATATAGTGGACTGACGTTAGGTAGATTAGGAGGAGATTCTCCAGAGGAGATTAGGTAGAGCATGCAGCGTAGATCCCTCGTCTACGTGCTGATCAGTTTGTAGATCCCCGGCAGTTTACGATCACTGTAAGTAGTCCTAATAATTATGGGGGTGTCGTTTCGTAACGCTGGAACAAAAAATCCGAGAAACCTTGTTTCGATTCTGGTGACACGACGGCAAGTGCCCGCATTGTTCCACGAATCCTAATAACCAGGTGGCCGTGGCTGGTCGTGCGGATCGCTCAATTAAATCAAGAACGTATCGCCCGGATAATCGAGTCGGCCGACGGCCGACGGCCACCGAAACGTGGCAAAGAAACGTAAGCCCGGGACGAGTACGCATAACAGCGAACCGATCCGCAAAATAGGCACGGATGAAGATGATCGGGATACCGATCGGCTGCCAGCTTTTTTCCCTTGGGTTCCCGGCCGGGGGAAAAGATACGCAACGAGGGACACCGGGCCGGCTGCTTCGGTGAAGAAAGAAAGAAAGAGAGAAAGAGAGAGCGAGAGAGACAGCGAGCTATTACGGTCGGTTCCGAAGGCGACCTTAATTAATTAACGAGGCAACGCTCGGAAGGATCGCCGTGGCTCTCGTCGGAGAAACGACGCCGGTTCTTCCGGGCGTATCCACGCTCTCTACGGTGTGCTAATTCGGTTAAATGGTTAATTGCTTAATTTCATTTAATACGCTTCCGATCCGGTTGGCTGCCCGCTTCCTGACCACCCCTCCCCTGCTTAGTCCTGCTCGGTCTTTGTCAAGCCTTTCTTCCGATCGGTCTTCCACTTTCTTGTTCCCTGGTCTTTGAGTCCTCCTACTCCTCGTGTTCCACCTCCTCCCACTTGTTCTGCAGCCCCGACGTCCCATCTCCTCGAGAACGGCTCTACTTACCCGAGGAGGACTCACGGGAGGACGATCGACGAGAACGAGGAGAGAACGTTTCCGTCGTGGTCGTGGCCGTTCCATCCTCGGCGATGGGGTCGATGACCGCTCGCGATGCCGGAGAGCCTCACGAAAGAAAGAAATCGCGAGCATAATTAGCGAATGATTGATCGATGTGTGTCGCCCGAGCTATGCATGCGCATTGCTCCTCCGTTGAATTTTTCTCTGTTCCTCTCCCCCTCTCCCTCTCTCCCTGTTTCTCTCTTCGTCTATGTGTCTTTCTTTTTCTGATCTTCCCCCGGTCCAATCTGGTTTCTCTCTCCTCGTCTCCGAGATCGTTCTCTTGCCCGCTCCTCCCTGTTCTCTTCCTTCGCCGATCTCTCTCCGCTCCTCTCTCTCTCTCTCTCTCTCTCTCTCTCTCTCCTCTCCGCTCGCCGCCATCCCGTTCGGCTCCCGATCTCTTTTTCTTTTGCCTTAATTTAGTGGCCATCCGCGGCGGGCATACGCCCCGACAAGGGCGAGCATGCACACGCGCGTACGTAAGGAGGATCCGTGCGTGCGCGCACGCATATTCGATGGTTTTTGCCCGGTACGCCGATCCACGGCGCCGATCGCGATCGACCGGCCTCGATCTCTGTTTAGTTATTCGGAAATTACGGCCCTCGGACACATTCGCTAACGACCGCGACCGATATTCTTTCTGCCGACTGACATTGTCACGGATTCCTCAAGAGCGACGTCCTGATCACGGTTAATCATATTTGCTTCGTTTAGGGGCCACTAAATATGCCTATTCCACGTTACTTTATAAAAATAACGGAAATGTATCTGTCCAAATTTTTAGCCATTTCTTTTACAATATATGCCCAAATATATAAATTTCGATAATTGTGAACTAAGAGTACTAGATCACGTGATTTTGAGGGGTACTGCGAACCTAGTGTTAAATCTTTGGCTTCGATTCTATGTATATTAGTTATCTCAATTATCACACACATTTTCCAAAGGCCTAAGAATAGAGAAGAACATTTATTCGATACGTGGTTCGCATCCAAAATTGAAATGGCCGTTCGATCGGTATTGATTCGAGAAGAGAGGTTAAGCAGAGACCAATCTACATGTTTCATTCGAGATATTGAAAATAGAAGCTGGCTTCACCTGGCTTCTGTCCAGAAATCAACGTTTCAATGGAAGGAGGAGATTTCAATTTTCTTGATTGCTCGACTGATCAAAAGACAGGATCGTTCGTCCTCGACGGGCAGCTGTGGGAACTGTCGACTCCACCTCGGACAATTCTCCGTCCTTGCATAATTCGGTACTAATTTATTCACCTAATCCTATCTTAGCATCGAGCGTTCCTAACCGACTGCGTTAATCCGACGCAGAGATCATAACTTCATCGACTTCACTGCTGGCTGGCACGCGAGGTAAACGATAATTCGCTGGATGCACGGCATTCGATCTTACCGTTTCTCAATCCATTTCTCGAGATACGAACAGTCGCGAAGAATTGTTAAATCTGTCGCTGGCCGTATTGTTCGGTTAATTAGTTTCCGTGCCGCGGTCCTCACCGTGCTTAGAATGCCGATGAAACGTGCACGCCCAAAGTGGCGGGCATTAAAACGGAAAATGATCGGATTATTGCTAGGCGTAAAAGTTTTACAGGTTGAAAGGGGCATAAATAACGTCGTGACGATAAGCCCGGGCAAAAAACGTTCGTTGCAATCGATACAATGCCGAGGATTCCGAGGGGGACGGCGCGGCGTCTTCGGATCCGCACCCATCGAACGCTTAACGATCTGGTAGCATTAGCGGGCGTCGCCATCTTTTGGACAGACAAGTTTCGGCCCGGCAATAAACCGCGAGTGTTCGCTGCGGAACGGTCGAAGGCGAATCCCTCGGAAGATGACGATCCCCGGTATAAAAGTCAATAAAGATACGGATTACCCGCGCCGAGACCCGTAAACCCGCCACTGCGGTCAGCCCGGATCGCTTCGCTTTACGACTCTGTTTTGAATTTCGCGCGTCCTCCGGCCCCACCAGTAAATACGGAATTTATGCCGCCGACGGAATTGATAATTATACCGTTCGGAATCGTCCGTGAGAGGTGTCCATTAATTTTGACGACGACTCCGGCTAATTGATTGTTGTCCGTCTTACCCTTTTCTCGATCGGCAACCGCGAGTCGATCCGCTCGTACTTACCTGAAACAGAGAGCAAACAAGAGCAAAGATTAGTAAGTATGCGCATACATGCATACGTCTGCTTAATGAAATCCGATAAATCTCGACCGTTTGAAATATGAAGCGTAGCACGCAGGGCGGTCGAGTTATCGCGTATAAAATAGAATACTCGTGCGCTATCTTGAAGTGTCGCTCGTTCTGGTAGCGCGTGTGGTCCGCCAGATATTTCGTGCGTTTAATTAAAACTCGTGCGGTCCGGGGCCCGCACTTAACGTCGCCGTAAAGAACGATCTTCACGGTTGCGGGTGGACAAGTCCCGGATATCCTAACATAATACGAATTATTTCAATCGTAAATTCGCTGTTACGATCACCTCTCGTCAGGCTCGCTCTTGCAAATCGCTGCGGGACAGAACGGGGCGAACATTGTGACACGGGCGGAACAAGACTACTCATTGATTCGTTAATCGAGGTTGAAAACGATCTACGGTCTTCGTAAATTGATTCCTCTTATGCAAAACGTAAGACGGGCTGGACAACAGACGGGACAGAAGCAACAATGTGCAAATTGGGCAAAGTTCACGGAGATTAATTCACGACGATTCGTCATTTGGAGTCTCTGATTATTTTCTTTTCAACTCTTATGTTATCACACTCAAAGATTTTTACGATGTTCAAGAACGGCGTACTTTGTAGCTTCAGTGAATACGTTTATTTAACACTAAACCTATCACGGTCAAAAAAACCCGTTTTCTATTTCACAACTATTGAAATTAAGTGAATTTAAGTGTAAATTCAATGGTTCCCCTTCTATAAGACGTTTCATTTTTATATGGTCTGTGCATAGTAGGTTTAGCTAATTTAGCAAATTGCTGTACAACAAAATTTGTTGCTTGTAAATAGGAACATTCAAAGAATTCTATGAAGAGATACGTACTACATTTAAGGGAGTATGTGCTCTAGTACCGATGTAAGGGTTAGCTCAGTGAATTAAAAAGTAGGAGATTAAACGAGAAGACATTGAAGTGACAATGTGATGCTAAATAACCAAAATCGTTGGTGTTAATGGTCTTAATGTGACGTATCAGTGTCCCATCGGGGTGTAAAAGTCTCTCACACTTTTACGCCTGCGATAAAACACCAAGACGTCGCAACAAGATGTTTTAAGGAAACGTTTTAATTTTTATGTTACAGGACGGAATACCATAAAAACCTGGCAACCTACCGTCAGTTTACGGTATCTCGAAAGCGAGAGACAGAGAGAGGGAGAGAGAAAGAGAGAGAGAGAGCCGAGTGGTCGAGGACACGACAGCGAAAAGGGAGGAGCAGGAGGAGGAGGAGGGCAGAAACAAGGGGGTGGCACGGCAGCAAAAGAGAATGCAGTAAGTAAGCATGCCTTCGCCTCAAGATCAAAGATCAATGCCCACTCGAGTCGATTTGAAACGCGAGCGCATTGCATAGTCGCGCAAACATTATTATACCCCTGTCGACTTTATATACAGTGCCTGGCCGGTACACGCACTCTCCCTCTCCGTTCGCCGCGGTTGGCGGATTCTTTTCTCTGCTCGTCTCTCTCGGCCGTGTTCTTCCTTCCTTCCTGCCCTCTTCCTTTTCCCATTTTTCGTCTCTTTTCCCCGGGAATGGTCCGGCGATCGAGCCGTTTCCTTCTGGCGAACAGAGGATCGCGCGGACACACGGCCGATGCTGGTCCGACGGGGCGCGAGGGGTCGAGGGAATGCGAAAAGGGAGTAGGATGGATAGCGCAACGTGGTCCCGGTGCAACTGTATGTTAATCGAATGCGCATCCGAATACGGAATAAGGATGGAAGCCATCCAGTTTGATACACCATTCTGCCTACGCCCCTTCCCTTCCCCCGTTCGTCATCCACCTCTTCCTCGTCATCTCGTCGTCTCCTCCGCTCGTTCCCCGGTCGTCGCGTCGTCCTCGTCCTCGTCCTCGTCCACGTCCTCATGGTCGCTGTTCCTCGTCGTCGTCCTACCAGCCAACAAGGGAACTCGCCGCTCCTCCGTCGACACTGCATGAGAATCGAAAATAATTCTCCCCGCTTTTTCTCTTCGCTCCGTCTAATCGTTTTCTCTTTGCTCCCACTCTCTTTCCCTCTGTTTCTCTCCTTTTCTCGCAGCCTGCGTATATCGGCTTCGTGTACGTCATACCCAGTAATCCATTACGGAATTTCGTATGCATATACGATATCGTATATGTTTATGCGTGCGTTCGCAAACACGCCGCAGAATTAATGCGACATACCGCGCGACGTGCCGCGTACCTAGGATAATCGCGGGCCCGTGCTTGCACCGCCGCGAAAATGTCGCATAGTAACCATCGCTGTGCCGCGACACTGATTTAGCCCCGCCGAAGAACGGACATGCTAGTTTACGCATTCGTCTGAGACCCGAGAGCCTACACGACCCTCGAGGAACACTATTCCAGCCCTAACTCCCAATGGATTCGGTCAATGATCGCATGGACGGCTGTGTCCTTCGCTCTGGAAACACTCACATTTCCGGCTGAACGAGTTATTCGTTATATGGCCATTTATTCTGGGAACTAGAGAATTTAGAAATTATACAGGATCTGCTAAAACAATGCCACATTTTAGCATTTGACGTTTGTGCACCGTACTGTGCCGAACGTCCCCAAAATTGGCCGGGCCATTAAGTATCGATATTATATTGAAAATGTGAACAGCGTACTGGGAAAGCCGCGTCCACAGGTTGGAAGCGCAGGAAGCCGTTTGAATTTTTGCGTCCACGGGTATGACAGTGCCTGGAGTTGTTCGGTCGCGGTCGGTTCTTAAACGAGCCGATTCGAAATAACAAATGCGGGGGTCCCGGGCAAGTGTACAGGCCTCCCTCGATTTATTAAAATCACCGTCGACCCCTCGATCGGGCACAGTCTTCCGGAATGGCATCGGCGCAAGTGCATCGGTACACGAGAGCGTGCATAGTCGCCGATCCGTCTGCTCGGTGACGTTTCCCTGTTGGTCCCCGTTCCTCGGCGCGGAGCACGCTCCGGCGGCCGTCACTATGGACCGTTTCGCTCGTCCTGACGTGGAAAACGAGGCGATATAAAGCACCGGGTTGGCGGGTACGTCTGTGAGATGCGCCTCAGGTGGTCCGTCGATGGTTCGCGTCGCCGATCGTTGAACCCCGGTTGGTGACGAGCGTCCGCAATAAATTGGAATACGCCACGCGATTCCGCAGCTCTTTTTCTCCGTGCGGACTCTCCGCGGGACCGATGGATCAGGGAAAGGAGTAGAGGGTGTTCTCCAGTCACCTGTCAACGACGGAGATAAACCTCGAAGGGAACGAGTCGGAAAGGAGCTCTCGCTCGTCCTTGGTGGCTCGGTCTAGTTGGCCTCCTCCACCTCCTCCTTCACCTCTCGGGACGATCTCCTTTCCACGCGGTGGATCTCTCGCGAGCGATCTCTCCTCTTCGGCTACCTTCCAGTTAGGTCGTCATGAAGCCGCGGGGCGGCGGCATGGGACTAGCCGGCGAATTACCGAGCAGCTCGGAACCAACCAGGACCGTTCGATAACGTGAGGCGGATTGAAAGCAGCCTGTGGGAGTCGTTAGAAGTACGTCGTGTAAGGATGAAGTACATGTCGGGTAAACGTGCCCGTCGCGATTTCCTGATGCCGGCGTCGGCCTAGTGTTTCTTTCCTTATTTGTTGCCCGTTGCCGATGCCTGCTCTCCGATAAATCCGAGACCCTTTTTATCGTGCCGCGAGCCCCGGCCGTGCAAACTATCGCATGGAAAACTGAAATTCCGCGCCTCTCGATGGACTTCCCTTGAGGGGTCCCGTGAGATGTAATAAAGGGAGTGAATTATTGCTACGACCTTCTGCTTGCGATTACAAGGTTTTTCTCAAAGCCAAGAGCGCCAAGAAGACCGTGGGACACGGTTTCCAAATATAGTCGGGGCGGACAAGTGAATTCCCTCGAAAAGAGATAAGACGCCGATCCAGCATCGGGGGGAGTAAAGTCAAGTGTTATGCATCAGCATGATAAAGTAGCGCCAGAAACCCGCGGTGCTCCATCGAGTGGCTGGAAACCAGGGCACAGGGTGGCTCGATTAAGCTCGCACGCGGTTGCCGAGACGGAGGAAGAAAACCCGCGGACGGAAGAGGACGAGCACGCGGGTTGTTGCAAGGTGCAGCGACACGTTGCAGCGCAGAGCGCGCCTAGCCTAACCGGGCCGAGCCGCGTCAGGGACGGCGAAGGAACACAGAAAAGAACGAAGAGTGCTCCTCCGTTTCTTCGCCTTGGCAACCGGGGGTGTAGGGTGCAGTTGCAGCAGGAAGGCACTTAGAAAAAAAAATCTAGACCACCCAGCGACCCTTTTCCCGGCTACGCGAAGGGTCGCACACGCGCACGTACGCGTGCACACGCAGCCTTCCGCAGTTAGGTGCTTCACGGCGCGTCGGTATTGCTAGCAACCCCCCGTCGGCCAGCCAGTCTCATAACAGAGAGAAGGCTAGAGAAGTAGATGAGCCGGGGGTGCGCGCGGATCGCGGGGGTGTCGGAGAGCGTCGTCGCGCAGTAGGACGACAAAGAGAGGGGTAAGTCGGCCTGGGTTGGCTGCTCCGGGTTATACGTGCCCGTGTGTGTGCCTCCTCCTAGATACACGGTATAGATTGCGCGATATACCGCGCGGAAGGGATTATTCTTAGGGTAGGGTAGGGTTTTTGCGCGAGTGTAAAAGTGCGAAAAGGGACATGAAGGAGGAGGGTCGCTAGGACGAGAGGGAGTCTAGGGCAGGAGAGGAACGCGACGGCCTCGGAGAGAGGGAGGGAGAGAGGAGTTTGCACCGGTGGGAGATGGAGGTACACACATGTCAAGGGTGGAGAAGCAAAAGGGGAGACGCGCCGGGCGAACGGGGGCTGTGCGCTGCCTTTGGATAGGGCGAGAAAGAGGAGCGCAGCGCGCGCGACGCGTGTGGGGACAGGGGTGGAAAAAAGTGAACGGCGGAGGAGGATAGTTTGAAGCCTGAGCCTGTGCTTGGAACGGGGACGGACCAACAACCGGGGTGAAAAACAGAGATGGAACACACTCGCGCGCACACACACGCAGGCCGGGGGAGGGAACTGTGGCGTGACGCGGAGGAAAAGGGGTTGATGAGGATGAAACAGGGTTCTGGTTGCATGCGAAGATGCATAGACGATGCGCGCGAGCACTCGCCAGGGCGGTGCACCCTGAAGGTGCATTGATCCCACGGTGGCTGTGCGTAGGGTGCCCTACCTTCTCTACCCCGCTTTTTCCCTTCGTCCCTTTGGCCTGCGCCTCTCTCGTTTCTCCAGCTTCTCACCCTCCGTGTGCCTCGCCTACCACCCTCTCTCGACGGTGCGTACGTACTTACGTATATGTCCCCGCGTGCACTTATATGCGTACGCAGGCAGGCGGGCAGGCAGGCAGGCAGGCAGGTATAACACCCTTCGCTATCGACATAGGGGTTGCGAGAAAAAGTAGGATTTCCATCGTGAGGACGATGACGATGACGACGACTACGACGACGATAGAGACGGCGGCGGCGGTAGCGGAGGAAGAAAGGAAGTGTAAGAGGTCGATGACGTTAGTCGACGTTTCGCTCGACGCGTGTACGCCGTGTACGCGTATGTCCCGCGTGTACGCGCGCGTGTTAGTCTGACGATAAAAGGGGGCGGCGCGGGCGGGGGGAATGATAAAAAAGCCGAACGAGAAAGAGAGCGTGACGAAGGGAATGCAGAAACGCGTAAAGTGCGTGGCTCGTTGCGTACGATGAGAGGAGAACTCATTAAAATAAACATACGCCGTGCACGCACACTCGTGTACGCTTATGCGCGAGACGCAAGTCACCGTAATGCGAGGACATTAGGAACCGGAGCGGTACCCTGTCGCAGCTTCCGTCCCCCTGCACTTTGTCGGTCGCTGTCGCTCCTCTACTCTCCTCTGTCTCTCTCTCTCTCTCTCTTTCGCTTTTTACCAGGAAGCGGAGGCCACGGTATCGGACAACTGTTATTTCGTACGGTCTATGGATTAGTAATTACGCGGTCTAATTAATCGTGACAGGGGCAAACCAGATCGTATCGAGGGCAGATACCTCGCGACGATTTTACGGAGACAGTTCCCATCTCGTTTGCGGCTAATTACGCTTCGAACGGGAGCAACTCGATGTAAATGCCGCCGAATCATATCGTTGCCATCCCGATCATGGTTAATTATTTCGCATTATCAATCAGCCGGTCGTCTATGAACTGCAACGTAATATACCACGAAATTTCATGTTACCGGGTCGAGTTTCATGCGAGAGCTAAATGTTTTACGCCTTCCGTGGCTCGTCTGCACAATGGAAACAATAGAGTTAGTAATTACATTCGAGCCGATTCGAATCGAAAAACGGTATCGCTATCCCGTCTTTTCATTGGTTTCATTCGGAACGTGGATTGTAACCGACATCAACGCATTAATAGATTGCGAAATTCATGCATTTATGACTAACACGAGTACCATTTAAAACAGAAGGAAAGTCAAAATAATTACAGGATACGAATGTACTATTTTCAACTTGTTAAAATTATTAATGAAATAATGGAATGAGTGCCTGACTCCCGTCTACTGCAATTAAGGTAGACAACTTTATCACCTTAAATTCTGTCAGGCCAATTCTGTCCTGCATTAAAATAGAATTTAAACATCTTCTTTCAGGAAATAACCCCGAAAGAAATAAATGGACTAGATTCTTCGAAATGACTGTTGAATAATTTTCTTTTTCTCAAGTACGACTCGTAAACGTTTAAAATCTTCGTTAACGAAGAAAACAACGGCCGGCCTGGTTCGCGACGCGAGATGTCTATCGTTGAACCGTGTTGGAACAATAATGACATAACCCTACGGCGAGCCGAGGCGCTGCGAATCAGAGGAGCTTATTACCGCTAGACGCTGACATCGACGCAATCTTTTAATCAGTCACCCGTGTGATTAACAGCAATTCCTCGAGTGGCCAGCTAGTCGGAAAATTCAAGCCGAGACCGGCAGCTGTTCGCCGCGCTGCCGTTCGCGTTCGGGGGAATCTGGTCAAGTGGATGCTTGAAAATTATATTTTTAGAGCGGAATTATGGAAACGGTGACAGCGACACGAGGATGGAAATCTTACGTCGCTCACGAAACTCCGTTGCGTACAGACTGAAAGCTGCGAACTTTCACGCATCTCACGCTGCGATAACCGTTTTCATTTTTAACAGAAACTTCCCCCCTTTCTATGGCAACTCTACTAATTGCACTCTCTTGGCGCACCACTTGCACATTCAGAAAATTTCTACACGAGAAGATTAATTTCCACGCGTCTCAAGAAAAAAAATTCTGTTTTCCTTTCGCTGCTCCTTACGCTAGACGCTGCGAAGTTTCCTAGAATATATGATAAATGAATAATCGAGCGATGAATAATTTCTTAGAAACCATCGAACAACTAGAAGACAAGAACAACGACAACAACAACGAGAAAACAGCTGCACTCGAGCGATCAAAAAATGCTGCATATCTATTGTGGGAGGGCTAGACGAAGCCTGGCAATTACAAGGAATTATCGAAGTGTACGAAACGAATGATCATTTGTTTGCTCGCATCCTGAATGGTATGATCGACTGGTATAGCCGGCAACCGCATTCCAGCATCGATATAGACATTCATTTCGCGACTAAGCTGGCGGCACTTGTGCCCCCAAGATAAGGAAATGAAGAGCCGATAATTAAAGCACACCGTCTACGCCCTCTCTTGAGCTAGCGAGGATAAGCTAGAGTTCACGAGCTGGTGTGCACGCCGCTCTGGTCTGTGTTCGTAAGTGCGTGCTGGTGTGCGTCGGTTCCTGTTGTACGAAGTACAGTGGCCATGTGGCTGGATCAACCCTGGTGGTCCACTGCATTTAGAACAGTACGAGTGGACCCGCTTCTGGACCTGCCACACAAAGCGTATATCACGATAACGAGCCTGGGAATCGTAAGCGCCAGATAGGATCCTTGATTTCCGGTTCACCATGATGCCGTTATCCCGATCGACCGGGTATTCCATCGTCGCAAGTTTTCCGAAAAATCTACGCCAAACGCAAAGACCTCTCGGCATCCTCTGTCCGTCCATCCGAGTGAGAATCTGCATCGCTTAATTTAGCTTTCCTTTTATTCGTAATTAGTAGTTCTCTCTGCTCTGCTATACCATTATCACGCCATACAGCATTATTATTTAATAGAGTTAGAAAGAGAGAGTTTAGATGTCATTAGGATCAATTAGTTCGTTTCTTAATTGTTTATATGCGCAAGAGGCGCGAGAGCAAGACTTCCGTTCTCGCTCCCGAGTGTATTACCATTTTTCATCTTGTCAGCGGACGGGTAATTAGCTCAAATAGGATTCGGTAATTACGCGGCTCTGTTAATGTCGTTCAAGATGCACCGAGCGGGTATGCGCACCAACGCCTATTTAGAATACTTATTGTATTCCGGTTTGACAACCATGGAAGAGCAAACATCGTTATTTCCGGCTCGTCGAGTCACTCGTCGCGTTAATTAATGGGAATTAAATACTCCATTAACGAGACGAGCTCTGTCCGCGGCCCGGCGTCGAACAGCAACAATTCCATCGAAATCGCATTCACCCGTCTGCTGGACCCTGCACGCGTACACACTTATTTCCATAGAGATGCATATGAATATTCCAACGGCGCGCCACGGCCACGCCAAAGAACCACTTTCCGCGTTGCCACCTGCACTTTCACTTCGCTCCTCGTAATTTATGTCTAAATGAGTCGCGGTTATGAATTCCGCGAGCGCCGCATGCATCAACATAATGCGTGCTCGTAGGTGGCACGCCACGCGGAACGGAGGCGGAATTCGTGAAATATGCCTCGGGGATTGTTGCGCCAAATTCTGACGGTCTCGCAGATCCTAAGCCCGATCGTAACGTTCGTGTCGCAGATTTCCAACGTGTTACGTCGTCCCCCTAATTATCATCCTTATCAGATATTTTCACATGCGTTCTCGTTTGAGACACCAGGGAAATTTATTGCGCTGATGTTTCTTGCAATCTATCTTAACTGTACTCTATAATTGCGAGATTTACTCATTTATCACAAACATGGGTATATGCAATTTCAAACAGAACGATTATTTTCAGCTCCTTGGAGCGATTAAAAAAAAGAATGGCAATTGATACAATTTTTATTTTGCAGACAGATCTATTTATAATACTCCTGGCTAGCATTAATCCTCAACTACGAGTAATCTATTGGAACAAGTTGGTAGATGGCGGGAAAAATGACGCTTCTTGACCTCAAAGACTGTGTTCAATAAATTGCAAAGACCCCAAAAAGACTATCATCCGTGACCGTAATCTGCGTCCGATTCCCCACGGTGCTTTACAAAGTGTCTACGCCCGCTCGCCTATCTTCCGTTAATAGGAAATCGCATCGTTATCAGCAGTATCGGTTACAGAGTCCTCTTGAACTCGGCGTTCACACTCGGCCAGACCAGAATCCGAGGAACGCGTTCCGTTTCCGCGTTCGCGATCCCGTCCTCGATCTTTCTGTGCTCGAGAGGAGAGAGGGGAGAGGGGAGAGGAGAGGCGAGGGGAGCAAGAGAGAGACGAATAATTATATCCACCCTGGCGGGCTGTCCCGCCATTTTAATTAATATTAATTGAACGCCGCTTTGAACCGGTCGGCCGGGACCGATGTCGCGGCGCGGAGCTGAGCGGTGCGGAGCGGCGTCGCACGCATGCACGCGTAATTACGCGAACGCTGTGCGAATGAGACGCGTACATACGAGCGGTATGGGGCGCCCCGCGCTCGCCCGCCGGATTCCTTTCAATCTTAGACGTTTAAGCGTGCGCTCGCGCGTAATTACGCGCAATTTCGTTCGATTGAAAGTTCCGCAGCCCCCAGCGGCCGGCCTGCTTCGGCCGTTTTCGGGCCGAATGACTATCAAAGAGCCCGCCGCAAGCTCCCCTCTCCTCCCCGCGACCACGACCGAACCTTATTCCGAATGTTATGCGAGGAGGAATCCCGATTCTCCCCTCGATTCTATCTTTTCTGCGCGTCACGTGTCGCTGGTTACCCGCTTGCGTGGAAAACGGACGGTCGAAACTGCGAAAAAGCAAAAACCGACCCGCTCTCTCGCGTGCCTCGCGAATTTACATTCCTCGCGTAATCGGCGCCACGGACCCGCCTCGACACGCCGCGCACTCCGTCCGAGAGTGTTTCCTACGTCCGCAAACTCGGGCCAGTTTACGGGCTCGCTCGACCCGCGAATTTATCGCGCGTTTTCGGTGAAATGTTGCGACGCCACGGCCCAACGTAATTGCCGCGCGATACCGTCACCTGTATGACCGAAGAAAGTAACGCGATCCGTGTACACCGCGAAGATTGCCTTAATGTTGCGCTGACATGAATTTACGCGTGAGAACGCGTCATCGGGCTGAATTTTTTTCGTGCACACTATTTGGTGAGCAACGTTGCACTTCTGACAGTCTGATAGCGAGATTGTGGGAAAAATTCTTGCAGTCGTGCGCGGAATTTTTTCTGGTGAAAAACGTACAGGTACGCAATAGTACCTGATAGTATACTTACTAGGTACTCCTGGAGATCCTGTAATCTCGTAAAGAGAACAGTGTAGATCGTGCTAGTACTACCAATAATTAATAAAAGTCCGATATGGAAAATACGACGCCACATAAATATAATATATGAAAGGGTTCGACCGGAAGTTGTGTAGAAGTGCTAGAGGGTTGCTCCGCGGAAGTTGAAATGATAACCATCGGTTTTCACTGAATCGTCTTCGAGGCTTATGACCGCGTTTCCCTTCGTGGGTTCGTAGGTTTCGTTGCCAGCTAACTAGAAGCGGCTTCACGTACGGCTGGAGTCGCGACGTGATCCGTAGGAGAGGAACGAAGAGGAGCGGAGCGGAGCGTTCGAGCAGAACAGGTTCGTCGTTTCCTGCGAGGTTGACGCCACGTGTGTACCGGTCCGTCATAGCCGCGCGTGGGTATGATACACCTAAAGCATGTTGACGCATCGAATTATTCAAATCAGATAGCCATCCGATGGAAATGGGACGGGGCTGGAGAGGGGGCGAAGAGGAGACCCGGTGGGACGGTGGACAGAAACCGAGGAGCGATCGAAGAAAGTGACACGACCTGAAACCAACGAGATTAATCGAGAAAGAAAAATAGAAGGAAAAAGATCGCTACCGATCGGAGGAAATGAGCAGATCGGCAGATTGCGCCGACGAATTGCGGAGACGTCGACAGAAATGAACAGATTTCTTAAATAGATAACACACGCTAATGATAACTCGGTCAAAGTACAAATGTCCGACTGCTGAGCAAACTAAACTGATACAACAAATGTAGAAGTAATGTAAATGTAAAAATGATAGGGAGTTCATGAATCACACAAAATTGACATCGAACTTCAGAGAACTTCGAATTAAAAAGCTTAAGAAATAGGATGAACAAAAATATAGCAAAACAGATGGTGAAGATGTTAATCTAGAAGCACCGGGTGGAACTGGAGTTCCAGTGAAAATGTTAAAAAGGGTAAAAAGTAGGAAAAATTCAGAAAAAATGGTGAAGACGATGGCCAGGATAAAGGCGACGTTCGGTCGCGATGTCAACCGAGAAGCACCGAGAGGACGGTTTAATCTAATCCAAACATTAGGGGCTACAAATCGTTAATTGTCACGCGAGGAATGCCGGCCCCTAGGTGAGACGCGTTTGTAATTAGGCGGCTTCAAACGATATCGATCGTGCCACGTCGTCGGTTCGATGCGCACCCTCCTGCTGCTGTGTATACCACGGTCTCGACGAGTCTCGAGCATCACGACGTGTCGACGGTAATGATCCACGAGCGATCGATCGAACCGATCCGATGTCACGCGGAAATGCTTCTTGGGATTCCTTTGTGTGAATCACGGTCGCAAGGATGTCGTAGTTTACTATCTCTACCCGTGACAGCAAATTGGGGCCCGGGGTCAACCGGTGGGCAAGATAATTAAGTAAATGGCGCGTTACACCGTGACGGGTTCTCGCAAAAATTTACCTTACCGATGAAACGACAAGTTGAACAAGCATCGGAGACTAATTGTCCTGAACACTACATTAGATTTAACGATAAACGATCAATGATGTTTCGAATCTTTGCGAATTTTACAAGCTACAAATGCTTGAAGATCTTTAGTCTACTCGTGTAAGGGGAATAATAAAATACTGTTAATAACAATATTCAGCAGGTTTCTGGCGCGTGTGGAAGGCTTGCGGGTGTCCAGGTCGTCGACAGGCAGGAACGTTCCTCGTCCCCGGGAGCGGGCGCAAGAGAGGGCCGGTGTCGCGGCACAAAGGCGAGGCTTCTCGCGTACCCGCGGGAGTGAAAATTAAAAATCATTAATTTCCCTAATGGATGCGAGAAATGACTGCAGCCTCTCTTCTTTCAGAGTCTGCCACGCATGCACGACGAGAGTGGCGAGTGCGTCGCTGCTCGGCGCGGCGTCTGCGTGCTTACCTGCGTGGAAACGGCCGAGTGCCGCGCGAAAACGCGCGCGTGTGGCATGGTAACCGCAGTGGCAGAGGGAGAGAAAAAGGAGTGAACAGGAAGAAGAGCCGGGAGGCAGAAAAGACGAGTGAGAAAGGGAATGTAACGGAGAAAATGAAGAACGCCGCGGAGAAACGGAGGAGGAAAGGACACCGGGGGATGAAAGGTAGCGGCAGGATCTCGAGAGGAACGAAGACAGAGGGTGCGAAGAGAAGGGGCAGTGATGGAAACAGAGGGTAGAAGAAACGGAAGAACTCCGCGAGTGGTAAAGGAGCGGCGGACTCGTAGGAAGCAGGAATAAAGAGGGAAAGAGCGCGTCACAATGCGCCGAGTAATCCTGTCGCGTCGTTAACCAACGCGCGGCTGCTAATAAGTCATTAGGGGATGGCTGTCGTCGAGCTGCGTGCACGTACTTTCTAGCTGGGCTGCGAGATACGAGTTACGAGCAATATGGACTCGCAGATGTATACGTGTGTACGCGTGCTCCTAGTACCCCCCAATGTGGTAGGGGTGCGTGTCTTGTTAGCGACACCCCTGGCGTTGGACGAGAGCCTCTTTCATCCGCTGCCCCCCTCCTAACCTCCCCTCTTATCCTCATTCTATCTGCCCCTACCCTCGGTTTTATTCTAAAACCCTGTTCTTGCCCTCCAACCCCCTCGCTCTTTCTCTTTTACTCTAACGATCTCAATCTTTCTTTCGCCGTCTCTCGCGCTGGTTTTTTCTCGACGCGCACAACTATGCATTTTCGAACGCGTGGTATCCGGGATTGGCGCAACAATGGTTAGGTGTGTGCGTGCACAGGATCGAGGGCAAGCCGAGAGTACGCACGCATGGACGAGCAACCCCCATGGGGGAGAGGACGAGGACGCCGCTCCGCTCCGCGCCGCGCGATTTCTACCGTCGTCGTGCTCAGACACGGTCGCGCCGTATGTCGCCTCGTTATACACGGTGGAACGAGTGACACCGCTCGCGAAACCCGCCGTATTTCTAGTACGGTAGGTTAGTTAAGCTCTCTTTCAAGCCAGCTCGCGCGCCACTTACCTCGCGCCGTATGCGCGCACGCACGCACACCGCGGAACATAAATAATCGCGGGTTTTAACCGGGCCCCGAGAACCCACGGCGAACACCAGGCCCCTATGCGATATTGTCGCATAACGTTGTCGGGAGGTCCTTACACCACGGTTACGCAACGAAACGTCTACGCTCTGTCCCCGGACTGTCTCGCGATTGTCCGTTTTGCTATGCCGCGTCAGGCCGCGTTCCTCGCGTGGCGAATGCGAGCCGGTTAGGCTCCCGACACCCCTTGGCTTACGCCTCTTCGGGTGACAAGGTCTATCGACTGCCAACGCGCGGCCAAGAGATATGGCGTTTCGGCGAGCTGCCTGTCGTCGACGTTGTCCCCGAGGAAACTTGCCTCCCAGATCCATTACAGTTACTTTAGAATCTATGTATGTATGTACATAGCGGACAAACCTAATCCTTCCGTGAAACATACTTTTCCGAGCGATTCTATGCCTCTTCGGTCTTGCGCCAGCGCTAACAATGAGCCGACTGTCTGCGATGGTTATTTACCTGCTGGAATTGCTAAAGATCAAGTAGACTGCTTCCGAAGCAAAACCTGAATGTGTTCGGTGACTGGAGCAAGACCAAAGGAGTCAGTTTCAACAGACTGTCTAATGATGAATTTATGCCAGAAAGGACTTCGATCATCCTCCTTTGAGTAATAATTCTAAGAGAATGTTGTCTTCGATCCTGTTCGAGACAACTGCCTCATTAAATCGTTACCGCTTCTGAAGAATTGACCGACAAAGTTTAACACTAAACCTACCACCGCCGGTCAAAATGACCCTTCTAGATTTTCTATTTTACAATTACTGAAATGGTAAAGATGCTTTCGTGGGAAACGATTAAGTAAATTTTATAAGACAACGTATTAGTCACTTTTAAGTGTCGGTAACATTGTTTACCTTCGCAGCAAAGTCAAAGCCGTATTAAACGCCAAAGCTTTAACGCACCGAAAAAGAATATTCTTAACGTACGAGTTGTTTGCGTTGCTTGGTCGATCCCGCGTATATTCGCAAAGATCGTCGCAAAATCGCAAGCACGGAGCACCTAGAAAAAGCGTGTCGTCGATCAAGCTTCTCTTCGGTAGGGAAGACTTTGACACGGTGAAGATTTTTCGAGGGGAATCCGTCAAAGGAGGAAAACGAAAAGCGTTGGTATCCCCGGCTACACGGAGTTATGGCAGCGTCGTGTAGCCTGTGCTTGTAACGGTAAGCTTGTCGGAGGTGGATGAGAGAAGCGGCGGAGGATGAAGAGGAGGAGCAGAGGCTGGCTTTGACTCGAAGTGGACCTGCTTGGCTAGTACAGGTATTTACTAGGTGCCTGTGCCGCCTGCCCCTACCATCGTGTCTGTACCTATGCCCTCGAACAGCGGTCGCATAGTTCAGGAATTCTTTCTCGCGATGCTGATGGACGCCGCTTGGTATCGTGGCCCGCAGAGGTCGCCACCTCCTTCGCGGGACACGCCGAAGCAGGCTTCTTCTTCTTCCTCGTCGAAAAACCACGGCGGACGTGCATTAATCAAACCCGGTTGGAAAACTGATACGTGTTAGCATCGGATTTGCATCTCAATGACGCCGGCGCGTCGCGGCGATCATAGAAAACGGCGTGTCGCAGGTGTCTCCGGTAATATTGACAAATGACGCTCGGCCGAATAGCCAATATCTCTGCGTTTATGCCCCGGAGCCCTTTTGTCCTTTTGTCATCCTTTCCCTGATGAACAAACCACCGCTGGACCTTATCGAACGACCGCAAAGGTCGACCGATCGACGCAACCTCCAGTCGCGATTACGATCTTACGAATCGCGGCCGATTTTTAAGAGAACAGAGTTATGGCATGACCGGGCCGTTGCTACCGATTCGAGGCCGTAAACATCGGGAACGCATTCGTTAACGAATAACAGTCCGCGCGTTCGCGTCCGAGGTGTCGTTACTCGGTGAAGTACTTCTAAATCATCCGCGCGTATTCACGTTTATCCGCATTAATGGCCGCGAAGACGGCTCTCGGAAACGCGATCATAACGAACAGCTCTCCACCGTTTCTATTTGCCGGTCAGATGATAAATCGTACGCATTAACGACTCCCGGTCCACCTGTACACGCTGCTCTCTCCTTCGAGAAACGGCACCGTTCGTCAGTCAGGTTTGAAAAATCATTCGAAATTTCCGTACACTTCCGAAATTCAAAACAGCATTCCGAGGAGCATGGTCTCGAGGGCCGGCATGATTCACGAGCTGGTCTTCTGCTACGAATAAATCACCTCGCGAGGATCTATGGGCGCAAAAACAACGCCGAATAAATCCTCGTCCGCGGAAGAATCGTTCCGCGCACAATAAACCGGGGAATCTGGTGATTTCATGTCGGGGGGGGGGCGAAGATTCGCGATTATTGTCCGCGTCAGCGACACTAAGGGGACACGCTGACGCGTTCGGTATCGGCCCCATAAAAATGAAAACACCGTAAAACCGCGGGGGAGAGGCCTGTAGGTATCGTATCGGCTCGTATAAGAAAGTTCTACCGATATCGTCGATACGTGTTTGCGCCTCTCCTTTGTGCCGACACGGAAAAATCGTCGGGCCGGCTGATCGACTACCGTCGTTAAACTGCAAACTTGTAAGCGGAATCGCGTCTACTCGCACGCGTTCATCCGGCAGTTACGGTCGAGTTATCGTCCGTTCGTGCGAGCCGAGTGAAAGTATGCTCGGTCGTTTTACTCGTCTCGTCGTTATGCCTAGCACCGCAGGACGAAAGGGAATGGAGCAGAGGGAGAGAGAGAGACACGCCACGGGAAAGTTCAGAGCGACGATACTCGTGCCTGGTATCCCCGGAGAAGAAAGAACGGGCGCAGGAGACCCGTGGATCACATGCCCGCTCGCCCGCTCGCTTTCGAGAGGCTTTATCGAACAACCGAACCGCAGAATCGCGGCGACGCTCACCTAATCTGGCCTCGAAATTGTCTTCGCGCCGCTTAAAAGTCAACCGGCGTCGTGACTGCCCCCCTGGCTTCGCAGGAACGTCGCGCCGCGTTAATTGCGAGCCTACGATCGCATACTTGCACGCCTCAGATTTTTCACTCGCACGATCTCCCAGGGAATATCAAATCACCCTGCTAATCCCTCGACTGGTAAACAAGCTACGGGCACAAATTATTCTTTGGGAAATACTTCGAACGATAAATAAACCAGCGGAGAATTAATAAAGTAGATAGGATCGTTCGGAAAGTGCCTATACGCTTCTCTGTAATTTATTTGGGTAATTTATTCCGAGAAGCTATCATCGAATGTAAAAGCTATTGTTCTAGCTGTTTAATCCGTTGAACTTTTAAACGCTTACCGAGCCCTACAGACGTGATTTGTAACGACTAATGGCGGTACTTACGGTACTCTTATGCAGGCTTGCGCTCAAAGAGTAAAACAAGAAGTTTACGATGTTAAAAAGTCTCCTTTTATGTCGTTAACGGAACAGTATTAATTGCAAGCGTGTAAAAGCAGCGGCGTAATTACTGGACAGTGCGTGTTTATGCAAATTCGAGTTTTACACTCCCGTCCATAAATCAACGGACACTTATTTATTTTCGGCAAATTGGTAATTAGGACAAGAATATTTCATTTTTTTCGTTGCAGCTATTATACGATAATATTCGAATGCAAAATTAAATGTTGGAGAAAAGAGATTGAGAATTGTGGGATGAGTTAGCTAGAATAATAGAAGGCAAATTCGAAAACAATTATCCCACTAAAATCTAAAAAATTAATCGACCGAAGGTTAATGAAAAGAAAATATGAGATATTTTGGTCATTGACATACAATTTGATATACATGTTCTCGTCATTAGAAAATATTAATTACCCTTTTTATTTCATAATGAAGGTCCTTTAATAACGAAGTATCGTCTGTGCATCCAAATTTTAATAAGTTTCCTGGTGACTGATGAACGGGATTTTGCATACTAATTAATAAAAAAGAAAATAAGTGGAGATTCCCCTCGCACTACATATAATGTGCATTCCAACAACAGTGTCATCGTTGATTCCGATGTTACTGTTTTATTTCACCGTGTTTCGCGGACGACCTACCACCGTAAACGTTAAAACATCGATTATTATTCATAATCAACCACTTTTGCGACAAAGTGTCAGAAAAATGAAGTATCGCCATTAGAGCCGAAAGAACTGCGAATCGTCGTAAATCGAATGAGAGCTCGGGGAAACGGTAAATTTACAATCGAGGTAATGGTAAAGCCGTACTACGGCGTGTCACTGGATAATTTACGGCGGTATAAATTTCTTTTATTGATTTGCTCGCGGTGTTTTTGCATCCAGTTTCTGCATTCTTCGCTGCAAATGCTTCTCGGGACTTATGTATCAATGTGTCGACCTAGTTGGTGCAACAAGAGAGCCGTTCTAAGGAACGTTACATTGCATGCGCACCGACGCTGCACTTGTTATATGCCAACGGTCCCGTGAGTCGCGGTTGAGGTATGATGTCATTGCTGAACTTGCAAATTGTAACAAAATAAATTTACATAGAAATCCGGTTCCGCCTCGCGTACGACTCGACTCGCAAGCCAGAGACCCGGGGTCTCGGTGCATAAACGACATCGCGCGAAACCTAATTGATCAACAATTGATCGCGGTGCGTCAATTTTCTAATGAATTTACGATTTATTACCAACACGGATAATCAAGCGTTTATAGACGAGGCTCTCGCGGTCACGGGTCGGCGGATCCGAGAAAAATCATAGTCTCGTTTTAGCCTCATCATTGTTGGAATGTATCCGATTAATATCGTTTGCTGGAAGCACTGCCGATCAGTTAGGCGTGGCCGGGTATAAAGCGGTGGAAGCCGACCACCTATGAACCCTGAACTGAAACGGATAATTCATAGATATTAATAAATTCTTGCAATTAATTCCTGCCGCGGCGTAACCGATCGCTTATGTTTAAAGATAAATCATTAGCCTCCCGTGCGCGCAGCAAAGACCGTGCACGACGCCGGCTCATCCGACGATCGTAAATAGCCGATTGTCTCGATGCCCGTTAACATCGGCGATCCTGAAAAGCCTAACGTCGAGCAGAGTGAGATTTCTTGGCGGGGCTTCCTCGATCTGCTCGACGGCGAATTAAGAAATCTCACGCGTCGTTTAGCACGCGGAATTCCTAAACAAGCTATATGTACTAATAAATGCTAGTTAGGGAGCTCGGTCGCGTTAAAACGGTCGGGGAATTCACTCATCCCTATTAACCTAATCATGCCACGTAATCCAAGCCAGTTAACATCAATCTCCGGGAACGGTGGAGCCGTTTTTAGTCGAACGGAGACCGATCCTCGAGTAACTCGCGATTTTATCGCCGATCGCTTTCGGGACCGTAAGGGACCGGTTAAACTCGTGGAACAGCTTCCCGGCGTTGTCCCTTTAATCCAAGGGATGATACCCAGGGACGGAGGAAAGCTGCCCTTCGTAGGGTGGAATCTGCAGAGTTCGCGGTCCGAGATAACAGCCGGCAGACGAACGGCCACGAGCGTGTGTCCGGGGCGAGCAAATAATATCACGCACCGTCCGCGATTAGCATAATTCGATGATTCGTTGTATGGCCGACTTATTTATCGTCGGCCCGGGCCGTTTTCACTTTGGAAACGGTCGACCGTGCCGGCCAAATACACCAACTTTCGGGACATTAGGCGTATTATTACGCGACGGGGCCAGCCACCAAAAGCGGGATAGATAATATATCGTTGCTCGTGGGGACCGTGGCTCCTTAATGTAGGATGGCCCGGGATAATGTATGCCGAATGCCGCTTCCAGGTGAGCCGAGATAGAGAGAGAGAGAGAGAGAGAGAGAGAGAGAGAGAGAGAGAGAGAGAGAACGGTGCGCCGCCGGGGAGGAGCGAAGTGGCCACGTGTTATTTATTGATTTATGCGAATAATCACGTTCGAAAGCGTCTCGTTCAGCGTTAAGGGACTTTTTCAGCCGGTAGTCCGTTCCTCTTCCATCCGCCTGCTCCCTTCTTGGACCCCCTGTCGTCGATCTCTTCTTTTTCGCCACGGTTCCGCCGGGTAAACGCAAATAAATTACGCTTTACTGGCTATTCCGCGGCGTGTGAGGCCCGCTTCGCCGGCTGCCGAGAAGCTGCAAGAAAAATCGGCGATCCGGACGAGCGTAGAAAGCGAATCGATGGGCGCCGGCTCTCGAATTATTATGCTCGTCGCCTGTATCGAGCCCGTCGCTTCCTGGCCACGTTCCTCTAGGTACCGGCGCATAGAAAAATCGGTCTCGAGCCAAGGTGAACCAACTCTCCTTCGTTTTTCACCGAGAGGGTCCCTAACATTCACATACGAACATTATACAAAATTTCACTAGGCCAAGGCGGTTGGTAAAACGCTCCTGTAGGTGTACAAACTACTTAGAGTTACGAATTATGCTCATGTTGAAATTCGTAGACTCTTGGCTCGCGTGGAGCATTTTAAAAATATTTCAAACTCTGACCATAACAAAACGAACTTTCCCAAGCGAAAGTAAAATTGTTGGAACAAGTCTAGTTTCCTAGATTGAAATAAAAAAAAAATTCAATCCGATCCGACAAATGGGTTTCGAGATAAAAATTCATAAATACAAAGACCTCCGATAAAGGCAGAAAATTACGAAACTCCTATGAAGTTCCTGTTCCTATAGAGGTTATCTCGTTTCTTCTTCATTTGGTAAAACTGAAGATGCCGTATTTGAGAGCAGAGAATCCCGATGTTTTGAATCGCAGTTTTCTGCGCAGCGTCTCGGGAGCGTTGTTTTTCGGATTTTCTCGAGCTTTTGTTCCGCATGCGTACGAATTGTGGTTAGCGGTTAGCTCCGCTTCACGGTCGTCCCCGAAACGAGGAAGAGCTGTTGCGCGGTGAAACGGCTTAACGACTCGAAAATAATCGTCGGAGCCCGGGGGCTGCCGTCGCGAGGTGGGGCCCGGCCATCTTTTATGCTAAACGCTTGATATCGTAACGATTCTCGGGGCCCTCTCCTTTGACTTTTACCCGCTGCGAGACGTCATCGGGACGTCGGGTCGGGTCGGGGTCGTTCCGTGGCGTTAAAGTCAGCGCGTCGTCCGCGCCGACACACCTCTAACGAGTCCTTTACATCGGATATACATGTAACCCTTAATATATTCAAATGTCCGTTCCCGCGGTCGCGCGAGAAAGAACCTAGAGGAGGCTCTGTCAACGGCGAGGATGTACGGCACAGGCAGAGCCGCCATTATGCTAAAGCATGTAAATGTCAATCGTTAGCGATGGAGATAGCCCCGGCGCGGCGCGCAAGAGTAGCGCGGCTAAACGCCTGAAAAGTCCTCGCGCGATAATGTGTACCGCTTGCGTGTACGCGCACACGCGCGAGAGAGAAACATGCGAGTCGCCTCATTTGCGGTTTTAAAAGCTGTCGCGGAAACCGAGCCTGTTTTCGTTATCGCAATATTTCATAATCATGTTTATTCGACGGTTCTATCTTCCACGGCCGAGACACTACGCGAAATATATTGGCGATTTCGTGAAACTTTCGTGACACCAATTAAAGATATCCCTGCAGAAACAACTCATTTGCACACCTTTTTAGTCAGCCTAATGGCATCACCGACGTCTATTTACGCGTGATATACGACCCGGGGTAATTGAGTCCTAATGCCAATCCTTTCTCGTTTAATTTAACGTCCGAGTCTGACTTGGACAGTCTCGTTCTACTCCTCCGAGTAACCTTGCATATATATTAACACTAGAATATATTAGCACTTGACTTCAGAGTCAAGCTAGTTCAGACTAGCAGACTAGTTCGTTCGTGTTTCTCACGGAAGTATGTTTATAATTTCAATCTACCGGTTGGAAACTGGAAACCATTTTCCGTTCGTTACAGGGTTTCTGTATTCCTCCCTTAACCGATGGTGTTATTGCCTCTTTTCTGCCTTTTCCGTGTAAATGAGATAAATTACAGAGAAAAACAACCGGACGACCAGAGGGAACTTGTAAAATTGCAGCGAAGCACGGAGAGAAGAGAATTCGATGCACGGGCGATATCGTGGGTCACGGAGTGATACGGAAAACAGGCCGATGGTACGAAGGGTTGTTCACAGACAGATAACGCTATTACGAGTATCTGCTTTACGCACGTGTCCCGGCCGGTTGGGGTGGCGTTCTAGAGTTCTATTCGAACCCTGGCCCTATGATGCGCTCCGCAGGCGTAGGTGAAACCCACGCAGAACCGTGGAAAAAGTATCGTTAGAGAAGCGGCCGGCGCAAGTAACCGGGGGAGCAACTCGACGTTGCGAGTAAGTATCGGTTGCACGTAGGTACAGAGGGGCTTCCCTCGGCTGGACTGGACTCGCTGGGCTATTCTAGACCCTCCCCCGGGTCGGTGCCTTTTTTCATAGCCTTATGCCTTGTGGCTTATGGCTCATGCCTTATGCTATCCCGGCCGACCGACACCTACCGTGCGGGAAATACTTGCTTCCCCTTTTGCGGCCTGGCGACGGTCCACTGGTCACGCGATGCACCGGCCAGTTTCACGCAGCAAAAACCGTTTTGTCCGCCATTTATTGCCTTATCCGAGACGCGAGAAACACGGCGACATCCCAACATGCCGCTACAAGCTACGCCACGAGCGAATCAATTTGATAGGAGACGTTTCTGCAGACATTCTGCTGCGAAATTTTGTCCGCGGATCAATTTATAGACTGGTGAAATAGTAACTAGATTTATGCATTCGTGTCTAAGTGAATAGTAATGGTTGAGTAATGGATCCCGATTAATCGGTAGGAAAATATTAACGGGACCCAGAGCACGTGTCTGAAAAATTCGGTCTCGAGTAGAAAGATCCAGTGTTGCGAATGGCCTATTGAGTCTCCTACGAGAAAAACAATTTATCGCAGAGCGAGGCGTCCCGTGGTAATTCCGCGACGCGTCGCAAGGCAAAATCGGCGACAACGTGACGCGCAAAGAGAATCGGACGGAGGTAAAGTTAATGAAATGCAAACGAGCGCCGGAAGCGGTGGGTTATGGGGGCTTGGGAAGGGGTTCGAGGGGGTTGCGTAAAGCGCGGCTCAGCTGGTAACAAGCGCAAAATAAACGCGCCGGCAAACACACGGCCCACCGCGAGTAAAATAGTCTGGCACTCTCTGTCGGCCAGGTGATAGGGCGGCGGGGTGGGGAGAGGAGGAGCGAAAGAGGCGAAAGGGAAGGCGCGGAGTCGCCAGAGAAAATTAATAGATGGATATTTATTAAATCGAACCGGGCGACCGCCGCGACCGAGTGAATCGTTATTTGTCCATTGTCTGGCCGATTTAATTGCAAACATCAATATGTTTTATTTGCCCGTCTAACCCCCTCCGCACCGTCTCGTTTTCTCTTTCTCTCTTTCTCGCTTGTTTCGTCCCACGACCTGTCCAATTTGCCCATCCCCGTTTGCGGTCACCTCCGTGATTTTTTCACTAGGCGCCGCGCCGCCGCCACCCCCATCGTGCCTCTCTTTTTCGAGCGTGTATAACCGGTCGCTCGAAAATTTAACGCGCCTGTTTGGCCGGGCCAAACATTTGACCACGCGTTTGTATTCTCGGCCAAGAGAGTGGCTAGGCTTTCGGTTCGCCGCTCGTTAAACTAATAAATCGCCCATTGTCGTCGTTACGATTGTCTCCTTTATTTTCCAACGCCTCCTTCATTTTCCCCCCCTGAATGGCTTCATTTTCGACCGGGTGTTTATCTTGGCTATCACCGCGGTTTCGTCGCTTTTCATCTGCCCCCCCCCGGCGCTCCCTTTCACCTGTATTCTTCGTTCGAGAAATCGGTGACGATTCCGCGTTGTTTGTCCAGGCTAAGTAGTCTGAGCGCGCCTCGTTCCGATGAATTAAACAGCCCAAGGAATAAAATATTTCGGGGGCGAGTCGAACGTCCCCAGAACTCCGGACGACGACGTTTACCCATCGTTTCAACGACGTCGACGACTTCCGCCGGTTAATAGTACCGGGCGGCTGTAGTTTAATTAAATTTTCAACCGGCTTCGTCTCTCGACGGTGACCTTCTCTCTCTCCTCTCCGCCCTACTTTTCGCGCATCTTGTTTCACGGATTTCCTCATTGCGAGACGATCCCTCTTAATTTCTTGACGGGCGAGGGGTATATACTTCACATTACGGGAACGATCCTTCGAAGCTTTCCATCTACGATGATTAATTATTCAAACTGCCAAAGATTTGTGTGTAGGCGGCCGCTTCTGTAGACTGGCTTGAATATTCTTGTCCACGGGCCCTTATAAATATTAAGCTCTGAAATTACGGAAGTTTCTTTGCGCGGACGGATTTTATTCAATCTTACAAATTCGGAACAGCTGTAATCATTTTTCTCGCAACACGCCCGGACGAGCCTGAATGAAAAATTCGAGGATTTTTATTTCGATTTTTCCGACCAACGTTGATTAACGAGAGCAGTGTATTTGTTTCGCGCAGATCGGTTACGCTCGACTGGAAAGCTATTTTCAACATTCGTTGCGCACGGAGTCGATTAGAAGTGACATTTTATTGTTCCATTGACGGTCATTCGGTATGTTGAAAAATTCGATACGCAAATTACCCCGCGAAAGCGATAACGCGGCGCATTTGTCTGCGGTTGGTAATAAGTGGCGAATTTCCCACGATGCGATAGAATTTACGACTGTGCTATCGGGATACAATGGAATCGAAACTACCGCGAATTTCTCGGTCAATTTTTTCTCTTGCTAGAAGGCAACGATCATTGATTTTCCAATAGCGGCGTTGACGCTGAAACCGCTCGGAACTGCGGGCTCGTTTCGAGGAACGACGAAATTCCGGCGCGACGGTGTTCGCGCATTCGCCGCGCGTTGTAATTTTCAATTTCGCACTAATTACACTTATCCCGTGGCCCGAGCTTTCGAAAATTTCGTCCCGTGACCATGAATTACGCACGCTCCGCCGCGTTGCGGGACAGACACGCCGAATTAGATATTAACGAGCACGTTCAAAAAGATTTACCGAGGCGACCGGCCCCCCGGGTCTTATGAAATTCTGGGCGAGCTCGATTCATCAGCGTAATTGGCGAAATATTAATTGGCTCTTTGAAAACGAATTTCATTCCCTGCCTGAGCGAAACGCGAGCGAGAGCCCCGGCTAAAGACCGGAATCGCTGGAAAACATTCTCATTTCGTTAACAAGGCAGCGTGAAGATGCTTGCCCGCGTTAAATGGGAATTCTCCAGGTAACATTGTAACCTGGGCACGCTTAATTTTCCAGACAACGATCACGAACTATCGCTTGCTTGTAACAGAATTATGAACACGTAGAGATGGACATCAATGTCTAAAATACCGACGTTACCATTAAATCGTTCCCTTTCCCTTGAGCAGAAAGCGCGAGGAAATTACCGATTTTTGACGATTTCAACCTCGTAAGGTGATCGGCCCACATCTAAACCTGCTTCTCTGACAGCAAACCATTCCCGGTTGCGCTAAACGACGCGTGCGCAACCGACCGCGGCGTTGGTGCAGAAATGCAGCGATGCAGCGGTGCAGGGGACTCGCCGCGGCACGGCACGCGTGCATTTTTGCACGCGCGTCCCATCGGCACGAGATTACACGAGAAAAGCCTCGGTTCCCGGGACCGGGGGACATTGACAGCCGGTTTACCGGGCTGATCTATCCGATTTTCTTGCACAACCGACGCGCAATTTTCACGGTAATTTCCGACGATTACACCTACCGACACCTTTCACTCCCATAACCGCTGAATCCCCCGCCCCCACCACGCATCGCGTGATCCCCGCCGAACACCGTGAATCGTCGATCGTCAGTGACTCGAGATCGCGGTTAAATTTACTCCATGAAAAAAATCCCACGTAATAGTCTCTTCTTAGACAAGACCGTACCGTTGCCCTGCACAACTTTGCGGAAGCGGTTCGCGATGCTCGCGGATGCACGGGGGACGGGTCCTCCGAGGAGTGCAACGATCGTGCCTCGAAATCCGCCTCGAATATACGAGACAACGAAGCAGTCGTCGCGTCACGGGATAATACCGGCGGGTTTTGCGTATCTCACGGTTCAACCGACGAAAAACCAGTAATAGCGAAAGCAACAGGATATCCGCGCGCATCGGAGCCCGCCTGCTAAAGCGTAACATACGAGCCAGTAACTCTTTAGCTTTCGCTCCGGCCAAATCCCACGGGCATAAACATCGACATTCCGATGGCGTGGCCGGGGAGCCCAGAACTTTGTATCGTGCTTTATATTTCAGGATTCGCGAATCGACCCCACTCTCCTTATACGCCTTTTTCTCGGCAGCCTGTGTCCGATATCCACGCTCGCAGAAGACCGGTAGCAATCGGTCGCGTAAGAACAGAAGCGAGAGAAACGAGAGAGAGAGAGAGAGAGAGAGAAAGATGAACGAATAAGAAATTTCGGGCTAGCAAGGCCGATAACGCCGCGGCATTCCGACTCCTATTTCACATCATTTTCATATATTAAGCCTCGTATCAGGGGGCCCAGGCGGGAGATGCAACGCCGCGGCCGTAACTTCGGGCATTACAATAATAAAGAGCCGGGTTAGGCCCGTCGCTAAGGGGGAACGAAAGGCGGCGAGCGGCCGGGTGATGGGCAACTTCGGGCATTTCCATAATCCGGCGCAAGGCTCCGGGCTCCTAGCGGCCCCCGGCACCCTGCACCCGGTTCCTGCCTCCCTCGGCCAATGAAAACCTCCATTTTACGCGAGACAAGCCGGGAACCCCGCGTGCGTTACCTTCGCCAAGGATCCGTCCCTTGATGCCTTTACACAGGCTTAACGAGGATGCCCCGACGCCCGTGGAATTTGCACCTCGCGAAAATCCACGACGACACTCCCCTCCCCGTGCCCCCTGACGTCCTATCGCCAAACAACTACTTCGACGATCGATATAAATCTGATCTTTCCCCTCAATTTTTAAGCTGCCGGACGCAGCTGGAGGGTAAGTGGAATCTTCATACCCCTGTCTTCGGCTCTGCGAATACAGTATAGCGAACCCTGAGGAATGTTGTTGCTGTCGTTAGAGCACACGCAAGGTCTGAATAAATGAAATCTTCTAATTTTTACAAGACAACATGTATCTGTTACATTTATAGCTCGGTACGTTTAGCGTTAAATAATATTTACAAGGAAACTTGTAGAGGAGAAAATAGTGACAGCAATGTGTCCATAGAGTAACCGCTAAGATTTCGAGGTTTCCGCCTCCCGTTTAAAATTAATGAACACGATGCTGAGTAACGAGAGTGCTTAAAACAACGATAAATTTTCCTCCGAAAGCACATACCACTGAATTTCATTAGCTTGATTAACACTTCCCACTCCTCCCCTGCCAATATATTTCTGAATTATTGAATCTGCTGGCGTCAAAAGAATATTGCCGAGAATCGTCCGGTCGCCTAATCTCGAAATTTACGGGGGAAGGTACATTACAAAGTAGCCGTGGAACGCGCAGGTATTTACGCAAGGACAATTCCCGTCCAGAAACACGAATTCATGGTAGTGCATCACGGTACCTCTGCAGTCCGAACGATGGTGCTTCTCGGAGCGTGTTCGGTTATTTGGTTTGAACGGAACCGCAGCAAGCCTCGCCGGACACGCTTAATCCTCCTGTTTACGCGCGATACATTATCGAAGCAGCACGCCCACGGGATTTTTCATCGTAAACCCTGCGGAGCTTCTCCCGGTTTGCGGGCCCGAGTCCCCGGGCCCGGGCCTATCACCGGTTCGAGAGGTGTGACTTCCCGAGGCGTTCGATTCTGTAATCCTCTCCATTAAAGAAACTTATCACCACGGGAGCGCAATTACTACCCGCGCATAATTAAGTCCATTATATATTCTAGTTGAACGCGCTCGAAATACGTATTAATACACTCGGCGCGCAGCTGTTATAATGCTGAAATACTCGAGGCTTTTATGCGGTAATATTCAGTTATCGTTTTATAACTCCGCCGAGGCGAGGGTGTTCGTTCGCTAGCCGATCCTCCGCGTAATGTTAATTCGAAAATTAATTGTTGACCTCCCGCAATTTCCCGGGAAATACGGTTACTTGCTTCTTAGTACTTGCGGAACGATTATTCCGCTTTATTGGGAACTTATGGCGACAACTTCGACTCTTGTTTATCAACTTTCGAGAGGAATTTCTCAGAAAACAGCTCCAGACAAATTCGGACGCAGATTGACCCCGATAAGAAAGTTACTCGGAGAGATAAACAAATTTCACCTAGAAACAGAAAATATGAAGGTACAACGCGAGGACTACGAATTAAGCGGTTACAGAAAAATTCTTCAACCATGTGGAAACATAGAATACGTGAAAATATTTTGAGAATTAAACGGTAAGAAATTCTTTCGGACGGTTCGCAAAGAACTTCGGCTGCAGTATAACGAACACAAATTTTTTTGGTTGGTGCACGACGGTATCGAGAACAAGTGTTTCAGCGGTTGGTGCAGGAGAGCTTTTGTTCCGAGTGGTCGGTTTTTAATAACCTGTTTTTCCATCGGTCCGCTGTCTGTCAGCGGTTCCGTGGCGAGATCGGCGTCGACTCGCGGTATGCGAGAAAACGACCGAAGGCAAAGGAGCCTGCCGGTTTCTACGTGACGGCATCTAACTCGGCATTCGGTACACACGGTTTAGAGGCTTCTCTCGTTCGCGGCTATATATGTACTGGCAGCCGAGGATTTTGTGTAAGCGTTTCTGAAGTGACTTACGCCGCCCCAACTTGGCAATGCGGCCGATCGCGAGCCGATCGATGCGTCGCCGCTCCTATACCGGCCTGAAAGCATGCTCTTCGCGGCCGGATATTTCGCGTTTACGGATTCGACGATCGCCACTTCGAATTCCGTGGTCGTCTCTCGTCGTACCGACAAATAAACCAGGAAAATATCAAATTGGAAATCGCTCGACGAAACTGAAAGAGGGCATTGAAGAGCGGCAATCGAACGACTTAAGTGTTGTCTCTTCAATTGTCGTAGATCGATCTCCAGGCGCAAGTATCCCGGGGAATTTAACCGCGAGATCGAGCCTCTTTGTAATTACCGTGCTCTTTGCTCATTTACCGACAGAAATGCCATTTGTTCCGCTAATAAATGCCTCCGTTCGAGACGATTTATATCTTCGTTCCGGGCGATCGTTGAACAGAAGAATCTTTTAAGAGACATCGCCTATAACGGTTTATTTAATATTTTGACGTTGATAGCGACGCGATCGGTCGCTACCGATGTCGTCGGACCTTTTCAAGCCTAATGTATTGTGATTTGACTCTCACGAATCGATACCTAATCAACGCTCGGCCCTCGTTTTCGTTTAAGGCGAACGTCCCAACGTCGACACGGTTGCCTAAGGAAAGGTAGCTCGTCTCGCGTGCCGACGGGAAGACACGGCTGATCAAAACTTATCAGATTCAGTTCGTTGAGTAGCGGACCACGTGTGACATGTTGGATCGAGTCAACGGCTACGTCGGCCGAGATGAAAGCGAACCGGAAGGGGACGTTCCGATCGTGCGCGTTGTGACGTTCCGGAGTCGACGCACGTCCCGCGATCGATCGATCGTGCTTTCACTTTTGTCCACCGTCCCGATGTCATCGACTCCGCCGTAGAAACCAGCTGCCTCGAATATATCTAGCTTCTTATTTTCATTCCCCGTAAAGAAACTTCGTCACCGGTCACGTGGCCGGTGAACTTTCTAGCAATTCCTGTGCTTGGCCGCGTAAAATAATTCGCGGGATGATATTTTTTAATTTAATCTTACTTCTCTAGACTACAGCATAATTTCAGGATAAATGATCTCGAAATTTTAGAGTTACGATCCATTGTGTTCGTGTCAAGGGTATCGGGTCGGTATCGAAATTATTTACATGCACTTCGGTAGAGGGGGCGCTGTGTTAACGACAACAGCACAGCATCGGCACTTTTTTTATTCCTGTTGTCAGTATGTTTTGTCAGAATTCCATTTGCCTACAGTACTTGCTAAATATATTATCCAAAATTGGCCGCTTAAGGTTTAAGGTGGATCGGTACCTGGAACAACAGAATTTAGTAATATTTTGTATTTTGTGAAGGCTAAGCCTAGGAGGGTTGAAAAACGATGAATCTTTTGGAGCGTACTTTACTCGAGTATTAAAAATTGTGGAGCGGTGCGAATAATTATATAATAATGAGCGGCTAGCGAGGGAAAATAAACAGGCAATTCCCGTATCTCGATTTAAAGTGTCTCCGACATTTGCTTCGGCCTCCATTCACCGCGCTTCTGTCGAAGACGTACGCTCGACGCCGAACAAAATCCCCGGTCGACGGGGAACAAAAGTGGGCATTGTAGGTACAAGACAGGCCGACACACGGCGAAAAGTGCCATCGACGTCCGTACAACTGGTAAAACGAATCGCGCGCGCGATGTCCTCTCGCGGCGGTATTTCTTCATTTCAATACGAAAGATCGAGTGGGGCCGAGGCTTTGTCTTCGTTCGCTCGGCGCGGCGCCTCGTTTGACGCAATCCGCTCTTCCCATCGAGCCGCGCGGCGCTGATCTTCGATTTAACGCCGCGCGGTTTCTCTCGCCGAGGCCCCCGAGCTGTGGAACTAAGCTAATTGTAGCCCCGGCACTGGTTCCCTGACAAGACGGGAACAGAGGTCACGCCGGTGCAACGAAACCCTTGCGGATCATTTGAGAGTAAACCGCGATTAATTCCTTCGTTAGGAGTGATCGTGATCAAAGGGCAACGCGCCGACCGTCGACGTCGCGGAAGTAAAGCTCCGCCGCTCGGGCTGCATTAAAACGTTATAATTATCGGGACTGCGGGAACAATGCTAGCGTTATTAAGCTTCGTTCGAAGGAGGCCGCACTAATCCCGTTGCTGTTGCTGGAATGCGGTCTCGGATTCACCACCGGGATTACACGGCTGTATTACGTCTTCGATGACTCGCGACTTTTCACCATTTTCTCAAGCTACCGATACCATACTCGAGCGTCGTTCCTCCACATTCTTATTCCGGAGCAGTCGGTGCTCGATTCGGCCCATCATGCTCCAGGAATCTTTCTCAAACTATTACAACAAGCTTCACCTAATTTAACACTCTCCTTACTGAAATCCTATTAATATGACTGTGCTATATCAAAAAGGCAGCTTAAACATCCCTTAAATGGTAGTTCCATAGGTAGTTCCTAGGTCGCGTTATTGCGAGCGAAATTTAATTAATCTCCACACATTTCTGTAGAGTACACAAAGATTCCAGAGTAGTGTCTCATTCATTTTATCCGAACACTTTAAAACAACATAGTATGGTACATTTATGGTACCATAAATTAAAGAAATTCATCTCAAAATGCAAACAGAAAGAGATCAGACATTTTGCAGCACTCGACAGCAGAAAATTAACGAGGTCTCGTTCTATGAATACATTAAAAATAAAAGACCTTTATTCGTTGAAAGTAAAATTCCAGTGACGGTACTTACGTCAGAAAGTATGTCGAAAATCTAACGTGCTATTTAAAGAAAGCTCGGGCACAGGGCGCGTCAAGACAGAAAGCAATGGGAGACAAGTGGATAGCCTTGACGGAGAGGGATCCTAAATTTTTCCGATTCACTTTGGCCCCTCGAAAAAGGCTCGCGCACAAGTTAATTGCTCCCGCGACGCTTCGGCTCCGGTTCGAAAGCTGCCGAGGGAATTTCGGAAGATCCGAGCGTGCCTCCTCGGCATGAATCAGGATTAGCTTCCTCGTTAGACAGGACGATGATTTAAGGATGCCCACGCTAACCGGACGAAGGGGACGGGAATAACGCGTCGCGCAACCGTACACACAAATTTCAGTCGCCACGAATTCGTGGGGAAAAATAAAAGAGCCGGCCGAAAGAAATGGTAATGGTCGAACACTGAAAGCGGCGTCTCCGTTATCAAAACACGGGGAGCGTTTAAAGTTATTTATTGGTTATTAAGTTGATCGCGCGGGAGGCCTGCGTTCCTCTTTTTCGGAGGTTAGGCTCCTTTTTTTGGACGGTCTGCCGGTCTGTACGAAACTCTTTCGTTGGTTCGCCTTTATTGCCGGTGATCTACGGCCATTTTTCGGCCCCGACTAGAGTTCTAATAAGATCCCAATAGAATTTCTGAGGCATGACGGGATTAACGGAACCTGTTCGTCGCGTTAAGCCACGAGGTAACCAAATCGAGAGTTTCGACGATTCGTGCGACGCCATTATTTAGTCGGCGATCGACGTCGTCGAGCATGAGCTGACCTCGTAAGAGGATAATGCTCGGTGAATGCGGGAAAATGAGATGTCTCAGTTCGGTGCTGGCACTGAAATTGTTTCGTAAATAACACTTTCGGAAATTACAGGAAAAACTTGTTGTAATTTTATATCCAGACTTCCGAAACGTCGATACCGCGACCCCGACGTCTATTTTATTTACACCGAGGGCCGTAAAAGAGCGAGAGCGCAAGATGGGCTTTTTTCCGGCATTACGTTAAATAACCCACTCAAATTCACGACCGCACTCGCGGTATCTGTTGGCGCGGAGTTCGAGGACATTGCGTCTACATTATCGCTAAATCCAATCAAGCATTCGCCATCGGTGCACTTTATTTACGAGAGGTGTTCGTCGCGTTTCTCCTCTTCGGGTGGCGAGGGGGATGAAAATTGCGGAAGCGCGAGGTCGCGAGAGCATGCGCGTGCGCGTGAACGGGGACACACGGGAAACCGTCGGCGACAGACAAGTGGTCTGGAAATTATTAATAAAGCGTTCAGACCGAATGGACGTTTCGGATTTGCCGTTACGTTCCGCTAACGGCGACGATCTGAATAATTTGTTCGTTAATTAAAAAAGTTTATCGTGGCCCGAAACAACACCTCCTTGCCTCGTCACTCGTCAAAAAGCTTCCGCGGTATTTAGCCACGCCGGCGAGCGGCCTGGATGTATTCGGGCTTAATTGAACCAGCCCAGAGGGTTAGTTTATACTCTCTCTCTCTCTTCCTCTCTCTGCTCCGTCCCTTACCGTCCTCTCCTTTTTCTCCGGCAGAGAATCGTTAAAAGTTAAGCGTTCTCACGGCCTATTCCCCTCGCGGCCGTCATCGTCGTCGTCGTCGTTCTCATCTTCGTCGCGATCGTCGCCGTCGTTTGATCCTCCGTGGATCCGTCCCCGCGTAAATCGAGCTTAAGTTCATTAATTTCACGAGGCTTTCGACCGTTTCGAGGCGAAATCCTCTCGGCGACGAAAGGATTAAAATTACGGGCCGACAGCATTCGCGATGCCCGAGCTAAACGTCAAATTACAATTAACGATGAAGTACCTTCGCTCTTCTCCTGTCCCTCTCTCTCTCTCTCTCTCTCGACTTCTTTTTTTCTCTCGTTCGTACAATCGACTCGAGGACCACGATTCGCCGCGATGTTGCCCTCGGTCGTCCTACGGGGTTTCGTTTTCTCCTCGATCTTCGGCGAAGCCCGCGGATCGTGAAGAAAGCTGCGCGATACCGGCAGAAGTGAAAGCCTCGGGCAAAGATCCTCCTCTCGACGGGAGATCACGAGCGCGGCTTCTGCTCTCTTAATTAGCCACCCGAATATCCTTACCGGTTTCACTGTAGCCGGCCCCCGCTCGACCCTGCCCCATTCAAAACGCATAATTAAAAGCCGCGATTGTTTCATTCCGGCGAGTTTATCGAAATTATATTATCCGGGCCCGGTTAAATCGGCCACCGCATTCACCCGCCGCGCCGGTTACACCAACCGGCCAGGAATCTCTCGACGTTTCCGCGGTCCTCTTTCAGCCCGTTCCGAAATCACTGTGACCCGCGGACGATCATCGATCCGCTATTCAACTCCTACCGAGACGTCCTCTCCACGCGAACTCGCCGTTGAATCGCGCGAATGGAACGATCGCTGATTCACCAAACGAACGCGTCACACGCATTCACCCCGCTAAATGCACCGGCCGCTTCAATACCTCCTCCTCCGACCGAATTCACCTCGGGTTTTCATTGTAATACGTAAGTTTGCGTTTAATTGCTCCGAATTCCATTTTTACCGGTTCCTGTTTCGTTCGGACTGATTGCGAGCGAGATGAAAATTCTGTGTCAATGTCCAGATTTAAATTCCGATTCAACGCGAATCTCTTCACGAATATTTTCCGAGACCCCAGCGCATTCAAACTTTTAATTCTTTCACAGGCTGAGATCTTCTTCAATTTGATACCCAGCATGATACTTTTAGATTCGAGGAAGACGAGATAAGTAACCGATATGTCTCGCATTAACTCCTTGTGCAAACATAAACAAAAAGCGACAGAACTGTTTCATTGAGAGCTTTGGAAGAAGAAGTAGAATAAGCCGGCCATGCACAGACATGCTAGCCAACTCCCGTTCAACGCAACGCGCATCCGACAAATTTATAAATCCTGTTTTTCGAAATATTAAATATGGACTAAAAATATCTCGGTCTAAAACTTTTCGTTTATTTTTGCGCAAGGAGTCGTTTCGCGTCTGCTCGCGCGCTCCTTTCAGCGCAGATTTATGTGTCCGAGACAAAACTGCCGGTGGAACTTGAACAAGACCGCTCGGACGGTCTTCGGGAAGCGACAAGTGCCTAAGCGATAATGCGCTTCCGCGAAGAAACTTCTCCCGGAGGAAGCATTGTGCGAAGACGTTGAAAGTTCGCGACTAGGCGGACGCGACTAGGTCAGAGCTGGTCCTTCCGCGTTTTACCAGCTTCCGTTTGCGATCCTGCACAGCGTGGTCCTTTTTAAATAACCACAAGACATCGGAAGAAGGTCTCCTGCGAGTTAGCCTCCGCGAGGGCTGACGCAACCGGGGAAGTTCCGTGGGCGAACGCGTCATAGTTCGCGTAATTGCGCGAAACGCAGGCGAATCTTCGCGAAAGTTGCGAGAGAGGAGAGGATACTTTCCACTCAACCTCCAACCGAGTCGAAGTCGTTCCCGATAAAGAAGCTCGTTTCGACTTTGCGCAAGTCCCGGTGTGTTTTCTTCGGCCGTTTCCGGTTCCGAAGCTGCCTGCGCTCGAGAAACCGAGGAGAGGACGCTGCGCCGCCCGATAGCGAGAACTTGCCCGTGGATTTAGTTAAAAAGTGACGCTTCCCGGCGGAATTACAGGCGGCGGATCATGTAAATGTAATAAAATTCGCGAACGTACTTCTTACAACTTTTAATAAGAGTTCTTCTTGTTTCGAGGTGCTTCGGGCCCGGCGCATGAAGTTATGATTATTCCCGCAGCCGTTTCCGAAGTCTTATGAATATGGAAGCTTGCCAATGGGAAAGTTGTCGCAATAAGCAGGGAATATGAACGCGTAAAGTAAAGCCATTCCGAATACAGGAGCAAGCTTCAAAACATTCCCATCAGAATCTCGTTATTCGACGAGATGAAATTTCTTGCAATAAAAATCCCCGGCACCTGGCGACCTTCGTTGCCCGGCCGCGCGTCCTCCCGGTCTTAATAAATTATTTAATGTCCGCAAGAAACCGTGCGTCGCGTCGCAACTGAATATTTATAACATCGGAATCGCGTTTAGCTTTTATTTCACGGCTCGCGACCGTTCTCGTATCGAGCTGTGGGAATCGCCTTCTCGTTATTTCCCAAAACTCTGGAAACTCCGTGGTCCATTCTCGTGATACAAATTACCGCATCTTTAGGGTAATGTTTGCGGATGAGAATCTGTATTCTTGCCTTTTTTAATTTAATTCTTCTTCTGTAGAAGGGAAATATGCTAGGTCGGAAGAAATGTTTCGTCTTGGGGTTAAAATAGTTTAGAGTGCAAAGGGTTAAATATTGATTGCATTTTGATATAAGAGAAATGGATACCATTCGTATTTAGTAGACTCTGCCTGAATGTACGTCACAAATCGGACTCGTTCTCCGACTTAACGTCGGAATTAATAGGATCTGTCGAGGATTAAAAGTTGCTGTCCAAATCTTCAATGGAAAAGGACTATCACCTAGTCGAAATAGCACAAAGATGTTGTCCGAGGATCGATTGGAATGGGGAAGCTCGTTCGTCCAGCGTGACGCTCGAAGGTACAGTCGCGAGGATGAGGTCGCTCGATGCAGGATGCAGAAAATGGACTCGCCGTCCGCGTTTGCGGCGACAGGTGTGGTTGGAGGTGGTGATGCGACTGTACGAGGTGCAAGAAAGAAGGAGAGGAAGGAACGAGGCCAAGACCGCGAGCGAGTCTCGGCCGAAGGAGTTTTAAGAGACTGCGAACACGGGGATCCCGCTGCGAACGCGAGCTACCCGCGCTTGGGTGGCGCGTATGCAGCATAGGCGTAATGGGGCAACTTGTCAGCTACCGCCGGCTCGTCCGTCAGAGGACGGAAAGGTACACCGGTATACCGGCATAGAGAGAGAGAGAGAGAGAGAGAGAGAGAGAGAGAGAGATTGAACGTTTTCTGCACGCGGCTGCGGTTCTTCTTCTTCTCCTCTTTGCTAGGCGTCGTGGTCTCGTCTGCGCCCGTGGTCACCCGGGTCCCTTTCCGCTGGGTTCCTCGGCGAGTTTGTATTCACGCGAGAGATATAGGAGCCGGGTACGAGGAATCGGCGCTTGATACCCCGGACACGTAGCCGCGGACTCGCGACTCGCCGAAGGAAGCACGGCCAGATGAGAAGCCTGAAGAAACCGAGTCGGAAAGGAAGGGAGGGAGGGGGGCAACGGCGGCTATCCGAGGGTCCGACACGCTCGTCCCATCATGGATTACGTTTCGCTCCCCATAAGCGCGAGCTCACGCATAAACAACCCACTACCGGTCTTAAACATGTCCCTGGACCGCGGCGCGTCGCGTCGCGATGCAACGCGGCTGCAACGCGGCTGCAACGCGCTGCAACCCGCGCGCTACTCGGCCCACCGTGACGGGAAGCCTTAACGAGCCGATTGAACCTATGCCTCCATCTCGATTCGTTCGGCTCGCGGGATTTGCTTTGTTGGATGCGCGGCCCGCAACACTGAACCAATACACCCCGCATGATGTACTCCGATTGCTCTCCTCTCGGTGATTTCGGCGGGGCTGATTTCTTTTTTATGGGGATGTCTTACTTACGAGACCACGGGACGCTCCAGAGAATTATCGTCTACGGGCCTGGTTCGCTTCTTTTCTTTTTTGACCCGGTGTGCTGGCCGATCGGGACAGGAGCGATCTACTGCGGGGACCAGTTCTTGCGGAGACAAACTTTGGGAAGTTTCAAAAGCTTGCATAAAATTGAATTTGTTTCTTTGTTGTTTTGCAAAACTTGCGTGAGGAAATGAAATAACGTATATGGTTGAAGAAGTTGAAATATTCTGAAAAGAAATCAAAAGAGAATGAGAATTAGTTTCGGTATAAAATATGCATTAGCTCCTCCAATGAATATATAAGCAGTCCAGTAAGTGACGAGGATAATGAGACGTCAATTTAAAGTACGCAACTTAGCTACCGCGAGCCTGTTAATAGAGTTTTTAATGACTAAATGACTTGTAAATGAGACTCGATAATATTTTTCTAGATGAGAACCGCAAAAGAAATGGACCAACTATGGTATTCGACATAGCTCGTTGCTTTACGAATAAAATTGCTACAGTTATCGAAGAATTTAATAAGAACTTATAAATTATTAATCTTTTATATGTGAACGCTACAGTTTGCCATATATATGTAAAGCTAAACGGATGCTTTGCACAAATGTTTGTTAATTCCGAATACTCGTTGCATGACGAAAATATTTTCTTAAGAAATCAAATCAATTTTACAGTCTTATGTCCAATAATTACAGTGTACGTAGTGACATGCAAGCAATCGATGAATATCTCGAATGCTCGTGCAAAATTCTTCGATTCTTTATGTTCCAGGAAGCATGCTCATCGCATTTCATAAAATATTCTTGCGTCGAGGTAACAGTATCCGAGTGGCGAGGAAAATGTTGAATCACGTTGTGAAAGGATCGCGCCAACCACCGGGATATCAAACGAATTTTTCCTCCTAATCGCGATAAGATAGTGGCGAGCATATTCGATCAGTAATTAACTGAAAAGTTCTCCGGGCCGCCGGGTCCGATCGCGGCCTGTCACAATCTCTTGGCTGAAGCCTTTTGAGAAGCGTGTCGCTTATCCGCTTAATTACGTACTTCAGAAGTCTCACCAACACCATCGACGCGTACCTCGTGAAGTATAAGCCCTGGGCATGACTTCGAACGCAGGCTTCGCTGGCCGTAACGGGGCTTTACCCATGTGTACACGTATATATTCGTAGGAGCAACGAGTTGTCTAGTCACTCGGCTGTCCGCGGGTAATTAATTGACCGCTCACACACGGCTGTCACATAATTCGGTCTAACGATCGAATGCGTCGACGCTATCGTGACATTCCTATAAACGTTAATTTATACGACAGCCGCGGGAAACGCAAGAAAATCACGCCGCACGGAATATTACCGTGGTCTTAATTAACTGGTCCGGATAGATCATAATCTTATAAATTGTAATTGAATTAAGCAGCCGCCGATTCGACGGGAAACGACGATGTTTCCCCGTGATTTATATAGTTTGCTGCCGTACCGGTGTGTTCCGGTTGTTTAACGCTGCGAATTATCGGCCAAACGGACACCAGGAAACGTTCCATTTCGCCCCTCGCACTTCACCCTTTCTCACTATCTATATATATATCTCTCTCTCTGTCTATCGATTCTTTTTTGTCCTACCAGCTCGCATTGACCGCCGATCGACAATTACCCGATTACGATCGGCACCGCGAGCCAATAACGCGCACAGTCGTTTTCATTTCCATAATTCACGGAGGTTTCGCCCCTTTCAATGGTACGCCGCCGCTCTTTCAGAAACTTCGACGCGCTGCAGCTGCAGCCGGGGCCGCACCTGGAACTTCGACGACGATTTACATAACGCGAAATAGCGCGAAGAGAGCGATATCTTTGGACGCCTTTCGGCGACGACTTTTCCCGCAACTTGGATCTTTAAATGCCACGCCTCCCGGCGCGGTAGCGATCGTTCCATCGTATTTAAAACGCCCTCGCTTTCGCCGGCCAAGGTTTCCAGATCGCTCAACTTGCGCAACGCGATTTTTTCACGCGCAACTCCTACGGTTTGTTTAACTCGTCTGGCTGCAGGAAATCCAAATCTCCTGGAATGCTGTGCGCTTCGTCGCGCATTCGAAATGTAAATGCATATTTCCGTAGAAGATACACGAAGACTGTGTGTCATCTTTAATGGATTTTTTCGTGACAAATGTTCGAAATAATCTTAATCTTCTTTCGTCTTACATCTTCATTTGTCCGTCTATATCAGTTAAATTTTTTTGCAACATATTTCAAGTGTGCAATCTACGAAAGTTTATTAAATTCACATTAAATCTCGTGAAATTTATGTTACCTCAAAGTTTGTCCGAAGTTGAACGATAAATCCGAGGCAATGCCAAATGAGAAGCATATAATTAAATATTAAGTATACAAACTTTGTAAAATCTCTTTGAAAGACATGTGTAAAAACCTCGGTTTAAAAGCTTATAGGAGATACAGTTAGCTTGATGAATTTCTCGAAGCACAAGACAGCCTCGGGCGACATATTTACACTTCCATTAAAACGTCTTGAGAATTAGCATGAAAGAATGTCCGTGACACAAACTCGGAAATAAATTAACAGGAATGATTATGCTTGCGGATCTTTATGCATTTGTGGCCTCCGAAAATTTTCAAAAATTGTTATAACATGAAACTCCACAGAATTTAGTACGATTTTTATTTACTCCAGATCTACAAAGGCTGCTGCCGCTAAAAATTAGATTTTATTTGTTTCCACTTCCCTAAAATTTGCCTACAAAAATTGCAAATTGCACGAACATCCGCAGTATAATGATAACAATGTTGGTTAGCATCCAACCGACAACATTGACCAAGTGCTCGCTCGTTCAACCGCGTTTAATTAATCGCAAACGCAAGACCGAAAGAATTCGATCGTGGATTTCAAGGTAAAGGTCAGCATTTTCAGTTTCCGTACGACTACCTGTAAAACACGCCGCTCCGCTCCGAGCCGCGCCGAAACCGATCAAGATAAACCAGCGGGTAAGATCGCGTGCCGATTTCGCGAGTGTTACGCGGGCCCAATTATCGTCCGTTTGATCGGCGTCGGTTTAACCGAGAACGAACGCGCGTTATTCGCCGAGTCCCATCGGGAATGCTTGCTCTCGGAGCGTAATCAATGAAGACAGATGCATTAACACGCGAAACCACGTAAACCGAAACTCGATTTAGCGCGCGCGCGCGCACACACATGGCCGTTATCGGGCTTATGCAAAAACGCAGCGGCGCGGCGGCGGTTGCATCTCATTAAACGACGGAGGCCGGCAGACGTTCGATAAAATCGAAGATGGGGGCTATTTGCTTTCTTCGACGAGACGTCGATTACGGGATTATGAGCGATAACCGTCCGGCTCGCGAGCAGCTAATTCTCGCGCCGGTTAACTCGATCGTGCCAGAACCTTCGATCGACGGAAAATCCCGGTTGTTTCGTTCGTCTGCTCTGATCCATCTTCTCCTAACCCGGTTGAACGTGTCTCTCTTCGTTGTGTTCCTGATCGTCGTCGGTTCAGCCCTCTTTGCGCCGTTTCTCGTCGGCCGCGGCGACGTTAATTGACGTATCGTGTCGTAATGCGGTTACGCTATTATCTTTGCTCACCGTGGGCCCGATATTGCATTAGCGAGTTGATCTTTCATCGTCGACGGGTTTCCTGTGCCCGGGCTGATGATCGCCTGGGGATATCGCTCGGCCGAGATGAGAATGGCTAAACCGGAACGTAACGGCCTTGGAAAACGTGACTCCGCCGCGACCGATTAGATGCTAACGCTTCCAAGAATTTTTGTTTCCGCGCCCCGCCCGCCGCGCCGAGTCGAACGGAAAGCTAAAAACTGCGAGGGGATCGATCGAGGATACCGGTTGGGCAACAGAGCCCCGACACCGGGTCCGTGCAAACTGTATGTAAATTGATATTAAACGAACCCATTCGTTCGATACACGGTATTTAAGTCGAGAACTATCACACTTACAGTCACAATAAAGTCGGACGTCTACGGCCGAGCGTATTATACAGGGCCCGGCGATCTACAACCAATAAATCGTTCCCCGATATTGCGATGCAGAACGACGTTACTCGGAAATAAGAGATTACAGAGCAGTTTAACGGCTGAAGAATGTTGCCCCATTCGCTATTCTACCGAGATCCCTGCCGATCAAATTGCGTTAATAACTGTCGTCCATCAGCGAAGCTGGTCGGACGAGTATCGTTCGTATTTCCATCCACGCTCCGTCTATATCGTGTCTATCCGCCTTTTTTCCAACCAGCTCGGTCGAACACGTTCGCCATTTTTATTCGCTAATAATCACGGCTCGCGTGTGATCGTGATCACCGCGCTCGCGCAGATGATGTGTCCCCGTATTTTCACCGGTCAAATGAAAGGGAAAGAGAGAGAGAGAGAGAGAAGAGAGAAGAAGCCGATGGGTGCAACTAATAATTACGTTCGACTGAAATCGTAATTGCTCCCGGTGTCCATCTGTTTCAATTAGTTTCCTCGTTATTCTACCGTGCGAGATCTATCTATAGGCCGAGGCGGGCTGGACAAGCCGTACGTATCGCGTCGAGGTCGCAAGATTTATAAATCGTCGGCTTTTATTTCGAGTTAAGCCAGCTTTAGGACTTGTCCCATTAGGCGGGGCTCCCTCGTGGTGGACGGTTGCCGCTTGTACCCGGGTAGATTAAGAGGCTCTACCCGGCTCCTAAATATCTTATTAAACAGCGTCGCGATGGTCTATTAAGTTACGTACCGGCCGGCATTTTTCTCTTTACTCCCTGTCACCGGCTCCCCAGGTATCGGCCACTTGGTAACCCGAGGTGCATGGATCCCTGGATAATTTTCGTCTCGCTGACGGCCTGCGGGAACTCAATCACCTCTAACATCCGAGAGATATACCAGGTGCAGAAACCGGGTTTCTAACAGTCGTTGACACTGTCCAGTTTAATCATTGACGAGCCGCAGATTACGTTCTCAGACCGTCTGCAATCTGCTATCCCAAGTTACAGGCGTTCACGAGCGATTCAATTGTAAGGATGTAGCAATTTTGCAGTAAAAGGAAATGTTTCCGAGACCATAGAATCGATTCTCGAAGATAAAAACTGGCAATTACCTTCACTGGCAGCTCTGAAGTTAACGAAATTCCTTTGTATTTAATAAACTGCAAATTGCTTCGAGCACGATATGAATTTCATATTGATAATATTCTAGTCTGTCGTGTGCAGTTAAAGTAAACTGTACAGAAAAATTTTGTTCGAAGAAATTACATTATGGATCAGCTTCCTGCTACGACGGGTTTGAGAATATGCATGCTCTGATCTAGATCAAGAGTTTTTAAGGCCCAGGGATGCATCCTCGTCAGAGTGCAGTCCCAGGAGCGTACAGCGACTATAATGACTGAACTTCCGCTGATTAATACGTTTCTGTTTGCCGCGCACCGGGCCGTAGAGTTGCAGAACGCTCGGCCATATAATTCCTGCTCCCATCGCGATGTATTTTCATTCGGTTAAATAACTACGGTGCATTGTGAGGCTCTCGAGGCCTCGAGCTCGATCTCGAAGAGCACGTTGGAACAGGTGATGCTACCGCGTCTCTGCCTTGGAAACACCTTTTCCTTCGACTGTTGCTCCTCTCCCCCTCCCCCGCAGGAGAGACCTCGATTCCCAGTCGGTTTATCCTGACAACCGAGATGATTCCCATTTCCTCTTCCACACGGTGGAACACGGAACTGTCAGCGTAGCAAATCCAGCAAAGTGCGTGAAAATTGCCGATCGCCCGCGCGATGATCGAAGAGAGGAGGAAGCGGGCGGATGAAGTTAAATGAAATTGCTATCAGTTTGCTCGGTGTGCCGGGTGTCAGTTACTTCTACTCGACACTTTGAAGTTCCCGGTCGATTACCGCCAAGAATTCCTCTCCTACCCGAGGAGTGAAGTTTTAATTGCGTTCCCTCATTATTTATTTATTTCCCATCGGGGGGAAATTGCTTTTCCTTTGCTACAGAAAAATCATCGTTTCACCGCACGCCGCGAAATTAAAATCGCGCCGTTCGACAGCCTCAACTTCCGCTTCGCGCTCGAACTGTTCGTGAAAAAGCTCGTTCCTGGAAAATTTATGCCCCGTGCGCTCAGATCTTCGATCATTTTTATGGATCTGGGGCCCTGTCGATGGAATTCTCAAATCGGAAGGACCGAGTTAATTGAGTTGCCTCGGTTGATTAAGAACAAGGTAGTAACTCAATTGGTCAATTTGGTTATGAATATTAATGTTTCTAAATATAAGTTAGAGTCTTCTCGATCGAATTCCCAAATCAGAAGGGTAGCTTTAGATTAATTTTTCCATCTGCTGTTTTTCCTATTGTAGATGTGGGGAAACGGTGCTCTCAAAATGGCGCTAATATTAAACCAAACATAAATAGCTTTCGAGTTAGCCGCCGGAAGATGAAAAGGTGGACAAGGCCTTTGACTAGGAGGACGTAAAGAGCGCCATCGGCGGAAGTTGTGGCGCGGTGCGTATTGCAGCGTTTCAATTATCCTGTTTCTCATTTTGCGAGGCTCGTGCACTCGGAATAGCGTCCATCAACGAGAAACCGTATTTAGGATGGGCGAGCGTGGTTCGCCGGCCATCTTCGCGCGGAAACGCGGGCGGAAGATGGCGTCGGACGGTCCCTTTGAATTCGGTGGCATTAAAACGCGACGTGAAACTCGCATGAAAGCCGATGAAACGCCACCGCGTCGACCGCGAACGACGGAGGATACACGGGAATTCGCTTGAACGTAATTAGTGGACGACCGCGGCATTCCGGATCGGAACGATGAGCTTCAATTAGCGCTTTACTTCCACCGTAGAATGGACCGCGCGTTGCGACCGTGAATCAGTCGCGGAAGTTCCCAGCCGGTATGATACCGTTGGGCACCGTCTCAAAAGTTTACAGGCAAGCCAGACTGACGGCGATGTTACGCGCCGCGACAGTTTCCCCGCATCGTAAACACCGGCTCCTAGTCACGGTAACGGACGTGTGTTTACCTGAACATTATCATCCCGGGCCAACCGTGGCTCCGAGGCTACCTGGCCCCGACGTCGAGGTGTCTCCGAACGCGCGGGCAAATTAAATTTTAACACGATCGCGTCACCGAGCCACCGAGTTCCGTCGACGTTTGCTTTTATCCCGGCTCGCGAGTTTTCGAGCTGATAACTGCTCGACTCGCCAAATAACGTTGCCGTTGAAACTTCTCAAGAACTTCTATCCAGTGGGCGGCTCTCGTCCATTGTCAAATAGCGAATTATTTAATTAATTCTTGCACGCAGAGCACGGCCGACAGCTTGTGGGTCTCCTGTCGAGTGATTTCAAGTCGAAAGCGTCCTGTTAATGGCTTATTTAAACAGAGCCGGGAGTATTTATTGATTCCCGTCTGAGCGAGTTTGACAATTTAAACTAGGCAAAATGGACTTTAGAAGATTTTTCGCGGCGAGTCTGTCTATCGATATCTAAATTTGCGCCATTCGAGGCTCGTCAATTTCGTTAGTTTCTGTCAGATGCCGGTGCTATTAGCGTCGTCTGGCAGAAGTTCGAGCCGATACTTTCGTCCGCCGATATATCGGTGCTACCCTCGGCGGGAGGCATTGCAGGAACGTCTGCAACGCGGGTCGATAATTCCGTCCCGGAAACACGAAATTTTCCCGCGATAACATCCGTTATTAATCGCGTAACAAGCTTGCGTCGGCGTCGGGCTGAAATTCGATGCTCTCGCGCAAAACTTTCCTTAAAAGGGAGCGCCCCCGGGGCCATTGTTGCCGGTACATTAATTATGAGCGGCAACTTGCGACGTCTGGCGCGGGTTCGACGTGCCGGTCGAGCGTGGAAATTGCGATACCGGCCCCCCGATGCAACGTCTGCGCCGAACGCGCACGAGAAAACGCGTCCGTGACGCGTCGAGCCGAGCCGAGCCGAGCCGAGACGCGCCGCGCCGCGCCATCGCGTATTGAATTTCAATTATTTATCGGGAACTCGCGCTAATTGCGGCAGGCGCAGCGGCTGCAGTTTCCGCAAGAAGCGGCCGCCTCTCTGCTTTCAGAACCGGAGGAACGCCGCAGGTAGACCGATGCAACGATGCACCGATGCACCGATGCACGCATCCCCGCGGAGGCAAGAACTAACGCGTCACGACAGACGAGGGGCCTTGGAAGTCGACACCAGGCTACCTTGAGACGCGAAAACCAGGATCGCCGGACAACCATGAGCACCACCGTGCATACTTACGCGACCGGTATACCGGGTGGATCAAATTTTGAAACCGTTCTCGCAACCGGCGAGAAGAAACCAGTCGCGACACGCCTGCGATGAATCAATTCTCGGATGATAAATTAATATCGTTCCGTGAAGATACTGTGACTTCGCGTCGCATCACCAGACCGAGAGTCATCCACAAGATAATTACCAAGTTAGCTACGGTAACAATGTTTTCGATAGAAACATTTTTTAGGAGAGGCACAAAAGCTGACAGGATGATAAGCCTGCCGGGCTAAAAACCAGAGAGACTATTCAGGAAAATGATGGTGAAATAAATTCCAGACCACGCAACTTTGTATAAAATCCGAACAGTTCCAATCACACGATGAAGACCGAGGATAAAGTTCAGAGCCGACAGCACGAATTACCCAATCGAAAAGTATCGGTGGAGGGGCAGGTTTTTACAAGGAGCCTCCCACGCAGCGTTACGGCTCGGTGTACGCCTTTTTTATAAATCAACCAGATTATTCCCCACGAAGAATTCGGCCGCAGCGGTGCGTCGTACCCCGATCCCCCGATACGTGGACGGATAAAAGATTGAAGATGCCTCGATAGGATTGGCGGATCACCGGGCACGTGGGTGGAAACGTCATCTCCGTGGCGGCGGATACCGCCAGCTGCCAGCAGTCCAACATAGTTCAGAAGCGCCGTGAAAACCGGATTACTCTTACCCGGAGGCATCGGCAAGCGGCAGCAACAGCAGCAGGCCAGCTTTCTTACTCGGCCGGATTACACGCGTACGTTTTATCCCGGGATTTTTTCCTGCCGGCCGTAATCTAAATCGGCGTCGATCGTATATGGACTTAATATGTTCGGTTCGATAAAGCGGTACACGGAGTCGCCACGGTGACTGCCAGGCTTCGTTAAACGAGGAGAAACGGTGCGCAATCTTCTACATTCGAGAGGACAGCCTTGCGCATCGATGAGATAATTTCTGCTGTCCCTAAAAGACGCTCAACGTAACCAACAATATATCGTATCGGTAGCGTTACTTTGACTTACGTTTACGATCAAATCGATGATGACGTTAAAGGTCAGATTTGAACACTGAATCACCTCAAACGACCTCCATACGTCGACACATTTAGATCGATAAATTCATCATGGAAGGAGCTGCAAGCACGGCTAAATATTAGGTTGTGCCATAAGTTCGTGCCGTTTACTCTTGTATCATTTATATTCTAGAAATAAAATATGTAATCACCCTTTCATTCTACAACCTCTTCCGACCTTTTTGGCAAACACATACCGTTGTTATAAAATTTCTGCGGTTTTTCATTAAAATACTTTTCAATGGTGAATAATATAAACATATCTACGGCACGAACTTACGGGACGATCGTAGAGTTTCATATGAAAAAACAAAGGTCACCGCGAGAATACGTCGCCATAAGTCTCCTTGGGGAGAAGAACAAGTTTTATTCGAAACGGTTTTTCGAGCAATTCGGCAAGAAAGAGTGGTAGACCGTGATGATTGGAATCCGCGGCGCGCAAGAGTCGGGCTCGCATGAAATAAACATTCGGTCGGACTCAATTAAGTCGACGCGACCGGTCGCGGGATCGAGAGAAATCGTCGATCTTCCCCGGCGACTGTGGATCCGCTCGCCGGGATCTCGGTGCGATCTGGAAAGAAATCGCGGAAGCGTCCGCGGCTAATTTCAATTCCGCCGTGGCGATCGCGAGATCTACCGTCGGCTGGGTATTCGCGATCGGATCGAGCCGACCCCGGTCATGATACGATCCTAACGGTAATAAGTAACGAACCGGTCGGTTTCTAACCCGAATCGTTGGGGCCTGCGTCCTTCTATCGCGATATCGGCAATAATAAAGTCGTCACGACCGCTAAGGCAAACTGCGCGAGCCAGAGAAAGCAAGGTAGAAGAAGAAGAAGAAGATGAAGAGGCAAAAGCATCGGGCACGAGTCGCGCTTCTCCATTCATCGACGCTGTTTCAGGGAACCGTATCGTTCGCCTACGTGCATCAACCTGTAGCCCCGATCCCGTAATAATTGCGAGACCGCGAAATGAGTCAAAGGCACGTGCTGGCTCGGCGTCTGCCAGCGAGCCGGTTCGAGTTGAGAGCCGGGCTGCTCTTGCACGCTCGCGAAAACGGGCTTGCAATCTGCTCGGCAGGGAACGAACGACAAGACGTAGAGGCGCATTTAGCCAAAATCTATGCACGCGTTCCGGCGGTGCCTTAATAATCGTGGCTCGCAAGGAAGCAGCCAGTCGGTCGAGGAAGGAAGTCTTTGTTGCGGCTAGCCGTCTACTCGGGCCTGGCGGACCGAGGCGAACCAACAAGCGCAGCGCGCGCTGCAGCGCATTGCAGCGCATTGCAGGGCAGCGCGGTGCATCGGACCGGGTAAAGCTTGCACGGTGAACGCGTTGCATTCTAGCAATGGCATGCTGCCGGGGTTAATTGTATTGGCTCCCTCGGCCTCATTCTCATTCAATCGTGATCATTACCCGCCGAGAGCATCCTCCTACGTGTCACTCACACGTTTCACTACCTCGGTCTACGTGCATGCCGCATCGTAAGATGTGTAGGTGAGGTTTCCTTAGCCTCGCGCAGGTAAGCTCGCCCGGCAACCTATGGTTGGGCTATCTCGGTCACGCGTGTGCGCGTGGTGGTGGACGCTTCGCGTCCGTGTGCGTTCACGATAGACGACTCCGCTTCGGAGGCTCGTTCCGTCCACGTCGGATTAACTAACGAACGTACGAATGTGCATGCACGTTCCACCTCTGTTCCGCCTCTATCGATACAAATTAATAGCATCTGCCCGACCGGACCCTCTTGCAGCCACCGTACGGAATCGGCTCCGAGAACAGGACGAGCGGATGCCGCGCCGCACCGCGCCGTGACGCGCCGAGTCACCGTTCGGGGGCGGTTTCGACGCTACCTGGCGGAAAGTCGACGCGAGATGCGCCGCTGATCGCCGAGTGGGCGGATGCGATGGAGTTATCTAGCGGACTCTCCACCGCGGACTGCGACCGTGCACCCACAGCAAAAAGTCGCCAGTCACGCGATCCGGCGACCACGTTCAACTCGCAGACGCGACAGATGAGGATCGCTCGATGAAACTGCAGAATACGCCCTTCGCAGATCACTGGTGGACGCGGTGCACCTCAACCGCCACGCACTCTGTCAGATCTCCCTTAATTTGTTCCTAGTAATAGGGTAGCCATTGCTCGGTTAAAATGACATAAAAACCGAAACCTAAAGAATGCTAAACATCTGTCGCGTCTGCCAAAGTAGCTGTGTGATAGGGTTCAAGGTAAAACTGAAACGTGTTGGTACGGCGTGATGATTCTTCTAACTGAAGATCAGCAGGGATTGGTCATCGACTTTGAACAGATCGAAACTGGCCTAGTAGATACAATGACCATGTCTCACGGATCTCTTTCTTAAAAAAAAAAAACAATTACAACTTGCAGACCCTATCGCACGACCTAAACGTCTCTAGAAGACACGATGACGGGCCTCCCTCGAGCATCGGAACTTCAGAATTTCAATTCGACGTTGCTGCCGCCAAAATTTGCGGGTAGAATGCGGTCCACGCAAGGTCCTAAGAAGCTTGGAAAAATCCGTGCACCGTGGGTCGAGCGAGTCGAAACGTGGAATCGGTTAAAGCGCATAAATAACGTAGCACCGCACCCGTTCCCAACGGGCGAAGCCAGTGTCGAACAAGGTTGGTTACCAAGCGCGGCTGCCTACCACTTGGGACCTCTTCCGACCATTAGTTCTGTCGTCCAGCAGCGGCGTGGCAACGGTGTCTCCGTGAACATGAAGGATCGCTCTGTGCTCCGCGGGTAGCGACGAGCCTTGAGAGGACCGCTTGGATACGCGGCATTCATAAATCTACGCTTTTTCAGCTTTTCCTGAACGCGACGAGACGACCTTGCCCGCCATGCCACGCCACGCCACGCCACGCCACACCACGCCACGCCACGGCACGATGCGACGCTCCGAGCTGTGCGCCACGCCGCGCCGCGCCACGCCACGCCACGCTCCCACGTTCTCGTCCGATACGTTTTATTTGCCGGCGCGGTTCGCAGGCAGCACTCGACCCCGCCAGGTCGCCGGAGGATTCGCGCGGCTCACCGAGAATCTCGATTTCCGTTTTATTTTGTCGCTGGCCAAGCCAGGATTTATGGCCGCCGCTCCGTTTCGCCGGCCAACCAGACGCGTATACGATGCCAAATTCTTCGGCCGATGCCGTTCCCGGTTTCGCCCCAGCGTCGTTCGTTAAAAAAATATCCAGAGCCTCGCGATAGCTCCCAGACATTCGTGGAATTTCTCCGAGAAACCGCGTTTCGTCCTATTCGCCAGCCGAGACTCGACCAGAGCTCTGCGTTCGCGTAGGTGGCGCGATCGAGTTCCGGCATCGACAGGACAATTGTTCGACGCGTTACGAACCCAACCAGCCTCGGTTTCGCTTTGTTGCTACGTGGACCCACTAGTTGGTACATACCACCGACCTCTTTCATCATTTTACCACGCAGGGAGTCCACTGTGATACGGTCTACGCGATTCCAACGCCAATTTAATTGGGAACTTATTTTAATTTGAACATTTACTTTGCTATTCGTGAAATAAATTGAAAGTACTTTTCCAGAAAAAGCTGAAAAATCCTGTTCCGCGATGTGAAAAACGTCCCCATAAGAAAGAAAGACAAGAGAACAAGAGAACCCCGTGAAAAGCAGCATTTGTCTCGGGAAATGAAAAAAGGTGAATATTTCGCGCAGTCGATCGCCATTCTCGTCGTTCCAGGGTCTCGCTTGACGCCCAAGCGCCGCGGCGAGGGTCGTCGAAATAAAAATCGAATATATTTTCGGCGCCCGGCGATCCCGAGCAAAGTTTCAACGGATTCTGCTCGCAGAAAAATATTCGGTCGGGTCGTCGAAATCTCGGGAGCTGATCTTCGCACGGGTCGAGGCGGAGGAAGTCTTCGATCGGTCCGAGTTAGCACGGACGACCGACAATCGCGAACGAGATTCAAAGGGGCTAGACCGGGGCTGGTAGCGGAGTCGAAGGGCTCGCTAATCAGAGATTTAATTGATACCATGGCGAGCACGACCGTCGCACACGAGCGAACGCTTACACAGGAGGACGGCGACGATCGCGCGCGCGCGAGCGTGCAACGGAGACTAACACGATTCCGTCGTATCGTACCGGGCAAAAGGACGGGACCGTAATACATATGTAACACGACAGAAGGTTGGGACACGGGGACGGGGAACCGGCAGGGTGACGGGGGGAACGGGATAAAGCGGGTTACAGGCTACTTAGTCCTGAGCTCTTCATTAGCAACGCTGGCCAATCACTTCTCTTCCTCCTTCTCGTATGTCCTAGCGGTTGTTTCGTTTATTGCGCGCCGGCTCGATCTAAATTGTCATCGGCGACCGTTTCGTAACTCGCGCTCGACGTTTCGCAGAACATGAGCAAAAAACCGCGAGCCCCGTCGCAGGATTTCGTCCTGCTCGTCGCGCAGCTGCTTTTGCAACGAATCCGCCTGTAAACTATTCATAAATACAAATATCTTTCACCATTGTTCATCGTGCCCGAACCTATGCATCATCTGCGTTCAACAAACTTATCGCTAGAAACATTTAACACGTTCAACATCGGTCGTATATCCTGTGATACTATTGTTTGACCAGCAAGTCTAAAAAATTAATTTTTATCGTGGTATAGTAAATGGAATCGGATTAAAACGCGAAGACTGTAGTAGAAAGGTTAAACGAGTAACTGTTCTGAAAAAATGTTGAACATTCAGTTTTGGTTTCATGAATTTAATTCTTTTGACTGCATCCGCCGTTATCAGTGTGTTGTATCAACGCTTTCAGCGAAGACGTGTTCTTTTGGAATTATTTTTAGAATTGGAATCGATGATTGCTCATCAGGAGTCGGAACAATTCCAGAAGGACACAGCCTGCACCCAAAAAATAACGAACGCTTCTCAGCAATTAAAATCACAGTAACTTTCAATAAATTTCCAGCACGACCGAAATAGGTACCAGCAATTGCCTCGTGTTGATTACGCTTTCGGCAAGCACGGTGTCGCGTAATGGCCCCGGTCGTTGCGAGCACTCGTCGATTCCGAGCCCGTACGAGCCAAACAGGCGATCGGTGCCGTAAAGACAAATACACCCTAATTGTTCACGGCGAAACACAACCGCGCCGTTTCCTCGATCCATTTAATTCGAATCGGCGCTCGTTTTCCCGCGCTTCGCCCCGAGGAGCCGAACGAACTCCGATTATCTTTAATTTAACGACGCGTACGTGGCGGGCCCGGGTGCCGAATTAACGGGCCGTTTCGATTATCGATAAACAGCCGTGGTCCGTGGCGAAACCGCCGTGAAACCGACCCCCACCGATCGGAACCTTAATTTAACCCCCGTTGAACGATACCGTTCGCTGCGACTCCGGCTCCGTGGCAACAGAGGTCTGCGAGAAAGAGTGACGCCACTTACCTGGAAACAAAGGAAAAGCGAAAATTACAGTCAGTTTTGAGACACGGCTGGAAACTACGCTCGAAGGGAGAGAGAGGCGGCCCGGCGAAACGAGAGAACAGAGGAACATAATTAAATGTATGCTACGGAACCCTCGTTTCCCACCTTTTGTCGGAAACTTTCGACCCTCCTTGTTTTCGTTACTCGAACCCCTTCCCCTTGACGTGTCTACCTTTTCTGTTTCTCTCTCTCTCTCTCCCTCCCTCGGTTTTCTACTCGTAATCTCGTGTATTAATATTAATAACGAGCCCGATAGCCTCGGCTGTGGAGTTTTTCACGAATCAGTATGCGCAGCGAATTCACGTGAACGCCGGTAAACAAAAGGCGCCGGCGCTCAAATCGAATCAGCCGGCGGATACTAACGAGGAAGCGTTCCTGATGGCGTGTTTGCCTCGTCTTCCCGGTTTTTCGGGCCCGGACGTAGAAACGCCGGGATTTATTGCCCTCGTCTTCGAATTCCATCGCGTCCCTCGAATTACCATCGGCTAACATCAAAGCCATCAATTGTTACTTGGAAGATTCGCCGGTTAAATATTATTTTGGTCGGTTTACCGAACCAACGAATTCTTCCGACAGCTGTAGGATTAATACCAACACTGTAGACGTGAAACTATAGATTTTATACTGGTCCAACATCGCACAGTAAAATGTATTCACAGTGTAAAAGAAACACCTTGCGCTATCATGTATACACACATGTAAAAAGTGTCGTTCTTCAAACAGTATTATGACGCGCGGTCGTCGCCCCGTATTTCGACACAATAACTGATCGACGACGACTCGCGCTATAAGGACAAACATATAAAAACCACAGACACTAGTCTTCGTTTTTTGAATAATCCGTTCGGCAAGGAACAGTTAACGTTTAGACTTTGTAGAGAGCAGTCAATAAAGCATTTTTATAGATTACACGAGTCAATCTCCTGAGAAGACCCTTCCACTCTACAATAGCAGTTTCTACACAAATTTAATTCAGAGATATATTTAAAACAAACGTTGTACAGAGAGAACCGTGGAAACGTTCGCGATTCATTCTTCGAATAAATTTTTATATACGTTCATAATCCTTCTCGTTCAGATTTTATTCAAATTTTCTGTGGCTACCTAAATATGTTCTTCACTCCCGAATGTGTAAAATATAATGGTATGTAATTTTTTGGAAACGAATGTCGTCATTTCCAAACATTTCTTGAACAAGATAAACAGCGTTGAAAACATCCCAAAGAAATTATCACAGCATAAAAATATCCGTTGCAGTGTTTAGGAGGGCGCTGTGTGTTTTTGCATAAATTTATGTGTTTCGAATAAATACGATTCGATGCGCGAAACATCCGGAAGTTGTCGTAGCGCGATTTAGGACAGTTTGCGTCTGAATTTCCCCCGATTAGCCGAAACAGTAACCCGCATAATGCAAATAATTCAATGAGCGGAATCGCTCTTGTAGCGTTGCGTTCGCCTCGGTGTAACAGCGCGAGGCTGTATCTACATAATTCCGCAATTATATACGCACACGGCACACCGCGAACAATTCTGTTACCTATGCTCACACCGGTGTACAGAGTCTCTCGCGCGCATAGCGATACCCGTCGTCTACGAAGCCAAGCAACCCGACTCTCTTTCCACGGTGTTATTACGTTCTCCTTGCACCCAGCCCTTCGCACCCCCGAGCGTCTTCGGCGACGCGTTAATTTGTTTACGTAATCACCCCACCTATTTCTGTCTCATCCACGTGCTGTTTTCTCATCAATCCGCCGCCGCGCCGCCCCGTCTATTGTATGAAATTCTATTCAGCTCCGAGCGTTCTCTAGCCTCGAACGGGTCCAATTTCATTAACTCGAGACTTCGAAGGATTCACGATGGATGAACGAACGACACCGGAAGCCGCCGTGCTCTACCTAAGAAAACCACCTATCCGACCGACACGTTCGTTTCCGGCAAACACTATACACACACGCTAAGCAAATTTCATAATTTCAATGCGTAAAATGATCTCGTTGTTTCGAAATGAAGCCTGTAATTTGTCACTAGATCGACAAACTCGACATGCATTTGGATAATTGTTAACGTAACATACTTTCAATACATTCGTGATTTCTTCATCTCAATTATCCCGACGCATCGCGCCGCGTTCGACGTATTGATAAATCGTAAAATGAACGATAATTATTCCCGCCCGTTACAAATTCACGGTTAACGATATAAATAAGTTGCCGCAAATTGTACTCGACTTGATGCGCCATACGTGTATGTGTACGTACATTGAATTAAACACGGCATTTGTACACGATTTGATCAATATTAATGAGGTTTAATCAAAACGTGTACGGCAAAGTGTGTACAAGCGCGGCCGCATGAAATTTAATGAAGAAAGTTTGTATAGAGTTGCTAACAAAGTGCTCCGGCCAAGCTCGCAAAATATGTTTCGCGCATCAATTGTACTATCATAATTTATGCGCGCGATAAAACAGGAGGGTAAAGCGAGCGTTAATTCTATATTAAATTCCTCGGCGAAATTATTATTGCATCAATATCCTGTTCCGCGTCGAGCGAGCCTGTCGATTATCGTTTTCCAAGACACGACAAAACGGGATTTGATTAAAATGGGACTCTCGCGACACGATCTCTCGTTTCACTCGACCGACACCGTCATCCTCCTCCTTCTTCGTGTTTTTATTACATCTACCTGTTCCCGATGCGCCGGCTTATTAAAACTTTTTTAATCGAGACATCGGATTCCATTATTTTCTCGTTCTCTCGCTTTATCAATTACGCCAGACATTTACCGGAGGGAGTGCAAAAATACTAATTTCTTTGACGCTCACAGCGATTGTACAACTTACCATGCATTTTACAGAAGCGAATTTTAGTGCACCGAATATATTCTCGCAAAAAGGCCATTTTTAGATCCGAACAAATTATTCCGTCTCTGAGAAATGGGACACTGAACGTGCTCAATTTAGAACCAATTGCTCTAATACGCCCTCGATTGAGCCGATGTAACATTGGTACAAATAGAAAATGTAATACCTCGGACCAAAAGTCCTTCGCACGAGAGCGAAAAATCAACGAGGACTTGCACCGCTTTTGCATTAATCAGCTCGATTATAGTCTTCTGCCAGGTTTCAAGGAGCAATATAAAATGACGAATTATTTCGCGGAACTGTTCTCCGCGGCGTGGTCAGAAAACCGTGGTAGCCTCGGCGAGACGAAGCTACGTGGAAAAGGGGATCGGTTCGCAGCTGGTAGCGAAGCAATAACGATGTCCTTTTTTTTTACGGCGGGAACCGGCGCGGGTGCGAGCAGATCGCGAGCTCGTAAACCGTCGCGAGCGTGGTTCCAATATTACGATTACCCGAGTGCCATCCTCTTTCCATCCATTCCGCCGGGATCCGTAAATCTTACGCGCGAACGGTTCGTGTTGGATCGCGAGGGATACGTCGCCGAGTGTATCATAAGCTCGCTTAACGTTTTCAACGGGTGGACTCGCCACGCCCGGTCTCTTCGGAGATTACGTCTGTCTAGGCTGCTCTCCTGACTAGAAATTCTGTCAACGGCGTCGTTAAAGTGACCATAAAACGCCCCCGGATTCGGATCAACTTTATGGCACCAGACGATCCTCGCGGTCGGCGAATGTCAACGTTTTAAGCCGCTCCCGACGAGAGACGTTCGATTTCTTCCGATTGATCCCTGGCACGATCCCATGCATTTAATATCACTACGACACATCGTACGGACACTTCTCCGTTTTATTCAACCCTCAACCGGTAGCGCGTCACGCCCATAACACTGTTTTATTAGCAAATTTTGCTGTAATTTTATGGGCTTAAACGAACTTGCGCCCGGTAAGCCGTGGGTAGGAGTATAATTAATATTCAAGTTTTACAGTCAGTTTTATGGAGTTGAACAAATTTGTAACGCCGTGTGGTCGTGTTCTATCCACAATCTGACATATTAAACAAATTATACGTGGTTGCAACAGAGTCGTGGAGAAATGAAAAAATGTGCAGGATCTGAAACACGAATGAATTTTCACCCACGGAAAAGCCTAGAGCGATTCGAGGTGTTCCATTGACGTGGGATTTGTGGAGATTGTTAATTTGCCGAATGACACGTGGCTCCATGACGCACGCGGTGCATGCAATCTTTTTGTGTTATCCCGCGTGTAGCCCTTAGTCATTTCACCTACGTGCGCCGCAATTTTATCTTGATATGTTATTCAATTTCAATGGGGGAATGAAGTTGTCACCGGTTGGACCGTAGTCGTGTGCAACTAAACGTCGACGGCAACACCTACGTGAAGACAGCTTCTGACACGGACAACTTGTAAAACTTGATTTGTGTTTACCGTGATGAACTGGAGTTGAGTGTAATTTACCGACGCCCGGAGGTTGACTCACGGAAAGCCGTATGGGTGGAGCAGAAACTGTGCACGGAACTATTCGCACACCCGGGGTGTATCCTCTAGGTTTCTTCAGAGAGAGCTCCATTCAGCTAACAGGTTCCTCCCGGGTGTCTTGGTCGACATAAATTAATCGAAAGCGAGCGCTGACACCGGCAATATGGCTGCAATGTTCTCCCGGTGATTATAATGTTTCGCTGCTTCGAAAGGTCAGGTTGTTTATATAAATTCCTGAATAATATGTCGGTGATGCATACAAGTAAATACACGGCTTGCACGGTTACCGGCAGACAATGCTATTATCAATCAGCGGTGTTGTCGATCGACTCTAGAAAGATTAAGTAACTTGATCCCGAGAACATGATCATTTATTTTCATTTTAATTTAGAGAATAATATGCGGGGGAAGTAACACGGTTAATTTATCTGCAGGTTGCCTATTTAATAGGTAGTTTTTTACTGTTCTTGGCTTTCCGAAATCTAAGAAATATTGTAGGAACGTGTCAAATGTTTAAAGCATAAGCGGAGAAAAATTAACATTGGAGGGTCAAAGGTATTTTTCTAAATGACCATCTTAAAAGAACTGATGAGATTATTGGGAGTGATTTCTTGGTAGATGTACAATATCAAAATTATTAGTTATAAATCATAGACACTTCTAAACTACCGGTGGCTAACGAGTATCGTGACTGGTGAGACCGAAAAGCAATCTTTTGAGTGCCAATCGATAATTTGTTTGGAAATATTCCAGGGAAAATAACATACTTTGCGTTAAACTATTTTTCGTCGATTGTCCTGTCAGCGAAACCCGATAGCAATCCAACCCTTTCGGAAGAACCTCGCCCCAAACCGGAGGATTCCAACTTCGCCGCAATTTATGGCTCGGAATGCCGGCTGTCTTGAAGTAACACGCTCGCGGGCCTTCAACTTCGCTTTCATCGGTGGTGTAATCTAGACGAAGGGACGAAGATTGAATGAAGTTGAACCTGTCGGGTGTCCAACGGGAAACGGAACCAGCCGCTTAAAACTGAGCACGTGTACGATAAACTGGAGGTGTCGCCCGGCGTGTGTATACACGGGGTACGACCAGGAGGTGGAGAACAGAGGGGGAGGGGGATATACCTTAGACGCGAGAAGGAGGATGGCAAGGGGAGGAGAGAGACAGAATAAGGCAGGTGTTTTTGCAGGCCGCCAAGGTGGACGTTGGCGTCGCAGACTCGTTCGGAGGCTGTTAGCATCCTTCGCCACCATCGCCGCGCGCACACCGTGGCCGGCGAACATCCTTGGATCTCCTTAGATCTTCCACCGATCTCCTCTGATCTCCTCACACCTGGTTGCGCCTACCTGCCTAGGCGGTTTGTCCGGCCTGATTCTCTCGCGGTCGGGGCTCTCTCGCTCTCTTTCTCTTTCTCTCTCTCTCTCTCTCTCTCTCTCTCTCTCTCTTTCTACCTTCTCGTTTCTTTTCGCGTCTCGGCTACCTGTCTTCCTCGATCCTCTCTCGACTACACTCTCCCCCCCCTCTTCCCTCCCTACCCCCGCCTCCACCTCCTCCTCCTGCTCGTTCTCGTTCGTCCAGATCGATCGGATCGACGAGAACATTTTTCCCCTCCGCCGGAACGTCCTTGTCCGGCTCGTCGTGCTCTTGTTCCCATTCCCCGTGGTCGTTCGCCGACTCGTCACGCGGAATCGTGCACGGACAGTTTGCAAAATCGACCGTGTTCCCGTACATCTGACCGATCGGTGTTGCGAGACCAAACGTCGATCCGGATCGTTTCGAGGAGACTGGATCGAAAAGGCGTTCCCCGAGTCGCGCGAATCGCGTAGGCGTTCCACGGACAGCGACGCGACGCGACGCGCCACGGGATAAACTCATTCTTTCGTTTCTGCTCACCTTGAACACCCGGTCCCTCTCCGATCCCTCCGACACCGACGGAATTCACGTAATCGTCTCGATTTGCAATTCCACCCGAGGGGGAAATCGATTCTCCCCTTTTATCTTCGATTTCACTCGACGATTGGAAACTGTCTTCCCGGCCCGCGTCCTGTCATTTTCCTTCGATCCAGCCTCGTGGGAATCCACTGACTCGCTGGCTGTTTATGCCTGAATGGAATGATCGATGTCTCTGCCAGACCCAGATCGTCTGTCGATTTCCAGCAAAATTTAAATAATCGAGACGCCCGCTTCGATCCAAATTCCCGCTTTGTTCCTCTACAAACGATCAGTCTGTAGACTGATAGCACAGAAGTTAAATTTCGCTAAAAGAAAATATTATAACATCATGTAATATCATAAGTAAATTACAGTTTTGATAGGTTTACAGGGTACACTGTCGAATTCATACGTATTCCATCTTCCTTGTAGTCAAATAAAATTGTCTATGATAAATATGTATAAATTAAAAAATTTAAATTTGCATAAAGATCCGTAGCCTAATTACGAAGAACTTAATGCAACTTCAACTTTCATTTTCTATCCACAATCCAGAGTGAGGAAATAAATTTGTAAATTTTTGAGGATCCAGTGTTCAATGCTAAGTAGTAGAAATATCAGATACTAGGATACGGTTGCTTGAAGATTCGCCAACATTGTCGAGGCGATCGATCACATGAATTGTACATGAAAAATTGGAAAACAGACATCCTCGCGATAAAAGGTTAGCAGCGACTGAACCTCATGCATCGATATCGACGGGGCATCCGAGTAATCCATACAATTTGCATTCCTTTTGATTAAAAACCAATCTCTTCCACGTTTTTTCCCATCGAGGTTCGGTTGCGTAAGCGAGAATGCGTAAGTGCAGCTCGCTGTGGCGAGGAGATTGCCAGCCGTTGCATCATTCTCCGGCGTTCTGATACAAGGATGCGTCCGAAGATAAATTAATTTGCCACGGGTAATAAAGATGGACACTGTTCGGGGGGATAGTGGATCTAGGAATAGACAAATTTTATTGGCAGCCTGCGAATTAGTTGCAATGTGATTGCGAATTGCACGGGCAATTGCAGCCGGCTTCCATTTACGGCTTGAATTGAAATTATCGTTCCACGCGTGTGATGCGTATCGTGGATTTTTTCCGGACAACCGTAAGCCGGTATTGGAGAGGCCTCCGATTACGAAGATACCTCTCGACGATGAGAAGAAGGATTCTTTGATTACCGCGATATTAGGTTTATTATGTCGTGTATACAGCGGCGAGTAAATCTTCTTCCAATAAAATTTTTCTCGCGCGCCCGAAGCACCCTATAAACTATTTAACGCGATGGACATTGTGCCAGACGTGGTACGCGAAAATCACTTCCCGGATGACTGATAGGATAACCGCAATCATGCGACTTTCTTAACCCTCGTACAACAAGCTCGTTAGACATAGCAACGCGAAATGTGGTGGAATAATGCTTTCCTCATTTTCACTTTCCACTTTAATTTAAATAATTCTACATTTTAACGAAACGCACGTCTCACGAGATAGAAAATTAGTCAATTTTTTACACCGAGGAATATTGGTTATGATGGAAATTGTTTGTTACAAAAAAATTCCATAGCCAAACAATTTAAGAGGAATGGACTGTGTTGGTCGAATCGTCTTAATTTGTTCGAGTCACGGTATTCGATTGATGCTATTTTGAAACAAAGAGCTCTACTCTGTTTAAGAGAAATCAGGCGTACAGTTTCGTAGTTGCGAAACATCGATCACTTCGTTAGGAGGAAATTTGTGATATCGAAGCTAAATTGTTTCAAGTGCGAGGGCACCGAGCGAAACGCGGAAATTCCGCATCGCGAAGGGTGAACTCGAAACCGTCGCGTCGCTTGCAGTCAAATTCGAAACCAATTAAGGCAGGATCGTCAGGATCCGTGCGAGGGGGTCAATAAAAGGCAGCTAAATCCGGAAAATATCCGCATGAGCGGGCAGAAAGTTCGCCGGCGCTGGTGGCTCGATTTTTCAACCGGGATTTTGCGAACTTACTTACAATCGCGAAGCGGATGCGCGTGCGCGGGCGTGCGAGAACGAGCGAGCAGGAGCGTGTACAGGCTCGCGTGCAGCTGTGATAACGGGGCTGCCGATGAAAAAACTAAACCAGTGATTGCCATTCGCGCGGAGCGTCGCCGGAAAGTTCGGCAACAGTTTTTAATTGCGACGCGTCGACTTGGACTGCGATCCGAGCCCCGGTTGCAGCCGCTCATCGTTTCGGCCGTGCGAATATTTTTTTTTTTCCGTAGCTCTCGCGCGCGTTGTCGTGATACCAAGCCGGCTCCCGTATTTTTCACGACTGCATGGAGACGTCGGCGCGCAAAAACGAGAAGAAAAAAAAGCGCCGCCGGAACACCCCTGACAATCAGAACCGTCGAAACGATTGATGAATGAAGCCATACGTCGGGCGGCGGCGGCGGCGGCGGCGGCAGTTAGGACTGTAACCGTTGTTTTTGCGAGTTTATAGTTTTCCACGTACGGTTTCCGAGAGTCTGCATGTTATCGAGCATCCGCCGCTCCGATCATTCGTTTCGCTATTCCCCTCCCGCCGACGCGATGCAAGAAAATTGAAATCGCGAGATCGCTCGCGATACCGAATGCGAAGGATTTAATACGGAGATCGACCTCGATCCGATCGAACTTCGAGCTGTGAGACGTCGATTAATAGGCCGTTCCATCGATCGCGATTCTCTCATAGTCAAAACTGTGAGAAAATTCTTGGCTATATCCTTTATTCAAGAGCGACTAAATCCCACGGATTTCGAAATATCGATTTCCACCTTATTTTCCAGCAGGTTGTATCGCAAAAGAATTTTTCTGCATATAGGTTCGATATCGTAGAATCGTTCTACGCGTGGATTTTTCTACGAGTACTATACCCGATTGGATTCGATTGCTTTCGGGGGGTTAAAGGCATCGGAAGGGAAAGCATTATTTCGTTTGATCTTCTAATTCAGTTACGTACGTGGCATACTGCGCTATTAGCTACTGGATCATTCATCATTCACGTTGCAATACTTTCGCGTAACTCCTTTAATCTTCGGCTCCTCGGACGCGGGCTTGCAAGATCCAATTTTTCACGGATTAAAATTGCTCTTGTATAATGGATGATGCGTTCGATCAGGATTCCCTTTCGAACGGCGCGGCGGGGAATAAGTTTAGTGAATTCAGCGAACCAGGTTCCGAAGGTAAAATCGTTCCGGATAAACGCGGACCGATCTTTTTCCATCACGTGTGTGCGATCGGGGCCGATCTCGTGCCGCGGCTGCGGCGTCAGCGTAAAAACTCGTCATTCAGGCGCAATAAATTACAGCAATTACCATACGCAGTGTAACGTACCTCGCGTGGAAGCCGATCCAAGGCTCGTGAGAAAATAATACAAGAATTTGCGCAAGGTGATCGAGTAGCATGTCTCTTGAGCGCCCGCATACGTGCCTGCTGGCGGTCTAAGAATTTTCTCATAGCTCCGCCGACCCTGCCCGCCGAGATTAGCTTCTTTTGACATTATCCCCGATACCTCGATTATCGACAAGGACGCTAAATACGTTCAGGCTCCTGTCGATCGCTGTTTCCCAACGATGCGCCTCCATTATCCATGTATTATCGATCCCAGGTAACAACGCCTTCGTTAATACCGGCGAGAAGAAAAAACAAAAAGATCCTCGGCCAATATCGAAGCCGGTTTTTAACTCCTAGCAATACTATCCGGCGAGGGCGGCGCTCTTGGAAAAAATTTTCCGGTAAAATATTTAATAAAATTGTTTTCCAATCCTCGTAATTGACGTTGAAGAATTACTCTATGGCCGGGGAAGACGTTACTTTACAAACTGGATAACAAAGAATCGATGATTAAGCGTCAACCCTTCGCGTTGACCCAGAATATTTTTCAGACAAGAAACAATGAAGTCGAACGAATTTACTTCTGCCACCCTAGAGTTTTTAATAATTTCTCAAATATACACAAAGTTAGTAATGTCTATGATCATTTTCAGTAGCGTTTCAGGGAAAGATTCGTGTCCATTTTTCGGGTTTCAATAAGAGGAGGCGAAACGAGGTAACAGGCAGAAGATCGAGTAAGCTCGGTGACGACAGTCAGGTGCTGAAAAATGACTGTCGTCCCCGAGGATAATAATCGTGATCCGTCGCTGCGTTCGAAGCGGTGGTAATAATAAACCGAATGAAAAATAAAGAATGCTAAGTGGGAGGAGAAAGCGAGAGAGAGAGAAGAGAGAGGGGGGGGGGAGGGCTGTGCGAGGACGCCGACGTCCCGAGGCAAAGAAAATTGCTCTGTGGCGAACCAGCAAATTAGAATGATTTTTGCCGGTCGGCCGCGTCCGCTTCTGACCGCCTGGCTCGCCTCGCGCCGTGTCGCGTCCGCGTCGCCGCGAAGTTACTTGTTCCTGGGAAGAAATGACAAACGACGTGACGCGAATAAGAGCGATCGCCCTGGCCGTGGACGATGCGAGAGGTATGTATTTCGGCCCTCGATATCCCTGTGTGTACACCGATATAAACGTACGCGTTCACCGAACACGGGTCAACCTCGGCTGAAACCGGCCCCCTCTTTTTGTTGAGTTTCTAATTAACGCGTCGCTGCGTCGCGTCGCGTCGGCCACTCGTCGGCAAACATGGTTTACCCTCGCCGCGCGGCGTGATCATTGGAAGATCAAACTCGATAATGCTTTGTCTTACGACTAATAAGCTCCTTCGAAGTCGCCGGGACCTTCGGACCGGACCGCGATTACGAAATTATGCGGCACATGGGGAAAATGAGGATGTGACAGGTTAAACATGGGGGGACGAGTTTCTTTGCTCAAGCATTTATACGTTGATCTGTTTAGGTTGCGGCACGCTTTTTCGTCGGTCCGACCTCGATGCAGTATTTACAGAGTAGCAAGAAATATATCATTCTTGATCTTCGACGCTTCGACGAGTATTAAACACTTTTTCAACTATTCCTATCTGCGTCTCGTTCTTGTTAAATAAAGACAACATATTAACGCTAAACCTACCGAGCCTTAAAAGTATCTGATACATGTTATCTTCTAAAAATAACGAGATTGAATTTTCTTGGATTTCGTGTGGTTTGTGATATAATACAATGATAAACCACTTTTAGGTAATTATTTACATTAGGGGCTTCCTCACCGATTTTGATGTCCTGGAAATATGTTGTCAAAGTCATCATTCTGAACAACTTTTTCCTATACACGTTACTGCTTCTCAGCTATAATTTCCGAGATATTCGCAAAAGAGTTTCAACATCTCAAAAAGTGATCGCAGTAGGTGTGTGTAGGACTGTGTAAAATAGTATTTGAAATAGTTGACAGTAACATATATTTTTATGATATTTTGTTGCCTGTAATGTTATTACGATATTGTAGTCTGTTTATCAACATGTTACATATTCGTAATTAAACTACAAGTAATACTTTGCTAACTATTATAGTTTCTCATGTTAAAAATTATAATTTATAATATTAACTACTTGCTCAACTCATTTTCATTGTAAGAAAATATTTGAAATACAAAATAAAAATATTTCGTTTTATCTATACTATACGAATACTAATCCTACATTATAAAATACTAATGTAAAGTGTACTTACTTCTGAATCTTCTGTATCTCCGTCGGATCCACAGCACACAATTATTCACTCACGAGAATAGGTCCGAGTAATTGCACAACAATCACTAAACAACACACTTAACGAAATCGTGACAGCAGACGAGAAGATGTTACTCCGATCACGAATAAAATAATACTGCGATTTTAACCGCCCCCCTCCCACGGACGTGTGATACGAAAACAGGGAATTCCGGGAAATAAGGTCGGCGCCCCGCCATAATTTTTTTACCTTGATTTTGTATCTAGTGTTTATCGACCCTCAGCGTCTAACCAGCCTAGAATAACCTGACCGTACCACCTCCGTGGAGGGGATCATTGTTAAAATCGCAGTATTATTTTGTTCGTGGTCGGAGTGACATCTTCTCGTTCGTCGTCACGATTTTATAAAATGTGTTGTGTGTGTGTGTGTGTGTGTGTTGCGTGTGTGTTTAGTGATGTTGTTCAATTATTCGGACCTATTCTCGTGAGTGAATAATGCTGCTGAATCCGATGCTGTGAATTGTGTGCTGTGGATCCGACGGAGGTACAGAAGATTCAGAAGTAAGTACACTTTACATTAGTATTTTATAATATAGTATATATAGTGTATATAGTATAATTTAACGTGGTTCAAATAAGATACTACTTTAAATCAAATATTTTTATTTTGATAACCAGATAGATAAAATGAAATATTTTTATTTTGTATTTCAAATATTTCCTTACAATGAAAATAAGTTGAGCAAGTAGTTAATATTATAAATTATAATTTTTAACATGAGAAGCTATAATAGTTAGCAAAGTATTATTTGTAGTTTAATTACGAATATGTAACATGTTGATTAGCAGACTACAATATCGTAATAACATTACAGGCAACAAAATATCATAAAAATATAAGTTACTGTCAACTATTTGAAATACTATTTTACACAGTCCTACACACACCTACTCCGATCACTTTTTGATTAATAATAGATAAATAAAATAAATAAGTTAAATAAATAAATAAAGCATAAAATGTTAATGTTCGCGGATATGCTGAAAAACATTCTTTTAATTTATTTAAGACGTCTTTAAGACGTCTCTGTGCTATCTGGGAAGTAATAGGCGTGACGATTTTGCGTTGCATGTTTCGTTACATCTTTTATGAAATCACCCCCATCTGTAAAACACTTCTCTCTCTTTCTCTCTCGAACGAACGAACGAGGAGTCCCTTCTCGAAAGATTTTTGTACTTTTTGCCCGTCCGTTTACCTTTACCTTTATGTTCACCTTTTCTTTTCTCTACTCGCTTTATGACTCTGTCGATCATCAGTACCAGGTAACGGATTACTAGGGTTAGGGAATTTTACCTGGGACGATTATCCTCGCGTAACACATTTCCGTCCCGTAACACATTTTCGTCCCGTATTTCCGTTGCATATTTCGTTACATCTTTTCTCAAATCACCCCCCATCTCTAAAACACTTTCGTGTTAAAAATTTGCAAATTACTTAAAAAAATTATAAAACCCCTAAGTATATTATTCCACTAATCCAGACCGAGTAACTGCAGTATACAAGGACCTACATCATCATAATTAAGTTCCGCTATAGACAGGATCTGCTTCCTCGTAGTACGACAGCGTCCGAAGGTCCACCTGGACACCTCGTTTGGGCTAATCGGGGTTATTAAACAAAAAGACCGTTTCCTCGGCCGCCAAGGGCCGGCGCACAATGGCATATTGCATAACGGATCGCTCGGTCATTGAACGAGGTTCCGTGAAGCAAATGCGCTGCCCGTGACAAAGACCAGGCAGGGGTAAAAAGCCTGTACGCCGCGTTTCCATCTCCGCGTATTCCTGAACGAGCTAGGGCCGGGGCATTTGCAATTTTCTTTTTTCTTTTTTTTTTTTTTTGTTGCCTCCCTACTCGCCGACGCAGCCGCGTTTTCACGGGGAACGATGGAGCGCGCCAGCGACAAAGGGGAATAGAGGAATGACACGGTACCGCGAGAGGCACCGGTCGAGTTATTTTCACCGGTCCAAAGTGGAGTAACAGTGGCAGCATCTCCCTCCGCACGGTGTCTCCGCGGACTCTTTTTCTATTCGCTGTATCCAGGGCTGGACGGGGGAAATTCAAAGCGGTATATATTTTTAGCGCGAGACGACGAGCCCATTAGGCGCCATCGCCCGCGTGTCAGCGGTTCAATCCTTCGGAATCAAAGCCGGGTATGGCTGCCCGGTCGTGGGCCCTGATCTCGTTTTTATCATTTATCTACGCCGATATCCCACGGGCTTGCCTATTCGCCGGTTTCCCGGCTTAAACCGCGGCGATCCTTCACGCTGGAAACCTGCGACACACGCGACGCTTCTCTTCTTCCGTGGTCCCTTTAACCCGATGCTTTTCCGTACGCCTTGGCACGGCTTCTAACGCTTCCATCAAGACGAATTGAACCGCAACCTCCCCACACCTCCACGAACGCTCTTACCCCCGGAACACCGGGACGCGGAATCTGGTCGTTTTCATTCGCCGCTTACATGGCGCACCGACCGCAGTTTAAATTACGCCGCCCTGTCAAGAGTCGTTGCGCGACGCCAGACCGCAGAACCGCCCGAGGATTACATGCATGAAACGTTTACTTTCAGTCGGAAAGAGACCCGGGTCCTGGTAATCATGTTTTCGGAGATCACCTGCTGGATTTTGTTCGTCTTCATCCACGAGACCGGGCTCCTACACTTACAGATTCCTCGGATCGATTGTCCATTAGGATTTCACGTCTGTCAAGTTCAAATCGTTTATCCGAGTAAACTATAGGCATTTATCAAACCTGAACGACTTCTAGTATTGTTCTATCCCCGGTCTAAAAAATTTGAATCATCTGTCCAAGCGTGTCCAATAATAGAACCTATGAAAAATAGGTAAGCTAACCAAGTTTGTTTACCGTAAGTGTCATTTCCATTTATCCGGTTCTCATCGTCCACTCAAGTGTCCCTTCTTCATCTACCTAGCTCAAATCACCTATTCAAGTGTCCGCTCCCCACCAACGTGATTCAGATGATCCGTGCAAGTGTCTTACGGTTCTCTTCTTACCTTTTCAGTCCCAATCATCCGTTTAATTATCCTATTCTCATCTATCAAAATTAGAACCCCTTATCCGCGTGTTTATCCTCATCTATCAAATCCGAATCCTCTCTCCGAGTGTTCTATTCTCACGTACCAAGTCCGAATTCTCTTTCAAACATCCACCAGCTTCGAATCACCTATTCAACCGTCCTCCCTTCGTCCGCCCGATTCAAGCCCATTATCCGACTGTGTCCTATTCTCCTACACCAAAGAAGAATCACTCGTCGAAAGTCGCCGGCGGTAGAATCCGATCCGGGCAATTTGTCGGAAACTCGGACGCGTAGACGGCGTGCCAGGTGTTATGTTCGGTTTCGCGAAGTGACTCATCCCGTGCGCGCCGCGCCGCGCCGCTTCGGCCCGAGTGCGTTGCTTCTAAATAGGAAGGTAAACAGACATTGTGTTCCCGGTCGAAGCGTGGCTCTTTCTTCTTGTCGCCGGTGCTTGTCGCCCGACGACCGGCCCGTACATCGTGGACCGAGTACATTAGCAACCACAACACACCGGGGTCGTGAAGAAGGGTCGGCCTTAGTAGGAACGAGATCGCCGCGGACGCTTTGACAGCTGTTGGCTCGCCTTTGCCTCGGATGCCTAACCGCTTTCTCTCTCTCTCTTTCTCTCTCTCTCTGTCTCTCTGTCCCCGGCATAGACAAGAAACACGATGGACCACTATATATCGGACCCGTGGATTCTCGCTTCCAGTCGTTTCTCGGGCCACTTCAAACGTCCTATCCATTTTCGTCCGCGTCGCACAGTCCCTTCTGCTACTCCTTTTCAGAAGTATGTACGCTCGTCGAAACACGGCTGTCGGCTTACCTTGCTCCTCGCCTCGGCTAGGCTCGCGTCGCTCGAGCGTGCAGCGGCTTTCGCCGGTAGACGAGCATCGAGATCTACAGATCAATTGCGAGGAAGTCCGGTGAGAGGTCTGCTATCGAAGGTGTGCGGATAATACCAGGGCCCCGGTAAAATTAGCAACGATTTCTCATCTTCAACAGCTGTGAAATTGTTTCGATTCTCGGCCGCTCTATTCCCGATCCACTTTCGTCCGGTGTGATAGCCCTTATCTGTTCGTGCATTGACGGCGCGTAAAACCACGCCGAGGAGAAACCCGTAAGAAAGACAAATGACTCGTGCGATCCAAATCGAACTCGAACCGGCAAACGTGCTCGCTCGAGATACTATCGGGACGATCCTCCGGCGCTTATGATACATTACAGTCGGACTACTTTCACCGGTCGAAACAGCGGGTCCCTTCATGACCGTACGTTATCACGGGGGAATCCTTTTTTTTTTTTGTTTTTGCCTCGTCCGTGGCACTCTAATTGATCGATCTCGAGGAGTACACAGTCGAGCGAGTGAAAGCCCCCGTCGCTCGGTTTTCACGATCTTCGGCTTCGGGCACCGGCCTATTAATACGCTTTGACGGCTCGCATGACTCAGTGATCTAGGCGCGTAGCGTGCACGTCCCTCGCGGAATCGGGCCTAGGCGTGTTTGGCATTCTTACCGGTGGGCAGATCTCGCATTGGCCTAACTAGACGCTGGCTGTCGACCGGGTGGCAGCGCGACAGCGTGGCAGCGCCTTGTGTTGCGCCGGACGATTGTCTGCGCGAAACGAGTTTCGCAAGTCTGCCGTGGGTGACGTCATTTGGGACAACGCGCGCATAGCATGCACTCCTGGCACAGATTCTGCACGGTCGGCCTGCCCAGAGACAATGGAGGACCGCCGCTTCCGTCAATGTGTCACGCCGCCTATCGGCAAACGATCGCTGGACACCAGAGAAACTCGCGAATCCCTGCTATTCACGACATACTACCTTGATTATGAGAATACTGCTGCGCTGTCTCGTTTCCAGCCAACGACCAGGTCCGTTTTCGCATAACGATATTAATTTTCCCACTTTCTACCATAAATGCATAAAAAGTGCAATGTATGTATCACTGACCCAGCATGAAACCAAGTAATAAACTGCACAAATGAAGATCAAACGTGAATCCAATTCACTGCAGACGTAATTCTACAGCAAACTGTCTCAATCAGTCGAAACGAAAGTCACGCGAATATGCATTGGGATGCACGAAACGTTGACGGCTTCTACATGCATCGCGTCATGGTCAAAAGATCGAGTTCTAAAGCGACCGGGCGCGTATGGAACAGAGGCGTGCGTTAAAAATAGTACAAGACAGATGACGAGGAGTTTTCAATTACAAATCCGGTCGTTGAAACGCGTCTTATCAGCGCGCGCAGTATGATCGACACTGACAAAGCACGCGATAAGGAGAAAGCGTGAAAGCCGGGGTAAAAAGCGCAGCAAAAAACGCGGAGCGCGTTTTGTGCGCCGGTCTAACGCCGGGGCTCTCGACAAAGACACAAAACGATTAAGAATCTGACAGGGACATAAAGCTACTAATACTTTCCTCCCCGAACTGTCAGTGCGGACGCTTTTTACGCTCGGCTCGGCCCGTATTTTCCCGTTGCTTGTCTGTCCGCGGCCGACGCATTTAAAAACTGAAGGCTAAAAGACAAGCAAAGCGGCAAACACGCGGGACGAGGACGACAACGCTCGCCTGGGAAAAAAGGGAAGCGTCGAACGTTCCCCGCGACGAGACGTGTGCAACGAACGAACCGCTCTCCCCGGCACGTGAACGAGCGCGACGCGATCCGCTTTGAGATGAGGGAAAATATCTAATAACGGAAAAATGAGAATGGCGGAGAGAAAGCCGCCGCGCCGCGCCGGTAGGTGACACGGGGCGCAGCATGTGTCTCGCGTCGTGTTACCAAACGGTTTCCCAGATTTCACTTGGTTCCCCCGTTGCAATTCGATCCCCCGACGTCTTAATGAGAAAGACCGAGCCCCGGTCGATCGTAACCGAGCGAATCGAAAGTTTTACGTAAACAAATCGTTAAGAGAAAAAAACACGAGAACGTTGAGACGAGAAGAAAGAAAATCGCCTCGGGGGACCAGCGTACTCTTGTCAGTAAATTCGGAACGGACTGCAATTTTCACCGCAACGGTGTAATTTGTAGGGTGAAAGAAACACGGTCGGTATCGCATTGTCGATTCAGTCGCGCATAGCTCGAAGCGCGAAGTCCGTACAAGCTCGTGTTTCCAATTCCGTGCACGGTGTTTATAAATAACATTGGCCGAGAGTCGTAATAGTTGGATACAGTACCCTTGATGACAGTAGACTACGGGTTGTTGGGTGTAACCGTTCGTTTCTTTTTTTTTTTCGATTTCTTTTCAGTTGCAGTTGGAAATAAGAAGAATCGTCTGAAGCTGTGAACGTGGACCCGGCGCACGATAACATATGTTAATACGCGGCGCACGCACGGTTATGTGTAGGTTTCGGCACGATGTAACGTAGTTTTCAATCGATGTACACGGCAAAGCGGTAGTAAGCCACACAATGGCAGCTTTACGTAATCGGTGTACGTAAGCTACCACGCTTCCACGTTCAGCTGGGATTCAATTATGCTCTCCTGCTTGTTCCTTGTCCTCTAGCTGCGCGGTTGCGCGTTCCTCTCGTCGATTCAAACGACTATAACCCGAGCCATTGGCGAGTGTTATGGCCAACATTAAATAATACCATGACCGATGTTTGCCGTTTGCAATCAGAGTGAAAGAGTCCTTCTGAAACGTACTGCGGTGATGATGACTCAGGTATGCAAATTATCTGGCTGCGTTGGAATCGAGGATTTCAAAGTGTTCTCAAAGATTTTTGCAGATTTACATAGATTTCCAAAGATTTTCAAAGATTCCGGAAGGATTCCTTTAGGAATTCTTTTAGGATTGCCAAAGATTTCTAAAAATTTCCAAGGATTTCTAGAGATCTCCAAAGATTACCAAGGCTTCCCATGGATTTCCTAGATTTGCAAAGATTCCCCATGGATTCCTAAAGATTTCCGAAGTTTTGCAAAAATTTTCTAAAGATTCTCAAATATACCTGAAGACTCTCCGAGGATTCCTAAAGATTTTCCAGACTTCCACAAATTTTCAAGGGCTCTCAAAGATTCCCAAGAATTTTCAAAGACCTGAAGGAGTCCACGAGAATTTTTACGTGAACTCAGGGTCCTTGGAATGTGCTGACGATTCTAATTTGGAAATCATTAAGTCCTCGGGAATGTGAAAGTCGAACGACCAGAGGAAAATTGACAAATTTTGCCAAATGAGCTCAATTTGTATCGCTTCCAACCGGATTGCGCACGATCGTAGATCGATTTCACAGATACCTTGACAAAGCGCTGTCCTCGAAAATTTCAATTACTCGAGAAAGCAATGATCGATGGTTGCCAGTGGTTGCATAACTGATTAAGAATTCTCGTACACGCGATCGAAGTTGGAATGCAAATGTCTGCCCGGAATAATTGCTGAAATTCGTTCGTAACATTACAGCTACAACCTTGCAGTTACGTCTCTGAACAGATGACAGCCCGGAAATCATTTCGGTCCTAAAACAGTCTATTAGAAACTCGACAAGATCAATCTACGTACAATCCCGAAACTCCGCCACGGTCTGTTGAGTCACATTCGCTGCGAACGAAATCACGGCTAACGAAATTACCGGGAAATTTACTTACGGCTCCCTCGCAGGGCCCAACGGTGGCTCTTATACGACACTCGATACGCACTTTGTACATCGAATTAGGGGAGGGCGCGGGATCGATATGAACACGTGCCATCGGTCAACACCGCGCGAAAGTACACGGTACACCGAAAAGGAAGTCCTAGAAGAGCGGACACGGTCTTATTCCGTACGTGTACTTGAATTTAGCCAAGGACTTAGTGGCCGGATCGATGACTATTGACGCAATCAAGCTACCAGCATGATCCTCCAAGCCCTGGGTTCTCAGCTCTGCTACCCATATGTGATTTTTTTCTCCTAATTCCCACAAGCACGCGGAACCGGCGTGCAGAACAAGGACACGCGAAAACGATGATAGGGGGAAGCAGAAGAGAGGAGAGGAGAGATGGGGCCAAGGGGAGGATTCGTTTGGGGGATCGACGACACAGGAGATCGAGCCGAGGGACTCGTTCTTCGCGCTATTATTTATCCGAGCTGTCGACCGACCAATCAGTCATGCCGACATATGCTTAAGTAAGATTACATTTCTACTAATGTCTGTGAACGGTACCGCGTCCATGTCGGCTAATACGCGGGGAAAGAGAGGGGTGGAGGGGGGACCACGGGAAATCGAATAGAAAACTCTGCAACGGGGAAGGGTGAAGGTACGACAACGCACCGAATGATATATCGTACCTCCGCGGCGCGGGGTGGTTGGAAACGATTTTTTTTCTCTGCAGCTACCTAATGGCCACCCTCTCGGCAGATTACGCTCGGCTTCGCCCAAATGGGACGTCTCTTGTAAAAGATTAGTGGCTTATCGTGGAGTATTAATGTAATATTGTAATGCACCGTGAAACACGCATAATACAGCCCCTCTCTGTGCCGCGGCGCGGCGCTGCGGGGCCGATGCTCTTTGTAAGGGAGTACGGTTAAATAATGCCTGGGCTGTGCGACCTTCAGCAATACCGGAGCTCTTCTGGGCGGAGGTTCGCTCGGTTCGTTACACTCTGGAGCGTGTCGAATCAAATGGGAGATTGATTCGCTCGGTGGTTTGATCAACTGCTCCGTTTTTCGCAGGTGATTTTTCAATTAGACAGAGCATTACCGGTATTTTTAGCATCGGTATCGACGCCGAGGATCTCCGTGTAGTTCAATAGCAACGGACCCTACACCCACGGAGCGCCGCGTCGCGTCGGCCGGACTACGGTCAAGAGAAAGCTATGCGGGCTCGTTGCAACAATGTTGCGCCGCTGCGCCATTACTCAGAGAAATCCAACCGCGACTCTCGTGGCGACACTGTGTGGAGAACGCGATAAAACGTGGTTGGAAACGGTGACAGGCGACGCGACGGCTCCGGAACCATACATCTTCCCCGGGCAGAAAACACGTAAAATTGTTTGGGTCCGCGCGACGCGAAGCAACGTGGAGCGGCAGGGTGTTTGATGTGCGAATCGGAGCACGTGTCAACCCCGAAGTGGGTCGGTGCACCTGGTGCGTGCAGCACACCTCCGGCCCGGGTCACAATAGGCTGCTAATAAATTTGGGACGGGGGTAGAGGAGGTTTATGGGCGACAGTGGGCCCTTTCTCACGCGCCGGCCGATCGCACGCATTGTCGATGCACCGTGTGCACGATTGTATCGCCGACGGCGCTCCTCCGGTACGCTCCTTGCAGGGAATTCTCGTTTCGGGTCAGTGATCCGCGACTAAACGGAAATAGACGCACAATGTAGCCGCGGAACGCGCGATTTTCTGTTCTGATCCTCGACGACGAGACGCGACGCGACGCGACGCGACGAACGGTTTTCCGCGAACGCGTTCGCGAGCAGTGATCCTCGCAGTGACATTTGTCAGCGTTCGTCAATTACGAAGCGTCGTTTATAACGGGCCGACGGTTAATCGAGAGATAAGCGCTCAAAAGGAAGTGGCCACGTGACTATCCTTTCCCAATCGTGGAGCGATGATCGCTCGACCCGATAAGGGGGAAAGTTCACTTGTCCGTGGGTATGAAAGACAGACGATCAACCGAGTCGATAGGCGGCTTCAGGAACGCGCCGGCTACGGGTATTTATAAGCATTATCGGGTTGCCTGCATTCTTTTCCGACGCGGAAACGTCGGTGCAAGAACCACTATCGTGGCGCAATGATGGAACGGGGACGATTCTCCGAGGACCCCTACCAATGACATCATTCCATTGCACAATCCGCTTGCGGAACTACCGGCCTACGCCGATCGGGGACACGTACTGACTTCGGGACTCTCAATATTTACTAATTTCAATAATCATCTGTGGTGCATACATATATGCTAGATATAGGATCTTCGGGTTGTCAGGCTAGATAAGCACATTAATCTCCGCCAATACAATGTGCTAACACTGTTCCGGAATTATCAACGGATCAGCACATGCTACTGATCAATCCTCGTGTACAGTAACTTGGTAAATGTAAGAGCTATTACACGATGTAAAATTGATTTAGAGAAGCTTGTGTTGTACAAGCACTTGATGAGATTGAAAATTGGTTGATTGAAAATTGAAAATGTTCGTGAAACGCTACAGGGGCGTCATCTTGATGATCACAAATCTCATCCTAATGAAGAACAAGTTGTAAATGTTCGCAAAATCAACAAATTACGCCAAAAAGTGAAGACAATTAGCACAGGGGACCAGGGCACCCTCTGACCGGCACGAGAAACCTCGCGCAGCAAGCAGTAATCGAATAATTAACAACGTCTTAAACCGTGGAATTGATGGAGACCATAAATCGGGAAAAGACATCCTGGTGGGGGGCTAATACGGAGCAAAGACATCAGCAGTATTTCAAAAGGCAAACTCGGAAGATTTAACGTTTAATTCGCACCTCGCAATCCCCTCGTAACTCCCATTCCCGGCCGGATCGAACACCGTCTGCCCTTTGCCACGGAGCCATCAGCGCGATCTCCTATCGCGCGCAACAAGCTCGCAAGCTCCGGTCCCCCGGCGCGTTAAGTGTTCCATAAAACTCGGAGTTCACAGCCCCGTTCGCACCTACGCGCAACGAAATTCCGAGCGAGGAATAACCTGCGCCGGGACAGATAACGCGGTATTGTTGCTCCGCTCGCAGCACGTGTAAACAATAAAGCGGATACGCTTCGAAACCGGGATAGGGAGTGCGTTCCGTGTTACCCTCTTCGCCAGGGGTCACTATCGCTGGAACGCGTCGATGCATCGACGCCCGTCCAGGTCCCATGGGGAAACGTGTTTAGAACCACGCTAAGTGCATGCGACGATGCACCGGGTTCGTTGTTAACCTCTTGCACCGCGACTTTCTTTGCCTCGACAATGATCGAAGCTTCTTCGATCCTCCTAGAAGAAAATTCATCCTCGAATTTCGATCTTGAATTCGTACTCGTCATTGTAACTTTGATATTGAAACATCCATCGGTAATGCAGCAATTATACGATAGGTAAGAATAGTTGTGGCATTTGTGAACTGGTCGATATAGTTTAGTAAAGTTACCTACGAGAATATCATAGAATTATATGATATTGTGGCAAGTTTTGAAATTAAACAGATAATTGTTATACAATTTCGGTTCGTAATCCTACATAAAAATTCGTACTCAACGCTCGAGCTACCAAGCGAGTCGGTTTCTGCTTGTTCCTTTCATAATCGTTGATATAAAAATGTTTTCACGAAAAAGTTTTATCTTCCTTCGAGCAGAAATTGCAGAAAATGCAGAAAAATTGTGCGAGGTCTAAACAAACGCAGTTTCGTCGATAAAATATGGGGATGATCACACTGATTAGAAACGAATGACACGCGGATTGCGGGGAATATGGAATAGTCGTGTTCCCGGTAAGCCCCCGTCGTATGTAGGCCGTTTTACGACGAGTTGCGTCAGGCCGGGGTTCTTTAGCGTCGGAAAAACGCCGCTAAATCTTGAGGAAATTACGAGGCGGCACTATCGCGATCCTTATCGCCGTAATATCTCGTGATCGACGGCTGGCCACGCGTCCCTTGTTCAGGAACCTCTCATCGCGACCGATTAGCGAGAACACAGGGACGCGATCGCGAGATCCTGCCCCGATACCACGCTAATGTAGGGATACTGCTGACGCTTCGACTCGCGATTGAGCAATTTCGCGTTCGTTACGGGTCTTTACCGACCCTGCGTTTTATCCAATTCGTCACGAATATTAGAATCGTGGCCGAGTCCTCTTCGCCAGGTTTACGGATCTCTCTTGGAGACTTCTTTCCAGGAAGCGACGCGCAGTTGGTGTACGCAGTGTCCTTTAGGTCCTTTTTGAAGATTCAATCGTCGGACATGTGATATATACAAGCGATTCGATCAATTATATGAGCAGAAGTTGCGAAATCACCGCAGAAAGTAATTTCAGGAATAGCTTGAAAGAAGCTGTTTAGCGTAGGCGTTTCCACTTTAGCTTTTTTAGGTCAGCTATCGAGAAATCGGAGAACAGTGAAGCGTACTCAAATGTTCACGGGTTCGTAAAGTCCGCGAGAAACAATGTAGCGATAGAAAGCGTGAAATCGGCTTTAACACCTCTCGCGCGTTCCTAGGGTTTGCAGTGTTCCTATGCAAATCGAAGTTTCCGATGTGTCTGGCCGAGGCTTGTCCGTGTACAGTCCGGGCTATGTGTGAATCCTCCTTGTTGGAATCAAGTACCTTTGCAAGAATGTTGACGAGAATCTAATCGGTATCCATATGCATGATGTGTCCACAGTCTGTCACATTATTTTGTTTGGACTGGTGATGTTGCGAGAATTTTGGTGGAGATCCAAGCTTCCTAAAAAATTTACATTCTTTTTATTTAAGAACAGACGAAGCTGTTCGTGTACAGTGAGTTGGACAATATTATTGTGTAATAATTTCTAATCAAATTCTCAAAGTTATAAAGCAAAATAAATCTAGCAACAATTTTCAATTCATATTATAAATGAACCCTCCTCGGGTGACACGTTTCTATTCGTTGACACAGTCTCCTCATAATTTTCATCACCCGAGCTAATGATTCGAGAAGAGAGAATCGTGCAAAGCGGCTCTGGTCCAGCAGTGTTTCTGCACGCGCGATTTTCCGCGAAGCAGCGGGAGCGTGCGCGCGCGCGTCGAGAGGGCAAATAATAGCCAAAAAATTTTCTGTAAACATCATTCTTCGGTGCCTTTCACTTTTCACTTTTACTCCTAATGTTTGCCGGTGGCGGGCAGGTCGGTCCGTCAACGGGGACCGGTTTTGAGAGTAAAATTTCCCCGTGTATTTACGTCCGTCAATAGGAACGTATTTACCGAAGCTGCCTGGGCAATTAAACGCGCCCTCTCCGCCCCCGCCACCACCACCCCGTGGCAGCCCCCGCTCCTCTGCAAGCCGCGACTCTCTATGAACGTTTGCTTTTTTGTTTGCAAATACCTACGCGAACGCGAACAAACCAGGAACAACGCAAACAATCCTGCGAAGGACAAACGAGCCAGGTGGCCGCGCGCGAGCGGCTCGCGTGTGGATGCGACCGGACGTAATTTATATTGTACGAGCCGCCCTCGCCGAGTCGATTAGATTGATTTATTCGCTCATTTATAATTTCTCACGATTGTTCGGCGAACGTTCCGCCGCGCTACAAACGCGATTATCAACGGTACGTCAAGATACGCGATGAAACAAGTCACGTGAAAAATGGTCCGCCATACCGGGCGGCTCGTGTGCCGCGAATATCAGCTTCGTAAACGAGCCCGGCTGGCAGATAAGTCTTTTTAATTAAATCGGAACGATCTCCTCTGCCACCTAGATGCCCGATCTCTCGAGCCTTTACTTTTAACCCCGCTCCCTCGCTCGCGAAATCTGATTATTTTCCAATTACACCGTGAAACGCGAGAACAAGGTTCGGAGAAAGGTTTGTAATATCTCTGAAATTACACGGGGATGTTGTTGAACGTGTTCCCCGCATCTTCGAAATTTTATTGGTTCTCGGATACTCGAGATTGTGCGTGTCGCCGGCAATTGATCCCGCGGTTAGATCCTGTTTCGAGGCCTGCGCGAAGATTCGCGAACGTATCGTGGTCACGAACCCCTTCTGGTTACCGTTCTCAGGCTAGCAAGCGAGCGAGCGAGCAGTGCTCTATGAAAGTACACGGTGCGCAGCCCGGGGATCGATGTGTGTCAATGATACCCTCGCGAGTGCATTGTAATTGGGTCAAGTTTCTCCTAGGGTTATTCGATTCACGGTATCGTATCCGGCCGATTCCTCGAACAAGTTATTTGCGGGCGTTCGCGTGCGCCCGGCCCCGGGACCTAGGATGCTCGTGACGAATGCGGGTATCGGCCGAGGTAATCGCGTAATCACGGTGTTTTCTTCTGGAATATTGAAAACACATCGTTGTTTAAACCCTCCTCCATGCGACGTCGCGTGTCAACGGACCGTCATGCTGTAACTCATCCGTTCTCGTTCCGCTCGAGCACCAAGGCGGGTTAAATAATTAATCGATTCGGTTGCGGTACGCGGATCGATGTTCCACATGCGACACACGTCCGACCGGCTGCCAATCATCGATACCGCTGATTGCCCGCCGGATACCCGATTCCGTAATCTCGAGTCAATTCCAAGGCGGTCGGACGTCTATAGGACCGTGGACGTCGGTGAATTAAACATCCGAGCGTACGGGATGCGCCTCGGCCACGCATGAAATTATTAATTCGGAGACGGTCCAGAAGCCATATGCTACGCCGGATCGATGATCCATTTAAACACGCCCAGGGTTCAAGAAGTAACGGGCACAGGCTGCACGGATACCTTGTTCGACTCGGCCTTGTAATCACGTATACGTGCTTAATGGGAAAATAGACAAGTGCCAGGCACTCGAACCTCGCGATATCTACTCGCCTGAAGCACAGAGGGCTCGGCACGGGTCAGGACCAGAGAGGGTGCCCGACGAAGGGGCGTTGTCTCGTCTAATCGCTTAGGGAAATTGACAAAGAGTCGACAACTGTCGGTCCGCAGCTGGGTCACCGACTTTCAGCCTCTGCATATGCTACGGCATCCACGACGATTTCGACCCGAACATGACCGGAAATTCGAACGGGGCGCAAACGGTAGCAAACACGATCTCTAACGACTCGATAAGAAAAACAAACAGCCGTAAAATCTCAAGCCATAAATTCTTCCTTAGCAGTGATCGATAGAAAAATCTTAAGCAATTACTCTGAATGCGTTTGTGCAAATACTGTTTTTCAGAAATATTTGGTCATTCACGGTACTTATGATCTACCGTATGTTAAACTGAATTTTATCGGAGTCTTTCGAATTCAAAAAGGTTAAGACAGCATCCCCTATAATAGGGTATCTATCATTCTAAATTTCTAGTTGTGGTTTCATCGATTAAATTACTCTGATTTTGTACGAATCTCTGGGGTTGCTATGTGGCACTTTAACGTGTAAAATTCTTTAGACATATGTACATATGATTTGCGTTACCGTGTCTGGTCCAAGACGTGCAGTTCGATTACGCTCGGCGCAGCGCACGTGCCCATTTCCATTCGGCTGAAAAAGAACCGGCGCGGCGCCCGCAGAAGGAAACAATTTGCAGCCGCGCGCAAAATTTATCGTTGTATTTGTTGTGCTTACCTACCAGCAGCGCATAGGTGAAACACGAATTTGTAGAATTACCTTCGCACTCCCTTTGCTGCTGTATCTCTACGAGACCCGGCTTCAAAGGAACACATTTCGCCTCTTTCAGACCCTCCACCCCCTTCTCCGTGCCGTGAACCAAACCACCCCATTGAATCGTTCGTGTTTCCCCGAGTGCACCCGTTTTCCCGTTTTCTCCTTTTCCATTTCCGTGCCACGCTTCCCGCCGACCCGTATTCCCGTTCCCACCCTTTTCCATCTAGCTTTCGTGAACGCGAGGGCGGCCCTTCCCCCCGCCGCAAAAGGACACAGGTGTCGCTCGATTCACCGACTCGAAGGTGTGACTCTCCCATTGAAAGGCGATTTCGACTATGTTTCCTTGCCATTTATCGGGCCGCGTTCCCATCCCACCTGTAAATAAGTCTAGGCGTTGAAAGCTGCGCAAAATGAAAATGAAGAGGCTACTTCAAATATAGACACGTTAAAGGGTAATTTTTATAGGAGATTCCTAGGTAATTTACACCTCGTTTCTTCTTCAGCTATTCGAAAGTGCAGAACAGTCGACTGCAGTTTCGTCCACCGGAATGTGTGCACTTGTCGAGGGGACGAGTGCGTCGAAAACTGCCATCTATCAAACTTTTCCCATAATGTTTCGCGAAGTCGAAGATGTCGGGTCGGTTGATCGCGGCGACGAGTCGGTGAGCGATTATAAGCATTCAGAGTCGGAAGGTAAGCGAGCAAGTAAAATGGAGACGCGTTATCTGCTTCTACTTCGATGGATATCATTTCACGGGAGTCTGAGCAACTCCATCCAATCAGCAACCCCCGCGAAAACTTTCTGGGCGTCTCTCGCTCTCTTTCGTTACCGATCTCCTCCCGCCGTTCTCTCCCTTACGCCTTAACTCACTTTGGCGCAAACTATTGATTTGTTTCATAGCCAACGGCAGCGGCGGCTGCCACGGTGAAACGTGAGGTAAGGGCTTCTTCGTTCCCCGTTCCCGGTTCGGATGGTCTACAAAACCACCCCCGTTTTAACCGTGGCAATGCACTACGGTTTACCCTGTCACCCCACGAACACGTACACAACCCGAGAGATTTAGGCACCGGTAGCCGCCAGTGTGAGAATGTGCTTGTAACCCCATACGTCCTGCGAGCCCCGCGAGCAGCCCACCCCATTTCTCTAGGAGACCTTTTTTCCTTCCCTTCGAAGGGCTCCAGCTGGCCGGGACTACGATTTTCATCGAACGATTCGATGAGCGATGCATAAAGCATGACCCGCATAAAAAAGATACATTCTTGTTACGCGGACCACAGATGTCCCCCATTTTCAAGATTGAATTGTTCAACGTGATTTGCATTTGATGGATTACGCCGTCGAATAACAATAATAGAATGTTTCTTAAAAAACCCCTGCTGCATTCGAGGACCCTCTAGTTCGACGCTCTGATTATAGGGCAAGTTTTTTTAAAAAGCAAGAATTTTTCAAAGGGAATGTACCGAGTATCATAATTCAGAATTTGGTGCGTTCATTAACTCAATATTCGCGGAGTGTATTCAAATTTTGTCAAGTGATAATAATCATTTTATTTAAAGTTACGACAGTAAGAGCGTAGTGTTTTCGTTATTCGGTAAAACATTTGTTGCACTTAGTAAATTAATGATTAAGTACGATGAGAGAGAACATGTTTCAGGTTATTTGGTTATTTGAAAATTAAAAACACTATTTTAGAATGTGCTTTTGTTTTTGTTTTAGAGGAATAAATCGTAAGGAAATGGCAAAGACGAATAAACGATTTTCGCGGAGCGTGAAAATAGGATCTTTTAAGTGTCTAAACGCGAGTGCTTCGGGTTCGTGTAATAATCGATGCGGGGCAAACGGCGTTCATTAGTTTTCCCCGCAAGTACGTCTAATTTCTCACGAGGAGGAATTTTTCTTCGGGCAGCTCGGATTGCGTCGTTTCTCAGCCGCTTCGACACGGTCCGCTTCCATCTCCGATAAATGAAACCGAACGGGCCACCGTGGTTGCCGGGAATGGGAAACATTTGATATCTTGTACTTGATTGCAAGGGGTGCGTCGCGTTTGCGGCAACGGAGCAACCGTGGCACGTCCATTTTCGGGATAAGATGAGAATTACAAGCGTTCCGTTTCGGGGATCTTTTTTCCCTCCATTCTGCCAACACAATGGGAAATTCTCCATGAGATGGTAATCCCCTCTCCTGGCCCCTGTTCGCAGCATGGGAGGGTTGACACGCTCCTATACCAACGTTTTCGCTGGGTCGAAGGATTTTTGGTAAATTGTTAACTCCAGTCTCCCTTTCGGGTTGCCAAGTCTGGCGATTAAAAATAGCGTGTCGTACAATAATCTCCTGGAGACCAAAAGGGGGTCAGAAGTTATTTCTAAAAAATTCCAAGCAAGTCCGTTTGAATTTCTCGAAATTTCATATTAAAGAAAGAAAGATTTTCCTTGAGAGGGTTGAACAATTGTACAGAGAAAAATATTTAAAATCCGTTTTGCGTTAAAGCTTGTAAAGCCGGAGATAAAATTAGCCACGGTTCGACAGTATTTTTTACGTATCCCGGATGGCGCGAGAGTTTATTAGGGATGAAAAGTGATATAAAAATAGTAGGATTTTCCATTGAGATTTCCATCAAACCGCATTTACGCGGGATAAAGTTTTTATTGTCGGCGGAGGGTGGTCGATATGAAAAATCGCGTGTTACCATCGTGAAAACTTTTTAGTCCCCATCGACGGCATTCCCCATCACTGTGACCAACGACGCGTAATACCAATATCACCGGCAGGATAGCGTCATCCTCGTTTCGCCGTGCAGCTTCCTCGCGCAAATAATGTTTTATCGCTCGCATTCGCCGGCCAGTCGATAGATAACGATTAGGGAGTTTTATGTGCCCGGTCGTACGGCGTGGTGAAGAAAACGCACGAATCTTTAGTCCGGGCTTATCGCGCGAGCCGTTACGAGGAACAATATCTCAGAAAATCGTTTCACTTTTAGGGCTTCCGCGTCTTTTCTGTTCGAGTGGGGAGGTGGGGCCAACCGAACGACGAATGATTCACCCTCGTCCCACGTTACATCGGCAACCCTCGACTTTGTAATTGATTGGTCCTGATACGCCTCCTTATCTCTTAATACATCTTCCGCTCGAACCCTGAGATTCCACAGATACATGCTCTGTACACTCCGTGTCACAAGTACAGCATCACATGTTATGTTTCATAAAAATTACGTGGCTGTCACTACACTTTCTAACGTTCTTCAACCTTTTATCTTCGCATCTACATCTTTAAGCACAGAAATTCGAAGCAAAACTTCGATACCAACGGATACAATACTTTGCAGTATCGCTATCCGTGACTGAACGTGTTATGTGAATATGTTATGAACGATTCTCAATTTAAGTAAGTTCTGATTTAAGTAAGTTTATGATTTTACATGTTACGAGTGAACTTTAATATATAGTTTGAGAGAGAACTTTCTCTGAATTTTTAAGCTTACTGTAGAACATCTGATAAATGTTATAACGCTGAAGAGGAAGGAAGGAGGAGATATGCGAATGGATTGGAACGGATCCAAAGATTGAATCATACTAGCACGAATTAGAGCAGGCTCTAGCTTATTAGAATAATTTTAATCGGATTGGACCATGCAGCAAATAGCGATCTTAAGCTGGTTAGAAACAGTTAGAACAAAGTGTACAGCGCGTTGATGCGAATTTGAACAAGTTTAAGCGGATTTCAGAGTGTTATAGATTTTTAATTATGCTAAGACTGTGAGATTATTAACTATAGCTACATCCATTGAGATCCTTGCGTATCAATCTCCATTTATACTAAAAAAAAATGTAATTGAATATAGGAAGGAAACGACTGGAAAGCGCAGAGGAGGTTCGAGATTCGCGCGCAATATACACACAGTGTAGAGGCAGTTGTGCGAATAGTTATGGCTGGGAGTGTCTATTGGGCATTTGGCACGGGGAACGGGGGCTTTCGAGGGGCCAACGATGGGGGTCCCCGTAAAGAATCAATCCCTCGGCAATATGCGCGTCACGGTCGATGTAAATATTTGCGGCAATTGTGTAAAGATCGATTTCCACGATGCCGCGTACCGCTATTACGGTTTAAGTGTGTCCTATGAATAATGTATCAAGGATAATGCTCTTAATACTGTGAGATACGGGGGCACTTTCCGGCGAACGGCGATCCGTGGCGTATTTTTACCGTCCCGGGGTAGGAAAGGATCGTCCCGGAGGTGATCGCTTTACGCCGTCGCCCGGGATAAATATTAAGTATCGTCGGCCGGCATGCAAATGCTGCGAGAGAGTCCGGTATACGATATTTTAATGCTGCAATAACAGCTGCGCGCGCGCGCGAGAGTCAGCTGAGTTTCTGTCCGGGACGGGCACGATGTGATTTCTCTCTGTCTCTCTCTCTCTCTCTCTCTCTCGGCTTCGGGAGAGACCGATATTAATCTTTTCCGTGGCGCGCGAAGAAAATACCTGCGTCGAATTCGGTCGAACGCGTGTGGAAGACCAGCGCCGCTCGCGCGTTTCCTGAGCGTTTTTTAATACGCGTTGAGAGGCGTTCCATAAATCATCCCCCCGGCAAAAATCCAGTCGACGCCCGTTTCCTCGCCGATAAACGCGCGCGCGCGCGGGCGCGAGCTGAGCAAGCCGGGCGAGCTCTCGTCCGAGAGAGCGTCGCGGGTAATCCACGTTCATTAGCAGCAAAGTGAAAAGTGATTGCAATTTGTCTGACAGGAACGCCGCGTTCGAACAATCCCTTAGGCCAAACACGAATGCTTGATGCATCGCCGGCGTAGGTTACGACGTTTTAATACGGACAAGTTACGCTCTCTTATGTCTTCATAAGATAAAATGTCCTCCGTCCACACCGACAGCCGTCTCCGTCTCCTTCGAGGACGGCCCTGCGAACGGGGAAATATGTTGCCGAGGCTCGATTCGATGGCACCCAGGTGCATTAATTGCCGGAGCCAGGCAGTTTGACGGAAAACTTGAGCTCTCCTTTCTAATTGATCGTCCGAACTGCTACCAACAGTTCGAGATTCCCCGTCAGGACGTCCACAACGCGAGCATTAACTTCTTGACTCGTAATATCGAGGTAGAAGAGAGCCAAGTTTCAAACGGCATCTAATAGATACGAATGGTGTTCATTTCTCTTCGGAACGGACCGCTGCCTTCTACTTTATTAATATTTAACTTTCAGAGTAAACGTAGACGTCCGACCACTCTCACTTGTTTCGGGGAAATTATTAATCTCCCAGCGAAATGTAACAAATGCAACAATTTTCTTAGAGTTCTCGGAAATACAAGACCATTTTGAACAAACGGGGACCAGCTACAAGCATAATCGTAATACCGTTAAAGAATTCGAGACTTTAGATTGCAAAGCGCTCCGAGAGAACACAGCAGGGTTTCCCATAAACCAGCTCCGATCAATGTAGCCGCGGAAGAAACGGGACAACGAGTCGGTGCAACAGATAAAAGATAAGAGATAAGATATTATAGTCTATAACTATAAGGGCAGAGTTTAAATATTTACACATGTATATGATCGTATCTTGATGGGAGTTTAGGAGCAAGTTTAACCATTTCCCGCCGGCTTTCGAAGCGAAGAGAGATCGGGATCGTTAGCATTCATTAGTATAACTTTGGTTCGAGGACTGGCAACGCGTCACAGGTTCGGACAAGGGGCCAGGTTGAAGTGTGTCTCGGGAAATTGGAACGAAATTACCGTGGAGTCATTTGCAACGTCAGAGAGACGCCGGAAGAGAGGAGATCCATAGGCAGATCGTGTTTGAGCAAGGGCACGGATTAATGAAGAGAGACGTTATGGGAATGCCCTCGCTAGACCCGCAATTTATCAATGGTTTTTCTACGCGGGCAGGCTTGATGGGCCTGGAAATGCTACCACGGCAAGATGCACGCGAGCGAGCGAGCGAGTACCGAGCGTACCGAGCGTACCGCTCCGGACTTCCGCTCGCGGCGACGTGTTTTGAATTTACGTCGATGTGTCACGAAGCGGTACAAAGTTGAGAGCACCGCGTGCCACTGACACGCATAGAATCTTAATTTCTACCTGTCGCTCGCAGCGCCACGGAATCAAGCTTTCTAGAAAACTTGCATTTTTATTTTCCCGAGACGTCCGAGCCTGGATCCGAAGGGTGGCTGCAAGAGACACCCCTAACGCCATCTAAAAATCAACATAGACACGGTCCTCTCTATTCCGGGACTGTTCTCTTCTTGCTAATTATTGTACGCTAATGTCTTCATAACTCAGGAGACCGTAGCTTGCAATTATACACCAAGATATTTTTCATCATTTGTCCTTATTGACGACAACCTGTTACCAGGCGATGGAGTAGTACATAAGTCTTCAATAAACGTACCATACTTGCGATTAGAAATAGCTAACAGGATTACCACCGATTCATTAGCTTCAATTTCTTGTATGACTTTGATATTTTGCGCGTCTATTGCAAGAGACAGGAGTCACTTAGGAATGTGTTTCTTACGTTAATCATTTAGGTAGGGTGAACGTAATGTAACGATAGTCTTCAATTCTGTTAATCGTTTCACTGCATGTAATTACAGCTACTCACTTATGTCATTAATGTATGACTTTCACAGTCCAGCAAAATTAATAGGTTTTGCATCAATCTGAGGAACAAGATTTAAATTGAAACGTGTGTATTCTCTCGATAATTGTAATGATAATTTTTAGATTCATCTGTTTGTTTTCAATTTTCACTGAGGCAGCAGTAAATCTCAGCAAATAAAATATAAATTGAAATGTATGTTCTCTCCGAGCAAATTTCAATACATTGAACGCAATGAAATAATATTCTGAAATTCTTCGAACGCTCGCACATTTTTCAATTTCGCCATAAACACGCGCAGCAGGCGGTGGAATAAGTAAAAATAGACTTGTCGGATATTTTTATTTGGCCGGATAGAATGGCCGATGGCATTCCTATGTTCCATTCGCTCGTTTCGATTTGCCGTGGGACCATAGCGGCGCGTGCATTGCCCCGAAAAAAGAGATCGCGTCGAAAACAGAGTCAAATGGGACGAGCGGCCGACTGCGCGAAAAACCAATTCAACAACCGGGCGCACAACAATGCGCGGCCCATCGTCGAGCAACGCGCACCATCTAGGATGACACGTCTCGAACGCGTCACGCGTCGTTGTCACTCATAAATTCTAAGCGAGAGCCCCGGCCACGTCGGGGTTGAAACGATGCTAAAAGGCCCTCCTTTCGTCGTAGCGACAAATGCACCACTCGACTGTCATCTCCCGTCATTCTTCAGTGGTTCAATCGTCGCTTCGCAGCTCGCCCCCTTTCACAAAGTCCTGCGTCGCGACGCGAGAGCGTCACACCGAGCGAACACGTTCGCACCCTCGAAAACGATCGCACCTTCTCGCGTCCATGGAAACCCGGAAATGCTGGTTCAATCCACCAACCAATCTGCCTTTAACGACCGAAGTCGAAGTTCGAGTCGAATCGGCCCGGAGAAGTTTAAATAGCGTCAATTAAACCAACCAAAAAACACTAATTCTTCACAAAAAAAAAAAAAAAAACAGCACTTTGCTTCTACCGCAGCATCTTAGGCTTTACGATGTAAAAACGTACTATTTAAATTTCCACCTTGGGTAGATTATTCTTTTATCTCCTTCAATTTTCTTGGATCTTCTGAATAAAAAGTCTCGTTTTACTCGTATTAATTTACGCTAAGTTTTACAGCAAACATAAGTATTCTTTTTCTTACAGGAGATTATACACGATAAAGTAATCGTAAAAACATTTCTAATTTAATCTAATTAATGAAATAAATTGTGCAGCAGCTGCTAACCGCATAAAAACACAGTGTGCTAAGGACCATGAATTCGAGAATACAAAGAAGGAGACTGCAACACTCACAATTTTGCCACGTGCACGGAAGAATAAATTCTTGCGCAGATTGGGGGGTTTCACTCGCTGTGCATTGTGCCGAAAGCGTGCGTATTTAGAGCGTTTCCGCGACGAGTAGCCGGGCACTTATGCCCGCGGACATCAATTAAGGGAAATCCCGATAATGAGTTTTTGCGGGGTGTGCCAGGGTTCGGGCTGTGGCGGCGTTTCCCCGCGCCAGGAAACCATAGAGAGGGCTGGCGAAGGAATCAAACGGGAAATAAGAAAGCGTATAGCCTTTGTGAAGGTCGACGCGAGCAGGAGCCAGTGAATCGGACCGGGTCGATAATGTTGCGCCGGCTTCGGCTCGGAAACCGGCGGTCTACCTAACCTGCCAGACGAAATCAGTATGTACAGAGGGACAATAGGGATTGGGACCCTCTTAAAGGGAGGTTAATTGGATCCCATCGATTTCGATCGTACAATGAGGAAATCCAGATGAAATCTCGACCGATTCGGAGACGGCCGCGCCGCGCCGTTACGGTCTTCCGTGTCCTTTCTCTTCCCTGTTCCGTCAGTTCTCTGTTTCTCCTCGAACGGGTAACCTCCACCCCCTTTCGGAATCCGTAGCGGCACTCGCTTTTCGACTCTTTCCGCCGTAGTCTAGGTAACTCCCTTTCCACCGAGTTTCGAGGGGTCCTTATCCCTCGGTGACCTTGGTTTTCCGGCATACACTTCTGATTTCCTCGAAAGATCGTTACCGGATTTTGCTGTAGCCCTCTGGCACCCCATCAATGAGGCCTATTTACCGGGAAGTTTGCGATTCCCGGAATTCCCGGAGAATTCGAATTGTTTAGCCGGGTAGAACAAGAGTCACTCGTTACGGTTCAAGAGTGACAACGAATTTTCACCACCCCCGTAACCCTCCCGCAGTTTTTCACTCTCGTTTTCAACGCGCGTTTCGAGAGCCCAATCGTTCGTTAAAATTTCTTCGAGGATTCTCGTGCTCCCCTACCACTGAATTCCGCGAAAGTTATTTTGGGGAAACGTAGGTGCAAAAAAGAAAAAAGAACGGAAACAAAGAAGGGAACAGTGTAGGGCGGATATGCCGAATTTCTACACCGCCATGGAAATATTCATTCCGACGTACACGCGGCCCGATAAAACCAATATCTGCTTCGAGGATGTGTATCGGCCGCGTCCAGTTTGCGGCCGTGCACCGAAAACAGTTTTGATTATTTCCCGGCGAGCAACGCGATGGTACACTGCGCTCGAGGAACTTTCGAGTGTGTTCGGTTCTGCTCGGACCGGGAACAAATCCGACCGAAACACAATTTGCGGCTTGTCGGAGGCGGATAACTGTTGACAATGAAACTGGGAATATGATTTAGCCCGCGGGAAAAATCTGACGGAAGACTACCGCGTCGCGTCGGCGAGAAACAATCGCTCAGAATTACGATCCCTTTGAAATGTTCCTCGGCCCGTATTGTTGCCTTTTTATGGTGCGCCCGGTTGTAAATTGCACAATTATGTATTTAGAACAGGTACGACTTTTTAAGATGCGAGAAAAATGCGATTGACTGTCGATCTTTGTGAAAAATGTTCCAAGAAAATGTGTTCCTGCTTTTAATAACTTTCTTACGTTTCTTAAGTTGAAGATACTGTGTAATAACAATTTTGTATTTTACCTACCGAGACTTTTATTTTACCTTGTCAGAACTGTTTGCAAAGGGATCAAAGAGGGTAAAATATTAAAGTAATATCATGTGATACATAGTGAACCCTTTTTTACAAAAGTAGGAATAATTCGCGTTTCAGTATCAACGTTACAATTAACAGGCAAATTGCAACGCCCCAAACAAGACATTTCATCATGGCTTTTATACGAAATTATCGAATAAATGCACTTACTTTTATACGCACTTGAAACGTATCGATAAACGCAGTTTCGCGGTTGAATAGCGGATACTCGAAAACTTGGGTTTGCGAATTACGGAATTGAGGAAAGAACTTCACAGGCAATTTCGCGTTTAATGGTCCTCTTTGATGCCTAAACGAAACAATTAAGGCGAAGCGCTCCGGCCGCGTTTTCCGTAAAATAACGTATTCATCCTACACGAAAGTATTCCCATTCTTCGGTTATTTGCACCTCACCAAACACCGTTCGTAATTTCCTCGACCAGCCTTAATAACACTTTCCACCGTATTCCGGGAACGTGTTAACCAGATCGAGTACAATCAACGGTGGAAGAAAGTGTATCCGTGGCCGGCGAGCCTCGGGAACAAGGGGTACACACGCGATCCCTTTCGTGCCTCCGCATACTCACCTCGGTAAGAAGAAAATTAGCGTCTTGGATCGTCGACTCACGAATAGAGCGGAAGAACGAGAATATCAAAGAGTGGGGAAACGAGTGTCGGTCCGTTTCGCGATGCTTCCCGTTCTCTTCTGTATTCCGTTCCTAGCACTGCGCTTTCTTCTTACCTTCTCTCTCTTTCTCTTTCTCTCTCCCTCTCTTCGTCCCTCGACTTTTCTCGTTTCTTCCTGCCTTTTTGTTTCTTCGCTCTCCTCCTCTCCCTCCTTCTCCTCGTATTCCCCTTTTTCTTCGTTCCCGTTTCCCTCTTTGCCTCGCTCAGCCCGGTAACAAGAACCCGTGACTTTAACCACAGCAAAGTGGCCATGGCGAACCTAAGGACCGTGACCAATACGATTTCGGAGCGCTTATTTTTCCCAACCACCACCGTACAGTACCGTTCTCCTCTCCTCTCCTCTCCTCTCCTCTTCCTCCTCTCCGCAACGTTGGATCCCCAGCCCACGAGTCTCTGGTCACCGCGCGAAGTATAATTTCGTATTCCACCCGTGGAAATTCGCAAACCGTACCCGGTTTATTCCGGTCATCGAGCGTGCCACACTATTTTTCGGTTCCGGAGACGTTTACGAGCGCCGTAAACCGTTCCGCGTCGCGCGAGACGCGAAACTGCGGCCCAACGCCGACGATCCACTCCCGAAAATTGCACGGCTCGATTACGGGTTTCCACGCCCGTTTTCGCGTTGTACAATTTTATCCGACATGCGGCCAGCGTCCCTGCCCTTGCTCCGACCGAAATCATTCGATACCAATAGCAAGCTTGGCCGTGAACTACTCCGAAAAACGTAATCAAATTATTTCCTCTCGGGATTATAGCCATTTAAAAGAAGATTTTTGATACAACGCAGTTATTAAGAAAAATTATTAGGATTCGATACTTGAAAATGAGGAAGCAATATTGTAGCGCCAAATATGAGTAGGCATACGAATAACCATTTTTTTAAGGAAAATTATTTCCGAGGAGAGCGTGATCCTGACAATTTGATTGTTACAATTTCAAAGAAATATAAATACCTAATGTATTGCTTAAATCAGTCCAGAGCCTTTCTTCGGCATTTGGACCCGCCCATGCGTCGATAAAAAATAGCCGGGAGCCTGCAGTTTATTTCGCCCGGACGACCATAAATATTTTTCGAACGCAAGACTTCGATTTTCCATTCGATTCGATGCGCGCGACGCAACGTCGAGAGCGACGCCGGAATGCAGCCGTCATCCCCCAAACCAGCCCGCTCGGAAATGGCACGTGTTTTCCAGTCGGCTCCGAGCGTATCCATCGGTTTATTATGTTCACAGTCGCCGCACCATTAATAATCGTCGAATCGGCGCAACGGCAAACAGCCGGCCGCGTAATTGGAACGTCGAAACAGCAGCCCCGGGGGGCTTTCCGTTTGAAATCCAAAACTCCGAAACGGTTTCCGTTTCGGCAGTGGCGGCCAGCAGCGAAAATTTTGCCGGGGTTCGAGCAAATCGTCTTGCGTCTGTCAACACGGAAATCAGGCTCGTCCGGGGGAAAGAGAGGACTCGCAGACGACGACGACGATGAACCGTCGTCTCAGCACGTGCCGGACGACACCACGACACGTGCCGCGTGCACGTGACCGGGTAACAGAGCCCGCACACCATCTGGAAAATCTAGCCAAGAAGCGCTTTCGAGTACGCTTTCGACCGTCCTCATCCCACCACGTCATCGTTTTTATTGGTTGCCCACACGAAAACAGAATTTTATTCCATCCATCTTTCTCCCCTTGCCTTTTAATATTGTGCCAGACTCGTGGCAAAAATTTCAAACACGGTCCCCTAAATGTGTACGCATTTCCGTTAATTTGCGTGCGGGCCTCTGGATTTATTGTGCAAATAATTCTAGCGTAATTTTTGCCCGATTTCTATTTACGCTTTCGGTTTTTTTTATTCCTGATGTTATATTTTAATCCTTAGGATCCGAAGAATTATAAATTAAAAATATTATTGTAGAACTCGTCATTTTGACGAGTCTCATAAACCTAGTGGCAAGGTTTGTCAACCATTGGAGAAAATAATACAAGAAGTTATAATCACTGTGACCATACGATAAATCGTGGCAATAATCGTAATGGGTAAACAGCTACCCTGCTGTAAAATACCTGCCAAGGATCATCGAGTGGTTACCCTGAAAATATTCTCCGCGATGGAGTTTCGCGTGAAAGGAATGCGCGTGCAACTTAATTCGCAGGTTCATCTGGTTAGCCTGCGGCCGGGTCGATCGAGAATATTGTTTTATAATATGTATCGCGTTGGTTTATCGCGGGCAACCGGTCCGGGACGGTACCCGGGCCCGGTATCGTTTGTCGGATCTTTATGGCGTTTGCGAAGTCGCCGCGCCGCGCCGTTGAGTTTAGTGCGTTCTAATCGGCGATTCGCTCCGCGTCACCGGCGTCCGCCGATTGCCGTTCCGTGTTCGGAGATTACGCGTTGGAAAATTTCGCGCTTTATGACGGGCCGGCGAATCGGGCGGTTTGTCCACCGCAGCCTTGGTCGTCCTTAATGGTCCCGGCCGCGCCAGACAACGCTAAAGATAGACACGTTACAAGCGCCGGGGACCCGTGTCCGCTTTGATACGTCGCTGCGGCTTGATTACACGCGGTTACAACCTAGAACTGTACAGGCTTTAACGACTCACTTATCGGCCGCGTTCTGGGAGGTCACCGCGATTCAAAACCGAGGAGCCCTTCTCGCCTGCACCTTTTTCTCGCGGCCGCCTTCTCCTTGCCTCGCAAACCTTTCCGGCCGAATCATCCTACAGTTTCTCCGTCGCGCCGCGCCGGCCCTTCGGAGTCCCGTAATTTCTGGCTGCAGCAATGTTTCGCCTTTAAGACCACGCGGTTTTTTGCACCGAGCCCTTTGTACTCTTTGTTCGGCTACCGGCGGACCGACATTGTATGCTGTGATAATGACTGTCCGGGATTGGGCCAAATTGATACCAGAAACGAGGCTGACTCTGCCCGAACGATGATTCGAGCCGCTATAATTTGGACCCCCGGTCATGCTGGTCATGCGAACGACCCTTCTTCGGACGCGTCGAAAGAAATTGTCGATTTGAAAGTGGATAATTAGCTTTTATCGCGGACCTGGTTCTCGCTTTTTCGTGTGGCGCGTGTTTCGTTAGGGGACGACAAATTTGTTTCTGCGAAATTGACTTCTTAACCATCAATCATTCCTTACGTCCATTCAATTTCACTTATCAGACGAGAGGTAAATCAAGCATTTCATTTACAACAAAGTCTGCATATTCTCCAGTGTCAGAGCCAATATACGTACCGACATGCAATCAGGAGGGGGCAATAATTAGGGATAACTGAAGAAATAGAGGGAAAAGTTGACACAGATTAGTTGCCGAAGATTGTTTTATAATTTTTGATCCGTGACTAAACATTTTTTAATAGAACCCGTATTACGTAGAAGAAGATTTCTAAGGTTCCTTTGGTACAGCACAATTATTGAAAATTCTATTAACAGATTTCCGGTAGAGAGACCCTAATGCGTAAGAATATCAAACGAGACGAAGGCACGAAGACTGCACAAATGTGAAAAATGTAAAAAATCATACGTAAAGAGCTAGAGCTAGCAATGCAAGCCGGAACGACCGAATAAATAAATGACCCACGAATATTTGTAGCACTGCACAGGAGTAAGTGGCTTGCTGCGTGGACGTGGAAGGTTGCACCGACTTCCTGGCCAATGCATCACCGCGAACCGGTGCAGTCGGATAAAAAGTTTGTAGCGAGGTGACCGCCGGCTGTTTGTTGGCTGTCCCCGATGTGTTATTGGTGGGTGTTTAATAAGGTATATTCCGGTTCTGACACGCGGTTACAGGACCGACGCGTACACAGAAGGCCGGCTACACGCCGGCTACACGGGATTCGACTGTGCGCACGTCCTTGCCGTACAAGTACGCACACGTGTAACGTCGTATGTAGAGTGGCGTGTCAACAATTAGGAGGATCAGCGTCCGAGAACCTCCGGGGCACTGATAACGTCTCTGCGGGCAGGGGAGGGCGACGGTTTTCAGATCGTCAGGGCCTATTGGAGGTGGGATCCGGCGAATCCGTGTGTGGGAGTTTCGTGTCCGATCATTAGGGAGATCCTATCGGGATTGTAAGTCACTCAGTCACTCGCTCAATCCTCCGCTCGATTACTCGGAAAGAGCCGGCCTACCGGACGGCCTACCGAAGCCGTTCAAGTTCTTCTGCGTTCGAGTTCTTCTTGCGACGCGACGGCAAAGATCGGCCGGAAGAAGAACCGAGCTCGGAATTCGAGGGATACCTCCTCGTCGTGGCGCTCTACAGATCCACCGTCCAATTAACTAGACTTGTTGCCGCACCGAACCGATCAGATTTATGTCCGTGTTCTTCTACGGACGCGGCAAGTGTGAAACCGCTGGAAAAATCGAGACACGACAACTTTGATAAGATCTGAACGCCCCGGGAAGGCTAGGACTCCTGTTCGATCCCCTTTACAAGAGACCCGGGTAAGTGCTTTTTGCTACGCGAGAGCGAATCACGCCAAAGAGCGTTTCAATTTTGCGAGCTTCGCGACGAGAAGTGGAAGCACATCTCTGTTTCTTCTTTTTCTGCTTAAAGATATGATCTGAAGAGGCGTGGCTTTAGAGGACAATGCCCCGCAGAGCCATCTAGGGAACGAAAGCGCAGTATTCCCTCCGTAGCGTCGCGAATCTATTCCGAGCGTAACGTTCTCGTAGCGCAACCAATTAAAGGACAGCAAGAAGTCCAACGAGGGCGTCTCGTTCGCTTCCAGGTGTCGCGACGTTACGGAGGGAACGTCCTTCCTGATTTTCAGATCCAAGTGGAGAAGAAGCAGCGTCTTTACCGGATTTCCTAGATCGCTCTCTTCGTAAACAAACCTAGTTTCAGCAAGGACGGAAACGGGGAATTGATTGGATAGGTAGCGTGGCAGAGTTCGGGGTTTCTGGGTCATTCGTCTTCGGTCGGGCACCGGACTCCATTCTTGCCGGGAGCAGCCGCTAATTAAGTCTTCGAAGACCAATAGAAACTTGCGGTCTCGTTTCGCCCGTTTCCGCTTTGTCTCGAACCTTTCCAATTACACGCTTTACACACTTTCTTACTCGGCCGAGGAAAAGAACCGATATCCGAGGCGAGTATCGGGCTAAAATTGTAGACACTCGAGAATTCTGCCGGGATAGCTTCTTTGAGGGAGCGCCCGGTGTAAAAAGAGAGAGCTCGAATACCGTTTCCGTGTTTCAGAAACGGCACGGATAAGCGTGGATCCTCCGGAGTTTCGCTTAAACGATAGAAATTACGTCAACACGATCGCGTTGCAAATTATTGGCGAACGCCTGCGGTCGAACTCGAGGAAATTGCCGGCGGTGTATTATCAATGAGAATTTCGTCGGTAATAGAGTGATACTCTTTGTGATTCTCTTTCTCGCTTTACCTTGGACCTCTTCTCATTGTATCGGTTTAACGATCACACCTGCAGAAATTTTAAGCGACTCCGGGCAGCGTGTGTGTGTGTATATCGGATCGCCCGAGGCCAACCCTAAATGTCGTCATCTTCAGTGATCGCTATTCATTGGCAAGTTGGCGTGCAGCGACACTTTCAAGTAGCTAGCATGCGACGTGTAATTACGCAAATTGACAGGTAACGTTCGTCGATCACCGTGATAATTCGACACCGCTCCCTGTCTTAAACCCCCGGTGCCGCGATCCAAAGTGTATACGATGTAACCAAATTTAATCTGACCGTTAATTTCCGTCTTTTCATTATGTTTCCCTCGGCGATAAGCTGTGCTGATAACAACCGGTTGCTCCCGTGGACTCTCATTTTTATACCATACTCCTCGCGTGGCCCCGCCGGAAAAAAACGACCGATTCGCAATCCGGGCGTCGGAGGTTAGTAATTACATTTGACATGCGTTCGAAAGCGGTAATAGCGGACGACTTAGTGCATACGCGTTCGCGGTGGCGCCTGCTATCATTACCGGTTGTTAAAACCAGATACGGTTACCCTTTGCTCTTGTAACTGTCCCTAATAGTCTGTAATTACAGCTAAATAATTTTTTTTTCGAATTACCGGAATTTAAATAACGTATGGACGAAAAGCCCGGTATGACAGCCTGTAATAGAACATGTTATCTACACCGACGGATCTTCCGCGGCACGCCGATTCGGAACGCTAGACATCCGAGCACATCCGCGATTACAAAGAACGTTCAAGTGCGCTAAGTAATATCCTGCTTGAAATATCGCCCCGTGTATTTTATCGCTTTGATCGTCCTTTTTCTGGAAACAAACGCAACCATTCATCTTGCTCGCATTAACCCGGCATTGACGTCCGCTGCGCTCCAAGCACGCTGCACCTGGTAGCTTTAACTTTCGTTGCGAACCGTCACCGAGAACCGCAAAATTCGATCTTAAAATTCCTTAATTATTTTTTTACTCCAATATCAGATTATCCAAGATACGCTAGGACTATTTACTTGAATCGCGAGCAAAAGACAATTGGTCGAACCGATGCGTGAGATAGAAAAATGAGTGACAGATTAATCGGGGATCTGGAAGCCACTGTTTAAAGTTCAATAAATTAGTTAGAGTATTACCGATCATCCTGAGCGCGCTGCGCACCGGAGCTGAGCAATAATCGGCGGAAGAGCGGCAGTGAAGGGCGAGAGCGATAAATTTCGAGCAGTGCAATTTTCTCCCGCGACGCTCTTATCGCTGTTATAAATAGTTCGCTTATTATTCATCGTTTCGCTATTGATCGGCGACAACGAAACACTTGCCGGTCAGCCGGAGCGGCGCGATAGGCCGATAATTACACGAATCGGCGGCCGGCTTGAAATATGTACGGGCGATCGCGGCGCGCTCGGGCCAATAAAGCGCGCTCGGAACGGAAGACGTTATTTTGTATCGCGGCTTTGTGAACGAGGCTTAAGGAGGCGCGCGGGTGAGATATAGCTCCCTGAAAGCGCTCGCCGTTATTAACCCCCGGCAAGAGCACGCGGCGGGGTATCGTGATTGCCGATCGTCAGTGCCTATAGGGGCACTTCGAGTGAATCATCGGGATGCGCCGTCCGAAAAAATTACGATCACACGATCGTGTCCTTCCCTTTTTACCCGGGCATTCGCCTCTGCCTGTACCGATCCAGCCCCGTGTACAGTGCACGTTCTTTCGCCAACTCGAAAAAGTCTCGAGAGCAAAGCCCGGCGTCCCTCCAATTTCCTTCGGCCTGGACCCGCTCACCGGGTCTCTGGGAGCCAATTTAACCCGATACCCGGCGGATCCGGCATGTGTAATCACCGAACACACGAACCTAGCCGTAAACGAGAAAGCGGTCATCGACGGCGGCGGAACGACGCTGTCTAGGAAAATTGATTGTTTCGAGAGAGAGAGAGCCAGACCCTCCGGGTGTAACTAGCCTAAGCTTTGAGCCCGCGTAACCCGATTCGTTTACCGGACGATCGGCCAAAGACCGGCCAAGAGAGCTCATTCGGCTTTTTTCTTTTGCTTTCCCCGGTGTAGAACAGATTGTGTACTGTCATTATGCAGGAAGCCTCTACCTCCCTCGCCAGCTTTCTCCCCGCCTCCGCCATGCTCCGAGGGGCTCAGAAAGGAATCCATCTTGCCGGGAAAGTTATTAAGTCGGCCTGGTGTGGATTCGCGAAATGAACTACCTCGGGGGCGGCCGTCGACAAACGGCTCTATATTGCATCGGACTTTAAAATACGTTATTTAACGGCTCCGATACAAAGTAACTCGCAGCATCATCTGCATCGTTGAAAATCACCCGGCGTTTATTCGTTACGAGGTTCCTTTGCGCCGCACAGAGACAAACGGATCCGAACCAGCTCGGCGGCTTCGGCTCTCGCGCCTCTTTTCGGCGTCGCAGAATCATCGCTCCACGGCGACCCGATTACATTATCGATGAATTATTTATCCAGGCTCGAGGCATGTGCCCGCGTTTCGCCTCGCCTCGCCTCCCCTTGTCACGGATATTGCGAGCACCGCGAGAGCGCATAAAACCGATCCACCGGATGCCCCTCCGCCCCCGCGCCTTCTGCGTCCATGCTTCACCCTCTTCCTCTCTTGTCGCCCTGCTCGCGGAATTATTAAAACTCGAACCGGCCACTACGACACCGATATATACGTATATTTCGCGGGGTCGCAGGGGGCGGACCCGGGTACACATACCGGGTGGCCGCCGGGCAGAAAACAATAAAGCCAGGCTATCATCCGGGACGGCACTTCCACCACTTCAACTTCCTCCGCTCTGTTCTCTCTCTTTCTCTCTCTCTCTCTCTTTCTCCCGTATCGTCCACTTTTGCCCACGAACGGCCTGCTCCATTCAATTTAGATCCCACTTAGGCTCTCTCCAATCCCGTACGTCCGTCGGTCCGAGCGTCCACGGCCAGCCGTACGTCATATTTATTCTATTTATTGTAAGCCGATCCCATCCCCGGGGCTTGAGTTAATATTTTCCTACGAGATCGCGCTCCCACCGCCACCTACCCGACCGACGCCGCTGTTTTTCGCTCGCGATCAACGTTTCCGACGAGCGTCGCCACCCCTACACCAACCCCTATCGCGAGAGGGTCCGCGACCAGACGGCGGACATGTAATTTCGACGTTCGAGGAGCAGGACTATGAAAAATCGCCACTGGGCATTTGTTATGGAACGATCCGGAGCCGACGTCTGCGACGAGCACGCTAGACTTTGCTTTGCGCTCAAATTGTTTGACAATTTTCCCTCCGCGGCTCGTATTTTCGCCGTATTCTTTGTTTTTAACGATTCCGCGGAGGCTCCTGATTTTGCCAAATATTTTTCTCATTTTATCAAAGTCATTTTCCACCTTTTTTCATATTTTTCTTCAGATTTCGCCCTGCTCGAACAAAAATTCGAGCAGTGTGTAGCAGCGAAAATAATTGCATAATGTTCTGAAAACATGGAAGAGAGCATTCGGGAATTTTTCAGGATGTTTTGTGACACAATAAACTGAAAAAACGGGACTCGAAAAACTTTTGCACACTACGAACTCTGTACTCTTTTAAAATAAAAGAAAGTACGGTACATGATTAAAATGGAAACCGTATAAAACATGACAACAACTCAAACGCAAAAGTGGATATAGTTATGATTGGTAATAAATAACAAACTCGTTAAAATAAAGGATCGAGTGAGCCAACTCCGAGCTTCTTGATTCACCGATCGAAACGAAGAATGCAGTTACAGCTTGAAATAATATTGGGCGTTTTATACGATAGAAAATCAATATTGTTTCATGCAGAACAGCAGCCTCATCGTGCGAAACTGTTTCAATAATTCCAGTACGCTACCCCGTAGCGGAAGACGACGGAAGTTATTATGGTCAGGGTTGTTCTTGACTTCAATATGGACTTTACTAAAGTGTGATCGCCGTGACCTCACCAGTTGGTCGAAACTTTGCTACCGAATCGTGCCAGCTCGATAGAGATGTAACCAGAGATAGCGGAGACCGGATATCCTTGTCCGCCAATTAGGTAAATTCAATATTATTAACTGTATTCCGTCAAATTAATTTCGGCGGGGATCGACTTAAGACCACGAATCAATAATATCCCAGACTCCGCTCGCCTAAATTATCCTCCGAAGAACTTTGGGATTTCGGTATATTAATACCATCCCGTGCCTATCAATCTTATCTCCTACATCGAAGAAAATCCATAATTCAAAATAACTTCGGTGGTACCAAGCTTGTCGTAATGGTATTCTAAATTTGTCCGGAAATAAATCAAGTCAACAAATATATCATTAGGAACTATAAGAGAATTCCTTCGAGTTCTAAAAAGACCTGCTCGGTAATTTTAACGTAGAAAAATCAATTATCTCTGGTAATAAGGTAAACGGTACTAATCACGGATAAATAAGCGCGAGCAGGTTTCTGCGAATTATCGTTTCCCAAGACGGTTGACTTTGGCGAGTTTCTTCGGCTTATCTTCCATTCCCCGTCGCCTAAATAGGCGCTCGTCTGATCGAGATTCATATCTGGCAGGTCTTTAAGATAATGATTCGCGCGAACGATGCGTTAAGCCGCGCCGCGATCGGCTACGAGCTACACCGCCGGTGGTAACAAGATATAATAATCACTGTCATCAGCACCGCCTCGTATAAACTCTCTTCTTCGAGGCTTGTTACATGCCGTGGCGAGCCGCGGCCGAGACACCGATCGCATGAAAAACTTGCCTGGTTCGGTGGAAAAAGATCGTCAGTCGGTTTGCCGGTCGATTATCGGCGAAATTGTGAGTGGGACGTACGGAATGCTCGATATAAACGAGCGCCTGGCAGCTGTGCCTTTGTGCGACGACAAATTAATTGCCTCCACCGGCGGAGCGATCATTGATTAACGCGCAAAATATTTGCACGTGTCCATTTCATTAGTATTTATTATAACATGTGATTTATTAAATAAACATTCCGCCGCCGCCGTCGTTGCGTCAAAGCTTTGATGTCTGACGCAAAATGTCTATCAATATTCTATGTAATATTCTACTGTTACAATTTCGAGACCCAGGCTATCCGGAAATTAGGACAACGGTCATTGTATTTCTCGGCGATTTTCACTTACACCGTAGCCACGACGGGGCTCCGCGAGATTAACATTTATCGTCACACCGATCGTAATCATTTTCCAGGAGACCGCACGTACGATTGCTTCCCGTGGAACAGCTGAAATCCCCGTGATCAGCGCTTCCTCGAAAATCCCTCGATTTTTCGAAGAATCCTATCTTTAGCGGGGATCCAATACGGGCCGGGGAGCCGAGCTAGCGTTATTAAAGCGGTACGTGCGGAAAACCCTCTTTCAAATTATAAAGACGCGAGCGTCTCGGAATTGAATCGACGAATTCCGCGTAATAAACGCGTTTATTTGCGGGACCTCTCCGTTGCATACACAATATTTAACCGACCTGACGTAGCGCTCATTCCAAAAATTAATACTACGGATTCTTAGGAGAAACAAAAATTTGCAGAAGAGATAAATACGTTCATCGAAACGTATGCTAAGTACACGAATTTAAGTGTAATAGAACGGTGTTATACATTTCCCAAATTCAATCAAGCTTGGTGTTAGATTGTGAGGAATCCTAGACCCATTCTGGAAATTTGCAACCCCCAATCCAATCCAAGTCCTTTGCATTTTCATGTTCAATCTGTGAAGTGCTTCCAGCGTCACCCAATAAACGTTCCCTTGAACATAATTTGGTCTACACGCTGAAACGACTCAAGGAGGTAAATTATGTACACTCCAAAGCAATAGAAGTGTAATAGAAACCGATGGAGCCTTTTTCGGAAACAAGGGCTACAAGTGAATTTGCATAATGAACTTTGACGGTTGCACGTATGACGAAGCGGTGCATCTTCGTTTCTGTGAAGTCAGAGGAGTCGGAGGAAGTCCTCCGGGAGCGGATTAAGACGAATCGTAAATAGGTCCGTGAAAGGTCGGTTACAAATTGGTAATCCAGCGCGAATCAGGGCCGAGGTTGCCTTATCGTAGCCTTATTGGCGAAGCGACGTGCACAGGCGGACGGGGTCGACCGATTTACGGGGGCCAAGTTAGGGGACTACCCGGGCAGCGTTACTTAACTAACCGACTCCGAAGCCTGTGGCTCCGGGACTCCCGTGCGCAGGTAGCTTGATTTAACTGCGCTCGATTCGATAACGAATCGGGTAACGAACGTGCCACGGGGTCCAAGGAGGATTTCGTTAAATCGGATCATTTGTCACGTCCCAACGGTGCCACTCGCAGTTGTATCGCAGCCGAGGCTCACGTTGCTACTGCCGGGACACGTCAGATTGTATCTGCATCGAAAACCGGGCCGGCGTTGATTGGCAGTTCCACGCAGCGCGTTCGATTTCAGTCCGCGTGAACGAGGAACACGCGTGTCCGAAGGTTCGTCGACACGCGTGATCGATGTTGCCCGGTTCCAGATTCAATTGCGACAAAAGTATTTACGGCTGGGAACTAGGTCTGCAACGCGTCCCCAACCCCCCTAAATTCGCGTTCTTGTGGTCTCTGTGCTAGCGCGCCTTAGACCTTCGATCTAGCTATATAGTAGTTGTGGGAAAAAATTAAACAGGACAAATGGTAATGTCATAACCAATAAGAGGATCCCTCAATGTCTCTTAAGGGGATTGAGTCTAGTTTAAAATGTAGTCAAGCGTGCCTGGTGGTTTTTATAATTTTATTTTCAAGGAACTACGAGGAGGATCTTTTTCAAACTTTTGGAACAATTGGCTTTGGAACAATTAGGATGCGTGTAAACATTTATGTGTAAAAGAAACACCCTTGCGCTATCATGTATACACACATATAAAAAGTGTCGTTCTTCAAACAGTATTATGACGCGCGGTCGTCGCCCCGTATTTCGACACAATAACTGATCGACGACGACTCGCGCTATAAGGACAAACATATAAAAACCACAGACACTAGTCTTCGTTTTGAATAATCCGTTCGGCAAGGAGCAGTTAACGTTTAGACTTTGTAGAGAGCAGTCAATAAAGCATTTTTATAGATTACACGAGTCAATCTCCTGAGAAGACCCTTCCACTCTACATATGCAAGGTCTCATGATCCAGATATATATTGAAGAGGGCATGTAGTATGGTGCGAATAATATCGTATAAAACGTGCTTTCTTCAAGTATGCAATTGCGATGAAGAACAATTTGTCGCTTTGGAGTGCAGAGCAGAATTAGGTGAGATGTCCCAGGGTCGGCGGAGCAAGCGTTTCTCGTGCGAGGTGCAGTTAGGGAACATTACAGCGGAACCACCGTCGCCAGCAGTCCATAAAACCGAATTGGGACGAATCAGCTGGGCGGGCCGATTAAAATCGAGAAGGTTTTCAAGATTCCGCAGGGATAAGTGGCGAGTTTTGCGAATCGCTGGCTACGACAAACGTGACTTTCCAGTGAATTAAATTAAGCCGCACAAAAGGGAGGCGGTGCGGCGGCGTGCAGGGCGGCGCGGAGCAGAGATCACGAATCGATTTAATCGCGGAATGATTTCGGGGATCGACGGTGCCCGGGGAAAGCTTTTCCAGGGCGTATTGCCGATGCAGCGAGCGTAGGTGGGTACCTGATAAAGTCGGGCTCTCCTCTCCGTAGGATCGAGAACCGGTGGAACGATGCCCGGGTCACTTCTCCGGTCACGTCTCGAGGATCTGTAATTGAGGAGGATAGGAATCGGCGTCGTCGGTAAAGCGGTAACGACCGCGAGCGATTCGACTCGAGTCTCGAGTCGACTCTCGGAGTCTTCTCCTCTCGTCGTCGATTCGAGTCATCGTCCACCCTTTCGCCCGTTCCGTTCCGTGGGAAACGTGCTTACGGGTGGAGATCCACATCTTTTTATCTACTTCGCGGGCACGGTTACTTCAACAAAGAGAAAGAGAGAGAGAGAACGAAGGCACGGCTCGATTGTGGATCTCGGGGTCCACGATCCTTGTCTCGGAGATGGTAATCGATCGATTGGAGGTGAAAAGATGGTAGGCTAGGTCCTGAACCTTCTTCTCTTCCTCGCGGCATCAAGTGGTGTCTCTATTATTACCGATCCAGCTTTATCTTTTCCAGCTCCGCACCGATTGGCCAAGCGACTTTTCGGGGCGGAGTTTGCGATCCTGCTGTCCGAGATACTGTTACCTTTGATGAGTGTTTCGATGATAGAGGATAAGACGCCGGATCGCTGGCATGCGGCACGGAATGCTCGTTCGATACGGCTCTTAATCTTGATCATCCGCTTCATTTGCTAAAGGTTAACGAAATTCTTCTGCGTCTTTCTTCCTTGACACGGTTTCGTAATGTCCTGCGCGAAAATTGACACCACCAACGATATCCTTATCATCCTCCACCCCCAACATGTTTTATCAAACGGAAAACGACTTACCAAAGACATTGAAGAAGCTTCAACCTCGCGCGTTACTCAGGCTAAAACTTCCCCAATTTCTGTTTTTGGATACTGTAATATGTTCACGATGGATTTCCTTCCGTCGCGAAGTTATGCACGAGCAAAAATAGACGAAAAATTGCACAGTTAAGAGGGTTAATCTAGGCAATGTCTGCGAGAGGAGTACAAACAAAACAATCGAATATAAACATTATTGGCGATTCACTGGGTTTGGACAGTGTGCAGGTCCGGCAAGAAAAGGCAAAGGCAGGAAAAAGCAAGATGGCGGCTGGAAGCGCGCTAATAGCCAATAAGCGGGAGGTTTGGGCGATCGTCCGGCGATATACGATACGCGGAGGTTATCTGATTACCAGAAACGCGGAGGAAAAGAACGGTGGTTGGATCTGATGGTGGTGCGTCCGTTGAGGACCGCGGAGACAGGCATCGTGGCGAACTTGAAGGAAAGGTCAACGGTTGCAGCGTTACCGGTCCTCTCGTGCAGAGCTCAGGCCCGTCCTCTGTTCGTCCGTCTAGCAGCAAGACTCTGGTAACGTCGGTTTGTCTAGCGGATTGTCGCGGCGTCGTGTTCGAGTTACCGGTACAGACGGACCGTTGTGTCGCTGGCGGAACGTGCAATCTCTGCCGGAGCCGCGAGCTGAATGCCGGTTTGTAACACGGAAGTGCATACACGCGATTCCACGGGAACCGCGGATCGGCTGACCACGGTGAACGGTGACGTCGGTTATCCCTGACGGGTCAACGACTGCCAGGTATTTCAGCAGAAGGTGGCCGGGTCACCGTGTCAATGCTGGTTCGAACTACGGACCCTATTTCCTTGGTTCCTGTCCGGCACGATCTCTCTCTCTCCCCCCTCTCTCCTCCTCCTCCCTCTCTCTCTCTCTCTCTCTCTCTCTCTTTGGAGCCATTATCCTTTTTTTCCCGAGCGCGTCGAGTAACGTATCGATACAGCGTCCGCGTAATAGCCGGCTCTAAATTAATAGAATGAACCGAGGCCGAAGATTAAAAGGCAATTATGTTAATAGGGAGAAGATTGAATGGTGGTGCGCGGGATTAATAACCGCAGTCAGTCACTGTGCTAACCGTACGCCGGCATAATAGCGCGGCCGATGTAATTTAATAAATATCTCGCGACGGGTTCGGCCGCTCGAGAGTGAGCCATAAATCGAGGCTCCGGTGTTCGGTAAACGGAACCGTTCGTTCGGTACTCTGCCGCGGCCGTTCCGCGTCCGGCGGAAATTGTTCCGTCTTTCGAGTGTGCGAGAGCTCTCCTGGCGAAAGAACCTGGCTAGAGGAGAAAGGAGCCGGGGAGCCGATCGATTCATTGAACGCACAAACATATTGTCACTTTTCAGGCCGGGGGAACGATCCTCGAACGAAGCGGCGCGCACTTGAAAAATTCTATTACACCGCATGAATCACTGACAGGTATTGAACGAAACTGTATTGTACGGCGGACGTGCGGCCCGCCGGACCACCGTGAAAACCGATCGGCGAACAAACGATGATATCGCGTGTACACAGCCGGCCGGAGCGACGCGGACCGGCTGCACGCTCCATGAACGTCCAATATATTTCTAGCGGTTGTTACGAATGATTGGCAATTATCGATGCTGTCGCGGCGCTACCAATAACGCCGGCCAGAAAATCGTCGGAGGTTTGGGACCGTGCTCGGGTTCGCACGCGTCGAACCGGGATGATTATGCTCGTTCGCTCGCTCGTTCGCCGGTACACGCGAGATCGCTCATACGTCCAGCCATCAGGCCCCGGACTATTCATTATTCACCGTGTACCAGTTACACGGTCTAGCACTCCCAGACGTTGCGTTAACATCACTTTGCCCCGGACATGTTTACAGCCCTATAAAAACAGTTGCTATTCCAGTTGTTCCCGTTATAACCGTCGACGCGAAACAATCTTTCTGATTAGCCGTTGTTCGACAGCTCCGGGCACTGTCTGGCCATTTGCATGTCTCCCGCGAGCAAGGATGCGGCCCCCGCTTCCACCTCGGATCGCCTTTCAAGTCTGAACACTGTCTACTCGCTTATTGCAGACTATCGCGCGGTGAAATCTGTTATTGATTCGAACCCGACGCCCCGCGCGGCACAAACTCTCATTTCTCCGCGGCAAAAACCCCTATCGATCGCGCGCGCCGATCTCTCGACCGCCTCTCTGTCTCGAGTTCCTAATGTTCCTAACGCGATTAAACGTTCCCTCTATCGATTCTCTAAGCGTTTCGCGGACGGCTTGCGCCTGGCTTGCACTCGGACAATACCGGTGAAAAATCTGTACTATGTTGGACAAAATATGAAATGATTGTGAAGTTGATGATGTTTCTTTATACTAGCCAGGATTAATAACGGTTTTATTTTATTCGAGGTACGACGAGTCCTCTACCAAACGATAGGAATCCTCAATGTACTTTGATCCTTATAATTTCAACTTTGCAGATAACATGCATACGTTTTCACGGTAACAGGTCAGACGAAATACGAATCATGGGTACCGTTCGTATTTTGTACTTTAATCTTTTTAAATACTGTAATACAATTTTTTCTAAAATCAGTACTCGGTCTATAATTTTCTCGAATCCCTCGCACTTGTCTCAGAAGAATATGAACGATAAATTGTGAAGATGTAGGCTTCAAGATTAAAAATAAGTAAAGATTTATTGTTGCGCAATCCTTCTACTAACCTTAGATTGTATTTTTAGAAGCTGAAAGTCAGGACGTTATTGTTTTCTAGGTGGGCGCTAAGGACGTGCTATAATTCTGTGTATTTAAGAGGAGCGGGGTTTAAGAGGATCAGGCCACCGTAGCGAAAGAAGGCGGCGGCAAAAAAGCCGTTGATTGGGACAAGATCACGGTGTTGCATCCTCCCCCTTCGAATAGTGCCGAGAAACTCGCGGCGTCGTGGCATGGCGTGGCGCGATGGGGCCGAAGGGAGCCCGAAGGAGGAAGAAGAAGAAGAAGTTCGGTAAGGTGGGTCTATGGGTTGTCGGGTTGTGCTTAGCTCGTGTCAGGAATGTAATTCACACGCCGCTGGCATTCCGTTCCATTCCATTCCGCCCGCGGCTTCTCTTTTGTAGCCGGGCACCGGGGCGGCGTCACGAGGTGCCCAGGCCGCGTTCTTTTTCACCTGGGCCACCGCTCGGTCCCTCGCCGCACCGCTCCGTATTCGACGTTCTACCCGTGGTACGTTCAGGATCGCGAAATCCCCGGGATCGGTTTCTTGGTTTCGGCTAAACGTCGCCGAGGAACCCGTCCCCGCGCGCTCTCGTCGTTTTAAGGCACCTTTTGGGATTCTGGCCTCCATTACGGTAGCTAGCAAGAAACCTGCTGCCGCTCCGGATGGAGGTCGATTCCTGGCCACTTGACGTTGATTCCCGGTGATTAGCCGAACACAGGCCGCTTTTGGGCCTGCCTCGGTTTTGCTCAAATTAATCGCAACGGAAACGCTAGACGTGTCCTGCCTGGCAAGCAGCGACTTCGACCTACCGGCATTTCTATCGCGCGCAATGCACCCTTGTTGCACTGCCGAACAGTTTCGAAACTCTAGCAGTTTTACTATTTTATTCGCACTTTGTCAAAGTTTGTTCAATTTTATTCAGAATTACATCTTGCTGTAACCTGCCAGCTCGATCGTTCCATTCTGAATTTTTTGGTCCTTCATAACCGGCATCACCTTCTTCATGATAATGACTATTTTGAGAATATTCCTCAAACTTGATCAGTGAATCAGGCATGTCGTATTCAAATATTGTTTCTTCTTGCCACTCGTTAAACGTCTTCACCGTAAACCTGATAATTTCAACGATTCTAATGAATTCGTCATAGAAGTACAAAGTTAATATTCAGCTATCGAGGTAGTAGACTCAAACGCTTCAGGATATTCATTAGTGCTGCATACTTTAATGAACTTAAATTGGATTGTATGTCAGATTCCGGCTAAAATGTAGAAATCTGGTCTTCCCGAGAGAGCAAATTGCAGTACGTCAGACTCCACTTAGGCCGTCCAGGTATTAGTCACGTCACCCAGCGCAATAAAAAGTGCTCGCGCTGTCCGAGCACGGTCCGTTTAAGAATTAGCATTCCATTTATCTCTACTTACAACGAGTTCTGGTTGCCGCGTTCCGCTCGTCCGCCCCGCGAATTCCGGCGAATTTCCATAGAGCCGTCATTTCAAGCTCGCCGGGATTACGCCGGGCGGAATATTATTCTCGGTCTAGCCAGGTGAAACGGACGAACGAACGAATCGCGGGAGTGCATCGTGCAACAAAAGGACCGGTGACGACATGTCGGTGTCACATGTTGGAGGTGCAGCGTCGGGCTGCATTCCCGTTGGTTCTTCTTGCGAGGAGGGTGCGCGGGCGAGCGAGACGGTGCGGTGGGAACGGTACGGAACCGTATTTATTACGACGTTACTCCAGTTTAGCAAATTACTTACATGCCCCCTTAACCGCGCGGCGTAATGCATGCTCTCGCCGCATTCTTCTCTTGTGTAATTCCGCCGCTCGGCGCTCTTGTGCCTTCGGGGTTTCGGTCAGCTGCCAGTGACATCGAGTCGCGCGGCTATTCCGCGCAGAGAATGCGGATTGGATCTGATAAATGAGCCCGTGCGGTAACGAGTGCTCCGCCACAGGTTTGCCAGTCCACCGACTCCTAATTACCTCCTAGATATTTAGCGTTCCGAGCGTTGACGTAATCATCAGAGTTCCCGAATGTTCGTCGGGTCCCTTTGCCAGGATGTGCCCCGAAACCCCTATTCCAGAACCACCGGAGATCGTGCCGTGGTAAGAGAAAAGAAGAATACTTTCTTACCGACCGGAACATCAACACCCATTCCGACGCTTATCGAGCCACGATACGTTCTCGATAAAATCGGGACTCGTGGCGAATAGCGCGCTAACCCGATCGCGTGGACTATCTTCGCGCATGATCGGCGCTTAAAGTCCGCGACGCGAATTTACATCCTTGCACTGTCCGACCAAGCCCGTCAGCATTCGATGCACCGTGCGCCGGCACGAAACTGGCCTCGGGTACCGCGATGCACCGTGTGCACCTCGTTCCTCGATCCAGACGCTAACGAGGACCTTCTGAAAAATCGGCGTTTACGGTCTGTCTCGCGAGATTGTAACCGGCGTAACTCCTGAAGCGATCGTAAAAACACGAAAAACGGAAATTCAAAAACAAAGTTACAGTTCACGGCGTAGAACAATCTTATCGAAATGCTTGTAGAATTGGTTACTGTGCTGCGACGCAAAGCAAATTTCAAGAAAACTAGTAATCTTACTAGTTTCTAAAATAATTCATTAATTTGGTACATTTAAATTACTCGGTTCTATACAAGAGCGAGGAAACTCGAAGACGTAGAACACCTGATGTACCTTGAGCAGAAATGATTGTTTTCGATGAGTTCAAGCCAGAAGTATAGCAGTTCTACCGCAGGGTGGTTGATACCATTCGCAAACTCGGTAGAATTTTCGGGGGAGGCTTGGTTCGTTTCGGAAAAAAACAAAACGTTCATACTCGGCGGTGCTCGAGGCTCGGGGCTCCGCGGCGAAAGGAATAATAAAAGCTTCTTATGCGAAGGAAATGTAATTACAAACACTCGGATCCCCTAAAAGCGTCTTAGGTCTGTTCCATTTGCTGAATACCCGACGCCACTTCCGGCCCCCGCGGAACGACGGGTGCAGACGGAAGAATCGCGCGAAAAGAAAATCAAACTAGCCGACTGCTCGTCGTCGACGGTGGTGGTCGTCGTCGAGCCGGGGGAGCTCTTCAGGAGGAATCAACGCCGGGAAACAATGAGAGACCCAACGGAGGTCTTTTGTAAATAGAGCGAGCACAATACGGGACATATTTACGTGGAAGCTGGCAGGTAACGGTTCCTCCGTTTTTCTTCTCGTCGACGTCGTCGTCGTCGTGGTCTTCGTCGTCTGAGCGAGTTTCCTTCTTCCTCCGCGGGGGAATAAACGGGACAGACACGGACGCCTAAGTGGCCGTGAACGCGGTGAATGCATTTCAATCTCATTCCCGCGATTACTCGTCGTTGAAATGATCGCCGACGTTCCCCTCTTGCTCCCTTTCAAGACACGAGGCCGCTTCCAGCAAACATTCGAGGCTGCGAGACGCTCAGACTCGTCGGACCCGGCCTCCGTAATGAAGAATAACACATTGTTCACGGGACATTGCTTCCCACTATTATGATTATCATCGCTATTATCGTTATTCCCCGCAATAACGTCGCTCCTCCGCGACTCGACGACACCGAGCCAGCCTCTTTCTGCTCGTGCACGGCGCAGACCGGCGTCTTCTGGCTTTCTTCTGCGGGAAAACCGAGAAAAGCTCCCTTATTCTCGCGAGAATCCACTCTCGTAATGCCATTCAACGGGACAATGAAAGAACGACGCGCAACGTTGTCGCGAGACAGCGTGCTCCCGGCATTTACGTCCGCGAGGACAATTAGTCGGTCCTCACCCCGTTAATTCTTGCCGACCGAATAACCTTTTTACAGGCTGCGATTCTTCAATTTTATACCACGAAAAGCCTGCCACTATTTGTACCGGTCAGTCGCAGCAATTTTTCAACAAAAAAGCTATTTATTTGACCAAATGGAAATTCAAGTGTTAAGGTGAAAGAGAGAGTATCACCACTTGTACCATCAAAAAATGCTTGCTTCGAGTCTGGTGTGTATAAATAGACAAGAAAATTATGCACAGAGTGGCAAGAGGTACCGATTAATTATTTCTACGTTATTTCTCTTACATTTTATAAATCGTCACGGAAGAAACACCGAGCCTTGGCAAATGGTTCTCGATCAATCGCAAAGTGCGAATGCGTTTTCGAGTTATTATTGAGTCACGAGAATAGCTTCAAGCTTCCCAGAATAGATATACAATTTTGATGCATTTTTCCGCTGCACGTTTCAGCGACGCCGAAACTCTGGCCGCCGAAGTTTCAACATAATAAGCTTATGAATCCCCAAGTGTATTTCCTGTGTACAAAGCTTCGGAGAATCGCGGCTGATTCGCCGTACAACCTTAACGAAGCGATCAATACGCTTTATCGGTGATCGCCTGATCTGAAGCAGCAGAGTTCGCCGTGACCTCGCGCGTTCGCGCGTTTCCATGGGCTTGTCGTTCCGTCCGAAGCGTTTATTAACGTATTGCGCAACACGCCGGGGGGTAAATCGCGAGGAAATTAAACTGGCGCGCACGATCGTCCAGCTGCTGTTTTCCTTGGTGAACTTCTGGCAAACCGACGCGACGGGCACGTAGACCGCACACGGATACCTTTTGGAACGTGCCCAAAAATCAGACGATCCGTGGAAGAAATGCTGATACTTCGGAATTTCATGGAAACTTTCCCGAGGGGGGGGGGAGGAAACTCCATGGAAACACTTAGCAATTGGAGGGAACGCGGAAAACAAGCTACCGAACTAAAACCAAAAACGTCAACCGTCAGAGTTTTTTTTCCGCAGCGGCGGGGGAAAAACTTTGGTGCTCCCGGAACTGGGACACAGAGTGCACCAAGTCCTCCCGCGTATTCCAGTTTATTAATCCCGGAAGGAAACTCGCTCTCGGCCTCTCGATGCGAGCACCGACATACTAATTTTACCGGAAGCAGCCCGCTCCGTCTCTTGAACGACGCTTCTACCTTATTATCGCGAATTCAAAAACATCGCCAGAGTAAACAATCCTTCGATTCTTTTTGTATCGGAGCATTTCTTCCTCGCAACTGGGACAGTGTAGAATTTTAAACTCGATCGCAAGAAGCATTTATTCTTCCTTTCAATTTTCTTACAAGTCTAGACCCCCAACAATTTGATCGGTCTCTGTTCATGAATAATTCGATAGTGCATCGCCCGTATTTTTTTTTTTTTTAGTGAAACTTTGCTTGTACCGTAAAATCGAAGAGAAATCTGCTAGTAAGAGCAACGAATCTGTCAGAGAGGAAAAAAGACGGTGGTAGGGATTTGATGAACACAGCAAGGAGAATCGGTACGCGTCACGCAGGCAGGAAAGTAGATCGGCAAGGTTCTTAAGAGCATTATCGACAAGCGCATCAGGGCGCCCGAGGAAGTTGGCGAGAGGGTCCCTCTTGGATGCGGCGCTGGTCAATACAACCGAGCATAAATTTAGCATGCGTACGTGGGTGAATCCCAGCTAGCCTGTTCGTGCCACGCCTGTTATTGTACCTCCTACCCCTCCTTCGATATCAAAGTGGAAACTACCTACGCGTTTAAGCTACCTGCAACTTCATCGTGCTTCCATGAAGCTCGTTTGGTTGCGGCGATCGGCGGCGACGGCGCGGCGCAGCGAGCGGACTGCGGAGAGCCGAGTTTCCCAGTCGCGTTTCCGAGGAAAGGGCCGCTAATTGCGCGATTAATTAGCAATATGTTTGCGCGAGGCTTCTCGAATAGAGTCGCCATAAATTCGCGCGAGTTTCGGTGGCTTTCGTCGGGAGGAGGGGAGAGGGATTCCGGGATTCGATCCGCATTTGTGCGGGCTCCGCTAAGCCTGAGATCCGCGCCGCTGCACGTGCTCTCGCCGTTCATTGTTTCGGCTGTTCGCGGATTCAATGGCGTTTCTCGCTGAATGGCCGCCACGAGGAACGATTTGGCCCCGCGAACACGTACACACTGGCGCTCGCTCGCTTTTTACGCCAGGTCTCTCGTCTTTTTGCTGGTCTCGCTTCGAACCGTGTCGTTTCAGCGCGAAAGAATTGGCCCGGCACACGCGACAGCTTCAATGGATCTCAGCCGATCGAGCGCGCGGCGGGCCCCCATTGATTTCCGATCGATTTGCCTGCTCAATTTTTGGCTACCGTATAATTAATCCCCGGCACACTGCGCCGCCGATAATTAAACCGATGAACGGTTTCAGGCGATTGTTCCCCGGCCATTTTCGCTCTTCTCTATTTTTCAGCGAATTTCCCGGCCCGGAAAGCGTGTTAAACGTTGTAAAAAATATGTTATCACGGCCCCTTGGTTTTCGCCCCCTTTTATCACGGTAATGCACCGCGCCGTTCCCCTGATAATGCATTTTCGCCCATTTTTCCCCCGGGCGCAAAAAAGGACTAGGCCACGTATAATCTTGGCACTTTATGCGCTCGCGCACTAGCCTATTAACCGATGCGGTAATTCGTCCTCCAGCGAGTGCGCGAACGCAAAAGGTCCAGAAAAGGACTGTCTTTTTTACTGGGTCACGTGGCCGCTAAGAACGGCGTCATTGTATTAGGCTAGTCATTAAATTTGCGACTCTTTGTTTTACGCTGCCGTCCGACCTCTTTGCGAAACTAGTTTCAGCTGAAAAATTTCTGCATATGTGGACGCTGCATATGCGGCGACATTGTCAATTGCGTGATATATAACAATCTATTTCCAGTTTTACAATTATTTCACATACAGAAACATGGAGGCATTAAATTTAGTTGCCAAGCTAAAGCTATGTCCACACTGAAGCACTTTTACAAAATAAAAGAAGCGACAAAAAGTTGCTCGATGTTGACATTCAGTGTGGACATGGCTCGTGCGGAAACTACCGGTACAGATAAATTGACTTCAGATTTTTTTACTATCCAATTAGTGAAATTATAAAAATGTCTGAATCGATTGTCATCGTAAAAATCGGACAAGAACTTGTGAAATGCAGTTTTGCCACTTCCAGTTCGCAGCGGTTCTAATTTTACCACCGACTCACTTCATCGGAACGGTAGATAGACAATTGCGTTGAAAAAATAATCTTCTTAATTAACAGCGCGATTAGTTAGCAATGAAATACTACCGCGAGCGCAATTAATAAACGCGATTACAGGTAGGAACACGCAATTACGGCTGCTAAGGGATCATAAGAACAATGAATCAAAGTTGTGCACCGTTCGCTAATACTTGTCTCGTTCTCCTGTCGTGTTCGTTCACGCGAAATTAATAAATCGTTCTTGGAAATCTACCATAGTGAATGTCGGCCTGAAATGATTCAGTATTATGGTGCGGTGCCTCATTGTACGAGGTTTCTGGGCTGCTAAGTTCATGCCTCGGTTCTCAGGTGAAAATTATTTTCTGGTTACAGCGTCGTTCGAACAGTTGCTATAAATCAAACAAAACCGCGATTCTTTCTCGTTAACATTTACAAAGGGCTGTGTGTGACTTGACAAAACAGATGGCACAACCTGAGGAGACATTAATATCGACAGCACCACGGTGCTGATACGATAAATATTGGACATTGCATTCACGTTGCACAATCAGGTAAATGGAAGTGTTGTAGAAATAGCGAGTAATGTATGTTATTTGTTCTTTGTTCTAGAAATTTTTCTTTCATGCTGCTAATTCATTAGACGACGCAATTTTCTATTTGACGGCCGTCTGTTGCAATAGCTATTTAAGTAAGACACACTTTAAATTTTAAATCCATTACCTACGGAAGACCTGTTAACGCTAGGTTCACGGAGCTCTGAAAGTCACAATAGTATTTCATAATACTTATAGTGTACTTTGTCTAGACAAGATAGTTAGATATTTCAGGGATTGAAAAACATGAAATTCTCCAATAAATAATCGATGGATGCATTGTTTACTTTACGGGTCACAGCGGGGCTGCTGCAGCTCGCTCGCGCCACATTATAGTTTGACGCGTCAGGTAGCCGGTCAAAGCGTCACTCGGCCGCGACCCCGATATCGTACGTTGATGCTCGACAAGGAATCCGGCGCAATTAGGCGAGAGCGAGTGGCTCGGCGGCAATTACTTCGGGCAATGCGGTTACGCGGCGCACTCGAGGAGAAGTGCAGCTTCGGAGACGGCTGGCCGAACAAGCGTCAAAACAGCCTCATTAAGGTCATTAGCGTTCGACCGGCTGTAAAGGTCCGGGCGTAAGAGTAGCGGGTGCATGCCAGTGCACGTTGCGTGTCGTGGCTGTAGCGGCATCAAAGATGTTCCGGTCCATCCATGACATATAGGTGTGACCACGCAGAGAGAGAGAGAGAGAGAGAGAGAGAGAGAGAGAGAGAGAGTCGGCAGCACGCCGAAACGTAGTCGCTGCAAGACGTTTTTGCCGGTCCATGGGGCCCCATGAAACTTTCGATTTACGTACTGTTCGAGTTTTTGCAAGGCTCCAGTCGCCCCGAACATTTTTACGAGACAGAGGGACGATGAGACCGGTCCGAGACGTCCAGGATGAGAATCGATTTTCCGGTGAAACGACATTAAAAAGGGGTAGCTAAATACGAGGCGGCAAGCAGCGAGTTGTTTGCTCTTTGTGCCGAAGAATGAGAGCGGAGCGTCGAATGAGATTAAGGAAACGATCGTTTAAGGCCGGTTCCTCGTGCTCCGCTAATTAGTCATCGACGCGGTATTATAAGGGTGCGTTGTTTAATTAAAAGACAAAGCGCAACGAGGAGGCAGGTCACAGTCAAAGCTTCTTCGCGGAATTCGTCGGTTCTCTCTCCTTTTAACCATTCGAGAGAGCTTTTCGTGCTTAACTTGACGGAGCTTGCTTGCTCTCTCCTTCTCCTTCTTTCCTTCCATCTCTTTTTTGCTTGAATGTTTTACGCAGACGCGTCTCAAGTAGCGCATGGCCACCAGCCCCGGAGCCATTTAAATTATCGAAGCGGAGCATTGAAATCGTTGTTGCGCAGGCCCCGTAGCTACCGGTGTGGACAGGTGCTGGCAACCCGTTTTGGATAATTCGCGGGTAAAGCCCCGGTCGGATTCTCGAAAGTCCTGCTCAACTTATTCAAGCTACCTGAAACGCGGCATAAAGCTTTTTGCTTACCCCTTCGTTCCGAAAGGGCTTGCCGCACGCGTAATAATTTGAATAGGGCCTGCCCCTGTCAAAACAACCCTCGCCCCGGCCAAGAAGTTCCGTCTGTGCCGAGGGTATTTCTGCATACCGACCGCCGCGCCCCCGACCGTCTTTTTATCCGACGAGTATGCCCCACGTAGTTACTGAATTCGTATAACGTTCAAACAAACGAATCACGAACACGCTACCCGAAAGGAAAGTTTGTTTTTCAGCTCCGCTAATTTGATACACGCGCGCGCTCCTTCAGCCCTCCGCGAGCGCGGTGCAACGCAATCGCGGACCGTGTGCAAGGTGTCTGATGCGTTTGCATGCGGCTCGAGAGTTTCCCAACGCGGAAATCAGACGATCCCAGGTAAGGGTCGAACAAAGGAACTTGCTTCAGACGTCCGTCTGCCTTTTTTCACTCCGTGAAACATTATGATCTCGACGAGAGAGAGAATACAATGCCGCGGAGGGCTGACCGAAAACCTCAAAAATGCTGGGAAAATTTTGGAACACCGCCGGGTTGCAAAGTTGGCAACAGTGATACTCGTGATATGGAGAAGGGTATACAATTAGCAGGGAACGTAGCAGGATAGCACGATGCAAGGTTTCCTTTCGCAATACGCATCGAAAAGGATCAGCGTAACCGACGAGTAACGCAATCATCGAGGTAAATGACGTCTTCAGCAACTTTGACGACCAAGTTCCTTCTCATTCGAAAGCGTTGACCGAATTCTTTCCTGCTGATTAACTGGATAAATCAGCAATTTGGATGTCCTTATTCGAGGAACACTTTTACACAATCTAAAATTATGCTTCATAAAATCTCTGTTTATACAATTTTATGTGAAATTCTGGCATAAGCTGCTCGCAGATGACCCGAGAAAAGTTTCCGAGTGCAAACGATTAAGCTTTTGAACTAATTCAGCCCCGCGTGACAACACATTCGCGCTAGACGACGCGTTGCACATACAAATAATTATGTTCTTCATATTTCTGTCTCGAAACAAATGTATGGTAGCAACAAATGATTTAATTTCTGTTCCAGTGAAAACACCAACTAATAAAACAATTATAGCATTGGAAATTCGTCTAAGAATGCGTTGATCAACTTCCAGCAGCAGTTCCCTCGAACTTTCATCGAGTCCGGAGCATGACCGAAAAGAGCGGCTCCCGGCGCAAGCATCGATATCGCCAGCTAATAACCAGTTTCATTCGGCGGGTTAGAAAAATCGTGGGTCCGGTAACGAAGCCGGTCGGCAGCGTCGGCCCAGCCAACAATGGCTCGTAACGAAGACAATAAGACTCCGAAACGGACATCTGGCCGTAGAGCCAGGAAGAATGGAATTACCGGGCGAGTTCCGGGAGTCGGTGTTGCACACGCGTACCGAGTAATGAGGTATATTACTGGAACCAGGCAGACACTTTTAACGGCGACGGCGAACGCCGCCGTAAATTCCCAATTCCGGTCCCCCGAACAGGGCCGGGTCCCCTCGGCCGGGCCCTTCGTCGTCGACCTTCAACCCGGTCCGGAGAGGCCCGTAGTACTCTTCCGCGATGCTAACTTTCGAACGGCCGTGGAAATTCGAAACTCGACGGTGTATCGCGTTCGTGGAGGCTTGCATCGTGTTGCAGCGACGCTGTTCGAGGGTGGGGGTGGGGGGAGGTTGCAGGGGACCAAGGGACCAGGGGGCCAGGGGGTAGGGGGCAGGGGGTCGATCGTTACTCACGTCTCGCACGAATAACGCGTGCGAGTCGACTCGTTACGCCGAAATACGCTCATGGAAAGACGTGACGTATGACGGGGGTCGTCCCGCACGAACGGTCCATATATTCGTCGGAGACGAGTCGTTAATTGTCCTCTCCCTTTCCCCTCTCACCCCCCTCTTTTTCTGCCGGTGTCTCGACGGTGCCCGCGAATCAAATCCGGGAAAAGTTTCGCGGGGCTGACATCGAACCCCGAAATTCTTGCCAGTTTATGATCCGCCCGCGATTTATGGCCGGTCCCCGGGCTCGCTCGGTGGAATGAGAACGCTTCCTTTTAATTGCATTCTCTCCGCGTTCTCTCCGTTCAGATGCACGCGCGCACACAGCGAGTGAAGTGTCTGCCGGCGTTGTGTGCAATTTTTAGCAAGTTCTTTCGGATCGATATAAATAATATAGAGGAATAATTCGGAGTTACAGGGGGGGGTGGAGGTGAGGGGAAAGGGATGGTTTTTCGCCCAGCGGCTCTTTAGCCTCGCTTCATTTTATCGTCCCGGCTCGCATAAAGTGTTTCGCTTATCGCCAGGCCGGGCCCCGCGGATAAAGAAATAATTTGGACGTTAATCGGCGAGCCGTGGCGGCGCGGCCGTTTTCAAATTGACCGGATAAAGCCGCGTCACGGAACGTGCTAATTCACGCGGACATGTCCGATACGTTAACTCGTTCGGCCGAATGAAACGTTTTCGAGTGGTCCGGGGCCATAATCGTACGTCAAGCGGAACCCGCGTTTCGAGATGCGGGGAGGCCGAATTCCATTTGGTTCGCGATGGGTTCGCGGAACTCTCTCACTCTCTCTCTCTCTCTCTCTCTCTCTCTCTCTCTCTCTCTCGTTTTGTCTGCCCTGACTCTCCGCCTGTTTCGCCCTGCCTAATTCTCTCTCTCTCTCTGCTTGCCTGCCTCGATTCGCCTGGCTGACGGTGTAGCGCGCGAGTTACGTTGTGTCCTGGGAATTGGAGCCGATCGTTTTCCATCGTTTTGCATCGGGAACGAGAAGAGACTCCGGGTACCGTCGCCTCCTGCCAGCGGAATACAAATGCGTCTACGCGATCGTCGCGACGTCGCAGAGGACCCCGAAATCCGGACGTATTTGCTACACACGACCGCGCCGCCCATAATAATGCGACACGAATTTAATCTCCCGAGCCCTGACCGTAAATACGGTTTACCTGGATTCCAGGCTAGCCGCCGATCTACGATTCTGCGACGGTGCCGAGTTTGAATTGCGATCCTGGGAATATTGAGTGTCACAGCCAGAGGAGGGTCGGCCCCGACCGAGACACTGAAAGGGGGAATAATCGGCCGATCACGATCCCGAACAATTCCCTACCCGGCAAATAAATCTGTCGCTGTATGAAGACGTCCCCGTTCTACCTCTGTTCGCAAGAAAACCGATTCGATCTAGTATAGAACACTGCTACTTCGTGCATTAGATGCTTCTGACAACTAGATTATATACGTCCAACGGATTTTCTTCGTGTAATTGAACTCGATTCCAATTTCAAACCATCTTTTTCATATTTCTGAAGCTGCCAGTAATTGTACGTCACCTCGCTACATTTTTCACGCATTTCCTATGATAGAAATAATATTTATTCGACCGGAAATTAATTGATCGCTCGAGACTATAGTTTAGCGGTACTACAGACATACTTGGCTGCATCGTGCGTCTCTTAAGCCGTTCTCGGCTCAGCCTCGTCTCGCAAGCCCGAAGCAAAGGCAGCGTACAGTCTCGGGCAGCTGCCAAACTCGTTAAGATTCGCCTCGTTATTCCAGCTCCGTCGAGTCCACTAATTTGCGCGAATTAATGCCTCGATACTATCGGCGCGGCGAGGTTAACGCGGCGTAACGCGGTTAACCACGGTCTATCCCCTTGGGATAAAAATAACGAGACGAACCCTCTGAAAATGTCGCGCAACAAACGCGAAGGATCTTGGACACGCGCGATACCGCTCCGCGGAAGGGAAAACTAGTGTGGCAGCCGCCACGCGGCACAGGATCACGAGAGTAACCAGCAGACGGCGAGCAAAAACGCGTCAGCCGAGACTAATTGCGGGACGAGCGATGACAGCGTTCCTCCTGGAAAACCGTAAGGGACGCCACGTAAGAACAATCCGTTCTCCGGGAGTCGGGATCTCTTCGTTGAAGCGAAGCTGGTAATCGGCGCTTCTCGCTCCCTCGGCTATCCGCTTTCGGATCGGCGATGTTAATTGGCCAAAAAACAGCGAATCCTCTCGGTTCCGGTGAAACGAGGCGTGCACAATGATCCCGGTTGGAAGGCGTGCCGATTACGCGATATTATAGGGTGAATAAAGGTGGCGTTCGGAGCGTGTGGATGCGATAGGATACGATGCGATCCGATGCGATGCGATACGATACGATGCAACGCGGCAAATAAAATTACCCGGCCGGGCAACGAGCGTGAAGTCGAAAATCGTTTTCGCGAAAGCGGCCGGAAATTTTTGCCAACCGAACCTCGGGAATCGTCGTCTTTCAGGGCTTTAATCATATTCACGCGACGTCCGCGTTAACGAGACAGCCCCGCCAGGCCGCGCCCGGTCGCGTTTAATATTTAATCGGGCATCATTTCCGTTCGTTTAATTAAAGCGAGCCATCGCCGGCGCGCGGAGAGGAGCGGTGCGGAGCGGCGCCTCCGTTGAACCGCGATCGGCCCTCGGCTACCTCTCTCGCAACCGGTATTTACCGAGCCTGATTCGCAACGAAATTAAATCGGTACACCCAATCTGCCTGCGCTTTCGTTCCGCCGTTTTATTCGACGGTCGTCTCCTTCCACGGCGCCGGCGCAGACGCCGTTTCCGTTTTTCTTCCGGTACTTGAGCCACCGAGCGGAAAATCGACTCTAGTGTCTCGCGTTTCGCTCGCTCCTCGAACTTTAAATTACCCGCTTTAACGGGAAACGTGTAGCTCTCTGTTAACCGGCTACCAGCGTTACGATTGTCCCCTCCAGACAGCCTGCTCATTGATGGCTGCCATTAACCCGGAAAAATTCCCGACTGCTGCTAGATTCGAGCCGGTCCTCGCGGGAACCGATTAAAATGCGACGGTGCAATTATTTTTATCAGATCTCGTTTATTGGAAGAGATGCTATAACATTTTCACTATAGAATCTTTGCTTCTCCACATTTCTTAGCTCAAAGTATACTTTCGATACTTATCTTTGTTATCCCGTTTTCTTGGCAATTGCTTGATTTTACGAAATTACGTTGACGGGAAAATTAAAATAGCTTGATACGCCATTCTCAAGGGACGAGGAATCGAGCAATGTTTTCTGGTGTTAGAGTCGAACATATAAGACCTCCAATAATCGGCTTTGCCAAGTGAATCGATAATAAGACAAAGTGGTGCTACTTCCAATGTGGACACGAGCAAATGTCGAAGTGCTCCAGGGTGCTGCCAGCAACCCCAAACGGACTAAATGTACCTCCTAACCCGGACAGTGTCCTGCTTGCGGGATTCTCCATGTTCGCATAGCTCAAACATAGGTCCGTGAGCAAACAACCTTACCGTTGACAACAAGAGTCCGGTATGAGATCTTCGATTGCCACTTCGACCTAGTGAACCGATTATAAGACGATGGAGCAATTTGTCTATTAACTTGGCTGCAAAGTCTTTGAATTTTTCTTTTTAACCTATCAAAATATCCTATCGTTTAGCTTATCGATCAAAAGTAATATCAAAATAAAGTCAAGACACTGCAAGATAACAGTTAAGACACTTCCCTGTGAACATTAAAAGGATGTTAAAAATTGTACGATAAGGATATAGTTTATAAGGCTGGCGCATTGCATCCTACGTGCTTCCCAGCGGAGATACAAAATGAGGATTGAGAATGTTGCTTACGCGCTCGAGCCGAATAAATGTCCCCTGAAAATTCCCCGATACCGACAATCTTCAATCTCGAACATGAAAAATTGCGCCAGCCCAGGGAACATTCGTGCCAAAAGTTGCGAGATCGATCCATTTTTCATTCGTTGTGTGTGCGCGCGCGTTGAAGCAGCGCTGTCAGCCCCGACAGCGTTTAATAAATCTTGTTTGTCACTTTCATTTGTTGATTCTACGCGATCCTGTCAGGGGGGCTCGTTAATATCGCGGCCAATCGAGTAAATTACCTGTCACGCGAATACGGGTAGCCAATCGTCGCGCGTTAATGAACCGAAACAGAAGACAGAGGCGGTGAAATTTTGCGACCCGGTCGCTTTCCGGATGCAAAACGGCCCCTCGAGCAGTTGTACAGGGGGCAATTAAGTTTCTTGCGGGCAGCTCGTTTTGCTACCAAATTACCGAAGGCGGGCCGGCCCGACCCGGCCCGGTCTCGAACCAACTCCCGGAAAAAATGCAGAAAACGCGGATCGGCTTTGCCGTAAATCGTCGTCGCCGGACAATGAGTGAACCAACGAAGACGAATTGTTTCTTTCTTCTCCACGCCGCGCGACCGTCTTTTTTCGTATCGCGGCGCGTCCCTCGAAAGTGGATTTTCATTAATTTGCTGGTACAAGCTGTCGGATCGGAATCGGCATCCGGCGCCGCGTCTTTTGACGTCCCGCGGCGGACATTCCTTCACCGTGCCTTTGCGACGCCGTTGTCCGCCGCTTTGGCCATTCCCACATTCGCTGCGGCCCCTCGACGAACAACAAAGTCGATGCAAATGTCGCGTTCACCTTGTTCCGCCATCCCCGCCCCGACAATTTACCAATTCCACCAGAACAAGGCGACGCGCTCTGTCAGCTGACGTGCTCACTTTCCGGTGCGAATCCTTCCCCCTGCACGGTTTTCTCATCCCAAATATCTTTGCAAGGATTAATTCGTGACTAATGGCCACAACGTACTACTTCTAAATGGTTTATTTCTCGAGAAGACATTTTTTTCTCTTAGGGACACTCGTTTCACATGTTCAAAATTGAAGAATCAATCAAATGCTTTGATATCAAAATTTAAACAACTTACACGATGAAGGTAGTTAATACTGGTTTATGGTTGTAATTACTGTGGCCTGTGAGTTCATGTAGATAATTGGAAGCAGTGATTATTCGAATCAATCGGAAAGCTACTTTTGTAGAAAACCATTTAATAAATTTTCTTATGACCCCGCGTAGTGTAATACATTTTTCAATCATTAAAATGCTCCAGATGCAATAGTTCTATTACGACTGATAAAGTTGACATACATCTTCTACATCCAAAGATAGGAACAATCAATTTCTATGAAACGTAGGGTCGCTGACAAGCGCGTCTGACAAAAGGCAATCCTTTTCCCCTTACGCTCACTCCGAGTTCCCAATAACACTCTCCCATGATTCTGCGAATTATTTAAGATAACACAGACATTAATTTACGTAGTGGCCGCATAATTTCTCTATTCGTCTGCGTTAATCGCGCCCATTCGAACGGAAAACTTCTGCGGTTTCGCAAACTTCGAGGATCCGGAAAGTATCCGGAGACTATTATTCCGGAGAGCACAGAGGGAAATCTGCATAACGCGTTCCTGCCCGTAAGAAAACAATTAATTGGGATCGACGAGAAGCTTTCGCAATTCGAGAAAGCGAGAAGAAGGCGTGAGTCACAAACTCGTCGCGTCGCATCGCGTCCGTTGAAATCGTGCGTGCGGCTTGACTTTCATTCGCGAGGAGGCTGCGGGATGAAAGGGTTAATAGCGGCAGGGATCCTCGCCTTTCCGGGCGACGCATATCGATTGATAAATCGTCAAGTACCGGCCGGGCTTGTCCGACATCGTGGCTGACATCGTCGAGTGTACAGCGTTCGCGTGAACAGACAGGCCGAGATGGTAGCTCGCCGCAACTAGTCGTCGACTCGGCTTTACAGATTGACCGAAGGCGTGCTCGCATACTCGGTCTCGTCGCCGCGCGGCATCGCTTACGTAGGTGTACGTGCGCACACGCGGCCGAGAAGACCGTCTAGATGCGCTAACGCGAGAGACCGACTGCACTTTCCATTTCTGTAATCTCAAAGAGGTCGACCGGCCTGTCCCCCCACCCTTTTCCCCCCTCGGTCTCTCCTGCGTTCGATCTGTTTTGCTTGTTGCCGCGTGCCTCCGTATCTCGCCGATGCACTTTCGCGGCGCCGCGCCGCATCGCATCGCATCGCATCGCATCTCGCGACGACCGACCCGTGGAAATAGAAGAAGGAACTCCTTGTCGGCGAGCCCCGCGCCTTATATAGCTGGATTTTGTCCCCGGGATCGCTTCGCGCGAGAGAAGAGCTTCCAGCGGCCGTGCTAAGTCATGGAGCTGTCTAAAATCTGTGTCACTCGTCCCGCGACGCCAGAACAAAGACGCCTTCGCCGTGTACCGACGGTGAACTTCTCTGTCCACAACCACTTTTCGCTATTTGTTCTAGCCCGAGTCACCGTTCAACCAACCAGCCGCGACTCTCTTTGTCGCTCTAACAGGATTAACTCTTTCGCTACCGAGCATCTTCTCTTGATTACTGCCACGGTTCACGGTGCACCGGAAAACTGACCGATCGATCGCCGGAAATCTAGTCTCGGATGTTGGCCTGCTTGTCGGGAAGTAATTTCGATGAGCCGGACCTGTTATTCAAGACCCATTTTTAATACACTTCCGTTTAAAATGATTTTACTGTTTGAGGATACGTCCTATTAGAAACGGCTGGGCTAAAAATATCATAATGCAGCTTTCATGCTATGCTTTTCGAAGAATCATGAACGTATGTACCTACTTCAGGACGCAAGAACATCAACAAAAGAGAAGGTACACATTCGACTAGAAAATCTTCGATCTACAGTGTACAACTTCCGCTGTATGAACTGTAGGGGTCGATCGTGCCAATAGGAAGAAATTCGAAAGCAGATTTCGGGGTTGGTGGAGAATTAAGGGGGGTGAAATACGTCTGGTCGACTTCTCCGCCGACGAATCTGCGAACCGGAAGTGATTACCGTCCGCAGTTCAATAATAGCGTGGGGAAATAGATCCGCCCGGTGCACCGCAAACACAGGAACCGATGTTAATCTTCCGGTCAAATAAGTGAGTCTACCCGTCGTCGGCGGGCATGAAATTTTAATTGCGCGGAAGCATCGATTTAATTAAAGGAAAGCGGACGGTTGGAACGAGCTGCGAGCCTCGATTGGTCCGGAAGCGTTTTCGCCGCGAAACGTTCAACGGAAAAGACGGCGGGGGTTGGAGGGGGTTTAGTGGAGAGCCAAAGAAGAAGAAGAAGCTTCGTGGAAGAGCGAAACGGAGAAGGATCGATAAACGGGAGACCGCGACGGACGGTTTGCGAGCTTTATCCGAACGTTCCAATTACCGGGGTTCGGATCTCTGGATCTACGGGGTTTATTTGTACCCTCGGCTGTCGCGCACATGTGTGCACGAGTCCCGCACAGGTCTCTCGCGAGCCAGAACGGAAAGACACACGCGAGCGCAGGGGCCGTTCTTGCGGAGCTCGCGGACAGATAGCATCGGACGGGAGCCGAGGCATGTAATTGATTCAGAGTAAAACAATGAGTCTCTATGTGGAATCGAGGTAGGTACGCGTCTGCGTGCGCGTCTTACACGATCCCCGTGTGCACGGAAATTCACGGCGCCGTGAAACTCGACCGTCTTGCACCCGGCCGTACCTTCGTGGGTGTCGATAACACCTATCCTGCCTACAAATTGAACCACCTTCTCCCGCAGCCATCCTACCCGCCGCATTTCAAATGTTAAGCATCCGTATCCTACTCTAACAATGACACCACGTCGCATCATTTTCTAAACGTGGAATGCCGTCGGTGGAATTGTTAAGATTGTTTCCGTTATCCCCCTCTGGTCGTTTTATAACACTTTCAAAAATACGTGGTTCTTAATATTTTTATTCGTGATATTCGCGTAGCTTGAGTTTTCAATCATCCCCTATCACTAGCATACTCATTGTCTATAATCATATATTTCTCTTTCACATAATCAATTTTAAACAGAACATTTATGTGCATCACGGTCTACAGGCAATGATATACGATGACATTTTCCTACCCTGTCTTCTATCCTTTCATCCTCCCGTAAGAAAAATGAACATTTGACATGTAATAATATACAATAATGTTTTCTTTCCGCGTCTTCTACCTTCGTATCCCTTTATAACAAAAATGAATGCTCGCCATGTAACAGCGTACAACGACGTTGTGCTTCTTTCTCTTCCAGATTTTCATCTTTTCATAAGAAAAACGAGCACTTGTTACGTAATAGCATACAATAATGCTTCGGTTCTTTCTCTCCTAGCTTCTCGTCATTCCACAAGAAAAATGAAACTTTCTCGCGTCGCTAATGCTAAGATTTCTTCTTAAGAAGTACACATCGACATTAATTGTCCCTTAGATAGGTTCATTCAACAGTTAATTTCTTAAACGACGTTGCATTTCAGAGTTTTACCGAATGTTCAGATAATATCTGATAAGGCTCTTTGCTGGAATGTTTTTCTGGTTTCACAATCGTCCAGCAGGGCCGTCATTGGCGGAACGGGGGAAAAGATAGACGCCTCCGCCATTTGGCCAGTGACGTACGACAAATGTAAATAGAAAAGCAACGGCGGGCACCGGCCGGACAAAGCCCGCCGGGACGAACGAACAAAGCCCGGGGGACTTTTATTATAATAATCTGCAGCGTGTACGGCCGAATGCTCTCCTCGTGCGTTTCCTCTTTTTCAACCCTCTCTAGGCTCAGTACCCCTTACCGCCGCGGTGCAATCCTCTCCTTTTACCGCTGTGCGATGCACTTTATTGCAAGCAACCCCTTTTTTTTTGCCGCGGTGGGCCCGCCGCATCGGAATATCGCGAGGAGAGCAACGCGTCATAAAAATGCGTGCGCACCAAGCAGAGAGAGAGAGAGAGAGAGAGAGAGAAAGAGAGCGGAGGAGAGAGTAAGAGAGAACTCGCGGCGAAAGCGTACGTGCTTTCGACAGCTTTGTGGAGCGTTACCAGCCCCGATGTGTCTAGGTACGCGCGGAAATGATGCCGCGACGCGAGCCAAAGGGGGAGAACGAGCGTGTTTCAGCCCTTCCTCGCGAGGGTGGATTAGAAATATTCGGCCGAGTGCGAGAACAGTTCTCTAGCCACCGGGGAGCTGAAGAAACAGGTGTCGTTGTAGAAAATCTTTCACCAGCACGCTCCAAAAATCCAGCCTGTGATCGCATCGTGACCGGGTTTTCATCCCTTAAGACCTGTACTACCGTTCTTGCCCTATATTTCGAAATACCGTTGGAACAATATACACTCTAGCCCTTACTCTACTACTTTCAAGTCATGAACATATATCCATCATTCTTCACATCTTTTCACTAACTTCCTTCCCACATTATTGTTTTCGTCGAGGCTCCATTTTCGAAAAAATTGGCTTTAAAAATCTTCGTCCCCGGTGTAAATTTGCGACAATGCCTACACCATTTCGTTTGCATGAAAGAAATTGACGTCCCGCGAGAACACACCCCCTCAACTAAAAACAGCAAGCTATCGACGTCTCCTCGGTAGCGTATAGAACCACGCAGGTTATAATTTAGCGCCAGTAATGTACGTTTCGCATCTCGGCAAAGAATTAAGACAGGACGCATGGTTTCGCGTCTAAGATCGCGCAGTGTCTCGGCCCGCGAAAGTTCCAGCGAATCATCGGAATTAATGCGCGCGAAGTGGCATCGGCGAGGGGTCGAACCCGTCAAAGGGGAGGAGGCCATAGGCGACGTTAGCACAAAGCCGGTTTCGCGTAGTAGAAATTTAATTACGGCATTATTCCATTGGAAGACCGCGTCATCGAGTCATGCGCGGCCTTCTATGAAAGAAGCGCAAGGAGCGGCGCTCCGCGTCGCGGCTCACAATGACGCTTCTTCCCGCGGCAGCGTCATTAACGAGCCGGTATTCTGCGGCGATCCTTGCTCGGGAGGGACGTTAATTCATCCCTCGGTTGATGACGTTCACGCGTCGATGGAGCCCTGCGCGCGTATCGACCAGGCTGTCCTCGTACGCGCGGATAATTATGCCTAATTGTAACAAGGTGGGAGAGGAGAGGCGCGTTTCTCTCGCCGCGTACAAAAGACCGGGGGTGGATGGAAGGGTTACGAGCCGAGGCGAGATTTCTTCTTCCTGTTACAGTTCCTAGCCTAGCGAAAGGGAGATAGCGGGGAAAAATAAAAGAGACACAACAGCTCTTCGCGTCCCCCTCGCGGTGCATCGCTGCGACGCGGTGCAACGCTCGATTCGCTGCAACTCGCGGCGCACGAGGGCCGCGCATATACGCGTGCCGACGCGTACGTGCAAAAGGGGGCGAACGTGCAATCTATTAGAGCGCGTCCCCGAGATTCTTTCTAACCCTTTCCATCCCCTCGCAGGCGTCATCGCAATACCGCGATAACGCCGATGAAAATGGTAACGGGGTGTTTCCGTAATTACGCGTCAAATTGCCACGCGATGCTGCTGAATATGCAGTCTACCTTTTTCCGTTGTCTGCGTTGTCTACGAACTTGCTTAAGGCTATCGAATAGAGTATCTGCAAATAGGATAGTAGTGGGGGATCGTCCTGCGATGAAACAAATTTGTTTGAAAGAGTAGTGTTTGACGGAAATGATTGTTTAATGGTTGCTATTAGGATTAGTGGAGGAGAAAGGGATTTTGAAGAAAGCGAATTTTATGATACTGGATCTTCATATCCTGAAGGATCGCCATGCACAAGATGGAACGGAATATCCGCGAACAAGAATTATTTAAAGTTACACAAAATTTATTCCAAAACGAGAAACAGCGAATCTACATATAAAATTGACAGTCGATAATCTACACGTCACTGCTACAAGTATACAATTCATTTTGTCTAATCGTACACGTGTTCCGGGTCTCATAAAAATGTTTTATCATTTTAATGTGAGCCGAACGGTTGCAAAACCAGTTCCCCTATTAAAAATCGATATCTGTGGTGGAGAAATCAATTCCAGCAAAACGAAAAAGTAGTTCCTGTCCGTATCGAGCAGCGACATTAAACCACTAGCCCCATCTGTGTCTTCACGGTGCAACCCCAGACCGCGTCAACGAGAGTCGAGTGAAAGCTCGCACGGGATTCGAAAGCAGCTTTCGGAAAGCTCGTCGAGGGAATTTAAAAAAATTTCTTTATTAGCAGTGGATTCGTTAAAATCTCCGTTCGCTAGCTGCGACGGACTTATGACAGTTTTCTTTGACAGGATCTCCCCGGCCCTTTTCAACCCCTTTCGCCGGGGTCTTTTATAAATTTATAATTTTGATCCGGGGTCTCCGGGGGAAGAATGGCTCGCTCTCAAACGACAACGTCGCTACAACGGCGCTGGGCGCGTTAAAACATATTCTCTCCATCAGCTTTTCCATTAAACCACCCCAAAATTTAGGTCACCCTCTCTTTTCTCCCCCGGCGGCGGAACAAAGGATCCCGTGGCTGCGTGGCAACCGCCATCCGCGAAACATCCTTTCCCGATCTCTTTAAAAAAGGCACCGTTGAACCGCAACGAGGTTACACGCGGAGCCACCGCACCGGCTCCGCTCCGCCGTAAAAAAGTTCGCGGGCTTGCATCGGGAAATGCAGAATGCATTTCAAACGGCGGCAATGTTAACTTTTCCAGGAGTTCCCGTTCCCGCGGCGAAACGAGAAAAGCGGCGCATTAAATTCAGCCGTTCGGCCGGCTGAAAGGTCTCAGCTAGCGGATTTTTTCCCGTAGAGCTGCAGCTGCATTCTCTATGCAACGGTGGTAGCCGTGAAACTCGACGCGTTTGAACGCGAAAAACACGGCTCTCTTTCAATTCGATTCGCTGCGCGAAGAGGACCAAGACGCCGCACAGCTCGCGGAACGTTTCGCGTGTGTTTCCGCGAGCGTTCCGCTTGTCGGTGAATCGACGCCGAACGTGTTCCACGCAACCGACACGACCCGTGAATGCATCCGCGTGCACCTAACAGCCGGCGCGTATTTTGTTGCGCCCGCACGCCGCCGATTCAATACGATAAGGTGACTCGCCGCAAGAAAGTCATCGTGACTAATTAGAGTAATGACGATCGGTGAAGAGCCGAGCGCGGCGGCGGCGGCCACAGAAATTATTGAAAGCTTCCGTTTCCGCGCGCGCACGCCAGCGGGTTATTGTCGACTCGACGCTCGAGCCGCGCGACGCACACCGACGCGACGCGAAAATTTCCACCCCCCGCAAAACAAACGCTATCGCGATGGATAACTGCGAATCAATCCCGCGCAAACGTTTCCGCAACACTGTTTTTTTATTCTATTCCGAGCGGAACCGGTGTCGGTTTATTTTCAGGATCACTTTCGCGCGATGTTTGGCTTGCGCCGGACCTGCGAACTGATGTTTGGAAGCTAATTGGTGATTTGCAGACCTTTTTCCCTCTCGATTTTCGGTATACGAGAAAACGAAATCGATTTTTGTGTTATTTGTGATTTGCAATTTGTCCGTTTCAAGTCGCAATTCTCTAATGGGAAAGTTAAAAAATTCTCAGTAATGCTGCAGCACCAGAACTTTAGTTTTTCGAGAATATTTTTATTAGTAATTGTAGAAAATAGTTGAAAATACGGTGGTTACGCGTGCTATTGAACTGAGATCGTCTGACGCGTCTGGTTATGGCCAACCAATTCTTATTTTTACAGAAACCATCACCTCGTGCTCGCTTTTTTTTTATTATAGAAAATCTCATACGTGATTTATTATAACATGACGGAGAATACAAAATAAAGATTACAAACTGGAAAAGAAGAAAAAAGAATGTACACAATATAAAACCGGAGGTATATAAACGATGTAATGAAAACATTAATAATAAACTCAAAAAAATGAAAATACCGAATGTATCATTTCAAAGCTGCGTTATGATGTGTTTCAGAGAATTCATTTGTGTCTCGCATATTTATTCTCGTTCCCAATCTATTCGAACATTCGATTCGAGCGCGGTTATTGGAGCAAGACGTTCATTGGGCGCTAACGCGCGAACAACCGTGCTGGCGTTATCCATGGGATCAGCTCGAGATATATTTCCATCGTTAAAAAACACGCGCGCGCGCTCGCTCGCTCGCTTACTCGCTCGCGTATGAAAATTTATGCGATATGCTCAATCATCGATCCGGGCGTCGTGGTTTCGCCGAGGGTGTCTCACCTGAGCTGGCGAGAAGTATGCGCACATGTGTACGCGTTAGGCGTGCATGATCGCGTACCACGTACTTAGGCGCGATCTTTACGTGCTTGGGGGTTGACTCCAGCACCCCGTGTTGCGTAACGACACGGTAAATTCGGGCCGAGTTATTAGACGACGACGACGACGACGACGACGACGACGACGATGTCGACGATGTCGACGACGAGAATCGGGTCAAGTATCTCGCGTGCCGGTTCATTACATGTTTGAAGGGAAGGATTAAGAACGCGTTTAGGGGCGCGACGTGTGACAATGGTCGAATGCCTCGCTGCTTAGGAACTCGTTCGGTCTGATTTCTGCGCGGCCTGGTACGCGGCCGAATGCGGCAACGAAGACAATGCGGCACGTCACCTGGAAATACTAGTGATATTGACTGTGCTTCGAGGAATTTAATATGGAAGCCCCTACGGCCAGGATTGCAGCGGTACACGGAAATACTCATCGGTCCCATGAATTTGCGTATATAAATATCTCACGCGATGTTGAAAATTACAGCGCCCGGAATTCCCGTCTATTATTGGCTAGAAACGCATCACCGAGTACAATGCTTGTGTTTGAATTGAATTCTCAGTGGACAATTGTTGTATTGAATTCGAATAAGTCTACAAAGAACGTTCGGACACCCTTTATTGCCACGAATAATGACGTTTACTCTTGTACAGTTGTACTCTTGTACAGTTACTCTTGAAGTTAGTTGCAACGAGGAAACAAAGAGGAAGGAAAATCGGGAGGGGAGGGTGCGGGGGTGGTATAATTATTCTCGGAAGCTACGAGCGGTCGTCTCGAAGCCGGGAAAATTATGGTCGAGCTGAGGCGATCGTGCAGGCCGTCTTGCGCGCGAGTAAAAACGCATCCGTGCGCGGCGCATCCGCGTTAGGCGGATCGGCAATAGAAGTTCCTTGCTCCGCCAGCTCTGCGGGCGATTGGGTGCAGATTACGGCTTTGTGCTATCGCTTATACCCGTTTCCTATGGACAGCAATTTACGGGTTATCACCGAACGGCAATAAACTTCGGATATCTGGCTTGGCGAGCCGACGTTCCCGCGGCTGTGCGCGCGCCGCATCGTTCGCGCTCCGCGCGCGGCGAGATAGGTGGGACAGCGCGCACATAAAATTACCACGGCCCCGAGTGAAATATAGTTTGTAAAGTATAAAGTGTTAGAATGACGGCGGCGACGGTGCCCGGGCGTAAGCGCGACTGACAATGCAGGAATCGACGGACACCTGGCCGATTAATTCTCAAGGACGAGCGCGGGGATTGCAAGCGCGCGGCACCGAGAGCCCGCGCACTTAATCAGAGGGGTGAAGGGTCGAGGCGTTTTGAATTGTACGCCGAGAAATTTACAGGGTATCGAGCGGCCATAATATACGTCGCCCGTGGACGTTCGCTTCCGCGTCTTGAAAAATCAGGATGCCTCTCGGTCGCTTTTACCTTCGCGTTTTGATTCACGAGTGTTGGTCTCTCTAATGCACCCGAGTGCAATGGGCTGTTGGTAATTGACGCAACAGTTATTTATGAAACGAGGTTATCGAAGTGTGCACCGAACGGTGCCGATAGATAATAAATTTCGTTGAATTATTATTAATTTCTAGTCGATTCAACCGGCGATATCGGAACTGCGAGATCGTGTTCGCGAAAAATTCAACAGCTCGAATTTTAACTCCGGATTAATCGATATGGCCGGATACTTGTTACCGTTTTAGTAGGCACTTACCGGTTGGCATTGTCTAGAACGGTTATTGCTGAAATATGACCGTTACATTTGTTTCGGTGGCGAGTTTTTCTGCTCGCGATGGTTCGCGCTGGCTCAGCGCGGTTCTGTCGGCAATCTGCTGACCATGGACAAACCGTTATCACGACACCGTGGCCGCTAAATATGGGTCGGCGATTATTCGATTTTATGGGCTATAATGTTTGTATTTACGAGGCCGAGGTAACGTCGTATTTGGGAAATAAGCGGCATTGTGTCCCACGGTTCCCGCGCGATCCTTTTTTATTTATAATACTTTTGCGAGCGGCGATCTAGCCCCATTATCGGCGGGACCGTGTATAAATTTCGTTTAATTTTCGCAATTGAATTTCTGTAACGGGACCATTGTTAACGGGTCGCCAATATTGAACAAAAATATCCGTTTCCCCCGTTGCCGCCGGTTATTAATCCGAGGGCAGTAAATTTCTCCGGAGCCTGGAAATTAACGAACAAACGAACAGGTAATTTCATTTCCCTTTTATCGCCGAGAATTATTTCGTTTAGACGGTAAAATCGTTCGAGTCGCTTTATCTTTCGCGGCTATAAAATAACGGGACCATGGACTAAAATGGCCGAATGATTTAGGAGGCTGTCGTCGATATAAAGTTTCCGCGCGTAATCCGTGCGAGCGCAACGAAGGTCCTCCCCTCCCCGTGCCCCTAACTTTCGCGATGCATGCATGCATGATAAAGGAATGCACGTTCACGAAGAAGAGGACGTTACTCGCGATCTTCCACGGCGGTGGCTCCCTTTCGAATTATAAATCGCCTCACGAACTCCCACGATCGCCGATATATATATCTACCCGTTGCTGCCCCTGCCCTTCTGTCCTATCGATCGAATACATTTCCTGTTTACTGTTCATGCATCTATCGATGGCTTCTGCTGCAGCCCGCCGTAACCTTGAAGGTGCTTCGAGGGTCGCCATCTGACCAAGGATCTGTATCTCCTCTCCATGATTTACGGCGGCGAGCGTGGTAATTGAGCGCTCGGGACCGTGACCGTTCAAGCACGATCGATGGATCCCCTAATATTTCGTCGCTGCTGCACCTGATTCAATCGTCAAATTCACGAACGTCAGCACCGTAATACCAGTGATTATTCTGCGGGCCGTACAGGTGGTGATTAAACCGGGTACAACGGTAATTTAGAATTTCACTGGCCATCGATAAAAATCTCCTTTAAAAATTCAATTCAATAATTTTCTCACCTAAATCCCGCACGAACGTCCTAGACGCTCTGTGTAAATTAATCCCGACTCGTCGTTTATCACTGTAACTTTTACTACGATATAAAAAGCATCAGCTGTTAGCTACAACCGCGGGAACACGATCAATTTTACGGTATTTGAACAGTAGCCAATTTTATATCTTGCGGGACTGACACGCCTCGGCAAGTTCTATGATAGTCTATCACGGCGGATCGGTAAAAGGTCGTAACTTCCGTGGTTAATCGCGAGAGACGCGGTACATATTTAACACTTTATCGATGCATCGTTATCCCGATCGGATCTCACGGTCCCGGGGTTCGCGTGCTCGTTTAATTTCGCGCACGACACCGCCACCATCGAAGTCTTCCTCCCGACACATCGGGGTCGTTCGTTCCGGTCGAGACGTACTCGATAAATAATTAGCACACCGCCTCCGAGGGATAATATACCCTTCTAGCCCACGGCAAAGGAACGGTTAACAAGCGTAAAGGCGTCGCAGCCAGCATCTTCTCTCCTCGTGCCGGGCGCCCCCGTCTTTTCCTTCCTTTTCGGTTGGCAACTTCTTAGCCGCGTTCCTCGCGATTGAGTTAGACGCGCCTCCATCTTGGGACAAGCAGTCGTTAACACGTGCTGCTACCGTCCAACAACCCGGCTGCTTCCTCTCGTTAATTAACCAATACCGATTCTGGGACATTTTATTAAGCCATCGAGCAAACACGTCTTCATTATTAGAGTCCAATATTATGTACGAATCGCGGCTTTGGTTTTGCATCGTTATACATGGTCTTTATAATCTGACGATCCAGCTTTTCTAAGGAACGAATCTGAACGTGAAAATACGTACAATAAAATTTTATTGCTCGAATTTGGAGACTCCTCGAGTACGCGAAGAATTAGAAATAATTTTGTTATATATTTTCGGCTCACTTCTTTCCATGGAATTGTCCCCTTTCTAACTGTGCCACCAATTTGGAAACACACAGTATCGTTAAATTGATCGAAAAGTATCCTCATCTATTTTAGCGTTTAAAGGCAATATTTCTCTGAATTTATATTAAGTGAAGAATTTGAGGAATCCGAAGTTAGATAAAATTAAGTCTTCCAGACTGGACATTTCGGTAGACTAAAAATAAGATAAAATTGCTGCAGGTACCTGTAATTTTCACCGTTTTAGACGAAGATTTGCAAGCGCCTTTGATGAGGTATAATTGCGCGAAAGGTGTTCAGGTAACAGTACCTGGTCCGCCGTGAGACGCTTGGGTTACATGATCGACATGCATGCTCTAATGTACACAATTAATCGATAAATTATAACACCTTTCTAATTTCATAGCTGTCCGGAATCGTCTAATTTAATGAATTCGACACGGCGAAGTCTCGCCGTGAGCGGAAAGTGTATGGCGGCATTTCGCACGGATACACCGCTATTATCGTTACGTATATATTTACTCGCCGTTATATGCAATCGTACCGGAGCAATTGGTACTGTTCGACGCGGGATTCTTTCTTCGATCACCTTTGCACCCTACTTACGCTCGTGACCTTTCTCTCCTAGCCGAGGCTCCTCGGTATCGACGCCGGTTTTCTCCCATAGACTCTGTGCGATGTGGTTACTTACCTGGAACAGAAGAGAAAAAAAAAACAAGGCGTAAGGAAACGTCATTAACTCGTTCTGTGCATGCGAAACGCGAGGTGTTAAAGTTCGAATGCATTTCGACTTTTTTCTCCGGCTAGGCAAAACTCGTACTCGAAGATTGCACGATCGGTCACGATTCGCACAATCCTAACAACCGCGATATTCATGACGCGTTCGAGTCAAAGTTCGCCAACAATCGCCGCGTTATTATAGTAATCGGTTTCCTAGGGGAGCGTCGATTTAGAACACACTTCACAACTGCAACGAAATATTTTTACGAAGGTGTGCTATCGGGTCGGACGATTAACTCGATCGATTCGGGCTCGCAAAATAATTCAATATTCTCCACGGAACGGCAGAGCGGCTCACGAAGGTTGGATTAGCGTGGCGGGACTTCCTCAAACACCGACAATCATCGGGCAATAAACATTTAATAAACGAAAGCTTTCGTTCCCTCGCCCACGAAGCCCACGACTTTCCAATAAATTCCCGAGCGGCCCAACGATAATCCGAGTGCTCCCCGTCACAAATTCGAAGACACGACACCAATTAACCTCTTTGCACCTTCGGGACGGCCGCGATTTTCTTCACGGGAACCGACGCGACGGGAACGAGCAGGGCACACCGGACGCGTCCAATTTGTCGGCTAATCGACCCGGCCACGGGGTTAAACACCCGGCCCCGGTGATCGGGGACGTGCGTTTACGCACAGCCCGCGACTAACTAGCCATTACTTTTTGATTTGTGCGTTACCGAGCCGAACAACGCGGTGCGTTGAACCCCGCCTCTCTCGCCGGGATCTTATTGTCCGCTTTGGGAAGAAGCCTGCGAGCATAATCGCGCCGTTCGCGACACCGTGGCCCGACCTTGCTGGAACGCAGACACGGAACGTCGAAACAAGGCAAAAGGGACGGGAGGAGAACGCGAACCGAGCATTGATATTTTTATTGCGATCCTTTCGATGCGAAGATGCCCCTCAACGCGAACTTACATACGTCAATTCCTACAGGAAGTACGTCACGGTTCGTGGAGATTTCTGTCTGACCAAGGCTTCGTAATCTACTTCAGAAGATATCGGTTTGCTTTGATCATTAATTTTTAGTATCTATAACATTTTTGCAGTTTTGAATAGGTGCTTAACGTTTCTTTACAGGTTTGTTAATCAAATTTTGTGTAGTGGGACACCGGAGAATGTTGGACAATGAAGAACAGAGTCGGTTCACTTAGTGCAGGTTCCAGGGCTCGTTTCGTTCGGTGTCCGGAGCTAAATCTTTTTCTCGGCGCGGAACTACCGCGATCTTCATCTCGCGTCGTTTTATCAGTGTCCGTGGGTAGTATGCGTTTCACGCATAACTCTCGAACGCGGAGGGCTACTTTTCAACTTTTTTACACCGGGGTCCGGCTTGCGGCCGGTTACCGGTGCGCACATGCGTTTCGCGCTGTCACCGTGCGCGTTTCACGTCCTCGCTCTCCGTGCGTGCGACCGTGTGCGTAAGTTCCGCTAGAGGAGAGCTTCGAATGATATATAGGGGGCTACGCCAGACCAAATGGACCCGGTCCAGAATTTTCGTTTTTCGCGATCCCTCGGGCCGATCTTCGTCGTCGGCGACCACCTTGATGGAAGATACGTATCTCCCGCGGAATCGTTGCCTCGCATTCCGTTTCCGAGAAGAATCGCAAGCACGGCCCCCCCCCTATCCCGGATGCATATCGATCCCCTTTTTAATCGCCCTCTGTCGCGATTATTAACCGGGAGTTAATTCCCGCTATCGGGACGACCATCGGCTGACGAATACTTGGAAGTTTCCGAATAATTCTAGCAGAATCAGGAGAAGGAGAATCGTAACCCTCCTGAAACATTTAGATCGAGATAGAATCCTAAGAGTCATCAAGAATCGCTTAAATCAAAGTTCGTTTAGTGACACACTCGACTTTAATCATGGAAGTACCGAAGGGTCAAAGCGAGCGGATTTTATTGTATACATTGCAAGATGCCTTTGTTGACACTTTCTCCGACAGTATAATGAAACGAAAAGGAACGGAAGTTTTTAACAACGAGCAGCACAAAGCAGTCAAAGTGACTGGATTTCATTCTTCCATGTTGCAAGATGCTTTTATGGAGAATCTCTTCGATTTTAATTTTAATGAGTGAACACTCATTTCCAAAAAAAAAAATTAAGATAAGGCAAAGAGATATAAAAAGAAAAACGTTGCGCTGTCCTCGAAATAATAGTAGGTGCGCAGCGCACGGGCGACAACGTGCAGCGGATCTCTTTACGCGCGCGAAGCGCAGATTTATTGCGCGTGCAGCGCGAGAAAGGGACCGACCGAGGGAAGAAAGGGCGCCCGTATGCTTGGGAAAAGGGGACGCCGAGGCGGGGGGCCGTTTTGTAATACACTATGTTGATATTTAATGATCCCGCGGGAAATGGTTTACGATCGACGTATTTATTAAAAACAGCGCTGTTTAAGCCGCTAACGTTTCCCGTCGACCTAACAAGCGGCACTATCGCGGGTACACTCGCATTGAAAAGGTAGGCGTACCTGAGACGGGCTATCCTTTGGTAGGGTAGTTAATTGCTGTGTCGAGGTTGCGCGGAGCAGCGGTGCAAAATGAGTCAGAAAATTTGAGCACGGTCGAACACAGTGTAGAATCGCGTACCAGGAATTCTTCGGGGAATTTTCGGGCCCGCGGCGGCGGCTCGAAAGTATGGCGTCGCGAGGGGAAAAGGACAGGCGGAGGGGTTGGAAGTCGAGAGACGGTCGCGAATTTATTTAGTGGAGTGTACACCTTTAACCCTTTCGTTTGCAGCTGATATACGGCCGGACGAAATAAAGAAGTCGTAAGGCCCTGGGCCAGTCCGGGCCCCGATCCTCGCCCCTCGTCTCCCCCTGCACTCAGCGAGCTGCTCCCTCTCGGTCCCGGCCCTCCTCACCTGCCAACCGAGCCTTTGGCTCCATAGAGTTGCAGCCCCGAGATCAATTATTATTACCAGTCGTAAATAAATATCAATATATTTCCTATGCCCCTACCGCGGCTCTTCCCCCTTCTCTCTCTCCCTCTCTCTCTTTCGCTCTCTCGAGCAGTAAAAATCCTTTCTCGCTACGGCCGTTTGCGGTCTCTTTGTGACGCACGCCGCGGCAGACGTCCGAGCTTGTCCGGTTACAAGATGCTTGTACGCGAGCGTACGTTTCTCTTTGCTCTATCCTCCTCTCCCGCTTCGTCTTCCCGGGCCTCCATTTTCGTCCTCTGTTCGCCCTCCCTCCCTCCCCCTACCCGCGGTATTATAACAGCAGAATTCTTTCGTCGCCGGTACAGACACACGCACCGGGGTCCACTGGGTCGGCTAGGCGACTCTAGTTGATACCAATCGGCGGAATGCTGTGGGAAAAGGGACCCGAACCACCGGAGCAACCTGAATGGAGACGTTGCCGACTAGTTTATTAGAACGTTAGTCACCGTGTGCGTCCTGGACGAACGCGTTCGTATCTCTCTCTCGGTAACGGATGCTCGCGGGAGATAGGAAAAGGAAACTGCAAGGGACTGCATTGGGAAAAGAAATTATATACTCCGAGATTTCGCTGATATTGCTTCCAGTTTCCTGTGTCATCCTCGGAGGCGACTATAAAGCACATTGTGCATCGTAGAGGAATAAATTTGTGGGATCGATTTACAATTCAGAGCCAATTAGCGCTATTAACACGGATCGTATTTCTTTCCTTCGAGATACCTTGCTAGATCCGGCCCGAACATAAATTTATAGCCAATTAATATTAGTAGCAACGTTAGATGAAGTTTTCCCTCACTGGTAGAGCAACTATCTATTTTTACTTTGTATTTTAAATCGGCGAATCGAATAATGTTACTTCTAGTTAATTCGCCAATTTTACGCGTTGTACAAGCAGAAAGATGTCTAGAAGATGGATGAATTTTCGTCTCGAAGAACATTACGAGGACCGTCGAATAATCCAGTTTATTCATGGATGCGTCACTTTCTGTACGCGATTTAAATTCGCAGCCGGTATAAATCATACTACGACAGGAACATTAATTTTGACTGGAACAGAATGTATTGCTGGTATACGGTCTATTGTGTGCATCAAAAGAGTTGTACAATAGAGCAATTATAAAAAAATCAATGGGACGTGTTCTTATTTATGACGCGCATAAATTTCGTACTGAAAGCATACGCAAAAATCGTTCATCAGAAAATAATTCTTAGGCTCTTATTCGTTCAAATAAACTTGAAATTTTATATTTTACGTACCGACAGGGAAGTAACAAGGCTAAAAAAAAAAAAAAAAAATTGAACAAGGTGTAATACGTCTGTTCGAACAAGAGAACCGTCTTCTGCCATTTTTGGTTCCGCGCGCACGGTTTGATCTATTGACTTATACCCCTCGGCGCGCGGGTTCTGGTTCACCTTGCGGTAAAAACGAAGCGCTCACGACGAAGAAGAATAGACTTCATTATTCCCCGTGGCGAGGATCGCGGCGAGCGGGTTTCGAAAGAGAGCCAGAAACCCTGTTTGCGTCCCAAGGCCGTCGCGTCGATCCTTAAACGTTTTCGCGCGGAGACCGGCAGACACGACCTGGCAGCGCGATTGTGTTCGATTACTTCGTTCGATGGCAACAAATTGCCGGCGGAGCCGGGGGTTATATATTATCCTCACTGTCCCCGAGGCGTCGCAGATGCGAGAGGCCGGTGCGTGCGCGAAAACGAAAAAACGTCGGGGGACGCGCATTCGCGGCGATATACATATGCAAGAAAAAGAGGAAGAAGAGACAAACAGAGTATAGCAGAAGGAGGAGATCGGCTTTCGCGTGGAGCCTTGCTCTTCCGAGGATTTTGGTCTCTTTCTCATCTTCCTCGCGATCCTCTTCTTCCTCCCTGTCCCTCTATCTCTATCCATCTGCCTATCCATCTATCTGTTCGTCTTGTACCATCGTCTGTCCTCCTCCCGGTCCCGACTACCGTTTTGCGAGCTCGCCGCTCGCGGAACGGAGGAGGTATGATGATATTAACTTAACATGCACCCGCGCGCATTGTTATGATAATGTATTTAAATGTCAACCGTACGTACCGTGCGGGGCAGGCGAGCAAGCGAGCGTGCAGCCGCCGCCGTCGCAGCGCATACGAGTGCACGCGCCCGCGCTGCACTCTGCTTGCTGCACTCCGTGCACAGAGAGCCGTGCCACGACGCCGCGCCGTTTCTTTCCGCGGACGTCTCTACACGCACGAACCGCAACCGCCTCGATCCTAGAGCCGCTTTTCTCCAACCAACCCGTCGCTTTTGTGTGCCACGGTGGTCTTGACCGGTACATGCCGCGCGACCGGGCACCGACATCGCTTCTTACCAACGAACTGTTAGTTTATTTCTCATTTGTTGCGCTACCTCCTATATGGCGGTGAAGTGTTATTCACCGGGCCGCGAGAACCGCCAGGGACGCTTCTTGCCCGATACCCGCTTCCACGATATCCGCCGCTTCGGGGAAACAGATACCGATCCACTTTGTTTTATCGATCGGACCGCTTGGAACTCTTTCAACAATTTACTTTCAACAAGTTTATATATACCACCTGTTCAGGTTCAATATATTTCAGTGAAAAAAAAAATTATAATTAATGCTAACAGTGTACAAGAGTTAGAGAAGTTGTATGTTAATCTAGATCTAGAGTATCCCTACTGGGGCTCTATTTTTCTTTTGGATTTTTTTTGTTAAAGAAACCAGATACAGTTTCTAAATTCAAAATATTTGTAATTATGAGCTTCATTACCTTGAACAAGGTCTCGTTTGTATATAAAAAGAAGCGTCTTATGGATTGATACGATTCAAGCTGTTCTTATAATTCCAAATAAAAAAAAAAAAGTAAATTTTAATTCAATGAATAAAATGCTTTGATATTAAATTTGACTTCTTGAAGCAGTAATTTCTCCTTGATTTTCGATGTTGCCGATGGTTTTAGCAAACGTTACCGCACGTCTGGTAGGGAATAATGTAAATACAATCTATCTAAATAATAGGCAAGCGATTTAGCCGGCGGATCCAGCTCAATAAACCCGGTAAGAAGATATTATTCCGCGCACGAGACCCGGTTCGTCGAACCGAGATCGACGATAATTCGCGGCGCGACGATCGAGCGCGGGTCGGTAGCGATAAAAGCGAGAAACTGCGCGCTCTGTTCTGTAATGCTGCTACCGTATGACTGACTTACATGCGAAACGGGGTCGCATTAATTGAATGAACCCCTTTGCGGGTTATTACGCCGGGGCCGCGATTACGTGGCGCCAAAGCCCGCGCTAATTAGAGCATTCGTCCCCCCGGAGTCACGTCGATTGGAACCGTAAATCATGATTGACGTGTTTCACGGTTGTAATAACGAAGCCACGGTTTGTAAGCCGACGGCAGGCCTGCTTTTAAACATTCTCGTCGCTCGCGCGACGCGCGTGGCAAATAAAGACGTAAATTCTATCGCTACTAGACGCAACTATTCCCAGTGGGGTTTAACCGATTCCTCGTAGCGGGTTCCGATCGTTTGTAATGCCGTCGTTCGTCGATTAAATCAACCTTCTGTAATAATCGCTGCGGGACCAGTGGGCTGAGTGGGGATTATTAATCGTTTCCTAGAACTTCGATTTTTAAAACCTCTAAGGGTCCAAGCGATTCATCTTTATTATTCGATACAAATTTTAGTCGACGAGGAGTTTCTGAGATCGAGGAATTTCTGCATAATGCTTAAGCCATTAACAAAGTGTCTAGCAGTACAGGAAATTCGACTACAGGTGGTAGAAAATTTAGGCCTCGTATGCTCCTCAAAAGTAGTTGCCTAGGAGCAAATTAAGGATTCCATGATAACGCTTCACTCAGTTTTACCGCAGTCTTTAAATCGATCGATACAAACGATGCACTTATAGTATCACATTTCACAGAAATAAGTCTTAGAACACAAACAGAAAGAGATCAAACGCTTAAATATTATCTAAAAGAAGAAGGATTAACGACAACGTAGGTGGAAGTAAAAAGTACCAATTTCTTTTTCAAGCTCGTTCAGACTGCCGCAGCATTTAAACGAAGGGTTGCTAAGTGGCTTCGCGGACGACTCGGGATGAGCTTGTCCTTCTCCGAGAGCTTCCAATTTAGATACCAGTCCTGTGATCATCGCGCCGGTTTGCTTGTGTTCTGCATTTTGGTTAAACGCGACACGCGTAATCGCGCCGCACGGTAGTTCACAGGGTTGCGCTATGGAACGCGAGCTGGCGCCATCAAGACACCGTCCCCGGCTTCGTTTTTCGTGTCCAACGCGGGAAACCACGTTGATTCCTCGGAATAGATCCACCGGGCCCGCCGTTAGCGAAATTGACACGGTATTCCGCGGGTTTATTGTCGCAACGAACACGTCGTTAGGGGAACCACCCGCTAGAGCCCTTCCAAGAGCGCTTCAAACTTTCCTATGACAGTTCTGAAAGTTAAACGAACCTTGTCGTTCCTCCACCCACCCTCTTCTCTCCCTTTCCGTAATGACAACGTCGCTACACGCGTTGTATTCGTAATTAAATATATCAAGATACGGTCCGTTACAACGTCAACGATCCGTGTTATCAAACTCGTTATCCGGACAATCTCCCTTTTTCCATAATTACAACCCCCCTTTTGCGCGAGGAAACCTTGTTGCAGTAATCGCGGTTTCAACCTTCCGGCAGCATGAAATTATTATTACACCGGCGGCGGCATAGTGTTTAGGATACACCGTTTTATTTTGTACCAAGGTTGCTTGTACCAGGAGCGCTCAACAGTGAACGTTGCAAACAGAAGAAAATAATCTGCTATTAGGATTGAATAGGGTTGTTCGCGTTGTTTGCATACAAAGTGCTTCTTTCATGTACATTTCTGTTTTTTCGTTAAGCAGTATCACCGACAAAGGAGAATAACTGGCTTAATCGATTCAAATTTTAAATATATAATTACACGGTTGAAAACGAAAAAGTAACTCTTCACACCTTTTCTGCTGGAATTCCATGCGCAGCCGCGGACGTTTCCAGAAGCTTAGTTCCCGGGCAAACAAAGAGTAAACGTCATGTTAAGCTCGCCGGTCGGAGAAAGACAAGAATAAGCATTCTTCTTTCAGTTTCTCCGGTTCTCTTAACGTCGTCAACTTTAAAAAGGCTTGCAGGTTAATTTGACTTGTTAACTTTTTGCTGCTTACGTGTGACTTTTTACTTAAAACCATCATGACCCAGATTCGGAACGGCGCGAACGTGTTCGAGAAACCAAGTGTTTCCGTGCACGGAACCGAGAACGAGAATAGATAAGGGTGAACAACACAGGAAACGGAATCGGAACGGCACAGAGCGTTAATAACGCCTGGCTTAAGGTTCCCACAGAAATCGTAATTTATTCTGTTGACCGCGGACTAGGAATGAACAGGGAAACGCCGATCCGCGACACGCGATATTGAAATACAATCTGTTAGATCGGATCTATCGTGCGTGAGACAGGGCCCGGCAGACGCGTTGCATAAGACGGAACGGCTCGGTGGCAAAGTTCGCGGCTAGGAATCATCATTATCTGTTATCTAACGGCGGCACGTATTACGGAATACGCGGTTCCAATATCTATTACCGGGGCCGTAAATTTTCGTGGCACACGGCTGAGAGGGAGAATCGTATTTCCAGCCGATCGCACCTTCGCCCTCTCTTCCTTTGGTTCCTCCTCCGCGACTCTTCGTTTTTCCTTTTCAGCCTGCGCTTGTCTTTTTTTTCCCCTCGTCTTTCTCCTCCTTCTCCGGCGGCCGATGTAATTTATACTTAATAACGGAGCCCCCGAGGGCTGTCGGTATTTTACTCGGGTGACTCGCATTTTTCGCGGCAATCCGAGTCCCGTGGAAATCGATTACCGGCCCCCGCGATTACAAATGTACCGTGATACGCGTTTTATCGCGCTATTGGAAAACTGTCCCACGCTTTGTTTTATCGCGTGTAAACGCCGGCGGATCGAGCCCCGGCAGAACTCGCCGCAGACCGGTAACGAGAATCCCGGCGTTGTTCTCTAGCCCGATACAGTTTTCAATTAGTTCTTAGACGCTCGGAGATAACCGCCGCGGATATTGAGTTGTATTCACGCTTCGTTGGTTAGGCGATCTATGACGGCCGTGCACGACCGACACCGCGGAATAGGTCGGCATTTTTCTCCGGAGATAGTCGCGCGAAGAATTATCGCTCGGATCCTTGCGAGAAACTACGGCCAACGGTCCCTTTTACCCTTTCCACTCGAAGCTATTTTCACCACAAAACGAAACGTTTCTTCCGACCTAGAATACTTCCCTTCTACGTATATATTAATTTTTTTTCATTTTATATTATCTTTACTCCTACGATACAGACTATTTAAACATAGTCTAATTAATTTTATACACTTGGTTATTCAAAGTCAAAGTACACGGCACAATATCCAGGTAAAACGTTTGAACAATGCAGATGAGCAACGAAACAAATGCCGATGGTTGAGGGCTGAAGGTCTTCAAGATTGAAGCTGGGTTCAATGTATTTTTTATTTAAATGTATTTTAGTTAAATGTATCAACTAGAATATATTAATACTTTTCAAGATGAACGATCTAGCGTGGGTTTCATCCACCGAATATTGCTGCTGAAAAAGACACGTGTCGAACATTTCAATTAAAACGCAAATAAAACAACAACAAACCAGAATGCAAGTTCAATATTTTCCCCGACCGAGAAAAAACATTTCTTCTCGAAATATGTTTTTCCACAAAATTCGCTACAATTTTCATTCCCGTCTATTCATTCCTAAAACGCACGAGTTTACACGAAGCCCCCGAAGACTAATAAAAATACCGCATTCCCACAAAGTTTACACAACATGCCAGCCACGAACCACCAGCTGTACATCGAAAATAATTGCGACGCGAGTAGCTATTACCCCGAAAACCGATAGAACCAATAAAACGGCGCAGGTGAGAACAAAACGGTCTAGCGAGCAAAAAGGGGACCCCAGCGGTCGGTCCACGTGGACTCTAAATCAGTCCGTCCTAACAATAGAATCCGAAAGAAAGCAAACGTCGTGGCCATTACCGATCGGCGAAATCTCTAATGCGTCCAATCAACGGTGTTGTCTGGACGTCTCTCGGTCGCGTTAAAATTGAAATTCGTGGGGTTCGTTGCCCCAAATAGTAGCGTGTCTCCGTCGCGTTTGAAATCCCACTGTTCCCCAACGAACAAGCCACGAACGTGTTTCGGAGCGGCGGAGGATCCTGACCGAGAGGCGGTCCGCGAGTTTCGTCGAAAATACTCGGCGCGGATCCGCGTGGACTCTAATTTGGTCGGGCGCCGTAGACACCACGCGGTCCACGGATCTATTTCCTGCCGAGCCGTTTGCCGAGCCGTTACCTAGGAGCACACAGATTTCTTGGCTCGTCCCAGTGTCGACGAGCACCAAGACCACAGGTGGAGACGTTGGCAGAAGGAGATCGACGGCGATGGACCCACAAATCCGATGCGTCTGGCTTCCATCGGTCTTCCTTTTCCTGTTGTTTGTGCCCGGGACCGGTGGAACCCGGATAAACGTTTGCTCGTTTGCTCGTGGCTCCCTACGGGTTGGGACGTACACCGAGCGATCGACCGTGGATCTTAATGCGAAATAAAAATTGTCCCAGCTGAGCATGCTCTTTATTCCCAGAATCTCCCGCAGTTATCAACTTTCAATTTTTAGACCGTCCACTACCTTTCCGAGTGAATTATCAGATAACGTTACTGGAGATGGCTTGTTGGTCCACAATTAAAATTGTCGTTGCCATTTAAGGACCCATTGGGAAGTCTTTAGCCACGGCCCGTAGACTTTGAAGAATTACCGGCAGGTTAGGAAGAGAGACTCTCCGCAATTTTAACAATTCTGAAGTAAAATAAAAATCGGCGATTTAAGCGTGGTAGGTTTGCCTTTAAGTGGCGGGGTATCGGCAACTTTTGCAGCAGAGAAGGACGGCGAATCGTGGGGGAAAGGGGAGAGAACAAAGTCGGGTAAAGACTGAAGCTAATTGCCCGGCAGAGGCGGCTGACAATGCAACCGCGTGCCACCACCGCCGCCGCCGACACAGCAGCCATCCTGAGCTCGTTTTAATTTTCTAAACGCGGATAAAGAGCGTCGTCGCTGGCCGACGACGAGGAGGAGGCGGTGGAAGGGAAACGAGAAGTGCAGCAGCCGCGCTGTAGACGGCCACCGAGGAATGCAAAATAGAGCCGCAAATCTGGCTGGCATCAAAGGCGACCGAGAACGACCCGTCTCGGCATTTCTCGGCCGACCGACCGCCAGATACATTTCCACCGGCCTAGACGGAAAATCGAAGACCCGTCGCAGTCTAATTAATTGCGTAACGCCCTGGGAATCGAGCAACCGACACTCACCGACGCTGACGACGGGGCGGTGCTCGCCCGAATACCGATGTTTTTACGCGGCCAGACAGATCGCTGCGACAGGGTTGCGTGCCTGATACCACGCTTCGATTAGCCCGGAGGACGGGTCGGCCATTGTTTCGAAGCTATTGTCTGGGAAACTATGTAACGGAGCGGTTATTTATACTGGGATGTCTCGCGCGCTTGTTCGCCCTTTGTCCGACGTCAAAGTCCGCCCCTAATTTCGCGGAATAGACGCGTAATTTCCAGTCGCTTTGACGATCGATCCTCGCGAGATCCTCCTCCTCGCCCCAAATCTCACAAAATTTTCTTCACGCCATAAAAACTCCAGCAAATTACTAATTCTAAAAATGTACAAACAGTGTCTGCAGCTACGTAATTTTCTACATTTTCATATTATCGAATTAGTTGCTTCCTTTCCAAATTTAGATTGATCGGTACACGTTCCCCAAGCCTTCAATTTTACTCCATCATAACGAACGCGTCGTAATTAGAATAAGAATACGTTATCACGTGTTATTCAATTATTCAAAAATTGAACTCGGAATATTATATTAAAACGGCAAGCGGTAACTAAATATTAACTATGCGAAAGCCACGGTAAAGGACGAGTGTTCAACGTTACGATAACTACCACGTGATTACTATACTTTACTGGGCCAGCGCAGAGGGCTAATGATAGTTATCATTGTAATAATCCTACGTCCCCAATTGGCTCCACGGAACGACGATCGTTCCTCCGCGCTCAAAAATTATGCATGAATTATTAATAATCTGGAATTTGACCGAAGCACAGTAGGACAATGAACGGTGCTGCGATCTACGCGGAAACCCGGCAAAGTCGTGACCAAAATCATTACTGCGTTAGAACAATCTTGACGCGATGTTATTGCTGTTTAACGGATTCGACCGATGGAAATAGAGCCTCGTTACGGGTTTATGGATAGCCCAGGCCCGTCTGCCAAACATTTCGAGGACCAAGATCTCATTAAATGGGCGACGGTCGCATAGTCTTCGCGTGCGCTCATCGGCCGCGTACCAGTTAGTCACGCCTCTCGATCATCGAGCGAATTTATCAAGTTGCGAGCACCGCGGAGGGTGTGCGAAGAAAAGAAGCACTGAGACAAGGAAGCGTCGGTTTAGCGCCGCAAAGTGTCGGGTAATGCCGCGGCGCCGCGGTTCAAACGCAATAAAATAACGAAGCCGCGCGCCTCCGCGTTGAATTATAGCCTTTTAATATTCAAAAAGTCATTACGTTTAATTTAAAGTGTTCCCGGCCGTGAACGCCGCCGCGGGCAAGCATTACGGTTCCCCATTGACAAGTCCTAATTACCTCCTAAGCTAGACGTAGAAAATAATCCTCGGCGTTAATAAATTTGAAACACGGTGCAGATTTTCTTGCTCTGTGGTCGGGTCGTTAAGAAAGGCAACAAGCCCGCGAAACTCGACCATCAACGGGTTATTATCTTGCCCGTGGGCAATCATTCTGTAACCCGATGATTTCGCCTAGGTTCGCTTGTTCCGGCGCGTTTTGTCCCGGGTTTTAATAGCGATTCTTTTCTTTTTCGGGTACGGTTCGCTTATAGATAGCCACCCTTGCCGGCGCGCGTACACGGTGTCCTGTCCCCACGGCAATTTAAGTGGATTTATTCAAGTTCGCGAGGAGACAAAAGAACGAGCCCCGCCACCTCGGCATCATTTATTAACGTCCGAACGGGAGCATGGCACCGAAGACAAGCGGGAACAGATGCCGTATTTGAGTGCTCGCCGAGCACGTTTCACGGACCAGGATGCGGCAAGACAATTTCTTTAAGAGCCTTCGGCCCAGAGGGAGTGGTTCCTTAACGCCTTCGGCCACTCATCGTCGGTCCTTAAGCAGTCCACGAGTACCTACGACCATCCTTCCAACGAGCCGGCACCTAACTCGAGGATACTTGTACCGTAATTTGATTTACCCGGCGCAACCGGTCTCTAACGATTTACTCGCGAATAATTGCTCCGGAAAAATAAGCCTGCCCCAGTTTTTCGAGCAACCGCCGCCCAACCTCCTCCCCCCGGAAATACGTAATTTATTCATCGGGGGCCACTGATGGACGATTAGCTTCATGTTTCATGATTTATTCATCTTCCACGGAAATGTCTCTCTTCGGGCAGCAAACTTTGGTTCTTCTCAGTCCTGCGTTCGCAAATTTTTGCAATGAATCGATTCGAGGTAAATACCGCTTCGATCGGTACGCGTAGTTGCAAAGTGTTCGCCGGAGCGTTGCATCATTATTGTCAAGCGGAAGGGAGATTTAGACTTCGGTGGCTGACGTTAAGGAGAGGACACACTCAAGGCACAGTTTCTTAATGGAGGTCTGGCCCTGTAACAGCTAAGAGGGTGAATAGAAACGTGATTGCAATTAATGCACGTACGGGCCGATTATTGTGTCAGGTGCATCGGCCGAGGTTAATGCATCCTAATATCATCTCTTAGGCGAGAACCGTGCGGAGCTTTTGGTCGGGCACGGTCCGAGGTTATGCGAGAGTCGGCTACCTTGAGAATATCATCGAAATTTAGGCCACGTAATAATTTAATATCTGGTTAGACTTGCGACGCGAACACAATCGGAAAAATGATTGCGATACGAGGCCATTATCTTGCGAAGTCAGTTGGGTCGGTAAAATCATAAAAATTGGGATTCTGCGTTTCAGAAAGTGATATTGGAGATGTCTAAGCAGAACGACTAGGTAAAAATTAATTTTAAATATATAAATGTAAAATATATAAGCGAAACTGTTGCCTTGATCGATAGAGGTATACAGAGTGTTAAGTCTTGCATTTTATACAAGCTGGCCACATTTTGCAAAATAACTGCAGGTACCGCTTAATTTAATCTGAAAAGTCTCGGTTGCATCTCTGGGGTGTTGGGCGCGGTAAACAAGATTTCCAGTTAACCAAGCCAGACAAAATTACCGGACTAATAAAATAGACCTGTCCGGCAAGGTAGCGTTTATCTTTTCGACTGCGGGAGTTACCTGTTCGCGTTTACACCGCGCGGGGTTAAGAAGAAGCTAAATCCGGCGTTTTTCTCGTGCGGGTTTACTTTCGGTGGCTCTGCCGGCTCGTAATTTACGCGAACAGGTTGCCTTCCTTTCGTCGGACGCGCCTCGAGAAACGGGAGTGAGAGCGTGCACACAAAACGAATTTCTCGCAAAAAGAGAAGCCGCTGCGAGGGGCGGGGAGGGGAGCGAGCGTAAAGGGAATAAGACGAAGGGCAGGCGGTCCTTTTAATTCGCATTTTCGTAGTCGACGGGTCGTCGAGAAGCCGGGCGAGGATCGACGATGGCTCCCTGGCCGTCGTTGTTCGAAGTTACGGCCGCTAAATTAATTACGGTGGTACGTAGCCGCGGCCTGAAATACGGGACGCACGCCCGTGGAATACAATTTCGGCAGAAGTCGCGTATATCAAACGGCATTCGGCGCGCGGCTTTATCGGCGATATTTTATCGAAATATTATTTACAGGTACGTGTACAGAACGAAACTTCGGGGAATTTAATCTAGGACACCGGCGCACGGGGAGCACGGCCCGCCGGGGGGAAATGGCGTCGGCATACCGGATATAAATTAGACGAACTCCGCAGCCGGTCGACTCCGCCCTTTCCGCATCCGAGTGCCAAGTTAGTCGAGTTTTCCGCGATTCTTCAACTACCGGGAATTTGAACTTGGTCTCCTGACTACTTCCCCCACCCCCGCGGGAATTACTATCCGCAACCCTGACGACCCGTGCCTTTTATCTAATACCGCCGCCATTTTCTGGGGCAACGGACGACGTCTAATTTGCTCCTCCTCTACCTAAGATTTTATGCGGAATTTAATCAGGACACCCTACAAACAGACTGTGAAACGCGTTTATAGAATTTTGCTGGAAATAAATCATGAAACGGAAGAACTGATAAAAATTTTGCTCCCAAGGATTAAAATGCTGTCTCGAAGACACGATGAAATTTCTTAAACCAACAACCTGCTGTGTTACGCGTATCTAAGGTGGCAGAATTGAATTTGCTTGCTCCGAAACGACTTCGTTAGAGTGGCGTGATCCTAAGTTCCGTGATTCTTTCACAGAACATTGGCGCCGAACGCGCTCGAGCTCTGCCAGGTCCGAGTAAATCGGCAGGAAGATCTGCATAATTATCAAAGTAGGAAGAGCGCGGGGCCAATTGGATTCGACCCGATCCCCGTCGGATGGCTCCTCTTTCGGATGTTTGGCAATACCGTTCCAACATCCGACGCACACCGACATCGATTATCCGGCAACGAGGTCCGACTTAGCGTTGCAGCACGAGGCGCACTCCTGGTTGCGATGCTATTAGGCACGCGCAGTTAGCATTGCATGTAATGACACACCTCTTGCAATCGAGGATGCGCGGTACGTCTCGTCTAGTTGGCCAAAGGTCGATCGTGCCTCGGCGCGCCACGGCGCATCGAAACCGCTATAAATGGACACCTAGACGCGTAAAATTCCGCGTTGCGTGGGGCGCTCGTCACGTGACGAAATGCATTCCATCTCCCCCTAACCTCTTCGTTAATTAAATCTCGGCGAAGCCGCGGTTTCTTCGGGATTGTTCGGCTTTCGACCGAATGAAAAGGCCCATTCACCGGGGCCCCGTCCACGTAAACAGTTTCATAGTAACTTTCTAAACTGTGATACGCTCGTTAACGCTGTCCGTCCCGACGATGACTGACATTTTAACAACGGCACAGCATCACGGAACTATGCGGGCCCCGATCCTCGAGCAGCCACTTTCATAGGTCGAATTACTTTCATAGCGAACTTCGTGCGCGTTACCAAAGTCAAGTGTCGAAATCTATTTACCGGGACGGCGTTGCATAGCGAGCACCGTAGATCGGCTAATCGAAACACGGCGAAACGGATATCTTAATGAATGATGCGCGCGCCACGGGAGACAATGCCGGGCCACGCCGGTGTTATTGTTACCGAGATGAAACATGCCGAACATTGTTCCACGTAATTGTGAAACTCGCGTCTCTTCGGGACTCGACGGGAATTGCTCGCGTTCGAAGGAACTGCTGCCGCTGCTGGTGACAATTTATGATACCGTACGAAACACTTTTGCCAACGTATGGGCAGAATTGCCATTGTATCGGCCGCGTATAAATTTTTCCGAACCGACTTTTCCGAGTAATTTCGAGCGATGCGTCTTTCGATTTTAGGCCATCCTTTATGATACTTTTCTAAGGAACTGCTTGAAATTCAAGAAACATTGGCCACTTGAAGGCAAGAATTGACACAATTTCCGTCGCATTAAGCGCGTATAAATTTTCTAACTCTGAACCACGGTCGAGCAATTTCAGGCGTCTCGCGCTTTTAGAACACGCACGTGGTTCGTATCTCCGGTGTAAAAACCGGGGATGCTCGGTCGGGGATCGTTGTCAGCGACTACTATGCTGTCGACTTCAAAGGAGATTGGGAGAGACGTCGGGACACGATGAACCTGCCGCGCGCGAAGGCGGATTTCGGTCCCCGAAACGAGCGTCACCTGGACCTTAAAAGTCGAGGCGCATTCCTACGGCTCGCAGATAGTCCTATCTGGGCCCTGGATATTCTTGCGTTGACGCCATTAGCCCTCCTCTTAAGCACCGCTCGCATTCGTCGCGCGGCGCGCGCTCGCCCGAAACTCGCGAGTAAAAACCGCTGTACCGGCGAGCGGGCCCCCGGACGATCGAAAGGAAAGGATCGGGGGAAGACGGAGTCGAAAACACGCGCAAACAACTTTCGTGCGATCGCATACTGTCCTCGTCAGGTCGGCCAGAGGGGCCCAGGGGCCCAGGGGCCTCTTGTTCGCCGCGACAAGTCGAAGAAACCGACTGCATTACTTAATGGCGAGCACGGGCAGCCGTTTACCTCGGGGCTCCGCGCAAAAACCGCTAAAGTCGGCTTTTGCCTTCGTCGTTCTTGCCGTTCGCTTTTCCGTAACACGCAGTTCGACGCGCTACCCGGTGATAATTACATCAACGTCACGTACATGTACCGGTGTCCGACACCTCCTACGTTTTTAGCCCGCGATTTTTCCGGAATATTTGCATACCACGGCGAAACGGAAGAAATATGTACACGCGTGCACTCGAAGATGAAGATGTGGTTCATACTTGACTTAAAAGCACCTGTTCCTATCTAACATTAAGGAACCTTTAACCCAGCATGTACTCACCCCGGGATCATGAGCAGTCTTCAAGACCGACTCAACGAGACCTGGTCCAGATCTATCTAATATGAGAATTTCTTCAGCGATACTTTTCAAGGAACCTTCAGGAATCCCTAATCTGCCATGTACTGCAGTATAACCTCCTTTTTACTAATTTTTACTTCCTTTACTCTGACTAATTAATGCTAAACCTCGTGTATATGAATTTGTAACCGAGTCAGCGTACTATTAGTTATCGAAAGAAATAAAACCCGTAGTAGTTAGCGAGCCTCTGTCTCGCACAGATGTGTGCTTGTTGAAGCGAATTCATCGTAAAAGTTGTATACATTATCGAATCTATCTACCTCGATTCCTGCTCGAGCGATTACGTCCCAATAAAGCGTGAATCGCCGTGGATCACGAAAAGAGCACTTGATTCAACCAATGCAAAACACATGTAGCTGCGCCTAACATAACCACGTAACAACCGGCGGGTACATTACGGTTACATTAGTCAAGCACACACGTTCACGGAGACGCTCGAAGGGTGCAAACAATAAACTCGACACCGAGGTTCAACTAAATCATCAAACATCCACTAAGCAAATCCCGTTTCCTCGGTACCGCAATTTCCAATGGGAACCGTCTAGCTTGTTAACAATCTGCCCACGCGTAAAACGATCAATCAAGGCTGCGCGTGAAAATAATTATGCCACTATAAGGTAATAACATGGGAGGACGGATCGTGACTGGACGATTTCGCCGCGGAGCGTTCTCTGGCACGCAGAAAACGTTTTCTATAACGGCGGAGCATAATGGCCGAGATTACGAGGATGATCGGCGACCGATCGCGAGCTTCGAGCTTCGGGCTTGCTGGACTCTCTTCGCGACAGGGTTGTTACTAGGACGAGTTTCACGAGGGCGAGGATGCCCGCGAGGCTAGAAAACCGATCTCGTGGAATCGGCGAAGCACACGCGCGATAACTTCCCGAGCGAGTGATCGGTCGAGTTATCTTAATGGCGCGAAATACACAACTCACGTGGCTTGTCCGGTTCGACACGTCCACGCGATCAGCCCCCAACCACTTCTGCGAACGGGTTTCTATAAATTAGCCGGCTTTACGATCGGACCGTATCCGATAATAACAACAAAATAGTTATTAGCACTGCCACGAATTTATTAGATTTAACGCGAACGTGTTTACGACTGTCATTAACCAGCCACAGCTACTTCCGAGTAAGTACAGCTGGTTTGCCGCATCACTTTCGCCGTTTTAAGTTCGCCAGTGGCTTTCTTCCGATTCCGGCTTATTCCAGTTTTAAAACCGGGTCGTGCCCACGCTTCTCACTCAGAAAATCCTCTTCAATAATTTAACCGGTCGAGGATTCTGACTGGAAGTGGATCCTGAATAAATTAAGGGCTCCTGCGGGCAAATCGTCCGAAAATACCCGATTTTCATCATTTTTCCCCGGGGAGCCCATGCATTTCGAGACGAGAACGATTTTTGGCACGGTTCCATTATAAATCTGTGAAATCATTTTTGTCTTTGAGTTTCGCTGACATATAAACGAAAAATCAGCAATTTTATCCACAGTTCAACAAATTTTTGGAATCAATATGGTATGATATTCTTTTACGTACAGCACGATTACTAAGCAAGCGTTGAAAGCAAAGCGTTCCAAGCTAAATGAAATTATATATTTTCCGTTCAATTCACCGTGCAAAGTACGTTCTCGCCAGCACTTGATTTAATAGACTCGTTTCCGCAAGTCCGGCACGAAGCAACTCTAATTTTCCCGTGGCCTAACTTCGCAGCGGCGAGGGTTAACAGAAAAAAAAGATCGGATCCCGGTATTTCTCAGCGGAGCGGCGGATCACGTGCGCTCGTTACGCGGCTGTTAATGAGAACGGATTATAATTGTGGAGCGATTTCCAAGGTGCCCGGTGGCTTCCTAAGCCGTAGCCGATCGTCGGAGCAGCGGGCTCCGGCGCGGCGCGGCCGCGCGGCAATCCTCGAAACGTTAATTAAGAATTAAAGCCGGAGTGGTCGATAGGACGTCTGAAAGCCTTACGGTCCGGGGTTCGCCCGATAAATTTCACCGTTCGAGGTCCTAATTGAAACAACGATTCCACGGCGAGGCGGTATTTCACCTCTCGCGCCCCGCCACCCGGGGAATACCTTATTCGCAGTTCCGCGCAATTAACTTGTACTCCCGGCGAGCTTTCCAGCCGAACCGTTACGAGACTTACTGCTGGAATCGCGCGTACTTATGGAAACAAACGGCCGCATACGTTAGAACCGCGGTAGATGAACACCTCTTCGGCTTCCCGCGGTCGACACTCGGACACCAAGATCCAGAGAGGAACGAGAGATGCCGAACGGAAAGAGAAACGCGAAAGAGAGAGAGAGAGAGAGAGAGAGAGAGAGAGAGAACCGTTGCCTGCCGTGTACGGCGCCCGTATCTCGATAGTATGCAGATGCGAGGTGCGAGCAGTTAGTTTTCGCGAGTTGACAACCGCTCGATTTAATAGCGTCCACGCGGAGCGGAGCGAAGCGCGAATGCGCGCTTGCACGTGGCCGGCCCGTTTAAACGCTCGCGCGACTCGCGCTCATCCAATAGATCCGCTATCTTTGCGGGAAACGAATCGACTCGCCGATGCATCATTTGCCGAGCCGAGCCGAGCCGAGCGGATAAACTTGTGGCTCAATTATCGGCTACGCGCGTCTGCGTGTGCGTGCCCGCGCCGACATTCCGCTTACGGACACGATCCCCGCGCGCAACCTTCGCGCGACTAATAGCGTGCAAAACGATCGGACCACGAGGATTCGCGTCTGCTCCGGCGCACCATGTAATGGGACCTTTATTGTTATTGTATAGGAACGACGAACCGACTATTGTTTATCGCACGACCGCTTTAGCTCGAAACGCAACCACTTTGCAGACAGCTTCCGATTTGATTGATTTACTTCGGTGGGTGTGGCGGTGTGGCTTTGGACTTTTCATTGCCTATTTTATGCTTTTAAACAGGCATACGACCATATTTTATCGTTTGGTTTATGTTTGGAAGTCGAAAAGCTTCGTATCATTTGCATTCTCAAACCATACATTTCGCATGCAACAACCTCATAGTTACAGCGCTGGATTCAGTCTTTATCGATTTGCACAAGAAACAGCGTTGCATATGAATCGCTTTAGATTGAACCGTTCAACAATGAAGCGTATTAGGATACTGGAGACTTCACATGTCGAAGGTTCGGTTAATCGAGATCGTACCGTATATCTCCGCTTAATCACGAACCCTGCCTATCGATTGCCGCAGCGGCTTTCCCCGCTCCCTTTCCTAAAACCAATTCCGCATTCCCAGACAAATAGTTGCTGCTCCGACTCGGCGGGGCGTGTGATTTTTCCCAATCGTTTCGGCGATCAATGTTATTAAGGTAATGAACGTGGGCGTTGTAATGACAGGCGCTCGAGGAATGCGACTACTTGTTAACACCCGCCACCATCGCTCGGTGGATGTTTAATCCAGAGCTTGGAGCGAATAGCGCGGCGCATTCATCGCGGAACTATTAGGGGTACCCATAAGTAACCAATTATTTGCAAAGAATTTGTTTGGCCTTTAGTTCTGTACCGAACGTTGAAGTTTTCGATAAAGCAGCCTGTGTTCCAAATATTCTAAAAAGTATAATTTCTTTTTACAACCCCGTAATAATGCAAATTATCCTTGATAACGATGGAGATTATGTAATAAATTAAGAAATAAAAACCTGAATTTACTACAAAGTTTGTTTTAGATTTCAAAATAATTGATTGCTTATGGGTCACTCTAATATTTCGCGCAAAATCCGCGTTTCTCGCGAGAAGAAGAAAAAAAGAAGCGAGAGATCGTAATAAACTGACCGCTAATGCATTATACATCGCACAGAGAGGCCCCGGTTCTCTCAGCGTGAGTTCGCGGCTGTCAGGAAAAGTTCCGCCGCGCGGCAAAGAAAGAAAAAAGAGAAATCCCGGCGGTCGCCTAACCCGTTTGCGCGTTGTCACATTAGGTGGTAAATCTGTGGCCCAATTATCAGACAACCGCCGCGTTGTTGCATTTGCATGCGACACTCGGCACGCTGCGCCGTTCGATCACCAGCTGCGACCGCGAGGAAAGTCTCTCAACGGCCTGGTAAATTATGGATTTCCACGCGTTCAACGCGTGTCCCGGCGTCGCCGTTTAAAAACTAAACACGATCGCTGTAATGTCTTTATCCTGCTGCCCCGATACGTCGATTATACCCGCGTCGTATAATTAAATGGAAAATCATTAATCACCCGCGGTAACCCGATAGCCGAGAAAACTCTCTCGATATAGTGTCCGCGTTTATGGACGAATTTAATCGTCGATTTCCCATGGTATAAATTTCGTTTACATCTCCATAACGTGCAAGAATGATAGCTGTACTCGGCGAACCGTACTCGAACGCGGCATAAATCAGGCCCCGGCGCTGTTATTAAATTTCCGCGGGATAAAAACTGTACTCTTTCGGATTCCGCGGGTTCTATCGCGTCTTGTAAACCGTTTAAAGCATTTCCGCGAGGATTTATGGCCGTCGACAGCTGCTTGATGATCCGAATGTCCTCGCGGCTCAATTCGTCGGCGGCACCTCGACGGTGGAACCCGTGTTTTCGCGTAATTACCGTGTTTCCCGCGGATAGCGCGCAGATAATCATCTCGTTCGCGGGCCATTAATAAACTTCAGCGGGCAACGTCGTCCTCTCCACACGTGGCTCCGGTGAAAGGTGAAGTGCAGCAGGGCGGTGCACTTGCTTTGACACGTATCCGGCGAAAATGAATCGGTCGGCGGACACACCATTTGTCGCGGCGCAAACCCCGGGGCTCGCGACTCAATTATACGATAGGCGTACGCGCGTGCATGACTATACTTTCCCTGGTAATGGTGTGTCAGAGCACGAAGAAGGAGCTGTTGCGGCGGCAAGTTTACACGAACCATGAGAAATGATATTCACTTCGCGAAGTTTCGTTTCGCCCGGGATTCGCCCGGGTAATATATTCAATTTCTTCTCGTTGCCACTGTATTAATAATATGGCTGACAGTCTCCCGAACCGAAGCTCCGGGGCGACGAAGCGCTTCCACCGGCGCTTCGTTCGCCGAGAAAAAAGCCCGTCGAACGTAAACGCCCGGCGAATTAATTCTTTTGTCAGCGGTGAAAAATTAATTTATGATTCGGATGCAAATTTTACGACGCATTCGGTGCGCGCGCTATAAATTTCCCCTCGGCGGAAAAAGAACAAACAGAATTCTGACAGCATTATTGTATCTCAGCCGTGGCCCGGAATTGCATCAATGTTTATTTATTACAGCAATTTCTTGTCCGCCGTCGAATTTATAGTTTCGATGAACTTTTATACACCGGGGGATCGAATTACTCGTCCCGCGCTCGTTTACCGTGTCTAATGCATTGCGGGAACAAATCGTGTGACCTATACATCATCTGTCTCTGGGCGTTAAACTTGTGACTCAATTATACCTTGAACCCGTGTGCGTGCCGGCGAAGTTATATTAATGCTCGCGCCTCATTGCGGCATGGATACTCTGAACGATGATGATACTCTGAAGTTATAACGACAAACGGGAGAAATTGTACATTTTTTAAAACCTCCCGTGATCGCAGCTAACCTGCGATTCCGTAAATCCTCGTCAAACGGGTAGAACCGTGAAATTGATACTTTACATTTAGAACTTTAAACTCCTTCTTAACGTCTGAACAAAATCAACCCTAATTTCTCAACTATTATAAAGACCCCCTCGGGAACTGCTTTGTTTATAATACATTGTATCCCTCTGTATTTATTAAACGATCTAATCGGTGCAATCGTATTCTACTCACACGATCTAACTCTACATTAAATTGATCGCTGTCCGGCCACTGGCAAACGCATTCCACTTGCCAAGTTTCCGTCTGCACTCTATCTATTGTCTGAGACACTGTCCATATATTTCACTTAAACAGCATAAACCTATATTCTGTTGACCGCTATCTGACCACCGTAAACGTATTCCACCAAGATTTACATCTGCATTATATCTACAATTGTCTGATCACTGTGAACGTATTCTCTTTACACGGTCTAACTTTCTATTCCATTGACCACTGTCTGACCACTGCATACATTTTCCACTTGCGAGGTTTGTATTTAAATTCTATTTAGTATTTTCCGATCACCATTTCCATTCTACTTATACCGTTTAAACTCGTATTTGTCTTCTTTAAGACTACAGTACTTCTAGTGATTATTAGATTACGCCGCATTAAATTATAATTTTCGTATATAAAAATGATATAACAGCATTTTTCCGATTGTTTGCGGTACATCGGCAAAGTCCGATTGTTTGCAGAATTAAACGATAAATTCACAATATTTCATCGGTAGTAATTCACTGATAGAAAGCATTTGCTAAATTTTTCTCAGTCCTAAATGACCAATGTCCAGCGAAAACTAATTCCGTTCAGGGGCCATGCTTCATAAGGTGCTAGCAGGCGCACAGTTCGTTACCTAGCGGAACGTTTTTAAAATCGGTAGGGCCGTCAACGGAAATGATTTAGCGGAGGAACACCTTAAATTCAGCGACGTGAAAATATATATGCGCCGGTGGTGCCGCGGCGGCGAGCGTACCTGTGTTCCAGGCAATACGCATTTACCGGGCCCCTGATATCCGGTGGAAACGAATCGGTCAGCCGATACATCATTTGTCGTGTTCACCGCTAAACGTGTGACTCAATTATCGGACGCGTCGGTGTGCGTACCTGTGGCCGAGCTTTGAGAACGCGCCCGGAGGAGCCGGCCGAACGAAGGCGGCGATAAAAGAAAGTAAGAGGCGCCTTCGACCGCTAACCAGTCGGTTAGTTAGCGCCTCAGATTCGCCGACGATATTCCTCTGGCGCCCCGCCGTGCTCCAACGGTTATGGCACCTCCACCAACAAACGCCAGTAATTATCCTAACGCCTTAAGTCGGACCGCGTTAATCGCTTTTCTCGAACCGATCGAAGGTGTCCTACTCCTACACCCCCGCAATCATCATTTCCCCCCCACATTATTCTTTCCAATAATTTCGGAAATCGCTGTCTCTACTGTCCAACAATCTTGGCTTAATTTGTTGTCTTTATCGAGAACAGAATTGGTGACAATTTTATGCGAGGTGACCGAAGCGATGAAAGTGCTGGAATTTAAAAGGTGGCGATTGTGCTTAGAAAAAGCTCTGAAGCTTTTCATCTGTCAGAGTTAATCATGTTTTCATTCCTCGGTAGATAGCGTATTCTTAACCCTTTGCACTCGAAGCTATTTTAACTCCAAAACGAAACATTTCTTCTAACCTAGAATATTTCCCTTTTACATATTTTCTTCTCGTGTTATACACATGAAAATGGTGCAATTGACTCGTACAATATTGAAGTGTTTAGTAATTTATCAAATACAAACAAAATTAATAATGTAAAAAATATTTTGAATAATGGTATAACAATTTTCAGTGGCGCCTTACAATCGCCATTCGAGTGCTAAGGGTTAAATTATTTCAATCCAATGTTAATCTTGCATGGAATTTCACCTATTTATTTAAGAAATAAATGCACAAAACCCGCAGTCTAATGATGACGGAGCAACCGAGCTAGAACGAGAATTTGTCAAAGCATTTACTTTGTGACTGCCAAAACCTCGAAGCAAACTTGCTGCACGTAATATCCGATATCATCGTGATACTTAATTCTCCAGTTTTATGCCAAAATATTGTATCGCGTCTAGGAGCGAGCGAGGCGCTCAAAGCGTCGTCGCCGGGCAAAGTAGAGCAGCTCTTTCCACCGTTGCAGATTTTCCTCTCTGTGACCGTAGTTCGTTAATCCCGGAGGGTCTGGCGAGGCACGGCCGAGAAACACAATCGCGTGGCAGCCTGTGTTGCACACTCTGGGAACACGAAAGGTGCGCAGGTACACCGACGGAGAGCAGTTACTGACTCCGTGAGTCAAGAACGAGAGGGGTTCCCGATAATCATCGCCACGGATCGATGCCCGGAAAATCCTTTGACCCGCGGCAGCCAACAGGCACTCTAGCACCTCCAGCCAGAATATGTTATTACATGGCGTCCGACGAAATTATTTTAATGCAACTGCACCTTTGATATTACGAGGTTCTGCGCGAGAGAACTTACTCTCCGCTGCGAGCCTATCGAACCAGCCAACCAGTTTTTTCAAAGATCCAAGATTACTCCGGGGGCTCATTAAGCTTTCACAATGGCGATCGAATGTTTCTATAGCGGGGATCTGGTGGAAAATATGCTGTCGGTAATCGTGAGCGTGATGGTCGAAAGAATTGTTATAGCAGTGCTCGGCAAACATGATGGAAATGGTAATAAATTCTCTTTCCGTTTTGCTAAACATGAAGTATACAGGGTAGCAAACTAAAGACACATTTTTTACGAATGAATCGACCACAGACATTTTTTCGCAGGGTTGCATGGAATATTTCGGTTGATCGTCCGTTGGCGAACAACAAATTAGCGCGTCGCGCGGTTCGAGCGTGTCGTTTCTCAGCGTTCCGGCAGGATGAGGAACGGCGGATCAGCGCGAACTTGAAAATGAAAACGGCGCCGATTTGTCAGGCGTATGCAAATGCGAGAGAGAGAGAGAGAGAGAGAGAGAGAGAAAGTGGGGGTCCTAGAGGTAATTTAAGAATAGTGTTCATCGTCGGCGGACACGTGTAACCGTGTGTCGAGCCGCGCCGCACCGAAAAGTTCGCCCACGGGCCCTATGAGAGCAAGGTCGCTCTTTTGCATACGCGCTGGCCCGCGTCCGCGGGTGCGCTTGGGCCCGTGGCCGGCATTTACATACATATGGATACGTCGAAATCGCGTTAAGAGCTCGCGCGGACGCGTGTAAATGTTAATGACGACGGTAGCCTTGGCCGGTCTTCCACATTCCCCGATCCTGTACCGTTTTGCTGTATCCGCCGGTTAACAGGCAGGTAAGAAGTAAGGATCGCGAGAGAGAGCTAATGGAGGGAACGAGAGAGGAACGGGAAGAGGGAGAGAGACGATATGGGAGGGGGGGAGCAGCCAGTTAGCCGCGCGGCGAGCAGAATGAGACGCGGGACGCGGCAGGAAGAAAGATGGTAGGGGGTAAAGAGAGCGAGAGCAGAACGCTGCGAGGCACGAGGGCCGCTTTTTCTCGACTTAGCACATTTTTCAATACCCGTTGACAGCTATCCCGACCTTCTTTCTCGTGTACCGTCTCTTCAGGACCAATGCGTCTCCGTTTCTTCTCCCGGGACCCGGCTCCTGTCGGTTCGCCACCTTCCGCCAGCGTCCCAGAGGACCACGAAGCGTCGCGTCGCCTTGCCTCGCCTCGCATTGCCACGACTTGCCTTGCGAAGGCCAGCCGGAACGTTTCGGTGCTCCAGAAAACCGTGAGACCCCGGCTCGCTCGACCGGTATAATTTGTTCGTTTCGTGGAGGTATGCCGAGTCCGACGCGAATCCGTCGCACAGCCGATACCACGTAGTTTATCAGAGCCCCGGAATCTTTGAGGACCAAGCGGAAACATTCGACGAAAGGACCTGCCTCCCCGTGAAATTGAAATGGATCCACTTCGAGTCACTTCGCATGGTCGAATCGAAACACTCGGATCGTCGTAAACGAGATCCTTGTCTTCTTGTTGGTTAGCGCCGCGATGATGGAGGTGACAAAAGACGCATTTAAGGCGGACGGTTCATCCACAGCTATCTCTGGGAGAAGTCGTTACGAGAACGAATGGCTGAGCTATATTCGGAGCTGCAGGAATTCGTTGCAGTTCTTCTTTGACCTGCGAGCAAAGACGTTGAGTGCTGAACGAGTATCGGCAAGATTCTGCATTGGATTTGTGATCGAGCAAAGTTACATAAAAAAAAAATGACTTGTTCCTTGTATCTCAAGCAGGACGAAAAACAATGCGCTTGTTCGAGGAATTATACATAGCCTGAAGTCTGGGGACTATTTCTGCCGGTCTAATAATCGTCGAAGAAGTAATTATATGTAAACTTGGGATGGGAGGGACCGGACGGGTAACGCCCCTTGTTAGTAACAGTGGGGCTATCCGGACGGACGTTAAGCGGGGAAAAAGCTTGTCTATTAAGCAGGGACTACTGTGCCCGTAGTTGCGCCTGCACGACTATTAAGCGCGGAGTGGCAACGAGCGAACGTAGTGAGTAGGATGCAGAGGGAGTACGGAGGACGCGGGGCGGTGCTAATGAAAATGTATCGAGGTAGGAAGTCACGGGCCGGGTGACCCCTAAGGGTTCACCTGGCATCAGTTGTTCGAGCCAAGTACGGTCTCCTCGGGTACCGGCGTCCTTTTCCCCTGTAGACGGTACAGTGCACCGTCCACGGTCGTTTCTTCTTCTCCCGGTGCTGGGCCGCGTCTTCTCTTCCCTATCTCCGTCTCGTCCCTGGCATTACGGCGAGAGGTGCATCCGAGTCCTCGGTACTATATCCCGGGCCCGAAGGTGGTTGCTCGCTCGATGTTTCAGCGAGCGAGCGAGTAGAAGCGAGTAGAAGCGAGCAGAGCGACCGTGCCGAGGCAAAGCAGCCACGGCCACCACGCTATCTACCATCTGGCATAAATCAACTCAATGCTCGACTCTTAGAGAGCTTCGCCCTCCCCTAAGTCCATATTGCCTGCCTTCCTTTACCATCTTATCCTTTTTCCTTTCCGTCGACGTGTTCGAGGGGAGGCTACTATCCGAACGATCTGCCGATTATTAATTCAACTCGCCCTTCCACCCTGTGTGCCCCGGTGCACCGGTCGCTGCAGCATCACGTGTCCGCCTCCCCCACCCCCCCCACCGACACCCCTTTTCAAGCACTCGGTTTCCGTTCTATCGTTCGCGCGCGCATTCCACCGTTCACGGAACTCGTGGAACCGATCGGCGAATCGGGCCTGATCGCCGATGAAAGGTTAGCAATCCTGTCCTGTTTACACCTCGTACAAGAAGCTCTGAGCGTATCGCGAGGACTCCACGATCGCTCTGCCCGAGCAGAAAGTCTTAGAAAGAGGAAGAGAGAGAGAGAGAGAGAGAGAAGAGAAGGGAGAGCAGTACCGGCGAGAAGGGCAGGGGAATGAGAGAGTCACGGTGTCTGCTAGCTGGCGGGCTCGTTCCTGTATACTTTGTGCCCTTCGAGATACCTCGATAGGAGGCGCAGCGCCGGTACACCTACCTTTCCTCCTCTTCGGCTACCCGCTACTACCCGGTTGCGAAGATCCTACGAACGAGATCGGGACAACGGGCGTAACAAAGGGTTCGGCCCGGTACACACGGCGTTACTTGCCAGAACGAGAAGAGAGGAGAGCCAGCCGGTGGTAAATACCGGCGTAGTATATACCGTGGAGCGTGTTACCGGGCCGGTCGGGCCCCGGTCAGACCCGGCCCCGTATCCTCTTATCGTGGCGCGCAGGGAAAACTAGATTCCTCGCGAACCCGAAAGGTGATAAATCTAACAAGCTACGGAGCAAGACTCTCGTGTGGCTCTAACTCGTATGATTCACGATCACGCGTGTGCACGCGTGTGCATCAACCATGTCCGGCAACGTGGAACTCATCCCGATCCCACCTGGGATCCTGCTCATTCTTTTAGGCCGAAACGATAGCCTACACGCGAGTCCGATGCCGGAAAGGATGACGATCCCAGAGATTACAATGGAAACTGGTCGAAACCGTTGAAAATTTCTTAGCGGATGCTGCGAGGGCACCCGAGTATTTTCTTCTTTTTTCAACTTAATTGCCAATGCTGTTTTCCTATGTTTTCCTATTTGCCTGTAATTTATATAGGAAGGAAAATTGTTATTAAGGTACAAACTCTTTTGGAAATTGGTCTCCTCCACAACTGTATTGCATAATTTTCCTTTCTATTAGTTGGAGGGGCATCATAAAACATTATAGAAGTTCTTAAATAATACTAAGTAGAAAATCTACTTAGGGCTACAGTGAATTCTCGATATATGTCAACAACACATTTATATCTTGAGAGTTCGTACAACCGGATGATGTTGTTTCAGCTTCAGATAACAGTGCTCTAGGGGCAAACAAATGGAACTAATTAGCTCAAGAATGCGGGAGGTCATCGTCCAGGACCTGAAGAGCTAGAGGAAGTCTTGGAACAGCTAGGGGCGGATGTTTCCGGAGGTTTGGCGCTTCTAGTATCTCGCGGCTCGCAATACGTCTTTTGGAACGCAGGGCCAGGTGTAAAGGAGCGCAGGTAGTTGGCCGTGTTTTTCGAAAACTTGTTCCCCGGTTCGGATATCCGTGTCGTTCGCGATATCGTGTGGCCGGACAATCTTCGGCGTGGCTGCCGGTCCAGCGGCCATACACGCTTGCGGCCCGTTCACGTTCAAAAGATGTTTTGGTCGGAGCCAATATCTTCGCCATGCATCATTGCCGTCGTCGTGTTTCGTACGAGGCTCGTATAACAAATGGCGGGGCCAAGGTGTGGAGAGAGAGGAGGGGAAACCCCTTGTCTCATGGTGTCTTGTTCCATTTTCGCGCGCACTAATCATCCGCATTGACAGGGCCCTGTTCGAGGCAAAAACTTGCTTAAATTCTGCTGCCACTGCGCCGGGGCTTGGTTCGGTTTCCTCGCCGCACCGCGCGCGCTCTGCTCTGCTCTGCTCCGCTCCGCGCCACGCCGCGCCGAGCCGAGACGGCTGCACGTTGTGTGCTGCCCTTTCCACGGGGATCGGAGAGGATGCAAACGACAGGCGACTGATTTACTCGTGCGTGATTTTTACCTCGGCCTCGATACCATCGTTGGGCCCGCGGTATGACGGACCGGTGCCATCCTCGATAGTGCCTGCCGTTCAGACTCTGAGGATGCAGAAAACATTTTTCGCCAAGCCGTCCCGTCGAACCAGAAACGCTTGCCGCTTCGATCCTCAGGAATCCTGCTCTCTCTCTCTCTCGATGTTTTGCATCCGAGTTACGTCCACTGTTTCGTAACATCCCGGCTACCCCCCTTACGCGAAACGCCGAAATCCAAACAAGTTTCGCAAAAACCATTTTAAAAACGACCCACAGGACTCGGGTCTTGAATGATCTTGAAGTAGATATGTAAGTTACGGTTTCGAATGGAAGGATGGCATGCTAGAGGCCCGAAAGCGTTAATAGATGGTATCCGATTAAACGAGAACCGCGTTCTAGTGGCTAATCACACACCGCGGAGCGATCAGTTTCACCTACGTCGATCAAAAAAAAAAAAAAAAAAAAAAAAGAAAAAAGGAAAAAGCTGTCCCCACCTATTGCCTATGGTTATTTTAGCCGCGTGTAGTAGCCTGGAAGTGTCCAATTAATCTTCCATTCGCTGCGAAATAACACGCTGTCACCCGGGTGATGAATGAAAAATACGGTACAAGCTTGCTAGGCGAGAGCAGAACTTGCGAAACGTTCTGGATACCGAGCCAGCCGTGGCCGGAATTCGATTTATTCAAGAGAGTTGTCCCCTTACGAAACGAAATTTAATTAGATTCGTGTAATTAATGACCGCGTCGCGTCGCGGCGGATCGATCGGGGTGTATCTATGGCCGGATCGATCTCCCGGTGAAAATCGGCCGGTCGTAGATCTCGTCCGGCGATCGGGAGGTAGAGAATGACTTCTCTAGGTTTCACAGGCGGATGCGAGCCAAAGGGGACGTAATTTCCTGCGGGACACGGGAGGAGGCGTTGCGTCAGGTGAAATGAATTCTAATTACGCGTGACGCCTTCGGGCGATTAGCGCTGTCGTAATTACACGGCCGCGGCCGCAACGTGTCGCAGGTTTTAACCTAATAAAACAGTCAAGCGGACATCGACGACCACGACGACCACGACGACGACAACGTAAGGCGGCCCCGGCTGATTTGCGATCAACGCCGGGCCCATAAGTCTTTCGCTCGTTGGGGGGAAAAGTTTCGCGGCGCGGCTTTAATTACAATGCCGATCAATAACCGAGCGGCGAGCTCTAGCGCAGCATTAACCGGCGCGCGGGGGAGATTGATTAGATAGACCGTATTGTATTGATGTAATTGCGTTCGTTCGGCTCGTGAGAAAGACTTCGCCGAGAGACACAATTGCCTATCAGCGAGTCGCGGCGTGAGTTACGAGCGACGCGCAAAATCGTAATGCCAATTCATCAAACATCCGTGAACGCACGTGAATACGCACGAACCCCCGGTAGAAGGCTGCACTTAATCGGGGCTGTCGTGCAATAAATAAGTTAATGACGAGCTCGCATGTAAATCCGGCTGTTTAATGTCTGAAAAATTTTAAACTACGGCTAGGCACAATAAACTATCGGTCCCAATGAAATTACACAGGCGCGACCACCTTTGAGAAACCTGGTGTACTTTTATTAGAGGAGATTGTTGCGTAGGGAGCAGAATAATTATAGGACCGAATAAAACAGGCGTTTTATCGCGTAGGATCCCTCGGAACGTCTCCGGACTGACTAATTCGATTCATTTCTAGCAAGCCCCGGTCGCCCCGTCACCTCCCACCAGCGAATTAAGATTAGCATCTCGGTCCTTTCGCTTTCCGAGTTCCCCGGTTCACACCTGATCCATTTTCAATTCAATCACGACGACAAGGCGCGCGGCGGCAACGCCGCCGTAACACACGGCATTACGTAAATTCGGTCTCCAATTCTACGGGATAATTTACATCGAACTCGAAGTTATATCTTGGATAAGACGCGAACTCCGGCCGAACTGCATTCCAAACGGTGCTCGAAGCGTCTCCGGGCTTTCCGAAAACTACGCCACTATCGCGACAGTAGTTACAGCGGTTACGGAAACGACGACGAGGCAGCTTCGGGAACGGTTTAGCCGTGCATCCACCGTCCGTGGCTTTCAGGTACGATCGGTGTATTTGAGTTTGTCGCAACGTGTTACACGCAACGGTGCCTCCGCAAGCCTCACGTCCGAGCTGGACCGATGCCAGCCTCGAAAGAATCCTTCCTCGACCACCATTTAAAACAGGACGTAGTCCCCGCTCTCGCACTGGATTCTGTTCTTTCCTATCAATCCGCCCGACCGTGTCGCTTCTTCGCTTCAAGAAATCGAAGATTTGTAAAAATTCGTATGCTCGCCACGTTTCATAGTATTAACGTTATATTAAATCGTTAAAATTATAAACAAGGTGGTCCAACACGATGATAAAGTGAAGACACATGGCTTGATGCATCCCGTTTGCAAACGTGTTTTTCCTGTCGACATAACTTGCCAGTAGACTCCGGATTTTATACATTTATAGCGAAAACTAGTAGGTGCAATCTAAAAGAAATTGCATTATTAAAGCAGAACAGAAGCCATGTTTTCCACGGAAACATGTTGTAAATAAAGTAATCTCAGACTCGTCGTCCCGTACCATAAAGCATACGTTCCATTGAAAATAGTAATTCAGAGCACAAAGAGGGAAATCAACGTGAACACACGGTACCGAAACAAGTCTGGTAAACGTCAAGAAAGTAGCATAAAAGTTTCCCTCTTCGTAACAGGATTTTGCGGGCAATCGGTCGTAAATCATTGCAGCCTAACTCGTTCCACGGACAAGTTGCAAGTTGCAAACCGAAGTTGGCGTGCGCGGTCTCGAATACGAGCTGCAAGAACGCGAGTACACAGATCACCAGCCTCTCTATTTTATCCGTGGGTTTTCCCCCCTCGGGGAGGGAGGGGGGGTATCGTTCTTTTTCTGATAACAAACGGCGCCGCGCCGAACTGCAGTTTAAGCGGCGTGTTTCTTATATGATTCCAGCGCGATGGCGGCCGTCCAAGCGCATTAATCGCGATGCGCCACGGACCGTCGGGGACGTAACGTACTCCGTGCGGAATTCTTTTCCGGTAATAACTGCCGGAACGTTTTTCAAATCCCGTAGCTCCGGCGAATTCGCGTTCCATTTCGCGGCTGCCACGTAACTCGGCCGGATGGCTCGTGAATATTACCGGGGAATTGAGATAATAATATTACGCTCGGCCGGGAACGGTCTTTAGTTCCTCGGGCTTCGATGGGACATCTTTATGGGTCGAATCGCTTGTAAGAACCCCCGAGAATTTCGTTCCGCCTTCTTATCGGCGTCAGCGATCGCGTACCGGAGTTTTCGCCCGGGAAATTTTCCTTGTAAACTTTTTCGCGGGCCGCTTAACCGAAAAAACCTTATCCCGCGTTCTTTATTCCATTCCGTTTGGGCCCCGTGGCTATCCTCGAGGATCCTGCTGGCTCTATCAGAAAACAGGATTGCGCGACCCAAAGTCCGGCCTGTAAAATTTTCCATTTCGAAGATAACAGGTTTCGTTTGCCCGCCTGGATATGCACCGCGATATTGGCTGTCTCTTTTGAAATATTCTCGTCGGTGGTTATTGTGGTCGCGTTCTTCCGCCGGGATAGCGTCGCAGTTAAAAGGGAAGTCGCGTAATTTCCGGAAACGTAGGCACGATCGTCGGAAATTGCGTTCGTTCTAATATACGGTTCTTCAATTTCAGCGCGGGACCTAACCCCCGGGCCGCTTCCGCGCTCGATCGAAGTGAAATATGCAAGCAGTCGAGGCCGTAAAGCTTCGGCCTTAAAGTGACAGTCATAAAAGTCGGCGATTTATGCAGGAGTTGAGATAAAAGATTTCATCTTTCCCATTTCCACCGGCGGACAGCTAGTCCTCCGGGGTATTAAAATTGGAAAATATACACGCGCGAGCCTCCTCTCCGACTATTCTTTCACGGAGAGAGAGAGAGAGAGAGAGAGAGAGAGAGAGAGAAAGAGAGGGTGGAGGCAGAAAAAAGAGATGCAACGACCGGAACACGCATACGGAATCGATAAAGTTCGTCGTGTATCGCGTTACGGTAATTAAAACACGCCGCCGCGCCGCCGTAATCATCGTACGCAACGAATTCGAAAATGTTACGGCGCACACGAGCACGTTAATTAAGTTATAATGAACCGGGCTCCGCCTAATTAAACTTATTATGATTGTTTCAGCAACGCGAAAAGTTTCGCTAAATACGCGGCGCCAACGCGCACGCTCCGGATCAGAAAATCGCCAGTGTAAGCTGCGGTGTATTTTGCGGAACATGGATATTATTTCCTTGATGAACGCGGAGCACTTCGTACGTTTGTTTTTTGCGAAACCCCGGGCTTGTTGTAACGCAAATACGTATAATTATTATTCCCCGTGAATTACGTTGATATCGGCGCACCGAAATTTTGCGTAATGTTCCACGTCAATTACATTAACGAGGCCGGCAAAAAGTTCGGCCGAGAAGATAATGGTCTTCCAAATAAAGCCAAACCAACCCTAGCCGCCATTTTTTCGAACGGGGAAAGAAACATGGTTTTCAACAATGTTTTTCCGATGTTTAATTTGATACGTTAACGGTGTTAAGCGGGACCTGCGAGGAGGCATTTCGCTCGCGAGATCGCAGAGCGTTGGTCACTCGGGGCCCGGGGTCTGTCCCTCTCGCACGGTTCAGTCGGTCGAGGGCGTCGATACCGATTAAATTAAACATGCCGAAAGCTCCGGAGCGACGGACGGGTTAAATATGAAAGAAGGTCTCACAGAGAGGAACGGATGGGAAATAATGAGTACGGCCGGCGTAAGTATAGCCCCGATGATGGTGCAAAGAGAGGAAAAAAGATGGGCACCGGCCGCAAAACGAGAACCTTCTTGCTGGATATCTGGGATGGACTCCTGTCAGTTCGCACGTCCGTAAGCCCAAGCACCTCCTCTTTTCTTCTCTTCGCCTTCTCGAGGTTCTCTTGCTCGCACACGCTTCGGCTCCGCGCCGCGCCACGCCGCGCCACGCCGCGCAGACAACACCCCGTCTTTTTATTTGATAAGAGGATCCAGCTCGAGGCAATTTTCACGGTCTCCGCGGCCGCACGAAACATCGTTTTCGTCTTAAACGAAATAATGACTCTGAGAGCAATGCGATGAACCCTTCCCTTGCCTTCGGAACCGGCGAATATTTTATGATTATCGTACCGGCGTACATTGTCCGCACCTCTCGCGCCGGTAATTTCACGATTTTTCGACGATATCCGAAGGGTGAATCGATTTAAATCGTTATTATCCGTACGTATTCCCTTCTCCCGCGGCAATTTGCGAATTTTCGGAAATTAAAAGGGATACGTATTTCTCCCGTAATCTGTTATCTTCCTCGGACTGCTACACGCTATAATTTCCGCGAATTCTCCAGCAACATGCACCACTTTTACATCGAAGGGTATATAGCACTGTATCGGTAACAATGTTCCGGGCTTACATGATACCCAGTTACACAATTATTTTCGTTACAACACCCGGAACGGTAACGCGAATACGCTCCATCGTAATGTTGACCGCTAAAAAATAATTTTCAACCGCTTGACTTCGCAAACCTTTGCAATATCAAAATTACGATCGACAAGACTTCCATTCCGAAGATCACGCGACCAGCATCTTGAATTACGTTAAAGACGCCAACTTTTGTAACAAGACGAATACGTCTGAATGCAAGAAAAAAAAAGGAGACACCTCGACGATAATTACTAGGCTTTAGAGATTCTCTTTATCGATTACAGTGGCCATTCGAGTGCTACGGGGTTAAAAATTGATATTTCTTGACCTATGTGTACCTTGAGCGTTCTTAAGCTAGTTACTTCGGGCAAAAATCAGACAATTTGGGACACGCACATAAAAATAAATTTGCTGGAAATTGCCGGCCATAAGAACGCGAATGAACATAAAGATCCCCGGTCTATGAATGACATAGCATTAGCAGCGATATTGAGCGCATAAAGCGGGGAAAGGGAGAGCGGGGACGAGCCTCGGCGCCGTGGCCCTCCCTTTAATCCCGTGGTGTTTAAGGGCGACGTGTAACGCGGGCACCTGTAATAAAGTAATTCGCATGATCCCGGCGATTATTAAATTCGGCTTTCGCGCGGACGTGGCAGCTGATTGAAAGAAGCCGGCGGCGAAATCGACCACCCTCCGGCCGGCGCGTTAAGGGGCCGAAAAGATCACCGTGGCCGATACTCATTCATGCTTTTGACAACGACTAATCGGCCGGCTCCGCTTTGCGCCGCGGCGCGGACGCATATTTTTTCCAACGGACGGTATCAGAGTGCATCCGGGGGCCTGGCCGGTGCGCGCGAATGCAGCTGACTTTGAAAGATTCCAGCCCGTTCTTTCGGTAATTTAAAACTTCTAAAGCCCATTATCAGCGACGATTATGATGAAAAGATATCGGGGATTTTGCACCTGCCTCGCGGGTCTCCGATCCCAGTCGCTGCAGAAGGATAGTCCGCGAGCGGGGAAAATATCTTTCGCGTCGGTCTTAAGAATCCGCGAGAGGGTAGCGAGTTGCGACGAGTCGCGGTTGCGAGACCACGAGAGAGTGAGATGAGGTGTGGAATATTTATGGTGATTCTAGACCCGCGCGACAATGCGGCCCCATTGAACCGCCGTGTACCGACTTGAAGTGCGCTTCAACACATCGAAAGGGGAATTCTAAATCTGCTTTCCTTTTTACCTGCTCCGCTCGAGCGGAGCTTTCATAAGCCGATCCGGAACTGTTTATCTTATACTGCGAACGATCTATTCGTCCTTCTTCCCACTCGCGATCGTTCGCCATACTTCGCCGACTTTTATTCCTGGTTTTATTGTCCGTGCCGCTTTTATCGTGATACGCAGGATTAAACATCTTTATAGTGTGTTTGTTTATCCACTTGTTCTACATTTCTGCTCGCAGATACACAACACCTCAAACATCCTCTGTTGTTAATGTCGTGCGTTCTTTGAAAGAAAATAATTGAAAACGCGGTAGCTATTCTTCTTCTGGGTAATTATTTACATTAGGGGTTTCCCCACCGATTTTAATGAACTTGAAATATGTTGTCAAGGTCATCATTCTGAACAACGTTTCCCTACACATGTTACCGCCGCTCAGCTTTAGTTTCCGAGATATTCACAAAAAAGTTTCAACATCTCAATAATACTTTGCTAACTATTACAGCTTCTCATGTTAAAAATTATAATTTATAATATTAACTACTTGCTCAACTTATTTTCATTGTAAGGAAATATTTGAAATACAAAATAAAAATATTTCATTTTATCTATCTGGTTATCAAAATAAAAATATTTGATTTAAAGTAGTATCTTATTTGAACCACATTAAATTATACTATATACCAAATCATTAATGATCGTTAATATACAGTGACTCGCAATAATATTCGGACGCTTTTAAAAATCGTATAACTTTGTTAATATTGAACCATGCGACTTGGATTTTTTTTTTAAAGTTAGCACAATTGATTTGCCATATAAAATGAAAGGAATTTTTCATAAAAATTGCAATTGGTCGAAATTGCAGAGAAAATACTAAAAGTTGTATTTTGCAACTTTTTTATGCGGGCTTATATTCAAAATTTGAAAAGTACGTGATAAGGGCGAAATTCCCTGACAAGGCCAAAATTCTGCGACTTTCGCCCTTAAGTTTTCATCGTTAAACGTTTGTAGGTCAGTGCAACGTTGATCGATTTAGATGAAATATTTAGAATATTGCAATTTTAATCAAACATTTTTCTCACGTTATGTGGTGAACCAATTGTTCTAACTTCTAAAAAAAATCCAAGTCGCATGGTTCAATATTAACAGTTATACGATTTTTAAAAGCGTCCGAATATTATTGCGAGTCACTGTACGTTTCAAAATATGATAGAAAACCTTGTATCGAATGTTCCACATACGAATACTAATCCTACATTATAAAATACTAATGTAAAATGTACTTACTTCTGAATCTTCTGTACCTCCGTCGGATCCACAGCACACAATTATTGACTCACGAAAATAGGTCCCAATAATTTAACAACAATCACTAAACACACACGTAACACACACACACACACACACACACACACACACACACACACACAACACATTTTATAAAATCGTGACAACGAACGAGAAGATCTCACTCCGACCACGAACAAAATAATACTGCAATTTTAACAATGATCCCTTCCACGCGGGTGGTACGGTCAGGTTATCATAGGAAGGTTAGACGCTGAGCGTCAATAAACACTAGATACAAAACCAAGGTAAAAAAATTATGGCGGGCCGCCGGCCCTATTTCCCGGAATTCCCTGTTTTCATATCACACGTCCGTTGGAGGGGGACGGTTAAAATCGCAGTATTATTTTATTCGTGGTCGGAGTAACATCTTCTCGTTTGCTGTCACTATTTCGTTAAGTGTGTTGTGTGTGTGTGTTGTGAGTGTTGTTTAGTAATTGTTGTTGAATTACTCGGACCTCTTCTCGTGAGTCAATAATTGTGTGCTGTGGATCCGACGGAGGTACAGAAGATTCAGAAGTAAGTACATTGTACATTAGTATTTTATAATGTAGTTTGTAGTACATTAGTATTATATTTTATTATTCGTATGTAGAATATTGGATGCAAGGTTTTCTTTCATATTTTGCAACTTCAATGTCCCTTTAACACTAGATTTACAAAGCACTAAAACTGACTACTTAACATTATTTTACAAAAACAACAAGAACGTGTCTATCCACATTTGTATCAATTTTTTAAATAATATATACCCAAAAAAATAATTTTGTTGAATAATTCCCCATGGATACGTCTTCACAATGTCAATAATTGTAAATTATAAATATTAGATCCCGTCATTTTGACAGGCCCCGTGAACCTAGTGTCAAATTTCGTTTGTCTCGAGGCACGCACACGATTATGTTCCATCTCACACACTGTACACTTTACATTAGTATTTTGTAATGTAGTAATGTTCCTCGCGCTGAAACTAAATTGTTCGTTCGATGTTCCCGTTCATTGTGGGACGCTGAAGAGTTCGAATGAGAGGTAAAATCCCGAGCGCCCGGGAGTCATGGCGTTACAATACGGCCGTGGACACCGGGAGCAACCTAATTGCACGAGTTTGGAATAACGGTTGGCTCGCTCAAAGAACAATTTCCCAATATCTTCTAGTTCTTCGGTCGGTCTTGCGCTCGTTCGTTCTCCCAGGTCCATTGTCTGATACCGTCGAGCTGAATGGAGAAGCCTCCGGCCGCGGTAAAGTGATACTTCGACTTCAGTTAACCACTTCAAGGATAACTGGAACGGCGAGGAGCCGGGAGCCTTCAGCAATTTCCCGTGACGTTCGCGGAGTCCGGTAAAAGCCGGATAAAAGTTTCCTCGTGGCCGATGCAAGGGAACTCGGTCGGACGTCGAACGTCGAAAAGTTTTTGCCGGGGCTCCGAGTCAAAATATCGGGCGCGACGCTGGTTTCAGACAACAGGTCCCGATAAACGCCGCTATAACTTTCAATAAACGTCGCCGGCAGTTTTCCCGACGACCGAGCACACCGAGCAAGGAAACTTTACGGGCCTGATCAATATGCGCGCGGTGTCTCTATTGGATCCTTGGTCATCGGAGATCGGCGCGCGGAATATATCAGAGCCGGGCGCAATAAGGAAACGCGGGAGATTTCAGCGGAGAGGTCAGGATAGTGCTGACCGCAAGTCGTCGGAGCCGTAATAATGAGTTACGCCGATTGCGAAACGCCGCGGTGGCGTTACCTCGCGGCCTTGAAGCACGGAATTCGGTGGCCGAGGAATTACACGCGCCGCGCCGTAAAACACCACGTACGCGAATCGCGTCGGCTAGCAAACGGATATCGCCGAGATTGCTGCCGTGGGGGTTGGGAACGAACAGCTGGATGCGCGAGAAGATTGATTTCCATGGTTCAAAGACGCCACTTAATCTACGGCGAACGTGTTTTGGATACACGCTCGAGCCTCGAAGCTCACACCATCTCCCGGCATTCTCCGGCCGTTGAAATAGCTGTTTGCAAACTCTCCGGCAACATTTACCACTAGTACTCACGCACGAGTCAAAATGACTTGACGCGAATTTTTTCTTTTAGAAATACTAAATTTACAAGTATGTTTCCATGAGAAAATTTTTCGATAAACCTCTCTATCGAAGTAGATATTAAAACAGAACGAAATCTTGCCAAATGCAATGTTGTTGTTATTATAAGGCAATATATATGTCAGTTGCATTCAGTGCATGGTTAATCTAGTGTTAAAACATCAAATGTAGTTTCAGTTCGATCTGGTGCGAAAAGATTTTCATTTTACAATTACGACTGTCGTGTCGACAGTGCTGTTGTAACTTTGGATGTAGCTATTATTTTTCAATGAAAAAAATCCCGTTCACACGTTCGACGGTTCTGTTGAAAAAATTCGGAAAGTTAGCACTATTTTTCAGCAAGCGAGCAGAAATATCGTTTAATGAATCGGTCGTTCAAACGAATGAAATGATATCCAATTACCTCTGCTAACAGGATACCTGTGAAGTTTATTACAGGGCGAGAGAAAAGGAAATCGTTGAGGATCGCTTCAATTAAATAATCGTAAACTTTCTACCTACCAATTAATCATAAGTGCTCCGCATTGCTAGTACACTGTGCGCACCCGTGTTTCTGCAGCGTGTTCCGGTTCATAGAACTCGCTAATCTGTCTTGTAATTGTTCTACCGCATTGAATTTTCCCGATGAAATTACAAGATTTACTTGAAAGATTGGAAATCATGGAAACATTAGCGATCTAGAAATCGTAGTTTCGGCGCAGAGCTTTTCTTGTGTATTTTCGCCGTCTTGAGCGTCTTCGTGCGCATTATCTATTAACGCCGGGCATTGTTAACATTGCTGACAATAGGTATCTTGATGGCAGCGGGTAAAATCAATATAGCGATCTCGTAGGCTGATAAGCCGTCCGCACACGTTTCATAGACAATGGCTGCCATTCTCACCGGTTTAGAGCATGATGAAGCCGGGACGCCGTGGTCGACCCGTATATCCCAATTATGTTTCTCCCGTTGCACGAACAGAAACTTGGCAAAATCTGTTCAAACTGTCACTGGTCTCGCTAAAAATCCAATCGAACTGTACCGACTCCACTAACGAAATTCGTTTCGGCCGAGCCAATTTAAACGGATTTTGGAAAGATTTCAGTAGGAAATTCCGGCTAGAAAGTGATAAGTTAATAGGTTCGCCGGGCTATTGAAATTAAGACGATAAATCTCGAATATCGGAGAGACAACTCGATCTTCAGGTGCACCCAATAATGCTGTTCGTTCAGCCGAGCTCCATGGAACCGAGATTATGCGTAGCGCTGCGCCGGGAGAAAGAGGGAGAGAGGGAGAGAGAGAGAGAGAGAGGGTGGGAAAGAGAAGGAAAGGCCAGGACAGGAGATAAATTAAAGCTGGTCGACGTCGGTTACCCGATAAAGTTATCCGCCCCCGCAATATCCGGATCCCCCGGCTAATTTTGCATGCGTGCGGCATGGGCAGAGAGAGAGAGAGAATGCGCGATTTATTAGGTGAAATTAGGAGAGACCTTCTAATCTGTCCATTCGCCTTTAAGCCGCCTCTTGTTTTCTCTCTTTTGTCTCTCTCTCTCTCTTTCTCTCTCTCTCTCTCTCTCTCGCCCTCGATCTCACAAAATCCCTGCAGTGATCACCGGCGTCACGGGTCACCGTGACTTCCCTAAGCGAAACCATCGAACGGTGTCAGTAACAGCCCGGCAGAAGTTAAAACTCGCATCGCTCATACCGATGAGGGTGGCGTCCCGTTTTTGCCGGTGCCGTGAGAGTAGGGGCCCTAGCAAAAAGCTACGGCGATTGTCGGAGTTTTGAATTATGGAAGAGACTGGGGGGAGAAACTCGGCTCCAAAGAGGCGTTTAACACGGAGTAGCGGGTGGACGGCAACTTTGGAATATTAAATTAGAATTCTACAATTCTCGAGACACAGATATCCGGCTCCTGTTGTTCGCTCAACTCAAACATCTCAAAGACTTGTAAAACCCAATGAGCTCCTCGACCTCTGTGCCGCATCTTTCTCAAACATAGCCACGTCCTCAACTTCTGATTTCGTTAAACCTGACGATTCCTAAAATCTCAACACTCGAGCACAAAATATACATATACTCCGTTCTGCCTCGTCTCTTAGATTTTCCAAACCGCACACTCGCAATATTCGATCGCACAGGGTACCAAGGATCTGCTGATACAAGTAGGCGAAAAGAAATTGTAATTTTTTAAGTCTCCGTTTTCGTGAAAAATGAGTTTAAAAGTCCATTGCATTGATTCGCGTAAATACCTCGGTACTGACAGTAAGTAGAAACGGTAGGTCATGATCAGACGCATCAGCCGATTCCTATCTAATAGTGCGCGATTTTCTCAGAAAGAAAAGAAATCTTAGGTTTGTATATCCACCAACCTTACACCGTTTCAATCTCGTAATCGACCGAATTCCGTTACATCTTATTAGTATAATTGTGTCGGGGAGTACAACAAAACCATCCGTCGATCGAAGCGGCTCGCTGTACTTGTTCCTTGAGCGCTTTTTTTTATCGTCGACCGCCCCCGCAGGATTCTATGAATCGCGGACGTTTCTCTCTCTCCGTAACAGTCCTGTTTACGAAGGTTGCAGGCATCGTTCACGAAAGTGGAATTCCTCGGCGGGATCGGCGCGCCGCGGCGTTTATCCCTTTTTCTCCGGCCGTTTCGCGATCGTTTTTCCCCGATCCCGCCACGCAGCACCGCGAGTAGATCGCTGGAAACTATCCGCTATCCCCGTGTACGCGTTTCGCTGCTCATAAAACCGGCCGCGCCGCTCCGGGAATGTAACCCATCGCCGGGATAGCACCTACGTTCAGTAGTAACACGGGCTCCTCGTTTCCCCGCATTCTTTTCAGATGCTTTTCGCCTACCTGCCCCGGCAGTAATAATTTCCAGGCCGGGCAGCAGCCGAGCCGCGCAATCCACCGGGGGAACTTTACGAGATCGAGATATGTGTGTGACCGGCCCGAATCGAACTCTCGAACGGCCGGCGTCCCTTGTCTCTCACGCGTTTCAACAGTGTTGTTCACTCGATCGACGCATACTCACGCTAATGCAATCCGCTCGGTCCTCTAAAACAATCGTAAACGACGGAACGGGATCCGATTCGCAGCGATGCTCTATTTATTTTACGAGGACGTTCTGTTTCTCGCGTACACGGACGACAGCCGGCGTTTCAAGATGTGCCGCGGTGAATTAATAACACTCTGCATGATTAGGTGATTTTGGAAAATGTAAATTGGCCCATGTTCACTTTATTTCGAGACGCGATTCAAATTATACTCAGGACCAATTAATTTTAATCGAGGAACGATGCCTGTAATTGTTCGGTGTCCTGGCAGAAATTAGCGAAGAATGTCGACGCTCGAAATTTTTCGCAGGCGTCGTTGTTTCGCGTCAATCCAGCCACTTACCCGTTCCCGGCGAGTGTGCAACTGCCGGGAAAATTACACCGAAACGGCACCCACGTTTAACTGTAATGCCGACGTTCCCCCTTCTCCTCTCTCTCTCTCTCCTCTCTTTCACCCTTATAGCATCTACCCACGTGGTAATAACACTCTTCGCGAGATTGAAGTAGCTAGATCAAAGTTTCGCGGACGTAAGTTGTTCTCGGCGTCGATGCGAGACTGGTTTCGTAAAGGACCTATCGCTCGGTTTTTGCACGGTTGGCTCGGCGAATAATAAACGGCACCAAATTAGAAAGTAAAATAGAGCCAGCGTCGGTGCCGGTGTGCGAGAGTTACAGGTCTTCGATCGCTAGACACTCGATCGCTTCTTGTTCGGTGACATTTAACTAGGAACGGGGTGTTTGGTCGATATCCGACTCGAGGATTGTGCAACGAGACTGTTGTGCATATTAACCCTCTGGAGCTGCACCGAAGTGCCGTTCCAACTAAAATACTACTACGAACCAAGTATGCTTACAGTCCTCTCAAAGTAATTTACTGCAAAGTGCCATTATGTACGGTTTCTGATACAATGGTTCCAACGAAAAGATTTTATACAATATAATTGGATGGCAGAGCCATTTGTCACAGATCTTTCGTGTCTCAAAGACGAAGTGCCATTTCTCCCTTAATTGTTCTGCAACGTATATTCTAGGATCGTACGGCGTGAAAACAGTGTATGATAACTCTTTGCATCTGTTAGTAAAAAGCTACTTAATTTAATTCAATGTAAAGTACCATTCTGTGTATTTATACTTTGAAGATTGTAAGAAGTATCTGTGATGAATGTCTGTGTATAATTGAAAGGCTGCCCGGAGCATGATGAAAGCGACCTAATTAAGGGATTAAAGATTTCAGGGGAGGATGCCAGGGGGCATTAGCCGAGGATCTCAATTTCGGAGATGGCAGTCGGGCGATGTAATTCGTGTTGGGTCGGGATCCGGCACGGTTCATGTTGTCAATTTGTGTAACATCAACACCGCATCGCCGGGTCGCGTGCACAAAGGAAAATGGCACTAGGAATTGGCCACTGCGGGGCCGGAGTTTTCCTTGAACCGGGTCAGAGGAGCCGCGTTGTTGAACCAACAAGCGTATCCAGTTAATCGCGGCCGAGGCTTGTGCAGTCTCGAAACGAATTCGGTAGTTACGCGGCGTCGACGACGACGACGACAAGGATACGACGACGACGACAACGACGACAGCGGCAACGGCAGCGCTCCCTGGTCCCATGTATCAAAGTTACCCATGGCATTCTACTGGTACGTGTGCCGAATCCAGAGGTGGAGCATGGCAACGGGAAGGACGGTTTAACATTTACCGTGCCATCGTTTGCGTCTAAATGGTATTTGTCTAATTTACTCCTGACGAGGCAGCTATGCCAGCCTCGAGAGCCCGGTGACCGTAGATTTAATACCGCTTTGAAGGGTATCGAGTCAGTCGTCGCTCCACGGCCAAGCCCCAGTCCTCGAGATTCTCCATTCGGTTCTCTAAACATAATTAACAATCACCCAAGATCTATCAAACAACCCGGAAATTAGTGTACACAGAGCGCAGCTATGGCGATTGCCGCCCGTACGACCGCCACTCGGACCCGGAGCTTCGCATTTACACGTTCAGCCGGTATGCAGCTATCTACCTGGCCCGTGTCACGTATACACCCCCTCTCACCCCCACCCTCCCTCCACAGCCGCCCAGGTAACCCAGTATATGCGGCTCAATCTTCGTCGTGACGGCGTCTGTGCCGATGCGCCTTCCGTTTATACGGAATGCCAAGTGAGACCTGATTGGCGCTCGGGAAGCGATAATTACCCGTTTGATATCAGCCTCGCCGGACCGGCAGCCTCCTGTTTGCATTAAGAATCATCGTTTTGACATTGAGATGACGCACGTGTCACCCTCAAACTCATTTGAACTACCACGAAATCGAAAAAAAAAGAAATACTTAGACCACCTCTTTTCTTTCATAAAAACCAATTAAGAATTGAAATTTAGAGTTTTATAATATCGAAAAAGAAGGTAAGGTCACTGGGAACGTGTTGCCAGAGCCTGTTCTCTCTCTCTCTCTCTCTCTCTCTCTCTCTGCGCCCTCATTGGCTGAGGTTTATCTGCGTCGCTGTCCGCGTCACGAAGTGGTGGGGAGAGACGCGACGCTAAGGGAATCCTCGAGAGAAATCACGCTACTGTACTGTTCTAAACTGATAGAGAATTGGTTAGAAATATTGTGAATTCATCTTTCCTAACCGACGTATCACTGATCGGAGAATCAAAGGGTAATCAGGGATCGAAGGCGTCTGTGGCCCTAATAGGCGTCTGTTCCGTTCATAAATTGGCCGGCGCGGACGTACCCGTGATCAATGACGCACGATACGAGTCTCTCTCGAGCAGTCTATTGCGCGTACCCGGTTTGCACGCAGCGAGCGCGCGCGCGCGGCTAAGTATGCCGCGGCGAGTACGTCTGAATGAGATATCTCGAGCAGCATTAATTTGCCAGGATCGAATCGAGGCTCGAAGCTTCCGTGAATGCTTTACTCTCCCGTGAATGATATCTCATACCTGATCGAGCGGTGCGCGAGCCTCAACAGCCCTCTCCGCACGACACACAGCCGCAGCCTGGCACACGTTCCTTACACACGTGATCTCATTAAGTCGCTAGACGCTCGGTACCCCGAGCTAGCCGACCCGTTAGCATGAGCGTTACGTTGCTCGCGCGAGCCGACGTCGTCGCCGCAATAAATACATCGCGTCGACGGACACAGATTACGGGGACAGTTCTGTGTCAGCCCGCTTGAAGGGGTTGTCGATGGACTCGGCATGTTCGGCGACGCTTGTCAGGAATGACCCAGAACGGACCGTGGAAATAATTTATAAGCCGAGTACGTGCACTATGCCGAAGAACTTGCTCCGCGTACCCTAGCCGAGAAAGCCCCGCCGTTTTTCATCGAGCCGAAGGCATTCCCTACGACCATATGCAACTAGCAACAGTCATATGCTTTGCCCCGGACACGCTGCCAGGATTGATGACAATCTCGTTGTCACATGCTTGTCCCTCTGATCGTTCGCGAACGATCCCCCGCAAAAATAATACGCGGGAATTTGTACTTGCCAATGATGCGGGCCTCTTGATTCTGGGCACTTTTAGACGAAGGTAAGATTAAAATGCTCTTAATCTGGGTTAATGTGAACCTCCCCGGTAGAAAAGTTTCATTGCCCACCTGCAGAATATTTTCCCGCTGCTAAACAGAGATTTAATTTTACAATTGAGCGAGTATCGAAAATCGTCGGGAGCTGAAAAATATTTTTATGTATAAAATAAAATATTGTGTAAGGAATTTAATTAAATCGTCGCAGGATGGCGGCGTGTAGCCTCGCAGAATATGTTGGAAGGAGGATCCGAGTTTCAGGTAAACAGTAAAGGCGATCATCTTTCATCGGATTTCCTGCTAATGCTCTTACGAGATACGGCGACGGTATAGCGATTCGTACAGATTTCGCAGTCCGGCCGGCAAAACTGGCTTGTTTGGGACATTTTTATCGGCGCCGCTCGTAAATCCCGCCGTTTTATGTGCAGTTTTACGAGTGCATTTCGCTGATCTACGGAACATATAATTGGAATACTCGGCAGCGTTGAAAACCGTGGAGCCCGGCCTCGATTATTCGAACGCGACGATCCCTTTTATGAGTGATGGTAGTTTGTAAATACGACGGCAGTGTAGATTTCGATAATGCCGACACATTCCGCGAGTCGATCCGCGATGGCTCCCTAAGACCGATGGTATGCGCGATCGCGATCTCAAGCCAGTTGTCGTTACGCTAATCATTAATTGCGCTGTGTTCTCGCGCAACGGCTAATGAGACAGCCCGAGCGAGATATCGCGAAACGGAATAAAATGTTTTATATCTGGCATTCAGCTTGCGAGCAACACGCAATTAGGCTCGCTATGCGGGCACAAACAGGAACATATCCTATACTCGGCAACCGGGGGGGCTTAATTAATTTAACGCTTCGGACGCGTAGCCCGGAATTATTGAAACCGCGACGGCATTTTAATTGCGCCACCGTGTTCGCAAGCCTATCCCATCGAACAAAGAAACGCTCGCACGGTTGCAAAACCCTAGATTTCCGGGAACGTGTCGACTTTGCCCACCGAATTTATACGCTGCGAAAATCGTTCACAGCGTCGATAATTACGAAAGATTAAAAACAATGAAATGTACCCGCGGCCGGGAACAAGAAGAAACGGCGCGCGGACATAAATCCATATATCCTAAGCGGGGTATTTCGCGCGTTGCGCCGCGGAACAAACGCAAAAAGGGGCATTACGAAATAACGTAACCTTTTCGAGCGGAATAATTTCTTGCGCGTTCCCCTGGCCAAGATGCGGAGCCGCGAGTCCCGCGAGCACTAGCCAAGAAAATAGGAGCGCAAGAAATGTATCAGATAAGGCCTCCATCGGCTCGATTGAAAAACTCCTCTAATGCGAGATTAAATGCGATCGAACGATTGCCGCTGTACACGTCGCCGATTAATCTCGCGCCGCCGTTTCTCCGGACGTAAATAGGACATGCGTCGGACAACCGCTCCTCCGGCTCGTCTATTAAGAAAATATTTCTATCCGGGGAGAACGAGGTGTTCGAGCGAAACCTGCCGGGTGTAATCACCATTGTACCATTCCATCTTCCCGTTCCCGAACGCTTACGATACGCGCTCGGCAAATAGCCAACTAAAACATTCTATTAATTTCCTGGCTCTCTTATTTCTTCCTTCGTTCACTCGTTTCTTCATTTCAATTTTCTAATGTAGTTGTGTCATCTATTTTTCTCGCTTCACTCCTTTCGTTCACGTTACCTGCTCCGTCAATTTTATTTACATACTTTCGCTGTACTACTGATTCAATATGTAGAACGTCGACATTTCGAGTAATTCTATGCAGTTGACGATGCTTGCGTTCATCAATTCTTTTTTAACACTAAACGTACCGAGCTTTTAAATGTAACGGATGACAAGATTTAATTTATTTAGACTTGAAAGCATCTTTATAATTTCGAAAATTGTCGAATAAAAAATTTAGGTCCGGTCATGTGACCGGTGGTAGCACGTTTAGTGTTAAATATATCTTTGAAGATTTATTTCCTTCAAGCACATTGGGTTAATTATTGTATCTAATTGAATAACGCTTTGAAGCAGCAGTTAAAAGCTGAGAGAGCTAACAGATTGGCTTTTCACGAACTGACATGGTTTTCCAACATTGCCGACGGAATATATTGGGCAAAATAATTTTATTCGATACGAATGCATATGAAAAATGCTCTTGTGTATAGGTGCCATAAAATTGGCATGTCAAATTAAATTTCCAGCATAGTACGTGCGATAGTCCTGGCCGGAGGTGGAAACGCATACCTCCGGAAATTTATTGTAAAGCTTAAAGAACGCAATTTGTTAAATTCCCGTAGACCGGGATAGTTCCGATAGGAGATTTCGAGCGAGCACTTGTTGGAGCTCGAACACGGCTCGCAGATACCGGTGACAAATCGCGTGGACGATCGCAAATTGTTTCAATGCCGGGTCCCGTTGAACGGAACGAATCGATGCGGAACGCTACAACAATATCATGTATGTTTTCGCGGGTACTTATCGGTATAATATAAGCGCTCGCTCGGTACATATAAGCCGGCGAAACGAAATAGGAATAATACGGGTCCGGACAAGATCTCTCAATTCGTTTATCGATCCCCGTCTCGTATCTTTGATATCACCGTGCGGCCTTTAACAAATGGCGCCTTTGCACAGAGCATAGTACACCACGGTTGGCAAGTGGATTGAGGGACTTATCGGTTTCGCGGAACCGCCTTATCAATCATTTAACCGCGATCAGCCGGGACCCGAAACGTTCACGCGTTCCCATTACAACCTGGCGAATATACACATGATCGCAGAGATCGTTGTTCCGCGATTAGCCTACAACAAGATTGTTCCCATCGTGACAAATTGTAAAGCGTATCGAGCTCAAGCTGTTACCGATACACAGCGAATAAATCTTGACGAGCAGTTTTATAAACTTCAAACGATTTCAGCTTTGCTCGCTCGTAATAAATACGAATACAATGGTCCATAAGGCTAATAGATACTTCCTACCGATTTTAGAAGGTTTGTGCCACTAGCAGCAAGGTAAAGGTAATCGCTATACCGTGTTTGTGTGTCAGGAGTTCTGAAATAAAGATGCTGTTGAAAATTGGTAGATTATTTGAGTTTATCCCTTTCCTTCTTTTCGATAAGACCCTTTTCCTTATTTTTCCTTATTCCTTTTGACCTCATTCCTGGAACCTTACCTCCTCTTTCCTGGTTTCTAGTCCCTAGTCCCTAGTTCCTAGTCACTAAATCCCCCTGTCGAGATATAGCTAGAACGTAAAGCACCTGTTCGAGAAGGGGAAGATCCTGATAAGAAGGGTCATTCATCTTCTATTACGACAGGCTGAACTCATTATCAGCCTCGGGAAGATCAGGCATCAGCGTGAAATTTTCACTCGAGCGCTTACGATTTCGAAGCCCGATGCTCGCGCGTGCAGAACGCAAACGAGGAAGTGATAATTTCATGGTGAGAAAAGTAACCGGGGGTTTCGGGGGTCGGGAGGGGGAGGAGGAAACGGAACCGTACAAAACCATAGGATCGTTTCCACGTGTGCTTTCTCACGTGCGCGTGTGATGGCCGTGTGGCGGCCACGTACGTGTACCAGGGACGGAAAAAGAGGAAGAAGGATGGAAGCAGTGGTCGAAGCGCGTCGAAGGCGAGAGGAAACGGAATGGCCGACAGAGGAAGGAACGACGGGACGGTGTGAGAACCGAGGCTCGTAGTGATTTCCATAGTTATTCGAGATAGCCGGTAGAAAGAAGCTCTCTTGCGGCTGGCCGGTGTTTCGACCGGCATCCTATCATTTCGTACTAAGCCGAGCTCACCCTCGCCCCGTGTGTTTACTTATAACGGAATGCCAGGACCTGTACGAATCTCACGACCCCGAGCCAGCGAACCAACTTCACCGAACTTCCTCTTCGTCGATCCAGCCGCGACGAAATCTCTCTGTCCCGGTCTCTATCGATTTCTCAAAAACTTTTCGAGAGCCAGAGTTTCGCAGGACGAAAGGAACTCTCGAGACGCGATGACACAATTTCTACGATTTCCATTTTTCGAGATGGAATAAATCCAGAAGTTCGGGCACTCTGCAATTAGTTCTTCCGTGTATTTGCAATTCCGAGACCCTCGTTTCAATAGTTTTTCCTAGAGAAACAGCAAGCGTTCTATGGAATAGCTAGAATATGTTCGAACAAAGGGAATATTATTTCTGGCGAGATAGTCGAACAAGAAGTGCCGGGAGACGGATCGAGGGTAAAAAGACGCGAGCAAATAACAAGAATAATTTCAGCGCCGCGGAGTGTGGGAACGATTTAGATCTAGCTGTCGACCAGTCGCGGCACAAACGGATCGAAACACCGACCGGGACGTTTCGCAATCTCAATTTGCGCCGGCACAGCTGCAGCGATTTCTTTGAACGAAACATCTAAAGCACTTTTTTCCCCTCGTTCCGTCTGCTCGCGCGCAAAACCCGTCCATTGGAATTATTTTAATGTTAGAGAAAGGGGAGCGAAAGCGGCAGTGAAAGTGCCAAGGAGGGCTTATGCAACGCGATAAACGATATTTTTCGCCTCTATAAAACCTGCGGGTCTATGGTATTGTTCACCCGCTGATTTCACCGTAATGACATTTCATAGTTCGAAGGTTCGTGGGTAAGTGCGTGAAATCGGCGATGCTCCATACCCCACGAAATTTCGTGGCAATCGTTTACAAAAATCCTATACTAAAAGCAAATCCATGACATCTCACTAATCGTATGTATTTTGCGTTTTCATGAGTCTTCGACTAGGCACATGAAGTTTAATGGACGCCAATCATCTTTAAACTTTATTAAAACATTATTTCGCGTTTAATTTTGTTTTCCGAGTCTAACATTCATTTGTGTTAATTTGACACGCTTTTCACCAGCAAATATTTTTGTTTAAGCAGATTTCAGTGTACATATAGCGAACATCCGAGGTACTAATAATGTCGTAGATTAAATGCATTTTTCATATGGGGTGCGGCAACCCCTCGTGCCTTACTCTGTGATTTTAAGCCACGTGAGCACAGTCCAAGTTTAATCTCGAGCACTTCACCTTAATAAAAATTGATCCACGTAATAGAAGCATGGACCCGACTGCTTTCTGCCGAGAAATGGTTCATGGAAAGGGAGAATGGTCGAAGCAGGATGCTAAGCAGCCCTTGGAAGTTAGGTTCGGTCCTGGCGAACCCGGGCCGTCCATCACGCGAAAACGATTTAAACGTAGCGGGTGTCAGCCGGTAAATATTATAATTATGACATCAAATGCGGAGAGATGTTCGGGCCCCGTAACGAGGCCCAGCCCGGGACACGTTTAGGAAGCGGCCGGTGGAATTATTGGCCGGCGGGACCCGCGAGGCGGCTAAATGGAGCGGCGATCCCGTGTCGCCAATAAAAAATTCACGATCGGCCCCGTGGGCCGGATCGGGAATGGTTTTGTCCGCTCGATTTGCTCGGTTTAAAGGAATTAACCCGTCCTCTGGCGATCAATAATTTGCCCGGCGATCGCCTGCAGACGCGCGTTGCCTTTTGACCGAGGGCTGAAAACGAAGGGAGAGGAGAGAAGATCTCTCGCCAAGGCGCTCGCCAATTTGTGATCTGGTTATTTTCAATGAAGCCTGTAGTGGACGGTGATCGCGGGTTCCGAGGTGTTTTTAAAGGGCTAGTTAGCGCCGCGGTTCGTCCCGACGGCGAATAAATCGCGGACAAGCTGTGACAGCCGGTCTTTATTGTGATCGTAACTCGTGACCCGGCTTACGTTGCGCAACACCCGTGCAAACTGCACCGATGCCGCTCCACGATGTGTACCACCGGCGGATACAATGTTGGTGCACGGTGGATCGAGCTTGTTTGTCGGGTACATATTGTGGGAAGAAAGCGCGGGGGAGCCGGATTAAAGGGAAAATGCGAAACGGGAACGCTGTGACCCGTGCCGGATCACGAAGAGCATTGTCTAATTGAACTATGACACCGCCGACGATCTGCATAAAACTCCCTGCAAAATCCGCGGAAAAATCTCCTCTAAAAACTGATGCAACACCGGAAAGAAAATACTCTCTCTCAAAAATGAAAATATAAATGTTTAAAATCTTTGAAATACAAGAAGGTGTTGGACAGTCCTGTTGCACAGCAACGTGTATGTATCTTCCGTTAAAAAAAAAAAAAAAACGGTAACAGAGGGAAGGATTGTAAGGTCGCGACACCTCTTATGGAAATGTAATTACGAAGTTTGATTGGTTGGAATCCGAAGGCGTCGCGACGGCGGCGGCCGCGTATCAAGTTCAGAAATCGAGTCCAAAGTATGCAAAGCAGCCGTGCATCGGCGACATGTAATCGGAAGATCCATGTTGGAAAAATTCGGCGGCCCGGTAATAACGACGTTAACGAACGCACACTCGGGCACACGCGCCGGTAACGGTTATTATCTGTGCCGATACTATTGCTTGCCGGGCCCGGCGGCGTTTTTAATCGTTAACACGACGGTACTTCTCAAAACTGGGAGGCTGTAATGAGTTTTTCCAACAACATCGTTCCCCCCCTCCCCGGTCCTAACAAGGCTCTAACCGTGGCAGCATGAAAATAATTAAACGAGTTTCGACGAGCTTTTAACGACTGTGCCGAAACGCTACACGCATCGAGTCCATTGCCCCGTGAACTTCATTGTTCCCCGAGCAGACATCCCTTGCTCTCGTGTACCGCTCCAGGATTTACCCTGCTCCCTGCCCGGTTCTGATTCCTGATTTAGTGGGAGATTGTATCACCTTGCTGCTCGCCGTAACTCTAAATATAATTCATAATAACTCTATTGTTCCTCGCGCGATGCTCGTCCGGAAATTCCGAGGAGTTGAAGCCACTCGTTCGCGGGATTCGAAAAAGCTAGAATTTATCTCGGCGGTTTTGAATGTTCTTACATTGTACAAATTTTTAAATATCATAGTTCATTCGATGTGTCGCTATTCGAATTATTTTATAAGTTCAACGAAAGCTAAAGATCACTGCCCGAGTACATACATTTTATCCAAGAAGAAAACAATGCGTTTAGTACTATTGGTATTTTTGTGTGATACTATTTGGTACATTTATTACAATTTTGAGTTTCTGATTCTTATTCTAATAAAAATAATTGTTTTAAATTAGAAATTCATCCATTTATTATTATATTTCTAGATAGTTTGAAAGGTTTGATGTTTTGCTACTTGTCTCAAAGGATATATTTTTATGAAATTCTGGATAATCGAGCGAGGACGAGTGGCGAAGTGGAATATAATAAAACTTACCACTGCGTGTAAAGGGACTCGGAATCGCTTGTCTCGAGAGACCCCGAAGACGCTGGATTCCTGCAGAAGCATAGCACAGAATATTCGCGATACAAGCGCCTCGCTGGCACCGCAAAAAAGGTGGCCAAAAATCCCTCGTAACCCGGAGGTGCGCCCACGTTCCTCGAGAATGGCCGGTGCCGTTCAGCCTCGGCGTACCCGCACGCGGGTGTACGCGTACCGCTCTTATCTCGATTATAGTCGAATGGAGTTCACTCGGGGGCCGAAATGCTTCCCGAAGTATTTCATTATCGAGATCGTACCACGGTGGGTAATAAAATTGGAAGGCACTTTCATCGTTGGGAGCGTGCGGCCTGTGTGCGCGCACACGCTCGGCCATTCTTCTGCGGGTGCGGCGCGGCGCGGCGCGGACGCGGACCAGGCGGGTACGAGCATTCGAGAGGATTGGGTCGCGACCGGCCACGAAAATCGCCGCTGCTCATTTAAAATATTGACCGAGTATAGCTCTGTGACGGTAAGTATACGAGCGAAAACGCGATTCTGGTTGAAGCGACGCGACGGGAAAGGAAGCGAGAGGGGGAAGCTGATGAATGAGAGGAACGGTGGTGTCAGAGGGTCGAAGAGGGCGACCAGGGGCAGGAAACGCGGAAAGGGAGGACGAAGTGCGCGGATGCGTCGATAAAAGAAGAAAGAAGAATTTATCACGGGGCAAGACGAAGTGGGCTGGAGCGGACTCGGCAGGCTCGATCATACGGACGCGATTACAGCTGCCTGGAGCCGATCGGGGCTTATTCGAGTAATCTGAAGCGAGCGGGCCGGAGCGGGCTGGAAACGAGCGGAGCGGGTTTCGGTGAGTTGGACCGTGTTAGAGGGGGCTTCAGCGGGTTTGGAGCGAGCCGAGGTACGAGTTGGAGCGTGTTGCCGCGAACTGGAGCGGATTGAAGCGATTCGAAGCGGCCCTGAAGTGGGTCGGCCGCGAGTCGCTAGACATCTCTGGACTAGCGGATTTTCAAGAATCGCAGAAAATTGCAAAAAATCACGGAGAATCTACTCCAACGTTTAAAATGATTTTTGCCAGAGTAATTACGAAGGTTTTTTGATTTTGCGAAGACGTATCCGTTTTCAGGCCACCGTGGAATGGGAGGAGGGTAACCGAGGGGGCAAAGGGGGGATCAGGTGAACCTGGTATGGCGAACGGAGGTGCTGCACGGCCCACGCAAACCGGCCCCCGCTTTAAGACCCTCGGGCCAGCGTGCTTCCTCTTTCTCTCCCTCTCCTATCCTCTCTGTTCTCGGTCCGTGGCGCAGCCATCTACCATCTTCGGGGCCCTGTAATGCCCTCGCGTTTACGAGTAAGCGGCCCGTGCACATGCACGTCCGCGGTACCCACACGCGTATACTCGCCGGTCCACCGACCCGAGAGTACGCGTACAACCGCCCGCAGACGCATCTCCTTCGATCATATTCCTCCGTTGAGAATTATTGGCTCCGCCACGTATGGGGCTCTCGTTCGAGGAACGGCCGAGAGCTGAACGGAGCTCGATCAGGGATTTGTGACGAATGCGAGCGTTAATTCGTGTCCCGAACGAGAGCCCGAGAGAAAAAGAGAGAGAGAGAGAGAAAGCAACATCGGGTATGCACGGTTGAATTACTTTCGAGCTCCCGCTCGCAATTTATAAGGATTACCTTTTTCCAAGGTGCTCGATCATTTTCGGGAATTGTAATCCCGCGTTTGTCGGCCACACGCCGCCGTCCATTCATCGAGAAATTCGAATAACATTCTTCCCCGTACCATACTACACTGCTCGGTTAAGTTTACACGAATCAGCACCGTCATTCTTCTCTCACGCTTCGCTTGTCATTACGTCGAAGCTGTCTCAGTAGACAAGGAAGTGGACAAAAAATGTCCTGCAAAAAAAGTCCGCTAGTGAACTAATTCAAATTTAACCGAGCAGGACTATGTATTGTGTTCCAGGAACGCCGAAGAAAAAAACGTCTTCCGAGCGCATAATCGCCACGCGCGCTTCGACCGTCGATGTGTTCTCCTTGATGCACTTGGACGCCGCATCCTACTTCGCGTAGGGCCAACAGTACTTGATGCACCGAGTGCAGCAAACCAGAACGCAATAATGAAGTCGTAACCGCCTAAGAGAGGCGTACGATGTAACGGTGACACGCTAATTAAAACTTAGCTACGTACCTAAAACTACTTCCATGGCGGCGGTCACATCAATTTACAAGCACGAACCACGGAGCCCGGCGAGCCGAGCAGAGCCGAGGCTCGGAGAAACTGCGCGCCCCCGCGTTGTTTTAGCGGCCCCATGTATCTCCCCTAATGACTGCGAATATGGCACTTAACATCACTTATACGACCAAGAGCGACGCGCCGGGCTGATTCTTGCGGATCGGTGGTCCCGGAGACCCGTGCATCGATCGGACGCGGGGATCTTCTTCGGGTTTATGTCACATTTCGAGAAAAGCTTCCACATCCGACAGGAGATCGATAGGTCTTGTATAAATGTATTCATAGAGCGTACACGAGAATGGTCGAATAAAAACGCGAATGAGCTCGTTTTCATCGTTTTCAATGAAGTCCGGGAGGAACTTCTATATGTACCAAGGTTACTATCCACACTCCGAAGAAAGTATTTCAATTTCGTCGAGCGCGAAACACTCTCCTCCCCGCGTGATCATCTTAATGCGTCGGTGAACTTGCTCGAAACGCCGGCCGTCAGCTTTCCCCGTAAAAAAGTTTCGCAGATGTTCTCGCCGACGGAGTTACGCAAGCGTTGTAAAACAGTACGTTCGTACCGCGGATTGCTAGACTTTGGTTATCGCGGCGAGGTTTATACGCGGGAGAGAGAGTTACGACAATCAATTTCCGCAAGAGTCTCGGCTGCGCCTTTCGCGGTTGAAACGGTCGGAGACGCGCGAGGGAGAGGAGAGTATTTATGGTAGGCCAAACGAGCGTGTCGTCGCGGAGAGTCTCCCCGGATGCCACCCAGGAGATGGTCCCGGGGATGAAACCAATTTTCGACGGTGTCTATATAAATCAGATCTTGTTACAAGCGCAGGTACCGTCAGCGGGTCGCGCGGCTCGAAACGTGTCTGTCTCTCTCTCTCCCCTCTTCCCCCCAGCCAGCGTACGGACCGCTGCGACCAAGGGGGCCCCGGGAGCCCCTTACTTGCCGAATGGTCTTTTAAACCGAGTTAAAAAGGGGATCAATATTTATTAGACGGTTTCTAATGAAACATTTTAAATGCATGGAATTCACGGCTGTCCCTCCCCACGAGTGCCTCGGCTACACACCCTTCTTCGTCCGATCCCCTTTCGCTCTCTTTTCCCTCTCCATCCCCGCCGCCGTTATCTCTCGGCTGGCCCCGACATTAAAAAGCTATGAATGGCTGCTCCGCTCCCCCTCTCCTCCCTTATGCTATCTCTTTCACCCCGACGAGCGTAGGTACGCTCGGCGTAACTCGGACGAGGGAGCGATTTAAGCAGGCTCGAATTTACGCGCGGCCAATAAAATTACGATTTCATCGGTGCAGATAGAAAAATTGATTTTAATGGCACCGACCGTTTAACTCTTAATAACGCAGCTGTGGCCGACGGACGGGCCTCCAAATTGGCTTACATGTAAGATCGGAAGCGCTCATTTTACTGCGAAATTGTCTAATTTACATCCTGTGCTTTTCCTGATGGAATACAAGTTGGTATAGAAAATAGTAACTAAAATAATAAACTCTAACGTTGGAATCCGCTAGAAACTTCGGTGAATCCCGTGTTTGGTGGGTCGAAATCCGTGCGGAAAGCTCGTCATTCCCGAAGATCATTCCCGGACATCAGGCGTGGTCCATCTTATAAATAATCTTTGTCGAACGCGTAATTCCGAGGCCGGATCCCGAGGTACGCGGAGGGCTGGTGGTGGTAAAGCTGGAGCATTTAAACGAAGCTCGTTACATATATCCACGGCGTTAATAAAATGTCGCTACGGTTTTATGAGTTAAGAAGCACGGGCGACGTGTAAACAGAGAAAATAGCGAGCGTTTTACGAGTGGCGCATTTTTCACGCGACAAGAAAACGACTCGTTACCTCTCTCCTTCCATCAGCTCGTTTACGCGCCGCGTAAAAAGCAGATTGGTCCGGAGAACGGCGGTCCCGGCGGCGTCGGGGCGGAAGAAACGCGGGGATATCAGCCCGAGAGCACAGAGAGTAAAATAAACAATGCGCGGGGACTCTTAAGGGACCTTGGAACGAAAACGGAACACCTCAGAATTTTCTCGTCGCGATTGCACTCGCTCTCATCGCGAAACGGAGGAACCGTTCGCCCACGTTTACGAGGACAATGTCGAAATTATCTGTTTTCGTTGCACCGTCGTCGTCGAAGTGTTGCATCGCGTCGCATCGCGGTGCTGCATCGTGGTGCACGCTATGGAGAAACAGTCCGATTAGCAAGCTCGTCTCCTTAATCGGCCATAAACGCAGTTCGCCGGCGTCGTAAACGTTCGCGGAGTACGCGGGACTCGGTTTGATTGCATCTGCCCGGGAATCCTCTAAATCCTCGAACAACGATCTCGTTTCAAAGCCGATTACCTCGCCCAGGGCCGCGACGCTGATAAGCGACAAATTAAAATGATTCGGTCGAACGTCCGAACCGGTGGCTGGGTCCGGCTTGCGAGCCACGGGTTAACCGGCATACCTGGCTGCGTGTCCGCCGAGTGAAAAACGGTACGTATTTCATCGGCGACTGACGCGGGTGAACTATAAACGCGCCAGCGGACTTTGTTCTGCTCGGATGAACTTCTCCGGCGGGTAATTTCGCGGCCGGCAAATATGCCTGCAAAAACGGCCGAGGAATATAAAGCCGCCGAGTCAGCGTGTTTAACGATGTCTCTCCTCGGTTGCAAGCCGAGAGCCCGGCGAGAGCAGTCGCGAGTTCTCGCGATTGCTAATCCCGCGGTTTCGCGAAACGCGTATAAAATAGGGGATAACAGATTAGCGAGGTGCCGGGCAACAATGACGGGTACCCGTGTGAATGGGTTACCTTGATTCGTCGACCGTAAATTCCCGTCGGGCGTGACACCCGGTAAACGCGATATTTCACTCGACGAGTATCCTCTCTCTCTCTCTCTCTCTCTCTCCTTCGAGTGATGTCCCGTTATCGCTCGGCATCGACGTATTAATAAGACCCCGGTGTAACGTCTAATCTGTCTAGCAACCGATACTTCGGCGTCCTGTTTTACGCTTCATAAAGTTAACGCGGATCGCTGGTGAACCGACTTGTCGGTAACAGTTAATTTCCAGTAGTAATTCGCGAGCCGGAAGATCTACGGGTTGAGGTTAAGGCCGATGGAAAAGAGGATATGTCCGGATAGATAGTGGTCCCTCGGTGGAGCAGGTATCCACCCCGTAGCTGAATCCAGCCGGAAAGGACGACATCTTCCACTCTGGTACCTCGGTAAGTAACTAAGTATGTAACTAATCACGAGCACGCTGTGTCCTCTCCCTCTCTCTCTCTCTCTCTCTCTCTCTCTCTCTCTCTTTCTCTCCGTCTCCCTTTCTCGTTAACTACCAACCATCTTGGCCCCCCTCTGGCCCGTCTCACTCGTTCCACACAGTTACGAAGATACCCGTCCCATCGGCTTACGTGCACCTGTGGATGTAGAGTAAGGGCCTGCCGTTCGATTAATCTCCGCTAATACCTACTTGCTACCTCCGCACGCCCCTTCAGCCGTTTCGGTTTCCCAGCTTCGTTCGACCCTGTGTCGCCGCTGCCTCCGCTCCCGAAGTTAATTTAACCCCGGCGCGCCTTCTTCATCCGGCCGATCTATTGGTTACTAATGTCCGCCCGGCACCGTCTAAGATTGGTAATCATTTTCAGGGGCGGGTCGCTACCCCTGCCACCCTGCTACCGGAAAACGAATAACCCTTCCGCGCCGATGCACGACCTGCTGCGAATTCCAAACGAAATTACGGAAACTGTCGTGTTTGCGTATAACTGCCGCTCTCGGGAGGAAATTTATTGAATTTTCAAAACTAGTCTGCACGCAATCGGTACAAATAAACTCGGGAATTTAGTTGAAGCATTGACCCACTAGCATCATTACAGTGTGTCCCACGAGAAAAAAAAAGTTTGATGATAAAAGCCTTCTTTTCATATTTTCCTAAGATGCAAACAGGTTAAGAAGTTTCTACATACATTTCCTACGGAAACGGACGACTAAGAATGAACCCAAGTAGCGAAGGGTTCAAACAAATTTGGCAAGGTATAAAATTCCTCGAGATTTCTCATCGGGAGCGTAGTTTCTTACTTCCGCGATATTGAAGTGCGACTCGTGGCCATGGTGGACAGTGCACGCCGCGAGTAATCTCGAGGCGCGCGGGATCGATGGAAAGTCGAGTGTAATTGCCAGGGTGGATACCGCAGAGCGGTTGGTTCGCGACGTCGGAGCAGAAGTAAAGTTTGCGCAAGCCGGTGAACCGCGCGAGAGAGCCGGCTGCATGTGTACGAATTGCACGGCTCGCGACGAGACTCGCGTGTAGCTTTAGCGGAAGGGAAGCGAGAGAACGAGGGGCGCGCAGAGCGTGTAAACAGAGGTGCGCGAGAGCACGAGTGTTCCGCGACTGTTTATCCTGCGGTTCAGCCGTAAACCGGCATACTAGCCGGTTATTATTCCCAAATTCATGAAGTGACTCGACCTTCGCCGCGGTTAGGGCAAGCACATGCGCAGCACGCAGGGAACGGGGGTGCGTCGAGCGCGTGCCGAGTGTATACGCGGCCTGTTGTGCGTGTGCGCGCTTAGACCGCGCATTAACGAGGCGATAATTGACACCCGTAGAGGGTTTCGATTTGAGACCCGACGACACGGCGCGTGTTTGCTCTCCGCGAAGCGGCAGCGAGCAGGCTCCGGCAACTCGGTTTAATTCGGAAGGAATGCTGGACGTGCCTGCGCGAAGTTGCGCCGAGTAATTCGCTGCCGGGCGAATATTGCACAAAGCGGCGGCCACGCTAATTATTCTTTAATAGGGGCGAAATGCTTCCGATGCCGTGTTGCATGAACGCAAACAACGCGGCGCGCGGGCTCGCCCGAAATTGATAATTACAACGTGCGCGGCCCGGGCCCGCGGACAAATTGATACTCGTCATAAATCGAGCGCGCGCGCGCCCGCGACCGCGTCCCACAAGATACTTGATCGCGATAAGTTTAATAACGGCCGGGCAACCTCCGGCTTTCCGTATTAATTCCGGTTAATCAATATACGAGCCGGTTACCGGCAACTATGTTGCAGCGGATACTTATCGTGCCCCGATTCCTGGTAGTAATCGGCCGGACGGCGATCCCATCGAGAGTTCGGGGAGGGCCAAGAATTCCGAAATTCGCGATAAATCGGTGCGCCCTCGATCGGATAAATGTCGCAGGTGCTCGCGCGGGGCCCCCGGAACCGAGCGGGGTACGGCATTAATTGACAAGTGGCGTCAGCGAAACGGAAATTTGCGATAATGGCGGCAAGAGACAGCGAGGAATACAGAGAGCGAGAGGGAGAGAGAGAGAAAGAGAGTGAGAAAGAGCCCAGAGTGCACAGGATACGCAACGGTCTCGGGAACGGGCTGGAAAAAAGACGAACAATAAATGAATTCCGTGGGCAAGGAGGTTTTTATCGCGGCGGATACCCACGCTCGGTGCTTTGACTCGTTAGCAGTTAGCAATAACATTCGTTATTTTTATCATATCTCGGTGCCGTTCGCTCCGTGGCCTTTATTTGGGAAGGAACACGTTTTGGTACTCGAGTTTTAAGATACCACGAGATAGCCGCGCGTGTTGCCTCGGACTCTTATATTACGGTCACGATATTACCTTCTACAGGGTGGCTCGACAACGGACGATCCAGTCCAGAGGCTAAACGAAATTCAATACGATCGGCCCATCCCCCTCTGCTCCCACCCCTCTCCCAGACTCTCTTCCGTTCCCATCGAGTTTTTATCCATTTAATAATCGCGCCCAACCTCGTGCTCTCGGGACAGAGGGGGACGTATTACGCAGAGGCACACCGAGCCTGTATCTTCTCGCCGTTTAATATATTTATCTGCGATCTCTGCGAGTCACCTAACGACGAGGAGATAATTACTCTTAAGAAATAAACACGTACCGCGCTCGCGCGCGCCCGCACCGGACTGCCGGCGCTGACGTTCAATAAACCCTGTATCGAGATTAATTGCATTTTCTCTCCAGCGACATCCTCGTCCCCGTTCACGTTGGTCGTCGAGCTTTTATTTCGCCTAAACAGGAACCCGCGAGTCAAAACGAAAAAGAGATTCGGCGAGGGCCGACGATTTTCGAGATCCCCCTTAAGGGCCCGGATATAAGGTAGAGTGACTATATTACCGTCAAAAAATGGTTTTACGTGCCGCAAGTTTTCGTCCTTATATAAGAATATTTTGTCGCTGGTAAAGGGCTCATTCCAAAGAGGAAAGTTCAATCTAGTGCGCGCTGGTCAGAAGCTGACCAGATTATGCAGATGTTTGGTAATATAAGCGTCAGAAGTAAGTAGACAAGCATTTTTATGCCATTGGGTGAGTTTTCTGGATGAAATCGAGAGAAGCGAGTACTAGACAATATCTCAGCTACAAATTCTTGAAGCACTTGAAAAACTTGAAGTACGTTTCTGGCGTCAGAATTCATAATATCGATAATACAGAGCAAAAAGTGTGACAAGTTTAGTCGCAGACTTAAGACTCGTTGGATCAAGACCAAGGCGGATCTTAAGTATGTGTCTGAAGACTGTGAATGGAAATTATTAATTAAAAAGTCACGTGACTATCCCGGGCCCTTAACGGTGTCCGTCGCCGCGTCGCGTCGGTTCCCCGTTCCTCTTTTTAATCGACGATCGGGCCCCGATGGCACCGCGCGGACGCATGTCGTACGAGATTCACACGTGTCGTCGCGCAGGAAAGCGCAGAGGAGTCGACGTTATCGTAGCGTTGACAACCTCTCAATTATAATTGAATGCGCCGCGGCGCGCTGTCCTTTATTTGTCCCGGGGTGTACTCAAATTCGCGAGATAAACCGGGGATCGTCCGAACGGCGAAGATGGGGGTCGCGACGAGGTGCCAAATCGTTTAATGGGACAACCTGTTAATAGGTAACATGTGTTACCCACACCACGCGCTCGCCTTTCATATACATAACCAGTTGTGTCTCGCGGCTCTACCGGCCCCGTCGAAATATGGACGCACTGTGTGCGTTCCGCCGTTTCGAGCCATCTACTCCGCCGATCGCCGACTATCTCCGTTGATTCATCATCGGCCTGGACACCGCGCCGAGAGCAGGAACCAGACCCGCAAATTGGCCAGTCGCGAGAACGCTCGCCTAATCGCCTCGGACCCGCGTTGCCAGCCGCGGACAATGTCTCGCTGTATGTACGTTCGGCTAATTATTCTTTGAGCTCGATCGGCTGCCGGATTAGCTAATTATTTCTCAAACACCGACGAGCGGCGACGCGGCCAGGCGCAATCGCAGCAAATGAAATGTACACCGTACAAGCGTCGACGCGAGCTCGCGTCTCGCTGACGCGTCGTCATTAATTAACGCTGGGACAAGTGATCTGCCCCGGTCCCGGTAACAATACGCGCACGCGTTCTCGCCTCGTGTCTTTGTCTAATAGCTAAACGAACTGGCAGGCGGACAAACGGTTTCGGAGAAGCTGCACCGTCTCTTTCAATTAGCTGGAAAAGGAATCCAGTCGGAAATTAATTCTTAATGGAACTGGCGGGAGAGGACACACTGCCGTCATTGTGAACCAGTACTCCAAACGAACTTGCTATACAAGAACATAGAACTCTTGTTCCTTGCGGTGGGATATTGTAGCTGCAGTTGATACATGATCACAGTGTAAGAAATCATAAAAGTGATCGTAACAAATCAATATTACAGGAAGACAAACACTCGAGTATTGAAACCTCTTAAAACATAATGGCTCAAGACAAGCATCAACGCAATAATCGACACGTGGAAACGTACCACGTGGACAGAAGCAGTGTCAGCTGTGTAAAATCGGCAGGAACGATTAAACATTAGGAAGTTGGAAAAGCTTGACAGGTTTTTCTGCGTTCGCTGCCTTGACACGTTGTCCGGCGATTAAGAGACAGGTCGATGCAACGCAGGGGGAGCGGCAATATGCACCGGTGCGGTGCAGGCAAAGGCGAGGTTTTAGCGAGCCTGGCAAATCGATTGCGCGCAAATCAGACCGTATCACGGTGATCGTTAGCACCTCCGCGTTCACCGATTCCCGTTCTCGTTCTCGAGACCTGGCCTCGCGGGGAGAAGCATGCTATGGGTTAACACACGTCGGTCCCGGTTTAATGCGAGTCGCAGGATATCGGGGTGGCACGATCGGTACCGCACACACCCATAAGTCACAGGGAAATCAGGCCCCCGTCGGTCCCACAGAAAAACGCAAGACGTTATTGGTAGTTATCTAGCGCGGCGGCGCGCAGACTGCGTTCAACGACACACCGGTCATTTACATAACATAAAACTCGCGTAAGAGTACCAGCTCCTGAACGTACATGCGTACGCACCTTCAGCCAGGGACGTATCGAAAGAGAGATTTAAAAATCCTTTGTCTCGGCAAATCGTGTCATACCGTTTTATTATGATAGAGAAGTGTAAGAATGAATGAATTTTGGGGAAAGTGCTGCAGTTAATCAGTTGTTTAGACATTTCGGGAATTTCTTATATTTACAGCGGCCCGGAGCGAAGTAGAGACGACAAAGGGCAGAGGAGACGGTTCCACGAAACTCGACAAGCAGTCTGCGAGCCTCAAAACGCGGTGGAAACGTCGGAGCAACAGTAAGCATGTCAGGAACCAGCGCAACATCCTCGGACAAAGCGAACAACGCCGCTTTGCGGGTTACAATTCCGAAGCTAGACGCTCATTAAAGTCGCGCCGAACCGAAACAACAATATTATTGTATAATAACGAAGGTATCGATCGATGTACGCATACATCGTTAATGGTAACGAAGGCTTGGTCGAGCACGCACACGCGCAAGAAAATCCAACGGTTGTGCCGTCTACCTGCCGAATGCTGGCGTATAATCGCGCCGGTAATTAACTCTAATTACATCGTTCAACAAAATCAATACACATTATTACGAGATTACCTAACAATAGCCGGCGGGCACAGGAATCGGGCAGATGTTACGGTCCTGGCGACGACTGAGGCCGAAGAGAGTAGCGTTCCTGTGTCGTAGGTGCGTGCGACCCGGTGCGTACAGCCTGCAGGTACACTGCCGCTCAAAAGTATGTGGACACTTAGCATGTTCATGAAATTTCTGATATAGAATGTATATTTTTATTATTAAACAATAAAAGAAGGACCTTAGATAAGAGCGTCGCGATCACTGTGATCTGTCAGTTCAGTTTAAATACTTGTGAGAGCACGACGGACACGAAAAGAACTGAATTAAGTGTAGAAATGCGTTCGCAAATAATTACGTTTTCGAAAGAAGGATATTCTATAAGGAATAGTGCAGAACAAATAGGAATTTCAAAATCTTGTGTGAGCTACGGTATTAAAAAGTAGTTATATTAAGGAAGAGTCCACATACTTTTGAGCGGCAGTGTAGGTGTGCGTGCCGAACGAGGCCGCGCCGAGCGCCTAGGTGGGGAGTCATAAATACCGTATTTATTGGGTTTGTAATTGTCGGTAATTAACATGCGCTCGCGGTGCACGCGGGACCCTTTCGCTTTCTTATTGCCGTGTCGTGGCTCGTTACAGAAGAGCGAGTGCCTCCGCTTTGCATACGGGCATCTCAATACCAACGGCGCTTCCTTTCTACCGCCCCTCCCCCGCGCACCCCCGGGCTCATTCTGCCACGGTTTTCTCGAACAACTTTGCTCTCTAATTCCATCGTTCTCCGTTCCTCCTTTTCCGTCCCCGATCTCGTCCCCTTTGTTCTCCTTTTTTCACCCAGGTTCCTCTTTCTCTCTCTTTTTCCCTCTCCTCGCTTCCCTTCGGGGTGGCATCGATCGACTTATCGATACCCTGGATCGACGATCGGCACGTCGCTTAGGAGGCACCGCTAAGGTATATATGACTCCAGGAATTCCTGTAAACGAGCAGCCCATACTCGTGCCCTGCCGGTTTACAATGCTATTTATCTCGCGTTCGCCGGGAACCAAGCGTTTTCGTGTTTTTCGTTATACGCGTTCCGTGTACCCTGTCGCGCTTGCGAAACTATCTTTCCGCTATACTATTCCATCCACTGGCAACTACTCATCCGCTACGGTCCTAGCAGCAATCCAATTTTTAAACAGTTGTCCCCCTTTTCTTCTCCATTTGTCGCTTTTGCTCTGGAAGCAGAGCCATACCGAATTGTATTTCTCTAAAATATTGGGTTATCTGGAAAGTTCGTGACGATTTTTAAGGGAAAACTCAAAAGCAGCACATTTAAATTTCGATATACATATTTACAGAGAAATCGATAGACATCCAAAAGCCACTTTCAATCACTGAACAAAAAGAATAACCACCAAAACAAATTCCTATCAAATTCTCAGTGAGACTACGTAAAAGGAAAGTGACTTACCGATAATCCGAGTGTCGGGAAAAGGTGAGTTTTTCCGGGCGACATTAGCACGGTGTCGGTTTCGCGACAATTAAGTGCAGCTCGGCGAGTTTCTCGAAACGATGTAATTGAATATCTCGTAACTTTGCGCCGCGTAACTTTGCCGCTCGTCACGATCGGATACGGAATTATCATAAATCTTGTTCGCTCTTAATTCGTTCCCGGCTCTCCTTTGCTGTTAGGCCGGTGTTTTCGTAACTTCGACGAACATCGTTAACTCGCTCCGAGATTTCCGGGCCAGGTATTTCCGCGAGGAGGGGCGGCCTCCTCGGCTTTGTTTCGTCGGTACGTATCTCCGGGGTAACTACTTCCATCGATCGTTCCCGATTCCGAAAGAGTACGTAAGTTTCCGTGGCTACGACCATTTATAACCGGGCGCCGCGAATTTAAAGTTCCATCGCATCGGTTCGGGATTCGATTTCAACTTGGCTCGTATAAATCCTCCGCTAAGTGGAGAACGGTGATCTTAGTTAGGAAGATGAGATTCGTGTGTACTCGGCAACTTTTTCGATGGTCTCTCTCTGTCTCTCTCTTCCGTCTTGTTTAATCGACGGAACACTGCGCCACCCCCTCCACCGTCGCGTCGTCTTTTCCGCGCGAGATACAGAATCTCTTATCCACTGAGCATGCAAGAGAGACAGCCCAGGCCACGGCGTATCGAACCCGTTAAGCCCCTCTTTGCAGAAAAAGAGAACGACCCGGCGAAAGTGCATCTGACCGCAGATAAAGCCGGCGTACCCGTGTCGTACCGTACTGTGTCGCCTTTCTCAGCCCGCCCGCTCCTTTTATCGTCTTCGACAGAGTTATTTAGCTAAAGAAATCCGGCCCGCATTTTCTTTCACGTGGCACCCGCAGTCACCTACCCTGGAAACATGGTTTCATCTCCCGCGAGACTGAGAGGGACTCGTTTCGTTCATTTTCAGTGACTTCTATCATCGATGAAAATTCAATCTATAATCAATTTTAAAATTTTTCTTAGAGAATTCCATTCCTGATCGTACAAATCCTATCCTCTAAAATCGAGAGCCGTGTATTTTCGGAGCACCCTTGAACACCGAGGAGCGCAATTGGAAAGCATTTAGAAACGGTGGAAGACAGCACCCCAGCGCGAGGAGGCTTTTAACAGGGCCGTGTCTGAATGATTAAAGCAAACCAAGGGGGCCAAGGTATCGCGCGGATCGACCCTGATTGTCGGCCGAGCCAAGGTTTAACATCGGATCCACGGGAAAAGCTTACAACGCCGGGATGATCGAGGAGAACGAGAGCAAGTTCAATGAGGACGAGGGGATCGTACCAATTTGTAGTTCGATGTCTCGAGGTCTTTCCCGGTGTCTCCGATAGGGTCTGACTGGCAGACAAGCACGACAGACCCGATCCTGGTGTGTAAGCAAGCGAAACGAGCGGCTAAATAAAGGGGGTGGATGCTCTATTCGGTTGCGAGAAGCCGGATTTCGAAAGGGGTGAGAGACATCCACTGGTTTCTGGCCGGTGGTAGGAGGAAGGCAGAGGGAAATCGATGTTAGCCGTTTGCATTTATTATTAATACACTTGCCGACCTTTCGCTAGACCGAACCTGTCAGCCTGGCTGCCGTTTCAACCCCTCTCTTTTCGACCCTCTTCTCCTGTCGCCGCCCCCGGACGTTTCGGACGGACACGTACCGTGGCTCTTCTTTCCCTTCTTTCCCTCCTCCCACCCCGTCTCGTGGGCCCCGGTGTCAATCTGCGGAGTAGGTGGGCGGCATCGGTCGGCTCGGGGAAAAGCACTTTAATTATTTAAATGGAGCTAAATCGTGCCGTCTCGACCGAAATAATCTCGCTTCCCTAATGTATCGCGTTTTCGCGTTTTGTTCATCTTCCGCCCGGGTAAAGTCACGCGCCGGCGCGTTGTTTGAAATTTAAGAAGAATAGAGCCTCCGCGGACACTCCATTCAGCGAATTAAATTAAAATCCGCGCCATTCGGACGACCTTAATGAACTGTCTGGAGAGGGGCATATATCCGTGCACGCGAACACGCGTACGCGTGCACACAGACGGCACTGCGCGGTAGATGAAAGAAATAAAAGCGAGAACGCCGGAGTCGAGTCGCCCGCATAAATTGAAGTCTGAAATTCTCATTTGCGCGCTCACCTCGCTACTTTTCCCCCCATTACATTACCCCCAATATTTATAAGCTCCAAAGGGATTGACGCGGGCTATCGCATCCGAAGGTAAAAGCCGCGCGGCGGTTTTCGCTATCGACTCGCTCGACCCGACTCACCTGCCCGCTGTTTGCTGAAATAATAACGAATCGACGCTACCCTGGAAATTCGATAATGCCTTTCGTAGAAACTCCCTTGCGTAAATACGAGTCGCTGCGGCTGGCCAACCCCCGCCTCGACTCACGAAATACGCGTGTAACGCTCGGATATCGATTCCGATGCTCGACCAAGAACCCTCAAGATAATTAATGTCTGGACAGTAAAAAAATCTTTACGAAATTATCCACCGAAGACCTGGACAAGGCATTCTTTTCATTTTGATGGAAAAGCGTTTACTGCAAACATCGTGTTCAGCCAGTAGATATTAGCCTCCTGTGATTCTAGCGTGAATTTTATTGATTCTCCTGAATTTTCGAGAAACTTTGCTTGAGTGTATGTAACTATTCACAAAAATTCGAACAAATTACACCCCCGTATATTGACACTTTTGCGAGCCATTGTTCGAGCGACGAAGACAAATTATTTGGTGTTTCCTGGGAGAATTTATCATCAGCCAGCATCGACGTCGGGACAAGATCGATCCAATCGTGCTAATGCCTGTTTCTCCGGGAAACCTCAGACGTCTCGGTGACGAATAAGGGATGTATCCTGGCGAGTCACACCTTGGTGCGGACCTTATCGTAAATCAAACGTCACCAGGATCCTGGGAATCCTTGTCACAGCCGATTCCATCTCGTTTTTCTTTCTGCTACCGCACCGGTGCACTCTCGGATATGATAAACCTCTGCTTTTATCTTATCGGGGCACGTGTGCCGGATTGCATAAAAGGAAATATTTCATTTGGAACGTGCTCCCTGCGCCACGGTGTCCTTTATCCTGGTTCAGAGGGAACGAAGGCGGCGCGGATAAAGGTCTGAAAGTCGGGATACGTTTATGATAATTCTGGCTCTTTCCTCGCGCGGCAAAAGACACGAGAAAAATCCGTTTAATTTCATTCTCGATCGCTATAAGCCCGACTGTGAAACGGAATCGCTTCTCGCGCCGAAGGGACTGTCTCGATTCCGAGCCGTGAACTATTTCTCTGTCGTTCGCCGATAAAAATATAAATCCGCTTGGCTCGGCACGCGCGCGCTCCGTTTCGATCGCGCCTCCGTTTATTGCGCAACGGATCGGGGCCGGATCGCGAGTAAGATATTCCAGACGGACGATAATACCGGCCGATATCGCGAATGGTAATTTGCTCGATCTCAGACAGCACGCGGACAACCGCCGTCTTATTCCAGATACACGCGTCCGTTTTCTAGCGTCTAGCCGATGAAAGACTCGATAGCAGAAGAAAAACAAACATGTGCTCAGATCCTTCGCCGACGATTTCAAACCTCGCGAATTCAATTTTCCAAGTGATTTCTTAATATTCCACCGGAACAAATGTATTCGGTGTGTTCTTACAACGTGTCGGCGAGAGCGAGCGTTATTAATTTCACATCGGCGAACTCGGTTTCTCGTCGAAAATCCGTTTCGCTAGATCAGAGATAACGACGGGGGGAGAGAGAATCGTGCTGCCTCGAATGCTAATTTTCTGACCTTTTACACGTATAGCACGCTGAGCGCGGAAAGCTCTCTCGCCTGCTCTCTCGGTGTTTGACAAACGACCCCGATCGCAAAACAAAAGAGAAAACACGACGGTCACGACGCCTCGCGTCGATTCCACCGATCGGAACGACGACCGTGCCAGATTTACGAGCTGGATTCCCCGCGATTTCGTTCTTCCTGCCCTACTGCCTAGGCATAGACAACGTGCCCTGCGTTTGACAGTTCTATTCCGCGACTCGCCAGGGATTTGTTTCAATCATCGTTTCATACTGCATCCGCCGTGCCGGATTAACGGCTGCAACAGGTCGTTAAGTCGCGGAACGCGGACGTTAGGTGGAAATCGAGTCTGCCGATCGATTCTGTGACGTTGCGCTGGTTCATGCGACGCGCTAGACCCTGTACATTTTACCATTTTATTGTCACAGCTCCGGCTACGTGGTCAATCTAAGCAAGTGTATGTGAAATAGCAACTATGTATTCCAAAAGCACGAATGATGGATGAGCGTACCAGCAAGTTTCAAAAATGACACCGTATAGAAACTGATTAGCGGAAAGCAAACTCGTCGATGGTAACCATTCAATGTAAGAGTAACATCTTTTCCTGAGCACAGCTGTTTCCCATGAGTTATTAAATGGTACTCTTGTAATCCGTCGTGTATCCTTTGCACCGCGGGTCCCGTTCAACGAGGATCGCAACAATCGACAATCTGCGAAATTTAGCGGAGCCTCTTTGATGCCAGCCGTTCGTTCTGTTGCGCCCGCCGCCGGTTCCCGCAGCATTAACGTTTACAATGTTTGTTGCAACACTGTACAATTGCCCAAGACACGGACGCACACCGTGAATTCTGTAGACCGAGAGGGCTCGTCTAATCTCGCGAGCCCCGTCGTATACATACATCTCCGCGGCACGTGCAATTAGCGTACATTCGTACATACACGTGTATTATCAACGACCATCGCCCCTGTCATTTCGTTTTCTAAGCATTGATTTATTACCGCACAGTGGCAGGATAATTATTGACCGTTCCGTCGGTACACGAGTCGTTTTTCCTTGCAAAATCCGACCTGATAGCAACCCTGCGCCGCGCCGGTCCGCACGGTTTTGCATATAATACTGAGAAATTCATTTGTCCCGTAATATGATTCATAGTTCCTCCGTGTAATGCCATTGAATAGCGGTGTACATGATAATTAGACATCAATGGGTCGCAAGCACTACGGCCGATTAACAATTCAAATCAGCAAGACGTTCTTACGGCTTACTTTGCATCAATTAGGCATAAAATATTGTTCTAATGGGCGGACCACCGGGCATACCCTGCGACATTTCAATGAATACGATCGCAGATACCTTGCAAAGTGGTTCGTGCGGTACGCCCTTAATGACTATACCGCGAATCTTAAATCTGGCTCGAAAGAATTTTTGGCGAACGAAAGAAGATCCGCCCAGGAAGTTCCGCACAGTACCCAGCTATGTTTTAATTATGAAAACTGTTCGAAGAATTAAAAGTTTCTGCGATTTCAATCTTCATTGAAATCAGTCTGGGATTGTAATCTATTTAACACTAGGTTTACGGGACTCGTAAAAAATGAGGAATTATTCAACAAATTTATTTCTTAGGGTATATGTTATTAAAAAAAAAAAAATGGCAAAAAATTTGGACAGCACATTGTTGGTATTTTCATAAAGTAATGTAAAATACTTTTTCTGCTCCGTAAACCTAGCTTTGAACGTCCACAGTTTCTTAATCTTTGGAGTACAGATATTTCATGGCGTGTTTTAAGGGAGCAGTGATTATCGAAGCGACTACGTTAATAATATGGATCGCAGCGAGGATGGAACGGGTGCAATTCGTTGGCGGCAGCTTCATCGAAATTCTCGTGGGTCGTTTGGTCCGTGAAGTAGTCGCAGGACGCCGCCGCCGGTATGAAAATCAAATCCTTTTCGCGCGACAGCCGGGCCGGGCCCAGAATGGGCCATTAAAACGTATTATGGAAGGCGACGAGCTTAGCAGTCACAATCCGCGATATTACGTGTACTCGTACGTGCGTTTTCGAGGCGCGAAACAAGGCGTCTAACGAGGCGTAAGGAGATGTCGGGCCCCGGGGTAGAAGCGCGTACAATGCCATTCACATCGCCGGGTTCTGTCTGCTCGCGATATTCATCTGGAGTACACGTATCGACCAACAGACGTTACAGGATCGTTCCTAAATAAAACGCGGCTGCACAATTGTCCTTCGTATTTTACTGCAAACCGTTCTTGCAAATTTTTATATATTTACATGCTCACAATTCGTGCAGACTTACATTCCACTGTACGATTTCTCGATTCACCTTCAGAGGTGACCAAAGAATCTCAAGACAAATTTTGTTTTATATTCCGTATAATGTACATATTTATTTTTCTACGTGACGTTATTGTATTGGTTCGCCCTGAGAGTTTTAGACAGGTAAAAAATAATCTTCGTATAGTAGCAGAATGTCTGTGATATTTACACCACCGATCAAAAGTATCCCGACACTTGCGAAATATGTGTTAGCATTGCATAAAAGTTATTGTCGATTTTTATTAGTCTCTTATGAAATACCTAACGTTTTAAATTAAAAATTACATATATTTAGAACTTGCCAATACTAAAATTAAATACGAGATTCATAAATTTAAATTTATGTTATAAAATTAAATACATCAATTTAAATTTAAATTTAAATACATCTATTTATTAGCGCATCTATTTATTAGAAAGTGCAGATCTGAAATGGAAAATTGAAAGAGCAGGTTCTCTTAGCAAAAAGTCTATAGAGCCTGCAGTGTCAATTTCATCGTTCACCTATACGTCGAATCATCGACAGGCGAACGAACCGATCGAGAGTCTAAAGTGCATTATCGATGCCCATTTAGCGCAGACAATTTAGCCCAAAGTGCAACGAACCCGGCCGGCGCGGCGGGAATTCTCTTGGAAAGCTGAACTTTGGTGAAATAAGAATGCGCCGGCGATCCGTGCATATCGAGACTGCGGCATTGTTCGCTTGGGAACAGGTTGAATCGGCTTGCGATTCCATGGTGGCGCGCGCGTGTGCGATGGCCACGTACGCGCCGGTGGCACGCGTGACACGCATCTCATTGCGAATAGGTCACGGAGTTCGTAAGAAACCCGGGGCCCGGTTCGCGCTTATGTACGTTTATGGTGCGTGCACGGTGGAACGCGGCTCAGGCGATGCTTCACCGCGTCCATGGGATTCTCTCTCCGGGATATGGCGGCCGGGTCGCGTTACGGCATTTCACGTCGCCTATCGGTGCCGTTTTGCCGCGATCCACCGCTCCGCACCGCTCCGCACCGCTCGCGCTCGGCTGTTAGGCGATGATGCACGGCACCTCTGATGTACGATCGGACTCGAGGTGAGGCGGTACATCATCCGGCACCTAACAAGAACGATAGAGAGCTTTTCCGCGCTCGGTGATTTATACGAGTCGCCGCAACCACGGGTGTCCGTGCCGTGTAATTTACCAACGAATTGATTATTCTTCGCGCCGGCTATCGACATCTCCGCTCCACTCCGCTCCGCTCCGCTTCGTTCCGCAGCGCCGCTGGATTATCAAGCGGAGAGCGGTCCGTTGCCTTCGACCCCCGTCCAATCGTGATTCCGTTCATTACCATGGTCGGACGAACAGCAAAGCCTCCGACCCCCATTATTTTCATTTCACGAGTTCCGATCGCTCGCAGTGTCCGTCCGATGCAAATGTTTTATTAACTGTAAAATATCGTCGCCGACCGATCGAATAAAACGGAAACGGTTGTGTTGAGATTACACGAATTTGGTCAAGGCTCATGATAATGATCACTTCTCCGCTATTTCCTGATTGCTTTATTTTGTGCCAGGAAGAATGACTAGCGGTTCTGTGCCTCAATTGCAGCTATGCAATAATAAACCTTGTAGGCCTTCTGCAGGTCTTGGGATTTTCCCGAGACCTGCAATCGTGTTTAGTGACCTGGTGACTCGTCCCTCCGTGGAGGTCAAGCGGAGATGGGCTTGGGAAAGACAGGAAAACGCTCTTCAAGATTGCTATTGGCAATTTTCTCGTCCACCAATATTATACTTTTTCTATTCGCCAAATTCGTATTTCTTGAAGAGGGAATGGCTGATAGAGGGTCCAGAATGAAGACAATACTTGTGCTGCGATCAATAGACTGCGATCTGATGCAGTTCTGATAAAAATAGATCAAATATAACATTGTGTAATTTTGCATAAAAATCAGGAGTCTAGTAATCAGTTTATTGTATTTGATTAAGTGTTATTCGAGGAAAAGCAGTTGCTCCACCATCGAAAGTGTCAGGAGACTTAACAGGATGGTAATACTTTTCTCTTTTTTAGAGCGTTTAAAGTGTTCTCCGGCAGCGTGAACCCTGAGCAGATTATTGCAGAAACTTATCATTTTACGATGTCAAAGAGCTCGCGCTTTGCGCCTCCCGAGTAAAACAGCCCCTCTATGTGAAAAGTAGACGGTGTAAAGTCCGTGTAGGACGGTCTCAAAGCGAGTCTACGTGAAATATGCAAAAATATTGCAATTTCTCCGGCGGAGTTTCAACTTCAAAGAACTCCAGCATTGTTAGGTTCCGTCTTCGCACGTTTTCGGCACCCTTTGCGAGGACAACCCTTTTGCAACGATCCGTTGCTACAAATCCGCTTAGACTACGCTATTCATCTTCCCCATTCACTTTGTTTTACGTTTCAGAAACGTTTTGCTAAATCGGACATTAATATATCACAGGAGTTGAACTTGCATCTTTCTGGAAGCAAAATCGCTTTGGATTTCATTATATAATTGTGTGTTTATTCACACTTGAGTATAAGATTATATAAAAGTATAAGGGATTAAAATTTTTTGACAATTTTATCTACTACTGTAAGGAATTAAAGAAATTAGGCGCTAGCGATAATGGAAGGTTTAAACAATTTTAATGATCTTGATTGTATTAATAAAGTTTCTAAAAATATATGGGGATACGTATAAAAAGTGGGGAGATAAAAAACGAATTAAAATTTGATATTGCATTTGGAAAACTCTAAATTCCGTAAAGGTAACCTTCCAAAGATCGAAGTAAAGGAATTTCAAATTTATTGAACATCGTAGACCGATTTTACTGTAAATAATAAGAGGGTTTCAGGTTTAGCATTGCAAGGGACAAAACTATCGCGGCATAAGTAGTCGAAGCGTTTGTCAGCAGATGGCAGCATCGCCTTGACGCAGGCTGTTTGGTGACGCGGTAGTGGGAGAAGTAGTATGGCGCAGAATCGCATGCACAGTCGATTGCACGACGTTGAGATGGTTTAGTGCCGCCTGTAACTTCGTGTTAGAAAGGTGAGCATTGAATGGTCATCGTCGACGAATTGGAGCCAGATTTCGTTTGTACAGAATGAGGTATGTTCCGTTTTCGAAGCACTTTGATACGCCTTTTCTCGCGGACATGATTTTATTGATCCGGGGCCTCGTTTGTGAACCGGTTTCGTGCCAGTTACGCCCGCTGGTGGTCGTTCGTCTTCAACGCTTGTTCGTGGTCACGTGTAAACCTTGCCTAGACCCGTACAAAAACACTAAACAATAATGTTGTCGTGTGGTTTTATACGGGAGACTGTATATTACTAGAATTATGACATTATAATGCAACAGTACCTCGTGGCGGTGCGTGTTGGGTTTTGGACTGTAACTCTGTGGGTCGTGAGTTCGAATCTGGCGGCAGAAGATTATTTTTTTTTCATTTTCCTTTTGGATTCCTTTTAGAGTCATACAGCTTTAGAAATATACGAATATTGAATCATTGAAATACTGAAATCAATTTTGATCTTAATTTAAAGCATGTTGCTTTTCACTTTAGTTCTAGAAATAGGACACTGACGAAGAAATAATTATTTAATAAGTGGTAACTTCAACTTGAACAGAAAATTTGTGTCTCCATTTTCCTTGAGTTTAAACATTTAGGAATGTGAAATACCCAGGAATTTAAATAAATTACAATTCTTCCTAACACCCGCTTGATCCTAATGTAGTAAAGCATTTTATCCTGATGCAGTCGCCCATTTTAGATATAGAAATAGGACACTGATCAACGAATCGCGCATTTAAGAGCCCGACGCATTTCTATCCATAGAAAATACACCCGGAGACAGGAGGAAGGGATGAAAACGTAGCGAAGGCCATCAGCCACGAAGAGGAACCAGCCTAATCGAGCATCATCGTCAAGATGCCGTTCACGGCGGACGCCGCGGCGAGCCAGATCCAGGAGCGTCTGAAGAACCTTTACCACCTGGTGCACGAGATCGAGTCGCAGCGCGTTCGCTCGGAGCACAATTTGAACAACATCATCAAGACCTACGACAAGGTGACGCCGGAAGACAAGGTGTCCCCCTACTACCAGCAGAAGCTGAAGAACCTGTACAGCGCTGCGGTGGGCGACGCGCAGCAAGAGGAGGAGATCCTGCGGAAGGCGTTGGGGAAGATCAATGAAATCCGCGCGATCAGGAACGAGCGACGAATACAGGCTCGTAACGCCGGCAACAAAGAGACGATACGAAGGGGTGCCTTGATGAAGATGTTGTCGAGCACCGCGCAGACCCTGCCGCTGTACGTGGGGAAGACACCGGGTGCAAAACCGCCACCCCTTTGCGGAGCGATTCCCGCGGAGCCGACGTACATTGCGAAGATGGGCGACATGGTGGCAGCCCTGGTGAAAGGCTCCGAGGAAGAGGAGAACTGGATCCTGGCGGAGGTGGTCCAGTTCAATCCGACCACGAACAAGTACGAAGTGGACGACATTGACGAGGAGCAGAAGGACAGACACACTCTGTCCAGGAGGAGAGTGGTGCCTCTGCCGTTGATGAGGGCCAACCCAGAGACCGATCCCCACGCCCTATTCCCGAAAGGGTCGATCGTCATGGCGCTGTACCCTCAAACGACCTGTTTCTACAAGGCCGTGGTGAACCAGCTGCCCACCACCGCCACCGAAGAGTACGAAGTCCTCTTCGAAGACGCAACCTACGCGGACGGCTACTCCCCGCCGTTGAACGTCGCTCAACGTTACGTCATCTCCATCAAAGAGAGCAAGAAAAATAAGAGCCAGTGTTGAGCGAGCCCCCTGTTGCAGTATTATTACCCCACGCGCACGTTACTGGTAGTACCTTTCGTTTTTATACCACGGATGTCTATTGGAAATAAAGTTCATCATCTTAACCAGCAGCATGGCACCGATCCCGAACCACCATTACACCCGATCTTCGAACGAGGCGTGCCCTTACGGTAATTATTCCGCCGCCACGTATTGGTGTTTTTCCTTTTTTACCGAAAACCGGCACGGTTTGTCGTTAAGGTCCCGGGGGAAATGAGCACGTACCGACAGTTAGGCCCCTATTTCCGCGATACTCTTCCTCCTCGGGGGTAATTGGCGTACATTATACGACGATAATGGCCGGCAGCCTTATACACGCGGGTGGACCTTATCCTGGACTCGCCTGACCTTTCGTGGAATCGGTTCTCCGTGACTGTCCGGCCGAGCAATTTCTTCCTGTACCGGAATAAATCTTCTCCGAGCTAGTACCACGAAGAGACGGGCTATGAAAAAATAAAGGGTGGGGGACAGGTTTCGACGCGAGCGAGATCGAAGGGCGAAAAAGAGACGCAGAACGAAAGAGAGTGCCGTTCAATAATTGATTCAATAATCGGTGGCTGCCGCCAGACATCAAAGAGACTACGTGCCCCTTCCCGACCTCCGACAGAGATAGGCTAAATAATGAATGAAGATTGCCCGGCCTAACTAGCGCCCCGTGAAGCATCGCAAAAATGACTCTCCGCTTTCGACGCGTGCTGCGAAATCGTTTCGGCTACTTTAATCGATGAAAAATTACGTGTAGAGACGGTCAGTCAAGGGTTGCTGTGGTTGGGTCAGATTGCACAGATTTTTTTCTTGTTAACTCGGCATTCACCGAAGCTCTGTATAAAACCAAATTACGTGTAATGGTTACTGGAAAGTATTATACGTTGACGGAACTCTTCGTTGAGCCTTTAGAAAGTAATTTTTGTAAACACGAAATTTCGTGCTTTTTTAATCAAATGAATGAAACTATTCTGTTAATGACTTTTCGGTTTCCTTTTGATAGAAGTTTCGACCCCCTTTCGGTGTATTAAAAAATAGATCCCAGGTGCATTCTTTTTTAAGCTTCTGTGTACGCACCCTTCTAGTTTGCCTGATAGTTGTGTAGACAGAATTTCATTTAAACACAACAATTTCTTGTTAACCGAGGCACATTGATTTTGTGAAATTTTTCGGGACGGTAGTAAAATAGCGGACTTGTTGTTCCAGAGACAAATGTGTGGAACGCATAGAGCACTAGCGTCGCGTAGCGAATGTAAACCACGATAAAATAGTCCAAGGGGACGCGACAATAAAATCCTTTGTTTCATCGACAATGGTGGCCCGCGGGGCAGCCTCTGCGTTTTCCAACGACTCAAAGGCAAAAGCTATTAATATCGAGATTTTTCTTGGTCGAGGCGTCCAGAACTCATTACACGTCCTGCAAGAGCCCCGACAGTTTTCGAGGCGAAGTTGGATTAGACGTTGGCAGCTCGTTAGCCGGCCTTATCGACCTTTTCCTTGTGCCTGTACCATTGTACGAGGCGTATTAATTAAAAAATGAAAATCTACGGGCTGTCCGACGCACGGGTCGCCGCGTAATCTCTTTTCCCGCGTTCCCCTTTTTCTCGCCCACGTACCACCACGGAGCTCATCGGTTTCCGATTTTCTCTCGGATACCCGGCCCATCGGTGATCTAGATTGCTCTTATAAATGATACTACTTCGCGAGATTAAATGCGACTTCCGCTCCGTTGCCGTACAAAATTAATATTCAATTAGTCCTCGCCCTCGGCTGCGCTGCTCACCGGGGAAAAATCGGGAATCCATAACCGCTCGGACACTGTTGGATCTCTAAGGAAATTAGATGCTCGTCGACGAGCTTATTCGACTCTTTCTGGGCGTTTTCCGTTGGAAAAAATCAATTGGACGCAACGTAAGGGAAATCTACAAATGGTGGAACGGTGTTGGAATTGTAAGAAAATTTGACGCTGGTCGGAGATGGGCACTTTGACTCTCCGGGGCGTTTTCCATTTGAAAAATCAATCGAACGCAACAAGGTTTGGTGGGGACGGGAAACTGACACCTCGTTGATGCATCAGCCCTTCCATTTATCGAAAGGAAGACTAATGGCTGGCGGGTGGGCTCCACGCGATGACAGAAAATCAGCCGGGCCGGCAGCGGTGACAGATACCGGCGTCCGGATCGATCGGCCCGAAATAAAATATACTCGCGCGCGAAAGAGAGAGAGAGCGGGAGAGAGAGAGAGAGCACGCCCGTAATTACCAGCGTCGAAGAAAAATACCGCGCTCCATTACCGGTGGTTCGAACCAGGATCAGAGTGGAAAAAGGGAGCGCAGGTGAACCAAAGAGAAAGAGAGAGAGTGAGGGAGAGAAGTAGGGACGAAATAGCTCAGGAGAGGTATTACTCAGATAACTGGGAACGTGGAACGAATGAACGAAGGGAACAAACCGAAACGAGTGGCTACCCGGGGGTGGGGCCAAGGAGAAGTTTTCGCTCGTACGATTCAGGGGTGGAAAGAACGGCTCACGTGCCCGGACGCAAGTTCGCTTTGACTTCCGGTGGCTTGCATGCCTTGGATCCACTTGTACTAGCCTGGCCGGGCAAACTTGAGCTCGCGGAGGTTCGGTTACACGAACTCGCACTGCCAGAAAAAGCCTGTAACCCGTTTCCATCGGAGCTGCACGAAAATCGTTTTCGTTAATCGCCCCGCCGAATTAATTCCACGGCTGGGAATGGCTTCTGTCGACGCCCGCTAGTTTTCTGGGTCACCTCGGCCAAGTATAGTTCACCAGAAACGACTACAAACCTTTCCAACGCTCAGTAATTTTTGAAAACTTTCGCACTTAAGTCGTTTCCAGACTTGAATTGTTTTTTCGCCACTCCATGTTGTTTGATTTCACGGAAGAAAGTAGGCATTTCAGTATCTTGACAATCCTTAGTTTACATCTTAAGGGACGAACTTTTTACTGGGAATTTAATTCCCCCACTGGGTGAGTGATAAGCCAGAGTTCATTAAAATGAACAGAACAATCCTGGGATTAGAAATACGATCATTGAGCGTTTCGGATCTCGGTAGCCAGATTCCGGGTGCATTGTCTGGGCGATAATAACTTCTATTTATTCGATTCGGGATTCGTTTTTTTTTCGATGCAAGCCAGCGAAATGAATTAACTCCGGCGAGGACGCCAGCGAAGCGCGTTCAAAGCTACTAATTCAGCCGCTTTGCGCCCGAATAATGGAACGCTGCGTTTCGCCAGAATGTGGGGTAATTGAATGCACCGTCATAACGATCTGTCAGCCATACTGCGCTGCCAGCGTCAGAGGCGAGGCGGTTCTTTTATGGGATCGTCGCTTTCGACGCGGACAATTTATTATGTTTTTCGTCGTCGGCGGCCGTCGTTGGGCGTTCGCCGGAAAGATGAGTCGCATTAGACCGGACGATTTTCTGAGTATTTCAACGGGGACATTTGTCTTGCGAGGGATGCGGACACACCGATCGTCAGCGGACCTTCTGACTCGCGGAGGCGTTATGTGAACGAGCCGGGGCTGGAGGTCGAATAATTCATAGGCGGCCGGTTTTCCCGTTAATTAATTGCGTTTGCCAATGAAGGCGGGGCAGTTTAAAAGTTCGTTCATAATTCAGGACCATAATCGGTTATCGCGATCGTTATCTCGCGACACGCCGCGCGATCGTCGTCCCCTCCCGGAAATTAGCGTACACTTTTACGACTTTCCGACGAAAGAATTTTAATTTCGCCGGGGCATGTCGACGACACCGTCACGTGCCATACTCTCTCGCTCTCTCTCTTTCTCTCTGTCGCCATTGTCGTTCAACTATGACGCGAGCCGATGGAGATACACGTACATAGAATCGTTGACGCCCGAGCGTATCGACGCAGTTCATAGCCGAATAGAAACGAAATAAACAAGCACAGGGGAAAACGCGCGACACGCGAAAACAAAACTTTTCTTTCAAGTTTTTTTTTTTTGTTCACCTGGCGCGCAAAATTACCACCCCCCGTTGATCGAACTTGATCGAATTTCGCTTCGAGAAATTTGATCGTCGACCGGTATATTTTTTCCTGGAAAAATTCGAGCCGACGTGACGGGAAGAAGAATGAAATGCTTGATTGATTTTGTCAATTTCGACTTCCGAGCGACAATTTATCCGCGGGTACCGGTTTCGTGGTTATTCACCGCGAAAAAGGTCTCTCCTCCAGATTAACAAACTTTCCGCATTTCAATCTACGAGTTCCTAGTTCCCGCACGTGTGCGCGTGTGTCTGTAGTCTATGTATGTATATATATGTAACTCGCAAACCAGGCCGGTCATCACGGAGACCGATGGCCTTTCGAGAAGTTACTTATTTCTGAACCGTGTCCGAGGTCTCAGTGGGTCACTGGATACGTCCAGCTACGCGATGATTAATTTTGAGCTCCCATCAGGGATATTAGTTTTTAATGCACGATCGTTGTCGTGGGAATTATAATAATTAGCTTAGCGAGCGCCGGCCCAGCTGGCTCTGCAGACTCCACCTCCCAGCAGTGTCGTCTGTCAAGTTATATACTGATTCCACTTGCTGCACCGCAAGGAACTGCCGTATGCTTGCGCACACTCGCTCAACCGTATTTTCACCTCGAATTCCGAAATTGCGAATTGTTATACTTCCATTACTCTCGGAACTCTACAATAAAAAATCGAGGCAAAGAGTGCAGCCTCAGAAAAAGGTTATACGACTCGCGCTATAATATTTCGAACGAGAACGTTCTCTTTCCACAAAGTTTTTTATCGAGAAACACAATTTCAAAAATTATTAGACGTTCGTGCATTACTCCAGTCAATTTTTCATTATTATTTTGCTATACATTGTTTCAAAGGGGATCAATTCCCTGTCTTTAAGAAGTTCTAATGAGAGAAAACAGTCCGCGTAAAAAATTTTTGAGTTTAATGACTCCATTTTTATGATATAAACGTACTGAAGTAATTTACCAACATCTAGACCGAACCATTATGTTTACTTCAAAAAGAAATATACTAGCTAGCTTCTCATATTTTGCAGAAGAAAAACAATAATCACAGCGTTATCAGTGTTTCTAGATGATCACGATTTTAGATTACGTCACATTTAGACACTAGTGTCGCTTCGTCTACTGTTTCCTATGTATCGTTGAAAAAGATAAATGGCTAAATTTCGCGAAGCCTAAACGGGAAGCAGGATAAAATATTGAACGTCTCGGTAGCTGTCGAATATTCGCGACGCGTCTGTCCCGTATTCTAATTCGTCCAGATACATCCACGCGGAATCATAATACGTCTTCCGTTTCTGCAACAGCGATATACGAGGCGATACGCTATTTTCGCGCGAACCTATGCATACGAATGCAGCCCGCCACGGCTTCGAATGACCGTATGCATTGCGATGCTTCCATGTCGCGTTCGCAGGAACTTCGGTCACGTACGTAGTCTCTCTACACGCTTTACACCTCGAAGGAACACACCGCGCGGTGTGTAAGCGAGCGGAGTTTCTCGAGTAGTGGGTTTCGCGCACAGTTCCTTTGTAACACGGAAACTTGAACTTGGAAGTCAGTCCGTGAGCCGCTGTCCTATCAAATGGAACGAGCGATTGTACTGCGGTGAAGGGCTTGTCTTCCCTGTGGACTGAGGTCCCCCAGCCGACTTTGCACTGGCCACAATTTTTCCGCGAAAGGACACTCCCAAAATTACAAATTTTGTCCGACTTGTACGTTTCTACTACTATGAACTACTCGGGTATTATTTTAATAACGGCGGAAATGGTACAAGTAATTGGAACTTTATCAAATTTTACAATTTTTCTCTCGTTCTAAATTTCACACAAAAATCCTTCGAGAAGCTAGAAATATAGACTTTTTGTAAGGTATCGAGGAATATTTCTGTCTGATTATTTGGGAGTGTGGGGCATAGTGCGTCGCAAGTGCCTCGAGTGACACTATTCCATTATTAAACTCCTCCGCGAAGATATATTTTCTCTATCGACGGAGCCGGGAAGTGTGTTCGGGGCTTGTTTGCCCGAGGGCACCGAGGAACTTCGCGCCAACTTCTGGGGACATAATCTACCATACTTTGTCACGCGTTCCGCAAAATTTATTTAGAAAGGGGGCGAGCCCCTGGGATAGGATCGATTGAAACAAATCGAGGAACATCCGCCGCGCGATAACCGGCATTAATACAGGAGGTGCGTAGCGTAAACGATTCAATCCTTAGAAATGACCGCGATATCTCATCGCGGGGAACGTGCGCAATCAATCAACCGGCAAAAGGCAAAGGAAGAACCGTCCGTGGATCTACCGACAAGCCTTAATCCTCGTACGATCCTCGCGAGTTGCGCAAAAGATATTGAGACAACAAACTGAAAATCATCGCTTTTTAAATAATTTTTACAGAGAAACGAGTAGGAATTATAATACTTTCGAATTTTTCAGTTTTATTTTTCTAAAAATACTTCGCCAAACTGCTTCATCGACGATTTATATTAAACGAATAGAAAATTGTGCTTAGAGAAATGGTAACTTCAAATCTGAATATCTGACTTTAGTTAAAAAATTCCTGGGACTAAATTCCTACTCTGAATTTTACCCGAAACTTTGAAAATTTGATTAAAACGGTAAGGGAGTCAATTTTTTAAATATTTGTACACGTTATTCCCTCTTTCGAAGCAATCTTGAAACAGAAACAGATTAATTTCACAGTATCCAAAACCAGAGAGTAAATAAATCTTCACCCGGAGGACCGAATGACGGTTAATTGTCCCTCATTAAACAACTGTATACTGTATATAAAAATGAATATAAAAGAGTTGAAACTTGAGTCTGGTATTGCAGTTTCGATCGCAGCAACGCGTCCGCTGTGCATCACCCGGCTAATCCTTTACACGCCGGAGGAACGTGATTGTCAATATTTCAAAGTTGGAGAATATCGAGAGAGAAAAACGAGGCCGGTCGAAGATCGATGAGCTTCGCGAACGATCGCGTCGTCTGGCTCGGTTGTCGATCGTACGGGATCGATCCGCGCAATCGACTCGGCCTCGTGGTCTCGCGGGGCTCGTTCGAAGGTGGGCCACGGGTTAACCGGCGATTCAGCCTAATTGAATTTCGCGTACGAGCACTGCGACGATTCGTCATCCCGGCGTCCAATTTGCCGCGAGTCGCTCATTCTCTTTCGACCGTCCGACTCGATCCGCTGCCGCATCTTTCATCTTCGTTCCCGACGTTTCCACCGTTTCGATATGCCCGTGAAACTCGATCCGCTGAAAAGGCTCGCCGGCCTGACGATTCTATGACCCGCGAGAATGATGGACACTTACCTGAAACATAAAGAAAAGACGTTCGTTAGACTCGGTTTCGGCGTGTTCGCTTTTTATTGAGTTATCACAAAAGTTTTGCACGCCAGTGTACGCAATGGGAAATTAAAAGGAATTTTAGCGCAAAACTAGTTTGAATTTTAAGCAATTCTGTTTCACAATACAGTGTATTCCAGTTCTCATTGTCAGTTGTTTGAAGCAATATGGAAAGCACTATTAATTTCTATTTTTCAAGTACCCTTTTCTAAATGTTTTCTATGCGGACAGCAAGGACTAGAACTTCAATATCTAATCCCAATTGCCCAATCATATGCCATTGAGCTTCAAGTGAACGCCAACGCCATCATGCCTCACTGAATAACTCTGACGTTTCCGAATCCAAAATGATTTGCATTTCCATGGCATGGAAGGAAAGCGGAATGCAGCGGCGGGAATTAATTAAGCCCGGAGAACGAGCTAATTAACTAATAAAAATGATTTGAAGCTCGGCACAGAGTTAATTATAGTAGCGCCAGATCGAAGACACTGTTTATCCGGTGTTGATAGGATTCGGGCTCGACGGGTTTAACATGAAAACCGCGTCTACAAAATTCAGAGTGTATATCCAGCCTGATCCGCGGTTGCGAAAACAAAAATATATACGGGGGCCCGGGAAAACAGCGGGGCTGCGTATATAATGCCACGGTCGATTATGAAATTAATGCACGGCTGGTCGTTTCCGGCGCGCGCATTAGCCGTCGGCGCGCTAGCAAACGTTTTCGTTCTGAGGGGGTTCGGCATCGCGAGATCGGTACGGCGGCGGAGAGGTATCGATTCCGAGAGCTAAATTGCTCGGGGCGGTAATACGCAAACACCTGACATACACCGTGTAAACTGTAATCGAGCCGGTGCGGTAAGAAACGCGGGGCGTCCCCGTTGTTTTGTCTCGCGCGGAGCGGAGCCACGCGGAGCGGTGCGGAGCGGTGCGGAGCGGTGCAGAGCCGAAGGAAATAAGGGAAGGACAGGCTTCCTTCCAACCAAAGGCAGCTGCTTAGGTTCTCACATAGATTAACCCAGGTAGTTTCTGTTCCGCTCCGTCTAGGAGACGGAGCTTCAGGGCTGCCAGGAAGTCGCTCGCAAACTCGATGGCAAATTGTCGAGTCTTGGCTAACCCCCCCGCCTTCGTCCTCCTCGTTCCACCCTTTGTCTCCACCTTCCTGTCCCCCTTCCTCAGCCCCCCTGTTTCCTTCAAGGTTTGCCTGCCCCGTCGCTCTTTGCAACTGTCTGCATCGGACGTCTTATCCGTGCCCGGAGTCGTCTGTATCCATTGGGAGCTCGCAAATCACAGGCTGGCGGTTCGCTCTGGCCAAATTATCCAGGAAATTCTGGGTGCAGCAGCGTGCATCGAGACGGCTCGTGCAGCTCGGGACGATTCGGGATAATCCTAAGCCCGATACACGAGCGACGGTTGATCGCCTCGGAACCCGACGTTTTACTCGCGACCGTGAAGTAGAGGGCAACCGACTTGCCCCGGCAAATTGCTCGCGGACGGTGTGTAATTGCCGAATTAACCAGCCGCTCTGTTACGTCTCGGTGACGAGAACACAAGTGGAGGAACGCGCGGGGGCAAATTTGTTTGCGAGAGAGGTCTGAAAAATCGCTGCAGCTGTCGAGATTAATAAAAAGCGGTATGAAGCAGGAGAAATTGCCCGTTGAGGTTTTTCGTCAGCCGAAAGGCTCGCGCGAAGAGCCTGTAGCGGGAAAAGATTTAATAATAATTCATTATATTCTTTGTACATTTTATCTTGGGATTTTCTACCAGTGCGTTTTCTCGAGCGGAGCCGTTTTCGCTACTTTCAGCGAAATTTCGCTGTTCCGCCTCCGAGCTTGTTGGACTTGGTAACAGCGGTAGAATTTTCAGATTAAAAGCTTAACCTGCATGCTAAAATCAAACACGGTAATTTTCTGAAATATTCCGTAGCTGCTTCCCCCTCGGTCCACAGAAGGAAGATATACGTAACAGGCAAGTCGGTTGTTCGCGAATGTTGTTTTGCGTGAGTTTATTTCACGGGAAAACGTCAACCGGATTAATAACGATTCAGTCGAAAGTCACCGGGAATCGATAATCTCAACACCTTCTCGAGGGTGAAACGCCGCTAGGGTGGGTGTAACGAGCAAGGGAACATCGCCGCAGCGGTGGATTTCAACATCCTGCGACTTCACGCAGAGAAGGGTCTTTCGTGAGCCGCGATGAAATCTGGGAGGTTGAGGGAATGAACATCGAGGGCGGCCTGCGGATTATCTCGCTAAAATAAACCCGCTGAAACAGTACGTCGTTCACAGTATTCAAAATTTCATTGAAAATTCTCCTTTTTACAGTCGTGGTTAATGCTCGTGAATCTGGCACTCCGAATTTATTATAAATTCACTCGTCACAAGGATGGATATTCGGAATGATTTCACCCATTTGCATTGCAATAAGGAAATATGAAGCGAAGAAGTTTGGAAGTTGGTTTTAGATTTCAAAATAATTGATTATTTATGGGCCCCCGTCCCCGAATAAAATAGTGTAAAATACTCACTTTTAGTGCTCCGTAAACCTAGAGTTAAGAATAAAAAATTGTACCCAGGTAACTAGTTATCCGCACAACGATTAAGAAATCTCTTTTAGTGGCTTCGTGTGCGGCAAAGTGTCAGAGAAAATCGCGCAAAGTGTAGAGTCGGAGGATCACTGTTTCAGAAAGTGTCCCGCATTCAATCGCACGGCAAAGAGACAACGCGACGAAACTGTGCCGCTGGCTGGTTGCAAAGAACCGAAACGGTGGCTTGGTATGAAAATAGAAAAAGGAAAAAGAGAAGAGAAAAAAAGGGGGAAAAGCGCACGAGTACTCGAATATCCCATCGACCTCGAGTGCAGCGAACCCGATAGGTCGTCGGAAGCTACTCGATGCCCGTTTCCAGCGACGGCGGTGGCGACGCGATGCGACGCGACGCGACGCGGTTACACCGGGTTTCCCCGTCTGCGCCCGGGACAAGTGCGTTTATGTCTCTGTAGATCGCTGTAAATGCCAAAGTGGAAGCACCGAAAGGGCGGCAGACGAACGTCATTAGCCGTGGCGGAGCCGCGCCGGCTGTTTACACGCCAAATACGAGAGCGTGGCATTTGCATCGCTTTACATAAGCAACGTTTTTAAATAAACGCGACGAAGCGCGTGCGTGTAGGCCCGTATCCGCGCGCACGCCGTGCCGCTCCGCTCCGCGTGACTCCGCGCCCTTTCCGCTTTGGCTGCGAGCTCGCCCACGCACCGACTGTTTCGTGGAAAAGGGTCTTTGCCAGGTGAGGGTCAGCCCTTCTCGTTATCAAACTGTTTACACGGCAGGATTATTGTTTACACGAAAGAAGCCGCGCACGGGAAACTAAGAGGCGGGCAAACGTTTCACTTTGCCACGGCGACGGGTACACTTTCGCTCGCTTTAGGGTTCAAACGAGGGGAAAAGGGCCGCCGGTTCGTTTTTCGAGAACTTCGACGATCCGATAGCAAAAGCTCTCGCTTCGACATTTTCGACCCGGGGATGAATTATAAATTACGGAACAACTTTGCCGTGCGTGTACGTGCTTCGCGAACTCGTTGTTTGCGCAGGAGGCTCAGGATTAATTAGCTGCGTCATGAAAAAGCCGTTTTGCCGATTGACGCGGGCAGGCGGACCGTCGATCGGCCCCCGTTCATCCCCCAGACGTTTCGCCGGACGCGGAACTAATCAGGATGGAAAAGATGAAAGCGTCGCTCGAGACGTTTAATCAAGACACGGGAGGCAGTAGCGCGGCGTGTGCGCGCCGTTGCGAGATTTCATCGATGTAATTAAAGCGGCAAATACAGCCAGGCAGGCTGCGACGATGGCGGCGGCCGGTTTCCCTCGAAAATATATTTTCATGAATCCCGCGGCGTGGGCGGCGCGACGAAAGAAAACAAAACCGTCGGGGTTGCCGTGGCTGCGGCCCGTGGGTTTGCGTCTATGGTTTGCCTTTCACAATTAAACTATAAATATTCATAACTATTTTAGCAAGACAAAGTTTCGCGGCGGTCCGTCGGTAATTAAGAGCCGTGACTTCTCTGAAGCGTTTATTCCGAAGCCGACATTAGCGGCGGCGGTTTGTTCCACGGGATATAAATGCCGGTAATTTGGGGATTTCCGAGGAGACCGCCGGTTTTTGCGCAAACCGGCACACCTCGGCCGTGACTTCTCCGAAAACCGTGTCGTGATGGGACGACGAGTTAATTCGTCGGCCTCGCGGCCTGAACGATCGTCGCCGTGCGCTGCAGCGCCGCGCCGCGCCGGTACGACCAGTCGGCGAAGTTATTTGTATTAATTAGGGAACCCTGGAATTAGCCGTCGCTGCCCGGTCGTTAGGAGGTTCATCGAGGGCTCGCGTAACCGAGAGACACGTGGAAAAAGGTGGACGCCAGCCAAAAACCCCTCGGAACTCCTCGGCCACCGTTCGTCTGAGAAAAACGATGATTACCGTCCCAAGTCACCTACTTTTTCTCGGCTTTATTATCTGGAAACTCGCAAAATTCCTTGCGAACGCCCTCATTCTCCCGCGAGCCTCGTACGATCCCTTTGCCCTTCGCTAAGCAGTTTCTATCCATTAAAACTCACAACCGTGCAATTTGGCTCCTGAACCCCTAGCCTTTGACCATCATCTTCGAACATTATTTTACAAAAATCCGAGCAGGGAGAAAATTTAATAATTCGTCGACTAAGAGATTCCTCTGCCTTTCTCTGCATTTACAAATTTTTTAAATGACGTTAATACGTAATTGTCTCTAATTAGTTATTTCATAGATTTTCAACTCTCTCAGGACAAATTTATTGCCTCTAGATTTTCAAACATGCAATGTGATCAGCTAAATAACAAAAAGCTTGTTTCCTTTCCCATTTCTATTGACTTCAATGCAGGATTTAATGCTCCAAGGGAAATATTGTTGCTGTTTTAATGGACGTAATAAAATCAGGTACATACGGAGCCTTCTGGCATGCAGGTTGGTCAGTAAATTTTGCATTGTGTCTTCCTGGAACGCGTTTGCAACCAGCAACCACCGTGAACAACTAAAAGATACATCCCCCGAAGCGACTGGTTTCTTTAATCTCCGAATGCGTTACTTCCGCGCTGTAACATTGTGGAATGGATAAACGCAATGTTTCCACGGCAGATTTTGCGTAACTGGCAGATGGTGCCTCGATAATATTTTATGAGAGATAAGATCGCGGCTCTCGAGATGCTACGGACGCGGCGTGCCGCTTCTCTTAGGAGTTCCTGAATAAATGCGAGGTACACCAGGAATAGCTGCAGTCCCTACGATCCGGACTCCTATCTATTTTATTGTTACTAATCGCGCTGCTATTACCGCGTTATTATTTATCGATGATAGTGCTGGACCCGTTCGGTTTAACTTATTCGCCAGCCGGTCATTATTCATACGGGGGTATCTACGTGGTGATTTATGTGGATCCATCAAGGTCGAAACCTCCTCCGAAGAGGTGATAGGAAACCGGTCCTTTAAATCTTTTCTCTGGTTTAATTGTGTCAACAGTTACAGCGCTCAAAATTCTAATAATACAGCGTATTATTGGCGAAAAAAATTTAAAGTATTCTAAATCTAAACGCACGGAGGAAGAATTTCTTCCTGGTTGAGCGTTACTCCCGAATCGACAGGGAACTTCCATACGGAGCGTGCATCTTTTAAGCACGATCGCTCAGCAATGAGGCCAGATCGATGTTCTAGTCCCGAATCGTAGACGCTTTTCTTTTTACTACCACGGAGCGTGTCTGTCTTTTTTGGTAAAAATAAGCAACACGAGAGCAGGGTAAACAGAGGATCTACGGGATGGGGAGGGGACAGCGAGGGGGCGAGATGGGAGAGAAGAGTGGCGAAGATCGAAGGAGGAGGGAACAGATATACGGAGCGGGTAAAGGATCGGATCGAGTAGGTTCAGATCAGATCAGATCGGTCGTGGGTGGCATCGGCGACGGCGATGGTGAACGGGTGGGCTGTGGTAAGCGCAGAATCGTGTCGCGGATAAAGTGGTACCCGTCACTGTCTGTCAGCAGCCCTTGTCGCAGTCTCTCTCTCCTTCATCCCCCTCGTTTGCCGCTCTGACTGAACTGCCGTCGATCCTCTCTTTCTGCCTCGCGTGTCCTTCGTCTCGTGAACGTACACACGTTCCCCGGTTGCCATAGTTCACGGACGCGATCATGCATACATGCATGAGTCTTTATTTAATAGGCCCGATCGAATTGCGCGTTAAAACCGTTTCCGCGAACCGTCGATACACCTGCTCTTCAGCTTGTAACCCTTCGGCTCTACCCTTCGGATTTTTACGGTTCCTCGAACCCGTACCGATTATGGCTGATTAGAAATTTGGTGACGAAGATGTCTGTATATTTTGAAGAATGTGTTTTCTGCTTGTGCGTGAAGTTTAATTCAATAAATTCTTCTCTAGAGTTCTTTGATTTGATTATATACATATGTATGTAGGTTCGGTGCATTTCAAAGCATGATCCGAGTCATGGTGTCGCGCGTGAAAGATAAACTCTCGTGCGCGGCTGTGTCGTTTTCCGTGTGCCTTCGTTCCGCGCGCGTTCGGCGGCATCGTGTAATGTTTGTCGGCGGGAATAAAGGACTCACGCGGACCCAGGCGGCCCGAGCGATGCGATAGCGTTTCTATAATAAACATTGTAGACGAGCTGACGAGTTCGAGAAACGTTCGGCATCGGGCAGTTCTCGTCGAGACATAGAGAAGCGCACTTCGAGTAGCATTTTATAATATCTCTTTGTATACCTTGTTTTGTCTTTTGTCTTTTTATTGTTTAAATATATTCACGTTTTAAAATACCAAAGTTTCTTTGTCCTTCCATGGCCCGGATGATCCTACATGTATATGGAAAATAAAATGGAATATTTACCTACGCAGAACGTTCTCCGAAGCGTTAATTCGGTTCTCCTTGGGGCTTTGATTAGCTCAAAGAAAATTCTATCCGCTCTGGGAGATAGTTTTTTCTATTCGAAATAAAATGGAATGGCTCGAATGAAAAGTTTGAAACGGGTGCTCGGCGAGCGGGCTTCCTTTCTGGCACAATTTTCGTTTCACGGTCGAGCTTTTTATAATCAGAGAGGCGAAAGATTGCCCGGCAATTTCAGCTACGTCGGCATTACGCAACTTGTTCCACTTTAGCAGAGATAAGGTCTAACCGGAGCGACTCCGAGGCTCGGTCGCCCGCTCGCTTGCTCGCTCTCGTACCATCAAATCGTATTCGTCGAAGTGCACTAATGTATTCTTCGAGAGCGTGCTCCACACATAAACCGTATCTTGACGAGGAATCGTGAATTCCCCCCCGATATCTCGACATTTTCAAATAGTTAGCAAACATAAGGGTACCTCGTCTAGCTCGTTCGAGACTGTCTTTACGATTCCGAGGGTTGCTGCATCGACTTCGGCTACGAGATCTTTCTACTACCTTGGAGATCCAGGCAATTCGAGATGCGGGAACTTCGATTCGCGAACATTCGGAAATGACAGAAATGCTCAATAAAGATCTTCAGATTCTGGCAAACAACTGTGCCACTCTTTGACCGAATTCTCTTGTATCTCTCATTACATCTCGATTCAATTAGAGTTGTCTACCTTATTCTTTACGAGATAAGTGGCTGATAAGTAACTGATACCGCAACTTGGGGTATTATTATACTAACTAACTATTCTGATTTCAGATTACACGCTTTACGATGACCACATCAGAGTTAAGACAGACTCGCGTCCGAAAGCTCGTGCTAATGTGCTACGAAAGCTCCGAATCCCTGGTGTGTCATCCTGTGTCCTAATTTTTCGGCCTTGGGGATCCAGTCACCCTGTTGCAGAGATACCGGAAGTGGCGTCGGCGATCTCGTGCACAGGTAACGCTCCTGAGAAAGAATACCGGGCGCCGTAAGTGGCCGGTCTCTTGCTCTATCGGGCAAACACGATGCGAATGCAGATGAGCAGATAACAGGGAAGCGTTTCATCCGCGCGTAGCGCGATTTTACGCGCGTGCATGCGTTCGTGCATCCACGTCGGTCGGCCGCGATGCAGTGCGGCGCGGCGCACCGTCGGTTTACGTGCGATTCGCAGGGTGCAACGGTGCACTTGCACACACGGTGGTGTGTGCAGGTCGGAGGCTCGTACACCGCCGAAGGATAGCGGAGGAAGCCCGGAGGGCCTGTCGGAGGTGAGAACAGTACATTACCCTCGGCCTTGCACGCCTCCCCGGCTCTTTTCCCCTCGAACCTCTCGCGCGCAAGAGAACCAGCCGCGTTCTCCACCCTCGCCGTAGCTGCATCGGCCCTCCAGCGGCGCCCGGTGCCCTTCTCCCTTCGCTCCCTATCATTATATTCACGCATCTCGAGCCGCGACACGGCAACACAACGATCCTTTTCCCTTTCTAAACGCAGCCACGTACCGTAACCTCGTTCCCCGTGGCAGAAAGAGAGTGAGAGAGGGAGAGGGAGGGAGAGAGAGAGATAAAGAGATTACGCCCGGCCGGAGATTGCCGCGCGCCCGCGAGAAGTTTCGCGAGCCGAGGGACCGCGATTCAATGGCTTGTAATTCCAACGAGATTTTAGGGGAAACTGACGACTTTCCTGCCGGGTGAATGACCCCCGAGCCCGTAACTTAGATTGGGAACGTATTGTCGCGGATGCAAATGCGTTTGCCAGACCTGCAGGGTCGCAGGCAGAACCGACGACGACGACGACGACGACGTTAGCTTTTGTCGAACGTCTATGAACTGTATGTTGGAAACTTTTCGCCGATTGTAATGCGAACTGGTGCTAAAACTATTGTCGGCTAACGAGAACTTTAGCCTTCCGTGGTTCCGAGGTAAGTGTTCAACGATCGATCATCAATACTCTTACGAGAAGCCGACTTCTCCGCACCGTGGCCAGACCTTTAAGGGCCCTGGATAGTCACGTGACTTTTTAGTTAATAATTTCCATTCACAGTCTTCGAACACAGACTTAAGTCTTGGTCTTGATCCCACGGGTCCTAAGTATGTGACTCAATTGCTATTGCAGCAATTGTTGTTACCATGAAATTGTGGCATTATTGATGTCAAAAGTTAACGTTGAGTTTGGCTCGACACGGGAAAGGTTAAAGAATAAGCTGTCGCGAACGCGTACGGTTGCGTGCAACCGGGTGCGTGTCTCGTAATGGCGGTTTTAATACGGTAATTAGACAGATCGGTGTCAATAGATCATCATCCCTTTATTTAACACGGTTACACCTGTCGCGTGCTCGAGCGCAGACACCCCCTTGGCCCCGCATCGATCCGCGCCCACGCTGACGGAAGCGTCGCTTCAATTAGGGAACCACTCCCACGCAGCCTGTGTTCCACTTGATTCCGATCGTGGTCGAAATTCCTTCGATTCCTCTGCCGACGCGGCTCTGCTGGATTTCAGGTTTGCGGGACGCGTTGCGTTCGCCTTATACGTGGAACGGAAGGCGGTGTGGGTGGATATCGACTCGGGCCGGGTCGGCGCCGTTACGGCGAGATTAACAAAAGGAATTTCAAGAGAGAGAGAGAGAGAGAGAGAGAGAGCATACGCGACGATTCCATGGGAAACGCGGTGACTCGGAGCTGCGGGGGCCGTCATGGAGAATGATGCGAAGTCAACAATGGCCGGTGGGAGAGGAGGAGAAACAGTGAGAGAGACAGTGTGTAAAAGAGAGAGAGAGAGAGAGAGAGAGAGAGAGAGAGAGAGAAAGGCAGAAGAGGATGGTCCATTAGCCTGGCTGTCGGTCAACGAGCTGACTGCTGGGCCGGTGTACGTATTTATGCGTGCGCGTAGCAGCTCGCTGACGCTGACGGGCTGGAAAAAGTGAAACAGCTTCCACGAAGAGGCGAAGAAGAGGCCTCCGCTGCCTATTAATATACACGATGTAAACGGAACGGGAACGGGCGATAATGAAATCGAACAAGAGGAAACGCAAACACAACCGGGAACAAATGCGCGGCGCTGCGGCCGCGTAATGTATTAATGATGTGGGAATTTTAATTCAGCGGTAATAATTTGTACAAATACGCCGGCCGAGTAATTAAATATGGACTCGCGGCCATTAAACATTCGAGCGCGTTCGAGCGAGCGAGCGAGCGAACAGGCTGTCTCGCGCGGTCCCAGCATCTGGTGCGCGCCGCGATATTTGCAAAGCCTACGGGGAATCTCCGGCTCCGGCGCGATAAATAATTAAACACCGCTGTAATTGGTTACAGGCGCGAAACTTCAGACGTGGAATTTATTATCCCGCCGGTGGATTTATTGTGTTTGACCAGGTTGATTAAATCTCATTCAGGAAAACGGTGTCGCGAACCCCCCGAACCGCCCCGTGAAATCGTCGGGAACGATTGGATTACGACTTTTTTAATCGGGCGGGAGGAATCGAGCCGATGAATGAAATCGTCGCGGAGACACTCGATACGTACTTATTGCTCTTTCGTCGGGACGAATTAACGCAAAGAGAAAACGCTGGAACGGCCGGGTAATGAAATTATAAGCGACTCTGTTCCGTGCTCGCGTTTGTGTCGCTCCGACGTCTCTCGCGGTCTAATTTCCTTATGCGGCACGCTGCAATATACCTGGTGGTCCTAAAATCATAGTCCAACGATGAAAGAGACGCAACTCGCGAAAAATTAACCTTCTTCTTGTCAAAGTCTCTTAAAAAATGCACAATAAAATTTCTGAATATCGGATTTGTAAAAGAAACACCTTGCGCTATCAGGTATACACGCATGTAAAAAGTGTCGTTCTTCAAACAGTATTATGACGCGCCGCGCGGTCGTCGCACCGTATTTCGACACAATAACTGATCGACGACGACTCGCGCTATAAGGAGAAACATATAAAAACCACAGACACTAGTCTTCGTTTTGAATAATCCGTTCGGCAAGGAACAGTTAACGTTTAGACTTTGTAGAGAGCAGTCAATGAAGCATTTTTATAGATTACACGAGTCAATCTCCTGAGAAGACCCTTCCACTCTACAGATTATGGTTGACATATTTCCGTTCTTTGGACGACGAGTGACGAAATAAAACGCGACAGTGGCGGATTCTCGCGAAGCCGAGTCGCCGATTCAAGAAGTTCGTCGAAACTCTCGTAACCGGGGGCTTCCGGTTTTGAATGGGACGAGTCGACCGTAATGTTTTCCCATTTAGGGTAAAGTAAAGAAATGAAATTTAGGGAAAGTAAAGAAAAGAATCGAGAAAGCGAGACGCCGCGGATATCCCTTAAAATCCGTTTGGATTGGGTAAGTCGAGAACCCGTATCGGAGGAACGCAGTCACGCATAGAATCTCGATACGCGATGCGGGCTTTGGTATCTTCTTATGTGAAGTCACGTTACACAAATGTGTCGCGACGGTATTGCTTCGATTTCCCTTCATTCCCTACCCCGTAAAACTTTTTATCTCGCAAAAAGTGATATCGCGGAAAAATGGAATACTTCGGATACCTTAAACCCTACAATGGCCTTATATTTATTTAATTTCTGCCCGGCGGACCAGAAATGGAATCCGTCTGCTTGTCACATTTTTATTTAACCCTTTGCACTCGAGTGGCGAGTCTGAAGAGCCACTAAAAATTTATGTGACATTTTTTCAAAGAAATTACCAAAACTATTACAAAATTTTTATTTCATGTATTTTAGAAAAATTTAGTTTTAGAATTCAAATAGCTCCGAGTGCAAAGGGTTAATTTAGGTCCCCTAGCACAATCTCCTCTCCTTCTCCCGGCAGTCTTTTCCCCCAAATAACGCAGAGGGCATTGAAAAATTTGCAAAGTACTTTCGGTATACAATTTTGGGCGAAAAATGTCCGAAAGTTGAGCAGTGTCGTATTATGTTGTGTAACAGTGGTGAAAATCGGTACAAAATTCTGTAGGAATGACGCGACAGAATTAAATGAAATAAATTCTCCGGGTTTCGGTAAATACGGCAAATACAGTGTTGGCGTATCGCGATATCGCGTAGAATGGCCAGAAAATTTCGCCGTCTCGTTACACGGGTTCAGAGCGGCGTGAAAAGCGGTTCTCGTCGTGACGCGGGTTCGAATGAATTTCTACGGATCTACATCTCGACGATTACGAGGCAAACAGCTGCTTTCCAGGACGAGAGTGACGTTCGTGGCACTTGGTTATTTCATGCAACGAGGTCATCGCGATTACCAAAGAGATTCCTCGGTGCTGGTGGTTTCTCAAAAGGCCTGGCAGACTCGCGAGGCTCTCGCGTCGAAAATCGCGAAATCGAGTCGAGCTCTCGTCGTTTCGCGTCGTGTTGATTTTTTAAACGCTTTATCGAGCCGAGTTTGACGTGGGGAGGTCACGGGTGAAAGACAGGGGCAAAGGTAACGCGGAAAAATCGGGGACAAACAACACGGCGTGTACATTGTACGGTGCTTGGCCGCCGGTTAAATGGCACGTATTCACCGGGGAGAAGAGAGACCCATCGGTGGAAAGGGAATCGCAAACACGCTCCGAGAAATCTTAATGAAAGAGCAAGTTCCTGAAGGGATGACAAAAGCCTCTTCGGAGGCATTCGAAATCGTAATACGTTTCTGTGGGATAAAACGCCGGAGAATACGGCCCCTTTGAAAACGGGACGCGCGGCGTATACACACACACACACACACACAAAGATGAGATTGCGACGAGGAATCGTCGGGCAGAGCCCCGCGGCCCCTCGCTGAAAAGGATGCGATGAATCTACCGATTCGCCAATTAAATATTCGCTAATGGAAAATGCGACTCCGGATACCATACTTGTTGCATAAAATTAAATACGCTAATGGCCCGAAAGAAATCAGACGAGTCTCGAGCGTAGAAAACGCGCCTGGTTCGAGTTTCGCGAAATCTTACGCAATCACGATGCAAATGCGACTCTCTCGATTTTTCATTATCGATGTAAAATGATAATATTAACGGGTCCGAGTATCTTCGTTCGCGACTCGTTCTGGAAATTGCCGGTGTCGGGTTTCGATTTTTGCAACACGCGAACGTGGAAGCAGAAATTACCCGGCAAACTAAATATCGATTTCCAGAACGCACCGGTAATTACCGGAAAAACAAATCGCGTAACGTTACGCTGGCGATAGGAGAAGACGCTGCGACCGGAAACGGTCCATGCTGGACCGGATTTTATGCCGCTATTGCGAACTATCGTCGTCAATTAGGCTTGGATTAGCATTTCCTGAAACGTTTGCTCATTTGCCAAAAGCGATCGACGTGGCAGAATAAGAGGTAGAGAAAATCAAGGTGGTAATGTGTATTTTCACAAGTCCTTTTAATTTTGTGTCGTTCGATATTGAGTTTAATTTGTAAGCAAATTTATTCTAATAAATTATGAACAGTTAAGCATCAGCTAAGTGCTCTGGCGATAAAATGTTAAAAACTGGATGGTTGGTTGACCAGAATAACTTTTCTGAGAACAACTTTCGATTTAATTGAGGCGGTAAACAAGTCTAAAAGTTTAAAATATCTAATTTTTTCTAATTTTCTTCAGGATAGGATTTCAAAAATTGATTCTTGTATCTCTAAAGCTCCATAATTAATGAAGTTGTAGGGAACTGGAACTTAAATAGCATATTCTGCAATTATATGTTTATCAAAGCGACTGGCAAGATATCTTGAGATTTACTAAGTCAATTTGCCCCGATACTAGGCTTCGGGCTGTAGACACGGTTATACTAAATAGAAACCTCAATGCTTCATCTGTATCAGATTAACTAGAATCATAGTAGAATGATTTTCACAGAAAGAGAATATGCTGAAGTATGCTTAATTTGTATTTTTCCTTCGTCTAAAGTTCAAAAACGAACTAGAAAAATGTTTTATCGTTCGTTAATTCATAACATTAAATGGTGCACAAGAGTTCAAAGCCAGAAAGTTTCATAGTCTTCTGCAGAAAAATTCACAAAATTGGCCTGTGGTATCTGGTAGACTAGAATCACGTTTCCCGTCGATTCTTAAGATTCGTCCTCGTAAAGAAACTCGGTTTATAATTTCCACCGAGCAGATCGATCGTCTGGAGCGGAGCGCACGGGGCGAGGACGACGTCTCGCTAGGAGGGCTCGCGTCGTATTCAGCTCGGGGACGAAAAACGCGCGGAATGCCGGGGACGCGGAAGGGACACAGATTTTCACGGAGGCTACCTGTCGCGCATACTGAGAGAGGCGATCTTATTAGGCTAACGTGCAAGCAACTCCCGAAGAAAGGAATTAATGCAATTCCAATTAGCCGGGGGGCCCGACTAGTCGCGGAGTACGTCGGTTGGTCGGTCGGTTTTGTGCTCCTTTGGAGGAGATAAGCCGCCACTCCTGGAACCCGGTCGCCGACACGCCGACACGTACGGGGAACCGAGTCCCCCATAGAAACGAACAAGTAAGTAACTAAGTAAGTAAAACCGGCCGAATAGGTACGAACGTGGGAGAGGCGGACAAAGAATAGAACGTCGGTGGCACACGGAGAGAGAGTCAACCAAGAGAAAGAGAGAGAGTGAGAGAGAGAGAGAGAGAGAGAGAGAGAAGTTCGACAAGACGGGGCTCGAGCTCAAAAGAAGCGGCGTGGAGACGGGACGCGAGGAAGGCGAATAGAATTTAAACGAAAGAACGGGGCTTAAAAGGCACGGATTGATGAAGGGTGAGGGGGCGCACGCGGGGGAAAAGCCACGGTGTAATGGAACGATTGAAGGACGAACGTGTTGATGAAAAAGGGAGCGGGAAAGTACGATGGAATTTATGAAAATGAAAAGATCAAGGAAACTGTTCAACGCTGCCGGGAAACGGAAGCGGAGAACGGAGGAGAGCGCGCGGATGAATGAAGCTGAAAAGCGGACAAAAATGGAACCGCCGGATTGTTTTGCGCGGACTCAGGGATGGCGCAAACTGCCGGGGACCCGGGCCAAGGGAATTCCGGGTTAGGGAGTGGAAAAGAGTACAAGATAAAATTCCAGAGACAGTAGTAAACGACATAAGAAGATTGGAAGGGTTCGAACAAACGACACAGCTGCGTATCTCTCTTTCCGAGAGATTCGTGAAGACAGGGATGGTGGAGTCCGAGGAAAAGAGTGCCAACTTCCAAAGGAATTTGATTCACTGACAATAACGGAATAATAAAAATGAGATTTCTTCGTGGCTTCTGCTTCTCAGGTGGAAGGAAGAATTGGGAGATGTTGAAACGGAGGGAAAATTAGCGGCGGATAAGGAACTGTAGATCGTAGATCCGTAGATCGTCGGGTTTTTCGAGGCCTTCGATTGGGGATGACGAGCGTGGCCGAGTAACGTCGACAGGGATGACTGATGAGTCTGATCGACAGTCCTGTTGGAAAGCGATTGAGGCTCTTTAATTTCGCTGTCGAGGTGACAGGGTCTTTTCTTCTGTGTGGCCGGACGAGTTTTTCCAGCGGCGCGGCGCGGTGCGGATCGAGTGTCTAGATCCGCAGAGGCGTTGATCGCCGGAAGAGGAACGACAGACGTTCGGGGACGCGAAAGTCTGACAGACAGGACCGGATCAAATGGACTTCAAAGTGAGGTCCCTGATAAGCATCGGGCGAGTGCTGGTAATCGGCAGTTCATACCGCAATTATCGACATTCCTGGCTCCTGAATCTAGCCGATGGAGGGGATATCTACCGGTCCTTCCACATATTAGCTCATAATGGATCTAAAGCTTATCTAATGCGCCCGTATTACGTAATAATAGGGCTCAATGGCGAGCCGAGAATTGGATAAGGTGCAATTAAAGCTTCCTTTGGACCATTCGAATGCTCATGGATACGTATCTGGCGTAATGCCGATCCACCCGGCGAACGATACACACACACACACACACACACACACTCGAACGCCGGGAAATTAGAATAATTTCGCATATCGTGAAACAGTGAAACGATCCAGGGATCTCCTCCTTCTGGGGAGTAATTATTTTCCCTTGATATTTTTACCGACTCCCCGGGAAATTAACCGCTGATCCTCGTAATTTACTCGAAATTACACGTCTCTAAACGTCGATACACGTCGGGGGAGAGCCTCGGCGGCCTCGCTCGGCACGTAATGCGCGCGGTATATCAATTTTCAAGCACGATAACACGCACCGTTTTCGACGGCAGCGCGGCGCGGCGTTTCTCGCGTGTATCTCCTCCCCGCTGGAGAATCCCGCGGGAATTCCGGCCCGGAGGTTTAACCGTAGCGATAACGTTCTTAAACGTATTCATCCTCGATCTTCCCGTAGCAGTCCTCGAGGAATCCGCTTCGGAGGAGCCGCGGAGGATCGCAGGATCGCGAAGCGTCGTCCCGCGTTCTCGTTAAAGCGTATTCACGGGGCGCCGTTCGATTCCGCGAGAGTGGCTGGTAATGTTTTCTCGAGCGTCTCGACGGGGAACTAACAATACCGGATCGCGATAGCCAAATAGCGATCCCTTTCCGCGTCAAGATTTTCTGTCCGGATCGTATAAACCGCTCTCTCACTTTCCCCTTGTCTCTCTCTCTCTCTCTCTCTCTCCCTCTCTCTCTTTCTCCCTTCCGCTTCTTCCAAGTTTCTTTTTTTCTCGGCGTACAAGCGAAATACGCCGACGAAGAGAGAGAGAAAAAAGACGGGAAGAAGAATAACCGGGAGGGGGCAGGAGAGGCCGTATTAAAATGTTCTTTTCAGCGATCGCCAGAAATCCCATTAAACCGGTTTGAATCGGGCTGCCTTAACGATCGGGACGGGAAGAATCTGAATGCGCGTCGTGAATTTTTCTTCTGCTACTTAAAGTTTGAGCGCTTAATGTATCAGCCGGAATATATCTCTTCGGGAATAAGATTGATTACGTCGTTATCGTTGTAAGCCCCCGCGAAACGGAGCCTCCTCGCCTTTTCCCGAATAAAAGTGCGCGTCGTTCCTGCGTCGCGCCGACGCGACGACGAGGCCCGAGTACAGCTTGCCTGCTTGCTTGCTTGCTTCCACAGGGCACACCGTGTCTCTCGATTCGATTAAATTGTGTCTCCGCGCTCCTGTTGTAGACGGGTTAAGTAAATTACGCCGGGAGCCGGTGTCGTGAGACCTGCTTTTTCATTGTCCTCGTTTCCTACCCATCACTATCGGTCACCTTTCATCTAAAAAAATTTCCCTGCGCTCCTAGAAAAATCTTGACTGTGCATCTCTCTTTTTAATTTTAATCTATAAATTGGACAAAAATAATTGTGATAAAGCGAAACTGGTTTTCGAAGCCGATATTGTCTTAAAGTTCGCGCTACCGAGGACCTGCAACCCAAGAAGGTTCTCCCGTCGCAAAGATTTCGGACATGGATGATTTATTCGACCAGAAGGGCCAGCCCGGGCAATCCGTGCATCATATAGTCCAGGTCGGTAGGGAAAAAAAGGAAACAGTTGCGGGCTCGATTAATGTTGCTTATCAATATCGCTGGCTCGTTCGATTATTTCAATTATGCGCGGCAATAAATTAATCCCCGTAACGTTACACTCGTGAAACGGACAGACGAGTCCATCCAAATATGTGAATTCGAATCGTTTGTATTATTCGCATTCCAAATTTGAAGTTCGGTATGCTCGTTAACTTGTATTCGTCAGCGAAATACAACAGCTCAGAGTTTCAATTTTTTCTTCGATATTTGAAACGTATAAATTTCACCTCCTACGCGTTAATTAACAAGCTCCCTGGCGGCGTCACAGGTGCATGAAAACCGCAGTTTCGTATTTCACACGTAAATTAATTTACGTTGTTATTTAAACCCACGAAGCATAACGTAATATTCAGAGAATCTCTGGCCTTTCTTCGTTACATATTTCCCGCATTTCTGTTGCTTCTCGGAAAGATAAATTGTTCTTGACCAGACGCAAGCAACTTTTAAAAATATTCCGACGGTCGTCGAGACAGATGCCGGTAGCAAACACGGTTCACGAGTAATTGCAAATCTTCGAGAAATACGCGAGCGTTCGCGCTGGTTCGCGACCGTGGTTATATGAATAACGTTTATTAGTTCCGCGATTCAGCTGCTAACAAGTACCGGAGGTTGTTTCTCATCCGATCGACAGACGTTTCCAACTTGCATCGAACGATTCCCCGGGAACGACTCGTTGCAAATGGACGGGGCCGAAGACGGTGAACCCCGGGCGCAATAGTGCTGTGTAAGGTTAGGAAGTAGATACACGGAGACGTGGTTTGATGGATGAGAGGTCAGACCGTTGGCCGCGAAAGGCGGCACGGTGAAATGAAATAATGCACAGTGGGGTAGCCACGTTGCGGAATACGATCGATGCTTACTTAGCGCGGCACGTCGATGTTCGACAAGTTTTTGATACGCCCTCTCTTTCCCGCTGTCGAGCCAACGGAGCGGAGCGCGTGCTCCTGCTTCATCATTTCCTTGTACACGCCGCGAGAAGGGCCCGAATGTGTTCATAGCGCATCGAGATAAATAGGATAACCTTGGAATTGCGTGTACCCCGTTTCACGGGTCATGTACATGCTGCGAAAATCACGGCGCATTCACCAACGGTCGGCCGATTTCCTTCTGATGAAAAAAAAAAAGAAATTCTGCTGCAAGATGCGAGTTATGCTCCACACTCGGGCCGAGGAATGCGACAATTTATTCGATACACATGGAAATGCAGTTCTCGCGGCTCCGGCACGTCGTACATCAGAACGGAAACTTTTCCAATCCGGACAAAATGAAATTGTACTTTCCTTGTTCATTAATTGTGTTCTCTGCGCCAGGTTGGTTAGTGTAACGGGACACTTTAAACATGAATGGTATACTTATTTCTGGATTCATAATTAGATTCAATTACGTTGTACAAAATATTTTACATTAGTCTTGCCCCTCGCAATTGCAGCGTAGAATTCGCGAGATTTCGCTTAATATGTATATAATTGCACAGAAGCGTCTGAACGGGCGACTTTCCGCAAAAAGGATCAAGGATCGCGAAGGTCGATCGGCGCTGCAGAGGCATTAATTCGCATTGTCCGGAGCTGTTCGCCGGCAGCGTGTGTCGCCATCAATCTTTCCGGCATGGTAATTTACAGGGCCACTCGGCGGCCGGTTTCCCAAGGAATCGATTAGCGGAAATCTGGGCGTGGCAATAAATTTTTATAAATCCCCGGGACGAAGAAATACGCGGGAATCCGGGATGACGGAAGGGGGCCACACGTAAACCGGGTTGCGGGCCGGGTGTGCATCGACTATACTTCTCATGATAGCCTTATCGCGCTTCCGTATCGTGAGATATTACCGGATGCGGGTCCCGAGCATGGTGCCTCCGGTGTCGCATTCGACGACGCGACCGACCGGCGAATATTGTGATTTCCTGAGAAACGTGAAGTCTCGGGGGTGCTATCGTTCGAACGGCCCCGGCCGTCCTCGATATATCGCCCGGCCTGTTGTGCTGTTTGTATCGCGAGCAGGGACAGTCAGGATGTATCCGTACATCCAGCCAGGTCCGACCCGGCTACAGGAACACGTCCCGCGGGTACCACTGCCGCTAAATTGAAACTGGTCTTTGCATCGGATTAACTCTTTGCGCCCGCAACTTACACATCGCGTCTGCCACTGTCGTCCTTCCGACGATCCTGCAGAACCTTTGGTGTCAACCCTCTGCTGCAACCCAATTTTCAACGATTTTCACCGAATTTTTTCTGCTCTCAATCTCTTGACAGTCAGTAGAGATACAGTACTCGCGACTTCGAATTATTATTCAACCGGTGTTAATAAATTATTAAGAGGCAAACGAAAGTGCAAGGACATCTAAGTTTAATAGCAACACTGGTAGACAGTTTTTCAGCTCCCGGGCAGCCCGACGGGATTTCTGTAAGAAGCAAGAAAAATAATGGGAAGCAGAAGCGCGGATTTCGCGTTGACGATAAAGCTGTGAGAATTTCTTCCTCCGCTTCTTCCGCTTCTTCGCGAAACTTCTTTATGGGAGAATCGCCCCCGGAGTTACGTAACGCTGCGCGAACTTTCAGACGGAAGTTTGTTACGTAAATGAACGGGATTAACGTAACACGGAATTTGATAATTATTGCATTTCCGTTGGGGATACATCGAAGTTGCACACCGGAATGTAGGACGCCGGATATGGAAGAGTTTTTCGAGTCTTTTTAAGGAATTTGCATAGGCGAGGCGAGAGCCAGGGATGTTTGCTCAGATGTATCGGCTTGCCGGTATTAAAATTCTCTGTCTGTTTGTTCTCCGTTTCGCTGGTCAAACATCGGGAGCGTCCGGGAGGAAATGAACCCTTCGGAATCACGGCGTGGCTGAACCGAAACGTTTATCTAATGCCCCCACCCTAACCTTCCTTCCGAGAGTGTGAAATTCCTTGGTGGTAATCCCCAGTAGAATCTCAGATCACCAGGCTGTAAATTAAACTACCCTCCGATAGCACGTCTGACTGCTTGTCGTTCGATCCCTTCGGCTACCGGGTGGCCCACGAATTTCTGCCGCGAACAAAGTGAACATCGACCAAGTCTAAAGTGTCCTCAGCTCCGAGATTTTATGCATTTATGACAAAAATGAGTAGGTGCAATTTAAAAAGAAGACTATTATTTATCGCTAATAATAGTATTGCTATTATTACCATTGAGCAGCGGCCCATCAATGTAAAAAGTTGAATGAACTGAAGGAATAAGATTAGAGGCCAAGGAAAACATTTTCAATGCCCCGATAAAAACTCTATAAAAAGGAGGTGCACGTAGCTGGGAATGTTGATCGCATTTATGGATGCATTTTCCAAGCGAGCTCCCATATCCTGTACTCTACCTCACAAGACGCTCGCCGTAGAAGGTCGTCGATATCCCGTGAATTTTAAGGGAGTGCAGGGGGCTGGGCGCGGAGAGCGCCATTAGCGTGTACAATGGAACGGAACCGAACGCAACGACATGCGGAACGTATGCACGGGCCAGGTATCATTTGGCTTGCACCGCTCGCAGCATGTGTCTTCATTAGGCGTCGGGTAGGGGCGGCGCAGCTCCACTGAATCACATCGGGAAACCAACCATCGTGGCCTGAATTAAGCGCTAAATGCATCCCCCTCCTGCGTCCGCCGCCCTTACCGGGGAGACCCGGAACCCCTGCTACTCGCCGTACCTACTTTAAACTTCCTGCCTGCGTCGCCTTGCCATGCCGGGACCGACCTCGTGCTCGCAGTCGAACTCGAACGTCGGGTGTTTTGCATACGGGAGCCATGAATGCATTGCGAGACGTTTGAATTCAAACTATGTAATAGAGAGGGCCCAGGCCGCCATCGCCCAGACCCGAGCCAAATCCTAGGACGTCTCCCCGTGGTTTTTGGGCTTCGTGGCCCGTGATTCCCGCGACCATGTTTTCCAACCCCCGGTACAACTTGTAGTACGCGTCATGGTTGTTTCGACTCGAATAACCCGGAGCTGTCTCGTCCCGATCGTTCCCGTTGAAAATCTTTCCGATTAGCATCTTCTTCAAGATGGTAATACTATTCGTGGAACACAAAGATTCGTTGAAAACGATGTCAGAGGCATGCAGAGTAGAAGAATTATGCGCGCGAAAGCCATTCGCATCGTTGTATAGCAACGAGAAAAATTTTGTTTATACATGTTACGTCGACAGAATCCACGAAAAAAGCATGCGCAGCTGAAGGGTTAAGAGTACACGTTGCTTCAGAGCCGAATACTATCGACGAATGTGTCGAGAATTCGCTGTACTTTTCGACGCTAACGTGTTCGACGGAGGTTCCGGATCCTTCAGACCCCTAATGATTTTACTCCAGAACATGTCCCAGAGTCGAGAGCGTATGGATGACTCTTCGATCAAGGGTAGTTAGCCAGGCATTCGCCGATGACCGCGAAGACGCAGGCAGTCGCTCGTCGAGTCTCGCAGTTGTAGTAAACCGAATCATCTGGATACTTGATCCCGTAGAAACCGCAGGAGGTGCATTACACGCTCGTTGCGCCTCTGCCAGGGTGGCTAGGGAGCCTTTCTCTCGGAAAGGCTGCTTTCCCGAGTGGACGTGATACGCGCTTTGAGCCGCGGCCAAACCTCCGTCCTCGTCGCGCCGGCACTCGACGACTTCTTCTCTTTATACCCCCGGCTCGTTTACCACTAAATCACCGTTACATCGACCGTGCATTACTTGCTGGCAGTATAAACGCTCGTCGCCCCCTTTTTTGTCGGTAAATGAATTATTTGACAAATAATTGCCGGCGCGATACAGTTTATGCGACGCGTAACGCTAAATTTTACGAGCATGGCCGTTTACACGCCGCAGTTCCGATACGAGCGGCCGTCTCCTCGCGGATCCTTGGCGATCTTTTTCGGCGGTTTCCATTAAATCATCCCCCGGAGAGACGTGTCCAGGGGCTGGCGGGTGTGGATGATTATTTTACGCGGGGGCAGGGCCGCCCTTCTGCACTAGAATCTCAACTGCCTGCGCTTGGAGCTGTTCCGACTATGAAAACGTTTTATTATATTCGTTAAATATTAAATTTTCAGACCTGAGCTGGTATAGATATATGTACAGAAATTATATATAATACGGTTCCAGGAACTGTTGTATATGTATCTCGCTACATTGTATCTCGCGGTATCTTTAGGTATCGAATCAAAGACAGAGCGGCGCTTCTTTTGGTCCGCCGACGTGTCCCATTCAGATGTTTATCGTTTTCAAACGTATCGACGAGCTGCCGAAGTCGGTCAGTCTAAGCCTAGCCTTAGTAGAGGAAACATCGATCAAATATCGTTCTAAATCATATCTGTGCTTTTATTCTTTCTAAATAAATACCTTGCTTCCCAAAAACCAACAGCTGGCGATAGATGGCCATAATAGAAAGATGAAAAGACATTTTATCGCACTTGTTTTGTACACCGTGGTGAAAAATATAATATCAGGGATTCAGTCGATTTAGAATAAAGAAATTAGGGAACAAGATGGAACGATGGAAGAGGATCAGCAAGAAGCTCGGTGCGTTGTATCATTGCGTAGGAAGGCAGACTGCGATGATTGCGGTGCCGACGACTTAGTGGAACTATTTGGCAAATAATGACCGACGCGGTACAGTTTATGCGACGCGTAACACTAAATTTTACGAGGCGACCGTTTACACACCGCGATTTCGCTCCGCGCCGTTTCTCGCGGGCTCTCCTTAGGTCTGGATCTGCGGCGACAATCTTTTTCGGCGGATTCCATTAAATCACCCTCGGAGAGACATACCCAAGGGCGGATGGATCGGTCGGGCCGAGGTTTTACGATCGCACGGTATCGCAGAAGCGCGAACAATGCGGACGAGGGGTTAAATGCGTGCTCCGGCGAGCGCAAACACGCCGCGAGGGTCGGCGGGGGAGACCGTTCGCATTATATAACGACTCATTTCGCTGGCTCGTAACTCGAGTTCGAAGGATTAATTGGAGCTGTTACTCTGTCGTGGCCAGACGGGACCCGAACCGTGTTCACTCGAGGGTACAACCCTCCCTTCGCGATCGCCGCCGTTGCCGCCAAGCCAAGCCAAGCAAAGCCAAGCCAAGCCAAGCCGCGTCGAGTAAAGCGACCTCGTTCTCAAACCCCGTTTGTCGTTCACGGCTCGAACCTGACGACGTCGTAAATATCGTCTTGCTTTATGCAACTTGTAACTACCGCTACAAATTACCTTCCATAAGCCCCGGGCCCTTCGTCGGGGGCGCGAGATCATTTTTACGGCCGCCGGGATCTCGTGCCGGATCAATGGGACTCGGACCCAAGCGGATCACAACTGCTTTCAAGAGCCGTTTCGATTGGGACAGTGGATCGAGGATCATACGCTCTATGGGCAAAAAAAAATTGTAGAACACCAGCAAACATCGAACCAATATTTGAATATCACTGTGCATACTTCAATTCTACGGTTTGTAAAATTTTCATTCTAATAATGTCTAAGAAGAATTACTTCTCGCTGGAAAATCACACAAGAATCAGAACCATTTAACTCGTGCTGTTCAAGGGTTGTCTGTATATAATTAATTAATTAATTTATTTTAATGCTGAAAACGCTTTTGTCTTTGTCTGACAACGCTTTGGACCCCTGTCAGGGTCCATTTCGTGAACAGTAAATTGATGTTGGCTTAATACGCGAGTGAGCACAATTTAGAATATTTTGCAGTCGCGTACGTAGCTGAAGTTTCTGGAATGCAAATTCAGTTGAAGGATTTTAGTTTTGGCACAGGATCCAAAAAGCTAATGTCTGCGATAAATCCACGCTCACGTCATAAGACCCATATCCGTGTCGCGAAATTATTTATCACGACGCGAGCACATGTTTTGTATACAATGTACATGCCATGTACACGTTTCAAGCACATATATTCTACACAAAAGTATAGAGACCTTCGAAAATGAAGTATGAACACGTTCATTACCATCGCACGTTTCATTTGCATAATTACAGCCGGCGAATAAAGAACGGTATAACGAACACGATATTAATAATAATAATAATTAAAATAACAACGAAGCGGCGTGTGCACTCCGCGGAGAATATTTGGACATGTAACGGGAAGCTTTCGTTTATTTTTCAAATGTCAATATAACGCGCGGCGAAAATGAATTTGGCATTTTTACGCGAAACAATGAGCTGTTGCTCGTCAGGAATGCGTCGGGTATACGAGCGTTAATAGCGAGCATGTTAACAACAATAAAAGCCTCGTTCGAATTGGATCATTAAACCGTAACAAGGGAACCGCCAACGGTAACGAGCATTCCATCAATTTTAATACTTCATCACATTTGTGGGAGGAGTTAGGAGTTTGGAGAGACGAAGTGCCGATGACTTCTAAATCCACGGCGTGACGTACCGATTCGCCGGTAAGGAATAGATTTAATTCCATAGGAAATTGCATCGGTCTAGAGATGGCGATTGGTAGAGCCACCGATCGGCGGAGGGGTGTAAGGGGGTAGTCGACGACAACGATAAGCCTTCGAGAGTTTTTCCGCGTCGGAATTCCACGATCGAGCGAGCTATCGGCGAATAAACATCCAGACCTCGGCCGCTGATTCTACGGGGCGACGAAGCGGAAATCTTCGAGCCCCGTACGCTCCTCTCGCTTGGTCTACCTTTCGGTCCGGGAGCTTTCATTTCATCCCCCACGCCACCCCCCCAACCCCAACCCCAACCCCCCCCCAGAACCATTCTTACTCGGTTGATTCCCACCGATCGACGGATTCGTCTCGCGATAGAAACTTTCACGAAGCTCCAGTCGTTACGCCCTGCGAAGAATGTTCCGCTCGCCGCTCGAATAATTTTCCGATTCGCGCGGAAACGAACTGATTGGTACTCGGCCGTATCGATCCGGCACCGATTCCACCGCGGCGACGAAAAGTTCTCTCGCGATACGACTCGCCGACCCACGAGAAAGACTTCTTGCTCGACATTAAGATATTTAATCGGACAACGAGAAAATAAACCTCTCCAGACAATTTTACTTTTTTTACGACGGACAATTGATCATCTGTGGACGCGCGATTCCCGAGAGACTCTGTTTGTTCCAGTGATTTAGTCTGTTCGCTTAAAGAGCTTCTTTTTGGGGCACATTGACTGGTTGCTTTGAAATTAGTCGACGTCGGTGTGCTGTCTTTTTAATAATTGGTAAAACGTGGGTTCGATTGATCATCTTTATAAAATCAAGAACGAAGCACAATGTTACGTCGCCGATTAAACTTTTAAACCTTTGCACTCGGTGCTATTCTAAAACTGAATTTTTCCACTTTTAGGAGATAATCTGTAAACGTAAAGATTTTGTAGTTTCTAGGTTTGCAATCAGCTCCCGGGTCCCACGTTTTCTGTTTCACTGCTTCGTCTCCCATCTCCGTAACAGTGTCCTCTATTAAATATTGCATTCTCCGTGACACATCTCTTAGCGAATTAGTCGCTCGAAGTGAAGTTAGTAAGTTTCTCAGCGAGCGTGTTAGCGCCGCACCGATGCAAATATTGATGGATAGAGGAGATAGTGTTGGACGGTGAAACGGGCCTCGCGGGTCCGAGTGTTTCGGATGAAAATTGATCGGTGAACACGGATGACAAAATAAACGGATTACAGTCGATTGATAACAGGGACTGCGTCTCTCTCTCTCTCTCTCTCCCTCTCTTTCTCGACGAGAGACTGGGGGTTTGATAGGGTGGTGGAAGGGTAAGAGAGGAGAAGAGGACGAAGGTGGACGGGCTCGGCGAACGACGAGAAGAAGAGGGGTGAGAATAGAAAGTGGACGAGAGCCGAGAGGAGGATGAGGATTCGAGTCGTGAGCCAAGCGGACGACGAGCAGCGAGCCGCTTTGTCCAGCGACCCGACAATCCGGAATGCGGTTTCGTCCGGCGACGAACATTTTTATTTTTACCCCGCAGTTTCGGCCGTTTGCTCGTTGCTTTGTTCGCGTTTTCTCCTCTTTTCTGAGGCAAGCGCCGCAAAGAAAGCGGGAGATGCATGCATTCCGATGTTGTCGTCGACAGGAGCACGAACTCGTGTCGTCCCTGTCTCTTCTCCTCCGCTCGTGTGTCTCCAATTATCAACTCGCTGCTTCGGCCAGCCGAGATATAAAGTCGCCCACCCCCGTAGAAACTCTCGAAATTCTTACGGGGAAAATGAGGAAACTCCTGTGTCCCCGTTCGGTGGCTTGGCATTTCGATTCGAAGCAACCCCCCCCCCCCTTTCCGTCCCCGTCCAATGTACGTACATGTCCACGTACGTACGTCATCCGACGTCATACGCCCTACTCGAGTTGCTCCTCCGTTCCGTTTTCAACAAACAATCCATTCGTCGAGATCGACGTCGATTGCCCTTTCACTCGAACCGACATTTCCGTCGAGCACGTTCGGCTTGCATTCCTAAATTCATTTTCTTCCACGGCAACAAAAACTGATAACCCGATCTCTCTCCTAACTCTTTTTAATTTTAACTTTTCCTGCCGAGGCTAGCGAATGTTTTCCGCTTGACCCCCGTGTCGATAATTAAAATTTCCTGCCACGGAAATCGCGATAAACCTGGGAAACATCGACCGAAGCAGGAGCTATCGTCTCAAATTCAACTATAAAACTTAATTCCAATTCTTTAACCGCGATTGAGAACCTTTGGAAACACCAAGATAGGAATATATATTTGGGAAGAGTTTTTGCAAAAAACACAATGGACCACTGCAGAGTACCTCACTATAAGCCTGAATCAATACCAAATCTCTTTCTCACAGTGCCGAATGAGTTTGAAGTGTTCGTAAACTACGTGAATAATCGCGCAATTATCCAAAGAATGGCCGCTGAAGCGCTCGGCGACGCTCCCGCGGGCGCGTAAAAATATTTCAGACGCGAATTTGACTGGGGGATCGGCGTAAGGGTTAATTTGTTTGAAGGGCCCCTCGACTCCCTTATCTGGCCATGCCCTTTGCATTTGTTCGAGCAGCGAGTGCAACGGACGAGCAATCCCACTCGAAACTGAAGAATCCGGGGGTTTGAAAATTCAACGAGCGTCGCGGCTCTCGCAGGATTAATCGCGAGGCTCGCGCGGGGGTTGCTTTCAGGGGAGGGAGGGGTGGAAGCGCGAGAAGGGGTGAAGGTCGGGGCCAATTAAGTGGACAGCGGGTCGCTATCTCCCGTGGCCAGCCATGAGACTACCACGCACCTCATTATGACCACGTTATAATCCTACCGGCGTTACAGTATCATTCCGTAGATCTCCGACGATCTCTGTTCCTCTCGGCCGAGGGCCCTCCTTCCCGTTTCGAGCGACGAAATGGCTGTTTCGGATCCTATACGGAAGACCCGAAATCGGGGTCGTTAATATGGAACTACATTCCATTAACGTCCGGTAATGGCCCACCTAAGCTGGAAGAGCTTCCAACGGCCACGGAGCTTCAATGCCATCGGTGCACCGACTCCCGAAAATTAAGGCGCGTCTTCTTTGTCCCCGCCTCCGTCGAACTAAGCGGATAATCGGATCGTCAAGAAGCTACACACCTAAGATAGAAGCAAGAAAATTAATTTTCCAAAAAATATTAGAAGTGCCCATAAGTAATCAACTTCCAGAAGTATGCAACACCTTAATCGACCGAATTTCGGATCGGTGGAAGCCCCATGCAAGAGCCAAGAAAATGCAGAACGATACAAGCGCAATGCAGGTAGAACATTCTCTTGCGAAGATTTCGATGCAGTCAAAAATCTGAAGGTAGGTAGAACGATCCTTGGTGGAGATTTGAAATTCGAAATTTCCGAGGTAGGAATACTGTTTCAAGATGTTAAGGTATTATACCGCGGCATTCACGGAGGAAATTATTATTCTTATATTCCGAGGAGATTCTTGCTTAAGCGGAGCTTTGGTGAAGCCACGATCTTATTGCAAAGGGTCTGTACTTATTAACGCAAGTATAAACGAAGGCATAAACAGTTTCCTCTATACGAGGAGAGTTAAACGATCCGTGTCGCGATAACAAAATCGTGTAGTGGTTAATTATTGTAGAGTGGAAGGGTCTATAAAAATGCTTTATTGACTGCTCTCTACAAAGTCTAAACGTTAACTGTTCCTTGCCGAACGGATTATTCAAAACGAAGACTAGTGTCTGTGGTTTTTATATGTTTGTCCTTATAGCGCGAGTCGTCGTCGATCAGTTATTGTGTCGAAATACGGGGCGACGACCGCGCGTCATAATACTGTTTGAAGAACGACACTTTTTACATGTGTGTATACATGATAGCGCAAGGTGTTTCTTTTACATTATTGTTTAATAAAATTACCGTGGAAGATATTGTTTTTGTGGTGAAATCGCGCGGCGACGGTGAATTCCGCGGTATACAAATCACGTTTCTGTATGTGTCTCGACTGACAGATCGGCGAAATTAAAGGTGAACGTAAGAGAATATAAAACACTGACCGCTCGCCGGTATTTTCCGCCTCGATTTTTGCACGTTTTTTTTTATATGGGTTCGGTCAATACCCGCTGATTAATAATCCGTTTGCAATGAATCCGACGGTTTTTGCCGGGACGGCGCGAGAGTTTTTGTTATAGAATTCATATTCAGCCACGCATGAAATCCCGTATTTGGGAAGATATGAAGCGAGAACACGCGTAGAGGTCTCATTCTCTGTGACCCTCCGGTGGTGCGTGCGCGCCTCCTCTTTGTTGAGGCTTTAATTAAAAATATTAATAATGGCGTCCCGGCGCAGGGCGGGCCGGGCCGGGTGCACGCGGAAAATACCCCGGCCGTCGGACAACAAATGAGTTTGGCGGGGACAACAATGGCCACCGTATGTGAGTAATATTCGTTCAAATATTAAACCGCATTCTCTATTTTTTCATTGTACGCGTAATAACGGCTCCTAGATAAAAGCGCGAACTACGTTAACAATAAACTCACCCGGCGACGCTTTGTTTCACCGCTGGAAAATTATTGCGCCTGGGCTAAACGCGCGGCGGATTTGCGATCGGCGGCCGACGTCGATAAACAGGAAACTAATAAATTCCGCTCGATCTTTCGTCCGCGACCCACGACATTTTTTTGATTTTTTATTTTTCTCCCCAACATTTTTATTTTGTATATCCCGTCGCGCCTACGAAACTCGATTCGAATCGGTCGGAAACGAATCAACGTGTGCCCGTTTTTGATAACGTTATAAAGTTTCGGCTGCATGTACATAGTTAATTTAACGTCGCGTTATACACATATATATATATATTTTTTAACAAAGCACTGGTTACTCGCGCACTATAACCCGTGTATATTGTGCGCGCGATATAGCGCGCGCAGCGTACAACAATCGAGAGAAAAGCTCGGCCGCGCACGAATTTTCTATAGCTCGTTGTTTCCACGTTTCTGCTGTTCGATGAAAAAATTATTTCAATTTTCGATGAAAAATCGTGGATTGTTTTCCCGATGGCGGTATTGCTGTTTGCGCGACCAGCCGCCATTGTCAGGGATCGAAGAAGTTTAATTTCGGTCATTGTGGGGAAGTGATAGGTGTCCGGGATCAGTGTTAAACGCCATGGAACTTCCATGATTGTGCCACTAGGATGACCTACATCACGATGACTGTCGGGTATCGATCTCACGTTGTCACAGTAATGAAGGGTTCGAATGAGTTTGTCAGGAGACCATTCACTTTGCCTCGAGAGTCGGGTCAAGTGGAAAATTTGACATACAATCATTGATACACATCACGCGCGCGCATGTGTGTCAATGATTACCACCCATTATTCACTTGACACAATAGAACGTGTTTGTCAACTGGCCTCGAGAGTGTCAACAACCCGAATACTTTAATTATGCCGCTGACAAGAGCCGCGTAAGGGATTTTATTAGATACGTGTTTCGTCGACGCTCGCGATCCCGTGTGCAGATATTAACAGTTCATTCTACTAATTACCCCGATGCGCGCTGAAATCGATCGGTATCTGTTCTACCGAACTTGGTTCGATTCAACGCAAAATTCGGTTATTAACTCTGACCTGTTTTCCGAACTTTGATCATTCCTTTCGTTAAATCGCCAAAGTAAAAACAGCGTGTCCGACAAATATACCAGGTAGATTTGAAAATTATTTTATTGGAAATAAAAGGGGAACAACGTTCCTGCGCGGCCGGGCGTAATATTCGAGAGCCAAGTTCCGCGAGGGTGATTCTTTATATACATTGCGCAATATACACGGTGTACAAAATATATGTTATGTTACACGTATATTCAGGATTAAACAAAACTGATGAGCCTATCATTCTGTACCGGCAATTTGCCCTGTTCACAAATAATTAAACAGCGTGCACTCTGTAACGCAGAAAATACATCAAACAGGTACACGGAATGAATGAGAGTTAACCAAACTGCAATTATACGTACTATTGTAACTGCAATTATATCATAATTACAATCGTAGTCCAATTATCGAGCACTAAAAATGGCACGCGTTGCTTCGTACCAATAACTAGATTGGATTGTAATACGTAATATAATATAATGTAAGAATAAAAAAATCTATATTCAATCACTTTGCTTAAAAAGACATTTACAAATTCATTAATTGTAGAATGAAATATATAAAACCGGTAGTTTGACTAGTGGAATTAGGTTATAGAAAATGGTCCTGTATGCGTGTTAATAACAATAAAATTCGCTCAGGAAACATCTGTGCCAAGACGTTTCACGGTGCTCCAGTTCTCGTGCGAGTCCATCGACGAACTAGGTCATGCACGATCGGCCGTTATCGTCTTAACAACACGATGCGCAGAGCCCCGTGAAAAACGTGGCCGGAAAACCGAGGGTCGGCTCGTGTGCCGATGATTAACCAAATTACAAGAACCCGGGCATTGTATCGTCGAGTGGTTCGATGAACAACTGCCTTCTTTCTCCCCTGGTTGTTTTCCCCGATTCCTCTCACGGCCTCTCTCGTACGTTACACCGTCTATGGTTGATTTCGAGAGAGCGAGAGATAGAGAGATAGAGAGATAGAGAGATAGAGCCTAGATTCTATTTGTAACCGGGGCCGGCTACAACCACCCCTTTTCCAGCAACCAACCACCCCCCTTTGGATACACACGTGCGGCCAGGATTGAGATGGCCTGGCACCGGTTACGCGCACACAAAGGGGGATGCGTGTGCACGTGTAAGTATCGTCCTTTTACGTGGTTTACACGGCAGATCGGCAACAATAACAACAGCGCCCGGAGAACACCGGAGGATTCGGTGCGGGAAATACGTGCGGGGAATTTTGGCGGCGGGGCCGCATGCCAGGTTAGTTTTCTAACCTGTGGTCAGCCCCGGACCCGCCTATCGATACCGATTACTCGATACTTCTCCGGAATTCTCATCACGGGAACGGGCCGGATCCGGAACAACCCACCGTCTCGTTTGCGAGGCCGGAAACCGGACCCTGAGTCTCCAGAAACGGAGATTTAAAAGCCCACCATCACCAAAAATTATTCTCACGCACGTTTACGATTTTTTAAAGGTGTTATAAGTCCTTCAGGGTCCAAGAAATTTAGTAATTGGTCTACGCAAATATTTCCAGTCGGGGATTGAGCTAGGATGAACAGTTTCGTCGAATTCGTAGTCGGGAAGCGAGCCCGTTGGCGTTTTACCGTCGCCAAGAAGCGCACGAAGACACGGCTTCGACTTTGCAGCCGGGCAAAGGAAGAGTTAACATGTTCCCCAAGTTTTAACGATGTTTATGTAGAACTTTCGCGGTGCTTGAACCGCGGGAATTAACACCTTAGATCCCCCTTCAGCGATTACCGCTCTTGAATTAAACGCTCGGCAAGGTTAACAGCTCGCGGAGAGCCGGCAGATTTAATCGTCGCGGGCTCGCTTTTAAATCACTTTCCGCGGGCATCCGCGACTCGCGAATCCGTTATCCGCGTGTCCTATCGATTTCCACGGCATTACAGATATCAGGTGCACGGAGGTTCGAACTGTCTTGTAAGTTGGAGGAGGGCCGAAGAGCCGGAACCAACTTAAGGAAAGGCTAATCCGGTACTTGGTAAACGTCGACTCCCACCCTCCTCCCCCCCAGTAAACATCGCTATTTAAAATTTAAATTTACTCGATACCCGGAACGCCTTACCCTCTCCAAAGATCTCGTGGCTCTTTCACCCTCCCGGCGCACTGGCTCCAGACAGATAAGGAAAATACCTCTGAACTTGGATTACGTTTCGGTCCTTATCAACTCCGGATGCCCTCCGCGGACACGTTCCCCGGCTCCTATACGCGCATATGCTCTTCCTTATTTTTCTCTGCCTTTCCTTTTATTCGTCGATCCTATCGCTCCTCGCCCCTATCTGACACAAATTTTTATTCCGTACAAACTTTCTATCGAGTCTGACTCGATGTTGTAGGGCAAGGGGTTAACAGCCGTCGCACACATTGAAAGGGGAGAAACAGCCCCCGAATTAGGGGTTGAGAAGCATGCCTGATCAAACGTCTCAAAATTGTTTATTCTTCACTTGGAAATCCCCCAGGAAAAACATATCAAAAACAACTCTAAATTTTTTCTGTGCACGGTACAAATCCCCAGCCAACTAGATTCTGACTATACTTCATTTCCTAGAATAGTTCGCGAGTAGGTAAATTTTGTTTGGCGCATCCAGCGAGCCACGGTGCGAGCTGAATAATGCGGGCCTCGCGTGCGCGGCTCGAGCGTTTTCGCAAATATGTGGGTATCGTTGAAAGTCATATCGTAGCGTCGGATCGTATTATTTCGAGTATAATATCTTCGCAGTCATTGTAGTTAGACAATGTCTTCATCGGAATGGAATAGGGAAGCGACGCTGCCCGAGTAGTTCTCCGCGAAGTTGCGGCATTAACAGTTAGTTTCTCCGTTCGTGAGTTGTAACAATTATCTAAATTCCAATTATACGGTCCCGTTGAACGAACAAACAAAGCGAGACAATAGGGAGGGTGTTCGACTTTGTATCGTTGTTACAGCGCTCGGCTTCCCACCGGGCCGCTTTGCAACGCAAACTGGGATGCTCGGTCGACCGTGTGCCGGAAAAAGGAATCAGGGGAAGAAAAGCTGGAAAATACTCTGGAGCCGTTTGCTGGCAGCGTTTCCCGTAAGCAGGGTGCTTAGACAATGAAGTAAAGACTCTGGGAGCGACTTCGTAATTTTCCAATGCCACGGGTACAAATATTAGTAAAGACTGTCTGTTAGGTTGTCCCAAAAATTTCTTCCTCAACGGCATGATTAACATTATTAGATAACACTATCACGAAATCTTCGGTCATTCTCAGAATATGCACCCAAAGAAATAAATTTCTCGAATAATTCCTTATGCGTCCACACAAACATCGCAATAACCGTAAATTAAAAATAGTAGAGCCCGTCATTTAGCTCGGTCCCATAAATCTAGAGTTGAAAAATAATATTCCGAATTTGTGCATCAATTGAAAACGAAAGGAATTTTCGGGACAACTAATGAAACAAAGACGAGTAGACCAGTTCCAGATCATTAGGGAGATTTCTAGAGATTGTTTCACGGTCGATGACGCTGGAGGGATGATCACGGTTCCCGGGGAACAGGAAAATGGTCGCGCGGCGAAACACGAGAAACATCGGAGTCCTTTTCAGCCGTTGCACGTGCAGCTCGGCTGAAAACTTTCAGCGTTAGCTCCTTTCGAAACGACGTCCTCGTTACCTGGCAGTTTGCACGTGACCGGCCGCTTTAATCCGGACATTTTTATGAGAGCGTTTCCACGGCACACGATTCCAGCATCCCGCGGCGAAACCTCTCTATCAGCGCGGTCTATGGAAATTCGAAACGAGCCGGGCACGTGCTACTATTCGCACGATCGTTTCCGCTCCTTCTTCGCGTATCACGTTGGACTTTAAATCTTTTCCGCTTTAAGCCGCCCCGCTGTTGATAATTGCAATTTATTAGAGCGTTATAGTGCTATAATATTGTGTTATAGGTTATTAATCTGCGGCTAATAGGATTGTAGACAGGAGAGCTATTCGTATATACAAAGTGTATTACCGGGAAATTCAGACTGATTTACGTCGGTGCTTAAAAACCACTCAATCGGTGTTTAAAAACAACTTCATAAAATTATTGAAATTAGAAGGCTTTTACTGTTCGTCAGAATTGTATTTAGCTTTTGGAGCACACTGGCACTGTTTATTCGTACGCTATTACTCGTATGAAAGTCTTTGATGCTTTATGAAACAAAATATCATTGAACTCTAGGCAAAAATCAAATTAATTAATAATATAAATATTTAAATTTATAATATAAATATTTTGCTTTTTATACTTGATATAAAAACGTTGAGTCCTCAGTTTCTCTTCGTATGAAAAATAGCTTGGACACGGTGGGAAACTTGAAATACTTCCGGGCCGTTAAGGGTTAAATTTCTCTTTAGAAGCTGGATTTCTTAACGATAATTTTGCATGAAGTCCCCTTTGCATATGGTCGCCTAAAGTGACACACTCGGCTCGGAGATGGATCTGGTCGGCATGAACAAATAAAAAGGAGGCCAGTGAAAGCAAAACGGCGACGCGTGCACCGTTGACAAATGCGAGCGCATCGTTCCTGGAACAAAGTCACCTTATCCCTGGGCAGAGCATCGGTCCGCGGGTTCAGTTAATGGGACAACGCGTCACAAAACGCGTTGGCCGTTTCGCGGTCCGAACGAAATCGCATGATATATCGGGGACACTTTATCAACGATACCCCGGAGGTGCATCGAAAGTTTGCGTTGACGGTGTAATGTAACCAGCGGCCGCGCGCGCACCGCGGTCAACGAGTTATTACTCCATTATACCGAACGAGTCCATTGCCTATTTGTCATTAGCATCGGCAAAATATTGCCTTATGAATATACCATTAACGGTCCCGGCGTCCGTAATAAATGCGTAAATTGAATCGATTATCGCTAGAGACTCATCCGGCCGGCCGCCCGACAACTAAACGATGACTGTGCCTTGACGCGACAATTATTCTCGGGTAGGAACGGTGCAATCAGCGTAAGAGATAACGAAAAACAAGGGTTGCGGAGGCGACCAGAGAAAGGGAGACAAACCGAAAGAAGGACGGGCGCGACCGGCCATTTGCAATTCAGATTTCAACCCCTTATGCTTGTCCCCCGTTCTTTCGGCCGCGTTTGACCTCCTACGGCGGGGTTTTCAAATTAAATGGATACAGATACGCGAAACTGATACGTTTCAAGCTTTTCCACCAGCTCTGTCACTGATCCTGTCGAGGGCGAATCCTTAGCTCGTTGGTCATAATTCCCACCCCTGGACACGCCGATTAAAACCGGCCTAGGATCACGGCGGTGTTTTGTTAGACGTTTAATTTCATTTGCCCGGAACAGAATACGGCTCGTTAAGTTTCGCCCACGGTTCTATTAAAACAGATCGCACTACTCGTCATTTAATTTTCCTACTAATACATTCTCTTAGCACACCGCTATTACCTCGGTGAATAATTCTTTAGTGAACTTCGACCCACAGAAGACAATTTTTGAATTGTTACTGTCGTAAAATTGTTGCCTCGACTAGTGTACGATTTGCGGATCCGGTTGCATTTTCGGCAGACACGTCGCACAATGGCTCTTTCAGACATTAGCGACGCGGCGGCCGGTCCGGTCCGGCCCGACCAGGACCGTTTTTCTCATGGCTTTTTAAAGCGGCCCGGAACGAAAAGAGACATTTATTATTTATGCGAGGGTGACCCGACGGTTTCGGAGAGAGAGAGTTAATGTTTCTGCCAGTCGATTAATCCTTCGTTTGAAAATTATAAGAGGTCCCACGGCAGTGACGACCCGTGAAGAATCGTGGGGTGCATATTTGAGCGGGCGTTCGACGTCGGCCACCACCGTCAATATTTTATTCACCTCGAAGCTTCACGGTTCCTTAGACATCCCCTGGGAATTCCACGGCGATCGAACCGCCTCTTTTCCGGGCGTTTTATCTTATCCCGATTCACCAGAGAAATAACGCGGCGCGGCGGGGATGCCCAATCGGAACGAAAACTTGATCCGTTCGATGTCGTCTCGCGGACTCATCGATTAAAAAACTTAGAGTCACCGAGTAAACTCATTTACTACTGTTCCACTTCAGAGAAAAGATTGCTAGCAATAATGAAACTTATCTAAAATTTTGGTTTCCTCTAAATTTCATGCCGCGTCCTGCTTGCATAATTATTTCCAAGAAATAATAAATAAACGAGGACGGTCGAGCAAGGAGTTAATATCGCGTAATAGCTCGTCGCGTTTCTGAAAGGTGTCGCGGATTGTGTCAAAAAGGACGACGGCACTTAGACAAAGGTTGTTGGGCGAACAACTGCGTAAAGAAGCAGCGATTACTAAGCGAGCAATCATCGGGGCTCGGCCAACTTTCAACGAGAGATATTCTCGTAATTTCGAGTAACTCCTCCGTCGCCGCATCCCACGTTTCCACAGCAGTTTCTATATTGTCCCGGTTAATCGAGTTCCCGGTGTCCGATCGAGACGATTTCCATCGGCCTTGGAGTGGTCAACTGTGCCCTCGGATCCATCAGTTTCAGCATTATTAAATCCCCAGGCGCTCTCGAGCAGCGGATCCCGGTGGACTGCCAGTGAAAACTTCCAGATTGTCGTAAAAAGAAGAGTCCCGATCGTTTCGCCGGGGTGAGGGGGGAAGTTCGCGGGAGAGGCTCTAGCACCTGCCAGCAGGTACAGCGAGGATAAAACATTCTCCTGGAGCTTGTTAGCCGCGGAGTCTAACGACCTGTCGAAGCGGCGGGCGGATTTAATCGAAGGAGCAGCAAGCGCGATCTCAAATTCAATGCATAAATTACGTGTGTCGGAAAAAGTAAAAGTACAGCCCGGTCGGACGGGGCTGGGGTACGAGAAAGGTCAGGAACGCGAGGATCCATAGAGTTCTATCGATCCTCGCGGACGACACGATCCGCAGGGCTGTTAATTATTCGAGAAGAACCGGGGACTTAATAATTAACTGTCCGAAGACGTCGCGGTTGAGACGAAACGACGTTTTAATCAGAATTGCTACAAGAAATTAGAATTACGACAGGAAGCAAAATATGAAAGACTTGTGATTTCTTTTCATTAAAACAAAGGGTTTAAAGTTTAAACACAAATTGTGTGAAATGAAAGAGGAAGGTAAGAAGACATAAATAAGGATCCTGTGAAAAATTCTTATTAACGACTGTGTTATTTAAAACGGAAGAAGAATTCTTAAACAAAGCTGTACCTTCTCCTCAATCTATTAGACCCTAGTAGAAGTTAGAACTGTGAATAAACGACTCATCAATCGCTGAATAAACATATTTTCCAACGCCTCAATTACACAAAAAGATTGTTCGATTTTTGAGAAACGTTTCGGGAAAGCTAGTTGTACGGAACTTTTTGGAGTCTCGCAGGCGTTCGCTCGCGGCAGGTACGCAGGGGGTCTGAAATGTGGCCTTCATACGACCATTTATTGTCTCGGTGCTCTACTGGACCGCGGCGCAGAAATAACAGCGGCTGCATCGGATCTCGTTAGCGCGACGCGCGATTAGTTTCGCGTGGCCGACAACGTTCACGTCGTAAAACAGAGTCGGGCGGAAAAAGGAACAAATTTTCTCGCCTGAACAGGGGCGGCGCGTCTTCGGCGGTGGAGCGGCTAAACGATCCCGTATCTCTTCGCGGAAACGAGACCGGACGTTGACGTCGTATCTCTCCGGTGCAACGGGCAGACGCATCCTTCACTGCAACGCATCGCCGCGCGACGACAACGAATCAGCCCGATGCATCCTTCCCTTGCGACCATCGACCCTGTGTTTCTCGCATTAACACATTTCTTAGGGGTGGCAATTAAACAGATATTAAACTTTACGCCGAGAAATTTCTGAAAAATTTTCCAGGAATATTCCATAATTTAATTTAAATTCCTATATATTGAAATTTTAAGACTGTCAGTGTACAAGTTTTGCTAGGGAATCCTGTTGTTATTTGATTTAACGTCTTAGGTGGTTGCGCAGAGGAAACGTGGGGAAACTGCGAGTAAGTGCACAAACAGGCGCGTAAATCGCGTGGTTGTGGATTAGATGATTGAGAGATCGCGGCGACAGCTCAATTCCCGATGAAGAGATCTAAAGAGCGTAGATCGAATGGGGTTGGGAGCCAAGGCCGATAGGCGAGACGGGAAAGTAACGAGACCGCTCGCGTGACAAACAGCGCTACTACCGTAATGATCGCGTAATGATAACCAGAATCGGAATAACGACGGCAATAATAATGTCGCGGTCTCCTCGGGACGGTGGCCGTTACGTTCGGGGTATAAATAATGACATTAATTCAGTGGCACCGCGGGGCACACCGTTAATACCAGCTTCCTGTGTCCCCGGTACCTGCAAAACAGGTCCTCCCCTGCGCACTCGTGGACGCTACGCCGCGTGGCACGTACTAAATATCCACTTGCTGGCGCCGCTTTCTTGATAATTAGTTGCGAGACGCTGGGGGGACGTTTTGCTGCACGTGACGATCTTCCGAGGGAAATCAGCATGGACCCCTCGGTCCCATTCAACTTGTCCCGCGACGCGGTTCTTTTTCACCGAGCTAATTGATTTTAGTTGTTTCCACCTGTCTCTTCCGCACTCCTTTCCAACATTTTTACTATTTAATATTTGTTTTTCGAATGTTCTCTCCGCTTCTCTTCATTTTACCTTCCTCGCTTCTTTTTATGGGATTCTCTCGTGCCGAATTAAGTTGGTACTATAATATTGTTACCATTTATTTTTTTTTTTTATTGCAACCTCTTAAAAAATAAAATTCTACAGTCTATCTTCGCCCAGTCGGTGGAATTTTCTCGAGGAAAATGACGTTTTTAATGTTCTCGCGCAGACCAAAGACAGGCAGGAAATTTCCGCGTAATTTCGAATCAGTGTCGGCGAAACTTGTCGCGCAGCGTCGGTGGCGTCGCTCGGATTGATTGGAAACCCGATAGTCAAACATAATGCGCAAAATTTCCATCGTTCGAACGCGTATTAGCTCTGGCGCGCACGGAACAGGTACACATACACAGGCCCCACCGTGTTTTATTTTCACCGGCGCTGTCACATTATGCAAACCTCCGTTGCAATGACTACGTTCTACCCCGGTGAATAAATTTATGAGGTGCGAAGTATGGCATTTCGCTGACGGACTCTCTCTCTCTCTCTCTCTCTCTCTCTCTCTCTCTCTCTCTGTTTCCTTTCTCCGGTGAAGTTAATAACGTTCAGCAAACATCTGGGGCATCAACGCTTATCTTAATTACAGAGCAGACAACTTGATTACAAAGTGACGCCTTAATGAAGACATTTACGAGCTCCCGGCTTCAGGTGGAATCGAGTGACTTGCGTGAATAGAATGTTTGCATTGTCTGCGAGATGGGAGGCACGAGTTTCGCAGCCGGCGCGCCGCGCCGATAAACGCGCCTCCCGAGAACGCACTGGTCGATCTTCGCTTCCTAGATCGCGCCACCCGACGACCCTGATAACCCTCGATCAAACGCTATGCCGCATCCCGGCGAACGAATCTGACACGCGTTTCCTTCCGCTAACCTTAAAAAGATCGTACCACCGGGTTCGAAGTGACTGTAAACGTTTCTCGGCAGATTCGATCGAATGATATCACGCGGTAACATCGAAGCCGGTTGTTATCGTAGAACGGCAATCAATTTATTCATCGAATTGCAGCGTTATGCGATGAAGTAATAGGGAACGCACCGATGCATTACACAAACATTGATTTCCGTTACTCGGAGAATTTTCATATACTGTTTTATTCATACCTTCGTCGATTTTATATAGAGTATTCGAGCAGCCTGTATTAAATTATTACTGAAACATAAATTACGGTTTTTTGTGTTCCGTTAATATTCAATTTAAATTCGATTTGAATCAACTATAATTACCCACCGCAAGACGTAAACGACGTTAACACGTCAAGTGCCAAATATCAAGCCCAGAAATTCTTACATAATCAGAGTAATTTAATTAACGAAACCGCAACTAGAAATGTAAAATGTATTATAAGAGATGCTGTCTTAATCCTTTTGAATTCGAAAGACTAGAATAAAATAAAAATGAATTTCTAAACACAGTCAAAAATCACTGTCAGTCATATGTGACTGACGTGGCAGTTAACGTGTTAAGAACTAATCGAAGGGGCTACAATTTATTACAAATGATGTGCTAGGTCGATGAACGTTTCTGTTAGTTCAAAAAGAAAGTTGACTCACCGCATGCCGATTTTCCCTGGCATCGGTTGTCGAGGCTATAAAGAGGCTTGCAACAACGTACGAAAGTGATGCATGAAAAGATGACGATCCCCTGTAATTAGTCCGGCCTCGATTTTTTTCATTCTTTCTGATTGTCGAATAATAGCCGTGGCCGTGAACGAAGGCGTGCCGCAAAGGAAACGACAGCGTGCTGCTTGTCGTGTTATTATCGAGGGGAAGGTGAATTGGTATTCCGGCGCGAGTGGACGTCGGAGCTCGCGCGAATTTCGAGCGTGCAGCACCGTGCATGCCACCCGTAGCGAATGCAGCAAGGTTTTCAGTGCGATCATAATAAGGTCCCCCGTGCCGGAGGGCCGGGTCTCCTTTAACACTCGCCCCTGTCAACTGCACTCCCAATTCGGCCGTGAGTTATTCAGCAAATTAGATGTAATAAATGTTCGAGAGTCAATGCACCCGAGCCCCCCGAACCGAAGGGAAGCTGCCGTCCGCGAAACCGTGGCCCGTGGGCGTCACCTTCACTTAATGCATTTTTTCTGTCCGAGCCGCCATATCTCTGTTCCCAGAAAAATCTCCTGTCCTCGTCTCCACGGCTAAATACATTTCTATTCCACGTTGCGACTCGTTATTAATTATTTGCATCTTTTCTTCTAGATATTAATTATGGAAGTGTCTCTCTGATTTCACTCAAGTCGAACACAGCGCGATTGCCTTAGTGGGTCAGATTCGTTTTCAGAGATACATCTGTACAAACCCATGCCGCGGTTTCAATGAACGTGCTGGTTAAGGTTGTTCGTTACAAGACGGGGGTCGTTCGTGACCAGAAAATAAGCTGATCCAGATCGCGGCCGGCAAAAGGCAACGGAAAAGGTCGATGCGTATAGAAAGCTTATCGAAATTTTAATCGCAGCGCCTGCAACAACTTAATCCACCCAGGCTGGAATAATTTAGATACATTCACCGCTCGCGTGGTTTCTTATCCGGCATGTTCGAGTCAGATTACCTTACCGTCTACATAATCTACTGGTTACGTTAAAAGGCTGTGCCAAACCACAAATAACACAAAATAATAAGTTTAGGAATATTCTCTTCAATCAAAAATACGAAACCACTGTAAGACCGTTCACGCAAGGGCATTGTGAGCAAGGGATGAATAAAAAAATTCTCTGAAGACACAAAATTTTCACTCAACGATGATCAATACAAAATGATTCCTGTTCGAATATCAGCGAGTCTACCATATGAAGGTTCAAACAAAATTTGGAATCTTTGAAGATCGAGTTGTCTTTTCAATATCGCGGCGCCCGGTTCGCCTGAAATTGCATTAGCCGATCGAGTAGACCAGAATGCATTGGATGGTCTTCGAGCAACGCATTCGCGGCCGATATCCACGAGATCGAATCGGTGACCGTGAATTTTGAGCGAGCTATAGCGAAAGATGTCCGCGTGCGGTTCGATGACGGACCGCTGGAAGAGCGTACGGTCTTCGCGCGCATGAGCGAGCATCCACGGGTCGACATTAATCAATTCGCGCATTGATCAGGCCCACAATGCCAGGCGCCGTTACACGGATCGCGTTCCATCCCTCGCGCCAAATATACCGCGCATTAAACCCTAACGCACTGACTCGCCTGGCCGCGTTGCGACGTCGACTGTTTTTGGAGCCGCCGCCGCCACCACCGCGGTGTGTATGTGTCACCGTTAATGAAATAATAGATGAGCATCTGTGTCCGTTGCAATAACCCCACCGTCAAAGGGATCTCTGGACAGATAGTCGGAGGAAACCCCGGCTCCGTCGATCATTCGTCGGAGTTCAATTACACGGATACACCGGATTGCGGAGCTGAGCTGCTCAACAGCTCTACTTCATGCAATCGCAATCACGCGAATTTGTGATCTGCCTCTGACTTTTTTTTATCTCAATTGTTTGCCCGTTTGAACACTTCGAGAAGCGGATTTCTAAAAAGTCGAATTTGTTGTTGACTTTATGAGCGCTCCCATTTGGGAATATTTCAAAACATTATTAGCGAAAGAATGTTATTGAAAATTTTATCCACGTCTCATTCAATGTCGAAACAATGCTACAAAACAATGGTGTACAAAAATATCGAGTGCAACGATGTAAAAAAATTAATCAATGCTCCCTGTTTTCCATACGATCAAATACGTTTTTGATTTCGCGATTGTTCCCATTTGAGAATTATTTAACACGTTATTACCGTTCCTGAAAATTTATTTACATATCTTTCAGTATTAAAACGGTCATGTACAAAATTTTTTGAACAAAGTACACAATACAGGACTGTCAAAAAAAAAAAAATATCCATGTCCCGTTCCTATTGGCCAGATAAAGATTAAAGTAAATCTGGTACCTATTGAATTTGCTTGATAAAGGAATTGTGTGTGCGATTTCGACGAAATTTAACAATACTGCTGCTACATGAAAAAGTTATTAAAAACTTCGCAAATTTTTAGCGGGATATCCGTGTACAATGGGTGTATGTTAATTAAATAGTTAATTCAGCGAACACACGGATCACACAAAACGAAATATTCGCGTAGCGGTAAATATAAAAATAGTTTTTGATATAGTAAAAATAAGAGACTGTGGAAAGGTTTATCGAAGCGGAATTGACGAGCGTATTCGACTTCTTCGATGACCGTGTTAGCGTTTCGTGTTCGCGGAATAATTAGCGGTCTTTACCGAGTATCGATAATCGATATTGAAATTGTATACTTTAATTCAAGCGTGTCTATGTAATTATTATACCGTGATAGACGAGCAGAGCCGTTAAAATAGCAGCAATAATGAGGTGAAAATGTTGCTATAATATCTTAATTTTAATCGCGAACGCCGGTTCTTTTTCCGTGGGCGAGAAAGTAACATCGAATAAAGTCGCGTAATTTGATACACGCCTTGGACAAACACACCGGGAAATATTTGAACACGGTGAGCTGAAAAAATAACAAAAAATTCGGGCTAGTTATGAAACCGTGGCGTTCCGGGTACGCGCGATGCATTATTCAGTGCAACGTGCGCGTGCGAAACGTTAACGCACCGTTCGGGCGCGGTAGCGACAGCTTTTAAATGGGTGTGCGGACGACGGTTCGGTTAATAATGAACCGCTCCAGCAGTTCCTCGGGGGCAATTTTATTCTACGGCATCAAAAAAGTTTCGTCAACGGAGATCGACAACGTTTTTCGGTAACATAAATACTTCACGCGACGTTAAACAGAAATCAGCACTGCTGGAAAATATTTCTGAAGCTATCCATAATTAATCTTGCATGTTTGAACGCCTCGAATAAAACGAATTAATTAGAGTTTTGAACAGGCAGCTGTAATTGACCAATCAACAATTTATAATTGCATGCCGTGGCCTATAAATTAATGAAAAATTCTAATTTTACGTGCTATTATTCGAGGCAAGTGTTAAAATACGAATCGTTTGGAGTTCATCCGAACTTAATCAGTGGCAGATCATTAAACCGATCCCAGTTGGCCGAAGGATCGTATTGTTCAATTCCGAGCGGAGGCGAATCAGTTGAACCGAATAACATTCTTCTTACTGCTCCTGGACAAGAGGCGACGCAGAAAATGTCCGAAGGCAGCGATGGGAGAAGGGATGAAAGGATTACGTGGATACGTTAAGCCTCAAGAATCTCCCTTCACGCCTGGTTATACGTCCACCCACCTGTCCGTCTCGTCGCGATAGCCGACTGACAGAGGTAGGAAGGGAAGCTGCAGGATGGATTCTACACTAAGGATTTCCTATGGCTACGTTACCCCGATATATCAGGACGGACGATAGCCCGGAGATGAAAGAGAAGCGTTCACGAGGCATTCACTGTCCGACCGATCGTATTACCACTCTTGGTAAACCACTGTACGGCATGAAATAACAGCGCAGCTCATAACCGAACATGTGCGCAACAGTTCTTCTGCAATTACAGTCTTTTATGGACCAGATTGGCTCGGGTACAAATGTCCTACGTTGCTGGTTCCGTTTAAGTGGTGTGCAAATCGCTGCGCGAAATGCAATGCCACAGAGATTGAAACTGCTCGAAAGCTTCCGTTTTCTTCGATGATTTTAATACATTTATTTCTCTGTTTGAATCGACTGGCAAGTTGCGAAGGATCGAGCCGTTGTAGCTGTCAAATTCCTTTCTATGGAAGCATAAAAATTTACTATTACATTTAATAATTCGGGAGCCACAGAATGTGCATAGTTTTCAAACAATATTTTACACTTTTCATTCAGCTGGCATAAAATCTGAAGATTCTGCAATTTAATATCGCCACGGTTGAATTAACTGCATTCGCCAGTCCGTCTAGGCAAAAGTGACACCAACCCCCGACGAAAGCAACGGCAACGCTCGATCGATCGCACGGTAATTCGTATCGAATCATATTTAATAGATATTGAAAATCAATGGATTCGAGTCATCGGCTGCGACGTTCGCAGAGTTGATCGGCAAGGAAATTCGAATGAGTGAGCCAAGCAAATATCCGAAGTGGCCTGGGAGGTTGAGGAGGTAAATCGGGTTGAAATCAAGTGGCGGTAAATGCTTCGGGCTAAGGCAAGATCCGTGAGGAGACGAGCGAAGGGTCTCTCGAAGGGACGTACCAGAGGATCCAGCAAACCGAACGGAGAGAGAACTAGACTGCATTTCTACTCCGAGCGGGTGCAAGCGAGAAGACCAGGAGCATCTGACGCGGAGCTTCTTTTTCTTCAGGTTTCTCGCGGCGCGGCGCGGCGTCTGGGACTCCGATCATATTTGCATTTTAGTCCTGAAATTCGCCCGGGGATCCGACCGATCCGTTTTCTTCGGTGTCGCGTCTCTCGCGAGATCTTATTGACCCCATTAAATCGGTCGTTGATCGGCGTTGTTGCGCGTTATCGAGCGACGACGACGTATCCGGAGATATTTGCATGAGCCGCTGCTGCAGTATGCGGATCGTGCGAACGACGGGCCGGCACGCCGTCAAAACATGTTCGAGAGATGCAACAAATATAATCTTTAAACGCGCGGGCCCGTGCGTCACGCCCGAGGATAGAGGCGAGCCTGTCTATCCAGGGAAAATATTTGAGGAGCGAACGAGTTTCGCGAAAAACCGGCGCTCCCGTCGATCTTCGCGGAGAAACTCGAAGGAAGAGATTACTCTGTTCTCCGGGGGAAACGCGTTAAAAACACCTGACAGCCCGTCGTCATCTGGCCGCATGCCCGAGCAAGCTTTGGGGACAAGCGTCACGCCTCGAGGTCTCATGATTCGTTCGTGCATACACGATCGAACTAAATTTTCCACGGCGAACGTCAACGTAAGGACTACGTACCCTAGAAACAATTTAATTATGTACGCGAGAAAAGAATTATTTTTCTGTTCGTCTAGCACGTTCATATACGATCCAATTGCCTCGGGAAAATATTTTTTTGCAAACAATATAGTGTTTTAGTGGCACAGAAAATTACGAATAAAAATGATGAAGGGGATTCGTGGGGTACTTTTTTTTTTAAATAAGAGACATTTTAAGGTTAAGAAAATCCTTCAGGGCGGGCTTGGAATTTTGCGGGAAGCTCGAGTAATTTTTCAAAAATTCTGTAGGCTTCCTCGGTAAGTGTTTGGTAAAGCTTGTGGAGGGTGTGGGTAACGGTGCCAAGAGGACAATACGTGACAAGGTAGCGAGGTGGGCCACCCGAAACCGAGGTGATCGATCGTGGGACGGTTATCGGTGTTGGCAGAGGCGCCGATAAAATAATTTGACGGTGCCTGGTTACGAATAATGGGCGGACAGGCCGTGGGCTGAAAAGAACGCGAAAGAACGAAGGGGGTAGACGCACAATAGAAGAACGATCCCCCATTGTGTTCCTAGGCCGGCCGGGTCCGCGGGACACGCGACTGACTTTCGCTCTTGAATAAGATTATGATAATAATGAAGGCCTCCAGACTCCTCCCCCTTTAGCCGAGGACCATCCCTTTCCCGTGGTCCGTGGGGTTGATTTTGTTTCGGCCCGTTCCTATCCACCGTTCCTCTTTGTTTTCGCGACTAAACGACGAAGGTCTGGGCCGAGGCGAGCCAAGAACGTGTAAAGAGCTCCTCGGAGCGAAAGGAAAGTGAAATAAGGGGAGCAGGTGATTGCGAGTTTCGCTAAGGGACGTCGAACAAATCAAAGGGAGATTAATGATTCATTCTTCCCGGGCCTTTGAAACCAGTGCCTCCTTTCTCTCCCTCTCTCTCTCTCTCTCTCTCTCTCTCTCTCTCTCTCTCTCTTTTGGATCTTCTACTACTACTTTGCCGCTATTCGCTACTCTTCCACGTTCGAATTACCGTTAAGACGAAGGGATGGCTCGATTGTAGATGCCACCCCTAGGCTCCGGTGTAACTTCCTCGGCAAGGAGCCTACCGGAATCGTGTTTAGAGATTTCCTTGATATCGATTACGCGGCAACTAGGGCGACGCCGGATCGGCGCAAGTTCGGCTAACTAGTCGATAATTATGACCGTAATTTTCCCCGTTCTAATTATCGCGAAATTTTCTTCCCTCGACGGGAAATCCGGTTTACGGCGAACTTCCCGGCGACGAGAGGAGTTTTAATTACAATTGAAAAATTAGACGCCGCAGAATCGCTACTCGTCTCGGTTACCATGCAAATCTGCTTTCACGCAATAATGCGCAAGTGTACAATTTTTCTTCCTAGGCAAATGTTCAGACAACAATTCAAGACCATCGTTTGTCCAATCCCTGTCCTGCTTTGCCGTTCACAATTTTCAAAAGACGAAGACAATTTATATTTATCGTACACCTACGTTTAACCCTTTCGCTACGGGCAACTTCTCCGCCGCGGCGCTCCCGCTGTACGGGCCGCCGCGCCAAAAATGTGCACGATTCTCGAGTAAGATCGTCAGCGGCCGCGTTTACGCTTAACTGGAACCCGAGTTGGTTTGATGATGTTTATTGAAAAAAAAATTCACAGATTCAAATATTAATAACTATTAAACATAATCACTTTTTATTAAACTTTGAACCGACTGTATATCCAATACGCGGCAACTTATGCAGAGCGGCTAAAGTCGCCCGTAGTACCTGAGTGGCATCTTATGCAGGGCGACTATAGTCGCCCGTAGTACCTGAGTGGCATCTTATGCAGGGCGACTATAGTCGCCCGTAGTAGCGAAAGGGTTAACGACCAACAGAAATATTTAGTGCATGTTGTTCAAGATAGACAAAAATAAGGCAAGGGGTTAAGGGTTCTGCTTGTCGTTATTTATTGTTATTTATTGCGTACACGTAACGTGTAACATGTTTGTTGTATATTGTGTGAGAGATCTTTGGATAGAGTCTGACATGATATGATAAGGCAGTGGTTAATGTTGTATACCATTGCAAGTAGGATCGAGGGTTAGGTAGAATCGATGAGGCTTCCAAGTGGAATTTCAGGAGATTGCGTGCGGCATAAATGCATAAAATCTGTAGTCCAGTCATTACCAAATTTCCCGTGAGAATGGAGGGCTGCGCGCAGCAATTAGACGCGATCACGACTGTGCGTCTGCAGTGCCGTGAATCGATCATTCCTTGAAATCTCCGAGCGAAATGCTCTGCCGATAATGTATGCGAAGTGCATGAACCGCGCGTGACCATTAATCCCGCTGTTTATTTATCAATCTACTTAGCCATTTGATAATACCTCCGTAACAGGCGCATTTACCGGGCGTATCATTGATTCCGGAGCAACGTAATTAGGTATAATTAGACGAGGTTAGTTAATAAACTAGCCCCGAGCCTTTTAACGATCCACCCTCGATGGACTCGGTATTAAATGAATTCGCGTGCGGCGCTTCGACAACAAAGGGAGAGAGAATACCGGATAGATACAGAAAGACAGAGAGATGGGGGGGGGGGGGGAGAATGAGCACGCATCGGGAGAGAAAAGAGAGAGGGCCGATGCCCTAGACCGGGGTTTGTGAATGAGGCCAATAATTATTTGCATTTGAACAATGCCGTCGCAGCTTGATTACTAATGAAATTGTCATTTTCAACGATAGCGTGATAGTAGCGATTCCGGCGTGTTGTTGGCACTTCATACAAATGCAGGCTGCGTTTTACCTCGGCAGATGGGAGCGGGACGGATGACGGAGACGCTTTAGAAATTATTCGACGTAACGTGTGCGTTCGATTTGTCCATTCAAACGGTTTCTCCGGAAATTATGTCGATTGTGATACTACTGACCAGCTACGATTAACTTTGTTGAGAAATGTAACAGTAATAAAGAAACTTCAGATTTTTATGTAAAATAGGTCGGTTATACTGAACAGCAGCTAAATACAGAAATGTCTCCTTTCCTTTAATAATTTTGATCATCAGAGACTAATACAATGAAACTCTTAAATCCTTTTAATCTATCTTCTGCTTTAAATTGCGTCCGGTCATTGTTACCATGAACGCATAAAATCCGCAGTTCAGTAACAACAAAGCGACGTCGCGCACAATAAATCTTCCTCACAAAGTCCCTAGAACGTGCCCGTTCAAAAACGCCCCGTCGTTTCGCTCTCACTATCGCGATGCCCGTAGAAGAATTTTTAATTTCCCAAACGAATTTCCCAGATTCCACGAAAAAGGCGAAAATCGCCTCTGGTTCCCGGTGAAACATTAAAAGGCGAAATAATTAATACATCTGGCGCGGTCTGGCGACGGGGAAGGAAATTCCAGGTCGGCGTCCGCTGTCGGCGGGCTTGATAACGTTTCAGTCCTCTTTAATGAACTTCAGTCTAAAAACTGCCCGGGCCGGTGCTTTAATCGTGTAACGTTATGCTATCCTCATTAACCTCGTTAACACTGTTATCTTCGTTACGTTGCCGGCATTGTTTCCCGGTGGAAAGAGACAACAAAAAGGAAAAGAAAAAGAAGCGTAAAGGAAAGCCAACAAAAAAAAAAATGAAAACGCGAAAATAAAAATAACAGAGGCGGCGAGATTGCAAGAGAGAATCAGAGAGAGAGAGAGAGAAAGGGGTTGGAAACGCAGAGTCCTCCGTATCTCGCGTGCACCTTTTTCGGGGGCTTATGGTTGTGTGAGAGCGAGCGATGCCTACCCGAGTTCCAATCCCAATTACTCGGTCTTCTAGTGGATAATGGCCGGATAGTTGGCAGTTAGCCGGGGCCTCCCTATGGCGGTCGATTAATTGAAAGGTAAACTTACCGGTCGACTATGGCCAGACTTTCGAGGGGGTGGCGGCGGCGTCGGCGGCTGCAGGGGAAACAGACTGCTCGGGCCGTGAGCAGGCGAGAGGCCGCGAAAGGCCGGAAAAGGCGAAGGAAGAAGTGCTCCGAGAGAGAGGGAGGGGGTGAGAGGGACTCCCGGAGGGTTAGATATAGACGTTCGAAAAAGGACGAGGGGTGAAAACTGCGATGGGGGAATCGGTGGGGGTTGGATATCGTGATAGCACGCAGAACGGAGATATCCGAAAGCGTGCAGGGGGCGGGGCTGTTGAGAGAGAGAGAACCAACCCTGGTCGAGAGAGCCACTTACCTGAAAATAGAAAAGAAACAGCCGGTTAGCTAAGCTAATACAAATAATTGAGGGAACCGTACCAGTACCTGGTAACCGTGTTTCGCGACGGCGAAACGCTATCCGATATCGTTCGCGTTGCACGTTCCAGATGTAACGAAAACGCTACTGCTGCTACTGCTACTGCTACTGCTACTGCTACGAGCACCGGCGTTAGACCAACGAGCCCGATGATTCGCAGAATCCGGAGAAGATGGGGTGCACCTCCTTCCGCGATAAAAGTGATCTCAATTTCGTAAGTGCTCGGTAATAACAGGAAAAGCAATGAATTACGCGAGTTCCTGTTTCCCTTAAATCCACGACGGCCGTTAATGCGTGCAAGTGAAATATTAAACAGAAATTAGAACTCGCTCGACTATATGCCTCGAAGTGTATTTTTTGTTGTTTTTGTTGTTCCGCGGGTGTCTGACACTTGGAGAAATTCAGAGAAGGCTCTGTCACTCCCAGTGTTGTCTGATGTTCCGATTGAATGTTATTCCCTCACCCCAAATTGTTGGAAACTTAGTTTGTAATTTCGAAAAGTCGACTTTCTGGTTGAATGTCCCTAAATTCTTCGATCCGGACCACTGTGCTTCGTTTGCTTAACCTACCCTTTAACCCCAGATAACTGAACTTGAATCAGTGTTGCTCTGTAAACGGAGCATCTTGAAATCGTAAAAATATTTCTGTGTTTTCTCTGAGGGAACGAGCCTAGAGACCTCTTCGGAAGCATCGCGAGAATGACCCAGAGCAGAGTTCAGGTCGTGAATCAAGCGTCAACGAGAAAAAATACGAGCCGGCCGGGCCCGACTCGGTGTGGATATACGATCCGAGAAACTCGTCACGTACTTGATACGAGCGAATGGCACGGTAATAACCGATCCTCTCGAATGCGCTAAAAAACGTATTAAGCGTTGCTCCTCGGTCCGAGGTTGGGCCGTGCCGCTCTGCTCCGCTCCGCTCTGCTCCGCGCCGCGCCGGCAACTAGCCGGAGCCCGTTCCGTCGACCTCTTTACTTATTCGTACCGCAACCGCGTTTCCCGCTAGTTACACGTTAATTGCGTGCCGCGAAATTGATGGTTTCGCGTCGGACACGGTTGAAACGGTTTTAATTTTACGTCGTTCGGCCGGCGCAGCGCGGATCGTTATAGTCGGTGCCCTCCTCTCACCCCCCAGCTCCCGACCACCATTTCTGGACCGGGGATTCTAAGCTGGGGCAACAGCTGGAAGGAGACGATTATGAAACGCGGTTCGCCTAGTCGGCGTGATCGGTATCTCGGTAGAAAAGTCCGGGTGTGTCGATTAACCTCTTTGCGTTTCGCTGGTGTGTTTCCTAATGGACGGTTGCACCCGCGTGATATCGAGCGAAAAAAGATCTAGACGGGTCCCCAGCACCATTGGATCGAGAATGGCGCTTACTTGGATCGCGCGATTGCTCCCGCGCTCGGGTTCAGCATCCGTCCGGACAGGGTTGAATTTAACGCAACACGAGCAGGGGAGGGAAGGGCGATTAATAATCGTGCAGGGGATGGGATCTGCTCTTGACGGCGAATCGCTTCTTACGAGACGCGCAGCCCCCTCTGGTCCGTCAAATTATAAGGCAAACTCCGGGGGGATGAGGGGCGGAGGGGTGGGGGGGGGGGGGACCGGCACGGAAAAGCCTGCAACTTTGAGATTGGAGGGCTCTCTCTCTCGATGGCGGTTTATTGCTTCATCACCGTGTTAATTATTGCTTCATCATCGGCCCTCTCCCTCTCTTTTAATTAGACCTCCACATTAACCGGTTTCGTCGGCAGCAGCTCCCCGGCTACGCCTTCGTAATCGACCGTAATTAGTACGTAGTCGGAACAAACATCGAGAGCGCGTCCCGTAACAATTATAGCGAAAGAAAGCCCGACGACAGCGGCGAACGCGTGTGTGTCGCCGCTCGATTCGCTTTTTAATTTTTTACGGAATCCCTGCGGTAAATAAATTATAGTACCGGCCGAGTGTGGGAACAAATTGTGCGAAGCCTGATCTCTCAGCTTTCTTTTCTTAAATTCGCAGTAATTTGTTCCCGTCCAATTGAATTCGGTCGCCTCGAATAATCGGCGTCGTTTTGCAACGCGCCACTGTCGCTGACGCCGACGCCGCCGCGGCTACGCGTCGTGTTAATCACCGTTTAATAGCATTACGTAGAATATGCCGCCGAACGTTTTTAACAAGTAACTCATCGCCAAATGACGTTATTACCGACGAGCTTGGCCACCCGTGCCCGTGCACGTTACGACCCCGGTCCACGTGACTATTGCGATCGAAATTTAATAAGCGCATTACCCATTCAATAAATAATCAGACGGAAATCGATCCGCTGATCCAATATCGTTAATTAAATGCTGGTCAATCGGCTGATCCGATCGGCGAGCCGATTGTTCGACGCCATTAACCTCGACGGGGAACGCGGTTCTGCGAAACTCAACGGTGGAACACGAAAAAACGAAAGAAGGAGAGAGAAAGAGAGAGAGAGAGAGAGAGAGAGAGAGAGAGTAAACTCTCTTAACTGCACTTGTTGTACTCTTTCTCTTGCCTCGCCTCGGGGAGTTCGCAAGTTCTTTTTCTTCCGGGGCTTGAAAATAATAATAAAAAGAAGAAAATCCGGAAGGAGGTTTTTGCTGTCTTGTTACTCGATTAAACAGTTTATAAACTTTTCTAAAAAATCCCCGAGCTCGAAGTTAATGAAACGACGGATTCACGCGGCGCACGGGACGCAACGGGTTCTTCGAATCTACGAGCGCTAATCTACGGCGAAACATTCGCATCACGAGCGTAGCGCAAACAAGATATCAGTTGTTGTAGAACTAGCGCGTTTAGGGTGTGCTCAGCATATCCATGCATAACAAACAAGTCTGAGACCAGGCAAACATATTCGGGGGCGTACGATTTCAGTGGGCCACGGGCTCGGCTTGGCACTCCTCGCCGCGGTGAAATATTGATTTACCGGTCGGAAACTTTCCAACGCGGTGCGAAACTTCGTGTCTTTTTTACGCCGGGAATATTTCGGAACGTCTTGCGGATGGAGCGGACATCTGCGAGTCGATAACTTTCCGTATTCCACTTTTATGCGAAGTGTGACCAAAAAGAAACTCAACTCTGTCAGTTTCCTAGACGACCCCGTCATACGAAAGATGGCTTTGTTGGTCAATTCTCAATTCAGTGGCCTTGTACGTCAGTTAATTTTCATCGACCTGCGGACATTTTAATGCTTTTTTATTTTAATGCTCTGCAATTTGACGATATATCCAGAGATGGAAAGAAACCGGACTGAATTCGGAAAGGTTCTATGGAATTAACAAACTTTGACAAAATGGCACACGAAGGTATGGAGAAACGATCAGAAAAGCCATGAAAGTTTCTGGTATGCCCTTCAGAGTCCAGTTTCTTTTTGATCACACGTCGCGCTCGCGAATATTCGCCCACTTCGCCCCCCTCGTCCTCCTCCCCGGCGAGACGCCGTAACCCTTGACCGTTTGCAGCGGCGACCCCCATGCCTTAAAAACAGACGAATGAGCGAGCATGTGGGGTGCCAGATCGTGGGGCGCACCCCGTTAATTACCGGAGTTTTAATGAGCAGAATTGCTCCCCGCGTTCAACTCGATCCCCATCTCGGTCCGCGGCGCAATCCCCTTCCTACCCCCACGAACCACCCCCTCCCCCTGGTTTGTCCTCGCGTGGCGAATGGATGCCTACTATCTCACCCTGCCACATGGGATTCGCAGTCGTCCAACCCACGGGGAGAAACCGCCCGGTGGAAATAAGTCCCATCTTCCCTTTGCGCGAAATTATTTCGCAGACAGTGGCGCGCATCTTGAAGCGGTATTGTTGCCGCGGCGTCGAAACGCGCGGTGTGTATCATTATTTTTAATTAACGATCGCCGGAGCCGCGGCGTCCCGGCTCTATGGGAAACATCATCGACCTCGACATTAACGCCGCCACCGACGCTAACGATGCTTTAATTTTAATGAATTCGAATTCCCGCGGCTCCACACAGCTTCGCCACGGCTCTGTGCTTGCTCTCCCTGCTCCTGCGAGCTGCCGTGCGGTTCCACGTCGTCACCCTGATCGACTTTCGAGCCCGATTATTAGCCCGACTATGTCGGCTTTTCTCCTAGGCTTCGTGCCTGCGGTCTTCAAACATTTCGAATCGATTCTCGAACGGAAAATCTCGGGAAGGGACTCTCGATACCGATGGAACTTCGATTATCTGGATATATGATATCTTACTGGATATATCTATACTTGTGAATAGAGAAGTGTGTTAAAATATTTTCTCACGGAAACGTATTTGTAATTTCAATATTTCTAAAAGAAGAAATTAAGAGCAAGTCATTTGGATTCATCCGGTGGTTCTAGTGTTAATGCTTGGTGGGTTTAGTATTAATTCGTGAAATTATTAATAATCCCTCTTCTCATTTTCTACTTAAAGTGCACGCAATATGGGTGCGCTTCCACTACTTTTTGAGTCGTATTCTTTTTTCTAAAGATGCTAGGGGTTTTGGTGGTACATGACCCGGTGGCCGCTGAAAGTGAACAAAGTTCGCGGTCCATGCTATTTATTAGAATCGGATATTTCCGGTCGGCTATCTCCTATCGACTGTCCATTGTTATCTCTGGTCGCGGCGCGATCTATTTTTGGCGGTTAATAGAGTTTCAGCGGCGGAGAGGACGAGAAATCGGCGGGAGAACAGACCGAGCGGAAACGAGAGGGTTTGCGCGAGCCGGGTTAGGTCAGAGAGCGACTGCGACCGGTAGAATAAATGTGTTTCAGCCAATCAACGCCACGGGCCGGCGTTATTCGCGTTTCTTTCCGATTAAATCGTCCCCGAACAGCCGCGGCCGATGCTCCCGGATAGGCTTGTCCTGTGTGCCACAATTTCTGCGCGACAGCCTTCCCCGGCGCATATTGTACCTGGCCAGCGCGAAATTAATCGGGATTCGATCCCATCCGAGGCGGCGCAAATTGGAAACTACCCTCAGAAACTAGTTCCGCATAATTTCGATGGGAAAACAAATCCCGACTGGGACGACGACGCCAGCTCTCGCTTCTGCCCCCGACAATACCGGATGCGCTTGAGAATGCCCCCGCGAACTTTGTTCAATTACCGCGACACACACTGCGGGATTAGAACGACGCTCGTCAGGTCTATTTATTATTAGGAACGTCTGAAGGCCAGCCTCTGTCTCCCCATCCTAAGACAGCAAACAGTAATGACGACTACAATGACGATTTTAAGCATTTCTGCCAAAAATGAGCAGGAGAGTCACAAAACATTGAGAAAAGTTAGAAGAATTTCTGAACACTATTTTATGTTCCCCCATTATAATTATCAGATTTTGAGTCTGTACGCAAACTGATATTTTCGTTCGTTATTAAAATATGGTATTTTCCATTTTTAATGTGCACATTTTCTTGCACTGTACAAGCTTCTTTCAGGAATGTCAGCAAACGGAAGTTGTCTCGCGCTGGCAATAATACGTTCCAATAGCGAATCCATATCGGATTCGCACGCAGTGTTTACCGAATAAATGTAGCAATCAATTTTTCCGATAATTCGCAGCCAATGTATCGAGACAAATTGAAACAACGTCGAGATAAATACGTTGAAAGTTTCGGAGGAACGGAGGTACCCGCGATGGTCACCGATATACAATGCAAACGACAATTACAATTGTGCAATTAGAGTCGGCGCACACGACGAGTTCCGTTCGTCGATTGGCATTGTCCCGCGAAGTTCGCAAAAAAAAAACGGAGAATATTTTTGGGGGGTAGGGGGGAAGTGTTCGAGCGCAGTAAAGCAACGAGAGGGATTTATAACGAGCTTGTTATTTAGTCCGTGATTCGCGTACAAAAATATGCAGACGGTTAATAAATACCGGACGCGGGTTTTCAAAGTTGAGTGCGTATGTCAACAAACTAAACGAATTTCATTTCAATGCGCGCTTCGAAATGCACATATATATTTCTGTGTTTATCGTTACGGTGCATTGAAAAAAAAAAAACGAACGGACTAAAAATTGTGGAAGAATTGCCGTTGACACCGGAGTCTGTAACGATATTGAATTTCATTAGCCAATATGTATCTTGACCGTGGAAAATGTTCATCGTGAAATATTTCAAAACAAAATGCTTGAAAACGTTGCAAAATAAATATTTATGATTTTCAAATTGTAAGGGCACCGCGTCCATTTTGTTTCACGCGTTATCGGGCATGATTCTCCCGTAATTTGTGCTCCACGTGAACGAGTCTGTTAAACAAACGAGGATGTTTAAACTTCGTTGAGTTCGATCAATCGCTTTATTATTTCGTCAAAAAATTGACTCTCGCCAATGGAGCACACCAGCACAGTAGACAGTATCCATTTCAGGATATAAAACCCATTACGCACCCTGCCACTGTCTCTGCTAATCACCGGGCCATTACCGAAACTTTTCGGCAGAACTTCCTGTCTGTGACCATCCCCATCGTATAGTGTTTCACTCGACGTCACGTGTGACGATCCGTGAGTCAAGTTCCGAAAGGTTTAACTTCTTGGACACGCCCTTTCATGTTGGTTCCGGTACATAAATCATCGTTCAGAACCGTTCATAAATACATTGTTATTCTATTTAAAAAGTATGGAATCTTTATACTGTACTATGGACACTGTTCGCGAACAAAAACTTCCCTTCTTACTTTCTCGCTGTTATTACATACAAGAAAAGCTTTTGAAGATTATTCAATCGTTCTTATTAGAGAGAAGCGAAAGCAAACTTATTGCAAAAAGTTTCTAATGGATTGCTAACTCTTCTACTACTTGTACACTGTATAGTAGATATATAGGTACCAAGGTATTGATAATTTAGAGAGACAGTTGACGATGGCGGCCACTTAAATTACTTTACTGTTTTGTAATATTGCTTCTCTTCAACTGCAGAGTATCCCGACGAGTTCCACGAGTCTCGAACAGCCCCTCGTAATTTCTCCGAAAGGTGTGTTAAAGATTGGACAGTGTCAGCGAAGGTGTCTCGAAACCGCTGACGCCGGTATCGTCCGGGTATCGGATTAAGTGTAAGAACAGAGAGTGTCGTGAAACTAATAGCGGCTCGGGCCAGGTAGAGTACGTCAGAGTTCTTGCGTATTACCCCAGCCGCGGTGCGGCTCCGTCGAGAGTGAAAAGCAAGATGTTAATTCGCGCGGTCGTTACGGGGTCACCGAACCCTGAACTTCTCGACGGCCTGCAGTCATCGTCGACGTCGCCGCCACCCCACCCAACCCCTCCCCGGTTACCAGTGCCACCCCTCGCCACGGTTGCCAGTGCCGCCGCCGCCGCCGTCTACCTTGTCGTCTACGTCGTCGTCATCGTCGAACGAACGGTACGAGCGCGTACCTATTCATCGAAAACGACTGGCACGTACGCACACACCTACGCAACACACCGGCACACACCCCTCCCCCCACACAGAGACATAAAACGGTGCGCACAGGTCGCGTCGGCCGCTCGTAGAGATCCAGTGGTTGGACCGGCGAGAGGGAGCGACACGAGAGTGCACCGGGAGAGAAGCATATGTGCATACGCGGAGGAGAATATCTGGAGGGTGTGAAAGAGTGCGGGACCGTGCGAAACGAGACGACGAAGAGGACGACGACGACCTACCCTGCAACCAACCGCACTGGGACCCCCGAGCGACGGAGAACGACTGATAGAGGGACAGAGAGCCGCCGAGCCTCAGAGAGAGAGAGAGAGAGAGACATAGGGAAGAACAGGGCGCTGAGAGAGAGAAAGATAGGGAAGAACGGTGACTGAGAGAGGAAGAGAGACAGATGGGGAAGGGAGAGAGAGAGAGAGAGAGAGAGATTGAGAGAGAGAGAGAAAGAGGGAGAGAGGTGCCGGCGAAGGGCGGCGCACCGATATACCCCGACAAAACAGAAATGCATGCGTGCGTCAATTGTTCTTGGCGCGCGCGACGCGACAGTGTGCGTGCCTGCGTGGCAAGCAATTGCGAGCCGGGCCACGGCACGGCATAGCACAGTATAGCACCCCTCCCCACCCCCATACGCACGTATGTATATTATATCGATGGACGAGGGTGGAGTTCGAGAAGCGATCGAGCCTCGACTCTCGTTGATCATCCGGGGTTAGCTCCGCGGAACGGGGAACTCTCGTTTCTACACACACGCTCCGCCTGTGATTATCGAGAGTTCTTTGACACCAACGATCTTTCCCTTCCATCCTACCCCTACTCGCAATTGATTTCTTCGTTTGTTTGTCTCTACCCTCCCTTTGCTCCACGACTTTTATCCGTAATTTCGTGAATATGCGAACCGCGGGCCCGGGATACCCGTGGACGATTAGGTGTTTGGTTAATTCACATCTCCTCGGGCACGGGAATCGAATGTTGTCTCTAATACTTAACAAAATTCTGTTCTTAATGTAAATTATTATAAGAAAGAATGGAGGTGCGGCCGCACACAACTAAACGCAGGCATGTAAGACGATACATGCAGGTGAAATTCAACGTAGCAGAGAGAGTGCTTAGGTTTTATCTAAACGATCACGAAGCAGTTGGAGCTCTCGAATAGCTCAATCTGTACCGATCATGATTTACATTCTACAGAACCGCCTCTTCGCAGCGCATCGGCATCGGCATCGGCCGTTCGAACGAAGCAAAGGCTCGAGCGTGTCTAAACCAGGGAATAACTCACAGTTTTATGTCGCCGATTATGTTTAATAACCGCAACATTAAAGTCGCATAAATCGGTGGTAACGGATACGACAGAGGAGATTCCTTTAAACGTTCATTATGCTAATTTACAGGGGTTCAACGTGCACCGTGTCACTTTCTTGAACCAGCTCTCGAATTTATTACCCGTTCCATAATTACCGGCAGGCGGCAGCAATGGCGGGGCGTTCCATATATTTCGCCCATCGGCAAGCCGATGCAGTTTTAAATTATAATTCTTAATTAAGAATTTTTTATGGTTCACTTCCGCGCAGAAGGGAAGGGTTCCGGCGCGGCGGGAAAATTTGCGTAGATTTTTTCCAGGCCGAACACGTTCGAACGTTTCACGGCAGCCGGACGTTTCTCACGGGGCAACCGAGCATGTAAGTTTCCCCCATGAGAAGGGTTAATTTCGTTCGGCCCTCTCGTAATTCGTGACTAAAGAGAATGAAGGCGAATCTACGGCTCGTTAACGAGCCCGGCCGAACACGCCGGAATCAAGGCGTGTGTGCGGCGGGGGTTAGGGGGAGGAGGAAAGGATGTATAGCGTGCCGCGCGTTTCGAAAAGGGTCCTCCGAGCTGTCATTTTCCGGTACTTCGGCAAATTTCATTTGCCCCGGCGCGTTGCGCGAAGTCCCGTGGAATTTGCATGGAGATCCGCTCTCTTTTTTTTCCTCTCTTACCGAAGGGGAAGGGCGCCGAAGGGACAGGCGTTAAACGAGCATGGACGAGAATTTTAAACAATTTCCATTGCCGTGTACCTCGCGCCCCCTTCGAACGGTTATAAATTAAACCTTCAATTTGGAACCCCCGAAAAATAATAGAACACCGCGCGAACAATGAATTCATACCGGTAAACACTAGGCACGCGTATCCGACCGCATAAAAAACCCTTGCTTTTTATGTTATGACGTTCGCAGAGACAGTGTCCCGATCAAATCGATTACTGTCGCTCCGAATCCTTCTGTTCACCTGTTCACAAAACACAATCACGAAACAATCCTTCGGCTCTGAAGGCGATGTCCTAAACCTCTGAGAAAATTTTTCCGGCACAGAAATCCATTCTGCAAGAGATCTATGCGACAGGTAAGGAATTAATTTTGCAATTTCCTACTTTGAAAATCCAGGGAAATACGAGATTGCAAGAAATGAAATTTTAGACGTATTAAACGATTTGAAATTTCGGGAAAGAGTAGCTTGTATCCGAATTTTTGGCAGCGATGAGGGGAGCAGTTCAATGATTTTCTGCCGTGCACTCGGGTCGTTGCCATAAGTGGCAACCCGTGAGAACGGGAGTGCGACTCTCTCGTTGGTCGCGATGGCTACGACTCCGACGACTTGTCGTTGCAAAGGCGGCTCGATTTCGCTCGTTAGGTATAGCGAGCAAGGGGTTGGAAGCGTCGAGGGATGAAAGCCGTAGATATCATGGCGATCCTATGGATCGACGGAACTTGGTATAACGGGCCGAGGGACGGGGGGTTCATGAAAATTTCCGCGGTCGAATCGATAAAACGTTTCCGCGGTGAAATTTTTATGAATTCATCGCCCCCGCGAAGTGTCTACATTGTTCCCGGGCAAATAATTTAAACTTCGACGGGGAGAAGTCTTTCAAGTGATTCCCGAACTTTCCTTAAAGAGGCCGGGTAATATGAAATTTACGAAGTTTCCGGAACACCGGGTAACAGCGAGCCACGGTGATTTTGTGGCGATACCGTCGTGAACGCCTCGGCAAAATTAGCTATATATTTTAACGAGCTGCATAGGAACGCCGGGCGTTGATAACGACACCCCCGGAATCGACCAATAACTTTTCGCATTAATAATCCTTAATTTCCCTAAACATCGCCCCGCCCCGTTGAACCGTTCACGCTCATTGCCCGGCGAACTAGAATGATAATGCATGCTAACGAAGACGCCGTAATCTCCCGAACCTAATACTGCCACTTTCTTGAACCAGAAAATGCTCCAGAAACATTTATCGTTCGATCATCGCCGCTTACTGTACGTTAGAGCTGTTACAGGTGAAAGAGCAGAGCGTTAGAGCAGCTCCGGTGAAAGAAATAGCAAGGGGAAGGATTAATCCTGTATAAATGTGTTTTAGAATAAACGGGCGTGTAGCGGAAAGATATCCGAGCAGATTTGTCTAATTGTGATCCGTATCGGCGGAATCGTCGGACAAGGTGTTCCCATTGGAAGCCGGCCGGGATTATTCGGTAGGTAGGACAAATCGACACCTATAGAATCGAGAATCGATTCGAGCGGACCGCATCGTTAGCATTATATAGCGTGGAAGTTCACGAGGAGAAGAAGAGAACGGACCAGGCGTGACAGTATTTACGATGCAACGCCGGTGGCGCGGGCTGGGACGGTCGCAGTCCGCTTCGGCGTGACTCGCGAAATAAATCGTTAATGTGCCGATTTCGGGTTGGAACGCCGCGCCGTTTCGCCCGGTACTGGCGATTTCGAATTCACGTCACAGCTGGAGCTCAGTGGACCGATGTCAGCCAGTCGCAAAGGGGTTTCACGGGTCGGGACGATGTCTCAGCGACAAAAGGGACCGAGAAAGAAAGAGAGAAAACGAGCAACCGTGCCGATACTTAAAATTACAAGACGCGTACACGGGCCCTGCTGGAACGTGGACCCGTGTCGATCAAAATTTCCCCCATGGCACCAATCCCCCCGGGTGCAACACTTTTATTTTCTTCGGAACTTTGTCTCGTTATTTGAATTCCTGCGCCTCCTCGCCGCACAACTCGACCGGAACGTCTGTGTTCCGTTCCTGCCTTCTGTCTTGACAGCCAGAAACAAACTACGGGTTTCCGTGGCGGATAGAATTCAACCTTCGGGCCCCCTATGCGTGTCCTTCTGATAAGTTACAACATTCTACCCCAGACGCGAAGGAATCTCAAGAATTTCGCAAAATGGTAGCTGTACTCGAAAACATTTATCGTTATTATCATCACCGTTATGATATATCACTCGCATCGGTTCTACTAGCCGGCGATACAATTAGGCCTACAGAAAAACGGCACTTTCCGGACAACCCAATATTTAACGGAGTATTCGGCACACTTGACTAAAATCGCAGCACGTGTTCACGGCCGCAGTTAGGCCATACCACCACCATTCGCGTTTTGATAGAGAGAGAGAGAGAGAGAGAGAGAGAGAACAAACTGCGGCCGGTTTTCCGTAGCAGTTGCGAACGGAACAGATGTCTGGGGCCGGTGGTCTAAGCTTCTCTGTTTAAACTGAAAACTGCCAAACTCATCCCCGATATTCCAAGAGCTAATAACAATACGGAGATTGCTCGATAGGTATTACTCGATGTCGACTCGGATATCCAGCAGCGGGAATATGCGGCATTTCCGCGAAACTCGACTCGGAACTTCGAAGCCGAATGTAAAATCTAGTCCGGCACGGACGAACACAAACAGCCCCGGTTCGACGAGGACGAGGACGAGGACGAATACGAGGACGATGGCGAGGACGAGGACGAGGACGAGGACGTCTGCTTTGCACACAGGTGAACAACGCCCGAGCGTTACCCTAGCCCAGTTCCGTAATAGCACGGATTTACGACGCGCCGCGTCGTGGCCTGCATCTCGAACAATGTCCAGCCGCGATACGTTCCCCTTTCACGATGCAGTCCGGCTTTTACGACGATCGACGAATCCGGAACTGCATCTAGCTATGACCGACCGATCGAATATCGTTCGACGTATCTGCCGCGTGAAAACGGCCACGCTCGGGATCCGCCGCCGAATCGATCACCGAGCTGCATTCACGAGTTGCATCCTCCACCCCTCGAACCTCCCTTGCATTACGATATGGCCCGGTGCATGCCCGTAAGGTAACGGGATTCACGGCGATACAAGTCTGTTTGGATTCTCAAGATACCGTTGCCGGAAAGTAAAAATTGTTGACGTTGCTGACGCTGCGTCTGTTTGCCCTGTCTCAATAGCGCGCCCGACAAATAGAATTTATGCTGTTTCACCAACGACGCAAATGTCATACTGTAATATGTAAACTGCCGATCTCCGTGCGAATCAAAAATTCTCCAACTCCAAATATTTTTCTTTATGCCGTCCACGTTCCCAGCGATCAATAGATAAATCATTTTCGCAACACTCGCTTGTCCAGCAGTACGTCATCCGGCGTTAATGTACGGAATGGTCGACTGTACGTAAAATAGTCCGTAATTTCGCGTTTTAGTCGCGCGCATAATCGCGCGCGCGCCGGTCGAAAGACCGTGTGTGTCCATTGAAAAATCGGGGAAATATTATTGGACACATCTAGATCAACATGAAAGTGCGCGTTACGACGAACGAGTAACGTGCTCCATACGAAACGGGCTCGTAAAAGCGAATGTTTCTGAAGAGCGGACTGCGCGCAACTGCGATGTTTAAAAATAAGGTTTTCAGGAATGAATGCACGCCTCGGAGGAGTTGAATGGCGAAAGTGAGCGTACGTGCGCGTTTCCCGGTGCGGGGGAGATGAATAGTTTCACGAGTCTCGGCTCGCGAGAATAGTGGAGCAGTGTTACGTAGATTTGAGGGAGCCTGTGTGAGAAGAATGTTGCTCGCGCGACGAAAAGTATCAAGACATTGCTGCATTATTATCAAGTGACGCTGCACTCCTACAAATTTCAGTTTTACACTTTACACTAGATTTTCGCGTAACACGAATCGCCGAATAATCGAACACGCGCGAAAAGCGTGGAAACAACGCTCGAAATCGCTTCACGTGACGGGACAAGTGTGTCGGGGCCCCTGCACAAAGAGAATGGAGGTTCGAAAAATTAGGCGCGCGTGTAAAGACCAAAAACGCGGGCGAAATCCATCGTCCGTCCGTAGCAGATGGTAATTAGTGAGCTTTGACGGACATTCGATTAATCGAAAAACGTACCCGCCGCCCGGCGAAGCGCAAAATACTAACGCGACAAATGCGACTGTTCCGCGCGGCACCGGGGAACGCGTACGGAACGGCCGGCGCGAACGTTATAAAATAATGCGGCGTTAATCTAGCTTCGCAACGCGAAAACTTCAAACGCAGCGGTGCCTCGCGTGCGCAAACAAAAGGGGTAAAAACCGTTTGGAAAAGCTGTTTGAGCGGGAGCGAAAAGTCCGGTGGAGAGGGGGTGGCCTCGGATCGACACTACACATTTACTCGACTAAACGTCATTACCAGGCCCGGCTTAATTACGCAATCCACCCGCGCCACCGTGCTATAACTCCCGAGATTCGTTGCGACAGTTCGTTAGCGGCCGATCGAGGCGATTCAATCTTTTAATTTCCCCGGATTATTTTCCGTGCCGCGGGAAACGTGCGTTCAACCAATTCATCTTATTACCGGGTCGTTGTCTGTTCAGTTGCGGTTACAGTGAATTCTCGATTTATGTCAACAAAACAAAAAAAGAGTGATCAGTGTAATTAGGAATCTCCTGGCGGAAATATTTTTCAAACGTAGCAAACACATGGAAAATATTATAAAGCGAGACAGAAATAGTAAGATATTTATAGATTTCCGCTTGGCACACAAATAAAATATTTTGATGCTCGATATGTCATTAAATGTGAACCCGTTATGATTTTAGCGAAACATGTGGTAGGTGGGCCGAATTGTGCGCGTTTTTGCTGCAGTTTAGGGGGGAGGGAGGGGGTGCGGAGCACCGATTTATGGGTGAGACCGACACCGGCAAGATCGCAGTGGGAAAAAGGGTGGAAAATGGGAAGTCGCCACCGGACGATAACTTTTTTCCGTGGCACTGTTTACGAGCGGTAAAGCTAAAATCCCCGACTACCAAAAAACCGATAATGTCCTCGAGTCGAGCTTCTGCTGGGGTTGTTCGCGTGCTGTAAAACCGGGCGCACCGCCGAAATCATTTCGACGCGGTCTTTCTTATTCTTCATCTTTCAATTTCTTCCCGACAACGACGAAGGAACTTCTCGTCCCGGTGGACGGCGTCGAGGTTGACCGCGTCGCGATAAATCACTCGCCTTATCTCGAGGAAATATTTTATAACGTTCGCCGGCGGGCAACGCAGGCGCCGTAACTCGAACGAAATTTAACGCGTCCGATCGCTAAAGCCCGCCGCGCTCGTAAACGTTTCCTTCTTCTTCCGTGGTTGACGGGAACACACCGAGATTCCGGGATTCGACACTGAACGCATAGTAAATCGTAAATAAACGTTCCCGTTACACGTGACAATCGGCAAGGATTTTTCGCGAGTGGTCAGCGAGCACAGAGATGTTTTGCGGCGGCGATAAACCGGCAAGGATAAAGGATTACGCCGATTACCGGGAGCAGCCGAAAAAACTCGCCCAGCCAACGGAACTACAATCTGCCCGTCCGTGTTTTAAGCCTGACAGGAAAAATGACGGCTATTTGAATGGTAATCGCGGCTGTTCGACCGTCGTTCGACTCCTCGCGCAATGATAAATACCCGTTATCTTTATCGAGAGCTCGGCGAACTATTAAAATGATCGAGCTACGATAATTAGCGTTGCAACCGTGCAGCTATACGTGTTAACGATCGCGCGTTCTGCCCAGACGCTGTAATGATTTTCTCGGCTGCTCTGGTACGCTATTGTTCGAGGATTTCCTGAAACAATAATTTACTGCGTTCCCTGGGTAATGGGTCGGCGATAATGTCCTTTGGTAATTTTTTCAAACTAAGCTGACCGTCGCATGAACTTTAAACTTTGTCGATATATTGGCCAATCTTTGGAGGGTACGAAAGAATTTTTTGCATTACGCAATGGTCGTTGCATTGTGTAACTGTGACTAGACTTTACGAAAGAAAATTTTTCAAAACAGGAGTAGTGCAGGACTGGTTACGCTCCCGTTCCTCTTCCACCGCAGATACGACAAAGCGAAGTCCGAAAAACAATTTCGATTTTCTCACTTAATTTTACTTCCGACCAGAATAGAACGTCTACCGAAGTTATTCGGCAAGTTCGAAGTGGAAGTAAACTTTGAAGAAGTAATCTTTTCAAATCATAGAGTTCAAATATTGTCCCAGGTGCATTGGACCCCGGGGGAAGTTTGAAGTAAATCGACCGATTGGTGGGCACTTTTATTTAATAAAAATCAAACGGAAGAGAGCGACGGGTCGGCCTAACGTTAACCTCGAAATAAATCGATGCGACACTTTTCTGTGCAGTTGGTTCTCGTTTGCTCATAGCGCACCGCGCACAGCGCTTCGGCCCTCTTCCTCCCTCCTCTCGAACAGTAGCCTGTTCCCGTGGCTCGGCTTTCGGTGTACTTACAGAAAACCGCATCCAGGAGAGACAAGTTTCGAACACCCCCATTCCCGACCGAACCAGAGCCCTTTTAGTCTCTTCAAGCCCGCAACTACCAGTCCGTTATCCTAACTCCGTTGCTTGGCTTGGTCTCCGCAGAGAGGCGAACACTTAGTCGGAAACTTAAGCGGAAGTTGAGTCCGAACAAACAGAATCGTAACCCTTTATACAGAGAAATTCCTCGGGCACTTTTACTTTCGCGAATTTTCGGTCGGGGCTGGACTGGAGCGAGTCTGCTGCGCGTGCGTTCGACGCTTCGGGTTGATGGTAAAACGGCTCGAAAAGGATTTAGGTCTTTTGATATATAACAGAATAAATTTTATCGAATTGTCGAATAAAATTTAATGGGACATATACGATAAAATTCTTTCGTTTGACCATTCAGCTAGAGCTTTAACAGTTCCTGCTGTCATCGAGTGAGACGATATTATTAATACATCGGGGCGTTTTCGAGTTTCAGGTGGCCGAGATCGTTCGATTTCACGGCCTTTTATGGGTCGCGCTCGAAACAGTCGACTCTCTGTACTTCATAACGTCGCGATGGCTTTTACCCGGGTGTCTATCTAAACCCGGTTTTCTTCTGATTGCCTCCACTCAACCCTGTTCCTCTTGCTCCGGAGGAAGAGATTGACTCGGTCCATTACCAACGCGACACGGCTAGACGACGGCTTTTTATTTATTTCCAGCGTCCTCGATCGCCTCGGTTCGCCCTATTTCGCCGGTTTTTACCGTGGCCTGGCAATCTTTACATCGAAAGTCATTGCCTCGTTGCCATCCGCGTTTCCCACCGTCGTCCCCGTGACCCCACGATTGCTCCCTTGAAATTGACTCCGACGTCCCACCTCTTGGGGGTTTATTGAAACTTCATTCGTCTTCCGGGTCGTCTCTGTGTTTGTCCACCATACCCGATCTTCTTCCACGCCTCGGACACGTCGATTAGCGCTCGATCTCGAAACTCATTTATTTCGACGGATCCGCGATGCTGTCCGTGTCGATCACGATCCGTGCACACGGATCCGCGGAAAATGAACTCCTCCGTCGGCTGACCTGGAAATCAGTCCATCCTGTCGGCGGGCGCTAAGCTGAGGGAACTCGAGCTGCCACCGAATGCTCTTACATCTGTCCTGTAAGCTGATTTACAGCTTTATTTTAGGATCCTCGTCTCCGGTAGCCGTCATTGGATAGTCGAACCTGCTGTCCGTCTATTCTCGACGACGATGCCCTGTGACACATGCAATTAAACGACGCTGTCGAGGAAAACGGTTTCTCGTACTGTGATTCTAACTGTCTTCTCAGCTTCTGTTATTTGTTTCATATGTACGTGATTTATGTCTAGATATGACTGATATAAAATTGTCGAACGAAAGTATAAAATGAATGAAGCATATTTTTCTTCGTTAAATCAAGCTTTCTAAACGACAATAATATAGTCCACTTTGTCCTACGAGTTTGTCTCAAGAGGATCAGGTTCCTCAAGATGCCGTTACAAATCAATTTATACGGGCATTGTCAGATTAGATATCGTTTTTGTTCTTGATGTTGACAATTACCTTCGCGTCACGGAGAAATGTATTGCAGGAGAGAGAGAGAGAGAGAGAGAGAGAGAGAGAGAGAGAGAGAGAGAACCGCCGGGCGATCAACGAAAATACGGTATTCCGGCGTTCCCCGGGATTCCATAAGTACAAAAGTTTTTTTCCTCGCCGCTGGGATTCTCTCCCCCCGGAGAAGATTACACTCCTGTTTTCGTGAACGCCGCCCGTTCCTTGTTCAGACATCGGAACCGATGCGTATTTTTCTTGCTCCCCTAGAAATTTGTCAGGCTTCCCGAGTTCGCGAATAAGTCAGGCCCTCCCGGCTAAGCGAAATGTGCGGAGACAATTGGAAAAAAGACGACGACGCCGAGGGTGGAAAAGAAGAGGACAAGGAGAATAACAACCGCGATCTAACTTTACAACACCGGGGGGAAAGACATTAAGAAACCACGCTGGCGTGTTGCTAAATAAATATTTACGGCCTTTCGACCTACGAAAATTTGTTTATTCAAACAACCCCCATCAAATGCCCCCGTGAAAGAAAGACAGTCTCCAGAAAATTCAAAGTAGATTTACAGTTTTTGCTCTATATATCTCCTAGCCGATAAAATTAATAACCTGCAATAATATACAGTGTTTTCTCTGTATATGTTGTCAAGGCCTGGATAATAATCGTCACGGAATTATCCCCACTAAGAAGAAGCTCGAGAGAGTGGATGAAAGAATAGTATTTCCTGGCCGATCTATGTTCGTGGCCAGGCTCATGTTTTGGACATGTATCGAGTAAACACTGCACTTCTGTTAAAATACGATAGAAAGGCAAATAAAATTCCCATGAAATAAATAACGGAGAGAAAGAGCCCTCGCGAGTAGTCGAATGTAGACGTCTCGCAATTTGGAAGAAAGTCTTGGCGGAAAGCGTCCGAAGTTTCGGCGATTGAATTCCAGGAGGGGAAAGCATTTCGCCGGGTAGACGTCGAATGGCCAATGTCCGTGCAGAAGGTAAACGGAATGCAATAATGCTTCTTCGGTTCGAATACGTTCCCTCCGGGGTGCAAAAATTGCGGAGATAGGCTGCGGGATGGTGCAATTGAGGGAAGGGGGTGGATACAGCCCCCGGGGCGAGGGCGCGAATATACGATATCGTATCGAGCCGCGCCTAAGTCGCGGACGCAGCCTTGGAGGATGGCGGCAGAGGGGTTGATATAGAGGGGGTGAGATATAGTCGGAGAGTCGGCAAACGGCAGTATTAACTTTATGGGTGCATTGCGGTGGTTCCAAGGCTGCCGGTGCCTAGCTGGCTTCGGGTATAAGGGATGTTTGGCATGGGAGTCACGCGTACCAACAATTATTTCACCCTACCACCAAGAGTTTCCTACCTCCGGCTTCCCCTTTTCTTGGTGTTGGGTCCTCATTGGCAGACGCAGTTGCAATGGAACCTGCTCGAGTGCTACCCGATCTGTTTACGTTCCACGGGGCGAGGGCATCTTACCGTGAACCGACGCTACTAATATTTGCACACCTGTGTCAGTAGCTGCCGCTTTCAATATGTTGTTAACTTTCCCTGTTACCGCTTAATCCACGTTCGATTCTCCCGACTGGAAAGTCCGGTTGCCAAAAAGGCTGAAATGCACGGGTGTGCAAGCACAGCTCATGCGACAGTGACTTGTCCTAAACTATACTTTATTAGAATTTTGACACTAGGTTTACGGAGCACTGAAAATTACTCTCTCGTATCACTTTAAAAATGACAAAAACGTGTCGTCTATCCAAATAATGTATACCCAAAGAAATTAAACAATTCCTCATGGATCTTCACAATCTCGATAATTGTAAATTAAAAATATTAGTACCCATCATTTTGACGAGTAAATCCCATAAACCTTCGCAAACAACGTTGCAATAATTCCGCAAATTATATTCCTCGAATTTACTTTTATAGAATTCATTTTTCCACGACTGACCCGATGAAATACGTTTCTTTAGTGGGGCTTGTTATTTGGGAAGTACGCTGAGAATTCCGGGCGGTCTATTCGCGTGTGCTCGCGTAGTGCATTTTAAAATGGGTCATACAAGGAAGTAGATCAAGTTTTCTTTAACAAGGCAATTTCAAGGGAGTACCGGGGACCGACAACCACGGAATTTCGTTAACGAACGCTCGTTTCCTATCGGCGGGTAACTGGCTGGTTGGAAAGGAGCACGGTAAAAAGCCAGTAAATCACACTCCAGGAATCTAAATTATCCTCAAGAAGGAACGCAGCCACCTTGGTCACGATAGTGACCCGAGGACGGAATTTATCGGACACTAACCACGAACATTCCCGGCTCGAAAATATTCCGTGAGACACTCGAAAATAACTCGCGAATCAACAGCGGTAAATGTTTAAAACCTGAAAAATTTACAGAAACAAACTCGCACCAACGAGAATTCCGAATATACTATATTCTGTAAAATCAGATAAAATATTTGGGTACTTTGTCACAACTGTTTGAGCTTAATCGAAGCTTTCGCAGATTCTCAGCCCCGCGAACACCTCGAATCTCTCGCGTCCCCTTGATCCATGACTCCGATCAAATTCTCCATCTCGAAAAATTGTCTATCGTTGTCTCAGACGGCCGATGCAATTTCCGCCCGACTGTTTGACGCTCGGCGCACGTACGACCTTTACGTTTCGTCTCTTTACAAAGATTCGCCCTCGTCGGGACTTCCGCCGTTATCTTTCCTTCCGGTTCTTTCTCGAGTCAACTCTTTTTTCCCCCTTATCAATGGCGTCGGATCGATAGGTACGCGATCAGGACTGACCGGTGTTCACACTCGGAATACAAAGGCCCGGGAGAAACACCGGAGGGTACAAGGATCAACTTGTGCTCTCGGGAACGTCGCGGAAATTTTTGAGCTTCTGCAGAAAACCCTCGCGTCGTTTGCTTTCGCTGAGTCAAACTGGCCCGGGACTATTCTCTGATCGTAGACAGTCGATAAACTATGTGGATGCTCTTCTAAAATCTATTAAATAAATGTCGCCAAAATCTTAGGAAGTGGAGATTAAAACATTCTAATTCACACTCTCGGCTATGAAATATTAGTCTTGTTATTAACTCTGTTGCAGTCCGTTATTTAACCAGCACGCGAAAATATGAAATTCTATACATTTAACGGGACGAGCATTACACACGAAAAGCAGGGTATAATGAAAATTTCATATTTTAAAATTGACAGAGGAGAGAAAATGGACATTATGTTTGCGGACAATCAAGATCGCGTTTCGCAGCGAGCTCTAGGCTCTAAAACCACCAGAAAAATGTACCGGTCTCCCGGATATATCAACGCTCTATTTTCCTAGACAGCGGCAATTTTTATCCACAAGCCAGTTAGCTCGCGGTAGAAAGGCGAAACCGGGGCGCTCATAAAGACAACTAATTCGTATTTACAGCGGTCCGGGTTGAACACATTGTACGGTCCGAAAATCAACTTCAGAGAGACAAAGGCTGGTTTCCCAGCACGGCTTCGTTTCAGTGAGCACACAGTAGTTACGTCGGGGCCGACGTTTCAGCTAGTTCTTTCTGTGTTTCTGGTTCTTCTTCTTCCTTTTGCTTTTTTTTCATTCGCGGAGAAACAGACACCGCGCACGCGGCGCGGCGGAGGAGGGAAAAAGGGCACCACGTGCCGTGCGCTAGCCGGGGCGAGGAAGAGGGGAGGCTGGCAATTATTCAAGTAGAATTATAAAAACAAATAGGGTCGGTTTCTGGGCAACGGTGGTCGGGAGAAACAGGGTGTTGGTGTGGGACTGATTCAGTACCAGAGCCACGCCGGGTACGTTGGTTGGTTCACATAAATATGAATGCGCCCGCGGCTCTCATTAAGTCTCTCTGCCTTCATTTATCTACCCCTTCCCTCCGCCCTTGTCCTCGAGTCTTCTTCCTCCCCCGTCGGCGCGAGACCAGGTCCGCTTGCAACCACCGGGAAGCCTTCTGCCCGCTGGAACTTCGCTTCTTATGCGGAGGAGTAGACTTAAAACGTTTAGACGCTTTCAGCCAAATGCCGCCTTAACGTCGGTCATGATGCTGTCCTTGGGAAATCCTCTTAAGGGAGTAATTGTAGCCTCCTCTACAGCCAAACGGCTCTCTTCGACCCTCCAATGTCTGGCTCCATTTTGAACCCCGAACTCGAGAACCTCCTACCGATTTCTCAGCTTATACCACGCTAACTCGAGCCGGCTGGCCTTTGTACCGGACTCAAAAGAAGATGGACCTATCCCCGAGAAGCATCTTCGCAAATATGTCCGGAAAAATATCGCTTAAGAGTCACCATTACTCTCTTAACGGGTCGTCTCATTCTTGCAAACCAACTTCCTTGCTACTTTCTGGTAGCCATTTTCAGACCTGTTTGTTGCTTGCTGTAGATTCGAAAGGAAGTATCTTCGTAAATATGACCGGAAAAATAATTGCAATATTGACCGTTTTTTTCAGTACGAAATAACAAGTTCCCAAGCAATTTTTCTAACGAGCGTGAATTGCATAACTGTTCTCATTAAGATACCAGCAATCAGACAATTCCTCGAGACATCTCGCCGGAGCTAGCACAGTTCTTTAACTTTGGTGTTCGCGGAGCGTCGCTTCCGAGGAGCTCTAAAATTTATGAAAGCTCAGACGGCGCTGCTTTATTATTTAATATTTGAATATCAGCGGTGAAATTTTTAATAAACTCATTTCCCCGGAAAATATATTCTCGGAAAGTTTCCTGGCGCAGCGACCGGCAGCTCGAGGACTAGAAAAATATTACAATGTCGTCGAAAAACTTTTGCTGGAGTCACGCGGTTCTTCTAACCGACATTCGGGTTGCAATGGAGGAAAGATTTGCTTCGAACGGACACGATACCGGGAGCCATGAGTCTCGAGGATCTCTTCCATCGTTTTAGGTGTGCTTGCCAGCCCTTAGGTTTACGATCCGAGCAGCGAGTCTTATTAAGGATCGCGCCATGGCTTCTCTCGTCGTATCATGTGATTATTATTTATACCGCCCCCAACCCTCGACAACCCACCCCTGTCTGCACTCCGCCTTCTCGCGTTCCCAACCCCTCCAAATCCTTCTCTTTCCTTTGCTTTCTTCTCGTTCGTGGAAGAGCTGGTTCGGTAATCTTCTTCTATAAATCAGCCGGCGTAATCTCGCGGCGCGGACGAATTCCGAGGCGATTGAACGCATCTTCGGAACGGAGGATGCGCCCGGATTATAAATAGGGGGCTGCGTTCGGCAATATGTCCCCTTTCATCCCCGACGATACGTTTCTTTTGCTCTTGATCACTCGGCCAGAGATTTCGTTTCATTACGGGCGCTCCGCGCCGACGTAACGAATAATGCCGCTCGAATTATTACCGCCTTTTATTGCATTCCGCCGGCCGATTCTTGCCGGTGACAGCTCGCGATCGCGACGTCGATCCTCCCGGATTAATCAGGGGCCCATTGGCTTGATCGATGTGATCGCGTGATTCGATCAGTTCGCGCGGAAGTTGAAGAGAAAGCGTTCAATGCGAACGGAATTTAAAAAGATTAAAGAATTCCGGGATTAAAATTGCAATAAAATACTAATAAAATAGTAATAAATTTTGAAATATTCCTGGGAAGCAGTAAGGGTTAAGAAGAATTTCTCGGCCGAAGAAGGTTGCGCAGGAATGCAAGGAGTGTGGTGTTTTTCAGAAAAACGAAGCAGCCTATTTTCCAAACAATCGGACAGAAAACAATCCCAAACAATTTTCCAGAAAATCGCGCTTCCTGTTAGAAGGGTATCATTCGTAGCAGGTAGGGGGATCTTTTAGCGGGCTCGAGGAATTGCAGCGGCCTCATCCGCGGAAATTATACGCGTTTCTCTTAGGAATCAAACGTGAATCCCGGGCGGTTCCGCGAATTGCTTTTCGCCGGAGCAGCAGGGGATCGTTTTTGCCGTCGCCGAAGGATATTCGTCGCAAAGAGGACGAAGGAGGAGCTGTGCTCGAGTGTTCTAGAGCGGCGCGTTTCCAACTAGAAGGAACACTGTGGCGTTGCAGAAAGGCGCAAAGCGGATAATGAAAGACAAAAAAAAAAGGGAGCAGCGAAGAAGCATAAACGAGCTGGAGAACGAGAGAGAGAGAGAGGCAGAGAAGAAGAGAAGAGAGAACGGTGTGATATTTCCACGCCAGTTTGCGAGAAGGGGATGAAAATCTTGGTCGAGGCGAGACGCGAGAGGAGAAAAGGTCGAAGAATGTCGCGCTCGGTGAGGCGAGGAGAAAGAGCGGCTACAGGAGAGTAGAAGAGACAGCGAGATTGGCGAAAAAGGACTTTTCAAAGGACCCCACTGGCTCAAACGTAGCTTTCATCGGCTTATTGTCCGCTAAACACTGGAGCCGCGCGGCCAGGTAATAAAAGGATTCCCCCCTCCCGGCGAAAAAGTTGAATAAAATAGCAAAAAGAGGACTGCCCCGGGACCGGGGTGACAAAGGGTCCACCGCGTCGTCACGGTGATTTCGGCGTGGGGGGAAGGAGGAAACGCGAGCAGAAGCGGGGGTGGTTGCGAAAAAGAGAAACGGAGGGTTCGCGAAGGAGGCGGTCGGGAAAACCGATGGGAAAAGGAGAAAACGAGAAACCATCGTAGACGACGACGGCGGCGGCGTGCGCGGAAAGCTCGAAGGGGGAACGATGAAATAAAACATCGAGAGGGGGTGGGTGGGCCTCTTGCTCTATCAGCCGGTTAATGAAAAATAGCGACACCCTCGCCACCGCGCTCTGTCTCCCGCTGCGCGTCAGATTGCTTGCGTTCTCTCCGCTCGTTCCCTTTCAAGCTGTTTCTCTGTGCTCGATTCGCTGCGAGAGCTCCGGATGAGTTTCGTGTGATTCCATCGCTAGCTCGCCCTAGCCGGCTCGCTTGCTTACCGGAATTTCCACGCGGATTGCACGCTGCGACATCATATTACTGTGTCCTGCCACGCCGCCCGAGACTAACCCTCCTTGCCAGCCTGTTTCTCTTGCCTTCTCATCGCGACGCTCTATCATCCGCTCTTCTCTTTCCAGCTCTCGTCTTCTTTCCTGTTATCTCTTTCCCTCTCTCCCTCTCTCTCTCTCTGTCTCTCGTTTCAGCTATCTCGCGAAAGCTCTCCTCCATTTCCCTGACATCTGCTCCGCTATGTATCCTCGCGAAAATTGCTTGCCAACTTCGAAACGTTATTGAGTCTCCTGGACGGCTTTAATTAACGAGGCCGCTAGCGCGCGAGCAGGTTGAAGCGAGCGGAAGCGGATAGAAGCGAGCCGGCTATCGAAGCGCGCGCGCGGCTGCTGGACCGCGCGCGTTCCTTTTCTAATAATTGTCGAACGGTGCACGTCCGTGCTGGCTGAGCCGATCGAATGTACCGCGGCCCGCTTATTGTCTTTTTATTGCCGGCGGAATAACCTGTCTGGATCGGAGCGGTCGGCCCGGCCAGCCGGAAATACGAAGCATTTAAATTAGACACGGCCGTGTAACCGACTGAAAGATGGATTGTGAAATATTCCAACGATCGATCGTCCCGCGACGCGATATTTCATTACTACCGGGCAATCGGTTTTCGAGGACCGTCGCGTCTCCTATTTGCCGTACGAAATCGCGGCCATGGCTACGCGGAATTGTCTTCTCTGCGGGTTCCCTCGTCTCTCTTTCTCTCTTTCTATTTCTCTTTCTCGATTCTTATTTTACTATTTTTCTCCCGAGGAGAAGATTTAGATGTTCAAATATCGAGAGTGTTATTCCCGGAATAGAATTCGTTGCGGTGAAATCTGTTTTATATGTTTCACCGTAACGCCTCGCGGTGGCGTGCGGAGATCGTTTGTCTCGCGAAGGATGTCGATATCGAAGCCGCGAAACATGCGGCGCGAGAACCCGCTGAACCACTGTTATGCGGTTCTCCGTGCTCCTGTAATGTTACATCGGAAAAGAATTATCGGTTACGCCGATACTGTTGCGTTCGCGTTGCAGAGATTGCGCCGAGGACCGTTGAAAATTTCCACAACGAACAGTCGATGAATTTTTGTTCACCAATGCTTTAAAAATATTCAAAATTCTTTTACCGGGACCTTTTTCTGTACATTGAAAACGCGGAAATCTTATGAAACCAAAACAATGGTAGAATTTAATAAGAATACTTGCACATGACATTAAAGATATTTACACTATAAAAGTGTGTACACGGTGATTCATTCGAAGTTCGAAATTGACGATTGTATGGTACGCTTGTACCTAATTTAAGTAAACACTTCGGTCGATGAAATTCAATGATTAAGAACTTGACTTCTATCATAACAGAAAGAGCACTAATCGCACTTCTATAAACCGCTGTGTAAGAATCTGGGTTAACAAGACAAAATTTAATGAAAGAGTGAATAAATTGCTATTTGATGTCGCAGTCGCACTCTTGGTAAGCTCTAACCTTTCGAATCGCTCTATAAGGAGGAATTACCGTAGCTTTGAACGAGAGAGAGAGAGAGGGCGAGAGCTAAGACCGTCCAGAAGTACGCATTCAATTCCGGAGGATGACAATTCCGATGATCGATATCGAGCTCTCGTCGAAAGTCGACCCAGTTTTCCGTATTGATTGTCTCCCGGGGGAGCCGGGCAGGAAGAAAAGCGCGTAATAGAGGGTGACCGAAGCTCGGTGGAGAGGCATAATCAGAAATCACAGCTTGCGAGAGGGAGACTCGTTAGGGAGGTCCCGAGTGGCGTGTTTCGGGCCGACTGCTGTCTTCAGCCTACGGTTTTCAACCGGCGAATCCCCTGACGAGTCCTGTGTCGCGGCGCATCTCAATCGTTTCCTCTTTGCCGAGGCCGGCTCTCCGCCTCTTTCCGCCGGCTTTGTTTCTCGCTTTCAAACGGGCGCAGCCATTTATTATTTGTTTGTCCCGGGCGTTCTTTCGCCGGCTGGGCCGCGACGAGTGGTTTCCCGGAGAAGCATCAGGTGTTGGCTCGCCCCTTCCGATCAGAACGCGGCCCTCTTTCATTGGGAAACTTTTTAACGGCTTGACGTTTGACGGCTGAAACATTCCTCGAAACGTCAAGAAAAGATTGGGGAAAAACAAGCAGCCAAGAAGTTCGCAGTGTTGCGTCGGGAATGATGAAAGTCTAACTGTAAACAGTTTTCTTTTTTTTTTTTTCGAAACATCGTGCAAGGAAGATTGCGCAGCCATTTCGAAGAAGCGCGCAAAGACCGAAAGTGTTCCGTCGCCCTGAAGTACTAAATTCGGACCAACAACTTGCGCATAAAGGCCGAACGAAGTGCAAAGTACCAAAGGGACCCGGCCGTGCCGTCTAATTTCCTATGAGCACGCCGCGCCGCGTTGCACCAATTTCTGGGCGAGTCCATTGTGCCCGGGGGATCTCTGAAATTTCGGCCGGGGCTTCTAATGACGCGCCTAATTCCGCCGGTGTGTAGCAGAATGGAAATTCGAGGAGCAACAAATCGAGGAAACTAGCGCGAAGATAATGGACCAGAGGAGGGACGACGTTGCGCCTCGCCTAGCGCCGCCGGGAAAATAAATCAGACCGCAGGGTCTCTGGTAGGGTTTAGGTGCGACGGAAGTAGGGTTCATGATCTATGGACACCTCGCCATTTCCGGCCAAAAATCCATTATATATTACACTTAGCAAGGTGCGGGGACGCGTCCGAAAGTTACGAAGGATCTCCCCTTCTCTCTCTCTCTCTCTCTCTCTCTCTCTCTCTCACTTTCTCTCGTTCTTCTGTCTAAGCCGCGGCGAGCATAACTTTAATCGAGTTGTCTGGAAGTACGGCGCCACTGACGGAAATGCGTAAATCACGCGAGCAGAGCTCTCGCTTGGGGAGAAAGTATTCGAGCCGGAGTATACGCAACCAAGGACGCGCGGCAGAAGAGCCCACGCGTGCAGAAACTTTTTCGGGGGACCACGGGGCCCCAGATATACGACCCTCGGGAACTCGTTTTTAACCGATGCCTCATCGCCGAGGTTCCAGCGTTTAGCGTGGCGGTTTCTCCGCGTCACGGTGCATTAAACGTCCGAAGATGTTTATCGGGATTCCTTTCTCGCGCATTCCTCCGACCGAATCGTCCCTCGTTGATTGCATCAAATCCGGGAACAATCGCGTTATCTGCGCGTGCCACCGATCGCCGATCAATTTGTGATTTTAGCGAGCCCCGATGCTCGACGCACGGCCGGTCCACGATCTAATGAGACCTTCGTTAACCCTGACTAAACTCATTTCCCACGCCATCCTGTTTCGTCGCCGATTAACTGCGCGTTTCACCGATCGGACGGAATTGAATCGTTTAGCAGAATCAAAGTTCTGTTTTTTTAACACGAAAGTGTTTTAGAGATGGGGGGTGATTTGAGAAAAGATGTAACGAAATATGCAACGGAAATGGGACAAAAATGTGTTACGGGACGGAAATGTATTACGCGAGGATAATCGTCCCAGGTAAAATTCCCTAACCCTAGTAATCCGTTACCTGGTACTGATGATCGACAGAGTCATAAAGCGAGTAGAGAAAAGAAAAGGTGAACATAAAGGTAAAGGTAAACGGACGGGCAAAAAGTACAAAAATCTTTCGAGAAGGGACTCCTCGTTCGAGAGAGAGAGAGAGAGAGAGAGAGAGAGAGAGAAAAGTCGTGGGAAAATAAATTCGTTCGCCTGCCGTGGGAAAATAAATTTGAGTTTACAGATTTTTTTGTATTTATTTATTTGCCCAGTCTGGTTTCTACCGTCTATTTCGGGGCCGGGTTGTTTATACGATATTGTTTGCTCGATATTGCTATATGCTCATGCGCCATTGGTACTTTCGCACGGACTTCCTGCGTGGCATTGTGGAAAAATTGTGACAGAGTTATTTAGCGCGGCAGTTTGTAAATATTTTTGCTGGCGGAGATCGTTCTAATTTAATGCGAGGGTTAGGGGCGTGTAAACGTTCTGTTTTGTTGTATTTCTGGCTTGCAAAACAAACGTTTATGACCTTAATTTATCAAAATATTGATAGACTTTGTGGATGATCCTTGCTAGTAGTGTGCTAGACGAAACAGCGTATAATAGTAAATAGTAGCGTGTAATATTATCGAGTAGATTGTTGTTACAATTTTCAGTGGGGAGTGTAGTATGTTCGGCTGGAGAGGAGAGCTGGTGTGCTGGTTTTAGGTGGATGGTTTCCCGGGAAGAATCTTAATTCCGAAGGGTTAAAATAGCAGTTGCTGCGTCGCCGACAATGTTACCCGTTAATGGAACAGGATAATCCGTTTTTCATAATATCAAGATGGGTGTTAAAGGAAAATATCCCCGGTGAAAAAGCGTCGCCGGCACCGGGCGTATCGGTTATGAGGGAATCGCCGTCGACGGGGGCAAGAAAGCTCGAAGACGGGGAGAATTTAGTTTACCCCGCGTAACTCAGCTAAGCCGCTAATAAGGTTCCGCTAATACCCCGGGTCTTACCAACCCCCTGTATAATCTATGGACGGATACCTCTTTACGTGTACCCGGGGAAATTTATCATCGGTAGTATCTTTCTCGTTACTGGAATCCTTATCAGCGTCGAGGGTGAAAGACCATCAAAAGAAGCAGCGTGGAAAAATGTGGTGGCGGTGAGAAAAAAAAAGTGCTATCTCCCCTAAGAAACATGTCGAAACGTCTCGGGACGACGTGTTAAATGACGGAAAAACTGTCGTTATTCCACGGCAGACGGTGTTAACGGGGGCGAAATGTAAATCGCTATCAAAAGAGAACTTTCATATTCGAAGCAAACAACCAACCCCCGCGTCGCACCGGAATATCATTTTACAAGCGCGAAATCCCGCTCTGTTTTTTCCCTGGTAATCACACTTTCACAGAGAGACCTGTCCTTGACAGTCCACGAACCGAGTTGCCAATCATTATACAAAGACGAAATAATCGAAATTTGTTTTTGAAATCCGGGTAGGCACGCACCTACCCCCCCCCCCCCGTCATTATTTACCGTTCACAATGTATGTCCAGCGTCCCCTCCACCACCGCTTGGTTTCATTAAAACTTTTAATTAAAGTCTGCAAATTTACATTCGGCCAGACGTGATTCCGTTAAAATATTATTTCGCAATATCAACGTTATCGGCACGCCCAACTGCCGCCCCCGGAAATGGATTTAGACTAAATGCTCGTCAGTCAGAGAGCTCCGCACTTTTCCCTTTGGCACGGTTGATCCGCACCCCCCGTCCCCCGGAATTACCTTTTTACTACCGAAAAATAGGATCCACGTTACATTCCCACGCTGATAACCACTTTCACGGCGGAACTTTATTTAGAAACGAAACGTTTGCCTGCCTGGAGGAACGCTGCATTATTTAATTACCGAGAAACTGGTGGAAAAGACTGCTCTTGAAAATTGGAGAGCTTGGAATAAATTATGACCCTCAAAAATGGCGACGATCTACCTATGTATGCGCAGGTATTTCTTTTAATATCTTTGAACTAATTTCTAATTGTATAGATTATTTCATAATAAGTAGAACGAAGAAGGAATTTTATAGTGCACTAAAAATTTTGGTAATTATTTACATTAGGGGCTTCCTCACCGATTTTGATGACCTTGAAATATGTTGTCAAGGTCATCATTCTGAACAACTTTTTCCTATACATGTTACCGCCGCTCAACTTTAGTTTCCGAGATATTCGCAAAAAAGTTTCAACATCTCAAAAAGTGATCGGAGTAGGTGTGTGTAGGACTGTGTAAAATAGTATTTCAAATAGTTGACAGTAACTTATATTTTCATGATATTTTGTTGCCTGTAATGTTATTACGATATTGTAGTTTGTTTATCAACATGTTACATATTCGTAATTAAACTACAAATAATACTTTGCTAACTATCATAGCTTTTCATGTTAAAAATTATAATTTATAATATTAACTACTTGCTCAACTTATTTTCATTGTAAAGAAATATTTGAAATACAAAATAAAAATATTTCATTTTATCTATCTGGTTGTCAAAATAAAAATATTTGATTTAAAGTAGTATCTTATTTGAACCACATTAGATTATACTATATACCAAATCATTAATAATCGTTAAAATACGTTGCAAAATATGATAGAAAACCTTGTATGCAATGTTCCACATACGAATACTAATTCTACATTATAAAATACTAATGTATAAAGTGTACTTACTTTTGCATCTTCTGCACCTCCGTCGGATCCACAGCACACAATTATTGACTCACGACGATAGGTCCGAATAATTGAATAACAATCACTAAACACACACGTAACACACACACACACAACACGTTTTATAAAATCGTGACAACGAACGAGAAGATGTCACTCCGACCACGAACAAAATAATACTGCGATTTTAACAATGATCCCTTCCATGGAGGGGGTACGGTCAGGTTATCGTAGGCAGGTTAGACGCTGAGGGTCTGTAAACACTAGATACAAAACCAAGGTAAAAAAATTATGGCGGGGCGCCGACCCTATTTCCCGGAATTCCCTGTTTCGTATCACGCGTCCGTGGGAGGGGGACGGTTAAAATCGCAGTATTATTTTATTCGTGGTCGGAGTGACATCTTCTCGTCTGCTGTCACGATTTCGTTAAGTGTGTTGTGTAGAGTTTAGTGATTGTTGTTCAATTATTCGGATCTCTTCTCGGGAGTCAACAATTGTGTGCTGTGGATCCGACGGAGGTACAGAAGATTCAGAAGTAAGTACACTTTACATTAGTATTTTATAATGTAGTTTGTAGTACATTAGTATTATATTTTATTATTCGTATGTAGAATATTGGATGCAAAGTTTTCTTTCTTATTTTGCAAATTCAATTCTAACCCACACCTACTCCGATCACTTTTTGAGATGTTAAAACTTTTTTGCGAATATCTCGGAAACTAAAGTTGAGCGGCGGTAACATGTATAGGAAAAAGTTGTTCATAATGATGACCTTGACAACATATTTCAAGGTCTTCAAAATCGGTGAGGAAGCCCCTAATGTAAATAATTACCAAAATTTTTCTTGTGATAAAAATAAAATAGAAGTGTGACCACTATTTATCACCACTGAGTTTTTCTCGAAATTTGTACTAAATTTTAATGAGTAAGAAAATACCTGCCTGGTGATTCTAGCCTAAATTAACATCCCCATCATGTTTTCTTCCTCCGTACACTGGGAAGGTGCGGAAAGCGTTAAAACGTTGGTGCATGATTATTTTAAACTCGTCCTCGGTGTAACACCCGAAAAATTCTGATAATGGCGACAGTGTGCTTAGGGAAAGCGCAGAACAGAAAGGAATTTTGAGCAGGGTGCTGTCACCCGAAAGGGCTCAGAAACTAGACGGGAGTCAGCTCGCAGACAACAGGGCGATTAATCGCGGGTCTCTTGCCAGGTACTCGGCAAGTAGGTTATCTCGGAAGCCGGGTAAACTTGAGCGACCGAGACATAATTTACAACATCGTTGCCGGTTCTTTGTCTCGGCGCGGCGGTGTCGCAAAACAGCCCAGCGCGGTATACATATACATACGCTGGGCCCCGAAACTTGCGGATTAACCGGCGTGACAAACTCGCGGGTAACAAATCCGCTAAGCCCGTGCGCGCCGGTGCGGTGGTCGCAGCAAATCACGCTTTGACGTTTCATTCCGTGTCGGACGTGGCCTTCCGCCGGCGACTGTCACGGTTATCTGCAGAAATCACAATTTACTTGGGGAGCAGGCTGGACGGGGAGAATGGACCGGCCATTTTCGGCTGTTCTCCATCCGGGGGCCAATTCAAACAGTTTGCCGGTGGCGTTTCCTTCTCGTTAAAAGGTGTCACGCGGAAGACGCGGGTTACTCGTCCTTGGGAGGAAGCGTTCTCGAACAGTTATCAGATTCCACTCATTGAGTTTTCCGCTCGGTTGTGTCGTCGAATCGACGACACGCGTATCAATGCCGACGGAGGGAAAGAAGAAAAAGGAGGAGGACGACAAGGAACGGGGAAAGAGGAGCATGGTGGGAGTCTATCCCCTGACAGGGACGTCGATAATCCTGTTCCCTGTCAAAACACACTTCGCTTCTTCTGTTTGCTCTCTTCTTCCTTCGCTACCCCCGCACCATCCACCCCTTATCCCCGTCTATTCGCGCCGGTTTTTCATCCCCTTTCCCTCTCATTGGCCCCTGTTCCTTCTCTATCTCTTATCTGCTGTCGCGAGGGGCCGCATCATCGCCCACCGCCGTGGAATACCCGGTATCTCGTCCTGTCCCAACGCTAACACGAAAATATTGCAAATTGCTAGCCCCGCTCTCCGTCGCGATTCCATCTGATCGCGAACGAACCGGCAATGGGATTTCAGACAAACATCATACTTCATGACTTATTCCGTGTTCGATAGCTTGCAACGCTTTCCGAGCTTTCTTTGCGTATCGCTGGAATTATAGCACTCTTCACATTTTTATTAGTCGGAACAATCTCATTGACGAACAAATGCAAATTCACGTAACTCATTAAAATTGTGAATAAAAGAAATTAATATCAACGTAGTTTCTGTGCCTTGAATGAATGAGAACAATTTTTGTGTCGCATAAAAATCCATGGTCCAGCGTAGAGTCCCAACCAGAAAGTTTGTATTTTCATATTTTTTCTGTTTTAGACATCACACTTTCAAAATGGTAATGTATCGTCGATCCTTGGATTACCTCGGAGTTATTTTGAATGCTAGAGGAGGGAAATCGGAGGAGGATTGGATACGGGGTTGGAACGTGCGAGTATTAAGGGTCAGCTGAACGAAATATTGCTCGATATTATGCGGGGGAATATTGGGTTCTGTTACAGCGACTTCGTACGCTGGGAATTCAATGAATTGTAATAACAAAAATGCTTCGGATTCGATTATATTGGATTCTGATGATAATGCAGAATAAACGGTAATCAGATATTACATGCGAATTATTTTCCGTGGAGGTAACTCCGAGGAAGAGAAGCGGAAATTACAGATGAGGGCACCGAATAATTCATTCCGACGGTAATTAGGTACACGAGAGATTCGAGATACGTTGTTGCGGAATAGAAATTTTCGATGGTTAATTTTAGATTATATCCTGCGGACGATGGGTATCTTTAAAATTGGAGTCTTGAGAGTAAGACTGGGATTGAGCGCGATGTTCATTGGGTTGGATGTCTGACAAATCGAAGGTGAAAATTGCGATCGTACCGCCGCGGTTCCGGGTCCATTCGCAAATACAGACTGAAAACAAACAGGATAATAGCGTTTGGCTTCAAAACATTTCTGCCGAGCCAGCTTACTCGCGGATATTACGATTAGCAGTCAATGCTCGTTCACCGGAATATCAATTTGACTCGTATCTAATTACAAATTGAAGGATTTCGGCTAAATATTTGTATCTGCAGCAATAGCTCGGGCACTCCGGTTATAATAATAATAATAGTTATGACGTAATCAAGGCAATGTTTTGCTCTGAATCGGAATTGCGTATTAATATTCAAGCTGCTCGTCGTTGCCGTGTTTCTGCTCGTTAATTTCCTACAGCGCGTTACAATTACGACAAAAACGAAACTTCGGCTCGCCGAAATAACAAGAATTTGCACGATTAAATTCACAGTTTCCTAAATACGCGAGAATCGAACGTAATTTCATCGAATCGCGTAATTGCGATCTTCAATCCGTTCAAAACTATTTCGGTATCGCTCAAAAGTAATTATTCTCTCATGTATAATTGAATTATGAATGAGATATCGCTGCAATGTATACCGCGATTCCGAACGCAAACTTTTCTTATTCAACGACCACAATTTTCGCCGCGATTCGCCGCGTTAACTTCGATATTCTTCGCCACGGTATCGTAACGCAGATTGCGCGGGAAACTCGTAATTTTTATGGGCTACAAACTGCTTCCGAAATTGATTCATCGTAGATTGAATAAAAGAGTTTCCCTCCTCGTAGCTACTCCGCCTCCGCTTCTTCTTCGTAAACAATTCCTTTTATTACCTCGAAACCGAGAAAAAACCCCTGCAGGGATCATAAACTATAATTTTCTGTCAACAGCAATTATTTCTGCCGCGCGACTTCCTGCGGGCTACCACGGAAGTACACGGCGTGTTCTTGCCGCGGAACAGAATGGCGCGACGACGACGACGACGACGACAAAGACGAAGAAACCAGACACGAAAAAGAGAGACGAACGAGTATCAGCGACCACGCGTCGCTGAATCGGGGAAAGTAAAAGAAGAACACGGTACCACTTTAATCTTTCGTACGCTTTGACGGTTCTAATAAGTTCCACTCGTCTCCCCCGCGAATTTTATATCCCCCCTCCCACCGACCGATCCGTCGGCGACGTTATGAGTTTCTTTAAGGCCTGTTTCTTCCTTTATCCTCGCTCCGAAATGGCCACGAACGAAATTCCGCCACAGTCAGGGAAATAAGGGCGCGAGCATTCGCAAAACCGCGATAAACTTTCATTGTTACGCGTAAAATTGAAGTGCTGCGACTATCGTGACCACGGCGATCCCTCGTCGCAGGTAAATATTAGGGGATTACCATAAGTAATCAATTATTTGCAAAGAATTTGTTTTCCTGGTCGATGCATGTCGCTAACGAGACCCTTGCTGTTTACATATATCGAGAATACTTATATCAATTCACTCACAATTTTCGTTAGGTGAAAATGATGTGATATCTGCATGATGACATTTTAATTACCATTTACTCGACCGAGAGACTTTTTTTTAGACATTAGCAGTTTATAGCTTTCAGCAATCTGTAAAACAGGATCCCCAAACTGGTATATTCTGCAGGCCTGGTCAACTCGTCTCTAGAGACAACTTGCCCTGGAAATACATTGATCCTAGATTTGACCCATCAGTTTTAGGACGCTGAGAGCCTCAGCTCCTGGTACTTCTAGCCTAACCGGTCCCCTTTTTCAGTACAACACACCCGGAGTTCATAATCTGACCCTATCCAATCCTAGGGCTTTCGCGGTAAGTCTAGCTCTTAGAGGGACTTGGCGAACTGTGTTATACCTAAATTTTCGGCACAAGAAAAGCCAATAACCTCGGCAATCCTGGGATGATAGCGTCCTGATCAACTCTAACTTCTCTTCTAGTTTCTGTAATGTAAAACTTCTTTGGGGGTCGTGTTTAACACTTTATTTATGGAACTTGTAAAATTCATTTCTAAGGATTAAACATTTTATTTTGAGAATTGAAAAGGAAAACATTTTCGAACCTATTTATTTCGCTGTCTTTGCTATCGAGCAACATAATCGCGACTGTCCCCACAGTGCTGCCAATCGAGCGCAAGGAATTACATTGAAACTTTACGAGCTGAAGGTCGAGACGAACGAAACACAGTTTGCCCATAAAATCCCGAGGACCCTCGGCTCAGACTGCCGTAGAAATTACAACCGACTGGGTTCCGTTTGTAATGCAGTTATCTACCGTTCTCGCAACAAAGAGGAAGCGATAATGGAATATTAGCCGTCGGCCAAGGCACGAAAACTCCCGAAAGGAAACGCCAGGCACGTTGTCGCGGGTCATCTCCGTCGGCAGGCGAGGCGCAGCAAATGAGACTCGTTAAAGGTGTTCCCGGTTGGCGTTCGAGTCGTTCGAAGTCACGAACCGGCTAGAACAGACAGCCGGGTACGCACCGTGGGGACCGTTTCGGGTGCCAATGTAATTGGCACGCTTTGTGACATCGTCACGGTAGAACACGCGACGATCACTCTTAGGCGGCAACGTTCCGGCTTCCATTAGCGAGCAGGTTAGAGGGAAGCTCGTTCATCTTTCTTTCTCCGTCTCCCGGTGTGTATCCATTACGTGTTCAAACGGGCCCTCTTCCCGTCTCTCTATCCGAAACCGTTCCCTTTTCTCGCTCTGTTCCGCGAGCCCCTCGGCCCCACCCTCTCACCCCCTCACCCCTCACCCCTTTCAGTCTGGTGTAGCGAGCAAGGCTCTAGCCCCTCTTCATCGCAATCAGAAAAGCGGCCGCGGACGTGATTGATGGTGGGACCAACCGGGAAACGCCTAGACGGCCTCTTTCGACGTTCCTCCCGACCACCTAACCCGAACTGACGCACACAGTGGTCCCAATCGACGAATTAGAAGGAAAAAATACTAAAATCATTTTTTCTGTTGAGCAAAATACCATTGTTTACACATTTTTTCATTCTAAATTGCATGAGACCGTAACGAAGTGGATGCGATTAATAGTTTTCGAGATATGGTGATGCAGTTTGTGGTTAAAAAATTCATAACTTACCGGGACAAATGATTATTTTTCAATTCAGCATTCCTCTGATGATAATTCTGTATTCTACTTGCCCGTGGCTGTGCCCGCAGGCATCGTGTGATACGTGTTTCTCGTTACCTTTAATCTTGAACTTTTTTCCTCCTAATTCACCGATTAGGACCACTGTGAATTTTTTCCTCTGGACTTTCATTTTTCCGGGCCATTTTTGTCCTACCCGGGGAACACCTGGGCGCTGGTCGAACCGCGAGGGGCGACATGTACGATAATCTGTCGTCGAGCCCCCGGGCTTAATCGTGCATGAAAATTTCGATGGAACCCCACACCGGCACATGATCCGTTTAACGTGTCAAGCGACCGCTCCCGAGGTAATCATGCGTCAACGACTTAATTCGTCTACCGTAATTTTTGGATTAACCAATCGAACGACCGGCCCGCGAGACGGCTATTTCCTCGCATTTCGGATTCAGATCACGATTCTCGCGTTTTTTTCGCGTCCCCTGCGCGTCGAACTTCGGTCCGTTTGCTCTCGACGGGGGAAGAAGTGTTGACTTTGTCCCGTGGTCCGTGGATCCGAAAAATATTATAATGCGAGAGGAAGATTGTGCCGGAAAATACCGTTCAGATTTAGCGGACCGATCGGTTTAGGATTCGATTCTGGTGATGTGCGCGCTTGTGTACGCGGTTGATCGGCGGCGAACAGAGAACGAGAGACGTGGCAGAACTAACGGCTATCAGAGAATTAGGAAAATTAGGTTTCCTTCATTTCCAGGGCGAAACCAATTACAGCCATTTGCAGATTTCCGGAGTTCCTAATTCCCGTGGCCACCGGTTGGAAACAACGCCAACGGATCGCACGATTCTACCGACTTCTCAGTCTCTCTCTCTCACTCTCTCTCTCTCTCTCTCTCTCTCTGGCAATTCGTGGCCCGTTGTAGCGATACTGTTAATGCCTTCAAGCTTCTAACATGCCAAATATAGCTTTCTAAGTAAGACAATTCCTGCGTAATGCAATTTAACCCTCGTGCACTGTTCACGGAATCGTTGCGTTCGGGTAAACTTAATTGAATCAAAGCCAATCCGCAATTAAACGGAGGAACTTTTTGAAAACTCGTTGGCAAATGCATGCGAAACATTTACGTTACATTGTTTAGATATTTCTGTTGCAAAAGGTGTAGTTGGAAACGTCGCTAAAGCCTTGGATCGAACGGTGGTGCATTAACCTTTATCACTCTAATGCGGCACTGAACATTTCAAGGGTCCAGGACAGAACTGATTAAATTCCACTTTTCATACTCGCAGAGAGCCTAATGAAACGTAAGTCCTTTCACGCGATACAGTTTCGTTTCACATTTTATTCCCAATATTCGCACAGCTCATTAGCTGTTTTCTTATCCTTTGCTCTCCCCGTATTAAAAGTTCAATGTGTGTTTTTGCCAACGTTTCAGAGCCCGCAGGAAAACCGTAAACAGCTAACGGGGATGTATGCGAATCGTGTCGGACCGGGGTAAATCCAAGATGAATTCGGTATTTATTTTCGCGAGATTCGGCGAGGCAAGTCAACCACGGGAAAAATAACCGAACGCAAACAGCGTAGTTGGCGGATCCGGTGCTCCGAAACTCGGGGACGTGTAATTAGTTGGTAAGTTATCAAAACTCGATAAGTATCGTCGGAAGGTACACACCGTGATTCGCGGAAAGAATCTCTCTCGCAGCGGCAAGTGTGAAAGAACGATCCTGGGCGATGAAACTTCGAGGACCCGACTTAATTACGCCATCTCCCGTGGAACGGTGTACCGCGCGCGCGATCTTAATCCTCTTCATAGGGACACGCCGTGATTATCTCGTCCCAGGAAATTGCCGATCGATCGGCCAAACATATTTCTTTCGCCCCACGTCCGCCATGTTCCCTCCCCTTCTGCTTCGCCCCCATCGGTTCCCAAGACACCAGAAATCGGGATCGAGGAATCCAATTTAGAGGGCCGAGATAATATGGATACACCGAAAGAGGCGAGGCGTTTTAAATCGGAAAAACGAAAATCCTGATTCGATAGGGGCAACAGCCTCTCGCGCCCTGCCTAGTTTTTGATTTCCCTCTGTCCCTCGTTCGTCTCCCTGACAAACATAGGCACAGTCTCCGGCAGAGGATATACGGTACTACAGATCGATTATCGAAGACCACTAAGTACCTCCTCCTTTTCTTGCTCTGTCCCCTCGAAAGCCCTCGCCTCGGCGAAATTGCCTGCCCCTCGAGCTTTCCTTCCTTTGCCTCGTCCTTCCCTCTCTCTCTCTCTCTCTCTCTCTCTCTCTCTCTCTCTCTATGTAAATATTATTTCTCCTGGCACGGGAGAGGAAAATAAATACTTTTCACTCTTGTCCGCTTGGAATTATTGCGAAAGCAATCGTGCATCGATCGAAATTGTCTTCCGCGATGCTGCTTTTGTCGCTAAATTAAAAGTTCTTTAAAAATAATATTTCTTTATTGAGACACAGGGAAGTTAAAGAGAACGTTCGATTTTCTAAAGCGAATTCCGAAAGGTTCAAGTCCGGAGTCGATCGAGCGTATCGTCCCCGCCCTTGTTGTGTCAAGGATCGATCGATCGCCGGATCCCGCGGTGCTCGTGGAATTTTATTCCGCGGTGAAGAATGCGCCCGGCGTGGAACGCGAATTTCCGATTAAACAGGGACAAACTATTCCGAGGGCCAAGTGTGAAAAAAGTGAACGCGCCGCGCCGTGGCGAGTTTGCGAGGCCGCTGGCCGGATTGTTTTGCAGTTCGGCTAACTATTTAAAGCATCCTACGGAGAGAGCCTCATCCCTGCAGTCACCCCCGCAGTCACCCCCGTAGCCACCGCCGTCGGCCGCGCGTCCGACGAGCGTACACTTTCCCGTAGACAAGTAGCTCTCGGCCGCGCTGAATTTCGATGGAGCCTCCGATTGTTTTCCACTTGATTATCCGGAAAACCACATTGCGGCGAGCCCCGATTCTCGGCCGGCTTGGCCATAACTCGGCCCGACAACCTGCGCCGCGGCCAACTATTCGCATATTGGTTAATTTAACGTGTTGCTCCCGGTCTCTGGTCGCTCTCTCCCTTTTATTCCTCCCCTCTCTCTCTCTCTCTCTCTCTCTCTCTCTCTCTCTCTCTCTGACGGGACACAGGGTATTAATTATTTATCCTCAAGCCTCGCCGCGTATTCTGACTGATTAAAGAGTTCCCGAGACGCCAGCGAATGCAAATTACCCCGGATCATTCTCGGCTATCAAAACCTGATTAGAGGCTGCGAGGCGTGGCGCGCTGACAGGATGAGGCGACACGCTTGACCTGTTCTTGTAACCGCACGTTTTGATTGTTTCATTTACTGTACGGCCGATAGAGTGTCAAGAAGATACGACGAAGAAGAAATAATTACTAGTTCGGTCTAATTGGTGCTCTCGCGGGAAGGCTCGCTTCCGTTTTTTAGCTCGGTTTAATTTGTTTGATGGTCGGTAGCCTTTTTTGCGACTGGCGATTCATTTGCGCTTCCTCCCGGGTGATTTTGCAGTCATGCTTCAGATTTGTTTTTCGATCACGGACGGATCGCGGTGAGTGTGCGTGTGTTACACGTGTTTGCGGCGTTTGATTGAGCATGGTCTTGTGCGGGTATTTATGATCGCGTTGCAGTTGCGAGTTTAATCAAACTTACCTTTCACAAATTTTAAGACCGAATTCCGAATTAACCAAGAGTCTAAGAAGTTTGATAGAAAGAGATTCCGGCAAATAAAATCCGTATGACTCACGCGGTGGTTTAATTAAGAGGGAGAGAGTCCAGTCACCGTGAAATAAAACAGAAAAGGTGGTTCAGAGGAGCCGGGGTCTCGACGTGACACGGTCCTAAGAGGCAAATAAAGCGTTATTTGGCCAAGCTGAGCGCGATTCGGTCGGGGGTCGGGTGCCGGGGGCAACGTGGCCCTCAGGGGCCTCGTTATACCCCATGGGGGAACCCATTCATTTCGTGGAGTTCGATCGAGGAGCGTCTCGGCAATCATTTTCAATTTATTCCGAGAAAGCCCGCAAAAACCCAAAGCGGAGAACGGCTCGCAACCCCCTTGGTCGTCCACCCCCTCTGCTCTAGCATTTTACGGCCGGTGGCGGCCCTTCGGTGGATTTCTAAATTAAATCCAGCATATCAGACACGTTTTATTTAATCAGTCCCCTGAGCCGACCCCTATGGCCTTCGACAGGCTCGTCTTAAACGACTTTCAAAGCCGGTGGCTGCCTGTTAACCGAAACGAAATCACGAGCGTGATAGACGCAGACGAGATATATATATATACATATATATTCGCGATGGGGGTGCAGAGACCCCGGCGAATTGAATGCGAAACGGGAATAGGAGGAACCGAAGAAAAGACGACTCTTTCGCCTCGAGTCCTGAGAACCGAGTCCTCTTCGTCTCCGTCTTCGTCGTCGTCCCGTGTCGAAAACCCCGGGATATGACAATTCGCCCGAATATGCTTCATAGGATAGCCGTGGCGAGATACGGACACAAAATTCGAAAATGTCGAATAACTCTGCGTAAACGCGTCGCATCGGCTCCTCCAACGGCGAATGGAAATTTTCGACGTTCGGGCACGTCATCTCTTGCTCGTCCCGCCCCGAAAGATTCAATTTAGCGGCCCTCGGATTTAATAAAGATCACGGATCGCGCGATCCTCCAAACTTCGGAACATCAGACACCAGTTTTTATACCTTACTATTTGTAAGGGAATCCACGAAAGTGGAGGTGTGTATAAAAATCAGAATTTAAGAATTACAATATTATACGTGGACTCTTATTCGAAGTTTCCATTTAATCATATAGCTAAAAGGCATTCGCGAATGTACCTACCAAACCACCTATACTCATTCGGAAGAGTGGTTGAAAATTGAATGAAAATAAAACCGTCCAAAGGAATAAAAATGATGTTTTGACAAGTGAAATAGCTTGTCTCTTATTCTTCGTGGAGGGTCCTATGAAAGTGGAAATTTCTCTAGAAATCGTCAGGGTAATATATTAAAATTGCTCCGGCCAGAAGGCATTTAAATATCCACCCTTTATCACGAGAAGAACGTTTTTTGAACCAGGACAGTAGAGAAGACTAAAAAATGACTCGAGTTGACCGGGCAGCTCGTCGCGCTAATATTCCCCATTTTTCAAAATTATAGACCCCGTAGGTCCCGCTAAGTGGTGCGAAATGTAGAACGGTAGGATGAAAAATAGATGCTGCTGGTCCGGCCTTAATTCGTCGCTGATAAAGAAGCGGGCGGGTAGAGTTCTTTTCCGAGGCGGTCGGGCGCGCCGATTAAAACTAATCCGGGCTACTTCATCGCTCGCGGCTCGTTGACGAATGATCTTATTAAGAGATTAAATTTAAAAGAGCCACCTCGTTTCCTCGTTTCCTAATATTAATACAGCTTTCGAGGGATTATGGCGCCCGCGGGGTTGTACACTTTTTATCGGCCCATAATGACGGCAAGTAACGAAGTTAAGCCGTCTTCGTTCTTTAACGCCTCCGCTCGCCGCGCCGCATCCGCCTCCGTCTCCGTCTCCGTCTCCGGGCGGTTCCGCGCTTTATTCCTCCTTTGAGACGGAAGGAAACGCGAAGAAACTCGGTCGGGGACGCTCCGGCGAATTTTATTAATGCCCCGATTACGTTGTCTCGCCTGTCGAGACCGTCGAAAACCGGCTGAGAGAGAGAGAGAGAGAAAGGGAGAGACTCGAAGCGAGCGACGAGTAACTAACGCTGTCGCGCGGGGGCGTCGAGAGGAAACCGGAATCAACTTGCTCTTTGAATATTATTTACGTATAATATACAGAGGTGTATTTGTACCCGGGCGCTTGTACACCAGGGTAAGGGGGAGGGGATATCTTAAGAAACCTTCTCCGGAATTTCCGGTAACTCCGCCTCGATCCGCATCGTCCTCTCTTTCTGCTAATTAGAAAGCGGCGCGACAGGGACGCGGCGATGTGGCAACGGGGAGAGCACAGGGAGGGTAAGGGGTGAAACACACCGGGTGCTGACGGAGGCGGAAGTTGAGCGTCCTTTTCACCGGGACCGAACAAAACTGAACAGTCTTTGAACCGAGGACCGATAAGACGGTGGCATCGTCTTAAATGCCCAGATCCGTATCGGCGTGTTTAATATTAAGCGTATTCCTTTTGATATTCTTACGAGCTGCCGCGCTCGCCGAGTTTCTTAACGGGTTAGCCGGATAAAAGAGATCCCGTAGATGCGGCCCTGACGGCGAAACGAGCCGCGCCGCACCGCGCCGCAGCCTCTACACGCGGCTTTCACCAATTCTTCGCGGCCACTTCTCCACGGGTAATCGCGTAATTGCTCGGTGTTTATCTACGGTCATTTATCGCTGAATGCGACGGTATCCGCCGGGAGCGTCGTACCGGGACGCGTCGCTTGCGTTGACGCGACCGGAAAAATTGCGATTCAATTTCTGAGAGGCGAATCTCTCAAGACGTCCGAACTCCGGTCCGCCAGTTTTCGAGGATCGAGAATCGTCTGAACGCGTGAAATATTACACAATCCTCCGAGAGCCAGTGCTGTTGAAAAGTTAACAAAATTTTTATCTCGAGCCGAGCCTGAATCAAAAATCTGGAGCAAGTACGAGGTGATACTATGCTTGAAAATATGTGAAAAGGAACGAATAACATTTTCTTTGGTGGACACACCTTTTTCGACAAAATTCAGGTGAAAATAAGTAGAATTGGCTGGTCATGATCAGACGGGTCGATTCCTATTCAGTAGCACAGTCGTAATTTGTACCAAGTGACCAAAGCATCCCAGAGCTATTGCGTTTCCTAAAGAAAGCTTCCAAAGGATTCATGGCCGAAATCCTCCAGCTAAAAATTAGGTTATCCCACAAACTTAACGACCCGGAAGAGGTTGTTTACGAACCATTCCGGTGCAACTGATACGAGAGGCCACGCGAGTTTGATCAATCGAGACCGAGATGAATCCACGTGGTTCCGGTGCCGCGGACGCATCGTTCGCGGAGCGATTTCATACTAATTGCGTTGCATCGTGGGCCGGGTATCGTTTCACCGCTCCCGGGACCAGTCGCACGGAAAAAGGAGTACAAGTGGCCCGTGAAAATCCCGTCCCACGAAATTCCCCGGCCGCGAGGTTTTATCGCCGGCTCGTGACGCGTCTGGCGTAAACTATTTTTCCCGGATACGGCGACGCTCGTTGCCCGGTGTAATGGCCGATTAAACGCGAACGAGGCCGCCTGAGGGTAAACGCTTCGTCCTCGTAAACACTGGAACAGAGTCCGGGGCCCCCCCGGAACCCTCCCCTCGAACCCCGCGGATCCCCACCCCTTTCGCTCTGTTGCCCCGAGCTTTCGCACGGTTACATGTGTGTAGGCGGCGCGACCTGAACTGCATCATTAAAGACGATTGCCTTTTAGAAATTATTTTATTACTGGCCCCGCGTAAATTAAATTCCTCCGACCACCCTAAATCACGGCGAATTACGGCCGCGCTTTCGCCTAACTCCGAGATCAAATGTACTCGGCTTACTCGTGCTCTTGTTTCCTACGTCGATGCACGATTTCTGCAACAATACAGAGATTCGTATTACCGTCTGGTTGATTACTCTGTTATCGCTGGTATCAATTTCTGCATGTTATAATTCAATGGGTTTTAGCAATTGTTGTTATAGGCACTCTACTAGAAATGGAGAACACAGGGAGGCTATCGGATACAATCACTGCTGTTTGCAGTGCATACGATTATGGTACAAATAATCGTTTCATGGTTCCTTTTCCAAAAATGTGTAAAATGAAATTAAAAAGTGGGTTTGAAAGTTTTCTTTCGGTAAGTAGAATTGGTTGGCCATGGTCAGACGTGATTTCTATTCTACTACGTAAGAACAAAGTACAAGCGGACTGTTAATCGTACACTCTCGTCGCAAAAATGATCGAATGCAAAACGATCTAAAGTAACGGATACCGTAATAGTAAACGTTCAATCTCATCGAATTTCTTTCTATAGCCATAATGGTTTCATGAAAGTGTCGTAACGGTGGCTTTTACAGCTGATTGATAAGACTCGGCGACGATCGGAATCACGGTTGCCGTTCGCAACGGTGGACGAGCCGCGTTTAAAATCGTGAACGCACGGCTTAAGCAAGCGCTAAAAACAAACGCAGGTTGTCCCGTCGATAAACCAGGAAAATGGGAGCACGTCAGAGGTGCAACGCGACCGAGGTTTACGAGCAATCTTGCCCCGACTGCGCAACGATTTTCGACAGTCGGGTTCATCGCTGCCTGTTAAAACGTTCAACGGGCAAAACAACCTAGCCCGGGCACGGTCACCCGACCGCCGTTTTATCGCTTCTCTTAGGTAAGACGATAAACCGGTGTTAAGGGCGAGGTTTAACAGCGCCGGGGCCGAGGCCAATGAAAAAGGAATGAGAGCCTGTAGGAGGGGTTGACCGGGATCGATTTCGGACGATTAATAAAAAGAAAAGAAAAAACGATGTCCTGTTATGGCTTAGAAAGCAATGCCTTTAATTTTTACGAGCTTGTTATCGCGAAACTATGCTTTGTTCGTACTTATTACAGGTATTACGGGTAATAATAGGGGGTGTGTTATATGGACCCTATTTTCTACTTGACGGCCCGCCGCTAATCAACTGCGGACAGGATGCGAATAGTTTAGTGCCCCTTCGAGCGTGTCCGCGGTTAGTTCTCCGCTATTTAAATACGCAGTCGTAACCGGAATAATTAGTCTATCGGAGTCTTCTGTTCGTCCCGTCGCGACCACGTGTAAATCGACGACAGGAGAACCCATCACCGGTCCGACGAAGAGGAATTCGATGGAACTCGAAATATAAATCGGCAAATAAAATTCCATCGATATCGCGTCATTTGCTGCTTTATTGACTTCTCCGTTTATCGGCGCTCGCTGTCGAGGATTGCAGACACCAGACGCAATGAAATAAGCAATATTCCGGATGCAATCCACGGAAGATTTAAGTCTCGGTGGAATGGCTCGCGTAAACGGGAGAAGCGGTTAAAGTGAATAGCAGCAACGCGTTGATTAATACATCCTACAGGCTCGGAAGAGACAAAAATATCAAACGTGGAAATTACAGTGTGCATGTCGTGGTAACTTGGTTAAGGTAACTCGGGTCTGGGTCAGAGTACGTTAATTAGCTTAGGTTCGAGTTAAACTGCGTTACTCAGTTCGCGTTAGTTACGTTGCGTTAGGCTTGAATCAGCTGGTCGACGCACAGTGTCGCGAACGACCATTCTAGGTGGAAAAAAAAATCATACATCGTTTCATGCTTAGTTTGAACTTAATGCGATACAAATTTCGAGATGGGATCTTTCGAGACTTTCTAGTTCTGACCTATTAAAGTCAACTAACCGGCATAGAAAACTACTTGGTACTTAACAAATCTCTAAAAATTATTGTAAAGGACTTTATCAACGAACTTGTGAACATCCCGAATGTATCTCTGAAACTTCTCAATTCCCAAATCTGAGATGTCACATTTCGCACCTACCATCTCTCTCTCAGCAAAACCCCATCATGTTCCGTCTCGATCACCTAACGCAGCCACCTGTGCCACGCGCAAGAAGGTCCAAGGGTCTCTTTCTCCTACACTGAACCCAGAATCCGTGACACCTTGCGAATTTATCAATCGGTAGAATGTTGCCAGGCAATCTCGGCGCAGCCGACGGGTGCGTCGGGTCGCGGGTTACCTGCATTATGGTCGTATCTCGCATTTTTCAAGCGTCATCACGGTTCACGGTCCGCGAATTCCAGACAGTGTGCCCGGGAGACTCGAGCCGACACTTTAGCGAGCGATCGCGCGCGCGCGTGCGCGTACGCCTCGTATTTGCGTATCGACGTATCGCTAAACACGTTATTTATCATCGTCAGACGCCGCGGGTACGAGAGGACACCCCCGCGGCGAGTATGGCAAAGGGGGTTGGCGAGGCTCGCGCGCCCCCGCGGTTATGATGTATCGCGGGCCATTCAGCCGGTCGGACACAAAGGTGCGAGCCCGATGCACCGGTGCATTGTGCACCGGCCTCGTCAATCGACACGTCGTGGCTTATCTTCGGATTCAAGCCCCTCTCCCTACCCCTCACAGACTTATTACACTTTTTTCCTCCCAGGCCCGAGCCCGAGCCCGGGCCCGAGAGAGAAATTAGCCTGGCGACAATGGCTGGCAGGTATTACCGGGACGCGCGGCCGATCTTAAGAGCCATCCATCATCCGGGACGGACGGTTGCCTACGTCTAATATTATCATAATGTCATCCCCCGTCCATTGTGCCCGACACGATCAACGTCCCACGGAGCCGCGAGAACCCGCGCGAGATTTGTCTCGTCGTCGACGCGTTTGACAAATAATAGGAGGCGGCGCGCTACACTTTCCAGCCCGACACCGCCCGGGATTCGTTGTACTTTTTACGGTGAAAAATGGAAAAGTGTAACACCCGGGTAATTGAACCTCAAGGAATTAAATGGGCCGTGCACGCTGATTCTAATCGGCCAGCTGGGAAATAATAATCAAAGCTCATCTTCCGTCGTTTCGATATTTTCAGGTTATAATACCTATGTATGTAAAGTTGAAGATAAAGTTTGTATAACTTGACTCGTTAATACCACTTTTATTTCGACTAACATTTGCCCTTGAAATTTAAAAGACATCGCATAGAGTCTATCAAACAGCGGTTTAAGAATTTGCGGGCTGTTTAGGCGAGTCAATGGAAAACAGCCGTGGGCCGAAGAGAGGCCAAGAAATGGGACGCTGGTGTTGGTACCGTCAATGGAAAGAGAGAAAGAGAGAGAAAGAGAGGGAAACCACGGTTTAATATCTCACAGTCTTCCCGGGTACTAGTTAGAAACAGACATTGCATTCCTGCATTCGCGATGAGCTATCTTGGTTTGTCGAATAGAGGGCGGAGTTCATACATTCAAGTTTTCCTATTCTCGCTCCCCGGGGGAGAGGTGATGCGCGAGCGAGTGCTAAAGAGAAAAGGAAAGATAATACCGGGATGCAGCTCGGTGCATCGTCGAGGAGGGTCGGAGTCAGTCATCCGGCCCCGGAAAACCATCCGCTGGCATAATGCTTCGACCTCGAGCATTAAAAACGTTCGCGGATTACGTGGCCGTTCGCGGCGAGGCGAGGCGAGGCAAGGCGCATATCGCTGCATCGTTGCAGGCGTTGCAGCCGCCGTTCACACGCATTTGCTCGCGTTGCTGCAAACGAACTCCGCTCAGCCGTGTCACGTTCGATCAGCCGAGTCAAGTGGCATAAACGATGATGCATGCGTCGCCAAATGACAGCACCGTGCCCGTCCTTCCAAACGATTATCACCGTCTCTCTTTTTCCTTCTTTCCGGCCGCCCCTGGACCCCCTCGTCCCGCGACTCCTGATCGTTTCTATCTTCCCAGTTCCCGTTCCCTGTTTCCCCTTCCCCCGCGGGGCCCATGATTCTTTTGACCCCTTGGGACAGTCTCCAATCTCGAAACGAGCCGTGGCGTTCCGCATCGCCGTCGATATGTCGTCGTCGTCGTCGTCGTCGTTCTCCTCGTCGTCGTCGATCGAACGAGAGGAGGTTCCTCCGCGTGGACCAAGACGCCAATAAATCCTCCCAAACGAATATAAAGTGGCACCGGAGTCGGGCGTACACTTTGATTTCTCTAGAATGCACCGCGACCCCTTCGCAGCAGCCCGGACGCTGCTCTGATCGATGGCCCCGACTCTGCGTCAACGTTCATCCCCTCGGCCCTTAATTCTGCCTCGAACCACCTCTTCTCTACCTCCCCTCCATCCCCCCCCCGCTTTATGCGAAACCATTTTCGTTGAGATATCGCCCGCAAAAATTGGAGACAGCGGCGCACGCAACGATATATTCAAATGGATCGCCCGATCCGTTCAACAACTTAGTTAAATGACTACTTGAAGAGTTTTCGAACGTGCCGGGGCTGAAACGATTCGAATGCTGATGTAATAAAATCCTGGCGATTCTAGGGGAAATAATGGACCGAAAATGTAGAACGGAACTTTTTCGCACGAAGCCCCGTTCCCGAGGAAATCGAGTTTAAAAGTTCGGAATATACGGACGCGTTGATATGTGGGGAAGTGGAAACGGTGAGCCATGGTCAGACATGGGTGCTTATACTTATTTAATACCGCGCGGGATTTGGGAACGTTGTAGAGCACTTTTGGACAATCTATCGCATATTCTGGCGTAGTTTTTAAACGTAAAATTCCTTTTATTATTATATAATTTGTGGGGTTTTTTTTCTCCAAAATAATACTCCTCTAATTTGTTCTCTTCTCAATGATTTCTCTACATTGAAATTCAAAATAATGCCAAGACAAGGACACCCAATATTATCGAATAGCGTCATTTCATGAATTTTTCAAACTGAACGGAAAAGATACAAGAAGATATTTTCGCACACAGACGATGCCACGTCTGGCTTCATACTTCCGGCAGGATAAGATTCAACTATTTATTCGTGTCACAGGCATAAGCAACGGCTTTGTCCTCGTCTCTTGACATTCTAAAAACCTAATCCATTCTTCTGCGGATTTGGGGAACGAATGGTTACGGAAAACACATTCAGTGACGTCCCATTCTCTTTTCAGGATCCTTTGTTTCTTTTCTGATTAAGAACAGTCTTTCTTTCTTTCTTCTTGCTCTGATTACAACCCGGTCATTGTTTTCAAGACATGACGTATTCTTATCACGTGTAACAATGCTTGTACCAAACACAAGAATAAAACGATCCACATTACTCATATTTGCAACGATCATTCATCGTTGCACAATTGTTGATTTCCTTCAGACTGTGATTCATCTACGAGTTGGCAGACCAGTTTAATTCTATCATACATATCTAACGCGTGTAAAAAACCATGGATATAATTAATTTTATTTTATTTACAAAGACGATTTGTGCACGGTGTCAGTGGTTGAAATGTGTCAGTGAACCAAATATCTGGCAAGAATAGTTTTTTCGGAGTTATTTAAGGTTATCGGTGTTTTTTGATATATTTAGGTGGCCTCGCTTAAAAGGACCACCCTAATATCAGAAGATTCATGACTCTGGATCCTCGTTTGGACAAAAGAGCTAGTTTATAATCGGTTCAAATGAAGTTCCAGAGGACCGTAGCTTGAAGGACGGAGGGAAAAGTGTTTCGGACAGGTTCGGGCCGGTCGTAGATCGCCGATTTGGGTCAGGTTGTGCGACAAAACTGCGCAAACATTTGACAGAGGCTGTGGGAGCGTAGGAGGAGCACAGGTTGCTTGGCAGTGAGGCCGACAGGACGCGAAAGGGGCGGACGTGGCGCGTTGTCGAAAACGCGCGCGTATACCATAAGCATATTTCCAGCGGATGGGTTAGGTAGCATAGGTTATCCGATGGGCCATTGGTCAGCAGAGGTTAGTCGACCACTGGCTAGACCCGGGTCTCTCGCTGGCTGTGTGAAATAGTGGCTGGCCCTGCTCCAAGCTCGTACGTTAGTTCCGTTCATACGTAACCTACCTGCCAGCTTGCACGACCCGAACTCCGTACGGTCGGGTCCACACACCGGTCTCAGGTCTCCGGGATCGCTCTATCGCGCACGTACCTATACTAACTTCCACCACCCCTCGGCTAACCTCCTCCGTGATTTCAGCTCTTCTTTCCGCAAGGCCCGTCCCTTGTATCCCGATGCACACTCCCACGGGTCGCACACCGAATCATGATTCCAACCGGCCTTACGACGGCACGTACCCGTATCCGTGTGCACATCATACGCTCGACTTGATCTACCGATGCACTCTGTGTCCTCTTACTGCGGTTTCGTGGCGGCCGCTGATGGATTATGATCGTGCAACCGGACGAAACTGCTCAAACTTTCAATCCGTTACGGAGCGACTCGAATTTTGCCACTGGAACATTTTCTGCGTCGGTTTTCAGACACTTTTTAACATTTTTCTACTGTGTTTCGAGTCGCATTTAGTCTTGTCAGAAATGCATAAAGTCTCGTCTGTACCGAAAAAGTTTTTTGAAAATGCACCATATTAATCTGAATTTTTATTTCGTTATATATTTGTGGAAGTGAGAGACATTTATCATCTTGACAGAAGACGCAAATGGGTTTCGTAAAATTATATAAAAATCTTGAAAGGAAGCAGTTCGGTTCAGGGTAATTTTACAGGGTGTTTCGAGACGGTACAAGCGAGACTGAGGTGATTCCATTTGCAAAAGTAAGTAGAAAAACGAATAAAATTGTTTTGTTTTCGAGGTACTGGCGGTTTTAAATTCAGTGGTTATAAGTGCTGTTGAATGTCGGCTGACGCGTCTGATCATGGTCAATCAATTCTACTTCGTGTGAAAGCTAGGCTACATGCGAATCTGCAGCACGAAATAGAGATGAAGTGATTTAAACGATCGTTAAATAACCTATATTTATACAAATTAACAGTGTCACGCGACCCCTATACTGTCTCGATCCTTCATAAATAAAGGATTGCACAATTTTCCCAGTTCAATAAAATATTTTGTGGTACCCAGGAGCAGAAAATGGATGAATTGTCATCCTATGGAATCTAAGAGAGGTTTATCGATTTTTGCCGAAAACCACGGGGACTTAGCCCACAGGTACTAGGAACCGGCCGTGTTTACGTTAATTCACTCGGTTCGAATATTTTGTCAGGTCGCGAATGAATCGTTCTGATTTATCGTCGTAAAAACCGACGTTTACACGGAGGCACACGGACGGGTCAGGGTGTCGATGTATCACGGCGAAATCTCCGGGCCAGTGTGTACACTGTTCAAACGCATCCGTTCGCATGAACAGTATCAAGTTTTTCGAAACAACACGTTTGTTGAATACACGACGTCGCGTAAACAGAGATCTATAGGACGGGTTGCAGTACTATGAAAACAAAAATTGTATTTTATTCCGGGAGAGCAGAACGGATTCTACGCACACACGCGTCAATAGCGTGTTGCAGCGAGCGGCCTTGTTCCGGGCTGTTTAAAAGCTGCGGAAAATATGATACCGGGCGATGCTCCACGGTTAATTCTAACAACTTTTTTTTTATATGGAATTGAACAGTCACAGAGGATCGAAAAATATTAGAACAATTGACCGATCAATCTCGCTTCCAGTAATTTCCAGTCGGGGTGTCGATTAATCGTCGATAACTTTTTTTCTGTGAAATTATACGTCGAAGGGGTTGAGAAATATCAGAACAATTGACCAAGACAATCTCGCGCGTTTCGACGCAGCATTAATTCACGGTTAACGGGCCGCGGTCAATAACTTCTAGTCGCGAGTGTTTACCCGGTTACCGAAAATCCGACGCAATTCATGCCGAAACAGCAATCACTGCATTACCCTGTAACGAAGTACGGCTCGTTATGTAATTCTATTCGCATTATACCGAATGGGGTGTCGGCCATTCAATGGAGTTAAATGAAACCGGACAAACGGTGCGCGAACAACACGGTATCGGCATAACAATGTTTTGCAGGGTGCACCGATGCACCGGCGGCGGCCGGATGCATCCGAGGCTCCCGAAAATTAGGGTGCACCGTCACTGCCGGGTGGTTCGTTTCGAAGGTCTCGTTTCCGAAATTTCGATATCTGACGACCGTTAATGGGGAATTTGTTCTGCGGGTTTCGACGCGCCCGTTCGATCCGCCGTGATAACGAAAGAGGAGAGATAATGGCCTTTGAAAAAGGACGGGACGTATTTAACGAGAGAAAAATGGTGGATGATTAAGAGAGGCGGCGTTGCGCGCCGATTAAAATCAGTCCGCGGCCGCGAGACGAGCTCCAATTACATTTTACCCGGAACGTTTTTAGCGAAATTCACTAATTATTGCCGGCGACCATCGGCACCGGGGATTGGCTCGAATGTGTCTGCAAATGAGACGATATAACGAGATCCCGAATCTTATTAATAAAACGCGTCTTCCATTACGTTTAATTTCGGCCGGGATCCCGTTTAATATTTCATCTTTTTTCACCATCGGTGACTTTTCAGCACGGTCCGTCCGCGCTTAATTTCAATTTGCGATCAATATTTGTAGAGCGTACGAACTCTTTAATTTTATTAAAGTTGCGGTGTAATTTCAAAACTGTATGAAAAAAGATATAATTAAATCGGACGGGCCACCGATGAATATTAAACACTCGCTGGCGATACAGGCGAGCTGCTTTCTTGGGGCTGCGTCAGAGTCTGACGAACAAATTTAAGTATATATAGAAATTTAAGTAATTGTTCAGATTGCATGAAAATCTTACAATTAAGGTTATCACACTCGCTGATATTACCGAGGAACGAATAAATTTTTATTTGTACATTGTTGTTTGCAATTAGAGTTATTACTCACTGTTATTGTTATTTTCATAGAGTATTTTCTAAAAATCACAGTGTGTGGTCAGACATCTGATTAAGGGAGGTGTCTGGTCAAGAAAAAATAAAGGCACTATTAATTTTGGTTGGTACAGAGGTTCCATTGAATTTTGAAATCTAGTACGAACGATAAGAATTATTAATATAAGAGTTTTGTAGCCTGGTTACCGGTGCTTCGATAATTGCAGAATTACCGCAAACAGCAAGTAACAAGTCGCATCGGCCGGGGGAGATGCATAATTCAGAGGGGAGCCGGAAGAATCGAACTGATACGGGGTCGGTCTCGTTTCTTATCGCGTTAGTTTGATGATATTGGTGAACGGTGTTTACCGTGTGCTTCCCAGGTCGAAGATAGGCAAACTTTCCCGAAGAAATTCAATCGGACGGCCGCGTGCACAGGACGCGGGGCATTAGAATTCGTTCGGTGTACGTTTGCAGGGGACGACGAGTGCATGCCGAGCCGGCACAGGACACACACACACACACACACATAGACACAAGCAAACACGCATACACGCGGGGGGTCGCCAACAAAGAGGGCAAGTGCGCTCTGCTCGTGACGTTTATCATACTTTATTACCTTTGCTTGCGCGCCTCATTGTTCGTCCGTCTGTTTTGTTTCCGGTTTTAATTCGGACAGCGCCCTCACCGTCGAAACCCTCCCGGTCATTATCCCCGAAACGGCCGTGCGCCAATGAACCTGGCACATTATCATTTTCCGTTTCCCTTTCCTACCCAGACGCGCATTAAATGCAGCTCGGTCAACGGAGATATTTACCCCCGGAGATGTATCGTGGTCGTTTGTATGCATACGCGGCGCCGATAAGGACGCCTCTGAAAGGCGCATAAAAATCCGACGACAGTGCCCCGTGAAATATGAAAGCAATCCCCTTATCGGGACCTCACTGTAAATCTGCTCGCCTTGTAATCGTTTTATTGGCCCATTATTAATAACCCCCGCCGTCTAATGCATTTCAATCGCTGAAATTTCCTAGTCGCAATCCAATTTCGCTAGACTCTAAAAAGATTCCGGCAGATGACCCTATAAGATGCTGCAGGATTCTAAAAATTTTGTGGTCAGGCGCCTCTACATCTAAACTAACCTCTTTACTCCTACTTTTCTATGATGCTCGTGAAGATCGAGTGATTCGACGATTATTTGCTGAAATATTTGATTAAAAATACAAGTCCGAACGTCCAAATCGCGTACAATACTTGCAGGGACTAAGCACACTGCAAACCCAGGCATGCCGACCCGAAACTAATTCACTCAGAATTTTTGTGGAATTCAAACGGAACGAAACGAAACTTGAGCAAACATTGACTGAATTGCACCGTCTATGGTGCTGTGGCTCTAAATGGATTAAGTTTGTCTTTTAACAGTGAAATTTAGGAGATGCTTATGCCATAGAATTACCTGGAATAATGACATTTATCGCAAACACAATCCTGTCCGTGCTACGATATTCATTGCAAACCGCGAGTCGTTTCAATCGCCCGGATCCCCGAGCGAGACGGGAATTCTGCGAACGGAGTTTTCTCCAAAAATTCCAGCGAATTGGAATCGATATTGCCGGCGCGGCGAGGGGTGGAAGTAGAATCGAAAACCGGCGAAGTCAAGCAAACTTTCTAACCGCCAGGATTAAAATTGGCGGAGGTTCAAGATGAGCTAAGGCGGGATTAAGAAGACTCAAGAAGCGAGCCCGGAGAAGATCGTTCTGCGGCGTCGAGCCATTTTCAGGTCTCCGGGAATCAATAATCGATGTTTCCAGAGGGAAAAAGTTCGTTTTCCCCGGGGGTAGCGGAGGGGCGAGAAGAAATTAATTACAGGGCCCGCGTGGCTTGTCGGGACGCGTTATTTTCAACGCGGAGCGCGCTGTGAAAAACGCGGCGCGTTAGCGGGCGTGATAGATCAAGCGGCAGGTGGAGGAACGAGAAAGCTGGTTTCAGGTCAGAGAGGAACCATGCGAATAGAAAACAATTGCGTCCCTCCATTACCCGTGCTAATAGGCGGGTCAGTCCTCTTAACCCGCGTTTAAACGATGTTCTCTCGTTACGCCTCCGCGTCGCGAGCGTGGAAAAAGGGAATCGTCCCCTCCTCCGCGTCCCCCTAAATTATTTTCGAATCAATTCGACCGGTTCCCGGCGGGCAGACAGAGTCATCCTATTATCCGCATTGTTACTTCCCGCTCCAATCTTCTTCTTTCTCCGGGGGGATGGTCTCCTCGGCGTCTTCCTCGTCTCGTTTCTCGAAACGCTCGCGACTCGCGACTAGCGGCGAATTAGTCAACCGATTAAACGGACCCAGCGATAGCAATTTCCTGTCGTTGACATTTGTTCCGCTTCGGGACGCGTGGTAATGCGACAATGACTGTCTTCGCTCAATTATAATGCGATTGTGCGGCTTACCAGGAAGAACTCACCCGATCCCTGGCCGCAGCGTCGCAACTTTAAATTGATGTGAATGCAAGTCGTCTGGTGGTACGATGAGCGAAGGAGTTACGATGTTAGAAATTCTTTTGCAACGATGATAACGAAACACCGCCGCTGACCAGTTCACTGGCTAATAAACCAGCGATCGGACGGTGTAATCGCGGGCGAGAAACTCGGCCGGTGTCTCCTTATCCGGCGCAAGTAATCCGGCGAAAGTTCGTCACGCAAAAAACGCATTAGATCGTGTAGATCGATCCGGGGCTCGAGTCCACTCTATACATTATGCATGACCGTCACGGAAACTTCTGTTTGCGCTGTGCTCGTGTCAACCACGCCGACGTAACTCGTCCGCCCGGGCAGCGTTCATCTTAACAACGTAGCCTATCGATTATACAGTGTCTCTCCCCTTCTGCCAGAGACTTAGCGCTAATAGGAGTAATTGCCGATTCCGCTATTAGCTCATTATCATCGCTCAGCCACCGCCGCCGCCGTCGCCGTCGCCGATGCGACGACGTTGGCTTACCTCGAAGCTTGAACCAGAAGGCAGAAGCAGAAGCAGCATCACGACGCTGGTTGTTCGCGCCGTAAAGGGCGAGGCGCGCGTTAAGGCCCGGCTCGGCGTATTGATTTAAAAACATTTAAATTCCATAAATATCCAACGGAACGTTGAATAAGGCATGCGGAAAAGCCGAGCGCTGGCTGCGAAGACGACCAGGCCGGCGCAGATAGCGTGTACAGTGATAGAGCGCGCTGTTGCATAAACCAGAGGGAACGAGAAGTTTCGATAACGCCGCGAGATAGTGGCACCGTAATCTTCCCGTGGAAGTGATTTCTTCGTCCATATGCATCGCATAAACGATAATACTCGGCCGTCCGACGACTGCATGATTCATAGAGCCACTGCCGCGACGATTAACCTGCTCCGAGATCATTCCTCGGGTCCGCGGGACCGATTAAATTTATAAATTTTACCCAGCGCGTCGGCCTGCTCGCGTTTAGAGGATTTATGGGATTCCCCGGGATCCGAAGGGTTTTACGGGTGGAGGGGAAGGGGCGAAGGGGTCGCGGAAGGTTTAAGGGATCCCAGATGTTCGCGGCGGTTAGGGGATCCCTGAGATTTCGGGATTCTGACAGTCGTGGATCACACCGAACATCTTTCCAGAGCCCCCGGACACCTTCGAATTCCTGTTTTTCCGTGATCCGCAAGATGTTTCCCGAACTTCTTCGAAATTTTCAACGTATAAATCTTCCTTCGAAACGGAGCTTCGGCCACGAAGCCTCTCTCGGAATCGTCCGAGTAATTAATGGCCGGCGTGTTGTCTGAATGTCGGGCGAAATAATTAATCTTATGCGTGCGACGAGTATCATTTATCACGATTTTCGCTCCTCTGTCCCGCGTGTCACGCCGGAAACATTAACGAAATACGTAAAATATTAAATAGCGTGTCACAACCGGCGCGTAACAAGCGTTACAGAATACTTGAAACCGCTCCCGCGGATTCGATGGAATATTCGCGGTAATGAGAATTTATACGATTGCAGGGATAAATTCCGTGCGTTCCCGATAAATACATCCGTCGCGCCGCGCCGCTGCGCTCCGCGCGATCCGTTCGATTTTAATCCATCGCGTTCCGACGTTTATGCATACTAATTCCAGCGCTCGTTTTTTCACTTCCGTCTGAACGTTTTCGACGGCACGAGCTGTCGTAAAAAGAGCCTGGCGCAGTTTGCAAGATTATGGGGTCTCTTCGTGCCACGGTGACCTTTTTACACGACGAGTGTACTCGTCATGGAATCGAATTGATCGGAGGAAGTTCTCTAAATGTAAGCCACCTGCGGTTCTTTATAGAAAACGAAAATTGTGTTCTTTAACAAACTTAATAAGTCGGAGACACGGATGGTTGTTGCAATATTAAATTTCTCCAACTCGTTTTCATCGTTAACGCGTAAAATCCGCAATCTGCTCGTAATTAAAGCGAACAAGTGAATCATTTAAAAATAAATGGAACCGAAAATGTTTCACTTGTATTACAAAGAGAATTCAGTGGAGAAAGATGTCGGTTTGAAATTGAATAAAATTTCGTCCGCGTGAAAAAAATAATTTCACAAGCGTAATTTGATCACTCGCTTTTCAACGAACCACGAGGAGAGACTGGTATTTCCGGGAACAGTCGAACGAAAACAAGAAACGAGGCAGAAACTCCGCGAGAGCTTGAAAGAAGGTTCCACGCGGAAACACAGGCAAACAACCGGCGCGTAAATCTTGGCGGACATACATCAAGTCGTCACGGGGTTAAAATATATTATGCAATCAGCAGTAGGGAAAGTAGCCCGTGGGTCGGACAGTGTCGGGAGCCGGCAGGAAAAATGAGAGTAGATAAACCCGATATCCAGCGGAATTCCCGTTTCTTCAGCGCCGTTACGGTAACTGGGTCACGACTGCGATTGGCAAAATTTTTCCGCACCCTCCCGTCGTCCCTTCGCTTTAACTTCGCCGTAACTACTGTATAAAACGAGCGGATCGGGCCGTGGCACGGCCCGAAAAACCCGGTCTACACATACGTGCCGAGGAAATGAGAGAGAGAGAGAGAGAGAGACCCGGTCGTCGAGGCTCGAGGCTTGCGAACGTTTCCCCGGCTTTTGATTAAAATCAAAAATGATTTATTCCCCCGGGGGGAGGGCTATATCTCGCGTCAATCCTCCTCGCTCAACCACCTGCCTTCCCCCCCGCAATCCTCTTTCTTTCCTCGCCCTAGTTGCTACACTCCTATTTCCATTTGAAGCTCCAATTTCGCCGTCGGTTCCTATTCCACGACAGAATCTATTACCGGCAGATTTTTTTTTTCAGATCAGTTAACGAGTTACTGCCTTCGTACCGAACGTTACAGATCCGCCGCCGCGTGTCTCGCGAAACCTGCACGTTTAGCAGAAGACTCGAACGACTATCCCGTCGTTCCCGACGTGGATTTCGACGATTTTCATCGATCACAACCCTCGCACCATCTTCATTCTCGATTCTCCACTCTTCTGCTCCGACACTCCGCGATTTCTCGTTCAACGGGATTCTCGCGATAACGAATTCGCGACACGATTCCGAACGCTTCCACACGCTCGCTGAATAACGTCCGGCACCGCTGTTGTTTAACGCTAAACGTACCGAGCTGTAAATGTAACAGATACGTGTTGCCTTATAACAACGCGTGCTCTACTTATTGAATCACTGCTCATGAAAGCATCTTTATAATTTCAAAATTTGACCGGTACCTTTAGCGTTAATGTACTGAAAAGAAAACCGTGACTTTCATTCATTAATTTATCAGGCGAATACGTTGATTGGGTAGTTGCATTTTTCAAGATGATTTTAAATGTTCCCTCAAATCTCTGTTTAATTATCAAAGAAGGTCGAAATGACCGATTGTTAATGTTACGATCGCCGGTAGCGTTTCCCAGAGCCATATTCCGCGAGCGTAGCGCGCGTGTCGAAGCCGAGAACTTTCCGCGATAAAAGGAAACTTCCAATTTCTTGGCTAGCCACACCTCCCCAGTATTTCTCCGTGAAATTAATAACACGGTGGGCGAGTTACGTTGAAATTCTCGCCGGCGTTTTTAATCCTGGCCGTCTGACGGACCTCCCCGCCTAGCCCGGTAGCCTTGTATTTAATAAACGCGGTTAAAACGGGGCGCTTTTGCTCGCATGCCTATTTATCTGGGCGCCGGTATGGGAACTTCGGTGATTTTCAGGGCTGCGCGGTACGACGTAAAGGAGAGGGGGACGCGTGGCCTGTAGTTTCCATGGCGCCGGTAACTCAGCGGAGGGGCTAATCAGCCGAGCTTTCTTGTAACGTGCGTCGGACGATGAGTATTCTTTTTCATCGGGCCAGATACCCCGCCGCGACGCGGGAACTCGCGGAATTTCGCCTAATTAGCCACGCTCACAACGGTTTCCGGGTAACCGGGCGTTTTATATTACGTGGTCGGCGGAGGTGGGGACTTCGAAGCAGTTGAGAATAAAAAAAAAAAAGAAAAGGAAAAAGAGGAATTCCCACCCTGGTGGAACAATGCTTTGCTCGCGGGATATGTTACGTCGGGTTACAAGACCACGTGCTTTAACAAGGTCCGTGTTTAGACCGCTCGGTCAGGTCGGGGGCTCGCGCAGCCCGACCAGCGGCTGATGTTAATTATTTTTACGAAATCGACCGCGCTGGTTCTGCCTTTTTTGGGAACGGCCGCGGACACACCGGACCCTAACACTGCCAACGAGAAACCTCCCTTCACCGAGCGGCTAATGATGCCGTGATCAATAGTCCTCCGGATAGACTTTGCGTGATCTACAGAGATCATGTCATTCGTGTGATTCTTTTCCTGTAAAATTCGTAAACTGTTCAGCATCGATCTTATACAGAAATAATACAGAAGAAACAGAAGGAATACAATTTCAATTAAATCCTGTTATTTTTTTCTAATCAATTCAGACAATTTTTATTTGCCATGAAAATCTGTGTCTGTGAGAACAGCAAATTCCTGAAACTTGTGTGACATGTTTGAACGCATTGTAAAATTTCTTACAGGAAAATAACATGTCGGATGAATTTACAGTGTAGAATTTTCAGAAGGCTCCCGGAGACAATTTTCTATTTGGTCGAGGGTATATCGAGACTTGAACTTTTACATCGATTCGATCCTGTTCCCTCGTTACGGTCCTCCTTTCCCGACGAACAGATTCCTCTTTATTTTCGTCCCGGTTTTCTTTCACGTACTATTATCCGGCGAGCTGGAAACCGAAACACTTGACTCCCCACAATGTCGAGCGAAAACTCTGGCCGAAGAACAATCAAAGATCTCGTCGGATACGCTTCTCGGCGGTGTCAGCAGCACTCACGAAAAATTGATGGAGAGAGGGGCGACGAGGGCGGTGCTCCAGTTTCTTTGAAACTTTCTTTCTTTCTTTCGTTTTCGTCCCTCTCGCGCAACTGATAGAAGGGAATCCGAAATGACTTCATAGGTACACGGAACTGGCAATAAATTTTAGATATCATTTCTGCGATCGTCGAGGCTGGAGAACAGAACTCCACATTTTCAATGAATATTTCCTCCGACGATTGAATGGTATTGTCTCTTGAATAAGGACGTTATAGGAAACAGGGCAAATTTATTTCGACCATAGAAAGTTCTCGAGTAATGCTTTTCGAGTTAAGATGGTCTGATTACTCCGCCGCAATTTCCAATCATTTCAAACAATACAACCCACCCGATTATCTCTCAAGACCTCTGATGCTTCGCACCGCGACATGTAGATTGAATTGCATCGTCAAAAGCTTTCGAACAAAAGCACTTCACCGCGAAGTGGAACACCGTCGTCGATCGATATCCATTAAATAGTATTATATCACGCAATAATATTTCGAACTGGGACAAACGATCAATGCGGTCCGATAAATCCCGTAGCTTGTCAACATCTCGGACTACCTACATAATGCGAATCTATTGAGTCGCGCACGCATAATGGCGCTCCTCGGCTAATGCGTGCATACCGTCAACGTCTTAGGATAATCTACGTCAAGCATTGGTTCGACACAGCTGCGGTAGACGGCTTAGCCCGGTCTTTGTTTTACCACCAGCATAATGATCGATCATTAGTCAACCGTGGCGCGATAAGCGGGACTCTGCTCGCCGTTGACTGGCAACGAAACTTTCGAAAAATTAACCCGCAGTCCCGGGGAGAGTCTTCTCCTTTTCTAGAAAAATTTATAAACTCAAAAAAGGTCCGAGAAACTTTCGAGAAATTTATTTTGGATCGTCCAGTGGCGTAAAAGAATGTTTCGAAAGACTAACTTGGTGAATCGTTTCTTTAGAAACTTTTAAAAAGTGTGCGAAAGATTATACTGTTCCAGAAACTACCGAGAAATGTGTCGAGAGAAATGTGCGAGAGACGGATGAATATTATTATAAAATAAATCTGAGAAATCACTTCAAAATCTGTTTGATTAAAATTACACGCTGCTTTTAATATTGTACAAATACGCTGTACAAATTGGTAACTTAATTGGTATCCTTTGAAGATTAACTTCTGTGCTAATATACTGAACCGCTGATCACGCGACCGCGGAAGTTTGCGTAAATTGATACTTCTACGAGCAAATTGAAAAAATTGAAATGAAAACAAATTTTCCACAACTCCTAACGGGCTACGGTAAATTGAAAATAAAATGTAACCACAATCTCTAGTTTCGCAGTTTCGTGGATACTGTTCCTGGTTTTATTTTAAAAATTAACCGCTGTTTAAAGCGAATTTAAACAAAAATAAAAGAATTAATATTCGCACTCAAATTCCAGAAAGTTCGACAATTTTAATATTCCTCTACTTGCTGCTACAAAGAAGAGCCAAAAGTCCGACTAATGGTTAATAAACCTATCTGTCGAGAGCGTGCGACGAGAATATCGAAGGGGCAGTGGTACCATAATATCCCGTTGAGCAAAGAAATTGATATATTCGAGGCCGCGAACCGCGTATGAAATTACGAACAAAGTTGCAGACAAAGTGATGGCCGACGAAACGGAGTGAAGAGTCGAGTCTGTCGATGCGGGGGCGTAAAAACGCGGTTCCCCGAAAACAGGTCCAACGACTCCGAAAGGTTTTTTCTTCTGGTAAGCGGGTTACTTGGAAACTGACCGCGTAGCGCACAGAAGCATCACATCCTGAGAATCACGGGCAAGAACAATATTTATCGTTCCTTCCCGTGGCCCTGTGTTTCGATCACTCTCGCTCTTCCGGTCGTGACGCCCAGCACGGCTCTCCGGACCGTGGACTACGGACACAGTGATTGATTAACGATCGGCCCTTGCATAAAACTACCATCGCGTTCCCCGGGTATATCTTTGCCCCCCTATGGCCGTCCGCGCCGATTCCTCGACGTTTCACCGAACCGCTATCCTCGTGACGGATAGTCCATCGACTTTCGAGGCCTCCATATTTCCCGTGTACATGCGCGCGCGCGTGTGTGTATGCGAGCCTCGGTGCCCTCAACACCGAGACCGCCGATGGCCCACTGGCCAGAAATCGTTCCGAACGTTTCTCAACTCGAGCCGACAGATTGCATTAGCAATAAAAGTCGCATACTGCTGACCGGGCTCGGCTCTCGCGCCGCACCGGCAAAATTATCGGGGCGCGAAAAACTTGCCCCCTTTCGGCTGCCCGACCACTGCCCTCCCTAACTCCCGACCCGATCTGCTACGATCACTGCCAAGCTAGTTTCTTTGCCGCCTCCGTTACATCGGATCGACGGGATCAACCATAGTTCCCGATCATTCTCCAAAAGCGTTCGCGTCGACGTCTTTCCACAATAATGGCAAGACTATCTATTCGAACTTTATAATACAATTTTTACTGTAACGTGTGCTGCAAAAACTACGGTACCGAAAGAGGAATAACAAATTTGCCCAACAAAACGAGTTTGAACAAGACCGAGCTTTGGAGCCTCGAAGACTCGAACTGTATACAATCGTTTAATGATCAGAGCGGCGGCAAGCAATAATTTCGCGGTGTCCGGCGAGCGGTAATTTTCTTGCAAAACGTGTCCGCGCGTGGGAGTTGCGGAAGGTGTTGCGAAATGGGTCGGGCCGTTTAATTGCGGCCGGTTTTCCCGCCGCCGTGTGCGATTCCGATAGGCAGGGTCCACGGTCGGTTATCGATCAAAGCAAAGTCGAGACAGAGGCTGGCAGGCGGCAGCGGCGGCGGTGGCGGCTGCAGGGCAATTCGCAGAGCAAGGCGTGGTCTTTTCTCTCCGTCCGTTAATCTCCTGCGACCACTCTAATCGCAGCAATTCGCGTCTGCCCGATCCTATCGGGCGCGCAATGCTCGCGGGAGCGCAAGAGTCCGGTGACCGATAGAACCGGCTAATCGTCGGCGAATACTAATTACACACCTCTAATCACCAATTCCGCGGAACGGCGCGCCACGCTGGTTCGCCACGAATTTACGACGGACTCGATAATTCCTGGCGCGTCGCTCGTTGCTCCGAGCGCAGAGAGAAAGAGAGAGAGAGAGAGTGGGGAGGGGAAGAGAGGTGAGAGCAAGATTTTCAAGGGTGCTCACCGTTTAATCGTTGTCCGTCTGATAAAAAAAAGAGATAGAAGGGGGGGTCAAAGGCGAGTAAAAAGAAATTCCCTTTAGCCCGTTCCTTTCGTTCGTCTCTTTTACTCTTTCTCCGCTGTCTCCTCTCCGCGCCACTTCTCTCGCCGAAAGTACGTTCATTATTGACACGACTCACCGTTAGGCTGACGCTTCTTGCACTCTACCCGAGCCTTTAGCACTTCTCCGCTTTAATGATGGCGTTAATAACGCGGTGGCGCAACGCTTACGTGCCAAAGGATACGAGCGGAGGGCCCAGGCTGTCGCAGGATAGGAAAACTGGTGCGCGGACTTTATTACTCGCTGTCAGAGGCTCAAGCCATAATAACCGGCCGCTTACTCACCTGAAACAGGAAAAAGTTCGGGAATTAATTGATTTATCGAGCCGCGAGGGTGGGGGAAAGTCGGGAGCACGGGCTAAGAACACGGGGGAGTCGAGAAAGATACGGTTTGCTCGACTGCTCAAGGCTGTCCGGTTTCGCCGGGGAAAAACGGGCCACGGGGCGAATAATTAAAAAGAGTGAAGGAGCACGCCTTCGGGGAAGCCTCTCGATGGCACTTAAGCCGTGGTCCTCTCGTTAGGCTACCGTGTTTCCACGATGGCGGCGAATTTGTCGGGCGGGGACCAACCGACATGATCGTCACCGTAAAATGATATTAAATAGTAGTTGCGCGTCGCAGCGGAAATTCATCGAAATTCGATCGATATTGCATCGATGCCCCTCGAGAATTTTATTTAATGTACTATCGTTAATGCTGAAATTGCCTGAGGTGTTGATATTTATATTTCTTCTTGAAATGTTCCTCGAGGAAAGTACTAAATAAAACAGTTTATTCCAACGTTTTAATAAACACGTTCCTGGAATTTGCATAATAAAATTCATTCTTTAACATCCTTGTTATATTTACAACTGGTTTTATTCAGTATTAATGTCTGGATTACTATGCAAATGCACGAGGGAAAAATTTCTTGCATCGACCAGGGGATGCCCTGTGGGTAAATATGAAATATTAACGCAATTTATTTTTGTTAAACGGTTTTCTAGATTTTTCAAATTTCAGCATACCATAAATATTTTAGTATTGTTGTCAGTATTTTTCTATTAATTGTGGAGCGTTAGACGAAGACAAACAGTGTTTACCGTTAACCGAAGACTGTCTCGGATTTCAACGCAAATGATTCCCGTCAACGTTAATTGAAGAGCTTGTTCGTTTTTACCATTTGATTGATACGGCTCGCAATTATATTTCGCGTTGCAGCGAGCCGTTGCGCGTTGTTTGTTCTTGAAGACAAATATTGACTGTGTTCTGTTTAATGGAAAAATCCGCGGATGCGTGAGCTCTCGGCGTATTTTCTGAATATTTTGTTAATGAAAATGGATCCAATTATGATAGGTCGTTTTAAATGCGGCGGCGAATCGAGGCGTACTTTAATTCACGTTAACGGCACGGTGGTTGTAAACGCTGCAGCGGGGAAGCGGCGTCGACGCGATATCCTATCGGGATGAGCGTAATAGCGTTGATATTAACTAAGCAAACGATCGAATAGAGTCGTATCAGTCGTGCAGGCGCGTGTATCGCGGAATATGTGCGCTCGCGTTAAAGTTTGCACGTCGCGTCGGAAGGTGGACCCGTTCGCTCCATTATGCTCCCGTAATTCCGGCGAACACTGTTCTGTTTGATGCGGCAAGCTAATTCGCCTCTTCCGAGATAATTTCCCAGAAATACAGCGCCATCCAGAAACTGAACGCGCATTATACTGGAGGAACCGATTTGCTCTAAAAAGTTACTTTTTTTGATTTCTCCGTTTAAACTTACCAAGCTTCAAAATTATCTGGTGAACGTTATCTTATAAAAATGGCAACACTAGATTTATCGCGAATATTCGTAACTTACAATATAAACAGATGCTTGGACAAAAAAATTTATTCCGCTAATTTCCATGAATGAATTTTTATAATTTCGAAATATAAAACCGGTCATTTTAGGTTTAGCGTTATTTCCGGTGAGCGCGAAGCATTAAAAATGTCGGTCGTGTAGCAAGACCGAAGATTTTCGACGGGTCACGTTCGTTGTATAGATGGAGGGATTTTAAAGGAAATCTCATTTCGCTCGGCTGAAATCTCTCCCGCATACCTCTTTGCATATCGCGCCAATAAACTTGCCCGTCTCTCTTTGTCTTCACGGCGGAATATAAGGCGGGGAGATTTTATTGCTCGACGGCGACGGACACGGAATGCGACGAGTCGCGCGGATGTTCGATTTTCTAATGAATACTCGGGCCAATTAGGATTAAGCCAATTGTCGGCGCGACAAAAAGCACGAAGCGTTATTCGCTCCGACCGGGACGACTTTTTCAAAGCATCGGGACGATGAATATTCATCCTCCGAATCAGCGGAAATTCTGTAAACGACAAATTAAACGTCGTTTCTGGAATTTCATCGGAGATATTATATTATTGTTCTCGTTGCTATCGTTGTTTTCTTTGTCATAACAACAGCTGGTCAGAAGTTTTACAAGTAGGGGCTGATCAGCCATTGTGTCACCAGATGGTAATTAGATGTTCATCTTTTACGTTTATCTTAATATTTCATGTCGTCTTAATATTTTCGTCGTATTGAAGTGAACGAACAAATGTAGAACAAGCGTAGCTTTTTGCTAAAAATTTCGTCACATTTCAGATTAAATTTTTTTTCAAACAAAAAAGATCGGTGATAAAAGGAAGGGAGAAAAATCAGTTATTCGGCAAGAAAGAAGTGATAACAATCGAGCGCGTTTCCCGCAAACAATTAGAACACCACGAATAGAATAAAAGCGTTCGATGGAAGATGAACGGGAAACGAGCGCGATCGCAACCGAGAACCCGGGCCGACCCGGCCCGAGCCGGCCCATAGTTTCTCGTGAGCGCTAAAAAAGTTCGGTTAATCGTCTTAAACCGATTCCGGTGTAGCATCGTAAATCGGCAATTTCCTGGCGCTGTGGGTAGGAGAGGAGGGCTCGTTCGAAAGTCGTTCATAAACACGGGTTTCTCTGGTGGCGATCGGGTGGATCCCTCGGCCCGGATCCCGGGAACTTTAAAAGCGCGCGCGGGAATCGATGAAAAGAGTCTCGCCCGGCTCGCGCCGTAGAAAAAGAGAATGCGTGGCTCGTAAATCGCCGACGGATAATCCTGATGGGGCGCGTCGGTTGCGCGGCAACCGGTAGCGACGATTCAAAAATCGTAAAAGGGGCGAATCGTAAAATGAAGGGCGTCGAGGGGGAAACCGTTTTGCGGCGCGTCGGAAGGTACGGGGGCGGCTCTGGGCCTTGAAAACGGCTGCCGGACTTTTTTTCCCGTTCATCTCTTTCTTTTTTCCCGCCCCGGAACCCGCTGCTTCTAATTGGCCCGGCTCGGCGCTGCTGTCTTTCGTTAATTTATTTATCGACGGGGCGATCATCGGACGCTTTCTAAGCCTGTCCGCGCCGCCCCGAGTCGCGCAGTGCCGCGAGCCTGTGCGATTTAATCCGTAGTCACGCGCTTCTCTTTCATCAGAGATTATTCCTTTCCCTGGTAACGGCCCCGCTTGTTATGCCCACGATACTGTTTCCACCTCTGGGAAAAACCATTTTCCGGACATTTTTCCAGTCGAGCAAAATTACGTCTTGTTTCGTTTTTATCGACGATTCGAAACTCGCGGTTCTCGATGATTTGAAATTCGCGGACTACACGTAAAACGAATCGGTATGCGTTTCAGCTTGGCGCGCGGCTCGCGTATTAAAAGTCGTCTCTCATCGTTGGTTTCGCCGGAGCCTGGGCAGGAGAGGATCGTTGAAGAGGACGACGGTCTGCTGGTAGAGAGCAGAGGGGAAAAAGGACGACACCCTTAATGGGAAATTTGTGTTTAATCCCTGTGTTGACAAGAGAGGGATTCCCGGGTGTAACAGACCGTTCACGGATGATCCACCTTTCCCGCGGCAACCTCCTTCTTCGGGCACGATGAAATTCAATCCGCAACCGAGAGGATTCTCTCTCGTTAGGGATTACGCCTTTCGCTCCTTAAAATCCTGCCCTCCACCTCGGCGAACCGTATTGTCCCGCCGTAATAAGGTATTTTAATTGGTGGTTGTTATTATGTTCACCAGCCGGTCCGGTTGCTGCTTCTCTTCGGGGCCAGCATCGACATAATCCGGGAACGGGAAGAAGCGGAAGGCAAAATGAGCAGATAGACCGTTGGAGGATGGGGGTGGGGGGAGAGAAGGAGAAAGAGAGAGAGAGAGAGAGAGAGAGAAAGAAAGATGCCTGGAGGAATAAGGAAAGGATAGGTCTCTCGTTCTGGACTGTTATGTCCTTCAAGAAACAAAAACGGAGACGCCAACCGGGAAGAATGAAAGGGGGAAATGAAACCGAGTTCTCTAGCTCGGAACACCGGGCCGGATAGCTCGGGCCTGGCCGATGGAAAAGGAGAGGAGCAGCTCTCTTAACCTCGGCTACCATAATGCTTCGCTACCATATACAACACCGCGTACAGAGGAAAGACACCGTCGGTTCCTGCGTCGGTGGCCGAGGGTCAACCAGATACCAACCGGGCTCTGTGTTTCGAGTGCCTCACGCCCGATTAATTGCACGCCGGCCAAGATTTATCGGCCGGAGAGAGACCACGACTGAAACGGTATTCCGACGCTCGTTCTTTGCCGCGGTAATTGCCCGGTACCGATTACTAATTGCTCCTACTCGCGACGGACCGCTCCTAGCTGACACCGATTTCGGGACCGTTCTGACAATGAAAACCCAAACGACTCCCGATATGGCGGGACGACCACCTTCTGACAAGATGAACCTGCCCGTTCGACCATTCCAACGCCTCAGTATTGTACGAGTAAATTGCACCATTTTCATATGTATAACACGAAACAAAGATATATAAAAGGGAAATATTCTAGGTTGAAAGAAATGTTTTGTTTTGGAGTGAAAATAGCTTCGAGTGCAAAGGGTTAATCAGAGGGTTCTACTCTTTTACACACCATCGCAGATTTTACTTTCGGTGATGAAGACCTCCTTTTCATATTTCAAATGGGTTACAGTACAAACTGGAACGTTCGTGATTCGGTTCAACAAAGTTTTGTTTTATCCGTCTGGTTCCGTTTCTACGAAAATGGGAATGAGGAACGTAGAACATGTAAAGTTCGGGAGGTAAAATTTGGACTGTAGAGAATCAGGTTCGTCTATTCCGTGGAACGATCCGAAATTTTTCCACGCCCTTGGCCGGCCGTAAATAATGAATAGTCCGAAAGCATAGCCCTCGGACGACTGGAACTTTCGAAAATGAAGTTCGAAAGCCACGGTGTAGTAGCAGCTCTGGAGGGGCGCATATTTGAGTAGCCATTAACGGCTTTGGCGCGGTTGCTTGTCAGTCGATAAAAGTTTTCGCCGCGTCTCTTTCACTCTCCGGTAACGGTTCCTCCCGTTCTTCGTCCCTCCTGTTTCTTCGTCGGTCTCTTTCCGTCCTCTTCGTCGACTCTTCGTGTCCGTGCCTCTCTGTCCAACCAGACCGCTCTCGTTCCAACCGTCTTCTTTGCTCCCCGTCTGAAGTTTCACTGACGCGAAACTCCGAATGACGGACCGTGTCCTCGTTTACCAGGATTTCCACTCGTGATAGGAGCCGCGTAAATGTCGGTGCGTTAATAGACTTGGGCTCAACTTCTCTACTAATGGCAGGCACCGACAAATTTGATATCCATTAAGCATAATGAGATAATAAAGTCGTCGAACGGCCCGCGCGGGATTCGTGGTTAAATAAAATAAGGACGCCCCCCTGGCCGATTCTCGTCCTCCATTATGGTCTCTTGCCTTTTCCTACGATTTTATATAATGATCAAATGAAAATAATAGTTCAACGGTATCTTTAAATTCTTCTAGTGTTAATACTGTTCTAAATTACACCCACTCATTTTTCTCATAAATGCACAAAATCCGCAGCCTAGTGATAACATTTTATCGATTCATCTTGTCCGTTTGATCGCAGCCGAACAAAATTTACATCGAGCTAATTTTTCTGGCAAACCACGAACGTTTTCGACAATCACAATCGTGCGGCACTATCGGCTAACGCTTCAAAGTGGATCCAACCGTGAATTGCAACAACGCATTGTACCAATGAATTCCGCCAATTGTCGGCACGTCCGTATTCGTTCGTTAAGTTCAAAGACGTGAATTTTCACAGCCGGAAACATAGCACCGAGCGATGTAAAGGTCTGAAAGTTGGTATTGTCCGGCGTGACTTCCTTTCACGCGACTCTCTGTGGCTGGTAACGCAGTCCACATTGTTCAACAACCTATTGACATTCGTTTAACAGCTGCCCACGTACTCCCGTTACAGAGAAAGAGCGTGCTCGATCCTCGATGCCTAGAATATTTCCGCGAATCCGCGAACTCGAGTTTGTAACACGATTTTGACGTGTCAAACGCCTAAACAGGTTTGCGTCGACCGCAGTCGACCGCAGTCGACCGCGACAAACGTTGTCTACCGGACGCGATTTTATAATAATGCAGCCACGGTTTTGCGTGTGTACATAAATTTTCTTTTGTCAAACTGGCGCGAATAACATCGTGAGCAAATAAACGCACGCGCGCGCGGATATCTGCAGGGACTTTTCATTATCCGCGCGCGCGCGCCGCGATTCCGCGTCATAAATCAGTCGAGTGCAGCGGCTCGTAGGGAAATAAATGAACATTGTAAAAAGTTTTCTTCGTTTTGAAAGTCCGGTATAGTCATCGCTATATATCACGGTGTAATTCCCGGTTGCGCTGATCTCGCCGTAAGGAGGGCAGATATGGATCGGAACTTCGGTTAATTAAAATCGCAGGCTCGGGTAATGCGATCCGGTAATGGAAAACCAAAAATAAATCGAGCCACGAATTATCGGCTTCGATTTCCCACGGACCTGTCCGAACACTTTGGCTCGCCTGGAAAAATCTGTTAACGGGTTTCCGGAAATATTATGTTGTTATCGGATAGATTCTCGACTGACAGATTTTTCAGAAATAACTTAGGAATCTGTTAAAGATCCTGGAAAGCAGACTTTCACGGTGAAGGAAGAAAATTGCCGGGACAGCGGAGCGGGCGAACGAATAGAGGAAAAACAAGAAAGTGAATCCAATTTGGAATGCGAATGCAAATGGCGTGTCACGGTGAATATTTTTTGTAAAATTGCGGAGATGGGCTGGCGGAGTCTCTCTCGGCTTTCGTCCCTATTCCGCCTAAGACTTCGAAAATGCATTTCGAAGCCGAGCAAATTGGCCACGGCGAATTAACGACCTTATCTGTCTGCGAGATTCTCCGCGAGATATAACCAATAACCCCGGCTACGATACTCGCCCGGCTTCATCGCGCTTTTCTCGAGGAAGAATAAACCGTTCGGGATATTGAACCAACGACGAGCTTCTTGATTAGATCATCCCCGAAAGATGGTGATCAATTTGTCCTCTGACCCGCCGTGCTGTAACTTTTAAAAGGAACGAAGCTCCGTGAAATACGGCTTCTCGAAACGGGATCGCTCGAATTTCGAGAACGAAATTAAGTCCGGATTAATGGCGTGAATCATCGGGGGTGGGGGGAGAGATGGCGGTCGTTCCGGCATTTCGAAGCCGAAAATAAGTGCGATACGCGAATGCTTGTCACGAGGCGGGTCGGAATCACGCCGCTGGGTCCGTAAATTTGTCTTCTGCTCCTTTCACGAGCACATGTGCGCCTGTCAAACTGTTCGCTTCGTTTATTTTCCGCATTCCCGCGAACTACGGCGACTGTTCCGGCCAGGATTCAACCTGGTCGCTTCACCGGATCGCGGACTACTCTAATTGAACGAGTAGGTGCAACGTGTCGCGCGATTGCATCGATTTTTGCTTCATCGCCCGACGGATCAACGCTATTTCGGATCAAATGGCATTGTTCGTTCCCGTGATACCGTCGGTAATTCGAAAGGAAATGTTGATCAAAAACCTGTTCTGTATTGCATTAATTTTTGCTTCATCGTCGACGAATCGCTTCACAAAAATTAGATTGTTAGGAGAATTGCCAGTTGGGAGAATATTAATTGAAGACAGTCACTTATACGGCAGCGGGATTACAATTAACGCGTGGAACTGGATTCAATCGTTGCGGCGCGGTGACGATAACTATTCCAGAAATCGGAGTGCCCGAGTTATCCCAGTTAGGCAATTTAACTCTCTTCATGATCCATTAGCGTGCTCGTATATGCGACGCGGTTCCACACGCGATTACCGCGTGATTCATAATTGATGTCGCGCTGGGATGTCGTAAAATCATCGCGTCCTATTAGAATCGAAATGCCGAAGACACAAATTAAAAAATCGCATTCAAATCGTGTTTAAATATTTTCTGTTCTAATCGAATGCTTATCAAACATAACAAAACTATTGTGCACCGATACGGTAATTAAATGTGGTAAAATCGTCTGTGTAAATGAGAGTCTACTACATTATTTAAAATTGTTTGGTAATTGTAACTGAGATGGGTCGATGTAGTAGTTATTAGTGTAATTTGTACTGTGAATGTATTTACTAAATTTATTTCTGACTCGCCTGTTTGATAACGAATAAATTGAAATTGAGACACCAAGAAAAATGCTTATGAAGGGAGGTGAATGACTGATGAAAATGTGGAACATTCGACGGTCCGTTGAAGAAGAAGCCGAAATAGGTTGCGCCTAAAGCGTTTCAGTATTTCAGCACCGGTAATGAGAGGAAAATGCACAGGAGGCCCCGACCGGGAAACGCGCGGTTGCACGCTGTCCGCGACAATGGACAAAGTAAAATGGATTTGCGGGATGTTTTACGTCCTCAGACAGAGTGTTCGTTGTCTAGACTAACAAATGACTCGATCCTTTGTGTGATTCGCTAAAAACCGCGGTCCCGGTTCCCTTCTGTTGTCTCTCGCGCGAAAATACCGTTCGGAAAACGCCGAATGAGAGTCGGTCCCTTAGCTCTCCGGCGCACCGTACACCGATTAATTGTAAACGAAGCGATACCGTTCATTAAATTCGAGTGTTGCAGTTAATTTAGTACGACAGAATTAGTAATTAATTAGAGTACGCTTGTGCAAATTGATTATATGTGCCGGTGGACAAATATGCTGAATGGAAAACGTGATTGACCGTGCTATTAATTAAACACATCATCCGAATCCTGATATTTTGATGCATATTTCACAGATACTTATCTTCTTTAATGAACTCCCATTACGGGTATTGATTTCCACGGTAGTTTAATGACGCACGTTGAAAGCTCGAAGAACGCGATTCCTTCTTTCCCTTGCAAAAATCATTTGCTTTTGATAAGTGTCGAAAACTGAGTTTTTTAAAAACAGACGATAAGACTTCTTTGATTTTTAATTGCTTAGGAAATTCATTTATTGCTTCGATCGCAGAATAAAATATATAATATGCTAGAAAATACGTATAAATACGTTTGAAAATATATAATATGTCAAGTGCACTTAAATCTTTTTTATTTACTTTTTTATTTCAACTTTTTTATATTTGATATGGTTCAAATTCATGGAAAAAGGAACTGCGTTTATAGAGAACTTTGTATGCACCTTTTTCTTGTGCCGAAGACTGAATGTATAATGCAATGCTATGTCCAGTCAGACTCGACATTGACTTATTTCACTGATTCACACTAAAATTGTCGATAACGTCACAATTAGGTATGTAACAATAAACTGTAGTGTTTGTCAGCTGTCGATAGTCAGTGCATATAGGCTAGCAAAGCTACATATGGGAGTATAGTTGAATTACACGATGTTGTAATAGAATGTTTTGAGAGAAAAGAGTGGGAACGGTAGCGGACCGCAAAGGGTTAAAGGAAAAAATATTAAATTTCGACAGTGCGTTCTCTGCAAGAAGACATTAGTTGGGGAAACATCGGCCGGTTTGGCTTGGTCAAAGAGCCGCGGCCGCGGAATTCCGAAAGCGTCCTTCTTGTCAAACGCAATTTCGCCGGATGTCCTTCCGGGCGTTACAATTACACGGCGACCGGTCCGCGGAATTTCTGACAGCAACGGCAGGAGATGCAGGGTCGTTCAATGCCCGGGGAACGGTAGCAGGAAACTAGCAAAAAACGGTGGCCTGAGTGGATTGCCAGTGCCGCGTTCTGCGTGCTCTAATGAGAGGAAAATTGACTAAGTCCATAACTGCATTTGCTTCGCTTTGGTGTCCGCTGTCGCTCGAGTCGGCGTCGCTCAGCGTCGGCCGGTAATCGAGCATACGGGTAACTTCGCCTCGTGGAAAACGCTGGACTCTCCCTCTCTCTCTCTCTCTCTCTCTCTCTCTCTCTCTCTCTCTCTCTCTCTCTCTCCACCTGTGGCAGTTCCTCTGTCAACAATGCCCATTAGAAACAGCAGCGTGGCCCCCTTGTTTCCTGCGTGGACGTCAAACGGCGGGCCGGGGACGCTTTAGCCCGACGAAAACAGCGTCCGCAAACGCGGAATCCTTCGTTCCAAGCTGAAAAACAACGGATCGGTCCATTGCCTCGCAAAATTAACTCCGCCGACGCGACTTTCCGCCTCGTGAACCGCGCCGCTGTTTGTTCTCGGTTAACCACTCGCGCTGGCAATTGATTGACGCACGCCACTGACAAGCGACGCGATTCACCGGCACTTGATATTATTTCTATCCCGTAATAAGCGCGAAACAAGGGAAACTCGATTCCTATCAACAGCAAATCGCCTTCCGATAAAACAAATTGTTCGATCAGGGTGTTGTAGGATTTTATTACATTTTCATCGTCGGAAGTTTGAGGACGATCGACGAATTTCCGGGCAAGCAAAGTTCGTGTTGCAAGTCCGAAAACCGTCTGGGAAACTGCGACATTTAATTGATTGCGCCTAATAAACGATTCAATTCCCCATAAGTTGGTCCCGGACCTAGAACAGCTCCACGGCCCTTCCCATTGGGAGCCGAGAGAGTTTCCGAACGGGATACCGAAGGACCAATTAATTCGTGTTTCGCGGGGAGCTCGATTACTCCTATAAAGACTTTAGGGACGGGAAAAGCCGGCCGTCTACTCTAATTGGCCAATTTTCGCCGGTTAACGTCCAACTTATTACTATCTTCGGGATCTTCCGGCAGCGTCGTCAGCTCGGAAGAAGACCGAAAATCGCTCTCGAGAGTATAATCCGATCGTCAGGCTGATAGACCGGGATCAGGAGAGAGGAGGGCGACCGGTCGAACCGCTAATTAAAATGTAAACTAATTTCGTCGCGAGTTTTGCGTGAAAAGAGATTACGATTGGCGTTTTTGGCACAAGATCGATCTCTCTCTTTCTCTCTTTCTCTCAATCACTTTCTCTACCTGTACGATCACAGGTACAACGTCGTGATGGAGACTAATGACCCTTCCAATACCGTTTAATCGGACGTGCTTTTGAAGTGTCCCTCGAACTAGCAGCACTATGCTTCTCAAAGGACGCGTATGTTTGATATTTAGCGACAAGCAGGTGGGCAATCTTCTTTCCTCGATCCGCACTAACACGCCCAATTAGGCCAGTTACTAATGCTCTCGCAATTACGGGATTTACCATTCATCGGCCCGGTTTGTTCCCAAATCGAAATCTGCTTTCCTCGGAACGTTGGTCAACTAGTTAGCTGCCGCATTGCACTGTTAGCAAATGAGCTGATGGAACCGAATACTATAAATAGTATTAATGTGGTTAAAAAATTAGCAAACTTAAAATTCCACGACATCGTAGAAATTCGTTCAGTCTGGAAGAAATTCATTTAGTCCAAATTACAGAGTTAAAATTTATCACATTCGTTGTTCTTTTAATCGCTTTTAGTCTCGTAAAATCTAAAGGATAGACTGTAGACATTTAAGCCAAATTAAACCTTCCCTCGCACCAGACTGTACAACACAGGATTTACGTAAAATGTACTCCTGTATCCTTAAATTCTTCTGACGTCTTCATTGCTCTGTACTTCACTGAACCATTCCCGCCACAAATGCATAAAATCCGCTAATGAAATTCATGGGATTCAACGCGTTAATAGCTCCCCGAAGCACGCGACTATTAAAAAATGACTGCAAGACGTCCATTCTGTCTCGAGGTCTTTACTGGTTTTTTTTTGTAAATTGAAGTCCACGAAATTTCTCGTCAAGTTTCCATCGAATTACCTTATTTCATTCCGAAAGACTGAGTGAACGCTGGCTTTCGGGACAAGTGGCTATTTCTTTGAGGGATGAGAAAGTTTCTTTGATACCCGGTCGCTGTTTCCCGGATAACATCGGAAGTTGAGGACCCGGAGAAATAGAAAGAGGAAGAATCGTCTTCGATCCCGGAGATACAGACGAAATGAATTCGAATTCTCTCGCCCGGATTTCCAGTTTCCCCGCGGACAGGTATCCCGGGGCGCCTGGATCCGATCGGTTTCCTCGGCTCGGATAGATCGAAGACCGATCTTCAATTTCTGAGCCTCGTCTATGGGAATCGTTAGCGCGATCTACGACACCTCGACCGCGTTTCGTCTACGTGTGGACGAGCTCGTATGACGTAGTTCAGGATATTACGGTGCCGGACCGTACGGTTCGCCTAAAGGAATTGGATTTCACCTAATGCCTCGAGACCGGGCCAGAGACTAGATAAAGCGAGATAGCCGATGAACGACGGCAGGCAGGCAGGCAGGCAGGAAGGAAGGAAGGGCGGAAGGGAATTGACCTAATCCAATTCGATGCGAGTTCTCGCCCACTTGATATCGCATAACAAGGGTCGGATGGCGGAACAATTTGAATGCGGAATAAGATTATCGTTAAGGCAATTAATTAATGCAATCGAAGTAATTGGAGGATACGGCTGCGATGGGCCCCTGCCCTCTCGTTTACGACGACGGTAAATATTTTCCCCCTTCCGCCGCTATACTATTCATTTCGGCGTCGCGACGCTGGTATTTAAAACATCCCAATTCGTTTCCTTTCAGATTTTTATATTTAATATTGCGTGGAAATAATTGAGTGCACAGTCCTAGACCTTTCTCTGGTTTCACCGCGTACATGAATTTTTCTAACTTTAACCTCTTAACTTAACAATTATTTTGTGAAAGAGTATTCTCGGGCTTCCAAGTTAAGAGGTTAATGAATTTTGGAAAGTAAGGAACCGAGGCAAGATCTACCTGCATTATGCAATACACCCTCTTTTTTCCAGGATTAGCCAAAAAAGTTACAATATTAATTCCATTTCGGTTTTACAAAATGCAGACGGTAGGACTTCTCTATGGTAAGTTCGCAAATACTTTCATAACTCGGCGAGATTGAGTTAAATGAAAATTAAAGCCACACAGTGCAACATTTAAGAACCAGACTGTCCCCGAAGAGGAGAAGATTGCTTCCACTAAAATAAATGTAAATGGCTGATTGAAATAAATTCGAAAGCAGAGGAGTCTATACAAGGTGCCACTAGAGACTGTATTAATAAGAAATTGAGCCATTCCGAATATTTCCGCAATTTTAAGATTCTCTCCCAAGGAAGAAATTCCAACAGGAGAACGCGAACGGTACAAATGATCGTTTCTATTCGATGCAGTTGCAATTTACGTAACTCTGTCCTGATTAATTAAAAGATGTCGTCGCCGGCGTAACGAAGCTGGGCCGATATTTCTCGTAGACAACGTTGTACACGAATAGCTCGGTAATTGATGTTCCGCGGGACGAATACCGGGGGCCGGTAACAAGTTAATTGTTTGACAAGCCTCGACAATGGAACGTTGTCCCGATAACTGCCGCGGCCCCGGTGGTTATGCTTTTTCTCGCATCGGGGCGATGGAGTTTCCCTCGACGGAATCCAATTTACAAAGTCGGCCGGGCATAATTCATCGTCGCGTGACAGTGGCCGTTGTCTCAATTTCTCAAAACAGCAACATTCATCTTCCCTTGCCGAACGGCAGCCCGGCCTGTTCCGCGTTACGTGTAACCCACCTCGCGTGACTCAACTTTACCGCGCGGCGCGGCGCGGCGGTCGAACCGTAATCGCTCTGGAAGTGGTGAGTAATGTGCAACCTTCCATTAAGTCATTGTGTCATAAAGATGCCGGGGCCGGCTTTATCCCCGGAGCAAAGTAATTCGGACGTCGATAGTTCGAATCGCCCGGAAGACGATTCCTCGGATCGATGCTCACCGACGGCGAGAACAACTTCCGCGAAGTCGCGGCGCAACGCCCCTCCCTCCCCCCCTTCCCCGAACGATTTCAATTAATCTTCCAGTTGGAATTCGATTTTCCATACCGGGGTCCGTGATCAATTCAATTACCGTTCCCGGAGATTCCCTTAAAATCGACTCCGGGGCTCCGTTCTATATCCCATTGTGCGGTTATCCAGTCGTGGCTCCAATTCGTTAACAGTATCTTACGGGAATCGACAACTGCCCGGGCTGGAAGAGCCTAATCGGTCACGCGAATCGACCGGTTACCCTGCACGTTTATATGTGGCACGTACGTGTGCATAGACGTGCTCCAAATATGCCGCGAAATATTAAGGGTGCCCACAAGTAATCAATTATTTGCAAAGAATTTATTTTGCCTTTAGTTCTGTACCGATCGTTGAAGAGGAAACACGTATTCTTTTACAGTTTTCGGTAAAGCATAGCCTGTGTTTAAAATGTTTTAAAAAGTATTATATAATTTTTTTTTTTACAACCCTGTAATAAAATGGCGGCATTATATAATAAATTAAGAAGTAAAAGCAAAGTTTTAGATTTCAAAATAATTGATTACTTATGGGTCCTCCTAATAATTCGAAGTAATAATTCTCAACTTGTTGAAAGAACGACCGAACGTAAAATCCGCGGCGACCCATATTTACTTTTATCGATGCGCAAGACTTATGATTACGTTCGCTCGGCGAGCCAGTTTGCGCAACCTGCGATTTCGTCTGCATTTTCTTCCGGGAGCAATGCGCAGAGAACACGGTGTCCCCGATCTGATAAGCCGGGGTTACAAACCCTCTCCGTTGTCGAGGCGTGTCTTCAACATTGTAGAGCCACCGTGGCGTTACCAGTGACCTCTGTCTGTCTGTCTCTGTTCTCCTCCAGCCGCAGTTCAATACCACGAAGTTGCGTTCGAGTTTACGACTGTGTAATAATGCGCTGCTTTTATTTCCGGACCTGGCGTGCTGATAAACCGACCGGTTACAATGTAGTACTCTTGCTAACACCCTCGGGAAGCTATTTATTGCTGAGCGAAGAGCCGCGGATGCTGGCTCGAGGACTTCAGCCTCGCGCCAGGTGGAAATACAAGTGCTGTTTGACTAGCTAATTGGTTTCTCTGGAAAATAACTCTTAATCGCGTCTGTTTGAATTGTGCCCACTCTGACCGTCTGATCAACGCCGGGAAACGCAGCCGCGGAAAATGCGCTTCATAATTTATCAGCGGTGGAAAACCAGCGGTTCATGTGCCACGGAGAAATGTTCAGTGAAAATTATGCGTTTCGGAAAACACGAAATTTAGACGCGAATCAAATGGATCTAATATTCCTCTTTCTTTTAGACATTTGGCGTTGACATAGACAGTTACGAAAAATAGTTGTTACTGCGCTATTCGGTTAATTAAATTAAACATAAAAATTGTCTGCATTCATTTTAAGATGCGGGAGCCACGAGAGTATTTATTTCTTCGTTTATGTAATTTTTATGAGGTAGAAATCATTCGACATACAATTCTCATTTTTGAAAAGTGCCAACAGATAAATGCTAGAGCATAATTTCATCCAACAGGTGTTAAGCGTTAGGATCTAACGTCGAAGATCTAAGAACTCATTCTGTTGGATTAAAAATGTTGAGTTGAGAAACGTGGAGTTTTCGCCGGGCAGCGTCAAAGGTCCGGCCATCGTGGTCGTCCTCATTGTCTTCCCGCGCAGGATGCTCCTCTTATCTGCTGGCCTAATCCCGGCCGGTCGCGGAACCCCTCATTATCCTTACATTTATTACCGGTCGGCTTAAGGACTCTCCGATTCGATCGGCGCACGTAGGGAAAGAGAGAAACGCAGAAAAATTGGGCAGTACTCGTGCAACGTGCCGGCGCTTCCACGGCTTGTTAACATTCTTCACGCTGTAGGTGCGGAGCTCGCCCTTCGACGGGCCTTACGGTCGCCATGGCGGAGCACAGCGCAGCGCAGCACAGCACAGCCAAGAAAAGGTTCTCTCGATTACTCGGCGAAATCGAACGAGCGAGGGAGAAAGCGAGCGAGCCGGAGAAAAAGAAGGAAAAATGGGCAAGAAAGAGCACGGGCGAGAAAGGGAAGAAAAACGAAGAGGAGGAGGATCACGGAGAGTCCTCTTCGGACGTGCAGTATGTAGGTGCAGGAGGGTACACAGGTTGCGGTCCCCTGTGTTCTCCGTAACATCCGGTTCGTAGACTTCCTCGTCGATGGCCGGACCTCGAGCGAGGACTTTATCGCGCCGCTGAAAATTTATGTACGTGGCAAATTCAAGGACTGGTCCGCGCGCACGCCAGGATATATAGGCGACGGGCACCAGAGATTTATCGCGCGCAATACATATACACAATATACACAGACTCCTGTTACGCGTGTACGTACACGTCGCAACACGAATTTTTCTCGTTTGTTTTTTCCCCTCTCGCGCCCGTTATTATTACCAGTCGTCGCGTCGTGTGTTCGCGGTGAAAGGATTACACGCGAGCGATCGCCGCGCGGAATTGTCCGTGGGAATCTAGTAAATCGATGTCAATTCCGTCGGGATACGTAATCGACGAAATAATCAGGACCATCGGTGACGCGTTAACCGTGCTTCAATCGCGGCCCGCTCAAACGTAAATCGGGAAAACGCGGGAGGGGCGACGGGGAAAAAGCGACGAAAAACAACGGGGTGGGGAACAGTTTGGGGAAAATCGATATCCGCGCGTGCGGTCGCAGCCAACGGATTTCGGCCCCTCTTCCCCTCTACCCCTCCCTCCCCCAGGACCCAACACCGATAATTGTTCTTTCACGGTGGATTACGACGGATACTCCTTGTCGCAACGTGTCCGCCGTAAATATCCGACAGATCGAGTCGCGACGCGTCGCGGGCCGAATAATCCGCGACCGGGGCGGCGCATCATACGTGTCGTTGCACGGATCGTGGGCTCGCGGTGCACGCCACTCGCTCGTCCATAAAACCAATCGTTATTGACAATAACGGCCCATTAAAACACCGAAACCAGTCGTGTTTCACGCCCGCTCTAGTTCCGTCTCCCTCATTGACCGCGTTCCCGATCGACCGCGACACCGCGACCAATCCGTAATGGAAGGTGGCGTAGGTCCAGGATCACTACCATCCGCGCGTCTTCCGCACGGACGTTTCCTCTTACAGGCAGTTCCAGAGGATTACCGGGCGGGGCGCGAGAGAGAAAACGTTCGTACGATTACACGGGACAACCCCTCGATCCAGTCTAAACTGTACCGTTGCGACTGTGCATCTTTGTGCGCTCGGAAATTAGAGCACTAGGTGCTCGAAGTCGTGGCGCAGAGACTAGACTACTCGCTAGAACTGTGTGCTTATGCGCAGGACTTTATAGCACGTTCCCAAGTGCGCCTGATGCTCTATGTTGCGTAAAATTCAATGATAACACGTTCGGCGGAAGTTGTGCGGCAATTGTCGAAAGCTGGGATCTAGGATGCTGCATACAGCCGTTGTTGTCGATAGACAAGAGTTATGTAAAATGAAAATTATTTACATCGATCGCAAACAAGGAGCCAAGTATTTTCTTCTTTTTCTTTTTATACTTTTAACGAGTCGAAAACTGCTTTTATCATTACTTTAGGTCGTTGCTGGATTGTCAAACTTTAATGTGGCCAAGTACGATTTTCTATCCGTAGGACTTTTTAATAACTTGAACATAATGTCCAATTGACTCGCTGTCTTTCATATATTTATTTTATCGTTCTACACGTTTACACACCATTGCAGATTTTACCTTATCTGTGCGCACATTGAAAAGACTGTTTTCGCCATGAACATTATAAGCATCTACGAGTCGCAACGACCGCGAAATTCTTTAACAGAACACGCCGCCATTATTGTTTCCAGCGTGGCCCTGCGCCGCGTTGACGCACTTTAATTAAACTCTAATTCTAGGGACAACCGTTCCACCATATTGCACGCTTGCATAGAAAACACATTACGCCGTATCGAGCTTCAATTAAGCATCGCCCGGTATTCCATGGCTAACGAGCGTGTTTATCGCGGAGCGTGTACGCGCGACGGGCTCGTCGAAACAGAAGGTTGTCGCAGCCGGCTGAAAACCCGACGATTCGTTTCCACCCTTGCTTTAAATTCTCATATCTGGAGCTAACGCTCCCTGCGAGGGCGGGAAAGAAGAGCGCAGAGACGCGCGCGAAACAGCGGAGGATGGCGGAAAGATAAACAGACGGGAGCGAGAGAGAATATATAGCAGAACCGTGGAGGAAAAGGAAGAAATGAGCGAGCGGAGAGCGCAACGCAGGAAGAGGGAGAGAGGGAGAAAAAGACAGAAAGATGGATCAACTGTGAAATTTCATTTCGTTAAGCTCTGGTACCGTCGCGGAGTGATTTTCCATTTCAGCTCCCAGGGAAGATATCTTCATATCAATTCCCCCGACACGCTCTTGTTAATTGTTCGATCTCCTCGAAGATTTCGCCGGTCGTCGAACGCTGACGCGAATAAAGTTCAAAGATCCCGCTTTACGAGTGTCGACGCTAATCGTCGACCGAAGGGCACACCTAGTCCGTTTCGTTGTTTCGGCAAGGAAGAGTCCTCCCGCCGCTCGCAAGTAATTCCTTTCTTGCCGAGGCCCCCGTAATGGGTTTCACCCTCGCCGAAGGCGCAATAAAATCCCCGACGCCCTACCGGAACACCGTTTCGGCTGAACACGCGAGACAAATTATGGCGATTTTTTGTCAGCTGGCGTAAAGATAACCGCGGCAGCGTTTGCATACCACGCGTCATAATCGCGGCGACGGAACCGCCGAAATTTGCGTTGTATCAATAAAAAACAGACGCACCCGCGCCGCTGTAAATCCGAAGCGTCCATCTGACGCTTTCATGGCGTCGTTTCGCGCGTTTTCGCAGCTGCGCTCGTCAACTTTCATTGCCAACGTTGTCACTTACAATCGTTTCCAATTTTGTCTAGGCCGTTGGACACAAATCATGAAATGCAAGCAACAATGCGAAATACTAAAAGTACATTCTAAAGTAAGGAACATTACAAGGAAATTCCTTACCGGCTCCAACAGTTGATGCATCTAAAATATTATAATTGTTCTACGTTCAATCTTTGAAGCTGTGATTTGGAAAAGAATTATTAATAAAATTACTTAATGTACCACGAATTTCATAGCTAAAGTTAGGTTCATTTTAAAGTAGCTTATATGCGCAGTGGTTTGCAAACTTTGCATGATTTTTACGATTTGTCCAAGCTCTGACAACTCAGACTTGTTTTTTCCGCGATTTTCCCTAATTTCGCTCGCCCTCGAAACGCAACCAATTACCGCGCACTTTCGCTGGCAATATATGTATTTTTTTATAATAACTGGACTAATTTCAATGTAAACATCAACCGCGTCGCTGTCAAAGTCCTAGAGTGTCGCGACCGGCCGAACGAATTTCGCGCATTATCTGCGCAAATATTTAATATCAGTCGATTAACAGCGTTCAAACAGGGACCGGAAAATTCGCCGCTAGCGCAAATGTTCCATTTACGGCGTAAATGGGGAATACATCGTTTCTCATTCGATTGTTGTTTCTGTTAATAACATTCTGTTTACCCGAGCCCATGAAAATTCGTGCCCGCACGCGTCTGTCCCGCAGCCGCGGCGTACTTCAGCTGTTTATCATAAACGGGAATGATTTTTGCCTAGCCTTGGGAAAACGGTGACTTCTGAACGTTATCGAATTACCCGACGGTCATAATTACGGGACACGGCGCCGTGTTTTTAATACGCTTGTGCGCATGGCGTCGCCTATTTTTCCCTCTTCTTTTCCGTTTTCGAGCCACACGCAAACCGGACGACGACCCGGCTGTTGTAACGATAATGATCGGAAATGAAGACTCGAGAAGCAACAGGGTAAAATCGCGAGGTTCGTTGCCTAACGAATAAAATTGTTAGCTGTAACCGCGCGCGAGCGGGGTTCGTTACAGTTGATAAAAGTCCCGAAGTTCACCGGTTAAATGCGTGATTCAAAGTTTGAATTTCGAAAGTTCGAACACTTCGGGAGTTTCAGCTTCACGACAAATTGCCAATTACCGGCCGGCGAGACCCGATAGATTACTGTGTCAAAGTTCGACGCATTTACCCTCTCTCCTCCTCATTCTCCTCCGTCCCCCCGCGTACGTAAACGTTATATATAAAACGCACGAAAATTGATAAATTCGAAAATTCGCGAACTTCGACTTCGAATCTTCTCTGCCCCCGTGTAACTACATCGGCAAACTCCGCTGATTGGTTCAGTATAATCCGTTCAGCGGCGCGGAAGAGAGAAAATTCCTCCTCTGCCAAAGGAAAGTTTTCCCTGGTCTTCTTTTCTTGATCCTGGGGAAAAGAGTTCCGGACTAATTGTAAGCGACTTATCTGCGTACGGAGATTGTTGTTTCTGACACTTCTCTTTGTGGAATAATTGCTCCGCCGAGATGAAGATGGCCAGCTCTGTGCCGATCTCGGAAACGCAAACAAGCTCCTTCTTAATGTTTGTACGGGACAGATGACAACAATTCGTTAGATAAATTCTTTAATAGTCACCTAGTCACCTAGTCGTAGAAGCGGACGATGATAAACAATATTTTAGAATATTTTACGCTCGACGAACACAGTTAATTCTTCGGATAAATCTTTTAACGCTAAACCTGGGTAAACGTGGGTTTTTTAAAATATTGTGAATAAGGTACTGTCTTTAGTATTTCCAAATTTTCCCATTTACTCACAATAATTTCTCTCTGGCATCTTTCTCATTTACGAAAGACATTAAATCTGTCGGCAACAAGCGGAGGAGCGAATAAAAGCTTGAACACTCTCGTGGGAGACTATAAACTCAATTGATCATCCGCGAATGACAGTAATCCGGTGCCAACATCTGATGGTACACGCGAAAGCCTGAGTACTCGTATGAGTGACTGTAAGCTCGATTAATCACACATCGAAGACAGTAATCCGTGGCCAGCATCTGAAAGCACTGGTAAACGTCTGGATACTGTAATGAGCGACTGTAGGTTCAATTGATCATGCACGGAAGATGCTCTTTTATTGGTAGCATGTGGAGGCTGTGAGCATTGTGAGCATACGTGCTCATTCAAGTATAGACGGTCCGAAACGGTATCTGAATAACTGTAGACACCATTGCTCAAACTCGATTAATTCTCAAAAGAGAGACTTTAGGCTCAATTGCTAATTTTTAAGGGATGTTCAAATTATTATTTTTTTTTTTTTTTTTTTTTTAGGTAGAAGTAGAGGCACGAGTGTCTCGTTAATTCACGACCAAAATCTCCATTGCTGCAGATTAATTTTTTGCAGTCGACTACACAGTCCTTGGTGAGTACGCAAATCTACGAAGAGCGTTAAATTGTCGTCAACGTCCAAAGACAAGGCTGAAAGCACGGTTCACTGAGCTGAGGGTAGCTCAGGCTCGATTGCTTCCAGAAGAGAGAGTAATTCAATCTGCGCGGCAAACACGATTCCGTCGTTTCTTCGGTTCCCGAGTGATCTGACAAGCCGGGGTTAGGCATCGACGAGCAATTCGTACTAGCGTATTTCGGGGTAGGAAGTTTTCGGGGGGGGTGCACACGAAAGCGTACATCCGATACCCTAGGGCCTAGGTGGTGGGGGACGCGGCACGCAACGGTAGCCGTAACAAGAAAACGGTGTACGTCGAGGTATCGATAGGTCGAACGTGCACGAGTGGCCTCTGCGAAGGGCTCCTTAGCCCTGGCTGAACGTTGAAATCGAATATGAGGCGCGAGGGCTAAGCCCGGGGCCCCGAGGAAGCGCACACGGTAGCCCCGAGGAACTATAGCAGGTAGGATGATGATGGCGAGTAGGGAAAGGCTTCTCCTTTCCTCGTCGCCATGCCATTAAAGCCGAGGGCCGTGTGTTCCGGGGATCGCACGGCAGACCCACCTCGTCAAACTCTTAAACGGATCCTGCCGCCGAATCTGGATAAGCTGCAAAAAGCGAAGGCGGGCCATCTCCGGGACGCAGACGACGACGACGGCCCGCCATGTTTGATCTCGTCTGATTAAACGGAGTCTTTTATTTCGCGGCCGGAGCCCTTTATCGCGTTTTGCCCCGACAACCTTCTAATTTACGCGGACGCGAGACACCGGCGCAAGAAGCGGACTCTCCGGCTACAGATTATTAATTATTTCGTCGTAGGGGTCCTCGGTTTTTACGCGGACAGGCATTCCTTGTCGCTAATCCCCGGTGTCCCGGGGACACTCGTTCCCGGAATCCGAAACACCGGTAATTAAATCGAACAAATGTCGCCGAACCTCTTCATTTCGAATTACAGCTTCAGCCATTGTGACTTTTTTTTAACAGAGCACAACTGCTTTTTGATATTTATAGTTTGAAACATCGATTTTTAACGATTTTTTAAGGTTTGGAAGAAACAGGGGTTTGGGAGAAACAGAATTTTACTTCAATTCAAAAGAAAGGAATAGCGTACGTATTTAGCAATTTTTCTTTGAAATCTTCGGCACGAGTCTGTCAAAATTCCCACGGCATAGCCAATCTTCAAGTTTTGGAAACGAACTCCGTACAGAAAAATGTAAAAAAAAAAAGTCACAGCAGCCTTTGTACCAGTTTCCCAAATTCAACAGATTTTTAATACCTTTCCGGACACAACTTTTCTGGAGTGCATGCCTTTGTTTCGCGACCCGTGGCGAGCCCGGTAACGAAATCGGCGAGACTTCGAAATCTCGTATGAAACCAATGCCTCGAAATCGAATCGAACAAACCCGGATGGATGCTTTCCTGAATGCAGAATCGCGATCAGCGAATCCGTAATAGCGAGCTAAAGATAAATATTTCAGTTAACATTTTTGTATCGCTGTTTTGCAATACCGCAGCGCGGGCCTGGGGAATGGTTTTGATCGGGGTCGATCGAACCGATCGAACGTACAATGTTCTCATGGAAAAGCCCGTGGAGATTAATTTGTAAAGAATCAATGAACGTCGACATTCAATGGGGCGAGTGCCGAAACCACCCTGAATTGATACACGGCTAGGTTATCGTGTATTTTTACGTGCCGGCCGACGGCTATAAACACCGTTAATGGCGATATTCCGCGGGCCGTATTCACGGGTACGCGCGCAGCCCGTTTCGTTTAACAGGCGCTGATTATATTTATAATTACGTTGCGTCAGACAAATCGTTAAACGAGCGGAATAAATTAAAAGCACCGGCGATGGACGCGTTGGTAGTACACGTCGACGGTTGCGAGTGTGTTCGGGCAAAGTGCGAGGCTATTGGAAAGTCGTTCGATGCGTTTTTGTTGATCCAGCGGTCGGTCGTGTTTGTTTAATTAAAATTATGCGAATATGACGTGTAATTTATGGAAATTCGTACGGCACACTGGTCCGCGGCCGCTGCTCACGCACACGGGCCCCAGTTCTTCCCAGTTGCTCGCGAAACTAATGAGTTGAAACGTTAACCTTTCGTTCTTTCGAGAACGCGGAGAATGACCCTTTTCCCCGGCGCCGACGTCTGCGTCGGCGTCGGAAAATGATTTTCCGGAGCGTTTCCACAACGACGGAAAGTCGTTTCGTATTACGCTACTATTATTTAGTTTGTAACTTGCCCGCGCTGCCAGCGAATAATTAAGCAGGAAATCCTATAACGTTATTATAAAACACAGAACGTTGCCGCTTTTGTCCCGTGCCGCTTGTCCAGACGGAAGTACCCAGTTCTCTCTCTCTCTCTCTCTCTCTCTCTATTGTTCCTTGTGTGCGCGTGCGTGTACATGTTGTGAGCTCGATCGCATCCCAGCGGCAATTCGTGGATTCCATTCCCGCGGAAATTTCAAAATCGCCCGGTGCTTTTCAGCTCCCCTCGCGCAGCAGCGTTCCTTCCCTCATTACGCGTAACGACGGTTCAGTCATAAGGACACGTTCGTCTACGTAGGGAGCGAAGACGAGGGGGTCGTGGGGGGACCTGGTCCGTCCTTTTCTCGGCGTAGTGGCGGCCAATCGCCTGCTCCAGCCAAGTCGCGGCTCTCATTACGGCCGCGGCCTAAAGAAAGGGCCTTCTTTCTCCCCCCGGCACGGCAGCTAGTTTTATCTAGCTCGCAGAGGTAGGTAGGTAGGTAGGGTACAGTACATGCACGTACATGCAAGCAAGGGCGGGCAGTCTTCACTTCAGGCAGACTGCCTGAAGAAGTAGTTTCATCTCCCTCCTGTTACCACCGGCCGCTTCCCTTCCTCGCACTTCCCCACCCGGTCCTACAATGCAGCCTACAACGATGCAGGCCTGTGCACACCGCCGCGACTGCCATCTAGTCATCCAACCAGTCAGCCAGCAAGCCAGCCAAGCAACGAGCAAGCCAGCCAGCGAGCCAGCCACCCAGCCAGCCTAACCACCCTGTCTGTCTAGACACTCTCCTACTCTACTGCACCCTCTGAGCTCGCGCTTTCCCCTCGTGCCTGCTGCACCAACCCCCGCCTTCAACCCTTTGACACTGCACCGTACTACCGGGCCAAAGGGAAAGTGTTGGTGCACCTCCACCAACGTGCCAGGTGCATCGTGCAACGATGTACATGCAGGACAACCGGAGAGCTTTCTTTTGCCACCGCTGTGTACGCTCGTTCCAACGACAGGGGGCGAGGAGGCAGGAGGACGGAGAACGGAAGAGGATGAGGAGAAGGGAGAAGAAAGGATGCACACACATCAGGCGTCGTCGCATCACGCATCGTAAGTTGCACGTACGAGCTGCACAGCACCACGGCCAGAAAAGCGAGTGGGCTGAAGGGAAGTTAGACCCCTGTCGGTAGGGATTCCACGCCGCGAGAAGGACAGACGATGTATCCCCAACCTTCTTCTTCTGCTTCTTCTGCTTCTGCTTCCCCTCGGCCTCGACAAACCACGCCTTCTCGCGACCTACCGTCACAAACCGCCACAATATCGTACCCCGGTCCTCTTCAACATCGGTCTCGTGCGTCGCCTTGCATCACTGCTAGCACTGCTAACCCTGGCGCTCTCGCCCGCAGTCGATGCAAATATAATAGACGGTTTTAAAGTATTTCCTAGCCGATTCAACTGCCGAAAGCAAACATAGAGCAATGTGTTGAGTGAAAAACAAGTTACCATATAAAAATCTTCTACACGAAAGCGTCCCTCGCAATCTATACATCTAAGCTTACGATTCAGTGCACATCGTACAGATCGTTCTCGATCATCGTACTATTTTTCCTCGTAGCCGAGAGTATCGAAACACCCGGTACACTAAAAAACACGAAAGACCGACACCCTTTCTGGCAGCCAATCTCTTATTCGAAGTCCTCGGTCCAGGAGCGCATTCGCTTAAGCAGTGCGCACTTTGTCCGGAGTCGAAAGGACGACGAGGCGAGGATCATGCTGGGGTTCGAAGAGACAGTGGCATAGGTGAACGTCTGCTGGGGTGGCAGACGCCTATTTGAAAACTGTCGCTAAGGGGTAGTAAGTCCGTAAGGGTGTAACAACTAGGTGCACGCTATCGCAGGGGTGGAGCGAACGCTTGCCATAGGGGTCTTCGTTATTATCGAAGGAAGTTCGCCCTACCCTCTCACGATCCTGATCCACCCTCCGGGTTTCTCTGTCTTCTGGCGCCTCGGAACTTCTATTCTCCGGGCTCGATCTCTCATCAAAACAGCCAGGATTCGATGTAAACTTGCTTCCTGCGCTAGTTCCGAGGTTCGCGGGCGCACCTGCGAAGTTACGGCCGGCTTCCTGTCGTGCCGACGCCGCAGACAGGATTCATCGTGCACGATTGCAACACCCACCCCCGCACCGTATTGTTAACTCTCCGCTGTCGCGTACCGTTCGCAAAAGGGTGCGGTACGGCGGCGTCTGCTCGCGCGGTTATTTACGACACCGATTTTTTCTCGTCGGGTATCGAAGAGGTCTGTTAAAAAAAAAAAAGAACAGGGATCGCAGAACGTGAACGTCCCAGGGAAATGTCTCCCGTCGATCTTCGGGATCACGGCTGTCACGTTAGCTGGTTTATTGAAGGACTTAGCCGAGTGTCTCGGCGTTTCGGTTACGTCTGGTCCACGTCAAATGTTTTGACGCGGTGCTCCGTATCGGATTCGCCGGATGGACGGTCCCGCTAGACCTCCGTCAGAATGAATTAACCAAGCCCGACAGCAAACTCTCTGTAATTAATAGCTACACGGGAAAGAATCCCCCCTGGGCGGAGTGAACTAACGACAGTAATAGAAAAAAAAGCCCGAGCCGCAATATCGCTGAACAAACGAAAACTTCGGTCAGGATGAAAATTTGAAACCGGGCTTCCAGGAATCCCCGCAATCGGATCGAGGAAAACCGCAGTGCCTCGACGACTTCTCGGCCACTTTCTTTTCAATTTAAATCGAAAGACCAAGGATAAATATCACCGGGCACACCGCCGTCGCTCCTTTCTTGTTCGTTCTTTTTCCAGAGTCGACGGCGAAACAGTTTTTCACTAATTTTCACGAGGAAATTAACTCGAACTAAACGCGACTCGTTTCTCTCGCTCGCACCTGTAATCCCTCTGTATCTGCCTGTCGCGAGATCTCGTCCGACGTCGTGTTCCTTCTTCGTTCTCAAGTGGCTTTCCGGTACATCTATTCCTTTCTCCTCCACACTCGTTCGTTTTTACCCCCCCTCTCTCTCTCTTTTCCACTGAGAGAAGCAGCAGCCAATCTCGCTCGCGCGTCCAGCATTTTTCTGAAAAACCGTCTCGTTTTAGCTCCCGCGGGGCAATCGCCCAAATGCTGACGCAGCCCGACTTCGCCCGCCGGAGATCGCTCGGCTATCTCGCCAACCTATCCGGCCAGGTACGTACCTACATCTGCTACATTTGCAATCGGAAACCTGCCCCGTGGCCGTTCGAATTAGACGATTACGTCGGCGTCTTAGCCCCGAGATGCTAGCCCCCAAGACAAGCTGCTTATCCGCGCCAGCTGCCATCATGCTTCCTCTTGGGAAATATTTACGCTAAAATGAATCTTCGATATCGTGAACATGTCTGCTAGAAAAATCTATTTTTCAAAATTGTCCGTGCGAAGCAGGACAATCCATAAGCAGTCCATTTTTCAAAAATATTGCAGACGACATGGAACGCATTTTCTTAAAATTGTGCAGCTTTGCAAACTCCCTGTGAAATTTCCTAGACCAAGGAAACGTTTCTGGTTAAAACAGCCCCAATTCTTGCAAACATCCTTTCGCCCCATCTTCAATGGAATTTACGTTGCTTTAACCCAGATTCGTTCAATTTTAATCGAATCGGTGTTACGTTTTGACGTTTGTTCAATTTCGATGGAAACGATGTTTGAGCTTAGATTTGGCAAGAGCTTAGTTTTAGCGGGCGACGATTTTCCTCGATCAACGACGGAAAATGAAAATATTTCTTTTGCGGAATGAACGTCGGCGGATGATTAATTGTTTGTGGGAACGAGAAACTAAAAAAAGAGTCGGCGAATGCACGGGTGCGGCAGATTGTTCTACCGATAATAAATGAATTCGCGGCCGATGATTACTTTCGTCGGTTGGTGCTTTTAATAACCGGCATCACTCGACGCCCATTGTGCAGTAATTGCATGCGAATGGTATGTTAAATTATGCTAATGAAACGGTTCGGAAACTTAACGGCGGTGTTAAATAACAGTAAGGATGAAAAGCCAAATTTCCATTCGGCTCGTGACGAATGGTGATTAGAATCGTTCCTGCCCTGCCGGAATCCATTATGGACTCGTTTTACCACCGACAGAGATTGTAATTAGCGGTGCTTTGCTGCCCGTCGTGGAATTCAGAATTTATGGCGACGAATCACACCGGTCCGATCGAGAAGAAAACGATTGTTGTGTCACGGGTCGACGGTTTGCGAAATCGTCCGCCAGCCATTTTGCAAAGGCTGGAAATCGCACGGATCGACTCGAGAAAATCAATTTCCGATGAAGAATATATCAGGGGAGATTTTTCAAACAACTTCTCGAGCTGTTAATCATTCCCAACGCATTTTAAGAGTTCTGAATTTAATGCCCGCCTCGTAGATCCAGGTAACGATGCAATCGTCGCGAGTCGGTCAGGTAATTAATGGCTCGCTTCCTTCCTTGCCTCGCTTGTTCCAATGATGATTTACCGTCTTAAATCTCGGATTCATCGAATATTAATGTCACAACTGTACTAAGCAAGTTTATGCGATACTTCGAACGGCGTTAACGAACGCTTCCATGTTAAAAATCTGTCTGATAGGGAAAATAAATTTCTGTTAAGACGCCCGTGATTGCGAATTATAAGTAATACTCTAGTATTAATGAACGAGATCGCGGTAGTGGAATTAAAAGAAACGTTCGATGTCACGTCCTAGCGATTCCTGCCCGTTTTTATAGTCGTCATTAATCTGCAAATCTTCTTGCGTTTATGACGTACAAAATATTTGAAAAAATCGGGGACGCGAAGCTTAATAGAATCTAAAGCATTTACGATCGAAGATATTTCTTTCAATTCGAATCTCTTCGGAGAAACCGTCGGGAAAAAAACACGGTGGAAATAAATAGCCATTACGATACCCGTGATTGCAAATTATGAATAATGTATGAACGTTCTAGTATTAATTAACGAGACCGTGCATAGTCAAGGTGAAAGAAACGTTCTACGCTCGGTCATAAATATTTTCGAATGTGTATCTGTTTTTGTAGCAATCAGAACACACTTCTTCGCGCGTTTATAGCGTAAAAAGTGTATTACGGAAAAAAGAGTCGTAAGCTTAATAGGATTCGTATCCGCTTCACTTTCATTTCAATCTGCGGAGCGTATCCATCACAGAAAATATATATTTTTCTTTTTCAATTAGTAACCACAAAGACTGTTTCAGAGGTAAAAGTCTTCGTTAGCGGAAATGAGTTTCTATCCTGTTCTTTTTACGGAAAATTTACAATTAATTAATCAGAAACATTCTATCCGTAGTCATAAATATGTTCCTAGTCGTAAGGCTTGATAGCCAGTTTGAGATTGTTTAGATTGTTTTTTCCGGGATCGACTTTTACTTTCTCCCGTGTACGACGGATAGCGCGAAAATTCTAAAAAAAGGCTGATCCCTGTAAAATGTTCAATTTGCAATTCCTGTTTCAATTACCGGGTTTATGGGAGCGGAGTTATCGTGGATGTCGACAGGGTCGCGCGGCAACCGCGTACACTTGTTTCGCGTTCGAGATGCCGCGCCGGTGGCGGCTTTCAAATTACGCGGCCACTTAAATCTTGGAAATTTATTGCTCGTAGCGAATCGGCCGAGCCTGTATCGGTGGACGAGCACGTTGGCGGTCGTGCGAGAGCCCCGTTCAGGGTCTATCGTTCGTCCGTTTAACGTTTACACCGTGAATTACCTAATCTACTTTATGGAGCGCCGCAACGCGCCGCGACCGGGCCCTGATAACTGCGTCCTTCCAAACGGCCAGATTTTCTCGAATGAGTTATAGCTAAGCGTGCGGAAAACGTTATCACGACTGTAATTAGAGCGTCGCCTCGCTCCGAAGAGTGAATCGCGATGAAACACGGCAGGGACATGCCTCTTCCGACGATCGATGCTTTAGATCGCCCGCGACACGGTCGCCCTCGGGTTTTATTGTCTCGCAGAACAGACGACGACAAAGTGAAATTGGTCGCCGCGGTCTGTCCGGAGAAAGTAAAATATTCAAATGTCACGAAAAGTTTGATTACCAGCGATTCAGAGCACCGACCGCCGCTAAATGCGCCTCCGAGTTCATCGGCCGATTGTGTTTAGCACTCGTGCACACTCGATCTGACTCTATAACTTGTTGCCGGGCCCGCATAAATTAGTTTAACGCCACCTGTTTGAGCAACGAATGATCCTGCATGAAAAAGTGATTGAAAACCGGAGCACAGTTCGAGACTTTGTTTCAATGATAATCGAGTTTCTGTGTTCGCTCGTTGCGCGTCAACTGGTCCTTGGAAACAGTGGAAATGGTGCGTGATGATCAGACAAGGCATTTAACTAAATAATTTTTCATGTAAGCATCCTTTGAACCTTAATAATATGAAATTAAAAATATCATAACCCACTTTGATCCCTGGCCATTTTAAACCTAGTGTTAAAAGTGAAGACTAGTGAAGAGAGCTATTATTGTTAATTATAATAGTATATTAAGAAGAGAGATTTGCTATAGAAATTCTTAACGATTCTAATACCTTCGCGATTGTTCCTGAATTTCATTTTATTGCCATTACGCGTCGACACTTTGGTGTTTGTTCTCCCGCACATACACTCTCACTCGTTCCTGTGTATCGCGCACCCATAATTGCGACTTCATTAGATTCCCGTGTACTGCGATGTCTTAACACAGACTATCTTCCCCAGAGGACACTGTTTCGTTCGCGAGTATCCATTCAAATATTTTCCCAGCTACAAAATGTTTAGCAAGGACAAACAGCGAGTATAATGGGAATGTAAACACCAGTTTTCCATCCGATGCTTGTAATTCCATTCACAATGCGCGCAAACAGCACCGGGTAAATATTTATAACAAATGTACGTAATCAATATTTATAAACTGTTGAACGTTGCAGTGCCGAAAGCTGTGAACATTTCGGAAGCCTCTTCTTTCAAAGTAATACAAGTTGTTTCAACAATTTACGCTTACGTGTATAAAAATTCTTTCGTGACACTATCTTGGCAGCAGAATCTATAATAAAGGAAACATACTTCCGTTAGTAAAAGGCTGCACACTAATTTTTATCATAAAATCCTCAGGTTAGCGATAGGTAGTAAAAATTCGGGTTTGCATAAAAATCCAAATAAAATCGAACGAGAAGTAGTGAAAAATCTTTGAGGAGGTTCAGCATCGAGGCATTACCGTAGTGGGTAACAAGAACGACGAAGCCAGGAGCGGCGAGGGTATTAAGAAATTTATTAAGGTGCCCGCGAAACCCCCTATCGAGGCAAGTATAGCCCGCCGCTAGACGCTCACCTCTAAATAATAGCTAAGCACGCGTAAAGCGTTATCGTGCCTATAATTAGGCCGTCGGGGAATGAATCACGGTAAATCGGAAGAGAGTGGACACCCTTCGGTGCGGTTTCGCTGCGTTTCACGGGGGCCCGGGGTTCCTGGCTCGCTGGGGGCACCGGTTACCCGGTAATTACCCTATCTCCTCGTAACGCGTTGTTAACGAATTATTCTTCGCCGCGATAAAGCGGAGAAATATCGCGGCGATGGTACACGGCTACGTATCGCGTACCCGGTGGATGCGCGCACACCCCGGGCACACACTGTGTTATCTTCGACCGTTTTATTCTTATCTAACCGAAGATCGTGCCGCCGCGCCGCGCCGCGGATGTTCCACTTTCAATGCCGCTGCTTCGCGAATTACGTAGGCACGCGGGCAAATTACGATTTATAACGTTGCCGGCGATCCCAACGATCCTCGCCTGCGAAACACACTCTTTCCAAGTCGTTCGACGAATCTTTTATCTCTACTCGGCAAAAATCCTGAGAAAGAGGCTCGAACGAGTTCCGCGTCGGCTTTTCGTGCCTCCCGCATCGCTTAAAAATTTTATTCGTTCTATATGTTGCTACAGAATAGAATATTCGGGTCGGGGATGCAATATCTGAGCTTAGATTTAATTCTCCTATACTTCACAATATTTTTAAATACATCTTTAAATAATACTAGTATTTTCATTTGTATGTCAACGTACGATTAACAGAACGGAGAGAAAAATAGCCTTACCGGCTTAATAAAAATTGCATCGAAGCTATCGACAGAGGAAATGAACGTCTGCTGGTCTCCATTTCCGGTGAATTAAACGGGGAATTGTGCACACCGGGATCAAAACTGTATAAATCCAATGCATTTCTCAGGACTCTTATTGACGCCCGCGATTTTATAGCCACGTGAACCGCCATCATCACGCGAGGACTGAAAATCTCCCGGTCTCCGAGAGAGAGGGAGAGAGAGGGAGAGGACTGCACAGGAGACAGCGGTGTGCGGTAAAAGTTTCGGTTTTAGCGCGTATTCTCCGGACAGCTTCGGTAATGAAAATGTTTAACTGTTCGATGGCTGGCACGTTAATAGATCGTTTACTTGGGGGCAAGTATTTTAATTAAATTCGATACCCTGCTCCGCAACGTTGAGCGAACAAATTGATTTCTAGCGGGCCGGTAGCGGAGAGGCCAGAAAAATCGCGACTCTCTCTCTCTCTCACTCTCATCGTCTTCTTTTCCTCTGTTGAGCGGAAAGCACCGGGCAAGATATGGAGAACGAGAAACTTCCTCGGACTAATTTAATTCCCCGCGAGCAGATCGGCCGATAAAGGAGTTTACGCAGCGTCCCTTAAAGCCAACGATGACTATGAAAATGTTTTATTGCCGGGCGGTATTGCGCTTAAAGTGCGCGCGGGGCAGCCAACGTCCGCCGATCGATACTTTCATAACGTATCGCGTCGCGTGCGTTCCTCCGCGGCACGGCCAGAAATACCTTTTCCGCTCGAACCGCTCAAAGAACACGCGTTTAACGAGACCCGAGCAGATTAAACGATTTACGAGTTCGGTTCCGCGCTGTACGCTCGCGCGCAGGTCCCCGCACGCTTATTGAAATATCGACGCGTTTTCGCGCACGTGCGCGCGGTATCGGTAAACGTTTTCCAGTATTACTGTCCGCGTCGCGGTGTAATTGGTCCCCCGTAACGCGATTTGTCGTTCATAATAACGCGATTTCGCCGGGAAATGCGATTTCCAGCCGCGAAACTCCAGGCGCGCAAAGACCGGTGGCCCCGGTTTTTATTCCGCGCGTTGCGGAACACGCGTCATTAATGCGTCAACCGGGACAATGCCGTGCCTCGATCACCGAAACCCGGAATCGTTGGCCACGCGTCAGCCGCTTGTAACTGTAAAATTTTGCAACCGGGCGCGCGGGGCGGTCGCTTTTCATCCAGAAATGGAAATTCTGTGTTTTCTCGCCGAGAAAGACACCGAAGCTATGGCTCGACGATATCTCGTCACGCTCGGCAATTCCCGAAAGCTTCCAACGTGTAAGCTCGCTCGACGCACTATAGTCGAGAGAGGACGTCTTTCCGCGTCCCGCTTTTCGTTCCATCCACTCTCGAAGACTTCCGGTTTGCGGATTTTATTGCGGAGCTTACGGTCCTTGCGCGTCTTGTTTGCATGCTATCCGACCGTGCAGTTGATAAAATAATATTACAATACTAATATCATTATATTATCGTATTATTATTTCACGTGACACGTTTCTATGTCTCTATGTCACGCACGTGTCTCAACATCAATAAGAGAGGGTAACTATTTCCCCTCGATTCGATTTGTACACCTGTGATACAGACAAAAAGAAAATCAGTTGTGTTTTGCACAGTTAGCACAAACATTACATATTTTTGACTTCCAGAGATCGACGGTGTATCGATAATTTGGAAATCATGTTTGAAAAAAAAAAAAACAGTTAAAAATATCGGAGACCAGAAGTTTACACCCGCTTGACTTTATCGGAAGGAAGAGCAATTTTTGCACGGTAGATTAAGGCATGCACGTTTCCACGGACCCGTCGTTTTCCATGGTATTGGCGAATATGTCGCAGTTTAATTAATTAGTCGATACCGCTTCCCGGCGAAGTCGAAACCATTAATTAATGCAGTAGACCGATTAAGTTCGTTGCCGTGATTACTGTTCGACGGACGCGATACCCGGACGGCGATGCGCAATTTAATAACGAGATATACACGAGCAACGTGTAATTTTCGCCAACGAGCACGTGCGCGCACGCTCGCAAATGACAGAGGAAACTTCGAGACGTACTATTTTCTGTTTCAACTCTTTCCCTTTCTGTTTCTCTTTTCGGTAGAATTTTCGCCGGCCATGTTATTCCGACGGTGTATTTCGCGTTTTATCTCAATTTTCATTCCGTTACTTCATTTTTTCTCCGTTTTCCATTTACAATATTTTTCGTTGTCGCGTCCGCGAGCTGTGCCGTTGCTTGTTTCAACAATCCGCCTCGAATATGAAAATATTCTGCTGCTGTTGTGTGCGTGTGTGTGTTCACGCGCGCACGAGGCGAACTCGTAACGTTTCCGGTCGACATTTTTTAGTCTTCCGAAAACAAGGAACCAAAGTGGACGACGTTCTCGCCCACGAGAAACGGCAATTGCGAGTTTTATCGATATTTTCGTATCAGTTTTGCCGGTGCGTGAAATTCAAACAGCGGAAGAGAAAGATTAACACGCCTCGTACCGCTCTACTCCCATTTGACGCGTATTGGCTATTTCGAAAATCGCTGGCGACTCCTTTTTTTCGATTTTATCATTTCGCAATCGAACACCGTACATGTTTGTAATTCTAAAATAAATACAGCGTATAATAATCCATTCCGGGCTGACGCTGTTTTTAGTGCAGACCGACTGACATTTTAAAACGCAATTTTTACAGAAATATCGTGCCGTTTATACGAAACAATTTTCAATCATTAGTTCGAAGATATAGTTTCAATTTGAAAAGAGTTACGGCCATTAACGCTCAATTCTCACTGTCACCGAAGCGTGTATATACGCTCAATTTATTTTTTCTTATAATGCTGAAATATGTTCTTTTACTTGTAGTCATTTTTGCAGTTAAATATAGTAAAATAAAAGTTTGGTGATAAAAGCCTTCTTTACATATTTCCTTATTAATGGCTTAACAAATTGCGGATCTCATGCACTTGTAGCAAAAAGGGATAAGCGTCCTTTTTAATGTTGGTATTGTAGAGTGGAAGGGTCTTCTCAGGAGATTGACTCGTGTAATCTATAAAAATGCTTTATTGCCTGCTCTGTACAAAGTCTAAACGTTAACTGTTCCTTGCCGAACGGATTATTCAAAACGAAGTCTAGTGTCTGTGGTTTTTATATGTTTATCATTATAGCGCGAGTCGTCGTCGATCAGTTATTGTGTCGAAATACGGGGCGACGACCGCGCGGCGCGTCATAATACTGTTTGAAGAACGACACTTTTTACATGTGTGTATACATGATAGCGCAAGGTGTTTCTTTTACAGTATCAAATTTCATGTAACTCCGGTTTTGTACGAAAGTCTACAGTCTAATTAAAATTGAAAAAAATGTAATTATAATGATATCATTGTGAAATGCAATATAATTTTTGTTTCAGAGAGCAAGGTAATCGTCGATTGTGTTAAGAGGAAGAGATTGAAGACACGTTAGAAATGCATTGTGGGAAGGTAATCTTTGATTCTCGGATGAACGAGCAGCGGCGTCGGAGTTTATTCGAATTGACTTAGATTACCGAGTCTGCCTTTTTCCCCGTGTAAATCGTGTGCCCGCGTCGCGCAGTCACCGACGAGAATTATACGGGACTGCGAGGCGTTCTAGATGAGGTCTCCGAGCATTTCGCGGTATTTTTGCTGAGCGATTTGAACGGCGTGACTCGCGCCATTGCCCGGCAAAATTATGCGTCGCCGGGGACCCTCGTTTCCGTGAAGCCGAGCGAGCGTGCCGCGCCGTGACACGGATGGAAGAATTCCGAAGGGCACGTATTTTATGAAGTTCGCCGATCGACCACTCGGAAACTGGGAATTCTCTCTCCTCTGGGTAAAGACACTGCCGCCGTGTCGCTCCCTCGCAAACGGCCCGACTTTCTTTATAAACTATAAAACCCACGGTGTACGTGTACACTTTCTTTTCGAATAATCATTTCCTTGCTCCCTCCCTCTCGACTCTCCCTCCCCGCAAAAACTGGGTCAACTCTAATCCACACTTTGGATGCAAGAAAAAATATTTTAGGGATCCACTATATCCAATACTATTTGGAATAAATTAGTGTTTTTGTGCGCGAAACGGACACGCAGATTAGAATATTTTTTTTTGACTCTTTACACTAAACCTACCCGTAAAGACCACTATAAAATTGCAAACAGCCTTGCAAATGACTCATGACTTTTAGAGGTTTAAATACATAAAGGTTGTAAAGATAAGTATACTTTGTAATGGTAAATATGGTTTTAAAATATACAACGTTTATTGGAGGCAAGTATACTATGGAAAAATAGAAATTACACATAGGTAAATATATTTTTCGAAAACGTGGAGTTTGCAAAGATTATTTTTAAAATACACCGACTTTGTAATGGTAAGGATATCTTCACAAGGTACAAACTTCATAACAGCAGGCACACTTTGGCAAAGTACGAACTTCATAAAGATAAGTATACCCTTACAAATTACGAACTTTATAAAGGTTATAAGGTTACCTTTTAAAACAAGGCTGTATTTTTAAATAACACAAAGTCCATAAAGATAAGTACACCCTTAATTACACCCAATATACCGAAGCAGTAATAAACATACAAGAACGTTCAAGCCGCATGGAATAAAACAATTTAACACTTCACGTGTCCAACATCCATAAAGATAAGCACATCTTTATAATATATCTAAAACCGTACAAAGAGATTCGTATCGGGCAAGAAAAATATGGAATGTCATCGAGTTATCGATTATATCACCACAAAATAAAATTGGTCCGACCAAGAAGTTTCAAAACCCACGGAACCCCTGGCGAAAAAATGTTTTCGCATCCCCTAAAGTAGGCGAAGTCGGGGGACTGAAAAAATGATGTCGTCCGGGAACGAGAACGTTCGCGTAAAACTCCGGTTACTTTAAAAATCATTTTACACTTGTCTCGGGAATTACGTCGCGTGCAGCGGGCACATAAGCGGCAGTCGGCACTTTATATCACTTCCAGCGACAGTTTACCTACTTCCGCGTGTCAGCCTCCAATCGAACCGACTTTTCATCGTGCTAGTTTCATCGAATCCCTCGATATTTCTTCTCGCATTTAAATTTCATGGCGCGACAACGCGCGGGGAGTTGTGTCGCAGTGCACTGCCGCGTCGATTTTGTTGTTGAACAATGCAAGGAAGAGAGAGAGAGAGAGAGAGATAGGAAGAGCTAGAGATTTGAAGAAGAGAGTGGAAAGTCGGGAAGACGTCGACGAACAGGATGAAATCAGCCCTCCCGGCCGTTCTACGCGCGCGGCAGGCAGGGAAAATAGCTCTCTGCCATTCTGCCGCAGTCCCCGAGCGTCTAATCTCTAAGTGGCGTCATTTATCTGTGGAGGCGAACTCGAGGATACATACGTAGAGGTATGTGTTTCCGTGTGCACGAGCCCCCATGTGCAGTCACCGGTACAGGATGGGGAGAGGCCGTACGAAACGCGGGGGGAAGTGGCTGCTCCGGCTGCCTGGTCTCGTCAACTCTGAGAGGAGATCGCTGCCTCCCAGAGGAGCCGCGAAAAAATGTACCTTCCTCCTTTCAGACGCTCGTGAAAAGCAAAGGGGAAAATTCTCCGGCTGCAGTCTCTCGAATAATCGTGCGCAAGTACCTGGTAAACTTTTTGATTGCGAGGACGCGCCATTGTCGTCCCTAACTTCAATCAGCTATCAGAACTCTGCGAGATCCTTTGCCATATTCACCTCACTCGGTACAATGAAATGTTCCACCTTCTTCGCAACACAATCGATTTTCATTTCTGAATATTAACCCTTTCGCATCATAAGGAAATACGAAAAGGAGCTCTTTATCACCAAACTTTTTTGTTTTTTATTATTGGTATCGAGGACACGAATTGATTCGGGAGGGGAAACAGTTTGAAGAAGCGGGGAGATAAGGTCGAGGTGGATAATCGATGGGGAATAAAAATCTGCTTGAATTCGGACGAGCACCTCGGGACCCGGCTCCCAGGATAATACTCGTCTTTCGAAAACACGCTCGTGAGTGGTTACGGTGGAAAAAAAGGATCGAGGAGGAGGAGGACGGGAGGCGAGGAGAGAAGTAAGAGCTGATCCTAATGGCAGTAGCGTCCTTCTGTCGCCGGGGAATCGTGTACGGCTCCTTGAGCAGGAGGGTCTCTGCGGCCTCCCTGAAATCCTTGGTAGTACATCGAAGGTGAGATGGTGAGGTAACCTGAGGCGTTGCCTGAACATTACCTAGCCACGGCTGGCGATCCAAACCGAAACCTTATCCGTTCTCCTCTTAAGAAACTCCCATTCTCTCTCGTTCGCAGCTTCGGTGAAGGAATAAGGAACCCGAGAGAGAAAGAGAGAGAGAGAGAACGAGAGAGGGAGAGTGGAAGAGAGAGAGAGGAAGGGGAACGGATGGAAACAGGGCCGCCACCGGTCCTCTCGAGCAGATCCGAAGGAAGCTGAAGGGAACACTTCAGCTATACCGTGGCACGTTTTAAAACGCACGGAAACCGATTCGGTCGCAGAAGAGACCACTAGAAATTCACGCGTCATAAAGCAATGGAGCCAATTGCTACTTCGCTTCTCCCCTTCTGTCTGTCCTCTTTCTTCTTCTTCTTTTTTTCACTCTTCTCCGAAGGATATCGTAATGGCCATCGGGTAATGCACTTCGGCGATCCTCGGATTCGTGAAGAACTGCCAATGTTCCCGCGATTTCCGCTGGACGAATTCCTGCCGTCTGAAAACTGCTGGCCAGCAAGTCTCCCAGCAGATCAGAGAGATACGGCTTCTGTCTGTGCGCGCCCTTTTTTTGCCCTCTTCGGGACTGCGAGAGATTCGCTGTTTTCTAGTCTTTAGCGCCGAGGCTGGCCCAAGCTAAACGCCTATCGTTTCCGCGGCTGAGTTTCCGCTTGCGGAAATGTTCATTGTTGCGATTTGCCGAGCGAACAAAAACGTTCGTTTCCGAAGGAATTCGCGGAATGTCGATTTCAAATGAACGTGAAAATTGAAGAGCCTGTAGGAGGCGTTAACAATTTTTAAAAATGTTTCCCTCCTCCCAAAAAAGGGCAGAGAGGCGGAACAAAGTTCTAGAACAAGTTTTGCAATCGATCAGCCTCGGATTCGCTCGAGATCGATTTTAACTGGAAAAAAGGTAAAATAAATTGGAAAAAGCAACGTTGACAGTACTAAACAATGGCGGTTGCAAAAATATATCGCAAAAAAAAAAAAATGCGCATGAAAGCGGAGCTGCAGCGGAGTGGATGCGTCTGCTCGGGCCGGAAGCAATTGATGTATCGGTGCAGTTTCATTCCTCGACACCCGTTTCGTCGATTGATTCCCATGCATTCGAGGGGCTTCACGGGCCAATCAGAATAAGTGATACGCGCCGCCTCTTCGAGCGCATTATGCACGTCAGCTCTCGCGCGTCTCCGCTCGGCGTCGACCCGTGCTCTCAGCCCTTTTCTAACCTCGAATGCTCGAGTAGGAACAATGCCATCTGGGCATCGGGGTGGTTCGCGCAGCGCGATATGCACGCACGTGTGTGGTGCATCAAAACCATGGTACGCGCGACGCAGTACCGCGCGCTGCATGAGGGGCCGATGCAGCCGAGTTGTGTTGCAGCGTGTTTCTGCAACAGCCATCGCGCTATCAGATTGAAATGGCGTTCCCAAAGGGTTTCAGACGTCGCGGAAACCTCACCACCAACGCGCCAGCCACGCAGTTTCGAAACGGGGTGTGCATCCTCGCGAAAGAAAAATTAATTGTATCCCGTACGGGGACTTGCTGCACTCTGTGCGTGATGCAACTTTCGAAAAGTGGTCGACGAACCCTGCGCTTTTGCTCGTTGATCAACGCATTGCGTAACGGAACAACGCGAGAACTGTAATTAGAAAAGCACTCGAGTTTAACTGGTTAATATTATAAAAATAAAATATATACTTTGTCCATTTCAAAATGACTAGTCAAGGCGATAGCGTAACATAGCTTGCTTGAGAAAACGTCCTTGCCTACCGCGTTTATGGTCGTTTGGCCGCGTTCGAAGCGATTTGACGGTCCTAGCCAGCTAAAGGCAGCCCGCGTCGGGTTAATTAAGTTAGTTGATCCGGCGGGGAGAGGAGCCATTTCGCCGACAGATCAAGGACAAAATCCTCGTTTCGCAGCGAGGTTGGGCATTGGTACGCGATGCCGAAGGGACACCAAGGTTCAAAGATTCCCCGGGATTGGAAAAGTATACGGAACTGCCTACAGAGGACCGTCGATCCTGTGCGTCTGACGATTTTGCCTCCGACCTTCTCACAATCAAGCCCTCCTCTCCCTTTTGCCGGGTCTTCTTTTTTTTTTTTTTTTTGATCGTCTCGTGTTTGCTTCGGCGTTATTTTTTTCTTTCTATCTCACTCGCTGCCTCTGCCGGCAGCCGCTTTGAGAACGCGGAGGCATCTATCTCAAAGCGATCACGTTAGAACGTTTCCAATATCTTTAGCTTCCGTCAAAACGAACGAACGGAGCCAGCATCAGGTCGCGATAGAAACGTTCCATCGCGCGCCGGTCGCCGTCGTTCTCCACCCCCGTTCTCCATCCCCCTGCTCACCACCCCCTCGTGGACCCCTCCGGCGCTCGTGTTGCTCGGCTCCAGGAGGGGGAGAGAGAGAGAGAGAGAGAGAGAGAGAGAGAGAGAGAGAAGTTTGCCAAAGGCGATGTTATCGGATTTCGATCGCTCGACGGCCATTTACTATGAGCGACGAAGAATGAACTGCGCTCGCCGGTATATCAGGCCTTCCCCGTGCATCGACTGCGCGTCCAAGGAGCCTCTCAAAAGCGGATCTGCCAGGTATGCAAGAGTCGAGTTTCCTTTCAGGCGTGTCCACTAGAAACGAGGAGCCGCGACATTCAGGGATGAATGAACTTGAAGTATTTACGATCAAAGGTGACATTCACGCCTACCGGCAATCTCTATCTACCAGTTGCGCAAATGGGTCTCCCTTTGTTACGTTCTTGCGATTCCTAGACGCATCACAGGGCTCGTCTGGCATCCGACCGTTACAATGGTCACTTTATCTGCCGAGTCCTACCACCGGGACGTTTGTCAACAGAAAACTTCAAGCTAACTGTTTGTTGTTCACATTGTTCCCCTTGGAATACATTTCGGATCTTTGCACCGTCCGTCCAATACGTTTGATCACTGATCTTTGAATTTTTAACACGTTAGCTGCCATGTCAGTCACATGCATGACTTCATTTTTATTCTGACGTATCCAGATAAACGGAATTTTATTAAGATCTTTAGAATTCAAAACAGCATCCCCCTATAATAGATTTAAAATGTCTAGTTTCGCTTTCATTAATTACTCTGATTTGGTAAGAATCCCTGGGAATGATATGCGGTAGTCAAAATTTCTACAAAAAGAAACGAACAAAATTTTTTAATATGATCCGTATCTTTTTACTGCGAATTTGTTTGATTCGTCGGTACGTGTATAGGAAAAATCTCGACGATTGTACGACTGTAAAAATGTAAACACGAATCCGTAGTGGGCAACTCGTTGCATGACCAATGTACTGTGAACTTTTGTCGAAACGAAATGGGACTGGACGCCGAATGATTTTGTACAGTTGGCTAGATTTTATATGACATTTTTTAACGCTTTATTTTATTCCCTGTACTGCAAGCCGTGTTCGTGCAATTTTCAATTTTGGGGAACGTGTATTCGAAGAACGACATCCAATAGCATGTTTCCATCGTACAGACATCGAATGTGTTCGAATCAATATAAAATTTCCGAAGAATTTTTTTCCAAGCAATGGTTCCAGTCAGATATATTCGAAATATATTTTACAATACTCTATACTATTCTAAAATAACGCAACGTACAAAATGATCGTAGAAATAATGTCAGCAGCGTACGCAAACAAACAGGAAAAATACCTCACGCAACAGACTCTCCGGTAACGTAACGTCGTTGCGTATTTGACTTGGAAGCGTGTAACGATATAATTGAGTTTTTAATTAAAAGAAATGCTCCGCTGACGTTTCTGCCGTATGCAACATACGTACGCGGCTGGCTGCGAAAGGAAAAAAAACTAGACGAAGTTACATGCACAAGTAATTATGTACAGTGGCGAATAAACAATCCGTTCTACATTGTTCACGAATTTCCCTGAAACTGATTGCGTCGTCCGAAGAGAGAAGCGTCCAATTCAGAAAATTGAAAATACGGAGACAGTTAGGACTAATAAAAATGCTAAAATTCTCTGGTGTATACCCTTAGCGTGACATTGACTTCGTATTGTTTACGAGCGGAACTCAATCCTGTCACCTTGTTGACACAAAGAATACATATAATTGTGTCGGCCGCTACAGTTCCAAACTGAGAACAGTAAATTCTGTATACATGTCGCCAAGACCTGGATGATAAATGTCGCGGAATTATACCCCCTGAGGTGATGTCTCCTGCACGATACAGGACCCTGGCAAGACCCGTGCCGTTGACACATATCGATAATTTTTGTGAGCTTTTTATTCACACCCCAGAGTCTTCGAGGAACAATACCGCGAACCGGAAGGGATGTAGGGCATCGTTCTCAAAAGGGCCGCGCGACGTCTCGATCGTGTAGTGGCGGTTTTGATTATCCGGTCGGGGGCAAGGGTAACGTAATATTACGACATCGAGAGTAAAATCGATATGAATTTTTCGAGGATGACGCGGGGCGCACGAGTCGAGTATCATTCCGTCCGGTTGATAATCAGAATCCACTAGAGATCGAGCTCTCGCGGTGTACGCGTCTACGAATCGATGAAAACGCCGGTGTGCAACCGCGAGCACAATAAACGAGCCTGGGCCCTGTGTGTACCCCCGGTGTATATTCATACACACGACTTTACACGCGCGTCGGCCGGCATGGCATTCTCTATCGTCGGATCGATCGTCCGTCGCGTATCGATTATCACCGAGAGGAGAGACACACACACACACACACAGAGAGAGAGAGAGAGAGAGAGAGAGAGGCTGGGTCGAGCGTCGACTGAAGCAATTCCACGAGTAATTATCGGAAGGTAACCAAACATCTAATAATCCCAGACAAAATCTATCTCGAACCAACCCGCGCGCGCTATCCATCGAGAGAGACCGAAATCCCTCCTGGAGCTGCCGGAAACACGATATAATTCGCAATAACGTAACGAGCCAGCTCGGGGAGCATCCCTCGCGAAACTCGGCCAAGATTGCCGGTCTCGGAAGGATAACGGCGGCTACCGGATGTCTGGCAGACGTGTGCCGGTCCGAGCAGCAAACGCCCCCGCGCTTTTTCCACCGCGTCAAATTGAACAGAACAAGGGGGACGGGCCGTAATGATACGTCCCTGGAACCGGCAACCGACAATCGGCACCGGTCGCGCTAGGTGACCGGGAATTTTTGGTCTTGCACAACCTGTTATTAACTCGATCCAACCAGACTGTCGAGGTCTTCTTCAACAACCGACCACCTGCAATCCTCCTCTTCCTCCTTCTCCTCCTCCCCACCCCGTATCTATGTCAGCGGATTATTACGAAAGCATGAATGATAATATTTGAACGGACAGCAATCCCCCTCAGAAAACTTATTAAAGTTCCCCCGGGGAAAGTTGCTTCGCCACCTTCGCGCGGACTTCCCGCCGTCGAGTATTAGTGTAAATAAGATTTCGCCGGCGACTATGAGGTGAGTGAAATCCTGCGAGCCCGGAAAATTATAATCGGATATCAATTATCGGAGATAGCAGCTGAAGGAGATTCCTGATAAAACGATCGCGATTCCGCTGCCAGAGTTAACTAACTAGAGAAGTTTTCCAAGTGAGAATCATTCGACTGTTCGGTCAGAGTTTGGTATCGTCGCGATTTTAATTAGATGCGTACGAAATTGTTCGCACGGAAACGACTGTTCCATGCTGTTTCGAAGATTTTATGTCTCTAGAAAATCTTTAACGTCGAGTGATCGGTGACGTGAAAAATGCCGATTTAAAGAGGATAGTGTACCAGCTGGCCAAAAATTCCTCACGACTTACACAAAATAATGGATTTCGGATTTCTTCTTTTACGATTCGTCAAGTTATAGAAATTTTTTAGTACACTTCTTTTTCTTCAAGTGACCATAAAAATCTGAATAAATTCAATCGTGATATTATGGTAAAGAAATATATGTCAGTCCCGTTTAGCTCGAGCGTTAATATATATTCGCGGCAGCCTCAAGACCTAATTTAGCACATCGCAGAATTCCAGTAACAAGAAGCATAAAAAGTCGAAAATCGTCGAGTCGGAGGTACGTTCACGTGGAATACCGTTGGGATTGCAAAATCACGTTTAAGTCATCAATCGATGGAGCGAATTTTTTTATTAGGGGTCGGTACTATCGGAAAACGATTCTGGTTCAATTCGAAAGAGAGAGAAAGAAAGAAGGAAGGAGGGGATGGGGTGGGGTAGGGTAAAAAAGAAACGGTGGAATTGGAGCACGGATTTTCGTGGATCCGTTCGCGAGGTAAACGCGTTGCGCTGTGCTCTTTGTTTCTTGATGCGCGGTCTCGGTAGTGGCGCGCGTCAGTGAACTTTCCCTAACGACGGCGGTGGCGTCGGCGTACACTGACACGAGGACGTCGATGCAAAAGTTGCGTCGCGTGGAAATTAAAGAGGGAGAGATCCGTCTCGTCCGCCACTTCAAGTACGAAGTACGGTGGTAGCCGCGGGAGAGGACGAATGCGATTGGTCGGGCCAAGTGGATTTGACGGGGGTGCCTGCCTCTGCTTCTGCCTCTGCTTCTGCCTCTGCTTTTGCCTCTGCTTCTGCCTCTGCCTCTGCCTCTGCCTCCGCTTCAGCTTCTGATTCTGCTTGCTTCTGCCTGCCGGTGGTTTTCCCCCGGCGCGCGAATCCTGCACCAACACGCTCGAGGGTCGTCGAGCGGAGTCGATAAGAGTAACGCACCTAATGCAACGATCTTTGCCATTCGTTATATTACCGGCGAAGTGAGCCACGCAGCCACGTTCCTCCAAGAAGCTTTCCACTTTACCGTGAAAGCGTCCGGGGGCCCTCCGACGCCAACCACCCGGGAAATACTATCTCGACGGAACACTGGGGGAGGTGGGGGGGGGGGAAAGGAAATATTGTTCGAGACAAAAGGCCGTTTCATTTAGCCCCAGCTCGCGATCGCGATGTTCCGAACGACCGAATTTCTATGCGATGAAAACGCTTCGCTCGGTCGGGCGGAACTTTTCCGAAATCGCGGATCAGCTCGCTCTAAGACGCATCCCTTACCTACGACCCTACTTCGACGCGAATGCCTCGGCTTTTTCTCGAATTCTCCGCAAATCTTCGGAATACTCCGACGAAGTCATGGCCGACTGGAATTCATCAATTTCGTATCCATTATCATCGCAGCAACTCAACTTTCGCATAGACAAAATCGTTAAAACTAAAATCGAGTGAAACTAAAGTTACGATGTGAATATTTAATTGAATTTGTTTCATTTGAACAGATCAAGTTTGTTTTCTATCTACTTTTCGTCACGGCCGAATTTTTTCCAGAGCGAAAATGCCCGCGGCATCATCAGTGGAGTCATGAACTCGGGTTCCTTGGTGTGATCGCGCCCCCTACTCAGACAGCATTTTTCGCGTTTGTGAATGTGTTTTTTTTTTTGCTCGCTCGACGATGCCATAGGTGGGGGGCAAGGATCCGCGTTTATGAGATGCGTGAAATCATTGTTGCGCGTTGCTGAATAGTCATCGACGCGGTGGATGACGGGGTCGCACAAAACCCGGGGATCCTTGAAAACGAGGAGTTTCGTCGTTTCTTTCGAAAAGGGGTAGCCCAGTCATCGATGTTCCACGAGGGACGGAGAGGGCGAGACCCCGTTGCAGTATGCTCGCGCGCGAGCGCATGCACGGTGCAACGGTGCAGTAGCGAGTGCAACGGCGTGGCGTGGCGTGGCGTGGCGTGGCGCAGGGTTCACCGTGCATGTGTGAGATTCACTCCCCTCGCCAACATCACGCACTTGATGTCGTCCGCCTCCGCCGTCGCCCAGTGAATGTCAATGACTCGGATGACTTCGTGAATATTCGTCGTCAGTAACAACGACGTCGACGACGACAGAGGAAAATCGATTGCCATCCAGACACCGAGACTCCTCTACAGGGGTGTCGGGAATCTCGCCGCGCCGAGCCGTGATCAAATAAAACGAGAAAAATTCAACGAGTTTGTTTCCTGCCCCCCCACCCCCCGCACAGTCCCCGGGCCTATCCAGCGGGATTTTAAGCGTTCGAGCGTTGATGTCTGATCGCGTTATATAAACAGCAGACGAAGATTAAATTAGCGACATTTTTCTTTTTTTTTTATCGGACGGCATTCCCCGATAACGCTCGAACTCGTTTTATCGACTCGGGACCGAAGAAGTCTTCGAGCTCTAAAACCGTAAATTCCGCTGATTAAATTCATATTTCTCGAGCTACGAATTACTCCGTTTTGCGCGACAACTTTCTTTCCATCTCTGCACGGCTATGTCTCCTACAACGAAGATGAGAAATCTTCCAGGCGAACCGGATATCCGCCGATCGGATTTTGCAGGTGATTATTGCAGCGGTGCAAGTCCGACGAGCGAGCTTGAAAAAGACAGAATCGCAGACTGGTTGACCACCTCGGCGATCTCTTACAACCGTCTGCTCCGTCCACACTCTCTCGTCAGCCCCCTCTATGCCGTCCCTCGGCGACGACCAACACACATGCACCGCGCTAAGTGCGCCCCTATGCACCGTAAGCTATAACACATGCTCGCTAACTCGGGAGAGGCCAGGTATTTTCCGCGTCGTATTCAAGAGATCGTATGCAGTATGCAGATGCCACTTTTGTTATCAGTTCGCCCGGCTCCTATGCAACCACGATGCCTGGACGGCCCACCGGATAAACGATCGAAATTATTTAGCCCAGGATATCGCGGTTAGGCAAATTTTCCCAAGTACGGTTGCGTCTCGATGCTAGACGCTTGGTGGAACCGTGGCGCGTCCGCTAACAAGGTCGCTGCGATCCGGGAAGTATGATTTTTTAGATTGCCTATTATATTCTACTATTATTGTGGCTATCATTATTCGTTAGCGTCTATTTTTTTTTTTATAATATATGTAGAGATATATTGTACAAGACTTCGGCAGTTTTCGTTAGTTCTCGTCGAGTTTCGCGTTCGTAGATTAAAATTAGATCGTTCGGTCGCCGCATAGCGTCGTTGCACTCACCCGGTCGGCGTTCTCTCGCCGGACTCAACGTGTATAGATTAAGGAACCGCTCCCTCGAGAATACTCACCTGAAACAAAAGGAAAAAAATAGATGATCGTTACTGCACTTTGCTCTCAGCTAGGCGGCCAGCCACGCTGCTCTCTCTCTCTCTCCCCTCTGCCCGCTTAGAAATGCAGAATGAAGAGAGAACAGCCCCGCTGGCCGATGCTGCACACGTCCCAGGCTCTCCGAGTCTACGACTTTTATAAGGTGACAGAACGGAGCCGCGGGGAGTTCAGTAGCAGAGGGACTTTTCTTTTAATTAATTTGGGAATTACCATGAAGCCGGGGAGCCGGCCAGTCGTCTCATGCCCGACGCTCCCATCGGGCGCCTGCATTATGAACAACTTTTATAATTAAGCAATGAAATAAAACCCGGTCGAAATTTCGTGACTGCCTCCTCCTCCCGTCTCCCCGACTCTCGCGCTCTGTATTATCGTTTGTTTAATATTTTACGCGGGTCCCTGGACCATTTCGGCTTCCTCGAACGATTCTGAGAACGTGACAACCCTTTACGCTGTTCAGTGAATTCTTGCGTTAATAATTTGTACATTAAATTGGGTTAGAACTGACAATGGTGATAAACAGAGATTTCTGTTTTTTCTTTTTTGTACTGGAGAGCATAAGTCAGAAGAAGGATTAAATAGAAGCTAACCTTTTTAATTCGTGTATTGTTGTGACAAGAGAAGCTTTTATCGAGAAAATATTAGCTAGAAAGTTCACCGTTGCATTATCATATTATGCATATATTGCAGGCAGGCTTCAGTCAGGAGAAAAGTCAGCTAAGAAAAATATTCTCTTGTTGCTCTTCGTGCTACACTTCAGGGGGCGATCTTCCTTGAAAGATCCCGGCAAGAGTGATCTAGTCCTATCATAATTTCCCCGAGATTGCCTCGGGAATGGATTATATCTTTGTAAAGACTGTCGTCTTTTATAAATTGAAAGATCGAGGCCGCAGCTGCGTTTGACAGTTAATTAAACGAACATGAAGAACAATTTTCCCAAGGATATTATGGAATCCGGGAGATGAGGCAACCAAGTGTCATACGTACACAGTGTCTTAATCTACCGGGGTTGGTGCAATTTTTATACCTTCGGTTCTCGGGCGTTATTGCAATCCGAGAATGAAGTATCGATCCCTCGTTTCTCCTTTCGTCTGAATACTATCGTCCTATTCACCTCGTCTTACGTTCGATCGTAACATTTCCAAGACGGGTTCGAGAATATTTTGCCACTCGAGAAATATAATAAAATGTGCCCGGGGGAATTATGTTTATTTAATATTCCCGCTTTAGCGTCAAAGTAATAAAATCACGGGAGCAGAAAATAGATGTTATAGCCACCGTGCTGCTCCGGGGAAATTTTATTTTCGATCATAATCTGCTTATCACAGATGCAGCTCTAGGTAATAATAATTTACACGTTTTGCAGAGGACGAATAAATTATCGATTCAAATTGCAAGAGGTTGCGAAAAATGTTTTTTTTTTGCACGTTGGTGTGACCGAACACGTAAATAAATTATGAACAGAAAATCAGGAAATTTAACGTGGACGAAAAACGATTTGACCGCTTTTCGCAGGAAACGGGCGAGCATTATTGGCGTAAGTAAGCAATCAAATCGGCGAGCGTTCGCAATCGGTACGAACGAAACACAGAAATTAGTTCGAATTACTTAATCGGGTCTCGGGCAAGTAACTGCGAAGATTCTCGATCGCGGGCCGTAATTAACGGTCACGTAAGGCCATTAAGCGGCTCGGGAACGGCAGCGACGCGACGACGGTCACGTTGTGCTCTCCGTCTTGGACCGCTCCCGTTTCCGGTGCATCGCAACTCGATTGCAGTCGTAGCTCTTAATTATCCGGTCCGATTACGGCGATCCAATTCGTGGGGTGGCCGGTGTGTCTGGGTTCCGAGTGACAGGCCATTGTGTACGGCAGCCGGCAGCGTATCATCCGCGAAATTGATGAAATAATCGTCGAAACTCGCAACAATCTCGTCCGGGATAGTTCCGGGATTTAAACACAATTCAATCGAAAATGCTCGGCCGGCCGACACAAGCTGTTTTCGTTACCCCGTTGTTCCCCCCGTCCACCCGTGCTTCCGGTTAGCGAATTTACAGAACGCTTTTGAAACGTCCTGGGCGAAATGAAATTCAACCGGCGAGCAGCCTTAATTTGTAAAGAACGGATTACAGGAAAGACCTGTTCCCGTTTTAATTATAACGCGAGCCAACGAACTCTCCGCAGAAAAAGCTTGCTGATTCCCGCGCGGAGGGCACGCCGGCACACGGCCCTGGCTGGCTGGAAAGTTCGTGAACAAACTACGAATATTCAACCGGTAATTCCACGGGAATACATGTGCCGTTTCAATAAAGCCCGTAAGCGGCGTTTTACAAATGTTCTAATAACCAGCCCGTTTAATACCCGGCTTTGTTTCTCTCGGCGTCCGCAGGAAAACTCGCTTCTCGGACCGCGCCGCGTCGCGCCGCGCTTCGCATTTCTAACGCGATGCGTCCGTTACATAATTATACCACGGCTACCCGAAGAATTAATCTCCGGCAATCGGATTCAGATTCCGCGGCCTTTCGCCCCGTTGTTTAGCAAAAATTTCCCTCGCCAACCATGCGCCAACGCTCCACGCAACTAAGCTCCTTGCACTCTATTCAATGAGATAAAGTAGTCTACAAAATATTCTGCCGACCATACATCATCCATTTAGGTGTTCGTTCATTTCAATGTTCCGTTTGCCGTTGCGGATTTTTGAGTATGCTGTTTATGAATTTGATCTGCGTGGTTGTTACATCATTTTTTCTTGTGAAGATTGACGGAGCCCTAAATGTGACTATTTCGCACTAATTTGTGAGAATAACGAAAATGTTTCTACACAAACTTTTAGCCGTTTTTCTCTTTTCTAAGTGAGAACTTTTTTACGCGGTCCATCTCCACCGTGTAAAAAAATTTTCTTTAATATGATGTAGAAAATTATTTTTCATAGCTATCTATGAAGTTTCTAAATATTTTTATTTGTGCGGTTTTGTTTACTGTAGCTTTAAAATGAAATATCTTTTCGTTGCCGGTGAGCATGAGCGTTTAGTTGCATTGTGCGGCGGGGCTGGTTCAAATCTGGGTTCCGGGTGTACGTTTCTGGAAAGTTTGACAAACGATCCTTTGGCAGACACCGCTGTCGGATCCGTCGAGCCGTTGATTACGGAATCGAGCAGCTCGGCGTATCCGTATCCGGCGCGAGGCAGGAGCGGAAAGGAAAAGTGGTCGCGAAATGCAGAGCGAACAGCGCGAGTTACCAGCGCGAAAGAAGGGTGGTTGCAGAGGGGTAGGCGGAGGGGAGGAGTCTACGGGGTGTATCATCTATCATCCGCCTGTTTACCGGCGAAACAGCCTGCAAATGCTATTCAATTTGCCTGATGGAAAGCCTTCCTTCGTTCCTTGGGCGCGCCTAGCGTTTCGCTTCTCGCTCCGCTCCGCTCCGGCATTCCTCGACTGCCAATTTCCTTGCCCGTTGCTCCTTTTCTATTTTCGCATCGTCCCTTCCGCCAACGTGTCCTTTCACGAGTCCTTGCTCCGCGCTCTTTGGTCCTCGCCGACACCCCCCACCCCCTCTCTCTCACCCCTTCCCCGCTTCGTTTGCGCGTTTTATCTTGTCGCGTGCTCCTGTTATTCGTGTCGTCTCTACTCGCCCGGCTACGTCTACTCGTCTGGGATTTCTGACGTCGCGTTTTCAACGGCGTGTTTACCTTCCCATGAATTTTCGGCGTTTCTACGTTACACGCCACCCTTCTCCCTTTCTCCCTCGAGTCACCCTTCGACTCGCCCTGCGAGGATACCTTTGAACACATATATAGTTCCACCCTCCTGCTATCGCCGGGTCTGCATCACTCCAACTTTCGATTGTGGGTAGCCAATGTCGCAAATATACAGTGTTTACCATGGCCTCGGCTATGGTGGTCATTCTCGGCTCGTATCGGTCGTGAACAGTCCCTACGTGTTCTGTTTCAAGCATTTTGTATTGCCGAGGAAACTGTGATTTGGTTCCTTCGATAAGGGTGAGTTGAACCGGCACGTAAATTGGACTCTATTCGCAAAGGACCAGTTTATTCCACTGGTAATACTATGAAAATATATTTCTTCTACAGGACAAATATAGGCAAATTGGACTCAAATTATTCTAGTAAAACATTATTGACGAGGAGGAAGTATATTATATACCCAGAAGAAAATGATTTCGCATTAATCGATACCTTCTTCAAGGTGCTGGTCCAAAGTAGTTATTTTTTTTTTTTATTTCCCGGCTATATAACAGAGTTCTGAGAAAAATTCAGTCCTAAATTGCCGAACAGTGAGGGCACAGTGAACAACTTGGTTTGTTTTCACAACAATTCCTCGAATACGGGGCATTATCTGACAATGTTAATAGTATTTAGAGAAAAGGAGAGGTATGAAAAAAAAAACGTAAAATTTGTTCCCTCGAGTGTGTGTTCCCGCGTCGAACAGATAAAACCGTGTGCAGAAACAGCAGAGCTCGCGAGTGCAAAAGCAAGCGCAGGGGAAAGATGGATGACAGGAGCGACGCGTAGGGGAGCAGAGCGCGTCTCGTCTTACAAGAGAAAAGCTTTTTCCGTCCCCCTGTTTTGCGCGCGTGCGACGCCTAGCGACAAGTATTTCGCGACGAATAGGCGGAAGGACGTGAAATAGGATCGACGTCATACGGTGCTCCGTGACGGGGCGCGCGGAATTTGCGACAGAAAGCGGAGTAATTGAATCGTTGTAGTTGTAGCAGGCGCAGGAAACCGGGAATGTTACCGAATCCGGGGCGACGAGACGGCGTGCTGCGTCGATTTCTTAATTCCCCGTCGGCGACAGCTCCAGCACCGGAAGTGACGCCGACGGTAGTGCTCTCTCTCTCTCTCTCTCTCTCTCTCTCTCTCTCTCTCCGTGTGTGTGTGTGTGTACAACCGTGTATTTTGTGTGCCAAGCGGTGGGATAAACTGTTTGGATCGTTTCGATTGTGTGCTCCATATTTTCTATTTATCGTTGCCGGGTATTCGATGGGGATACGGTTATGGCAGGGGACATCATTTCGCGACGAGTAATACCGTCAAGCTGTTTATTCCCCTTGCTCTGTTTGTTTCTCTGTCCCCCACCCCCTGTATCGTGGCACGATTTACAATAATGATTTTGCACTTCTATTTATTTCCAGTCGATTCTGCGCGACAAAATTGCTGAATAAATGAACAGTACAAGGCGACGCATTTATGAATAGTTAACTCTGTCAAGGTTGAACAGAAATACGAACTGCGGTGGATGCATGATTTAAGAGCATCTTTTTCAATAATTCAGTTCCAGGCGATGAGAAGTGTTCTTCAACTGTGGGGCCAATGAGAGAGTTATCAATCGATAAATTAGCGAAGTAGCTTACGATAATATAATTTAACACTAAACCTACCACAAGCACAAAACCTATAAAAGTGTTATAGAATGGAGAAGATTTGGACGATTTTCATTATAATGTATACTTCAATAAAGAACTCGATTCAGTCATTTCCTCTAAATATATTTTTATAATTTCGATAATTGTGAAATAGAAAAGCGGTCATTTGACGGTGGTAGGTTTAGTGTTAAAATATTACATAACCGGATTAGAGAAGTCGAGCAGAAAAGCCTCGAACGTGTTAAAATTGAAATTAGATATTTTCGCACGTGAAAATTGTGAAAGGGTGTGGAACGGGTGTGCAGGTGCCTGGTCGTCCGCAGAAGGGTTCGAAAATTCAATTCGAGAGCGGCGGGCGACCGTTTCCTTGAGCCAGACGACACGCGCAACACCTTTGTGCAGGCCGCGAGACCGGAAGATGGATTTTCCTATAAATCTCCCGATGCAGAAGCGCGGGTGACGGCAAGTGGCTCGGTGGTGCTCGCCGGATCGCAAAGGCGGCCCTGCGAAAGCGAGAGAAAGAGAGAGAGAGAGAGAGAGTGCGGGATAGGGGGGTTTGGGGGTTAGAACGGAGGGAAGGGTTGTAAAGGGGGTTTCCCCGTGGTGAGGTACAACGCCGCCGAGGGGCGGGGGTGTAATCCACGCATCATATCTCACCGTTGACAAGCATTCATGACCCCTGGTACCCGGAGCCCTCAATAGCGAACGACATCCACCAACAAACACCCTCCTCCACGAATCCCCGTCTCCCCTGCCCCCCGGGGCCGCGTCCAGGAACACCCTTAACCTCGCGCCTCCCTCCCTCCGTACGGTCTCGCCCTCTTTCCTGCAGATTTTCAGCGAACAGTCCCATAGATCGCATCCATCGAACCGGACGAAAAACGCGCCAGCGGCGAGCTGCCCTCTGTTTCGTGTTAAAAATTAACCGAATCACCGTGAACGTATTCATATTTCCCGAACCATCCTCCGCTGTCCCTGGTATCTGCGCTTTCCCTCTCGGTCAGCGGGAAGCAGTTCCTCTTTTTTCTTTTTTTCTTTTTTGGTTTTTTGCCGCCGCGGTGCGCCATTATTGCACGGAACCGGCACGCCAGTTGAAATTTTATTGCGGAAGGACCGACGCGACGGTTCGACCCACGTGTACGCCCCTGGACCACGGCCATTGTACCAACGGATTGTCTGCGACGCCAATGGATTCGCACGCTCTGCGCCAAAAAGCTTCGCAGATGTGCGATCGAGTTTTGCGATCGAGCTAAAAATTTCATCACCTTCGCGAATTCTTTCTATACATAGAAATATGTTCGATTTCCCCATAAATTGCAAGTTTTAGCTTTCGCAGTCTTCCTTTCCGAAAATCGTTTTACGCATAATCAGTGTATAATCTTGTTTTTGTAAAAGAAACACCTTGCGCTATCATGTATACACACATGTAAAAAGTGTCGTTCTGCAAACAGTATTATGACGCGCGGTCGTCGCCCCGTATTTCGACACAATAACTGATCGACGACGACTCGCGCTATAAGGACAAACATATAAAAACCACAGACACTAGTCTTCGTTTTGAATAATCCGTTCGGCAAGGAACAGTTAACGTTTAGACTTTGTAGAGAGCAGTCAATAAAGCATTTTTATAGATTACACGAGTCAATCTCCTGAGAAGATTCTTCCACTCTACATTTTAAATGACGCATCGTTCGCGGGACTCTTTTGTGTTCGATTTCAGCGAATTGTATCGTTGTCGGCAAATTTCCCGTGTTTACCTTCCACTCGGCCGGGCCTGAATTATCGAATTTCCATATATCATTTATTTTGCGTGCACTTACAACGCGATCGACGCATATCCGATCGAGCGACGGCGCGTCGCGGCGCCTGGTATTTACACGTCTTTTTCTCGTCGAAGCGCGGGAATTCTTGCTAACAATGGGATCGCGGAAGTGTTAACGGGACAGCTGTATGCAAACCGGTAAATATTTATTCGGTGGAATGTACGTTGTTTCGGGGTTCGGCCGTGTCGGTGCCCGGTTAAGCAACAATACGTATTTTCGCGCGGAAACAAGCCGCGAAAAATAATTTATGCGTGCGTGTCAGCGAGCCCGCGCACCGCACCGCACCGGCCCGAGAGAGAGAGAGAGAGAGAGAGTGACAAGTGCTTTTATCGTAAACACTAGTTCCGTGATAGAATAATTAAGGCGGCCGCAATCAATATAAAAAATGGATGGCCATTAAAGCGTTCCGACTGGGCGTCAGCGATACGGGACGGAGGGGGGATATATCGCATTAAAGCGTAATTTCATTGAAAGTCGTGCGCGTACATAATAGCGTTAATTTAAAAGGGAATTAATCCGCAGCGCGTCACGTTAATTTAAAAGCATCCGGCTGAAACGATTTGTTGGCACGCCAAAACCGGCCAAATTGAACGGCCTTTGAAAGCCCGCCGATTTTTCCCATAGCGGCCGACATATTTACGGGGTCGATCGGACGCGCCAACGGAGAAATTTCATTTCCGCGTTATGATTCGGTCTACCAGACGAGGATGTGTACGTTTAACGTCCTGCTCGTGGCCCGGGAGCATGCCCGGCGTTATTTGCTCTCTCTCCTGATAGGCAATCTCGTTACGAATCTCTTTCTCCGGCGATTTTTCCTTACGAGAGGTCCTCCATGTTCGCGAAACACCGTCTCCTTTATTAATTTCGAGGACCCGACAGACGGTTTCTCGAAACGTGTCCCACCGAACTGGTAAACTTCTAACGCAAGCATGAAGAATTAATAGACCGAGGGAAGCGAAAAGAGTAGATAACTCTCGGAAACTGAATATGAAACGCAAATATTGGAGCGCGCAGCTGAAAAGTGTCATGTAACCGCGGCCTCAAAGCTTCAAGGAAACACGACGACATTTTTCTCTATTTACCAGACCTCCACCCTCGCGCAATTCGCCCGACGACGACGACGACGACTCCGATGATTTCCTTAACGAGTTTCAATCCCGGACGAGAAAGGGAGAAAGAGAAAGAGAGAGAGAGGGAGAGAGAGAGAAAGCCGTGACGGATCGAAACGACGAGGTACCCGTAATTTCGACGACAAATAGTTACAATTCCGGGCGTGCTGCCCCCGGGCGAGTCGCGGCGGCGGGTCCGTATAATTTTAATCCTCTTAACGGATGCGCGTAACAGCTAATTACATCCGGGTTTGTTAAGCGATGGCCGACGCGGACGGGGACATCAAACGCGGCGCACCGGGGTGGTAATCCAGACGTTTTAATTAGGCGGCGTCGGCCAATCTTATCCGCGTGATTTCGCGGGCTGGAACGACCGTTTTCTTTCCTATTACATCGGTAACGATAACAAGCCGCACTTACAGTTTCGCTCCCAGGATTCCCCGGCAATTTCCCGATGGTAATATCGCCGGGGGCACAGGAGGCGGGGACGTCCCGAAAGGGGAACGGTACCGGTGGGTGCCCTTAGTCGGCGCAAGTAGATTTCTAAGCTATAAGCCGGTCTTAGAAACAATTCAATTAGCCGAGCTGATCCCCGGACTGTCTGTGCGTGCGCCGTACCTACGTACGCGCCGCGGCGCCTCGGCGAACCGCGTTACACGCCGATTCTAATCTGCGTTATGCACGCCTCCGCGCATACCGGGGTGAGCGCACTCTTACGCTGCATGCGACGCGCACAATGTCACGGTACTCGTTCCGAAATTAGAACGCTCGTTTCGATGACAATTTTTCCTTCGGAGACTCTGGTCGAGACTTTTGTCGCTACAAATCGGCCGTTTAACGCGAAAGGGGTGCGAGTCAATGTTTTCTGGTACGGTACGGTACCATATCTCAAAGATTTAACGCTAAACCTACCAAGCATTAACAGTATCTGGTAAATATTGCCTTATAAAATTATGGCAACACTAAATTTATTGAGATTGTGTCCGTAATTTTCAATATAATAAATGCTTGGACAAGGAAATTTAATTACTGAAATAGAAATCGTTTTTTTTTATGATAAAACCTGCAGCTCCGAATTCCATTGCAAAATATCGTTCTCGCTAAGCTCGCGGCATAAATTTTCTATCGCTTTTGCAACGTCATTTCCTTGCTGGAATTCGTGCAGTGCCGCGAATGCGCCGTGTCAACCGATATCTTCCAAGTTGCCTCTGCCAACAGACAACCTATTCTGACACTTAAATTTGTTGAGTTATGTGACGTAGGCTAGTTTGATACCGAAGAATACAGCGAGATACATTCTTGCTTTATCAGGGCACAATATCGAAATAACAAGAACATCGCTTGATACATTTTTGTCGTGTTCAAAAAACATTGCATTCGAGGATATATAGATGATTCAAATTGTATTATTAATAGAATTAAATTCCATTACATTCTTTACGTTTCATTTTTTATTCCTGTCGATACTTGCAATTTTAGTATTCTTAAAATTACTTGAACGTTCAATTTCTTTTTTCCTCGATATACTCGGTGCACTATGAAACATAGTGCTTCCTTCTTTCTGGATCGGCGCCACAGTGGATCGGCCGGATTACCTTCATAAAACAACAATTACGTGAAGCTTTTAAAACGGTTTGCCGGGCTAAATCCCGAGCTCCATTGGTCATTTCATCAGCCCCGAGTCCCGTCGAATCTCCTTTATTTCACTTTCCTTAATTAAGTTGTCCGTACGGTCGATCGACCCCTCGTCAACCAAGTTTTCCTCCTTTTATTCGGGACCGCAGAGTCGAAATGTCGAAGCGAACAGTCGTTCGATATTTTCAGTATCGCGCACGTCCTGGTAAATTGAAGAGGATTCGCGTGCGCACGGAGCCCGGCCGGAATCTATATTCGCCCGGCATCATGAATACAAGGTAGCAGCAGAAGTTATTGCTTTATTCTTGAAGTTTTCAGCATCCTCCAAGTATGAGGGTAACGTATGCTTCGGGGACATCGTGGTTTATGAATCCGGGGGTACCGGTTGGCCTGCTTGAAATACAGGGTCAGCTATCCTGTGTTATTACACAATAGGGTGTCGTTGCTCTTTGAACGTAAAATAAACTGACCGAGAATATGTCGGGCTTGAATACGTAATGTTATGACTAGATTGAAGATTTCGCGTCCCGTCTTGCCGAGAGAGCAGTACACTCTTAGTATACTGAAATGTATACTACTGTAGCGCATGCTGTATCTGGCACAACGGTTTATGCCATTCGAAATTACACACTTTGCCATCAACAAGAAATTATAGTCGTCTTCGGTGAACATGGACTGTTCTGACAGTGCTGTGAAATTATGCAACCGTTACTGTTCAAGCTATCAAGATCATCTCGAAACTGCCAGCGAGGTTAAGAGTTTAGATAATTTAGGTAATTTATAACTGATAGTCCCAGGGTTAAAAATAATGACATTGTATAAGTTAAGAAAATTAGAAGCTGTGATAGAATTGTCTTGTGAACAGCCCCAGATCGAAACGCATCAGTTTGCGCAAAAACTCAATTTGGAGTGAACGCACCGAGAACGAAACTATGCCACGAATCGACGCGAACTACGAAACGATGAACTATGATCGGTGATTGATCGATCAGTGAGCAGGCCTTCGTTGAATTAAGAGAAACGCGAAATCCGAGGGGATATCCTTTTCCGGCCGGGCACAATGGCTGTCAATAAATACCGGGATAAATCCAAAATTCTCAGGCTGCTCGTGCGCACGGCAGCGCTTCGCTTTGCCCGTAGGAAAGATAGAGCGCGCGCGCCCGCGAAACGCGATTTTATTAATCCTGCATCGGAGCGCCGTTGAATGGCGTGTATCGGGGAAAGTTAGATACGAAAACACGAAAACAGCTCCGGGGGGCTATCGAGAGCGGTGCGCGCGGCACGGTTACTTTTTCATTAGAGCGACGAATGAGATTCGTGCGCGAACTTTCCTTATTCCGCGTTAGATCGGGCAGCGCTCGTTAAATCGCGGGATTTCGGCACGGCGAAATCTGATACACTGTGGAATCGCTTCGATGATTTTTTAGTATGTTGTCCGGGGAATGATAACGAACAACTTTTTCCTTACAGGTAATCCTCGAACTGTTTTGGGTTTCGAGATATTTGAGAAATGCTGTAAAAATATTAGCTTCGCAGATAGAATTATGTATGACAAAAATAAAGACAAGTACATAGAAAGTACAAGCTGAATAAAATGGCCTCCAAAAATTAGCAAAGTTCAATCTTCAAATCTCTGATGCATTCGTTCTCCAAAAAAAAATTCTGCAACGTTTCGAGAGACGTTTTAATTTGCAATATTTTCGAGAAAAATCACACCTCCCGTGTCCCATCTGCTGTATCATGCATCGTGAACGTAGGGGGTGAAATTTTTTCGTAAATTGGGAATATGGTATGTGGTGTCTATACTTTCTGGATAGCGTGTATCCCGTTGCATATCAGAAACTAGCCTCGTTGTAGATGTTCGATCCGATTGTCCGTTGCTCGTCCATTAAATTAATCTCGAGCAACGGACACGGGGCGATACGCGGTATCGCGTCATCGGATTCCCGGGCGGGTGCTTGGCGAAAATCTGTTCGCCTAAGTCTCGAGCACGTTCGACCAATCGTCGATACTCTTCCCCTCGTGACTCGGTCGTCTATTAAAACGTAGCATCGAATTCGAATAAAGACGCGAGCTGTACGTGTGCGCGCGTCCCTCGATATGCCGGTCGATAAACAAAGGAGAAAGAACAGAGAGAGAGGGGGGGGGGAGAGAAGCAGAGAAAGGGTGAGCTAGATTGCGGAACGCAATTCGGGAATGAATGAAATTTTACAGTTTAACCCCCGAGGGGGGAGCCAAGGCTCCGCGATTTTGGCAGTCGGCCATGTCTGGACTGAGATAACAACCTAGTAGTCCAAATTTAACAGACGGCAGAATTAAGTACCGTGTAATTCCTCTCTTATTTTTCCGCGGGATCCGCTGACAGCTCTGTACAAACTTTGCGATCGTAGATTAAATAAACGCTGGCGAAACGTCGCGTCGTGTCGCGTCGCGTCGCCGCGACCGTGCACGCGGGACTGACGGCTACCAAACTTCTTGGCAGACAAGCCGGAACGAGGATGAAATCGTTTACGGTGCGAGAATCGATCTGCCGTTCACGCGAGATCGATCGCATTTACCTCGATGTTTCAGTTTTGTTCGCTTCTGCTAAGCCTTGAAAGACTGACGTTCTAGGGGATTTTGTGGAACGAGATTCGTTCTTGGATTGGATGAAGAAGCATTCATATGTAACCACAATAAAGTGTACGAAACAACCTCGAATAAAAATGGAAAATCATTACTACTACTTTTATCTAAAAAAATGAATGACATTTATCCTCGTCTGGGAACGAAGTGATTCAGCGAACAAATTCTCCGCAATCTCGGAGAATCGATCAGAGCAGAATCTCCAACAGGGCTGCAAGTAGTTTTTCAATAAACTGTATAAATCATCGTCAAAAACGCACACGCTCAGCATACGAGCTGCAACCCCCATTGATAGACGGCACGTTGCACGCACGTGCGTGCACCGAGAGCCGTATTCAACCGAACAGAGAATATGTCTGATTTATCTGATACTATTTGTTCCCGGGTTCCTCGTTTCTCTCGATAAATTTGTTTGTCTGTTTGCCCGGTAAAAGGAAAATGGTTAGGCCGGTAGCATCCTGGCACGCCTGAAACCTGGAGGAGTCGGTGCACCGGTGTATTGCACCGGTAGTTTTCCCCACGCGGGAAATCTGCGGCAATTTTTCATTGCCCGACACGACAATGTATCTGCTCGCCCCCCTTTCTCTCTTCCAACCCCCAGGTACCCACCCCCTCGTTCCGCCGTTTTCATCTCCAACCCTCGAAAAAGTGTCCAGCAGCCCCGACCGCCCGCTACCTGTGCTCCGACAGCAGCGTGAGCGCACTTTGTCGGCCGTGATAATGTTTTCATTATTCACTGGATTATACGTCGCGTTCCGGAAATCAGGTGGGACGGTATTACGCGGGGCCGCCATCGCCATCGGCCACGTCGAAACGTGATTTAGTGCCGTTGCCACCGGCGTGCCGTTGCGAAAAAAAATCCGGCCAACGTTACCGGGGATTCGGGAACGGCAGCCTGTGACGAAGTGATTATTTACTTCGCCGCGAGGCGCACGGCTGCCCTGCTTCGCGCATTAATAATCATTACATCGATCGCGTCTGGATCATCCCCGGCCGACCGGTGATTTACACCTTCTTTTTTTAAATGGCCGCGTCTGGCTCCGAGTCGCTGAGGTACCCTAGACACCGATGACAGCGTCTCGTCTGCAAATACATTGTTCTACATGCTAGTTATACCGTTCTGCATACATCACGGTATTCTATCGGGTCATTTGTCAAGTTCCAAATTTCAGTTACACGATTTCTGTGAAGCTAGAGAAATATTATCGGCTCTAAAACTCGTGTGCAGAGCTAATTTTTATGCGTCACAAAATAAAATATTAATTTACCGTGCATTTCTCTAAAATCGTAATTTAAAAAATCCGTGATAATTCGAAGGAATAGGCTTTTCGCTGCGAGCGGAATTTGCTGCGTAAAAGGGTCTGGGGCCTCGTCGAGTGGTGTTTAAACGACTCGGACGATTCATAACGCAGAATAGATGAGAGGCCGGGGATTGCATAGAATATGCAATTTTTCACGGCTACGGGTACGGTCCACCGGATGCAATTTCTGCGGCAGCTCTATCGAGACATGGTGCGCCTCCTACGCAGAGGCGGTAGGCGATGTCACTTAATGAAATTTCATCGATCGATAACGCGGACACATCGTTTCCTATATGCAATATCGTGTCCGGCGCGGGCCATCAGCGGTGATAAAGTGTCGCGTTTCCATGCGTCAAGTAGCGATCAAATAAAAATAATACCGATCGGCGAGCACAGGATACTACTCGCGGATACGCGTCGAGGATATGTCGAGGGAGAGAGAGAGAGAGACAGAGCGGATTCGAAAACGGTGAAGGGTTTCGGTTTAACTGGCGGCTTTCCACCAGAGATTCGCTTTGATCGGGCGCCGCATCCGTCGTTCCGCCGCGTTGTTCGATTTTCATTGCAAAATAAGCTGTCCCGGGCTTCACCGGATAGGTTGATACACCATTCGTCTACAGGAGGATTAAGGAAATCGGGTTGGCGGCGACGCTCTGCTCGATTCGCTTTCTCGCTCGCTTGCTTCTTCGGGTTCTCGAGACCGTTCGTTCAACGGGAAGACGAGGACGAGTTTCCATGATGCTACGGAGAAATACGCTCTCTCGCACGTGGAGAATCTTCGAGCTCGAGCGCCTTGATTCTATTTATCCCCTCTGAGGGATCGCGATGCAGATAGGCTTTCGCGCCGTAACCGCATCCGCCGACTCCTCCTCGAAGTGTGTACAATTTCTCAAAGAGCAACGGGCGGTCCGCATTCTCCAACGGCTCCGGCATATTTGTAACGGGCGCGCAGATATTCACCGTATTTTGCAAATATCGTCAGACGCGTGAGGGTGGGCTTGAGGGGTAGGGGAAAGCCCGTTGCTCACTATGAAACCGTTCGCTTTCAAAGTGACGCTCATTCAATTTAACGGAACGCGAGAGATCTTCGACGGTAACGCGCGCGCCGAGCCGCTTTGCGAGACACCGTCTAGTCTGCTTGTATAATCCGGGAAAAAACAATCGACCCAAGGAACATTATTTCCAGGCTGCCCCTCTCGCGGAAAAGCGATCTCTGGATCTAGATCAAAAGAAACTCTTCCGTTTCTTCCCTATGGACACTTGGAGCAATTTTTAAATGGGAACAAAATATTGATATAACGATTTTTTTACAGCCCCCTGCATTAAATAATTTTACTCTAATTGTCTGTCGTATTTGTTAACCTAAAGGAATTTGGAATGAAGATTATGGAGTGCACCGCAAGGAGAATAATGTCTACAGATATTGTAGGCTCAAGATGCGAATCTTCGTTCCTCAATCGATGGATATTGAGCCTCTGCATTCTGTATAGTTATGCATATTTATTTATTTGTCCGACTTCATTTCACATGTAAATAAGATTCAGTTGAAAACACAGCTACGAGATTCGACTCTTGGATTCCATTTAAATGCAAATACGCGAGCACAACATGCAAGTGTTCCATTCAGGATACTCCATATTACAATCAAACATATCCTCTGCCGCACAAAAGAAGCACAATGACTGAACTCCATGAAAATTAAAACTAGAAAGAAACAATTTTATTCCAGGATCAAAATCATCCCCCATACAACAAGGTAGGTTCAACGATTCTTTAAAAATACTTTCACCCGCCGAGAAGAAAATGAAAATATAATTATTCCCTAGAACGAATGCCCCAGTTTCCGGTGTGCCTAAAGATTTTCCGATCGTACTAATTGTCCCCGAGGAACAAATAGTCAAAGTTCGCGGTGCATCTTCGTGGCCCAGATGCGCAAGGCTCCTAAATCGGGTAGCATCGAGTGCGTATATCATGTTGCAGGGAGTTCCGGTAAACTGTTAGAGTTGTGTCGCTAATCCGATCCTATCCGTGGTACCTGGATCAAGGCTGCAAGATCGCGGGGAACTCGGAGGCGCAGATTTTGCGTCTCTATTTAACCATTCCGCGTGCAAGTTCATCAATCTCGAGTCTCATAAACCGCCAGCCGCAGCGATTCTCGTTTCCGCGACACACTCCTCTTCCCAAGAGAAGCGCAACTTGCCAAGAAAGCGGCGGGGAACGACAGCCCCGGCCGGGGAGGTTAGTGGCAGTTCGCCCCCGAAATAGGTCATGTAATTAGTACGAAATAACTAACGTTCCCGTAATCCGGACGATCTTTTCCACGAATTCAATCCGTGCGCGTCGGCCCTTTATACCGCGGGCGGCGTCGTTTCAATTAACGCCAGGCAGGACGGTTAGGGGCAGCTAATTTTCGGCCCGAGGTTTGCCCGACGCGACGCGACGCTACGTTCTCGTCGACGTGACAGTCGACTGCGTCGATTTTATAACGTCGGAGCTGTTTCGCGCGCGGTTTTACCGCCGCCTCCGTTCGCCCGAGCTGTTTTGCACATCAAAGAAAGAAATTACCGGGAACATTCGGCGCAGAATTACCGAACCAACCCCCCATCCCCCAACCCCGGCTTCCCATCGAGTTACCGTCATTCCCCACTGACACGGCCCCGCTCCACCCCGCCGCGGACCGCTATTTGGCCTGCCTGTCATTCTAATTCCGCTCCGTTGTTTCTCGTCGCGTATTTTTCCCCGGGAAATTAATTTTCCCGAAGCAATTCCCCGAGGTCCGCAAGCTCCGAAGATCGACCGTCGCCGCCGCGCCGTTGCTCGATCGCCGAACCGTTCAACAGAAACAGAACCGGTCGAGTAAACCGTCTGAATCGAATGAACTCCCTCCGACGATAATTATCACGTTGTACAAAAAAAAAAAGAAAAAAGAAGAAAGAAAATACTCCACGAACCAGGAGTTCGCTGCTCGGTGGGAATGCCACGGTGAAGCTCGTGACGGAAACGTGTGACGGATTTTTGCCTTCGGGTGAGTAAACTATTCTTCAAAAAGGAACGCGACGATCGACGTTTGACGATCGATTCGAGACAACTTCCAATGTCATACATACAGTGTTTACGATGGTAATTGTTTGGAAGTTGCTCATATTTTGTCTGTATCGAATGTAGGTATTGCGTGCGGTACTGTGTGCGGCTGTGCGTGGTTGTATCTTAACGTTGGTGGAAGTGTACGGCTGTTAGAGTCGGTATGAACCTGATATATATATTGTTTTAAGAGCTGCTAGTATTAACTTTGTAAAAATAACTACGAAAGCGAAATGTTCTGCTACCCCTAGTCCTGTGATTAGGGTTGTTTGACCGCGTTTGAAGCAGTTTGAACTCGCAACCACGGCCCATGGAGACCGTAAACGCTTGAAACTCGCACGAAAGACAAGGGAGCAGGGCTTATCACGAAAGAAAACGGTCCATATCCGCACCACCGGTTGCATACGGCTTCGAAATACGCTCGGTTCACGATCGAGCGATCGAACGAGTTCCGGGGAAGCCGCGTCGACGAGCCGAGGGAACGAAATAACGTTCAAGGCGGTAGCCCGCAAATTCGGTGCATCGGGAAATGTACGGAGGAATCGTTCTGCAGGAAACGGCTTTTAATCGAGTGTGAAACGAACAAATACCAAGCCTCGACCGATCGTTGCCCGACGAACGAGCACTGCGCCGGCACAAAAGAACCAAGGCGGATACGGTGAGAGGGTGGGGTAGCGGCGTTCGAGAACGGGCCGATGTTTATTTCTGCCGTTTGCTGAACCAGCGTGCACTTTTTATCAATTACTCCTCTCGAGGGCTTTCGAGATTCCAGACGAACGACGTGCCTCCGTTCGGCAACGTTTTTTATAGCCTGCGAATAGATTACTGCTGTTTAATCGCGTTGATTAGAGCGCATCTCTATGCAAACCTGCATTCTAGATTGCTTTCGCGCGTTTCGGTAATCCCTAAGCTGTGGGATTATTTTGTGCCTAGGTCTGTATTACATGTTTAATCGGTAATACTTTTTTAATGATTATAATTAAATATATTTATGTTCATAAAATTGAACGAATTAAAAATCTTCTCACCACGTTTGTTCTGGATTTCAAACAAAGTGAAAACCACATGTACCGCGCCAAACTTGACTGATTTCAATTTTCCAATCCATTACTAACATGTACAATAGCAACATAGCCATCTTACTGTTACCAATACCGAAGAGTTTGTGCACAATAACAGACTGTTTCCGCGATCGATTTGCAGAGTGGTTTTCCGCGTTTGTCAAGCGGGGCCAGCGTGCGGGATCGTCCGAGGAGTTTTCCCGTTATTTATTGCGTCCGCGTGTTATGGCAGCGGTTAGGTTCTTAAACGAGCCGCGACCTTCCACGTACATTAAACGATACAGTTAATAATATAGCCGAGAGGCAATTCATGGGCGGCGGGGCTACGGAAACTTGCTCGGACCCGCGTATCCGCGGATACAGGTTAATCGGTCGTTGAGAGACTTTGACCAACACACCGGGCACGAACTATCCGACCGGCAAGAAGTTAGTAATTACCAATTATCTGCTACCGAAGGCGGTAATTGGCGACCGGCCGAAATAAACGAGCAGAATTCAGACGCTATTAATGACCAGCGGCACGAAGTGATACGCTTATTAAAGTATAATTCGCAGCCGGCGCTAGGCCAGTTGTTCTTTTCTCCTCCTACTCCTCCTCTCCTCCCTCCCCCACCCCTCCCTTTCCCGCTCCGCCCCTCTCTCCCGCGGAACGAAATTTCGTCTAATTAACGTTTCGCGTAATAAAAGTCGCGATACCTGGTTCCAGGGCGTCAGGAGAGACCGCGGACCATGCATTCCAGCCATCCCTTCCCTTCCCTTCCCCTTCCCCTTCCAACCCTTTCGGAATAAGGGCGCAATTATCGAAACTCTAAACGAGAGTTGGCTTAACGCTGCGCTTTTAATGAAACTTTAAGAGGATACTCGCTGGCTTAATTGCGGGATCGTTCGCCGTACGACCGTCTCCTGCCCGAATCGATTCTGTCATTGATCCCTCCTCTTCTAGTAGCCACGTTATCCTGATTATCCCAATTACCCGAACGAATGGTCTCCGCGGCAAAAATTTGCCCGCTCTACGAACAGTCCTCTCTATACACGATGAATTAAACATCCGGCCGCTGCACCGTTTCCCTTAGGCGAATTCTCATTTTCCGGCGATATATATATATCGCGATCGTGAACTCGCGATTCGTGCAATCGGACCGTGAAAGTGATTCTTCAGAAATAATAAATGAATTCCGCGAGAGAGCGAAACTAATTTCGAAATTCTTTTTGTATTTTATTCCTCGCGGGACGAACGGTAATTGCTTTGGAACTGTGCTCCCGAAACTCCTATTAAAATAATTCCGTTCAACTGTTCTTGTTAAATGGAACTTTCAATTTTGTTCCGCTGGTGAAATAAATATATGGCGGAATAAATTTTACTGGCGACACGGGCGGTTTACACTATTCGAGACGCCATGAGTAACAGGTACATGTTGCCTTATGAAAATGACAAGATTTAATTTATTTAGACATTAGACTTTATAATTTCAAAAATGGTCGAATACAAAATCTAGAACCGGTCATTTGACCGGTGGTGGTGCGTTTAGTGTTAAAGACGGCTCGTGGATTGACATTTGCTCCACTCATGAACCTAGCCGAACGCAATTTTCACAGTTATTTGACGCGTATCAGCGTTTCCGTAAAATTCTCGGCGCGTTCAACAAACAGGAAACTGTGTCGAGTTAACCAAAACAGATTGACATGTGCGCACGCAATTAAAAGTTCGCCTCGTTTCCCTCATGCGTAGATTACTCGATCCGTTTCGAGGACAATTTTACAATAAATGCCCGGGCCCGACTATTTCCCCCTTTTGACGAATTAGCTCGCCAAATAGACACCGGTTCCCGGCCGAATTCCGAAAATTGTGTTATTAAAATAAAAACCAGCCCGCTGAATATTTAGCGACTGATCCGTCCGCTAGCAATTAGCGCGTTTAATGCCGCTGTTAATTAGCATACGGCCTGTATCAAAAACAGACTTTCCCGACCGACAAATCCCGGTAAAACTGTTCCGCCGAATTCGATTCGCCGCCCTGTCGGAATTGACAGCCTTTTTTACGGTAATATACAAGCGGATCCTATGAAGAACGACACGGGATAGGAACGCTACGAGAATTGATGGCGCTCGGACACGAAATTGACAAAAGGTAATTGAATTAAACACACACGGCCGAAAATTCCCGACTGATTAAATCCGATTTGATTATAGAAAAATTATATAGCGGATCCGTCCGAAATATTCTATTTAAATTCCATCGGAGCGCGCATCCGTTACATGTCAACTGCCGCGCAGTAGATTCGTCAGACAGACACTATCAAATTTTCTGTCCCGACAGGTTTTCCTGAATTTCTTAAATTGCTGTTTCAGCTCACTTGTTAACGTTGTTAACTTCCCAGGAATGAAAGGAACACAATTTCCATTGTGAGTCTACGTTCGCGGAATAATAGTCGACACCGTCGAGAAAAGAATGGTATTTATCGAATATAATTTACCTACGTGAGCATTAATTTTTCATAGGTTCGATGCAAAGGCTCCGGACAACAAAAGGTGCAATGTACAAAAGTTCTGTGCGACGTAACGGTCCAATATGCTGTAACAGAGATTACGTGAACAAGTGTCCGGGCGATCCGAGAAATATTAATGGGGTGCGAGTACAAAAGCGGCTGGGAAAGAATGCCGGACAAAGAATTCGTCACGCGGTAACGCAATCGATCGAAAGCGTCGAAAGACGGAAAGTACACGGGTCCCTATCGCCTACGACATTAACAAATTACCGGTCTAACGATCCTCGCGGAGGGTGAAATTCGACGGAAAGCTCTGTCTTCGGTGGTCGCATCGGCGGGCATAACAATGATGCAATAATAGTCCGCCGCGGTAACGCTTAAAGCGGGAACCGGTTTCAGCGAAGCATGCAACTTCGAGAGGCCGGCCTCGCCTGGCAGTTTGTATTATTTGCCACTGCGGAGTGGCAGTTCTTCTAATTGGACCCGGCTATCTGCGAATCTATATTGCGTTCCCAGCCCTTCGCGTTCCCAGCCCCGTTGCACGTAAACTCGAGCGGCGAGGTGAAGCCGTGGCACACGGAAAATCGTGTTCCGACTATCGCCACGGCTCGTTTAATTCTGTAAAAATAGCGGCGGGACAGTGCGCGGACTCGATGCCGCGCCGGGAAAACAATATCAGATTAGCGACCGAAATGGAATATTGCTGCGGACACCGGAACGTTTCCACCGGCGCCGCGGCGCACTTTTAACCACAAACTGCTGAACTCTCAGATATTACGGAGAACCTCTTCCGAACGACTACAATCCGTGGACGTTTCGATTCGTCTTGTTTCAACCTGATCTAATCCTACTCGGATGGCTTCGAACAAGATCAAACAAATTTTGCAGATCTTCGGGCACACGGTTCTACACTTTACATACCTACATCAATGGAAACGCGTTCGTTGTATTCGAGCATTTTAGACATCCTGTAAATCATCGTAAATAAAACCGTGTCAGTGTTACATAGTTCCGTATATACATAGTCAACGAGTTTGATTGATTGGCTAAAGGGAAAGGATTAGGGTTCGACAAAATAAACTTCTTAATTAAGGGATGCAGGAAGGTTTCTCCGAGAAATAAAGAAGCTTGGTAAACGGAAGCTAATAAAGCTCGTCCCGTATTGACGTATAAAGAGGAAATATTGTTGTACAGCAGAATTCATTCCCTCCACTCGAGGATTGATGGAGAGAAGATGAAGATTGATTTTTTTCTGAAACGAAGAAAATGGTAAACGGTGCCGTAGAGAACCTGTTCCACGGGCTATAAAGTCTTTAAACGCAAGCTATACGTATTAATAGAAACAATTCATTATTCCCAGGCCACAATCGAGCGGAGATTTATAAACTCTCCGTAGCATTGAACGTCAGCTCGGAGAGAGAGAGAGAGAGAGAGAGAGAGCGGTCTATGCAAATACGCGACGCGCAGCGCAAGTGATTACTTACACACCTATGCCTGCACAAACACGCCGCGCGTCTCTCTGCAGCGATTCAATACCGCGGTTCTTAGATAGCACCGCGATTATCTGTATGAATATGCATTTATATTGCTACGTATCCGCGCGACTTCCGTATTTATACACAGGCATTTGCATCCGAGCATTTATATGCGCATAGCCGTAACCGTTAATACGAAAAATTAATTATTCTAAACGGTCCGGAGAGGAGCTTCTCCAGCGAGCAGGCCTGGGTAATTTTAAACAAAATGATCGCGTCTCTGGGTTCCTGACTGTGGAACGATTAGGCGACGGTCGATCGCGTAAGAATCATCGTCCAAACAGACGACTGCTCTTCTGACACAGATTTCCCGGGAAATCGTTCCGATGAAAAACGGGGCACCGGGTGCTCGGTCGCGCGGCTCCGCGATCAAAAGCGAGTTAATTCAAGTATACGGTGCATCCGGCGTATCGTTTGCACGCGAACGCGAATGCGCACACATGCACCCGCACACAGGCCGGGGGCGGCGTGCTCGCGACACGTAACGCGTTCGGCTCGCCTGTACCTTCTCGATTACCGTCTCAGGGCGGAACGTAAACGGGGGAAACGCGACCATTAAACGCAGCCACGACGACACCGCTGCCGATGCAGCCATCTCCGCCTTCCTTGCACACCACCACTGGCACCGTCTTCCCCGCCTATCTAGACTGCGTCCGCGGAGATTGCGTCGCGTTGATAACCTCGCGTTATCCGTCGTCGAATCAAAAGCCCGTTGCCAAGTCGTATTCTTCGAGACCGTCCAATTTCACCGGCTTGGACTCGTCAGATCGTACCGGGCGGTCCAAAAAACGAGAGACCTCCAGAAACAGCCATATTATTGAACGTAAACGCAAGTCAAAATTACCTCAATGGTAGTTTCAAGCCGAGTTCGTCGATTTTGGAGCGGAGGATTTTGCTGAAATTTGGGTACGATGCAGTCCACGTGAAATTAAGGGGGGTTTAAGTCATCATTTCGACGGCGTCACGTTTGTTTATAAAATAAAAATCCTAGAATGGCACTATCTTTCTTCACCTTAAGACGACAGGCTTCAATTTTTATCTCGGGAACTACTCGTTCGATTCGGTTGGTTTTACGCTCATTCGAATCGGGAAGGTTAGAACTATTATAAAGAAATTATTCTGAATCGAAAAATGAATTTTGCAACACCCAAAAATAATAATCAATTCCCAAGTATCAATACCTCCAAAGCGGAGCCTCAGCTTGTTAAGCGCCAAAGTGGTTTTCGCCATGAATTCGGGAGTCCTGCATATTTGGGGCGTGCTGTAGAGTGCACCAGTGCCCCGTTGCAGCCCGCGATGCATTTTGCAGCGTCCCCGGGTGGCCGGTGGCTCGCGTCCGAGAGCAGGGGGAGCCGTCGTCGTTGGACGCAGATTCGATGGAGCCGGTGGCAACTCCGTCCGTTCGCGAGCAGTTCGTGGGCTATTATTTGAACGGTTATTGGTACGATAGCGCGTATCTGCGCGTCGTACATCACGGGGCCAACTCTACGGTTGTCACCCTGATTTCGACGTACCCTGGCCACGTCCCGCCGCGTAACAACCCCTTTTGCTGGTCCACTCTTTCCCGCCCTCGCTTCGTCTCGGTTCCTCATTCCGCCTCTATTCCACGGGTACTCGTACAACGTACGCCGCGCCCAGTCCCCTCTGGCACGGCTCGCCGCATAAATGTATGTTTCCAGGATTTCTGGTTGTCTGCCGAATGAATTATGGAGGGCCGACGACCAACGCCCGGCGACGCTGCCGCCGCCACTGCTGCTGCTGCTGCTGCTGCTAGCCTCGCCGAGATTGCAGGACACGGGGGTGGAAATTGCAAGAGGGGCGGAGCTCCGGGAAAAGCGACACGATTAACCGGGATGCACTATATACCCTGTTTACGGTCGCACCGACCACGCTTTCTTGCTGCATCGATGTTTACCCCGCGATTTCTTCTCCGGCGACTATACGCTTCACGCTCTTCTTGTCCCTTTCGCGGATTAGTTTCTGATTTTTGCGGATCTTCTGCTCTCCAACGATACCACCGGGATTTTGTAGTTCCCGAGAGTCAACTTCGTGCGTGGAGAATTTACGGTCCAGTCGGTACAGTGGCCGACCCGGAAATTGACTTTGTTTGTTAAGTCTTTCGTGGGCGTTAATATACTGTGTTCATGCGGTGGCGGGTTACAGCTGCTGAATTGTTTGCGGGTTGCTTGGGATTTGCGAGTTTGTGGGTGTCATATGTTCTTCTGAAAGCCAGTCAAATAACTCTCTACGATAATAGACACACGTGACTGTTTCTATTGCATTCAAACCGGCGTATCAAAAGTTCCTTTATTTTTTAAAATTCGGTTTCGAGGCTGAAAATTCTGACAAAATTCATAGATGCGCAGTATAATACCTACAATATGCCCGATTTTTTCAGAATTTTCTATCGAAGAGGATAAGAGAAATCACGGAAAACCTCATTTTCATCGCCACCCCATTACTATCCCCCATGTCGGTATAAAGGGTTGAAAATTGATTCAAAGTATTCTCTTCGGATAAGCCATCGTATGGTGTATTGCAAATTCAAATTTGAATTACAAATAATCACAGCTATGCCGTTAGAAAACTACGTCTTTTTTCGCTTCGATACTTAAAAGTTGCGTCTACCATAGTACGTATATAAATGTAGAAAATATTTTAGTTTGATTTCATTGATCACACAATTTTCACTCTCTTCGGCGATTCGATTCGCTCGTTCTGTGAACTTAATGCCCTCGATTCTCCGTTAATAATTAGCCGGGGATAATATTGTCATTGGCCGGTTAAAGCGGACATTACGTTCCCACCGACCTAATATTTTCCGATCGATGTGAAAACTAATCGGTCATCGTAGAAATACTCGCCGATAACCGTCCCAACGGATTGTTTCGAAAGTTTGCAGCGCAAACCCGTCGTATCCAATTGGATCTTATGTTGATATAATTGCCGTATCCATTTGCAAACAGGGGCGGCTTGCGCGCTGTTTGCTAATTACCAACCGCCCGGCGCTGTTATAATACGTAGACAATAGATACGGGTGCAATTGCGATACAAGGGAAATCGATACTAATATGCACCTTTGGTTACACAAAGTATTAACACGTTGACAGCGATCAAAACAACTCAATTGTACAGCGATGTCTAAATAGCAAAACACGCTATCACATTTCAATGCTCGTTCTGTCAATATCCTAAGCTAATGTTCCGTTTTCGCAAAATCAGCAAAAACCTCAGAGTTGAGTGGTCTGTATTTCACGAACGAAATTGATATCAGCAAAATGTTCACATCATTTTTACGTGTTTCTCGATCAACACAGTTTGACACATTTTTCACAGATACTGAATTATTAGTTTGTACTACATGCTATTTGATTGACTATGAGTGACATGAATAAATTCGTTTTGAAATCGTACCTTAAAATTTAAAATCATACTGGTGATTAAATTAAACAAGTATCTGTTTACCTTAGAAACAGGAGAACGACTATTCCAAAATACCTTGGTAAATGACTGTAATGTTGAATTAGAAGCTTACAAGAGAGGCCTGTCGTCCGAGGGATCAGAGAGCGTTTAATTTTCCCGTTGGATTCTGATTATTGTTTCTTGCAAAATTTCACGAGGGCGCGGCGAGGAGGCCCAAAGTATAGTGTTTCGCCGCGTTACCGATGTTTCCTCGCGGCTTCGTCGGAACATTAATTTCGCGTGATTTCGGGCTTCCTTACGGGCCGGTGAACGCCTCGGCAAACCCCTGAAATTCGGAACTCCTGACTCCGGGATCTGAGAATTCGGGGAGGTGCTCGGGGGTTGTAGGAACTTTGTGGCCCATTTGGCACGATCAGCCGTCTCGTCAAGGGGAAACGGATATCATCCGAAGATCCGAGGGCTGTTCCCGCGAGCGTTTCGACGCGCTCTATCATAATACCGGCGTTTAATCCACCGGTTTCATTGACCGTTCCGCATTCGACGTGTGCCACGAGAATCATACGCAGAGGCGAACTACCGAGTAGTTAAACCGTCGAAACTCGCTTCTGGACGGATGCTTGGCTTTTCTCTTCGTGTTAGTCAGCTGCAGTTGACGGTCGATTAAAATCTTGCGAACGCGCTCGTTGTCCGTGCCAACGATCCGCAGGAGCCGTATACACATATATATGTATATTCTTACGGTGTATGCAGGGCCTCGATCGCGTTTCCGCGAAACTGCTCGTCCAGGATACCCCACGCCTAATCGTACGACCGGCAAAACGACGGAATTAGTTTACCGGCGAATTGTTTCCGGATACAGGAAGGATCCTACTGAAATTTCGGAACTTTTACGGCACGATGGCGATAACCTGATATCTCCGCAATTAAGACCGAGGACGCTCTCCCGCCGCAGCAATCCTGCGAACGCTTTGAAATTGCTGAAGTAGCAAGCAGTTGCATCTGCTAGCCGATCCGGCATCGAGAAACTCGCCCTCGGCATCCCTCTGGCCAAACAGCCCCTGGTAAATATACGCGTTCGGAAACTGTGCTAAACGACTTTCCCTCGAACCACCAACTACTCGAAAAATTATTTAAACGTTCCTCAATCTCCACCTGCACGTACTGTCTAATTGGTTCACGATTTTCGCCGTTAATCTGCTTTTTCTTCAAGGTGTTTGTTCCTGTCAAAAAATAGATTATAGCCTGGCAATTTTAATGTAAGAGAATATGGTTTGAACATAACATAATCTTGTGGTTTTTCCATCAACACACCCAATTAGGTAACGAACATGCCCTAGTCTTCCTTAAATAAACAGCTCCAACGTGATACTTAACATTTTCGTGAAACATCACAATTCTAGCACCTCGTTTAAAAAGAAAAATTCAGATTCGAATATTGCCTACAATTTCTAGTCGTATATTGAATTTTTATTTCGACCTAGCAACCAGTTTTTACATTTTTGCAAGAGTTACAAAAAAAAATGGTTGAAAAGAGTACACGGTCGTCCTGTCTCTTATTCGGTTTTGCAAGAGTTCATTTTTGAAAAAATATTTTTCGGAGGCAGGTTTGTTCGCGAGACAACTGAACCGCGGTGACGGTGGTTGACCGGAAGTTTCAGATCGAACCGCGATCGAACGAGTTACGCGGTTTCCGCTAATGAAACGCGAAGGACAAAGGAGACACCGGGGCGCAATAACGAAGGACTGCGAGCACTTATCGTCGAAGTAGTTGCTGCTTTCTGTCACAACAATTCATGGAAACGGGGTCGCCTCGTTGCGGGGCCGAGTTGCTACGTGGGGACTACTGTTTGGAATGATCTCGACAACAGGGCACAAGTGCCTTCTCCAGCGAACTTCGCGTCCCTGTTTTCGCAGCATTTCCAGCCATCGGAAGAGAAGGAACTGATTAATCATGTTGCCCGTGCCAACTGCGACTGACCATGGAGTATCGACATCTCCGCTGTGTTCCTATTTAAACCTGCGTTACCTCCTGCCAACAGATATTGCAACGTCGATGTCAACATGCGAAATAAACTTCAGAATCCCGAATAATCCATTTTTCCTTCGATCCAAATTATCGAGGGTCTATAAGAAAATCCTCGTTGCTTCCGGATAGATTTTCCCGAGTGACGGGGACTCGTTTCCGAATTTCTAAAATTCCCAGAAATTGAAAACTGATACTCGGCTGCACAGTCTGCCAAGATATTTAACACACCGTAGAAATATTCTAGTTGATTACATTCCGCGGAGCGAACGGGAACACCAGCTAACCGCTACATTGTTAATACCTGAAAACGGCTGTGCAGAGCGAAAGTTTAAACTTTAACGCAAAGCACCGAAGTTCCTTTCGAGGAGTTAACATTCGTCGGAGGTCTGGCTAACTTCCCGAAAGACGGTACCCCGGTGTTCGACCGAGGAAATAAATGGATTCTACGCATTCGAAACTAGGCTAGTCGGTGTAAAACGTATGAATATTGATCGTTGAAGAAGAGATCGGGTCTCGGGGATTAAGCGTCGCCGTGTTCCGGTAAACGGTGAAATGTAAACGCGAGACAGTAAAATTCGAGGTCGCGGAAAGTAATGAACACGCCCAAGGAACGCTAGCTATAGTTACGCGTGTTCTTTAATAATACGTCGCGACTGACGAGCAACGAAACTGCTGCGAATGTTCGCGGAATCCTTTGAGGACGGTAAGAAGCGCTTCTCGAGCCGTGAATAAATAAACAATCTTCCGCGGATTAAGTGGAGTACCCACTCCTAGGCGTGCCCGGTTATTTCGGCCCTGGAGGGTACTAACGAATTCGGAGTAAACACGGAAAATTGCTGGCAAATCTCTCTGGAACTCGGGAGATCAGAACGAGAAAAAATCCTGGGCTACTTTCACCAGAGTGTCGGTAGAACCCCAGTTCAACGTGTGGCTCGCACAATCCTCGAAAACGCTCGCAAAACATGAGAAAGAAAAAAACATCAGTCTCATTCAGAAAATACCTCTATATATGTACTAAACTAATTTTTCATCAACCGGAAAACCACCAGTTTCGAATGATTTTTTGTTTCTCCAAAGCGATAAAAAAAAATGATCAGAAAAGCGTTAATTATTTTTACATCTAATTATCCGCTTAAAAAAAAACCGTTCAGAGTTTCCGGGGTTGCTACAGATTTCAAGGTTCAACGTGTCACACGTACGAACTTGAATATGATCCTTGAAGAGGTTAATCTCCAAAAGCTCCTCATTGTCCGCGCTTTTAGCTGGAAGCACGCGGCACTGTGCCGGCAACAGTTACGTCGCAATTATTTCGCAACAAAGTAATGACAGTGGCAGAAAAGGCTCGGAAAACGCCGGGAAAGGCTTGCCTAATGGCGAGAGCTTAAACGACGATTTCGGAAGCTTTTTGCGTGCTTCCTTCGGCCTGAGAGTCTGGACTTGGGTCTCCGATGGATCCAAATTGCTAGAGGTGCTCTTCCGAACTCGCAACAATTTTCCATTTCTGCTTAGACGCAGGATGGTAAAGGCATTGTTAAAAATTCGGCGAAATAGTGCAAAGTACTTAAAAAAGAAAACACATGATAATCGTTACAGAAATTAGCACGTGGGTCTTGCTTATTTTATTAATATCGTGTGTACTGGAATCCTAGTAAAAAATTTATGAAATAAGGCTACGTCCGAATGAAAAACAGTTTTAACAAAATTACTAGGTTACATGCCTCGGTGTCGATCCGCAATTAAAATTGTTATTGCCACCAAAAATAATAAAATTCACAGTGAAAAATGTTAGAACCAAGCAGGATTAGCCGCGAGCGAGAAGGACCAGGTTAAAAATTAGTCAGAAGCCCGTCTCAGCCATGAATTTCACAGTGGTTTATCACACACGCCGAAGAATTTCCCGAGACTTGCGTCTGAAATGCGATTAAGCTCGAAGCGATCGGGCATCGGTAAAACGGTGGAGGGTGCGACAGAAAGAGAAGGAAGCTGATTCATAAGATCGAGCCAGCCCCGGCTCCGGCATTTCTCATCGTCGGTCGAATCTCACGGATCTCTGGTTTGACGATCGGCTTCCGAGACAAAGATCTTCGGTCTGCAGCGCCCGGGCTGCAGTCACATTTACGTGAATTGCGGTGGAGCACCTCCCGGGATTCAGCCCGATTTCCGCGTACTCCCCCGCCTAGCTGTCCTTCGTTTCCTGTCCCCCCCTCCATCCCCCGTTTCTCGAGTTTTATCAACCCGCCGTTGATTTCCCTTTTCCCTTTTCCCTTTTCCCGCTGCCCTGACTCCGTTTCGAAGGCCACGAGGCCGACAAAACTCCGCCTCGCGCGATTCACGACTCACCTTCGCCTGGTTCCCCTGACTCGCTGATTGACTAATCAGATTCGTCTCTCTCTCCTACCACCCTCTCCTCTCTTTCTGCCATCGTGCGCTGCCTTCCGGCTGATTCAACGCGATTAGGTCGTTCCGATAATGCCATCGAGTCTGAGAATATTAAAATGCGGAGTGCTCTCGATCTATCGCGTCACAAAAATACCCATTTCTGGTTCCTCGAATTGGACCAAGACGAATTTTCTTTCTGTGTCCTACCTCTGAGATTATTTTACATTTACAAAAATGTTTTAAACGACCAAAGTCTCATTAGGAAATTTAGAGCTAGTAAAACGTTCACAGACTGCATGCAAAAAGTAGCACAAATTCTTTAGGAACCTGTAAAATCTTTAAGGTAAGATTATACCACTTCTGAGAATAGAAAGTTTTTATTCCGCGAAGGGTCAGCAAACTGATTTTTAATTCCGATGTCAGAGCCAGCGGAAAAATTGGAAGGCGTTGTAATCGCTATCACGTTCCGAACTCGATTTCCCCCTTTTATCCAGGGCCGCGAATCGCATTCGAGTCCGGATCGACAAATTTAATTATAATAACCGGAGAACGCGGGTGTGGTGGCCCGGCCGCAGGCGTCTATCAACTTCCGGACGAAGAGTGACGTAATCGATCGCATTATCGGTCTCGTAAAGTTCCACGCGGGTACGCCAGATCGTTCGTAAATGTCGATCGTAAAATCACGAGCAGGCTCGCCGGGCCGCGGTGGACGGGGGGTGGCAAGTTATTGGTCCGTTTCCTGCAGGGCGGCAACAGCCCCTGCGTGCCCCGCCATCCTCGAAATCTGCACTCGAACGTAAAAATACGTTTAATCTTGTTTCGCGAGTGAATTGTGCCCGGCTGACCCGTAACGCGCGGTATACACGGTTCCCTTTCCGAGCTTTTCGGCGACTCTCGGATTATCGATTTATTCGCTAGTGTGTTTGCTGTATTTCTTTTTTCCTCTATTTTTTTCGTTGTTATTTCCCCTAGATAGTTCATTTATACATGGGAAAATCCAGCCAGCTCTCTAGCTACACCGAAAATTCCTGGTCCCGGCTCTGTTCATTAACCGAAACACGGAACTGGACATGTTATTACGCGCCGGCAAAAAGCCAGTTTCCGGTTACGCGGCGGGCGTTTGTTACACACCGTTCGTTACGTCTTCCACGGTTACGCGAATGGATCGGAAGCGAGCTACCGGATTAAGTTACACGCCCCGAATTTTCCCTTCGAAGACGAAGACTTTGTTAGGGGTTTCGTCTTTCGCCGAGTGCCGTTCTCATGAAAACCCCCACAACCCCCAGTTTCCGAAGACCGCACTGTTACCGGTGAAACCGGATAGCTGTCTGTTTAATTGCTTCAGCCAAAACGTTCCTAAACGCGCCGCCTCCGCCCCCACGCTTCGAAAGGAAATGGATGATACGTTCAGAGTTCGAACGGCCAAGGAAGAATAGACGAAAAAGAGGAAGCCGGCACAGAGATAACAAAAGCGTTAATGGACTCGCTTCGAGAAACCTGCAGAAATTATTAGGCGATACTCCGGGGCTCCTAGTGAAACGCTTCTTCACCACTTTCGGTGTTTCTTGCTCGGCTTTCATTTTCCGTTCATTCGAAACGCCGGATATTGTTCCTGTCTTTGGTAACGCTTCGTCACGAGCCTATTACGATTTTTACCTTGTTACTGGTAAAATAGGATTTTTACTATGATATTATTAAAAATTTATTATTCCCAAAGGTACTTAATTTGGACACATTAATCTTTCTATTGTTCAGTCGAATTCGTCAGAAGATGAATGACAATTTTGATATACTGTGGGTCAAAATGGACCCGGATCTCCGCCAGTGAAGGGTCGAGCAGTATCAATCACAACATCATTCTTGCACTTTGATTTTACCGTTCTGGTCGCTGGTCGAGATATTCCGTGTTATTTAAAATTTTAATTTTGCATAACAATCCACGGGCTAAATATCGTTTGTCGCGTTAACAAGCGAGACTCGGATTGCCCGATAGAGCTGCAGCGGCGGCGTTTCACAATCGCTATTTGCACGAAATAAATTCGAATTGAAAAGGAGGCTCGGCCGTTCTCGTCGCTTCCGCGAGGATCGAGCCGCCGATATCGAATCCGTAGTAAACAGTAGCAAACACAATAGTGCCGTTGCGTTTACTTTAGTAATTACCAATGCAGAATGCGCGGTGAAACTCGGAATGTCAGCGGAGACCGCGCGGGCAAACCTCTGCCGTTTGCCCGGCACACACACACACACACACACACACACACAGGCCACCGACCAACCTCGCGAGAGCCCGTTGAAAATTTCCTTGAAACCGCTCTGACAAATTAATATTGCTTTTGCAGAAACGCCTGACCGTAATTAATTGCACCGCAGTTTCTGTCTAAAAGACTGTCCTGAATTTTGGGCACCGCGATATCAAAAACGAAGTTATCAACCCTTTTTCTGTACTTCTTCAATTTTATGAAAATATTAATTTACATTTCTTTAGAGGTATTCGAATATCAGCAATTTTTGCCTTCACAATTTTCCTCTCTCTCTCTACTACTTTTTCTTAGGGGTTGTTCATTACAGGGCAAGCAAGGGATGAACATTTTTGCTTCAAGAATATTGATACCAAGTACAAAATATTAAGGTTATGTTAATCTTTCTGTTGAAACAAAAAGTAATTTAGAATGTTGAGGCGATGGTCGCGGATGTAAAGCATCGTTTGCAGCCGTTTATACGCGATCGGCAAATAAACGTGAACGAGATCAGCGCAGAGCCGTGGGATATCATTGGTGCCGGTCGTCCCGGGTAAAATGCCGAGACTGCGAGATTAGTTCCCGGCTGCTAATTGTCAGCTGACCGTTCTTTAATTAGCGAAGCCGTTGTTCTCGAGCTAATTCGATTGGCCGCGCGGGTAACCTTGGCCGAGGACAGGCGAGCCGCGCGCGGCAGGTTGGCAAGAAAGAAGGGGGAGGGGGGGGGATCGAAGGGAATCTCCGGCTATCTTAGCCCGAACGGACGTCTTGACATGTCAATAGGGCTGCGAACCAATTTTATCCACCGTCGAGGCCTTCTCCCCGTTGGATCCTCACCTCGGTGCCGGCTCGATCTGACCTAAGGCCGCTGCGGGGCCTCATCGAGATAAACGTGTCCGGCACTCATGGGCCCTCCGCTGCCTTATTGGCGTATCGTTGGATCACCGGGGCCCCGGTTGGCCCCTCGGCCTCCCCGAGCTGTCACCGGCCGATTATTTCAGATAGGCGAGGAACCGGGTGTATAACTCGCGGCGCGGCGCGGCACTTTGTGCCCCTGGTGAGTACCTTACTTTACTGCCTAAGCCGCGATGAATGCTGCCGCCGGCGAGGATGGACGACTCTCGTGTACCGGGTTTCTATGCCCCGCGTGCGTGGAATGCCCCCTCTTCGGGGCTGAACGCTGAAATCCTCTGCTCGGTCGGCACCGATAGTTTGTAGCCCGCGTCACTCGGGCTAGTTACGGCGTTCATTGTGAATGGTATCGCCGGTAAATAGACGGCAAGATAAGTCCCACCGGGTGGGTGGTATACGGAACGCGCGTACGTACGTACATCGGTGGAACGCCGGGTACGGACCGCGCCGCGGCCCGAGTCCGCCGCCGACACATTAAAGCTGCCTGTCCCGAACCCTCGGTATAATTCCCCGGTAACGAGTTGCGAAAGCTCGCGGAAAGTTCGAGTACAAACATTTAGATACGAGCCGGGGCCTCGCGCGCGTTGCGGGGGAAATTTGTGCCCGAGCGAATTAACATGCTCGCGAAACCCGTGTAGACCCGGCTAGCTCGCGCAGCCTTCTGGGTAAACGACGATCCGGCCAACAACAGCGATAGTCGATAGTACCGGGGCCCCGGCCCCACCTGTTAACCGATCCATTTTTTCCTTCGTTACCCGAGCACCTTCCTACCCGTGTTAGCCGGGATAGTTACGGCGCTCATTATCATCGGTGTTGCTACTTAGACGGCGAGATATGAACGCCTCGCGAGGCTTAACGCGCTAAATGTATTACCGCCCACGGTCACGGTACACTTTCCGCGAAATTTGCTGTAACGAGCTACCGCGTATACGACTTTTAAAAGCGTCCGAATATTAGTGAGAGCCACTGTGTGTAACTTGAGGAATTAAATTGCACGGTGTTCGCGTCGTCCGTATGTAGACGTCGGTCCTCGGAAAGGTATGCGAGTGGCTCGTAATAAATTCGGAAGGAGGTCAGATCGATTAGCTCGGGGTCAGGAATAAATCTCGATTATGAAAAATCGAGAACAGAGATACGCTGGCCCTTGGGTGTCGTGTTGTCAGTGGGTGTTACCGTAGCGGCGGTTTGTGAGTCACGTTTCGCGGCGGTCCGCCCCCGCACGGGCTCGAGTACAGGTCGGCCATAAGCCTGCAGCCGTTCTCAATACGTAAGTTGTAATCTCGGAAATCAGCAAGCTTCAGCAGGCCGATCTCACCTGCTCCTACACGTCTACGAATTAATTACCGGGTATCAGACCGGCCTGGTAAACTCGGCCGGTGTGCTGCCGGGTATTAGGTCACGTTTTACCATCGCTTGTAATACCCGGGGACACTTCTGCGTGTATCGATCATGGCGAGAGGGTAGAGAGAGAGAGAGTCCGGCCTGGTCGTCGGCTTGAATCGTTACCGATTTCTGCGTACAATCCTCTGCGAACAGGATGCGACAGGAGCCGCTCCGACCTGCATGCATGCATGCGCCATCGACGTGCACATGCACGCACGCACGTACGTATGTATGTGATCGTCGACGTGTGACGTACCCTGCCCTATCCGGAGTTTCGACGGTGTAAGTGGGCTCGTGTGATCGGGGGTGCATACCGTGAGCGGCGGGTATTATGCGCGTACAAGTGGCTGATATAATCTCGGCCAATTTGGTAAACATATTAAGTGCAATCTGAATAATGCGATCGCGGTTTAATGTCATAGGCGAGAGGGCCCGCGCCCGCCGTCGAATAGACGGAAAATATGGCGGCGAGGGTGTAATCGGCCGCTCGCGTGGAAGTATCGTCGATTTTACGCGTGCCTTCGCAGCTTTTCGGGATTTACATATATCGATTCGCGAACCACCGAGCAAAAAGAGACGCGCGGACCAACCCGCTGCCGATTCGTTATTATTTATAGCGAAAGTTTATCCGTGTCGCTTTACCCGCGACCGTCGATCTGCTCCGTTTAAAAATTTACCAACGCTCGCCCGAGAACAAAAACTGCCCCAGCCAACCCCTCGCCCCGGGAATCCAACCTCAATCTCTCGATATCCGCCGACTGATTTCGACGCTAAGCTACCCTATCGACCATTGCTTCTCTGCAAACTCGCAAACTCGCACACTCGAATTTTCAAAACTCAATTTTGCAACGTGGAGTTATCGCGTGCTCGTATCTCGTTATTCTTTGATTACTTGCTTCACAGAAATAGGATTTATTATAACATTCCTAAGTTCTTCTAATGTTTTTATTGTTTTACTTGCAGACTAGATTAACCCTTTGCACTCGAAGCTACTTTAACTCCAAAAAACATTTCTTCCGACCCAAAATTTTTCTGATTTTACGAATACCAAAATGATGCACTTTACTCGTACAATACCGAAGTGTTTAGTAATTTATTAAATACAAACCCTTAGCACTCGAATGGCGACTGTAAAAGCACCACTAGAAATTGCTGTATCATTATTCAAAATATTGCAGTCTACCCTGCAGTAAACAACTGCAGTCTAAGTATCGAAATCTGCAGTCTAAATATAATTGCATTCGCAGAATGAAACCGTAAGCGCGCTGCCCGTTTGGACATACAAAATAAATTAGCTTGAACGCCACCCGGAGTGGTTGTTATGATTCCCGGGCCTGAATAGTGCATAAACATATTACGTGAGCAGGAAATAATGAACTAGCTGTCTCCGGGGACACCGTGCAAAGCGATTAATCCGATTGAAAAGGCAAACTCTTTTGTGGCCATTATGTATGACACGGCGTTCCTCCATTGGAAAAATGAAAACCGTTACTAGAAAAGAAGAAGAAGAAAAAAAACGAAGAAATGTTGTTCGAGCCTACAATGGCGGCACTTATATCAGTCAAGCGAAATGACGTGAAGGAGCGTGCGTACAAAAGGCCGTAGACAAAGGTGGCTTGCAAACACAATGCCGGTAATCGTTCTTGATCGCTGATAGAACGAAGGCGACAGACCGAGCGCTGAGCAATATAACCTCTCGCGAAGGGTAAGTAATAAACTCTCGAGAAGAAATACCATTGATAATAGCAGGGGGTAGGGGGAGAGAGGGTGCAATGGAAACTCTCGAGGCCGTCCTCTCGTAGTTCTTTTTCCTCTTCCCGACAAAAGCCTTTTTCTACCGTCGCGTCGATTGCTTCGAAAGCCGAAGGCATCGGGTGTCCGGTTCGCTCGGCCGGTCCAAATAATTCCTGGAATTGGTACAAATTACTTCGACCGGTCTACGCTCGTCCGCGAGACTCCCTTGAATTAACTCTATCGTTGCAAAAATATCTTTTCGAACCGAAACACCGTACAGCGACAAATGATTTTTTTTAAATCCACCTGATAATTTAAAGACCTGATCCCAATTATTTCAATCGTCTCGTACAACTTTGAGGACAAATAAAAATACACTCAGGAACAGCACATATCCTGAAAAATGAGGTAGGACACCTTTGCATTAACAATATTAAGCAGTTTTTGGAAGCGAGATGTACCAATTTACCGGAATTCGTACGAAGTATCTTGGTCGGGTAACGTGAATAAATAAAATTCCCTTGCATATAAAAATACGGTTCGGAAATACCGAAGGAAAAATAATGCATGTACACTGAATGAACCTGGACCATTTTACTTGACAGGTGACAAATTATTTGTGGAATTGATCGATTAATTTCTAGAATATCGCTTTCGTCGGTTCGTGTTCCTTGATAAAATTCTCTAGCGAGTAACAATACATTTGAGAGAGCCGGTACATAAAACAACAAATTTTTCTCGATCGGAGACGGATCGTTGGCTGATCGGTTATGCCGGAATGCAGGTGTTCCCTCGGGAATCGTTCACCGGGGGAAACAAAAGGAGGCGAGCAAGCGTGAAGGTTACTTACGTGAGAAATAGGTAAGCACAGTCTGCGACGAATAGCCGTTCCGATGTCGATTATTTTTCGGGTAGGAGTCGAGGTATATATATATACGAGGTGTATATATATCCGTTCCTCGATCCCGGTCCAAGCCATTGAACACATATCTCACGTCATAGTAGAGTGCCTCTAGAAGTCGCGGTCTCCGGTTCTTTAGCCGGTTCGGCCACCCTCCAGAAACGTTTCACGAGGAGAAAATAATTTGGCATTAAGCCGAACGGCTATTCGATTCGAGGAGCACCGTTCCTTTTGTACTGTCGATCAGCTCCGCTTTTTCGCACTGTTTTCACCCGTCACTCTCTCCCTCCTCTCCCATCGAACGAAGGAAATAAAGAACCCCCACCCCCCAAGAAGAAGAAGAAGAAGAAGGGGAGCGGAGTATGACGGCAAGATTTTTTCCTCGTTTTTCTCACCTTCTTTTCTCGAAAGCGCTGGACCACCAGCTGGATTTCTTCCAGCGCCGACTCTATTCTCTTCCCTGAACAGGGCCGCCCCGTGTCATTAGGGTTCGATCAATTTTTCATCCAATTAAGAACGGCCCGTGGAACGCCGTAATGAGCGTACTAGGTCAACGATAACCTCGCACCAGACCGGTTCGCCCGAATGCCTACAGTTTTGACGTCGCCGGATACAATACGGTTCTTCTTCCTCCGTTGATCGTCGACGGTGCGAGTAGTCGTCGACAGGCCTGTTCAGACACGTCGTTGACCTAATCTCGTTGACGCCACAATAGCTCCTTTGCCACGCTTCGGCCCGCAGTCGTTTGTGTAATCGATTCCGCTTTGCAGGGCCCGCGAATCGGTTAGCCCTTCTCAGATCGTTTACAGATCGATACTTTTACTAAATAAGTTAATAAAAATAAAAATTCCGTAGATCTGATGACAGAGAAGCCCCCTTTTTAAAACGTCTTTATAAAGAGGAAGCTTCAAACTAGAAGCTTATGGTAGTTTCAAGGGTAGCTTAGAGGAAAATGAAACACCGTTCTTCCTTAAAAAATGCTGCAAATTCAACCGTCTCCAAAATCTTTAATAATTTTGTAAAAAGGAAGCTTCAGACTTTAAACTTATGCTAGTTCATAAGTTTCACATAAGGAGTCCAGGATTATGGTTGCGCAATCAGTTTTCCAGAAATTCACACAATTCGAATATCGCGTTTAAAAATACTTTCCGAAACGACGAGACACTTCTCCTATGATATTGCTGTGAGCACGAAAAACGTTCTCGGAAGTTTTCACGGTTAATAATGCAGCAGTTTCGACACTTAATCAAATCTCCGGCCGGTTCGTCCGGCGCAGGAGAAGCCTGGAAAAATGGCGGGCGTGGCAACGAGTCCAGTAAAAACTTTTAATCCAGTATATCAGTATTTCAGTCGCGCTTTTCGGAGTTCTCCGAACCGATTATCGGAAATGCCTCCGATCTTATTTCGCCGGGCGTCGATAGTGCCGCGCGAAGAAAAGCTTATCGCGACGAGGAATTGCATGTCGCGGCGAATTAACGCGCCGGAAAGTATGCGTGCGCGTCATCGGCCCGTTAATGGCCAGCGCGAAAGGTGCATCGCGATGCACCCGTGGTGTGCAGTCGATAACGCGGCGCGATATTGCGCCTGCACCGGCAAATATAAACTAATTAACTCCGCTCGGTCGGGCTGGAAGGAAAACATTCGTATAAAACTAAAAATAAAGGGAAGAAGACAGGGTGCAAAATTAAAGCAATAATCATCGGATACCGTTTGATGTTCGTTGAAAACCGGGTTAGGAGCGTGTCTAAATCGCGATGCTTTTAGGAAAAATACTTGGGCGCGATGTCCCTTCCAACCGGGTAGTGGGGAGGGGGCCATTGACATTAACAAGCGGACGCGAGAAAATTCGCGAACGTGATATAATTTCATGGCCCTTTCCGCTTCCATTTCCGTTGAAAAGAAGCGCCACGTTAATAACCGGATCGCGTTTTCTCGAGCAATGAATTTGGAATGCTTCCCTGACACCGCTTGACACGTATAATCGGATGAAAGCCGGCGATCTTGCCGGCTAGAACTTTTCAACCGGGAGCAACGAACCCGCCCGCGGGATATTATTTCCGCGTTTCGAATTTCTCCGGAATTACAAGAGAGAATGAGCGGGAGTATGTGTGACTGCGCTTTTCAGCGCGCGGCGAATCGCGCGGCACCGAAGAACTGAAGCTGAAACCGCGCGAGCGAAAAGTTCGGCGGCGAAACGTTGAATTTGTTGCGATTTCCGGCTCTACCTACCTTTCGACCACCCCTCCCCCATCCCGGGACAATGTTTTTAAACTGTATAAAGCATGCACGCGCCGACACAAAGCAGCCCGCCTTTTAAACAAACTTTCCGCCGCTGTTGTCGTCGCGAGTGCAACCGGCACAGAACGGCCTCGCAGAAATTGCTCGTTACAGGGCCTCCCGTTCAGCAAACTTTCTTCACGCCGTCGCCAACCCGACTCTTTCGTCTCTTTCTTCCCTCCGACGACTCTCCTCGTTCCCCACAGGAAGAGGGATCCCGGATTTATGGGCGAGAGGGACGCGAATGGCGAACGTTTCTCGAAATTACCACGGTGTCGCAAGTTTTCGCTTATAATCGACCGCGGATTTTTCTGCTGAATAAAAATGCTCTCCGACGAACGATTTACATGTACATTCGTTCCTAAATAATGTTAACTATTTGAAAATACACCCTGCTAATATTTTCACTGTTTTATAGATGCATAAATTGCGAAAATTAAATATATAAAGGTTCGGGTAGAAAACAGTTAAAATATTAGAATAATTCAACTGTGCGCAATTTTTTGACTTACTCAAATCGTTAAGGACTTATTCGAGTCTCTTATAATTGGCGCAAACAATTTTTGTTTCGCACAAAGACCCTTTTTAAACGATCGCAATTTGCAAGATTGGATTGTGGTGTGCGGGATAATTTTCGACGATGCAGGCAGGATGCACCGGATCGAAGAGCGCGGAAGAACGGTGGCCGAGGAAGATCGATGCATTTTAACCAGCGGCACCACCGGAGGCCCTCCGTTCCTTTTTTTCCCTCCCCCGTAGATTTATCTTCCTTTTTCGAGCGTCCCGTTACGGGTGGCAGTGGTTGATAGCAGCGGAGGCGCGGCCTTGCCGCAATGCTCGCGTTTCCGCGATATGCAATTGCCCGTGCACCTGTATTTAACGCGCTTCAACCCGCTGGTTACCGGCGTTATTATTCACCGATGAAGAGAGAAACGCGGGTCTGTCCGGTACCCGCAAGGAAATTTAGCGGTTTTATCGCGCGGCGCGACCCGCTTCGCGATCAACGCGCGTCTCCATTTTTCCTGCGTGCATTTTGCATGCACACACACACACACACTCTCTCTCTCTTTCTCTATGAGAACGGAGAATCACCGCACGAGATACTCGGGACTGCCGCGGCGAGTTAAAAGGATTAGCACGCATTATTTAACGGCGCAACAGATTTTATCGTCGGAAGAAGTTGCAGAGTAATTCCGTAACTTTGTCCGTTCCCGGTGTTTTCCGGGTACACGGCGCAATCTGAATTCTCGTCAGAATATTCGTTCGATCGCTTGATTATTGGACTCCGGCTGATTGAACCGTGCAACGTCGCCGCGCGAAATCACCCGCGGAGAATGTGTCGACGGAGATTTTATTATTGTCACTAGACTGCGGATCTTTGGGCAAATACGGATTCTCCCAGCGGCGAGAACTTCGAACTGGAAAAGGGCGATTTTATTATCTCGCTGGAAACGGTGTCGCGTTTCTAACGAGATAAATATTTCATGCTGCAGCTACTTTTGATTTCATAGGTCGGTAAGCTCTATCGGATCGTGGGAGATCGTGAAGAGATGTCGAGTTTATTACACTGTGATACTGAGTCAGAAATACACAGGCAACGAAATAAACTGATTAACCCCTTCCCGTGCCATTTAGCTCGACCAAACTTGGGCCCAAGCGGTAGGCATGGACGCGCGCTAAACAGACCAGACTGATGCTTGTAAACATGCGCAATACGAACCGAAATGTAGAAGCCCGCGATACCTGTGGTATAGAAAAAAAAAATCAGGGATACATGTGGTATAGAAAAAAAAAAAAAAATCACCTGTAGTATAGAAAAAAAAATCAGTCCGCGAGCTCGGCTTGTTATGTTTACGTTTGGCCCAAGTATCTGGTCGCGAGTCAGAGTCGCGATATTCATGTTTGATGCAAAATCTTCATCGCGAGTCAGACTCGCTAAAGTACGGGAAGGGGTTAACGAATGAATTGTTACTCTAAACTTATTTACAGGCTCGTTCCATGAAAAAGTGCGATTGAACGATGAAATTGCCGTTTGATACAGATCGATCATAGCTTCGTGCTCCATCGAGGAGGATTTCTGGTCGTTTGTTCTCCCCGAGAAAGTACAGTACAAGCTACAATTGACAAAATAAATTGACGAGCGAATGAAACGGTGCTCTGCACAGATTTGCACGATTACTACATTTAAAAAGTCGACTCAACCACAAGGATCGGGCTCGAGATCGCCAATAATTCCGTCTTTCGACGAAAACTTTCTCGTTCGTCCTCCCCGAAGTCGAATTTCCGCGAAGCGTTGGGACCTTCGTTAGAAATGCACCAGCGAATCGTTTCCCCGAAACTGGGCGCTGCTTCCGGCGAGCGTGGGCGATTTCGTGGGGCACGAGCCCCCTCGTCTGCCATAATTTAGCATCGACTATGCGGAGGCTTCGGTGCGTGTCGGCGGAGAGGGTGGCATAGGACAGAGGCGAGCAAGAAGAACGGGTATCGTGACGGCCGATGACCTTTCCACGCTCCGAGGATGGGGAACGTCACCGGTTTTACGACGTATCGTTAGCAGACTAAACAAATTAGCTAGCGAAAAAAAAAAAAAAGAACGCAGTGCGGTGAACCTGGCGGCGGGGAACCCTGCTGCCAGGTGGTAGGAGAGAGAAAAGGCGAAAACGGAAAAGGGGGAACAAGACGGGCGTCAAAGCGGGTACACGCGGTCGGACCCTCACAAAGGGGCGCCGTAGCTGATGGGAGCGTCCTTTGCCGACTTCCGGGAACTCGCGAGAAATGGCCGGACGCGGCAGGGAAATTTAAAAAATTTCACCGTGCGTCGGAGAAAAAATTAGTCCGTCTAATCAGCAAGGGTAGTTTTAATAACGCCGCTGTTCGCACGACGCGCGCGACGCTCGTTCTGCTAACCGGACTTTATTTCCCTCGCCGGCTTCCGCGTGACGTCGCTCGCCCCACAAAAAGTACGGCAAGACCTCGCCGTTCGCATCAGTTAGGTCTCTAAAGATCCTCGCAATCATACACAATTTACCAGCATCAGGCAGAGAATGCGGGGCTTCAACCTAGACTGCAATGTTGCGAACGTTAGTGTACAAAACTAGCCAGTTCGTACTAATATTGCAACGAGACTTCTTCCAATTAGCGTCAACCCCTTGTCTTACAATTCATTCCACAGCTACAGTGATTACAACTTGTACATTCGTAATTACAACTTGGACACGTAAAGACGTGTCTTACAACGAGCTTTTCGAGAAGCTATTAACGTGAATTCACGTCATTTTAAATACTATTCCTTATTCTATTGTGTATCTCTAAAGCAAGCATACAAATTATAAGAATCTTTTCATTTTAAACGACACATAATTGCAACATTGATATTTTAAAACAAATTTTATCATTTTTATCCTTGCTTTAGCGATACAAGTTTGCGAATGCGTTAAAATGTAAATTCCATTTCGCATCGTATAATAGTAAACTTTTCATTCGCGAACGAGCGGAACCGCGAACTTCTGGCGCAGAGGTTCGGATCTGGATGGTCTCCATGATTCGAACGGTATGTCTATGAATCATCAGGAAGAAGACTCCGTGTCTACGCCGGGAATGGAGGGCGAGAGCACCTCGTAAACCTGGCTCTCGCCCTTTTCCTTCCGCGCCATTTCCGATCGAAGTGTCGCGTCAGGAAACGTTTTGCGTCCTCGCGCGCCACGGGGATCCGCCCCCGCGCGCGCGGCTCGCTACTCCCGCGAAATATGCGAGGGTTGATTCACCGTCCGCGAGAAACCGACGGATCGCTGAGCACGATTAAGCCGTATCCGTCAGGGATCAAGCTTCCGGCTTGCCCGATTTATACGCGACGTCACTTTTTGTCGGGCAGATAGTGTCGCCAAATGGAAAGACATTTTTTATACGACTGGATTTTGAATTGGGCTTTACTCCCTCGAGCTTTTTATTCTTGGACATATCACGGGGGAAATGCGCTTTCGCCTCGTGTGATAAATAGACCCGGGACTTTTATGCGGATAGTTTTCTACACTGCAGAAATTCGCGTTAAGCGAATGTCTAGTTCTATTAACCCCCTAGCACTCAAATGGCGACTCTAAGGTGCCACTAAAAATTGCTGTATCATTATTCAAACTATTTTTTACGTTGTTACATTTATTTTGTCGTTGTTATCTTGTTTACACCACAAACCAGTGACTTAGTGAATTATTCTTTCTATCAGGTTTTCGTTACCAGCGGTGAAATTGGATGATAAAAACACTCTGCGTTTTCGCGGTTGTAAAAAGCGCATCAAGCGGTGCATGCACGATCTCCCGGCCGCAATTACGCGTCATAATTACAAGACGGATAATGATGTACTCCGTGTCGGCATTTCCCGCAGGTGCGAACGCATGGTCGCGTTCGAAATTACCTTGCAGCTACACGCGAGCCATCTTTAACCACCACAGTCTACGTGACTGGACAGTCGGGCCAGATAATGCTGCGGAACGGGCATTTCGTAACCCAGATTTCTATAAATGTAACAATGCAGCACGCACGAGCACGTGCATCCGTGGCGCGCGTGTGAGATCGAGTACGTGTGTCACGAGGCGTTAACGTCGCGATGCCTCTGCTGATATCTTTGCTCGTGAATTTAGTTGCGGCTTTTTGATCCCCTTAACTGAAACGTCACTGCTGTCCGTGCGAAGCGCACCGAAATTTTCATTCGAAGCGGAAACCCGTGGACCCATAAATATTCTGCAAAATGCTCCAAAAGGGTAGCAAGAAAATTAGTAACATCCCTCAAAACTTCACAACGCTAAATGATCGTTCTCCGATTTTTCACTTTACGATTATTTCAATTACAGAGATGGATTACCAAGAATTGAATTTCCATCAAAACTTTTAATTTCGACCGAACCCGTTACAAATCAAAGTTCCAGGAACCTTGAAGAGGCTTGGAAAGCTCTGCAACAGTTTGCAGCTGTTCGCAAAGTGCAGCGTGCCGAAGAATGAAAGTGAAACCGCGATTAGAACTCTTCGCGCGGCAGGCTCGATCCGTCAATCACGTGAGCGCAGTTAATTACAGGGTAGAGAAGGGGGCCAAACCGATCCGATGTTTTCCGAAGGATGCAAGCTTTCGGATCGATGCTGTGCCCGATTCTGAACGAACGGGTGGAGGACCTAGATTTCAGGGGACTCTTAATCAATCTTAAACGGACGGACACAGGAATGGACCGCAGAGCCCTGACTCGCAAATTAATTGTCTGCTCTGGCGGGGGCCGAGTGTGTTCTCTTTATAGGTATAGCGCACCAACACAGGGAGGAACGAAGCTAGAGAACGATAGGAAGAGAACGAGCAATTTGGGAAGGAGAGAGAAAGGGAGAGAGAGAGAGAGAGGGAGAGGGAGGCTAGAGACCTCCACCTGCCACTACTCAACTTCAAATTCAGCCAACTCTTTGCCCCCCTTCCTAGCTCGGTGTTCTCGCAGAAGCTCGCGACCCTACCGCACCCCCTACCCTCTCGTTCCCCAAAGCACCCCTCAATTTCGCCCGTCGGACTAATGGATTATTATACGCGTTCGCCTACACGGGAACGTCCTACGTCGAGACGCATCTTTCGCGGAGATATCCGCTTTCAGATCGATTATCCTGACTCGACTGTTTTTCTCGTTCCTTGTCACGTAAATCGCGCTTCGAAATGGCACAGGACGATTCTCCGGGCAAAAATGAATGAAAAGTGTGCAACAACGTTTTTTCCTTCGAGGCTCAGTTTTCGCGAAAATCGAGTTTGAAAACTCAGTGGCTCGGCGCGCCTCGCCACTCACGCCAAGTGGAAACGGCCAGCCATGCACAGACGCGGCAGCCGAATTTTCAAACTCGATTTTCTCGAAAACTAAGCATCGGATCGAAAAATTTTATCCGCCGATATTTGTTCATTTTTGCGCGCGGAATCAGCTTGCAGTTGTTTGCAACACCGTATACTGCTAACGTGGCCGGCACAGTGGAACAAGATGAAACGAACGCGAACCCGATTACGAAGTAGACCAATTTTCTACGGCGCTGGATACAAATCGAATTCCTCGGTGGATTAACGTTAACAGCGACAGATTTCGCGCCGGGACACGGTACAATGGTGAATCTTCGACGGGGAGATACCTCGGACGCGGTATTCTGGGAGGGAGCACGTACGTGCGCTTTATTCGGACCTTTTGAGATGGTGATGACAATTCGGGCAGCACCTTTGAAGGAGAAAATTAAGACTTCTATTTTTACGCCGTGGGCAAATTGCATTTAGAAACGAGGAGGAATACAAAGTTGAAATCGACAGGTTTGTTGCTAAAGACACGGAAAGAACACTAGTCCCGTTTTACGATGATCAATCACCAATGAAACAATCTCCAATGTAAAGAAAACATTATGTATAGCAGTTTCAAAAAGTGCAATTTTATTAAATGCTGGAGTCTTCGCAGCAAGGTATCCAATTACAAGGAGTCTATCATTGAGTCATTGAGAAACCAGCGCGTTTAAGAAGTTATTTTACAACCGTTCGGTAAAGCAAACGTTCCCTAAAACAATGGAATATCAAATCTCACGGTTTCCAGGGGGGAGATAAAATAACAATGAGCGAGTCTTCGATCGCTAGTCGGAAAACCGGTGTCAGCGATTCGATATACCCGTTATTAAGAGGAAGCGGCCTACGCGATCCGCTTCAACAATCCCGCGCGAGCTCGCTATCAATCTCTCCTCGCCGGGACAATACATCGTATAACTGTCTTGCATAAAATCTTGTATAAAACGCTGGTCGTATATACACGTATATGTGTGTAAGCGGATTCATGTATTCGCTTGACACATTAATATTTAATGGGGAGCGATGCCGGTGCCCGGTTATTTTTTAACCGCGTTATCTACGCGTAAACACGGTGAGTTATGGGTCTCGGGAGGAGCGCAGCCGCCTCTCCTCGCGGATAACCGAACGTTTTATGGCGACGCGTCGGCGGCCACTTAAGGAACCCCCTTAAACCGATCGAAAGCGCCCGGTGAAAGGATGTTTTAATTTACACGCTGCCGCTAATGTGCCGGGTGTCGCGCGAATCAGCCTCGTTCATTAAAATGCAATCACGGTGTCGCAACAATAAATTCCGCCTCTTGTCGCACTGTTTATTGCTGCGGTCTCCGGTCGCGAGTAAAGTCGCCGAGACGTCTCAACCCTGCAATAATACTCTCTCACGTGTTCCCATAATTTTACCCCCGTTCATCTCAAGTATCAATTTCACACATTTCTCACGAATTTTACATGAATAACTCTATGTGAAACTCTAATTACACAGTAGGTGCTCTTTCTACGAATCTTCCTCTATTCCAACTGGAACTTTCAGGATTTGAATGTATTTAATGGATGAACTCGCATGATTACAATGACTGATAGTCGCTGACTATCCAGACCACGGTTTCGTGGCTGGTACTGCAATCTATCATTCTGGCATCTTTTGTGAGCTCATGCATTTGATACTAAAGAGAGAGAACACAGGGAACTATTGTGACTATAATTAATTCTAGATGCAACCTGCCGTCTGTTTTCGCGTACAGCTACTACGCTGAACGATAGCTTCACATCCAACAGGATTATTGTTGCCATTGCATTCAATGGAAGTCTTGCGAATAAATCCCTATGTATGCACACTGTAAACGGAGTGTTTTGTTTGCGTAGAGCGGAAACTATAACTAAAAGAGAATATTCGTTCGCAGCTAACAGAAGGCAGGAACCTTTTTACGGGTCGTTTTATATCCAAGAAAATTCGTTTGGAAACTCGTCAGACACGAGCGAATAGGTTTTGCTTCCCATGTCCTTCTGTTATTGATTGACTCTGTCCGGCATAGTTTTTCGGGAATATTGTCGCTAATAGAACAGGTTTTTCGCAGATCGTATTCACTCGTGCCCGACGAATTTTCAAAATCAATTTTTGTAAAAACAGAGCACCGCGTGGAAAAACATTTGCACCACATTGTTTGCACAGTTCTACATGGATAGTCATTCCGCGTTCGGCTGCGCCGCGAATTACTGGCGCAGTTTTCGAATGTATACAAAAAGGGGTGTACCATTACAAAAAAAATACGCACTTTGAAGTCCGTTAAAAAATATCCTCGAAAAGAATTATTTTTTTCAAGCTCGGAAGCATGGCGTTCTACTTACGCGATCCCGCCCGTACGTAATAAAACACACTAATCCATTCATTGCGAAGCTTATGCAGATTGCAATGTTCGTGCGTAAACTTGGAGAAACTGAAAATAATTATAAATTCATTTTGTGTTTCGAAAGCTTCGCTGGATTAAAAATAATCCCGGCTGCATTAAAATTAATGGAGTCTTTTGGGGAATTTTCCGATTTGCGAATGATCAAGCATCCTCGATATAGTGATGCAGTCTTTTGCCGCACGACGACTATGTTTCCTCAAAAGAGTAAGACAATGAAAATTTTCAAACCGGAATTTCACTTCATAAAATACTTTTTAGTTTCAAGAGAAGCATCTTTAGATTATATAAATCAATAAGATAAAAATCCATGGTGTGTAAAACCGAGTAGGAGAACTTTCTGAATGATTAAACAACTTGAGAATGGTAACGCACCGATGGAGGAGCGTCTTCTCAGGCCGTAGAAGGAAAAACAAAGTTTCCTTTGAATAACCAGGAGAATTTCGCGGGTCGCCATTCAACAGATACCCGCCGCGGAATATAAACTACGGTTTAGCGGGTAGTGAAGGTAAAATGGCGATGATAGTGAGACAGAGGGTGGAAGGTCATAGTGGGGGAGAAGCTAGAGATCCGCTGACATCTGCCGTCGTCTCGCTAATGCACCGTTGCATAAGAAATTGAGGAAATTAACTTACAACCGGCTAAATTTCTGAAACGAGGAAAACGGGCGAGTCGTAGGGGTGAGATGGGATCCGGGAGGGTAGGCGAAAGGGGAGTGGGATGGCTAACAACGGAGCAGGACGGCCGTAACAAGGAAGCGAAGAAGATAGAGGGAACGGCAGTGCTGTTGAAATCGTTATTGAGCCCCTTTCCCAGACTTTCGTTCCGGCCGGAGTCGTCGACTACCATTTTCTTTAACTTCCACCGGGGATCGCGCAGCTTCCACTTTCGTTCCCCTGGAAAACTTTCTTAATTCGAGCTCCCACGGCCGGCGTCCGCGACAAAATGCAGCCGAGCCCCGTTGGAAATCTTTCGTCCTTTGAACTTCCTGCTTCCTGTCGCGCGCGCGGGCCACGGCTACCTCCTCGGATTTCGGCTAATCGACCTAACCCTGTTAAAACCTTAATTGTCGGTACGCGCCGGCGAGACCATCCGCCGCGTAACTCAATGCGGCGAAACTCCTGCCTTGAATAGCTAAATCAGTTTTATACACGTTTATCCTGTTAAGCGTCTCGACACTTCAACCGGCCGGTACCCGTGTTTGCCTAACGCAATTCTTCCTCTCGGCTGTTTGAAAAATCCGTTTAATCTTTTCGCCACGGGACACGCGGTCTCACCTTCTCCAACCTGGCATCCTTTATTCCTTTTTATTCGAAGTAATATGTAGGCCAGGAGAATTCAGACCTGTGTTTAATCCAGTCTACGATTCATAGTCTATTAGCACCACAAATAACGCCACAAACATTTCTCTTCGACAAGATCTACAGCTAAATTACTAGACGGTGGATCTTTATGCAAAATAAAATTTTAAGAATTAACCACGACTTATACGCTGTGTTCAATCGGGCAATCGATCTCGATACAAGAATATTTGCAGCTGGTAATATTAATTAGGTTCCGTAAAGCGATCGTTCATCTTTGTGTCTTCTATTCCCAAGAAAGGCGCCATGCATCACGGAGCCGGCGGAACAAGAGCGTTGCCATAGTGCCGGGCACTGGCTTCGATAAATTTATCACACCGACATAAGCATGCTACCTTTCGGCTCGCGCGTTTTGCATGGACGCCTCTCTGTCTCTCGGCATTGACCGCGTTTCTCGGCTAGCGCACCTGATCGCCGATTTATTTCCATTCCTTGCTCCCCTTTTCGCTTTCCCCCGTCTCAGAAAGAACGATCGAACGAATCGACTCCTTCAACCTGTATTTCCTAATTCCTGGAGGAATCGGGCGCAAAGACCTATCGGACGATTGGATCTACCCTCGGAATATCCTAACATCTCCATGCGGTCAACCGTGATACGTTCAGACTTTGGGGATTGCAACGCGACATCCGTTAGGAGCGATTCCACATTTTTATTTGAAAAGAAGTGGGCTGTAGATCGGTGTCTATGGCTTAGGGGATTCTGCGGGCGGTGATATGATCATTGCAGACGCTTAACGCGTCGTTCGATACTTCCGGTCTGTGTGCTGTTGAACAGACAGTGGGAGACGGGAGAAAGCGTCGAGGGACTTGAAACGCGTGAGAAACGGAAGCTTGACGAAACTTCTCAGAATTTGCTGTGTGTAACTTTGAAGCTTTAATCTGGTTCGGTGGAATCACAGAAATCTAGTGTAACGTTTGTTCCACTATCGCTCTACAGGAATCCAAAAGGATTTTCGTGATGTCTATTATGTAGCTTCTTCAAAATACACTGTACTCTTTTCAAGTGATATAGACAGTTTTTGATCAGACTCGAAAGAATTTTGCTGTAAGAGATGAAGATTTAGGTTTGTCGAATTGCCGGGAATCTTGCGGATGAAACAGTGTTATAAATAGCACAAGGCTGCTTCGCGATCAATTTCCGAGCGATTCTCCAGTGAACTGATTCATCGAAGTTCGATCCTGTTTTTCCCTCGTCAGTCAGCCTCCCTCCGCGTTTCGACGTTGCTGCCCGTCATTCCGAACGCTTCCACTTGCGGCTCGGTTCTGCGGAGCAACCACAAGCCCGATGTAGGTACGTACATCATTGCGGGGACCGGTTCGCGATTATGACGCAGCGTGGTAGTTTGAAGTTCGCGTAATAACAGGCCTCGAACGCGTGCTCGGGCGATGAGGATGCGCCTTGGGGCTGGCAGAGCGTCGATTCCTTCGCTTCGATTAGAAGTCCTGAGGATGCCAAAGCACCGAGAGAGAGAGAGAGAGAGAGAGAGAGAGAGAGAGAGCTCTCGGGATGTGCTCCCAGTTATCGTCTATAAAGTGCTAACCGCTCGGCTCTACCTCGTTTGCGGCTCGAGACCCCTCCCCTCCCCGCTCGTTGCGGCGCCTTTTTTCCGCCCGGCAAATGTCACATCGGGGCTTAAACTTCGAGCCCGATAGCAAAAGTTGCGGCTCGCAATTACGGCGTAAATCTTCTTATCTGCGTGCGCGATATCTGTCGCCATATTTGCCCTCCCTCGCGCAACCTCACCGCCGCACACCGACTTCAAACCGATTTCAATTCGCGATAGCGCAGTTTTGCAGCCGCACGGTGCTTCCGTCCGTAACGCTGCGAACCCGGGATCTTCTAACGTGATTTCATTGCGTGCTTCGTTTGATAGGATAATCAGAAAAACAGCCATAACCCGGCTCGAGTAACCACGATCTATCCAGATTCGTAAAAGAGTGGTCGGGGTTCTGAGATTTTACGTAATGATTTCGTTTTACTTTCTTCGTAAGAGGCTAACTTCCAAGCTTGTCCCGAGGAGAATTTATCTTAGGTTGCCGAAGATAGACAATTTTTGGATACGATTTTATCGAGCCTGCTCTCCAAAGAAAAATGTCTCTCAGTCTCTCCAAACGAAGATAGAGGATAGATTTTGGTCCGAAGTTTTTCCAGCGTGTCATGTCGCCGCGCGATTTACAATACAGTCGGCGATCAGCATAAGCCGGCCGTTCCCGGCATCGACGTTTAAATTCAACGACGGTGGCATAAAAGGCGAGCGGTTACTGCTAACGTTGATTCGATCGCCGGTGGAAATGGGCTTGTGTGGCGGCGCGTAAAAGGAACCGAAACCGTAGCTGCGGTTAAATATGCAGAAACGTAGGCAGTCGACGAACGCCACCGCGTAAAACCGTCGAACGTCAAACGGTTACGACGGACCGGGGGCTCAGGCTTTACGAGACTTTACGGCTCACTCCCTGCCGACGGTGATTTGACGTACGAGGAATCCGTAGTCGTCTTCGGGGTCTCTATCTCGCTTCCGTCGCCACCGGACACGGACCCCGAGAACAGTTCCCTTTACGGCGGATGCGCGCCGCGATAAAATTCATTGACTACCGGACGACTGCAGTCTGTCCTCTTAAAGCCTTCACACGTTCCGATAACGCCTACGATTCATGTAATCTTCGGCGGAAACTGGGTCGGCCGTGTTCCTATCGGATGCTGCCGTTCAACCGGGCTATATCTTAAAGCAGCTCCCGGAATTGTGTATTACACGATACGCATCTTGTTCGGTCGCACTTTATGGGCCTCTCTCGCTTTATTTATTATGAAAGACGCGGATAGACGCGATGTTTCCTGAGAATTTAAGGGCGGCTTGCGGCTCGGCATGATCGGCCTCGAAAATATCTTGCTAGAATATTTGTGTACGCGTCCGTACATAAACTTTGTGTCTCTGTGTATCTTCGGTCTGTACTTCTGTAGAATGCTAAAACTGTCTACTTGTTTAGTAAAAATCTATTATACCGCTTCGTTCCTGAAGCACGCAAATAAATCTTGAAATAGAGTAAACATTGATCTTGAGTGGTAACAGAAAAATACTGCTTATTCGCTGTAAAGAGTATTACACGGCTTCCTTAATTTATCTCTCGGAGAAGAATGAGAAGGGATAAGAAGGAGACGAGAGAAACACTTAAGAGTGATTGGACAGGATAACTGGCATTCTCCTGCGTTCCGAAATAACGATTGAACGCACCGAACGGCGTACATAAAAATGAAAAGAGTGTACCGAACAATAACTAGTATTCTGTAGCGCGAGCTGCAGAATCCGCATTGTTCGGATCGAGACCCGAAACACGGAGGAATAGTAACGCAGCGACCGATGTACCAAACAGACTTCAAGCGCGTGCAATAACAGCCTGGAAAAAAGGAAGCCGAGGAAGAGAAACAGCCGCAACGAGATTCGTTAGTTGCATGTGAACTTGTTACCGGAGCAGTGGCACGCCGGAAATCCCTTTCGCGTCTCGTAAATAACGAGAGGGCTGGTAGGAGGAGGTGGACAAAACGCAGGATTGTTTGCGTGCCTGAAAACGCCGTTTTTCCCGGCGAGCGTAGAGAGACCGCGGGGGCCGTGCGAACCGTGGGAGAATTACGAATTGAAACCGCTTAAACCTGGCACGATGTCGGTGAAGGTCGATGCTGTAACAATGTGCCGCCGGTTCCACCGTTCCCCGTGTTTTCCGCGTCGGAAATTTCCGTTCGGTTGCCGTCGTCGGTCTTCCCAAAAATCTGATCGAATACGCAACGAGATCGCGTTTCGCTCGGTGTGACCGGAGCCGTTTGCCCCGTGCGGCACTGCGGTGGCTCCCTCTCCCGGCTGGAGTCACCAGGCCACGCCCACTCGAACGATTCGCCTAGAGGGAATCGGTTATATCGAATTTTTCTCTTGAAAGTTGGGAGATTTATGAACAACTTTGAAATCACACACCTCTCTGTTATCTGCAATTTGTGTCTCAAAAGCGTAATTTTTCATTCGCACAATAATCTCAAACGAATTTTTGATTTATAATTCAAGTTTCAACTGATATCAGATTTTCCAATATAAACGACCCAGCGTGACTGAGATATTTAATTAGAAGAAAAAAAAGAAAATGGGGGTATAGAAGAGTGTTGTTTCGCAATTGGTATGCAGTGCGAATTTAGCACCTGTAATTTTTTTTATAGCGAGGGAAACGGTTCCAGAAATGTAGAAGATACAACTCGGGAAAGTCTTCATTCGGAATGACTGCTCGGCTCGCCTAGAGGTCGAGTGGACTGGCTGAAAAGGCTAGCGCCAGTCAAAGGGAAAGACAAAGAGGGAATCGGAGAACCGTAGTGGAGATCGGAAGGGTGACATCCCCCGGGGAGGCTGGGCGGAACGAAACACAGACGCAAACACACGTTCGAGGGGTGGACACCCCCGGAGAAAGTGGACCGACGATAAGAGGCGCGGCGTAGACCGTGGAGAAACGGGAGAAGGAAAAGCGGATACGATTCAATGGAGCCTTCAAGTTTTTCCGGCACTCGACCGGGAAATAATTGGGGCCGGAAAGGTATTGACCCGGGAACAGAAAACCGTAACCAATGCGAGGGGAAAAGAGAGAGAGAGAGAGAGAGAGAGACAGGGAGAAAAAAGGAACGGGAACGGGTCACGGCAACGTATATGAGCGGCCAGTGTTTCCGAGCCGCAACGAATGGCAATCCTTAATGATTCTGACCTAAATGGCGGATCAACGATATACTGCTTGCTGATGAAACCAATGACGATTTCATTATCGCTGACTTCTTTCTTCGAACGCTTTTCAACGCGTTTTTCTTCATTCAATTCGGGACCCCCTTTCTTCCCATTCGACCCTTCTCTTCGGGAAGCTAGTGTCTCGTACCGGGCTCTAGCTCGGAGCTAAATGGGTGGCAAAATTCATTCCCATGAACGAGGTTGCTCAAAATTGTACATTGTTAGTTTAAAAATGTTTACCGACGCCTCAGAGTCATCATTGGACTGCGGAGAATTAGAAATAACAGAAAAATCAGACGTTGAATGATAGATCAGATTCAAAATTGTGAATTCCTAAAGTTTGCCTCTCTACAGATGTTATTATTTTTCCATAGGGAATGTTCACTCGTTAAATGCAGTTTCCGCGGTAACGCAATTATCCTTCGACAATGCGTATCCGTTCGGTATGCTGTTTTGTTTGGTCGCGCGAAATTGCAGCCCCGGATTCTCCTTGATTCGTTCCCCTGTCCCGCAGAAACTGCAAGCAGAGGAAGATCCCGTGGAAAACAAGGGTGTCGCGGACTCCCGGGGCTACAACGGCAGTAATTTTCCGTAGTAAGAATTTCATAAATAAAAAAGTTTCGCAACAACGCGAGAGCACCGGAGTCGACGAGTGGTCGGGGAATAAGAAGTTCGGCCCGCTGCTCGCTTGGTATATATACGCTTTTCTTATGGGTTACGATAGTTTTTCAGAAAATAACGTTCCACTCGCTTCGGCTTTCTCTCTCTCTCCCTCTCTCTTTCTCTTTCACTCTTTGGTCGCCGCTTCTACACTCAGCGAGACCGCTCGCGGAGAGATTTATTTTCTATTTTAAATTCGCTTTTTATTTACGCGACGATTGTCTCCGACTCTTCGCCCCCTTTTTCATCCGCGCGAATGTTTATCCGTCTGAAGTAGCGCGGTAAATTTACCCTGTTTACCGAAAGCATGGCGAATCCGTCACTTGACCTACACACTCGTGAACTACTGCGGAAACTTGGCCGCAATGACGGTCTGCAAAAATGTGATCACGAGGAAATAATGTTTCGGAAAGAGCAGAAAGATTGTGTCTATTCCTCGGGGTATACTATTTGTACTATTTTATTGAGTAAAATTGAAACAGAATCTGACTTTTCCGTCCATTTTCAATCTCAATTAGACTGCAAATTTTTGCACGAGAAAAATTAGAAAAATAAAAATTGCAGGAAGCAGGAACCGCATTGGAATTTCTTTATCTCTTTAATTCTCTTAGTCCTGCACCGAGAAAAAGCAACGCGGACCTTGTTAAAGTAATTTAAACGTATCGAGGCTACTCGTATCCCGTGGAGTTTGCGAGCAGCGGAAACAGGAAAATTCCAGAAGAGATTGGCCCGGAGCTCGCGACCTCCAACGACGATTTTCAATACAATGTCTGGGTCATAATAGAATAGAAGAGAGGCTGGTCAGTCTGACGATGGGGGGTGGGTCGCCTTTGCTGCGAGATGTCTCCCAGCCAAATCTTTCATACGCCGGAGCGCTTTGCATAGGAACGATGAAAGCTCGTTCTTCTTCCTATGAAATTCCTCTTTGAACGTATTGCCGTGAATACAAAAATGCCGGCGCGCCGGGCAAAGGTAGGAAATTCTCGCGGACCACCCCGTTTTCCGTCCCCCTGTTGTCCTCCAAGTTTCTCTGTCGGGGTTGTTCGTATCGCCGGGCCGGTCCCCGCGATCAGTCGAGTAAATCTAGACAGAAATGAAATCCCCGCCGCCGAAAAGAAATGCGCAGCGCAACGTCGACTTCGCCCGCCGAGCAATTTGATACTGGCTACGGAGAGAATGGGTCGCGACGCTTTCCGTGGTTATTCGGGCAGTAAATAAACCTGTCTACCTTAAAACAATAAGAACGTCTTGCAGCCTGAGCGGATATCGCTCCCTGTTCTCCTGCCTGCCTGCCTGCCTGCCTGCCTGCTTGCCTGCCTGGCTTCTCTCCTCCCGAGCAATTTCGTTGCCGCGCGACGGAGGACGACAGGCGGAGGCCATCGGAAAACAGGCATCTGCAATATTTGTCAAGACCATCGCGGAGACAAATTGATATGACGCGTATGAGATGGAGTTGTTACGAGCCTGGTTGGTCGAGCGTGTACGTGAAAGCAAGCCCGCGTGCCCGAACAGACCCGGGGAAAACCGTGCAAGAACGATGCGTTTCCCCGACGAAAATTGCTCTTCCTTTACCCGGCCGCTTCCCGAGACGCGATCCTAATTTCGCGGATGAAAGTAATATTATACGAAAACTGTCGGGCACCGGCGCGGTGGTTTTCGCGAACAGGCATTTTTGCAGACATAGACCGGGTCCGATGAAAAGGAATCCTTAGAACTCTAAGTACAGGGTGTCTCGAGATTTTTATACCGGGTGACGCTTCATTTTCGAACAAAAATCGGTTCCGACGTGTCTGACCATGGCCGACCAATTCTACTTCCCGTAAACGGTAGAACACGCGTAACTTTGTAATCGCTTTTCTCGATCCCTACGTGAGATATCCGAACGGATCAAACGGCAAATAATGACCACAGGTTACCACTATCTCGCGCAATTTTTTCAAAATTTTAACTCGCACATTACGGGAAGAAAAAATTATTTGATTGAGAATAAAATTCTGTGACATCCGTTAAAGTCGGAATCGCACTGGATGCATAAAATGCGCATTCTGCAGTATGTAGAATGCAGAATCCATTTTAATTCAGTGTCACATGACGTCGTTTAATCATTAATCATCTTCCGTTAGAATTTCGAAACCGAATCTTCCGTCGCGACAATAATTCCGTAGATATCGATCGGGAGATAAAAATTTAATCATTCCGGTGTCCATTAAATCGCGTTCATTATGTAACATATTTTAAGTGGATTTTGCCAATTGAGAGTTATAAATTGCGTTTCGGTCCACTATTATCGAGGAATAAAGCGTTCGAGGATTTTCATCGCGCATGGCCGAGCGTAAATCGTAAAATACCGGGGTGCCGTATTAAAAGGCTTGACAACGAGTTTTCATATTTAATGGCACAGTTAAATTTGACAGGGCGTTGCCAATCTATTTTTCTCGATACACTCGTATCCGGCGGGAACCGGCGAGAAAAAGAACAACACCGGCCCCCGTGTATATCCAGATAGTATTGCGGGATAAGCTTCGGTCTCGGAAACCGTAATGCCCCGCCATTGTTATTCAGCGGGTCTACGCTGCTGAGCTAATGCGTTCAGATAAGAAGTATTTTATATGCACGAAGGTAGGATAAGTTTCGAACTCCGGGAGGGCCAGACAGATATCTACAGCGTTTTCGATTGCCCTTTAACATCCCTCCGATATATTTTCGTGTCGCGTTATTTACCGGAACTTTTCATTCCACTCTGTTATATTTTTGTTTTTTATTTTTTAATGCCGATCGACGCGGTTCCCCCCCCCCCCCCCAGTGTTTTTTTATGTGTGCGCGTGTAACTCGTTAAACTCGGCCCAGATAGAAAATAATACGTCGTAAAAACGTAAAACGTGAAAATTCAATTCCGTACGAATTTATTTAACAAAAAAAAAAACACCGCGTAACTGCTTTCCGACGATCGTTCGGCGAGATTCGTATCGACGGTGTAAAATGGTGGCATTTAAATAAATTTAAATGTAAATGAATCGTTGCACACAATGACAGTATACTATTACGGTGTGCGTGTGTACAAGCTGTCCCCAGAACTCGTCAGAAGCGAAAAATAAGAATTTTCCGCAGCGGTAACTCTTCCAATCCTCCTTGATCTTTTAGAATTTCATTGATCGATAACGAAAGCTGAATTAGAATCTCACATTTTCGGGTAACGAGCTGATACTTTAGCTCGGAGTTTTCTCTGAGAAGTTTTTCGGGAAAGCGGCGAAGTTTGGCCCATTTCGGGGATCAACACTTCCCCCCTGAGCAGTGGCGTCACCTTCTTATCCGGCAGCTTAATTTCCGGAATAGGCCCATTAATAACAGTCGGCAAAGGAAGGTGTACACAGGTCGGTCGGTGGCGTGGAAGTCTGGCTTTGTCTCGACTTCCGGCCTGCTGATGCTTTTTACGGGTGCATCCAGCCTTCCCGACGAGGGCACAAAACTTTCACCGACCCCTTTCTTCGCGGTGCGACGACGATGCTACGTCCCTCGCCTCCCCGGGCCCGTTATTTCCCGGAGGCGGTCTGGCTCTTCGTCGCCCCGGAACTTGAAACTTTTCCACTCGTCGACTCGAAATAGATGGATCTCGGGGAAACCTGGTCGCGCTTGTTTTCGAAGGCTCGTTTCCAAAAAAAAAGAAACCCTCTCCCTCTCCTCCTCCTGAAGGAGGATCGTTCGCGACTCCGGGGAACTCGCGATTCACGATAAAGCGGTTGGCGGGCTCGCGCGCCCCGATGGAAGAAGACGTCAAACGTTATCGGGCCGGTACCATCTTCCGAAGGAAGTTGCACCCCGTTCGAATTATCAAGATCCTCGGCTCCATCTTTATCATACTTATCATCACTCGGCGAGAACGTATCAGCCGGCCTAGTCCCGGTCGTTCCGCGGGCGAAATTATAGCCTCGGGGAACCCGGCGTACGTCTTGCGTACAAACACTGAAACCAATTTACGTGGCTGCGAAAAATTAACTTATTTCCACCGGTCTCTCTCTCTCTCTCTCTCTCTCTCTCTCCCTCTCTCTACCGGTAATCGTTGCCAGCCGGCGATTAAGCGATCAACCTGACAATCTGAGGCGGACACACGAGCGCCACGAGGATAGAATTGCCTCGGAAACCCTCTTCCTCCTTTTCTAAGGGGAAAACAGACCGGATTGGGGCGGAACCTGGGCACCCACACACGCGCCATACCTGTCTAAGCCACTAACGAAAATTGTAGGCTTAGGAGCTGGACCGCCCGGGACCCTAATTATATGCTATTACCCGAGCCACGATTGCATGCGGACACGTACACTGGCGCTAGAAAGTTTCGGTGCGAGGATATTTCCGGCCTTCAAACGATGCTTTTAACACGAGATTTATTTAGGCGCCCGAGTTACTGGACTCTGATCTGTTCTTCCGTATTTGTTGGAATTGTACATGCGCTTTTTCTGGGAAACAATTGAATAAATTTCTTTGTTGGTGATTGGATCTTTTTGTATCGATTCAATCTTGTTAATTTTAGGACGCAAAATGTAGTGGTCACTTTTAGGGCCTGATATATTTAACATTATTAGTAACTACACTGATCTACGCGAAATAAATCAGTTATAAGTAGACAGCGGATCTTTATGCATTTATGGCTTCTGGAAATGTTCAAAAAATGCTATAATCTATGATCTACAAAGGCTGTCCCCATTAAAAATAGGATTTTATTTCATTCCACTTTCTTAAAATGTTTCTATAAAAATTGGAAATTGCATAAACATCCGATGTCTAGTTATAAGTATTCACCTGACTGTCGATGTGAAGCTACCCTCGATACTTGCTCCTAATTTTTTCTTTTAGAAATATTGAAATTATAAACACGTTTCCATGAGGAAATTTTTTAAGAAACTTCTCTGTTCAAGTAGACATTTAAACGAAACTGATACGAAATCTAAACGAATACAATTTTGTTGTTATTATAAGGCAATCTATTCCAGTTGCATTTAGTGCTTGGCAGTTCCAGTGTTAATGTTAACCACCGAATGGCTTGTCCGTGTGATAGCGCCTGAGTGCACGACAGCTTGTCTGCATTTTTGTGGAATTTCTTGGATCAGAAGCTAAATCGAAAACATTTCTCGCAGTAATTGAATGTCTCGCAGTTATTTTCTCGTTAAATCCGCGACGCTTTAAAAATCTTATCGGTGGTAAAACGTCATAATTATATCGTGGATTTCGAAGCACTTATAAGCAAATGCTGCCGAAGTCGTAAAACAAAAGTTCGACAAAATTGAACACAAGTTCAGTACCCTTCCTGCCGCAACATTCATCGAAATCAATTAACTTTCTATCAGAAGTTCCTCGCTTCCTCAATCAGTCCCAAAGAACGCAAATTCTCATACAGACTCGCAGTCCAATCACGTTATTCTCCGTGTAATCCTAAAGGCGCATCAAGGTACCGTTTCCTTCGAAATGCCGTTAGGAGCCAAGTACGCTTGCACTCTTATTTTTAATTTGCTTGAAGCTGAAGCACCATTATCTACATTATACGCCAACGGTCGCGGAACATCACTTAGCATGCGTAATCTTAATATGTATCGAAATAGTCTCGAAGTATCCTGACTAACGACGGTAATAAGAAGACGGATGAATAATTCAGAATACGAGTGGCGGGACACGGAAGCTTGCAAACTTTTTGTCGACGTTGTACGTATGTACATAGGTGCGTGCGACGAAGAATCACGTGTAGGCTTCGAATATGCGAGAGGGTTTCGCAGGTGCAAACGCTGTCTGACACATGCCCGCACGCAACGAGCGGACGGAATAGCACTCGCGAAACCCTCGTGGATTCGGCTTGCCCTGTGGTGGGGTTCAAACAAAAAATATGACAACAACCAGTAAAATTGTAATCCTTCGGACGGCTATTTAAAATCTATACTATTTAAAATAATTAATTAGAGGCAAAACAAATTCTTTGCAAATAGCTGATTACTTTATGGGTACCCCTAATAGTTTAGAAAGTTGTAGAAAGTTGTTACCAATATACCAGTTCCCAGTTCCACCTCGTACAATTTTATGAACGATTGTCCTCGATTGAGCCGGGTTTTAACGTGACATGCAAATCAATGAACATAAGTTGCCTGGTAGAGATCGCTGTTTTGAAGCTAGAGACGCCCGAGTCCGATGCTCCGGCGAATTATTAACATAACTGGGAGAACCAGGTCGATACATCGACGATTTGCAACCCAGCGAGGATTCTTCGTGAATTACAAATGGGACGTGAAGTTGGGGTTGGCGTGACGAATCGAAGGATTCTGGACGAGCGACTGCGGATCCGTTCTCGCATGCAAATAACCCGTAAGTTTCGGACCCCTCGATGGGGTTTCGTGCGAATGGACAGTGTCTAGGGGATACTTTGAAGCGGTTACACGGGAGTTATTAATGGGGGTTAAAACGTGGGGATAATTGCAATCGATCAAAGACCTTTTAATAGATTTCTGGTTACTTTTTAACTCACTGAAGGTAATTCGCGAACAACATTAGCACAGTCGTTGAAAAATTTATTATACTAGCCCTGAGTTCGACTATTGAATCGTTATTGGTGAAATATCTGAAAAGATTGAGAGACCAAATGCAATTTTCTTTGCAATTCAAACAGGACTGATGGCAATTTCACTCGTCTCCGTGAATAGTCTACAATAATATTACCAACAGTCCCAGCACTCTCATGTCTCCGCAAATTTCTATTTTTTAGTGTAATTTTCTAGCTGGAAACATTTTACGCACTCGAGTTCAGCAATTGGTGTACCAACAATTCCAAACCGACCGTTTTCGTCTAGCAATTTTTACTCGAAGTGTATCTTAGTGTATCGTTAGGCTCGAGCCAACAATTCTTCTGTTCCCATAATGCCACGCTCCGCTCGGTATATTTGCACATCAATTTTCTCTATAGCAGTCGACGGGCACCGACTTTGGCAGTCGCCATTCGTTACCGGACAGTTTGAATAAAGTGCAGGAGGTATAATATCTTCCAGGTAGTATTTCCCGAGCTACCCTATCCTAAGCTGCAGTCAGAATCAAACAAATTGTTGCTGGAAGCCTTTGAAACTCAACCCCTGCTATTTGGTCGCCGCTCGGTGCTCCGGCTTCCGCGTCCCGGTGAAAAATTACAGGGTGTTTCGGGCAAGAATGATATTGACATAAACGACGCCGCTGTCACCGTCGAGGGGGGAGGAGATTGGCATTGATCGGCTCCTTAATTTTCCTCAAATCGCTACTGTTCAATACGATCGAAGTCTTGGAGAGTCTTTACCGAACATTGACGTCCGATCACTCGGAGGACCGGATAATTTACTGAACAACGCGTTTTCACATACTTTAACGTTCAAAGCCAAATTTTCCTTGCCAAGTATTAAAACAATTTAGCAGGTGAGTGTATCATGGGAATATGTCTGAGAATATCGCGGTACTACGACATTACACAACAAAGTGTATAAAATTGATTAGACTATGTGCAGGTAAATCGTGCGCCTAGATCCTCGGAAGCATGATCATAAACTGGAGATTCAACATGGTAACAGCGCCGGTTCCCACATTTTCAATCGTGAGCCAATGGTTCGCGCTGCGCTCGCGATTGATTCCATTCCGCCGGGGCAAAAAGTATTTACAGCCGGCGCCGTAAAATCCTTAATGAAGCGTTCGGTAAGTAATATCCGCGACGGGAAAATGGAATTCGTAATTAGTCGGCGGTGGTGCGGGTCTTTCTCTCTCTCTCTCTCTCTCTCTCTCTCCCTCTCTCTGTTTCTCTCTGCGATCTTCGATGTAGCCGCTTCCCGCACGACTGTCCAGGGACGTAATAATTGCGTTATCGCGCACCCGTGGAAACGGTGATTTTAATTTGTCACGGTGACTGGAGACGCGGCGCTCAAAATCAATTACGAACTTCGGAGATAGTAACAATAACGGGGCCGCGTTACCCTTCCCCCACCCATCTCTCTCTTTCTCTCTCTCTCTCTCTCTAATTATTCATCAGCCCAGTCGGACAAAACCCGCAACGAACGTTGTGTTCCCCGGCCACGGTACAAGCTCCTTCTTCGGGTCCCAGGCAGCGAGCAACTTTTCCCCTGGCCAAAGTAAATAATCTCTGATATTATTTCGCCCCCCGCGGGGAATACGCCACTGGCAAACGAATTATGTCCCTCGCGAGCGGTCGCGCGACGCACGAACAATCGTTTTCCGCGGAAAGCGCGTTTTGCATGCCGCTCCTACACGCGAATAGCAATCAGCGACTCTTTAAACCCGCTAGAAATTGATTTATAGGGTAGATTGATTCAACCCTTTGACCGCGACTTGGACGAACCGTCAGCAGCTTGCGTCGCGATGCTCGCGCGACAATCGTTCGACTGGGGTTAAGAGCGATTCGATTATGTCCGTGCGCGGAACGAAAACTAAAGGGGCATTGTTGCTTTCGTCGATTTTTTTCTCGGCAGTTCTTTTGAAAATATTTTGCCGGTAATCTTTTACTTGCTCGACCGGAAACAACCCTTCGGCGTGGGAAACGTACTTGCAAAAGCTGAATGGCTCAATTACTCGAACTTGGAGAGCATTGTACGTTTTCGAAATTGTAGTTTTAATAATTTCTGTGCTTCTCTCTTAGGGACTGAATACGTTCAATTTCCCTGAAATCCATTAGGGAGATGGTTTTGATGATTGCACGGATGGCAGAGTTTGCTACTTGGTTAATAATATATATATAGCGTTATATTGTAGCTTTAAATAAATTTCTCGTCGTGCCGAGGGTCTAAAAAATCGCCGTTCGCGAGTTCGAGCGCACAGTGTCGCGAGATTCAGTCCTGTGGGAAGAAAGACGGCACGAATTGGGGATCGGCGAAGAAACGGGATCCCGGTTGAAGCGACGACAATAAAAATCTGCGGGAAGCTCGTCGGCCGGAGCACTCGCGGCGAGACAGTGCCGCGGCCGCATAAACTTCTTAGGGAGTGGCTGCAGCGGCGAATGCGTTTCCTCTGCGGCGCATTGTGTTGTAAGAAATTAAGACGTAGCGGGAGGAAACGGTTGTCGGGGTCCGCGGAAATTCTGTCGTCGCAGAAAAAGGAATTCCTGATACCGTGGAGTGCCGGTATCCTCTCTCCGTTCGTCTCTCGAAAGCTCTTTGGCGTTACTTCGTTTCCCGTGATTCGCGTTGCATTTCCACGGATCCACTGCGGATGTGTGCGCAAACCAGAAGAGAGTGAGAAAGCGAGAGAGAGAGAGAGAGAGAGAGAGAGAGAGAGAGAGAAGCGACAAGGACGAGAGCGTGTATCGTTCCAGGGCAGCGGAAGAAAAAGTTTCGGGGCTGCGATCCTGGACGAAAGTGGACCGAGTAACCGGGACTTGTTGTCGAGGGTCGAGGGGTGGTTTCGAGTCCGCGGTTAACCGGAAAGCGCCCGTTCTGTCGACACATAAAACTCACGTTGCACGTTCCTGCACTTTTTCTGGCCCGCCGGCTGCGCTTTCCGTCCAGCAACGTCTCCGACCTAATTCCGTCGCACCGAGGAATTCCGCTCGGCCCCGGAATTTTTCTAACCCCGCCGTTATTATTCCTGTTTCAATACCTTTATTCCTCGCTTCGGACCGCACAGGCCTTTGCTTTCCTTTTTTTTTTTCGAACAAAATTTTTAGCAAACACCGTCTTACCGCAAGCGGTTTACTCCGCGAGTACCTCGAACGCAATGTCTACGATCTAGTAGAAATTTCGAGCCCTAGGAAGAATTGCAGGGTCTCGCGGAAAATCGTGGAGACTGCGGCAAGATTCTACAACCTAGATAATTGTACAACCTGCGAAAAAGATTACGAAGCCTGTAAAAAACTGATAGAGTCGCGGAAAAATCATACGGACCAATGAACAGAGTACAGGACCTGTTGAGAAATTGTAAGTCCGATAAACAATATTCTAGACCCCATACAAAAATTATAGAGGCTATGAAAAATAGTTGAAGTTGGGAATAACAGGATTGTAATTACGGATTAATGAAAAATTGTTTGCACGATCTTTCTAAATAGCAGTGGGCTCGCGATGGAATTTTCTACGTTGAACCGCGCGCCGTCTGAATCGAAAATTTCTATTTCACACGTCTAGGCGCTTGTAGCCAAAGTCTCGTACCCTAATCGCCCCGCCTTAACGTCAGGCGCAGACGGCAGCTCTGCAGAGGACAGGGTTGAATATTTTATGTTACGCCTTAAGAGCTCCACGGCTGGGAATTAAATACTTTCCGGCTGGGTCGAAGGCTTCAAATTACTTACGGCGGCAATATCTTTCTCGTTTGCCTGCTAACGATTTTTAATTATTTCATCGATAAATTTCTCTCATTCTCGTTTTATCTCCGCGAAACGTTTAGTAATATTCGGACGAACAGGATGATTTTAATTTAATTATCCGCTGGTTGGGTTTTATCAAGACTTATTCTATCAATTTTCCCCGGCATCCTAATTTACCTCCTGTTCCCTCTAATATTAATCGAAATAAATTTCGTCGACTCGCGGAACTAGAACTCGGATTCTCAGGATTTTTCTCCGCGCGCCTAACACCAGCGCATCGCCAAATTACGATACTTAATCCGCCCCGGATCAAAACTTCCCGACAAAAGTGCGCCGTGCGCGCAGACAATCGTTTCGTATGCAAAAATGCACTCGGTATTCCTTAGGACTTTTCAGTTTTTACGCGACCGGTGTGTGGATATGTGTTTTACAAAATCCGACAGGTATTCCGCGAACCGTGAGAATTGGGCAAGGTCGTTTCCAGGATAGTTCTTCGGGAAATCTGCGAGTCGAAGCGAGCGAGTGTTCGTAGCTGGTCGTGGAAGGAATACTAAAGTGTGGGGCGACGACGCGACGCGACGCGACGGGGCGCATATGCATGACATCGAATCATCGTTCGAACAATGGGGCAGATCAAGCGCGAGTAGGCTACTCGTATGCTCGCGAGTGGCAATAAGCCGTTGAAGAAGCCCGCTTTCACGACGGGTGGAAACGTCTGAGCTCCATTGTTCCCGAAAAATTGCAGCCGGCCCGGTAAGAATGATAAATCGCGCATCGGGAGAGCTCGCATCAGTCATCGCCATCCGCTATTCTAATCAGCGTTATCGAGCGGAATTTCCCGGAGCCGTTATCGGCCGCGCGCATCTTCCTCGCGAAACTGTATCGCGACCCAGAAACCCGCTCGACCAACCCGCGCGCCGGAAATGATTTAGCTGATTGCTTCTAGCGCGCGCGCTCCTGCTTATTGCCGTTGGTCTTCCGCGCTCGCGAGTGCACAACTCGCGTGACCGACACGTTACGTCGAAAGTTTCATTAGTCGCACGACCATCACGCGAATTCCGTGCCGAGCGAAACCGAGTTTTTGCTTCCTAGCGTCTAGCCTACTCTCGCCGCAACGGCGAGGCCGAGGAGCTAGTATGCGAGGGCATACGCGCGAGCTTCGAACACGACAGCCTATTACTCGCGCCGTTGACTTTCTTCTCGGAACCGAGGCCGAGAAGCGTTCGACTATTCCAAGCCGAGGGCCGAGGGCCGAGCGCACAAGTCCGAAGGGATGCGTGCCCTTCGACGAGCTCTGCAGGCTTTAACGACTCCGCTTTACGAGCGATCCGTGCCCGCGAAATTCTGCTCGTCTACACCTCATCCCGATCGCGCGTAATTGCTCCGGCTGTATATTCCCTTTATCGACGTTTATTATTTCCGCTTCGTACCGAACGCCCGACGATTTTGGAGATTTTTCAGATATTTCCTTTCAATCTCGCCTTAGAAGTAAAAGGATTCTAAAAGAATTTTATATTCACCTTACACCAGTCGTAAAAGTCTTCACTCTCGAAGCCCTACCAGAATACATTACAAAAATACAAAAGACATTTATTGTACCGCCCCAGGTTCCAGTGTTTTCTACTACGAACAGGTTCAAAGGTGCCACGTTTAATTAACGTTCGATTTTTAGACAGCTATTTTTAGACTCGCGGATTGTAGTTTCGACTCTGGCAAGTCCAACGCGAATCCACGGATTGTCTGCGTTCGAAATGGCGCGTAATCGCGGCGTAACGGTCCGTAAACGCAGCCGCGTTTTCCGCGGAGGGTGGCTGCGGTGTCTTCCGGGGGAAAAAGAAGAGCGAGGATACGGTTGCATAATTTACGACGCGAGTTTAACGACTATTTTCAGTGCTCCTCCGCTTTTTACTCGCAGTTTCTCCGACTCTTTGTTTCTTCTACCAGTCCTCCGCTCGATAATACTACTACCACTACTGCTGCCAGTACAACCCCTCGATCCTTGCTCGCCTGAGAGCAAAGAAACTACTATATTTTCGCGCCCGTTGTCATCGGATGACCACGGTACCGGCTATTCTATTCTTTATCTTCTGAAATCTGTACACACTGCGCTCTGTTACGAGCGGAAAGACAAATAAAAATCTCTCTTTCGCACCCTCTGTCTGTCCAGAGCTTAACCCCTCCGGTGAAATGGTTCTAGATTTTCCGTTTTATGTCTAACGAAATTACAAAAGATTCTTTTCTGCGACACGGATGAATATATTTCTCTTTTCGAACATATTATACCTTCTGATAAGAACCGTACTAAATTGAAATAAATTCAGTCTCCGAAATCATTGTATCCGATCACATGCTGCAAAACCAGTGTCATTAGAATTTCTTTCGCGAGTTCGTTCCTGTTAATGCGGTGCGATATGAACAGCACGACCGAAACGAATACTGAAATTGCCATTTTGAGAAAACGAGAGGCGTTCGAACCAATTCCCCCGAGCGTCCCGTATACATTTGAATCTAATGTACGTACAACAAATCACACGAGCCTTCGTCGCGACGATAAGCGTCCCGTTAACCGATAAGCGTGTCGCAGAGTGGATCGGGAGTGTGCGCCACGATCATTAACGTTATTCGAACCATTACTCTCCGCGGTAACGCGTCACGCTGTTCGACCGAAAAGAAGCAAGCGAGGAAGGAACGGGAACAGAAGGAATAAAAAGAAAAAAACCTCTCCGCCCCCATTAATATTTCGTGACGCAAGAACACGCGAATCCGTTGTTAGGCGTGCGGCTCGTAAGTCGTCGACGCCAAAGGTCTTCCGAGTGCGAACGACCTGCGAAAGTGATAGAGCACACGTGGAAAAGAACCGGGTCAAAGTGTATATCGTACACGGCAACCGAGTCGAAGTGTGTCCAAATGTCACCTAAACTGTGTATTAATTTTATACCGCACCAAAAGTTATACCGCATATAAAAGTTATGGGGTTCGCTGCTCTGATAGTAGCATTTTTTATTGCTGTAATAGGAGTCTTAAGCGTTGGAACTCATACTCTCTTAGGTGTTTTAATAAAGACACTTGGCAGTAAGCATATTACAATGTTAGTTGTCTGCTATCATTTCAGTAACATATCTGTTTTGAATTTATACATACAATTTAATAATAAAATTAATAAATGAATTTATACAATTTTACAGAAATTATGGTAAGTTAAAGAAGAAATGTCACCACTGGTCATGTCGAATTTTACTTAATTCAAAGGGTGAGGTGGCTAATCATATGTATTTCTACGTCCAATTAGACATTTGTCAATAAATTTACATTTGTCAATAATGCCACGACGAAGCCGGCTACACACGTCCCCTTGCCAGTAATTGTATTGGACTAAAGAGTAATTGAATTGCGTGATGTTGCATGAATTACTGGCGGAAAAAAGGGAGGAACACTTTAATTTAATTTGAATTCGTTTCGAGTTGAACTCGTCCGAACAAAACCCTGCGGAGTCTGTCGTGTGTTCGCAAAACCATACGGCGAAGATCACGGAAAACTCGAAACGCGTCGCGTCGCGTCGCGGCCGAAAGTCGTCGATGGCTGCAGAAGCGGATGGCCGCGCTCGATGCCTTAGTTTCTAATTAATTTCATCCAACAAGCAGAACCGCGGCGGTAATTGCCGCGCGACAACCCCCACGGTGTTCCTCGGGGGGTGGGGGAGAGGGGGTGGCCGCTCTCAACTTAACGCGGAGGTATTTGTCACGGCGCTCCGTGACAAAAGAACAAGCGTTAAGCCCGCGTCGCTCTCTGCCTCTCTTTCCCTCTTATTCTCTCTGTTTCCAACCCCGCGAAACACCGAGCACTTTTAGTCGCGTCGCGACGCTCGACGTCGTGTCGGGTCGAGTCGGGTCGGGTCGGGTCGGATCGCGTGAGCGTCGCGACTCGACCGTCCCGGCGAACGCGCCACCACGGAAGGAAGTGGCCTTTTGTTAAAACTTTTACTTTTATCCTGGAGCGGCGCGCAAACAAAAAGCCGAGATAAGCAGGAAAAAACGAAACCCGGGAAATCCAACGATCCCGCGAAGGAGACCCTTGGCTCGATCCCCTCTCGCTTTCGGCAATTTAAACCACCCTCGAATTTAAAGTACCAACAGCCCTCTAACAGCCCGGCCAAAGATAACGTTCGGCTGAAAAGGAAAGGGGTCAAGACTCCTTACGGGCCTCTAACCAGCACCGATTCGGTACGCATTTTTCTTTAATTTCTCGCGACCCTGACGATGCACCTTTACTCAAATTTCTACTTCGTCAGACACCAAGGAAAATAGGAGGGTCCATCTGGAGTCTTCCATGTAATTCTCAAAAATCTTTCTCAAAAAGGTCTTTTATACTGGTTATAACACGGAGGAGTGTAAACATAACACGACTCATGGACGATATATGTCGCTGGCAAAATCCGCTTGTTGACATATATCGATAATTCACTGTACGTACCGAAAGTATTCTAAATCGGATGAAGCGTTTAAACTCAAAAATCAAAAAAGCTTCGAGCACGAAGTGTTAATAATGGCGAAGCTCAAGACGGCTGTCGGTTACTCTAAATGGCTCTAAATGGCTAGTTACCGAAACAATTACCTCACACTCGTTTCTTTCGGTCGTCTAGCGTCCTGAAAAATGTCTGGTGATCGTTTAGGCGAACCTCGCGTTAGAGACCGGTGGTCCGGCATTGTTCTTCGGTTAGGAACCGGCAAAAATTCCTTCGGCCCGAGAGGAAACTAATCAAGCTCGCGGAATTGCGTATTGCGGAGGTAGAGGAGGGAGGGGTGGGTGGAGTTTCGCTATGCACAGGCCGCAGACGGCGAAAAACAAACGAGTGTTTTTTGTAGCCGCGGCGCTGGCCAAAGCCTGGTCGGGCCGGAAAAAAATGTATATGTGTAGATCACCAGGTCCAGCATTAGGGGGAGGGTTGGAGAGGGATGTTACCCTCGCACACACTGCTTCCTGACACGACGCGTTTCTGCCGGGATTGCGCTTCGCGATACCCGCACCCCCGACGCTTCATCAGCCGCCGATTGTTCGCGCAGAAAAGTTAATTGAACTTTGATTTCGGCCCAGGCCGGTAACTAGAATCTCGGGCCACCGGGCCACGGACCCGTCGAATCATTTGCATTAGGTTTTATCAGCGCGAGTGTGTCACGCCGCTTTCAGGTTTTTATCGCTTTATTGGATCGCGCGCGCGCGCGGCTGCCGAACCGCGTCGCACGCCTTTCGATACTGTTCTAATCAGACAAACAATCGAGAAAATGGGGTCGGCTGATCTTTGGAAAATAGAAATAAATCCGGCCTTCCATGATAAAAATTTTGCTGGAATTTCCTTTTTTTTTCAGAGAAATTGCGAACGTCGTTCAATGAAATATTATTAATTTCTGGATTTATTACCTCGCGCCAGTACGTTGTAATAACCTTAAATTGAAGTTAATAAGTATATGGACATTCCAGAACCCACATCGATCCGTTTAATTACTAAAATGAACATATAATTGTCATGAGTATTTAATATATATTCTTTTCCAGGAATGATTAAATAAATCGCGAAGCACAGAGTTGAATTACATGGTGCTCTCTTTGTTTGACAATTTCATGCTACGTTTTATGTCTTTCCTATATTACATTCTTCAAATAGCTTCTTCTTTTCGCTCTCTTAATAATTTTTCAACAAAGCCTTCTTGCCTAGGTGGCTGTATTTTTGAGAAAGTATCGTGCCATACTTCAGACAAAGACAATTTCGATAGTTACGCAAAAAATTCTTCTGTACTACTCCTCTCAATCTTTATATTTAAATACATAAAATTTTGGCATAATTACACAGAATTAATTTAGCATTTATTTATTTTTTTACAGTATTTATTTGAAATGAAACGGTTCTAATATTTCATCGGAGAGTTTGAGATGATAAATATATTATTATGACATTAAAAATACCACCACGATCTGACAAAGTTTTGGCGAACAATGAACAATATTGACGAAGAATCCGTTGAGAATCTGACAGACGGCAAAGGGTGCGGAAAAAAGCGATAAAAGTGAAGGTATGTCTGTCAATAGGTTATGATAATTGGGCAGAGCTCTTGATCGGGTTTCTTCACACGGATCCTCACTTTCGAGGGCATCGACGAATCAATCAGTCTCGAACGGATCAGATAGGAAGATTGAATGGACGAGTTGAGAGGGCCGGGTTCACTTAAATCTCGATTTAAATCTCGATCGACCATGTGATTGAAGTGCACACTGATAGAGTTTTGTGGCCATTGTCCGCGTTGACAATAAGGCTCGAGCATCGGGACAGAAATACAACCGCCATCGATTGCCGGCTCTATATTTGTAATTTATCGATGGGTACCTTCGTCAACGATAACGTCACCGGCGTCGATTGAAAAATTGAGACTGCTTGTAAAGTAAGATGAAATATTGGCCCGTATAACGTCACCGAATCGAGCTTGGAAACCGTGTAAATCTCCAATTTATTGACCGATCATGAGAATTATAGACTCCGGAAAAATTCGACGGTACCAAACATCAAATATGAGAACACATGAAAATCGAAGGAAAATTCTCTCTACTCCTTGATGGAATCGTTCGCGGATCTATATGTTTTCTTCGCGCCGTTCGGATGGATACATTGACGCGACAACTATAGAGTTTCATTGTTCCAAGACTCCTTGGCTGCATCCGGTCCCTTCTGTGCCAAAACGCAATAGATGCTCGGATCTCCCGTTGTTCCCATTGAAACCGTGTCTACGTGCGCGCGTGGCTAAGTGTTCGTCGGGCCTGCATACAAGTGTACGTGGTAAACGTCGATACGAGCCAGGAATAAAAATTCAGCTGAAAATTTTCAGTGTTTCCCCCGTAATCGAAAACGTAGGAGTTTGCCAGCCTCGGCATAATGAGGCGCGAACGTGTAAATATCGCGAATTACTTCGTACGCGCCTGGCAACGCTCCACCGCGGACTCGATAAACTGTTATTTCCCAGAAGTTGAATTAGTCGCGAATTAAAATCACGGAACTTTTTTTTCCACTCCCGCTGCGCCACACTTTCGAAACTTTCTCGTCCTGTCTATGATTCTCTCGTCTTGCCATTGAATGATTATGTATGAATTGATATGTAAGAGCTAAAATTAAATATATAATTTTTATAAAATTTGAGTACTTAGAAAAGCGATAGACGGACAAAGGACTGAAGGGTGCTTCTAGTCTCTCGTTCTTGAAGAACAGCTGATCCAAAGCGAAGGAAACACTCTTAACAAATTATTGCAAGTTCCCGAGAAATCGTCGCAGTAAAAAACATCTATCCAGGTAAACTGAGAACAATCCTAACAAACTTCCGGTTCTTGGGAATTTGTCGTCCGGAGTGGCGGCTGATCGATCTTCGCGAAGCTGAACACTTCAACAGAAGTTTCGAAAGTCTTCTCGCTCTTCGTCGAGCGATGAAATGACTATGGCGCGAAGGCGTACGGACTCGAACAGCTACATTTTGTATCAGAAGTTACGAAAAGGATGCATCGGCAAATCGCACACAAGTAGGAATAGTCCGCTGTCCATGCAGTTTGCAGGCAGACACGCGGGCCTTGTTTATCAAACAACCTGTCAAAGCTTTGCCCACCCAATTTTCCGCGAGCAGCTAGGCCAACAGTGTATGTACTGCCACCTGGATAGTCACCTTGCTACACTTGTGCAAGTGTGAGTGTGCGTGTGCGTGCACGACGACGAACACGCAGAGGAGAAACACCGAAGGCAAACCGGGGGAGAAGAAGAAGAAGCGTCTACCTTTCCATTCACGAAGCTACCTGTTCCCCGAATTTAGAAGCTCGTTATGACGCCCGGCTTCAACCCCTCCGGTAATTAATATGCGAGCAAATTCGTGGAAGAGTGGCTGCAGCAAAAGGTCGTTCATCTTTGCCAAACAGGAGGAAGAACTCGGGGAGCCCTCTCGATAATGGCTGCGCGATTTTCCGCGAAAATTTCTCGAAATTTCAAGACACTTTTTATTAAAGCTGTTCTAGAATTTACGAGGAAATTATTTCGGGAATGAACAACAGATTTAGCGGCTGGTGTTTTAGCGAGCCAGAAACTGTAATCTCCGCATAATGTGATTAACATATTGAATATTATAACTAGACTGCGGATCTTTGTGCAAAAATATCTCCATTGATTGCGAGACACAGGGGCGAAATATAATTTTTCGTCATTCTTTCAATTATTTTATTCAGCTGAAAACTGGTGGCTTTAAATCTTTTTAACATGTCCGCTGTTTTAGATTGTGCTTACCCATTTTTGTCACAAATGCTTAAAATCCACAGTCTAATTATAACTATAATACATTGACTTACTCGTCCATTTGTTAGAACTGTCAATTGAGAAAGCAGGATTATAATGATCGAATCTGCGTCGGTTGATCATAGCTTCGGTCATAACGTCAGGTTAATCGAAGAGCTCGGAGCAACAAACGCTTGATTTCACGTCATGACGTCACATCATGAGACGTTTCTGACTGCTTGAACGATTAAAAATTCTAAAGTCTAAATCAAGCTGACCGTTCGTTGCCCTGAGCTCCTCGATTATTCTTGTCGAAATTTCCTGGTTTCGGTTATCTGTAATGGCCATATTTAAGTGTCTTCAATTAGGGAATCCGCTCTACTATGAATTTTAAGAGAATTTTAAATTAATCGTATTCGACGCTATTTCGGAAAACCTGTCCGCATTTTTATTTCCTGAAAATCTAACACGTGTCAGAATCCAAAGTTAATTTTGGAACTATCAGAGGTCCGAGCAGAGAGTTTGACAATTTATTTGCAGAATATCGGACAGTGGACTGTAGGGTTGTTTCGCGACATATTCGTCCGGGCCAGATTAATCGACAATCTTTTTTAGTCGCTTAATTACGACAAAACAAACTTTCCACCATTAATTATATCCCCGTCAGGGTATTTCTTTTTTTCCCTCCCCCGCGTCCGAGCAAGATTAATTAATTGCCGGCCGAAGGTCTATTATGCTCGCGCGCCTAACACGGCCATCCTCCGGGACTCTCTCCCTCTCTCTCTCTCTCTTTGCCGAAATGCAGCAGCATCACGAAAAACTCGGAGACACACCGTCCGCCGCAAAACATCCTTCCGACGAATGACGATACCCCCCTCTCTCTCTCTCTCTCACACACACTCTCGCTCTCTCCTCACCAGATATGGATTAAGACTTCCTCCATCAGTATGCCGAACAGTGACAAAAAGCCATCGAAATGATGGATGAGCCCCGGGCCCGCGGACCTCGCGAGACTTACGAGCCGGAACGAAAAAGCTGTCTTCTCCTCGCGTATGCGTACCACCGTTCAGGAAACTTCCCCTGCAAGAACCGACGCGAAAAAACCCGGAACAAATCAGTTAATGGACGTGTATGAAATTAACGATTAGCGAATCAGCTCGCTCCGGGATTGAGACGTCAACGACGCTTCGCCGGGAAGTCGAGCGATGAAAAATAAGGCTCGCTGTTTTGCGTAAAGCATGGACGAAAATGAAGAAATCAGGTTGCAAATGCTAAACACCTGTGCGTACCTCGTGAACAGCACGAGGAAATCAATTAACCCTGCCACCATCGATCATCCGACTGATTTTTTACTCTCATTTGCATTATAGAGATAATTTTTATTTTTATAGAAAAACCTTTTTGTCTCAACCATACGGAGCACAGTTTCATAAATATCGAAAGAAAGAATTAATTTTACGCATAATTCTGCCCAATACCTTGTTTAGCCTGCGGGTCTTTGTACGTATCCTAGACAATTACTACACTCTGAAGATGTTTACGTAAATTCTCATCTTCATGCTAATGAAACGACCATCTTAGGAGCTCACGGACCAAGGAAGACATTCCATTCGCTGATTAGAAAATTCTTCGCATAAAACTGTCGTTCACCTCGGTTAATACAGAATGCTTTTCCGCGTTTCGTTCATCCTAGCGCACCGTAAATGCATAAATATTCTCAATCAAGTTCCGAAAAGAATTCCGAGCGTAAAACAGAAATAAAAAAAAAGGTTACTCGCATCCACCGCTGTCCGTGTACATCATTTCCCGCATTCCGTGAACGCAGGAACGCCGTAAACGCGCAGAAACGCGTCCACTCGCGAAGACATCGCGAAGACTTCGCTTCGCTAAATCAATGGTGTGTTCTCGTTCTTCGTCACGTGCGTCGCTGCCGACGACGTTCAATAAAAGAGAGTACAATGGCGTTCTACGAGATACAAGCAACAATGAATTTCAACCGTCTGCGAAATAAAACGGTAGCGGCCGCGCCGCGGAATCGACGCGGAACGGGGTTATACGGGGTCTTTGTTTCGCTTTTGATGATTAAGCGTCTTAAGGAGGTCCGGCAGTCCCTTTTGCGCCTTTGGGAAAGAAGTTGGGGAAGAATTGAACCTGAAATTTCCGGCGTGAATGAGAGTTGAAAAGTGGCGTTCTGAACGAGGAGGACAGAATCCGAAACCACTCGCAAAGAGTAGAAATCACGGGGCAAAAGCCGAGTCGCGAAGGGGAGGGGGTGGAGGCGGCAGAGCCGTTCCACCCTACAATTTTCGGTCTCTTTATCTCGTGTTTCGTGGCGCTCGCGCGTTCGTTTCTCTCCAACTGCACCACCACCACCACCACCACCACCACCACCACCACCACCATAGTTCCAGCAGTAGCAGCAGCTTTCGGCGGCGCGTTTCGTCCGCTGAAATTCTTGGTATTGTTCGCCCCTTTTGGCACCGGTGCTTCCCGTCCCTTCTTCTCCTGGGCGGCTTGTCCTTGGCTGTGAGCGGTCCTCGATTATTTCTCCTCTCTGTTCTTCTTGGTCCGCGGGCGCGCGCGATCAACGGCTCCAGGGTTGCAGGCTTTGAATTCTCGCTCGACAGCGCCGGGAGGGGGACCGTACACGCGGAAAACGCTGGCGAAAGTCCCGGCCGAAGGATAAAAGGGAGAAAGATGGGAAACAAGAGGGGAGGGGGGTATCTCTCCTTCGCGCGCGAAAGCTTGCTTCAAAGAGTGCTCCATTATCCGCGCCAGGAAATCCGAGAGAAGTTCGAGCATCCGCCGAGATAATCGAATTCTTACTTCTCGGCCGCCCTTTATCTACCCACTGGGGGCCGCCCTTTCCTACACCCACGCGATCCCGAACCCTGCCCGCATGCATACATATTTAGCCCCGCGATCGTAATGCTTCCTCCTTGCGGACAACACCCCAACTAGCCGGCCAACGCTGTCGAACTTCTAGAACTTGTGTGTATCGTGCGTCCACGAGAAGGCACAGAGTAAATACGGTGACGAGCAAAAGTGTAAACAATTACAATTACAATTTTTTGTTTTGTTTGTTTTTTTTTGTTTTGCTATAATACATTTTCAATTTCTAGTTGCGGTTTAGTTAATTAAATCACTCTGATTTGGTAAGAATCTCTGGGGTTGACATTTGGCGCTTAACGTGTTAAGAGTAAAATTTCTCAGATCTCAAAATAATGCGTCTTCTTCTCGCGGACGAAGAACTTTAGTCGCGATCATAATACTTCCTGTTCGCGGCCAAACCCTAACTAGCCGCCCAACACTGTTGCAGTTCGCGTACATGCTTGGTAGATCCTCCCATGCCATGTAAGCTCGGCCCTGTCGACGTGGGACGTCCAACGAAACCATCCTGCTCTTAATGCACTCTCATTATTTTAGGCATTAATTCCCGTGAAAGAAAGACGGGCTGATTTCGTTTCCTGTTGCTCGGAAGTATACCGTGTCCGTAAGAATACGTCTGCGCGGCCCCAGATTTCATTGGGACCTTTATTGCGGTTTGCCTGTCAAGAGCCGCCATAATGTTGAAACATCCGCTGTCTTATGACGCGAATTACGAGCGATTGCAGCAGTTTCTTCTGCAATTCGATTCCTGCTGTCGCCTTGCAGGAAACTGATGCTGTCTTTTATTAATAATTGAGTTTTTAGGGCCGGTAATGACTCATGAGAACGACTTACAAATACTAACGTCTTAATAACCCGAAATCGATCACACTATAGCTCTACTGAAAAATTACAGTCGAAACTAAGCTAAGATGTTTCGTTCTCAAGTCTAGCTTTCCGTTCACGCGCCTTGAAAATGTCGAAATAAATGCCGGGCGCCGAAAAGTTAATTAGAAAGCCGGATTTCCATACTCATTGTGCGACCGCAAAACAATGGGGGCTTAATGAACGCGGCCACGCAGCGGGAAAGAACAACACCGGAATTTATAATAAAGTTCCTGGGGCTTCGGGTACGACTCATCGATAGTTTTCGCGTATATCTGATTAAGAACGGCGTTTAAAGCTCGCTATTCGAGAGAGAGAGAGAGAGAGAGAGAGAGAGAGAGAGAGAAATTAGTTACGGGGGGGATTGGTAAAAGCGTGGACTTTTAATAAAGTTCGACGGCGACGCGGTTCGTTTCCGATTCCGAAACCGGTGTCGGAATAGTAATTAGAGCGGAAAACTGCGTCGTGATTACCGATTCGGTGCTCGATTCGCGACACTACGGAATTAAGGAGTCGACATACGACCCGTTTGTCACTTCAATCTTTTTTTCTCTGCTCCATGGATCGTCTTCGTGACGTACCGTTGCTCGTGATATGTGACTATTTACAAAAAGAATGCTGTCACCCCAAAAAATAAAGTGGAACAGCAAAATAAAATATGATATCATCTCAGCGGAGGTGTCTGTTTTAGGTTCGCGTTGAAACTGCAGATTCAATCGTTTTATAGGATACACGGGCACACCGGCCACGTGAAACGAAATTAAACCTTTAATGAAAATTTAACGAGCTTCTCGTTTCACTCGGAAACATTCTGAGAGTCTTGATAACGGAAATTGACTTCGACTTAATTTCCGTTTCAATAAAGCTGTCCAGAAAAATCGGAATTTTTGCTAAGCGACCGACGCGCGCTCGCGTGGCTGTCTCGCGTTCTACCGAAAAAATGGGTCTTTGTTATTATTTATGGCAACGAGAGCAAGCGGAATCCAACGGTAGCATCGTGTACCGATGCAATTTATAATGGTGATATCGGGACAATCTGTGGCGTGGAATAAGAGATTGAAAGAAAATCGTGACCGGTCAAGCTAGACACTTTTATCTGATAAAATTATTGTTTGCCGTATTACGAAACAAATAAAACCAGTATACCATATCGTTTGTGATATCAAATTCTCTGTGAATTCTACAATAAAATACGCTTACGTTCGTTTGTACGCTTTACGTTCTCACTGTAAAGGTTACTCTCGAGCAAAGAGCAACACAATTTTTTAATCAATGTAAAGATTTGGTAATTGTTTACATTAGGGGCTTCCTCACCGATTTTGATGACCTCGAAATATGTTGTCAAGGTCATCATTCTGAACAACTTTTTCCAATACATGTTACCGCCGCTCAACTTTAGTTTCCGAGATATTCGCAAAAAAGTTTTAACATCTCAAAAAGTGATCGGAGTAGGTGTGGGTTTTAGTGCTCTGTAAATCTAGTGTTAAAGGGACATTGAAGTTGCAAAATATGAAAGAAAACCTTGCTTCTAATATGCATTCTACATACAAATAATAATACTACATTACAAAATACTAATGTAAAGTGTGAGTGTGTGAGATGGAACATAATCGTGTGCGTGCCTCGAGACAAACGAAATTTGACACGAGATTCACGGGGTCTGTCAAAATGACGGGATCTAATATTTATAATTTACAATTATTGACATTGTGAAGACTTATCCATGGGGAATTATCCAACAAAATTATTTTTTTGGGTATATATTATTTAAAAAATTGATACAAATGTGGATAGACACGTTCTTGTTATTTTTGTAAAATAATGTTAAGTAGTCAGTTTTAGGGCTTTGTAAATTTAGTGTTAAAGGGACATTGAAGTTGCAAAATATGAAAGAAAACCTTGCATCCAATATTCTACATACGAATAATAAAATATAATACTAATGTACTACAAACTACATTATAAAATACTAATGTAAAGTGTACTTACTTCTGAATCTTCTGTACCTCCGTCGGATCCACAGCACACAATTATTGACTCCCGAGAAGAGATCCGAATAATTGAACAACACACACACGCACACACACACAACACACTTAACGAAATCGTGACAGCAGACGAGAAGATGTCACTCCGACCACGAATAAAATAATACTGCGATTTTAACCGTCCCCATCCCACGGACGCGTGATACGAAAACAGGGAATTCCGGGAAATAGGGTCGGCGCCCCGCCATAATTTTTTTACCTTGGTTTTGTATCTAGTGTTTATTGACCCTCAGCGTCTAACCTGCCTAGGATAACCTAACGGTACCACCTCCGTGGAGGGGATCATTGTTCAAATCGCAGTACTATTTTGTTCGTGGTCGGAGTGACGTCTTCTCGTTCGTTGTCACGATTTTATAAAATGTGTTGTGTGTGTGTGTGTGTGTTGCGTGTGTGTTTAGTGATTGTTGTTGAATTATTCGGATCTCTTCTCGGGAGTCAACAATTGTGTGCTGTGGATCCGACGGAGGTGCAGAAGATTCAGAAGTAAGTACACTTTATATTAGTATTTTATAATGTAGTTTGTAGTACATTAGTATTATATTTTATTATTCGTATGTAGAATATTGGATGCAAGGTTTTCTTTTTCATGTTGCAACTTCAATTCTAATCCACACCTACTCCGATCACTTTTTGAGATGTTAAAACTTTTTTGCGAATATCTTGGAAACTAAAGTTGAGCGGCGGTAACATGTATTGGAAAAAGTTGTTCAGAATGATGACCTTGACAACATATTTCGAGGTCATCAAAATCGGTGAGGAAGCCCCTAATGTAAATAATTACCAGATTTAAAGGACTTTTTATTTCTGCAACGAATTTCGTTTCTAAAGTGGAAATTAAATGATTAAGATAAATTAAGATAAATTATATTTAGCGATACAGTGAGGACTGTTTTGGTTTGTCAAAAAATTTGGGACTTTGGCCGATGGAAATTGAACGAACGCCGCGAAATAATTCTCACCGAAGAAGCAGGATTTTTTATTCGAAGGCTCTTTGATTTATCTGAAGAACTTTTTTTTCGCGGAAATATTTCAGGGGGCGCAGCCAGATCGCAGGGGAGCGTGCGTATTTTCAGAAGATAATAAATCCTCGATGCGGAGGCATAAAAACGGCGGAGGAGGACCGTTTCCATTTCATTCCTGGTGGAACGTCAGACGCAAAAAATTCGGAATCTCGTTTTTTTTTTCTTTCGTTGATCGCTGTAAGCGACAAGGGTGAAACGAATCAATGGACCCGGCGGATCGTTACGCGTGAGGTAATTGTGGATCTAAGGAACGACCGGACACTCGGTTTTTTGCGGGTAACCGGCTAATGTGAGATTAATGTCCCGCGGTATTAAAAATGTATCACGTGTAGGTCGCGCCCCCCGGGCTAAGAGCTTTAGAATTACAATTAAGTGCGCAATTTATTCGAACCATTATTTCGACATAAATTTCCGCGAGGTCTCGCCCGTCCCATGCCCGTAGAGAGGCGTATCTGTGCTAGACAACGAGAAAGAAATTAATGCGTCTGTGCCCGCAGCAACGCGCGCGAAATTCACCGAAAAATTTGATAACTCGAAGCATCCGATAATCCTAATCGAATCGAGACCGCCATTTTACCGAACGCCGCGGTGATTAAACGATCGCAAACCACGAGACGATCATAGACTGCTAATTGTGGCTGGCTGTCTTTAATTTAATCCGGAACACCATGCATAAATCATGCGTCTCATAACCCATTCATGGGATTCCATGTAAATTCATGTCTTAATCTGAGAAAAGTGAATTAGATACACACGCTAAAGCTTTATGCAAAAGAACTGGACCGTTTGAGGAGTTTCAAACCTTTTTTCATTTGTTAATAGCAAAACGAGGAGTATTTTGTTTGCTGTATCGCTATAAAAATTTGACACGATTTAGAAGTCTTCAATATTTTAAATATAAAATGATTACTATAAAGTTCACATCTTACCGTAGAACATTTTTACTTCGTCTTTTAATTTGCTGTAATTAATCCGTTATGTCACCTTATATCCTTCGTGGGAAATGGAGGACGTCCATAAGGCTGCGGTACTTACCTAAAACAGATAAAAAATATTCGATTACGATTACGCGTTAGGTGGAATAAAATAATGAGCACACGTAGTTAAAATGCGGCGCTCTAAATGAAAATTTTTCCAGCGTCGAGAGGCTCCAAGATTTAAATTCGACGTAACAATATACGCAACCGAGAGCCGTTCGTCGCCCAGGGAAGAGTTTTCGTTTCCCGGGGCGGAGAAAATTAAGCGAGTTAGGGTACACGCCTCGTTTGCACGCGAATTCCCCCGACTGCTTCCTCCCGGCTTCCTTTTTTATTCCTTCGTTTCAGTTCCAGACACCAACGCCCTTTACAAATACGAATTCATTGCCGCATTAGCAGGGAACGTTTACTCGAAGAGAGGAAAACTCTCTTCCCACCCGACTTTCTTCTGCCGATTCCGCGTCGGAAGAGCTCGAAGATACCGATAGGGGATGAGCAGTGCACCCCCCCTCCCTCTGATGTCTTAAGGATTTCATGGGATTCCGGTTGATTTTTATTATTCCCCCCCGAAAACCCCGAAATTTCCATTCAGCACGGACCAACTTTTCGGGAACGATTGCGACATGAAATTCAACTTAATTTTCGAATTCCGTTTTCACCCGACCAACCTTTGTACTTCGTTTGAAATGTTTGATAAAATACATTGAAATATATTTTCGTACGAATTTCTATACTTGTTTGCACGCGGGGCCACGCTTTTAATAAATTCACGATTGCAAATCACGCGACTTTTGACTTTAAACAACTAGTCGTATAATATTTGCGTTCGGTCCATCCAGTAATTTTCACCGAGGGAACACACGGTGGTCTCGGCGCGTTTAATGTTTTTCAATCGCGTCGCGTCGCCGCGATTTATGCGGTTAAACGTTTCCATTTTTTCGGAAATTTTTATTTTTCTTTTCACCGGCCTGTTTAAAACGGATACTCGCGATCCAAGCAGCCGCGCGCAAATTTCCACGGAATTTTCGAATCGATCCTGCTCGAATGACGAACGCAATTATTACGCAATGATCTACATCCGAGCAAGCCAGGATATTTTCTCATATCAGATCAAACGACCGAGACACGCCGGACCGGGGACCGGCCGATTTGAAATTCAATCGATTCATTTTTACAGAGCCAGCCCGACGTAAAGTCCAGCCAGCTTTGATTCGGCTCCATAAAAGAAAAATCAACTACGGCCCTGTGAAAGGGTTAGTACAAAGATCGGGAACGCCGGATGAAATATTCAACAATCTTTGAAAGAGAATTTCCTACTAAATGGAACTGTTTTTACGCCGGACTGGTGTATATTTCATAATGCAGGCGCGCACACGCGGTTGCGGTACGCAACAAAAATTAGAGAATACGACTTATCAAGCATCGTTCGGAATCGTATTATCCGTTCGTCCATTCTGTGAAGTACTTACAGAGACCTACAAAAAATCTCAAGTCCAGAGAGATTGTAAAACGCCCCGAAAATTTGTGAAGCTAACAACGAAATTGCTATGACCTACGAAAAACTGTTGCCGTCCTTGCAGAAACTATACAATCAATGACGACGCATTATAAAGTTTTCGCACACATAAAGGGCCTTTGGAAAGATCGTAAACACCATAAAAAAATTACAGGATCCGTGAAAAAGTTGTAATACTTCTACAAAGATTGTAAAGTCTACGAAAAGATCACAGACCTTCCAAAAGATATTGTTGAGTCTTTGAAATAATTCCAGGGCCTATGCAAATATTGCAGGGCCCTCGAAAAAATTGTAAGGACTATGAGAAGGTACTTGAATCTATAGAAAAATTGTAGGGACTATGAGAAGTTAGTGGAAGCTATGGAAAAAATTGGTGTGGGGAAGGAAACATTTTGGTAGCAATAAAAAATTTGATTGGGACGCAGTACTCGGTTGATAATAATTTCAGAGGAGCAGAGAGGCATTGAGTGTTGCAGTGTCGCGTGTATAATGTTATTTATGCGTATTGGATCGGCGGACCGAGCAAATATCACTTTTTCCGGGGGAAATTCAATTTAGCGTTTCTTGCGTGCACGGTCGTTTTAATGGAGTCGCGATCGATTCGGTGCATCGCGTTTCTCAAATTACGTTCGGCCGCGGGCTACGTGAAATTACATACCCCGGCCGGAAACCGTGTGTTCGAGCATTATGCTCGGCTGCTGTTGGGCAAGAACTATCGGTCGAACCGCACGGTCCCGGTTTTCGCGGACGAGTCAACGCGGAATTATTCTTTCGACCACATGTCTTTTGTATTTACGAGGTATCACACCGTGGAAACGTCTGCCGCCGCGGCTGACTCGATTTACAGTCGCAGGGTTCACCGAAAGGTGTCCCCGTATAGAAGCGAGAGAAAAAGAGAGACACAGAGAGAGAGAGAGAGACAGAGAGGGGAGAGAGAGAAAGAGGGTGAGAGACAGAGAGACGGCCACGTGAACCGTACAAGAGAATCGAAATAACTTTCTCCGACAGGAGTCGCGAGATACTGCGATAAAATGTAATAAAGTTTATACTGGGAACTGCAATTCCGACGGAAGTAATACGGCTAAAAGCGGCGCCGCCGTGCACCATATCGCTGTAAACTCTTCACAAGGGAACCCTGGAGATGGAAGAGGATCTTAACCATCAGCAACAACGAGCCCGTGTACACACCGTCGCGCCGCTGTATAAACGCCGGGGAGATCGTGCGTTGGTAATATACCGCGAAATGGGACAGGAAAGTCGAGAATGATTGCGTCGCTCCATACAGACGTTAAGAAAAAATGCAGAAATTCGCCGACTGTCTCTGCTTGCAAAATCATGCCGATTTTACAAATTTGTGAAGCGTCTTTGCGACAGAAAAATATATTTTTAAACCACCCAGGTCCAAAGATTCAATAGAACCGCCCACACAGTGTTCAGCTGTCCTCCAGGATTTTTTGAAAGAAACACTATATGGAAACCCTCGTGGGTCCTTCGAGTACTATTCTAGAACCCCTTACGGGTCCTTGGAGAATCTAGTAGCCCTCCTATGAGTCGGAATTTCTCGAGCAGCCGTGTAGAGCCATTCCGTAGGCCCTCTCTCGTGTCCTTGAAGGGTCAGTCCAGGGACTTCCGGATCTCCTAAAGGGTTAGCTAAGGAATGCTGTGACATTTCTCAAAGAAGCGTTGCATCTCCCGATTCCAACGCACGTCCACCTAACCTCGCAAACATCTGCAAACTCACCATTCTACTGTCCAAATCAATATTTTCAGCTTGAGCCAACTTTCCTATGACAACGTAATTATAATTGAGTGAAAATCGTTTAATTATTGCACCAGAGAATCGGCAACGAACAACGTAACTCCTCAAAAAGTACAATTTTAAGGTCTCTGACTCTCTGATAATATTATTGTAACAAGCATCTTCTATAAACCGTGTGTAATCCATATAACGCTGTTCGCAACTTGTAAACCCCGATTAGCCAATGATATTGCTCACAGCAGTTGTCCAACCCTAGACGCCGCTTTCATTCAAGATGAAATATGAGCATAATTTAATTTTTTCGAGGAAAGTTATTAGCGCTATCTGATCCGATATCAGCTCGGGCAGGGTGTCCCGCTTTGACGACGCATGGCTGCTTACCGGAGTCCAATTTCCGGCGAGTGGGAGATGCAAGGTGCATCTTATCGCGCGGTTCAAATGCCATGCTTTCGGGCGCGTGCTGGCCTCGCTATTTGGCGAGCTGGTTCTCTGCGACGACGGTCAAAGTGGACCACTCTTATCTCGGGAGGGAATCGTGTCATTTAGAGTACATCGATCCAGAAGTACCTTCTGACGGTTCTCTGGAAGACGGCCTGGGTCCGAGACGGTGGGGGCCGAGCTTTGTGACCTAACATCCTTCTGATACCGAGGAGGAATGACCTGACATTCCGTTTCCGCCGTCTTGCTTATGGGGTCGGCCTTCCGGCGTCCTCGATACTCACCCCCCATCGATACAGAGAATACCTTCTCCATCGTTTCGTTTCTTTGTCGACATTCGATCGAATATTGTCAAAGAAATTGCACGCGAAACATATTGAGTCTTTTTACGCATACACGTTAAAAATGAATAACTTCATAGATAACAGGGGGAAACCGGGGCTCCCCCCTCGGTCGTCGAACGACTCCGTTCTTGATCAATAATGATGCCCGAGAAACCTTCGGCAGCGCCGTTATCAGAACGCCTCTTTGATGTCTCGTCCCGGAGAAAACGAAAAACGCCTCGCCTCGCTTCGCCTCGTTTTTGGTTATCTCGGTCCCGGGCTTCTTTTTCCATCGGGAGACGATCGATTGTTTGTCAAATCGAGCTACACGGTATCGGAACACCGGTTGCGGAAACGACGCGGTCGAGACGGGAAAGATACACAGAGATTTCATAGCCGTGCATAATTGAAGTGTCCTCCGATGATAGAGGACGGGAAATATACAAGGGGAAGAGACCGCCGATAATCAACGGCCCCCGTTGCACGGGCGTTTCAATGCGCCTGGAAATCGTAAAAGTGTTAAAAAGGGCTTCAAGGGCGGACTTCCCTAAGTACAGGGGACAGGTATTCAGTATGGCTACCTGGCCTCGACGGGGATTCGACGCGCGCAATTAAAGAATATCCCATGTTCAGACCGCCCCGGGTATTTCGTTCTAAACAATCGCGCGCTCTCGGCGCCGCGTCTCCACGAATATAACGAGCAAAATAATCGTCGAAATTGAAACAGCTGGTAAACAAATAAATACCAAACAATTTCTGCCCCCGGACCTCGGCGGATATGAAATTCCACGGAAAAACAATCGATTTAATTGTTCGTAGCATGCCGCGTTCTGTCCCACGAATTCAAGAAAAATAATTCCTCCCCGACGATACGCGGCTTTCGAGGTCGTCGGCGACGTTATGATTCCACTATTGGTGCTGGGGACAACTGGCTTATAGATCTTATAGATCTTACAATTTTTTCATAGCTCTTAAAAGTCTTTTTAAAGAGTTTACAATTTTTTTTCATCACTTCCATAATTTTCGTTTGGGTTCTAAAATTTTTTTCTGCATCTTACAATTTATTTCCTGAAGTGCCGATTCAACAGGATGGCTCTAACAGCACTATGTGCAGCAAAGAAATGCATTTTCCGCGAACTCCCACGTTTTCGGCGCTGCCCGTCGAAATTATCTACAATAACGAATCCCATGCGTAATTATAATGTAACATCGTTGGCCTATTGTGCATCGGGCAACGTGAAAGATTAATTCGCTTAGCCTGCCGGCGCATTCCATTGTTTTGGATTAGCCCACCGTTCTCCGCCGACCTGGCCGCCACCGTCCCATTCCCCGGCCTCCTGCCAAGCGAACTCCTTCGCCATGAATTTATTCATACACGCCGGTGGTCGTCCTGGACCTTATTCCACGAGGGGCACCACCGAACTTTGCACACGCCGTGTCGCGTCGCTTCGCTTCGGCGCAAAATGTACGATTCCACCATGAAATATCGCGGGCCTGCACCCGGCATCTAAGTGTTAACGATGTTGGTAAACTATTAGCTCACGGAAAATATTCAACGAAACCCAACGGATTCAACACGTACAAAAGTTACATGGACATTTCTCTTAATCGATTGTGCCCTTCAAATAAAAAAGAAAGAATCGATTGCCTGGTGTTTCCTAAAGAAATAATTTTGCTGTACAATCTGTTATAATAATGAACATTAACACTGGCCAACTAGAAACCTCAAAAATTCCATAAGATCAAAATATTTAATCTTTCTTGGATTCTACAGATTCTAATCAAATTTGGTACGATAAATATACTCACGTAAAAATTTATTTTAAAACCTGGACAAATAATTCCGTCATCCACATATGGGACGTGTTAGACCACATACGGCACATTAAAAACTACCTTTTCACTTTTCAGAATATGATCGAAGGACAGAAAAATTGTCGAACGCAGTATCGGCGATGAACCCTGTTCGGCGCGTCATTTCGCAATGTAAATAAAATTCCGGGATCGCGAAATGCATCTGTTATCGACAGACACCCTCAGCCGTTGCGCAACGCGTCCGTAAAACCATAAGTCTGACAAGATGATCTCTCGGGAGTATCGGTATTTGCGGGGTCAACAGAGAGGGCCGCGGCTCTGCCTCCACCACGGAGTCTTATCCCACGGGGATGGCGGACAAAGATTCCAGTCAGTTTACTGTTATGCCGGGCCCCAAGGGGAAAACCAGAGAAGGAAAACTCGTACCTAGATTTTCCCTGCCGCCGTATACCTAATCTCGATGACGGCGGGCTCGCATTTCACCGGGCCGGACCGGCCCGCGCCCAGCCCGGCTCTTGGATATCATGCGCCCCGGGCGTGTACTTAAACATCCGCTGTCATTTCGTCGTAAAGTTTTCCGCCGCGCGGGAATCTCGTTAAAAAGTCGATATTTCACCGGGTCCGCGCGCACGGCAAATAAACGTGCGCAACACTTCATATTCCCCCATGCGACTCCTCGAATTTCAGATTTCCACTGGAAAACAGCCGTGCCGGGTTGACCGTGCAAACGAAGCCATTTTGGGAGCGCGGAAATTGTAGTCTGGCTTCGCTGCTCTCTCTGTCTCTCTCTCTGTCTCTCTCTCTCTCGCTCTCTCTCTATTTCTGACTTTCATGGTCAATTAAACCCGGTCAAAAATGTTTCGTATCTAAATCACAGTGGCGGCTCCCGTATCGAAATGAAGATCCAGATGATAATAATTGGAGAACAAAGTCGTTACGGGTGTTGCAAAGACATCCATACATCCAGTACATCCATTTTTGGGCGTACATCACTGAAAAGTGTCTCGTACCAAATCTTTACGGTCAAAGTTTGTCTGCCGTTTAGAAGATTGTTCGTAAGATAGAGCACTTTCCAAAGGTCCTTGGTTTGCGCCAGGGACTAGAAAATAGTTATGCACCGGAGGACAATATACTAAGGACAATGGCGAAGTTCATCGTAGAATTTCGCGAACAGCTTCCCTGTAGAGTAGGTTACGTTAAAAGATTAACCGTGGCAGGCAGACCGTCCCGGGGAAAGTGTCTTTTTTTTTTTGTTTTTATGGTAATCAATAACGTCTCGCAAAGCTGATAAGCGAGATTGAATAAAGATTGAGCGTGCATGGTACAAGCATCCTGCGGCAGGGCTCCGCCTTCATTAAGCGAAGACGCATCGAATACAGGCGACTCATTCCCCAAACCATATCCCCTTGATTAAGTCGGCGGCTTTTTATTCGCCTAGGAGACAACCAAAAGAGAAAAAAGGCTAATCTACTTTTCCCGAGAAGCGAGGAGGAAAAGAAAAAAAAAACACAAGAGACAGGCACGTCGAATGCGGATCGATCGAATCACACGGCCAGTTTCCACGGGCGGATGTCTTCATAACGCTTGACGGGGATGACTGGCGAGGGAGGCCGAAACGGGGGGTAAAAAAGAGAGAGTGAGAGTGAGAGGGAGAGAAGTCTCGTAGCTAATAACGTGACTGTAGATACTTCGAACCGCGAGGAGCTGGCGTGGCACAAAAGCTGTAATGAAATTTACATAATGGCACGAGAGAACCTGCTAGACGTCCATCCGTCACGGTCCGTCTTCATCGTTTACTCGATCTCCGTGCCCCTATCTCGCTTCCACCTGAAGCTGTGGCCCCGTTCATCGAGCTGCAATCTCAACCCCCTCTCTCCCTCTATTTCTCTACCCCTTTCTCACCCCCCATCTCTCTGTCTCTCGCCCTCTCGTCGCTCTGTTCCTGCATAACGCTGCTCCTGGTACACATAACTCGATATCCGTTCCATTCTATTCGGCGGGGATACGGCGTTCGAATCACGATCGAATACCTTATCCCGGGCGTCCATTTAAACGAATTTCCGACACGGAAGATCGAAAGCTCTTCCAGCTGGTAATTACAGTCGAACGGGATCAGGCCGGGGCGAGCGAAAAATCGCTCGTATTTCAGTCGCTTGTCGACGGCGCGGCGCAGCGCAGCGGGTCGGTCTAAGTTTCCGATTTACACACCGTCGTCCAACCCTCTCTCGCCTCCGCCGCCGCATGTACGCGATGACCCAAATTTGACGAGCCGTCGAGCCCCGGCCCCCGGTCCCGGTAATTCGATTCACCTGAGGAATAAATGCGAATCGCGATGTACGAAGTTCACCTCGCCTCGTCCGGGGCGAACGAGCGGCGCGTTCGAGGGGGCTTAAATCGAATCGCAAATCGTCCGATGCAAATAAAAATGGAGATTCGTTCCTCCGTTCTCTCTCTCTCTCTCCCCCTCAAAGTGGTACACACCATCGTACCATTCTCATGCACCCCGAGAATCCAGAGCCCGGCCCCCTGCCAGCTCTTTCGCGAGCCGGAAAAAAATGCGACCGTTCTTCCGTCGCGCCACGGCGGTTGCCTGATGAGTTTTTTCCGGACGATCGAGCGAGAGAGACGATCGAATCTTACCGGCCCCGTCCCCGGCCCGCGGTAACCGTGTTCGATCGTTTCCCAGTTAATTCTGAGCTCTCGATCGAGCACCGGACTGGGAAATTGATCGAAGCATTCTGCGCGCGGTATTTCGTGGATTGGTCCTGCCGGTTGTTCCGACGTGTCTTACCGTTGGACATTTTTATTTTTCATTCTTTTGTCGAGACGGAGCGCGTTCATCGTCGCTTCTCTTTGTTCCTTTAGGTTGACGAATATAGGCGCGTCGTGTAGCAGTTTTTAAAATTATAATATGGCTGCAGGCGAGGCAGACACCTTTGAAAAAATTTCAAATGAATAAACTCACTAGAAATTGTTATGGCATTATTTCAAAGAAATTACAAAAAATATTACAAAATATTTGTTACGTTACAAAATTTTTCATTAATAGATTACTAAACATTTAAATATTATATGTGAAAATCGGATCAGTTTCGTACGAATAAATGAAAATATTCTAAGACGGAAGAATTATTTAGTTTTAGAATGAAAATAGCGCCGAGTGGAAAGGGTTAAAGATCACTCGAAGACATTTTTGGACGATCGTATGTATTGCAAATGTACTCAAGTGTGCGGCGGAGATGGTCCAGATCGGAGGGAACAGAGGCTCGTTGGGAAAATGGAAGAAAGCGATGGAAGCGCGCGAAGAAGGCACAAGGACCGCTCGATATGGGGGCTTTGAACTGCGGAAGGAGCATCGGGAGGGTTTATCGCCGGAAACGAGTGGAAGGAAGCGGATCGAGGTGGCGTCGAAGATAAAGAGACGGAGGAAAAAACGAGCGACGAGAAGACAATCGAGGAAGGGTATGGGGGCGCGCGGTGCGGCGCGATTTAACCAATCGTCGAAAGCGTCGCAAGTGTTGGTTCTATAAAATTACAGTCTACACACGGGAGAAGGATCCGTGGAGCAACGGCGGCTGCGGAGAGAGAGAGAGAGAGAAAGAGAGAGAGAGAGAGAATGCAGGAAGTGTCCTCTCCTTGTTCCTCGCTCGTTTCTCCGCGACGCGAGGCGACGCGACGCCTCCTCCGGCCGTTGAAAAGAGGAGACCTACTCCCCCCGTATCGGCGAAGAGAGCGGGAGGGAGCTAATAAATTCATAATTCAATATTGACTCGGGGATTGTCCCCAGCCTTGCCGCCGCGTAATTCCTCGCGGGTTTGCCAAGCTTTTAAACAATTAGCTACGAAAACAATTACCACGTTGCCGAGCAGCAAGCGCGGAACAGACTTTCCCCGCCGGTTTTCCGCACCACCCTTTCGCGACAACAGACCGGGGGTGAGAGGGACGGGGGTGGGAGGCGTTTTCTTAGCGCGAGGCCACGACTTCGCCCCGGCTTCGGCCGACGACAACAACGCGACGCACTTTCAACCTAAGCCCAAGGTAAATATTTATCGCCTGACATTATGGGAAAGGCTCTTTCGGCAACCAGGTGAGGGACAAGAACCTCTCACCCCACTTTCCACCCCTACCTCTTGAGGGACGTCCGTTCTACGCGTGCCATTTGCCGGCGGTCGATTAAGTTTATCCTGGAAATATTTTCACTGAAACATCCTGCGCGAACAACTCGGAATTCGCAATTAACCCTCCGCACTTCGTCGCCGTTGCCGTGGAGACGGTCTTAGGCTGATGCACGTTAATATTTTCATGGGAGCGAAGCAAATCGATTGAAGAAAGTATCTATAAACATTTCTTAATTTCGATTTTCGACGATTTCATGGCAGCTGAATCTTTTATATCTACAATTTTCAATTATTTTTTGGCGAGGATTTATATGTACAATTTTCTGGTACTCGTTATTGTACGCTTATAAAACGCCGGAAGGTAACAATTATTTTTTGGCGAGGAATGGACAAGTATACAAAAAAAAAGACAATAAAGGCATTTTGATAAGTTTCGCCGCGCAATAGTTGTATTACGATGTCCGCAGCTAATTTCGCGGGACATCTGTCAATTCGGCTGATTAGCCGGTCGCTTGTCGGGAAGGAACCAGTAATATTTCAGCGTTAGCAGTAGCAGCGAGAGCCCGTTCATTTTCGGCGCTTTCAGCAAATTAAAAATGTTGCGTGCGTCGCCGAAAATGCGAAAAACGTGTCGCGCAGACTGGCCGGAGCCCGCGACGCCAGTGTGTAAAACAAAATTGTCTTTTCGTTTATTTCCTCCTTTTTTTGTTTCGGTCCGCGGGAAAATGCAAATGGAAATGCACATCCCCGGCGAAGTTTCGCGCAAGTAGCCGAGATCCTTTTTCTGGAACCGAATTTCGCGAGAGAATCCGCTTCGCCGGGAGCGTTTAAAAGTTTCCCCGCTCGAGCCCCGCAGCTTTAGCCATGGATTTGCCACGAGGAATACGTAATTACGCGTATGCTCGCGCAAATTAGTTTATTACGCGGCCCTCGGCCCTCTCCCCTTCTCCCCCACCCTCTCTCTCTCTCTCTCTGTCCCTCCTGCCGGTAATTTTTACGAAGGGAAGGAATGCGGGCCGTGTTAATGAAATTTGCTGGCGAACAGTTTAAAAACGTCCGGCTTCCGGGGCGCGCACGCGTTCCGGATGGAGGGTCTGATTACCGTACACGAACGCCGACAAACCGGCGATAAATTATTCCCGCGGTTCTCGCGTTTGATTTAAAATTATTGCTCTAGTTTGTTCCGGGATTACGGGACGCAACGTATTACTCTTCCGTAACCCAGTCCGGTATACGCGGCCTGCTAAGCCGACCGATTGTTTAACTACAATATACTGCGTCAATACACGGAAATCGCCGCTCCGTTTCATCCCTTACAGTTTACCCATTCACCCTTTTCAATCAACGCGTCTCGCAACGCGCCGCGAGCGCTCACGCGTACGCGCGCGACCCTTTAACTGTTTAAAATACAACGCTATTATCTGTATGCTCGCACACCTGCACCGTTTTTTCCCGCGGATTAAAGCGTGTTGCGCAACAGCCGCTCGTTTTGCGGGGAATAAAACGCATCGGGAAACACGCGCGCCATCGCTCCCAGCTTTATTTACCACCTGCTAAGGCTCCGGAGACTCCGCGATACGCGTTTGCCCGGGAAATTAACGAATTTCTACACTAAACGTTCACTTTTCACAAGAAATGAAGCGGGAATTTTATTTGTCTTTTATTTAAGAAAATGGTGCGGTAGAATCACGGTTCAGCCGACCAGGTCGGTTGCAAGGCCGCAATTAAAATTTAATTATGTGGATACAGTATTGCAGAAGCGTATAACAATTCCTATAAACGAAAAGCATGTATTTCATCGATCCGTGCCGGCTAAAAGCATGCATTGTACCGGTTCGATGCTTTTAACTAAAATAATTCTATTCGTTGATCGAAGCCAAGCATTACAATAGTAATGCCCGACAAAGTATGTTTCCAACGAATAGGAAAATTCGTCGCACGACACAGCTTCACTGAAAATCGATGAAAATTTGTAGACCCCTTATGTTCTTTGTTAAATCGTTTAGAGGTTGTGCCGTATTTCGAAATAATTGTGTTGGACCGGTTTGAGTGAATTGAACCAGTTAGCAGTTTTTGTCGCTGGGTCGCGCGATTGATAGCCGAAGCTTTCTTCAGCGTCGCGATCGTTTTCGTCGGGTCGCCGAGACGTCGACATTCCACGTCCGGCCGCTCGATCAGTCATTAATCACCGCTGAGTAATGAGTTTTATCTGCAAATAATTAGTATCGACGTATCGGAGCGATGCATCACCCTTAATATAGCGTGTCAACCGTTCGCGTGTGTTACGATGGCCGCGATACGGCCGCCTACAACCTGCGCTCGGAGAGTACCTTTATCATTCCGTGCGGACTGCCCACGGTCTCAGGAAATCACTTTAATGGAACGAGAAGAACGAGAAGAGAGCATAGGAAGAAGGCGGGATTCGCGCGAGCACGAACAATCCCCGACGAGAGCCGCGTGTGCCGTTCGAACAGAGTAAAAAATCGCGCGATCAAAGGAGAGCTCATTGTTAATAAATTAACCTTTCGACGAGCGAGCGGCGAGTGGACGGGTCTCGCAAATTATTCACCCGGAAACCGGGTCAATCGATTAACGCGACCCGGAGCGTCGCGTGTAAACTGTGACAAAAAATAAACGACGAAAAATAAAAAAAGAGAGAGAGGGGGAAGAGGAACCGTGGCACGCTCCCTTTGCCGTCGAAGTCGAATCAAAAGTTACCCCGCCGGTAATTTCGTATAGGGTGAAGCACGGGAAAGTGTGGGAAGTTGCATCGGTGTGCTTCCGGATGGTAGGTTCATCCCCTCTGTCGACACGCCGCGAGTTTCACCACGAGCAAGCATCCGCATCTCTCTCTCTCTCTCTCCCCCTTTTTCCCCTTTTTCTCAGTTCTCGTTTCCTCTTGGAATCGGCGAGTCAAGGGTCGCGGATAAAACGCGGCGAAATTACAAGTAGCGTTTTTCGGTCGTTTGATTGCGCCAGCTTATCCGGGCCAACTCCTACCAGGTGTCCTCTGGCTGTTGAACAGTTTCCCCCGCTCGTTTCCCTCGTCCTCCTGTTCCGAGGAGGAACCGGTCGACGTTCGACCACTTAGCCCCGGCCCTCGAACGACACCACCCCTTTCAGGCTATCTTGGTGCGCTCCGAGCAACCAGGATATGCGGTTCTTGCTGTCAACAAGCTTTGATGGATTGTCTTGCGATTAAGACGTGCCGGTGGCCATCAAAGGGCCCCGGACTCGCTCGGACGGATTTTCGTGAAAGCGGAGTTTGCGGCGCTCGAGGGGCCGTTGTTCCCGAGTATTTTGCAGGACCGGGAATCCCGCGAGTTTCGAGCAGAACCGTGATTCGAGGATCGATCGTCTGTATTATTAGGGGTGGCCATAAGTAATCGATTATTTGCAAAGAATTCGTTTTGCCTTTAGTTTGTATGCATAATTGCATAATTCACTTTGAGTTGTTGAAACCTAGAGAAACTAAAATTTGCAGGAAAGACGGCAAACTGTCCTTGATAATGAAAACCTGAATTTACTAGAAAGTTTGTTTCCGATTTCAAAACAATTGATTACTTATGGGTCCCTGACGAACCTGGACTGCGAAAGAGACGCGCTAAACAGACCGGGAATGGGAATATCGAGTTAACGAGTTGACGGAAGAAGGTTAGTCGGGCCACGAGGAACCAGAGGTTAGGAATGCGACTTCGAACAATGAGATTAATCAAGTTCGCCGGGGCCTTTCTTCGCGCGACACACGCGCGTCGGTCTCGAAACTTGGATCCAGGAGTGAGAGAAAGAGAGAGAGAGAGATAGAGAGATGAGAGAGTTTGATCGGCCAGGGGAACGATCTAGGAAAGTCTCCAATCTCTTAAGAAGTTACCGTAATCTCGGGACTCGGGGAAGAAGATCGCGGGTAAGAAGCAACGAACGCGAGAAGTAATGGCCGCAGAATCGCCACCGAGCGTAGAGGAAAAACCGAGGTGAACGACGAACCAGGGTCGAACGCGCGGGACGTATTGCCGTAAAGAGGGTTGCAGATGGCGTCATTGGGAGCTTTTTATTCGCTTGTCTCGCGTGTGTCCGTGTTTTACGAGGCGTTCCCGGTTGTCCCGGAAAGCGAGAGAGACACCCTGTGTCGCGTATCACGTATTCCTTAACCAACCAACCCCCATCCCCCTCTGCCTCTTTCGTGCACAGAGTCGACTTCAACGGCGAAAATTTACGATCTCTTGATCGATACCTGCGGCTAGGTGCGGGGACCTCCGTCAACTTTCCCGGCTGGTTGCGAAACTTTTCCCGAGTCTATCGTCTCGCCCGAAGTTGCCCGGCAACTTATATATATTTAAATTTTCTCCGTGAAATGTACATTCTGATGGCGTAACACGGGCATATTACTATTCTATAAACGCGTTACGGGTAAATAAAAGTCGCGCCGCGCGCACCGGGAACGGCCAGGTACTGTTCCGGTCGTTTTCTGACAGCGAATGTCACTCAATTCTTCCGGCTTTTCGAAGTTTCGAGGTTTCTGCGCCGGTGAAAAAGGGAAACTCGTCGCACGACACTGTTCTGTTTGTTTCACGACGGGCAACGTCGCGGAACTGTCTTCCGTTGGCATGGCAACGGTCCTAAAGCTCCGAGAGAGACGAAAAATGGGATTTTCGAGACTAGAAAATATCTTTTGGAGACTTCATAGAATCCTTTAATACAATTATACGATTATTGACTTCATTATGAATAAGATTGCAATGGCGGTTGTTTAATTATACAGTCCAACCTGGTTCGAATATTTAATTCAGGTGAATCCTTTAGGAGAAGGAAACGCAACCTGCTTTGGATTTCGTATTACATTTTACCTGCCAAGCTACAATTAATTTGTAATATACAATTTAATCTCAACCTCTGCTCGACTATTAAATTTCAAAATGTGGAAATGTTCTCCTGCGAGGGAAATACAATTTTTAATTTCTCATTGAATTTTCTTACTGGACCATAACCGATGTCAGTTATTTTAATATACGGAATATAATTCAGCTTGAACATTTTATTCCAAAGAAGACGCGTGTCTTTTTCAAGTAAAGGAGAAAGGTTTTTCTACCCGATATAAATTGAGGGAATAATTTACTAAGACGTGTGGTAATTTTTCATGTAAGACGAGGAAGGTACAGATGAAAATACCAGTCTCAGGAAATGAGAGAAACCTGCAAAAACATTAACATTTAGCTTGGAAGGTACTGTTTCCTCGTCTCGATAGCACGAGGAAATATTTGAACCCTTTGCAATCGAAACTATTTTAATTCCAAAACGAAACATTTCTTCCAACCTAGAATATTCTCCTCCTACAAACAGATTTAATACCGTAATAAATATTCTGAATAATGATACAGCAATTTTTAGTGCCACCTTACAATGTAAGAGTTAAACAATCGGACAACGTGAGAAACGAAGAGAAAATAGATTCCGAAATAAAGGTGTGAAACATTTTTCCCAGCAAAGCAGCCATCTACTAAATCAAAGGGACTGGCGGCCAGGTTAATAAGGTGTCCCTTTAGCCGGTTTCCGTGGAAACAGTTTATTATTCCTATGTTCCCCATGAGCGACGCATCGACGCACAGACGCGCGCCGGTCCGGAGACATCTTTGATGACGGGGATTACGAGCGGGGAGACAGATATCCAGTTAATTAAATCCGTCCACCCGTCTTGGCCGATGTGGCCCCAGAGAGACACACACAGCCCTGGAAATGTCTTTGTTCCCGGTTGGACGCCAGAAAGCGTACACATCCGGCCGGAAAGTAGCTGCAAGGAAAGAAAACGTCGCTGGATGGGATGAAGAAGCAACAGCGACAGGCGACAGCGACAGGAGGCAGTATCGGCAGTGGATCCTTTGAAAGGTACCGAAACTGCGACCTCTACCTGTGATCCCACGACCGGTTGGAAGTCACCAGTAATTGGGATTACCGAGGATAGACAAGAACTGTCTGTTCGATTCCTTTCGCTGCTTTCCTACGCGGAAACCCTCGGTGAAACGGTTGCCTGGCTAAGGGATGAAGGAATCGAACGGGTCAAGAAAAGACTATGTTGAGGGAGAATGGCCGGAGAAAATTTATATTTATACCCGCAGCTTCGAACGATTGCTGAACCGTTGAGGATCGTAGGATCGGCGAGGCAAGGGCGTGGGCGGTCGTCGCGGTCGTAAAACATCGTTACGTTTAATTGTAATTGGAACTGGAGGCCGGGAGACGAGCCCCGGAGACTCGCGTGGAAGCAATCGGTGCTGGCGGTGAAGTTATCGTTATTAGTGCGAACGAAACACGATTGAGGAGGTTCGAGATCGCAGCGATAAGCGGGATTACAGGGTGCGCGTCGGGGGACAGGCAACGATGTCGGGGCACACGGCGATTAAACGACCTATAAACGGGGGACCGTCGACGGGAAACCGTCGTTTCCTTCTTCCCTTCGTTTCTGGCCCAACGGAGGTCCGAGGGAACGGGGATCCCGAACCCGGGAAAGAAAAAATAAGAACACCGGAGGAAGATGAAGAAGAAGGAAACAATATTCGTTCGATAAAGCGAGTTTCCGTAGGGCAATAAAAGGAACGACGTCGCCCGTAAAACGTGGCGCTATATTTGTTTGCCGCGAGCACTTTGTATTGTTTACGAGTCGTAGCTCGCGGAGCCGAAGCGGCGGAATTGTCGACGGGACGCTGAACAGCGGGGACACCAGACCGTCTGGTATTTCGTACGAGCCGTGAAACGGACCGAGACTCGCATCCTCCGTGACTTCATTATGAAAAGATTCCCCGGGAGGGCCGGAATAAAAAGGAAACAGAGAACGATATCCGGCTTCCCTCGTCCGCGCGGCTCCTCTATAATAATTTCACGGCGGACGCGTAAACAATGACGTTCCGCGATTCGCTCGTGAGCGAATCTTAAAAAACGACACCGCCCTTGTGCACCGAACATCAATCTTAAGTATTCTCTAGTTTGAACATTCACTTTTCACGTTTCTCGTACCCGTCGTTTGCGCAATTGATTCAAAATTTTGATGATTCATTGAAAAAATGTACTTGGAACGAACCATGGGACTTTAACTATAAGTTAACAAAAAATACACCGATTTCTTTATATACATATGTCGACGAGACCTGGATGATAGACCATCTTTCGGTAGAACATTTTATTACTTGAAATTATATAGAGTGATTTTTAGACTGCCTAATTATTGAAAGAATTTTTTAATAGAGCACAAAATAATACAATTATACAGCAGGAAAAGACTGAATCTAGGAAAGAGAGACTCTAGCGGCGGCAGCTGCCATTTTGAAATCGCTAACCGGTACTTCGAAAATCATTAAAATGATCGCCGCGTACCGGGGGTACTTTGCCATCCGGGACACGTGCCTCGATTACGCTGTGTCCTAATTATCTTGATCCGTGGTCACGCGAATATCCGATTGTAGTTTACTCCAACGAGCGATGCCGGCCGTACTATCGTTCGCAATTGGCTCGGCTACGACAAATTGGCTGACTGATGCGAGCACTTGGAGAATAACGAGGAACGAGCCGGCTCGGCCATGTAATAATGGAAATGTAATAGTATCCGGCCGGTGATTTCGCGTAAATATTTTCCACGCCGGTTGTGCCGCGGTAACGAGTCTTTACACAGCCCCCAAACCGATGACGTAAAACTACGACGTTGTTGCCTGTAAATATTTTACGTCACGCTGCAGACTGTGCAATCTCAATGCGTTCGCTGACGTTTGTGCCGACGGAGATGTGAAACTAGTTTTAGTATTAAAAACGACGACTCCCTTGCTGCATGAAATAATACAATACGTAAATTTTGTAAAATGTAACAGAATCGTTACGACTTTCAGATTTTGTTTCAGTGATATATGCGCACTCGGTAGCGTTAATTAGAGGTGGCACGAAATGGTCTGCGTACAAAATATTATTCTCTTAATTACTGACTTAACAAAATGTCATCCCTCCATTAGGGGTGTTATTATGATCCAGAGAAAACGAACATGTATCACGGTAAAATGTCACGGTAAAGTGATAAAACCGCTACCGATTAACCAAACTTCATTACTCGATTTCTCTATATATGTCGCTAAGGACTGAATGACAAACGTTGCGGAATTATTCCCGTGGACGATACAAGACGCTGGCAAGACCCATGTCGTTGAAAACTGTAGAAATACCTATCTAAAACGAATCTTTTAATTTTCACGAAGCTGTCACGACACCAGTCCTTTTCAGTGCTGAATAGGTCAAGCGTCGAGCACGGTAAAAATGCATGAAATACACGGTGCATTTGCAATTGTTATCATTCTCGAGTGAGTAACCAAGAAAGTCTTAATTCACGTTCGAGAGTCGCGCAGCCGGTCGCAGCGGGACCATTCTTATTCCGGCGGCTGTAATAGCAGTCGCCTAATTATCCCGGACAAACATTAACGTTCTGCAGTCCTTGCGGCAGCCGACGTACAAACGGAAGCGTATACACTTTGGGGGTTACTTATCCATTACATAATGTGCCGGCTATACGTTTTCCCAGTGTCAGGGAACCGCGAACGACCCCCTTTAACGGCACGAGCGACAGATCTAACCCAACAGATCTAGTTACACGACAGCCGACAGCCCGCGCTGCCATTGCTATACCTCTGCTGGTCCCGCTCGTTGCCTTGGCTGCCCGATTATATCGGTATCACAGTCGTTCCATTCAAAATCTGCTCCTCCGCCGTCGAGAAACTCTCTCTCGTTCGATCGTGCGCAGACACGCGGTGGGGGACACACGAGAGGAGCAGAGGGGAGGGGAGGGGGGGGGACACTATTGTGAAGAAATCCTGCTCATTAAGGCGGCACTACCGGTGACACGATAAAAATCATTACGGGGATCCACGGCGAGTGATTTCCTCCATCGGGGCCGCATATCGATCCGCAACGGGGCGACCACAGGCCTCGGGAACCCGGGAGCACCGAGGGGGACGAGAGCTATAGTCCATGAAGCCCACGTGCGTGCAAAACAGGGCAACATCGTTCTAATATATTCTCATTAGCCGGTGTTTTAATTAGAGCGCTCATTAATGCTCGCTACGATGCACTCGTTCTCCCTTTTCCTTGCTCCCTCGACTCGCTTTCTCTCCGTCTCCGTTTTCCTGCCCGTCGCGGTCTCGTTTCTTCCCGGTGCCCATCCATCCCCCCTGGACCACCATTCAGACCCCCTTGCCCCCTGCCCTTTAGCCCCATGGATTCTCCTCTACGCTCGGTGGACGGTTCGAATTAATATCTATAACGTCACCAGTACCGGTACAACCTTAGTACTAGTTTTCGTTCTATCTTGTAGATGTCGTACCTAATTGGCTAACCTTTTCTTATCCAAAGGCGACACTCAAGAGGAGACCAACATGGGTCGGAACACTGCTACAATCGCTTCGTTCGCACTATCACCTAACGACAAGCTCTGAACAATTACCGAACCACTGGAACGTACCGAGATTACATTTCTCTCATTTTATTTAATTTTTTTTAATATATACAGGGATTGGAAGAGCGAGAGTCATTGTTCCCGCAACACAGGGAAATAGTTATGGATTCCGGTGACTGGAAGTGTCCATAGAAGTCTGTAACAAGACAGTGAACGTTGCAGGGTAAAGCGAGAGTCGAATTATAGTTCCCGCGGTAGGATGAGCGAAACGATTATGGATTCTGGTGGCTGGAAGTGTGCATAGTCCTGCGCCGATACCAAACACGTCGCGGCATTCGTTTTTATAGGCAATTCTCCGGTTTATAACAAGTCGTTCGTTGCGCAAACGCAAATCACGCCTCTACCGATCTGCTTCGAGAGCCGTCGTGAATTGTGCCCGGTAACCCGAGCCTCCAGACTAATTAGAAATTAGAAAACCTACCCCTCACCGTGGCGAGGGAACGCGGAATTTACGACGGCGTTATGATTATTGCTGCCGGTGAATCGATCAACTCGCCTGACTGAGCTTAGATACGAAAGTTCTTAAGGTACAACTGGTTCGTAAATTTTCGAACCATTGCACACGCGTGTTGGGCATTGCAACACGAGAAAGAGACAGTGACCGCCGTTTCTTAAAAGTAATTGCCAATAAGCCCTTTACTCTGCTTTATGATACTCAGTCTTTTCCAGTTTAATTCGACTTGTGGTACAATGTGTGACTGGAAAAGCATGAAGATTTAGTTCGGGACTTGTTCAGGCTCAGTCGAACTTGGCTAATTCAATTTTCCCTTCTGGCTTGCAAGTTCACTTTTGCGTTGCAGTCTTATCGAGATCCGCGACATGCGAGGTTCTTGTCGCATGAAATAAATTACCACAATCTTGTGGAATTTTTATCTGTAATGCAGTTGACATTGCTCGAAGGTAACATTTATCGAGAGAAATTTATTAACTGTACAAGTATGCAGCTTGTCACTATTAAACTCTTAACTTAAGAGCCCGAGAGAATACTCGAGTATTGTACACACTATTACAAAATAATTGCCAAGTTAAGAGGTTAAAATACTAAATCAGCGTTCTCTTCTCTCGTGCTACTTTTGAGTTCCGGTTAGGATTAAAATGGGCGAATTCGGGAATCTTTCGCGATTCGGGAATCCTTGTCCCGGAGAAAAGGATATCGACACGGAGCTCCTCGGCACGCAAAACCGTGAATCACGGTTCCGTGGGTGAATCAGGCCGGAGGTGGAGCCTACGTCTCGTTCGCTTCCTCTTTTTCCCGGGGGAAGAATATTTTATGCAAACACGATGCTTCCCTTCGCAAGAACCGATTTCGCCCCCCGCGCCGACACGACCGCTCGGACGGACGGAATTTAATCAAATTTTCGAAAACAACGAGAGCGCGCGCCGCTCCGCCGGTGTCGGCTCCCGGGCTCGATAATTATTCGGCAAACCGTAACGAGTACCGGGCGCGAATCGGTGATCCTGTTTTTCGCTGGCCGAGATTAAATCGAGAACATAGCTGTCGGCGCGCGCCAATGCAGTCGCTCAGGTTTCTTCCGAAAACTCCGGCCGCCCGAAAACGAGGAATCGAACGACAAGGGGTAATAAAACGAGCCGAATTCGCGAACCGAAAGTTCGCGGGCACGCGCGAATAAATCATCGAGTACGTCGCGCGTGTACCGGAACTACGTCCGCGACCACGGTTCTTCCGACGTAGCTATTCAAATGTTATGCGCATAATCACGGGAACGCTCGGTGTCTGAATAATAATTCCGATATTAGTACATATTACTACATTCGGATCGACCATCATCGTTCTCGTTTCGAGCAGCTGTGGTTACCAGCCTTGACCCTTTAAAAATGAGAACCGGTGGCAGTACCACTTATCTAGAACCAGTTGATTTATTTTTCCTATCGTGCAGGCAACTTTTATTTCAATTTTTTTCACTGTTCAGATCAAATCAGAATTTCGAGATTGTCAACCAGTTCTTTTTCATTATACATAGCTTCTTTACGTTCTTGATCGTCATCTAAGATACTAGTCGTCTTCTTTCTGCCAGTTCCAATACTATTATCGTTACGTTTCTGCAACTTTTATCTTAATTTATTTGTCTATTCAGATTGCGTGTGAATTTCCAACTTATACTCAAGCAGCTTTTTTTGGTTACAGATGCTTCATTAGGCTTTTTCTTGTCGTCGGAGACGTTGCTCTGTGCATGTTTAATAATAGCAAGACTTCTATTAGCATACTATTGCAATCAAAACTTTTATCTCAATTTATTTAGCTATTCAGATTCGATCGGAACTTCAAACTTCTCGAGATAATCAACCGGTTGTTTTTGATTATACACAGCTTCTTTAGGCTCCTGATCGGGTTTGAAGATATTGCTACTTTTATTTCTGCTCGGTAGCAATACTACTATTGGCTTGCTTTTGCTGCCGTGCGTGCAACGCTTATCTGAATCTCACCAGTATTCAGATTAAGCGTTGCAATCTCAAGTTTATCGAGACGGCGAACTGGTCGTTCTCAGCTTTACATAGCTCCTCCGAATTCTTGGTTATCTTTGCAGATAGTGCCCTTCTTATTTCTGCTAGTAGCTGTACTATTGGTACACTTTTGCTACCCTGCATTCTGTATTCATTGCAATATAATCTTGGACCGTTTTATACTTTCGGAGAAGGGTTGCACTGTATGTAGATTTTGTGCATAACGCAATCCCACACACCCACGAAATGTCTCACGTAAATCAGCCCCAATGCGGACACCGATAAGCGTCGCGAATAAATGTCGAGCAAAGTTGAGAGGAAAAAAAATTCTTCATTGATCGTACTTAACAAATCGATCGCTTCCACAGATTCTCAAAAAGTCAATAAATCCACTGACCCCGCCTAAAGCCTGCAAAACTTCAAAAATTGGCCGAAAACATGATGCAAAAAAATTCCTGTCGCCCGACTATCTGAACAGCAGCGGCGAGCGTCATAAACCTGCCACCTGGTGCAGTCGTAGGTGTACGATAGCGATCGCGTTTACCTTGCCGAAATGATTTGACGTTTCGGCAACTCGGTGTCGACGGGGCACTCGTCACCGGGCCGATATCGGCCGTCCAGTTAAAAGATACGCAGGATGGATGCTATGTCGCGATCTGCCGGTCTCTCCCACCTGACCGGCATGCGGCACGGCGTACTGGTTCACTCGGCGAGCCATCCTGGCTGTCGTCCGCCCTAAATCAAGCCTAGTTGACGGACGCAGGACAGTCTGCGTGGAACTTGCGGGTCACCTGTCCACGTAGGCTATCCCACCGGTTAAATCATCGCCTCCCTCCCCCTTGCTCCCACGGCGTCCCCCCATTCCCCCCGTTGGATACCCGGGCTCCTCTCTTCCCTCCTTCCCGTATGAGGAATAGTGCGGGGGCTGCTTTTGATTTAGCGGAATATGCTGCTGGCACTGACGACTCGCTCCCATTACCGCCCCTCTTACCCCTCGTACCCCGCCGATATACTGCCCCCCAAAACCCCACCCTCTCTATCCCTGCAGAACTTCCCCCGGCTGTCGTTACGCTCCCCCCGCCTTCTTCCTCCAACCTCTAATTAATGGTCCGCCTCATTTCGTCGGCTCTCAACGAAAAATTATGCCCTTTCGAATACAGTGAAATTTCGATACACTTGCGCAGTTCTGGCGATCCACATTTAGACGAAGTCTCTGTGCATTTGAAATGCACAGTGCACGTTGGAAATGTAAAAGTTACTATCCGTGGTGATGCGGTTAGTCCCAGTGACCTTTAAAGTCGAGGCTCGCAGTGACTAATATCGGGAATTCACTGTACAGATGAACTTCGGCTCTCGACTGGCGCAGCGTACCCCGACGATCCTTTTGCTTCTGTTTGAAGGGGTGTCCGATGTTTTCATGACCAGAAACGCCAGCACCATCGGTGAAAACAATCGTGAATCGATTATGCGCGTTGGGAGGGACACGAGCCGTGGAAAAACCGACCGAGACGCACGCGAAATTACCTCGTGCACCGCACCCCGGGTGTATCCACCGAGGATGCGTTTAAATAGATTCGTCCGACCGCGGGATTCTATAGTTGGTCTTCCCTTCTAGGGAAACTTGCCCGGTATTAGACTGCTGTGTGATCTTCATGCAAATACGCGTCGATCGCCGGCAGCACAGGCCGAGTAGAAGTTCGTTTCTTGTCCGCGGAATGTTTGCCAATCGACGATAAAGCAACTTCGTTAATTTTTCCTGCGAGTGCATGGAATTTGCAGTCCGATCGCCGCTGAAATAGATGCAGTAAATATCGTTGAATATTTACAGGCAAGAGAGCCTCGCGAAGTGGATCCATTTTGACAATTTTTTTACGTAGATATAACAATTTGTGCAATAAAAAATAAAGTAGCGTTACAAATACGGCGAATGTCCAATATATCTCAACAACTCGGGTCTTGCTATTCTCCACGGCAGTGGGGATAATTCCGCGACGTTTACCATCTAGGTCTCGGAGACATATATAGAGAAACTATTGTATACTGAAAAAAAAATTGATGAGCAATAGTCTAAAATGAAATCGCAGACTGTTTGATCTGTACAATCGTCAAAACCAAGCGCCTCGCAAGTGTTAAAACGGTGTAATAATACGTATCGAATTTTCGCGAACACTTGAAAATTCGTAATTTCGCATGTTTTCGAGGAATGGAAAATTGGTGATGAACGTTTCTCGAGCGCTTCGAGGCAGACGGGAGCGAGATCGTCATCCGGCGTGGCACGAGCCGGAAATAAATGGTGGCGACACCGCGAAATAAGGAGAGCTCCGGCCGGGATAACAAACAGCGAAAAGTGGTGACTTGTTCAAGGAAAAGGAACGGGACGTGTCCGAGAGAGGAGAGCGAGAGGCAAGTCGCAGCCAAGGCACAGCCAAGGCGAGAACCGTCGTCGCAATTCCCATTCAAATTAATGCAAACGGTCTCCGCTCCCAGGGACCGAAAGGAAGATTCCGCCCACATTTCTTTCTCCCTCCGCGCGTCGGCAATGATGAACATTTACGTCACGACATTTTTCGCGACCGAGAGAACGGGACTGCTCGTTCCGCCCGCGTGAACCCACCCTCGAAAGGAAAATGGCCCGCAAGTTGCAAATTGCACAAGGTTGATGAGCGGGAATGCAACCCCGCTCGGATCTTCCTTATTAACCCTTTCTGGGCTGGAGGAGGAGCTGACGATTCAATTCAAGCTCGACTTTTGCTTATTTGACCGAATTATGTTGTATTTAACCTTTGGAGGCTGTAAATTGTACCACTTGTGAATTTCATATTAATTTTCTGGAAGAAGGTATTGGCAATGTTAATTTTATTTCTGGGCGTTTATTCAGATTGTTAGTGTCTCAAAAAAAAAATTGACCGCATCAATTACAAGAAGCAAGAAATATATTAAAATTTCCATTTTCTTTTTTCATGATTTTCCAATCGCATGACAATGTTCGACGGACATTGTTTCGTCTCAGCCCGTTTAGAAATTACATTCAGCAGTCTACAGAAAACTTCGCAAATAGAGAGTGCGACTGACAAGTTTCGAAATAAGGATTGAGAACGGTTGTATAGCCCCTATTGCAGTCTCGAAGAACGTTCCCCGAAAATAGTTTGAAACAAAACGCGGGCGCCACACGGGAACGAGGGGAAATGAATTAAAATTCAAAGAGTTTGCGTATCGCGGGATCTGAGGTAATCTCGAAGCGCGGATATTTTTATTTCGAAATAAAACGAAGTTTCCGTGGTGTAGACGACGTGATCCTCGGAACGAAACACGGGTCGCGAGAATGGCCGTGGAACAATCTGCAGAGAGAGGCTTCGCATCGGATGATCCTTACGACCGGCATTTTTCCATTACCATGATGCGATGCGTATTGAAATAACATGAGGCCGCCAAAAGGTAGTTACCATGCTTCTTGTATGGCGAAACGCGAGGATACAACGTGGCGGCGGTGGTCCGTTTGTCAATGACCGGACCCCGGTTGCTACAATGCTGATGTACCTCTCCTCTCGTCCCTCTCCCCCTCTCTCTTTCTCTTTCTCTTTCTCCCCTTTCCTTCCAACGCTTTTATTTCCATTTCGGCTGCGCCCGCTTCTGTCTGTCCACCGCGTGTATGCTTTTCGTTTGGTGAATTCATTCGAGGAGGGCCGCGGACAAGGGAAGACAGAGAACGCGCATTCCGGGAACGCGTCGGCCGAAACCCGTGGATCGTTTGTCTGCGATTCTGCGCGATTATATCGTCGCATTCTGTATATTAATTAAGGTTATAACACGTGGACAGCGGTTCTCGCTCGGACCGCGCCGGGAGACTGAAAAATCAATTAGACAAATTTATTGCCTCGGTCCTACAGTGTCTCTCTTTTCATTTACTTCTCTCTATTCGTTTAAATATTCATTCGCGCTGTGACAGACGCGTTGGAAACCCTTTCAAAGTTACTTATTCGATGAGAATTTAATATCGAATAGTTGTACCTGTTTTATGACTTCATTTCAATTAGTATCGAATCGGAACACCGGTCCGTTTTATTTTCGAGAAGGAAAGACAGCAGAAGCGAGACTTTTCCAACACTTTTAATAGCGAAGTCTGTTTCGCCGCGAGTAGCACTCGGCACGGAAGTTCCACGAAGCCGTGCAGTTTTTGAGTATCATCGGTGCAACGTCAGGTGGAAGTTAACGCATAAAGTTGCATCTTTGCCGGGGTTTTCGGTTTCAACAACGCGACGCCTGGCCATTCTACGAATCCTACGTTTTCCCCGGGACTAGCAACCAACGGCTCCAGTTCTCATTAAGGTAAGGACAAAGTTTTGTACGCGCCGGGATCAACGAATAATTGAGAGGTCTAGACGGCAAACGCCTGCCGCCCGGAGATTTTCAATTCTAAATCCCCCGGGGCCGGTGCAAGCGCCGATGGATTACAATATAATATTTATAGTTACCGAGTTACGAAATTACGTTTCACCGCGGGTTAGGCGTCCGTGGCTCATCCTACGGGCTCCTTACGGAATCCCCCGAAAACTACAACCACGGTTCGCTGGCTGTCGAACGCGAATCGTCAAACGATCGAACTTCAAGCAATTAAAGTTTAATTCACACACGGACACATCTCAAAGGCTCTTTCTCTCTCTCTCTCTCTCCACTTCCCCTCCTTCCTCCCCCGCGGGGGCGGTCCTTTCAGAAAAACGAATCCACAGATTTTTATTCGATAGAATGGTTCCCGTCGAGCTCCGCGCCTAACTCGTAAAATCTCTTTGATACGGCCGCCCGCGCGCCGAACAAAATGGTGTTTAAGCGTCCCGTCCATTTTAAATGGAGCAATATCTCCGGTGAAACAAGAACGCACCGGCGTTCATTGTCTGAGCGAACACGATTACTCGAACTGTGTTCAGTAGCTCGTGCACTTCATCATTATTTATCGAACTCGTCGCTTCATTTTTCGACGCTAGACGCTCCGATTCGACTCACACGAACCAGACAATAATTTCGTTGGTCTCCAGAATCAAACGAGAAGAAAAGCTTTTTGTGTTGTTGCAACAATTTTATTAATCTCTCATTGGGAGAAAATCGGCATTTTATCGAGCACTTTCACTTTTCGAATCTGAAATCTCAAAAAATATAATCTTCAACAAATTTTTATGCCCATTATAATATTTGCCTCTCCGAACCAACTAATGTTTCCTCTGCAATTTTTTTCTGTCATAAGAAACAAGCGAGATATTAACTCGAGTTAGGTGAAACACCCTGTATAGAGAAATCACTGTAATTAATGTTGTTCTCGTTCGACTGTGGTTTTATTTTTCGAACGTTACAATATTATAACCTTTCGATATTACAATAATAAAATTCAGCGTATAAATGTTAATCTTTAAAGCGAACGTTACGAATTATTCGCGAGCGCGCACGTTCTCGTAAAATTGTGATTTCCGCATGCTTGAAAATGTTTGATTTCCTTCCGATTGATTTTTCATTGAAATTGCGAATAAAACACTACCAGCCGAATGAACCGAAACTGAAAATGAATGTGCAAGTGTCGTGCGAGGGTCGAACGAATTTTCAGGTAGGCTCGAGTCGCTTAATGAGAAAAGCAAAGACAATTCCGTCGGTATAATTCGCGATGGGTTTCGCAATTGCGAAGCGATTTATGTTCCGGCGTTGGTGACCGAGTGCAGGGGCGGCGCGACGGTAAAAACGTTGCGGGGCTCGGGAATATTTTGACGACGGACGACAAACGTCGGTAAATATTGGGAACCGGTTAAATACGACGATTAAATGTGTGCCAGGGTTTATCGTGCCTAGGCTTTGTAATCGATTCGCTGGACGCTGAAACGCGGGACACGTACCAAATGCTGCAGATTACTCTGTACACGCGACGCTCGAGCGGACTCTGCGTGTCACGGTGCCGCGCCGTGCTGCGAATCCCATGGTTTTTCGTCCGGAAAGATGATAAATATGATTACAGCCGAAAGATATACGCCGGTACAGGTGTCATTGCGATTTACGCGGCGCAGGTATCATTACGACAGCCAATTGATTTGCGTACCACCGTTCGTTCACGCCGATCCGTGCCCCCGCTGCACGTCGAAACGCAAAAATTCCCCTAACATCAACTATTCCAAGTAACGGTCTTAAATTTCAGGTGTGCCGCCATGAAATACACTTAGAGTTACGGCACATGGGCGAATGGAAAATTTATTCAAAAATTTCCGACGGAAATAAAACTGTTCGTAAAATCGAAGAAAATTTTGTTCCACGTGCATACAAAAATTATGAATACACACACACATACGTATGTCTCTGTTCGTTTCACTTGGAAAAAAATTTCACAAATCGACGCAGCGATCGCAGGGTTAAACCGCACTTTGTCCGATTAGAAATGAAACGATTTCGAAATAAATTGGCCCCGTCCAGCGGATTGAAATGTCTCGGCTTCGAATTTCAGGCTACGCCTCGAAGTAATCTCGCCACCAGCCGGGTCGGCGTTGTAACCGTTCGATATTTAATCGAGGTATCGCGGCGCCGGTGTCGAATGAAAATTATTAAATCGCGCGGTCAGATTCCGAGCGTTTCGTTCGGCGCGTGATCGGAATTCTTTCGCGTGTTTCCCGGAGCTTTCCGGCGTATTTACGCGCCGCGAAATTTCCTCGAGCTTTCCCGAGAAAACCGGTACGCTTCGCCGAGATAATCGGCAAATATTTGACGACCGTACGGAACCCGGCCAAATGACCGAGGCCTCCTTCCGTGTTATTCCCGGTCTTTTCGATACACATCGGGCCCCGGTTATTTGCGTTGCCGATAAATCCCCCCACCCTCGCGCCGCACGCCAGAAGCGTTCTCCAGATCCAAAGGATTAATCTTTGACTAGCGCCGGCCGAGTGTTTGCTCTTCCGACGAGCTGAGCAAGCTGGATTATTATTACACGCGGTGTAGGCTGCGGGATGCGCCTCCTCCATCCTGCGGAATCGTCTGTGTTGCAAATCGCTTCGAACCGACACCCGTGCTGATTAAAACTTGCCAAGTTTTTAATAAGGCCGGAGATCGACCGCCCGCGGAAAATTGCTCTTGCTGATTTACTCGCGGAATCGAAGCTTCCCGCAGGGGCAACCATAATAAATGCATTAATGACTTTATATCACTTCATTTTTAACCCTCCGAATTGTGGCTGTCAGCCGCAATTGTAAGTAAAAAATATAGCGTACGATTTAAGAAACTCGAGTGTCGACGATAAGACACGAGTGAATAATAAATTTTTAGTGAACAGTAATACTTCCCGAGTTGCATATTTCCATTCTATGCACACGCATACTTGCTCATCGACCTCTTTCCAAATGAAAGGCGTATTTTTGTGAGGCTGAAACACTAGTATTACGAATACCGGTAGTTAAAGCGTTAATGAAGTTTTCGAAATTGATCCGTAAAGGCAGGGTTTCGTACGCGCCTCTAAAGGCAATGCACGATTATGCGGCACACCATTTAGTTTACCTAGACCATAAATCAGGTTCTACTTGGTAAATCAGCCATCCGCAGGATCATAAAATTTAATTACCGAGTCTGGATGTATTGATTGGTCGAAGCAAATATTTCTGCTTCACATGCCTCTAAAGATTATAAAATGCTAATTTAATGTACATACATCGCACACGTGTGTTTGATGTTTAAATCGATATAAATCGCATATAAGGATCTTGTAATTTCCGTTCGTAAATATTTTATTATAGCACTGAATCCAGCTGTCTTATGGAACTGACGTGAATGAATGTATTTAAACCTACGGGTTATTTTTACACGGTAACGTGTGATCGCATGAAAAAATTTATTCGGTCATTCCCCGAAGAAAATTCATTATAATTTCAATACCGGTAGACATCTGACACCGGTTAATTCACCGGCGGATATAGGTTTAACGTCCGGAAATGGAATGATAAAAGATTTCACGACGAATGTGGTTTCAGTAATTTGGAATAGGAGGGTTCGGAGAGAAAAGTTGTAGAGCGACAAGGTAGGGAAATTACTAAAAATTAAAGACATTCGGCTGAGGGACATATTTCAAGAAATCTTATAAAACATGAAAAATTTGTATAATTTTAACTTGAAATAGACGGGACTTCCTTTAATCCTTAGCACTTGAATGGTGACTTTAAGGCAGCACTAATAATTGCTGTTTCATTAATCAAAATATTTTTGACATTACTATAAATACTTTAGTGTTGTACAACATGAAAAGAATATATAGAAGGGAAATATTCTAGGTCGCGGAAGAAGCGTCTCGTTTTTTAGTTAGAATAGCTTCGAGTGCACAGGGTTAAAATCGATTGGACTCGCAATTTTCCGGGCTTCCCAATGATTTCGCGGGAAATTCCGACAAGAAAATATTTCTCCCCGGTTTCGAATCCCGCCTCGATCTTCCCGGCAACGCTTAACCAACGAGCGAGGCGCGCGCCATAGTTCACGGGTCGGAAAAAACGCCCACGTATAAATTTCCATGGGATTCGGGGGGCGCAATCCCGTGGTAGCTCTGGGGCGTCCACCCCATACGTGGAAATTAAAATTAAAGGAGCAAAAAGGGCCGTCCCAGGATGAAATATAAGTCTGTCGGTGAAGGGAGAGCCGCGGCGGTCGCTAATTTCCCTAATTTCGCTAATAAATTGTCCGAGACAAAAATTCCCAAGCGGATTGTAAAGGTATTAACTTCTTCCCTGACCCTGCAATTTCTCTCTATGCCCCTTTTCCGGCTGCTGTCCCTAAACCCTGCGTCTTCCAACCTCCGGGTAGCCGAGCGTTTCGTTTCTATCTCCCGGCGGACAAACATCTCTCGCCAAGAGAAGGATAGTGAGCGTTTCGGGGGAGGAGGATGGGACGAAAACGAGGATTGCGGCGACCGACCGGTAGCACGAAAGAGCTGTATTACACCTTTTGAGCAGCGTCGCGCGTGTGTTTGTGCCGGCGAAACTGAAAAACGAGTTGCGCGCGTGCGGAGAGTGAGAGAGAGAGAGAAAGAGAGAGAGAGAAAGAGAGAGAGAGAGAGTCGCCCCGGTCGTCGAAAATAAGAGAGGCGAAGCAAAACAATGGTCGCCTTTCTCTTTCCCTCGCGGGCCGAGTAGCAGTATTCCGCCGTGTGCTTTTTATGAATTACATTTGCAATTATGTCTCGGCGCCGTACCAACGGCTCGTCCGAGCCCGCGGACGCATATTTTAGGCGGTCACCGGCGACGACACGAAACGCGGACCCGCTCTGCTCGGTATTAGCGGGAAACGCCCTGCACCGGCTAAACACGCACCAGACTTTAGCAATTCTTTTTCATTTCCATATACACGCGAGCCACTCGCCCCACCCACTCCCCTTCCCCCTCCCCCGACCCCCTGCTCCACGCTTTCGCACCTATTTTTCACAGAATTACTAATTACCCCGCCTGCTTTTTGGGAATCGTCGACCTCCACGTTCATCATCGACTCGACGTCTTGTTGATTGGATCGCTGAATCGCGTCGGCTTGGCCAGACACTGTGCACGAAGTTTTAGTAATGAGTTCATTCTCGTTTTCGACCTTTAATTCCCGAAATGTTACCAATACATGTTGTTTTATGAAAATCACGAGATTGAATTTATTCGCGGATTTTGTGCGGTTCATATTACGATACATCTCCCACGAAAGCATCTTTGCAATTTCAGTAATAGTAAAATAAAAAATCTGGAACGGACATTTTGACCAGTAGGTGTTAGTGTTAACGAAAAATACAATTTTAGTTTTTCAGTTTCCTCTTCACATTTTCGTATCGATCAACAATTTTTTAACAAAAGTAATTGCTTAACCACTTACAAAGATGAATTTGAACTGACACATGTGTATTTGTTCTTCCGACTGAAAGACCAGAGCTATTTTAATTAATATTTGCTAATGGCCGAGCCTGAGGATACGAGCTTCAATATAATCAGCATTATGTATTAAAATTCTTATTTTCCTTTCACGCAGGTTCTTTATAATTTCCTGGGTGCTTCAATTTTTTACGGGTTTTGCTGGTACTCTAAAAGAAGAAACACAAAATATGTCGACATCTGGTAATATTACAGAAGCCTTTGTGCTTTGGTTTGCATTCGATCAAAAATATTTAATTCTAGATTTGCAAACACCGTATTTGTCCGCCCACGTTCGTTGGATCGGTAAGAGTATTCGACGCCATACGGTCGAGCCACGAATTCATTTTGCAACATCGATCAAAGTCGCCGGTGGTATCTAAAAAAGAATATTTACGACTTCTCTAGTCCGTCAAATTGACAGATTCCATAAATCTACGGTTAATACGATGTCCGCCGCGGAATTACAAAATCAATGCCAATTTAAAGGTGTGCTATATTATAACTCATTCGTGAAAAAAATTATCAGGACAGCGTACGAATGCGTCAAGCGGAGGGGCGAAGGTGGAGGGGTGGCTGATGGCGTATAGTCATTAGAAAAGAGCCCCGAGGCTAGGCTAGTACGATGCGCCCCTGCCAGCCGAGCCACACTGACAAGAATTTATGAGTCAAATCAACCCTAACAGATTTTTCCACGATAACCGCTAATACGCTCGAGTATCAGATAATATACATACCACAATTAGCTGGGAATAGGACATTCTACATTCATGAGAATCGACTGTTCACAGCTATTAATCTTAGCAAAGTAGCAACGACGAAATCGCATCGATCTTCATTCTGCCGTGCCCATTCGTCACCATTCGCCGTGTTATCGTCATTCCGACTAATGACGCACAGGTGTGATCGCGACTAGTGACAACGTGAGCCTAAGGTACACAAATTTCTTACGTTCGGATGGCGTCGGTGTGAATTATTGTGGTTCTCCTATCTCTTTACGTTCCTCTGGAACCATAGCTCGTCTTTCTACCTGTCGAGACCAGGAATCATGCAATGACACCGTTCGTCGTCTCCGTTCTATCTCACAAATCACGTTAACAATTTTTTTCAAAAAAATCTGTGCATTCCTGTTTTAAAAATTGCCTAGGATATGTAGAAATTGAATACAATTCAAAATCCTATTCAGTTTAAGAGTTTGAAAATCAGGAGGCACTGTTTTTATTTTTATCACTAGATCTAACGATACTATAAAATTCTAGCTGGTAATTATTTACATTAGGGGCTTTTCCTCAGCGATTTTGATGACCTTGAAATATGTTGTCAACTTTTTCCTATACATGTTACCGCCGCTCGGCTTTAGTTAGGCAAATCTTATAGGTGGCAAATCTTCTCAAAATTTTGTTTCACAAGATTGCCGAGGTTGTGCTAATTATATGTATATATAGAAAAATTTACATCGATGTAGAGTCAATGAAAGAATTATTTCAACCGAAAAGTGTTTCTCTAAATTCAGTTAAAAAAGTAATTTGTGTAAATTAGGAAACACATCAGGCTATAATGTTGAGACTATTAGCACAACGTGTCCATTGTACACTGCTGATTCGCGATGATAGAAAAGCATACGGTTTTGTCGAGGATTAAGCGTTTCTACCAAAAATCGAAATTGTTTTCTCTGAGAACGGGGGTGGAAAGGGGTAAGCCACCCCTGATTCACTTTTTCCACCCGCTTTGATATTACAGAAAGGTCGCCCGTTGTTCGGCAGCTTAACGAACTCGTAAAAACTCCGACAATAAGCCCGGCTAAAATATTCACGATTTGTTTCCCGCTATTTTTTTCTCGAAGCGAGGACGGCAAAGAGAGAGAGAGAGAGAGAGAGAGGGGGGGGAGAGATAGGTCGGTGCGACGATTTGTTTGCCGTATTTTCATATCGCCGTGTATGAAATATTTTGTTTTCCCGGTTTCCATCGGATATTATATGCGCCAGGCTTTCTAAAAACGCAAACAGTTTAAAATAATTTCGTGGAACGCGTTTTGATGAAAGCGAGTCAAATATTGTTCGACCGACCGCGTCGCGCCGCGCGCCGGGGTGGATTTCAACTTTTCGAAACGAGATTTCATATGCGACGATGTCCGACAATAAAGCAGATTCAACCGTCCCAGAGGGCAAAGGCGGAACAAGAAGAAAAAAAAAGAAAAGAAAAAAGGAAACACACGGTTGAAACGGCGCCGCGCGAGATTGCTTCGGAACGCGGATAATTTCAATCGTGGAATCCAATTTCGATCCTTGAGAGGAGGAGACGTTCGGAACCTTTTCCGGGCCGGTTCGGGTCCGAGCCCGCGAATCGGAACCGTGTCGACCTACATCGCAAGCGGCGCAGAAAATTTTCCGATTTATTATAATTTCGCCGCTCGGACCGTTTCCGCGTCGCACGACATTTATGTGGAATCGGGAGTCCTTGTGCAACGTGTGGCCGGACGGGTTTTACAACTGGCACAGATAAACGTGTAAAAGGAAGACGAAAAAAGTAATAACATTTTCCGATTGATTTCCACGTTTTCGAGAATATCGACGTCAGATTGACGCGTTAGAATATTTTTAATTCACGTCTTCTGAGATTTTAAAGTACGAGCAAATTTATTTCTTTGGTAATATTATCTAAAAAATTAGCTAACAAGTTGGATAGACGCATTCTCGTTATTTTTATAAACTGAGATCTTCTAAAACTGTTAGTGCTCCGTACACCTAGTGTTAAGGCTTCGCTTTAACATATGCAGGAAGTAGAATTAGTCGTTCATGATCAGACACGTCAGGCGAATCTCCAAACTCGATTTTCTCGCAAACGAGACATCAAACGAAAAAATGTTGGTTCTTTTTTCGGACGTATTTTTACATGTAGAATCATCCCCTGCACAATCGTACTCATCCAACGTATGCAGATTAGAAAACTGGAGGAATTCGTGAGTGACGTCAGGAGCTGATCAGCCAGAAATCTCGAGGTCACAGGTTCGACTTTCAATGGTTCCCTCTTTTTCCTAAAATCCTGCATTTATTATAAAACGGGCCTGTAGGAATGAGAAGTGGTTAAGAGCCGGGGGTAGTCGGGGGTCGCGCCAAGGATCGAGCCTGGATAAAGGATTAACCGCGGTTTAATTAACCGAGCCTTTCAGCTCCGGCTACGTTCGAGTAGCTTTTCGGAATGAATTTCCTCGCCCGGCGTGTTCTGCGACTTGAACACGATTGCGAATGCGGGACGCCATTGTGGAGCGGATACGCGGCCAAGAGCCAAAGGGTAGCAGCGGAAAGCGGAAAGCGCGCGAGACTGGCTCCGGGAACGTCTCTTTTCCCTTGGTGACATCGAACCATTGAGATAAGAAATGTCATTTCCCCGGCACAATGAGCGTGTCGTTATCTGTCACGTACAAAACGAGTCAGCCGTGAATATACAACCCTCGCGCACAGTCTTCGTTCATCCTTTCGACGAGGGTAAAGCCGAGGGGCGGAGGAGGGGAGGGTTCGTTGCACGATCGAGTCCCGCAGTCATTCGCAACGGAAACTCAAATAAAACTAAATTCTGAACGCGAGCGCCGCCATCGCCGCCGCCGTTGAATAGTTGCCGGGAAAACAGATTGTTTCTCGATAGCATGGAATTACTGCCTCCTCGAAACTCGACGAAACTTGATGCATGATCAACGAGACCCGGTAACGATGTCCTCGTCGCTCGAGCGACTCCCACTCCCCCACCCAGTCATTATACTACTTCGAACGCATGATTCACCGTATTTCCCCATATTTATAAATGTTGCATTTTTCTGGGAAACGAAGATTTTTTCCGAAAAGTACAATGAATTTTTGAATTTTAAAAAATTCTCAGTGTTCAAATAAATCGGCCCTCGTTCGAGAGCTGGAAGCCTCCATTAATTTTTAAAATGTTTTCGCATGGTGGAAAAATGGAGACGGATTTTTGGGAAAAATACTGCAAATTGAAACGAGATCGAGAAATATTGAGAGAAATTAATACAGGCAGCGAAACCTGATTTCCCGGAGTTTTATCGTCCGTGGATCGCGCGCTCGGATCTCGGGGGCCTTGACTCGCCGGTAACCCCATCGTTCACGATCACGCATAACGCGGCGATGGTCGCGTCGGAATAAATTCCCGGTCGGTTCGGAACTGACGTAATACGAGAAGATAGCAGGATTTCGGATCGGCCGTCTCATCGGTCATCTCGATCATAGGGGCGGCCGTTCGGTAACCGAGGTCTCTCGATGGCGTCGACCTCGACCGGTTCGGAGGGGCTGTGGAGAGTTTATTTTACAATTACGATGAGCGCCATAAATAAAGCGACGGGGGCATGTGTACGCATACCTGTATCGAGGCACCGGCGTTTTCGCCGTGCACGGACACGTGAGAGAGCGCCGAGAGAGGAGAGATCCTCCTTCTCTATAGTCTAGTACCCGGGGACTAGCATGAGAGAAGATAGTATTCTCGCGGCTATCCTTCACGGGCTCGTCGGACGATTTCTCATTAGATTTTTGACCGTGCCGGCAGCCGGGTATTAATTCGTGCGACGGACGGAGAAATTTATGGCAGTCCTCGGGGACGAAAGAAATCCGGCCCCGCGGATGGACGCGGGGATACTCGTTTGTAATCACTACGGGTGTCCGATTAAGGCCGGTTATGCGAGGCGGATTTCTTCGCCAGGACGCGGCGACGACGACGACGACGACGACGACGACGAGCGTCTTCAAGTTTGTTGCTCGATACCAGAACTCGGCACCGTTTCGATTTATCCTCGTATCGGATTCGGTCTCTGTTCTCGCGCAGAAAATAATGAAGTGCGTGGAGAGTCTCGTTGTCCCGTAATTAAATTTCACTTGCTGTTTCGACGTCTCACAATTAAATCCAACCCCTTTGTTCCCGCTTGTCGTGTCCCGTTAGCAATCGGATTCCTCGCTTGCTTCTTGATTAAATTTGTATTTCAACCTGTTCGTTGCGAATCCCCGGACGCTTCTCTCCCCCCTCCCGCCTCTCTCTCTCTCTCTGTCTCTGTCCGCCTTCTTTGATTCCCGAATTCACGATCGGTGACGGCGAATAAAAGTGAAGAGGGGGCGTCGAGACTGAATCGATAACGACGGGGCCGAGGCAACCGGTAAAGTGTCAACGCACCTGCTGTGTCCGGCACCGTACACAAGGTGTGGGACACGGTCAAAGCCGCTACTTCACTTCCCCGGGATACAAAGGCTACGCACAATAGAGTCAACTGATTTCGTAGGACAGAGGGGGTGCCGGCACAACCCCCCGACGCTGGCCGACGCTGTTTACCGGGGGCTTGGTTTTAGGGCGACGCCGCCGCCGCGCCGGCCCGAAGCCCAACGCGAATCAAAGCCTGTCATCTCGAGCAAGTGTTACGAGCTGTCATCGCCAGATAACAACGCCCTACGTACACCCCCTGCGTTAAGGGCGCCGCCGAGGAACCGGCATCACCACCTTAACTCTTTCCATCGAACCGACCCTCGTAACGGCGAAAATTTATTTTTACATCTCCAACGAAGAAATTTTATGGAAATTCTCGGCTTTATGGACGCGTTTTAAAAGACAACATAACATTCGCGGTAGTGGGGATAATTCCGCGACGTTTATCATCCAGGACTTGACGACATACACATACAAAGAAATTACCGTGTATAATTTCCAGTAAAATAATGTTATATTGAACCACAACGTAAGGTAAATTGAGACGTTTCTTGGCCGCATTTCGGACAACCAGAGCGCGCAGGTATTTTCAGTTATTAAACGACGCGGGCAAGAACAATCGCGGTAATTACGGCGCGCTGTGTACCGATAAACGTCCACGGGCCATTCGAAACGTATTGTGCGCAGCGACCTTCGAAGCATGCCGATTATCGTTTGACTAAACTGAATTCATTTGCGTACCTATCAGCTAGTTTCTCTCGCGCAATTCCGACACACCGGCGGGGTTTCGCGAGGGGGGTTTTGCGGGGGGTAGGGAGACGTGCACAGGGGGAACGCACAGGGGGAGAGGGATAGTGCACAATGCACGCGTGGATACGCGCTGCCACGCCTGAATACGCGTACGCGATGTATCGTAAACTAACATTGGGTCGGCACGAGTCCATGTCATTGCTCAATTGTCGACGCGTGTCTGGTGTGCACCTTTCAAACGCAGAAAGTAAGTGATATAGTATGGGATGCCGTTGTGTTGCAAGCAGCGCCGATGTGTCCGTTCGAATAAGCAGAATATCTTGAATCGGGAACAGCTATAGCAATGTGGCACGTACTGACGGGTTGACGTGGTTGCAAAGTTGCATGTTTAATCGAGAGCCGATCCTGTCCAACGTGGATTAATCGGTGGATACAGTCGTTCTAAAATGGTGCAATACTTCGTTGCTACTGCAGCGTGCAGTTTCTGCATTTCTGATAAAAAGAGGATAGGTGGTATTCATGTCAATGAAGAGGTTAAAACAATTTCAGAACGTGAACGTATAAGAGTTTCAGTATTTTAAAATTATTAAAAGAAGAGAGACATTTCTATGTCAATCCTGTCGGAAGCACAGTTTTAAAAATTGTTTCACTCTCAGCTATTGGAAATCCCTCTCAAGGATCTCGCAAGAACGATCTTTAAACTTCTCCGAGATCGATGTTCGGGTAGTACAGAACCAAATTGATCGGTCGAAATGTGCGAGCATGTCCGTGATATCGCTGTTCCAAGTAGTTAAACAGAGTGACACGTGGGAGCATAAGTTCCAGCAGCCGTGATCGTCACGGAGCAGCGTCACGGTGTCATGAACCAAATCGTTGATTTATCAGCCGGCCGACGTACGTACTCGTCAAACCTCATATATCACCGGGCATCTATTGGTCCTCGAAAACAGATTGTAGCTCGCAACCTTCGCCGATTGTCATTGGGCCAAATGAAGCCAATTTGCGTATCTATCCGTCAGATGCTCGGCGCATCGGAGACACTGTAACTCGGCTCGGCTCGAATCGGCTCGAATCGGTTCGGCTCGGATCGGCCGATTTGCTGGGCCGGGCAAAGAGGAAGCCCCAATCGGTTATCGCGCGTGCCTTCATGCATGTGTCACAGCACGCGCGAGCTGGCATTCGAACCGCCGTGGGTGGTTCTGGGATTGATTTTAGACACGTCGATGACTGAGAATCGCGACTGAGAGCAAAACTGAGAGCCACACCGCTGTTGCCTCTCTCTTTCTCTCTCTCTCTCTCTCACCGTTGCTATCCGGCCCGGCCCGGCCCGTTTCGCTTTACATTCCGCCCGTCGCAATGGCTGACGGTGGGCTTTGTCATTAATTAATTCGCGAATGCAATATTAATGGTAAGTAATCAGCCGCGTCCGACTCGCATGCGCCCGTGGAAATCACCTATTACAATTACTAATTGCGCAAGCCCCGCTCCGCCGTCCTTGAGCGACAACGAAACCGGAAATCAGAAAGGATTAACGCCGCCAAGTGTCGACCCCTGATTGTTTGTTTTCGGAAATATTGGTTTCGTTGGCCGGCACGCCGCGGCCTTTCGCGATAAATAATTCACAGAGCAACTATTGATTGATGGGGAGCGGACCGGCACTCGATAAATGTTGTCACGCGACGAATATTTAGATCGGAACAGATGTTGCCCGATGATGGAACTGTTCGGTGGAAAATGTCCGAGAGGCTGACGTCTGTGATATCGATGATCTCAGACAGGAACCATGAAATTCGGAGAATGTTAAATATCCATTCGTTCGATGCTACAGCTGGAAAAGCAATGATTCTAAAGAAAGAACGTGAGACGAAATATATAGAATATCATTTGTTCAAATAAGACTTCGTTTTTTAATAGATAAACTCTAAAAGTGCAGAGTCAGATCATCGCGCGACACCTGCGTATTTATAATAAGTAGAATCCGCAAGCGATGACAAGACGCGTCATTCGATTTCTATTCCGAAATCTGAAGAGTATCTGAACATGCATTTATTAACAGAACTTGCTTCCACTCCTTCTATATTGTAAATAAGATCGATACGGAGACAGTTTTGCACAGCGTTGTAAATAACCAGACAATACACCGGAGCCGATATTTACAACTGGCGTCGAACGAGCAACGACGCAGAGAATGAATTTGTTGCTTCGTAAATTGTCCGGCACTTCGCGCGAGATTTCTATGCGACGAAGTTCACTTTGTTCGGTTTAATTTATACCTTCAATCCCGACGCACAATTTAATCTGGAAGATAAATGCGTCTGGGGAAGAATCTTTAAGTCGATAATTCCTTGCCGGAAGGTGAAAATCGCGAGGACGGCGGAAGAATAATTTTCGTACACGGTAGAACAACCGGGTGGAAAAAAGGATCGTGGTCTGGACGGGGGGCAGACGGGGGCACCGCTAATCCCAGAAACAGCCAGGATTATAGTCACCGCGGTGATCAGTGCGCAAACAGTTCGGACAATTAGCGCCGGCTTTTAATTAGCTCGTTATAAACGAGGTTCCTCGTTACCGCGCATATAACCGAGCTCTTTACGCAATAGTTTGCCAATTTTCCGATTAGTCCGCCGCTCGGAGCGAAGGGGGCGGGGGGCGGGAGGTTCGGGCAAAGGAGAAAGACAGAGAGAGGGGGGGGGGAGAAAGAGAGAAGAGGATCGAAGATAAAGAGCAAACGACTGTCGAATCAGAGCTTTTTCGGCAGCCAACAACGTGGCTTTTGTCGGAGCCCCAAGCTTTTCGTGTCCCCCTCTCGCCCCCCCCCCCTCGGACGACTCTGAGCTTAATGGCGGCTTTGAAGCGCTCCGGCGTTTGATGGATTTGACAATGTCATAATACGCCACGGCAACAGCCGGTTTAACTCGCCGCCTTTCGTCGTCGTCGACGCTGTCACCCCAGCCGATTCCGACCGGTGAAACGATCCTCGGGTCCTAAACAGTTCCTGGACACCGACCCATACCCATACCCTCGCCAGATAATCCTCGCGGCCCTTTGTGAGATTGGCCAATTGGCTAATGAGGAGCGCGATGCTACTCCCTGCATTCGAATCGCCGATGGCTACTATCACTTTGACCCCCACCCAAGAACAAAACTCAGCCAACCCCTGCCCCGGCCCTACAACTACTTTGCCATCAACAAATCGCGCACAATTTTCCTGGTCCGAGGGATCAACAAACTTCTATTGCCCTGGCACGTTTATTAATTAAATGCGACCATGTCGATACTACGGTCCCAGATGCTAACTTCGATACAACGCGGACTTTTGCGGATTTTGCCAGCTTAACAGTAAAAAATGTTACAAGGGATCAAAATGTCAAAAGCCATTTGTTCTATTCGTACATATTCTTAATAGTTACTGTACAACTCGCTGCAAAGCGATCGAACAAATTACGTCATGTCCGAAAAACGTGGTAGAAATTCAATCTTCTACATTTGTGGCTGCGATAGGGCGGATCCAGCGCGGAACAGAATCGTCGAGGGACAAGAGAACGCTTGTTTAACAGGCGATATCTTAAACCGGGAATTAATCCCACAGTTCGTGCTGGTGCCCGAGTTTTGCAGTTCCGGCTATCTCGCGTGGCGGGATATCGCCGGAGTTAATCGTACAGAATTAATGTCAGGACGTGAATTATGGAGCCCTGGGGTATCGGTGATTCACTATTTTTATCGTGTCGCTGATCGACAGCATAAATATCCGAGTTAGATTAACGTGCCGTGAAATCAGAGACACTGCTGCGTCACACCAATCTGTCTGTGAACTCGCCCTTTTGTACTTTCGATTTTACAATGATCAAGAAGTAGGTATGCTCTAGAAATTTTAAAAGTTCGAGGAGGATTCCATATTATTTTAAACCTTGGATAACTCGGCAGAAATCAATCCTTAATTACTAAATCGATTCGTGAATCTCTTGCGAGATTCTAGTAATTTGATTTGCGTCACAATAAAAATGAAAAGCTGAGTAAAAAGACGCGGCGCTTAATATGATAATTCAGGGTGTTGTTTCCTAGTAACCAGTGCAAACCACGTCCAACATAATCAACCCCTGTTGAACATCCTTAAATCATCTCTAAGTGGTTCGGACGCAGCGCCAAGGAAACTTTTAATATTTCGTAGTGCGGCTCGGACGGTCTGTCACTTAATTAACGTCCGCTTTCTCGGTGGTATCCATGGTTACCGTCCTGCAGTCGCGAAAGCCAGCACGAGAATCATGCGTACAGAACGGCGAACGTTGACAGTATCGCGAATCAGCGGGGTGTCCTTGGCCTTCAAAAAACTCCGGGAAACGGGGGTGGAGGGGAAATGGTTGCCGGTACGTGGCCGGGGTGTAAAAGCGGAAACGCGGGGACCGTTGCCGGATATTGAAAATACCTCGAGAGCCTTTGGATGTACACAAACCCCGGGTCGTCGCGTGGCATTTCATCTGCGCGTCGCTCCGGTTGGAAAGGGACGACGCGATGCGTCGCGACGGCTCCGCGCCCCGTGAAATATGAAGGGAAACGGACACCGGAGGGACGAAGGGCCGCGCGCGCGTAAACGCGAATTCGCTGAGAAACTAATGCCACTCGACTTCATCCGAACCAATATTGTAAAGTGAAATTCTTCCGATTCGTTGGTGCAGGTTCGCTATGCCAGCATTATTCGATCCACGGGACGCTCAATTTTTAATCGATCCTCGGCACAGGATTTTATTTTCTCGAAATATTAATCCTGCGAGTCGACAATATTTATATTTTTAGAAAAAACCCCTTAAATAATTATGCATTTACATCAGCATGCCAGACAAAATAGTCCACTGATAAAAACATATATTATTAGTCCGCGAGGAGCAGCTCCGGTGGACATCAATGAAGCCGTGCTTCTCAACAAAAAGGCAACCTACTTGTTGGAAGTTTTGCTCGAAAAGTGGCAAACCGTCGAACGAAACTTTTGTCTATAAATTTTGAACTAGATGTAGAAACACAGGTTGCTCGTAGAGATGGTCGACGGTTTTCGCGTGAGTCAAGTTTCCGACTAACTTCCTTAGGTGATGCATTAACGACGATGGAGGAAGTTTTGGGAAGAATTTTTACCGAAATTCTGCTGAAATATTCGAGGTTGCTGAAATCGGAAAATGTTAGTACATTTTTTCCCCCTCGATCGCGATTTTCAGCCTAGCGGGGGATGCAGAGGTTTTCCGTGCAATTGTTTCGTCAAGAGAACAATCTCGAACCGTCGCGCGTCGCGGGTCTATCTCACGAGTGATCGACACGAATTTCTCGCAAGAAAGCTCCCATGATCCTGGTTCATTCTTGAGAGACGTAGCGGCGTTCGGCTCCGTCGTCCGCCGATAAATTAAAAAGCACGTTGCCGGCCCGGCTCGCTATCGCCGATCCTAATTGCACGGTCGTGAGCTGGCACACTTTGTCACTGGCCGTCCCGGCGAAAATAATTAGAGCTTTAGCGGCCCCGCGGTTTAGCACGCAAAATGCAAACGCATGATATTTTTATTTCGGTCAGTTCGCCGAACGATATACGCCCCGATAAGCCATACTCCTTTGACGAGAGAGGGAGAGAGAGAGAGAAAGAATGAAAAGGAAAAAGGCGAGCCGCGGCGCTCGGAGTTTTTACTCGACGCTTATCTCGCGTATATACGGATTTCGAGGTACTCGGAGTCCCTGGGGGAGAAAAGTGTACGGACGGTAACACGTGATTTCGTCGACGGTATCTCCGGGAGGAGAAGGGAAGAAGTCTCAACGAGCACCGCCTTAAGAAGACTGTCTTCGCAAGGGTATTATTTATCGCAGTCGAGAAAGAAACGCAACGAATGTTCCCCGATAGGGAAAGGCTTGAGAACAAGTTTAAATCTCACGGCCGGGGACAGATATTCACACTCGAATACGAGTTTCCGTTAAGATAACGCGCGAACGGCCGAGTGCAACGTTCGAATGCACCTAAAAGCGACCCACGCGCTATCTTTATTTCTCCCGGGGCCACGTACTGGGTGCCCGAAAATTCACCGGTCTTCATTCCTTCGGGAAACCGCTCTGCACGTTCAAAATCATTCTCCTTTCACTCAATCAACAGCGGCACACATAGACATGTTTATATATGTATATACACTTCTACCAGAGATTTTTTAAAATTGGTGCAGGGGTAAATTATCCTAAAAGTTTCGAAAAGAGCCGCTTGGCTGATTCTTAAGAAAAAAATTGCAGAGATCCTGCCTGGCTTCCAGCGAGCCGAGTTCTTCCCTTAGGTTCGCGCACGACGCAACGGAGGAAAACAATAATACGTAGGGAAGTAATGTTTAAGCTGCCCCTCCCCCCCCCCCGAAGACAGAGGGAACTTCCGCGGGGTGTTCGAAGCCGAAGTCGTCGTTCCCCTAATACTCGCTTGGGATTCTTTGTCGAGAGCCCTCCCGAAAAAAGTTCGCTCCCTAACGAAAGTGCAAACGAATCCCCGAATGCAGACGCTCGACTACCAAGGGCACAATAAACTCGGGAACGGGGCTGGTACAATTTCAGGGTGTTCGTCGGGTCTGGAGGAGGCGTGGTCGTCACCGGTATCAGGTAAATCAGCGAATTAAAGTTTCGTCGGTTCAAGGAAAATGTCGCTGCCCCTCTCTCTCTCTCTCTCTCTCTCTCTCTCTCTCTCTCTCTCTCTCTCTCTCTCTCTCTCTCTCGTGCCGCGAAGTTTCGTCGGAAGCAACGTTATACGATCTATCGTCGCGAGGTTGCTCGTGTTTCTCAAAGACGCTGAAATAAACCGGATATTTCGAGTGAAGCTTGTTTGGAAAGTAATTGGATCACCCTCTAGATCGGGACTGGGCTCGCGCGAGACCAATATTCCAGCGGACGGGTCCAGGGAACATTACCCGTGGTAGGGACACGGATCCGCAATTACAAGATGCCTTACCCGTCGCGGTTCTTATCGAGTATTTACGTATCGATACCGTTATCGAATTCGCTTTCCTCCGGAACCCCAAGGGCTGAGGGGGAGAGGGGGAACGGGGGGTTCTCTCGCCTCGCCTTTCCGGGCGAACAAGCGAACGACCTCGGAATGCTCGTTGCTTCGTGTACGACCACGAAATTTCCTGGCAATGCCGGAGCGGAGCGCAGTCGGAGCCACCCGAGGATAAATCTTAGCCACCGCTGTCGATCGTTAATTACTCCCGTGTGCTTAGGTGGGAAATCAGTTTCAGATAAATCATTAGCATCTCTCTATTTTACCCTCGATCCTCCTCTCTCTCTCTCTCTCTCTCTCTCTCTCTCTGGCTCTCTCTTTTATCTGGTTGATCGCTCGATCTTCCAGCGAGTCGAGTCTCTCTCTCTGTTATGAGCTTCTTTCGCGGCTCGGACGCGTCGATTAAGCTCGAGCAAGATTTACGCGCTTGTTCCCGCGCGGGACACCATGCAAATGCCTTGCCATAAACTGCACGCGATATCTCTCGACCTTCGATGATATGAAGCTAACCGCTGCGTCGCGATAATTGGCCGGGGAAGGTGATGCACGACGCGTTAACGATGCCGATGCGTTTCCGCGTTATCTGCGGTCTGCGGGTAAGGCGATGGATCAGTCGATCCTCGGACGGGTTAAGGATCATCGCTGGATTATCTAATGCCTATTGATCGTGGACTCTGCGATGCTAGTTTTTGGGAAAAAAGGTTTAATCGATGCCGGATTAAAATGCCGGATTAATCATGCCGGACATGAACGAATTTACGTGAAAAAATTTTGTAACATAGACATACAACTTTTGAATATGTGTATTGTTTTGAATGAAGTAATGTAGCAAGCTAGAATCGACTAAAGTAATTACCCAGTTATATTCTGACAGAAAATTCCAAACCTTTCTCGATCTGTGTACCATCCGAATAAAATTGAAATAAGAAGCGCACAGTGATTTTTCAATTAGTTATGCCGTTTCATTGTAATACGTCGCTGGTAGCCTCACGACTCCATTAACGCGACATTAAACAGCTACAGAAACAACAAATCGCCCCCCCCCCCCTCGGCAGATTTCGAATCGGATAGCGATGGTAATTTCTTGGAAAGGAAATGTACTCACCAGTTATGAGTGAAACGTATTTAGCTTTGAATGACGGCCGGCTCTGAAAACGCTGGCGAGGGGATTAATAGCTCAGTGACAACCTCCCGAGTAATCTGGGATATTCAGTGAATTTCAATGAAATCTAGCGCGGGATTAACGGAAATAAACGATGCTCAATCTTGGACAGACGCGTACACATAGACGACACTAAAAAATTCGAATCTTTGCGATCAAGCGAACAAGCTTACTAAAATTCGTATTGTACTGTTATAAGGAACCGTTTTCAACCGTCCTGCGTAGATTTCACGGATCCGTGCCACGGGGACGGAATAAATAAAAGTAAATAAAAGGAACCGTAGGGGCAGGGGGAGGGGGGAAAGCGAATACGGTGGTTAAGGGATTTCATCGACGAAAACGGGTCTGTTTTTCTTGCCTGGAAAAACGCTCGGCTGAACGTGCAACTTCGACCGTGCGAATTTCCGCGCGCGGAAAAGAGAGACACATGGACACAGAGAAAGAGAAAGAGGGGCGGGGGAGGGAGAGAGAGGGGGAGAGCCGTTGGCAGAAGAGCTTTTCAAAACTGACCCACATTCTGCCTGTTCGCCGATGATCCAGCCTGCGTGGTATAAACGCTCGACGCCGGATTATCCGCGGCGATTTTTTCTTTTTTTCTCGTTTTTTTTTTATACCTCCGAGCTGGCGAAACGCCTCTGGAGTCCGACGAATGAATGAAACCGGTGTCGCTCTCGCTACAAACATCAAGTACTGAATTAACGAGGCACACACGCAGCCGCAACTCGCCGCGAGGGTCTCTATTATCGGGTTCCGAGCGGCTCGTGGTTACGCGCGTGCATTCGCTGCACTCGTGCCGCAATCTCCGGTGCAGCGCGTCGAAAAATTAGAAACACTTGTGCTCTAAGTGCTTTTGCGGTCTTCCGATATCCGCCGCGCCGTGTCTGCCCCTCTCGCGCGACGTACAGAGGAATTAATTCTTCGAGCATAACCGCATCCTGCGAGCGCGATCTATCTTTCGGGGTGTAATTACAATTCGAAAAATTCCAATTTGAAAATTGTATTAACGTTCGCACTTTGTCGCGCCGAACGGTCGATGCCATTCAACGTCAAACCGTTAAAGTTGAAACAATTTAACCGTCTTATTTTCAATTACTGTCATCAGCGAATAGATTGGATCGAATTGGCCTGCAGCTGCGATTTATTTTACCGGTCCCGATGATTAGAATTTCCTTGGCGTTCGTAATTTTCTTGGAAGAAGAAGAAGAAGAAGGAACGCGAATTGGAATTTTCTTTTGATTTCAAGGAAATTAATCTTCGTCTTCGATGTTACACGTTGAAACAATCTAACGCAGCCGCTGCGCGTAACTTGATTTTAAATTGCCGTCTTTGATGTACGCGAAATGAGATAATTCTTTGATATTCAAACGAGTAATCGAATGAACGGGCCGCGCGTGCAGGACTGTTTAAAGAGCACGTTAAAACAATTGCAGCTGCCGCGTGTAATTTTATTTTAAATCACTATCATCGGCCGGCACGAGGTATTCAAATGAACGGTTGATCGAGCCAGATTCGTGTTCGCAAAAAACGAACGAAATATACAGCTGTAATAATTAGACCGTCGCTTTTGCGCAATCCGAGCAGTGTCGATAGTTGAATTAAAAAAAACCCCTGGGTATAATAAAAAAAAGCCGCGGCGCAGTTTAACGAGATTTTTATTTCGCCACGTAATTGAGCTCTCGACGGAAGAGCCGATGTTTTGTTCGAGCCTCTTTCAATTAATCTAATCAAATCTGCGTGTTGCCGGGATAACGCCCGGTGCAAAGGTGTTTCTCGGGCAGCAGTGTCGCTGTTATTCAGCGTAGGCGTAACTGTCGGGCCCACGGTCGGACCTTTGTCGCAAAACTCCGGCAAAGAACAATAAAGCTTTCCAATAACACCTCTGTAACGGGTAAACGTGACGTTTAATATTGAACTTTCACCCGTAGAATGTCATTCTTCTCGTTTATAACACGGCTACCTGGTCGCGCAATAACAATCCCGGGACAGAGCGTGAAATACGACAGGTAGGACGAGAACGGGAGAAAGAGAGCGATGGCCGCGCGCGTTTGAGGCGGGCGAACGTCTTGCTGGAAATCTCGCGCCGAGTTTCGCGACTTCCTTGCAAAATAATTTACAGACACTGGGAAAATATTTCCGCGCAACGTGTTGCTCAGCTGTTGCGTGTCCCTCGCGTACGCGCGACGTTTTCCGCGTCGCGAATGTAATTTGTTCTCTTACCCCCGGGCTCCCTTTCCCGCGGGACGCGAAGATTTTTTGCGATCCAGCATTTTCGCGAGGCTCCAACGGGAATCGTGTTTTCGGTCACGCGAAAACGAACGACAGGCCAGGTGAATCGACGTGTTCGGCGGTCGTTAACCGGGCAGAAAGAATATTTCCGTTCTGTTTGCCCTGAACAGAAAACTCGAGGCGATCCTGCACGCGGAACGAACCGAGTTAAAAGGTATTAGGGGGGAAGAAAGAAGACCGATTACCCACCGAAAAGAAATGCATGGAGGACGCCCGGAGATAAAAAAGCTTTCTCCCCAACTGTTTCATAACAGTTTAGACTTCCGGGACGGCGAGGAACGCGCGGTCTTTGCCCTCCGCTCGCAAGAAATCAACCCCGTATTTTCTTGCCCGCTCTACCGACCGTTTTTCCCTCCCCTTTAATTCTACCCACGTATCCTGGCACAACCTTCCGAGGTCCAGCCGCCCCATACGAAAATATAGACCGGCCAGCCAGCGGTTAGGCAACGTCTTGGCTGATGGCTGACATTATGGTATTGTCACTGACTACGTGGCCGAGCACGCTCCCGAAAAATTTCAGACAGTGCACGCTTCGAAACAATACCCTCTTTCCCTCGAGGAATTAATCACAGAAGGGGAATGATAAAAATATGGAGATGAATTGAAAATTAGGGGGCACTCTACACGCAACTTTCAAACCCTACTCTTATCATTGAAACGTTGTCCCCGATACTGAACACTTGTTGTTATTGGGAACGAAACACTTGTTGCCCAGACTTGACTGGGAAGAACAACACGGCGTAACAATAAAATTATAAAATGATCTAAAAGTGTAATTCTAAACCCTCTCCGGCAGTGCACCGCGTTGAAACTGGAATAATTCTCGCGCTCATTGTGACCGTTCACGTTCCTGAGACGCTCCTCGGAAAAACAGACCACCGCGAGCAACATAACCGTGTCCCAGCGTTTCAACGGAATTACGTCCCGGAAATTCCGTCTTGCCGTGTCGCAAGACGGCGGGACGCATCTCGGAGCGTCGTTGGAACTTTTTCACATTATTACAAACGCCCGGGCGCGCATCCGGTTATGGATTTCAATTATTCCGAGCGTATCGCGGTGGAAACGATACGGGGAAGGCGTGGTCGGACTTCGCGCGCTCCTGACCGCGCGTCGTTCTGAATATTGAAAGGGAAACGGCACAAAACGGTGCTCGTTAAGCACGCTAGTTTTTCCGTTCCTCGTAAACGAACGAATTTGTTTTCCGCACGGCAAATACGTCGCCGCGCATGAATAATGGATGCTCGTCGGAAACATTTGGCGGTTCGAGTCGGTGCCTCCCCCCCCCCCCCGCCAGCTCCCTTCGCCTCCTACTGCAGCCCCCTCGGTACATTTTTTACGGCACCCCCTGTGCACCAGAGGGAACGCGCACCTTGCACCTGCGCGATTCTACCGGCAGGTGAACTCGAGGAAACGGTGGTTGTTCCTTGCAGGATCGAGTTAGACGTTCGGGGCTGACAAAGAAGATATTTCCCGTCATGCAACTGTAAGTACTATAAATTTTTCTTCGTTCTTGAGCACGAGGTCTCTAATTGGTTTGATTACATTTTATTTGCTTCGCGTGAAATTTGTTTTTCTCTAATGTACCGATTTATTAAAATTCTTTTAATTTTTCCGTACATTTCAGTAGTCTATTTATGAGATTCGTTTAGACAAATAATTTTTTGTACCAGGTTATACAGTATGATCCACGGTATGATGACCCAGACGATTATAAACTCCGACGAAGAGAAGTATAGATACACAAACAGACGGCCGGACAAAAGCAGCGAAAGACAGAGGGAGGTTGGACGAGCGAGGTGGGCGGAGGGGCGCACAGCATTTAGGGGATCAGACGTTAATCGTCGATAGAGTGAATCGATCAAAAGCATTCCGATTCACGGTTCACGCCCGCCGGTTAATAGCAAATAATCTCCGCAATGTATAAGCATCCCGGCGCATCCAAATTGTACGAAGCCCGGTGCGGTTGCTGGCCCGCGTCCCATCCACGCTCGCATGCTCGCCACGCGCGTGAGTGAATGCGAGAGAACGGGCTCTAAGCACTCGCGCGGGTCGCACGGCGAAATATCGGAAAGCAATAACGACTGACCGACACAATTACGCAAAGTACGTGCAGTAATGCGGCCGGAGTTTAAGCGCGACCGGAACGCGGCTTATCGACGATCGATCCGTCTGCGAATCGATCCTTTTTCGTCGCCGCGCCGCACAGGCCGAGTCATTCTCGAACGTGGTCTCGATTGTCGATGCGAGAAATTCGGATGCTGCGCCGGGATAATTAATTTCGAAAAATTAAGACGTTTCTGTGACGAGGAACTGTGGCAAAAACTTGTGGAATTCATACAGTACTTTAATAAATACTCTTGGAAATCGTTAGGGGAACGTGTCAGTCTTTGATCAGACAAAGAGTAGACGAACAACGTGTTTACAAGTTGACCAAAAAGTAAATATGTATATTTCAAGATATTCAAAATATATGGAAACCATACAGACTTAGATGGACGATCACTCAGCACGATGATTATTTAAACAAATGTTTTTTTATCATCTGAAAGGTGTACAAAATAAGAATGTCTGTCCTAAGTAATTGAATGTACATGTCATTAGTTGAATGTGCCAATCTGTGATCAGACAAACAACGTTCAAACAGCACGTGTACTTGTAGCACGCATAACATCGCCTCAAGTTTATGCTGATTGTTCGAGCAAGTAAAGTTCAACACCAGGAAAGTGCAAAATAAGAGCGTATGCTCTCATAATGCGATTGCTCGAGTAAACGATTATAGAATTAATAGAGCGCAGTCATAAATCTCCATCGAATTAGTTGTAATCTTGTAGCAAGCGAAGATCGTAAGGGGAACGTTCCTGTCTGTAATCAAGCAACACGCGTGCCAAGAAATTCGCACGTGAATGAAATCTGCGGAGGTATAAAATTGATGGAGGATTTAATCGTCTATGAATCCCGACGCGGAAACAGTTGCGAGACACGCGAGCATATTGAATGGGGGGCAGCGGTGTTCCGAGGATTGTTTGTCCAGAATTATGTGGCGAGCTAGAACGGACAATGCAGGCTATGCAGTCTGACGAGTTAATTTCAAGTCGACGAGGAACAGTGACAAAGAAAAATCTGCAACGGCTCGCCTCGCAACTAGTTCCTCCCGGTGGTTTAGCAGGACGATCACACGGCGACCAATATTGAGGCTGGCGGTTTGTTTCATGTGGCGACTACCCCGCAACACCTACACACCGTTGGAGACGAGTCGTGGGTGAACAAGTGTTAGTGTCGCTAGCGCAGGTGTGAACGGATACGGGACCAATGGGGAGGGGAGGGGAGTGTGGCAGCTTTTATTACGGGTATTTTAATAAGTGTTACCTTTGATTCGGTCGCACGGTCACGCTAATGAAGTATCCGCGGGGATTAGATGAACGGCATAAATGCGTCCATGAAATGCGCCATTAGCGATCGACACTGATTAAAATGATGGAACACGGCCGATACCTCATTTTATTACCCTACATGCGTTTCAATTTGACGCTTTGATGGATTAACTAAACGACAAATCGGCCGGCCGTTATCCTTTTAATCGCACGGTGACTTTATTGCTGTCTAATCAAGTCGTTCGAACGAAAATCGTTCGGATCGCGTAACAGCCCCTGGGCAACGTTTCGCGTTCCGAAAGCATTATGCCATTTAGTTTGGCATCCAGCACGCTGCCGCGTTCCATCTCTAAACCGCTGTGATCGATTCGACGCGGTCGAAGCGCTGAAAAGTTAAGTGCAGGATACAAACTTCAGTCAACTGTTATCGAGACTCTTTCGGGCCGGGCCGGGCCGGGCCGTTCCGGGGTGGGAACGATCGATAAATTTAACCCAGTTGCAGCGTATCAACTTCTCGCGACAGAATTATCTAACTGGCCCCGTTCCCGCAGCCAGCCTGCCGTTCGTCAATGTCGAAAACATATTTTTCACCCTTTTTTATCCCTTCTTTCTTTCTCCTTCCCCGGACGGAGATTCTTTTCCTTCTTTTCGGGCTGGCGTAACAGAAGTTTCTATTGTGGAATCCCACAAGTTTCCGCGCGCGACACGGACCATCCCCCAGGACACCGCTGTCCTCGCATGTTTTTCACAGAGGCACATACTGCGGTCACGAATTCCTTCTATCCTCTTCTCTACCTCTCGGGGATTTCTTTCCTTTATCCCACCGTCGCTGAAAATTGCGCGATTAATTTAAATGCGCACCCGTTTCGGTCTCCGAAGCTCTGATTGCTCGGATATTATCTTCTTAGAATTTTCCGATCCCTGAATCTTCGCATATCTGGATTACAAAAGGCACTCTGGTCACTTACACGTTTTCTTATTCTTTGTATTTCTTCTATTCTTCTTTGAACATGTTACTTCTTCAAAAAAAAAGGAGAGGGATTCTGTTAAAGAGTCAGAACTAACAATATTTATATAGAATTTTCATCACGAGTCTGACTCGATATTGTAGAGCAAGGGGTTAATAGGTTGAGAATGACATGACAAGATTTTAAAATTTTTCTAATATTTTCACTGTTTTAAAATACGCCTACCAATTTTCGCCAGAAATGCATAAAATCCGCAGGATATATTTTTGCAAAATATATTTGTCGTTTCAAATATCAATTCAGCTCACAAATGCAGCGATGATTTTAAAAGAAGCAGGCGAGCGAAGATAGCACGCGAAGTCACCGCAAAAGTACATTAAGCTGAGCACAGTTGCCGACCGATAGGTTAACGAATAATCCTCGGCGAGGGTGTAAAACAGTTCAAGAATTACGTATAGCAGGAAAGGCGTGGATGAATGGCGGTTCCGATACCGTTTGTCCCCGGTATGCCTGTGGCGGTAGTCCCCGGACGTTCGTAGCCGCCGAGAGTTTATTCGTACGCCGAAGTCGTTAAGTGCACTTCCAGCCGGATAATTGCACAGTGGTGCGCATAAATTTCGCGGAATAGTCGACGGCGTCCGACGGTCACTTGGTCTCTCGGTTGCAGAGAAGCAGCAGCAGCAGCAGCAACAGCGACGTGGCGTGGCGTGGCGTGGCGTGGCGGTTGTGGAGCCGCGACCACTTGTGTACAACGGACAATCGGGGCATTTCAGTTGGAGTTTCGAACGTTATACGATATCGTAGCGAGCTAATAATTCCGTGCGAGTTGCCATGCGGGAAACTTCGGGCAACAGTCGCGTTTGATCTCGACGCCGAAGCTCGCCATGAAAGAGACGGACAATGCGAACGGAAGTGAGAAACCTAGGGGGAGAGGGGGGGTGTACAAGGGGAGGAGGTAAACGTGAGTTTCCCGGCGTCGTTTAAGGCCGCCCCTTAAATAGCTGCCACTCTGCCTGGCCACTGGTCCGCGTCTGCGACGTCTACAAGCGTCGCATACTCAAAGCGGCAACTATCGGCCCGCCAAATTGACAAAGTTTCCTGCGTGGAGAGGCGCGCGGGATTTCCGGGCGATTCGCGCGAATAATGACACGTATTAACGGACGGATTCCAGTGAATTCCTTCCTTCTGCTCCCGTTACCTAGCGACCGGCCGGCGTGGGCTCCACACGAGTCCTCGAATACGTCGACAACTCTTAAGAAACTTCCCGCGAAAGAACACGTGCCCGCATTAATCGTTCATCATGTTCCATTACAAAGTTTCGCCGTTACGGCTGAGCACATTGTTCAACCGCTCCGGCGAACGATAAACTCCCGGAAGAATCGCTTGACGGATTATTGCTGCCCCGGGAACATTTCCAAAGAAATAATAAAACGGGACCGGAAGCACCAAAGTTGATGCTAACGGCCTCGAAACATGACGAAACAGTACAGTTTTCAGTTTCGAGAATGCAAACGCCTCCGGCAATGATAAAAATATCTAAAAAATTTGCTAGCATCGGAAGAGTACAATTTCCATCGTTTCGAAATATTTTGTATGAATTTTAGCAGGAAATGTTTGTCGTCGATAGGAGGTGGGAACGCAGAAGACTGGGATTTTTATACGCAGCGCAGTAAAATCTGAAATTAAATATCGAGCAAGTGTAAGGTTGGACGAGGACACAGCCGTGACAGGTTTTCGTGCCACGCCAAAATTTTTACAATAGATTTCACTACGACCGACGAGTATTCCAGCGCGCGATCGCGGTAACTAGAAATGTCTGGCGCTCGTGGAACGGCATGGAACTTCGGTTGCAATCCGAAAATACCGGGAATATTTTTCGTTGTGAGCCACTGCGAAACCATCGAGCCGAGCGCACTCGCGAATAACCGCATTACGATTTTAACGATGCGCTCGACGATTTTCTCTTTGAAAAAGAATAGCAGCGAACGGAACGCACTCCGATCCGGAGGGTCGGGGAACGAAAAAGGCTCGAGAGCGATCGGTATTGGGAGATCCATAGGGTGTTTCGTGTCACCTTTGTCACTCGAAACGACTACTTCGCCTCTACAATTGCGACTTAACGGGTCAGGTAAAAATTGTTCAGACACGAAAATATTTCCATCGATATTGCACTTCTTTCCCGGGTTAACATTATTTTTCCGATCGATCGGAAACTCGGAAAACATTTTCGAATCTTAGAGAACACCGAGTATAAACTGTGCGAACGGTACGTTGAAATATTTTTAACTGCATCGATTTTGTGCAACGTTACAAATTCGAAAGCTCGCAACGCAACAAGTATTCAGCGAAATTATTCATCGCCGATTAAATGAAAATCCTATAACGTTCACTCAATTTTGCACTTATCCCGGGACCGAGACAGCGTTTAGTAAAATTACGAGGCGCATCAAACATTTAATTCGCGTCAGCGTCCTGGTAAATTAAGTGCAACGGATGATGACGCGCAAACTGTCCTCCCATAAGCGATTCCGTGACGCGTGCGAATCGCACGCCGGAGTTACGCGGCGGCACGCCGAGCACGATCTATTTAGAGACAGATAATTACTGTCCCGGGCACGGCTCAAACGCACGCGAAATAGAAATTAACGAGAATTTAAAGCTCACAATCGAATCGGGCAACAGTTTTCGAAGCAAATCGTGCGCGGCTGAACTCGACTTCAGAGGCGTTTCTGCTGGGCCGAACCCCGACTTCGCGTGCGAATGTTTGCCAATTTCGCACTCCATTATTACCAGCCAAGATATGCACTTCTCTATCAGGGGTAACCATAAGTAATCAATTATTTGCAAATAATTTGTTTGCCTTCGGTTCTGTACCGATCGTTGAAACACGTGTTCTTTTACCATTTTCGGTGAAGCACAGACCGTGTTCGAAATATTGTAAAAGGTATAATTTTTTGTTACAACAAAATAATTAAACCAGATTTTCAAACTCATTTTTCTTTTCGCGCAGCAACTTTTCTCGACGTACCATTCCCTTCCGTCATTTTTAATAACGTCGGGCAACCGAGAAACTGGATCGAAGAATAACTTATTCAAGAAAGTAGCCAACCAGTATTATTTTCTTCCAGCTAAACAACTTTTTGACATTTGCGAAATTTGCAAAAATTTTGCATGAAAGTAAAATGAGATCTAGTACGAAGAATCTTATTTTACATTAATACAGTTCGAGGATGTGCAATTGAATAAAATCTGGAATCAGAGGGAACAGTCTTGGTAACCCGAACAATAGTGTAATTACATCGGTTTCATTATTCGCGCAAAAATTCCGGAATTATGCAAACAGGGGGAGGGGGGGAGGGGAAGATCGGCGAGCATGCTACTGAATAAAGTTGGTATTCATTGAAAACAGAATGCGCTTCGTGCCGCATAAAAATCAGCGGGAAGTCGACCCGATATTCACCGGTTGAATCGGCGCGGGGCAGTTTTAATTTCTGATTCTGTTCTCTCGGCGGATCGCGCAGATCGTAACGCGTAAGTCTCCGCCGTGGAATAATTATTGCCGGTACACGAGCGTTTTCAATATACACCCAGGATCGCACCCCTAATTCCTTTTCCTTTCCGCCGGGCACCCGCGGAAGAAATAACAGTCGCGCGTAGAACCGTTGTGCCCGTTGTGAACTCGATTACAAAGGGGGTGGGGGCTACCTATCTTCTTTTTTCTCTCATTTTCCTTCTTTCTCCTTCTTTTTTCGCCTCCCCCCCCCCCCCGCCGCCGCAGGGGCGTTATCGCGAAAACAAATTACACCGTCTCGCATTGTAATTCCTTTCCGCGGCTGTGTGCGCACAGCGTCGAAGTATTAACTGTGCTTCCAAGTTATTGTGCTCGTTTCTCCGCCGGCCACCAAAGCTCTGGAACAATCAACGGCGAAGGTGGCAGGGGCCCGAAGAGGACGGCCAGTGCCCGATGAAGAGGCCATAATTTTCTGATTATACCTTTCCGAATACTGCCGCGGCGACGGCGGACACGCGCTAACGATCGCAGATTTCTTCCTACCCTCTAAGTCGCGCTCAGTCCACCCCGTTCAACGACGCACAATATGCACCCGGCTCAAAAAAAAATATAAAAAAAATTCTGAGACTGTGATAATCTTCCCGTCAATAGGAGGAGATGAGCCGATTATAGTGCGCGCACAGGTCTACGGTACGGGGAAAATAATATTTCCGTTGGATCGAGGCGCATTTGCGTCCATTAAAATCAATTTGCTCACCGGCGCGTCGGCGCGTCGGCCGCGATATTATAAGACAAGGGGTTAATTATGCCGGCGCGTTGATTGTCGACAAATCACCTGTCAGAAGATTAACGATAGCCGGGAATACAGGAACGACAGTCACGGCGCGGCTGATCGATTAATAGAAAGTGGGCCAGTTCGTTCTCGAACGGGCGGCTTCCGTCTTCCGTCTTCGGCGTCGATAACAAATGAAAGAGCGCATCGTCGCGGCCGGGGAAGACGGAAAGCCAGATAAGAGGTCGTTAATCATTCGCCGTGATGGCTATCTGACGCGGCTCGCCGCGAACAAATGGAAATGCCGTCGGACGAGTATACGCGTCGGTGAAAATCGCGCGCGTCCGAGGAGACCCGAAGGGAAACGACGGCGGCCGGTGAACGGTATCGCGGAATCATAAATCGTCGAGCGCACCCGCTCGTCTCGGGAAACAATCGAAAAGTACTTGTGTACCACGTGGATACACGGAATGAGACAGGGTAATGGTCCCGGCCCGGCCCTCGAGTGGCGACAGTGTATACGATTGCGTTATCTAGATTCTTGTTATCCGATCACGACACTGGACGAACGCAGACGCACGCACGCACGCACGCCTTCTCTCACTCTCTCTGTCTCTCTGGTTCATGCTAAAACGTACACCGGTACCAGAACCGGCAATTACTACCACGGACGCTTGTCGGTAATCGTCCTCAACCCGCGGTCAACGCGTATCTGAAACCCGCTTGCCGAATTATAGCTCGCGCCTCGCGAACAACTCCTAATTGCTCGAGTGATGTGTTATTAGCCACCGCGTTGCTGTTACTACATGATCTTTCGGATCTTTGTTTGCTGGACCGGAAAGTCGGACTTGAGTGTAACTTCCGATGATTTTTGCTGCCCAGTCTCTCATCTAATTGTTGAGGAAATTTGTTGCGATAACAACGTACTTCAGAATGAACATTGTAGCCACAATTTCAGATACGAACTCTTTATCATCCGGAATAATTGACTTTTCGTGGCACATGTTAACCCTTTGCACTCGGCGCTATTTTCATTCTAAAATTAAATTTTTCTTCCGTCTTAGAATATTTTCATTTATTCATACGAAATTGATCCGATTTCCACATATAATATTTAAACGTTTAGTAGTCTATTAAATACAAATTTTCTAATGTAACAAATATTCTGTAATATTTTTTGTAATTTCTTTGAAATAATACCATAACAATTTCTAGTGGTGCTTCAGAGTCACCACTCGAGTGCTAAGGGTTAAAAGACAGTGTTAAATCATTGTGGACATAGCCACAGAACCAAAGTACTGTAATTTTGAACAGGAAAGAAGATGACAAAGTTGCGCAAGTTGCCGAAACAGTAGGCAGATGACTGAACACGAGCGATTCGATAACAACGCGTTTCACGTGACGCATTTGCGGAATGCAATTTAAACCCGTTTAAATATGAATACGACGTTACAAGGTCTGAACAGTTTATCCAATTCAGCATCAACCCGAAAGTTAAATTCTACACTTACAGCGGATATGAAATTTGTATAAATCTAGCACGGAAGCATTTGCGTAAAGCAGAAACTTGTACAGACGCGGGCGATGCGTTCCGGGAGGGTAGAGATTACTTTGTTTGGCGCTGATTGGCTAACGATTCGCAGCTGTTTGACGGGAGATTGCGTCTCGAGATAGCACGGAGGGAAATGTAATTTTAAAAGGGGACATCAAAGAGCGATACTACAGACGAGTATCGCCGACACGAATCCGTTGGATGCTATAGAATTCTGATGCGATTCTACGGCGTGCAGACATTTGTAGATAATCAGGTGTCGGTCCCGAAACAAAAAAAAAAAAAAAAAAAATAGGGTAGATGAAGATAGCGGCCGTTGGGAGGGTGCGGGATACTCGGAAACAAATAATACTCGGTTTCTCGCTTTCGGTATCGGGTCAAGCCGGCTTCCCACGGGAATGCCGAGGTGCAACGTAATTACGGTAACCCGTTTCTCGATTCTCGGGCCCTGTCCACTGCCACGGGATTCATCACACGATAATCACGGGCCGTTCCGTCAAGATCCCGGGCGATACGCGTCGATCGAAGGAGCGGACAGCCGGAGCGAGCGTGTCTTTAATTACCGTCAGCGAATATTTGCAGATTAACGGCGAGACCCTCGGCACCGGTAGCCGAAATAAATCTCCGGTAAAAAGGCGAACAAAGAGAACGGGGTTCGTTGGCCCGGGTGGGGATGAAAGGAAAGGGGAGGAGGAGGGTAGGTAAGGGGCCACACGAGATCTCGCGTGTAAAAATTCGCGTTCCTTCCCTTACTCGCGCGCGATATAACGGGCCCGGCCACCGATCGAGAAAAGAACGGCCTGGAAGAAGAAGACGGGGCTCCTTCAGCTCCGGTTTTAATAAGATTCAAGACATGCATCGTCCACGCACACCGGTCCGGAATCGGTTTTGCACGGACACGGATCGTTTCGGCGTAATGGTGGTTGCACGTCGGCGAAAAGCGGCGCGCAAATCGTGCCCGGGGTATCAGTATGCACGTTGTGGCACCGCGCCGATCATAATTAGCATTTAATTAATTCGACTAATGTGCGAAACACGTTTATATTTACGAGGAGGTAAGCTGGACCCGAGTCTTGCTTTCCCTCGTCTCCGGCTGTCCAAGCATTCCCTTTTCACCGTGCGGCAAGGGGACGCGCAACCGTGCACGCGTGTATGTAGAGTCGGCGCGCGCACACGCACATACGTGCTCGGACCGTGAACGTGTATATCGTGAGCACGAACTATGGACACTCGATTTCGGCGTTTGATCGATTTACGAGCCCAGTCGACGGACAAAAAGGCTCCCGGGGCCTCTCCCCTTGCGATCGCGCGACGTAGAAACGCAATTAATTCCGTTAAAATCTAAAAGGAATCGACGGAACGCAATTAATTCCGCTAACCGGCGAGGAAGCGTTCGGCTTAGCCGTTTTGGTAATTAGCGGGCGAGATCGACTCGCGATTGCCAGCTCTCTTGCCGCGCGACACGCGATCCGAGAACGCTCGCCGACGATACCCCGGGAACGCAGCTTTCTGTCTTTTCCTGGTCCCACGATTTCTGCTAATCGAGCCGGATCGCCGCGATAAGGTCGCGTGATAGCCGTGGATTATTTTTAACCCTTTGACTACGGCGCGGTTTTCGAGTAAATAGTGATCAATAGGGACGGCGCGTTGTTCGCACGTATATTTACGCCCTCATATATATTAATGTATGAACGAAGTTTTTATTTTATGGAGGTTACGTGTGGAACGCTACGCCTCGTCCCTGTTTGCAAAAGTTAACTCATTCGACCAAATTTTCGATTAAACTTTGGCATAATTGCGGACTAATTTCTGCAATGCTGCGTCCAATTGCTTCCTTCAAATTTTGTGCATACATGACGATGAATGGGTACGTGCAATTTAAAGCAGTGGACATAGTGAAATGATTTAAAGACATCAATGTACTAGTTTCGGCTGAATATATAATAATAATTAATTCGACAAGCATCCAAAGGTCTAGCTTTGTCGAAAAACGAGAACACAGCTTCTAGGTTCTACCGCGAGATTCCTTCGCCATGAATAATAGAAAGTCAAAGTGCCATCTGATAGAGGAGCCGTGAAAGAGCAAGAGAAACCATAAATCCGTCTGGCCGGCTAAAAACCTCGAACATTGTCCTTTGCACAGTTACATTAAGAAAAAGAACCGACTCGAGAAGACGAGTGAGACTCGGACCGACGATCTCGGAGCCCATCAATTACTCGACCGACTTTCTCCAACCTCCCAACACCTCCTGATCCAGAGAGGTTCGACCTCCGGGCGTCATTGATATCATTTGTCCGGCCGGCTATCAAAGAAACTCGCCTCGCCAGCGAGAAAAGAGCTCGCAACAAAATCCGTCCGCGATAAGAAGAAGCTACCGTGTGCCAATTCCGAAGCATGGCGGCGCGATGCTTCTCGGTATCTAGAAGCGAGATGACCTTGGGCTGATCGAGGAACGACGAGAAAAAGATCGAAGGTCGTCCCGAGGGTCAGGAAGTCGGCCACCGATGCAACGGTGTGCTTGTGTTCGAGACTCCTCCTTGGAAAGCCGCGAACGTTCGCGAACCGGTCACCGATGTCCACGGGTGATACGTGAGCATGAGCGTACACACGAGCAACGGGCCGGGCCGGGCCGGGTAAGAGCGTCGACAAGCGCAGCAGCGCCGACAGCAACGCGCAACAACGCGTGTCGGTCCGCCGCGCTGCCACCATCTCGCTTCTCGCGAAAGTAGCGCGCGCGTAGCCCTCTCCTCTCTTTTCCAGAGGGCACGGATCCTCTCGGATCCTCTCTGATCCTCACAGATCCTCCCCCTCCTCACGGCTCCTCGCCACGGTCTTCCCACCGCGTTCCGGCCCTCTCCCGCTCGGAGCGCTTCTCGCTTCGCCCTTGCCCTCTCATCCTTCCCTTCGAGACGACTCCTGCCTCTTATAAGGACGCGGCAAACCTGTTTATTCTTACGTCTCGCGATGGGATGCCGCGATCTGCCGTGGAGGCCGGGAACGCCGGCTTCCAGCGCGAGGATGCATGCACGCGGAGCGGTGCGGAGCGGTGCAAAGCGGTGCAGAGGGAGGTGCAACGCGGTGCAACGGGCCCCTGCGCTCTCACCGAAATACCGAGACCCCACTCGTCGTCCACCTTCCTCGCTCCTGCTGGCCTCCTCGTGCTCTCGAGTCCACGCCGGTTCTCGTGCGAGAAACACCGCGCCGACCTTCTCATTCAGACACGCCTCGGTGGCAAACTTTTCGCCCTCGACTCGCTCCTGCGCGCACCGAGGTACCCCGAGAGGAAGCGCCTGCTCGCGGAGAAAGCTGGGTCATGGTTGTGCAAGCCTGATTTATGTTTACGTCCCCGGACGCTGGTATTATTATTTGCTACTCGAGAGTACGCTCCTGTGACGTTGCTGCATGCTGCACATTTTTTGTTCGTGTTCTAGTCAGCCTTGCTTTCAACTCTGGACCTCGGTCGCGCAACGACCAGTATTGTCCAGGGAAAGACTGCATTAGAAACAGTCATGTTTCTAGGATGGATAATTTTGCTACATTCGGAATGTACCATTTTGTTACGTGATTCTAGAATGAACTATTTTGTTGCCAGTCTCCAGCAGATGTCTTTATACAGCCGAACCTGTTTTTGTGATAGAGGGACCGCATAACAGAAACCGTAGCAAAAAGAAAATATTCCGAAACTTTATAAACAGCTATGAAAAATAATTTTTTACGACCTATTAACCCCTTGCACTACAAACAAAGAAGAAGGAAAAAGAAGAGTTCACACCTATTGTATGTTTTCTCAAATGATCCATTAAAAAGTCTTTTAGCCATGGACCATGAACTTCGGAAAACTATGAAATAATCTAGTTACGTCTCTCTTCCCTCGGCAAACGCGGGATACTCTGAAAAGTGAAGTTAATAAGAATTGCTTTTTCCCGAGTTACAAACAAGCTGTTGGGCCACGTGCACGAAGCACATCTGCAGGGAACAACGCGGCGACATTTATCACCGGTTATAAAATAGAGCGAGCCATCCTCGGGGAAGTTTCACCCTGTCCGAAACAATCGGACGCAACTCCGGGCGGACTGTACGCGTGGCGTCCACGCTCCGTGATCCGCGCCGGCAAGTTCGGCGAGTATCGGTCAACAAAAGGCGACGGAATAATCCGTCGGAATTCTGTCGCACTTAAACAACTCGGTCCCGGTGAATCGGGCACGGTCGGGACACCCCGCGGAAAATCGAGGAAATCCTGGAAGCAGAAGACGGAGAGACGGAGAAACAGCGAAGGCACTGCCTTCTCTGAAAGCCTCCTCGGAGACCGATAGAAATTCCCGCCGAAGGAATTTATCGAGCGATTAGTTCCGAAACTGCGGAAAGTGAAGTTGCCGCATCTTCCGGGAGCCGGTGCTCTCGACGCTGCGGAGAAAAGAAGAAGAAAATCATACTCGGGCACGAAACAGGCCGAGGCGGATTGGAGCAGACCGGAGCCGGGAAACTAGAAACTCGAGGCTTGGGTGAGTCCGCGAGAAGTGGGAGGAAAAAATTTCAAAATTAAAGCTAACGAAAAACACGTATCGGTGAATTTTCTATGTACCATACATCCCACAGAGACGCAAAGTGTCTCATTCAATTTAGAATGAAAAAATATATATAAATGGTATTGTGCTCAACAGAATTTTTTCCTTCTAATACGTCGATTGGGACCACTGTATCCCAGAGTGAAATTGTTCGGCGGGACAAAGATGGGAAAGGACGCGGAGAAACCGGCGAGGAGAGGCGAAGAAGAGGCTGAGGAGGGGAGGCTGGGAAGGATGAAGGGGAATAAGAAAAGGCGAATGCGTCTCCGTGTCCGGACGAGCACGAATTCCATCGCGTCGCGATCGGGTTGCTTAGAAAGCCGGTCGCACTCCCATACTCCTTCGTACACATATCGAGCGATTGTGAGATATAGCAGCGGCAAACGGTCTAGCATAAGAAGGCGGCAAACTTTGTTCGTTCGCATCCACGGATCCCTCTGGCCTGGAGGCTGCTGCTTCGCCGCTTTGCTAGGCGCAACCAGTTCTTCGTGGACAGAATGCGTGGCGCACGGACGCGCTAAGTTATACGCAGTAATAACACCGTTCGGCCCGTACGTCAGGAGCAAATTAACTGGAAGAACGTCCACGCCGGTGATCTGTCAGCGAGCTCGAATGACTGGCTGGTTTCGAGGGGGGCGGCCACCGACACAACTCTCTCTCTCTCTCTCTTTTTCTCTTGGCCTATCCGGTATCAGAGCACCACCGTGCCGGCACCACGCGTTATTACCACGCGTATTCTTTCTTTCCTGGCCCCGGCCCTGATGAATCTTAATGGGGAGGGAGAGGCGCGATAGCCGCCCCAGGGCATCGCGATACCTCGGCTAGCCGTCCTGGCGGAATACGAATTACTCGGAAGAGGAAGCTCCACAGTTCGAGAGGATCAGTAAGAGGGAGAGAGCCGGCATACCAATCGCAACAATGATAAAGTAATCGGCGCGCATTGAAACCGCGACGGTTGAAGTATTATCTTACACCGGGACGGCCCGGCGGCCTGGCGGCCCGGCTGTACCGTTTTATCAGATTTACCCGGTCGCTCGCGAGAAGCAATTAAAATACTCCCTGGAAACGAATCTTGATCGATGGCCCCGGCCGGTGCCGGATAATCGTTATTAATCGGAACCACCGAGCCAGATGGAAGAACCAGATAGAACGTTGCACCGCGGAAAATGGAATTCGCGTGATGCACCCTCGAGCTTCGCGAAGACTGAACTTCTTGCCACCCGGGCGGCTACGAGCTGCAACGAGCAGCAATGATCCTTCCAAACAAGTTCAATTGTGCACTGGGGTGCTAGGGTGTCTATTGAGTAAAAATATAATATATAAAATATAATGTTTTCCTCCGACATTGTCTTCTATCATAAAAAACAAGCGATATATATATTAGATGCTCGAGTTAGATGAAACATCCTGTACATGATAAATTCAAATGTATTTTCCACATTTGAAAAAAGAAGTGGAAGCAACATTTCACTATGGGTCCGTTTTATTTTCCGAATGTTTCATCTGTGAATACTAAAATACACCTTGGAAGCGAGGGGTAAGTATTGTGTTTATCGAACTGTATAAAAATTTGTTAATAGTTATGTTTAGAAAGGCCGACTGCCGTAACAGGGTTACCGTTTTCGCAGGATAAAAGCAGTGCAACAGCAACGAGGATTTATCCAACTTAATAAGGAGTTCGAGGAGAGTTAAACGGAGCACACAAGGGAACAGCGATTTTCTCCGCGGCTCCGTGAGAATCTCGGGCTAAGCCTTGGAGTGTAAATCGAGCGGACGGCCCGGGTAAGAATAGAAATCAGATTTCGATTTCGGTTTTCCATTCCGCGAATCCTCGGCTGCCTCGGCACAAGGACGCTATTGGTATCCCGGCGACAATGCGCATACCTACCGGTTACCGGGATAGCCATTGATACTCATCGGTCTGTACGTCTGCGTCGCTCGCAGGCTACACTTCGGATAACTATCGTCCTCGGTGCACGGTTCTCCGGGAGTGCATCGTGGAGCGGCACAGCGTATAGCTGTATGCATGCGCGTGCGTGTGTGCATGTCCGTCGTAGAATACGATTATACGCCATAACTCGTGCGTCATTGTGCATCCCGGTGCCAGTCCGCGCGGCGATACGCTGCCCGTTCATTTTTCCACATAAACATCCGATCTGGCCGGCGGCTATGTATTTTATTCGGCCCGTTCTGCTAGGGGAGAGGACAAGCGAGTAACCGGGGGCCCTATGGGGTCCCAGGGAATGCGAGTGAAGAGGGTGGGGGGGGCTGAGAGAGGCCGACATTTATAATCGTCGCCACCAGCGCGGCCGGGCACACACGGGCTCCTCTTAGAATCAATTATTCGCCGGGTCATTAATAAAACGGCAGAATATCTCGAGCGCGATGCCTATCGCGCCCGTTGCACCGAGATACGAGCATCCGCGAGTCCTCCAGGCTCGCATAACGCCGAGTTTCGTCGCTCCGTTGGGCACACGGGCTCGTGGGGGCGGCTCCAGAACAGAGAAACCATGAACCGACACCACGGATGCTGAAGAAGGACCGAAGGCTTCGAGAAGTTTGCAGAGTCTTCCTTTGCCGATTCCCCTCGCTGGGAACCCGGAGGAAGTAGGCCAACGCGGTTTATTTCCTCTCATTCGCTCACCCTCTACGTCCCCCCCTCTCTCTTTCTCTCTCTCTCTCGGCTCACCTATATCTCCCCTACCTTCCTTTTCCTTATACACTGTTTTCCTCGCCGACATCGAGAGCGAGAAAGCCATCCGACCGTAATACCGAACTTCTGCTAAATTAATTTCCAACGATTTACATATGTCGCCGGCTATCGTTATGATAACAATACGGACCCCCACCCACGCGCTCCAGGTCTCCCCTATTTCCTCGTAAGAGGATTTCAACGGGATTGGCGGGGTGGTTTTGGTGTCGGGGAATCGATAACGCGATCAAGATGGGCGAAAGATTCGGGGATATTTGCATAATTAACCCGAGGCGCCGAGGACAGGCTTTGGACCCGTAATATTCGCGCCATGGTTATCAAATGGGAAATCCTCGAAATGGCTCGTTTCATTCGGTGCTGGGAATTTCTGTCTGCCTAGGCGACTTGGTTTTAATATTTTGTAAGAATTATATGAAATATCGATATTGGTTTAATTTTTAACGTGACCCCTGTTATAGTTTTGACAATGCAAAATCGATGGGGGTCGTCTAGACTCGTAAATAATATAGTCAATTTTTGCGTTCTTTGTTTCTGCAACAAATTCATAGAAAGTTACAACAAAGCTATACCATGTTAACATGGCGCGCTAAATTTGTAGCTACAATAGCATGCTTATGCAAGGTACACTAAATTACTGCATGGTTCATTAAACGGCACGTTAAATTTGTTATTAGAATGCTTATTCAGGGTGCACGCGATCCTCTTTAATCATTACAACTAATGCGCTACAACGCGGTAACGCGTGTATGCAAAATTGTATAATAGCAATGTATGTCAAATTTAACCTCCTCAAAAATAGAAACAGAAAGTTACACTGCTTACAAAAAGATCAGAGCTTTTTCAGAATTATTCGTTTATTTTCTCATATTTGCGAGACTTCAGTGACCATATATAGCTATTTTGAATTCTAATTCCTACCACTGAGTATGCTGTCAGCAAATTTTATTTCCAATTGGTAATACAAGATGTGACACGAAAATGGTAATGGGCTTACGTGTATCCTATACCTCGTCTGTGCTATTATATTATTTTCACTCTGCTAAACATAACAAGAAAGAAAATATTGGACTTCGGTTCGTTGAAATTCAGGTAAAAAATGTTTACCTTGCATAAAGATCCACAGTCTATTTATGGGACATCGGTAGATCGCTCGAGGCCTGCAGCGTCTAACAAGTTCGAACGAATCAGGAATCGTAATTTATAGGAGCAGGGCAAACCGCGCGAGAGATACGGCCGGGGCGAGATCTCGCGGTATCTCAATTTTCAAGTAAATGCACTAATTTCAGCGGATAACAGAAATCCGGTGTAATTCGAACCAAGCAGCGGAAGACCCGTCTAACATCGGTGGTAGGTTTGTTACCAAATCCCGGGCACGATTCAGCTGCAACGGAGTGCAGCTAGGTCAGATAGCTGAACCGCATATCACAGGGGTGGGGGGCTACTTTATGGCGCGTACTAGAGAGAAAGAGTGGGAAAACAAGACGGACCAAGATGGAAGAAAAGGATCCAGATCCCGTACAATTTTCGCATTCGCTCTGGGGCAGCTTTATGAGCTTCGTTTGGAGAGAGGAAGCGTCGTATTGGGAGATATCGGCGGTCGAACGATTGGCCCGCCTTATGAAAATAGAAATCAGTGATAACGCTGGCTAGCGGGAAGTTATGTCTGCTCGCTATAACTCGTCCCCCCTGGCCACATATCCGCGACCTGGCCACCGCGCCGGATAGATCGATCGTTTTATCGCGCGACGCGCAGAAACCTGGGTTTAAAACGTCTAAAAAATCGTCGGGAATAAATTGCGAGCCATAAAAAGTCGATACCCGCCGATGGCTCGTCCCCCTGTTCGGTCCTCGTTCCCGACGCCATCTGTCTGGAAAAAAAAAAGAAAAAACGCGCGCGCGGGCGCGCTCGTATAAATCTGAATCGGCCCGCCTATCGCGCCAACTTTTCGATCTAGTCCAATTTCATCGAGGTGTCAACGGGCCTTTTTCCAAGTCCCAGCCCCGGCCGGCCCGCCCCCCTGTTTCTCCCCTTTCTCGCGGAACGCTTTGAATCCGACCGATTGGCAATTGGTACGCGTGCAATTGATAGACGTTACATTTGAATGGTGGGAACAGAGAAAGGGGAGGGGGTGGAGGAGGAGAGGGGCAGCAGCAGGCTGTATCGAAGGGGGTCGCGACAACAATAGGTGACCGGCCGAAGAATAAACGAGCACGCTGTCGTTGTTCCTCCGACGAGCGACGCCGATTTCTCTCGCTCGGCTCCTATATAGACGGCGTGCGGCAGTTACTCGCGTAACGGTCTCGTTTCCCGCACTTGTCCCTCTCCCCCGCCCCACCCCAACCATCGGTTAAGTGGCAATACGTCGGACCCCGCGGCACCGCGAAGTGGCCCCGGCGACACCCTATAACATAATCAGTCGCCGATGTATTTATCGGACCATCGCCGCACAATGCCCATTGTCCGGCGATACCTGTTTTCGCGCCGCTTCACCGACCGACGCGACGCTTAGTTACCGAACCTGCGAGACGCCGACTTTGCATCGGCACCCAACTGAAATTCATTGGTCTCGTCAGATCACCAGACAGAAGCTTCTTCAGGGTAATGACGATGCTGCCGAACCTCCTGCTAATCGAACTGATGCAGCCACCGACCGAGTTAACCCAAGTCTGGCAAGGCACTTTCACTAAAACTATTTCTTTCCAACTATAACAAATTTTCGAAAATGTTCTTCGTTGTTTTCTAAACCTGTAATACAGACGATTCTCAAATTCTGAACGAACATTTTAATGAATATCAATCATTAAATGTTGAAAATCAAATTAGTGAACGCTCGCGAAATGTACTCTAGTTTTTCTATATAGCAAATACGTGGAATTTGATAGACGAGTACACACAAATATTCGATGGTTGCGATACTTAACGAGGACAGAATTTGTGGACTTTGCCGAATCACGAGGACAGAGCATTGTCGTACAGAATGATTAATACTTGAAAGTTCGTTATTATATTTACATTTTGAGCCATTCCGAATTCCACTTGGGCGAAGTGATGCATTTAAATTGTAATGGCCTGCTGCGCGGCAATTAAAGCCGCTAATGAACTCCGGCGAAGTGAATTGTATTTTAATTTTAAATGATCCGAGAGCGGGCTCGCATCTGGTCGCGAGGATGATGATACATATAGGAGAGCGTGAGCGGTACAAAGTTGCCGCGACACAAGTTTCATAAAAGTTGTTCCGAGGAAATGATTCGTAGCTTCAACAGCCGGCGAAATACCGCCGGGTACAAATTACCGCGCAAGATGTCGCCCGAATATTCAAAGCAGTTTTACGGGGGAGAACGGTCTCGTCCGGGCGAGCAACCGGGACGCGAGAGTCTCTTCCCGGCTTCAGTTTTATAGTTCTCTATACTTTACGTCGCTTATATGTTTATCGCATTGTAGAAACAGGGAAGAAGTCACGAGTAATAACAGTCGGGCAAAAGGCGACTTATTTATCGTTCTCTTTCCCGGGGTTTCGCGAAAGTGGGGAAAGAAGCTCGGGTACGTATACCGGGGATAGAATACGCTTGAAATATTAAAGGCATCCGCGATTCGTCTGTGTTCCGCCGCGGCACCGAGTCGCGAACCCAGTAAAATTTATTCAACCGCGTCATCAACTTTTCTGCCGGATCCTGCTCCCGTTCGATCTCGGTCACTACTCACACAACGTCTTCAGCAAGATGAAGAAACACTTAGGAGTGCTCTTTATAATCATAGAAATGGCTTAACACGTTAAGTGCCAAAAATCAATTCCACAGATTCTCACAAAATCAGTGTAATTTAATTAATGAAACCGAAACTAGAAATTTAAAATGTCTTACAGAGGATACTGTCTTAAACCCTTCTGAATTCTAAAGATCCTAATAAAATTCGGTTTATCTGGATATGTGAATTTGATTGTTCAATTTTAATGGACAAGTCAGTATGTCGAACACCTTTGTTTTCAATTTTTTATATTCGGTCGATGTGCGTAGATCGGGGGAAAGGCGAGTATTATCGGTGGCGTGAACAATGACTTATAAACAAACAGCGGTACGGAGCCGCTCGAAATTAGACCGGATCCTGCCAATTGGTTTCCCATGACCGCTGGGGGACCTAACGATTTTCCATCAAGTCGATAGAACTTCCTTTCCGGCGTTGCAGGGATGAAGACGTTCGACGAGTAAATTGAACGGAGTAACAGGGAACACGGGAAAGATTCTAGGTAGTCGGGGCTCAATCGGAGGGAAAGAATAATCCCGTCTCGTAGGGGCGATTAGACAGACATGTGACGCAATCACGGTCGATCGGACTCGAAGCTTCAATTTTTCTTCGTTAAATGGCAGGAGTGGCCTGTGGGGGTTTGGAAAAATGGAGGAGGGGATGGGGGGACTAGGTAGCATGTAATCTCTGAAGCGTGTAACTCGGAAGGAAAGAAGGTGAAGAGGCAAGAAAGAAACCGGGAACCGGGTCACTATCGCCGACAAAACGCCTCGTTTCATCGAGGATCGAGGAGAGCGGGCAGCTTCTGCGGAAGGATGCGGGGAATTCGGTCTCGCTCGAAGTCACCCGCGATCACGCCATATTCGGTGGATATCGAAGTTTCCGCAGGAACGGACGCTCCGTGAGATATGAGTTCGCGAACTGTCGTCGAAGCTGGGCGTCGTCCGCCGGCGTCGTCGTCGTCGTCGTCGTCGTCGTCGTCGCCGGCAAAATAAAATCTGCCAGATTACGGAGCCTCCGGTATGAGCTGGCCGGACCAAAGGTAAACGATGACCGTCCCTGGCATATTGCTACCCGAACTTTTCCGCGTGCTTCCAAGGAAAGACGTCATCGAATCGCTACTCCCATCGGGCATTGTCTCTCGCTGCGACATGTGCCAACATCCATAAAAATCCACAAGAATTAACAAGGCTGCAGTCACTCTTTAATACACCGAAACTTCTGCAGCTTCAAAATTAGAACCGTTCCTTTTTCATCAGATTAATTACCTCCGACAATTTTAACGAGACGCTTCTTGAGCGCCAGATTTATCTGAAACATCATTTCATTCGGTTCGTTTACGAAATAATCGAGCATGATTCCTGTGGATTTTCATGACGACAGGAAGAAAGAAGAGGTGAAAGAAGTGGTTGGGGCTCTCAGCTGGTTGGTTGTTCGTGGCGACAGGTCGAAATTTGACTTTCGACGAGGAACACTCACCCGGGCGACGCGGTGGATGCCGGCACAAAAGGCGAGCTGTCGTTTCGCGTCTCGCGACCGCCTTTCCGAGAATCACCTCGAATTTCTTCGCGGAAATTGAAGGTTCGCGGGTCGTGGAACGGGCCGGTGGGGAGGGGATGGGTTCGCGACGAAAAATGTTCTGCGGGATACACGGAGTACACGTTAAGTTTGAAATATAGGACACGCCGGGGAGAGACGGAAACAAAATCGAGCCGAAGGGACCGACAAGGACGGGAAAGAGAGGGTAGTAAAGTCGAAGCGAGAGAATTTAACATCGACGGAGATCCCGCCGGCGGAATGAGAACGCGCCGGAATGCGGCTGGTTTGCGGGGATTTGTTGTTTTTATTATAAGCTATGCAAATGGCATACAGGAAACGCGGTCGGGGTTCAGGATCCGCGTCTTTGCCTCTTCATTCGTTCCTCGAACGCTGCTCTGATATAAACCGGGGAATATTGTGCGAGGCGAAGTGACTCTTCCGCGTTCCCCCCCTCCTCCCCCCGGAAGGGTAGAGAGGAGGGACGGAGGGATTGTTAGAATAATACTAAATCCCCGACCAACGGAGCCCGCGTTGCCGTGTTGTTACGCAAGGACGAGTCATTACTGGGAACTACAAGCATTTTACGACGTTTGCGCGCCGCCTGTCCCGTCTCGGCCCCGTTCGCCGATCCACCAACGAAAATATGGGAATAAAAATCCTCCTCCGACCTGCACACGATTCGAAATCCAGCTACGCTCTCGACAACGGAAGTACGGTGCACCGGGCTGCCGCCGCGCGTACACGCGAAGTGCATCTGGTGACAAACGTGTCGGCGACCGACGAACCCTGGTAAAGGCGATTCCGTAGTCAACCAAAGCGTAAACTGTGTTTCGGCTGCTCCCCGTGGCACCCAGAACTCGCCGTTTTTCTCCCAGGACGATATATCACGCGGCAACGCGCTCATGCTCGATACTGCACTGGGGCCACACACACGCTCGTCCAGGGACTCCGGCGCACGGGAAACCCCCACCCCGATTTCCCCTAATCTTCAATATTTTAATATTTCAAATAGCACCAGTGCTCGGTTAGTTTAGAAAGTACATGTAACATCTTTATACATTTTTACATCTTTCCAACAACAACAACAACAACAACAACGTGGTATTAAAGAGAAAATTACGTCAGGATAAGTCAGGTGAAACAGCTGAGTTTCCCTGGTAGTATAGGCAGTGGTTTGTAATCCTCCAGAAAAGGAAAATCAATAGAGTGTAAAATTAACTTTTAATTGCATATTGTTAAATCTCTTTATGCTCCAGTTTCCAGCGCGCATGTTTACAAAAATTAACCGCGTCGCGTTAACAGGTTTTGTAGAATAATTCGTCAGAGAGGCTCGCAGTGGAAACAGCGAGTAATAGACAGACACGGTGTTCACGAAGGCGGGTGCGCTCGACGAATTATCAAAGCTGATATCCGCGGGAACGAAGCTCCGCGCGCGAAAAAATTTTAATCTACCTCGTCTATTTATCGTTTGTGTAAATTATTTTCGTTTCGAGCGCAGGATGTGTTCCCTGGATTGTGTTACCCGGTTCGTTGTGTTGTCGTTGCTGGTCGGTGAAATGCGTCTCTTCGGAAATAATATTGTAGGAAACAAATTTCGCCCGGCTGGTCGGTTCTTATTTTTTCACCTGTCACAGCAACCCTTTATGCACTCTATTCGTTTTCACGTTGTCGGTTAGAGCGCGATATTTATACGTCGTTATCGGTGTTGCTATCGTTCTCGTGTTGCGAACGAGCACGGCTTTCAGTTACATCTGGGAGTAATAACGCCGAGCTCCGATGCGGTGTAATAAAAAATGAAATAGTGTGACTATCGCTCGAGCGACGGAGGGGAGGGGAGGCCGGTGAATAAATGTTTAGTTGTGCAACGTTCGGTGCCTCGACGGTTTTAAACAAATTTTTTACAGTGCACTTGTACCGCGTATTAGTTATGGACAGGGTCCGGCGGCGGTTCGCTTCACCGTCGAATCGGTTACCGTTAATATTCATAACTCGCTCCATCGTATTTTCTACGTACACTTTCTCGCGCATCGGAACAACATTCCTAAAGCGCGGACACAAATAAGTTTCGTAAAGTCGAATAAAATTGTTATTTCCATGTATGTTAATCGATGCTAATTTTCAATGAAATGCTAATCCGTTCGAAATATCAGAAACTAATTTCGAATTATATATGCATGTTAACATAAACTACAGTTTGGAAATTTCCGAATGTTTATACTAGCGACAGCTTATATGAAACGAAGCAATGCAAACGATAATACGAGTCATTATGTCCTTTACGCGTTGTTATCGTTTGTCATATACATACATATATATATATGAAATTCAACCCCGCAGAGTCCTGAATTAATTGGCAATTATTTTCGGAGGCCCGAGGTGATTTTTGCACGCCAACGAAAAGTCAGAAACATCGAGTTGTTAATCAGTATGTCGCAACCGGTACTGCGTAGGATTTTTGCTCAAATTTCTTAATTAATGTGTCTCGATATAACTATTTGATGATTGAAACAAACTACTGAAATACAAAGTCGATTTCCATTTATTAATATCGACGCAAACGAATCGTAAATGTGATAGTAGTTTCCAAGTTTCCATGGTGGTTCTTCATAGTGAAAATGCTGTTTTTAGTGGTAGGATGTATTTCTCTAAAATGTAACATTGAATGTACCAATTCAGAGTGTAAACCAAACACCAATGAAATGGTATATCATTAGGAATCAGCAGCTTGAATAAATCCTTCATTACTTGCAACGAAGTAACAAGCCTATACCGAGCAGAATTGTTTATGAAAATGTGTTTCCAGTGAAACGAATACTAACCCAGCAAGGCAACGCAACGCAACAGAATAAAACCGCGAACAACGAACAAGCCGCTAAAAGTATCGGTATCGATATTTGTCTGCAATATTCAGAAGATTGAACGTTAATTGCGTGAACGGGGTGAAAATTCGCGAATCAACGGTGGCGCGAGTGCGTGCGTCCGCAGCGGGCATCGTATTAAAGATTCGCTGGCGCGCACGGTCCTGCATAATAAAGCATGCTCGTGTCTCTTTGTGTGCGAGAGCTGGTGCACACGTTCCGTTGCGTACGGTCGCATGCACGGTTAGAGAACCGGGTCCGGTGTCGGTGGATCGGTTAGGTTTCTGCGTGGTGGTTAGGCAACGTGTGCGAGCGCCGCGCCGCGCCGAGCGGAGCCGAACCGAGCCGCGCCACGCCGTTCGTTCGTTCGTTCGTTGGTGCAGCGAGGAAGACCGGGCATGTTTGCTGACAACAAATAAACGAAAATAAAGTGGCCCGAGTAGCTACTCCGGGGCCCCGGCAGAGAGATCGGCTTCAATTTATACAACTCAGGGTTCGGACTTAATCTGTGAGACAGATTTACACCCACGGACGAGGAGGACGGCGCGCACGAAGAAGAAGAGGACGAGACGAAAGAAGAAAGCGAGGAGGAGAGCAACACAGGCGGCGCGGCGGCGTCCAAGAGGATGAGAAGAGGGAACGAAACGGTCGGTAGGGGTGAAAAAGAAGGAGCAAAGGGTCGACGGAAGAAAGAGGATACACAGGTGTTTGCCCGGAGTAGACGTTCCCTCCTCCCTCGACTTTTTCCACCGGTGGACGGCAATCGAATAGAATCGAATCGAACGCCGGACAATGAAGACTAATTACCGTCGATATCATTGTGTACGCCGCCGGGACGTGCGAGAGCTTGGACAAAAAAGGGCAGAGAAGAAAAGAGCAGGCGCGCTTTTACCGGCAGCCACTTCGCGGAACCGATAACTCTTCCTCGTCCGGGAGAGCGGGACGCAACTTTTCGCTGTCCAGTGAAAAATGACTGATCCGTCCCCGTGATTAATCATGCGAGTCGCGCGCGCGGCCCGGTTTATGCGCGCCGTTTTAATACCGAGAGACGTTCGGCTGTCCCGAGCAAATGTCGCGGAGGGCAAGCCGCGCCGCTGATGCGATGCACCGCGTCGCTTCGAGCTCTTTCCGAGGACGCTTAAAGGGGAGCCCGTTGCTTTAATATCGGTTGCATTGGTAAAACCATTGTTCCCGCTCGATATCGATCTTCCTGTAAATTTGAACGACAACCACGCTTAATCTTATGCCGCGGGATGACAAGCGTGCTCAATCTTGCCACGAGGAGAGCGAGGGCCCCGGGCCTGCATGGGCACCCGGCCCCGCGGTGTAACCCACCTTGCGAACGTCGAACCGTTAGGTATGCGCCGAGCCGTGTCGATAGAACGATCTCCGTCGATATCGTCGACACTCGGGTAGCTGAACATTGACAAGCAAGTTATACACCCGTGACTCGAGCACGTCGACAAGATCCGACCAGCTGAATGCCACTCGATGAGCCTGTTTCCGGTTTGTCCGTGCTCGTCGCTGTTCCTTCGCGCGAAAAATGCACTTCTCTGGTCCACTGTCCACTGTCTGCACGCTGCAAACAACCGTTCCCGATCCTGCAGAGCTGGTAAAAATAATTATAATCACGAAGGAAAAGAGTCCACTTTTTTCTGATCAATCGAAATCTAAAACAAACTTTGTAGTAAATTCAACCTTCGATACATTTTGACCTTCGATACGTCTCCATAAACGACTTCCGTCCGCAGAAGTCGTGAGAACTAGCCAGACGTTATCCGCGCCCGCGCGTTTGTTTATCCCCTGGCCCTCCCCGCGACTCCGTTGCCATACTTACGGAACCTCCGGCCAAGTTGCATATTAATAAAAGTTTCAGCAAATTAGTTTAGTTCCGCGGAGTTTGGTTTCTCTCGGCCCGACTCGGCCGGCTGTGTAACTTGCACCGGGCGCACTCCGACGGCCCATCCCGGCCCGTTTGTCGCAATTCCTTCGTCTTATCATCGCGGAGCGCGACCGAAATTTCATATCGCGTCTAATGAACCGACGGGCGCGAGATTAAACGACGCCTGGGCGAAACAAAATTGTTCGCGACGCCTCGGCCCATTAGCCGGCATCGTGTCGCGTCGCGTCGCGTCGCGCGAATCCATCGCTCATCCATGGAAAACGTATTATCCGGGGCGGATCGAGTTAAGTGTTCGGAAGTTCGCCGGAAAATTCGGGGCTCTTCCCGCGATTTCCCGCGACGACTTCCTCCGGGGGAAATTGAGATGGCGCGGGACGCGTCGACAGCCTTTAAAACCACTCCGGAAATCTGTCGAGCAAATATCCGAGCCACTGACTCCGAATTCTTATTCCAATCTTGAAAGTACAACAGTAACTATTCCACAATTATTGAAATTACGAAAACGCTTCGTTTTCGTATCGACTTGTTCGTTTAAGCTTTACGAAGTTTATGTGTATTCAATTTGCTCACTTCTTGAGGCGTTTCAATTTTATGTGCAAAATTGTGGGCAAAAGCATTGTCGAACATTTATTTGTTCAAGAATTTGTGCAACAAGGTTGCGTTGGACACAGTGGCGTTGCTCGGGGCCAGCCGGTTCATCGGCCGACCCATTTCCGGTGGCATTAAGTCATCCAAGAGGGTTCGGCTGGCGCGAGTAGGGGATCGTCGGCGCGCGAGTTTGCCATAACAATGATAGACAAATTTGTTCACACTTAACTCCGGTTCTCCCCGGTTTGCTCGAAGTGACCAGACCCGAATAGATTCGGCAGAGGGTGGAAGAACGCCTGGAAGGGGACGAGAGGGAATTGCGGGCCGGATTGTATTCACACTTCCTCGCCCGGAGGAGAACTTGTAACCATATATCAAACCGAGTTCTGTCTCCTCCAACGTTGCCACGGCGTTACTGATTCTACCTTCCGTGAACTCCGTAACTTACGGGGGTACTTAGGCGGGCACCCTCGAAGGTTCGGCACGGTCTGCCGTATGAATACGAATGCGTCTTGTCCTCGTGGCCAAATGTGTCTCACAGCGAGCCTCTATACATAGTCGATCCGCCGGTTCCCCTGGCCGTACGACGGATATATGTACACATAGAAATGTAGATTCAAATCGGTTGAATTTGAACGCGCTTCAAGACAGATAGCGCCCCGGGGAGATTGGGAACCGTATTAACTTCGAATATATGCCAGATCCGGCGATTACTTTCGCCTTGAGCGTGCCCCCGACGCCACGCTCTTCTCGTAATTAAGTTTCGTCGCTCGGACACCGGCCACTTCAATGCGTTTCAACCCTTTGCACTCGTTTGTCGAGTGTGACTCGACATTTAACAGGTGTTTACAAAATAGTTAAAGGGGATCGTTGCAAGCTCTCGACCCCTTTATCAACTCGCTATCCTAGTCCATTGGATGGGCAAAGTTCGGATGACATCTCGTCGCTATGTACAAAGTTCCACGGCGGGCAGACGGTGTCTCGTTAGCTCCGGTGTTCCGATACCGAGCGTAAATATTTCAGGCTACCATAAGCGACCTCGTCGAGTGGGCGCGAGACCGGCAACGCGATCGAGCGTGAATTAATTCGACGGTCGCAATCGGCTCGGCAAAATGCAACGGGAGAACCGGCCCGGAGAGAGAATCGGGACGAGCGCGGCAAAACCTTGAGGCTCAGATAACGTGATTAATAGGAGTAAACGTTTCCATCCGAGTTGGCCTGATCCTCCGCGGAACACGGCGTCCGGCAAGAAACGTCTCTATCCAGGGGGACGTCGCTATCCAGGAGCAACGACTGTCACCGCATCGACGTCCGCCGAGGAACAAGAGGCAGGCGGTTCCTCGAGGATCGAGTTCCGCCATTCCTGCCTTATAAAACGACCCCGGCACACACGGGGGCTCTTAATCGGGGAAGACGTGGTCAGCATTTCACGTTAATGCTCCCTCTCCCCACACTGTATTCATTCCGGTGGCACATTCGTCGTCGTCGTCGTCGTCGTCGGTCGAACGCCGGCCAGGAAAATTCGCCGGGAATAGCAGCGGAAAAGAACGTTTGAAAGCCGGGACCGCCGTGGAAAGCGCGGCGGCAGACGGAGTGGAAATGGCGTCGTTACGTTTTTACCCGAGCTCGGTCCGATGAAAACCGCTTCGCAGGGCCGCGCCGCCGTCGACGAATCTGATGGCTGTCATCCGTCAGACGACGATACCGCCACGGGAACGTCTTAATCAATTTCAACCACTTCTTTCCGACCGTTCCACCGCGTTCCCGCCTCTAATGCCTTCGTTAGCCGCGTCAATGTCCGCCGGAAAGAAGCCGAAGACACGTTGCACGGCGCTGGAAATTTATCCCATTTCTTCAGGCTGCCTCAATCTTGTCGCTTTCAAAAATTATTCAACGAAATACTCTGTCTTCGACGACAATTCCTAAACAAATACCGTGGGAATGAAATCATGAAATCTAATGAAATTGAAATCGATCCAAGAGTAACATCGTACAATTTGAAGAACAAATGATTTTCGTCGGTCGGGGGGGGAGTGGTTTCCGGAGCAGTTTAATCGATCAATCGCGGCAGCAGGGGTCGCTTTTGAGCTCGGAAAGACAGGGAAGATAAGCGGCTTACTCGCGGAATAATATGCATAATGGCAGGAGCCAGTCGACGAAGAAACGATTTAGTTTAGTTGATTCCCGAGCTCCGAAATTCCGCGGAATGCTAATTCCCTCGGGACTCCATCCGAGCGGGAAGAGAAGAGAGAAGAAACGGTTGGTCCTTTGCTCACCGAGCCGGTGTTGCCTTGATTTTGCTAGCTGGCCCGCTTTTCATATTTCGCTAGGCGAACTAGAAGACAGTGTCTGGGTATACTAACGAGGGCCCTGTACATAGTACTCGTGCAGCAGCCACGCTGCTCCTAACCCACGTCAGACCGCGCAATTTCAATGCCTCGCATAAACTGAAGAACCTTCAAGCACGTAACTACCGGGGCAACGTGTACGAAGAGAAAGAGACAGAGAGAGAGAGAAAGAGAGAGAGAGAGTGAGAGAGAGAGAGTTAAGACGACACGCTGGGAAGGCGCTCCGGATGATCAAGAAGATCCCGTGTCGAGGGTACCCGGGATCTAGAACGAGAAGAAGCGGCTGCCATCGACGTTCTCGAACGTGTATCGACAGCGCATCTGGACGAAACGTCGGTTCGGCTTCGATTCGAGCGCGAACCAGCGTACCAGAAACTATTACGGGCCCAGCGGGCCGTCCTTGATTTTTCAAAGACGTTATTAAGCTCCTCGATGGACTCCACGCGCTCGCAGGCAAGGTGCGCGCGCTCGGGAAATGCCGTGTTGCCGCGGCTCGATGAAAGGGAAACGAAGTCCCTGGACAACCTTTGAGGTTGCTCAAACATTGTTAAAATTGATATGATCGTTCGGCTAGACAAATCCAGTTCGTGCGCGAGCAGACGTCTCCTTTGTGCTGGGTTTAATGCTCGTTGCCAGCTCAGGGACACCTGTCAAGTGGATGAGGACGAGGACGCGTTCCAGCGCGAGAACGCGGCGCGTAGAAACGTGGAAACTCGAGAAGCGTCGCGAATCGCGTAGAGGAAGCCCGAAATAATGACAAGAACAACGCCGCGGTGGTCATCGAGGACGATAGGCGCTACGAGGATGCGCACCGATGTGCATTTAACACGCCATTGACTTCGCTCCGCTCTGGTCCGCTCCGCTCGAGTCGGCCTCGCTGTTAAATTATTCGGACGTGCGGGGCGAAAGGAACGTCCGCGGGTCTTGGATAGCTGCCGCGCCACTCGCGCGTAAATTAATAAAACACACTTTGTTCGTGCGTCCTCGCCGCGCGTCGTATTAACCCTTGCCGAGAGCGTTCCTTTCTGCCCCGGCAATTTGTACAACCCGCTTGTCAGGCTCTCTCCTCTCTCTCTCCTCTCCGCTCTCGAACCGCTGGCGAGATCATAGGCGAGTGATTCACGGCCGCAACCACGGAAACCCAAGTACGTTTATCTGCTGGATCCCCAGCCGCTTGCAATTTTCTTAACCTTCTGTCTCATTACGCCACCCGCCGCGTATGTATTTAACCCTAACTTCCCCGCGCCGTGATTCATGCGCCGACATTTGTTACTACCTGTTGTAACGGGGGCGCGTTAAACGGTGGCACACGATTTTAGGGAGGAACAACCCTTATCCGAAGAACGATTTTCAGACGGCAAGGGAAAAGGGTGTCTCTCGTTTGGACGGGGGACGACCGAGAAGTTATGAAAAGTGTGGTTAAACGAGGACATGTGACCATTCCTGGCAGACATTGTTCCTCTGGTAAATGACCATTGCATTTGGAGTCGCGCCAGAACTCTGCTACCTTTAATAATGTCTTTCGAACTCGTTGTCCTGCCAGCCGGGACACGTCTTGTGTCGTTTCTATTCTTTAGCGATCGACTCTTAAACATTCAATTTTCTACCTTTTCTGTGTAATTATTCCGGATAAACAAGTTCTAATCAGTGTAGCCTTTAAAAGACTAAGAAACCATACTTCGTAGTTCAACGTTAGAATATCAAAATCCGAGTTTACCAAGGTGTCCAATTTATCTAGAAGAAATTGGAAACAAGTGAGCGTGGATCGTAAACGAAATTTCGGGAGCGACGGTGTCTTTCCATGATTCCTGGATGACGGGACGTGTCTGGAGGTAACATGGGAGCAGCTCGAGTCCCGGGACAGGTTGTACGAAAATAGGGGAGGGCGTCACACAGGACGAAACTTTGTTTCGCAACTGCGAATCTTTAGCCCGATGTTTAACGTCGCGGGCCGGCTCCGTCTGAAAGTTGTTCGTTAATTTCAGTCGCAGCGTTACACTGCGCGATTACGAACTTCTGAAGCATGTAGCTTCTGGAGAGAGAAAGAGAAAGAGAGGCGAGGAGGGGAGGAAGGTGAAATAAAAAAAAAAAGTGCAGCAGGAGAGAAGTCGTCCCGGGAAACTTTTCCCAGTCAGTGTCAAGCAGTCCGCGGGCTTGGAACTCGGAAAAGTCTATCCGTCACGACCTCCGCTTCCTCGCGCGAGCCTCTCGCGCTTCCGCTCCGGTCCTCGACGGCGACGAATAACGCTCGTGCAGGAAGCACGCGTCATGTACGTCACTTTCCTCGGCCCCGCAATTCCCCTAGAATCTCTCGACGATTCTTCGCGGAGAATCGTTGTTCCCCGAGCAGCTGGTCCGCCGGAGTGGAAGCGAACTTCCAGCGCCAAGATGCTTCCGCGCTAAGAACCCCCACTTCATCTTGCACGGTGCGGTGGCCGGCCCCGCTTGCGAAATTCGCCGCTGGAATACATTCTTTCGAGACAACGGCACCCATTGTCCTTTCGCGGCTACGCTACGTCTACTCGGTTTTAGAAGGGGATGCGACGACGCCGGGCGTCGCGACGCGCTCCCCCCGCGCGGCCTTTCTGTTGCCTAAAAGAAAACACCGGAACGCCGCGCCGCCGCTGAGAAATTGACTTCCGCCGAACCAAGTTCCGTCCGTGCTGCACTTAGGAGAGTGTTCGGCGATTCCTCCCAGACAATGTCATATTTTATGCTTCTTTTTCGACTGCCGCTGCTCCCCGACCGTCCGGAGTTTCGCGAAGCGCGACCATAAATGCAGTTAGAACTCTCGGTATCGATTGCAGTCCGCAGCGAGAGAAACATTTTATTTAAACGCGCAGGGGTAACTGTTCTATGGGAATTTTTATCTGTCAAAGGGAGTCGGTAAAATGGTAAATACCTCCTGTACCTGATTTTTTAAAGAAATGAATACCAATTAACATCTAAAGAATTTTTTGCCATTTTAACCGCGGGATTAATTAAGAGTTCTTCGGGCGTCTTTTATGTAACATTTTTCCATTGGCACAGCGCGCGCGTAGGTGGCTGCTAAAGCTGGCCGAGATCGAGGTTCGTTAGCTCGTCGGGAGGGAGAGGTTATGGATCCCGTGCTCATAAAACGTGATCTATAATAGAGGAGAAAAGATCCGAAAGGGGAGGAATCGACGGAACACTTTGGCAAGAAATGACGAGCAGGCGGAAAGGGAAACGTCTTGAGAATAAGATAGTACGCGGCGTGTAAGAGTAATCCAACCATTCGCGCGTAAGAGGGATCGGTAACGTGGACGAGGTAAGGGCGGAGTGCTATAGCGGCCGAAGAAAGGCGAGAAAAGCGGGAACGCCGGGGTTCTGGCTGCGGTAGGATGGGTTATACGTAGTGATTGCAGCTAGAATCGAAAGTCGAAGGGGGAAAAAGGCTAGATCGGGTGACTAATAGCTATAGGGACGCTAGTGCTCCGATATGAAGCGCCCCCAGAACTATCTTCCTGCTTTCGTGTTTAACGACCTCAGATTTGGCGACCCAGCAGTTCCCAACAAACACTTTCCCCGGGTGATCATTTTCTGAAACAGATACTTCTGGTCCCAGGACCAGAGATGGCTGTTCAATATCCTCTATATTCTATTTCTTAAACGCTCAATTTGCTTGCCGTATATTCTACCTACAATTAGGGGTACCTATAAGTAATCAATTATTTGCAAAAGCTCCCTGTGAATATCATCTTTTGAGATCTCTGGAGCATTATTTAAGAAATAAAACATTCGCTTTTGTAGAAGACGTAAGGAGCCACCTAGAGTCATATTTTGCTTCACGCACCCTGGATTTCCGTAAAAAGCGGTATTGAAAATTTGCAAGAAATATGGCAAATTGTCCTTGGTAATGACGGAGATTATACAATAAATTAGGAAATAAAAACCTGAACTTACTGCAAAGTTTGTTTCAGATTTCAAAATAATTGATTACTTATGGGCCCCCCTAATACTAACTTGTTCGTCCGAAGCCACTAACGGAACTAGTATAGAACGCCGTCAGAGTTCCTCGGGAAGCGTCTTACAATTATCATTCATCAAAGTGAATTATACCGCCGCACCCCGAGGGACGCGTTCCTTATCTCCGACTGAACTAGTTCTGAAAACAGCGCGATAGTTTGCACGGAGTAACGCCCTACGATTCGCAATTATCCGCGTAAATAAACTCGGGCAGAGTTACTAAACGCTCGCTCCCGGTAAAATCTTAGCACGCGTACAGCGTATAGCGAACTGGGACGGAATCATGCTGGGGGGCTCTAGCCGAGGCGACGCGGTTATGCGAATGCATTCCGAGGAACCCGGGACAGTTAGGGTGCTAGCGAGCCCATCGAACAAAGCGTCATCTTCGTTTCGGGCGTGGAACGCGCGGCGGACAACCTGGTCCTCGAGCGGAGAACACGTTGGTTAATGAAGCGTACAGTACCAACGCATGCTTCGGCCTGCTCGAGCATCTTCGGGCCGGGTTGCACCTGTCGTCGATGCAGCCTCGGTGCAGGCGCATCCGGAACACCTTCCGCGATAAGGCTCGCGATCCTGTGAGTCCTCTCGGCGCGTATTCCCGACGGGCCGGCCCCCTCGCGTGTAGAGGAAGCTTCTCGGAAGAGGAGCGTACCGTTCCTCCAAGCTACATCGCCCGGGAGGAGAGATTAATAGTCCCTCTACCTAGAGAGGAGTCGGGAGAGCAACAGGGAGGAGGACTTCCGACGCCGAGGATGCGTTCGACGCCCATGATTCCACCTGGGATCTCCTACACACGCGTCCGACGTGCCTGTACAGTGACTCTCTTTAACATTCGGATACTCTTAAAGACACGAGACAAAATTTCTGTCATTGCACCATACGACTTGGACATTTTTACAGCAATGATTTTACTACCTGAAATGACAAGAAAATTTGGAAATCAATTCGTCGGAATTACTGGGAAAGTACTGTAGGATCATACGAACCATGGAAGGACAAAGAACCGTTGGTATTTTAAAACGTGAATATATTTAACAATAAAGAGACGAAAGATAAGACAAATGATATACAGAAATATTACAAAGATGACTCGAAGTGCGCTTCTCTACGTCTCGACGAGAACTGCCCGATGCCGAACGTTTCCCGAACTCGTCAGCTCGTCTACAATGTTTATTATAGAAACGCTATCGCATCGCTCGGGCCGCCTGGGTCCGCGTGAGTCCTTTATTCCCGCCGACAAACATTACACGATGCCGCCGAACGCGCGCGGAACGAAGGCACACGGAAAACGACACAGCCGCGCACGAAAGTTTATCTTTTACGCGCGGCAATATAATTCGGATCGTTCTTTGAAACGCACCGAACCTACAGTACTAAAAAATATATTTCACAAATGTTTCATGCGACACAAAAGTTTCCATTCGCCTAACAATACTAATTCCGACTTCCCTATACTCTTTTTCCTTCGATCGACGAGAAGAGGACAATAGAAACGTGCTGCAACCAGTGTGATCTGCACAGAAATCTCGCTTTGGCCAGCCGAGAAGCGTTCGTCGGCGGCGAGGAAGAATTTATTTCGGATGGGTAATTTTTGCACGAGGCGGCAGCCGAGCGGCATAACCCGGAAGTTCGCGCGAGCACTCGTAAGGTCAGCGATACCTGGACCAGAGGAGATAGCCCCGTGGAACGGAGGGTAAATGAGACCGAGTGCATTTCGCGTTTCGCGCAATGACCATTAGCCCGAGTTTAAACGTCGCCGGGAAGTGCACACGCGAGAATAATACGTGTGTAATGACATTGCGCGCGTACGCGCCGAGGTCGACGAGCTTCCTGCCACTCGGGCGGACACTTTCTTTTTCCCCGCCCTTTCCCCAGCTTTTCAACTCGGTGTAATTCGACGTTAGGTGCCTGGTACCCGAAGGGCTGGATGTAAACGCGGTCTGACAAGCGCGACGGAACACTGCCGGGACCGAGTGGCCCTGTACCCGGGCGAAAAACCGGGACAGCTCGTGCATCCGGAAAGTGCAGTTGCGTTTTAGTGCGCGTGTTGTAACGCGTGCAGGGCGATCTTGATTTTACTCGTAAAAGTGTCGTATGAAGCTCGCCCTACGAAGAAATTTGCTGAAGAGTTGTGTAAAAGGAAATACGTGACGAAGAACCTCTCCTGTGAAACCGCATGAAAGCAGATTTGTGTAGAACAATTGAGAAAGAATTAATACAATGCATTTGTAAAAATACAAGAGAGAGTGATCAACTCTGATGATTAGGAAGATGAAGATGGTATTTCGGTAGCGTGCATCCCGTATTTGTAAAAACGTTTTGCAGTACAGTGATTTCTCTATATATGTCGCCAAGGCCTGGATGATAAGCCTCGACGACATATATCGAGAAATCGCTGTATTTCGATTAAAACTGAAGCCTGTCGATTTTCTAATTTGCCAGTCGCCGTAAAAATGTAACCAATATGTTCTCGAACACGATGCCGATGTTCGTCACGGTTCAAACGCGTGATGCTTCGATCAAGTATTGTATCGAGGTTCGATCGTGTCGCAGAAAGTATGGTCGTCGGGACGGCCGACAATCACAGGAAACACGGCAACTTTGTAATACAGGTTTCGTCAACGTCTCTCTCCTATCCGTTTCCCATACTTCTCGCTGGATGTCGTGTTCCGGGCGCGTGTGTATGCGTTCCGCACACGCGTGCACGCGAAAAAGAAGAAAAAAAGAATAACGCGAAACGTGCACGCGACCGTGTGCCTCCCGTGCGAGGCAGCCCGACGAGGATAAGTGAATTAAGAACGACAACTTGGCGAGCGTATATCGCTTCAGCTCTTGTAAACGTTTTAATGAATTAGCGAGGGGCAAGCTGGAAATGAGCGAGCCGAATCGGCCGCCGCGAATGGGAAAATTTATGTCCGTCGATATTCGACCTCTCGCTTTCCCAACTGGACAATACATGTCCCGTCGCCGGACGCGGAGCTTCCCGAATTTCTTCGCTACACGCGTTTTCAATTTTTCCGAACTCCTCCCTTTTTCGGGCGAAACTTTCCCGCGACAGGGAATATTGAAGATTTTGAAAAATTTGGAAAAGTTTTATTTAGAAACGACGGGAAGTCGCGGAGCCGAAGGGCACTTTTATTGGACCCGCGAGAATGAAGTTGTTCCACGGTGTACTTGAAACAGGTGATTTATGAAACACAGAGTATTACGACAGAATGACAGGTTCTGCTTTTTTTTTCATTTACGATTGCTGAGATTGCGAAGATGCGTCCGAGAGGAATTATGCAACAATTTATTTATTTGGGTTAAAACTGTTTTTAAAATAGCTAAAAACTTGTACCCTTATCTTGTACTGTCTTCCGAAGTTTGTGTTTTAATACTCTTAAAGTTTTAATACTTTGTGTTTCCATATTTTCTGAAATAATGTTAGAACGTTTTTGGAAACTTTTCAGAAAGAAGCAAACGCAGATTGAAATCGGCACTCTGTTAAATTATTTGACGATCTCAAAACAAATTCCGCATGTTAATCGAGTGATGTAACATAAATTTAATCACAAATATGTAAACGATACAGTTTAGTCTAGCATGGATGTCACGGTACGATAAGGACAACGATTGGTGTATTAAATTAAGAAGACGATGAAAAATAACTGCTACGTGACGGTATTTGTTTAAAAAATATTAGGGCCCTGAATATTAAACGCTGCAAGTTAATTTATTGAATTTTGCACTGAATAAATCGGGCGTCCTCGGGTCCTCTAACCGGCAAATAGGTCGGGCCATTAACTTTTCAGTTACCGTGTCATTAAATAAATAACCTCGTGTTTTAGGAGACTTTGATGGTCCCCAGTTTGCAGTTAACGCGTTATCTTTATATATTTATGACATAATTCGTAACAACGTGAAAAAACCGAGGCCAACGAGCTGGTAACCGCAAATAGGGGCAGTTTGGCGTAATTTCTAAAAATTGCCGATGAAAGAGGGAGAGAGAGAGAGAGAGAGAGAGAGAGAGAGAGAGAGAGAGAGAGAGAGGAGAAAGAGGGGGAGAAGAGAGAGGAGGGCAAGGAGGCAACGAGCCGATGGATTTTCGTTCCCGAAATTTATGGACCGCAAGATTAGCGGCCATCCCGTTAATAACATCCATCTTGGCTTTTGTCGAGCGCGTTTATACGTACGCGTCCGATGTTATCGCGATAAAACGCAACCTCTCCGCTGGGTGGAACTCATACATCGCTGTCCACGTTCAATTCTGATAATTTCTAGAGATAGTAGTTTCCTTCGGGAGGCGAAGTAGCCGGCACACGATCGAACGATGCCGCGTTAATAAAGCGAGCGAGCGAGCGAAGCGGGCGCGCGCGCGCGCGCGTTCGCCAAAAGACCGTAATCGCGTCATGCAAAAAACCTGGAGATCCTGGCGAAGATACCGAGGGGCAGCTCCGCGTAATGAAAAGTAGGCAAAGCATGAAGGCGAAAGCCAGGCCAGCCTGCGGCTCGCCTCGACGGTGCTTAACCTTACGACGTCGCGTCACGCTACCCCCGGACCGACGGGGTTTCGCCCAACCTAAGTTTCAATGCGCACGAGATCTCGCAATATCAACAGTGAAATGTTTTCGAACTTCCCGCGGCCCGTTAATATCGCCGCCGATGAAAAACCTGCGCCCGCATCGGGACCAGCGTCATTCGCGAGCTGACACAATGACGTAACACGTTTCCGCGAAAATTCCCGAACTTCAACAAAGTTTCTCTCCAACGCTAAAGTATTCCGGCCGCTCGGTGGATTTTTATAGACCTGTCCGCCGAAACTGTATTTCGTATCGATCGGCTAGGTCGCGGACGAAATAAACGACTCGGTTCATCGAATTGTTCAAGTAGAATTCGATTTCACGATGTTTTACTTGCTGTCTGTCAAATAAAAACAAATAAAAATCCGCAATCTATTCATAAACCATGAAGCTTGCTGACAAAAATTAAGGACACGACGATGAGAATTTTTAAAGATCAATTTTTAAGTAATAGACCTCTTACGTGTGATTAGATGTTTTTCAATGGTACCGATACTTCGTTGAGATAATATTAAAAACTCGTTGAACATTTTGCCGACTTTCCGCATGCATCAGGGATCGCGAAGAAGACCAGCGTCTGCGAACGAGCAGCCGTGGAACGTAAATACAGGTAACGATACAGTAATGCCCGGGCAACGTAACAAGTCAAGTATAGGAAGCACGGTACAAGCTGCTAGCAAGACTATCGCGAAATAAAGGCGAGCATAGAAATAAAGAAACATCCTTATGCACGGGAACGTAAGCTCTGTGTTTAAATCTGTTATTCGCCCGGACGGAATGCGAGGAGAAATATTCTTGGCGATGTAACGCCGGCGAGATCTTGCGCAAAAAATTGTTACCAGTTCTCGCAGTCCTTCGGAACCGCATATTTTAATTCTTTGCGGCTGATACATACTTTGTCTCGCATAAAAATTTCAATTATGAAAGTGTTCTATCGTTGAAGCCCCGGGAATCTTGCGCTCTCTGTTACTGTGGTAAAATTGCTTTCTTTGGTGGCGTGATCATGCTTCAAACGGCGATGGTTCCTTCTTCTAGGAAAATGTTCTGCGCATTCTTCGGTTGCAACACTGTTCTTGATCGTTTATAAGAAAATAAAGTTCTTGTTCATTTGTATGAACAACTACGACTAGACAAAATGAGAAGTGGTACTGTTCTATTATTTATCGCAACCGTTAAGGATGGAAATAAGCTAATTTATCTCTGTTTCTCACAATCGATGCAGAAGAAAAAAATTTTAATATGCTTACGATCAGAATGAATCAATTTTAATAGCTATATTTGCTTCATCTAACGTTCCACCGAATCGCGTACATTACAGAAAAATAAATTGTGCTGCATCTTAAGGGTGAACGAGTGCCGGAAGAGAAACGAAATGTGCACTCGAAACTCGAAATGTTTTGACGCGGTGGCACGGCCAATTAAAATGGAATTCGCTTGCGAACGCGTCGAGCAAGATGGAGCCAGGAATCGGTACCGATCAACGAATTCGGTCTCACGCGCGTCTTATCCGCGATTCTTATCGGCCACGGGAGATTCCGGGGTCCGGCTCGCCGGCAAAGTGGTTTTCGTCGAATAATCGATCATCTTTTTGGTAGCCGTCGACGGCGCGCCGACGATGCACCTTATCCGGGAGCGAGTCGAACTTGTCGCGTCCGATAACGTCGTTTTATTTGCACGCGAGTCGATGCATCTTGCCGGTAATTAATTTCTCCGGTATCGTGATCGCTGACACGCAACGAGCACGAATTATTCGCCGAAGTCCCGGCTCGTTATCACTCTCCGCCGAGCAACTCCGCGGAGAGACCGATAGAGAGAACGATGGCACGAGAAAGAGAGAGAGAGAGAGAGAGAGAGGGGAAGGGTAATTTCAGGGAGGAGAGATATGATAGAAGGGCTTCGAAGGCAACGCAGAATCCTCCCTGGATCCTACTGGGTGCCCGGTGAAAATTGAGCACTTTCATAAAAATATTGCATTTTATTTTCTACTAATAAGAATATGTATTGCTTCATTTTGTCTTGCAGCCAAGAATTTCACTCGGTTTGCAATATCCTATATTTGCAAAAACTCTTTCTCGCGACGCGTGCACGCGGCCGTTCCGTGCGGGATCCTTTCCGCCGCCGCGGCGCGTATTACGCGGGAACCGCGAAACGGGAAAACTTGGCCGGTGTCAAATGAACGCTCCTTAACGGCCGAACAACAGGCATAAAAGGAATATCTTGTATCGCCGAAACTCGGGGAACCGAGGCGGTAACTGTTTCCCCGGCAACTGCCGCCCCGTAACTCTATTCAAACTGCAGTTGCAGGAACAACCCGCGCGCGCGGAGACTTATCGCACTTGAAAACTGACACTAATTAACCCCTGCGCGATCATAGGCGGCGATAACCGAACTATCTAGCCTCGGATCCGGTCGTGGAACCAGGGGAAGGGCAGGGGAGGGGAGGGAGGCTTGGGTGAACGAAAATTACCACCGAGGTGCCCGCGAGTTTCGTGTCACCGTAACGAACCGGTCGCGTGCACCCTATCGGTGACGCAAAAATCCGCTTATCGGCGACCTGGTTTCCGCAGGACGATCTCGACGACGATACCGCAAACATTCCTTCGAGCCACCGTAGTCTACGCTACCAGGGAAACTTGGCACAATGAATCCTCGCGGAACGAAGGATACTCCAGAAACGCGCCTCGCCGCGCCGCCTCCAAGTTTCTCAGTTACCGACTTACTCGGACGCGAAACCAGCTTCTACCTTCGCCCAGTTACCTACAAAGGGAACACTGTGCTGCCTAGAGCCGTGGGAGAATCGCGATACGTCACGATACCGCGTTCTCCAGAGTTCATTCTCGTTCCAGTCTTTCCTACGTCCAGCTTATCGTGTCTGGTAATTTCATTTTTGCCAACGGCATATAACTTGTATCGAGCTCCATCGTGTTTGAAAATTGTCCGAACTATTCATCGATCTTCTCGTACAATGCCAGAAAAATGTATGTATAGATTTACTTTATTGTCAGCATCTTTCATCTCGGCAAGACCTCTGGCCATTCTCTAGGCAATTTCAACAACCAATATCATCGTTTATTTAGGATCATAAAAATGTATATGACTATTGAAATTGTACGGAACAAGAAAAACCACATATTTCCGAATGAACTATGTGTTTTTCAAGTCCCGCGATTCTGGACCTTCTCATGGTGATTTTTCTAACCAAGGTGACAAGGTAAAATAAAAATTGAATATGTATGAGAAGAGAAAAATCTCGTTTCCATTGTCCTGAATGCACCCAGTGTTTTTAAAGACCTTGGACTCTGGTCCTTCTTAATGAACTGATTTCGGTAACCAAGATCATGTTCACGATCCTAAGAATCGACGGGGGATTATTTATTTCGAACAGGCAACGAGGGGGTAAAAAGCAAGGTTTTCCGCGCTCTCGACACCGGTTTTTCCCGGAGCAAGTTTGAACATTCGTCCGGTTACGCGTGCCGGCTGCGTGGGAGTTGTCTCGCTGGCGACTCGGAGCGTTGGTTTATTTGTCTTGGGGAAAAATTGTTCCCGCGTCGGGAAACTTTTGTTGCCGCGCTCGCCGCGCTGCCGCGTCCCTCGCAAGAAACCGGCGGAAAAGTTCCGGCGCGCGTTTAACTTAAAGATAATCGCCTTTCTTCCCCGGGCGTGATCGCGGCGCGCCGCTCATAATGAGAGAAGCGTCAGCAAATATTCTTTACGCCCCCGCTCAACGCTCGACGCTTTATTGTCCGCATACATTTCACTTTGCCGGGGGAAACTCGGCTGAGCGGTATGAATCGCAAGAAGATTGCTTTCCTAACGGCCCAGTGAAATATTTGCATTAAAGCAGCGAACAAATTGTTCGTTGAATCTCGAGAACAAATGGACATTGAGACAAACGACTGACTTACCACTGTCTGAACCACAAATTGCCTTCCACATTATTCCCCGTGCATTTTTCAGACCGCCCTGCGGGATTCCGAATCGCATATTCGTGTACTAATTCATCTTTCGACCGCAAATCACCTATCCCACTACCCAGCGCACATTTTTCCAAATACTCGAACGCTAAAATTCTATAACAAATCTCTACAATTTTGCGTCAATGTATTTTTATTAAACCGTAAATATCCCTTCGCGATACACTCTCCATACTGTGCTCAATGCGAAATTAAATCTTGTACTTCGGGCAGCAATTCAGGAGATACTATTCTTTGATCCACGGCGTTCTTGGCGAGCTCTTATTACCCAGGCCTTGGCGACATATACAGAGAAATCACTGTACTCGCGTTTTGGAAAGTAAATTGCGCGGAATTGTTGGCCGCGCCACGTATGAATGTATAAAAGCGCGGCGAGGCTGCGCGTCAGCTCATCAATTAATTTTGCAACAAGCTATCCGAGATCGGGGTCAGCGCGGAACCGCCGCGCTATTTGCAAAAATAAACGGCGGTCCTCGAGGGTCAGCGAGCCGCATAAAATCTTCCGGCGAACAATCACGTGGTAACCAATCAAACACGCCTCGCTCGCGGAACGAAATAAAAGCGAACGGTCGTTTCGCGCGCGCTAGCCCATCGCATCACCCGCGGCCGATATTAATGGCGGGAGCCCCGGCGAGATAGATAATGATTCACCGTTTTAAACGAGTTAGCAACGCGTTTATCGAGCGCCCGGCGAGTTAAGTACCCGCTTATGCGGCCAAGCGGCGCGGCGATGGACGCGCGTTTTGTATCGCGCTTTGCCTTTTCTTTCCGATTAATTGCTACAGCCGAAGCGCGCATGGCGCCGCGAAACAGGAATCGGAAAATTAATTATCGTGTTCCCCCCCGCCCCACCCGACGGGATCGTGAACCGGCATCGCAAGCGTTCACGGCTCCGGCCTTCGGCTCGCTGGTATCGGCTCGCGCTGCCGGTTTTACGCGCGAGCAATCCGCGCGCCGCGGCTAACACGAGCGTCCAGAATCGCGATTTAGCCGGCTCGATCGTGCAGATAGCACGTTCAACCAGCCGTCCTTACGGGCCCGTATATATCTCCGCGGAATTGGAAGTGGCACAGACTCGGTTGAGTGATCTACGAGCTCTCGACACGCTGCGGGGCAACAAATGCGCTTCGCTACGATTTCACGACGGGAGGTAGCGCCGCGCCGAGCCGAGCCGTACCCGGCGACAGCTTGCCTTTTCGTATCCTCCTCGCAGGATCCAAGCATGCTGCACTACGTTATCGACGAAATTTGACGGCGCCGACACGTGCGCGCTGCTTCGGTCTCTTTTCCAGCGAAATTTACCGATTTCGGGACAACCTTCTCGAAAAATGTCAGTCCCTCGTAAGAAACAGAGAGAGGGTCGATTTCAATTTTTTACTCAGTGGGTAAGTTTTAGATACCGTTACTGGCGCTGAAATAATTTTCTTAGTTTATCTTTGCATAGAGTGCATGTGTTTTACAACACACGAATAAGAAGATTTTTAGAGAAATGGATTCTGTGTTTTCAACAGCTGAAACCGTGATGAGAATACGTTGCGCAATTGTTAGAAGTGATCGTCAAACCAACGCTCGCTTTGTAGGAATCGGCGAACTTTGGCTCGTGTTTCATAAACGCCGCGATACTTATGACTGGGGGGGTGATTTCGCTCGCTCCCCTCGAGCAACCCCCGTACCCGTTTCACGGCCGGACCGAGTGGCAGAAACGAGGCAATAAATCGGATATTTAACACGTGATGGGAGATGTTATCGCGGTGGAAACGCGACCGCGCGGCTCGCTAGCATTATCTCGTAAACGTGCACGAGTCACGGATCTCTCTCGTGGATAGGCCGCGGGTAGGAGAAAAAAGGGAGAAAAATCGCGGGAGAGTAACAGAGAGCCAGAAAGAAAGACAGACAGAGAGAGAGAGAGAGAGAGAGAGAGAGAGAGACGCACCATCCGGGTTTATCGGTAAGTAGAATCGGCATCGACTCGCGTTAATTTCGTGTTCGCTCGCCGACCCCTTTTCGCGTGCGATACAACGATTAATACCGACGGTTACCATTTATTCCGAGCGTAACGCGAGCTGACTAAGAGCGACGCACCTTGAAATTAATACCCCCGCCGCTACCCCTCCCGCCCCACCCCCGCCCACCGGCACGACTTCCAACGTTAACCGCGGCCGAATCTAACGAACTAACTAGATTTATTCCGGCGAGATTACGCCGGTGATTCGGTCAGTATGCGAGCCAACTTCTCCGGCCGGAGAGCAGCGATTCGAGAAAACGAGGCGACCGAACTGCACACACCGTTTCGATAATCGTTTCGCGTGCCGCAAGGTGTTAACCGATATTCCCCGAAACCCGCCCCGGGAAGAATATTCCAAGACCCAAAGGCTAAGTCACCGACCCGTTCTTTTTCTCCCATTCCCCCCTCTGTCTTTCTCTCTCTCTCTCTCTTTTTTCTCTCTCTTCGTCTGAACTATACACGCCGCACCCCATTCTCGCTCGGAGCGTAATGGCTCAAGGACTCGGAGGATTTCTCGGTGGTGGTCGAGCGCAGGACGAGGGGTTGGGCGAGGACTGAGGGTTATACCTTTAATTAGCGGCTCGGCTGAACTTTTTGGCGGATAGATAAGAATATATTTACTGCGTTCGCCGGTTCTGAGCCGCCTCGCGAAGTAAGTAAGCGAGACTAACCGTTGCTCTTCGGCTTCGGACTCCGGCAGTATCTTATCCCGCAAGCCTGGGTCCGCTGCCTCGGCCAAGATACCGTCGAAACCCGGCTAGCGATGGATACGAGTCGCTGTCGAGATCCTTGACCGTTCGCGCGTCACTCTGATTTTTTGCGATTTTTTAAACATTGCTATGACCCCTGAAATTCGTCCTCCTTGGTCCAACCCTTTCCGCGACACAATCAAGTTCTCACGAGTCTAGGAATGTCTACAATGTGATTTGAACTGGAAAAATTAAACATTAATAAACCCGTTGAATGTGTGCAAGTAGCGAGCTAATTGGATGCTACGCTAAATCGCAGGGAAAAACGGAAATCAGATTTTCAAACCTTCGCAAGAGTTCCGCGAAATTGAAATTTCGCGTACGTTGGTGTTTCGATTCGGTTTTGTTGTTTCCGTTGGTCGAAATGCGAATAATGAAAGCGCAGTTTAAAAATTGTAATATTGGAGGTATTTATTGCAGCGCTTTTTGATTCCCGTAATACGTACACAATGCTCGGTAACAATGCGATCGGCAAAATGATGCATATCCGATTTACTTTAGACAGATCTGTAAATTGGACGGTTTTTGTGATAAATGCGTGTTTCAATAAAATGCTAGTAATACCCGGATTTCGGTGATATCTTTATAAAGGATTCAATGAATAAAATGTAAATTATTGTCGGTATTGTAATGTAATTACAAGGGGATTCCAACGTTGATTCCTGAATATCAAGTTGACGTGTATTTTATAATCTACGGTCAGCATTTTGGACATTCCGAATCTGCTAATTGCGAGCCCGCGATGACTGAAAGGAGGGGGCGAATAAAATAATAAAAAGAATGGCTCCGAAGGATGAAACAGGAAAGGATTAAGAAAGAGCTGGTGTGCAATAGTATCGTAAATACATAGAACAGAAATAAATTAGAGATAAAGAAAGAAAAAATTTAAAAACAGGTAGAAATAAATTAAGTGAAGGTAGGGGGGAAAAAAGCATTTAAAATTATTTTTTATCGAGTCGCAGAACTGTTCACGCGAGATAAAGATAATTGCTGATCGTAAGGTGATGAATACTAAAGAGTATTTATGCTCGTTACGATTCTTTCAGCCGAGACTATTTGCCAGGGTGAAAGGAACCTCGCAGGCCACACGTGGCTCCAGATCGCTAACAGTTTCAGCTCGTAGGCCCAACACGATCCATCATCGTCCAGCTCGACTACTTTCCTAGGCGGCCGGGGGAACTTTCGAAGGTTAAAAATACGCTAAACGGCCTCGTCTGCGGAGGCTCTGCCGCTTTATCTGTGGCTCGGCTAATTGATAACGCCGTCGAGATTAGCTTTGCTCGGGCCAATTTAGGTAGTCAGATGCGCAGATTAAGGGCGAGGTGCAAAAGAAATCGCCCGCTTCAACGTCGCGACGGTGCAAATTTACTGCCGCTTGGCATGAAAACCGATCTCCCTCTTCACCCCGCCCCCCTCGTTTCTCTTCTTTCCGCCCGTGATCCTCTCGGAATTCTCTCCACCTTTCCCTCTCCCCTTGTCCCTTCTTTTCTTTTCTTTCTTTTCTTTTTTCATTGCCCACTTCACGAGACTCTGTCCGCGAGTATCGGGCCCCGGAAGGCGAAAGATGGCGGAGGCTGGAATTAACGCGAGCTACAAGGTAGCAACATGCACCCGTATCCTCCCATCTATCCATCTTTCTTCGCCCTTTCTCTCTCTCTCTCTCTCTTTCTCTCTCGTTCTCCGGCGAGCCGGACGCCGTCCGTCCTGGTCTCGCAAATTTGATTTCTTTTTTTTTCCTCCCCCTGTTTCGAGGTTGTAAGGACAAACGCGGGCGTTCCATCGATCGATCCCTCGGAATCGGAGTCAAGTGCCTAGCCGATACTCTCGGGTTCGTGCGTTCGCGTTGCTTCCATAATCTTCGCGAGACTCGATAACAAGCACCCGGGAGGAGGAGAGAACAAAAAAAAAATAGGAAACTGGAGGAGTGGCAGGCAGGCGATCAATTTCGAATCGGCAGAGGTACCGGCGCGGGTTATTAACCGTTCTCGAGTGGCAATCGTTCACGTGATGCCAAGCGGATATAAACATCCGCGGAAAGAGAAACACCGCGATCTTCGAGCCCTACACGAAGGGAACACACGCGGCTCGCGTGAAATTCATCGATCGGCAGGGCTGGCTCTCCCCTACGGACGAGAGCGATGGGACTCGCTTCAGACGCACGACCTGACAATTTTCACGCAACCCCCTTTTTCCTTTGATCTCTTTCACCTAACCGTCTACGACCTTACAGATTTCACGGCGCGCCGGGGCCTGTGCTAGCTGCGCCAAACGAAATTACGTGTCATTAGCGCCGACGACTAGTCGAAATTTCAAAGAATTCCCCGTGGACGTTGTATCAATTATTTCTGAAAGGCGGCGATCGAAATTGCTCGGTCATTTGCAGCACTATTTTTTATGTATTAGGAGTGCCCAGAAGTAATCAATTATTACTTAATTATTGCTCCACGATTTAAGAAAGTAAAAAAAAATATTTATTGTAAAGTGTGTCCGCTAGATTGTTACCGAAGGATCATCTTGAATCCAACACGCGTCGATCGTTTAGGCTAGAAACTCGTATCCGAAGAAGACCGTTACAGATTCAGACGGATCTTCGGGGAAACACGCTTCGAGTTTCTACTTTGCAGGGGCCGAAGTGTCTCTGGGTATAAATCATTAAAACTTCAGCAACTTCGAACGGTCGCGAACTCTTGAGAAAACATTTTTCACGGGGACTTTAAAAATCAGCCGGGGCTACAAACATAATGGCAAAAATGTCGCGGAACTTCTTTAAAGCCGTTCATCAAACGGAGACTATTAGAAACTCGTTTGCAAAACTCGGTAACACCGCTTTCATTAGCAGATAGTCGCCGAGGAGCTAAATCACCGGGTTCGTTAAAGCCTGCGCCCAGACCGACCGATCGATTCGCGTATCGATCACGCGATGCTCGTCAATTACGCGGGCATCTCGTGGAATCGGCGGAAAGCATCGGCGGGGGCCGGCAGTGTTTTTCTTGTCAATAATCTCTTCGGGACAGGGCCGCGAATCGTAAATCGCGTCGCGCGACGTAGATAATGCGCGGCGGGTCCGCTCCGGGAACCAGTTTCGCCACGTGAGAGCTCGCTCGATCCTCCGTGCGCATACAGGGATCCCTCGATCGTCGATTCCCGGTTGTAGACCTGGTCCAGAACCGATCCCCCTCGCGGTTTCTTCTCGCTGCCGTCGCAGACACATAAATACCCGCGGCTTTTGTTGCACACGGCTCGCTCGGCCTCTCCTGCCTCCGCCCGAGATCCTCGAGCGTGGTTAAGTAACCGGCGAGCAAAAACTTATCGATTTTATGTCTCAATACGCGATCAAGGGCCCTGGGAGCAACACGCGGCCCGATCTTGATCCGGCTGCGAGCTTACCAGGTGCAAAAACAGCATTAAAGATCACCTCGAACGTTGCGCTCGCTATATCCGCACAGCTTCTATTATTTCGGCTTTTTAATACTTTTCGTGCAAAACAACAGCTAGGCTCTTTTTACCGAAATAGTTATCCGAAGATCGATCTTTTGATCGACTTGGATGCAACAAGGGCGAAAATACTCATCTTTTTCAGAAGGTACCGGTGGCCTTGAAGAAAGATACTTCGCTTCCTTTCGAGCCTTTCAGCATAATGTACCTTTTTCTTGGGGAACAAATTTTTCATACAATCATCGACAAAATCTACCCCCAATCTACCTCTTCTATAATTACTATACAGTTAAGTATTACAAACAGTGGCTGTATGTGGTTTCTCGAGTACTAAAGACCACCAGGCACTCCAGATCGAGTCTCTATCAGTCCCTCGATCGGGTAGAACAAAGAGATCGTCGGATCCGGTTGAAAACATCGCGAACAAGCGTGAAGAAGGTCGGGTTCGATAAAAAGCGGAAACGTCCGATGAAAAAGAACGCGCGGAGGGGGATGGGCGGGTAGGAGGTGGGTCGTCGGGTCGCTATTAAAGCTTCTTAGGCTGATAAGCACCGTGGAACGTGACTAATTGATAATTGAGAGGCAACCACGCGATCGGATCGGATCGGTTGTCAGCGTGGCGACGTGCGCTCGGCTTTTGACGCGGCGGGGCCCGCACCGTCGAAGAATTTCAATGTTTCATCGATCTGTTCGGGGGCTCTTAATTCGATCTTCCCTCGGCCCTAACCGACTTCGATTCGCCGCACGTCGATATCGAAGGTGGAAAAGGTTGAAAGAGACGATCGTTACCTCCCGACCGGCTCTCTACCGTCGGAACAGAAACGAGAATGGTAGAGGAACGAAGGGCGTAGGGGGTGGAGCGGTGAGGAGGTGGCTGGGAAAGGGGAGAAGACGCTCGATCGTCCCGTACCCTATCCCGAAGGAACAAGGCGAAACTTCCCGATTCGGCAATGCCACTTCCGGAACACGAGTGCGCACAAACTCGGATTAAAGCCGAGTCGATACGGAGCCCCCTCGATTCTTATCATGACCGTAGGAAGCGTAGATCACTTTAATTGGAAGCCCCCGCCGCGCCAGTTTCGACTGCTCTCCATTAAATCTCCTTCGGCGCTCGCGAGCTCACGTTGTGTCTGTTTACCAACAGCAAACCCGTTCCTCATTTCAGAAATGTAGACCAGCCGCGCTCGGCCGCCATTTCCTTATTGACTCGCGCGCGGTTACCCAGCCGATTTTTTAACCAGTCACCTGTTCCTGACGAATATACTCGTCACGAAAAAAATGGCAATATTTTATGTTGCGACGAGTACACTCCTCATGAAGAAACGAAAATATTTTCTGTTACCATAAGTATACAAGTAAAGCATAGTTACGATCCTCGAATATACACATACAGACAGTACAATGATTCCAATGTAAAGCCCTTTAATTTCCATATTATAAAGGGAAGCACCGATTTTTAATATCTTGTAGCATTTGAAATTATTAATAGGATTACACAGCTTGAAGGTATCCGGCAGGGCACAGCTGTGGCAACACCATTAATTAACGCGTTCCGATCGAATTTCATTGCTGACCCACATTTAGTGCAATTTCTGCTGCCGTGAGATAATTTTCATTTGATTAAAAAGCGATTTAGTCGGTCGTAATTATGGTACACATGGAACTACTTATTCCAGGCGTATCGTAATAAAATGTTTTATTGTAATCGAAGAAATATTCGAAGATGAGCCTTGAACTCGAGGTACACGACTCGCAAATGACAGTATCCGAGTCAACGACTGCGAAACTCCTTGAAGCGGTGCCATACACGCTAGCGTACATCTTTGAAACTAAAGCTGAGCTGCGGTTACATGTAGACATAAAATTACCGGAGCCCCCATTGGCCCCCATAACATATTTCACAGGCATCGACTGCAAGGTGGACCCTACTCTCAATAATTACCATATCTTCGTATATCTCCGATTTTAGTGTATACGTGTCCCGTAGGCGAGCACGAACAGAAAAATACGAGAGGCACGGGTAAATGTCGGACGACCGTCTTCGCGGGATGCACACAAGAAGATACTTGTAACGATCGTAAAAAACATGTCCGTAGAAAATGATATTCGTGTATCTCCCCCTCGTGGGCATCGGATGTAACCGAGCGAAACACTCGGAACAAGACGAAGAGTCTCTCATCGGCAACAATGGCGGCCGGCCGGCTCGATGCACGATTTACGCGGCGAGATTGAATCCGTAACATCGAGATCCGTATTCACGTCAGCGGCTATACGCCCGGCCTTCTCCCCCGCGTTCGAAAACTCCTCTGACCGTTAATCAATATCATTGTCTCGCATTACGGTGTCCATCTTCTGCCCACGTATTTACGACGAGCTGCGCCTTCGGGAGCGTCCCGAGGGACCTGTCCCTCGACCGGACGCGATCAACTCCGATGGACCTACAGAATCTCGACATAACGGCCGTGAAATCGCAATAATTCGTCTCGCCGTTGTTGCACCCCGTCGTATTTAACACTCTCTATTCAATCCTCTCGCATTTCACAGATTATAAGCAAAGGTACGTTTTATCTATCAGCGCAAAAGTTAATTTTTTCGTTTGTAATTCCATCATTCGGATATACATAGCAGGGCAGTCAATAGAGTGGGTTTTTGAAAGAAATATAATGCAACTAATAGCGATTTATGTCGGGTCTCTTCTTCCAAAACAATAAATCATCGGCACTGTGATTTGTTAACACAAGGTACGGGTAAATTAAACAGCAAACAGTATCTTTCAATGTCCAGCATTCCTGATATTTATGGCCACGTTAAAAAGGACTGCGTGCACGTTCTTCGTGATTTACCATTACGAAATCGTACAGAGTAATTGAAAAAGGAACGAAACGAAACAGATTGAATAAAAATGTTCAAAACGAAGCGAATAATTCTACCCATGAGAACCAATGAGTTCGTAGACTTGTAGTAGTTTTGTAGAGTTTCAGAAAGGCATCTTTAACACTAGGTTCACAGGACCCGTCAAAATGATGTGTTCTAATATTTTCAATTTACGATTATTGAGATTGTGAAAATCCATCTACGTGGAATTACTCGACAAAATTTATTTCTTTAGGTATATATCATTTAAAAAATGGCTAAAAACTTGAATAGACGCATTCTCCTGATTTTTATAATGTAACGTTAAGGACGAAAAGTTGAGGCAAACCATTTTTCGCCAATTTTTGTCGGTAACGTGGTCACTCTACTTTATCGCGAATCCACGAAGACCGGGCCCGTAAGGTCCTCGGGTCCCGGGATCGCGATCGTAGGGCTCGGCAGGGCCGTCTTCGTGGCCTCGGATGTTTTCTCGACTGGATGCGCACTCGGCGGCGTCGAGTGGCGGAGGGAGCGGTAGTCCGAGATTCTCGTGAAATCGTTCGTTAAACTCGCTGCCGCAGTAACCACTCGAGAATCGAACGCGAAGGTGAACGACGATCGGGGCAACGCGGCGGTAGCCGGGCATGCAAATGCGGAGCTTCGTTCCGTTACGAATCAATGCGATCGCTTAATTAGCGAAGAGCCTCGACTCCTCTTCGTATTCTCCCTTCGTTCCACGCCTCTTAACCCGGGACCGGAGCAGCCCCCCTTTTCCGCCCCCGCTCCCCCTCCAGCCCCCATTTCGCTGGTGCCGTCTCTCTCCCGTACCGTCTTCCTTCTTCCTGACCGCTCTTCCGATAGGAATCCAACCTTCGAGTACACCCTCGAGTGGGGCCAGACGGTTTCGAGGCTTTTAACCGTCCATTTCGCCGGCGCGGCGATCCGGATATTACGGGACGTCTCAAAAGATCCTGGCGGTCTTTTATTATTATTTTTTTTTCTTTTTTCGTTGTTTTTCACGTGGAACAGAGCGCGCACGCACGGAACGGTCGGGGAACAACGCGGATGTCCCAGTTCCAGGACGTTCAATTCAATCGGCCGGATCTGTCGGTTGGGGCCGCAAGATTTGAATAACTCGATTCCCGTTGGCGAATCGATGCGGATACAATGCGCGATGCGCGCGAGTATTCGACCTTCCCCCCTCTCCCTCGCCCTCTCTCTCTCTCTCTGTGTGTGTCTCTATGTTTTACTGTTAGCGTCGCGATATAGTTTAAAAACCGACAGCTTCGTGAAACAGGAGCCAAGCGGCTGGTTCCCGCGTTGTAATTTTTGTAATACCCAGCCAGAGGGACGGTCTCGCGGAGAAGAGCATCCTTGTTCGCACGGCGGAGACCGAACCGATTTATCATTTATTCAGATCGAAACAGGGAAAGATTAATTCTTCCGCCTTGCTCTCCACCTGTGGCGGAATATCGATACGCCCTTTCAGCCGGGAATCGCGAAATTATGGATGTTGATACTATCGACATAATTCCTGCGCAAGATTGGAGTGGATCAGCCTATAACCCCCTCGCGCGCTTTGTGCCCCTGGCCCCCCGTCTTTGACCTATCTCCATCCGTGGCCCCATATTTCGTCTTCCGCTCCAGTAAGCTTCCTCCCCGAGCAGGGTCCCGACAGTGCATTACGGAAACGCGTACGGAAAGCTCGCGGAGACGCAGTTGTTTCGCATATCGCGAGAGAGAGAGAGAGAGAAGGTGTTCGCTTTGGGGAACGTCGCTACGTAGGATCAAGAGAGGAGTCGGTTGATCGCACCGGGGGAACAGGAGGATGCAAGGGGGCTGGCAGACCCCCGGCTGGCTGGCAGCGAGGCACCGGCGAGGATAAGTCCGCGGATCCGAGTGATAAACGACTGCGGTGTTATTAATTGCGGCCTCCATTAACTGATGAGCCCTCCATCTCGCCTCTCTTTCTTCGTTTCCCTTCGCCTTCGCCTCCCACCACCGTTCACTCGATTTCCTCTTCGACGAACCAACTCCGCGAGCGTACTATCCGCTCGCAACCGGCCTCCCTCTTCTGCTGCTTCTTCTTCTTCTTCTTTTTCTTCTTCTACTTCGCGAGAACCCGAAGTCGAAGCTACGAAGATCCCCCTCGCGTGAGCAAATGATACGCACGCGGGGCCAGGGGAGCCTGCGAAGAGATGCTTTGCAAATGAGCCGGGGTGCGCCTAATTTTTACCAACCCGCTAATGAATAGTCCTCCCTCGGCTGGGATCGAGAAGCCAGCGGGTTCGCGCTTCGATTGGAGCTGCTGTGGACCAGCTTCGTTATCTTCAGCCTCGGCTACGGCTGTGATAACATACAGGGATGCGGTTAGGCTCGCGTGGATCTGGGAAAATGAATGAGGCGAAGGTGTTTCTTCGGGATTTATTTCTTACCGTTGGTGTTTCGAGTGATGGTCTGTGTAGTTTGTTGTGGCGTTATCAGTCTGTGGATCTTAACTCTTATCAATTGCAACGAACAGGTGCTGAGACTCGTTTCTTGCCTTGGAAGTAGTGTGCTGGTATTCTTGAACAAGCTTTAATTGACGTTTTATCTTGTAAAAGTCACCGTTTTCACCGATTAAAAAAGATCAAGGCGACAACAAAAATAACAAAAGTAGCAAAAAGTTGTAGGTAAGTTCATAAAATTTTCTTGGTCGCCGGTCTGATTCGGCGTTGCAGCCCTAAAACAACGACGCCAACGGTCGAATTCGAGGAACTCGTTAAACCTGGCATGACTGGTGGAAAAGAGTTTGCACTAATTAAAAAGATTGACATACCGAAGATCACACCATCGGCCCGAAGAAGGATTTAATCGGGGAATTTGATGGGCGCGCGTTGATTATTGTTATTGCGCGAGGCCCAGCGTGCAAAGAATCAGAGACAACTAAAATGGTGGCTGTTTCAGGCCATAACTCGGGAAATTCGCCTTAAAGACCGTGTCGAAGACAATTTTTGCGATGATTAAATCGCTCTCAGCCCGCTGACCTACAATTTTCGACCTAATTTGAGAACGAGCAAAAAGGGTGCACCTATAATTTTCCTTCCATTAGGACCAACGGAGGAGACAACGTCGTGTAATTGCATCAACCGGAGAAGGGGGCAAAAAACCAGAAGTTCAGGTATCTGCTGGCGAACTATTACCGGGGAGACAATAAAGAAAGGAGGCCGTTGCTCGTCTCCTAGAAATTCCACGGGGCCAGGCCGGCAATCAAAATGGCAAATAGCGCCTTAGATTACGTTTCAGTGATTTGGTCGGTCGTAAAGGCGCGACTGCGATCAGCACGACAATGGCCACTTCCGCGAGTGCCGCGGCAATTAATTAAAGGGCCGGGGAAAAATCTGCGGGGGCCGCTTCTCGTTTGCGGGTTGGTAGAACACCAGGGGGTGGAGGGGGGGAGGTATCATTTGTTCCCGTGGACCCGCGAAAGACGGGTTGATACCGCGACCTGTGATCGTTGACCGTGGCCCGCTTATTAAACGTCCCCCGGTGACGTATAATACTGTTACCCGTAATTAGAATAGGAACGGTAGCTCCTCTCTCTCCTCTCTTTTTTCTCCTCTCTTCCTCTTCCTCCCACAACCTCCCCGATATTATTGTGTCGGTCCGACGAGCCCGTTCTCCCGAGTAAAAGAGGTTCTTTATATTCACGACCGTTTGAAAAAGTAGGTCCGCCCGGCAGACGGGAAGCATAAAGGCGGAACGGAGGAGCAAATAAGTGCGTTTATTATGGCCACGCTTTATGCTACGCTTGAAGACGATGACAATTTAAAATTAGTGCCCGTGCTTACCGCGGACACGTAACTTCGCCGAGAGTAATTACACACAGAATGGAGTCCGGCCGCCTACAAAACGCCCGGCACAATGCGTGCACCGTGGAAACGCACGCTCAAAGGAGGTCGCGTATTTACAAAAAATGAGCAAAACCCAACGGGTAATCCCGGCGCACCGTCAAGGACGGCGAAAGAAACCCGCGCTGGCCACCTCGACAGTTTCACTGTTCTCTTCAACAATACCCGACCGCACGGCCGGGTCGATTTTGACCCGAATTATGCACTTCGCCGGCAATTCCGCCGTTTAAGCTTTCTCGCATTGCGCTCACTATGACGATTAAACTTCTTTCCACGATTCTTCAACACGTTGAATGCCTGAAATCGATCCCAGAATTATTGAAACCGAAACTTGAAATTTAAAATATGTTGTAGGCGATGCTGTCTTAACCCTTTTGAATTTTAGAGATCGTAATAAATTTCGGTTTGTCTGGATGTGTCACGATAAAAATAAATTTCTAAACCTAGTCAAAAATCACTTTGTCACCGTTAACGTGTTAATGTTATTCCGTGTTTTAGAAGTCCATTTCAATACTGTTTCTTTCTGTAAACATTTTAATAGTTTTTCCTAACTAAAAAATATTAATGTAAAGCTTAAACAGCGTACAATACAATGTACAACATGACGTTTTATAATCGCGTTCGATTATCTTTAAATAAAATAAATAAAATCAATCTAAAATTTCCAAGAGCCCGAACCATTTTAAATTCCATTCTCCGCTTTGACTTCATCTTGATTACACCGCGCCGATGTAAATAGCTTGCAATTTAATTGACTCCGGAGCAAAAATATCGAAGGAGACGACAGCGTGAGTAACTACAAACCACCGCCAGCACCAGCACAGCCGCCAAGCCGTGCGGAAAGTACGTGAGGGGTGTGGGGAGGGACTGAGGGGAAGGTTGGAATAACGGAAAAAGAACAAACGCGAAAGTACGAAAACAAAGAGCAATCATAACGATGGTAATCTCTGCGGTTGACGTACAATTACGTTCGTCAAGGCGCCTAGGAAAATAACCAATTTCAGAAGTGTTTATTGCAGCCTGTAGCCTGCTTCATTGTTCAGCCCGTTAATGAGAGGGAGCGGACAGGGTGGCGGCGGGGGAAAGGAGGAGGGCGAAGAAAAAGATAGCCGGGACTGCCGGGTATTACTTTTTAATTTTAATTGTACTTATCTGGCCGGCAAGTCTCGGCGAGCACTCCTCGCGCGCCGCGAAGAAAAATAAAGGGCGGAAATCGCGCGTCCGCTCCTCTAACGGCGAATTATTCGAGCGGTCGAATCGATATCGAAAACTCTCTCCCTCTCTCTCTCTCTCTCTCGAGTATTATGTCTGGCCGCTCGGATTGACTTTTTATTTCTTCGCGAACTTTTCCCACCCCGGCCGATTTTCTTCCGTGGAAGCAATTTTTACAAACGAAGATACCGCGCTGATCGGATCCGGCTAACCGATCGAGGAATTATGCTGATTAAATCGCGGCTCGTATTTTACCGTAACTGCGAGGATTTATTTCGATCGACGCGTAAATATTAATATGCCCGCCGTAAATCCCATTTGCTCTACAACGTATCAGTGCGGTGTTATTCCGCGTCCGACGGCGGATCGCAGATTAATATCAATGAAAACACTATCCGGACTCGCGCATTTGTCCCGCGAATCCCTAAGGGGCCCGCCGCCGATATTTTATACGGAATACGTTTAATCAGATTCAGCGCGATCGGCCGTAGTCAGCAGGAAACCGGGTATCCACCTTTACGATCGAGATTACGATTCGATTGAAACGACGGATTTCTGCCGGGAGTCCTCGAGAGTTCGGCCGTCTCTCGAACGAAAGTTCAAAAACGGCCCGAATAGATCGCACGCTATCTTGAATCCAATAGAAATCCTCCCTCGCTCCCCGCGCAGCTCTTTGACATTCCCGATTTAAGAAGAGCCAAATGGGATGGAAATTCATTTCCCTCGGATTTGTTTGATTTCGCAGCAGCACCGGCGGACCCTCTCGCGTCCCGAGCCAATTATTTTGAATGCCTCTCCCGGGTCTTTGAGCGGCGCAAAACGGGACGTTGTAGTTCGCTCTCCGCTCACGATCGTGTCGGCCCGATCACGTTGGGACAGCTCGAGTGTTTTTCGCTCGATTTCGGTGCCACCAGGGCCGCTCCGACCCCCGGATAAACCCCTTCAAAACAGACCAATACGCGCTATCATAAATAATTTATACGGTACCCTTTAACTCCCGATATCGAAGTCGCCGACCCTTTTCCACGTCGGCCCCCGTTCTCCCGAGGCGCTCTTCGTGGCCACAGAGGCACACCTATCATCGTCAGGTGTCTGCGGAATCCCTTGCGTACACAAGGGAGAGCGCGCGAGGGCCGGGATGGAGCACAAAACCCGCCGCGCGGTCGAACAAAAGGAGGAAAACATGCCTGTTGGTCGAGAAAGTCTTCATACGCTCGACAAAACGCAAATATTTCAAGAGAAAACAGGCTTTTCCACATTTTCTAATAATCAATTCTTTCGTTGGAACCGGTAATGTTCCGCAAAAGGGACGACGTCTCTTCAATTTTTATTCTGTCCAAAAACTCAAATTAATCTGCAACGTTTCAGCAACACAGAATATTCGCCATGTTTTAATCATTAGAGACGAATAATGCTTACAGTGGATCAGAGAATATCTTCTTCCAATGATCTAACAGCTTTTTACGATAGTTTTTGTATGTTTAAAAATGGTTCGGTTTTACTAGACCCCTAGATAATGTGTCCTGACAATAAAAAATTCAGACACTAAAGACATTGAATAACGTTCTCGATCGATGCGTGTATTAAGCATGACAGTCGCACGACAAAAATGAAGTGGATCAAACGAAGATCCCAACAGTTGTCCAACTTCGGCCAATAAAAATTAACGCCCGTAAAACGTTCGAGACTCGTTTCTTCGGAACATTTCAAACTCGGTGGCGCGTTTGGACGTTTACGACAGCCTGTAAAACAACGGAAAAATTATCTAGAACGTTCCAATAACGTCAACAAGAAGCGAGAGACAACACTCTCCGGGCTCGTACTCCAAGTTTTTATATTAAACGTGCGGCTAATTAAAAAGTCTGTGGCCGGCGCGACAGTCAATAATGCCAACCTAATTAAACATAGCCACGAGCGTGTTCTAATTAAGCCGCCACGTCGCTGCGACGCTATCAAAACGTTGCAGTCCCCGCGCGCTCCGAAAGAGACCCTCGAGCTGACCCGTTCTCGCATGATCACACCCGACTGTCCGGAAGAAAATCTTTGATCCGGCTCGATGATTGTAACCGCGAACAAGTCGAGGCTCGTATCGACGGACGGGCAATCACGTGACAGTATCGATGCGCGATAATAAGCTGCATGTGAAACTCGATAACGCATTCCCGATGCGTCACTGGTCCTGCTCTGTAATTCGATATATCGACCGACACTGGGAACCGCGGATCTCTCATCATTTTAACAAACAGTGACTAGGTATGTCCGCGGTAATCGTGATTAGCCCTCGCTAATATTCCGCCAGCGATTTTACAGAAATCACCAGCGACCGTGTTCGTTGAACTGCGAAAGAAAGAAATCCGCATTAAATTCGCGAATAGATACAATGTTCATCTTGGGATTTTGACCTGGCAACTTGAAAAAATTAGTCTCGATCTAAACCCAATTCTCGGGTCCGTGACTTCGACTCGGGAGCCGAAATAAATAAATAAGAATAAATTACCATGCCAAAACAAAATTCACCGACAGAAGATACAACTGAACGTCGCTGAAGAATCCAGACGTCCCCAATCGAGGTCAAGTGGGACTAAACAAATCGTGGGACAGTGTTGATATCGCCATATTCGGTTCGGGAGCCGAAATAAATAAATGATAATAAATTAATATTAACTAATAAATTACAGATGTAAAAAAAAAAAAAAATAAAAAAAGAAACGAGAGCGAGTACCGAGAATGCAACACCGGTCGGCCGCCAGGGGCAGAGGAGCAGACAATCCAGGAGTGGCAGGAGATGGAGTGTGAAACATCGACTCATCTTCTCTGCTCTTCGCGTGTGTACGGTCTGCTATACTTGAGCTATCACGCTGCCGCGGTTGCATGAATATTACCGTCGGCGTGTGGCTCTGAGACATCCAGTCCGAGTTCAGGCTCCGGATTACGTGCGCGTAAAAACGGGGCCATGCTCGCGCGTAGTCTCTACTAAAATGAATGCACATTGTGGCAGGCAGAAGTCGTGATATTCCTGTCTGGGATGTAACGTCTGGCACTAATGTTGCTGAATAGGTCAGAAACATACTGACTCATTCAGACGTCGTCTAGAAGCTCAGGTACAGCTCGAGTTTGTGGTCGACTATCAAGTTTTAATAAGAAATGGAAATTTAATAAGAAATTGTGCAGCGCAGTGCATGGGCTACAGAGGTTGTCGAGAGCCTAGAAATTATGAGTACAAGAATATTTTTATGATGTAATAGATCTTTTGGTCTTCTAAATTCAATAAAAATTCGATTCAAGGGGTCCAAGTGAGAATTCCTTGGACCCAATCGTTATCTCCTAAATAGACAAGGAGCGCACCGTAAAAATTGTGTTTATATAATTTTCCCGTGGAAATGGTGCACAGAAATATTTCACAGAACTATGTGTGGTCATTCTGCTGAATTCCATGAAAATTCGAGGGGAAGAATCGGCCGGGGCACAATAATTTCAATTACCTCGAAGCGGCCAAGAAACGTCCTTCCACAATGGTACCGGTTTCGAAAACTTTAGCCCTGCTTCACCAGTCTGATAATGGGGTCGGTCGTCGTCGTGAATCTTTCTTTATGGTCTGAAAACTTCTCGAAAGCGGTATATAACTTTTACGTGTTCGGGGGGACGAGAGGGTTTGGAGATGGCACGTGTGGAGGGCACGTACACACGCGTGGTCAGAAAGGACGGGGTACATATTGGGGATACGGAGATACATAGGATAATGTATACCAACCATATCGGTAGGTACCTAGCGGGCGACTATGTAGGCCACGTGCACCCGTGGCCCATGCATCTCCGGTAAATACCTTCAGACCGCCGGAAGGTAGCATTGGCTCGGTATAAAGTAAGAATTTTCGCCGCGACAGCAGATCGCCGGTACCACGAGGTTTATGTGTCAACCCGGGTGCACGGGATCGATTGTCTCGCGTCGATGTCTCTGGAAGTTGATACAACGCTGCGCGAGCCTATAGCAATACCGGATATCGAATCGCATTGTGCAACCTTAAGAGGATCATCTGGGATCGGGACCGTGCGCGGACGCTCCAGGTCATCCGGGAATGTTTGTTTCGGGGTTTCATTTCGGTGCACGTACAGCGCGATATTTAATCGTACACTATTGTTTCTTTTATTTTTGCACTCTTTTCAAATACGTCGATCAACAATATTTCGTGTCAATAACCGGATTCCCGGTTTACCACTTCCTATTTTTTTTTTTTTTATCGCTTTCAACTCAATATTTTTATCGACGAATACCATGTAAAATATCACTTACAACAAATAGCACGTAAAACCATTTTTCGCCTATTTTTGTCGGTAATCTGGTCGCTCTACCTTATCGCAAATCTACGAAGACCGGGCCCTTAATCAAAAGGAATATTAAATCGTGCCGAATCGGTGCGAGAACCGCACATGACCGTTCCGTAGTCTCGTCCGTATTTTCGTGTGGATCGGCCGCGAAGACAATGCGAGAAAATCAACCGAGGTACCGGTGACCAGTTCGATTATCCCCCGCGTCGTCCAATATTCTGGTCAGACCGGGGATCGGCACGAGAGCGGTTCCCGGCCGGGGCCATTCTGGGCTCGAAACGCTTTCAAATTCCATTTAATTCGCCGGAGGCTCGTGAACGAAATGCCTGCGTGGGTCCGGGCGGGCTCGCCGCGGCAATATCCGAATCGAATCGAATCGACAGCAACGCGAGGGACCGATACGTCGCCGTTGTAACGCGCCGGCGACTGGAATGCGCCCGACAATAATTCAATAAGCAGTTATTTATTGGTAATTCGCTGCTCGTTCCAATATCACCAGGTAAGTGACCGGTGGGGTCGTGATCTGAGGGAAAAACGACGGCCAAAGAGGGAGAGAGAGAGAGAGAGAGAGAGAGAGAGAGAGAGAGAGAGAGAGAGAGAGAGAGAGAGAGAGTAGGAGAAGGAGGAAGGGTGGGGAGTTGAGATGAAGGAGTCGGTCGAAGGAAGGAGAGAAAGAAGGCGGCGCAGAAGGAGGAGGAGGAGGAGGGGGAAAGGAGGATGAGGATTGCGCGGAGGTTCGTAGCCAGAGAAATCGAGAAATGTGGGACGAGGGGTGCCATTAATTTGGCAGCCGTTGTTTGACTCGCCCACTGGACCTTCTCGTCTCTCCCTCTACAGAGATCTTAGCCTACGTCCGAATTCCTCGGCTAACGTTCGAACTGCACAAGGCGTAATATAAGTCTCTTTCGCTCCCTCCTCCCCTCCGTGTAACTTACTCTCCTTGTTTTCTTCCACCTTCACCCCTTCCCTCCTCCTTCGTCTTTTCTCCCTCCGCCCCGTCCCGGTTCCAGGTTCCTTAACTCTTTATTGCTTCTATCAACGTGCCCCGGTTGATTTATACATCTATATGTTCTGTTACGCTCTGTTCTGCAAACAGAGCAGACGACGAGGACGCGATACGCCTGGCGTGTGCACTCTCTCTCTCTCTCTCTCTCTTTGCCTCTCTTTCGAATTATGGTCGCATGGACACACCTTGCTCGGCACCAGGGTGGATATAATATTATCGCCGCGGATAAGCAGCCTCGCTGCCGTACATCTACCCGCCGCGCGCGTATTGTATCGCCGATACGTTGACTCCGCCCGGGCAGAAATCATTTTTATGGCGACCGTCTCGTCGCGGGGACCGGCGCTGCGATCGGATATTGTATTCATGCTGCGATCCTGGTCGCAGGTCGTACGATCATTCGCGCGGATATTTATCGGCCGAACAATAAGGGCCGCGACGACCGAGTCGCGAACCGTCAAACGGTTATTGCGGCCCAGACGCTCGATCGTGTCAAGGTACCAAACCTGTGACCAAATGAGAAGATAAATGCATCGGTAAATCAGAAGTTGAATAGCATATTCAGAATAGAGAAATTAACTTGACTGATAGATTAAACAAATAGATCGGTAAATTAGTGGACGAATCGATGAGCGAACCAACGAGATCTGATCTATCACTGACAATAGATAAACTAGAAGATGAGTAGATAAGTCACCGAACGATGATCGAGCGAGTAGATGAATAGATAAACCAACGAACAGCTCCGTAAATGATTCTGAGGTGCCCGAGAGAGTAAATAGCGGTTTTAATATTTTCTTCGTGGGATCAAGCGATCGACAAGGAACCAGGAGGCTGGATCAGGCCGAGCGCCTCCGGCGATCCTCTTATTTCTTTTTTTTTTCCCTCTCTCGTTTCTCCCGTGGGTCGTTTGAGGCAAGCGTTTCGCGTGGCTTCGCGTGCTAATCCCTTAAGCGCGATCCTCGTGTAAACTCGAGGAGCTTCGGGATCGGATCAGTGCCAAGGCAAATACGAGTTGTTAAATACGCTGCACACCACGTGGGGCGATAACAACCTACTACTCATGTTCGATACGCGTTACGTGCTACGGGAAGCTCGAATGCCGCGTACGTAACGCGAATAACTTGCCCCCACGGTCTCGCCTGTCTGTCTGCCTTGCCCTACCTGCTCTGTGCCCTGCCTTCCCTTTGCCTTCCCTTGCCTGCCACAGCTTGCCGGTGCTTGTTTCTCTCGAACCACCCGGGAACCACCTTCCCCGACCACCATATCCGCGTTCCACCCACGCGTGTACAACGCGAGGCTGAGCAAACGGCGAGCCACGAAAGATCGTGCGAGAGCACGCGATAGCTATCCTCGAAAAATACTCTCGAGCCGAAAGCTACCGGCTCTGGCAGCTTCTTCAGCGTCCTAAATATTGATTCATCGATGCGTCGATCCATCGACCCTTCGCTGCTCTCATTCTGCCGCCAAACGAGGCTCAACTCGGACGCACTGGTTCACAAACGATAGGCATTATTTTTGCTCCGGTATGTCAGAATGTATCTCTAAACTGCCCTGATCCTTTTAGTCCTGAATATGGAAAATGTTACACCTCATGAAAAAACAGAAGAAGAGACATGAAAATGTATATTTGGTACTGAATTTATCGCATGAAGCATTTGAGTGTTCTGATAGCTATTTTTTTTTTTTAAAGACCAGCTGACTAATTAAATTTAGAACTCTATCTGCTTTGGCAACAAATTTTCTCAACCCTGGAACCAGTTAACCAAAATCGTGAGAGAAGCTTTCGCAGGGTGGCGTTAAATAAATTCGTTCATTCGTGCAAATTCCAAGAAATACACTCTCGCAATTTTTGTAGAAGATTAGGAACGTGTCGCTTTGATTATCCGGCACTGTTAACGCAAAGCGAAGCATCAGTATGCACGGCGAGCGAAGCAGAAATTCCAGTAGATTAAGAAAACAGTGGTCAGACCTCCCAACGAAACGCAGCTGTTTAAGCCGTTTCCCTGTTCTAGAAACCTGGGCATTCTTGCGTCGCGAATGATCATATTAGGTGAAAAAAAATCATAGATCGTTTCACGCTTCTACAAACAAATTTTCTGTCAGCGATATAATTTTCTTTAGAGTGTAGAGTGGAAGGGTCTTCTCAGGAGATTGACTCGTGTAATCTATAAAAATGCTTTATTGACTGCTCTCTACAAAGTCTAAACGTTAACTGTTCCTTGCCGAACGGATTATTCAAAACGAAGACTAGTGTCTGCGGTTTTTATATGTTTGTCCTTATAGCGCGAGTCGTCGTCGATCAGTTATTGTGTCGAAATACGGGGCGACGACCGCGCGTCATAATACTGTTTGAAGAACGACACTTTTTACATGTGTGTATACCTGATAGCGCAAGGTGTTTCTTTTACCAGAACAAATATAAACTCACTATTTCGCCGTATTACTGTTCGGAGTTTCCACGTACTGATTTCGATACTTGTATCGCTGTATTCAATGAATTATACGTATAATTAGGCTCGGTAAACACATTTTTTCCAACTAAAATGGCCATTCGCGACACTGTTAGCCGGCGTGTACAACATACCGCCGTTAATTCAAGATAAAGATTGAATGCCCGGTAATATCCTACGGGGCAAGATAAAATTGTCTATCAAGTCTCAAAGGGTTCCGCGATTAAAATCAGTTGCTCGCCGGCAGCTGGCCGAACGAACGAACCGTGTTCCCGGGCGGTCCTGATTAACGCTTTCATAGATCTTTTCCCTCTTATCTGTAACCGCGTCCAATATTGTTTCAGCGCGTAATTAACAGGTAGGACGAACGTGTACTCGCGGTTCCGTGAACTTCTGTCGGTTCGAAAGTGAACGGGGAAAATGAAAATCGGCGACTGGTTGCCGGCGCTACGATATTATCGAACCGCGGCGACGTAGCTTTACAAGGATAGCGATCCTTGACTAACGGCAGTGAACCTTGCGCTCTATAGATCGGGACGTGTGTACGTACGTTCTCGATCGGATTACCTGGGAGGGGGGATCAAAGATTCCGCTCCGGGGCGCCTTCGATCTCGGCGATCGTTAATTATTGATCGAATACCGGCGGAATAAGGAACGCGATCCGCCACGGCGTCTTCTCCGGATCGTAGAAAGTGTACTACCGACCACGTGTTGCTTCTTCCGCGAATCCACGGTATCTCGGTGGCGCGTCGCGGAACGATCGAGAGCCCGGTGATCGCGGATCGATACGCAATTATCATCGGTCCCGTTGGTCCCCGTTGTAATAACGATAAATTAGCGGCTACGCTGTCGTAAAGACGGTGCCGGTAACACGAGCTTTTAGTACATCGTCTAGAGAGCTCCAACGTACAAGACCGGCAACGTTAATTACCGGTCTCTTTCGCTGTCGTTCTCCGTCGCTCTGTGTTAGTCGTATTTCCTCGATTCACGAGACCGGCCGAAAATATAATTTCCACCGGTGTCCGGAGACGCAGGCCTCCGCAGTTTCTGTCTCTCGTGAGCATAAAGCACCGGGACCGGTGGTGTGCGTCCGTCCGAATTCCTCGAAAGGGCCGGCACCGAGTGTGCGTGCCACGTCATACGAGACCGAGCCCTTTGGGAACGCGGTATGATATGTTTAATAGCAGGATCACCGGCCCCGCGGTGTGTCCTCCGGCCCTTCCTCCTCTCCTTTTCTCTCATTGCCAGGTCCTTAAGGCATTACCCGTAGGCCTTCTTCTTCTTCTTCTTCTTCTTGCTCCTCCTCGTCCTCCTTACTCGCCACGGTTATTAATGGCACCATCTTCGAGCGGTCACCACCCGGCGCAAGAACCAGAGATGGCACCGATACTATTTCATGCTTTATTTATTTACACGCGAACATCCGACCCACGATTGTACGATACCGCGCGGACACGAATTTGTCAAGATGTTCCCCGAGAGGTCCTAGGACCTATCCGCTCGTTCTCGCGGCGCTCCTGCGACTCGAGCATCAAAACATTCGTCATCTTTTTGTTTGGAATTCATTCTTTCGATTAGCAACATTCTTTTGTCATTAACGTGACGAATGCCGCAGACGAATATTCTTCGAACAAGTTTCGTCGGTCGCAACAGTGATATCGGCGTTGTCAAGGACAATTGTTGGTTACCGGATAATCAAGTTCTCACCTTACACTGTAATCCAGTTAATTTCGCCAGTAATGAATTGACGTTCGATACCATTAATTTTATGATAATCATTTTCGAGCGATATAACCGGGCCCGGTCACCGGTGACCACCGTGGCGTTCAACGTGTTAATTATACAGGTCGCCGCCGATGCAGACATTATCTCAACCACCTGAATTATTTTTGTTATTTCTCGACCGATTAATAGTTTTTCGACGATACGATTTCCAAGGACCTTTTACCCCATGTAGTTTGATATATTCCTCGTAGTTTTCTCTACATTATTAATCCTTTGCACTCGGCGCTGTTTTCATTCTAAAACTAAATTTCTCTTCCGTCTTAAAATATTTTCATTTTATTCATACGAAACTGATCCGATTTCCATCTTAGAATATTTTCATTTTATTCATACGAACTTCTGGTCACTCGGCCATTCGAACATCTCTGGCTTACCTCCCACCGCAACGACTGCAGAAATCCTAATCGATGAACGCGAACGAAAGGGACATCACGTGTCCCCTCAAGAAGCAACGAAGCAAGGAACGTGAGAAAACCTGTTCGATACCGGGACGCAATCCCTCTGGTACTCACCTGAAACATAAAAGACGGATGTCTAGTTAGTTGAAACGGTGTAAGGATACCTCTACAAATTAATAACACAGGTGTTTTTTAGGTCGCTCGTAAAATCCGAGCCGGCCGGTAATTAAAGGAGGTTAAAAATCCATTGTGTTGCGTACGGGAGAAAGTAATTAAATACGATCGGCGGTGAAGGAATGCGAGGGATCGGTCGCCGACGAGATGGAATTAGATATTCGTTTCTTCGGCGTGTCGGCCGCCGCGTATCTTCAAGAATTACGACCGCGCTTGCTCGCCCGAGACCCGGGACCCGGGACAACTTCTTCGGCATGGCCGCGTCATTATTCGCCAGTTACGGAAGAGATACGAGTCCCCGGTCCCCGTCGCCGTCGCCGTCGCGGGGATGTGAAAGTAATTAGTCGTGTTCATCACCGTAATATCCGCGTCTCTGCAATTACAAGATGCACACGGCTCAGTAGTTATAGCTGACCGCATTCAAGGCTTCCCGCAGAAACCCACAAACTCGATGCTCTTGTGGCAGTCGCCGCGCCGCCTCGTGGATGGGAATTAAGGCTACCGGTCATTTTCTCGACTGGATGGTCTCCGCGCGGCGGATTAATATCGTAAAAACCGACCAGTTTCGATGGAAACCATCTCCGGCCAGATGGTGTTACAAAATCGTCCGCGAACACCGTTCCCCCCTAATTAAACGCCGCGCGGTGTGCGTGAGCGCGGTCAATTAGACGTTTTCACGAAACTGCTTCGACGTTCAGAGCTGCAAGATGTTCGGAACGTCGCCTAACCGTTCGATTTGCTCCCTCATATTCAATGGAACCTGCTACTGTTAGGCTAACGCAAAAATCACTTTGTGTGCTTAAAGAACAGGTCGGTGATGCCGATACTTGAACCCTTGTGTCGATTGGTATACCTGGCCACTTTTAAGGAAAAGTTGAAAAGTTGATCGGAGAACAGAAAAATCTACAGTAATTTTGTTGTGTATCAAGAAAAATATTAAAGCAGCTTTAAGAAAATGTTGAAACTTGTTTAATATTTTTGTTGATACACAGGTATATCATAGAAAATATTGGTTACTGACAGGAGGATTGAACTACTTTTAGAAAAAGTACTTGATAAACACTGATCGTGATCTAATTGATTTTGGACCAGGATCCCCGAGGTTGCTTTATTACGGTACATTTTTCATAAAGATGCTCACAGCATCCTACTCCCGAGGCTCAATGGCGATTGAGGTATCACGACCCTGGAGACTCCTCCTCGAAACGCGCGAACCCCTTGGGTCTGCAACTTCTTGTGGATTTTCCCTTGGTAATGTTCCCCGTAACAACCCCTTCTACAGCACACCCTGCGAAGGGTTTCCCTCAGCCTTCTCGTTGCTGACTTCATCCCCAAGTACCGTGGGGCGAAGACAGTGGCAGTAACCTCGCAAAATGACTGGCCACGAAACTTGCCATGAAAGATTATTCGTCAGCCGCAGCATCGTATCTTCTCCCTATTACGTTCTCAGAAAAATGTGATCCTTCTCGAGAATATTCTCCACAAAAAAGAAAAAAGTCCTAAATCTAGATCCAGTTAAAAGAATCATAGTGTCAGCACAAATACTACAGTCAACTTCCGAAATACGCGGTGCACGCTGGAAATGTAAAAGTCACTATCCGTGGTGATGTGGGTAGTTGCAATGACCTTTAAACGCGAGGCTCGCAGTGACTTGTATCGGGAATTCACTGTATTTTGCGGGTTTCAGTTCATATGACGCGAACCTGTTGCTTCTTCCACTAAGCGAAGTGTTTAAAAAATTTTAATTCTGTATCGCGAGTGTTTCCGACGGGGTTAATTCGAGTTCGATTACGTTTCCGGTGGTTTTGATCGAAGCTTGCGAGTTATAGAATCGATTCGATCGTCGCGGGCGCCGGTCTATCTAACAGAATCGTTTCCAGCGGTCTGACACTCGAGGGTTTCCGAGAGACGGGTGTCTGGATAGCGGAGGCTTCTCGAAATTCCGGTGGGTCCGGCTGTGGATCAACGGAACTTGGAATCCGGTACATTAACCGACCACAAAGCGTGCCGAGCCGCGCCGCGAATCGCTCGTAAACCGTGCAAACATCGTTCGCGACGCTTCCTTTCTACGAGCATCTAACTCCTCTTAACTGTCGCGCTTAAATGGCATTCTTTGCTAGCTCCGCAGCTCGAGAGTGCGACGAAACCGTGCCCCATTAAAGTACGAGCTTTCCCACCGATATTTATTCTGCCCGTTGCTCGAACGAAAGCGTCGGGAAATCTTTTGTCGGCGACGAATTTTCCCGGCTTCCAAAGTGGAGGATCGATAAGAAGGAATGCTCTCTTAGCGTATTTGTCGCGACGCGACTCGCGTTAGCTTTCCTGCGACTCTCTGAAACCTCTCTGAGCGGAAATCGGCCTCCGCACATCCTATTCTTCGCATTCGATCAGACAAAAATCTCGATTGCATTCCTTAAACGTCATTCCCCGCGTCTGCAAGCTCTTTGTTACAGCTATCCGTCGCCATTAAGATCATACGATTTATTCGATGACGTTACCAAACCTTCGCTTCTGTTTCTAACGAGTCTCGACATGAAAATTAGTGGTTCAATATTTTTGTTAGTTCAAAGTCCAAAGCGAAAGCTCTGTAAGCTTTTTGTTACAGTTATCTGTCGCCCTAAAGATCATACGAGTTGTTTTGGTGATGTCGTCAAACTTCCGCTTCTGTTTCTAATGAGTCTTTAAATGAAAATTAGTGGTTCAATAATTGTGTTGGTTTAACGTGTGAATCAAAAGCGGATGAAGTATTATCCCGTGATCTGGCACACACATAATTATTTCCGAGGCTCGTTCGGCGGTGTTTTTAACAATTATTTTCTAGTATATAATGGTTACGGGTCGCTGTTGTTCGATCGCAATTGCAGGAGAATCCCAGCTGCTGAAAGTAGCAATTCCGTATCTTTGACGACACGAAGGAAGGATTCGCGTGCAGTTAAGTGGCTTCCATAGGTGCGGAGTCTGGCCGAGCCTAGAAGCCAGAGGGAAAGACAGGGGAAACGCTGTGGTCTGCGGACTTTTTACTGCCACTTCCACCCTTCTTTTAAGGCAGAAATCAAATCCGTAATGGTTCCATCCTCGGTAGAAGAGCGCCGCCGCGCAACGCGAACCGAATGGCCCGTTTTTGTCGCGATGAATCATAGTAAAACGTATCTATTACGCGAAACATTCGAGCACTCAGCGGAGATATAAATTCCGGAGGAGGAATAGATAATTACCGCTCTGCTAGGCCGTGCCGTGCAAATTGAATATACGCGTATAATTAGGCTTGACATTAAACGTCATGCTGCGAACGGGGACTTTTAAGCGGACTCTAGACGCTCGATAACAGCCCGCAAAACTTCCGTGTCGCCGATTGGTTCGAACGTTCAACCCCTCTGTGTGCAGCAATCTGATCCGCGACCTCCATAATTTTCGCTGAAAAATCACTTTATCACTGATTTCGAACCGACTTTGATATACCGCTTATACAAATTTTAGAAGGATACAATTTCAATGTTTTTATTTTCTGTTCGCATTTTATTCCTCTCCCGTATCAATGGACTTACTTTATTAGCAGACAAGCAAATAAATATCGCATTTTTATCGCCCAGTATTTCGTAACAATGCTCACGACTCCATTGCAATATATTGTCGATAATTTACGGCTTGCTTATCGAATTATCTAAATTAACCCCTTGCACTCGAAGTTATTTTAACTCCAAAATTAAACATTTCTTCCGACCTAGAATATTGCCGTTCTATATATATATATATTTTTTTTTCATGCATACATACGAAAATGGTGCAACTTACTCGTGCAATGCCGAAATATTTAGTAATTTATTAAATACAAACAAATTTAAAAATATTTCGGGCCAATATCACTCGGTATTTCGTAACAAACTACACGACGGTACACCTCGATTTCCGAGCAAATAATTACACAATACAAGCGATCGTAGTTTGCTTACGGAACGATCGGAAGGTAAACGTAAGCGGCCAGCGCAAAATAATTTAGCAACATCGCGGAGCATCTGGAGGCTGGCGAGGAGCATCTCGCAGGCCGAGACAAACATCTAGGACCGCAGGAGGAAGTAAGAGGGCCGTTGTCGAGGGGCAGGAGAGAATTTACATAAAAATGTCTATGGGACGTATTAGCATTCGAAGTCCCGGGATAATACAATAAATCCTGGACAGCATCGTGGATCGTGATCGTCCGCTGGAAAGAGGGCGGAATATTCGACAAGGTCCGCGAGCGAAGAAAACAACCGCGCCGATCGGTTTCGCAGCAGCAGCAGCGACGACGACGACGACGAAGACGGCAACGACGACGACAACGACGACGACGCCGACGACGACGACGGCGACGGTGCGGTCGCAGTCATCTCAGCAACCGAGTAGTATACCTGCTGGAATGCCTCTACGGATCAGTAGCTTCGCGATACGCGGGTACAGGTACCGGTTATGTCACGGCATGCTCGAATACCCCGCGGGTCGAATCGCTACAGCACACGTACGACCTCCGTGGCAGACGAGCGACCAAGAAGAGTGGAGACGAGGCTGAAGAGGGTAGGGGGGGGCAGGTTGCCAGCGATGTGGTAGCGCCCAAGTGCCAATAATATCTTCATGGCGCGTCGTGTTGGCAAGATATACACACACCGGGCCCAGGTACAAGGTGTCAAGAAAGTAATGGTCAGACAAACTCCTTTCCTTTGGTCGTGCAACCGGCTGCAAACGCCTTCGGGGTCCTAACCCCGAACTTGATCGTAAAACGACGCTACGGTCGGTGATCGAGAAGACTGTGGCAGGCAAAGTGGGTTATGAAGTCTAGTAGGTGGGAAGCACCGATTTTTGTTGTTGTATAGTTTGCCGATAAGGTTCTTTTGTAGCCGGTCTTTTACGAGGGGAGGTTCTCTATAGCGCTGAGTTTCGAGAAGGTCTTATTCCTGCTGAGGACCTCCGATGTTTAGAAAAGATTTTACAATTTAATCGGAGAACGTGGTGCATGTAGCTGCTTCGGAACTTTGCAGTTTATTCTTAATACTAAACCTACCACGGTCAAAATGACCGGTCCTCTATTTTACAATTATTGAAATTATGACAAGAAATGGAACGAACTTTCGCCGAACCCAACGCGCGAGGGACCCCATTAGTATAAGAAGCGCTATAAGGAATCAATAAACGAATTTGATGTTTGAAGTGTATTAATCGACGAGTGGACGTTATTGACGTTATTACCTATTCAAGATGACGAACGAAGGATTCGAAGATTAATGATATGCAATCATGAGTAATGAGAAGTGTCGTATATTGCTCAATAGTGTATCAACCTTTGTAACTTCTCAATTATCCTTGGGACAATGAATTTAATCGTTTTCATCCGGAGGAACGTACCCGAGGGTGAAAATCAATTTTCCTTTTTGCAGCTGATCTCGAGATTAAGCGAATGTCGATCGGTCATGTATAGCAGAGTTGGTAAACGTTTATTTCCGCAACACCCTGTGCATAGTCAGCCTCCCTCGGAGGAAGCCTAAGCGGGGAGGGTATCTCTCTCTCTCTCTCTCTCTCGCACGAGGGACAAGAAAATAAATGAAAAGGATCGCTCGCAAGGTGTCTCCCTTAACGATGGTCTCGGGACGAGTTGCGCCGGCTACGAGCAGACAGCAGCCGGTGCGGTGGCTCGCGAAAAAAATATTTCCAATCAGAGGGAATGCGCTTGCCGGCCCCGATACCCGAGCATGGTTGTCGAACGCAGGATACTCGATGACCGATGGCCGATCGTTATCGCGGACAGGTACCGCGAAGATATGCATATAAATAGCGGTACTGCCCCTCCCCCTCCCTTCTTCCCCTCCTTTCTGTTCTGGCACCGGTGCCCGAGGTGCGTAAGATGTCTCGATACCAGTGGACACATTGTTACTTGCCGGTCGACTTATCGGTCGGATCGGGAATCGATGGGTCCCGATGACTTCGGGATTCGCGACGGCTCCGGGAGAGCCACCCAGAGAGAGAGAGAGAGAGAGAGAGAGAGAGAGAGCACAGTGATTTATAAACGGCGTCACGCGAGATCGCTGATAAATTCGCGGTCCCCCTCTAAACGGGATAATTTCAGCGTAGAAATATGTAAATGTTATTACAAGCGCGGGGAGCGTTTGAACTTCGCTTCACCGCGACAATGTTGGATCCGTTTCTGGCCGGCGGAACGGTGAATTATACGGGAACGGCGGAATTTTAACCAGGGGATGAACATAAATTTCGAGAACTTCGCGGGCAATGATTCTCTCCCGAACAGCATGAAATTTCAATTTTCTCATCGAAGCATGCTTCCACTTTACGAGGATACTGTCCGTGTCTCGCAAGAAGTCTCGCGGAACAACACCGGGAGTGTTGTCACTGTAACTCTACGTCTGTCTTGTCTAATGACGTGATACATGTCTACACTATAGTTTATTTTATTTCTTTCGCTTTCCTAGTTACGTCCAATCCCCTCCACCAACGTCCATCGCGTAACAGTGCGATTATATCAAAAGAACGAATGCTCGTTCGGAACCCCCGCTCCGAAAGCACTGTAACGGAACGTCTAGAATGCTTGGAGAATACTCGATTTCTATAAATTTCGTTCGCGACGAACATTCGCTCGTGATCGTCATTTAAACGAGAACGAATTTGTCGAAGTGGGGGGCAAGCGAGCTAAGATTCTCCTTTCCCCAGTGACTCTCTAGCTTGCGGGAAGTCTGCCAATATCTCATCGGTCTATGCTAGGTCCCAGTACAGTGACAACGGGGAAGATGTTCCCTAGGTCTGTGGTGGGGGAACCGTAACGGTGGGAGTAGTGCAGCAATTCGAAATCGAGGCAAAGTTTTGGGGGTGGGGAAAGGTTCGATTCTGATTTGCCCCCACTATCGGTACGTTGGTGGGACAATTCTGAATGCGACGTCATCACGTATTCCTCGGAGGGAATTTTTGCGGCAACGCTGCTTTCGAGGCGCGCACAGTACTTCACGTCGAGCGTGGATGAAGCTGAAAAGGAAGTCGAAGCTGGACGAACTTTTCCTGCTCACGAACACGTGACGCCTACTCTCCCTCTCCCTCTCTCTCTCTCTCTCCCTCTTCAAGTATTAATCATTACCGGGACGGGGGTGGAAAAAGGGACGACCGAGTCGGCGGCTGAACCTGCTCGACAGAATTTCAACCGACTGAGGTCAGATACATTGAGCGCAACATCCCGCAAAACATTTATATACAAGGGCGGACGCGAACTCACAGCCACCCACGCAAGTGTGCCGAGGCTGCCGAGAGAGAGAGAGAGAGAGAGAGAGAGAAACCCGGGGGCTTAGCAAGTAGGGGTAGGAACGCCGAGGGGATACACCACTTGCACCCTGCCACGGTGGCCGTGTAATTATGTCGTGATTTATAATGATGGCGGCCAGTCGCCGGTGTGCAATTCATCTACTAAATGAAACGCCCGAACCTTGTCACGACGAGTTCGTCACACAGAACCGAGACTTTTATTCTCTGATATCGCGCAACAGCGATGAATAATCCCCGCTATGTTTAAATTAGCGATTCGGACACCGCGCTGCAGCCAGCCTGCACTCTAAGCCTGCTGCATTAGGGTCGATTCATATTTACCGGCGGCCGGTGGCAACTAGGTTCGGATTCTATGCAAAAGCCATGTTAGGCGATCGGCGCCGGCCGTCGACTAGTTTCTGACGGCGGCCGATTGGATCGACCCCCCTGCTGTGCGGGGCACAAAAAAAAAAGATTTACGAGCTCTACAGCTCCTTAGGTAAACTATCGGTATCTCTCTTTTGCAACGGTATGGAGATAGGAGTCGTTCCTGCCTCTTCGTTCCAAAAACTAGCTTTACTAGCGTGCCGGTAAGTATGAATCGACCCTTATGCGCCGAGAAACGCGTCTGAAGTAGCAGGCAACCTGGCATTGGTTCGCTATAAGATCGTCCGAAAATAAATTCAGCGCACTCCGAACGAAGGGATAAAGGTAATTGTTCCAGTAGTCGGCTATTTTAAGTGTTGTTATTACTAATATACTATTTCTTAAATTTTTCACGTGACGGCATGAAGCTGTACGTTTGAAATGGGGAATGATCATTGTACTCATTCAGAGTGTAGGAACTCGTTAGAGCACGTGTCCTCTATTTTGAAACAATTTATTTTCAGAAATTTTTTACGTTTATAGAAACTTCGAACTTTCACGAACTTTCCGGACAGCCCAATATTTTTCATTGAAACGAAATTGTGTGGCTAACTAAGTGTAAAACTTGTCTGACGTTTTCTGAGAGCGACAATTTTGTTGAAAAATTATTCTCATTCAGAGAATCATCGTTCCGAGTCCGAATAACCCGGTATTCGTTCAGCCAGGGTTAATCGAAAATATTCAGGGTGAAGGATAGGATAGCGTAGCGAGCAAAAGATCATGTAAATCAATTGTTTCGGCAGGATTAATCGAGGACGGTGGCAAGGTGAAGGATCGCGTCCATTGGAGTTCACAGGGCTGAAATCAAAATTCCCGGTGTATGTACTGGAAACACGGCATAAAATGGATGGTAATGGGGGTCAAAGATGGCACGTCTGCCACCCTCGGCAACCGCAACGACCTCCGCAGGAGGGTTAGACGGATCGCGTGGACCGGGGGGTTGGAGCATATTCCGACGGTCCTGTGAGAAATACCACCGTGGCGTTGGACGAGCAAATAAAAATGACGTTCTTTATCAAATCGCGTTTTCCCTCTTCACCTACGGCAGATCGTCGATCAGCGCGCGATTTACCGTCGGACGCGGGCACATCAATCCTACGGCTCGACCGTAAATGCGCGAGTTTGAATTTCTACGGAATGAATCATCTTTTTCCTACACCGGGAGCCGGCAGGTGACGTCGTTTCGCGTCGCTTGCCGAAGTCGTTCCGAAGCATCGTGTCAGCGAGATCCTGACTTCGCCTCTCCGAGGATGCGATAGTTCGCTTCTCGAGGTTGCAGACGTCTTCATTTTAAATCTTTGGTTTCCACCACTGGTATCGATCTTCGCATACTTTCGCATTTTCCACGATCGGCTGCAGCATCTCGAACGCAAAGTTGAATGCAAGTCAAAGTTTCGAAATACGAAATTTCGCAGCGAGTTTAATTATTATATTGTCTCGGTTTAATGATACATTGGCTGCCAACTGTTAACACTAAACGTACCATGCTATAAATGTAACAGATACACGTTGCCATATAAAAATGACAAGATTTCATTTATTTGGACTTTGCGAGGTTCTTATTGCCCATGAAAGCATTTAAAAAATTGTCAAATAAAAATCTAGAACCGGTCATTTGACCGGTGGTGGTACAGTGTTAAACATCATCAAATACTATTTGTGGGGCTAGATCCAAGTCTTCTCAGAACGGCGACAGCTAGAAATCTATTTTGGAGGACACAAAGTCAGTTTTGGACAAACTCTAGCATTTCATCCCTCGCTTTCGACCTCCATTAGCTCCCACGTGTTCCAACACTAGGTACCAGCAATTACAACCAATTTCCCCTAAACACAGCATCCTACCAGCGCACAGCATCAATTCGTAAATTCCCCGCAGCCTCGTCTGTAGCGATTGTAGGGGACTCGTAGTGCTCGAGACAAATGCGACGGCTTCCGATTACCGATAAGGTGTCAGCGAGTCGGAGGCGTCTACACGGCAGACGCCAGCTTAACAGCTACATCTCGAGCCTAATTAACCATTGATACGTGTAACAGGGCCCTGCATGGATGATGGTATCGGTGTCGCGTAGCCCCGAACTAGAAACCATCTCCGGCAGGTAATTCCGAGTTAAAAGTTGGATGATCTTTGTGGTTCAGCGATCGGTGACGAGTCTCGGCGCCCGCTTTGACTCGCAGTCGTTACGCGGCGTATAGATGAGTCTCGGGGATTGACTGGCATAAGCTCCTAGCCGTAGACGGCACCTGTGTTCCGGAGTTCTAGCTAAAGGCAGGCAACTGCCAAGATGGAGTTGCGGCGTCGCTCGCAGTTCAGTCGACCGGGCTGATCACGCTCGAAAAGCCAGACAGCGACATCCTCGTTCGACTTTCTTCATCTTCCCGGAGAAGGCGACTCTTTCTCTCTCTCTCTCTCTCTTGTTCCGGTCTCTCCAATGTCTATACGCCGTCTATGTCTCATCTCCGCCTAATCCTCGGTATTCATCCCCGTAACGGAGCGTTCACCTATAATTCCTTTCTTTCGTGAAGCTTCCTCCTCGTGAAAGTCTCCCGGCGAGGTTAAGCGTACGCGTGCGCGCGAGCGAGCTCACCATCAGGGTTCTTCTGCTTCAGCGTTTTCCTCTTCTTTCCGGCTCTCGTTCGTGGCCTCTCGTCGCCCTAGACGTTCTATGTTTTTTTAAGTAGGTGGGATAAGGTCGTTAATGAAATTCCCTTCTGGACGGGGACTGAGAGAGAGAGAGAGAGAGGGAGAAAGAGAAAGTGCGGTTCCTCTCGGCTAGTTCCCCGCTGTTTTTCATCGGCAATCTCTCTGAAAAGGATCTTCCTAGGGTGGACGTAAGCACCGACTCGCCCCGTCTCTTTCGTTCTTCAACCCCCACTGGTTTTCTTCGAGAACGAGGAACAGGGGCCGAAACGTTCGAGAGTCCCCTGTCACCGGTGCTCTCGAGATTGGCTCCACGCTTCTTTCGAACAATGACTGCTCCGGCCGCGCAAATGATCCGGAACGAGCAAAACATTGAAAACCTATCGGCGGTTGCTATTACTCTTGTCGGCGGCGTAGAAAGGCGGGGGGGGGCGAGCAAAGCTGGGCGGGCACAATGCGGGCCGCCGCGCCGTGCCGGCTCTTCATAGAAATTCGACGGTCACGGCCGTGGCGGATAGGGTCCATTTGCCCGTTAATTGCTCGTGAAGTTTATCCGCGGTCCTTAATTAACGCGGTAAATCAACGCCGCGCGGCCCCGGTATATATGATATTCCTCGGACCGGGCCGGGCCGGGTGTTATAGCTCGGGCTCGGGCTCGAGCTCTCTATCCGTATTGTGTCGCCCGAGTGTCGGCCACCGGACACGGCCACGCACAGCTGGAATTACGAATGGGGGGGGGGACTAATGAACGCACCGCTATTTGAAAAAATATCAACACCGGGGGAACAATAAAAACAACTAAAAAAAAAAAAAAGAACTGCGCGCGAGAAAGAAAGAAAGAGTACGGTAGGCAGAGGCGGCCAGGAGATTTTTCGTAATTTAGCCCGCGCTTTGTTCAATTGTAGCCCATTGTTCCGCGTATTTGCTGTCGCGGAATAAAATGCGCCGACGAAAACCGGCGGGGGAGGATTTTATTAAAAATGTCTCCCCTCCAGTACGCGTGTGTGTACGCGTGCGTGCGTGCGTGCGTGCGTGCGTGTGCATGCGTCAGTTCCTCGATTCGGTTCACGCCACGTGCCCCTTTGTTCCGGGCGTGCTCCACAAACACGTAGTTAATCGAGAAAAATCAGTGCGTGAACGAGGAGGTATGCGCGTCGCCGCGCAACGGCTCCGACGTATGATTTGCATCGGCGCAGAATACACACGATGTAATAGAGCACCGAGGGCCGAGCAATTAAATTCCAATTTAATAAAGGCACCGGGGGAATGTCGACGCCGCGCCGCGCCGCGCCGAGCCGAGCCGAGCCGAGCGCTGCGAAGTTTCATTTCGACCGGGTCTGGAATCCTGAGCGTGCGACCGCGCGCCGGTATGCGTACACACACGCGCCGGCCGCGTTGCGTTTTGATACGCGAGACGAACCAATCACTGTTCCGCCCCTGCAAAGCGATCGCAATGCTGCTATTCGATGCTCGATGACCGACGGATAGTTGCGCCCCCCGGGCAAAAAAATTCCTTTGAGCCAACACCATGCCATGCCGAGCCACGCCGAGCCACGCCACGCCACGCCACGAACTGCACTGCGAGATGCTGCAACCGTGTTCTATGCAGCCGCGAAATTAATTCTTGGCGTCGATATCGCGACGTCCGTGAGCGAGACGGACGAGAGACGCCCCGACGGAAAAATCACCGAAATTGCTGTTCTGCTCGCCGCTTTCAATCTTTGTACGTTTAATATAGACGGTTAATATAGGGATACCCTCTCCACCCCTTTCTCACCCCTCTCTCTCTCTCTCTCCCTCAACGGAGCCTGCAGCGAGACTGCACGGAATTGCTTAGATATGGAAATGCTTATGCAGCGAGTCCCCCGTCGGCGATACAAGCGACCTGCTAAGTCTGCTGGAGAAAATAAGTTGGAAATATATGTAAAATCTGTGGTTTTGTTGTTCTTCTTGGAAAATTGGTGTCTGTTTTTGACTAGAATTCAATCGATAGTAACGTATCGCGATCCGTGTGCAGCTGGTTATTTATTTATGCGGCGTGTTGCGCATGATAGGGAAAATTTTGTACTCGATTTTACTTTGAAAGCTCCGCACAATGGAAATGTTACCGCGAATCAGAGTACTTTTGAATTCGTCCTGGATTATCCGTCATCCCATGTTAATGCCGTCTAGTCGTTACATGCTGTTTCTACTTAGCACTGAACTGCGAGTATTAACTGTGAATGTTAATGTACATGTGAAAGTTTGTACCCCTGTTTGCAGGAAAGATGGAGTGGAATTTTATTTATTGTGCTCAACTGTTGATCCGTTTTAGACCCTGAGAGTTCACTTGAATAGTTTTAATAGTTCAGGTTTTGCTGGAATATTCATATTATTATGGATCATGAAAGGGCATAAATACGCGAGCACATGCACGGTTTATTTATCGCAGGGAGGAGTGCTCGTGCATCGTATCAATTTCGAAAAATAATTTCCTCGAAAATGAAACCTTGCGTAAAGGAAGATTTATGTTACGCGATATACATATTTTTTGTCCGAAATACGCGAGCACAATGGTGCCGAATATTAAGTAATTTATCAATGCCTCTTCCATTGCGATGCTCCCCTTTGTTTTTATAATGTGAACGAGAGGAAAAAACAATAGTACTGCCAAATGCGTTAAAAAAAGTAACTTTTTAAATTCTTTATATTATATTAATTATTGGCGACGCCTCGGTAAAATTGAATATGAACGAAAGCGAAATCACTTAAAGCGAACACTTTCGTGTCGCGATCAATTTTGTATTTTCAGACGACCCATCTTTAAAACAATCTGCGAACCACAGAAACATCTGCGGACAGCGATAATTATAATGGTACCCGTGTATCACGTGCCTAACTGCTTCCTGTACCCGCTTGATTCCCACGCGTCAAGCAGCCGGCGCGGCTCTGCGCGGCGAACCAGTTCGAGCTCGCAGGATCCGCTCGGGCGTAGATATCATCTTGGAAATACCATTCCAAACAAGCGAGGAAAGCGGTGAAAGGGAGAAAACGGCTTCAGGGGGACGGGGGCGGAAGGGGGGGAATCGCGGGAGGAACGATTTGACAGATCGATCAGACTAATCCGCGACAAGGAGCGACCATGTAACGGAACGTGTAGCCGTTCGTATCTACGACTTGAGGAGGATCTGGAGGACTAGCTCCGGCAGAGGAGAAGCTTCAGGCTAGGTACGCTGGGAGCACGGGATATAAAGGAACGATTCGGAAGCAATTCGGTAAGTACATGTCGATTTATGTCCGGGAATCACCGATAGCTCACATCCACTATTTTCTTCGCCCAACCGCTGGGCTCTCGTATAGAGAATGAAAAAGAAAGAGAGAGAGAGAAAGAGAGGGGGAGCACTCGACGCGAGAGAGATTCGCGGATGTTATTGTATGAGAACGCCGGTCGTTTCCAGGGGCGGCTCCCCCTCCGATATTTTATACACCCGGTATATAACACGAAGAAGAACGTCCTCGATGGTCTATCTTATGACGTTATTTGCGGAGTGGCCCGAATTGATGGGGTCGTCCACTGTCGACCTCCTCCACTCTCGCTTCTAACAGAGGGTGAGTTCTAGGGGGCGCACAGTGGTCCTAATCGATGAATTAGGAGGAAAAAAGTTCAAAATTAAAGGTAACGAAAAACACGTATCAGTGAATTTTTCATGTACTATACATCCCGCAGAGACGAAAAGTGAATTCTATTGGGTTGGCAACTAAGTAATTGCCGATTTCAGTTATAGATGAAACTATAACTTGACTCAGTTTTTGGCCGAAAAGGATCAGACTTTCTACGAGCGTGGAATTTTCAAGTTGTCAGAAAGATGGCAAAAGGTCATCGAACAAAATGGAAAATATATCATAGATTAAAGTTCATTCGAAGTAAAAAAAACTCTTTTATTTCATTGAACAAATCGGCAATTATTTAGTTGCCAACCCAATAGCATTAGGTTTCATTAACAATGAAACAAATGACTGTTAGGTTACTCTTTAGGTTACATGTTTAGGTTATAGTCTCACTCAATTTAGAATGAAAGAATCAATAAATAATGGTATTGTGCTCAATAGAAAAAACGATTTTAGTATCTTTTCCTCCTAATTCGTCGATTGGGACCACTGTGTTGGGCTTTTCTTTTTTCTGGAGTTCCCGCACGAAATATCCAATCGTCGCGAGATGCCCGAGATGATGTACAGCATCGCGGGGCGCGCCCCCGAGGAGTCTTCGATTCCATTTAACATCTGAATCGTAAATAGAGCCCGACGCGGGCCCGACCGGCCGAGAAAAATCGCGTCGTCTCGGTGAAAAACGACGGGGTCCCGGTTCAATTTATTAAGCCGCGGCGTTCCGTTACGGAGGAGATCCCGGCCCGGCACTTAATGCCATTATTACTTTCGGGACACCGATTTCATTGACGGTGATTGATGTCCCCCGTCACGGTTTTGCCGTCGTCATCCGCGGACCGACACCTGCACGGCATTCAGCGCCGACGGAACGCTTTTGGCCGACGCTTTCCAACACGGACACGTGCTCCCATTCAAACGACACCCACCCCCGTAGAATCCTGGTGCTCGTCCCACGGGCACCCTCTCCCTCTCGCCTCCCCCCCACTGCTCGCTTTAAAACGTCCCTTTAATTATCGATTATTACGCTTTTTGACCCGCAATTGCTTCCGCGGAGGAGCACGGGATTATTCAGATGAGCCGCAGCTGTTGAATGATCCAGCTGCCCAACCGATGATGCTCCAATGTTTTTCTCCTACAGAGCCATCCCCTCCCAACAGTTTGCTTTATCTCTGATTCTGACTAAGACTAATGCCGGCGATTCGCCTGATCGTTTGTAACTCTCTCTCTCACTCTCGCTCCCTCTCTTTTTCTCTCTAGCATCTTGCTGTCGGTTCTCTCTCTCTCTCTCTCTCTCTTTCTCTTTGCTGCTCTCTCCCACTCATTTACCCCCGGGAGCCACCCTCGTCTCGAGTCTTTTGCCGACTAACAGGCTGTCATTTATCCGCCGCGAACCGATGTCTGTGCCTGCTACGGACTACTTCGTGGGAATGTTATCATCAGTCACTCCCGGGAGATATGCCCCAGGGCGATCGAAGATGCTGCGTTCGATTTTTCGAAATTCGCCACGGTTAATTGCTTCTTATTCGATTCTACCGGCGGATCTGTTATATTCGCGCAGGCGATTTGCATTTTCTTTCCCGTCGAAAAATACGTAGGGCCAGGAACCTCCCGTTACTGTGGGGTACCCAATTACTGTGCCTATATTAACACTTTGGCGTCCGCACGTTTCGTAAAGATTTGTTCGTTTCGCGCCGGCACCACTACCTCTGTTACTTCGCTCGGCGCCGGCTGGTTTTGAGGTTATTGGGAGATGATTTTTAAGTTTTTCTAATCTCATTGGTAGTGGTCACGAGTTTTCAATCCGTCTCACCTATTTTTATGAAAATGTACATATGTAAATAAATTAAAAATTTTTTTTTTAATTTAATTTTTTTTTTTATTTTTTTTTTAATTTTTTTTTTAATTTAATTTTTTTTTAAATTTTTTTTTTAAATTTTTTTTTAAATTTTTTTTTTAATTTAATTTTTTTTTTTAATTTTTTTTTCCGCAATGTCGATTGGAACTTCTGACAAGTCGTCCGCGCATTCTTCGTAAATAACAGTATCTTCTCGTTCGTCTGCCATGATAAATGTGTACAAATACTCATAAAAAAAAACACTCGCTGACGTATGTAACTTATTCCACAGCTGTACAGCTTTATGGTAAAAATACTGTACCTAGAAATTTTTATAGTAAATTGAATTTTTAAATTTATGAGGATGAATTTAAAAAGAAATTTTTATAATAAATTGAATTTTTAAATTTATGAGGGTGAGTTTAAAAAGAAATTTTTATAGTAAATTGAATTTTAATGAATTATTTAGTAAAAATTATTTAAAAAGAAATTTTTATAATAAATTGAATTTTTAAATTTATGAGGGTGAGTTGAAAAAGAAATTTTTATAGTAAATTGAATTTTAATGAATTATTTAGTAAAAATTATTTAAAAAGAAATTTTTATAGTAAATTGAACTCCGAGTTATTTAGTAAAAATTATTTAAAACGAAATTTTTATAGTACATTGAATTTTTAAATTTATGAGGGTGAGGGTGAGGGTTTCTGTAATTTTCATTACAGCGCCACCTGCCGGCAGGCGAAGGTCACCACTGTGGTGTCGCCGGCCGTCAGGCAATACTTTGCGAAAGTCACCACTGTGGTGTTACCGGCCGCCGAGCAATAGTTTGCGACGCACACCACTGTGGTGTGGCCGGACGCCATAGTGTTAATTTGTAGGCGTTAGATACGTAGATCAGAGCGGATCTCGTGGGTTAAGCTTGTTCTCGGGTCTTGATATGACTTGAAAAATGAATTTATTTAATGATTCGGTACAACAAAGCGAAAAAAGTACCTCCGGTGGATATAAATACCATCGAAGGAATAATTTTGAAGACAAAAGGGTTCTCCGGTTATCTGGTCAAATAAAATAAGGAGAAAACCATTTGTACACTTATCATTTTGATGAAAACCGACAAAAACGTGTCTTCGTACGGCTTTAAAAACGAATATATTTAAGAATTTTCTGGAGGCAAATGAAAAAGTACCTCTGGCGGCGTTAAAAGAATAATTTTGAAGTCAAGAGACCAGGAAAATTGGAAAAAAGCCATTTGTAACCGCCCCGCGAGTGCTTGTAACAGACTGGTTCGAGAATTATGCTGATAAGAGAGGAAAGTTTCATTTTTCCAGGGCTCGTCCCTTTCAAGAAAGATCCCGATATACGACCCTGACCCGTTAAATCTAAAGGAAGATATACCTCTCTAGGAGCGTATTTCAATGCACGTCCCAGTTGCATGGATTTAGTAGCAGCTTCCCGAACGCACATTTCAACCAGATACTCTGATTACCATACGGTTGATGCGGGATTACCAGGGCGAGGATTTCACCGGGAACGTATGCCGCGATTGTTTTCGAATCGCGCCGACATCAAAGTCTCGTTTCCCCCTCGATAGGTGGAAAAAGGAACCGCAAACGATCTCTCCGGGTTTTGCGCTCCCCACACCCCGTCTTCCGGTCCGCGGGTCTACCAGCCGTGTAAGTATCCGGGGCCACTTCCGGTGGGTTCTCTATGCTCGAATAGCGACGCGTTTACGTGGCTTTACGTTTTGGTTCGCTCGAAATCGTGACTTTTAACGGCCCGAAAAAGGAGAAGAGCCTGCTGAACGAGCTGAAGTGGTCTCGCCTCGGTTCCTTCGACAGGCTGTATACGCTTTTACTGCTCCGACACCTGGCTGCTCGGAACGTTACTTCAGGCATTAGTCATCGAGAGAATTCGATGAATTTGGCAAAATCATTATTTTTTCAGAAATTGTATGGAAAACTTGTTAACGTCCCTCCGATATTTAAATATCATACGGAATCTAAGCGTATATGTGTTTCATTCGTCAGCCACATCATCGCTGTAATAGTACCGTTTGTATATTTTCATTAGTGTTCTACGCTCGAAATTGAAAGTACAGAGACAGGTAGGTACTCGATCAATATTAATCATTTTTACCCTGTGATACATGTCACCAGCGCTTTTTTTTAACTGAGAGTAATTTAAACAAATGTTTGGCAAACAGAGTCTCCTCCACGTATTCTGTGCTACGTTGTACAATCAAAGTTAAAAGTCCGAAAACAGATTTTCGGTGAATAAAAACATTTTAATTCTATACTATTTGCTAATAATATTTATGTGATTTTAAAAAATGTTTAGCGAAGAGAGTCTCTCCCAAGTTTCTTGCAGAAGTGGCCGAGGTATTCGTCATTTCGCCGAGTAGAATTTTGTAGTTGCCGTAAACTGGACTCGGTAACCGTACTCCCAGCAATTTCGCAGCAACCAAAATCGGTAGCAATATTTTCGTGGAGGCCGTTTTCTCTGCCGGTCGTGCTGCATCGGGGGGTCTCATCTTTCATCCTTACTTTCGTCCGTTCGCATACCTTTTTTCACCTGGACGAGGCAATGTTTCTGCTACACCGGCGAATCGAGGATTCTACATCAGCCGGCTCACACGCGATTTACTAAGAAATTCGTCGGCTACTGAAATTAAATTCCAACCCTCCCCGTACCCCGAACGTCCCCGAAGGATCGCGCAGTTTATGCGGCGTATTGAGTTCCGCGTGGTCCTCGTTTCCTTTTTCCCCTCGGTCCTCGTTCCTCCCCCCCGTACAGTTCCACGCAAAAAAGTAATCCAAAATAATCCCCTTTCACTCGAACGGGCTACCTTATCGTGTCACGAGTTCGGAGAAGAAAACGAGCGAAGAGAACCGGGAAAGAGAAAGAGGGAGAGACGGAGTAAGGAGACGAGAGAAAGAGGAAGAAATAGTCGGGGAAATAAAGAAGAAACGGAGGAGAAGGGAAAAAAGAATGCGACAGCTCGGTTGGCCCCCGTGCGCGGGACTCGTGCAAATAATTGGAACGTGCTGAACCCCCTCGACTTCCCTGGTACTCTTTTAATTTCGCTGCTGGCCTCCCTTAATTCGTCGCAGGTAGTTAGAGAAGACACTTCGAAGGATCAGAGTGTCTGTCCCTTGCCTCCCGCCCTTCGTCTCTGCCCTCTCTGCTCTCGCTCCCCGGCAATTTCTCTCTTTATCTTTGCATTGAATTAACGCCAAGTAGAATGCGGCCGTGCTTGGTCAGACAAAGCGCCACCATGAGTTTTGAAACAGACGATTTCAAGATCCTTTTACTTAGAACGCTTTAAAATCCTGCGGAACTTCTCCGCTGGTATTATAATGCCTCCTCCCTCCCGCTCTTCTCTCCAAGTCCTTTCTCGCACCACCTGATTTTTTAGTTAACACTCCTAGCGGACAATCTTCTTCTTCCTCTTTTTCAGCAGTGCAGTGCGATATAAATTGTCTTCGTCCACCTAAATCCGTAAACCTTCTCAATTATTCCCATTGATTACAGTAGAACTAACTCGTCATTTAAAATAAAAAAAAACGTTTTTAACTCGTTAGCTGCCACGTCAGTGACATATGACTGACAGTGATGTTTGACCGGATTTAGAAATTCATTTTTATTATGAGATATCCAGATAAACCGAATTTTATTGGAGTCTTTCGAATTCAAAAGGGTTAAGACAGCATCTCCTATAATACATTTTAAATTTCTGATTTTGTAAGAATTTCTAGGCTTGATATTTAATGGCACTTAACGTGTTAAACCCGGGTAAAAATTAAGTTAATAAGGCTAATCCGCGAGGTTCCGCGAATCGATGGAAAACTACAACAGGGGAATTCCCGGTTTGCGAAACGTAGTTTGCGAACAGAGCGGGTACCGCAGGAGCGTGGCGCGTATATTTCTAAACAAATAAATCGGGTGGCCGGGAAACCGGTCGGTCCCGTTACGATTTAAACAAGCCGCGCCGTGTGCGAAAACAATTTTCCCGCGAGCGTGTGTTCTGGTCGTGATTTCGAGTTTCTCGGTATCATCGGGATCGCGGACAGTGAGCTACGGCCTCGGATACTCGCGGGATCAAATGGAATTTCGATGGCGCGGCTAGCGATCGTAAAGTATCGCATTACGCCGTGCAATCTTAGCAGAATGCACAATCGGGTTCCAATTCGTAGCCGCGATGCCTGCGGATAGCGAGTTGCTGGGAACCGCGCGATATATCGAGCGATATTTTAAGACAGGAAAAAAAAGATATATATATATATACATACATGTATATATTCGACTGTATCGAATCGACTACATAGCACACCGGAAGCCCGCGAGCCGAAATTGAAACGAAATGAAACATCACTCGCAGCTCGCCAATAAATGCGATATTTTTTCCCCTCGTTCCAATCACTCGGCCAGCGTTAATTATTAAAAAGCGGAGAAAAACGAGCGCTGATAACATTCATTCGGGACTCCCCTCCCTCCCCATCTCTCACTCTCGTCTACGCGCTCCTCTTCAGCGACGAGGTTTATCAACAAAATGTTGCCGGTAATCAAAACGGTGCAGCGGCGAAGCGGCCGACGTAGCGCGAAATATTTATCCGCGGCGCAAATTTAACCGATGTAATTACATGTTCGCTGCATTTAATTAAAACTATCGCGAAAAGTTTGTAAGTTAAACACCGACGGTATTTTGTTTCGATGCTAATAAAACGTAAAAAGGAGAGGAAAATTTGCCCCGAAGGATAAATGTTGGACGCGGTCAAAGTAAATTTAAGTGGCTCTCGTCGGTCAGTTTGCACGCTCGGAATCGACGATCGATCGTCGTCGAAAAGCGAGCGAGATTCATTAAAACAGGGACGCGCGATTATACACCCTATAAATCATCGTTCTGAAAAAAGCACGTTCTCCCGGTCTCATTGAGAACTCGGTGGGAATAAAAATTCCGCCGATTTTTGCGATTTCTCGTTCAAAAGGAACGAGCGACGGAGGCAACGCCGGAGGCGTCCAGGGTCGAAGGCTCGTCAATTAATTATCCTTCCTGGCGCATTCATCTTCGGGGACCCTCTCCCGTTTCATTAGGATTATTATGCGACACGATAAGCTCTGATTACGACGGCGGCCGAAGCGCCGGTGCTCTCCGTTTCAGGGCTAATATTACAGGCAATAATAAATCGACTTCGGATCGCTTCGACGATTCGTTTACCCGTACCGGAAATCGTGTTTGCATCCAATTAACCGATGTCGCTGCGGCGCCGCGCTTTTAAATAATTGCGGCCCCGTCGATTCGCCGCGGAGAATACACCGGGATAACCCAGTTCGAGTGAGTTTGCCAGCGGAAGGGGCGAGGGGGGACAGCGATAACGCGGAAAACTTGGCAACCCCCCGGGGGTGAAGTTAAGGGATGGAAGGAGCCACGGTGACAAGTATATAATAGCGGAGGCCGGTTGCATTAAGCCTAGACCCCGAAACTCGAAGGCGAGGGGTCCGGATTTAGGGTCGGCGCGAGGTTGCGGCGGATCCGCAGAGGCGCGCGTGTGAGAGCCGGTGAATCTTTGATGCCGCGGGTCGACCCTCCCTTACCCGGCTTTCCCCATGAGGAATCCGGAATGGCTAGCGACGGTTAGCAACTGGCCACAGCCGAAGACTCGACGAGATGAGGTCCAACCCGTTAGCAACCAAAACGCTCGGCTGACCGTAAAAGTCTCTTTTTCCCGACAGCTGTAAACGCGGACGTCTCCGAGACGAACGCACCTCTCGATTACAGCTACTCTAACCGCGCAAGTCTTTTTCCTTGGAACTGTAAACGCGGATGTAGTCGAATACACCGCTAGGAGATCCTAAACAGCCTGACCATGGTTGTTCCTTCTCTGGAAACTGTCTGAACTTGGGTGAATGCACCCTAGCAGCGAAAGAATGCACCCTAGCAGCCCCCCAATCTAATCATAGTAATCTTTCTCCAAAGGGAAATCTAGTCTTCCTCCTACGATAAAATAAAATTTTTCCAAACACATTTGCTATAAGATATAGGTAAAAAAAAAAACAATTTAGAAAGTTGTGCCCGAGTATCCCCAAAATGGCCTGAGCTGTATAAACATAGTAGTTTCTGCGTGAAAGAAACCCTAAAAACCTATGCCCCCGAGTCATGATTCTCTTGCTAATGTCAGTATAAAATATCTTACACCTTGCAGTAAACCGTTGAAGCAGATTATGCCTCGCAGTAGATTGCACCATGAAGTAAATTATGCCCTGAAGTATTATTGCGCCTCGAAATAGAATGTGCTCCTATCTTTCTTTTTGGAGCGCACCGACGTTCTCCCAAGACCCGGAGCAGTTCAAGCATACCACTTTTTCTCCCGAAAAGACTCCCAATGTATAACCATTCGAGTTGACCGCAACCCCCTAAAAGACTATGAGTGGTTGAACAGTAGCCTTTTCCCCAGAGGCCGGCGAACGCGTATGTTACCGAGTCAATTGCACCCCGAAAGGCTCCGAGAGCAGGATCTAATCTTCTCTTCAATTATGCTCGCGTTATCTGATACAAGGGAAACCACGGCCGTGATGAGATTTCCGCGGAGTCGCGATGTCGCTGATACACTTCGCAGACATCGACCCGGTCGCCTCGGCAAACTCTGGACGAAGGTGCACCGGTTGTAAGCAGGCTTTCTTGTAACGAACCTAAGCGATGCAGTGACCGCATTAATTCTGGATTAAACCAAGTTCGAGCAGAAATATTAGGGGGACCCATTAGTAATCAATCCTTTTTGAAATCTAAAACAAACTTTGTAGTAGATTCAAGTTCTTATTTGTTAATTTATCAAGTAATGCAAATTTTGTTTGCATCGATGTTCATGATATCAGCAGTTTTGTTTCCTTCACTTGTTTTTTTCTGTTTTGTAAGAAATTGTATTTTAAAGAGTGAGCACGTATAGAAGGATATATATTGTCTCACGAGATTGTCATAGGAACGCAAAAAGGGCTAAACAGCAAGAAAAGGTAAAGAGCATCGGGCCGAGAGGTTGGCGGAGTTGACGAGCAAGTGCGTCTCCGCAGTTAATCTCTGTCAATCACTCGGCGAATCTCCGCGTCCCTTTGAAAATCTCCGGAAATTGTCTTCATCGGGGAAAGAGTTTAAGGTCTCGTCAACTCCGGGCGAGCAAGGGGGCGCGGCCTGCGGAGAAGGCGTTTTAAAGTGGACTACTTCCCTTTTAGCTCCGCAGCCGTCAGACGGCTCCTCTTTGTCCCATCGAAAACAGGAACTTTTCGTATTAACGATCAAAGGGGCAGGGGGGACCGCTTAGGAATTCTCAAAGAATGCGCTCCCGCGGATGTTTCATTTGTAGCCGGGACTGAATACTCGGGGCTGAACCCGTCGACGGAATTAGTGTTAACGACATTAAAATATCGGACAAACGAATCTCCCCGCGTTAAAAAGTTTTCGATTAAAATAAATCCTTTTAGCGCGACCAGGCTGGGATGAGACAACGAGAGAAAGGAAAGATGAAAGAGACAGAGAAACAGAGAGTATATCCCCGGCTTGTCTTTCCGGAATGGTCCCGGCCGTTTGCCCTTGCGTTCAGCTTCACAAAAAATCTAATTAGAAGTGGATTAAAATTTAATCACTCGCCAAGGGAACTTATCCCGGCTGCTATCGGTGGGTGGTGTCCTCTTCATTTAATTGTACCTCAGGTGCGCCGTTCTCTCCTCTCGTTTTTTCCCTCCGCTTTTCAAGGCGTTGGCCTCTTCCTCTTCGGCAGCCGGCATTTTTTCAAGGCTAACAATCTGCCCTCAATGAACGTTCAAACTTCATTCTTTAATCGAGCCGTCGACGGTGTCCCGCTTAACAGATTCTGCGACGGATACCGCCGCCAATCGACCACCCCGTGATAACGCGTTTATCCTCCTGGCGAACGCAAAATTGCCAATTAGCACGCAATCTCCATCTTCTTCTGTTGACGTCTACCCTAAGATCCACGAGAAAACGTATGGAGCGTATTTGAGCGTACAAAACTAACAAAAATTAATGTATCCTAATCAAACTTTTTTCTAAACATGCCTGAAATATCATCTTTTAGACTATGTATAAAATATGATATATTTCTATTAGAGACCAAGCGGAATGTTATTTCTTCACTTGCTAATTTTAATAGATGAGAAATAGTATATTGACATTTGAAATTTTTGGAATTTTGCTGTAATTTCAACTTTTATCTAGTCAATTTTGTTACAAATGCATGAAGATCTACTAAAGACCCTCGCGGAGTACAATGTATTAGTTGGGTAGCGTGCATCGAGAGATCCGCCCGCGGCCCGGGGAAATTTGAAGGGCGTAGAAAAGGGACCTGCAAAAGCCGTTAAACCCTATCTGATACCGACTCGTAGCCGGCGGAGTCCAGTTTCGTCTTGATGGCGCCTTCCCGTTTACAGAGCGTTTCCATTCGGACCGAATTCTTTCCGCAGCCCGTGGGTTCCCGCAATTCGAGGTAACAGAAGACCGCGTATCCGCGGGCGAGGCCTCGTTATCCGACTTTGTAGACTCGTTTGTTGTATCTCTGTGTGTGTGTGTGAGGGAGAGAGAGAGAGCCTGAACGATACGCCACTGCGCGGAACCTAACCGTGGAACCTAACCGTCGGCGTCTTGGGGAGCGGCCGGCATCCGGGAGCGGTGGATAGATTGCACAAGGGGAAGAGAAAAGAATAACCATCGCGCGAGCTTTGTCCGCCAGATAAGAGATTTAACCTCGTTCGTAGGCCCGGGGTCCGTTTCTTACTTCCGTCTGACCTCGATGAGCGCGGAACGAGCCGCCGAGGGCGAGATGGCCTCGTTACGGTTCTGATGACGCAACGAATGCAACGAATGCATCGCCCGGCCCCGAGCATCAGCGCCTTTTTTCTTAGGTTCGCGGTCGCAGAGTAAAGGAGAGACGCGCGCAAGCAAGGTGTCTCTCTGCGACACATCCGACCGACTTGCGCCGGCAACTTCACTCTGTATCGTAAAGTTCACTTTGTTACTCTTTCTATCTCTAGCCCCCGAGTTCTTTTTTTTTTTTTTTACACGTTCGGCAGGAAGTTTGCCGTGCCGAGGATATTCACCGAGAAAGAGAGCGAGAGGGCAAACGCCGCTGGAATAAATCGGGGCTGCGCCCTACTGCCGCCGCGCCGCCTCAAAACACTTTCTTTGCATTTTTCTCGCAGCTTTAAATTTTAAATGCACGGTCTGAAAGAGCGTGCTCCTTACAAGGAGCATAAAGAAATCGGTGATGGTATCACGTTGCGAATTAATAGACACCGACTGCTTAGTACAATACGATTCCAATTGATTTCCTGTCCGGCTAGTACCAACAGAAACAGGACGACTCAGGTAAAAAGAGTTTCGACGTAACGGGATTGAATCCTAGTAGCGACCCGTCTCGCTACCGCGTAAGCGAAAACTGGCGAGGGGACTATGAAAAGTCTATAATTTTACTAGGAATTTCCAGGCTCGGCGAGGCTCTGTTGCAGATTAATAAAAGGCCCGGGGAGAATCGGTCCGGGGGGCGGAACACGTCTATTTCCCCGATCAGCCCGGAGCGACGGAACACGATAGAAACGGTCGAGTTCCCATAGCCCTGGGGGTCTGACGTGGACGAATCGATGGGCAAACAAACGACGGATTTGGCTGGTTTCCTTTGGCGGGTTGGGCAAGCGCCGGCGGACGGACGGACCATCTCTATGCCTGCCCGCTTGGACGCCGTTCCGTGTCCATTCTACTTTGCATGCGCACATTCTGCCAAGCCCCATGAACCGTCGTACGTTCGTTCCGCCGTTGGATTCCGGCGAGCATCGATGATTCGAGAGCGTGTAGGCACCGAAGCGCGCCGGGCCCCTGGTCAGCAGTTACCGCAAAGTCAGTTCTATTCTCGTAGAGTCGACCCAGCCAATCCACCGAGCCAGCCATCCAGCCAGCCAGCTATCCGCCATTCGAGCTAACCGTATCCAAGCCAAGCCTGCTTCTAATACCCTGTACCCCTACCGACAACAAACTCCTTCTCTCCAACCCTTTCTAGCCGGGCCCGCACCCCCTCCCCTCTCTTCTCTCTCCAAAAGCCGCGACGCACCAGCCGTTCTCTTAATTGAATTAGCCGGTCGGAATTAGCAATTTCAGATTAGTCCCGTGGTCTCATCAACCCTTTCCCCGAACTAGAGGTTCCCGGTCGAACGGAATTGCTCACTAATAACCTAACTGTTATCGTAAGCCGTCTCCTTGACCCGTGGCATTCGATTCACGTCGGACCACCCCGAAAAATCAGCTGCCTGCTACTTGCCGCAGATGAAACGTAAACACCCGACTACCGTGGTTATAGTAATAGTCGTCGTCGTCGTCGTCGTCGTCGTCGTCGGCGTCGTCTACTTCTCAAAAATAACCGATCGGCTGTTTGATCAACGAACATACTATTCCACCGGAAAACAGGCGAATGGATGGCGGAAACTCCTGCAAAGTCTAAGTCAACAGATGAAAACCATTGGGAAACGGTGCGGCAACAGTCACGGAACAATAGTCTGCGGGTGCTCTTTTATTTTCCTAGCTTCTTGAAATCCTCTTAGTCCGTAGAATCCGGATCTTTGCAAAAAATAATGCCAAATTTCCGCGACTATTCCCTGCGACTGAATGCTTGTTGGCGTAGCATGCTTCTCTTTAAATATAACCCACATCGGCTCGCCCATTCAATGTATCCTTTCTATTGAAGGAAAGATGACTATCGAGGTGGCAAACTAGTAGCTGCACATTGCAGATTTTATGCATTCATGATAAAAATAAAGAAGTTAAATACAGGGTGTCCCACATAAATGATAACACCTAAATATCTTTCGTATTTACAGTCGTATCAGAAAACTTCAGAGGACAAAGTGACGCTATTGCAGGGGGGTAATATAATGATGAAGAAAAAAATTTTTTTTTCAACATGATTAGTCTTGCTTAAGGTCATTTCAAGGTCAAAAAGGTGGTATCCACTAAATTCAGTTTTTTATTGTCTATCATGCTATCGTAAAAAAATATACTATTCCATTTAAAAAAACATCGGTGACCTTGAAATTTCATTAAAAAACACGACATAAAAAATTTTTTTCTTCACCACTAAAATAGCCTCCTGCAATAGTGTCACTTTGTCCTCTGAAGTTTTCTGATACGACTGTAAATACGAAAGATATTTAGGTGTTATCATTTATGTGGGACACCCTGTATATAACTGAAGAGACGGAAAAATTCGAGGTATCGTTACATTATTTTCATTTTCACTGAACATTGGTCTCTTACGATAAAAATAATAAAATAATAAACCGATATATTAACTGTTATATAAACTCTCTTCTTCTTCTTCCAAGAAATTATAAACAAGAATATTCTTGGAGATCTTTGTGAAGTCTAGGTACAGTTCGTGCTTCAGGAATGCTAGTTTTGCTAATTTTTTTCTTTCCATCGTTCCCCTGATGCCTTTCCATCTACTACGGTACGAGAGAGAGAAGGAGGTTTTATCTACAAAAATCTGGATGTCGACTCCTAATTCTGATGTGGGCGGATCGCGCGCCGGATCGGGAAAATGATCAGCCAGTAGAAGATCGATCTGTCTTAACCTTTCCATCAGCCGGATGATGGATGCCCGCGTTTCCTCGACAGTGTAGCGGGATTTATGCACCGAGGAGCCGGCCGTCGAGCATACGAGCCTGTCGATGTATGTAAATGTAACAAACTGCGGCGAACCCGCCGTAAATCGAACGCGACGATCCGCGCGTCCAGAAAATCTAGAAACGTGGCGGCGATCCTCTCGAGAAACAAGAAAATGTCAATGAGCGGAGCTGAAACGGAAAAGGGGACGCGCGCGCGGATTCTTGGTTCGTCGACTACGAGCTAGCTGGAAATGGTACGTGATAATGTCACGCAACGACGTTTCCTATGAACGCACTGCCACTATAGTCGCTTGCTCTTTCGTGGGAACTCCGGATACGTTGATTCGAAACCGAGTCGAGAGAAGACATTCGCGCGTCGTTACCGACGTTTACCCGCACCGCATCAGTCAACGGAGTCGACCCGATGGTGCTCGAGAGCTCACCGTTGCATTTTAGATGCTGCGCTCGCGTGCGCCGCCGCCAACGGCCGTCTAAATCATACTGCAGCGGAAAAGATTGACTGCCGCTTTTCACCGTTTCCCGTTTCGAAACGCTCGTTCCTCTTCCCAACTCCCGGGGCATAATATTTAGTACACGGCTGGTCACGAAAGTTTATGCGCGCTTGCTGCATCGCGAATATTTGAGAGGGATGCAACCATTCTTCTCGGGAAATTGTACTTTTCCAAATGGTGATTGAAATTATTGGAAACGTTGTTATCAACCCATGACAACCATTAATGTCTCCGAGAGAGCAAAAACATTGTTCGTTACCATTTTCTAGCAAGAGCTTCAACGAATATATAATACTTCTATTAAAAAATGAATTTTCCTTTTGGATCGAGGTCTCGAATCACAATTTTACATTCGATCAATATTTTCCAATATTACCCAAACTTCGTAACCGTATACGTTTGCAATAGCGTGAAAAGGATAGCGTAAAAATTGCATTTAGTATGTATCTTAGCAATATTAATCAAGGTATGTCGTTGAAGTTCTTTTTCCATGCTTCTAGTTAATCGCATTTAGAGAGCATTTAGCGAAGAAGCGAGTTGGACAGCTTCGTTAAATGTTGAAACAACAATTAGCTCTCAGGTAATTTGCAGATAAAGAGAAGCCAGTGAAATGAAAAGTTGAAAAATGCAAGAGGCAAGGTAATGCGAGAGCAGCGTACACAAATCGTCTTCCGATTGCCGCGACAGACGAGCAGGTAACCCGTGTGTCGAGTTCGCGTTCTTCCTCGGCTACCGTACAGGTACTCGTTATCTGATATTATTACCTGCTAATACCTGAGGTTCGACTGCCGCCGAGCAGAGAGTACTTAGTAACTCTAGATCCGGCAAATCGGATCTACTATGTCCCCTCTCTGTGTTCTTCGCTTCCGCGCGCAGCTCCTGCATCGCAATCCTGATCCCGTGCATCGCGAGTCCCGATCGTTCGATTCGATCGAGACGCACCGGTATCGAACGATCCCAGTCATTCCCCATAAACTGGATAAACTTGATCGCGTTTCCAACACGATTATCACTGCGCAGGGAATCTTTGATCGAAATAAAAATCCTCGATTGTACGATTTACGCATAGGCATCGAACGGAATCAATTAATTTCAATAAGACGGGAACAGTATAACAGATTTCTCTGAATTTTTCTAATGTCCTCCCAGTTTTCTTCTAAACATTTTTAAATGCACGAAGATCGCACAGGTGACTCAATTTCTATTTTAACCTAACATATGAATTTACATGGCAGCGCATCGAGAGAACCATATTTCTACAGGATTTATGTTATTGAAATTACTTCCCATTAAGAGAGTTCTTTGGTTTTTCTTTTTTTTTTCTTTTTTTTTTAAGGATGATAAAACTCGATCAACTTGATACAACGATTCAGAAAAAGCAGATTTCACGATATAATTTATTCTTAGACTGCCCCTGCACTTGGAAGCACCACATGCTTATGCAGGCACCAGCAAAAAAGTCGAAATTACATAATTCAGAACAAGAGGAGTTAAATGTCAATATACGTTTACGTATCGAGTTGCTCGAGTGTTTCAAAGAACAGGAGTCGATTAATTACGGAGGATCTAGGCAACGCTCTGAGCCACGTGTATGAATAATGCGCGCATAAATGCGTTCATGAATTATGGTAATCGTGTAACTAAAAGACGCGCATTTACAGCCGATGATTACCGGCGTTATTGACGGGTAGAATTAATTAAGCCGACCTAAACAGGCGTCCAACTCACACCAGCGCCGAGGATACAGTCAGTCAAACAATCTTCGTGTACCTTTTAAAATACATGAGAACAGCTTGGTCAAAAACGGAACTATTTGGACTTTTCTGTGGTGTCGGAAGGACTGAATGGACATGTAAAATAGTAAAATAATAATACCACTTAAATCCTACTTTGTTCCATCGACTGTATACACCTTAATACGGCAAGGCGAATAACGAAGCAGGCTCGCGATTAGTATCCTAATAACAGGATAGATGCGGGGTTTCTAATTATTTATCGAGGTACGCCGCGTTAATTGGACAATTCGGTGGATAATGAAGTTCCGCGGGTAGGCTACGCTTTCAGAAGAATCCTGGACGGATTAAATTACACGGACAGTAGTGGACACGGTTAGGAAGCGAACACCGCATGAATCGTACCTGGGGGAATACGTCTGTTCCCTCGGCTCGCAGGTGTACCAGGGGCGGGAGGCGAGGGGAGGGTATTTTTCCGAGGATCCGGCATCGCGATGTCTCATCTAATCGGTGGATCTTATAATACGCGACTACTTACAAGATACGGTAGACCGCATCTTACGTTACCGCCGCACGTAGCAGCGCGTTATTCACGAAAATGGTAAATATTTCAAATGAAGCCCGGCCGTCTGTTGAGCATATATCTTCCTCCTCTATCTCCGCTAGCCTGGTCGCGTAAGGGGTATATCATATTCGCGCGTGCATGTATCATGGTTAACGCATCGGGGCTGTCCGACAGCCTGGCGGATCTTCAACACGAACGGAGACACCCGTGGTTCGATTTTACCGACAGCCAAGCAAAACGAGCCCATTGACCACTCCCAATTATGGGCTCGGGGGAATCGAGCCAGGACCCTTCGAGAAAATCGGTTCCCGTAATCGATTCTGATCGTCGGAATGCGGAAATCCCAGCATACAATGTACTGTCCGTGCCTCACAAGAAGCCTCGCTGGACGGGGGAAAATAGTGGGGGAGAAATTGAGGGGAAAGTAGTGGAGGAGATTCTATAGTCAGAATCGGCTGACGTCACGAGCCTATAGTGTAGTCTAGGCTAGGCCCCCTGTAGCTCCGCGTATCCCCACCGTTAACGCTCCCGTACTCTATAAACTCTGACGTCATGCGCTATATAGTTCGTGCCACTGCTTCAGCGAACAGAGCAGGGCTAGGTTTTGGCTTTGGTTTTGTTCTTTGAAAAAACATTTCTATGACTACTGAGGGGAGTCACAATCAATGGCCCCAGCAACCCTTACAAAAATTTATTTTGTTTTCACTTTTGTGTCCTATGTATACAAGAAGCTGCGAACGTTCGTAACAAAAGTTAGTGTTATTCTAAACTCCGGACAATTTGAAACCGACTGAATTGACCTCTAAGCCGTTCGAACATCGACGATAAACTCGCAAAAAATCGAAGATCGTCCGAACAGCCGCAACTTGGTAACCAAAATGGTTCGTGCATCGCTGCGGGACACGAGCTTGCCCGATAAATATCAGGCAAATCGGCGGGCAACGTCGCGGAATAGTGTCGATTCTGTTAGAATATCGGGTTTCATAAAATTACCGCGGGTATAGATGAGCATGGCCGGGGGCAGACGGCGGTAAAACTGAAATTGTCGAGGCGACGACTTGTTCGCAGGGTCTCGTCTCGCCCGGACCATCGGGGCGTTAAAAGCGTCCGTAAACTGCAGTTCCGGCCGGCCATCGAAAAATGGAGTGTCTTGATATGAAAGCAAAGGTCTCTTGACGTCGTGTAGCCGCCAATAACCGGCTATGGATCGGTTCACGGCCTCGTGAGAAACCGTAAAGCGGACGTTATTGCTGGGCGACGTTACCGGTTCTCGGTCGATCGACCGCACGGTCGACCGGGGGCCAATAAAACGAGCTGCAACGACGATTTCGGGGACGATCGGTGCGCGCCACGTGGTGTACCTGGAGCCACCATGGAAATGATCGAGGAAGGGAAGTCGGGCTAAAAGCGGGAGAGAGGACTTTCTCTCTCTCTCTCTCTCTCTCTCTCTCTCACTCTCACTCTCACACACTCTCTCTCTTTCTCTATCTTTCTCTCTCTTTTTCGAACACGGTTGCGGCTGCGACCGCGTTTATCGCCCACGGCAGACCGCAAGCGGTCGCTTTTCTTTTTTGCCCGCCGCCACGCCGCCGTGAGCGAGTCGCGACGCTTCCCATCCCCGTCGTCCACCTTCCCCAACCCCTTACAGGCCCGGCGCTATTAAATCATATCAGGTTCAGCCGGCAATTATTTAGGTATTAGCACTCTTTCTCCCCGCGTTACATTCCCGTTCCACCTCCCGGCCCGACCCGACCCGGTCCGCTCGCTCTCGCCGCACGTTTTTGTCCACCTGTCCTCGGCTCTCTGTAATGCGTTTCTCGCGCTTCACGAAATCCCCGAATGCCTTCGTTAGCCCGATCCTACCAATCGATCCCTCGGTATTACGTGCGGATACCTCGTGGTTACTAATTTCAATATTCTTGGCTCCGTCTACACGGCTACGTCGATCATTCAACTTTTTACCGGTCTGCTCCCCTAATTGCTTTATTTATGACGGTTCTGATAAATCGTGTCCGAAGCGGAACAGTTTCCATCATCCGAGGATGGTTATACTAAATTTATTTGGACGTTGATGTAGCGCGAAACACTGCGAGACAAATTTTATTGGGTCCTGACATTTTTTTTTCGAACACGACGTGGAACAATTTTTCAAATTGTAAAGATGCTTTCGTGAGCGATTCAATAAATATCTTATTGCAATAGGAATCGCGCAAAGTCTAAATAAATTAAATCTTGTCATTTTTATAAGGCAACATGTACCTGTTACATTTATAGCTCGGAACGTTTAATGTTAAGTACTGGTCGAACGAGAGGGTAATTAAAAAACCAAAGTTTGCGAAACGTTTCTTGCTGCGGAGAACTGTAAGAGAGCGTACCGTGTAAAATGGAAAGTTGAAGAAACGTTATCACGAGGATCTCGTAGGTGCGGAGATCGACTTTCTTTTTCCGATCGGGATCTGGTTGACCCCGCCCCGGCCGGTTACCAAGAAGGTGCTCGTTCGTGTAATCAGAGTGCCGAGGTATAATGCGAAACTCGAGCGAAGATGAGAAGCTACTGAACCGGGAACGGGAGAAGGCCATTTAGAGAGACGCGCGCACGCCGAAGAAGAAGAAGAAGCGCGGAGAAGACGTTGCGTCGCGTGACTCAACGACTTAAGTCTCCGTAGGCGGTCGTGTGTCACTCCGAAAAGTAAGTATAGAGAGAAAGAGAGAGAGAGAGAGAGGGGGAGAGAGACTTGTCGTCTCATTTCTCGCGAGGGAACGCGTGCGCGTTAATGAGAGGCCCGCCGTATAATGAATCGAGATCGATTCCTCGGCCGGGAATCGGACTTACAAATCGCGGCGTGGTCTACCTACCTGTTCGTTCGCCGAAAAGACTCGCGGTATAATTTATTGGATTCCTTCCGAGGGACCCCGCTTCCTAACAAGCTATATCTATCACTTGGCAATAACCCGAGGAAAAGGGGGCGGGTTGTATTTCTTACCGCGACAAGCCAAAAAAAGGCGAGCCGCTCGATATTCGACTTTTAACCGACCGCTATAAAAGCTAATTGTGTCCCTCTGCACGCCACCCCCTCGATTAGTCCTCCCCTTGCGTCCACAGTCATCTCGTGACGTCGCAATCGCAATATTTAGTTTCGCAAAAATTATGTCTAAACATCCTCGCATCCTCTTTCGATGCTGCGAATTATCCATAAATAAAAAATTCTAAATCAACCTACATTGCCCTTTTGGTTCTAAATTGATTTTTGTTTAACACCAGATTTGCTAGGTTTGACTCTAGGTTTTTAAATTATTCAGATTTCAAGGATACATACGTGGGAAATTATGGTAATTATTTACATTAGGGGCTTCCTCACCGATTTTAATGACCTTGAAATATGATCTGAAATATGTGCCCATAATTATGAAAGTGATCTGTCAAAATTTAAAAAAAAATGAATTTATCACTTATTTCACACGACATGATTTTAAACTAAATTTATTCAATGTAATTTTTTTTTTTTATGACAGACCACTTTCATAATTATGGGCACATATGTCTGTATATGACCTGTCAACATAGACAGACAAGACAGTGTGTCTCAACTGATTGAAATCGTTTTAAATTGTGGCCTGTCAAAATGACGGGATCTAATATTTATCCATGAGGAATTATGCAACAAAATTATTTTTTTGGGTATATATTATTTAAAAAATTGATACAAATGTGGATAGACACGTTCTTGTTATTTTTGTAAAATAATGTTAAGTAGTCAGTTTTAGTGCTTTGTAAATCTAGTGTTAAAGGGACGTTGAAGTTGCAAAATATGAAAGAAAACCTTGCATCCAATATTCTACATACGAATAATAAAATATAATACTAATCTATTACAAACTACATTATAAAATACTAATGTAAAGTGTACTTACTTCTGAATCTTCTGTACCTCCGTCGGATCCACAGCACACAATTATTGACTCCCGAGAAGAGATCCGAATAATTTAACAACAATCACTAAACAACACACACACACACAACACATTTTATAAAATCGTGACAACGAACGATGTCACTCCGACCACGAATAAAATAATACTGCGATTTTAACCGTCCCCCTCCCACGGACGTGTGATACGAAAACAGGGAATTCCGGGAAATGGGGTCGGCGCCCCGCCATAATTTTTTTACCTTGGTTTTGTATCTAGTGTTTATCGACCCTCAGCGTCTAACCTGCCTAGGATAACCTGACCGTACCCCCTCCATGGAAGGGATCATTGTTAAAATCGCAGTATTATTTTGTTCGTGGTCGGAGTGACATCTTCTCGTTCGTCGTCACGATTTTATAAAATGTGTTGTGTGTGTGTGTTGCGTGTATTTTTAGTAATTGTTGTTCAATTACTCGGACCTATTCTCGTGAGTGAATAATTGTGTGCTGTGGATCCGACGAAGGTACAGAAGATTCAGAAGTAAGTACACTTTACATTGGTATTTTATAATGTAGGATTAGTATTCGTATGTGTAACATTGGATACAAGGTTTTCTATCATATTTTGCAACGTATATTAACGATCATTACGACGTGAATTCATGTCACTTTAAATTCTATTCCTGATTGCCGCTGACATGACTTCACGTCATTTTAAATATGATGCTAAATAAATTCAGAACAATAATAACAAGCAGTCTATTGTCTGGCTATAAAGCAAGCATACAAATTATAAAAATCTTTTTATTTTAAACAACATGTAATTGCAACATTCAAAACACATTTTATCATTTTTATCCTTGTGTACCGATACAAATTTGCGGCAACTAGCCCCAGAATGTCATTATTTTCGCCGGTGCTCAGTATTGGAAAGGGACAAAAATTTGCCGGTCGCGAATGTGTTAATTTTCGTTACATTGAACCGGACTGTAGAAAAGAATTGAAGAACGTTGCTTGCAACGTCGAATCGTAAGAGCTCGTTCTCCGATCAGCTTGTCCTCCGCGCGGAGGCAAGAGTTTCCATCGTTCGGGTCAAGGCTACGCGTGTGTTCGGTACTTGCGGGACACCCCGTGAGCGGAGTGCGTGCGAGTTAAGGGATGGGCAGCAGTAAATAATCATTTCCTGCCGGCTCCTGTTTACGTCGGTACCTGGCGCACGGTATCCGCCGAGATTCCGTCCGTTTCGTTGAGCGTTCGAGGACGAGGCAGGGTGGCGACGGCGGTCTGCGGTGGCGGCGCGCGGCGAAAATGTCGGTCATAAAAATGTCCCGGTAAGGAATGGCCCCGGACGAGCTCTCCGAGCCCGTAGCATGCCTTCCCCAGGATGGCTTCCCGTTGTATCGTCGAGAGTCGTGGGTGTGCGACCACCACGTCTCTCTCTCTCTCTCTCTCTTTCTTCTCTCCGCTTATATACGCGGCGGACTTTACGGCGCGAGTAAGTGCGCGCCGGACTGACCCAGACCTAACCCGACAGCCTAACTCCAAGGAACGAGGCGGGATCGCCGGCCACCGTGTCCGATGTTTAACCTCGTTTGCAGGCAAATTTCGAACGAGGGGCTCCGAGCAGCCCCGAACAGCTCTTGGCCTTTATAGGAGCGGGGGCGAGAATCGCGAAACTGTCTTCGAAGAAAGGACTCGCCCACACCAAGGGCTCGTCAGCTGTTTTTCATTCCGGATGTCCATGCTCCACTATTTTACGAGGTTTTACGAGGCCTCTCCTGCACCTGCACAACCGCTAACGAAGGGACCGTGGCCGGTCAGATTCACCGGCTTCGGGAATACTCGTTTTATGGATCCGTTCGCGGATTGCCCCGCGAAATGGATCTGTGCCAGCAAGACGCTCCGCGGAAACGTATCGAGCTACCTTTTTCCCATTCCCGGGCTCCTTTTTGCCAGGCCATATTTACTCGTTCAAGCACCGGACATACACCAAGCATCGCTCGTTAGCATCCCTGTTCTCTGAATTCTGAATTCGGTGCGACGTACGACAGTCAGTTCCAAGTCAGCGAAACAAACGAAATTTCACTATTTCTTTCGCGATTCCGAACAATCCTATAAAAAAAATTGTGTACATCTCGTCTAATAAACTAATCCTTCTAACTTCTCAAAAACACTCGAGTCATTTTAGACTAATTTGAAAAAAGCTATTCTGTTTCAAATGGAGTGTAATCAGTAGACATCGGATGTTTATGCAATTTCCAATTTTTAAAGAAATATTTTAAGAAAGTGGAATGAAATAAAATCCTATTTTTAACGGGGACAGCCTTTGTAGATCCAAAGCAAATAAAAATAGTGTTACATTCTCTCGAATTTTATATTATAGCATTTTTTGAACATTTCCAGAAGCCATAAATGCATAAAGATCCGCTGTCTAGTAATCAGTGATGCTTCTTACTGTAACAGAACAAGTGCAATAATCCTTACAGTAAATCGTATATTACGTGTTCGCATAATACAGGATCCAGATAAAAGGGTAAAAAGTAAAAAGCCTCTCCTATACATACGACAAGAGGTTACCAAAACCCTGTAATCGGTAGTCCAGATCACTAAACGACACTTAACAGACGATTAAAGGCAGTATCTACAGAAATCAGTGATGGATCGAGTCTCAGCTAGAAAGATGTTATCCACAGGGACCCTCCGCTGCCATCATAAATGTATCTACTTAGCAAATCAATTGCACCATAAATAATCCGTCTTATCGCGCTGTCACCCTCCAGCTATAAACTCTGTTTTCCATGAAGTTCCGTTGGATTTTTCCGAAGACCGCTCCCGTCCACTTTCGATTGGATAACAAGTGACCTCCCCGGCCCCACCCACTTATCCCCTATCCGCCATACTTATTCTTCCGGCGTAATCTGCTTCCGCAGCAGAATATCGCGAGTCCCCAGGACCTCGGAGCCTCGCAGCCGTGTAAATTGATACCGAGGGTGGGTAGTTCGGAAGTTTACGCAAATTCCTTGTCGGGAGAGCATTTTCGTAGTCCCCGGGTGCTTCCCTCGGGTAAAATACACCACAATCATTTAGACTACTTCTGCCGGGACACTCTGGAGCGCGGTTCCAGAGGAGAGGAATTTGAAATACACGAGTCGCAGGACTCGGTGTTCCACCGTTTTGTCCGGCTAGACGCGGACAAAGACTTCGCGCGGCGGCGGCAGCAGCGGATTCATATTTAAATGGCGTTCGCGAGCTTTGACTTGGAGATTGACGCCCGGCGAGGAAAGACAATCCTCCGAGTGAATTCGTAGGCGCTGGTAAACCCGTCCGCGACAAATATCTTCGCCGAAACGCGAGGGATACTCCTTTGCGAAGAAGAGAATCGCGAGCGTTGAGGTTAGGGGTACCGATAAGTAATCAATTATTTGCAAAGAATTTGTTTTGCCTTCGGTTCTGTATCGATCGTTGAAACACGTATTCTTTTACAGTTTTCGATAAAGCAGCCTGTGCTCAAAATATTCTAATAATTTTGTTTCACAACTCTGTAATAAAATAGCGAAAGACGCCAAACTGACCTTAATAAATTTAAAAAATACACTACCGGCCATAAGTGTTTACCCATCTTCAAATTTCGTTACTATTCAAATAATAGGTATTTTATTGTTATGAAAATGTCCGTAGCATTAAATCCTAATTATAAGGCTAATAAAAAACATCCAAAATATTCTGTACATACACAATCAGGTACTGTAAATGTAGGGGCGAGAAACTCTTAGACGTATCGGGTTTAATATGTTTTATTTATTTTCACGGCGCGTGTTCGACGGCGAGATTTTGACTGACTCCTCTCGGTCGATCCCGTCCTCTTATACTCATTCGTTCATACATTGTATGGCGGTGTCGGCAGATTACCAAAGGGCGTCTTTGGCGACCGCCGCGTTCCGCCGGAATCGGCGGTTCTTTTGGCCGGCAACTACAATATCGCCCGTTGCCGCCACGGTTTGTCGATCGCACACGCGCGTATCCCTACAACTCGGCCATCCTGACCTTTTAATCGTCCCGATTAAACTAATACATCTTAAACTACTTATGACTACCGGCGCTATTTATACTATATACCTAATACTAGTAACACATAAATCTTACAATAATCGTATAAAATGATGGGTCTTTGGTACGGATGTTTAATTGGATAGCCAGGGACGCATATTGCACGCAGCCCACGTCCCCTGATACGGTACTTGGGTCACCTGGAATCCTTCGATATCTTTGACAATATATCGGTCGTTTCGCAAAACGCGTGCCACCTCGTACGGCCCCTTAAATTTCGGTACCAGCTTGGTGCAGTCACTGGAATTTACAAAATTTGATATCATCACCTTATCCCCGACTTGGTACTGTAAGGCTGGTTTACGCTTTTTATCGTACAACTTTTTATTGGCGTTAAAACTTTGGCGTATTCGTGAAGCCGCTTTCTCACGTGTCTTGTTTAAATTTCGCTCAGTTCTTAAAACTCCGGAAGACTCGAGAATATTTCTGACGGTGTCGATCGCTTTTCCGCGTTGGGGCACTCCGTACAATAATACGCTGGGAGTTTCACCGGTCGACTTGTTGACAGAATTATTTATGGCGAACTCTACCTCTTCGAGTACTTCGTACCAATGCGCGTTACGTTCGTCGACTAATTTCGATATCATTGGAATGATAGTACGGTTCATTCTTTCCGCTTGGCCATTTGCCTGCGGCATTGCGGTTGCGATTTTGATGTGTTGTACATCGCGATCTTTCAAAAAATGTTCGAACTCGTGCGCGGTAAAACAGCTGCCTCTATCTGACACAATGCGTAATGGTCTACTGTAGGTCGCGAAATGGTGTTTTAAGCACTTAATTACCTCGGCGGTACCCGTGCTTTTTGTGGGGTATATTTTTGTGTATTTTGTAAAGCCATCTACTACTAAAAAAATGTAACGGTACTTTAGAGACTGTTTCTTTGACATAGGTCCTAGGTGATCAATGTGCAGTGTAGAAAACGGTTTATTGTCTTTCGGTATTTCGTGCAACATGCCCTCTTGCCGTCCGGACTTCGGTGAAAATGCTATGCACTTTAAACAATTCTTAACATGCTTCATAACTTTTTCCCTCATGTTAGGGAACCAGTAGCTATTCATAATGTTTGTTATTGTTTTCTCTGGTCCGACATGCCCTAGCTCATTATGGTATTGATGCATTATACTGCTTTCTAACGTTGCCGGAACAAAAAATAAAGCGCGATCGTCAATTTTGCGGTAAACCGACCCATTTATCATTTCGAAAAGTTTGTCTTCAGATTTTTCTAACTTCTGACGTATTTTCTGAATTTGTTCGTCCTGTTGTTGGCATAAGGCTAAATTTCTGTCTAAAGTGTTATCCTGCAGTACTAGAACCTGCCTACTTAATGCATCGACGTGCTTCATTCTTGTTCCCGCTCTATGTTCAAGTTTGTAATCATAGTCTTGCAATTCTAATGCCCACCGTGCGATTCTAGGGTTTGTTTCTTTTTTGTTAAGCGTTAGGCTAAGCGCCTGACAATCCGTGACTACTTTGAACGGCACTCCGCATAGGTACGGGCGGAATCGGCGCAGTGCGTAGATTATAGCGAGTGTTTCTAGCTCGAAACTATGATATTTGGATTCGGTGTCCGTGGTGCGCTTTGAAAAATAAAAAATCGGGTGGAACTTTTGGTCGGCCTTCTTCTGTAACAGAATAGCGCCGAAACCTATCGCACTGGCATCGCAATGTAATTCCGTTTCGTCGCGCGGACAGTAAATTCCCAGAATGGGTGCCTGTATTAGGCATTCTTTTAACGCGTCGAACGCTTCCTTTTCCTTGGGACCAAATTTAAATTTACATTTTTCCTTGATTAGGTCATACAGAGGCTTGGCTATGATTGAAAAGCCCTCTATAAACTTTCTGAAATACGAAGAGAGGCCTAGAAAACTTTGCACTTCGCGTACGTTACGCGGAACTGGGAATTTTTGTACATTCTCGATACCGCGTTCGGTGGGTCTGATGCCGTCGCTCGTTACCCTATATCCCAAGTATTCAATTTCTGTTTCCAAGAATTTACATTTGTCCATGCGTAGTTCCAACTTATTTGCGACGCATAGTTGGAAAACCTTTCTTAAGATTTCTAGGTGGTGTTCGATCGTTACCGATGCAATTAAAAAATCGTCTAGATATACCGACACGTCCCCGCTGTTAATTAGATTTTTGAATATCCCTGTCACGTATCTTTGGAATCTTAGGGGACCCCCTTTTAAACCAAACGGCATTTTGGTACATTCATATTGTCCGAACGGCGTAACGAACGAAGTATATTTGACCGAATCCTCGTGCATTCTGATATGAAAGAATCCGTCTCTCAGATCTAGCGATGAGAAGTATTTTTTACCTTGTAATAGGTCTAGCTGATCTTCTATTAAGGGCAACGGAAAATTATCGCGTACCGTTACTTTATTTAGTACTCGGAAATCTATACACATTCGGGTTTCCCCGTTTTTCTTTTTCGTTAAGACAATCGGTGACGCGTATTCGGATGTACTTTCTCTAATCGCGCCTTTTGCCAACAAGTCGTCCAGAATTTCCCTTAATTTGTCTTTTTCTACAAACGACAATCTACGTGGCGTGAAATGGAATGGTTTGCTGTCGGACAGTCTAAGTTCCAGCACGTTTTCCGTTTGCGGATGTTTCGGACGAGTTGGATTAACATACTCTTCCTCGAATAACCGGTAGAATTTTTCTTTCGTTTCGTATGGTAACGCTCTATTTATCGTGGGACGCGACGCTGATTTACGGGTATCTGATTCTATCTCGATATTCATTATCTCCGAGATCTCTTTGTCTACTGTGAACGAGAGCTTAGCCAGTTTTATAAAATCCCGGCCTAAAACTAACGCACTTCGCATTGTCTCATCCGTCACAACCCGCAGTGATACATCGAGCTCGCGTCGCTGGAAATTTATTTTCGCTTTGATGTCGCCAATAATCGTCAGAGTGCTATCGTTTATCCCGGAAAATCTACCACTTTTCACGGTTTTTGTAACTAAATGTCGCGGAACCTGACCTTGTTTTACAAAACTGATTGGACTACCGGTATCAATTAACGCTCTTACTTCGATTGTTGTTTTGTCTTCGTCCCCCACCGTCAGCTGTACCGTCGGATAGAAATCATCCTCCTCCTCCGCTGTTCGGCTTACAAAGTTCACCTGCCCTTGTGGTGATACTCGTCGCTCGTCGTCTGCTTTCCTAACGCTGCCGTCTCTGCGAGCGATGTCTCGTTCCCTCCTTGGCTGTCTGCATTCCGCCGAAAAATGCCCCATGCCGTTGCAATTGTAGCAGCGGGCCTGCCTGACGTGTTGCGGCCTGAGTGGCTCCCCGGTTCTGCCCATCGGTGTCCACTCTGCGCGATGCCGCGTCTGTCCCGGTCGTCGTGATTCCGGTGACAGCGATATTTCCGCGAATGCTTCCATCAAGTCCTTGGTTTCCCTGAACCGTTGTGCGCGTGCCACTGCACGTAATGTTTCGCTTGGAATCCCGTCCACTAGGTAATCGATGGTTTCATGGGCGGCTATGGGCACCCTGTTACCCAAAATTATTTTTTCGTGGGCGTAATCGGCGAACGATTCGTTGGCCTTCCACGTTCGTCGTTCGAATTCATTCCGCAATACTACGGTGTTAATTCGTTGACCGTACATAGCGAATAACTCCTGCAGCAGTTCCTCCCATGTCAGATCTATGCAATCTTCTCGCGAGTGGAACCATCGGAGCGCCTTTCCTTTTAGCTTCTGACAGATTAGGGCCTTCGCAGCCTGGTCGTCCAATTGGTAATTCCGGATCAGCTTACGCATCTGACTTTCCCAGCCTCTGAATGCATAACTGCTTCCATCGTAGTCGCCGATCATGTCTTTGATTTCGGTCCATTTTAATTCACGGGTACGGGTTGACACTGTACTGCTCGTACGCGGCGTTTCTAAACGTGTGATTTCCAGTTCCCTTCTTAACAACTGTATTTCGCGCTCGGCTAAAACTCTTTCTCGTCGTAACAGGTCCACTTCGGACATTAGAGCACTGTTTTCCGGTTGTTTCTGCGTCTGCATTGTCTCCTGCACCTCGAGGTCAGTGTCGACGGCATCTGAGTACTCCAGGGGAGTTGGTTCCGGAACGCCGGCTTCACGCAATCTGTGGATTAGCTCGACTTTCGTCCCGGTCGTCGGCAACTCTCTTTCGCGCAGCATGTCTTTTAATTCGGCGACAGTATACGAATTCATATTGCACTACAACGCACCGTAAGAAGAGGAAAAAAAAAAATGTCAAACTTGAGGTCTATCTCGACACGCGATTCACTTGTACACTATATCCCACTTCTGAATTTTGTAGGGGCGAGAAACTCTTAGACGTATCGGGTTTAATATGTTTTATTTATTTTCACGGCGCGTGTTCGACGGCGAGATTTTGACTGACTCCTCTCGGTCGATCCCGTCCTCTTATACTCATTCGTTCATACATTGTATGGCGGTGTCGGCAGATTACCAAAGGGCGTCTTTGGCGACCGCCGCGTTCCGCCGGAATCGGCGGTTCTTTTGGCCGGCAACTACAATATCGCCCGTTGCCGCCACGGTTTGTCGATCGCACACGCGCGTATCCCTACATAAATGAGTTTACAGCTTTTTATGAAAAACGACAATTTTGGAGTTCAGGTAAAGAAACCCATTTTTCTGAAATTTTTATAACGGTCAGTAGGGAATATGAACGCAGGTAATACAGGTATCTTAGTCTTCTCAAATTTCATCCTGCATTTCATACTGCATTAAGCTTTCATACAGTAAACAGTTGATTTTCACGTGACTAAAGAATTTTGCGAAAATTTCAAATAATGTCAGGGAGAAAAGAATTATCGATTGAAACGCGCGCTCTAATAGTGTCCCATCATAGCATCGGAAAAAGTAACAGAGAAATAGCAAAGTTATTGAAGCTGAACCGTAGAACCGTGGACTACAATGTTAAAAAATATGTGGGTGGGTAAACACTTATGGCCGGTATTGTAAAAACTTGAATTTGCTACAAAGTTTGTTTCAAAGATTTCAAAATAATTGATTACGTTTGGATCCTCCTAATATTATATCTTGTCGCGACACGTTCGCACAATAGCGCGGGGGAACAAAAACACGGCCGATAATCAGATTCGCCGTTTAGCCGGCGCCCCTCTCCCCCGTGTCCCGCGACACGAAATCATATTTCACAGATTTTAATCCGGTAATCGATAATGCGATAAACGCGCGCGAAATTACCGCAGGAATTTTACGCGGTCACCGGATACGGGATACGGGCCGGCGCGACGCGGCGCGACGCAGCGCGACTGTATCGCCTGGGTACAATCGTCGCTAAAAATTCCGCGGTCGCCGGTGTAAAGCCGATTCCGCGCATAAAACACTTTTCCATTTTATAAGCCGTAAACATTTCTCCGGCTGTATGTAAAAGCAAGAATATTTTATTTATATTCGAAGGTTTATCGAGGACGCGCCTCGCGACCCCTTCCGACCTTATATTTCATTTTCATGGACAATTTCTTCGGTCGTGCGCGGCCGTTCTCGTCACGATAAATTCGAACGGGCGCCTCGCGTTATCCCGTACCACTTACCGGGAACGTCCAATAAATTCGCCGCTGTTAAATGATATCGGATACCGCGCGCGGAATCCTTTTGACTTCTCCGACCCGATCCCGCGGATGGGAATCGATTTTTTCCGATGGAACCTGGACGATCCCGGGGTTCGTGGTTTGAACAGCGATTGCTAAACCGTCGGTCGACGGTCTCGATACACGACCGAACCGTTTCGGAAACCGGACGAAAGCAAAGCCGACGGACCACTGAAGCACACTTTCCCGAAACTCGCCGTTCAGAGTTCCCTAACTGTCATCCACCCTGCAAGGACCGGCACGTTCCAATTAAGTGTCGGCTCTCATGGATCTCGACCATTCGTAAAACTAAACCACTTAACCGTGGAACCAACCTCGCGGCTAAGTAGATTAAATCGCGCTAGACCGGCGGCATCGTCTTCCGAAGTTTTGCTTCTTAACTCCTTAAGTGACTGGCTCTCGGTGACAGTCGTGAACTCGCGTGCAGGATAATTTTCAATGCGTACAAATCTTTCAAAAAAATCGAACGAAACACGTTCGTGTATCTCGTACGCGATTTCACTGCCTTTTCGTAAAAGAAAAAGTGATTGTTCGTCGATGAGATCGAGTTTTTCGACCAGTTTCTTGATTTTCGAGCTTGGTCATTCGAGCGGTTAAGGTCACGGACGGCTCTCCAAGAAAAGGAAGATGTATACGCGATCTTGGAACAGTTTCAAAAGCCCTCGCATCGTTTTTCGACGCCCGTTCCGATTCGCTCGGTTGTCGAAACGCAAACAACTCGAGGAAACCCGGTCCAAAGTAATGAGCGTAGTTTCCCGTGACTATTGTTTGCTACTCTCAAAGAGGAATCAAAGAATCGTCAGACGGGGAATTGCCGTTCTTTTATGTAATCGCGGTGGCTTATCGTGCCGAAAGTTTCACGGAGTAAATCGTAATGTCGTTTCAGCGGCACCACGATTTACTCTCGCACACGGTTTGGCTTTCATTCGATTTTTTCTTCGCGAAATCGGTGCTTGAGCGCAATTTATGCATTTAACGCAAAAATCGAAGAGCTTCGAACAATGCAAAGATTAAAGGATTTTGAGGATATCGTTGCTTGCGACCTGTCGGAGAACTATTTACTAGAGCTAAAAATTTGGTTCGTGTAAATTGCAATCGATTTGAAAAATTCGTGAGTCATTGCAGAATTAATTCGGATTATATGGAACCTGTGACTTTAACGGTGCTTCCTACTACGCGTAACACAAAGTATGTTAAAAAATGTAGAACCGCATATTTTTCTGAGAAACGGAACTTCTGAGTTTGATGAAGATAATCTGCGTTGTGGTTCTATATTGTTTTGTTGATCCTGTCAGGCTGTAATAATTTCGTTCGTTTCCTGTCGCAGAAAGAAGTACATACATAAAATATTTTATGGACTATTAGACTCCGACTGTCCTCCTTCGTTTATCGATGTAGTAATTTTTCCGTGAAAAAAAATCAACACTTTTAGAATCGATAAATTGGCACCATAAACGGAAGAGCTAAATTTACAGCCTAATGCGATACTATAACATCACACTCACAGAGTGGTTTCTCCACACCGAGACCGGTCGGCTAGTGTGGATCATGATGGTCTTTTTATCATGTTGCACAGATCCTTCACTATATATTACCTCAGTTTTATGGCTCCAAAGTGTCGTCCATTGTACCTAGTATATTTTTATTTTATATAGTATCCAGGCAGTGTGCACGGAAAATCCATAAATGCTTATCTTTTCTCTCTCTCTCTACAATATTAGAAAACAATTACTTCATTCTTGAACGCATTCTCATAACCGAGCAACATTCTACAATAAATACATTGGCTAGGACCTGATCTCCAAAAAAAAAAGGAATAACCACCAAATAAAATAGCGCAACGGTTAGACCGACTGTCAAAGCAAGTGTGGGCGGTGAAGAGACGAGCATGAATTGTTGAGAAAAAAAAAAGAAAAGAATTGTAGGACCCGCGAAACCCGAACTGACCGCAAAAAGGGTCACCAGGACAGTTGAACGAAGCGTCAAGACGACAGGACGAGCATGCGTCGAATATAAAAGCGTCTGGGGGGACTGTGAAGACGACGAAGCGTCCCCGAGGTGACCGTACAGGCGGAAAACGTTCGAATCGATTTGAATATGAGCTGCATTATGGTCGGACCAAGTGTGCAACACGAAGGTAACAAGATGCGCTCGTCCACTTCTGGGGGCATTAACGAAGACGGATTACCGGGCTCCGAAAGCTATCTGTCGGCCAGTGTTTTTTTCTTTCCCTCCTCGATGTCGAACTATAAGCTCCTTTCGGTGGGCGAAAGAGGGTGAAAGCAGTCGGTGTGAAAGCAGAAATTCGCAGAAAGTCGTGGCGCCCAGAGGCGCCTGTCTAAAAGTGGTCGGTGGAAAAAAACGAAGAGAAAGAGAGAGAGAGAAGAATTACGTCGATGAACGAATTATACGTTCGCTTCTTTTTCCGCCAGTCTCCGGTAGCCTACAATTACAATGGCGCAGCTGCAGCCAATGGCCGCGGTACCGACCAATTATCCTGTCCGAATATAATCTACAGTCTCAAACACGGACTTCTAAGAAGTCTATCATTAAACACAATATTTTTAGGACTGTTGATTGCACCGTTCATTGGCCGGGTGCCGTTTAAACGGAAGATGAAGCACGGTGTAATGTATAAATGTCCCGGTGTCGTTCGACCCGCATTACCAACCGAATATACGAGCCTCGTACGCACTGTCAAGTGTGTGTACCTGTCTCTTTGCGCGCCGCGTTACCTTGCGATTAAGAAGAATTCATTTGCTCCTGCTGCAACGGTCCCTGATTCGCGGCAAACCCCACGCAAACAAATCTATTTTATTCTCCTTTCTCTTTTGACCAATCGTTTCTTCACGATACTCTGATTCGCTGGGTCTACAGGTGGGATCAAACCTTACTTATTCTACACTCTATTTTTCTACTGGTCCGCACATTTCTAGGGACACGCCTTAACAAACTGAAAACTTACTCCAAGATCTCTCACACGAAAAAAACTATTATACTATTATTTCCACGGTTACATTGATAAGCATATCATCGAATATTATTGACTGCATTACTCACTCCAGAGGACCACTCCCATATTCTGCAAGACGCATCGGAACTTACCTGAAACAGACAGAAACGAAACAGAATTATTACACAGTGGGTGAATAAACGTAGAAGGAAATATTCTCAAGGCGACAGGAGATTATGTCCGCTTATTTTAATACACGTGCCGTCACAATGGAAGGACATATACTTCCGCGAGTACGCGACGCGAGCAGATGTGAGCTCGCACGATATTTCGTAAGTCGTCAACCAGCGAGCGTACGACGCGAAATAACAAGAGTCCAGGGGCTGTTAGCATAATACCGCTCTGTATAAAACCATCGCGGCGGTAATCGCTTTATTCAGCGGGGTCCTCGTGAAATCGACTACACGCGGTTCCTATGTACCCCCGTTTTCTCGCGGAACGACAATTACTTTGGCCGGCGTGTTGCCGTGCAAATCTCTTCCTTTCGCTTGAAATAACGCGATTAAACGGAATCTGCATAATGTCTCGCCGGACAGAGCGCTCGCATACGCGATCCCGAATAGTATCCACGAAGACGTTGGGAAACGGTTCGGGCCGTCTTCGGAACGGTAACGACATCGTTCCACGCATCTGGAACGATATCATTGCCCCCGCAATGAGATACAGTTATCGTCGCGATTTTCTATCGTACAGCGCCAACGAAAAAAAAAAGGAGCGAAGAGAGAGAGAGATAGAGAGAGAAAAAAAAAGAGGAACGTTTATTACCAGCGTTTCGCGCGTTAAGCTACTTTTAAATAACCGCGAGCGGCTCTCTTCGGCAGCGGCTGCACTCGGCTGCACTCGGCTGCATACGAACTGCAGTTCCGGCAGTATTTCGCCGCGAGGCGGTCGCACGTTCACGCGCGATCGTAACGTAACGTACGCGCCGCGTTGCCGGGCCCGTAATGGAACGCAATGAAATCCAAGCGGCTCTTCAGCGTCTCGCTAATGTTAATTGGCCGCGATCTTACGATCGGTTTTATTCGTCCGGCGCGAAAGGTAATTAAAATTTTATCAAGAGGCCGGGGCGAGGCACAGCAGCAACGTTACCGAAATTATAATCGGCTGGGACGTTTAAGCACGCCCGGGTCCGTTCCCGTTTCCATCGGGTCGACGGTAATTGCCTCGAGACTTATGCGTCCCTCCCCACGATTCCAATAGGCAGAAAAAATAACAAACCAGTTGACTTCAACCGAGCAGTCGCATAACGTTGCGAACCCGCGTCGACTTCTTCGCTGCGTTTGCTACCTAGGCTGTGTCTACCTCTTCTTGTTCGCAGTTTGGGGCCCGGTGTCTTCTTAAATTGATAATTCATTTTACGTCCCTGTAAAACGTCCCTGTTAAGAAGCTTCTCTATATTCTCTATCTCCATTATTTTGGGACTGTAAATTGGAGAAAGTGTAGGATATCTCACGATTTTCGAGTAAAATGTCGGGACACTGTTGGGTGCACTTATAAGTGGACATTTTCTGTATTCTCTTAACTTGTTCGCTTAAAATTATTATCCTTATTTTGTAATAGAATATTGACAGTTGGGCACCATTTAAAGAAAAGATTCTTCCATGGAAGAACGATTCGGTTTCCCCAGTATTTTGTTAATTTACAGTCGGGCATTTTATTGCGTGATTTCAGCGCAATCTCCGGCGCGAACGTTCCTCTCGGCAAGAAATCGAGCCCTTCGTTCCACGAATCTGATTCCGCGGGTGTCTTGGGTGGTTGCCGTTCGTGCCGAAGACGGTGAACGTGGTGGGAAGGGTTATAGGATAGCCGGAGCCTCGATTTTTGTCCGCAATGCCACCGAACCCTGAGCACCGTAGTAGATGGAACGGGAAGAAGGAAGGAAGAAAGGAGCCGAACGAACGGACCAGGCCGGGAGTGATAAATGGGTGGGATTCAATTTGAGGCCAATCAACATTCTTGTCCTCTCCTCGTGCTCCTTGTCTTGTCTGTCTGACTGTCTGTCTTTTCGCCGTTCCCGAGTGTCTCTCGCTTTTTCTCGCGCATTTCCTACCCGTGTCGAGGTACAACGTACACTCCCAGCCCGTTTCCTGCATACCCTACCCCTTCTGTCTGCGAAGTTCTTTTGCTCGGCGAGCTATACGCCGGGACCCATTTGCTATTCCCTTTCCCCTCCCGCCGGAACCCGGGTGAACGAGCTCTGCGGGGTGATTTAAAACCTTCGGGGTGCGATAAAAATTCGAAACGCCGCTCCGGTATACTACAAATTGCTAATAATGATCCTCACGGTACACGGGAGTGATTGGCAATCGGCAATAGAGGACTGCGACCCTTCGAAATTCAACGGCTAGCGAAAGCTTAGAATAAATATATGCTTTCCTATTCTTTTGCGCTCGCATTAAAATATTTCTATTAACAGGCACAGGTTAACGATAACGTTATCGCGTTACGGTCGATGAAGAACAGGATAAAAATATGTTTACGCCGAATGGGAATTGCTTGGTGGCAGAATGATATCGCAACTCGCCGGCATCTTGGAATCTTGACGATCGTGGCCGAACGAAACTGCCCCCTTGCGGGGTGTACGTCCTCACCGGGAATATATATATGTATATATATGTATGTACACTCGCATACCTGTCAGTATTTACGATCCCGAACTACTCGAGAGCCTCTCGGCTCGTTGCCGCGGAAGCTTCGTTACTTATGCGACCCCCAGATTAATTGTTTAGGGACGATATCTCCGTGTAACGAGAATTCCTGGCAGCGCACCGGCGCGGCGGGCCGGGCCGGCCCGTGTCGTGCCGTGCCGGTGTGCACGTCGGATAAAGGCGATTTTCCCGTGTTGGTATTTTGCGAATAGTTTTCAACGACCGCGAGAGTCGATTGTTCCCGGGCTGCTGCATTATGCGAGCGCTGAGGCAACCTTAATGGCGGGATTAAGGAGTACCGTTCCCTGCGTACCCACTCCGCGAACGACTCCTCTCATTGGCCGCGGCAATGAACGTCACTTAACTTCTTCCACGTCTTCCGCGGGCTACACGGAAAAATCGATTTGTTTGTTGCAACATGCTCCTGCGGAATTCCACGATCCGATGGGAACGCTTTGCGTTTAGCTTGATGCGGAAAAATTTAATTAACACGTCAAGTGCCAAATACCAAGCCCAGAAATTCTTACAAAATCAGAGTAATTTAATTAATGAAATCACATCTAGAAATTTAAAATATATATTATAGGAGATGCTGTGTCTTAACCTCATATCTCATAATAGAGATCTCATAATAGAACTGAATTTCTAAACCCAGTCAACAAATCACTGTCACTCGGTCAACGTGTTAACACTGCTGCTCTTTTGAGTTTTGACCTAGTCGAATCCATAATCGACTGAGATGATTTTTCACCGCAGGATATTCTACGAAAATCGTAGCCAATGTACTCGCGCCGTATTTTGATTACCATTTTAAACGTACATATATCTCAATCAAGAGCCGCAGCAGGGTTAGCTCGGATCGGAATTAAACAACGTATTCTATGGTAATTAATTTAATGTACCATGCCGCGAACAGCGCTCGATTTAATTCCGCTTTGTATCCTGTTATATTCGGTACGATTGTGTAAATATTCAAACACGCCAGAATTCGAGCGTTTCTTTTTTTCCCTCGTCCGCAAATGCGAATCCGACCACCCGAATGCGATAAAAAAAATTCAATCCCGATGAATTAACAGATATTAAAACAAACACGAGCGTTGTCGGGACGAATTCTGCAATTTGCGAGACACGAAGACGCAGCTGAAGAAATTTTGAATCTAAAATCTGCGGCAGGCGATGGCTGGTCGGTTAAATTTAAATTACGTCACGGTGTTCGCGGATTAAAATATTCGCGAGGAAAAACTTTCGTGGGCGGACAAGACAGCTGCGGAAACCTCCGGAGAAAGTTTCAGCACGAATTTCTGCACGAAGAAAGTTTCGGCGTTCCATTATCCGCAACTTCTCTCCCCCGGTGCGCTCATGTGCTTCTATTAATTCGCGTGATCGCGGGTATCGTTGCACGATGGGGTATTTCTCGTAACGGCTCGATTAATAAACAACTCGCACGAACTCCCGGGGCGAGATAAAACACAATTACGTGAATTCTTTTTCAAGGTACTATGGGGTTGGGTGGGGGTAGTAGCATCGTCTCGTTCCTTAAAGAAACGGGTAAGCTTTTAAGTGGTGCTAGCGGGCATCTTGCTCAGACACTTTCAATCGAGTGGTGGTTTATCGTGACTATCGCAACACGGAAGAAACAGCTCCGAGAGCGAGGCGAGCGTTTTCTCGGTGTCAATCGCTTGTCTCTTAATGGAATTTCGACTGTAACTCGTTGAGGCAATTCGCACGTAGCTCAAGGAGGTCCCCGGCCGTTGTCATAATTAGAGCACGCGAGCGGAAGGGATGAACCAGCCAGCCTTTGTAACCGCCGAGGCAATTGCGTCCGTTGCAGGGCGATTCTTAAATGCAATTTTCCGCGGCGTAATTGACTTTTCAACATTCCTCGGTACCTTCGGCTTACCTTCCCGCTGCCCTTCTGTCGGAATTGCTAACCTAGATCGATCCGGATCGAACGCTGACCTACGCTCGCTTGGCCTCTATCCATGTTGCCTCGAGCAAACCTAATTTTCCCACTTACGTTAGAATTACCAGAAATATTGAGCGAGGTCGAATAAAAAACTTTCTTTGACACTAAACGTACCACCACCGGTCAAATGACCGGTTCTAGATTTGTTATTTGACAATAAATATCTTTAGTAGAGCACGCACTGCAAGAAGAACTGCGCAAAGTCTAAATAAATTAAATTTTTTCCTCGAACTTTGCCGTCCTCCTGTGGGTCGTGGGAGGGATAAAAAGTTTTTATTTACGGATTTGCTACCTTTGGAAAGTTCTTAAAACATCCCCATCGCTCATTTATTCGGCCACTGTGCGGCGTTACGAGACTGTTTGATATTATTTCGTGTACAGGGGTAGTATCGCGGCTCGCCGGTTGCGCTCACGGATTTAAAAGGCAATTAGAATTAATCAGGATAGCTCGATCCGTGTTTACAGAGCCCAGGACTCTAAACATCGCGGGAAGAACCCCATGAATGTAAAGTCGAAGGATGCACAGCTCCTGATAGGATGTGTACCGGGGAGTGGGGGGCGGAAACTAATTTCGGCTAGACAAACAGAAGAATTCATCTATTTGCGGAAATGATCGATGGTTTCGAGAGCGATCCTCCTCGGAAGGATCCTCGTCGGGAACGTTGCGTATGACGGAGCTTCTTCCTTATCTTCATCGTGCAGGTCCTCCCCCCTCGGGCCACATCGCGGATCACACCCCCGGCGCGGCGTCTTCTTCGGTTTTATTTTTCCGTCCCCTCCACTCTCTCCGCCGGAGACGCGTGATCTACAACGGATCCTTTCATCGATCATTTCGCGATCAATCGCGCGTCACGGAGATTGTTTCCGAGAGCCACTTATCCGGTACGTGTCTACCCCTCGACGAAACAGGGCCTCTCGCCATCGATCATCGCGTAACCGCGCCACTTCCGAAATTCAAGTGCGCATACACATCGCAATTGGTTACCGTGAATTACCCAGGCCACCTACGAGTGCCCGAAGAGGCAATCTAACGTTCATTACGCTCTAATTAATCATTGTTAGATTGGCCGGCTGCCGCGGACCAAGGACGAGGTCTTGCCACCTGGACCGATCGTGGTTTCCCATTTTTCAACTCTCCCGATGAGACCCTTGGATCAAGATTCAACCCTTATTCAGGTACTGTCGAATTTGTTATTTTATCATTGTTGCACCGATTCCGAGGCTGAATTTCAAAAAAATGTAAATAATAACCAATAATTTTTCAAAGAACGTCCTCTTTAAAAAGTCTACCTCAGAGCATTGTTAAGTCTGACTTCGCAGCTAGAAACGGCACTGAAAGTTTAATAAAAATATCTAACACAGTCTGCCATAGTCAAGAAAAAACTTTCAGAACAAACTGTCTAAGATTCAGGTCGAGATTCAACGCGCGTCCAACATCTGATAAATAAAACTAAATTCACCTGCTACCGCGAACGAGAACATTTTAACATAATAAAAACGGTAGAAAAATTGAATATTTAAGACTGGCTCTATATCCAGATCGTCGGAAGCCAAGTATAAAATCGATTGGCTCTCGTTCGCGCATAGAGCCGAAATTAGGGGAAAGACAGATCGTAAAATTCCCGTAAATTCCCCGAAAATAATTCGACAAAGCGTGTCACGGTAACGAATAATAACGGCCGAAATAAAACCAGGGCGGACAAGCGAGGGAACCAGCGATTCACCAGTGAAATAATTTTATGCACGTGCCGGCGAAAAGTTTTGGCAAGTGGTGGAAATCGAGTATCAAAGTTGGGCGACGCTCGAGCGGCAAGGAAATGAGCTCAACGAGTTGTAAAATCACGAAGCTTTGAAAGTCTCGTAAAGATGGCCCCGCTCCGCCCGCTCCGCCGGGGAAATCGTATGTGCTCGACTATGCGAATAAAAGCGTATAAACCGTGCCCGTTCGACGATCATAAATTATATTGACGCCACGAGGTGCTGTTCGGTTCGACGCGTGCCCGCCCCCGCGTTCCGATCCCGTGACACATGATTCTTCCGTGTTCGCTGGCTCTCAGATTTTATAATTCTACTGCGGAGGAAGATGTTACTTTGCTGGGAAACCGGAATGCTATCGAGTCGTTCCATCTGAATTGCGAGCATAACTCATTTCCCTCGTGCACGTTTCGTACAATTTTCGACACGTTTAACGTGGACGGGGCGCGTTCATTATTCGCGTTTACCTTTAGTTAATATGTCCTCGTTTCTTTGGATATTGCTGCTTCGAACATGAGCTTATTTTATCGTGGGATAAATTGCTCCTGGTCACAATCATGTTCCTTTTTCAACTGTGCAAATTATAACAAAAAATTTTTCAATACATTTCTTTGTAGCACTTTTTCATAAGAACACATGTTCATGATCATCGGTTGAAGTCAAACGGAATAAAATTGGTACAAAGACTCGCGCGCAGCAATGCGCATAAAATATTCAATAAATTTCATCCACGTTACAGATTGCTTTCTCATAACTCCAGCATGGGAAATGTATGGCGCATTTAAAGTTGCAGTAGGATGTAACCTGGGGCTGCTTAAATTTTGAGAACCAAAGACGAACAGGATCGGTTTAAATTTGAATAAAACGGTGGTTCGAAATGAGCATCGCGAGCGTATTAAATACTTAATCTGGACTTTCCGGGGCCGTTAAGAAGAAAGTAACGCGCGTCGCATCGATGAAGATTCGGTTCGAACGGCGAACGCGATCATCGGGATGGGGAGGCCGCGGAATCCCGAAGGATTTTCTCGCTCGGCGTTATCGTGCAATTCCAGATTCGGTGAACTCGTTCGACCCGGTGGGACGTATCCTTGGATGTAATGAGGGATGAGTATCGTACACAGTCGCAGGAGTCCCGTCTCAGATGGTTCCTCGTGTACACATACATTTATGTTTGTATATAGTAGCGTTGCTTACCAACACCGGGACGCGGATCACCTGTAGGTACGAAATGGCAGTCGGATCAGTGTGGGAGCTTAGGTGGGTAGAAACTCGTAATGAAATTCCAGACATTATTAATATTGCCGGGATGGGATAGGAATAGCAGTCAGCCGTCATGCGCTCAACTCGTTGAGGGGGATCAAGTCGCTGTCAAGCTACGTACCAGGCATCACGTGCAAATTCATCCCAGCCATCCAAAATTTCTCGGCGCATCGTGCACGTGGCTTGTCTTCGTGGTATACACACGTTAACCGTGTCAGGAAATCGAATCTGCTAAATGCACGCCTCCGATACGTTGCGTTACGTTGCCGTTGCGTTCAGTTGCGTTCGTTCAACGCTTTCTACCTGCTCGTTACAGAGACTAGCCTCGCAACAAAAACTTTATGGCGCTTGATACACGCCGCGCGAACCAACTATGGATCGTCGCCTCGCCGCGCTCCCTACGGACGATAAATCATAAATGATATTAAATAATAGCTATCTATTTCTTGTTCTTTCCTACGGGAGAAAAACGACCGCGTTTTATAGGTAAAAAACCCAGATGCCGAAGAAGAATTAAACATTACTTTACGAATGCCGCGCGTACATGAAAGCGGGCAACTATTTATCATAAGTACCTACCCATTAGATTTATCATATTTATACTTCGCTCGCGTACAGCAATTCGTAATGTCTCTTTAAATTAATAATGATTTAATATGTGGCTTGCGTGTATGTTTAACTCTCGGTTGGCGGAAGTCCATTTTGATTCGCGGTTACAAGACGGTTTCAATTTTAAGTCTCTAGTAGTCGATTCAAATGATTTATTTATTTATGCTGGGTCTGATAAAAAGACTAATATTGGCGTCGAACTAATATGTGCAATAGAAAATTCATTTTTATCCGCAAATCCAAGAAGCATCGACATTCAACAAATTGAGTGAATCGTCGTGTTTTAAAGTTTACATTGAAAATCCACCGAGGCAATTTGATTGAAATATAAACACACGAAGCACGCGTTGCATATTTGCACATCATGGTCGAGAGGATACTCGGCGCAACAGCATTAAATCACAAGTAAGTGGAAACGAAGAGCCAACAAATGATAAATGGCTCGATAACGTCACACCGGATGTCATCAAGAAAATATACAGTTCTTCGCTAACGAAGTTGTTGACAATTCGATGACCAGAAAAAAAAGAATATCTTTAATATAAAATGAAGGAAGCAATTTTCAGTTGAACAACACTCCCACGCCGTCGTGTATCTGGTAATTCGATAAATTCCTTCATCAATTACCGGCATGAAGAGAATTAAGGTGACCCCGAAGCCGGTTGAGCGAAGCTAAGGAAGACGTAGGGTCCGTTCGACATAGTTCGAGGCACGGAGAGGGATCACGCCAACGGAATAGGATCGGTCGATCTCGACTCTATCCGGAACCGGCTTCGGAAGCTTTTTTACCGTGTATGTCCTTGAAGGTCCACGGGAATAACGCGGCCCGTGGAAATAACTTTGTCTGGTTTTAATAACGTTGGCAGATTAGTAGAACAGAGCCGGGAAAGACGCGAAATTATCCTCGAAATGAAAGTTTCCCCGGCGTCAAAGGGACCGAGGGAAATTATTTTTCTAATGCAGACCTCTTAAATTCACGGGGCCGCCCCTCTGAATATTCAGGGAACGAACCAACGAACGAACGAACGAACGAACGGGGAAGAGAGCGAAGGAGCCACGGAATTTCAAAAATGGCCCGGCCCGACTCGGCCCGACCCGGCCCGGCCGCCGTGCATATCCGATAAAAGAGTATTACCCAAGAATAAACGTTTCATAACCCGCGCTTTTAATCCTCGCGCATTCAGCTCGGGCCACCGTCTTGGGCCGGTTCGATGAAAGAACTTCGATAACGAAAAGCGTGAAAGCAAGAGAGAGAGAGAGAGAGAGAGAGAGGGAGCGAGAGAGAGAGAGAGAAGGCGGGGTGCGAGAAGCACTGAATACGCGTGAGCACTAATTTGCGAGGAAAGCGTTATTATACGCGGAGGAGCCGGTCCGCCATTAATCATCCCGGACGATCGTAGCCCGACATTAATTATCCGAGGCCATTTTCCTGGGTCGTGTGGCGGCGGCAGCACGATTTCCCGGGTTCTGTCGGGCCTCAAAGCGTGCCTACCTCAGGGCTTCTCCGGGACAGCATTTGCGTGAAATTGATATGTTATCGCGTTATTAAACGGGCATGATCCTCGCGGCTTAGTGTAAACCGTTCCCTGCGCGTAAAACGGGGGGTGGTCGGAGGCCTGAGAACCAGCCGTATCCGCCGTTCGCTCTGCAGCCCCGTGGCAGCGATTCGAGTCTCTCTCTCTCTCTCTCTCTCTCTCTCTCTCTCTCTCTCTCTCTCTCTCTCGTTTCGCTCCCATTCTATGGTTCCGTGCAGCAGACTTTACGGAAAGGGGGATTCGCTCGAAATTTTAGACCGATTATATCCGTCAGAGGTAGGGTTGCCAGAAGCAGAGCGGACGTCATTCCATTTATTATCCGCAATCGCGAATATTGCCGTCCCTTTTCTATTTCTCTCCGCGGATATGTAGCTTCCCGGCATCGCCATTTTTCTACCCCGCAACTTCCGCCCACACGGTGTGCGCCCGACGTCGACCGCGAAACCAAATACTTTCGCGATTGGAATTTCATTGAGCCCGACGTCCCATAATACGAAGCCATCCGTAAACCGCCGACGATCGATCTCCGATCGGACCGACTACCCATCCACCAATCTGTCAATTACCGGTCTGATACTGATTTCTTAAATTACACATGTGTCCCGGCGGTTACAATTGCCTGGAATCGTGCGCGATTCAGTGCACGTTAGATGACATATCGCCGAAGGATATCGGTTTCGATACTCTCATAAAAGTTATTTTAGTGTCGAAAATAGAGACTAATACCGATTACTATTAGTTTCTCATGAAATATCTAACGTTTCAAATTACAAATTACGTATGTAGAACTTACCAATACTACTATAAAATTAAATACGAGATTCGTCCACGTATCTTTACTTTTGAGCAGCAGCGTAGATTAGTTTACGACGAAAACTTGTAAACACTCAAGTTTGGCGTCCGTCAATTCACACAACATCTCTGAGACGTAATTTTCAAGGCAAGGAGATGCAGGGTGAAAGATAAATAAATGGATTCTGTGGAAAAATCATGTCGAAGGTCATTGTACGGAGTGGATCGTCGCCTAATCCCGGTGCTGCGAACTTGGTCACCTACTTCGCCCCTAAACTTGCCGACCAGTTGGCGAACTGTCGTCCTCGGAGAGGGAACTCGGAATTCCCGAAGGTTCCAGGGTCTGGTCCCGACGAGTCCCGAGATTGGTCAGTCGAGATTCGTGGTAGTCGAGCCGCGAACTACGATCCGGGTCGAAAATCGAAAAAGTTTCGCGGGAATCGGAACGCTCCGGGGCCGGATTACCTTGTAAAAAAACTTATCTCCGGAAGTGTGCGCGTAAACTCGCGCGCTCGCGATTTCTCAAGATATTGAAAACCCCGAGCGAGTCTAAATCGTGCGCGCGCGACCATACCATCTCGCCCATGGCATAGCCGGGTGGTACCCGGATGAAACGAGAGCCAAACGTTTTGTAATTTCGTGCTGTATTTTTCTTCTTTGTTTTTTATATGTTTGTTAACTCGCTCGCAGCGATCCGCTCGCAAACGAGACAGCGACGGCGCGGCGCGGCGCTCGGCGTGGTTGTATTCATTCGTACGTAAGTTAGTTTTTGTTAGCGACCCCATACCGCGATGACTAATGGCCCACGGGGGATCGTTTCAGGTTACACTGCCTCCCAGCCGGCGTTTGTGTACGCGATTTTTCATAGTTTTCACGCACATGACCGCCTTGTTTTATAGCAACGCAGATAACTCGAAATCCATTTCGCGAGCGGTCGATGCCTTTGATGGAAGAACGAATTGAAATCGATGACTGACCGATAGGGGGCCATAAATACCAGGTGTACAGCGAGACACGCGGCTCCGTGGCACCCGGGGAACCAGAAAACTGGGTCGTTGCCGGGGGTAGATAAATTTTGCGGCAAACTTTTTCGATCTCCCTCTCTCTCTCGCATCTGCGAACCTTGAAAAGACACGCTGTTTCAGCCCCCCCCCCTCCCCGTAAAAACTGTAACAGGTGAACACCATCGTAATCTCCCTCGCGATTTTTCCGGGCGCCGTATATTTCGTCTTTTACATTCGCGAGTGGCACATTATATACGTCTGACTCCAGCACGTTTTTCCAATATCGTACCAGTCAGCGGAACCTCGAGAATAATCGTTACGATTCCCGCGAAACTTCGGTTCTCTCGTCCGCACCGGGTCCTACCAATCCTATTTCGCATTCGAGCGAAGGATCCTATCGAGGACGAAGATTACGGTTCCATCTATTACGCTGCCATGCCGTGACGAGACGGTTGCGAACCCTTGTTCTCGGTTACTACGGGCCTCTCCTACTCGATCGATCGTTTACAATTCAACGCGCTTCTCTTCTAATCAAAATTAGATCCCGTGGATGCGTACCTATGGCTAAACTACGTGCAGAGCAGACACAGGGTGAACCATCTCCAATCACCATTGACACCACACAATCCTTTTTTCCGTTACTGATGATACGATTCCAAGGGATCTTCGTTTTAAGCGTGTCTTCAAAACAACCTTCAATTTCTTTTTTTTTTTTTTTTTTTGTTGTAAAATGTAAAGGTGGAATTACTCTGTGTAAATAATTACTTGATGCCTGTCCTCATAGTTTAGCAGGAAGGAAATTGTTTTTTAATTGACGAACAATTCTCGGCACACGAATAATGTAGACGTTCTCGCTCGCAAATCCCAAAGCGCAATCCAAAGGCGTTAAATTGTTTCTTGCACGGACTGGAAGTTCGGGATAACTCTTCGAATTCGGAGAAACAGAGCTTGTTAAGTCAACAAACCAGGGTAACTGAAAATAATCGCATTAATTCGCGGAAGAAGCTCCACAGCAGCTGTTTCTAAAAATATTAGCTTTGACTCCGGCAAGTATTTCTCACGCGAAAGAATTTTACTCGCGAAGTGAACATCCGACACACAATTTAGACGATATTAGAGTCAAAGGCTGGTTTAATTATTTCTGAAAATATATAAAAAAGAGTGACACAATTTAAGAACAATCAGTTCACAAGGGAAATTGTAAAACACAGTGTTGAAAATGAAGGAAACTGTTTTCGAACATACGTTTCCGAGACGCGGTTGAATAGAAGACAGGGTGCAATTTCACAGACATCAGAAGGCGAGGAGTTATGCTCCTAGAAATATGTATACGATCCTGGAAAAAGAGACACCACAGGTGAGCGAGAATCCACGATCTCGAAACTCATCGATTGTGCAACCACCGGTACCACAGTGCTCTTCGGTTATTCCTAAACCCCTTATTCTTTTGAGAAGTTCTTCTGGTAGATCTCAAAAACATAATTCAATTTCTCAGCCTAAATAACACTAAATAACACAATTGCTACCTATCAAAAAGGAACCCCTAAACCCCTAACTAATAAATTCAATTTCTAAGGAATTCTAATAGGCTTTGTCAATTCTTTCTCTTAAGTTTCTTCTAAGAAAGTGCATAAAAAATCAAATGTTTAATCCCCGAAAGGCATCCATAGGGTCCATTTAGTTTTTTTATTTTTAGTAAAACAAGAGCTGCCAACATCCCATCTAAATTCTACTTATCCAGTGACCAGTTCGAGTCAATAACAATTTGTAGCGAGTCCAAAAACACATTGATTTCAAAGAAATAAGTACAAAAACTATCTTAACAAGAGCTTATCTGCAAGAATTTGAACGGATCTATGCACCATGCTGCCGCGAAATCGTCGAAGCCACCCGTCTCGCGAGAATTAAATGGTAAAAAAGAAATCGCGACGCCTCGAATGGTTCCTCGATTAGGCTCCCGGCAAAAGGAAGATTTCCACACAGAAATCAAGACGTTCAAGCGGCGTGGAGTCGCGTGTCGACGTCGAGGTTGCGCACAGTCGCACGAGAACGCTGATGAAGACTGCATAGGTAAAAATGGTATTTAAACGCGGATGATTGATGCCGCGGGAACTCGGGCCGCCTCGTTACAACCCTGCTTCCTGACTGCGACTTTTTTCCTCTGTCCCCCTCCCTCTCCCACCCCGTGGGCCGCGCTTTTGCCATGTATACGCCTTCTCGCGGGCATCCCGCAACACTCGCTCTTCAGCTCGTCCGTCTGGCAGCCCGACGTTGAAGCGAAATCTTAATGACACCTGTCTCGAGTGGCTACGGCTCGGCGTTCCGCTTTATGTACCGAAAATCGCACACGTACGTGGCCGTAGGGGCAGGGGGGAGGGGGAACGACCATACGAAATCTCGGTATTCGTGTCGGGCACACCTCTCATTAATTCGTTAACTCCGCCCCCCGGAAAAGGGACGTTGAAAAAGTTTTATTTCCCCCGCGTTTTTCTGCCGATTTAGAGGCGGCTGGAGCGGAGCTCTGTCGAGTCGGGCGTTAACGCGTCTAACTGGGACGCCTGCCTGTGTACGTATGTATGTGTGCTGATAAAGATAATTAAAAAGAAATACATCACCCCGCCCCCGAGGGGCGGCACGGTGAGATCGATGAACGCCTGGCGAGTCAAAGACCGCGTTACCCTGCGTTGCGACACAACGCAGGTGGCCCGGAGTCGCAGTGACCCCCTCAAGCACCCTCAAATAAGGTCAAACGGCCATCGACTGGGGCTCTTGGACGTTTACACGTGTAGGACGACTGTTCGAGATACAGTGATTTCTCGATATATCTGTATCAACAACACGGGTCTTGCAAGCGTCCTTTTTTCTTATTTCCACTCTTGTAGGATATGCTCCCCAAGTTTGTCCACTAAAACCCGGGACACCCTGTATAGCGAAATCAGTGTATTCCTAAACAGATCTGGGGATCCTGAGACAATTAAAAGGAATTTTTTACCATTTTTATTCTTTTGTTCAAACAGTTTTACACGATCCTTAACATCCTTCATCCGTTCTTGGACATCTAGATACACATTATGTCCCGGGAAGTTTCGCACATATGTTTCGCTATATTTTTCCTGCAAACACCGTCAAACGACCATCGATCGAGGTCTTTAAATATTGACACATTCCACACAGATCTATTTTTTACGAGATTACTTATGAATCGATCTCTGTCAACAGGGATAGTGCGTATTACGATGGAATTAGCCGAGGACTCGGCAGAGTAATGGCCACTCCGTCCCCAAGATGTTCCAATTTTTGTTATAGATAGCTGGGTCGTAAAGTGATGCAACGCGAGGATCATTTCCCGGTTTACACAAGACGCGGATATATGGCGAAATAAATCGTCGGGTAAACCGATACCGACGTATAGCGGGTAGATAAACTTTAATGTCCTTTTATCTATGTACCTTCCCCTTTCCAATATTTTTATCAGCGAGGTCTCCCCGGGAAGATAGTCTCCACAATATCATGGAAAATGCATTGCGATATGCAAGCGTACTAAAAATATTCCGCTCTGCAAATTACCATTTCTTGGCCCGCGCTATTAATTAAGGAACAGCTTCCAGAAAGGCCATTTAAGTCAAATACCGTTTCGAGTTCCAGGTATTCCAAGCTACAATCTCGTCAATTGTCACCCTTAACCGGGTGACTGTTCGATTAAAAATTTTTCCACAATCCATGTGAAAATAATTGATAATTCGATTCCATTCAGAGCATCAAGAAGAAAATGAAGGTGAAAGGTGCAACACGACTGACGAGTCAATTCGTCATCCCCCGATTAAAGGGTTACCAGAAGCTGTTCCACCCCCAATTCTACTAAACACAATTAGCAGCCTCGCGTGCTGAAGGGGTGCGAGTCAGGTTCAGCACGGGCAATTTATTAGGAGCTAATAAATACCGGCGAAAAGTCACGCCTGATCTGCGAGGCGGCCAAATTAATACGTCAGCGACGTGTACGCGCTATCAACCCCCATATTCAATGAGGCACGCATTAAGCTCCGCTAGTATTTCATGCTGCACGCGTCCCGCAGCGTTGCAAAATTTATAGGGGAGGATGTGCGCTACGTTCCCTTACGTTCCATATACCATCTTCTACATCCACGTGGAAATCTTTCCGCCATCTCTTTTTAGTTTTCGTTTTCGGTACGTGCCACGCCTTCGGAACGCCGGGAAAAACATCGAATCATTGAAATAAACGTAACGGGGCTACAAGCGATTTACAATCTCGCGGCCGGCACCGTAAATACGCACGTGCCGTCGCCGTTCGTCAAAATCACCGGCACGGACAATTAAACAGCCATGGCATTCAATTTGTCATGATCGTGCGCTGGATAACCATCATGAGAATGCGTGCTGCGCCGGTATGGAACGTGCTACGGGGTGGAACGAAAATTATGCATCGAGCGGCTCCTCCTAAACATGTCCTTTCACGTGTTTTTTAACCCTCGCAGTGCGACAACGGGGTCTCTAAAGACTCGTCTATTTGGAGGAGTGGGGAAGTTGCGTGTGGTAGTAGCAAACTCATCTACTTGGAGGAGTGGGGAAGTTGCGTGTGCTAGGAAGGAAGGGGAAGGCGTGGGGGAAGTTGCGTATAAACGGATATATAAACGTAGATAACAAAGAGAAATAGATTGAGAATACGTATCTGGTAGAATTAGGGTGGGGGGACAGAGTTCGAGCCTAAGGTTCCGATGCGTGGTGGGGATTAGGAAGTATGTATTAGTGGAATATCGGTATGAGTGAAAAAAGACCCCGTTACCGTACTCCAGCGTACCGTACTGCGAGGGTTAAAATCCACCACTAACAATCAGTAAAACGTGACGATACAACCTACTTTTCAATCGAACAACAAAGCTCAGGTAATAACAATTATGAGTCAATTCGTCATATGTCCACCTTCGGAAGTTCGTGAATTGTGGGAAAGGACGGAACACAAGAATGATACAACATTGAGCCGGAAATAAAATAAGTAAATAAAATATGGTAAAGGAAAATGGAGAAAATATTCATTTAAAGCTTTACTTCGACGAGCACAATTAAAGCGCAGAACTGTAAAAATTCTGTTCAATCCTTATTTTCACATGGTAAATGGTCCTTCGAGGTTCAGAAGCTCGTCGTTGGCGAATGAAAAATCTGTTTCGGGTTTTCTGCAGGATGTAAAAGCAGGTCTTAAGTATCGGGAGCGTTCTTGGAGAAACGTAGGCGGTTCGACGTGGCAGAAACTCTCGCTGCCGCTTGCATTTCTTCGCGCGAGTTTCGTGTACCGCGAAGGAACGCGGGCAAACTGACATCGCGGACGAAAGAAAGAATGCCAGAGAATGCATCGGACACGCGATGCAAAAGGGTCGACGACCCGCCGTCTGTCTGACCTAGGCGAAACTTCGACTGAAACTTCCGGAAGCACGGGCAGACGTACGAGGAATGTTTCATTTTAACAGCTATAGATCCGGACAAATTGCAGGTTAGCGTTGCGCGGGGAATCGCGAGGTGGGTCGAGATATAAGCGGTTATTTAGGTACAACACTATTTATATTGCACGTCTATGCGGACGCGTCCCGCATTATTTAACTTTCCCTTTTCGGAAACTCCGTGGAAAAGAATTATCGGCACAGATAACAGAAAGATTTTTATTTCGACAGAGAACGGGTAATTGCTTGCGCGAATTTACATTTTCGCCAGATAAGCCCGGGCTCGAGATTAAAGCGCATCGTCTTCCGTACCGTTCGTACGGAGGGTTTTAATTGTTCCGGACCGTCGTTGAATATTTTTCCGCGGGTGTCTCGGCCGGCGGCAAAAGTCGCGTGTTAAATGATTGATGCCGGTTCTTGCGGCGGTGCACGGCGGCTAGAAAAATTAGCCACGGTTCAAAGATTCGCGCAAGAACGCAGCCAAAGCATCGAAACCACCGGCCGTACTTACCTTTTAACGACTGCGGCCGAAATAAACAACTCGGCTTTAACGCGAATCGTTTCGAATTGCGTGCGTCCAGTTATTATTCCCGGCATGCAACGGTAATTCGCGTAAAACACCGAGCCCCGGCAAAAAGCTGGACCACGGTAATGCGCGGTGCCGGAAAGAGGAACAGTCGTCTTAGAAACTTCTGGCCGCTCACAGCTTAAAGTAACTCGTAAATCTCATTTTTACCTACCCATTCCCCCGGGGGTTTGCGACGTCGTTGCGAACGCAACTGGGACAAACTTTTTACAACCGGGCTTCTTAATGTAATGCATTTATTGTACCGTAAAGCTCTTCGGCCTGAGCGTGGCCGAGAGTGACAACGAGACCCGCTTAACGCACAAATTTCATCGGGATATCTCCTTGGGAATTACACCGCGAAAGAATTTAATCAGCCCCTCGTTCCTTCTCGTTATGCCGGCCGTCGAGGACCTTAATCCTTGACCCCGAGAAATGTTGCGGCACGGCCAGCCACGGCATAGCACCAAACCTCAAACATCCTTTTATACAGGATCTCAATTAACGTAAAATCTGCGAGCGATACTTATTCGCAATCGGCACCGTAAAACAGCTACGAAAATCTTCGCTAAAGCGACAACCATCTTAACGCTAGGTTTCGGAGCACTAAAAATTACTATTCTGCATTACTTTGCAAAAATAACACGAATGAATCTATCAAAATTTGTAGCCAATTTTTTTAATAACATATTCTCAAGGAAATCAATTTACAATCTCAATATTCGTAAATTAAAATGATTAGAATCCCGCCTGGCCTTTATCACAACCATAAATTTTATATGCAATGCACGTGTTCATCGATTAGGCTAAAAAAATTTCGTTTAAGTAAAGATACGCAGCCTAACGATTACGGTCAGCGTTAGCAAGTGGAAACAGCGTGCAATAGTCAGACACGCCGCACAGTGGGCAAAAACGGCCTTTTTCGATTCAAAATCAAAGAACTTTCGATAGGAATGAGATAGAGCGATGAAATTTTTTTTAAATGAAAGCTGAAACTTTGTAGAATATGGGAAAAATAGGGAGATTACGGTACGAACGTTTTTTAACCTTGAGAAAATTCGTGAAAGTTGCACAATTTCAAGAAAATTTTGTTGCTGTGGTTAATAAGCGCGGAAAATTTTTTTTTAACATGCTATATATCGTTTCCCATACATTTTTTCACGCTGATTTCAAATCTGTTTTCAAAATTTGTCTACGACCTCTGGTTTTTGAAAAAAATAGATTTTTGTGACACAAATTAATGAAATTTTTTCGTTAAAATGACTTGATAACACACTAGTTTGAAAGTATATCGTATTCTCATATATAAAACACAATAAAAATAATAATAATGAAGTATTTTAACATTTTGAGTTACGTACGAAACATGAAGCACTTCGCATCTTGTCATCACTTGACGTATCACTGTCATTACTACTGGCACTTTCTTGAAATTGTGCAACTTTAACGAATTTTCTCAAGGTTAAAAAACGTTCGTACCGTAATCTCCCTATTTTTCCCATATTCTACAAAGTTTCAGCTTCCATTTAAAAAAAATTTCATCGCTCTAACTCATTCCTATCGAAAGTTCTTTGATTTTGAATCGAAAAAGGCCGTTTTTGCCCACTGTGCGCCGGCGTGTCACACGCTAATCCCCTCCGAACAAACTATCGCTTAAAGTTACAAATTTTTCATTCGCATATTTGCTAACCCAATTTTTCAAAGATCAATCATAATCCTCTGATTAGAGTGAAAATAATTAGCCAATAATTTTAAGTGGCTGGTGAAAAATTGAAAATCAGATGGGACGTTTAACACCGAGTAAAAAGGTGCTGAAATTGCACTAATTCTACTAAAGGTTAAACCTTTTTATGCGACCACAGTAGAGACACCTCTTAAAACAAGCTATTTCAGTAGATCCATCGATCGATCTCCGGACGACGAACGTCCGCAAATAACTCGGATTCGTCTGCGCCGTGACAGTAGGAAATTTGCAGCTCGAGCCGCGAAAGAGCTCATGAAATAATAGCGGCCCATTCGAGAGTTCATTTTACAAGTGCGCGCGGCGCACTTGTAGCCCGTCGTCTCGCGACATAACGCGCCAGGAATTTCATGGCAGCGGCGGTCCGCCGAGGAATTTCATTCGAGCATGTTGCACGGCGATTCGTTACCTTTAAAAGAACCATAAAGCCCGGTTCACAGATCGTAGGCATCGAGCGGCACGGCTCAGGAATCAAAAAGAACGTACCGTGTCCGACGAGAGTTCGATATTCGATTAGCGGGATCGTTTAAACGATGATATTTCTTTGCATTGCAAATTCGAATATGGCGTCGGGGTAAGTTTTAAACGGGACTCGGGGTTGCTCGATTTCTTCGGCTAGCGGCCGAGCACGAAGAAAAAGTTTTTCCCCCGTCGCTTTCGTTCGAATTCATTCCTCGTTTACGTTCTCGCGGCGGAATCCGAACAAGTTAACGATCAATTTCGTTTTCGATTTCAATCGACCACACACAGTGGTCCCAATCGACGAATTAGAAGGAAAAAATACTAAAATCATTTTTTCTGTTGAGCACAATACCATTATTTATACATTTTTTAATTCTAAATTGAACGAGACCATAATGAAGTCGATGGGATTAATAGTTTTCGAGATGCGGTGATGCAATTTATGATTAGAAAATTCATAACTTGAAACAGATGATTATTTTTCTATTTAGCATTCCTCTTTCACTTTGCGTCTCTGTGAGATGTATAGTACACATCAAAAATTCACTGACACGTGTTTTTCGTTACCTTTGATCTTGAACATTTTTCCTCCTAATTCGTCGGCCACCGTTCGAAACCCGACTAATTCGAATAATAAATGTTAACTGCGACCGTTGCCCGGGAATCACGATCGAAGGTAACACCGGTCGTTAATTCTCCAGGTGGGGACCAGACACGGGACGGCGAGAGCGCGAAGAGGAATTTCTGAGCGTCGATGGAAACGACAGATAAAACTGGACGAGAGAAGATAAGACGCGGATCGCGCCAGAGAGACGAGAGGAAACGGGAGAGGAGAGAGGGGGACAGGAAAAGTTGCATAATCGAGCGAACGGAGGGTCCACGGGCGTTGTAGAGTCCCCTCTCTCTCCCCCTCCAACCCCCCGTAGCCCGGGGAACGAATAAAACTTGACTAAGTGAATTTAGTGAATAGAGAGGACGAATGAAAGAAAGTGGAACCAGTAAATCGATTGAAAAGTTTCTCACTCGCGGACCCCGTGACTCCTGCAACATTGTCGGGGTCGCTCGTGGATGACCCCACGGCGGTACGGCAGGATCTAAAGGCCACCAAGGCCTTCGGTTCGTCGTTTTTTCCACGGGGAAAGAGAAGCTTTAAGGCACGGTGTGCATCCTTGCATGGCCAAGAGCCCACGGAACACCGATCGATGAACTTGGCGGGAATGCAAGCTACACCGGCGCATTGTTAAGTGGTTATTCAATAAATTCTTCGAGGCCGGGTGCAAACTGCAGAATGCGTAGGGTCTCGGGTTTTCACCCCAGCCCGCGTTCTAGAACCTTGCAAAGCGATCGCTTCTGTCGAATATATTGACGAACGCGCCGCGCGTCGGAATATTTCGCCATCGGTGTTTTCGACGGATTTTTCGCCCCTTGACTTGTCACAGTTTCTCAAACTTTTCCGGTTCGATGCGTCCATTGTCAGACCGGAATTTGCGTACATGCTGCTGAACTCTGATAAGACCTTTGTTTTGCTTCGCTTTTCTCTTTTGTTGAGCGTTTAAAGTGTGGTTGTTGCGTTCACCGATACATGCGACCAATATAAACCGCTGAAAATAATGAAATTATCTCTCGCTCGTGTAGATTAAAAGCACCGCTATTCCTCCGTTTAATCCGAGAATGTTAACAACGGTGAAAAAGCAGAACAAGGACGAAGGAAATTAGTAAAATGAGAACGAAGAAAAATGTAAAAGATTAAGCTGAATGATGGACACCTTGGAAACCATCTGAAATCCTGTATTAAATCTCAGATTAACCAGAAACATTCGCGATTAAATAAAGGTCTTTTGTCTTGCTCGAAAATGTTGGAAATGTAAATGTAAAAGATTAAGAACGAAAACGAAGAGAAATGTGAAATGTGGGCAGGATCGAAACGACTAAAATCAGGAATAAAACTCTTCGGAGTTTTATTTGTTTAAAAATAAAAATTTATCCGCACAATTATAGATTATAATATTATTAAAATTACAGTAACTTTTGACTTATAAAAAGTTAAACGTTCTCCAAGTATGTCGAATCTTGTTTGTCGAGTTTAGTTGGGAGTTTATGGGAAAATTGAGCGGTGGAATTTAATCGATCTATTAAAATTAATAAGAGGAAAGGGAACTTTCTATTTGGCAATTACAATCCGGAGTGTAACAGAAGCGATAAAAAACGACTGATGGTGTTTCTTTGGAACGGCGATTGGAAAGAGGACGAGGTTTAACGGAAACGGGAAAAAGAGGCAATCGAGGATGATACAAAAGAGTAGGTCGAGTATCTTAAAGTTGGACGTTGGACCCGGCATCACCTGGAAACGAGCGTCGGCTCGGGTCACTTAACTCGTTACGAGTGCAATTCAGGAACGTGTCGACGTGTTTGAGGTCGATGAGATCGAGGGTAGGATAGGTTCATAGATACACGATTTGAAACGCTTCCCCGATAGGTGAAGTACGTTTCACAGGTACCGATAATTTCATGGCTGGTGCGCACCGAGCACGTGCTTTCATCAAGTTCTCAAAGTTGGCAGACCACCCAAATTGCCGGGGACCGATTAAATCGTTCATTCTGTCGCACGGAGGCATACTCTGTTGCGCCGGATCTGTCCATACAAAGGGCATTTCATTTACATAGGTGTAGCAGAGGAATCCGTGCTGCGACTGGCCACAGGGCACCGGCCAAAGAGCACCGCCAAAAATGCCGGCCATTTATTCGTTCACCTCCGTAATTAGAAATTAAACGATTCAACTACAACCCGAGCGAGACGGTTTCATGGACGAGCCGGCTAATAAGAATTAGCGCAATTTCACGCCGCGCGGAATTCCGCAAAATAACCGGCGACATTTAGAAAAATAAGAGCAGTCCAAATATTCTGTTCATCCTTCTATATTTCCGATATTACAGCTTATCTACTTCGTTAAACTTAAAGCGTACACTTTCTGATCATTCGAGTGTTCGTGGCTTTATACCAGTCAGGCTTTAATGTGCATCGATGCACTTAATTGGAGATTTACACTTTCAACGCTTACTCAGATTTATTTTTGTCTTTTTATAAATCTTTCCTCAACGAACGAGTATCTGTAGCACACCATGAAGAGATATAGTTTCACAGAGAATAATTAGTCGATGCATACTAATCTCTGTGACCAATAATTATGTTTGCGAAAAGGTTTCCCCGCATCTAGCACACAGTAATTCGTTCTTTGACTATTAATTCTCGTCGAAGAGGATCACGAGAACGTGTTGGTGGACGGGTTCAAAAATTGGTTTTGAATATGGAGGCCGTCTCGCCTCGCTAGGACAACGAAAAAACCTGGCTCGAAGGAACCAGGCCAATAATAAAAAGGGATTCTTATTGCACGGAGCCCGGGACTTGGAGAGTTTTTGAACATAGTCCGCGAAAGAGTGCCGGAGGTGGAGGAGCGAGTATATTTAGTGGCAGTGGACTCCACCCGCTGTCCGCCCAATATTAACTCGCGCCATAATGCGCTAAATTCCTACCACCATTCCGGGCATCCTTCCTTCCCCCGGAGCAAGAGCTTTAAATCTCTCTCGGTACCGAAGTAACCGGCAACCTGTGCTGCGGCTCGTATATCCTTAAGTCCGTTTCGAACAATCGCCCCGGTTCTTTCTTTTCCTTTCTCTTTTGCAGTTATGCCCGGAGCGAGCGAATTTCGCTCCTCCTCGCGAACAAGCTCCCGCCTACCCCTCGCACCGCCCGGAAAAATTGGGTATTTCCTTCTTAACCGGATCCAATTTCCCGTGCGTACACGTTCCGCGATTCTGTTCACCGTAGATCTCGCAAAACGGATCCGTGACCATTAGCGCCCCTTGATCGCGACGTACCCCCGCGAAAAATCCTGCAAACTGTTTCCCGAATATTTCTAAGATAAGATGTGTAAGATATCACCGAAACTTGCAGAGATTAATTGCGAACGGTACAGAGTAACTTTATCCAAGGAATTTTGATCCCTAGAGGGAAGCACGCAACCTCGATTTTTGTTACTGTTGCTTAGGGGATCGGCGCGAAAAGTTGTTATTTTACAGAAAGATGCACCGTCAGGCGAGAAAATTTTCAATAAAAGGCAGTAAACCGGCAGAGGTAATATTATATCAAGCGGTATCGGTAATGGGCGGTTCGACGCCCTATTCGAGCGTCGGCAATCAATTTCTCGGACACCCGGTACGTAAAGGACGTAAGTAGGTTCGCCGCATTACATTTATCTCGGTGTAACCGCCCGTGCAGACCGAGGCTGCACACCAGGATGCATTGATTATTCGCCGCGTAAAGCCCGGCATTACCAAAGTCTCTCTCCCATCCTTTATCCGCGAGTCGCGCACCTGAATGCATCTCCTCGGCGTGTCCCCCCTTCCCTCGCCGCCCCCGCGAGCCGTTCCGTTTCCCCGGAGCTCGTGCTCATCCTCGTCCTCGCCCTTTGACCCGCGCCGACCGCCCCCGCCACCGCTTCGCGCATAAAGAGAGAGAGAGAGAGAGATTGTCCGCGCGAGTGGCCAAGTTTTTGCCAGCGGCCCATTATACATCGGCCTCAATTAGTCATGCGACAAAAGACGTGTTAGTTTCCACTCGCTCGCGAGGGCGATCTGCTTCGCTGAGCGCCGACAATGCACGCCTGGCCCCGGGGGCCGGCTACGACCCGGACCGGACCCGAGCGGACCCGAGCGGACCCGAGCGGAGCGGAGCGGATCCAAACGGATCGGTCCGCTGTCAACGGACGCGAACCGTGTTATCGCGATAACACCCGTTGGATATCTTCGATAATTCTCCCTCGGGACTACGCGGAGCGGAGCGGCGCGCACCGAGCCCCGATCCGCGGGGATCAATTTTTTAGATCGCGGTCAGAAAAAGCTGTTTAATCGCGCCGCGAGATCGGCTTATCCCGATTGCATCTAAAATTGTTTATCGGCCGGGTCCGGCTCTGTGATCGATAAGGGAATTGCCCTTCCGCGCAGTAATCGCGAACGCATAGAAATTCAACGGTCCTCGGGGCCCTCTGGCTCTCGCCCTTTTACAGGTCCCGATTTTTCTGTTAAGGCCACCATAACCGAAGGCGAGATTCGTTCTTTTAGTCCTCGACTTTCCAGTCGAGATCATCGAGATCGCGTGTGATTTTGAAAACGGGGATAATTTTACTCTCCTAGTCGTAGATTAAATTTTTTCTGACGCTGCCCGTTGAATTTCATTAATGCGTCAAATCTCGTTTTTTATAGAATCTAAAAGTGAAGAAAATTTTCTGTCGTCGATTAAACACGCTCCCTGTGGTAAAAATAAAATTAGTACGTTTTAGTTAAAGAAAATCGAATTAATTTGGCCAACGTCGTTAGTTAAAATTATAACTGAACTGCGAAAGTAAAAATTTTATGCAAAGTAAAAATAGTCTGCATCGATTACAGGAGACAGGAGACAGAAGCCTGACTGACACTCCATTATCTCTGAAATAATTTTAACGAGCTCAAAATAGTATATTAACATTTTTCAATTATTCATATTTTTCTACTATTTTACCTATTTATCCTTCTCACTTTTGATATAAGTGCATAAAATCCGCGGGCTAATTATAACACAGCGTGATGCCTGGAAAACCTGCAAGTTTTTCATATTTCACGAGAGAATACGTTACATTTAATGGAATGTGTTAAAATATTGCCACTTTTTACCAACAGTAAATCTAGAAACCTCCGAAATTGGTTATTTTCAAATTTCTACAAATCGTAAAAATGTAAAGAAATGAATCTATTAAACGAATTCCTCATAAATACATCTTTGCAATCTCCATGATCGTAAATTAAAAAATTTGGAACCCATCAGTCTGATTACCCCAGCAGTTCTAGCTAATATGCATGTTTCCTAGCACTTCAGGAACTTGCAAGTGCCGTAAACGCATAAAGATCCGCATTGTAGTAATGGCGCAATAAATACTAACTGTCTCTGAGATCTTCTACACCGTTTATACCAGTTTCAACGGCTATAATGCTTAACACTTTCTCTACCTCTATTACTAGACTCTTCAACGATTGAGCTGTGTCTAAAAGAAGCTCGTGAAGGTACCTCACAGTTCTTAAATATAATAATTTCACAAAAAGTTATTACGTTGTAATAAGACGTTATAGTCTTGTTAAAACATTACAGCACATTATATTGTTGTCGTCGTTATCGCAGCAGTGATCTTCGCTTAAAAAAATTTTTGTACGGTTCAATTTTTGTGTAAAGCACCTGTACCGTTTGCCCGCAGCGGCTGCATAGTCTTCAGCTCTGTTTGCCCCAATTTAAAAGACGATGAGGGCCGCTTAACGCGTCGAACAGACCGAGTTTTTATTTTCTGTCGGCGCTCGAAACCGTTCGGTATATAAACGATCGTAACCGAACTTCCGAGTCTCAACGTACCGGTAGTTCCGCCTCTAACTTCCCGAATGACTCAAACTGTCACGCTAAAACCGCCCCTTCAAACTATACCTCTTCAATTCTCAGACTCCGCTTCCGACGACCGTAAAATTCGGCGTTCACTGACTCGAGTGAATTCGAAATCGTGGGCTATCCGAAAACTGATTGCGTGCGCCGCCGTGCCGTCCGAACTTCCATGTTTAATGTCCGACCCATTTTCTTCATTAATTCCGATTCCGTACGGTACGATTCCGTAGTATTCCCGGGTAATAAACAAGCGAAACAGTTCCAAATCGCTTTTCAGCTTTCATTAACCTCCGCTCCAGATTTCGGTAACTTTCCTGCAATTTTTTATCTCTTCTTCTTCAACGGACGTTTTCATAAAATTATTCCGCCTGGCTGGCGAGTCTTCAAACTTTGGGAAAATTAAATATTTTATTTCGTTGTTGTTCGCGATCAAAGTAGTTCCCAGAGTTTCCGAAGTACACAGCGTTGAAGTCGAGTGAAGTACGGTAGGACCCCGATTATGCGATGTCCTCAGTATCCCAGCATGCTTCGGATGTAAATATGTAGCTCGTTCCAAGACGGCCAATATGCAATACTATTTATCGTAAGAGTTTATAAACATCGAATATAGGATTACCAAGGGTCTACTGCGGGAATAGTGTTTTAAAAAGGTAAATGAGGATTTTGCAGAAACTTCCTACAACTTTTCAGCGCCCGTTCCGGAAATCGGACGCGGCAGCTTAATGAAGACTTTCCAGGCTATCGCGTGCGTGTATTTGCGGAGTAACAACTCGGACGAGCGTGTGTTTAACATAAATGGAAAACGATTAACGTGAAAAAGAGTCCGTTCAAACATTCGCGAGTGAAACGTACGCGACGACAGGTTTCGTCGTGTAAATCTCGGTCAAAGCGAGACGAAAATAAAATCACCGTCAACCCAATTCGATTGTATCAACAACAAGCCGGCGTGTGCAACGTGCAATTACCTATGCAAATACAGCCGTAGCTAGGGCTTTTTACGGATCCTAGATGCTCGCGCGCCGCGCTCCGATCAAAAACGGACAAACGCGAGTTTTCATCGTGAAGGACGCTCCGGCCATTAAAACGATACGAAACACGCTCTCCATTTATCTCCTCCTCTCTCTCTCTCTCTCTTTTTTCCTCTCTCTGTCTCTGTTACAATTGACGCGGTTTCCATCGAATTCGTCAATGAGCCGGTCTCGCTGGAAAATGTCCCGGAAAACAACGCGTTATTCTGTTCCGTTATGCAAATGACGATCTGCTGCACGCTCGTCGAATACCTCAAACTATACAATTCCGTTTCTACGCTCCCGTTCGCACGAAGGAAATTAAAAAATCAGTCCTTCGGTCAATGAATTTCGAACGCGATCCTAAAACTTGCAACGAGTCCATTGAACGTCGAGTTTAATGTATGTATCGATTCAATTTCCTCATTTAAATTTCGAAAGATACTTTGATTACGCTTGCTAAAAGAAATGCCAATAGAACAGGTGAAAATGTCAATAGATATACATACGTGTTATTCCATGCATAATTCGTTCTCTTATTTATTCGGTAACTTTATCGTTTTTCCTGCGACTATCATTGCTCGTTGTCATTGAATTATCTTAGAGAATCACAAGCACAAATAAAAATACACCGCTTGGTTTACTATTTTCCTTTCACAGTTCCAGCACGTGCACAATTAAAGCGTATCGTTATTGTTAAATCGAAAGGTTTTCAATGCAAATAAATCGGTCCGGGAGGACTCGCGTTTATTGAGAGTTAATTAACTCTGACACCTGGGTAAACTAACAATAATATTGTGCGATAGCGCAAGTTTCGCGCAGCACGCAGTTTCTTTGGCGCGCGGACGTACGTGCGTTTCCGTGAAAATAAAAAACAAGATACAGTCAGCTCTCGGTGGCGAGTGAAAAATTCAGTTTTCTGTATACGTGACGCCGCTAACATTACAATGTTTGTTATTTGCGTAATTTGGATTCGAGCGGGGTGTCCCGAAACGCGGGAGCACGCGCTCGCTTGAAAAGCGCGAGCACGCGCCCTCGGGTTCAACGTCCCACGCACTCTCTCCAAGGTTTTATGCGTTTTTCAACGAGGAGCGGGTATCTTGGAGGCAGCCTCGGCACGGTAGTCGTTAAACTTCCTCCGGGAGAGTTTAGTGCCGGCTGAGTATTATTATTATTCTTTTAACGAGTCGCCTAATAAGGCCCACTTGCTCAATCGCTCTCTGTAATCGCACGCTTTAAAACGGACACTTAAAAATTTCTTTAATTCGACACGTAACGGGAATCCCGCGGCGATTTTATTGAAAATTCTATTAGACACGCGGACTGGCTCGAAAAAATTCGCAAACCTGTCGCGATCTGGCGTGTATCTCTTTGTCTCGCACGAACTGGAAGGATTCCCACAATTGCACGATGCATCTGAACAGTTCTTCTTCCTTTCTATTATTTCTCGAGAGCACGATTGCCTATTAAAATTTCCTTTTTCTTCGATTCGTATAAATTGCAAGTCTGCAAAACTTCCTGCGAAAATTGTAGGAATCTTTTCTTCAAAATGTTCTTTTCTCACTAATTTTCGTCGAATCGTATTACCTACAGCTTTACCGAATTTACAGTCGAGTCGGAAAGTAAGTTAACATTTGGTGATATGTAGGCAATGAATATGATGAATAAAATCAAGTTATTGTATTGTTTTTATTTAGGAGGTGTAAGGAAATAAACAAATATGTTAGTAAAACATATATTATCGTTATTAAAGATTAAAGACATGTCATATTCATTTGCCTGCATATACCAGTCGTTAACTTACTTTCCGACTCGACTGTATATTCCTGATTCACGAGCACCAACAATGCGTAAAAGAATACGGCTAAATATTGCGAAGAAAAGATATCTGACCGTATGAATAGACTTGTAGGATCATACGGACCATGGAAGGACAAAAAACCTTTGGTATTTTAAAGCGTGAATATATTTCATGTAAAAGAAACACCTTGCGCTATCATGTATACACACATGTAAAAAGTGTCGTTCTTCAAACAGTATTACGACGCGCGGTCGTCGCCCCGTATTTCGACACAATAACTGATCGACGACGACTCGCGCTATAAGGACAAACATATAAAAACCACAGACACTAGTCTTCGTTTTTGAATAATCCGTTCGGCAAGGAACAGTTAACGTTTAGACTTTGTAGAGAGCAGTCAATAAAGCATTTTTATAGATTACACGAGTCAATCTCCTGAGAAGATCCTTCCACTCTACATTAACAATAAGTCGACAAAAGACAAGACAAATGATATACAATAGAGATATTACAAAAGACAACTCGAAGTGCGCTTCTCTACGTCTCGACGAGAACTGCCCGATGCCGAACGTTTCTCGAACACGTCGGCTCGTCTACATTGTTTATTATCGGAACGCAATCGCATCGCTCGGGCCGCCTGGGTCCGCGTGAGTTCTTTATTCCCGCCGACAAACATTAAACGATGCCGCCGAACGGGCGCGGAACGAAGGCACACGGAAAACGACACAGCCGCGCACGAGAGTCTATCTTTCACGCGCGGCACTATGATTCGGATCATTCTTTGAAACGCACCGAACCTACAGACTTATAAATATTGTATTTGCTGTATGACAATTCCATGGTGACCGTGGCATGCGATTGACTGACGCAATCGGATCGAGGCTTACCAAGGACGAAACCCTCGCAAATGGTCAAACGCAACAAACGTTTCTTCTCCGTCGGGGGTTGGAAGAGGTGTATCGGTACGGAATTTCCATGGGAAACAATCTCGAAGGGAAATACTGTCTCGCGGAATAAAGGGGGGTCCCGCCTGGTGGGTCGTGGCCGGATAATGCCGGGCTTTCGAGTCGGACGGAAACATTTTCGTTTTGTGTTGGTCCAATCAAAGGGGCTCGGACAGCGTCGGATAACGATGCGCCTCGAAGAAAGGCGAACAAACGGGCAACGGGGAAAGTGTCTTAAGTCCTAGTCTTTGGCTCGGCCGAAATCCCCTGTCGCTGTATCCCCATCCGGTCTCTTGTATACGGTACACATTCGATGATAAAGACGAGGGCGGGGCGGATGTCTTGGGCGAAAAATCCCTGTCCGCGAGCGGTCGAGCGGCGATCCACAAAAGGGTGGAACCGAAGGTGGACCGGAAATAAAATGAAATCCGGCCGCGGTAGTGCGCGCCAAAAGCTAGCGGTCCGGCGGTCCTGGCCTTCTAACGTTCCCTCTTTCCTCGTATTGTTAGTCCCTCGTCCCCTTCCCCTTCCCCCGTTTCCTCCTCCTTTTCTTTCTCCCCGGACTTTCGCCGCAAGTTCCGCGTATCCATTCACGGCCCCGCGTCCAATATCCTCCAACGGCTCGAGATTCATCCGTCGGAATGGAAGTGGGCCGAAACACGGTGCTGAATTCGAATCCGCGGAAAAAGGGGGAAACAAGTCGGCGAAACAAGTATACTCGGCGAATAATATCGACGCGTATCCGTTAGCGTAGACGTGTTTTAAGCGAAGTCGGGCTCCGAATCCGAGAAGGCGACCCTTGGCCTTGGGGATCCTCGAGACTAACCGGAACCGTCGTCGGCCGGTTCAGCGCTTTGGGTCGTCCCAAAAACTTGGAACTATCGGTCGATGCAGAGATGTTTAAGCAGCCCTAGGTTGCCTAAAAGAATTTGTTGGGACTTTGTTGACTTTGTTTTGGTGGAGCTGGCCATGGAGTAGAGAAACCGAGGGTGCCTTCTGTGGCTGACCGCTCGGCACTTATCCCATAACCGCGAGAAAATGCAGTTCCAAATTCTAAACAGCTCCACTGATTTTCTAACATAAGTGTATAGTTTATCCGTAAGAAGATGGCACGCGCAAACTTTGATATCCCTAATAACATTGCTTCGGGGAAAATACCAATAAACCTTTATTAAACAGAGGAGTACTGAAGCTTTGTGTCCATTGAGGGAAGTCATACGTTTAATTCATTGAAGATGCCCCGAACCCGTAACAATATAATCAGCAGTGAAGTCTATTAAATAGAAATACTGTTATAGCTATATTTGAAGCTACAAAGGTATGATCGGAGCGTGTCCCGAAAGCACAGATCTCGCGTTTCCCCGGGATCAGTGAGGGACGGAGCGAAGTAGCTCGATCTCTACTCGAATCGATCTTGTCCAGGTGAAAGCGAGCTTTGTTCCACGAGCCCGGGCGTTTTGCTTGCGCTCGACGGTGATTATACATCGTCACGGGGACGTCGTTTCGCTTAATAGCGGGACAAGGAAAAACGCCGAATCAATTACACCGGAGTCCATAAAGTCGACGGCGATGGGAGGAGAGTGGTGGTGGGGGGAGGAGCCTCTAGGGTGCATAATCGGCTGTCGTTGATCCCTTGTAGCGGACAATACACCGGCTATAAAGGAGCGTCAACACAATGTCGAGAGGGACAAGAGACCGTGGCCCAGAGAGGCCAGAGGAAAAAACAGGTCGGGACATCGTTTTAATTGGAAATAAAGGGGGCGTGGAGCGCGGGCGACAATAAAACGTAACCACGGGTGACGGTGAGAAAGCGGGCGAAAATCACTGCCGGCTCCGGGAGAGTGGCTCGTTGTATCGGCTTAATTGAAGGAATAACCATAAACTCGGCCTTATCGCGTTCTTTAACCTCGCCGGGGAGCTGTTATCGCGGGGAATCGATGTACGAGAAACTTCCTACGGGCACTTCCCGCCCAGTAGCAGAAGCTCTGTCCTGTCTGTGTGTGTGTCTGTGTCGACTTTTCCTTGCAGTGACTTTCCCGCGCTTCCAACCGACCTACAACGAATGCGGACTCCGTGCCTCGACTCCCGAGCACGTAGCCAGTCCCGCGAAAAAACATTATCGATTCTGTTTTCCCCGTGTCCGATGAAAAATTAATAGCACGACGGCGAACCGTGGACGGAGTGCCGAGAGTCCTCCTCTTTCCCTCTATTCCCGATACTCGAAGCTCGTCCTGCAACGTTGTGCTCCTGCTCTCACGGATCTCTTCGTCGACGCGACGTGTCCCGCCTCGACGCAGTACGACACAAATCGCATTATCTCCGTATCGTTGGCTTGGACGCGCGACAACGCGGACAAAGGGGCGCCGACGAGCCTCGGATTTTCACGGGGCCTTGATTCGCTGTTTCCCGCGCCCCTGCGAACCTTCGCTCTCGCAAAGAAGCGTCGCAAGGTGCACAAAATATGTAATTGACATGCAGGCACTCTTCCCTTATACACGACGCTATATACCTTCATTCGATCGTGTCCGACTAAGCACAGATCCCCTACGACTTAAATACTTTCATAGTTGATCTTCCTTGATCGTTAACTAGACTGCGGATTTTATGCAGTTACCGATAAAAGTTTGTAGGTGAAGCACTAGAAACATAAATGGGATTTAAGAGTATCGATATACAGGCTGTCCCAGTTTTTTCCGGCCAAACTTTGCCAGCGTGTTCTACATGCAAAAGAAAGAAAAATATGTTATATGAACATATGCTCTTAAATGTTTTATTAAGGAGTTATAACTAATAATACAAAATGATAATGAACTGGCACTTCGTACGAACGTATCATGAATATCTCTGTTTGTGTTTACATAAAGTCTTATGTTTACTTGCTGAAGTAGTTGATTTCGACATTTTTTATTAACGTTTTATTAACGAGTTAACATTTCAAAATGACGTCCGTTATTACGAATACAGGATTGGCATCTAACAAAAACTGACCCTATCGTATTACTAGTGCTCGGACACTTCAATTACAAAAACCATAAATAAAATGCATATCAGCGTATTCACGATTGGAAAATTCTCGTGGCATCTCGATATGAAGTCGTACAGCTTACTAAACATTATTAGCTGCTCAGTAGAAATCAATGTCGATATCAACTACTTCAGCAAGTAAACATAAGACTTTATGTAAACACAAACAGAGATATTCATAATACGTTCGTACGCTGTGTCGACGAAATGCCAGTTCATTATCATTTTGTATTATTAGTTATAACTCCTTAATAAAACATTTAAGAGCATATATTCGTATAACATTTTTTTCTTACTTTTGCGTGTAGAACACACTGGCAAAGTTTGGCCGGAAAAAACTGGGACACCCTGTATATTGTCGTCAACTTAGTAAAATTATCAGAGGATTCCCCATTACTTTGTAAATGAAGCAGAACATTTTTATTTTGCAAGGAGGATCCGTAGACCAGTCATTGATCGTACGATCAGTCTCATAAAAATTGATGAACGATCAGCATGCTCTTCCTCCAGCTTTACGAAGCCATTGCGAACGGTTCGCAAACCACGCGTGATCGTTTCGTATTCGCGAATGGCTCGACAGCCGGTCGCCACGATGGTTTCGTAAGCGGTCGCGAGTCGGCCAAGAATCCGCCGATTTCCGGGTCAATTGATCGGTCGATGAGTTTCATCCGACCGGCTTTTAGTATGTCGGTGATGGAGAAAATGGAGCTTATCCTATCGCTCTTAATCCATCTCCACTTTCAATCACCGGTTAGCCGGTTGCCAAGAAACTCGACCTGCTTGTACATTCCGCATCCCCGCGATCTCTCTCTCTCTCTCTCTCTCTCTCTCTCTCTCTCTCTCTCTCTCTCTCTCTCGGCCAGGCTGCCACGAAGACGCATACACGGCGATTTATTTCATTTTGCGCAGGGGCCAACGAGGCTGGTTTGCCCCCAGCCGCACCGAGGAAAGTAACCGGGAGAGGACGAAATGAGGTGCACAGTACATCAGCGGAGGCGCGAGTCGCTCGAGCTCTTTATTAGCGAATTAACATAATTATACCATAAACCACGACGTCTTTATTACCGTCGGTGTTTATGCAACCCGTCATCTCGGGGCGCCATCTGTCTGGACTCGGTACTTTTCGCAACGCGATCTACGAGGAAGCTTCGTTCGGCGCCCCGGGAATCTTCGATGACAGACGAGAATGAAAGATCAAAATCATCCTTCGTTCCGATTCTTCGCAATGCCCGTCTCAGCTTCCGAACTCTGTTGCAGATTAATCGAATTTCGTGATCGATGAAAGTCTCTAGTTTCATACATGGCTGTTCATCATGCTGTCAATGGGTGACTTACCGTGTTCTCTATCTTTCATAATTTTGTTTAGTCGAAAACAATATATGCCAATATTTTCTAAATTCTTTAAATGCTTTTATTCTTACATTCGATGAGTATTGCAGAATGGCCTGACATGCTAGATAACGAAGAATTCTCATCCTTCCCGAAGATTTCTATTAATTAGCTGTGACTCGGTCAACAAGGCCGATGACCATGGTCTAAAAATGCTCTATGATTCTTTTGTAGTAATTTCTACACGGCGGTGTTTCACCAGAAAGACCATATCAAGCGATCCAGTGTTTCGCTGCGGTGTAGACGGGGGTAAAAAGCGAGTCGAACGAAGACATCTTCGGTGCGGCGTCAAATATCGTTACACAATATTCAAAGGATGAAAAAGCACGCGACACGAAGGGGTGGCTACCTAATGTAGCGTGCGAAGATAGATGGGTTACCGCGGCGAAAGTTAATTCGCGTTTTCACTTCAACGGCCACCGGGTCGATTGAAAGCGTCGCTCGTCCGTGCGAATAACGGTCACCGCGCGGCCGTCTCCTAACGACGTCGTTATCGATTTGTCTGCTGTCTGCCGCGCGACTTCATAAACGCGCGACTCTATTAACTTTATCATCGAGCGTGTAAAGTAACCCCGTGGCTTGAAACGGTCCTCGGGAATCGTACGAAATCATCCGGTATCCCACAGGAAACTCGGTAACGGCGAGCTATCGAGGTGGCGAGTGCCCGAGCGGTCCCGTTCTTAACCGTAACGACCGTGAACTAATTAACGAGCTGTAAGTCGATTCCGCAACGAGTCCGATGCACGCGTCGATCGAGAGTCGATCGAGGGAGTCCGGCTCCCGGGCGGGACGTATTAATTAAAGGGTAACTTCGGAATGCGGACTGCGGCGAACGGCGTCGGTGTACAGAGCGCCGGTGATCGTTGCCCTAAATGCTACCTTTCCCGGAAGCGGGCAGTTCGGCTCGCCGGTGAAAATCTATCTGGCCGATTGCACGACGCTTCAGATTATATCTTATCGGAGCCATTTGCATTATTAGATCGATCGGCCGATCGATCGCCGTTCCGCCGGCGTGAGTGCCTATTAGACCGGTGCCGCGCGCACCGGTAATAAACCGGCAAACGGTTCGCCGTATGCAACCGCGACAATGCCTCGATTTCACGGTTGCGTCTACGACTTTCCAATCAGGACGCTGTAATTATAATCTCCGATGGCCCCTGGTTCCGTATTTCATACCGCCTGCAAGCTCGCTGCAAGCTTCGAACCGTCCCGAGCTACGTCGTCGATCAAACGAAGGGAACGAGAGCCGGACAGTACTCGTTTCCGGGTAAAGTCGGGCTCGTCCGTCGCTCGAATTACCACAATAAACCCGGTGATGCACGAGGCAGACCTAGAAAGGCTCCTGTGACTCTCTCTCTCTCTCTCTCTCGCTTTCTCCGTCGTCGTCACTTACAGATGCATGCAATTTTTCAACGAGACGAGAAAGAAAACTGTTACGTTGCCTCGAGCGTCCTGCGCCCCGTAATGGCCGGCAGGATTGTCAGTGTGTTATTATACTTCCTGCGTAAATATATCAGCGTCGTTTCCACGTAAAGTGAGCTTAAATGGTGCACATGAATGCTACTCCGCCGGCTTCCTAATGTTCCCCGGCGAATTCACTCTTTCTCGAGGTGTGCCGACGCGACGGTGAAGCATGGCGAAGTGACGCGGACAGTGTGTGGTCCTCGCAATTGATTAGCAGCACGAGAGCCTTTTAGCAACGCCCTTCGAAATGCATATCTGTCTCCGAACGAAATTTTCAATCGAATCAAAAGTTGTGGAGGTCTATAAACGAGCCATCACAAATCGGTACACATACTTGGTTTCATTATATTATATCGGTAATCACTGCATCTAAAGAAAAAGAATATACGTGTAGAAATAAAGTAAACTTTGTGTGAAACATTTCAGAATGAATAGGAAGAACAAATTGAAGAACGAAGATTTAAAAGAGGACGTTCTGAAGCGTCCACTTTGCGAAGAGAGTTACCGATACGGAATTACAGAGGGCAACGATCAGGCAGGAGAGAATGACGTGGTCCATCTAGATCGGAAAAGTGGCCAGGAGAGAAGCCAGCATGATCGCGGCCCCATCATCTGGCCCGGGTAAACTGTGCCACGCGTCCTAATGCCATTATGGGCGTTCTATCGGGATTAGATTGCAGCGTTCCGATCCGAAATCGCTTACACCGGTTACTTACACAGCGCGGAAGTTTTCCGCTGGCCACGGGGAATCCGGCATGATAAAAGTTAGCTGACGCAGGCTTGATGAAGTATCTATTCGGTAACTTTCGTCCGAATCTCCCCTCTTAATGATCTTATCGCGGGCAACGTAACATTTTATTGCGTTTCGCAGTTTGCCTCGCCGATTCGACGAGAAGCTAATGTTCGCTCTCGCCGGTGTACGCGCGTGTGCGTACGCGAATGTGTGCTCGTGGCCCGTAAATAACCAACGGTCAGGTTTTATGAATTTTTTGACAGCGCCGAAGCGTGTTGTGCCTCGACCGAGGGAAATGGTGGCCGGGGAGAGAACCGGTGTTTCGATTGTCACCACGGTGTGCCGCGCGATGAGTTTAAACGAGCTCTGGGCGAACAAAAAAAGAAAAAAAAAGACAGAAACAAAAAAAAAAACGAGACGATAAAACGGTTCCGATCGTTTGCGCGGATGCAGCACGTTCAATTGAATAATAAGCAGGAAAAATTTACACGGGACGCATCCGTTATTGATTAAGCCTCGGGGACTCAACGCAAAGTAAGGGCGCCCTCGCGCAAGGGAGCTCGAGTGGTTCCCGAGGGTGTCTATCCGTCCGTACGTCGTTCTCTCCACGAGTCTGAGAGCATATCGTGTACCCAGCCAACGAAAGACACATAAGTGTTAGCATGATCCCCTCCTACCCACTAACAATGTCGCTGACATGAGACAGACTGGAAAGGGAAGATTTTTTTTTCTGGAGCAACGAAATGCACATTCCGGAAAAATCACCCGAAACGACCGTATTCCTGCGTGGTCCTCATCGTAATCATCGGTCACTGTCGCGACCAGGATGTGCAGAAACGAAAGCACTCAGGTATAGTCCTATGGTACGCAGAGATGAGATGCAAAAGGTGTTACATGCGAATTCAAAATTACAAGCTGATATCGACTATAAAACGTTACATATTTAGATTCTACAGAAAAAAAAAACAAGTCAATAAGAGAGTATTAAGTTGTATTAAAATGGATGTGTGAATTCTGTAATCGCGTGGAATCCATCGACAGGCGAGCACAAACGTGTTCGAGCGAAAACAATTTACGGATAAATTGCAGCCGAAATAAATCAGCAGGCACGTAGCCATGAAAAATCAGTGTAGCGATTGGACCCGTCAAAACGTTCCCACAAATCAGGTTCAGGGGTCGCGCGATTTGTACCAGTCATGGACCGTTTCTTTCGTCACAGTGCTCGACAAAGTGAATCAACCCCACGATCGTGATTTTCATTCCTCTCTCGATTTCCCGTCTCTGGCTCTCTCTCTCTCTGCTTTCTCTCCCAGGATCGTGCCCGCTCGCTCTCTCCGACGGAGCCACATAAGTTATCGCGTTCATGGCTTTCATGCATCAGCGTGTCCGCAGAACGCTCGGGATACACGCGACGTAAGGGCGAAATGTAGTCTTGATGGCGTGTGGTGGGGTGAGAGACCGTGGTGGAGACGAGGGGTTGTCGCGGATTCGACGTACACGCCGTCCCCGACAAAAGGACGATATATTTTTTACGGACAGCGATTCGCCCCGGCAACGGCTTCCATCCTCTCTAAATGTAACAGCGGAGCCAAGTACTTTCCGCGTTTTACAGTCTACGATACATTAGGGTTTTTATTTGCGCGCGCGCGCGCAGCCTCTAGACGGATAGCGCCCTTCGAATCGGGGCCGCGAAACTTCGAACGACCACGCGTTGAATTTACGAGAACCGAGGACTCTCGAAGTCAACCCGAGTTGACCCGGAAACTCGATTCGCACAACGTTACCGAGGAAATACGCGGGCCGGGGAGGGGAGGGGAAACGCGTTCGGGTTTAAAATACGTCGGTCGAGCCATTATAACCGCGACTTTGAGAAAGTGCTTAGGCGTAGAGGGAATAAATTCGATTGGGGCCGAAATAACGAGACCGTATCGAGGGTAACGGCGCAGAACGGATCGTCGAAACTTCGCGAGCGAGATGCGTCTTCGAAATTCAAAAGTGGTATGACCGCCGCCGCTGCGTGCCTGCGGGCTACGGCGTGCTTGCAAACCACGTAGGACGTATCAATTTTAGGTATCGTTTCGCGAGTAAAATCGTTTGCGCTGCAGAGGTAATTGAATTTTACCGCGTGACACTTGTTATTACAAAAACGGAGACGTTCGGCGGCCGGTTTGCAAAATGCATTTTATACGTGTCCCACTTTTCAACGTGGATACACACCGACTCCCGAAGGGTGACACTGTCAGAGCGTGGTAATGTCATATTTAAGTGGAATAGACCGATATCTGTCATTCTTTATCAGCGTAGAAGCATGGAGAGGAGGCGAGAGCATAGATGCTGCTCCGCTAGGTATACGGATCGTATAAATTTTTATATAGATGTATATTTACCCCGCGCGCCGTCGCGTCGATGCCGCGAATTGGATGGTGCCCGTTTTCCGGCGGCGTTTTCATGAAAATGCGGCAAAGTGTGCCAGCTTCGTCGTTCGACCGTACGTCTTCCAGCGTGAAAAATAAACCTCCGAAATGACCGACATTGCGCCGAGCGCTATTCCTATCCATTATTACCTTGATAACCATAAATGCTTCACGTGGAAATATTTTCCATCTTCCCGAAGCATCTTCTATCGCGTATTACTTGATATTGGCCGCGATATACTTGCCCCGTAATTCTCCTTTTCTTCCTAGATCTTCCTCTGGCTCTCTATGGATCTCTCAACCTAGTTCCCTTACCCTAACTCCCATCCCTTCCTTGGTATATATATAGGGATGTAGGCACATTTTCCTCTAATCCTAGGTCTTACTTTTCTAAAATCTTCCAATTCCCTAATGACGAGAAATCCCTAAATTGCGATCCAGAAGTCTTCTGAAGCTATTCTCTGATACTGAAAGAACCTGAGATTACAAAGAAACCGAACGAAATAAAACGCAAAAGGTATAAATTTTCCAGTGGCAGCGAGTCATCCCAACTGGTCTTTTCGGTGTTTGCGCCGGCACCGTTAATTTCCCATCAAACATGTATCTGTCCCGCAAGCTCTGTGGGGAGCGTGAGCAAAGAAAAGGCGAGCAGAGCGGATGCTGTATCGATTGAAATTTAATATCTGGTCCCCAACGCACCAGCGATCGCTCTTGTAAATAGAGGGGAGTTCCCTGTCGCCCCTGCCCCTTTTTCCTCGGGGGTGTCTTAGCCGAGCGCGCACAGGACCTTCGCGCCTCGGATGAAAATCTTTTTTTTTTCCGCGGGGCTTTCAGCTCGGGCGCACTCGGGACTAACAATAAGTCGTGGCCGGTCGGAGCAATCCGAGCGACGAAAGAACACTCGAACGAACGAACAAACCCCCGTCGGCAAACTCGTAAACACATCGGGAATACGACGGTTCCCGAGTGCCACGCTTTTACGGATCCCACGGTTAGGCGTTTCCATATTCCGGGCGCTGCGCTGCGCTGTACTGTGCACGCGAATAAAACGGTCGAAAAACCACGGAATAAAGAAGCTCCGGGAAAGACAGGTACACGCGCGGCGGGGGAATGCATAATGCAACGGAGAAATTACAAGCTAAACGAAGAGGGGAAAAAAGGGCAGAGGCAATAAATTGCCATATCATCGGGGCCAGTGGACCAAGAGCCGCGCATACGGGTATAGCGTTTCCATGCAGATTTATCAGGACGATAAAAAGCCTGATATCGGCGATCACGGTCCTCATCGGAGCCGATGGCTCCTGGTTCATTCGTTGCACATATTTAAGTACCTCTTCCGACCACTCTCTGAATCGACACAGGAGACGACCAAGTCACCGGGATAACGAGGACGTTCCGTGCTCAGATCCAGTCGGACAGTGGCCAAGGCCTGTGCCTCCTCGATGGTCCCCGAGCATAATCGACTTTAAACGATCGGCCTTGCCGATCCTCTGGACATCGTTAAGCAGCCGCGATACGCCGGACGTTCGAGATCCCCGTCTCATACATACGGGAACGAAAATTCCGCGGCAAACCGCCACCGGAGGATCCCCTCCCCTCCCCTCGCCCCTCCGGTCGCATCTGCGGCTCGATTCTAAGCGGATTCGATTCAACGGCCGCAGAAAAGGACGGAACAACCAAAGAAAGTCGCTATTTGAATCCCCGTCCTCATCTGCCCACTGCTACACACGTTCAAGACGTCGAATACTTTGCAGCAATCGGCAGGCTCGTTAACTGCTCAAATATTTTTTAGGATATCACAAAAGATGCAATCTTTCCCTCAGAAATTAATTTTCTCTTTTATTAACCCTCGATAAGCGGAGAATACTAGAACAATTTTCGTCAATTCGTTTAACGTCTTTGTATTTTATTCATTTTTCTCATAAATCGGTAGAATAAATTTGGACACAAGGTTCGCGTTCAATTTGAAAGTTTGTCAACAGCACGTAAACGTAGGCTACGTTCGAGAAGCTGGTTTTTAATTTTGATTCCTCGGTTTGTTTGAATTAACCTAGAATGCTGATGCTCCTCCGCGGCAGCAACCCCTTCGCTCGTTCGAAATAATTATTTCAAGGGATGATTCAACGTACTCGGAAAACAAATTGACTGGTCGACGAGCGCAACAAAGCAAGACAAAGGATGAAATGATAACAACAAGACCATTTAATTTCGAACCATTCAATCTCTCGTTTGCACGTCCGCTCATACGTAATTACCTAACCCGCATACGCGTTTTGAACAGTACATACGTATGTATATATTACGATAAAGCAAACGTGAAATGTTATAATTACAGTACAGATTTTTAATGCAATATAAAATTTCCTCTGTTCGCGATACACACGCGAAACAACAGAATCAACAGCACAAATTTATTTCCCCCGACAATGATTTCACCGGTTTCACCGTCAGGCAAAAACAATGGTATTTATCTGTATTATACTTCACGGTTTTACAATTGTGCTTCTCGCATTTATGCATGTTTGATGCGAGCACACGAACGAACAACGGGACCTAGTAACAATTAGAATGCGGAATTTATATGCCCGAGAAATTTTTTACCCGAGTGTAATTAATTCTGTTGTGGGACGAGATGTACGGATTCATCGAAATTTAACAATGTTTTCACGTCAATTTTTCCACGCACCAGTGGTGTAAAAAGTTCGTCTCTGTACTGCACGCAATGAGATTCGAATAATTAACGTCGGACGAATAAGCTACTGTGGCTGCGGTTCAAATTTCTCGTTTTAATAAATGTAATAACCACGACGATGATTGTAAAATTGGCGATAGTCGGATCGAATCGAATTTTAAGATTTAGTTAATGTATTATTGACTGGAGCACTGATTGACGCAAATTTTCGCAGTTTGATAATGACACACAGCATTTCATTAATTCAGATGCACTGATTTAACTACTGGCAACGTAATTTAACGCTGGAACTACTGAACCTCAAACGCGGTTGATGTACACAGTAGTACAACACGATCAAACGATTGTGTACGGAGGCTGTAGATGCACTTTTTAAATAATTGTTTTTACATCTACTTTACTGCCGCATTTAATGCATGTATACAGTGTAAATGAGTAATATGGGAGTCCACTGTATTTTTTTTTTTCATAATAATATCGAATTTATTAGGGGTGTACCAGGGGTGTGTTTTATTTCTTAAATGAAAGATGGCAAACTGTCCTTGATAATGATGGAGATTATATAATAAGTTAAGAAATAAAAACCTGAATTTACTTACAGAGTTTGTTTTAGATTTCAAAATAATTGATTACTTATGGTTCCCCCCGATATTTAAGTTCCATACGATTTTTAAGAATGGTATGAACAAAGGAGTGTAGTAGAAAACATATCTATAGTTTCATCGACGTTTGTACAAGAATAAATCTGAAGTTCGTCATTTTGACTTGATAGTTCCGACGTTAAAGGTACACTCCTGAATGATAAGAAGAAGAGTGGTTCTTAGAAAGTAGAATACCCGATTCGATCCAAAGACAGTGCCGTCTTTTACGCGAGGAAGCAGAGAGCCTCAATAAGAAAGCCGTCTCGAGGAACCCCGAGGAATCGGTACGAAAGCGAATCAGGACGAAACGATTCCCCCGATTTCGTCCTGAGGATCCCGAAATCAAGCGCGGAGCTCGGGCGCGAGGGTGTCGTCATCGGAGCGAAATAAAAGTCGACGTAAAACCCGGAAATAAACTCGTTTAAGGACAGTCGAGGCGGGAGATAAAGGTGTCGGTCCAGGCACGTCCGGAAATTGATATTCGCGCGAAAGTGTCGGTTAATCGAGCGAGAGGGAATCGTCGTTTCAGCGGGCGTCGAAACAAAAGGCGGGACACGATTTTTCATTTGCGATCGACCCTCCGCGAGAGAGAGAGAGAGAGAGAGAGAGAGAGGACGGATAACCAGGTTTTCGCGGGCACGCCGAAGAGCGGACAGAAAGATAAAGGGAGAGAACGGTGAGTCCTTAAAGGGGGCGGCACGATATTTTTCCCGTTTAAAGGGGACGAGCTTCTATCCCGAATTTATAAGACGTCGGCGTCACGGCCAGCTGGGCCATCGGCCAGACCTGAACCGATCCTCGGCTCGCTTGCTCCCTATCTCGAACCACTTCCGTTGTCTTTCTCTGCATGGCAGCCTCTCCTCTGCCATCCGTAGCTCCGCTGGCTTGCTGGCTCGCCAGAACCGTGGCTTTACATTACCCCGTACATTACGCATTACATTACCCCGTACGTTTCACCGAGGATGCTGGCGCGGAATTTAGAACAGTGCACGAGTGGTTGCCGCGGGTCTCGCGTAACACATCGCCAAATCGACTTTCTTACGACGCTGTACGTTATCCTTTACGCGCGATACTCGCGCGAGGATAACATACCGACTGGTTGCTCCAGCATTTTCATGGAAGGGGTTCGTTCTCTCTATCTTTTTCTTTCTCTCTCCCCTCTCTCGCTCTCTCTCGCTCTCTGTTTGTCGGCGGTGACAAACTGTCGCGGCTTTTATGCGCTTTGCACGATCCGGCCGATGCACCGGATAGCTTCTCCGGAGAACAATCGCTGCCATCGTTTTCCCGAGGAATAGCGCGAATATCCTGTCGAGTCGCTTCAACCCGCGCCCGAGGATCCTCCCGCGCATTTATTACGCGGGCATCCAGTTTTACGAGCCAGCCAAATATTGCGACCATGCTACCGGCTCGACGAACACCCAGCATCAATTCGCTGGCAGCGTAATCAACGGAACTCTGGTCCGGTTGCTGTCGAAATTTTCGGAAACTTGTTAAAATCCCTGTTCAATGGACGCGAGCTGACTTTCGGTCCCCTCGAAACCACACCGAAGACTATAGACTATTTTATTAGATTTTTATTAGGTCAACTTCATGTTCTAACTGGTGGGAAGATTTTAGGTCAATTTTTACACCTGATGACAGAAGCTTGGTTCAAATCTCAGCGTCTCCAGAATTTTTGTTTCTCTAAATAACTCCGTAAAAATTTGCTGAAAGCTCCGCATGTCTAATGATCATTAATTATCGCGGAAATCTCGAGGATAACGAATCACCAATTCGCGGAGATTGCAGCGTTATAAGTATAATATACCGCGTTGCCGCGGCGATCTATTTGCCAGTTCTTTAATCATCATCAATTCTAATTTGATTACAAACTCACAATGCTCCTTAACTTTATACGCCTCGCCTGTTTTCATTGCAATTCCATTGTCTCTGCCCGCGTGATCATCTCCGTCGTTCGCTTTAACATACGATATTTGTTCTCACGGTTCCACCGTTCCGTGCATCCCTGCATTTCTTTATATTTATGCACTTTCTTCCTCGCGCCGTGCACCCACTTCTGTTTCTTTTGTACGCGCTCGCTGTGTCCCCGGCGACTTTGTAAATTGTTTTTCTTCTGCGTCAAAGCAGGCCGCCGTTTCAATGGATTATTATTACTGCCCGGCGCATTTTGAGGGATACGGAGCGGACCGATTAAACCCGAATGAAAATATGAAACAATTCTACGTGATAACGTTTAACCTTTTCCGGTACCGCTGGCAGTTTCAATTTTCTCTGGATCGTTAAAAATAATATTTACATACAAAGAAACGTCATGTATTTACATACAGAAAATTTCGGACATCACCTTTTAGTTGTCTCAATTTGAAAACACCACGGAATTCTCTCGAAAGAAAAAGAACATTTTCTTGGTGAACGTTGAAAATATCTAATGGCGTCGAGGCGAGATGAAGAGCAGAATTCTTTGCATGAGAATCGTAAGAATTTCCTTGACGAAACCGAGGAGCCAGGATTATTGTTTACCATAATGTATACAGAGGTGAATCACGAGATCCGGCGGCGGTGGTACCGACGAGTTCCACGAATGATAGCGTGGCATCTATCTAAATGGAGCGAGCCGAGGGAGGTGGACGGTATCTGATCTAGTCCGCTGCCTTGACACTGCAGATTAGCCGAGGTCCCTTCATTCTTTTTTGGAATCGGCCTGGAAATCGTCCCCGCTGGCCCGAGGGAGCATTAAGTACGCCCCCGTCGTCATTCAGACGTCAGAAACACGTAATCGCGGCTCGCATGAGACGTCCATTAAACGCAGCGTTTCGTGCGATCGCTATGCTCGAGGACAAAGCCAATCGTGTGAAACACCGACAAGCGAATTCGCGAAGGAAAACGGGTTCCGAGGAGACAACTTCCGGCGGAATCGGATAACAAAACAAAATCGGGATTTTTGGCAAAGGCCGGCCGCGCCGAGGGCTTTATTTGCATCCGTTATTGATTTTACAGCTGTACACTCGATATTTTTGTTGGTATCGTGTGCTCTCTGGTTTAAGGCAACGTCCACATCGGAATAGGTGTAAAATTAAATAAATGCGATCCATTTTTTCCGCGTGTATTCATCAAACGCTATCGTGGACACAAGATCTGTACAAATACGTTTTGTTTGCCCTTTCGGTGCGATAAATTTGAAACGCATTTTATCGCCGGTCGTTTATCGTTCACTCAGCGGAGAAAACTAGATTGCAGCTCGATGTAACGGCCCGTGCCCGACCGGTAAAATATTAGAAAAGACCGGATCTGTTTGAGGTCCGCGGACGTTCATGTATCACCGCGTATCGCGCGCACTTCGCCAACTACGCTGCGCAACATAATAACGCTCGACGGCTTTCTGCGGTACTATTTATTTACAATGGTCGCGCCGACAACGAGCTCATTAGCGACCGGAGACGCGTGCTGCATACACCGTTTTTATTACAATATTTAATAAGCGGGCGAAATCCTGATGCCGGAATACACAGGGAGATTTAGGAATGCGGACTCTATGAGCCACAAACAACTGCAGTGATTTCTCTGTATGTACACTACCGGCCATAAGTGTTTACCCACCCACATATTTTTTAACATTGTAGTCCACGGTTCTACGGTTCAGCTTCAATAACTTTGCTATTTCTCTGTTACTTTTTCCGAAGCTATGGTGGAACACTATTAGAGCGCGCGTTTCAATCGATAATTCTTTTCTCCCTGACATTATTTGAAATTTTCGCAAAATTCTTTAGGCACGTGAAAATCAACTGTTTACTGTATGAAAGCTTAATGCAGTATGAAATTTGAGAAGACTAAGATACCTGTATTACCTGCGTTCATATTCCCTACTGACCGTTATAAAAATTTCAGAAAAATGGGTTTCTTTATCTGTACTCCAAAATTGTCGTTTTTCCTGAAAAGCTGTAAACTCATTTACAGTGCCTGATTGTGTATGTACAGAATATTTTGGATGTTTTTTATTAGCCTTATAATTAGGATTTAATGCTACGGACATTTTCATAACAATAAAATACCTATTATTTGAATAGTAACGAAATTTGAAGGTGGGTAAACACTTATGGCCGGTAGTGTACTACCGCTCAAAAGTGACCGGACACTCCGGCGGTGGATACACGTCGATGAATCTCGTATTTAATTTTAGTGTAGTATCGGTAAGTTCCGTATACGTAATTTTTAATATGTATCTATCTAGGTATATCGAAATTTAAATGTACTGTCGTAAAGAAGTTCTTAATATAAGAACATGCTTGCGTTAAATGTTTTTCCACACTTTTTAAAAAGGAATTGCCGTTGTTACAATGACTTCTGTGTCCGGGAATGTTTCAGAAACATTTTTCACTGCACACTGCCATTATTCTTGTGTATCTTGCGTTACGATTTATGCAGCCACTACTCTCCACCTTTGAATTCCTTTTACCGTCTTGTAGCATCGAAGTAACACGTTTGTTATTTGCATATTCCGAGCCTACTTCCACTTTATCGCTAGAATTTAACACAGCGTCTTATCGTTCGCTTCTTCGTAACAAAAGAATTTCCTATTTCTCAAAGCACAGTGATTAACACGCTTTTTCAAACCCTTTTCGCATAACGTACGCTTCATCAGGCCTGTGGGAACAAATTGGTTTACGATTAACAATTAACCGAGCGTTCGGATTCGCCGGATAGTGGAGATCTTCGCGGAGATCTTTGCGCGAAAGATTAAGCGTAATCCCGGTTACGATATATATATATTTGTAATTCGAGTTAATGTTACTTACGCGCCGGTTATTAAAGGGCGCCCCCCCCCCCCACGGGATCAAAGGAAATTACGTTTCCCGGCCCTCGCATTAGCTATTTACGTTTCATCAATGCAGCCGGTCGTTCCGGGACTCTGTAACGAGGTCGCGGGATAGCGTTCGAGAGTCTTGCGCGAAAGGAAACGCCGAATTTCGCTTCGGAAGGATCAACGGAGTATGGCAGTCTTCGATGAAATATAAAGTGGCCACGTTAGATCGACACCGGGGCCTATAGGGCCCCGTCTCTCCCCTCCCCCCTTTAATTCTAGGTTGTCGGGCGGGCAGCATGCCTGTAATAAACGAGGGACGATCGGTGTCCGGGACGGTTTCGTTACGAAAAATGTCTATCACGGTTGCCGGCGTGTAATATCGGACTCGGTGCCAATGACTAGTTAGATTACGAGCTGTGGTGGCCAGCCCTCAATCATCCTGCCGAGCGGCCTGGCTCCGCCATCTTACTCTTCGTTTTTATAATTACGTTGGCTGCGAGAGCAGCCGTCCGCATTAAACGAGATACCAAATTCGGCTGGGAATGAGGGAGGGGGGAAAAGGGAGGAGATTAAAACTAGCGACAAATATGAAAACACGAACCAGGGATCGCATTAACATCCCCCTCACCCTCTGCGACCCCTTACCCCCGGGCTCTCCCCGCTTCGCCCACCTTTTTCTCATCCCGTTTCCCGCGGACTCTCCCCTTACTCATCCGAGCAACTTCGCCGTTCACCGTTCCCACGCACCACCAGTCATCCAGATAAGAAGCAAAAGTTTCGCGCTGATCTTCCGCCGTGCCGCGGAAAAGGTATCAGAAGGCGTGGAGAGGCAGGGGGGAAGAGGAGGGGGAAGAATTTGCTTACAAGACAGAAGCCGCGGACGAAAAAGGGGAGAGAGAAGTCTATTGTGTAATCGGGCCGCAACCAGGCCGCCGCCTCCATGTTCAATTTGTCTTCCGCTCCGCGCGAACCGTGTTTGTTCTCTGGCCCACGGTCGCTTTCTAATCTTTGATGAGATCGGGCCGAAATTATGTTGTCTCGCGGTCATTTCGACGGAACGACGACTTTTCACCGACGAGACGGACACCGCCCAACCTACCATCGCAAATGTCGACTCGAGAATCCCTCGTCATGCACCTACACACCTAATCGATCAATTGGGAGGAAAAAAAGTTCAAAATTAAAGGTAACGAAAAACACGGGTAAAGTAGAATATTGAATTATCATCGGAGGAATGCTAAATTGAAAAATAATCATCTGCCTCGGTAAGTTGTGAATTTTTGATCATAAATTGCATCACCATATCTCGAAAACTATTAATCGCATCCACTTCGTTACGGTCTCATGCAATTCAGAATGAAAAAAAATATAAATAATGGTATTGTGCTCAACAGAAAAAATGATTTTAGTATTTTTTCCTCCTAATTCGTCGATCGAGACCACTGTGCGACGCTGTTGGTCCATTCGAACGAATAGTATGGCAGTCCCTAGCCGTAATAACCCTCGATACTCCCTCCGGGCTGGTTCAGTTCTTCGGATGATGAGTAGAACCACTGGCCCGTTTCATGACGCTCGCGGCCGTGTCATACCGGGGTATCTTTACGATCTCGTTAACGACCGCGAATTCATTTGAACATTCCAGCTCGAACAATAAGTGCCCCGCGAATAACCGGAGCCGTAGCTTTTAAGCGGGACCCGCGATTTCGATACTTCGTTATTCCGGTTTATACGAGCGTGGCCGAGTCTCGCGTCTCGATCCGCTCTCTTTCACGGATTCGCGGCGGCCGATACAGCCGCGCGTTATTTCATCCACGGATCTAAATATTATCTTTATGTCTTCCACGGTGCGGAAACCACGGTAAATGAAGCAACCGACGAAGAGCGAGCTTCGGTATTTCACGATTTTATCCGAGGAATTTAAAACAACGAATAGAAACGATCTAAATGAGAAATTCGTAATTTCTCATTTGTTGGTCGTTACTGCTGTCCTATACAAACGGAAAAATCGATATCGTAGCCGCGAGCGCGACTTCGAATTCACCTACGATTTTTGTACAAGGAATTTCAAAGAACAAGTGAAACAAATTTGAATTCTTCAAAATATATATTTTAACCGATGGGCTCTCGTGTAACTTTCAGGTCACATATATATCGACATTTTACGAAATAATTTTAGTTTTTTCACAAGATAACGTCTTAATTATATAATATCCCTGAGATCATCGATAACAACATTGATAACGGTTGAGCAGCGCCATCAGCTTGAAATATCAAAGTGAATGCAAGTTATTAGATACCAACGGAATAAAATTCGAATGATAGAAGAGGGGTTAAACTAGATGTTACCTTTTAATAAATTATTCGAAGCAAAACAAAACATTTCTTGCAACTTTCTGTTATCTATCTATCTGTTTTAGATAATGAATAAAATTGTACGGTTCACGCGTCGTCGGTTTAACGATCTGCGATCGACCTGGATATTCAAAAATAATTAGTTTCCCGGCATTTTCGTGGACCGCAAAGAGCCGAGGCTTTCGCAGCAAGCAATTAAACACTGTTCGTTCCGGCACTCCGTCTCCGGCGCGTGCTATGGTGTAGGTACACACCCGGGCGAAAGTGCTCGAGCAAATCCGCAACAATCCGCCGACATTATAAGTAGATCCCAGTTATCCAATTAGCGCGTTCGGGTTCCGCATGATCGCGAATTGTGGTGGTTCTTCGGGGAGCGACAGTTCTGTCGCGAATTGAGCGTACGCCGCTTAACGAGCGTACCGCTTTAAGCCGTCGGAACTTTAATGCCCGGTGTTTCGAGCTTAAGACATCGCCGGCGATTCGTTTAAACCGACCGACTGCCCGAACTTTTCTGATAATCCATTCAGCATCCTCGAGACTGCAGTCCTTTAACAGGCTTCCAGTTGCGAAAGATTTCGATTTATTGGTACGATACAACCTGACCAGTTTCACCAAAACGGGGAAATCGAGGGGAATACATTTACCCCCTCTTTGTCGCTACGGAAGCACAAAGGTCCACTTAAAAAAATGGAGGTGACCTTGAAATGTCCGAAGTACCTTCACCCGCAAAAAAACTATTATCGCCCCCTTCGTACCGTGCAATTTTATTTCAGCAAATATTTCTGTGAAACTTATAGTTTCGAAGTTATATCCGAGGTGCTAATAGTTGTTGCCCCACCCTGTGTAGGAGCGAAGGTGCAAGGGTTGATATTTGGCCGCCTTGATAGATGAGTAACACGATGAAAGTTGTTCAGAGTTATAACCGAGTCACGGGGATGGTCTCGGCCGGCTATCACAGTTGTTTAGAGTTATGCCGAGTCATGAGGATGGTCCGTCCAGAGGACGGTTATCGCAGTATCGTGGCTGATGCACGTGCACATCGAGATGAGGCGGTCGGGAGAGCTCAATTTTAAAGTAGCGCGTCGGAGAAAAGTTGTAAGCAGCTTCTGCTTCGGCGGAGGAGGATCGCGGAAAAGGAGAGCGGTGGCCAGGACGCGTAGGTGGCCTTATGCGAGCCGAGGAACGGCAGGCAGGCAGCCTCATTGGCTAAGCTAAACTCAACTCAAACTGCGGACCAACAACTCCGGCATAATGAGAAAGTTTGGTGGTTTTTCGGTTAAAGAAACTATTCGATTGAAAGTCGAGTATCTCGATGAGAGGCAACGGCGTAGCCGGGGCCACCAGAAGTCGATAAACGTGTTTCGGACCCGGCCCGACCCGACCCGGCCCGGCCCGGTCGCCTAAAAACAATCCGAATAACTTGTTCGGTAATTCGTTCCGCGCACCGAAATCCCCGGTTATACTGATTCCGCTTCGCGGCTTACGAGCGTCTAAGCGAAACGCGATAAACCGATTACGCGCCGCGTTATATACAGAGAGCCCCCGGACGAAGCCCCGTGCCGAGCGGAGTCCCGCGTCCAGGCGATTTCTCGCTTGTTTTCCCTTTTTCCTGGTTTGAGTAATGCGCCTTCGTTCCTTCGCTACGAATCGGCGGGGCCCGATTCAAAGCCGCGCCGCTGTTTGCCGAGTTTCGGTGAAATTCGAAGCGATCCGAATGAAACGGATTTTGAGTAGCCCTCGGCGATTCCTAAACGCCGGCCACCCGAATAGGATAAAACCTTCTGCCGGTGATTCGTAAAATTGCATGTAACCACCACCCTGTTCTGCGGATCCCGACCGCCAATCCTTCAATCCCCGCAATCCTATAGCCTCTTTCAACATCTCTCTTCCGAGGCAATGTTGCCTTTCTACGATCGGTTACCGCCGCGCCGCGCCGAACAGCATTAGAGCTATTGATTGGATAAAACGTATTACGTAATGGCGCTGGTAAACAGGATTTCTTACGCCGGACACAATCGATTGCAATTTAAACGTCGACTGGGCTGCTGTCCCGACGACAATACGTACGAGATTGCTGCTACGATTGCTTAATTAATCCCTCCTGATCGTCTAACACGCACGATAGACTACCAACATCAAAAGGTTGTAACGATAGAAAATGTCTAAAATTATTCGCAAAGGATTTGTTTTGCCTTCAACCCTTTGTACTATAATATCGAGTCAGACGCGTGACGAAGACTTCGAACAGAATTTTCTGTATAAATATGAATATTATTAATTCTCTTTAAGTTGAAATGAAATCCTATTTCATCGTAGTCAACGGTTAGCCAATACAAAACATTATATAAATTAAGAAATAAAAATTGGAATTTACTACAAAGTTTGTTTTAGATTTCAAAATAATTGATCACTTATTGGTACCCCTAACAATATGAATTAATATCCAAGCATGATGGGGTTAATCACACATTTTGTGAGAGGAAACCAAAAACATTGAAGAATAAAGTACCGTTGAAAGTATAAGAAAAATTAGAGGAAGCTAATTTGGAATCTGTCAACACCTGTTACGTTGCACAAATCAATTTGAGAACATTGTAGATATTTGAAAATGCTCGCAAAATTTGATAGAATTTTAACGCTTTAATTTAATACTAGAGGAACCTAGAACTTTTGTGGGGAAGAACGTAGAGCCATCGACGTTTCCGCAGCGTCGATAAATAATTTGACGGTTTCCCGCGGAACACGGTGTACGCCGATCGCGGCAATCAAAAAATTAGCTAAATTACCGTGACAATCAACATGACTGTACACGATCGGAAGAAATATTGTGTATCCCCGCGTGTGTATAATCCTCCTACGGAGTCTTACGTCGGCAGCGGCGAAGAGTTACGATGAAAAAGGAAAGGGACGAAAAAGCCGCGCGAACCCTACACGCGGTTAACTACCTGCAAGTTCCCCAGTCCCCTGTGAACAGGTAAACCGGTCCAGTGGCCTGCTCAACGACATGAAAATATAGATGCTCCGAATATTTACACGAAAACATCTCCTTCTTAAAATACTCTGGTAACGTACGATCGGGAGGAACAACAAAGAGGGTACAACGTCGGCGAATTTATGGGAACGGACACGTTCTACCGTTCCTCTCGAGAACGACACCAGTGGAAACTCGACTCGCAAATTCTGACACGGTCCTCGGGCAATCGAATCGTTCGAGATTTTAGGTACCTGGGAACAGAGAACTGGGACTTTTGTGTCGATTCCGCACTGTAGTAGGCGTGGGTTTGCTCTCGGTTTTGGCGCAGCGAGAAACTTGCCCCATGGGGCAAACTGTAGGCAAGTTTCAGTTGCTCCAAGGTCGTGATAGTGCTCTGACCTTTGGAAAGAAGATTCTGGGATAATAGGGCCGTTGTTCCGGCTTCGCCCTTTTTTCGCTTTACGGTTTTGGTCAACGATCGGTATTTATATTTTAATTTTACATTTACAGAAGAACTAGGTATAATAAGTTATCCCCAAAAAATCGCTCGGTATCGCTTAGGAAATAACGAAACATTAGGGAAAGATTGCATATGCTTGTGTTGCCTAACAATATTAATCCTTTGAGACCTAGTATTTTACAAGATAAACAGAAAGAAGAAGAAGGATTCTATCTAGAAATTAGCAATTAATAAATTTTCGCACCGAAAAACCATGCAAGGTTGAAGCACAGTATTTCGATTTCGTCGTTGCGTTCTCCGCCTCGAAGCGAGTTGTTTGCACGAGTTCGAAAAATGGTGGCTCCGAGCGCATTCTCGCGGCAATTTTTTCAGCTTTGTTCGTCACGCGAGGGGCCAGCTAATCGAAAGATGATGCTAGCATCTCGGTACCAGCGTGTCCGAGGGCATCGGAGAGCGGGGACGGCCGGAGAAAAAGAAGGATTTTTATCGGGCAAGTATCCGGCGGCTCCAGGAGCGGTCCAGAGGCCCGAATCGGGTTACCTGATACCAATGAATGAATACCCGGTATCCACAATGCGCTCGCGCACTCCTTCCATGCAAAAAAAAAAAAAAAAAAAATGAAAAAGAGAGAACGCTCTCTGTTGTCCCGAACCAACACCCTTTCGCCGGTGCGAGGAGCTGTGTGTCACGAGTTCGGCACACACGCACAGGTACGAGCCTCGTCGTCAACCAGAGAAACAGATTCATCAGACAGACAGAGAGGAGAGATGCGGTGACACCGGGAGGGAGAGAGAGAGAAGGTCGTAATTAGCTAATCTCTCGAGTAGAAACGATAATTGGTATAATCGATGCACCAATTAGAGAGGACGCGAAACTAACGAGATTCGACCGGGCCCACCCCGTGCATCCGTTTATCCCCCTTTTCCCCTTTCCCTCTCTTTCCACGCCCCTCCCTCTCTCTCTCTCACACACACACACACATACACACTTTCGCATGGTTCTATCTTTTCGGGGGGAAAGATCTTCTTATCGCAATCAGCCGCAAGATATCGGCTCCGTCTTCTTCGGGCGGCTGTCGGGAAGCTTTTCCACGAACCCGGTGATAACGACTGTTTCATGGAAACCATCTCCGATAAAAGCCGCCCCTAATCGGACGACCCATTCACACTGGACTCCCCGGTAACGAAAGACAACGACCCCTGGGATATACCGATTCTCGAGAACCGAGAGAGAGGGAGAGGGTTGCAGAATATGAGAAAAATATTTCGAATGGTATTTTTCCTTTTTACTCGTCTTTGACGACAGATTTTTTACTCATTAGTGCCCCGTGAAGGGATGGTGTGAGCACGATCGGGGAACGCTAAAGGTGAGAATAACGGACCTTTCACACCGCCCGCCATACTCTTTGAGCCCTAATATATGCGTCTATGCACGCACATACACACACACACACACACACGTGCACAGAGGAGCTGAGCACATGAACGCGGAACGCGAGCCGGCTGCGCGTATGCATGCACGAACTTTGGTCGCTCGCACGGTCAAAGGGTTTAGGATATACACCCCCGCCGCGCCACCCCCCGCGGCAGAGGCAGGGCCACTTTTGTCCTCGGCAACGAGTATATAAGGCACGGAATATGAATTGGCGTTTCACGCTTATTGTGCGACAGAAGGTGAGAGTGTGCCGAATTAATAGCCACTCCAGAGAGACCCGGGTTTCGAATATACCTACCCCCGTCACCCCTGCTACCCGAGAGAAAGAGGCGTTTTCGAGCCCCCCCCCCTCTCTCTCTCTCTTGGCCCCTCGGAAAGTACTGCCGAAAAAAATGAGAGAAGAATGAACACGAAGCACACGGCGCCGTGAACCTAGCCCTGCTCGCGCTAGGTTCGCGCGTTCTCCTGCACACAACACTTCACAATGAAGGTACACCTCCGCTTTACAAATGGCATGACGAATCGACGGTGGCTGGTGTGCGTGAAATTCCCTTTGACACGGTAGTCCGTGGCGAGCCTCTTAACCGTGGCGAAGTGCTCGGGACCGTTTAAGCGGCACCCGATGGAAAATAAATAAATCGCGCCGGGAACCGTTCGAACCTGAAATTTATCAGCGACCGAAGCAATTACAACACCACCGCGGAATTAAACGACCGTTTTAGGGTCCCAGCAGGCTGCATAGGCACCGCTATTCTCTGCTGTTCTTTCATTAACACGAAGTTTTCTGCAGACTCCAGGATCCTCCTCTTCTTCTTCTTCTTCTTCTTCTTCTCGAAGCTCGCTTTTCCATCCGGCTGTACAAAGTCAGAAAAGTTCAAAGAATACTGGGACTCTTCCGAGAACCGAACCTCCAGCGAGAGGACACCTTGCTTCGAGGAGAACTGGATGGAGGATCGGTTGGTTCTGCGTGGCAATTTTGACGTTGTCTCGTTCTCTCCGTAGACTTAGGTCCGCGAGGAACGGGGGGAATCAGTTGCGGCGGAGAATTCTTGCAGGACCTGGCCAACTTTAAATTGAATTCAACGCGATAGAGTTTTCGTGAGTTCCTCCGTCATTGGTACGGATCCGGAGAGACAATACCCTCCACCGGAAATTTTTCCGATCTCGCGCGTGCCGGTTCTTGATTTAAATCTCGGATATACTCGAATCGAGAGCAAGGCTGTTGTGTAATCTGTTTTCGACAAATATCTTTTCGTCATCTTTTTTCAATTATCTTCGTTCAATTGTAAGAAATAGACATCTTCCGTGTCCGAGTATAAAAAATGGAGCGAAGGGTCTCCAGTGACCCGGGGATCGCCGGTCAAGGGGCAAACTAAGGACGGTAGCTCGCTGCGTCGCGTCGGTTCGATTTCATTCGCGCGACACCTTTGAACGGTGCCGGTGATGGTACCGGGCGTCGACAACGTGTCCCCGATCAAAGAGAATTAAATGGGAAAGTGGCAATCCAATTTCTCGGCGTGTTGCGTCTGCCATTCGTCATAATTGCATTCAATTAAAAGCCGAGCAGGTCACCGCGTCGACGCCATGACGCGCGTAAATTGATAGATATATCGAGGTATATTCGCTCGAGCACCGCACAATTGCGAAATCGAACTGATCCATGGAGAAGCCCTATCTATAATGCATTCTCATGCGACCGCCGTAGCCCGGTGCACAACCGTTGCCCCTCATCCCCCTCTTCTCCCTCATCCCTCTCTCCCTCTCTCTCTATACATCCCTCTCTGTACACGAACGTACGCGGAGGATACGTACGTTAGGTATATATATATATATGTACGTTTATTTCCGAATGGCGTTCTGTAGGTACGTAGTTCCGGCGTCGACACGACGCGACAGGCTGATCGCGGCACAAAACGAACGCCCCACCGGCTAAACTAAATAATGCATGAGCTGGATCGGACGCAACATTTAAATACGTGTATCCAGTTCGGATGGCCGGTACACCCTTGGCCTTGCGCGATATCGGCGCCACACGATTAAAGGAATCCCATGCTTCTCGTCAAAACTGCTACGCCACGTTTCCACCAGACCTTACAATTTTTTTTTCACATCCCTAAATATCAACCAGCTTGAACCCCTTGCCCTACAGTATCGACTCGTGACGAAGATTCTGAACAGAGTCGAATAAACATGTATGTTATTAATTTCTTTTAAACCGAAATAAATTTCTATTTTGTTTTGTAGTTGATATAGATTCTTTGTAGAAAACATAGGCACACGATAAATATAAATTATAAGCCGTGAAGAGCGGAGGAAGGCGTCGAAGAAAAGGCGAATAATACGTAGTCGATGCCGCAGTAAAGTACGATCGTTCTCGCATGACTTGCGGGCCGCATTTATATGCGCGGAACTGGGTTACGCGCGGACTGCTTTAAGAATTTTATTACGAATTCTCCAAACACCTTCGCCAGGCGCACTATACGCGTCGGAAACTTCTACAGTGCAGTAGATCAAGAATCAAGACCAAGACGGATCTTAAAGTCAGTGGCTGAAGGCTGTGAACCGAAAATTATACAGCAGTTACAGCGACTTACTGACTCTGTAGAAAATGTAGAAGACTCCGTAGAAGTGTTCAATACAAATGTGATCACTAGACATCGGATCTTTATGCATTTATGGCTTATGGAAATGTTAAAAAAATGCTATAATATAAAATTCGAGAGAATTTAACACGATTTTTATTTGCTTTTGATCTACAAAGGCTGTCCCCATTAAAAATAAAATTTTATTTCATTCCACTTTCTTAAAATGTTTCTATAAAAATTGGAAATTGCATAAACATCCGATGTCTAGTGATCACCGTCCTAAGACTTATGAACGGGAGTGTACATAGCGTGAGAAACTCTAACGCAGAAAAGGAGATAGAAATAAATGAGCCGAGCTTTGTTACTTACAATGGTTCAGCATTAAAAGAAAGAAAATGCCGGAGGAAAGTAAACCGAAGAACATTTCCCGAGATTTTCCGCTTCTGTCAGCGCGGGAGACGTTTATGGCAGATCGAGTCAGCTGCCGGTTTCTCGGGGGAAGCAGATAAGAAGCAGAACATGCCGATACCTTGTTGATCAGCGCCGCTGCGACTAATCCTTTAAAGGCGAGCGACGCCAGCAGCCATAAAAGAACCTCGCCAAGCCTTATTAACTTTTGCCGGACGATGCATCATGCCGGTTAGGTACTAGTAGAGAAACAAGCTCTCTCCCTCTCTCTCTCTCTCTCTCTCTCTCGAGATCCGCTCGGGAACAAGTGTCGTTTACGCGTCGCGCCGGTCTGCAGGCGATCGAAATGGCGGCAGAATATAAATGAAGTTGTCTTTTGAGCCGTGCGCTGCCGCGTCAACTCGGCCCGTGTAACATAAATGAGACAGCAATCAGGATATCGCTGGAGCTATAACTTTATCGGCGCGCATAAAAAGGATACGAAACGTGACACGGCTGTTAGGCGAGAAGCTATCCCGGGCAAGTTTGCGGGAACATTCGAACGTTAACACGTTACGGTGCAATTTCGGGCCGCAATGTATCGTCGTCGGCCCGACGCGTCGCGTCGTTCGAGTTTCACTGTGCTCAAAGGACGCTGGGCTGTTCGGTTTTAAACGGTCTCGGGCACTTCGCCTAGCGGAAGTCTCTTAATAAGAAGCGCCGGGGACTAAATAACTCACTGTTGAATAAAAACCTCGAAAAAAGTTGACCGTATCGTCGATCAGTTTATTAAGAGACACTCATTATTTCGCCTGGCGGTTTTCGGACTTTTATTAACCATGTCAGTCACATTTAACGTTTAGAAATTCATTTTTATCGTGCGATGTCCAGATAAACCGAGTTTTTGAAAAGGGTTAAGTCACCTAGAATACATTTTAAATTTCTAGTTTTGGTTTCATTAATTAAGTCACCCCGATTTTAACTACGACAGTGGGTAGGTACTTCGTGTTAAAATTTTAGCACGGAATTTTGAGACTTTCGTTTGAATCGATGTCTGAATTCTAGACCATAACGAAGAGCAAGAATGACGATTCAGGACTGCGGACAGAATGTCGTCCTTACGTACAGGTGTTGTTTGCTTTTCAGAAGAAGAAATCCGAGATCCGTCCGCTGCAATCCAATCTAATCCCATTAGCCCGAGCCGACTGTGGACGCGCGGATGTTATTACTGGACTCCGGGGATAACAAAAATGAGTAATGGAATTTTCAAACTGTGGAAAGATTGAAAGGATTTCAGTAGTCGATGTACATTACCGAAAGAGATTTTTATTTTTCACGGAGATCTCGATATAATCGGCGGGGGCGAGGTTATTATCGAAAAATAGATTGTAATCTTCTCCTGTCTTGTTTTCAAAATCGCACTTGCTCGGCTCGACGGGAAATCGTTTGGACAGATAAATAAATAGAATCTCGCCGCAATTAAGGTAACCGGCGAGTATCACGGTGGAAAATGGCCGGCGGTAAAGCGGGAAGAATAGGATACCGCGAGCGAAATATCAAAGTTAAGACACCCGGAGGTACAATTTGGCGGGAAGAATCTCGCGCGGGAGAAGCGGTCGTCCGAGCGGGTTCGAGGTTGCCGGGGCTTAGCCGGCATTCAAACCGGAATTAATGCGTAATTAAGGCGCGTTCGCGCGATCGTCGTCGCGGCTCGAGGACCACTTAAAGCTGCGGCTCGTCTTCCAGCGACGCGGTGCCGCTTTCCCCTAAATAGCTGAAATCGAAATGAACGGTCGCTGATTGCGGATCCCGAATCCCGTCGACCCTCGAAATCCGGGAACAACGTCGTTTCTTTTCGTCTCAATTAACCGCTCCGCGCGCACCCTGGCCAATTTCCTTCGGACCAAAGCAACGCGCGACGACGACGACGTTAATTTCATCGTCCGGACACGCTCCGGTCGTGTAATTGGCCCCGGTGACTGCCTCGGTCCGTTTACACAAGACGGAAAGTCGGGACAAACGCGAGACCCGGCGCAGGTACAGGTGAAGAAGATTCGGAGAGGCCGCTCCGAACAGAGAGAACCCGACAGAGCTCGGAACATTTCTCGGAGAAAGCTTACCAAAGAGCTTATCCAGCCAAGACGACTATTCGCGATTCCGGTCTTTGTGGATTTACATGATTACCAACTCGACGACTGACTTCGGCCTCGCCTCGTCCTGCTCCAAGCTAGGCCGAGGATCTCTCCGACGAGACGAGTTCAAAAATTCAATTAATCGCGAGACTGGCATCTCTGTACATCCGCGGGACGAAGTTATGTCTCTTTTATTTAGAAACCCCGAGAAACACAGTATACGAATTCAACGATGGAGCTCTGGACCAGAATCATCGAGTCCAGATCTCTTAGAATTTACTGGTTTTCAGATTGTTCTACAATCGTTGAAATTATGAAGATAATTCTATGGTAAAATATACTCGTCTGATTAAATGCAGCCCTCCGATTTGTACAAGAACACTAGATGTCTTTAGTACTGCATAATATTGTAACGTTAAAAATCTGTTATCGATCTCAACGTGAATTTTAATGCTTTATTTTAACATTCGCACGTCTCATTAAATACAGTCCCCTTATCTGTACAAAGACGCTAGATGTCTTTAGCACTACATAGGTGTAATGTTAAAAATCTGTCACCGATCTCGGAAAGAACTAATTATCAACGTGAATTTTAATGTTTTATCTACCGGCGATGATTTGTTGCTCGTTCGCTACGTTCAATTTCATCAACTCAATTTTAGACCATTCTTTCAACCGTTTCTTGCACTTCGCAGATTCCAATCAAACGTGTAAATAAAATTCCATCTTTCTGCCAGCGACAGAAATTGCAGAGAATACAAAAATCGTACAATGCATAAATTAGCACTGATTAGTCAGAACGGACACGTGCGAATCTAGTATTTCACTGCATCCGGTGCACGGTGCAGCGGAATTATGTTTAGAAAGAAAAAAAGCAGAAAAAATGCATTAAAACAGAGGAAAACAGGCGGCGCTGACGATACACCGGGGGATGCATAGGAATTCATTTTTGATAACGCAATTTTCTGCCAATCGCAGAGGAAACGGGAGCAAAAGTCGAGAACGAGGGAATCAAAATGGACGCCGGAAAAAAAGATACGCGCGGAATGCGCAGCTTGACCCAGTTGACAGGATGGATTTTGATGAAAACACGCGTACTCGAAGCTGTCGGGATCAAGCAGAGCTTTTCGAATGGAATAGCGCGTTGCGTCGCGTCGCGTCGCGTCGCCTCGCGTCGGCAGCGGGCATCGCGATCGCAGGATTGGAAAACGAAAATCGAGGAGATCTCGTCATAGAGAGAGCGCTCACGGGAAATCGCCGGTGTTTTTTTCGGCGAGGATATTCAAGACACCGGGGCGACGTCCTTCCCCGGAGGACACCTAATTAGGATAGTCTCTCGGTTTAATTGGAGGCGCGCCTTCGAGCGCGGCTCGATACCCGCTTGAAATTCAAATTAATAAAGTGATTTGAATGTTCGAAAACGGGAACGTGCCAAACGCTCATTATTTTACCGACAACGTGCTATGTACTTGTTTGATAATGAATTATTGGAGAGCGCACCTTTCGGTCCGCTAAATACATATTTCGTAATTAAACGCCGGCCGAGCGTGCGTTATGCAAAGAACGTCGAACGAGAGAGGGAGAGAGGAGGAAAAGGGGGGTGAGACCGCGGGGGTTGAGCTAGAAATTCGAAATTGTCCGCGCCCCTTCGTGAAATCTCGCCCCTCCCTCGTTCGGCGCTAATGCAAGACACTTAAACGTAGGCTTTCACCGGGGCAAGATAGTCCCCGACTGAAAAAAATTAATAACCACCCTCGCGGAACGATTATGCTTTCCATTCCGTGCCGCGGAACGTTTCTCCTCGCTGCGCAGGGGGAGGGCGAAGGGGAAAAAAACATATAATCAACGGCCGGATTAAAAGTTCTTGCCGCGGCGGAGCCGTCGCAGAAATAAAATAATTTCCCGCGCGACGACAAGTTAATATCTTTTTTCGTACGCGCTAGAACCGCCACGCCGCGAACCCGGCCACGGGAAAATGAAACACGAACTTTCCATATAATTATGAGCGATGAAATTCTAATTTTAGATCGTCAAGGGTTACCGGCAAGTACGCACTCGTGTAGGGATATCCCGGCGACACTTAAGAGCTTAATTAACGCTACGCGAAACTTGGCTGCTTTTTGCACGACCACCGATGCATGCCCTCGCGAAACAGCATGCGGCTCTGCGCCGCGTAGCGTCGCGTCGCGTCGCGTCGCGTTTCCGCGTCGTGTGTGCGACACCATACACCCTCCACAACCCTCCACAATCCCTTCCTCACCCCTTCTCAGAAACCCCTGGTCTCTATGAAAATATCAAGGGACGTTGAAATTAGGTTAGGACACATTGAGACGGCTCGCGCGACTAGATTAAATGTAACTCCCATCTGTTTAGATTTGATCATGCTCCCGATGGCCTCCATGGACCGATGTGCTATCTATGGGGTCCCGCACACTCAACCCTTTCGACGCAATCACATCATTTTTGCCCCACACACACACGCTTCGCGACGTAAATAATAATACGCGAATGATGTGAGAGAAAATAAGAGGCATGTTGTAAATAACGAATGGCTGCAACGGTTCGTGTTCCAGTTGAGAACTGCACGGCGGAAGTGGGCGACGGTTCATCGCTGAGAACGACAAAATGATCAGCAGAAGTTCCGGGGTGAGTTAAGCACCGTTTCAGAGTTCGGTAATTGAATTCCGGCATAAGTATCGAGGAAACATTTCTTCCGGGCGCACCGTGCCGGAAAGAAGAATTCGAGGATCTTAAAGTGACCAAAGCAATCCGGACCGAAAACCAGGACGATAGTTAATCTCTCGAACAAGGCTAACGGCCACTTCCGAACTGCCGAGGCGATCGGATAGGTGCGCCAAATGTCGATAATATACTTGGAGGCGCAGGCCAAGCCTGACAGAACGCACCCCTTCAATTTCGTACGGTAACTAATGGCGCGAGACGAATGAAATACTCGACGAATACTCTATTTAATATCGCGACGATACTCGCTAGCACGACTGCTCCATCTTAACTCTAATTAGAACGGATGGGAAAATATTCTAATTCCAGCGTGTAGCGTCGTTCAAACGCAGCCTCCTGGCGGAAGAGAAAAGGAGTTTCGATTCACCCGGGAGATTTTATTAAACGAGCGTTCGCGTCGAGATTGAGATCCGCCGAGAAAAAACTTTCTCGAGATAAAGGGAAATCGAAGAACAGAGAGTCGGGGAAAGAAACGACGAAACAGGGACAACGTTCAGGAAGGAAGGGAGAGGGGAAACTTTGCACTCATTACTCAATCCCGGCGGTGGTAGGGCCACGGATCGGTATGAATGTCTCCCTTATTTCATTTTACGAAATAACACCGTGCCGTTTAAACGTACCGGGGCTTGTATCGCTCAGACATGGTAATGACGCTCGACGCGGGAACACGTTTTTTGCGAACCCCGATAAACGGAAGCTGCGGCAAGGTTCCGTGCGAGGGCCGATCCACCAACGTATGTTTCTGCTTTGCGGAAGATCGATCAACGGGTTTACGAACAGAAATGTCATTGTACACTTTCGCCGGTGGTCCGTGTTCCCATCGTTATCTCTCCGTCTTATTGCATGCGCATGTTTACATGGCAACCGAAATAATTAGTCGGAAGACTTGTTCTTCCAACAAAAATTAAATTAAAATGGGCCGATAAAATGTACATTCGTGTTTGTACATTCGGTACATTCACGACTGGTTTCCAATGTGTTTTGAAAATTGTGCGGATATATTTACGTTCATTGGTATCAATTTTTGGTAAACATAAAAGCACATTAACCCGATTTCGTGCATCATCAACTTATTACTCGATGTTTATATTAGGAAGAACAGAAATACTAACGAGTCTAAAAGAAGTACCATAAAAAATATGTTTGAAAAAGTTAATAAATCAAAACTGTGAGTTGTCCCAAAACAATTGTATCTCGTGAAAATGTGCCACCCTCCGAGGGATAAGGAGAAATTGAAACAGCAAAGGCGTAAGCTGAAGATAAAGAAAAATGGGAGCATCGTAAATAATCTAGTTAGCGAATTATTCGTGTAAAATTATTGTTTGGTGATGCGAAGGATTTTTCAATGGAGCAACAGCGGAAGGCCGGGAGAAAAGTGGGATATAAACGGATTCGGATAACAAGCCGCAGTCCCAAAATGGTTATTCAAGTTACCAGGAGTTTGAGGATCCCGCGAACCTCATAGCGGCCACGCGGACAAACAGTGTATCAATTTCCGCAGGAAATCCTCGTGTAATCCGCCAACAATGGACAGAGCGCGAGGTCGCTCGGTCTACCCAAGATTCTGTTCGGCGAACCGGCGGCAGAGCTCTACGAAATATTCAATGAGAGGACGAATTGTCTTACGTCCGACCCCGTAATAGATCCCTCTACGAAAACATTTGAGCTTATCGAGGTGTACCTCCTTTCACGTCCCTACGACCTGTATTCCCACAGTCTTATTCTTTCCGCTGGAGGTCGAAGTTTCACGTACACCTGGCCAAAGTATCCGATAATTCTTCCCCGGGTCTCGATAAAAGCCATATTTTCGGATATAGATGCTGCACGCCTCCTCGCGCTTGGAAATGTATTATTTACCGCACACCGCCTACCGTATTTACCCCTAGGAGAATCGTTTCGAATCGGTCGACACGTGCTCGAACTTCTTGTAACGCGGCCGATACGAAAATAGGAAGAAAAGTGGAGCACGTTCTCCGCCCGAGAAAGTTCGACGAGGAATTTTGTATTCCTCCGCGGGTTCCTCTTAAAACCCCTTTTGTTCCCAACGGTGACTATAGGTGCCAATTGTCCTAGAACCGTAGCCCTATACTCGACCATAATCGGTTGAGCTTGACCATCGAAATTTTTTGACAAGTTAACATTACCATTTGTTGGCCACCCTTGAATCGCGAGATCATTTCAATCAAAAAATCTCCAATTTTCCTCCTCTAGTGGTCATAAGTTCATAATATTATATTACAGGTCGTTGGATTCGCCTTGACCTCGGCTATCCTATAGCAATAATAAAACTATATCATTTAAATATTGAAAATATTAAAAATTACGTAAAGACACTTCGATGACTTTTGAACAAATTTTTTTGTCCGTCATAATATTTACACCTCCGGACCAACTAATGTTCCCTATCATAAAAATCAAGCGAGATTTTTTCGAGTTAGATGAAACACCCTGTACATCGCAGTATGAGGAACACGGGGCAGAGGAGCGATCTCTGATATATTATTCTATTCAACACATGTTAGGGGGAGTGTGGGGGGATGAACTCCTGGTCCCGCCTTTCGCAGCAAAGCTCCGTTAATTGCGGTATCGAACTTCGCAATCTCATTCGTCTTCGACCAACCGTGACGACACCACCTTCGTTCCGACGTATCGGTTACGGGCCACTCTGGCCGAGTGAAACGGACAGTTAGACCGAACGAGAACCGAGCCGAGGGAGACAGGGGGTTGGTTGGTGCAGCGATCGGTGGAGGGTGTACGCGTGTTCGAGAGACCGAGAGAGAGAGAGAAAGGTGGAGCACGCGAACGAGAGACGTCCAAGTACAGGGGCGTGTAGAAGAAGAGAAGAATATATTATACCTAGCGTCAGCTGTGCTTTATAACCCGAGCGTCATGCCGGCGTCACGGTGTGGGTTTATATCCGCGATACACAAGCTATGCATCTGTCCGCCAATCCCCGTTCCCCGTGCGATCAGCTTCGCTTTTTCTTCTTCTTTCTTTCTTTCTCTCTCTCTTTTTTTTTCTTCCTCGGCCTGTGCCGAGACTTCGACGATCTTCCCACCCACGCCTCGCCGCAAGAGAATCGGTTTTTGCGAGGCATCGATCATTACACAGTCGTGCGCGACTACGACCGGCGAGTCCGCAGATGAAGTTATCCGAAGGGTACGTGAGCGAGGTGTCAATACATTTAGCCAGTCACCGGACACGCAAAAACAACCGACCACCGAGAACAATTCCCGAGAACCGAGTGGAACATTCGACCGATTCCCGTGGAATCATTCTTAATAATACTTTGTCCACCGGATGTCCGTTAACGCTGTGTGTCGGATGCTCGATATTTTTTCAGCGGCTGCCCAGGAAGAAATTGTTGGACTGCGTTGCCCTTAACAGATTGATTTAGTTGTTGCTCGGAATTTATGAACAACTGCTCGGCAACAACCACTGCAACGAAATCGAATCATTTCTTGTAGGATCAGCTTGTAGGATAAGTATCTGTGTTATTAATTTCCCTTAAACCGAAATAAAATTCTAGAAAACATAGGCATACGATAAATATAAACTTCCTTTTTCTCTATGAAATTCCGAACGACGAAGAACTTAATCATTATGATCACAAAATATATGAAGGAGTTAAAAGTTGAACGACCACACGGACAAAGTATAGATATATGTACAGAAATTATATATAATACGGTTCCAGGAACTGTTGTATATGTATCTCGCTACATTGTATCTCGCGGTATCTTTAGGTATCGAATCAAAGACAGAGCCGCGCTTCTTTTGGTCCGCCGACGTGTCCCATTCAGATGTTTATCGTTTTCAAACGTATCGACGAGCTGCCGAAGTCAGCTAGTCTAAGCCTAGCCTTAGTAGAGGAAACATCGATCAAATATCGTTCTAAATCATATCTGTGCTTTTATTCTTTCTAAATAAATACCTTGCTTCCCAAAAACCAACACAAAGGAAGCTTCAAACGATCTCCGGCGACACTTAAAAAGTGAGAAAACCGTGAAATCTGTATTTCGATGTCGGACATCGAGGAAAGCATCATCATCCCGCCGACGCGTTCCCGAGGAGCAGGTTGTTCCGACCGTGAAACGTCAAACGGAAGCCGCTGCATCGAATGAAAGCTAAGCCGTTATGAACATTTAAGTAACTCCTTAATGGAAGTTCGGATCTCGTCGCATCGCCGGAAAGTTGAGAACTCGCCAGACACACGCGGCCCGCGCGCAGGCAAAATCTCCTGGTTCGTGACTACCCACGCTAAGAAACGTATACTTTGTCTGAGGGTAGCGCCGTTGACTGACACGTTGACGCGTTGGCAGGTTGCTTATCAATTTTCTGGAGCTAGGCAGCGCCCGTGGAAAGCATTCTGGAATTTCACCGAAAAGCCCTTCGCCGTGGAACATTAACGGGAATACGCGCGAAACTTTATTATTCACGAACTAAACAGAAAATCGAGATTTTACTAGCCGCGGATTAATTTACAAGCTGACGATTCGAGCTGTGTTATGAATTTATAATAAAAATTCGAGCCACGGAGGATTAAATCGTTTCTATGATTCCATAAAATTTTCTCGATTAGACAGAACGCTTCATCGAGCGTGTTCAAGCAAGAGCGTAATCGAGCTTTTTAGTGCACGAGACTGTTTACAATTATTCTCGAGAGAGTCGAACAAGGGAACGTTGCGAACTATGATTGAAATAACAGCGTTATTTCGAGTCGGTGGGCCCGTAGACTCGTAGGTATATTAACGCATCGTTGAGCACAGGCATCGCAATGTTGCACGCTAATTGTGAATCGAATTAGACTCATTACCATGACATTAGACTGCATCTTATTTCGAGAGTGTGCAAGGCAGCGGAGGCGGTAGAAGGAGGCAGAGAGACACTGCATCGTATAATGCGGGGAGACCGTTTCATAGATCGGCAAGGCATTTGCTTGTAAAGCAACCGGCATAGTCTCTCGGCAGCATGCCGCGTGTATATTAGGGCACGTGTGTACGATTATATACGTGTCCTCTCGGCGCGTACGATCCGCACACAGCCACGAATTAAATTACGTCAGTCTATACCGTGTAACAATGCGTTCGTAGAATTACGCGGAGAACCGGCACGTCGTCGTCGTCGTCGTCGTTGTCGTCGTCGGTAGGACGTGTTACAGCTGTAATGAGGCAGAGTGATTTCACGAGGAGACCGGGCCCCACGGACAAGGGAATCGCGTGTACAAACGCAGAAGCTGCTGTAAATCATATTACATTTGTCTTCTTCTTCTTCTTCTTCTTCTTCTTCCGTTCGTTTCCTTGCCCGGGACTGTTAACCCCTCGCGTTCGAGAGTAACAAGAGCCATCCATTCATCTGACAGCCACTTGCCGGGGAATAAACATAATTGCCCGTTTAACCGAACACAATTATACCTCCACCTGTTCCGAGTCAAAAACCAGCCCCCCGTAATTTCTTTTAACTACACTCTCACGGACGAAAAGATAGCACGCGTGTGCTATCTTTAATTTCTCGTGGTAAAATTGGTTACTCTGAGTATAAAGTTTAGAAAACGAGACATTTCACAGTATCTAAGAACGAAAGATAATTAAATTACTACCCTGAAGAACGCACGAGGATGTACGGGGTAGATGTAAAAATTTGTAATATTTAAGATGCAAGAATTCTTAAATATTGAATTTCGTATAATATTCAAATAATTTCGTTTGAAACAACCGATCCGAAAAGCAGGCTATTGGATTACGTTAATAGCGGAGACCAGGAATTTTTCTTCGCGTCAAAGAGTCGCTTAGCGGACCGTTCGAATCGAATAAAAATCTATTAGCCGTTAATGATCGATTATCAACGGATTACTAAACAACCGCCGGCGGATAAAGTATCGATTCCTGTTTAAAGCTCCGCGGAGCCAGCACGGGGGATAATTTCGTTCGGTAAATCGCCGGGGTTTCATTGAAAAGTTTGAATTAGTCTTCGCTTAATGGATGATTACGGGCCGAACCGGGGCGGACGTAACACGTGTAAATAGATTTTAAATACGTCCCGGGATAACTGAGCGGCGACGCTTTTCACGACCAATAGCATTGTCAGGCGTGCGCGACGCGCTCGATAATGCTGGGACAGAAGACCGTGCACGATCACAGAAACTATACAAATATCTGTATCGCTTTCCAATATTATTGGCAGCTGATGTATAGGCTGCAATACACGGAAGCCCACTCGCCAATATATTCCTCGGGAAATTCTTTCCCATTGCGCGGTTAATTTCATCGGATCTATCCGAGGATCGATTCGACCAGATATTCTGCAACGCGCGCGTGCTATAGCAACACCGGTCGAGGCTATTAATTAATTTGTTGTATATCGAAATTCTTGAATTCTATTAACACGTGACAATGATTTTTGATTAGGTTTAGATAGGTTTCATTTTTATCGTGACATATAAACCGAATTTTATTAAGATCTTTAGAATTCAACAGTGTTAAAACAGCATCCCCTACTCAAAATTTCTAGTTTTGCTTTCGTTAATTAAGAATCTCTAGTATTTGGCACTTGTTTTTACAGTTTTAAAGGTTTTTGGGGTTGGTAGATTTTGATTCTGTTATTACTTATTTTTGTATAAATGAAACTACCCTCATAGAGGGTGTTCCAAGCTAAGAAACTTTGCTGGAGAATTTGCAAATCAATTTTAAAAAAATGGTGGACATACCCACGGACGTAAATAGTCGAAGAGTTAACCCTTAGCACTCGAATGGCGACTGTAAGGCGCCACTAAAAATTGCTGTATCGTTATTCAAAATATTTTTTACATTATTAAATTTGTTTGTACGTAATAGATTATTAAACACTTCAGTATTTTACGAGTAAATTGCACCATTTTTATATGTATACCATAAAAAATATATATATACAAGGGAAATATTCTAGGTCATAAGAAATGTTTCGTTTTGGTGTTAAAATAGCTTCGAGTGCAAAGGGTTAACGAAATTTTTAACGTTAACCCGCTCCACGAAGATTTTCGGATTAATTCCAGCTGCTTGATAGAAACAGTCGACAGCGCGCACGGCCTTCTCGCCCCTTCTCGTTCGGCGAACGCTATCAGGGAAATTAACGCGATCAATGGAGGAATTTCGATTCAAATTACATAATGCATTATGTATCCCACCTTGCAGAACCGCTAACGACGTAATCAAACAGCGCAATAAATCACCGTTCTCCGCGTGTTTCGTATTAATAAAAAACCCATTAATCTTCCCGGCGCCGAAAATTAAAATAAAGGTGAGCGCGGAGAACGGTCGGAAGAAGAGGGGAGTGGAAGAGAGTGAAAGAGGGAGAGAGAGAGAGAGAGAGGGACGAAGCGAGAAAAAAGGAAACAATTTAACCGAGTCCTCCGGTCCCAGTCCCCTAATAATTTAGTCGTCCGGCTGAGGGGTTGCCTGAAAATCGTCGCGCGATTCTTCACGGCGCAACGTTAATTTTATTCGTGAGAGCGCGGAGAGCGTGAATTAGTGTCCAGAAAGGGATGGTACCGGCCCCGGCTACCATTACGGCCGAGTAACATACGTAAGGGGTCCGGGCACGGACCCGACCCGGCGCGATACCGGCGAAGAAACATCTCCGCGAGCGGCGCGCCGTGCTGGGACATAATTCATTGCCGGCAGGAAGCTTGTACCTTAATCTCATCGTGTTCCGACCGAACCCGGGCACCGAGAAGAAGGTTCACGCGCTGCGAAACGCATCCTACGAGCCGCGGCCGATGCGTGCGCTTCGCGATCCTTCAAACGATCCTTCTAGCTGCGCTATTTCATCCATGAACAAGGCTGCACTATTTCGTCTAAGGACTAGTCGACCGAATGGCTTAGCAGTTTGATCGAGCCACCTGACTGGCAATATTAACACGTTGACTGCCGTGGGGGTCACCGGTGACCGGCGGCGTGGTCAATACTAAAAGTACATAATTATAGTAAATATGGATACTGATCAATTTTTCAATAATACCATCGTTACTATAATGGTTTGAAGAAATTAATGCAATATAGAACATACAAAATAATTTTATTAGCACATGAAAAATCTACATATTCTCTCAGTTCATTTTGCGATGAGTCAGATTGAAGCAGTCAAGGCAAAGAAAAGGGGAATCAACGCAATCTGAACAATATGTCACCACTTTTTTAGTACAATTTTTTTTTTTCGAAACACTGAGAGTAATCACTTAGCAACCGAAGCACGATTGTTTCAAAAAAAGACAATCGTAATAATTGCCTACAGCGCCGTGGGGGGCACCGGAGACCCCCACCACAAAAAATGCTTCAAACATGATTTTATAACTCATATTATTTGCTGGGAACTATAATATGCATCGCATAATGAAAAGTTCATGTTGGCACCTGGGACAAACCATGGAAAATCCGTCCGGCAGTCAACGTGTTAACAGATATTAACCCTTACTCGAACGATATCTTCACGATATGTAGTTTGTTGGCAAGTGGATGACGAATGCCCGCGTCTTTTCGCGATACCATGCGCAAAAAGCAATTGCGCCGATTAACATGAAATTTTCGTCGAAGCGAATATTTGGCTGGACGGCAAAGTGAAGCGTGACAGCCATTCGAACTGGCGCATTAGACCTAGAACGGCGCAGGAACCGGGTACTAATTTCGTGGCGGCTGGTAGAAATTCAAGCCATGCTCCCCCCTCCTATACCACCCCAGGTGTACGATAATGTACTCAAATAATGCAATCATATGAAACGACTCCGATCGAGTGATACAAGCGGGCAATGTTTCACGGTAATTGCTCGTCTTGCCCAATGGCCTAATGATACGGTAGGCAAGAGAACGATTTTCATTGCATCGTACACCTACGAGTTTACGATGCAACCGTCACTTTCGAAAAATATTCATCCTAAAAAAGGGGACAACCTTACGTGGAATATTTTAATAACGAAATTACCTTTTTACCATGAACGCATTTGAAATCGCGCGGAGCACTTCAGTCTAATTACCAGTCATAAAGAGTTAACTTAACAAATATAGTAAGGTTCAACACTTTACTGGATAGGAAAAAGCTCAGATAAAAATCGTCAACGCGCCTGTTTCGAGGTCTACTAAATTTAATTCGCTGCAATTTCTCGATTACTTTAATGCGTTCTAAATGCCCGGAGTGCTCCGATTTAATTAAAATTAATAGAATAAGATTGAACGGGATCGACGGGATCATTACTGAATCCAATATTTAACAACGTCTTAATCATGTTTATGTGCCACAACTGCGCGAAACGCCGCAGTCTAATTGAGCAATTTCGTATAAAATCGGCGCAAGTTGCTATGCTACGAGCCACGCTAAAATTATATCGCAATTATTTCATTTAATATTAGAGCCCTGAAATGCGGCGTCGAGCTAAACAGACTAATATTGACTGGTACCACTTTTGCATTAACCGGCTTAATTATTGGCAATTAAATGAAATTGATAGAACAACCTAGTAAATTTTAATTCGCGAGAAGCAGGAATGTTTCCGGACTGTGGATTAAACGTTCCCGAAGATTAGGCGACTAAGATTAGGTGGATTACAAAAAAAAACAAAAAAAAATCGTATTACTTCCGCAAGCGAGAACAGGCGAGTTCACGGAAGGATTTGCGTGAGAAGAAAAAGAAGAAGGATCGTCGGTGTGTGTTGCGTTACAACACGTGTAAGCGCGAAGAAACTTAGAATAACAAGGGGGACGTTATGGAAAAGTAAAGCAGCGCCGGTTCCCAGGGCAAGGTTTATTCCGCGATCAGGTGCTACAGTGGCATTCTCGAATCGAGATAATGTGATTCGATACACGGGGTCGGTTGCTAGGTAACGTGGAATCGATAGGGGAAACGGAAGATCGGAGTCTATAAAAAGTATTTGTATTTCCGATACAAATTTGTCCAACGCGTAATTTAGTCGTCACCGAAGGTCTCGATTACAAGCGCTGAAAGCACTCTTCGGTTAAATGAAACGAATCCGCCCGTGCCGCGCATGGAAAACTCGCGTTCATCGTAAATTCACAATATCGGCCGCCTGTGTTTTAAAACGACCATCGGACACCACCGACGTTTCCGAATTTTTACCATTTTCTGTTGTTGAACCGTTCTCCGGCTTTTTACGCTCTAAATTACTAAAGACGCTTCAACAGATGGTTATCCACTTCATAAAAATTGTTCGAACAGAAATATAAGCAAAAAATGTCTGCAATTTGTGTTACTTTAAAGATTACTATTTATTTAGGTATCGATTTTTCTTCTTCTAGTAAAATCAAGTTATTGTACTGTTATTAAATGTTAGGTGCACGGAATTAATAATAACCAATAGAGTGCAGATTTTATACATTCATGGTAAAAATTTTTATCTTTTATATTTCGAACAATTTTATTTTAAGTAAACACTATTTTAGTGGGTGAAATATCAAAAGCTTTGCACAATTTCCGGGGGAAACTGGAAGAACGTGTAGAATTTAATTAATGTGTCGTAGATTTAAGCACGTTTTCTTAGGTCAAGCATTTGCCGTTGGAAGTTGCCGGAGTCGGTTGCCGAGTGCTCGCGCGTGTATTTACATTGTAGCGCGGCCGAGACGTTTGAGCGGCTGCGACAAACAAAATCGGCTCCTTTGGTATGCGTGCACGTGGTCGGAGTGACTCTGCGGAGTGAGGGAAAATGGGAGGCAAAGCCTCCTTTTTTGTTGAGAACTCGAACGATTCAGATCAGCGTCTCCGCAGAGTCAATCAGTCAGGGCACTCGACAATTTGACAACACGACACGCGAAGATGAAACGCGTGAACTCCGGGTCGCGCCAAAAAATGTTCGCGCTACGACATATGTATAACATTTGACGGCAATTTTTCGCCAGGATAATCCAGCGAACAAAGGAATTATTATCGGGGTCGAAGAATAATGAATTTAGGGGGTCGATTCGGCGGAGAACCGTTTGGAAATTATTATAGTTAAGCGACAATGACCGTGCACCGGTGCTCGGGCAAACATGGAAGGAAATCGATCGGCGGACGCGCTGTTAAATTAAAAATCGAACAATGGACTAATGCCTGGCAGCCGCAGCGGCCGCAGCGTGGCCGTTTTGATTTCGCCGAATCGGACGGTAGTTATGATTTAACGTGGCGATACTTAAATAAATTATCAATCGCATTGAAAGCCACCAGGGGCCGGCCCTCGGGAGAGAGAGAATACCCGGGGTGGGGGGAGGGGAAACGGGGCACGAAACCAGGGGAAACCAGAATCGAGGGGGACTAAGAGAAGCCGAAAGTGAGACGGGGCCGCGATAAAGCAAATATCCAATTTTCCTTTTTTTTTTTCGGTGTGCCTCGCTTCAAGCCGGACAGGCTTCGCCTTTATTTGCGGTACGTCGGGCGTTTACCGTTTGTTAAACGCGTTATACAACAGCCTGCCGGGAAGACTGTAACGATTGTTCCCTGCGACCGCCGGAAAGGATTGACTCTTCATGAAACAATTAATTCGGTCCGAAACGAAATTCTTCCATCTACATCATTGTTCCTGATGCGTTTCAATCAGCTTTCTGCATGTAACCGGTAACTTTATCGGGTCCTTCTAAATAACGAACCCGTACGAATCAATTGCTTCAGGCCTACCTAAACTGATAAAAAAAAAAAATACCAGAAACGTCCTATATATTTTTAAATTGGTGACTTTGAGAAGAACTGCTAAATCGTAGGAATTAAAAATTCAAGACAACAGAAAAGAACTTTCATCCTGTATAAATGGCTAATAAATCAAGTCACGATAAGCAAATGTGTTGAGAGCGCAAAAGTAAATTGCAAAAGCCGTGGTCGAGCGTTTATTGTCTCATACAATTTATTCGCTCGTACGAATTGCTCGAATTATAAGTTAATCGATTTTACGAGAGTTAAGTAGAATTGGACGTTCGAGACAGACATCGATATTTCGTCGGACAAGCTGTACCGCTGATAGTCTTGTTAAACTGACACTGACAAAGATACAACACGGCAGGAGTAAAATCAACATAACGCACATTTTACCGTGATCAGCTACAGCCGAGTTTATGTCAGCACGGTGCGACAAATTGGAAGAACTATTGAATGCGGAAGAAATTGAAAAATTCCTGACAGCGATCACGATCGCGACTGGTGCCTCAGAGGGCGACCGGGTTGAGTCGGCAGATCGAATCGCATACTAATAATCGGAAAGAAGAAGCGTGTATGCGACAAAAGATCGGAGTCACGGAGAGATCGATAGAGGGTCGCCGGCGAACCAAGAAGAGTCAAACTTCTCTCGTTTTACGACGAATAAAACTGTGCTACGCCGAGTTTCCGCGAAATTGTATACACTTCACAATGCTGTATACACTGATGCGTGGTGTATGTGCGCCCGAGCAATCCGCGTGTGGTGGTTCCTTTATAGTTTGCTAGCAGTCTCAATGCAAGTACCATACCAGCCGAAGGATTCACTGTTCGAGGGAAAATTTCGCCGAAAGAATCCGTAACGGAGACGGTTTAAAGTTTCCAGCGGGATGTCTTTCATCCCGTTCTTCTCGTTGAGGTCACAAGAAGGGGTTGGAGGGGGCAGGGGTTGGGGATAAAAAAAGAGAGAAAGAAGGACAGTGCAGTGTCATCCTCAAAAATTGCTAGAATTTCATAAAAAAAAAAGAAAAATGTTCCAGATAAATTACCGGGTCTCACACTCCCCCACCACACCCTCCACCACCCCCGGATGTACGGTGTTTCATCTGGGACGTCCATCTCGTTTCACTGGTCCGCCGCGGGAATTTCCATTTCTCCATTATTCCGCGGCAATTACCGAAGCGCTCGAACTTGTCTATGGGAAAGAGATCCTATCTATGTGTACCACGGTTACGTTCGGTATCGTTCTTGAAATTGTACACCGGCCGTTCTTACCAAAGGAGGAACATAAATAGGAATGGGACTTCGGAATCGTGTTACGCTAGACGCGATCCAAATAAGCTCCCGCGGAAAACTGAAACGGCGGCGGGCGGTATGCGGATTGTTTCAAATACGGTAACACAATGGGACTGCGGGATCGGGGGCTAATGAGACGTATAATGCAGTCGTTGCTGCGAAATTGTTAACGTCGCCGATGATTTGTCGGGTTTCTTCGATCCCCGCCCGCTAAGATTCTACGAATTCGATTTGGGCAAGATTCGTATGACTATTTTCGAGAGAAAAGTTCTTAACACAGGCACACAGAGACGTTTGTGCCTCGTTCTGTCTCTGAGGAATATTTCACAATCGTATTCTTATTATTATTTCAAAATCTTCGATGAGAAACCCTTTTTTTTATAGCAAATCTTGGTTCTTCATTGACTTGATATTATTGGTGTAATTTCTTTCGCTCATTGAAGATTTTGAAATAATTCCCTCTCCCACCCCCAGGAGGTGCGGGTGAGGCGTCGATTATGTTGTTATTGAATAGCATTTTTAAAAATATCAAATACGTCTACTTTTATTTTTCTGATCTCATGTGTATTTCTCGAAGAGTATCCCCAATTTTCTTAAATATAATCAAGAACAAGTTTGGCGATAAAGGCCATCTTTTCATATTTCCTTATGATGGAAGTGGGTTGAGGGGGGCCAAGTTCAACAATGGCTCTATCAATGGGGCCCCCCAACAAAGTGCAAGGAGCCTAACGCACCTACCATTTGCAACCCCGGTGTGTGTCGATGAGACAGATCCGACTCGGGAAAAAGCGAGGCCCGCTGTCTTTCATTGTCCGAGCGCACGCTGACACGCACACAGAAACTCGAAAGGCCCACCGATATAGACGATAAAACGCGGACGACAACGCTCGACATTCAATCCCGCGTCGACAACGAATTGGTTTTTGCCCGTTAACCGAGCTCGGCCGCCTTCCCTACCCCTCCATCCTTCTCTCACCCTCACCCCCTCACCTTTTCGTCCTCTTCTACCGCATTAGTCAACCACCCAACGAAACTCGAGGACAGATCGATCTTTGCTTCTCGACACCGAGTCAACTTTTAGTGCTTGTAAAACTTCGCCGAGAGCACCGAACGCTCTCTCCTTCGACCGCTCTATGCCAGTTACACGCTACCGCGTGCACCGATACGCTCCCTGTCGTTCGCAAAGCATTCCGACACTTGCCTCCGGCTAATCAAGCCCGCTTTATTACTGTCATTAGCTTTATTGTATTGAGACATTGACGGGCTGATACTTTTTCTCGCCGCGGCACGCGACCGTTCTCTCCTACGCGAATCGAAGCCAATTCGACACGTTCAGCGTCGAATTTCCTACACAAAGGATCCTATGAAATCGAAGCGATTTCGTGCACGAAAACGAGAAGCTGAAATTTAACGCTAAACGTACCACTATGAAAAGGCCGGTTTTATATTGTACATATAATCATTGAAACTATGTATACAAATTCATTTTTGGAAAACAGTGGAATAAATTTCCGAACTCGCGCGATAATGATAGTTTCATTGGAAAGGTTTGTTTATGATGAATAGACTAGGAATCAAAGTTCAGTACTCTTTACGAGTTGTTTCATAAAGGTCATACTAAAACGAAGTAATATCTACTAAACGTCGTAGTTGATAATTTCTTGAAGATTTGTATTGCATTATGAATGCATAAAGTTCTGCAGCGCAGTAATTGTCCATTTGTTTCGTACATTAGGTCGAGTCGTAAATAATTTCCATGTTAGTATGCCAATGCTATTCATCCATAAATAAACAACAATTATGTCCTAATCCATTATTCATTCGCTACTATTTGTTATGACTTGTTACCGTTTATGAATAAACTAGGAACTTGACGGATTTATGACAAAATCGAATAGATGTAATATAAATCTGTGAAAACAAAAACTAATTCAGTCAGCATGGTACGAAAAATTCGTTACCGATATATTTAAAAATGTTCACAAATCGTCAGAAAAATACAAAAAAACAAACTCATGTAAGAATTGCTTTCACCCGTGTCCCATATATGCTACATTGACATTTGCATTCATGCAAATTATTATTCCGCATCAAGATTTGCCGCCTAGCCATCGTTATCGAAAAAAGAGGTATCAAAATTCTTTTTAACACTAAATTCGTGGGACACGTCAAAATGACGGCTTCTGATATTTTTAATGTACGATTACCAAAATTATAAAGACGCATTCATGGGGAATTATTCAACAAAATTATTTTTTTTGGGTATATATTATTTAAAAAATTGATACAAATTGCGGATAGACACGTTATTGTTATTTTTGTAAAATAATGTTAAGTAGCCAGTTTTAATGCTTTGTAAATCTAGTGTTAAAGGGACATTGAAGTTGCAAAATATGAAAGAAAACCTTGCATCCAATATACTACATACGAATAATAAAATATAATTATAATGTACTACAAACTACATTATAAAATACTAATGTAAAGTGTACTTACTTTTGAATCTTCTGTACCTCCGTCGGATCCACAGCATACAATTATTGACTCCCGAGAAGAGATCCGAATAATTGAAGAACAATCACTAAACTCTACACAACACACTTAACGAAATCGTGACAGCAGACGAAAAGATGTTACTCCGACCACGAATAAAATAATACTGCGATTTTAACCGTTCCCCTCCCACGGACGCGTGATACGAAAACAGGGAATTCCGGGAAATAGGGTCGGCGCCCAGCCATAATTTGTTCACCTTGGTTTTGTATCTAGTGTTTATTGACCCTCAGCGTCTAACCTGCCTACGATAACCTGACCGTACCCCCTCCATGGAAGGGATCATTGTTAAAATCGCAGTATTATTTTGTTCGTGGTCGGAGTGACATCTTCTCGTTCGTCGTCACGATTTTATAAAATGTGTTGTGTGTGTGTTTAGTGATTGTTGTTCAATTATTCGGACCTATTCTGGTGAATCAACAATTGTGTGCTGTGGATCCGACGGAGGTACAGAAGATTCAAAAGTAAGTACACTTTACATTAGTATTTTATAATGTAGGATTAGTATTCGTATGTGGAACATTGGATACAAGGTTTTCTATCATGTTTTGCAACGTATATTAACGATCATTAATGATTTGGTATATAATATAATTTAATGTGGTTCAAATAAGATACTACTTTAAATCAAATATTTTTATTTTGATAACCAGATAAATAAAATGAAATATTTTTATTTTGTATTTCAAATATTTCCTTACAATGAAAATAAGTTGAGCAAGTAGTTAATATTATAAATTATAATTTTTAACATGAGAAGCTATAATAGTTAGGTATTATTGAGATGTTGGAACTTTTTTGCGAATATCTCGGAAACTAAAGCTGAGCGGCGGTAACATGTATAGGAAAAAGTTGTTCAGAATGATGATCTTGACAACATATTTCAAGGTCATCAAAATCGGGGAGGAGGACCCTAATGTAAATAATTACCAAAAATTTATTTCTTCAGGTGCATACTATTTAAAAAATGGCTAAAAAGTTTAACAGATGCGATCTTGTAATTTTTATAAAGTAATGGAAAATAGTCACTTTTGGTGGTCCGTGAACCTAGTGTTAACGTAGCACACGAATTGAGAGAAGCCTATTCATTTCCGGTAGAAAATGCAATTTCTCACAACTGACTTTCAGAAAATCGTTTTTCTGCAGGAAAGTGCTCGAAGTCCAATCATCTCAATTTATCCAAGAACGAAGAAAATCGTTCACGATTCTGCCTATAGTATTTTGTAGGGGCAGTAAGTGTCACAACGTGCACCGAAACGCCAGTGTACGCTCGTTCCGCATGTGTTCCCCATGCGTTCCCCATGCACCGGCGCACAGTGTGCACCCGTTCCGCTGCGCTAACACTGCACTTGACCCTCGCGCGCGAAACGCGGTTAGGTAAATCGATTTTGGAAGTTCGGCTGGGCACACCCGGTACATTTATAATGCCGTATAGCTCGGAGAGACAGAGGGAGGGAGACAAAGAGAGAGAGAGAGAGAGAGAGAGAGAGAGAGAGAGCAGCATCGCACGTACATCCTGAAGCCGGCAGGGGCGTGAACACACGGCCGGACCTTTTTCGTTCGGCTTTCAATTCCTCCCCTTCTCTTTTTTCTCTCCTATCCACCCTCCGCGGTATACTCGGAAGAGGGAAAAGGAGAAAAAGGAAACCGATCGAACGGAAAGAGTAAAAATCCACACGTACGGCGGCTTGGTCGCGCGCGCGAGTATCGTCGACTCGAGGGAAAGAAATATCACGGTGATACGTCACGATCGAGACGCGGCATGGCGGTTGGTTCCCTGTTGCTGACGAAATGCTTCGGAACCGGGGGAAATAAAAGCCTGAAGGGAAAGGTCAGGGAATCGGCCTCCGAAACTTCCCATTCGACGACCATAAAAGCCTAGCCCCGGCCACATAAGTGTCCCGACACTTACCGGGCATAAAGCGGGGGCCTTGACAAGTTTTGAATAATTCCCAGATCTTCGGAAACCTTCTCAACCCTCTCCAGAAATAGTTAAGGATCCTCTCGAGGCCTCGAAGCCTTTCTTTCGACTTTTCCCGAGCTTATTAAATATATTTAGCCGCGAGTAGAGCGCAGGAAAGTGAGATTCGAGATAACAATTGCCGCGAGCAACGAGCGAACGACACGGGGAAGCAGCAGTTCGATGGAAAAATAAAAGGGCCACAGGGCTGCGACACACGTGGAAGGTGTAATAGAAAGGGAGAATCAGTTTCGATGAAGATACAAAGAGCGGTGATGGCGGCTGGGGGGGTCGGCAAATAATTTCCGACAGGGATGCTGTTATGCCGAGATAAACAGCGATAAGGATCGAGCGATCGTTACAGCGGCTTCGCCGAGGATGTACCTGCCGCGGTGGCGTTAGCTACCAACGGGAAACCTCGAGGTCTTTCTGCTCGGAAACGCGTTACCATTCGTGGAATGCCTCAACGTGGAAATGCGGTCGTCTCCCATTCGGAACAAGGACATTCACGGTAATATCTCGGATGAGATTAAACGGAGCTTGCATTCTTCGCAAGCACCAGTGAAACGGGGCGAGGGGGTTCGGGGGTGCGTAATGTTTTCGGTGTATACGATGACTCGATTGCCAAGGTTCGGAGATGCACGCCACCCTCGAAAATCTGCTTCCCGGACAAGGACCTTTTGCGAGATCCTTGGATAATTCGGGGAATTTCTTCCGGAAAAGTATTAATCATTTGCGATGGAATTTGGTTCTGTACCGATCATTGAAACACGTATTCTTTTACAGTTTTCGGTAAAGAATACCCTGTGTTTTCAAAATATTATAATAATTTTTTTTACAACCCCGTAATAAAATGGCAGCGTCCGTACCTTCCAAACTACCTCACCCTCTTTCTAGTTTTATGAACAGCACGATTGTCCCGTTTCCATTCGTGAGTTTTTCTGTTTGTGGGGGTTTTCGCACACGTTTTGGTTCGCGGACGCAGCTACACGTAGTTCCGCGTATTCTTTGCTTTGTACAATCGTGGACGGCGCCGCAACTTAAAGCAGTTGTGTACATACTTAAAAAATGGTTGCTACTTCGTTTGCACAGCAGAACAGAGACAATATTAGGCGACGGCAAACATTACCGAATAAACGTCTATATGTGGGAGCAGCGAATCGCGTTCGCTGGTTTACGTTGCGCCCGATGTGTTTGCCGAGCCCGGATCGGTTCGCCGGTCGCGTGCGCGCGCGGAAACGCGGGTAATTGCGCAGTGGAAAAAAAAAATGTAGTGTCGGCCCGTTAGGGTCGCGACCACCGGTGACTTACATTGGATTGGTGGAGTTCCAATAGATGTCCGGCAGGCGGGAACAGGTGGCCTCCCGAGGGAAGGCCTCCATCACAGCTAACAGAAGAAGAAAGAGGATGAACCAAGGCATGATGTCGAGCTGAATCTTGAGGCCGTTTGTGTACCACTTCCAGGAGAAAACTGTATGTCGGATCGGTCACCTGTATCAGAAATGCAGAATTACGATCTCGAACATAATAAAAATACAAATTTTCTACGTCAATTGTAAGAAGCAAGTAAACAATTCTTTCTTTCTTCACTAATTTTAGTAAGATGAGAATATTGAGAATCGTTGTCTTCGAATTTTCTTAACCCCTTGCCCTACAATAACGAGCCACACTCGTGATGAAGATTGTGAATAGAGTCTGATAAATGTGAACGTTATTAATTCCCTTCAAATCGAAATAGAATTCTACTTGGTTGTAGTTGACATATATCCTTCGAAGAAAACATAGGCATACGATAAATATAAACCATCTCTTTTTCTATGAAATTCTGAACGATCAAGACTTTCTAACCATTATAGTCACAAAATAAATAGTAGTGCAAGGGGTTAAACTTTCGGTTGTTTCAAATGTTATCTACCCATTTTTCTTATAAATGTACAAAATCCGAAGTCTAGCTATAAGCACGTTGCGGGTGGAAATTATTCATGCAATTAAGCTACAAAATTCATGCACAGTTCTTGAATGCTTTTAGAACAGCTGAAATATTCATTAATGGTTCTTCGACCGAAGAAGTGCATTTTGTGCACTCGAAAGGATACATTCATTCGGAACCTACCATGCACTCTAAACGCGACTGGTACATGTTACTCGAAGCTGATTTCTTCAGCGTCCGTTTATTAATATTTAAAATATAGATCTAATTTATCCTCGCGTTAACGTAACGTGGTCGTGAAGCGTTCTTTTCTCAAATAAAATTAAAGATCAATTAGGACTCCGCCGACACTAAAATCCTCGTCCATTCGTAGTCCCGCCGTTCCCTCGACATGTCGAAGGAGCATAACCGCCGAGATTCGGTAGTAAATTAGCTCGGTTCAACCGTATTCTACGCAGGTGATAACTCGACGAGTCGTTGATACGACTGTGTTTAGCTGGTGGCGGGATCGGCCGGCATTACGGGGTAACGGTGGAGCAATCTCGCTTAAATAAAGCCGTAAACTGCGCGTGTAATTAGAATCCAAGAATTCCGGCTAATTAACGATTCAAGGAAGACTCTTATATAGCCCCGGCCGGTATCCTCTCGAGGGCGTAGAAGGTTTCGCCGCGTAGACAATAAAAGGAGAAGGAAAAGACTAGGGGCGACCGGGCTCGAAACAATCGTAACGAAGAAACCTGAAACTTAATTTGTACCGTGCGCGCCGCGCAGTCCCGTTCGGCCGGTAGAATTTTAACGACGCATCTTGCAGTCGACGCGTGAACAAAAATTAAATCTTCCCCGCCTTGCTAATTTCCGTTTGCCGGAGAAACGTCCGACGGTTCGGAACGCACCTCGTTACAGAAAAACCGTTTCGGAAGCTATATATTAGTAATCGTTACGAATCGTACTGATGGAGGATGGTCCCGACAAGAAACACAAAGATTATCCCGTTCGGAACCCGTTCGGTCGCGAAACCCGAAGAGTCGCCCCGCGAAACCCGAAGAAACCCGAGTTTATCAGATATTTCGAGACCGCTAAGGGATTCGGGAAGGCTCGGGAACTCGCTTTTAATGGCGCGGCATCCGTCGATGTTTTATGGAGGCGAACACCGAGATAAGGAAAAACTCGGAAACCTAGAAGGGAAAAGACAGAAGGGCGCGCGCATTCTGTCCGGACGCCGGTTATTGCAGTCACGTCTGTCTCCCCGAGTCTCATACTACTTTTTCGCATTAACCGCGCTCAATTTAGTTCCTATGCACCTGTCTATTATCCCGCCGTTCTACGTCCTAGCACTCGATAACGCTTTCCAACAACACCGTCGCGCCGATATCCTAATTACAGATCCCGACGGCTTTCCCGGTTCATGCGTCCTCGACTGTGTATCGGTACCGCACAGAGAAACACGAGAGAGTTCGCATAATAAAATATTTAATTAAAGTTGACATCCACAAATTTTATAAGCCCACGAGTAGCAACAAACAGATGCTTTTCGTCCCACAGAAAGTGAACCGCGTGTCCCAAACGGACGTTCTAATTTTTACGGAACGGTCCAGGATTGTTTAATACGGTTTTCCGCGAGGCGATGACGACAATGGGTTCTCGCATAAGTGGCCGAATTTGATTTGAGGACCGCGCGTTGCCGCCGGGGTCCGAGCTCCGTCGCAAGAATGGCGGAGACCTGTGCTGCCTCTCTTTATTGCGAAGGACCCCCCATCGAGTGAATCTTGTTTGGAGCAGAGTCACCTGCTTTCAGGGCCGCAGTCCGGACTGATCTCGAAGGAAAGGCGGAACTTTATTGCGTTTTTGCACGAAAGACACGTTTACGACGTGAGTCGGAAAGGAACGAGAGTGAAACGTGCGGCACGGCGTGGTCCGCGGGGAACACTGGCAGGAAGAAGAAGAAGAAGAGGCTGCAGAATAAAGCATAAAACAGTGTACATCCAGTAGAGAAGAAGACCATTAAAGACCTACCGAGCTGTCGGATAGATCGCTATTCTGTCAGCGGGACAGGCTCAGCCTTAGCTACAGGTTCTTCCTCCCGTTCCCCGTTTCCGTCTTTATTCCCGGCTGTCTATCCCCCCTCTCTCTCTCTCTCTCGTTCTCTCCCTCTTCTCTTTTTACTGCCCACTTTCCTTTCCCTCAGATTTACCGCATCGAACCCTGATTTTCACGGAGAGTTATCATCGTTCCCTCCGTGGACAGATACGTTTCGATAATATTTATGATTCGGCCGGTGAAAACGATCGGCACAAATATGCTTCCGGTTTTTCGATACGTTCTCAGGAATTAATGAAGCGTGTTCGAGAGTGTTGAATCGTTTTCTAACAGCTCGCCCTGCACCTCCGCGGGACGCGATTTATTCCGTTTGTTCGCGGGGACTTTAATTACGGTTAACCTTATAGAGGTACGTTTGCACACGGTTTATTGACTCCGGCTTGTATTTCGAAATTTATCGCGCGAGCTCGATTTATCAGGCACGACACACTTTCGTCGGTTCTGTCGGCCACGCTTTCCAGAATTTCAGCTATGAAAAATACCGAGACGTCGGGATTGGCAAGCATTAATTAGATCCGTTAGAGGTTAATTATTGCCACTGCTAATTTAATTACACGACACGGACTCGCTCGTAAACGTCGTGCTCGAGTGGCAGTCTGTCGTGACGCAAATGTGGGAACTCGGAACGATTTCTGGTTCCGAGGATTCTATGCGGCTGGTATTTAAATTTCAATGAGTAACAAATATTTACAAGTTGCGAAATAGTGTTTGCTACTTGTAAGAGGGGAAGACAAAGATTGTCAACCATACGTGCGTAAATAAAAATCTTATTGGGACACTTCCTGTGGGATTGTTTGCTAATCTCTAACATGCATTACTGCTCTGATAATGAATCACTAGTCTAACATGCATAAATGAAACTAATTGTATTTTTATGAGCGAGTGTCATGCGTTTTCTATGATAACTTTTAAAAAAAGAGTTTCTATGATAACTACACAGTGAGTGCTCAAAGAAAATAAAATATAGGTGATAGCAACAATACTATCACCTATGCAACGCTGATACAACTTTACCGATACAACGTTAACCCTTATGCCAAGAACCATTCTAATTTTTATTTAAAATTGTTGCATGCTGCTATTGGAAAATTGCAAAACGGTTTTAAGCTAAATAGATTTGAAGATTGTTAGCATAAAAGTTAAGAGGAGTCGTTCTACATTCCTCTGAAGCGGTATTTAGGTTCAAGGCCACCGCGAAGGACACTGCAAAAGGAAATGCACGAAAGCGACCGTGACGTTGTCGTATACAATGCACAAGTATAATGTATTACACCATTCGAATGCAACCGAAATGTCAGATAAATGGTGGCACAATGATTTTCAAAAGCGTCCGATTATTAATGGGAGTCGCTATAAGTCCGCGTAAAAAAGTTGCAAAATACAACTTTTAGTATTTTCCCCGTAATTTCGGCCAATTGCAATTTTTGTAAAAAAATTTGTTTCACTTTACGTAGCAAACCAATAACTTCTTAAAGAATGTCCAAGTCGTATGATCCAATATTAACAAGGTTACACGATTTTTAAAAGCGTCCGAATATTAGATGGGAGTCACTGCACATTGACCCAACTGAAAACGAAACCGCTCGAGCACAATACTTCGATCCGAGGGATCGCAAATAATCACTATACAGTGGTCGATGAGAGAGCAACCCTCGATCGGTACGAAAACTCGAGCACAAATCAAAGATCGAGCGAGCGAGGCGCTCGGGGCGATTCGAATTTAAATGTTTAGAGCGCTATCAAACATCTTCCGAACATTCAAGTCCGTTCGAATAATTACGAGGCGGCGGTGGTACGTGGGTAATGGACGGGGCCGGTTGTTTTGTTCTGAATGAATGCCGGCAAGGCATCGCTTGTGCATAGAGCGGCAACGTACACGATGGGCGTCGTGTAAGCGAATCGAGCGTGACACATGCACACACGCGTCTCTCTCTCTCTCTCTCTCTCTCTCTCTCTCTCTGGCCCATTCACTCGCTCTCCCTTTCCGCGAAAGGACATAGGTAATAGTAAACGTGACAGGCGGTATACTCACTTTTTGCAAGTGACCGAGTGGGCCGCGTCTGCACTTTCGTCACGTAAACACCACCGTTTATTGTTCTTCGCGTGGACAAGCGTTCACGGTGCGCGTGGCACAATTACAGAGCCTACTGGTCTCACGAGCTAGCGCGCGCGGTAATCCCGGCTAAATCGGACAAAGGATCTACGAGAAGGCGCGCCGGTCTGTGTGTGCGCTTGTCGTGTGCTTGCGTGTGCTTGCGAGTGCTTGCGTGTGGCCGATGATGATCGGGCCTCTAGGAACCGGTAGTTCGCGAGGACAAATCGAACACCGACGACGATATATAACGCAACAACAAAGACGACGCTCTTCTATTTTTTTTTTTTCAATAAAATCACGACCCGTTCGACTTTTATCAACTTTTTCGGAAAACCTAGAAGAGTCGTAAAAGAGATGGACCGGCACACAGCAGCGTAAACAGAAGACCGATACACACACACACCGATATGTCTAGCAACGGGTGCAAGCGACTCGACGAATTAATTAGCGGGCTAATTAATCAATTAATCGGTGCTCGAATAACGGTGCGCGAGTAATTGGCCACGCGCTCTCTGTTGTCTCGATCGACACGCCGGATTCGGGATTCACGAGGTCTCGCGGCGGCTGAATCGAACTGTGAATCTCTCTCTCTCTCTCTCTCTCTTCCTCTCTCTTTCTGGCTCTTACTGCACACTAGCGCGGGTAGCAAACACGACGCCGATGATTCGTTGTAATCCACTGGAGGGGCCTCTCGCACACGCGGATACTTTTTCACCGTGACGCGACGACTCGATGGACCATTCGTCAACGGGCACCAGTCGTTGACAAAACACCACCAACACACGCTCGCACCGGAATGTCACGGATCGCGAATTAGCAACGCCGGGATACGATACAAACACACGGTGCTCTGCACTATACTAGGGCGCTTATGCTTTTTCGGTGGCGCCTCTAACCCCGTTCAATCGAGCGTCCGAGTCTTCTTCCTGGTCCTCCTGTCGTCCAGGTGGAGAGTTCGTTCAAGAAAAAATCGGCACCGAATTGTTTACAGTGGTGAGTGTGTGTGCGTGCGGGGGTGAAAATTCGATATCCACCCCTCGTGGGCAAGGCTCTCCGGTCGTGGTAAAACAAGCGACCAGGTTACTTTTGCGCGCGAAAAGCAATCTTGTTTTTCCTGGTTCGAGGGGGTTGTTGTTCCGAGCGGGGGGAGGGTTGCGCGCCGGTCTGTGTCGATCGTGTGTCTATTCTTCTCGGTAGCCGTGCGAGGAGCCTGTGTGTCTCACTGTATCCGGTGAGAAACTGACTGCAGGATCAGGTTAGCGTGTCGAGAGTTTTCGAACACCGATTCGACGAACCGAATTGACACGTTGAGAATAGACGACCGGGAAGAGAAACGGCACTGAGAAAAACACTCCCGAAACGCGTACGAGAACAGCGCGGGCGAAACTGCTGGTTGAGCAGAGCGAGTAACCGGAAAACACTGATCGAAGCACAAAACCCGATTTTGCCTGGACACGTAGAAGAAGGCGACTCGCGTCCAATTGCGCACCGGGGTACAACCACCGATTTCCACGAGATCCGCACGCACACGGCCGTGACTTTTCTTTCGCTTGTGCGTACACAGACACACCGACGACACACACACACACACACACAAACACTGAGTTTCCTTTCTTGCTGCTCCGAAGAGAGAATAGCGATAAACCTTTCGGTAGCAGAGTGTCACCTGACTGGGGTTATATCCTCTAGCGGGTCACTTTCAATCACTGTCAAAACGGTTCCTCTGTTTCGCTTGGACCAGCGACTGGGTTTTCACTATATCACTCGAATCGAAAACACGCGAGAGAGACCGGCGACAACCGATCAGAGCAAAACTGCACACTGCGCGGCCGACAACGATCGTGACCGGAGCGGACCGAACGCGAAACGAGCGGGTTCGTTCGAGTGGTTCCGAACGAACAAGGTACGAGAGAAGAACAACAGTCGCCGGAGGACGAGCCAGGTGAGAGACACAGATCCCGTGGGCCCGTGTTCGGGTTGTTTAGAGCTCGTGGTGACACTTATGTGCGTGTTGCGTGTACGTGTGTGTAGGTCAGGTAAAGTTGACGTTCGCACCGTCGTCGCACGCGTCCGACGAGAGGCGTGCGTAGACCACGGACTCGTCAGGGTTCGATCGGATCGGATGATCGCTGGTTAAGCAACGGCGGCGGAAATAGTGCGGATAAATAGCGTGGATGATCTTTTTACTCGGATTTTTCGCGTAGATCGCGTGGGTTGTTTGAATCGCGGTCCCGTTCCGTGGCTGCTCGCTCGTCCGTTGGCGGGCTTCGAATGACGAGCTGCGATCGCTCCCCACGCAACGCTCCGGCTCTCTCACTCTTTCTCCCTCGTGGTTCGCGCGCACGCTCTCTCCGTTTCTCCCTCGTTCTCGCTCTTCTCTCGCTCTCCTCTCTCCCTTCGCCGGTGTGTCTGGCTTTCTCCCTTTCGCACGCGAGGCTTTCGCCTGGCTGGCGCACGCTACTTCTCTCTCGCTCTCTCTCTCTCTCTCTCCCTCTCTTTCACCGGTTCTCCACGATTCGCTCTCTCTCCGTCCCGGTTGATCCAACGGGCGATGCAGGCCAGGACTAGGAGCGACGAGGACAAACCACCCGTTTCTCTAGGGTAGATCGAGTAACAAACGGCCGCGAGTGCGACGGAGACAGAACACGCGGGGGCCGCGCAAGCGCCAAGAACCTACATACTTACTGGTGCTATCTGCGAGGCGGTAAAAGCACCCCCCGCGAGCGTAACTTCCGCACAGAGAAGGAAGAAGCGAGAACAACCCTCTCTTCGCGCACCACCCTGCCCACCCTAAGATACAGGGGGTTGCGCGCGACAGCCTAGCGCACGGAATACATGCACACCGAGGCCCACCGTCGCCGTCGCCGTCGCCGTCGTCGTCTACCAGCCTCTATCTACTTCTCTATACACTCTTTCTCTCTCTTTCGCTCTCTTTCTCTTCTTTTCTCTGTTTCTCTTAGCTAGCCTGTGCGTGAGAGCAACATTTTTAACACCGATGATGCGGCTCGGCCGGCCATCTCATTAAGGAAGTCGCGCGCTGCAAGGGGATGATGCGTTGCACCCGCGCTATACGTTACGCGAAGCGCGCAATTAAAAGTCGTGCTCTCTCTCTCTCTATTTCTCTCTCTAGCCGGCATTTAAAGCTGTTGTGCCAGCTACGGGAACCGTGCGAGACGCGTAGGTTTAAGCAAACTGTTTAAATAGGCGACGGGTTTTGGTATTTACCACACACGGGCACTCCGGGATGCGGGTATCATTTGATTATTGGGCGCGTTTATCACGGGGTACCCATACGTGATCAATTATTTTGAAATCTAAAACAAACTTTGTAGTAAATTCAAGTTCAGTGCGTTGTCAGTCGTACTTGTTCCTTTTTCATTATTTTTGTGTGCCTTGTTCAACTCTTGTGACAGTTGATCGTCCTACTGCACCAGGGATCACGCTTCTTCCGAGTTTGTCGACTAATATTTTCAAGGCTTCATAAATCTCATTCTAAATAAATCTCAGACGCGACATGTATGGAGAGCTATGCGAAAGTGAATGGGGGTAGAATAAAGATTTTAATAACACGTGATGCAGGTAGTTAAATTAACTGGAAGGTGCACTAAAACTTGCCACGAGCAAGTTCGCCGGTGTTAGCTATTAAGGTTCCCTTATCTAAAAACTCTTTTAAAAGTGTACTACCAAAAACGACGACACCGCACTCCGCAAGAACCCAGCTCGCTTTAGCGAGTCGAGGAAGATTGTATCTCTCTTCTGTTTATCGACTTCAGTGGGTAGTTACGCGTGCTTCCGATGCAATTTTCCAGTAACAAGGAGGATGTCGATATAGAAAAGAAAATAAGTTTGCTCTTATTTTCCTCGGACTAAACCGTGATACTTTCCCCTCTCCCCAGTGTATACTCAACACCAAGCTAATCGATCGAGACGGGTTGTTTTTTTTTTCTATTTTTTTTTGTCCTCTTCTGCTGCTCCGAAACCGTCTGAATTTCTTGATAAACATTTAAATTCGCTCTTTTGCGGGAATAGAAATAACGATCGGGCGCGTGCAAAAATTTGCACGTATTAATGATCACAATGAACGCTATGTAATGAATAGACGCATTAGCCGTATCTCGTTCAATGGCACACGTATTTACCCGACGAACATACTCGAACGCTATTTTGAATAATTCTGTTGCACCGTACACGTATATCGTTTCACTTTAAAATATCGATTCGTACATAAAGAATATATCCGACCAAATATCGTACAATACATTATTGATTGAAACGCGAACGATAATAAAACATTTTAATAATTATCCACCCGCGATATAACGCGATCGTCGCGCCTCTAAAATTCCCGGTTAATTGCGGTTAAATTAATTACTCGGCCGCGACAAGAAATAAAAGCAAAAGCCGGACACTAATATTTTATTCAACAAACGAATCGGAACGAATACGTTTCCATTAAATCTAATGATTTGCCAAAAATAGACAGAGGAAACAGTAATTTGCGGGACATACGTATTTGTTAAAAACCATTCTAGATTCATTCTACCGGATGCTGCAGTTAAGAAAACTCCACGTGCAATACACGTGTCGTTTTCTCGACAATCATGCTGTCACGAGGTGCCATTATTTATTTTTCTAAAATTGCAAATGAAAGATCTTGACCCGAAATTGAAGATTCCTGGTACACGGGAAAGGTGTGAAATATATACATTATTTTATACATTTTTATACAATGCTTTACGCGGCGCGTACCAGTGAAACTCTCGAATAAAATTTGACGGCTCGCGGCATTGATTTCGACAGTCCGGAGCCACGCCTTGAAAATTTCTCGAGAAACCCCGAATAAGTGCAGTTTATTAAAAGCAATCTCTGTGTTCTATGGTTGATTTCCGTGCTCAAAGATTCAACTACCGGAGATCGGCGGGATTGAAGTCTGGGATGAGCCCGCGTAGAAATGCTCTATCATCTCGTCTCTATTTATGAATAGCGTATGCTTTATGCATGACTGGTAACCCCGATACATCGGTGCCGCTTTATCTTCGCTGTACCCGCCGCGATTCGGCTCGAAATCGCCGTAGCGCGACGGGGCCATTAAATGAAATTCGCGACCGGAATTATACGGGATCTGCGAAAATCGAATGAACTTTATACTCTCGTAAGAACGGCAAGCTTCGTGATCATGCCATATCGATCACTCACTCTATTCTGTTCAAATGAACTATTTCCAAAATAATTTTTGTCTATTTCTAAGACTTGTCTCAAGTAAAATAACAAGTAAGTTTGCCTAAAATTAATTCACCCATATGCAAGAGTCTTTCGTGAACCGTAGCGGTGGGGAATATGTGCAATTTTAATCCGATAGAAGACCCTTCTTCTCCTTCGTCCGAAATAGGACGAAAGTAGGTCCCGATCCATCGCCTTGTATCGAAAGAAAACTGTAGCGAACATATAATGACAGAATTATAGTATTCGAAATTTTATTTTGATAAAAATTATTTCAAATAAATTCGAAACAATCTAAGAAAGAATTATTATATTTGCCTGTCGAAGTAAATTAGTCCAAACAAGAGGTGGTATATTGTCTACAAAATAACTTCTGAGGTAAATAGTTTTCATTGATTTTTGGAGTATCCTCCGAAGGATAATGGTCGAGTTGCAGATGGGGAGTAAGAGGGGGAGGTAGGGGTTTCGGAGGCGGCGTAGAATGGACGCACTGCTGAGGGGAAAAGAAAAACCGGGCACGGTCTAGCGTTTGACGTCCGCGTGTAAGTAGTCTGGTAAATTACGATCGATATGCGGCCTGGAGGACCGACGTGTCGGCGATCCTCATTTTTCCCCAGCGCTCTAAATAATGAAAGTGAACCGGGCCGCGGGCACGGCGAGGGGCGGAGGGGAATCGTTGCGTGGCCATCCTGTTCCTGTCGTGCTGGGTTTTCGTTCGCCTCTCTCGGACCGTCTTCGAAAGACAACCGAGCTCGCGTCCCCCTCCCCCCTGACCGGGCCCGTGTATTGAACTTTCTTCCACCGATTAAATATTTAACGCCCCGGATCGATACCGTTCCGTACGTCCACGGAACGTGAAGCGACGCGAGCCGCCATCCGGCTGCTCCGCGCGAGACTCCTCCACTGACCAGTCCGAGAAATTACCAGCCCTCGTACGCAAACACACATCCTGCACCACGTCACTCTCAATCTACCCCGGCCGCCCTTCAACACGACCACTGAAAACATTTCACCCGGACCGAACACCCCCGTCGTCCACCCCTTGCGAAAATATCTGAGACACTTCGACCCCCTCCGCGCAAAAATCCATTTACCGCGCGTGAATCGCAAAGTTGTACGTCACAGACAAATTTATACGTCACTGTACATCACCCTAGTAGCACAAAATATTGTATACACATTCATATAATATTAAAAAGAGATTCAATCTTTTTTTAATATTCAAATATACATACAATATTTATTTTATATTACGTAACAAATATTTCTTTTTAAATATTCAGGAAATATCTATGTCATGTTACGAGAAAAATATTTTTTCTCGTCGGATCCACAGCACACAATTATTCACTCACGAGAATAGGTCCGAATAATTGAACAACAATCACTAAACAACACACACAACACACTTAACGAAATCGTGACAGCAGACGATAAGATCACGAATAAAACCACGAACAAAAAAATAATACTGCGATTTTAACCGCTTCGGACCCAAGGACGTTTGAAACGAAAACAAGGAATTCCGGGAAATAGGGTCGGCGCCCCGCCATAATTTGTTTACCTTGGTTTTGTATCTAGTGTTTATAGACCCTCAGCGTCTAACCTGCCTAGGATAACCTGACCGTACCCCCTCCATGGAAGGGATCATTGTTAAAATCGCAGTATCATTTTGTTCGTGGTCGGAGTGACATCTTCTCGTTCGTTGTCACGATTTTATAAACTGTGTTGTGCGTGTGTGTCGTGTGTGTTGTTCGTGCGTGTGTATCGTGTGTGTCTATTCCCCTGAGTCAATAATTGTGTGCTGTGGATCCGACGGAGGAAGAAGATTCAGAAGTAAGTACACTTTACGTTAGTATTTTATAATGTAGGATTAGTATTCGTATCTGGAACATTGGATACAAGGTTTTCTATCATATTTTGCAACATATATTAACGATCATTAATGATTTGGTATATAGTATAATTTAATGCGGTTCAAGTAAGATACTACTTTAAATCGAATATTTTTATTTTGTATTTCAAATATTTCCTTACAATGAAAATAAGTTGAGCAAGTAGTTAATATTATACCCTAGTAGCACAAAAATATTTTTTAAGCCACATTTCTTCATATGAGAAAAATATTGGATCTGAATATTGTATGCATGTATAAGAAATGCGCAGAAAGTAATACATATTCATAGTTTCTAATTTTTGTTATATTTTCTTAAATTTGAAAATTTTATTGAATGTTTTTTAAATATTGAATTTATATTTTTCAAATATTGAATTCACATTTTTTAAATATTTACTTTATATTTTTTAAATATCTAGTTTATATCCTCTGAATATTTAGCTTATATTTTTTAAAAATTCAATTTATATTTCTTGTACATGTATACAATATTCAGATCCAATATTTTTCTCATATGAAAAAAATGTGGCTTAAGAAATATTTTTCCAATATTTGAAAAGAATATCTATCTAATATTTTTGTGCTACTAGGGCACTCTTAACCCTTAGCGCTCGAACGACGACTGTGTAAGGTACCACTAAAAATTGCTGTCTCATTATTCAAAATATCTTTTACACTATTAAATTTGTTCGAGTACGAGTGGATTACACCATTTTCGTATGTGTAACATGAAAAATATATATGTAGGTTCGGTGCGTTTCAAAGAATGATCCGAATCATAGTGCCGCGCGTAAAAGATAAACTTTCGTGCGCGGCTGTGTCGTTTTCCGTGTGTCTCCGTTCCGCGCGCGTTCGGCGGCATCGTTTAATGTTTGTCGGCGGGAATGAAGGACTCACGCGAACCCAGGCGGCCCGAGCGATGCGATAGCGTTTCGATAATAAACAATGTAGACGAGCCGACGAGTTCGAGAAACGTTCGGCATCGGGCAGTTCTCGTCGAGACGTAGAGAAGCGCACTTCGAGTAGTCTTTTGTAATGTCTCTTTGTATACCTTGTTTTGTCTTTTGTCTTTTTATAGTTTAAATATGTTCACGCTTTAAAATACCAAAGGTTTTTTGTCCTTCCATGGTCCGTATGATCCTACATATATATATAGAAGGGAAATATTCTAGGTTATACGCGAACGATTTTAATCTAGAGACATTTTTCGGACTGACTGAAAGTTAATTTTCTTACGATCCCATAACATCTCCCTTCACCGCTTTTGCACGCGGTGTACGATTATGGTCGGTGTCTCGGTTGCAAGTATGCAGATCGTTTGTAAATTGATTTATAGCGTTCCTCCGCGATGCTCTCGTGGAACGAAATTACACGCTTCCGGCCGCACTTCGAGATGTATCAGCGAGAAAACCAATTTAATATTTATAAAACCGCCCTGCTCGTTGTTATTACCGAAAAACATGGAAACGAGCCTGGGCCGCGGCGGAACGGTCCGCTGACGCTGCCACGCCCGTGCTCATTGACTTGATTGGGTAGTGGCCTTCATTTGCCAACCTCATTATCTTCGTAATTAAACTTCGACGTTAATCTACCTTCAAGAACGCGTGTTAAGAATCTCGAATGTAATGCCTCCCTCTTTGTATGCGAGCGCGCGGGCGAGCGCACTCGTTTTCTTTTGTTTATCGTCCGTGTCGAAAGCGTTGAGAAACGCTGATTATGTTGAATTTATAGAAGGGGCAGCGTCGTTCGTCATCGACGGCGGTTAGCTTTCTCAAATCGATACAGGAAAACGCGTAAATGTCAGTGTCCATTGACATCAACCCCTCCGGCGTACGAGAACGATTACCTTCGCTCGAAAGTCCGTCTAGCCATCCTAACACCTACCACTTTGCGTCCCTTTGCCTTCGCGTAGTCCCGTAACGGCACGGCATGTTATTTTTATGAACGTAATGCACTGTAATTTACAGTCGACGTCGCTGCTTTCCAGGAAAGAGGAGAAAAATTTCTCGCAATTCCGATCACTTCTTTCAGCTACGTTCGAGCCGACGCTACGCGAGGCGGCGCAACGCGACGTGAATAATTTCGCACGCTAATTGCTAGAAAACTCGTGCGCTCCGCGAAAGAAATCGTTAGCGGGCGGTGCTTTTGTGGGCGAAACAAAAATCAGTTAATAGTATCGCAGCGAACAACGGTGAAACATAAACGTCTAGAAAACGTGTATACACACGCGTGTACACAAAGGTCAGGCGAAACAAAAGGATTTTCAGGGACGTAGTTTCATAGTCGAGTGGTGCTCTCTCTCTCTCTCTCTCGCTCTGTCTCTCTTCCGGTGCGCATAGAGCACTTGAACCGGCTGTGCCCTAGTTCCTTCTGAATGTTTAATTCGAAAAAAATGTACCACTTAGGTCTTGAAGTCCTTTATAAATTTTTATTTGCGTCTCGCACACTTCCGCGGGACCGTTCTCCTTTTCCGTAAATGTAATAATGTCTCTCACTCTCTTTCTCTCTCTCTCTCTCTCTCTCTCTCTCTCTCTCTCTCTCTCTGAACAGAGAAATACTAAACAAGCGCGTAGCGCACGGCGCACACACGATGCGAAACGTTTCTTGGAGGTCCCTCCAATTTGCCTGAAACGTTTGACACGCTGTTCCGTCGGATTACTTTAATTAGCGGGGGTTCTGTTTGGTGGAAATGTTTCCGAGAACGCGAAGAATGGGAATACATATATATTAGGAGAACCCATAAGTAATCAATTATTTTGAAATCTGAAACAAACTTTGTACTAAATTCAGGTTTTTATTTCTTGACCCTTAGCACTTGAACGGTGACTGTGAGGCACCACTAAAATTTGCTGTATCATTTTACGCCGCCATTTTATTACAGGGTTGTGAAAAAAAGTTACACCTTTTAGACTATTTTGAACACAGGCTGCTTTATCGAAAACTGTAAAAGAATACGTGTTTCCTCTTCAACGATCGGTACAGAACTAATGGCAAAAGAAATTCTTTGCAAATAATTTATTACTTACGAATTATCATCCGTATCGTCGACGCGAACCGGGAATTAACGACGGGGCAAGCGTACATATACTTAACAGTTTTTTCTTTTTCTTCTTTTTTTTTGCCATAAGGGGTTCTTTGAAAATCGCGATGTACACAGCTCGTCGGGAACTGCACTCTCAGCTCTCCTACGGACGAGCCTTTAACTTCATCAGCTTTTACAGTAGGTACGTTCCGAGTCGCGTCGAACGATCAAACAGAAAACGCAAGTCAGTTGGTCAATCCATTAAAACCATTTCATTGGAGATTTGCTGCGTAATGTCTATAACTCGGCTGACTTGCATTACAACCGGGTGATATTTTAGGTAGCGTGCGCCGCCACCGCCAGGCCGATCGTTTATTCCTTTTCTTTCCGTTTTCGCTCGCCGACGTTGCTCGCGCCGGGCGTGTTCTCGTGCATCCTAGTCGCTTACCAAGTAGAAAAAGAGCGGAGGAAAAGAGGAAAAACGGTTACTCGAATTCACGGGCTGTTCCACTTTTAATTCGGGTCTCAAACGAGCACCGGTAGGGTGTTTCCATTCTTCCCGAAGCGTGCTCCACTCGTTAATACTGTGTTCACGCGAACCACCCCCGTCGGTAACCGGAGGAACTTGTCGCGTTGTTTGACAAGCGTCTAGTTTAAAACGCGGGAATCGTAACTACGGCTTTCCGTTTAAAATTGCCCGATAATGGCCGCTGCGGTTTCGGATTGACGGCCAGTTCTTTTGTAGGAGCGCCAGAGTACGCTCGTGCAAACACGCTTTCGTTCGTTCGTTCGTTCGTTCGTTCGTTCGTCGCGTCGCGTCGGTTCGCTCGTTCTCGCCCAATCCTGTCATCGCATTGTCTGTCCGCCGTTGTTTCGCCTGCACGGTTTGCTCGTCAGTTTTGCAACTTTACAAGCAATAACCAAAAACGTACCGGTTTACTGACGCGCGCGCCAACGCTGCCTGCACTTTCACGCCGAACCGAGAACTCTGTGCCCAAAGGTTACTTCAACTTCCAAGCTTCATCATTCACCCGCTTCCCTCATTCACGCTGAATAGGTAAGCTTAATGACGGCTCCGCGAGATTTTACCAACGCGGTTACAGAATTAACTGACGCCCTCTATAAATTAGGCCAGTGTCTTAATAACCCGAGAGATGCTGCAAATTATTGACCACGTCTTTTGATCGAAATTCTTTTTGATGCCTCTAAAATTTCTTTGTCCACCGTCTGATTATTTTTATTTATTATTCGAAGAGAGAGTGGTTTTTAGACTAACTCTGTGCAGAGAATATATGAGCCGTTTATTTTGAAAGTGGCCTAACTCCGTTTTTCAGTTTTTTCCGGTTATCATGGTTACGTGTACAACTTTATGTTATTTATCAGTAAAGCATTTCAGGTTGCTTATAATCCGAGCAAATACGATAATTCTTGACACAAGTTTTCAGAGTTAGTTTAATAATCGAACCGTGTAGTTTGAAAGTGGCCTAACTCCATTTATACTTAAATAATCAAGAATAAGAATGAAAATTTTAAAGTCCTGAATTTATTACCACGTCGGGGTAGACCAAAAAAGTTCGAAAATATTGTATTGACACCACTGTATAAAAATATCAGACAAATTACAACAACAAAATTCAAGGACATGATGGACCTATTACGATATATACCACCGAAACATCATGATTACTTCAAATCCCTTTTACACGCTCAAAATGTAGATGAGTAGTAAATTGTTTTGTAATAAATTTATGTTTGTAATTTTGCACGTTATGTAGTTAATTGAATCGCATAAATTATGTTCCTGAAGTGTTTTAAGGATATGTCAAATAAATTCAGTACTGTTTTTTTTTTTCAATTTGAAGCATCTTAAATTATGTTGAATGGACTTGGGCACCTTCAAATTTTATAATGAATCTGGTTTTTAATTTTGAAAGTGGCCTAACTCCATTCTTGATAAGAAAACGCATATTATTCACTTAATAATATTGCCACTATTTTAATAGGAACTATAAATTTAACACCCTTAGATACACTTAAGCAGTGCGACTCATTAATGTCCTATACGTATATTTTTAAATTCATTGAAACGCAAACCCTTAAATATCTCGATTTTAAGATAAATGGACTTAGGCCACTTTCAAAATTAACGGCTCATATGTCAACAAAATGATGTACAGATTGTCATCGCCTGATCAGGAAATGTTACCGCGAAACGGTTAAACGCAGCTTCTAAAATTCGCATCTTGGTAAAGTTGCCTTTAGTTTTTTTAGCAGGCCAGAGAACAATGCGAGCCCGGGGGTCATGATTCGCCAGCGATTTGCACTGCAGGTATTATAACGGCCGTCGCGACCTTTCGCGAGGAGAATCCTGCACTTTAGCGACGCGTATCGGCCACCTCTATCTAATGGAGTTATATACGTTCGTTCGCCGTGGTGTAATACATATGTGCTGTCTTAGGTGTTCGCCCGGGAACAAATTCGGAATTTATCGAGATTCCACGGAAGATCCAATGACCCGTATTGAATGCGACATACGTAGCGGTGGCCGTGCGTATCAGAGAACTTTTGCCGGCTGCCAACTGATTGTCGGTCGATATCGGTGCAAAAAAGATCAGCGTGGGGCCGAGAATAGACCTGTAATGCCGCCAACGCACGTAGAGAGCCATAGGCTCGTCTATACACCCCGGGCGTCAAGCTAAAAGTTTCACAGAGTTCCCTAGAAGAACTACCCTATTTCCGTTCGGTTCTCGTGGAAAATAGTAGTATGGCTATTTTTACACGTAACGGGCGCAACTATTAGAAAGTTTCATTATTTGTGTATAGCATCGCGGACGCTGGCACCGATTATTTTAAACGCAGCCGTTTGCATCGTGCCGCGAAACAAAAAGAAAAAGAATGCGGTGACGGCACCCGCGTGCCTGCGCTCGCGCGCGCGGGTAAATAATAATATAATTATTAGACATCGGATCTTTATGCATTTATGGCTTATGGAAATGTTAAAAAAATGCTATAATATAAAATTCGAGAGATTTTAACACGATTTTTATTTGCTTTGGATCTACGAAGGCTGTCCCCATTAAAAATAAAATTTTATTTCATTCCACTTTCTTAAAATGTTTCTATAAAAATTGGAAATTGCATAAACATCCGATGTCTAATAATTATTATTACCTAAGCTTTATCATTCGATTGAAAGATAGGTTGTATCGTCACGTTTTATGTAAAACTAGCCAAGTGTGTTTACACGCTTTTCCTAGTCACTGTACCAGACCGCGAGGCAAGTTTTGAACGTTTGCGGATTAGACTACTCGCGGCAAACCTATTTGATGTGACAGATCGCACGCAAAACAGAACTCTCGCGCGGTCTTCCGTCTGGTGTGTTTGCCGATAGGAGCCGCCTTAACTAATAGCCCGGGCGCAACTTCGCAAATGGAATTCTACCCCGCTCGGTATTTAAACTAATTAACAAGTCCGCGGCTGTTTATGGGGATGGATATTTACCGACCCCCGGGACACACCCAGGCGCGTCATTAAAGAACAATCCGCGGAGAGAAGAAAACTGTATTTCCCTCCGGGAACGAGGCCGGGCCGGGTCGGGTCGGGTCGGGTCGGCCCGTGTCGGGCCGGGCGGCGTTTTGAGAAGGCAAGGAGAACTGCGGACAAACTAGGTACTCGAGGAGCTCGTGGAGCGCTAGTGGAACGGAGATAGAATAAGTAGGTTAACGAAATGGTCGTTCGCAAGCTTGAGATACCACCACCAATTTCAGTGGCCCTCAACTCAATTCGAAGTTTCGCCGCGCGCCGGCTCGGATCCCCATGGTAGAATGCACCGGCGAAGCGACAACAATTTTCCAGTCGGTTGTTCCTCTCCGTGCCGCCACGCATGCATGCACAAAATGCACTTTGTACGTAAGCCTCGGAAACAGAAGATCTCGACCTCTTAGGGCCGGGGATACGAGCCCGGATTCCGCTTACCGACACCAGGCTAACGGAAACCGAAGAAAGAATTATCCGAATCCATCCGGGCAACCTGATCCGCTTGATTAGAAACGCTAATATAATCCTTCGCCGGCTTCCGGTAAGCACCTTGTGCCTCTGCTATAGTTGCATCGTTGTTCATACCACCTGGGGCGACTTTACTCAACACTTTGCCTCGTTACTAGTTACTTAGTAGTCCTGTAAGGATCAATTGTTGACTCTAGAACCACCGAACCCTGGACCATGCAAATTCCTTTATAATAATAACAAGGTTTAATTTATTCGGATCTCGTACGAGTTTTATGACAACCGTGCACTGGAAATAGGGAAGCATACCAAACAACTTCTCGAGAAAATACTTTTACCACTTCACGAATTGGTGTAAAAGAAACATTTAGTGAAACACTGTTGAACCTTTTTTTTTTAATTAGACTTGATCAGAAAGACTAATGAACCCTCCGTTGGCCTTCAAGTATTAACCCGTGCATGTCGAAAGACAATTAGTTTAGTACATATTTCAATTTAAATATTGCCAAAAGAACGTCACCCTCTTACTAATAATAATTCTCTGTACCAATAATAACGCAACAGAAAAGTTTTCTCGGCGATATATAAATTAAGAATAAACTGATCATTCTTCGACATGTATGGATTAATAATTTTTTATAACGACAGAAATCCACCGACCTAGAATATTTCCCTTTTATACATTTTTGTTCGTGTTATATGTACATACGAAAATATGGTGCAATTTACTCGTACAATACTAAGATGTTTAGGAATTTATTAATGTAGAAAATATCTTCAATAATGATACAGCAATTTTTAGTGGTGCCTTACAGTCGCCATTCAAATGCTAAGGCAACCAATTAATACCTTCTAATTAGGACAGCATGAGTAACAGTAGGGTTAACAACACCAGTTAAATAACGGTTCTAAGATTTTATTGTCAACAATGAAGTTTCAAGATCTCATCGCTCAGGGATCAAGAAAAGCAACACCAATGTAAATATTAAATAATGGTTTCGCATTAGAGAACGAAGGATGCGTATACCGAGTGGACTATTGCTTGCGTCGGACAGGATAAATAAATGTTGCCTTGGTGAAATAGTTTTTCCGGATCAAGTACCAAGGTATGGTTCCGGGGTTGGCTTAACGTGCGTACACCTCAACGATGAAGTTGATGCCGTGGCCCCTCTGGCTCTTGAACTTGAGGACGACGTTGTTGTATCCGGGTCCACCGCCGATCAGGCTGGCATAAGCGCCGTTGCCGTTGGTTTTCTGATCAAGTGCTTTCACCATGGTGATCCGTTCCCATTGGCTGGTGTTGAAAGACTTCTGTATAGACTGCACTTGCATCCAGGAGCTATTCTTGACGATGCTCTGCCTGAGGACCAGCCTGTCGCCAGCCAATCTGTATCCAATGACCAAGTGATGCGACTTGTTCGTACCATTGCTGGCGTAGTTGTTGTATTGCGGCAACGAATCGGCTTCGCTGGCGATCACAGCGATCACCGCTATTGCCACGCAGACGAGCAGCCTCTGAGAAGACATGGCGAACATTTCTCTTCTCTGTAACTTGTACGAACTTTGTGAAATCACGCTTCGCTTGCTTATCGAGTTATGATACGACACCTGCCGCCGCACTGTCCCTTATATACTCCGCGATCGGCGGTCTTATCAGCTCGCTTATCGCGATGTGTTTGTGGCAATACATCCGTTGTGGAAAGATTTATTCTGGGAACACGTGCTTCAAAAGATCAAGACATCGGCTGCCTTGAGTACGAGATGACATATCGATCGATTATCGTCCGAGATAAATCGTTTCACCGAACCATCGATGTTTAAGGTTCGAGGAACCAATTGAAATGTTTTTGTTTGCTAATTACAGGTATCGATCGGATACGCGGATAACGGGAAAAATGGTGAACGAAGATTAAGAAGAACTCCTGAACAATCTTACGTGCCAGTTGGAACTGTTCTCGAGCCGGTGAGTCACTTTCCAGAAACGTAATTAAGCACACAAATGTTCTCGCTATCGGTGGGCAAACGTCTTTATCGCGCGAATATGAGATCGCATATTTTCAGCACACGGATGGAAGGTGTAAGGGGCAGATCGTTTCTTAGAATGCTGAAGAAATTTTGTCGATCACCTGACCGATGTCTTCGCAGCTGGAGACGATAATCATTACTATCGCCGATAGACCGTGTTGTAAAGCGTTCGATCCCGATCTCATAATAGACGACATTCTCTATAATTCACGAACGACCCCGACTCTGTCGAATGCTCTGCATCCCTGCTGTGTGTACACTGTTCGTCGCGTACACACGTGCATGCGCACACACGCACACACACACCTCCCGATTCTATGCACGCAAACTCCCGATACCCGGAGCCTTTGAAAGCATCCACGTAACGTATGATCGAATAGTTTAACTTATGTACATCTAAATTGCCGCGAAAGTAACATAAATAGTTTATTACGTATTCACGGGACGTGGCTGGCGACGTCGACGTTTTGCGATAAAGAACCGGCTCGTTCTTCGCGGGAAAAACATTATTCCAAAAATCGAGTACAGGTTGATATTGTTTTTTAATATCGGCTTTCATATTGCCGTCGACGCCCGGACAGCTGAATCATCTTTCTGTTTGCTCACCTTCTGTCGGAACCATTCGCGTGGCTTCGAATTTGGCGCCCCACGTTGCAAACTCTCCTCTCACTCTCCCTCTCTCTCTCTCTCTCTATGCCGCTCGATTGCTATGGCGGAGGCTACTTTGTCAAGGTCGTTGTAGGTTGTTTGCCCAGATGCTTGTTAACCGTGTGAGCATCCAACATGTTACCTCGTGTATGCACTTAGTTCCCGCACTGAGAGTAGATTCGCTAGGATCATTAAGTCAATTGCTAAATACCCGGCGACAGAATATCGGTTATGGCAACCACGAGTTGCTCCCGCAGGATCTGTGTCAGCGGAACCGTGTCAAGGACGTTTTTCCGCGAAAACGTCAACTATCGTCAAGATTTCTCCCTGGACAAAGTTTTATCGGTATATCATTTTTACACAGCACGATTTATATCGCTAACTAACCTTCTAGGGCCGAATTTTAAAAGGCTAGATGAACGATAAATTCGAATTTATAACATAAAAATATAAAATATTTAAATAGACTGCTTAAATATAGGATATATCGTGTAATATATTTCAGCACCGTGGCCGAGGGTGGCCATTATAGGACCCGCCATTTTAGCGTTGCGTGCAACCTTGCCGACAGCCATAAATTGTGAAAAACGTTATCGGCAGACAAGCGCGTTTACTGTGTATAAAAATGTCCAGAGAATTATATAACACGAGATTCGGGTCGAATATGGCACACACCTCCGCTTTGTCGCTAATTTGCCGAAAGCTTCAACCCTTAAACGAACTCTCGAAACGAACTTCGAAAGGGGAAGTTAATTAATACAATTGACATCCATTTCCGCCGAATCGATGAACGAAAATCAACGAGCCCGGTGAAACAATGAGAATTGATTTAAATATTTCATACAACCCAGTCGTTCAATTCGGAACGCGCTCCTTTTTTCCTGGGGAGGGAATGAAAATCAATTCATTTGCGGTTTTAAAACCCCGCGTGGCTGTTCGTTATACTTTCATGGATTTACATGAATTTTTCAGCGAGGTTTCGGACACTTTTACACACAACTAGGGTTGGCTAAAACTAAAAATTCCAATAAAAAGTTACTTTTATCCACGAACTGGTACCTTCTGGTCATCAAGTATTTAATTTTATTGAGAAAATTGTCTCTAATTTTAACACGATAATTGCCATGTCAGTCACATATGACTGACAGTGATTTTTTACTAGTTTTAGACATTCATTTTTATTGCGACTAAGATCTTTAGAATTCAATAGGGTTAAAATAGCATCCCCATAAAATGATACATTTAAAATTTCTAGTTTCGCTTCCATTAATTAAATTACTCTGCTTTTGCAAGAAAACGAAAATCTACACGGTCTATCGTTTCAGTAGTGGGTCAAGCGATAACGCTTTTCTTCCTGAAGATACAACAAAAATTTAAAGTTCATTGACGCAGGTGCTCCCTTTTTAATCGTGTCAAAACCACCCGCGAAAGCTTCTACAATGAATAACTTCGATGGTAGCGTGAATTTAAACTCGAGACATAACAAGCAGAATTTCAAAAGATTCAACCAAGACTCGACAACTTCCGAAGACTCGAAGAAGAAGAAGAAGAAGAAGAGAAGAAAATGTCGGGCTCCGAAAAACCGTGAAGAAAAATGCAAATTTGCAGAAAGTTCCGCAGTCTAGTTGGAACGCGGTGTTCGTCTATTATATTTGCGCGGGCAACGGCGGACTAGAAGCCGGCTGGAGAGGGTTGAAGCGGTCTGGAGCGGCCCGAAGCGAATTGCAGCAATCCGAAGCGAGCTGCCGCGAAGTCGCTAGCTTTTTCGAGGGAGCTTGCTACAAATTTCATGAGACAGTGAACCCGTCGTATCCTACGTATAAGGGTCGATTCATATTTACCGGCGGCCGGTGGCAACTAGGTTCGGATTCTATGCAAAAGCCATGTTAGGCGATCGGCGCCGGCCGTCGACTATTTTCTGACGGCGGCCGATTGGATCGACCCCCCTGCTGTGCGGGGCACAAAAAAAAAGATTTACGAGCTCTACAGCTCCTTAGGTAAACTATCGGTATCTCTCTTTTGCAGCGGTATGGAGATAGGAGTCGTTCCTGCCTCTTCGTTCCAAAAACTAGCTTTACTAGCGTGCCGGTAAGTATGAATCGACCCTAACCCGGTGTGCGTATCCCGCCGATTTCAATGAACCCCGGCCGCATACAAATATTTATGCTCCCGAAGTCCACCGCGCGCGGCGTCTAGCCGGTTTTGCGGTGATGGCTCGGGGTCTCTAAGTATGGGTGTAAATATCCCATGAACATTATGACGGAGGTCTTACTCGCGGCGACGACGCGACGCGGTGGTAGCGTTGTTGCGCGTTCACGCGTACGCAAACAAACACGGTACGACCACACCTAGGCCAGCGAAGGAGCAAGATGAAGCGCATGATGCGAGTGCGCTCTAGCATTATTCATTCGAACCTCTGGAACGAGCCACGGAGAGAGCTACTCGATCTCTGGCACCTGTCTCAGGTCTACCGGATAGAAGGTATCGGGAGCATGATGACTTTACCATTAATTATCCGGCTTTGTACTTCAGAAATCCGACGCACGGCTCGATTTCAACCGTCTTAACGAGCTATCCGCCGGATAGTATCCGGTTGTCTCTAGCCGGGGTCCTACCGAGACCACGATGCACACACTCTCTGCTAATCATTCGATAACCCTTGTGGAACACGGTAATCCGAAAATAATATAAATTAACGGCGGATCTCGGAATAATTGATACGTTCCCAGAAGATTTAATTGGATTACGATAAGGAGGTTCCCCCTGTTATCGATAACTGCGTGCAGGCTTTCGGTGTAGAAACGGTAATTGCAAATAGCCTCTCGGAGAGAGAGAGAGAGAGAGAGAGAGAGAGAGAGAGAGAGAGACGGTTGGAAGAAACAGCTCATTCCCAGATAGCACAGAGACGTCTTAAAGACGTCTTTAAGACGTCTGAATGTCCTACGAACGGCTTCCGAACGGCTTCTGAACGTCTCTGGAACGTCTTTGTGAAAAAACTGTACGTCTTAAAGACGTCTTTTCAGGACGTAAGACGTTCAGACCAAAAATGGACGTAAAACAGACGTCTTTAAGACGTCGAGGGCTATCTGGGTTGTGCGATAAAGGTTTTTCACTACGGCAAATTACAGGAAATGTGGTGTAGCTCATACAATATTCGTTGCAAGAATAAAGAAAACTTATGGTAATGTGTCAACTTCTTAAAAAAAAAACTGTAATAATAAAACTTCAGAAAAATCGCTTCGGAACAAGAATGCTACAACTGAGCCGGAAATGATTAAAAATTTAATAGATAGTATGCCACGCAGGCTAGAAGCAGTAGAAAAAAGTAAAGGAAAATGGACAAAATATTAATTTAAAGCTTTATTTCGACGAGCAAAATGAAAGAGTGCAAAACTGAAAAACACGCTAAAGTGTTTTATTGTCAACAATGAAGTTTCAAGGTCTCGTCGCTAGAACCGGGCGAAGGGGATGTAGGAGAAGAAGGGATGCGGGAGTAATGAGCGTTGAGGTCAGCCGTTAGGACAATTAGGCGAACAGAAAAGTTCCATTGCAGTTTTGCAGCTTCCTGACTGGCCCTATAAAGGCCTGGAATGACAGCTACCAGTTTTCTCCATTACTCAAAGCCGTCCACATCTCTTCGGGAATTAACATTACGCCGAGCGACGGCGGAGCAACGATATTCCGTGTTCGACGCGGAACATCTGTCGGGGGAATCGAAGTCGAAGTTGTTTTCGTCGGTTATGTTCCGGGAAACGATCAGACGGTCAGATTGTTTACGATCGCGACGAACGATTGAAAAGCACAAGTACCACAGAGATAACCACCGGAAGGCTCTACACACCGGTGTTTCCCTGAAATCAAGATTAATTTAATCTTTACACCGTTTTCCAGAACAACGCGAATATCGATCGCAGCGATCCCGCGATCTTCTCCGCTCGGTTCGATTATCGCTTTTGTCCGCGGAGAAGCTTCGCCCGGAAAATCACCATTTCGTCCGTTAATTAAACAAACGCGATTGATCGGCGATATGTTTATTTTAAATTGAAATGGCGTGTCATGAATATCCGTTGTTCATCGCCGATATACGGCACACGAACGGAATCTCCGTCCGCCGCGATAGTTTTGGTTTATGGCGTTCTGATTGTCCCTACAGAATTGAATGTAACCGTTACACGACGCGTACATTTGTACACGCAATTTGCATTCGTCGCTCCACGATAAAGTTAAATAATTACTCACGTCAACCGTAATCCCGCCGTTCTAAACATTCGATCGATTCGCCCGTATTATTGCGCCCGGCCATTACGATTTATCCCGTCGGTCATTACTTCTTCCGTGTTCCTGTCGACGTGCTCCACAATTTATCCTCTTTTTATCCACGATTCACCTTGGAGATTACGGTATCGCGTAATTTGATCTTTATTTGCGAAAAACGCGCGTAAAGGATGAACCACAACGACTCCTCTGTAAGCGACTTCCCCGGAAGAAGTTTATGTTGCTTGAAATGAGGATTTTTTACTGTGAAAAAGCACTAGATTATTTTTAATCATCCTACGTCTGCCTCGGGTGAAATTGTTGAAACATTAAAATATTTGGTTCTTTCTCCGAGTTGGTTTCAAGTGTGCGATAAAATCGTGTTGAATAAATAAATGTACACTTCTTATATACAGTAGGAACTCTTATACCATCTTATATACAATAGGAATTTATTAAAAGTGTGAAACTCTTTCGTCAACAAGTAATTCTTACGGCTTTAAACAAACTTGCTCAACGAGGGACGAATGACCAACCAATTCTACTTGATAAAAATCTTTTGTTTTTCTATTCGCTTTCAAAAAGAACCCTATCGAATTCCTGACACTTCATATCTTTGTCGTGTCGATTTAACGTACGGCAAAAATGTGTAACAAATTGCTAAAAAATTGATGTCACGAGAAATGTCACCTGAGCGGAACAATTGAATCGCATACACCTTAATAAAGTTGTCGGACGCTTGCCCCGCTGTGGACAGCGATGACTTCCGGTTCCCAGCGTGTCCACAGATAAAATCGCGAAGGCTGCGCCCCGGGGAGCTAGAATAATCAAAATTCTCGATAGGTTTGCGGCCACAAGTCGCCGGCTAATCTTCAGAAAGCTCGGACTTTCAGAAGGGCGACGTGTGCGGCCGTAAAGTCGTCGTACGACGTCCCTGCGGCCCTTTCCCTGCGCGTATAATCCTCGTAAATTGGCAGGGTGCAATAATTCGCCCGCTATCGGCCTCGCGGGCCACACCGCCGGGGGTGTTAAACGGCCGATACTCATTCTTTTTGTTTTTTTTTTTTTCTTTGTCTTCCTCCTGCCGAGAAACGGCAGTCTCGATTTGTTGCATGCCTCACCTGTCGCGGCTCGTATCTCGTGCGCCGGTCCTCCGCAACCCCGAGCCAGAGACCGTCTCTTTATGCAGCTTTATGCACCGCTAAAACAGGCGGTCGCGTCGCGGCAGTAGTAAAACGGCAGTAAATCGATGGATCGTTCGAGACGACGACGACCAAACTCGCCGCGAGGGGTTCCTGTAAAACAAGCATATGAAACACGCCGCAGTAACGCCCAAACGCTAAGAGGCCTTTCCGATTGGGGAAGTTGATTAAACTGTCTCACAAAATCCGTGATTTTCCCTGAAAAAATGAATGGTCTCATTCTTTTGACAAACACCTTATCTAAAACTACATACACTACCGGCCATAAGTGTTTACCCACCTTCAAATTTCGTTACTATTCAAATAATAGGTATTTTATTGTTATGAAAATGTCCGTAGCATTAAATCCTAATTATAAGGTTAATAAAAAACATCCAAAATACTCTGTACATACACAATCAGGTACTGTAAATGAGTTTACAGCTTTTTATGAAAAACGACAATTTTGGAGTTCAGGTAAAGAAACCCATTTTTCTGAAATTTTTATAACGGTCAGTAGGGAATATGAACGCAGGTAATACAGGTATCTTAGTCTCCTCAAATTTCATACTGCATTTCATACTGCATTAAGCTTTCATACAGTAAACAGTTGATTTTCACGTGCCTAAAGAATTTTGCGAAAATTTCAAATGATGTCAGGGAGAAAAGAATTATCGATTGAAACGCGCGCTCTAATAGTGTCCCATCATAGCATCGGAAAAAATAACAGAGGAATAGCAAAGTTATTGAAGCTGAACCGTAGAACCGTGGACTACAATGTTAAAAAATATCTGGGTGGGTAAACACTTATGGCCGGTAGTGTATATTGCCCAGCTTCTAGCAAATTTTTCTGCTGCAAAATCTTGGAAAATGTCCAAACAACAGCCCCTTCTGCAAATTGTTCAGAATTGTCTTCCGAAAGACTGAATGAATCCTTAGTAAAAAAATTCGTGGTGATTCTTTTGTCAGGTAATTTCACCCAGCTAACAAAGAACGAAATGTGAGAGCGAAGAGGAACTGGTTCGTATTGGTACGCCGGATTCGCGGCAATCATTGTCGTAAACAAAACTTCTCGTCCATTAGAGGAGCACGGGGATAACGAACGAAAAAAGATTCTCCCGGCGAAGACAGCTAGACACGAACAATCTAATTAAGATCCAGCGTCGTTAATCCTCCGACGAAATTTTCGTCGTCCGTTCTTCCGGAAGACGTGACAGAGACGAGCAAGAAACGGGGAGACAAACACGGAATAGCCATGAACGCAGGAAGGCCGGAAGGTGCTGCGAGGTAGCGTAAACAATTCCCGGCACAATTAGGAAACGTTTGTCCGTCTGTGTTTATCGAAGGATCCGTAACTAGCTTAGGTAACACCTATCCATTTGCTACCAGGCAACCGAACTTCGGCCCGGTCATGCGAACAAAATCCGCGTTATTGTGTTCCGCAGCGAAAGAAACGTTTCCTCTTTTCCCTCGGATCGAATATCATCCTAATCTACGTACCCACGTGTGTGCCTACCTACGTAGCCTTGCGATTTTAATTTTGTAACTCCACGATATGTACTATTTCCAGGTAAGCCACTCGAATTTCCCTGTTTACCTTTCGCTCAGATACTCGCGGAGCACGTTACACAATGTAAGCCTCTATCGCGAGATTTCTTATCGTTGCAAAAAATCAGACGCGCTCGCTTTATCACCGTATCGTGATCGAAGGGCGTATCGGCGAACGCTAACCGGACACGGAGCGTGCTCTAATGGAGTCAAGATATCGCGAGGAGCATTCGGTTTGACGGATTAACGAGTACGCGTCCTTCAGCGTTAACAGAAATTGGATTTGGATCACTCGCGGCGGCTAAACGATCGTTTCCACGGGTTACCGGCAACCATTCCGAGCGATCGCCGAAGAACGGAATCGTCTGTTCCGAGCAGGAGCTGGCTGGCAGATTATACGATTACAAGTTATGTCAGCGAAAATGGAGTTATTGGTGAACAGAGCACGGGGCCGTACACCACGGAAGAACTTGCCCTGACGTACGCTAATGTGATATTGGATAACCGTTACCGCGCAATGCCAGCCTCCGAAGGCGTTCACGCACACTGTCTTCCCGCGAAAGTCCATTAACAAGCGAAAACGATACCTGTCCTCGACGCCGATTATTATCCAAGACGTCTCGCAAAATACAACCTCGTAACAACGCGGGAACAACTGAATCTCTTTGCAGACACGAATAAATTCATTCGAAACGATTTGACTTAAACCCCTTACTCGCGCCCACCATTTTCCCAAGTCAATTTCTACCTTGGTGTCCAATCGACACGATGGTTAAAAGTTACATGGTATTTTTTAGTCTGAAGTCTCCGTTCTTGCGCATATATCGAATGATTCGAGTACAAGTATAAACGCACAACGGAACAAGAACAGGAAAATTTAATGAACAGCCTTGAAACGCTTTTTATTCCCGTGTTTTGCTTATTCGCTGTTTAATGATCATTTCTTTGATCCAGTATAGGAAACGAACGAGATTTGATTACGAGCCCCGCGTCCTCTGTACGAGGAAGAGGAGCGGATTCCGCTTTGGCCTCGGGACCAACAGAAGAATCGTAACCCTTTCAGCATCTCACGGGAAATATCTGTCATTACGTTAATTTGTTCCCTTGTCGCGGACACTCGTTTCTTTCCCGGTTTGTTCCCTTTTTATCGTGGCGGAAAATGAGAATAGTTTTCAAAGGGCCGGCGGAAGTCTATTTCCGTGACGCTGTATAAAGGACCCGCCCGCGCGGAGAAAAAAAAACTTAATTTCGTTCAAGCAGCTCTCTCTCTCTCTCTCTCTTGATAGGCGTGTAAGTGTATGCATGTGGGCCGACATGCGGGTAATCGTTCCTTCGTGCTTTCTCTCGCGTCGGATACAAATTTTTTAGATAATCCTCCTTTTATAATCTGCAGATTTCCTAACGAGCCGTCTATCGCGTTCCGTGGAACAAAAATCCCGGAACATGGTCACGACAACTACGTGCTCTTTCGTAATCGATTACCGTAATCTGATTGCGCAATTGTCCGCAATCTCAATTTATCATTACATTAAAAGTAAAAACGCAATCGATAGTTTCTGCAGATTCCTATATGTTTCTTCGGAGAATATATATGTCCCACGAACTCTGTCCACTCGAATATCCTGGTTATTTCAAGACAGAGTTCGTGGGACACATTGTACATTTTTGTTGACTAACAGATGAACGTTGTTAGCGCATAGGTCGAAGGAGGACAGCGTGGGATTTCCCTAAAATATGGAGACCGTGAACGCGCGGGAAGACACGGACGGAATACTGGTCACATAATCCCTTGGTAGCAAACTTGTCGCATTATCCGTTGCATCACGTTCGGCAACTAGGCGCGAGTTTACAGCTAAGGGACATTAGGTACGAGGACACTAAGACAGCTGACAACGGGCACGAGCCACCTGAGGAACTAACGAGGCGAAGTTGACTTGGCGCGCAGAGGAATGCATGGCAACAAATTACGGCGAGCACTCGGGGAAAATCCTGGCGAGCGACTCGAGCAGGCCGAACTGTTACGGGGGGGGGGTCGGGAAACAGAAAAGAAACGTTGATCAATTGTGAACAGTTGCTGTCCCGCTGGTGTCGTTGGAAATAGGACACCGGTATGAATCAGGTGATTGATAGACGAGACCGGGGCCCGTCGACAAATGCTTTGCCGTCGCTTAATTCGTATTTTTACTTTCAAATTGCATCCGACTGCTACTTCCACCTTGCAGAGCAATGAGAGGCAGATACATCATGTCCTATCAGAGGAAGCCATCAATGGCGTAACCGGGAAGCCGTCCAAAGTTCTCTAACGATGATGTATCGAGGTAGCACGAGACCCCTAACTTGCGGCCATTCCGATACACCGTAAGTTACCGGTTCTTTCTCACTTTCTCTGTCTGTCTGCCCCCCCCCCATTCCCCCCTCTCCCCCCGACGCCACCACCTTTCTGTTTTATCCTTTCTTTCACCACCCTTAACGGCAGAAGCATTACGTCCCTTGGTATCCTTAAAGTTGCACATCGATGATGACTGTGACAGATAGCCCCGCTATAACTCGCCGTCGGGAAAAACATGTCCGACGCAACGGCTCGCTAAAAAACCAACCAGCGCCGTTCCGCCGAACTAAACGCGAACGCGAATTACGTCAGTCAAATTGTGAAACGCCATCAATTTTCGTTTGTTAAGCTGGATGGCCGCGTTATTCCTTCAATGCGACCGTTTATGAAGAAATCGAACGGCGTGTCGAGCTCCCCGAAAAATTCACGAATTGGGGTTTCTCATTCGTTTCAATTACGTGGGAAGAAAGGCGAACGCGGATGATAATACGACTCTCAGAATAATCCATTAACCGTGCCTACTTGGAATGATTTTCGGGAGAACTTTTTCGGATTAATGGGGAACCGTCACGGTGATTTTAGTGAATATACTATTAATAGTGATAAATTAATAATATATAATATACTATTAACAGTATATAAGGTGTCGAGATGACTCAAAATATCCACTTATACATATTATGTATAATAATCTATTTTTAAAGCTCCGCGGGGTATCGATGACTCAACAGAGTGTATATGTGTTCACATGATTGATATACTATGTATTATAGATGTTTCCAACATGATATCGTTTCCTAGAGTCAACAAACATCCAAAATAATTAATCTGATATGTATGATAGCAGTCAATGTTGATAGTATCTCCAAGCGTTCTGTAAAATCTTTCTCAGAAAAGCAGTTCCTTTACAATTTATTGTTTACTAGAGTCTTTTGTGACAACGTGAAATTACTACTCTAGATCTTAAAAATATTTATATACATTCTATATGATATTTTCTATGTACGAATGCTTATTATTATAACAATTTTTCTTTTAAATAGGCATTTTTTAATATATCATCATATCATTCGTAAACGTTTGAAATTCGAGTTTCACTTCATTTGAAATGGCGGCGAAGTAGAATAGGACCTTTGATTCAGACACCCGCATGCGCATGAAGGAAAATTTTAACCTGTTTAACCCGTCTCTTAAAGAAGCTTTTTATTTTTTAAATCATTGCCTACCGGTGTATATTTTGCAACTCTTTAGTGTCTATGATTAACAGTTAAACATTTTCTAATAAATTCTTCAATAGTTATAACTACTGTTTTAGCTACAGCTAAAGTTTGTTTGTATAAACAAAAATTCATTGAGAATCGTGTTAATATTCTTCTGGTAGGTAAAGTGTTAATATGAAGCTGCTATCTATCAAAAGAAAGTAATCGAGTTAAATTAGTAGTCACAGACGAGGTGGCAGCAGTCTAAATGAATACAATGAACGTTTATTTAATTTTTCAATTACAATGTTTACACCAAAATAAAAATAGAATATATAAAGACGAGATAAAACTTACATTCCTACATTCATTGCTAAAAAAAGCAATGCACCTTTTATATACAACGTTTTTGTTTCTGGTCTTAGGTGGATCAACCACTTAAAGATAGTTCGTATATACTGATTCCAAGTAATTATAATAAAATAAAAATAAATACAAAATTAACTAACAAAATTATTTGTCACAATACGATGTTATGATACCGATAAGATCACTTGCGTATAAATTCGTTCACTACTTAAATATGTTCAATGATGTTCGTGATGCACGTAAAATAATGCGCACGCATTACGAAAACAAACAAACATTATCTTCTACTTTGGATGCTGCATAACACTTAAAATCAAGTTACATTATGCTCAACACTCTAAAACTGGAATGTTCCGTTAAATAATTATGCATAGTTATGGCATTCTTCTAATTTACATTCTTGAAAGGTGGCAGTATACGATCAACTATCAATCAAAATGAAAACCTGTCGGAAAGTTTAAAACTGCAATATGCATATATTGCAATATGACATATTACTTTTTCGAAGCAATGTAAAAGCAATTATGATTCGGGGTGTTTGGTTACTACACTAATTTGTGAATATTCTCGTTCAATTGTAACTCTCCTACTAAAATACAAATTAATCAGTTTCGGAAATTTTGGTCGTATATTATGTGGAGTTGTTGGATGATATGTGTATCGAATCCATAGAATATCTCCTCTCTTGATGCAGCGTTTTCAACCATTGCTTATGCTCGCATGAATAGGGGTATAACGGTACTACTAGAACACTGATGTCATCGACCGATGCCATTGGTAAAAACTTTTCGTCTTGTTCTTCGGGATTTTCCGATTTACCTACCCAAACTCTACCGAGTAATCTACCTCTCGCAGCTTGTACTAATTCTTGAGCACCCATTGTAAGCCTAGAATGAAAATATGTTGATAAACTTCATTGTTGGAACGTACATCCTCATTCGCAAGACAAAATACCTATATTCCAGCGATGGTGTATCAGGAGCCAAAGTCTTTCTGAGTATATTTGCTGCTGCCTTATCTGATACTACATCCCAGAGTCCATCTGTGGCCACGATAACGCAATCACGTTCCGTGAGATTGCAGTTATCCAAACTTATGGAATGTACTTCTGGCTGCGAGGACAGGAATGGCTTTATGTTCACTCCTGTATTGGCTGCCTTCAAGCCATGATCTCCAAATCCGCGTGTCACCCCTATAGTTCCCATCACTCGACTCTAAACAAGAACCCACCAATGAATCTCTATTCAAAATTATTGTTAATCGATGTGGAAAGAAACATTAGAAATAATCACCCTTTTCCCATGACCAGAAATAAGAGGTAGTTTCAAATCAGAATGAGTTAATACTTTATACGCCCAACCAGTCATGTAAGGTTCCCTATATAAAACCAAAGAGCCTAATTCTTTTCGTAAAGGACGTTCTCGAAATTCTAATGGTGTGAAATGACTTTTCAGTAGCTCATTGCTTCTTAAAAGACCGAGTGCTCTGACACGATTTGACTCCGAATCGGGAGTATGATCTCTTGTCAGTGCACATTGTACTTCTTCCATCACGAGTACAGTCCTGTTGATTGAATAGTCAGGTAATATTTCAAACTTTGTATTGTGTGCTTAAGAAATTGAATTTTTACCTAGAATCTCCAGCACCTGCTGCGTATAATCTACCATTAAGGAATAAAATAGTGATTGCTGTACAGCCACCACCTCCGTTTTGAGCTTGAGCTTCTACCATTTGATCCATCTGTCTATATGCTAGTTCAATAGCACCGATAACTAAATCTCTTCCCTTTATCAGTTCGTCTTCGTCCTCATTTAGTAACATATTCCCTGGTATTGCCATTAACCTTTCCTGAAAGATACAATAAATGTTAGAAAATATCCTTGATGAAAATCAATACAAATTCATGAGTAACTGTTCTTACAAGAATTATTTTGTGTAATTGTAGCCTTGCGGTCAAAGCAACTTGGTAACCAGCATGACCGTCGAACATAGAAAACATAACATAAGGTAATGTAACATTAATATCATCTAATTTTAGATCCCCTCTTGTCGCAGAGGCTTGATCTTCGTTCCAAGTACTTTTCCCAGCATTTATACATTCTGCGTAACCAGCACACCATGGTAATCGACTCAGATCTCTTGGAACTATGATCGGTCTAACTCTATGATCAGCACTTACCTATGGAACATAAATTTCATCTATATAGTTATTATCAAGAACATACTACTGTAACAGTCATTATACTTTAGACAATTACACACTTGGGTCTCCTCTGCTGTTAATCCTAGAAAACTTGGACGACTGTATGGTTTATTTTCTACTTCTGTGGTAAAATTAGAATTAATATAATCCGTTATCGCGTCATTATCCGAATCGTTAGGATATTGTAGGCCAAGCTCACTTGCACCCACAGCATTCATAAACGCTGATTTAAATCTGTTTAGCATTTTTGTCTGCTATGTAGGGACACAAATATGACAATTACAATATGTGATAAACTTAATTAACTCTGACATAACACATATTTTAGTAGGAAAATAACACTTTTGGTAGTAGCATTTTAATTATGTTTTATTTTCGACTAAGTCATAAATATGTATATGCACTTATGGTAACATTAATAACATAGAACCACGAACGAGTCACAGGATAGACCGGACATGCACTATATTTTTTTTGTCACTGTGAATTGAAGCTCTTAGCAGTTCCAGAATCATTTTTAGCACAGACGAGGTATAGGAGTAGACCAATCACCATATGGGAATTCGTGTCTCACTGAAAAACAAGTCGTATTCTTACGCCCTCTACGCTGACAAACGATAAATGTTGTAACTAGATCCACGAAAATAATCATCTGGTCAAATGCAAATGACTGAGGAGTTGTGTCTGTGATGACTATATTATAACCAGAGAGGAAAGGAGAGTGCTCATGACCGGGTTTTCGTGATCTCACCACCGTCGAGGTATAGGAGTAGACCAATCACCCAATGTATTTTTCTGTCTCACGCTCGGGGGGCTCTAGAGCTGTCTAGAGCCCCCTTACCATTCCGTGTCACATCCTACCGTATCAGCCAGAACTAGTATTGTGGAACCAATATTATACTATCCTATCCCTCGTCTGTGACCGGACTGCGTTTTCGCGAAGATTGCGACTGCTCTAGAGGTTAGGAAGAGCTCCCTGCGAGGAACTTCCGTATCGACCAGGGATCGATAATTTACGAATTTCGCGCGCGCCAACAGGGACGTGCCAAGCGCACCAACATGTCTCCCGAATTAATGATTTTCCTGATTCGCCAATGAGAAGACGTAGACAGAGCTGGCTTGCGCATCGACATTGGTCAACTTTGTTGTTATTAACTTAATAAATAAGTTAAAATTGAAATTTTTTACTCTTGATTTTCATCTTATATTATTGTGAAGAATCATTTCTGACGTTGTGTTAATGATTTACAAACTTATGTACGTTTTTACACTTCTAAATTCAGTCTACAGACGTCGCTTTTGATATTCGTTCAGACAGTAGAATAAGAATACCCTATCACAGACATCGAGGTGACTTATGTAATATAATGGTGGTCGTGTAAGTCCACCTTTGTCGTTCAAGGGTTTGGATGAACTGAAGGTGTTTTTCAAAATGTCTTTTAGCAGAGTAATTGTAAGTAATGACACGAACAGTAATTTATCGCTTTTCTATGATCGAACGAAACTCTAATTTATAGCATAGATGCTCTAATTGTAGCACAAGCTATAGGTGACAACATATTTGTTGAATTAGTAAAATGAAAACATTGTTAATTCTTTTTCCTAAATATTCTATGCAAGTAATAGATTTCATTTCTGGTTTCTAGGCCCGATCGTTCTCTTCCACCTCTGCTCTTCAGCAGATGGTCAAGGTATGTTTTCCACATATATTAGCCGAAAATTATATAACTTAAAATGTGCTAAACTTCCGTTTTCGAGACTATTAAATATTTTTCTTGATAAGTCTAGATTTCACGTTAAAAAATGCTGCTTCTTGATTTGTTAGCCTCCCATTCAAGTATTTGGATTGGAAGGACGATATGCCACAGCCCTTTACTCAGCAGCATCTAAGCAGAAGACATTGAGTAACGTAGAAAAAGATCTGGTTAAGTTACAAGTATGTATTACAGTGTTTTAATCACAATGTAATAGTATAACACACTTTTCCAATTAAACATTATTATGGTGTATTAGGACACAATGACTAAAGATAAGAAGCTAAATGAATTCATGAAGAACCCATCAATTAAACGAAAAGACAAAGTAGAAGCTCTTAAGACTGTCAGCAGTAAACTGAGCATTAGCAAAGAGACTGCCAACTTGTTGGGTCTGCTCGCAGAAAATGGTCGTCTTGGAAAATTAAACACTGTAATCAACACATTTAAATTATTGATGGCTGCTGGTCGAGGTGAGGTTGTCTGTGAAGTAACTACAGCAAAACCACTTGATGCAGATATGAAGTCTAAGCTTGAAGCTGCTTTGAAAAAGTTCTTGACCCAAGGTCAATCTCTTCTGCTCACCACAAAAGTTGACCCTGCTCTCATTGGAGGTATGGTTGTGTCTGTAGGTGACAAATACGTAGACATGAGTGTTGCTTCTAAAGTAAAAAAATACAGTGACCTCATTTCAGCAGCAGCATAATTGTTTTTATTTGATAAGCTACACGAGAGAGAACCGAGTACTCATTTAGGCAATTACGAGTAAAATGTACATCCTTAAATAATAAATTACAACAAATGAATTCTTGTTAGGATGTGTATTTCTCATTCCATAAAACCATTCTGTAAAGCTATTACCCTTAGTTAGTTTTTGTAAGAACAAGTAATTAAAAGCGAAGAACGAAATTTTATTCATTTTATTTAATAACATGTCACAAAAATATTGTGTGTAAATACCGTTACATCCATAGTGAACAAAATTCTATGTGTATAGATTTATACATTAAAATAAAGTAATTGCTTGTCTCAGCATTCATAGTTGCACAGATCTTTTTTTTTCATTAATAATTTATTCCAACTCTAAAATGTAATTGTATTGGAAAAGTAAATATACCTTTGTAAAGATTTATATTAACATGTAGACTCTAAACAAACTAGATACTGATGCTCTTTGTAAACTTTTAACTATCTAAAAATTTAAATATTTTTTACAACGATAATCTTTTGAAAGCAATGTGGAACCAAATACCCTATGGAATATGTATAATACTTTGTGTTATTCAATCTTTCAATAGAAAGATACGATCTTGAAAAACAACAATTTTCCGCAAATACATTTACATTATGCAGTAAATTCCCGTTTATATTAAAATTATAAAAACAAATTGGTTTTTATATTTCGCAAGGTAAAAATAACAATTCACGTTTCATGTATCTTCTAATTTCAAATAAAATGGAATATATCTCGCTAAAATAAGACTAGAAAGGATTATTCGACTGCGATATAAATTTGATGTGCGAAATTACACACATAAAAGAACTCGTATTCTAGTAAAAGCTTCAGCTTATTATGCAGAATGCACATTTCTTATACAACTTACTATCTGTGAACTATCAATAGAAATCGAAGTAGTTCGAGCATGGAATAGTTTCCTCTTTTATTAAATCTTACATCGCAACCGAAGATGTGACATTTTTCACCAGGACCCAATCTTCCTCCTCAAGGACTGTTGATATCATAGTTTCATTTGATAGAACTAAAGATGTCAGAAAGCCATTAAATTTTTATTATAAAAAATCTGATAAAAGTAATTAATCATACTCACTATGCAATTGAACTTCTACTTTATGCCTATCAACATCGGCTGTATGCGGTGTTTTTTTCGCATCAACGTAAGCATTGTTCGATAACGGGTCGGTTAATTTCTCTTGTATGAGTTTTTTCCTACATTCACCTAAGTCTACCAACTTTTTTAATTCTGTCTGATAGCTGACATCCTCGTCGCCGGATTCAGTCTCTGTATGGTCGCTGTGCTCATTATACGCCTCTTGCTCATTGTTCCTTTCGTCTGTTGAGGAATCATTGCAATGCGTTTTGCGATCGATATAGGTGCTCGTATCAACAGTGCACTCGGAAACGTTTGAGTTGGTAGTAGCAATTTGACTGCTTGCCATATACTTTGACAAATCAAAATCCAAAAACTCAGCCAAACGCTTTTCTTTATCTTCTACATCGCGTTGAATTGATTCGAGATTCCTTTCAGTTTTTAGTATAAAATCGTCGTCGACGCTGAGTGTTAGTAAAGAGGAATGCGTTGTCAACGCCTCGTTAGCGTTTATTTTATCTTTATTGAAAGCAGACATGTCATAGGCATGGGAGAACGACGACCCGCTCTCGTTACCATTTATTGCTTTATTACGCGATTTCTTGATTTTCCTTTCCGGAGTGAAAACAACGTCTTCGAACTCTTGTTGACTAATCTTTTGGAATATCTGCCTCCTATCAATATGTCTGTCGGGTTGCTCACAATCATTCCTCCTGGAAGCATCATTTTGATCTGATGCACCGCTACTGTTCGCTACTGCAGAGGCATTTAAATTCATTGGTATTACAGACGGCATTTCTACAGCTTCTTCCGCTATTGAAGTTGTATCAGTGGCAGCAGTACCAACTGGCGCAATACTGAAATCACATTCGATTTAATATAACTTGTTATTCTATTAACAAAAAGTAAATACGTTCTTTTTAAATCGTACCCAACGGACTGAATGATATTGGTTGGATTAATCTTGCGGAAGGGAATTGCCGGTACTATAGCGCTTTCCTTTAATTTAGAAGTTAATTCTAGTATACCGTTAGTTACTGGTTTACTGATTTCAGCAAATGACGATAGCGGATCCAATGTATTGGTTGCTTCTGAAAATATATAATTGTTCTTTAGAATTCCGACGAGAGATTACATATCGTGTTTAGAAAAGGAAACACGTACCTGCTGAGAACATATTAGTTTCAGGATAATATGCTATACGTATAATACTCCTTTCTCCCTCCAGGACGAATATTTCGTCTTTAGTACAAGCAACATCGATAACACGTCGCAAATCGGTTACAATGGACGTTATAGCAATAGTCTGCGGATTGACTATGTATATAATATCATCACTATATGTGACTAACAAATCATCACAAAAAGGTAAAATAACACCGAATGTAGGTTCTCCACGATTCTTTTTAGAATTTTCTGGTGCTGGATTCAAAAGGTCTACTTCCGTATGACCAGACCGAATAGCATCCTGAAACATACACATTTCAATTAGATGATAGAAGAAACAGATTCAATGCAGCAATAGAAGTCCGTACAGACCTTAAAGATAAGCGTTTTCGATACAGTTCCAGTTTTATCAGCTTGCCATAAACGTAGCCCAGGCCTGCTCGCGTAGATTACTAAATCTTGTACATAATTTTGTCGGCAACCAAACACAGCACCTAATTTTCCTAATCTACAATACAATACTCTATTAGAGAAATCGTTTTGCAATGGGGCTTTTTAAATTTGTCTACTGAAGTGGTGATATTAACGTTTTACGCTCTTTTTGGCCAACTTGAGTCACTTTTCCATTGTCATTCCTGTTTACTAGTATTGTACGCAATGTTGTGGAAACCAACAGCAGACCTTGTTGATAATTCAGCTGTACAACTGCATACTTTTCATTAAGCAATTCCGATGACTTTGATAAATGCTATTATATATTTTTATTAGTAATATGATGTACTTGTACATAGACACAATGGTATTTACATTCTACAACATACCATGTAAAAGTCAATCTCAGTCAGTACCACTACACCATCCTGATCTCCACTGAACAATTTCATGCCATTCTTGGACCATTCCACTGTTGTTACCGCACTATTATGCAGACCACTAATACTATATCTTTCCGCCTGTTTCTTTTGTTTTGGTTTTAAACTGTCTGGCAACGAATCTGGTGGATTTTTAGGTATTTGAAACACTGTTACAACACCTTGTTCATTACCAGCAGCAACCATATAGTCCACAGTTGATATTACTTGAATACATGTGATCTTTGAGTTTACATTCTATATGAAAAATATAATTTTGTATGAATATAACTTCATCAATTAATCGTTTTAGTGCAAGATCGAAAAACACCAAACACCGTTAACGTGTTAATTTGTTAAAACATGTTGAAGTATACCTCGCATCGAAGTCTTTGAAGATCTTGCTTCTCTCTGTTAAACCAATAAACCAGTCCATGGTTCGTTCCGATAGCAATGAATTCAGGTACCGCATCGATACAGGTAAGATTGATATTATGCGTAAATAGCCCGTTTTGAATCTTGGCAGGTATTTGTTGAAGAAGCGTAGCGAGAGGTGCCCACTCTCTCAAGGGGCCACCATCTTCACACATAGGTGTTGTCATGGCAAATACTGTTTGTATAATAATATAGTTAAACAATTGGCATGATAATAAGTAATTCTGAACAACAATTTCAAGAATAATTTTTTCGAAGATCCCCTGTCACAATGAAATGCGTAATGTCATAGTGACATCGATAAATACATGCATAGTATGAACTAAGTAGCACACAAATGCCCGCAATAGTTATATTGAGTTACCTTGTTAACGGCTCGATGCGATACGTGAAAAGGGTTGCACGGTGTTGTTATCGGCTCACATTTTCTTTACCATGTTTGAAGAAACAACAACCTTTTGATAAACATTATAACAATAACAACTTCGATACCATCTGATGTTTCGGCAAACGGCTGCAGTGTATGTGCACGCCTTTCGTTACCATGAACTAGATATATTATAGAGGAGTTGCAACAATAATTTTGCCAAATTACTTTTTCTGGAATTTATTGTTATAATGAAGATATCAAAATAGAACAGATGCATCGACAACAGATACATAGGCCAATTTAGTGTAATTAATGGCTAAATGTGGAAATTTCAACGAAAACGTTGTGCATGTTTCTCACAATAGAGTGCAGCCCGGTATATGCGCGCATGCATTTTATCACGAGTGTGATAAACTATGGTTTGACATTTATAAAATATTTATTCTTTCAATGCTACTTTTTATTTAATTGAAAAAAGAAGTAATAAACAGTAGTATTTCATTTCATTCACTTGCACAAAATCTGGCGACTTGTTTAATGGACAATTTGTAATTACACCTATGACATGTTAAAAAGAATGTTTTGTTGAAGCAACGCGGAAATGTTATCCAAGGTAGTGATTTAAAGTTCGCTTGCTAAATGTTTTGGAACTTAATAAGATTGTATAATATATACATGTACAAGTATAAAGACTTAATATAGTCCACGATTTTCCACGCGGTAATAAAAATCAAGTTTTCGTTAAGTTATAAATTCGATTTCGACAATAAAAAACGCAAAACAATTTTTAATCGATCGCACCAATGAAAAAATGACCACAATCGAGTCGGTCCTCGAAAATTCAATGTAAAAATTGTAAAAAAATAATTGGAGCAAAATTTATTTTACGTATAAAATGATAGACTTATCATGTACAAACAATATCGCTAATAATACGTTTCTTCCGTTCTTAATTATTTTTTGTATAACAAACCAAACAATAGAATTTCACGCAACATTAGGAGAATGTGGGACTTACTAACGAGGTTTCACATAAAGTCATTATGAAATGAATTTAATTTAAACATTATACAGCCGATGACAAAAGTGTAATGCTTTCAATCTTACTGCCTGACTGGTTGTAAACTGTTATTCTTTTACAAGTTATTCTTATAATTATAATAATAGTATAATATTAATATTATATCAGACAGATTCACACAACGTTTCGCAGTATGAAAAGTGATTTTTTTTCTTTATATACTTTTTCTGCTTTTTCCTTTTACGTTCTTTTCTTTTCTGCTAATGTTTACGCTCCCCAATGACTAATACATGTAGCGCAAATACTTGGTAATCGTTTCCGTTTAAAAGTGAAAAATGTGTAAAAACATGAACCTTCGATGCGACGACGGTATAGAGCATTATTTTTTTGGGGGAAGGGAGTTTGCGTATTGTTTTTCACTTGATTTCTCTCGTTTAATATTATTAATTTTGGATTCCGCTGATATACTCCTAATTCCTGTCGGTGGCTCGAAGCTTCTCTTCCACAGCTTCTTCGGAAGCCTCTGAAAGGTCTGTTGCCTGTATGTACTTTTGCACGCCAACTAAGGATTTTTTCAGAGCATCGAAAGAACTCGAGTACAACATCTTCTTCTTAACTTTGGCTGTGTCGGGACACCACGACATCAAGAACAACTTTTGTTTCTTGGAGGCCTGAAAATCAAACGATTACCGTTTCAATGTTCATACGAATTACAAAGCAAACAAACGACCACGAATCATCGAGAGAGAGAGAGAGAGAGAGAGAAAATAGTGGAACCGTTACCTCGGATGTGCCCTGACACTGGTGAGTGTATTCAAAGTCGAAAAGACCGTAGCGGCATTCTCCGCTGCCACACTTTTGCAAGTCCTCGAGGAAGGCGTCGTAAGCGGCATCCCGAGGTCCGATCACTTCAACGTCGATTTGCTTCTCGTCCTTAATGTAAAAGATTACATATCGATGCTTTTTGTCTTTTTTAATCTCCTCGTACGTTGTCTTACAAACGTCGGCCACTGTTACTCCGGATGCCTAAATGGACAAACAAGGAAAGACAGAGTATTAAATAAAGTTTGAAAAAGTTTTAGGAGACACGCGATAGGCTGTCAGCGAAGATAAATCATAGGTACCAAGTCACAAAATGTTGCATAATGGCTTAATGAACGGTTTGTTTATAAAATGTTAATCGTACACGTTGAAATCGATATCGTGACGAGTAGAACTTGTAACTCATCGTCTCGACTTGTGAAACGTGTTATTACCATGGTATAGGCCGGGGAGGTATATTTTCATGATAACACGTTTAATTGCGTCCGATTCGAATGAATCGTCTCTGTACTCGACTAGTAAGCAAACGATCAACAAACAGTTTCGAATTTCTCGAAGGTCAAAGACTGTCGAGAATTAGCTCTCGTAGTTTTACCACCCTACGCGTCGATGAGTGGGATTCGCCTTTTGGTACAGTCCGAGCAAAGATTTACGGAGGGCGTCAGACATCTTTCTACATCGGGATATATGTGGTCGCTGTTGTTAGCTATGACGAGGAGGGCAGTGCCGGTATCGACGCTATCAGTGTTGGACTAACGTCGGCTAGTCTGGCCGTTTAAGCTTATTTCGCGGGCAAACGTGGGGGACGTACCGAAATAAAGTCTTCCCACGCACGAATCCGACGCTAAAACAGATCCAACGTCCATTTCTAAAGTTATCCGTTGCCCGTGGGCACGTGCCACCACGGTACAGAGAGGACCATTCGATTATGTGTTTCTGCCACTCTGTAGAAATTCGTGAAATACAACTATGACACGACGCACTCGCCACGAAGATCCTAGGGGAGAGAGAGAGAGAGAGAGAGAGAGAGGGGCGAGACGCGTGTGCGTACGTGTATGCGAACCCGTTAGAGAGAGGGGAGCAGAGAAAGAGAAAGAGAGAGAGGGGTTGAAGAGGAGGGGAAGAAACGCCACAGATGCGCGACACGCACAGAATGAAAAGTTCGAAGTGGGATAGCTATTTTTGAACGGCTTTCGTCTAGGATCAACACGCTTTCGGATCGAAAAAGTCTATTTGATCTGTAAGAAAATATGGTTCACGGTATTGACAAACATGGAGAACGAATAAGGATCCGTCGCTGTAAACAAGGAATTGCAAAACCGCTAAAATTAGTCGTCGGAAACGTAATTCGATATTTAAAGGAAGAGCGGATCTTTTGCCAGCCTAAACGCACCTGAACAACTTATTTATTGGGAATAATGTTTGAGAGATCAAGGAGCCATTCTGAACGATTCTTTAAATTAAAATTTAGTATTTTATCTTTTTTTAGAAACTAGTAAGTTATAGCTTTAATGAATTTGCTCATATGGTTAAAAGAATAGTACAAACTTATTTTCAGAATCTGATACTTTCAGAAAATTGATAAGGCTAGTGTTATCAATGAAAATTATACCGTTTAGTAAAATAAAGTATTTACGTACGATTAGTAATTATTAAAATTTCATCCTGTGTTTATCACGAGAAATCTTCCTCTGTTTTCGTAAGATTGAGTATTTAACTGGGCGTATGTTTCTATGTATGGTTAGAGTTTCGCCGGTACAGTATAGTGAACGCGTAAGGGGTCGATCGGGGTGCAAAAGGGTCCGACGAAAAGTGTAACGTGGTTGGAGGATAGCCAGTGGATGGAGGATGCAATTCCTCGGTCGATATTCTGGCACGACGGGGGATGCCGGTTAGGGCCAGACTTGGCTCCCTCTAGGGCGTTGTTGTAAACGTCTCTTGTGTGTGGCACAAGGTCAAACGGAAGATGATTCACCGACAAGGAGCGACATGGTCGGCTGTTTGACTGCCGAGTAAACTGGTCGTTTACATGTACGGTTTCATACTCTATCGCTCCGGCGGTTAATAAAAAGAGAACAACCGGTGTTTCACCTCTGTCACGCGACGCATGGACACCTTCTGCTCTTGGCCACGTTTATCGAAATCCGTGTGAAATTTATCGGTGACTAATGGAGAGCACACGTATTACGCGTTTGCTCCAAAAAAATTCGCTTCGTTATCCGTTCGAGATTCAATTTAAAAATCGAGTCGCCCGAGAAATAGAGCGAGAAATATTAGAAGAAAAGTATAAAATAGCAAATTGTACGCGACGAAGGGAAAAATAGTACACGTTTGTATGAATAGGATACTGCCAACAAATAAGATTGACCATCACAATGTCGAAGATAATCAGCTTATTCACCCCGTTTATGAAGGCGTCAGTGAACTTTGAGAGTCACTGGCCTGCAAGAACCGACCTCCTTACGGGCTCATTGAATTTTTCCCTCTCTACCAGAACTTCTCTTGTAGTTCACTGTCATCTTCGTGGCTAAACAAGAAGGGGGCGAGGGGGAGGTTGGTTTTTCAAAGAAACTCAACTCTTCATTACCAAGGATACCAAGAGCGTCTGTCGGTAACTGGTATAAATATTAAAAGCTTATTCGGAGAACGGAGGCCACCGCTTGCGCCAGTTTCACATGGTTAAGTTTCTGTCGCCAATTTGCCGGAAACGGAACGCGACTACATAATTAATTCTTCCGGAACTTCGACTGACGCGTCGCCTGTGGAAGGAGCCACTACGGAATTTCTAATCGTTAAGCGGCCCCAGGAATTTCGATGAAAATCGCAACCGTGCGGTATTCGATTCGCGAAAGAACACCGATGATTCCAGACAGATGCTCAACGAAACAGCTTAATATCAACGATCGTTGCAACCGACAGATAAACTAGATAAAACCACTGATAAACCACTGGAAAAAACACTGATTCCACGATGCAATCGATTCGTTCTACGTAGATATTCGCGATCATATTGGTTCTTTGTACGAATCTGCTTCGCACTTGTGTAATCGTACTTTCGCAGTTACGATTGCAAGGGAACAATCAAGGAAAAAAGGAGACGTGAACGAACAAGCAAAACCACAAGTAGTCGGAACGATAAATGAAATCGGAAAAGATAAAATACATCGACGCGGTTGAAAGGAGGCAGCAGGTGATCGATAATGGAGTTCGATATTTCAACGTCGTGAACGGTCATTGGATATTCGGGTTTGGCATTAACCGATGCACGTTATATAAATTTTTGGCAATTCCGACGGAAATTCGCGAAATATTCGTGGCCCGTGACGAAATCGCACGATGATAACAGCTTTCGAGTAAATTTTTGCAACGTCGACCAAGCGAAATCGATGCGAAACATACCAGGACCAAATAGAAACAGGTTTTCGGAATTGATTCGACGACAGACGAAATTATGCAAAAGTGTTATTTCAGGCTGTACGAGACCAATTGCGAAGTTCCGATTACATCGAACAGTTTACACTGATCCGAAGCATGTGGCACGACGAATCGACACGATGAATCGTTAGGGATATTACAATTAAACAGGGGAGTGGGGATTGTCGTTCCCATGAAACGAATGATTTTCCCCGATCCTTGCAATGTAACGTTACGCGACGGAGAACCGAAAAGAAATTCGCCAGGATTCCCATGCGACTCGAGATACATTCGAACAAAATAACGACTGCCTTGATCGCTGGTCGTGGAATATTTTTTCCCCGTCACCGAGATCACAGTTGCTCTGTTCCAAGACTGTGACTGTCGGTATCGCGAGGCTGGAAATGAATCATCCGTTTCCTGGAAGCGACGAGTATCGCGACTAGCACGTTCGAATCTCGCCTAAGCGAGAGAAGTATCGAGTTCCCGTCGGTCTGTCGGTTAAATGCGTGAAAATCGCGAGCACACGGGGATGATCGGAGCAGATCGCTGTGCAAGGAAATTCACGAGCCGAAGGAATGAAAGAGCGATCGTTCTCGCGGCGTATCGCCGGGACAGAAATGGCGACCGGCGCGTCTGCTTCGGCCATAACCACAAAGTGGCCCCGTGTGCCGTACCGGTTTTCCCGGTGTCGGGATCGTTGACATTTTTCGGAAGGCGGATGCATGCACAGTAGAATATTTACCATTTCGTGATATCGTAGCCGGCGAGGAGAATCACGTAAACAAGCACTTTTAACCTACACTTTCGCGAGAGCCTCGGTTCTGGTGGAACTGGATAGGTGCAGTGTCCAGTCGCGGGGGTCGCGGCTCACGAACGAACGAACGAACGGGAAGGGAGGCTCCTCTCACGGCCAGCTTTCCGCAAATCCTGTATCCCTACGCCTGCGCGCGCGCACTTCTGATTAACTCGGTCTTGATTGGCCAGCCTGTGACTGACGAATATTCGTGATCCGTTTCGCACGGGGTTTTCGCATGAAAATTCGTTGGAAGACCGTTGTATCGTGCCGGTTCTACAAATTTTTTCACAAGAAACTCGCGAATTAACATCGTTTAAGGTGATTTTTGTTTTCGAGCCGATAGGACCGTACCAGTGCGCAAGCGTTGTACGCCGCGCTCGTGCCGGTCGTTCGCACAGCTTTTGATTTTAACTGCAATACGATTTGTTTCTGGCTTGGTTTGAGTAGACCGTTTGTTGATACGATTCTTGGTTGGTTGAGATGATCGTTCAGTCGAATCGTGCAACAATGACATATCATTTACAGGAATTAATCATCGATACGAGCTGCCGGTCGCGCTGGCCAATCATCGCGAGGGACGTGGGGAAATTACCTTATATGGGCAGCGGCATGCAAGCGACCGCATACAGACGTCGCGCGTCGTCCCGTGCGCATGTTGCATGGTTTGCGTGCGCACGACAAGCAACATCGCTTACACTTGCGAAAAACACCGAGCCGTGACAGCACTATCTCGACTAGGCGGTAATCGCTTACGCACTGTAGATAAAAGCGAACACTCGACACGACTCTGTTCTTTACACTTGCTGAATAACATGATTTTGATTTCAATCCTTTTACGTTATCAAATTGACACCATTTTGAAATTAAAGTCTTTCTATTTATGGTCATATTTGAATGCATGTAAATAAGTGGAATCATACATCAGTTTCGAATAAATTCTTCTGAAATTGAAAAATCAAAAGACAGACTAAAGTATTCACATGGATATATTTCAGCTTAGATGTAACAAAATATGATTAAATATTATTTCCTCAATATCTTTCCCGTGTAGATGCGAAATTCAGGATATAGTCATACTTCTAAATACTGAGATATAATTACGTGCCATTGCACATCTTACATTCGCGTTTGACGCAGTAAAAGATTTTTTAAATACAATTCGTCGACTTTCTTTGTGTCGGAAATGTTAAGTAATTTTGTTAACGCATGGTAATGTACAATACCAAGTAGGACAGAAAGCCATGACTTAAAACATAACAAGCTATTTTAAAATAATGTATATAGTATATTTACAACACATCGATATAAAAACTGAGTATTATATTATAAGTCTTTATAATTTTTAAATTCCATAGAAAATAAATCGTAAGATAACTCTTATGTAAATGAAAGTATTAACTTCACTACAATTGTTTAATGGTATACTGCTTAAATACATATATGTACAATTTTGGCAAATTTCTGGATGTTGATAAATACATGCTGTATTTTTACAATACATTCTAATCAGCATTCTACATTAATATACGTATACCTGTAAATTGTCATACTAAATAAATTTTGATATCTTGAATGAATAAAATTTTATACCAGCATTACCGGTTATCGGATAAATATTATTTCTTTCTGCTACTATCACCTAAATAAATACGTGTGATTAAAAAATGCATCTTTTTAATGTAAAGTATAAAACTTTATTTATTCAAGATATCAGATCCATGATCATGAGTAAAAAGAATTATCTAATGGACAGATGGAATACAGTAAAAGATACTTAATGTTCTTGTAGATATTAGTAAAAATCACTAGCACAATACGATTCATACAGTATTTACCTATTTTCATAGAATAGAGTTAACAATAATTATTTGATTAGCTAGACGAAAGAAAAGTATACATCTAAAAATATTTTTTTGTTGTCATTTGTAGAGCAGTATGTATATGAATTTAGCCATTAAATTATTTAAATCCTTTAGGGAATATGTACAAATTTCTTTTGCAAAACACATGCTGAAGCTTCCATAGCCAGATTATATTGGCAGTAATTTGCAGTGTAATTAACATTTGAAAAACACTGCAGAAGAATAAAAAAATATGATTAAATATATTTTCGTAATGTTGTGATATAAAGTAAATAATCATTGTATACACAACCAATACTAAATTTGAAATATTTATGTAACTTTTTATACGGTGGTCGCTGGCTAATATTTGTTTTACCGTACAGAACACGAAAAGGAAAACGCCATGTAACGATATATGTAAATTTGATTACTATATCTATAAGCAATATGGATTTTCGTTATTGGAACTGTTTGTTCGTCATTATTTTTTTATCGAGATATAAATAGTTCTACGTTTTAATGTTTTTATTCTTCTTTCGGTAGGATGAAAAGTATTTATATTTCCGTTGGAAGATAAAAAAAGTTATATTACTGATACAGGGGAACAAATGCAATAACAAAGTTCTTAAATAAATCAAATCATAATACTTTTTTAAGTACTCTTTAACAGTGTTCTTTAAGATGTAAAACATACCTTCACGAATAATAAAATAGCATTCTTTCGTACAGAACGCAGCAACTATGATCACGCGAGTATGATAACTATATAGTAGGAACCACCTATATCCTTTTGAGAAGAAAAAAGTCAACATAACAAAATGTAATGTTATACGAGAACTATACATAAATTAGTTTCTCAGTTGAGATACAAGATTTCGTCCTTGGTTTTACAATTAACTGGGATATCGAAGGACCAATGTGTATAGTTCCATAACTACACAATTACGTTTAGAACTTATCCTTGCAATATCTTTCCGACTTCTAAGCCTAATAGAACGTTAGATAAGTCCTCGTTTTTTCTTATAATCTTCTAAGTTCAGTGATCGCCGAGGTCCTGTGTCTTTAATATTGCTAATAGGCTTCGGCAATACACTAACAGGATTATCTAAAATAGATACATTATATATGAAAACTCACGTTAAAAAGTTTCAAAGAAAATCTATATACTTACTTGGAATCGGTACTTCCAAATCTATTGTAATGTCGAAATCGTGGGCATTAAATAAGTCTTCGGTACTTTGTTTTTTCTTTGTCTCCTGTCCATTCTCTTTCTCGTTATTTGCTGCCACAGTGTCAGCTTGTTGAGGAGCTGTTTTATCATTCACTGGAGCCGCCGCTGCTACGTCCTCGTCTTCAGGTTTGTAAACCATTCTTGGTTTCGTGCTCCGTCTAGTGAATGGATCGTCTACCTTTTTACCCTTATTAGCTTTAATTTCTTCCTACAATAACAGAAATATACATCAGTTTTACATGCTGAACAAGCTTAAATGTTCCCGTAACGTGTTACAAAACGTATTGCATTACCATAATAGCTTTCTCCGCTTCTTCGACGTTCTTCTTCCGATTACGATCGTTGATATACGATATACTAGATATCGTAGCAGTGCGCATTTTATCAAGCTCCGAGGCACGTTCTTCGAGTTCGCTTAATTCTTGGTTCAGTCGAGTAGCGGTTTCGTCGTCACCTCTGCAATTAGCTGCATCTCTTTCTCGCATAAGTTGCGCTTTCTTCATCGCGTAATTGTACGGATTCTGTTTAAATCTTTCCTTTTCTCGTACTATCTTCTCGATATCTTCTTCTTTAAATTCGTAAACTAAAGCTTCTTTAATGTCTTTTAATTTCTGATCAACTTCTTCGAACGTGGGCATGGATATCCCTTGCAAAGCACAAGTCTCTTTCCACTTGAAGAATTCAGACTCTGTGAATTCTTGATTCGACACGAATTCTAATCTAAACACGCGTTCCTGAGCACCGTGTCTCAGTTTCAAGCCCTTATTTGTCCTAGTACCACCGAGTTGATAGATTTTTCCTGTCTCGCAGACTCCGCTAATTTCAGCCACTCTATAGACGGGTTTCCCGTTGTTATTCCCAATTCCAATTCTAACAAAGCAACCTTGTACCACTCTATCGAAGAAAGGTAAATGGACAAATCTTTCCATTTTATGGCGCGATAATCTAATCTTGTTGAGATCTTCCTTGGTGCTCACGTATATCGGTTTCTTCGGTTTAGCCTTATTACTAGTAACAGATCTGCGAAGTTAAAAGAGAATAGTGAGCATCATTGAAGTATGGATAACTCAATTAAGAATAGAATTACGGACTTTTTATCGTTGTCGGAATCAGAATCTCTACTGTCACTCGAAGACGATCTACGATGAGATGATGGCTTAGGAGCTTCTTCATCTTCACCGCTATCCGATGAGCCACTGTCGTCCGAGTAAATATCAGATGCCTTGAGCTTCGTCTTGTTTCCACCTTTGTGATCATCTTCTAACTCTTCCTCTTCGATGTCCTTTGATTGTTGTTGCTGTTGCTCCATCCTCTGTTTTTCCTTCTCCTCTGATAAATAAAGACAAGATGAAGACGATAATTTTTTAAATATTCCCTGCAATTTATAAGTTATTTTACCTCTTTCCTTCTTCTCTTCTCTTCTTGCTTTCAGGAGGGACATTGCATGGAACTTCTTGTCTTGTTTCTCTTCTATTGTTTTCTTACGATCCTTACTCCTCTCTTTAGGATCTGGGGCTCTGTCTACTTTCTTCTCTTCAGCATTCTTCTCCTTCTTCCTCGATTCCTTTTGCTTTTTCAATTCTTGTTTCTTGGCCATTCGTAGCTTCTTTTCAATCTCGAATCTAGTTTTCATTATTTCTCGTTGTTCAATACGTTTGAAGATTTCCTGTTCGCGTTCCTTCTCTGTCATTTGAGCGAGTCTCGCTTGGTCTTCCGCATCCCCCATCAATTTATCATCGTAACCGTCGTTGAACTCCTCCTGACTGGAATCAGATACACTGGCATCCGAATCGGAAACCTCACCTGTAAAAATGAATAATCAGCATCGTGGAAATTAAGTAGCCCAGGTGTTTAATTCCAATGAACAAAATTACCTTCCTCCGGTTCAGAGACTTTCTCGGGCTCCTTTTCGCCAGCACTTTCCTCGCTACTAGATTTTGTCATCTTTCGCTTGTTCCTCTTAGATGGCACTTTCTTTTTCTTATTTTTACCAGTCTTCGCACCCCAGTCATCGTCAGAATCTGATGTATCTGAATCATGTTTATTATCCTTCTTGGTAGCTGCTGTATCTTCATTCGACTGAGAGTCATCTTGACTTTTACCTTTCTTCTTCTTAGCGAGTGATAACAAGTCCTAATCCAGGGAGAAGATATTCAATTAAAACAAATTTGATGCACAAAATTTGAACTGCATATTGTATACATTTCTAGAATATAGTATATCTTCGTTTTAATTTAATCAATCGATTAATAGAAGAACTATATAAGTTGTTTAATCTCTACTTGCGACACAGTACAAATGTACAGAAAGATTCGCACTTTGTTCAGTAATGTTCCCTCGAGATCGAAATGTGCGTGTTTAAAAAACACATTGCTTTTCGAAGACAATTAAAATTTTGATAGGTATAAAAACCTGATCCCGCGATCCGTTAGCAGTACAACAGGTTATGTAAAGTAAATTTCATTCGTATATCGTTGACAATAACTCGTAGTAAGAGCGTAGAACCGATTCAATACACATAACATTGCTATTAATATCGGGCCGCTCAACTCTCGGCCAGCGAAAAGAGAATTCGAAATGCAGCGCAGCCGATGTGCAACACGAGATTTTTATGTAAGGTTATATCATTTACATTTTCTAAATCCGAGCCACTTTCCGACGCACTGCCACTACTGTCAGAATCTATGAGAGCTTGATTCTTTCTCTTTGGCATCGTCACGCAGATAACCGTACGGAGATCGTGAAAATTGCACGCCCTCCCGACAAAGACAAATCTAACGTCATGCAAGATACAATAAACTAGGAAGACCGCGGAGAACCGAAAACGTTAAATGTAATGTATCAATGCATCAACGCCGAACCGAGGGTAGCGTTCACCACGCCACACATTATTTCATCAAACTCACAACACAGAGTGTCAGCGACGCTCTGCGAGTGCTCTCTGCTGTACCGTTCAACCACAGACTATACCAAGGACGAAACTCATCTCGAAATATCTAATACTCATTATACCCAAATTTGATGACCTTCAGATCCTATATACACACCGCGTTGCTGTTTCTTTTTTTTCTTGTTGAAAAAGAAAGGAAAAATATGTGTGAGAAGTTGGAACCAGTTGGAACTGCTTAAAAGCGCGGCAATATTTGAAATTCATCCAGGCATTCAAGAATTTGAACAATAACACGGGACAAGTTCCTGAACACCTAAACAGGTTTCAAATATTGCCGCCCATTTCAACAGTTCTTCTCTTCCTTTTTCATCCAATTGCTCACAGAAAGGGACAGAGATATTAACGTACAAAAGCAGCAGTGCTTTCTCATTGCCGTTAGGAACATTTTCAACGTTTGCACTGGCAATCGTGAATGTTGACACTTTTTGCCGTCAATGGCGTACGATAGACGCACCTGTGTCGATGTGTCAGAGAAATTTTGTACTATATTGGATTTTGTATGACGTTACCGTCAACCAGTGAAATGTAATTATAGGAGTGGCATTTACGAATTAATTGTAATAGATAGTAGTGTCGTAGAGAACCGGAGCATTCTAATTACGGATGTTTAAAATTAGAATGTTCAATGGCTGTGAATATGGAAGTAGACAAGAGCATGTCCGAAGAGGTTGACACTCAACTTTCGGCAAGCAATTCGATGGAATTTAAGGACGGCGTTCGTCGCGAGAACAACGAAAATGTACAAGACCTCCGGCATCCTTATTTGTCCCTCGAAAATACAACAATTAACAACCACAATCGAAGCGATCGAACCATTCTATACGCACAACTCGACGGTCTCGAGGTTTACGCGAATGAATTACCCGATAATCGAGAATTAGAAAATAAAGAACGGAAGGACAGTATAGAGAATAAAAAGGAAAACTTGCCCAAGAATATGAAGCTCTTAGAAAACGATTGTAAGGACGAGAAACCGGAGTTAACATCAAAAAATTCTACAGACAGTCATATGTCCCAAGCTCCATTAGCTTTTACAATTGATTTTGGCAACAAAGAAATTGATACAACAAAATATCAAAATTTATTCGAAAGGTACAATGCCAGGCATAAAAGAAATCTTTCTACCTCGAAGGTAGGTTCTTCAACAAATATTTGTGGAAGCTGCATAAAACATTAATCCATGCTATTAAAATATACATAAACATTGTCTGTAGGAAGTGGAAACCTAAAATTCACTGCACAGTGTAACTAAACTGGGAATTCAATTTTCAGGTAGAAATTAACATGAGAAAAAGTGGCACATCGTTTTCTGCTAATTCAGTGCAAAAACAAAAAGTATCTAGTACACATTCTGAGGGATATTTTAGCAGTGAGGATGATACGAAAAGAAAAACAGATCAATTGTCAGAGAAATTAAAGCAGCTAGGTAAATTAATTCATTTAAATTTAATTACTAAAGTTGTTTTTGTAGACGTGATTTTTATTAAATTGACATTTAATTGAAAGTATTATTTAAATAATGTAAATCAGAAGTTATAGTTTGCCACGAAAACAATTGTTATATCTCTCCTGGTTGTATTAATAAAACGTGTCTAATTGCTAGCATAAAAGTTGAATAGTTTTGTTTAATAAACAAATGATCAGTTTGTATTATTCAAAATAATGCTTGACTGTTTTTTTAAATCATTGAAGACCATTTCCTTTTGAAGACCCGAATGCTGTGTAATGGATGACTATATCAGTAACGTATGAGTCATGGTGAAGTCACCTGTACTATGCTTTTTAATATTCTTCTCATGTATCTCCAATATGTTCACAGTATGTAGGCTGTTGACACATTTAAGTCTTTAATACCACATTCATATTAAATCCTTTAATTATATTCGATTGACAAATTCTGGTTATAGCACTTATATATTAACATTAACAATTAATTTTCTTTTTTAGCTTTTTTATTTGTATCTTGTGCTTACGAAAAATATTTTGTGAAATGGTAATATATTCCTTTTAGGTTCAAGACCACTTTTAAAATCGTCCAGCGCTGCAAAAAAACCCGAGCCAAATGCAAAAGTAACGAATTTTCAAAATAAAGAGGAAGCAATGACTAGATCATTCGAACAATCGAAACAAAATAAACATCCTCATAAAAATCTTTCTCTGGAGCTTAATTGTTCGGAGAAAACGAATACAATAACATACTGGGGTCCCCAAAAGTCTGCCACTATAAATGACTTGAGTCGAATTCAGTCGAACAATTACGACGATACTATCAGCGAAAAACAGTACACGAAGAACATAGACCAAGAAGATGATTACGGACATTCATCTGACAATGAAAAAGTATCGAATATTAGTTATGCTAGAAGCAAAAGTATCAACTCGAAGGAAGACAATTTTTCTAGTGTGAAGTGTACAGTAGAAATGAATCCAGATCAAACAACCGAGACCAACATAGATACTTTCAATGTTAGCAATATTGATGCAGGATCTGATGGTGAAGTCAGTGAAGCAGGAACGTACACCATACACAAAGATTACACTGACGAAGAAAAGGCGCGGATGGACATCGACAAAGTGTTTAACGTCGGCGTTTTCACTGAGGATGAGAGCAATGAAGCATGCATTCATAGCTTTAAAGTAAATTAACTCAAATGTTATTCACTAACATTTCACCTAGCAGCGGCTATTTATAAAACTAAAAATATTTCGATTTGTAGATGAGTGCTTCGAGGGATAACAATACATGGATATCGGAATGGGCGTCTCAAGTAGCAGAACATAATTCTCTTCCACCGGTGATAGGTGGACCAACCGGCCGCACTCCTCCACTAAGTCCTTCCAAAATACCGTCTCCTATTCATACTAGATCTCAAAGACTGTCTCGTAGTCGTAACGTAAGTTTCTATTGCATAGATTACTTTTATTAACACTTTACGGGCTGGTTGCCAGCACCAACTACACTGGATGGTGGTTTCATCTCGAAATCGCCGGGCCGTAAAGTGTTAACACGTTAAATGTCTCCTTATTACGATACTTATGTGAGTATTATTACAACATTTTTAGGAGCAAAGCGACAGCAGTTTAGACGCGGAGTCCTACTTACGAATGAAGGAGCGAATTGGATTAATGTCGAACCAACAAATACTTATCGATTCCGGCGGAGAATCGGATGATGATACCAGCAACAGTTACAACACCCCTCCACACAGCTCACAACGGACACCGGTGCATGGTGCATTAGCAAGGCGAGGAAGCTTATCCGAATCTCTCTTTCGGCGAGTGAATATCAGCGAAAACAGGAGAAGTCTTCGCAAATACTTAAGTTCAAACAAATCTAAGACTGAGGATGCTAATGCAGAATTAAGTAGTCCGTCCAAAGATTTTGCTTCCCTTCATCTAGGGAAGCGAAGTAGTTCCTTGGACAGGAGAGAATATACATCCGACACAACCGAGTCCAATACGTCCAGGAGAAGTAGTATGAAGTATTATCAAGACGACGAAACGAAATACACAACTAGCCCTGTTTTAAGCCGTCTAAGACCATCTACGCCGAAATTAACTAATAGTCCGATCGTAACTCGTAAGACAGTGACGAAAATCGTAAATTCGCCCGTGCTAGAAAGAACTAAGCACTTAACGAAATCCTCTCCGCAAGCTAAGAATATCGGATATTTTACTTGCGTTGAAAACAGGTGGGTAGATCGAACGACAATCAAGACTACTTCGTTTATAGAATATTACAACAATTTTCTTTTCGTCTTGCAGTCCATACATGTTAAGGAAATCTAATAGTACAGCAAGTTACCATGAAGGAACCATTGGCTTTAATAACAAAGATCTACTACCAAAAACGAACAGTGTTCTCCAGAATAGTCCGAATCTTCAACGTAATCTAAGCATCCAAAGATCGTGCAGCAACGCGAACATTAGAAATATAAAATCGCAGAGTCAGTCCTCGCGTCGAAGTAGCTTTAACAGTAGTGACATCGAAAGAACATCTTCCGGGGGAAGATGTCTCGCTGCTTCCGATAGCAGCAGCGAAACCGGTGAACAGCAAGTCAAACCTTTAGCCACAGCGTCTTCTGGAATCAAGTTGAATCGAGCTTTCAGCATAAGAAGGGCAAGGTACTTTCCAAAAATGTAGCGCGCACAGCAAGCAGACTATGAAATAATGCAAACCGTTTACTGTCATGTAGATTAAATTGCGAGTCCGATACAACTCCGAATACCACTCCGGAAGAGAGACGCAGAAGAGCACAGAGTGAAGTGAAATCAATACCTTCACAAACAAATAAACAACAGAATTATCATCGAAGTCGTGCAACTAACGCCAACACGCATAGTAGAGAACCTCTAAAGAAGTCAGAACCTGTAAAACCTAGGGCCGTATCCTTGTCGAGGACTGATAGCACCAGACTTAGTATACGAATACCGAAATCAGCTCACGTAAGTGTTATTGAAATTCTTACGTATGGATTTTCTATATTCATGCATGTGAAACTGTTAAATTATGTTTAGCATACTGTGACGGCGCAGCGACCCAATCAGAGAGTAAATAAAGATCAGAAGTCTGGTAGAAGTAATTCAACATTAACGTCAAAGGAAGTAGAGTTTCAGAATTGGAAGAGAAGAAAAAGTTACGATCCTATGAAAGCGGCTGCTGAGGGTAGGAAAAAGTTAATGGATAACACGAAGAAACATCACAGTACAGAAGATAGTACAGGAAAGTGAGTACTCGCTCTGTTATAAAATATTTGTTATGCATCAATAGCATTTGTTTTTAATTAATATTCTTACAGTCACGATAGTTCTGTGTTACGATCGGCCAGCTTCCATGGAACAGGTGGTGCTCTCTCATTAGCTAACGAATGGTCTGACAACGAATTAAATTTTGCTCAGAATGACAATCAAGTACCTCCACCGTGTAGTCCACAGTTGGTAGGTACACGAGAAAAAGAATGTTCCAGAAATGTTACTGAATTTTTTATTTTTAATAGGAAAGCGATAGTGATCTAGAGACGTCTTATTACTTGCAAACAACGCAAAATGTCGTCTCAGCTATGTCAGCTCGAATTACAGTCTGCCGTTCACCCTTAATGGACTCGGATAACGAAAGCGACGAAGACACTAGTCATAGTTTGCATAAAGATATGTCGAAAACGTTACGCCAGCCTAGTGATACAGAAAGTAGTGACGACCGTCAGCCTAACACACAGAATGTTATCTCGAACACTAAATATAATAGAGCGTTTAGGTATGTAACTATATATTCTATCATTTAATGTTACACATTTTTCAATGAACCCTTGTCCGCAGTTTACGCAGAGCAAGATTAGAATCTCAGCCAACAAAACTACCAACAAATGTAAATAATAAGAAATCCGTGACGCACGAGACTAGGGCAAAATCAGAGACCATTACGAGTATTAGTAGAACTGATTCTGGCCGCTTTAGTATGCGATCGAGTAGAACTTCGAATACGGTATGCGAGATTTTCTCTTGAAACACAGTTTAAAAATATTTTTACAAAATCGTTCGTTTTAGGGTTCTAAAACAAAACCAAAGGAAACTAAAAAACCTGCGATGCCAAATGCACGGGAAGTCGAGATGCAAAATTGGAAACGCCGTAAGAGTTACGACCCCATGAAAGCAGCCATGGAGGGGAGGAGAAAAGCAGGATTGGCGAAGAAAACCGCAAACGCGAATCTCTCTCCGAGGTGAGTAGCTGTTCGCGTTTGCTAATGGAGAATATGATACAAAAGAATTCTGTTGTTTCATTAATATAAGAAGTAATTGTTTCACTGTGTTGGTAGGACTGATAGCGATCGATAATCTAATGATAGAGACCGTCAGGTACAAGCAAGTGGTACGAAACAGACTTGTTTGATTTTGTGATGTAGATTTTTTTAAGAGGTACATACATCGAACCTATTGCAACTCTCTCATACCTTTCGCTACTATCGTACAGCCTCTTAAGAAAATCGCAATAATGCTGCTTCTTGAATTTATTTACTATTTACATTCGTTCATTCATTGCCTATTGCAATGCAACTCTTGCACTTTTAATCTATGAGTACTATGGATGTGTCGCTTTTCTTGATATTATATTATCATTATTTTTATAAATTATTGATGTCGAATAGAGAATATAAAATCCATATTATTCATTGTTCATCTCCTGTTTTCATTTACCGATGTTTCAGTGACCTGAGTTACAGAAACATTTCATCGTTTCTATCGCAAAGATATTTCTCGTAAAGAAGATAGCTAGAGATTACACTAATACACCTTATAATGAGTGTGCAAAGCCGAAACTTTCCAGCCTAATTTGTTGTGGCTTATTAATGTGATACACAGCTAGATTAATTTTTGAGCCTTATATTTATACGTGTTTGATTTGCATGATTCAAGAAAGAACCAAAATCTGTTCTTGGTTCGACGGACTTATTTCTTGACTGTTTTTGTATAGTTTTTCCGATCGAAATAGGTACAGTGATCCGAAACATCCAGATATCGTGTGTATAGACGTTTAAATAGACAATCATTCATTTTAGAGACATACGTAAGAGATATTAGTTTCATTTTTTCCAATCAATTCATTTTAGTAACTGGTTCTTTCTTCACGTTGTTTTAGTTTAAGGAAACTATCATTTGCTTTGTTTTTAGTCACGTTGCAAGGTCACGCAGTTTCCATGGCTCATCAGGAGTTGGTGTTATCGATTGGAGCGACGAAGAATTGGCTATATCTGCGGATGAATCGACCGTTTATTGAAAGTCACAACACTAATCGCATAGTGCGAATGAATTCAGTTAAAACGAGATGTTCAGCTGTAGTAGTCGATGTATATAAAGAGTAAGAGAATCCGTTCTTACCAGAATGGCTCTATAAATAGTTCTATACATTTAAAATTATATTACACAGTGAAGAATGTTAAAAGATCTTTTCTATATTAAAAGATTCTATTTTTTGCAACTTTTAACATTAAGAAACTATAGATCTATATGGCTATCAGTACTGCTCTAAGTTAAAAGTATCACTATTTAATGAAATTGATGCGTAACATTATATCATTAATGATTCAATACTCTTGTATTTCTGTTTTGCTTCTATCAGAGATAAAACAGTGATTTTCGTATATTAGAATAAGTGCAGTTGAGTTTCGAGTGTTGAATGATTAGGGAAACGAATACATCAGAATCTTCTGAAGTTTGTGGTAATGAAAATATAGTTCCAATTTTAGGGCCTAAGAGTAACGAATGCTAAATATACAAGAATCGTGTGTGTTACATTGGTTTAATTGTTATTGGACCAATAATGTAGCAGTATAAAGACATCTTCGCATTCTAGGTTCTACTTTAAATTTTATTTGTGTTTTGAACTAACATGTTCGCTCCGCTATAGTCCTTTCTAGAAAATACTTTTTTAAAGTAGTATTTTATGCTCTCTAGCTCATTTTAATCAAAACCCATTATACTTTCTTATACTATTTAAATCAATATGCGACAACAATATAAAACAATGCTTTGTGTCTAAAAAGAGACAAAAAAAAATAGTAAACTATTACTTTCAATTGAATTATACAATACTTCTATATATCATGAACTCGCGTATGAGCTACCTAAGTACACTTCGGTGTAATTTTTAGAGATATACATGATCATTGCTATTTGCTGCTGAAACGTGCAATGAATTATTGTAATTACTTTTTTCATCGAATAATTTAATGTGATCATAATATGCTTTAAGATAGTAGTACGTATTGAAGTATTATATTTTATTATTGACCAATTTAACTGTACATTTGTTTGTCTATTGCGAAGTCTGTAAATATTAGGAATCTTTGAATTGATCATACAAGAAAACCGGAATCTATCTTGCACACTCGCTTGATCAAATTAATGCGACCTGTGCATTTAGAATAATCTGAATAATCTAGGAATGATGTAAAGCGCCGATGCGTATGATCGTAAAACATTTCTTATCAAATATTAATCAGTCCTTGTTCAAAAGTTCACGTTGTTTGGTTGTGCTGCTTGTTGCTCTATTATAAATTTATAGATTACTTCGGATGCTATGCGAACCAAACAAATTACTTTTGATGCGTTTGTGCATCAATATATTAATCTTATTTTCCATAAATTCTTTAAAGCATGAGAGATTGCATATCATTTTATGAAAACTTATGCAGAGAAAAATATCATATCGTACAACACATATAGGAAAGAATCATTGATCATCTGAAATATAATGTTATACTTTATTTAAGGTTTACTTTGAGAAAGACTCCATTAAAAAAAAAAGAATTGTATGTTTTGCACATTATTATTATTATTGTCAAACTGCACTTTGATTGCTGTATGTTTTTGTTTTAATAACTCAAGAAGGTGCTCATTACACAGTTTGTTTATTTTAGTTCACCACATCCCACCTTCCCAGTTTAAGCTATACAATTCGTGATGTAAATACGGCTTCTTCTTGCAAATACTATTTACCAGTTAATTAGTTATAATTTAACTTGTACTATGTACGAATAATCTTCCAAGAATGGTGCAAAATAAGTTTCACGTTATAGAGCATTATGTCTATAATATACAGATTTCTAATGTCATGTTAAAAATATCAAGGAGTATGTGTAATATTGTTGCATCTTGTTTTGATGTGAGTGTTCATTTTATGCTCTTCCTTCGAATCAAAGAGGGCTTCCACTGTGAAGGTCACTGTGATTATAAAAATCGCTATCGCATTATTTCTTATATATGAGGAATGCATAATAATTACGTTCCTCTTTTTAGTTGCAAAAGCGAGGATCATAATATTTTATGTTTGTCATCAATTGCCGACGAATTTTCGTTTCCTCAATTTACCATAATGATAAAGTAATGAAATGAAGACAATTTTATTACATTTATTATTTTTCTAATGTTAGGGAATGTAGAAATAATTCATAAATTGTGGATATTGGCAAATTGATAAAATGTTCAAAATCCAATGACATAAAAATATTCATAAAATTTGTTTCGTTACTTTTTTTCGTAGATTAGTCAATAAAAATTTGTATAAAGATTTGTAATAGAATTATTACATTATAATTCTCTCTTTTGCAATGGCAATATATATACATATAAATATATTATATAAACATACTATACATTTGTATACAGTATATCATTTATAGGTATATAAGTAGCTACATGTTATAAAGTTTGTATGTTATCTGTTTCATTTTCTAAATATTCGATGATTTTATTTCCACTATTCTTCCTAAAAATCATATTGAATTGTTTATTATATCTAACTTTTGAAAATTTGTTGGAATGTGAACACCTTTATAAATATGTTCATTCAGTCTGTAAGAAACGCAGTATATATTTTTCTATCTGTAATGCTTAGCGATAGACATAAGTTAGAGCCTATCTTTGACGGTATTGTATAATAATTTTTAGAATGTGCATGATTTATTTTGGTTGTATACATACATGCTGCCTACGACATAAAAAAATAATTAGCAATCGATATCTTCAAAATACGTTATAAAACAACTTGAGAAGTTTAATAATGATACAATAATAAATGAGAGACAGACGATGTATGTGTTCTTTCCGTGAAAATCAAAGAATCGATGCTTTATTTTTCCCTTCATATAATTAATGCTTAACACTTTACCTATCGCAAGCCTGTCAATAGCTTTTCTTTTCCTTGTAAATAACAATTAACTTTTGATTTAGAGTGGTCATTGCCGATAAGTGGGGTGTTAATATTAATTTTTACTTTATATGAGATATACTTTACTGAGTTTAAAAGGGAAAATCAGGACCGCCATGATTTGCGCATGCGCAATAGGTGATCTATGGTGGCGCTAATGTTGAATGTTGAAATGCACGTGGATCAACGCGCGATCGAGGACCACACACGTGAGGGCATGGCACATTGATTTTTACCGACTTGTTTAAACTTTATTTCCACTAATGTATTAAAGTATTCATATTCAAGTGATTGAATAATTAAAACATGAAAATGAAAGGCCCTTACAAGGTACACCAATTTGATTCAGAACTATATAACCTTACAACCAAATGCAATACAACCTCAAATGATACGGTTGTCATATAAACAATGTGTGTTTTAGCCAAACATTAGTGCTTTGATGAATGATTCTAATGACTCGGCAACTGAAACTGAAGATTATTCCAACGATGAAATTGACGAACTCGAAGAAGACAATCATGAAGCTGCAGAAGATGAAGAGGTCGAAATACAAGAGGATACGTCTATAACTACTGATAAGAAAAGAAAGAAAGTCACAGATGATATTATAGATGCTACTCCAGGAAAGAAAAAGAAATTACACAGTGAACTTTATAAGCAACCAACAGTCGAGGAATTGAATCAACTTAGGGAAACGGAAAATTTATTTCATTCCAACTTATTCAGGTTGCAAATAGAGGAAATGTTAAATGAAGTTAGAATAAAAGACAAATACAAACGACTGTTTGATGCCTGGTTTAAACAGTTTGAGAAGACTGTAAATTCTATAAAAGAGACGGAGGAATATAAGGTATATAGGTTTATTAATATTTTAAGGGATTCCATCAGGCCTGGGCAGTGTGGGGCACCTTAAACACCTGCTTCCCCCACCAACCTCTCTTTCATGCATCGCGCACCTCTGTCGCGTTTGCTTGTGCCTTGTGCTTACGATGCCCCACCATACGTACCTTCGTAGCTCTCACGACAGGTGAAGCACGTCCTTTCTCTATAGTAACAGCGCATGCAGGTGGGAAACAGTCATAATTGAGACAAAACTGCTCAGGCTGGGATTATGCTACTGCAACAGTCTGAAAAGAAACAGGCAATTTTTGGATGTTTAGTAGTCTAATCCCTTAATCATTAGAACAATATGAAATATTCTAAAGTATTATTTCAGCTTTCAGACAAGAATTTGAAGAAACAATTGAAAGTTCGTATTCCCAATCCCCATGTTCCACAGAAAACCAAAGCAACATTTAAATTCTCTAAGCCTTCACAAATAGCTGTGATAGGGTCTTACGCATACAATGCCACAGTTGGTCCAACTATCACTGTGGATGTGATGATTGAAATGCCAGCAAAAATGTTTCAAAAACTGGACTACCAAAACTATAGATATATAAAGAAGAAAGCCATATATCTAGCATTCATAGCATCTAGCATTACTGATGATATTGCTGAAGAGAAAAAGTTTGTTGGAGATAGTTCAAGACCGATTTTAAAGATTGTACCTAGTGGAAAACTGGGTACAAAAGTTAACGTACTTGTTCACATAACAGCCCAAGAAAATAGCTTTAAATTAAATAGATTTTCGCCAGAGAAAAATAGTATCAGACCTGGATGGTTCTTCTCACATAAAGCAACTGGTATATTACGAAAACATTTGTTGCTTTATAACTTACTCTGTTTATAGTATTTATAAAAATTATTATTTTTACAGAAAGTCTACCACCAACACCACATCACAATTCTATAATTCTTCGTGATTTAGTAGCCTCCAGAACAAACTCAGAATGTTTAAACATTATCAAAGAATATCCAAATCTGAGAGATGGTATTATATTATTGAAAATATGGTTAGCACAGCGCGAATTGATGAATGGTTTTGAAGGTTTCAGTGGACACATTATAACAATGTTTGTTCTGTATTTATTGTCTATTCAGAAGTTAAATACTTTCATGAGCAGTTACCAAATAGTCAGAAACGTGTGGCACCAGCTGGGTAAAATATTTTATAGCTAAATAGTGAACAAATGGATGTATGAGTACTAATGCTAATATTCTCCAATTTATTAGTTCAAGTCAGCTGGCATAAAACTGGAATAACAATGAGTCAGGACAAAGATATCAAAGATAGAGTTCTAATTTATAAAAAGTACTATGACTGTGTCTTTTTGGACAGTACTAGTTACCACAACATTGCAGCATATTTACCCAAAAGCACATTTTTTTGGATCCAACGGGAAGCAGAGCTTTGCCTGCATCACTTGGATAGTGCACATGCAGATAGTTTCCAATCGCTTTTTATGAGGAAAGTGCCATTTTACAAGGCATTTGATCATTTCATATGGTAATGATCAACCACTATAACTATTTAACACTTTGAGTGCCACATCTTCCAGAAATAGGAGATTAAATTATTTGTCCAAATCCATAAATGAACTTTGTTATTGTATTGAGTGCAGCAGATTTGGTTATTATTATTCTTGAAAAATACACTCAAAAATGCACTCAAAGTGTTACATTGGAACAATATTTATGAGATCGTAATATTAATTAAATATCCAGTGTCAGGGCTACTCAGAGAGTGGAAAAAGTGGTGAATTCATTCTCTCGTAGCAACTATAAATTAGATTATGGGCCCAATCATCGCAGTCAAGCAATCATAATCATTTACAATATACTGAAACGAGGATTAACCAATAGAGTACACCACATATGTGTGTTACCAAAAGAATTTACAGAATGGGAATGCACAAAGAAAAGTTCAGACAATATTGGAGAAATCTTTATTGGATTAGAGCTGAACCCAGAGTTTTGTTTTAACATAGTGGATAAAGGGCCAGAAGCTAATTTACCAAAAGTGAGTGATCACCTCAAACTGGGGCAATAATTTATATCATGGTTCGCTTCACTGTCTATTATATTTTAGGCAGCAAAATTCAGAAAATTCTGGGGACAAAGGTCAGAGTTACGTCGATTCAAAGACGGATCTATCCAGGAAGCAGTGGTTTGGTCAAGTGGCAAAACTATATCAGGAAAAAGAATAATATGTAAGAAAATTGCAGATTACTTGCTGAAAAAAAAGCTTCATTTCAAGAAGAATCACTTTACGTACATTGCCGATGAAATGGAAGATGTTCTAAAATTGAAAAAGGTAATTACAGCAATTCCTATATTAATACTAGGTTTATGGAGCACTAGAAGTAATTGTTTTACATTACTTCATAAATACTACAAGAATGTATCTACCCAAATTTTTAGCCATTTTATCCAAAGAAATAACTTTGTTGAATAATACCTCGTGGATTCTTTACAATCTCAATAATCATAAATTCAAAATAACCCGTCATTTTGACGAGTCCCGCAAACCTATTGTTAATGAACAATTCTCTTCTAAAATTAGGTCCAAATAACGCATTTCATGTATGGTACGGGCGAAGAAGCAACGTTGAAAGTGATCAATGTATTGAATAGTCTGGAGAAAGAATTGATGAATCTATCCGATATACCTTTATCGATCCACGGAGTCCAAGGATCTAGCGCGGTTTTTCGATATGCGGATGTATTTCCGCCGATCGCAACAGTTCACCGACCAGACAAGAAGCTTATTAAACAAAGTAAGAATTGTTTAATATTATCAGAAAACGTAACTACAGCTCCCAAATATGTTACTCCACTGGACGTGTGTCTTCAATTATCAATGAGTGGCAAATGGCCAGACGAATTGGAGGCCTTCAGAAATACGAAGGCTGCTTTCAACATACAAATTGCAGAATGTCTTAGAAAGCAGTGCATGCTACGAGTAAATGCAAACTACTCGCACATTGATGTATACAAGGTAGCTACATTGAATTATTTATTATATAATTTTAAATAATAATTGGTAATATGAATAGGAAGGGTATATTGAAATGAATTGGTATATTATTAGGAAGGATTTGTCTTCCGATTAAGGATAGCGCATCAGAAGGAAATCAGTTGCCTTAAGCAACAAATAACAGAGGATGGAATTAAACAGTACATAGACAACGATGAGTCGGTCGAGTTGGAAAGCAGATTATTTGAATTACCGAAGCTGACTAGTGCTTTACATGGGTACGGATAATTAACACTAGGTTTACGGAACAATAAAAGTGACTATTTTACATTATTTTACAAAAATAACGAGAATGTGTCTATTCAAATTTTTCTCAAAGAAATAAATTTTTTGTATATTAAACATATTAGAACGCGTCCCGTAAACTTAGTGTTGAGGAAAAGATTGAAACTCTTTATGAGACTGGAAATAAATGATTTGACTTACATGGCAGATTACACGTCCAGCAACCCTCCTTTGGGACAACTTGTTGTTTAATGAAACGGTGGCTCTCTGCTCAATTATTGGACGATTTTCACATACCAGATATCGTGATTGAGTTACTAGTAGCTTCGATGTACTTAACACCGGCTCCGTACAGACCACCTCAAATGCCTCAAGTAGCCTTTTTAAGAATGTTGGAAATTTTTGCCAGAGGTCACTGGAACACAGATCCTGTGATTGTTAATTTTAACGATGAAATGACCAGTAAGTAGTAACAGTAATGTTAAATTTACTGTTTAGTTTACTGTTGTTAATATATCATAAATAATCGTAGAGGAAGAAATTGTTGCTGTGGAAACTCTGTTTGGCTCATCTCGTAGCTCTTTACCGCCATTATTTATATCTACTCCTTATGATCAGCAAAGATCACTATGGACCAGGAAAGCACCGAGCACTCTGGTTTTAAATCGTATCACAGCTTTAGCAAAGCAATCTTTAAAATTAATTGAAGATCAAATGTCTGCAAAAATATTGCTAGATGTGAAGCCTTTATTTAGGCCACCACTCACAGAATACGACTGTTTGATACATTTGAAGCCAATTATGGTTCCGAGAAGAAGACAAGCAATTGATATCAGTGAGGAGTATTCTCTCTTCGATGTACATCCTTATAAGAAACATTCTGCACAAAAGATACCAGTTACAAATTTTGATCCTGTACAATTTTTCTTGAAGGAATTGAGGGTGAGTGTAAATAGTAATTGTGTATGATATATGTTAATGTGTTAACAGTTTCTTAACTAAATATAAATGTCTTTTTTTCAATAGAACGGATACGATGAATTTGCTTTATTCTTTTATGATACCTACGGCGGTACAGTGATAGGAGTACTACTCAAACCTTCTGCTTTAGAAGCTAAAGACTTCAAAGTAACAAATATTAGTTGCCGCAAGCTCAACGATGACGATCAATTGGTTTTAAATGTTTCGGCAATGATTCAAGACTTTTCCATTCTTGGCAAAGATTTGATAGAATCGATCGATGTGCAATCGAAAAGATTTTCTTTGACATGATGATCCCAAAAAATCGTGGACTCTATTTTATACTAGTATAATTGAATTGTAATGTAAATATACGAAAACTGATATTTGTATTGTACAAAGAGCAACATAGTTTGAAGTGTATATGATACAATAAACATTCTTTTTATATTATTCGTTCTTAGATTCTCACCATGATTTCTTTAGGTGAGGAAAATATCAATAAACTTGTCAACTTGTAAACCAAACCGTACAGATATATGATATGTTTATTTCAATAAATATACAGATATATGTATAAAATGAAGTATTACAAAATATTTTATAATTGACTATTTTACTGTTTCGTAAATCATTTTTATAAAAAAATATATAAAACAATAATTTACACATTGATGGATGCATTATCGTTAAATCGTATAGTTTGTATCACTTCATCATCAAGGACCTTATCTCATTATTTAATTTCATAATAACTACGTCTTCGTGTGTGTAACTACCAGTCTTTAAAAGAGAATTACGTTCTTCTAGCAGGGCTTGTAATCGTTCGTTGTTCTCATCTGATCTTTTTAAAATATGTTTGCTTTCACTTTGGATTGTTTTTGAACCTACGGTAGTAGGTGTGAAAACCTGGCAATAAGGATCTTTTTCTAAAAAGGATGGCTTTTGTTTGATCACGTCGATCTCCTTTTGAATTTCATTCAATATAGTTCGATCGTCGGTTAAAGCGGTAGAGTCCGCTTGCAATATATCCTCTAAACTATTTAAAACAAAATAAATAAGTATAATGGTTTCTATTTTAACACTAGGTTTACGGAGCACTAAAAATTACTATTTAACATTACTCTATAAAAATAATGAGAACCTAATAAACCTAGTGTTAATGCAGTTTTGTATATTAATCTTCTATGGTCTACTATACGTACTCTATACTTTCCAATTCCTCTTTACTATTTTTTATTTGAACCTTTATTGTTTGCTGATACTCCTTTTTCATTCTGTGCATTTCCCGAACTGCCGCTGCGTACTTTTCTTTAAAAAGCATTTTACTCTCTTGCGTGGCTTGCAACTTCTCCTCAAGCGCCTTTAATTCTTGCAGCAATGTTGCTGTTTGATCCTGCGTTAAGGACCCTTTCTGATAAGTGTCTAACTCTTCCGCCTGTTTTGTAAGAAGCAACTGCATCCTTCCATTGTCTGTACTCAATTGGTCAACTTGCGTTTCTAGGATGGTCTTCTTTTTCTCAAGTGCAGTGATCTACGATGTATTAAAGATGCACAATTTTTGCTTCTGTTAGCAGCTGAGTGGCATTACTGACCTTCAACATATGATCTTCTTGCATCGCATGGTACGACTCTCTGAGCTCTCGCAATTTCGCTTCGTATGACCAGTGCAGTTCTTCATTTGCTTTAATTAATCTAGCTTCCTTTTCGAGACTCTTTAATCTCCGTGTTCGTAGATCTTCCGTAGCGTTGTTGAGACTATTTGCTAACATTTTACATTGCTCGACGCTGCACGCAAGCTTCGCTTCTAAACTTTCTCTATGCTTTTGCCATTCTTGACTTAACAAATTCAAATGACGATCCTCTTTCCTTTTCAACTAAATTAAAAAAACTTTTTCTTATAGTATATGTATCCTGTGAATGTACTTACATTGAGATTGTCTTACCTCGACTTTAAATATCTCCTTTTGTCGTTCTTTCCACGTTTCCAACTCGTCAACTATTTTATACGCTAAACTATCGTCTAAAATCGGTGGTCCTAAATTTTCACCTGATTTAAATAAATTGGAGTTTAATAAATGCTTCTGGTTTACGTTATACAATAATTTATTTATGTTGGAACTTACTAGTTGTTTTCTTTTTAAGTCTATAATATGGACCATGATCCTCTAAAGTCATCGCTATATCTAAGTTCCCAACAATGTTCTGTTCAGTGTCGTACAATGGTGTGTCACACAGACACTCAAACTGTAAAATGTATGCATCATTTCAGCCTGCACCTGGATATGTTTGTACAATACTATTCTTCCCTATTGCATTACCTTGCTTTGATGAAGTAGTTGTTTCACATCGATTGCACATTGAGATATAAAAATTTTAGAAGTCTCATCTATTTTGTATATACTAATTTTAGGTGGAAAAGATAACAATAAATGTTTGATTTCGTCTGTCGCTGATATAAAATGCAATTTACATCCTGCATCCTGCAACTTCATTTTTTCTCCTAATACAAGTGGTATTTTTGGACGATAAGTAGATGTGACCTCAGTCTTTGGATGATGAAATCTGCATTATTTTATTTATTAGAATAAGTAAAGACATTGCGACTGAGTTTCTACATTAGTACATACCGAATTTCAATATTTGGTACAATTAATTTCGAAGACATTGATTTAATTGCTGTCAATAGAATATTTAAGCAATAACAATGATATGCTTCTATACTTTTGGAGCAACCATTGAGTTTACAATAACATGGCAGCTTGTCAAGTGATTGGGAAAACATTGGTTTAATTGGTTGATTTCTTATATGTTCATAGCTTATAGACTGCTTATCCAGCATGCTGCATCCATTTGGAAAATTGAACATTTGTACATCAGTAGTGTACTTTTCAAAATCACCAGCAGGATTTCTATGGCAATCTATTTCACTATAATTCTGGAAGTCATATTTAGAAGTTAAAATGTCTTCAACTTTGAATTATAATCTTCCTCCCTTTATTCTCATACATTTAGCTTCACAATTTGTAACAGGAGAACTTACTATTTGCCTTAAATCATTTTTTTGTTCTCTAACAGGATTAATGGGGCCTGTCTCACTTAATATTGTGCACGGGGAATTCATTATTACCTCTGTTTTACCTCCTATATATTGTAATTTTAAGTGTACATCAAGATACGAATTATTATATTCTATTTCAACATTGTCAGTCTGATCCTTTCTGTGCAGATGACAACGATAATTTAAAATACTACTATTGTTCTCAGAAGTTTTAAGAAACTCCTCAATATTGTCAGTAGGAGCTAATGGTTGCATATTAACTTCTGATTCAGCTATTACATTACTTTTATACTTCAAGTAGATAATCAAAAGTGGTTTTACTTGTAAATATGATCTCAAAACTTTTAAAGAGGTTCTTATCCTTATTACAATTTTTTCATTCAGTGCCCAAATCTCTCCATATTCTTTTTTAGACTGATTGAAATACACATCATTCTCTAATATTTTGCACCAAAAGTGTAAGTTGTTTTTTAAGTCTGAGTAATATTTGGTTGGCAATAATAAATCTATGTTTGCTGCAGATATGGCTGTGATGTTCATCAAGAACAGCTCATGACAAGTTTCTAGGGGACCCAATTGAATAAGACGTTCATCGCGTAATAAAATTGGAGTTACTTTATCATCTTGAAATGTTGCTTGCTCGGATTGTTTTAAATCCTTTCAGATAAAAAATAATTGTATTACCGAAATATGCTGAATACATGAAATTCCATAGTTTAATTACAGAAAATGGAATATTTACCTCTACGTGACAGTTTAACAGTGCAGAGCCTTGATCATGAATACTTAAACCAAGAAGTAATTCCGGTTTATCAGCTTTCAAATTACTTTTCAGTCCTAGCAGTTTATGCCAATTAGTTCTCACATCAATATCTTCATTTTTAGAAAACATTTGTGCAGATCTTAGACTAAGCAGAATGTACCCTAATTTCTCTTTACTGTCGTTGCCCTTAACAGTAAAACATTCTAATTTCAATGGGACTTGTCCCGATCTCATCCTATAAAATTAATATAAAATTTTTAAACTATTTTCCAAGAGATATTTCATTTCTTTGCAGTACGTACTTCCGTAGTCTACTCTTGTCTACTTCCCAAACCAAATCGTGATCATATTGAGGATTAGGACTTGGTTCAATTGCTTCGGTCTCTAACAAATGTCCATTTAAAGTTGCTGTCACTGAAGTTGGTAGTAAAATTTGCTCAAATCCTCTACCTATAGATACGAACAAAATGTCAATGCTTTCGATTTTAGTGCACAAAGATACTCAAGCCATATAATAATTAATTCTCGTATTAACATAACAGAGGCAGTCAATTCGAGGACTTGCATAGTGTTCTATGAATAATCAAGAATATACTCGAAGAATATTAAGTTTTATTTATTATGTACATTCTTTACAAGTAATTTGTATTTATTTATCATTACATCGGTACAAGACAATCATTGCGAAAAGGTTAATAAATGACAATGCAATTTACCTTCTTTTATATTCAATACGATTCTCACGTCAGAACTCATCAACTCTTCCATGGCACTATATCACACACAAAAATAATAAAAATAATATCTGGAATTGTGTAAGGTACATCAAAGAAATCAGTAAAATTCAAATCGGTTTCCATGGGAACACGAGCATTTCGTATCACAACATGTCCTTCCAATAACGTCACAATTTAGTTAGACATCGAGTAAAGTCCCGAATGCAAAGCCTTGTTATAAATAAGTTTCCAAAAAACAACTCGTGACATTAATTTCATGCTTGAAATTCGCATGTTCCATTCAATTTAAAATTCAAAATCAACGCCATGTCTATTGTCGCCATATAAATAGATAATTAGCTACATAAGTATGAATGCCTGATAATAATACTTCAATATCTTTCCAAGACATCATTAATTCTTTATATGAATGGGATCATAATTAACTTCTATCGTTGAAGCATAGCACAGATTACTTATTTTAAAAAACAGAGCTGGCAAAGGACATAAAAGCGGGAAGAAGAAATACAAATTGTTTCCGCCACGGGAAATATCATTTGTATAGGCGTACATAGCACACGTATTGTTGAAAAGGGAGGGAGTCAACATCGACGCTGGGTATATCACAGGTGGAACTTTTGCCAGAACTTATGTTGTTATGACCTTAAATGGGATGACCTTGACATCCTACGTGCATATAATGTTGTTGAGTCTTCAAGTTGATATTTCCATCCCTTTCTCTACGTCACTGGATGAAAGAAGAAGAAACTGCGTGCGAAAAGTTTGAAACGTTGGAAAGCGCGCGCATATATGAGACGTAAATCGTTGTGAAATGATATTGAACAAATACATAAAAAAATTGCTTTAAAAACTGCATACTATATCTACTCTGGATGTAAAGTATCTTTTATACGTTTAACATACATTTTTATTGCTGCATAACATATACGTGTACAATTTGTCCAAACAATTTGATCGCGTTGTACGGGAGTCTACTCTGTAACAATTTAGGACATTTAAACCCGTTGATCTTAAAATTGAAATTTTAAACAATTTAAAATTGCAATTGCAACACATTTAAGAAAAACATTCAAGTTCGTATGATTATTCAAAAATTTGAATGTTGACGTAGTTCCGAAACTATATTCATAGATTTCCTTAGGCACGCGTATTCGATCGCGACGTTTCACGGCCATGTTTGGTACGGACCCTCTTGCGTACGCATGCGCGTTCCAACAAACTTCCGAATTAGTTCTTTAGAGACGCCGTGCAGTGCCGCGGCGGTCGCGGTCGGCGGCGCGTGTACACACCGTTGGGAACGCGGCTTTATTTCGTGGCTGGATTGGCAGCACTGTCGGCCTCGTAACAAATCTCACCCATGTCGAGTCGAGCGCGAGAGACAGGAGCGTAAGCTTGTCCGCGATCGTTTGTCCGCGTTCGACGGCTCTTTTGAATAGCGTGTGTGCGATCGGCCGATAGAACGGTACAGCTGGGCGAAGTGGATACGTGTCCGTTCGATCGCGGTTTCGTTCGGAGAAATTTTGGAAGTGATAGAGAGCCATAGGGCGACTGAGATAGAGACGGGGAGAGAAAGAGCGAGAGCGAGAGAGATAGGAAGAGAGAAAGAGGGACAGAGAAGGACCGTGAGGGACTATGCTCGGTTAATCCGGGCTCTCTCGTGTGTAGGCACACAATAGCCGATCGAGCGTACTGGTGGTGACACACGGCAGCGAACGGTTTCCTTAAACAAGAAGGAGAACAGAGGAAGCTCGCGAGGTGCATGGTGGCTGTGTGCGTGTCACCGGGAAACAGTTCCAGAGCCGCTTCGGCGGCGCTCCCCGAATCTTAACCACAGAATCAAGAGTCCTCACCTCCGTGTGTGTGTGTGCGCGTGTGTGTGTGTCGCGGTGGTGGCTGAAGGCACAGGCCTGTGTCGGCGGGGTCTGTCTGTCTTCTCGAGGCCACGAGAGGATTCGGTGAAGGATCATCGCACGCGGCCAGCAGGCGCCCGTCGTTTTTCTAATGGAGGTGACGGTTTTCGAGTGTGTTCGACCGCAAGAGAACAGGCCACGGCGATGCACGCCGTATTGACTGTAACGCGATATTTCCCATTGACTATTCCTCCCGGCCGGCCGGGTCAGAACGGAGCCAGATCGAAATTGGCATGGAATCGTCCAGGGTCCTCGACACGACGAATGCTCGCCCAAGTCTGTGATAACCACTAGCCGCCGCCGCTCTTCGGAACAGAGTAAACGAAACCGGAGGCAAGAGAAAACTGAACGAGAAGAAGAAACACAGGGAAGAACGGATAAAAAGCTGTGTATGTGTGTGATTCGCGCGTGTTCCTTATTCTGCCCCGTTTCCTCCGTCTATATATATGTATATATATATATAGATAGATAGATAGATATATTAAAGTGTAAACAGTTTTAAAGTTAGTTTTGGAGGTTAGGATAGCATGGGGATTGATCCCCTGGAGGCATCGACCGACGAACCGTGACAACACCTGCGACTCGCCGCGTACACAGTGTGTCTCTCCTGTTCCTCTCTGTGCGTTGTCGCCGTCGTCAACGTCAACGTCAACGTCAACGTCGTCGTCGTCGTCGTCGTGCCGTGTGTGCGTGTAAAACCCCGTAACGCGTCTCTCTGTGTGTGCGTGTGTGTATATATACATCTATATCGCTGGCCCAGGAAACCGCTGGAGTATTCTATCCATCGACGGTTGTCCGGGGGAAGACGAGAAAAGAAAATATGTCAAGAATGGGGATCGATCCCCGATACGACACCGTGCAACGTCGCGACCATTAAAAATCGACCGTGAATCGGGGGAGGGGGGGGTTTATTATTCGACGCGTGTCTCTCTCGGGGGGAGAAGCTTTATTTTTTTTCTTTTTTTTCCCCTCTTACTACAACCATCACTTCTTCTTATTCTACCTCTTCCTTTTCTCTTTCTCTCTCTCTCCCTCCCGTTGACCGAGTCGTTGAATCGAGCGTGTTTTCTCGGCTCCTGACGACAGCTCGCGACACGGATACGGTCGCCACGGATCATTTAACGGAGCAGGAGACCACTGTCCAGCGAAAATGCAGAAAAGGGAGGAGAGACGAGAGGCACGCCAGAAAGAGTTCACGCGCAGCCCCGAACGCGACCAGGAAGACGCCAAGAGGATCTCTCGCGGCAGCGGGAACGCGCCCAGGTCCAACGTGCACTCGTCGAGGCACAGTGTCACGTCCTCCTCGAACGTGTTGATGGTCGGCCCGAACTTCCGTGTCGGCAAGAAGATCGGATCCGGCAACTTCGGGGAACTTCGGCTCGGTAAGTCCGACACGGTGTACATTCGTTTTTCTTTCGGTGCCGCTCGCCTCGCCTCGCGCCGCGCCGCGCCGTCTCTCGCTTCTTCTCGCTACCCGTGTCTCGAGACTGTAATATCGAACGGGACTATTCACCCTATCGAGAATCTATCGAGACGCGGCGTAAACGGCGCCCGTTTATCCGTCACGAAAATTACACGTACCACGCTCTGACGCGAAACGGTAGCGTACTTTCAGATGTAATTTTGATTTGACGTTGCAACAGCAATTTCATTTCTGCACTCCCTCGAATTTTTGTTACGTACAGTGACACCCACTAATATTCGGACGCTTTTAAGAATCGTATGACTTCGTTAACATTGTACTGCACGACTTGGATTTTTGTTAAGATATTAGCACAATTAGTTTGCTACATACAGTGAAACAAGTTTTTACAAAAATTGCAATTTGTCGAAATTACAGATAAAATACTGAAAGTTGTATTTTGCAACTTTTTTTATGTGGACTTGCATGGAAAATGTAGAAAATACGAGGAGATGCACGGTCCGTTATCTTTTTGTTTCGGAGTGTACGGTTACCGCGTTCGCTGCACCACCGTGCAAAGTTGCATCGTTTAATCCGCGGCTAGCCGATGTTCTGTCACTTTTAACCCTTTGCGTATGTTTATCTACAGACAGATAATCGATTCCGTACAGTGTCGCATCTCTCCGCGAGGAAATTGTTTCTGTAATTTTTCTCGCCCTGACCTATCACTTTCCCGTTCGGGTTCTTATCAGTAGCGAATAGTTCGCAATCGAATGTGCTATGTGCGACAGACGTAGTTGCGATCGTGGAATAACACGATGCGGAATTTTTCACGTAAATGGAGCAGTCGGTAAACATGCGGAATTATTTATCCTGTATGTAACGAAATGGAATTTTGTCTGATAAACGGAATTTATTGTTGCGAACATTTTACTGCGTGTAATAAGGAAAAGCAGATAACTATCTTCAATCTATTAACGCTCCAATTACTCTTTTCGTACAATTTATTTTGTATTGTTCTCCCGACGTTGACCCACGATTATTAAAAGCGTCGAAACATTTTTTGAACCAATTTATAATTCATTAGAGCATTTAATCAACATGGGGGTTCGGGATTATGAAAATGTATGTTTTCATTAAAACGAGCGTTGCATTTTACGAGTAATTTAATCTCGTCATTGCATTAAACAATTTTTCCTGCCACCGTACTAATTGCAACGATAAAACCGCTGTGATCTACATAATCGGTTCAATGTAAAATGCAACGGAAACAATTATTAAAACAATATCAATCATTTTAATAAATTCTTGTTGAGAAGATACGATCAAAATCGTATCTTGTTTTCGAGCGACAGTCATTTTTGCGTTGCACTAACCTCGATGAGAGTGCGTGCGAGCATGTTTGCCGCAAAGTTTACAAAACAGAGCGTCGCACTTCGTACACACGGTTTCGGTAAACAAATAACGACAACGTAAATAAATAAACGCTGCCTGAACACGAGTACAGCTGTAATCGAATATACACGGGCTCGAACACTTGTCTATGTTTTCTTTTTTTTTGTTTTGCCCTTTTCGATTGATTTTTCATGGGAAATTTTATTCGAGAACTGGGTCGCCTTGTATAACAATTTGTATAGTAATTGGTTTTCGATTACACACTCCTGTGTTGCCACTTGTCTCTTTGAGCTCGATTTGTTTTGTATCGTTCCGAGTCAAAGCCCTGTTAGTTCTGAAACATAACATAAAAAGAGGGTAAAGCACAAATGAATAAAAAAAAAATTAGGGCAATTTGTGGGGGTCGTTGAATACAATGGTAAACAGGTGTTTCGGGCCACACCCTGGAACTGTGTTCGAGAAGGATTTCTCAAAGCACACCTTGCGTGCTTCATAATTCATTTGCAACTTCTGCACTAATTTTCCATCCTATATAAAATTGAAAATTATTTTCTAGGCTCAGCAATTCTTCTTTTCACAGTAGTATATTTTCAAGTCGTTTTCCTAATTACCGAACGAACAAGCGCGCTTTTCAAAATAAACGCACCGGGTGCGCCAAGGGTCGAAAAAAAGGAAGGGAAAGAAAACAGTGCTCGAGACTCGTCAAAATATTTATGCTAGGGGGCAAAGTTTGGAGCGTGGTCTTGCACGCTCGCTGTATACATTAATTACCCTATTCATCGCCACACATCGTTCCGACCTTTATGCGAGCAGTCACGATCGCGATGACTAACTCTCTTGAATGCTTTAATTACGGTACGTTCGTTAAAGGGCGACCCGAATGATTAAGGAAACGTAAACTCGCGTAGTAGAATGTGTTAATTGGAGCCGGGTTACTCCAATTTGTTTAGCAACGACCGGAAGAGGATTAGAATAGTTCGTTCGTTTGCTAGCAACAGGAACAAGAACAGTTGTGTAAAAACATTAATTCGGTTTGTTCACCCGTAGTAACGAAGCGACTTCGAGCTGAACTCGTGCGGAACACGGTTATCCGTCTTCTCTGGCGAGGATCGATCGCGAAATGACCGGCGATCATTATCAGTGCCGTTTCGCGTTAGTTCACAGTCATTTCCTTCGAGCGTTTATTGCGAAACTTTACGTCCCGCCACCTTTTTGGTCGGAGCGTTCGATTTATTTTACGAATGTTTTTACCGCGAAATGATTTATCTGTTTGCCGTGCTGCGGCCTAGTAAGGCGATCGCAAAAATAAATATAGCCAGTGAAGTAACAGGATGACAAAAGCGGTAGCATTTACGTGACTAAAACACTGAAAGTTACTGCATTAAATCGGTTAATCATTCTCCGATAAAAGCTTAGATTTTTATGACAGTAATAATAGGCACTTAAAACATGATCCACGAGATGAAAACGAGAAAAATTTACGTGGAATTTGCTCCAAGTTAAATTTCAGTAGAATCGAATATCCAATTTATTGTTCGTTATTTATAAGAGTTTCCTAGACAAAGAAATAGAATAGTGTTTGTTGCATTTAATTCGTGTGTTTGCGCGTTAACTTCCGATGTAAATGATCGGTTCCAGATGTTTGCGTATCTCGTCGTGTACACAACTGACCTCCATAATTAATATTCTCTAATGATAATGTTTACAATGATTGCATTGAAAACGCCGCCGCGGCAGTTTGTGCTGCAGCATTGCACCGCGAGACCGTCCAATGACGTTGACCGATTCCCGGTGTCTCGAATGCACCGCTTATCGTTAAAGTTCACGTCTAACGCATGACGTAATTCCGCGTGATAAATTTATATCTTTTATCTATGCTAAGAGGAAGCCGAATATAGAAGTGTTTATGTTTGCCGGACGATTATTAGCTTCGTGTTACCGTCTTGTTACACACGTCTGCGCGTTCCGCAAACACAGGCCGCTTGAAATTTCCGATTAACGCACGCGGTTTACTCTTTCGCGAACCGCAGTCAACATTTCGGTAATCGGAGTGGCCTAACTAGGAAGAACGAGCTAATACATCAACAATTTTTACTAATTCATAGCTACTGCCGATTTTATGCATTAAAAAAAAAGATGTTCTTGTTATTTTTATAAAGTAACGTAAAATAGTCACTTTTAGTGCTCCGTAAAGCTGGTGTTAAAGAAAGACCCAAAGTCGCAACCTTTATCGATTAACTGCCTTGCGAGTTTCTGTATATTTTCTACTTAAAATAAATTGCTTTAATAAATTACGCTTGTTACCGCCGAGTGACCTAAATTGAAAGAACTTTCGTAATAAAATTCTGTTCCCCTGTTTTAACATACAATGAACATAGATTGCTTCTTTTCGAAAAAATTATTGGATCAAAGGGTCAGGAATAAACGTGAAAATTTTCTCAACTTCCTAGCGAGTTTGGGGAGTTAATCCACTATTCAATTTCGAATTTCAGTATTCCATACTATCATCCGCATCGTTTCCAAGACGGTAAAAATAGTGAATGATTCTTTTTGCAACGAAACAATGAGCATCTTATGCTCCTTCTTCTCTCGGGATGTTTTTCCATGAACCACCCGCTTCGCTTTTGCGAAGCAGATCACCGGTTGCGTTCGATAAACATTATCTCCTCCACGTTGTTTACCCGCTTCGCTCCCTTCGATCTGTTCCGCTAATCCTTAGCATCGCCGGGCAAGATAACAGTCGCTTCCTAACAAATTATCACTGTTAATCAATCGCCCGAGTAATTTCAACTCTGTCCAATTATTCCGCCGAAGAAACATCCACGTTTCCAGGGAACGATCGCGATTCTATTCATCAAGCTTTCCTCTTTCACCGGGGTGAAACGGTACAAAGAGCGCTGTGCGGCTGTGTTACAAAAGCGTGTGCAATCATGTTAAATCGCTAAAGTCTGCGTCGCGAGATCCAATAAGAATGCCTAGAGCAAACGTTGCGAATTAGCGAGCCGATTGTCGACGGATATACATATTGTTTTTACGGCGGCTCTCCTAGCTATTGTTTTTCCTCTGTCCCTTGGCAAAAATGTGAGCGGGAACGAGGGGTCGAAAGATCGACTTCTGCATAAAACTAGACCAATTAATTTAAACTGTTAACGTATTCCCATATTCATATGTCTTTTTGGAAATCCGTTGCACTCGAAGCTGTTTTCTGACCTAGAAAATTCCATTGTGGTAGTAATAAACGTAAAAAGTTGACGAAGGCTCGTTGCAAAAATGAATAAAGATCGTCGAGAATTATTCAACCATTTGGAATAAGCCTAGCAGTGAAAAATCAATTCGGCACCGAAAGCCGATAAAAAATCGAGCAGCTGTTTAAAAAATCTTTTTTCGGAGATGGAAGTAATTTCGAATGAAAATTCATCGACTTTCGTTTGTTTTCTTGTCACTGAAACTAATATAGAATTCGTTGAGAGTTAAAGGGAACAGATAGTCGAAATTTTGGCAAGCGACGCAAATCGAAAAATTTGTGCCTCTCTGGCCGTGATTCGTCTCCGAACGATCCAGCCGCGTGTGAATACTCGTTTAGATCTTCCGGTTGGCCGGCTCCTTCCAAACTGGCCGACAAATTGAGACCGTGCCCGTCGAATAAAATCCTCCGGTTGTCGGCGAACCTTTCCAGGTATACGGGCTCGTGCTTTCTGCCAGATGATTGTTAGGTGTGGAAATAGCGTGGATGGATCGGGGAATGCGTCGATACCCGGTTAGGTACTTGTTTGTTTTCTTGGAAAGCTCTCGGAGAGACCTCCTGGACGCTGCTCAACTAGGGCGCTAGCTCGTTCAAAGCTGCTGGTCCCTTCCAACCTTGCGATAAAATCTCTTCTATATGGGAATTAGGGTGTAATATGTACTGTATCTTCCTTTATCCCAACACCGGCAACCTCATCTTTATTTTAATAACATCATCCCTATTAACCGCCGAGTTCCAAGCAAATTCTATATCATCGAGGCCTTGGCGACGTGCATAGAGAAATCACTGTAATGTCGCCTTTCCAAAGAAAAATATTTGCCAACTCATTAGCACAGTGTCTTCTTCCTACTTTGTCTCCAACGATCATCTAGAAGAGGGAGTCCTAAGTTCGCTGTGAAATTACGTTTGCATCAAACATTGAATATTGATAGCAAGAAAATGATACTTGGTTCCGACACCGAGGGGATGAATAATCGGCAGATCCATTAAATTCAGTTTTAAATCTTCGTTACCAGGCTGGCTCGACTAGGGCATGATTGATGTCTCGGCTTGGCTGGCTTTAAAACTGGATTTAGAGATTAGTAATCACCGCGTTACTAACAATCTCGAAAAAGTAATGGCTTAGATTATTAACGTTCGTATGCGGACAGAATGAATCATGAGCGAAGACGTGTCGCGCGACTAATGCTTATTACGTTAGACAATTTATCGAACGTTATTAAATGCCTGATGGAAATTGAATGTAACGAAGATTTTGCTGCGAACGTCGCACTTTTGTGACGATCATTGTACCTCGTACGGTTTCATTGTTTGTTTATTTTTGTGGATAACAATGCGATACGTTGCCTTATAAAAATGGAAACACTAAATGTTTTGGATTGTCCGTAATTTTATTCCATTATTTTTCTATAAAAGAATCTTGATAATTTCCATGATTGCAAAATATAAAACCGGTCGTTTGTCCGTGGTTGGTTTAGTGTTAAAATCGTGAGTAAAAGTTTAGAGAAGATTTACTTTGAATAAATATGTTTCTTTCAATTATTTCGTTTACTTGATCGGTTACTCGAGATTCCCAGTGAAGTCTAACGGGGAAAGAGATGACGTAAAAGACACGTAGAATTTGGAAAATGTTGTAAAGTGACACTAACGCGTTCAGTGCTAGGACAAGTCGGCCACGCGTGGCCGATGTTAATTCACGGGTTGACGTTATTGTCGTCGGTTTAGCGACATTTATCTGTTGATAAGTTCGCGGTGCCGTGCGTGGCACGAGTTCGGTTGCGTTTCGAGCAAGTGACTCATTCTTAATATTAAAGCGGTGTGTCGCGTGATTGCGACGCGACAGTCGCGATCAACCATGGAGCAGAACGAACGCATACTCGTGTCGCCCTTTTGATCATTCACTATTTGTTCCGGGATCCGCTTCCCTCTCGATCAGACCGATAGTTTCAAAATCGGTTATTTTTCACCGGTCTCTTATCGGCGCGTTTTATCACGACGTCTGCGGCTTGCGTATCTTACACGTATCTCTTATCGATACAACCGTTCGATTCTACATACATATATATCGGGCGCATCTTGCACACCGCATTTTAACGTTTATCTTATCTACCGGAGACTATTTCATAATTCCTTTGAACGTCTATGATCCATAGCTGTGGATCTTCCAACCTTGAAACTGTCGTACTCTTAACAATTAATACCAACACGCTTGGAAAATATCACACCTAACCTTATTGCTAAACTACTATTTTTGTGCGAAATAAAAATTGTTAGAAGTTTTAATAAGTTGAAATTATCCTATCTCACAAACGTGTGAAATCCGCAGTAATTATTCTTACTTGAAGCGAAGGTCCTTCGAAATGATTTCTCGCTATTGAAACAGTTTTCAACCTCCGATCTAGTTCTTCCAAAATTTATTCTCGCATTTCGTGGTGAAACGCGCAAGCAAAAATTGCACCGGGTGTATAAATGGAATAATTTTAGCCATCAGGATGTCAGGAAAGTAGTATATCTCGAGGTCTGGATCTTATATTTCTCGAGCGTCAGCGTAAACGTGCGGGCACTCGAGTTTAAAGTCCCATGGAGTCGCAGAGCGATGAAATATTTAAAATAGCGTAAAGTATGCTCCGCTTTTCGGCGGAAATTCAGCTAAAGCCGTACTACCGGGTAACGTAAAAGGAACGGCGAATTTTTGTTAGACTCGCGTGTAGCTCATCAAAGTAAGTAAAATGTGTCTGGTCGAGAGGCGGTCCATATTTTACGCATCAATTTTCTGCAGCGGATACCCTAAGCGAAACGCGTATTTACTGAATATTTCATATTTTAATGAACACGACGGATCTTCTTCTCTGATAAATAATTCTCCAAACTTCAGCATATTATAGTATTCACTCTAAATATTCATTTTGTGCAGGAACTGTTTCAATCTTAACGCAATCGTCGACAAAAGACACGATTCTAAAATGAGGTACAATATTTAACACCGGCGCTATTAAAAATTATAAAATTAATGCCATTCGTTTATCAGTACTAAAGTTAACTAGATTATAGTGTAAGGTGTCATTATAAAATTACTGATGATTGTTATGAACCCTTAACGGTCCGGTAGTATTTCAAGTTTACTTCCCACCAGGTTCAAACTATTTTTCATACGAAGAGAAACTGTGGATTCAACATTTTTATATCAAGTATAGGAAGGAAAGAATTTATATTTTAGTGAAAATTTATTAACAAACTAAAATGTAATAAACTCAACTGTGGAAAATAACTCCGTTAACGCTCACGTTTCCTTGCAAAATCAAAACAAGACTGAACTTGCATGCGAGGAGGAGACAAAAAGCCACGCAGTGCACGCAGACAAAAATGGCAAAAGATAACGGAACATGGATAACAAGCGGAAACAAATTCACAGAAGTGACCTGGCACAATGCTTAACGCGTTCATTATGTAAATATGACGACAATAAGAGTGATAAGAAATTCTGTGAACGAATTCGGTAAAACTTGTATGTAGAAATTATTTACACAATTTTCTAAATTGGCGAACTTCTAAATTCCTTGGTCTAATCGCGCAACACCTGTTGGCCGCGAAAAACCCGCAAAATTTAATTGCTCGCAGCGAAACGCGCAAGCAGTTCCATTTCGTGCCCGTCGATATCCCAGCGACTGAACTCCTTAAAACCGCCCACACCGATTTCGCAGACAATGGAGGTTCTGTTTCCGCCTAGCTGGCGATCAATATCGGGATTCGATTCTCACTGGTGCAAAACGGGACGCGGATCCCGTGTGTGCTTCTTTGCAAAACGCCGGATTTCGGGCATTGTGTCCTCACGTCGATACAGCAGGGAACAATTAACGAGGCAATGCCGTTCATTATCTTAATGCAACGGTGGATACACACCAGTTCGTCCCCTCCCCCCACCCCCTGGTGTGCTGCGTTCCATTAATACTAATTGCGGAATGGTCGCTCTCCCGCGTTTCCCATTCGCGCGTATATCGGGAACGCGGTATTCTTCGCGGATTAGTTCGCCGACACGATGGGAAAACAAAGTTTCGCTCGGCCCGACGAGGAAAAGTTTCGTTTGGCAATCGCGTGACCGGAAATTTCTGCGGGTGACGTCGGCTCTGCCCACACGCCCGCGTTTCACGACACGTTCCGCGAAAAAGTTCGCAAAAATGCTCGCTGGAAAAGCTCCGTGGAAAAATTTCCCCTGAAACCGTTCGTTCGAGGACTCCAATATCGAAATTATCGGACGGAGTCTCTCTCAGACAAGTTGGAATGTCCATGAATGTTATTAGCGGGGAGTGCGGATGTTTGTGCAAATTGAAAATGCTCCAGTTCCTCTTCTGATCATTTTATTTTATGCATTTATGAGAAAAACGAGTGGATGGAATTTAAAACAGCAAAAAAAAAAAACATCGGACAGACTCGCCAAACGAACTTCTCAAAGTTACTTTATATTTTCCACGAATCTTTTCCGAAGTGTAAAAATTGATAGAAGAAGAAATTAGTTTCTATCGGTCTGGTTTTCGCAATTACTCCGTCGAAGTCGCTTTTCATCCTTTCTATTAGCCCTCGCGAAAGTGAAAATAAAAAGAGATCGGTTCCCATTCGACTTGTTCCGTTCGTTCCCGCAATTATTTCAGAAAATTCCGGTCTCGCAAGATCCGCAGTCCGGACGTGCAACAAAGAAAAAGAGAGGAGGAAGAACGGTCTCCGATGAAAGACAAAGGCGGTGAAGGAAAGTAACGAACCCGGGGAAGCATCATCGACAGACACAGTTGCTTGCGTCCAGGTCCAATGGAATTAACGATCTCGTTCGACCGGATAAAGAACTCGGATTACATTCCCGGCGATGCACCCGCAAAGAACGGTCGCATAATAGGCATACAAAACCGCACAAAGCCAGCCCCGGCCCCGTTTCCCTCCACGGGGCCGAAGACATTTTCATTCTGCCCCCTCCCCCTTCAGGGGGGTGTGTTGGGGGGCTTTAAGTGAATTTTCCCTCGTTCGCGGACTGACCGTGCTGCCACCAGACTCTATACACGTAACTTCGCTTCCTCTGTTAACGAAACAAAATAAAATGTTGCCGTATATCGGTCACTGTAATTCGAGCGCTTCGCAGTGCGTCGAAAAGTTCGTTTTCTGGACAAAATTCCATTACTCGAAAATTATAGGTAATACGACAAACTGTTTCAAACGAAAGTTGCAGCATACAGAAGGGAGTACGTGATTACTGTGATTTTTCTATATTCGTCGCCAAGGCCTGGACGATAAACGTCGCGGAATTATCCCCACTACCGAGGAGTGTAAACGTAACACGGCTCGGGTATGTTTCCTGAAAGAAACACGATGACGACAAGACTCGTGTTGTTGACATATATCGAGAATTCACTGTATTCTGCTTGTTCAACATCGCAATAACCTCGAAAATCTCTGTAGAGATTGCAATCGAAATTTTCGATGGGAACCCATAATTTTGATTACGTATTCCTGAAAGCGATGCCAAGACACTAGAAATACTAGAATACATTTGTTTTTGCAGAAACTATTATCGAGTTAAAGGCGATCAATGTTGACGTGCCGACATTAGCATTATGCATTATCGGATATAGATCGCTAAGTTGTTCAATTGAACTTTGCACGCTACTATTCTCCTCTATACCTTGTAATTTTCTTCTGCAAACAGTTAATGAAAGTACAAAACTGAACAAAATTTTGCAACTTGTTTGAAAGTTATACATACACGGAAGATACATTTATTTAAGTCGTCGCTCAGAATTCGAAGAAGATCGTAATGTCGTGTGAAAAGAATTGAAAAGCGATTTCAGTAGGATCCTAAAGAAAACTGAGATCCCGTTGCGGGAAGTCAAGATAAACGCATAACTGGAAGGCTAATTAAGATGAAGTTACGTGCGCCGCTTATGTCACAGACGTCTCCTCCCGCTTTAACAAGTATCAACGAAGAAAAGACCTTGCCGGTGGATTAGAGGCATTTTCTACGATACTCGGACTATCAATCTGGTCAACAACTTTCAAGATCATTCCGTTACGCGTGTATGACTATAAATCGCTCCGCGTCACGAGCTACCGTTGTTACGTCAATGGCGATAAAATCGGCCTTGGGATCGAACGAAAATGACGATCGGTCTTCACTCCTTCCACGAACCTAATCGGTCCCAGAAATAAATCGATAATTTCCCATGGAGGGAGGAGTATCTTCATAATTTTATTAATTGTATTATAAAATATACGAAACCAGCAATGGTGTGGGTTCAATTTTAACATACCGACTTCTCGGTGTGATCCGACACGGGTACCGAACAAATTTGCAAAACTGTGTTATGCTAACAAGACGCTAGACACTTCTTAACTAATTAATAACTACGTCCAACTTCCAGAATATCTATTACAACTAGACTGTGGAAAATGTTGCACGAGTTCCAGAATATTGATACGCTAAAATTATTGAACGAAAAAATACATTTCTATTTAATTTCTGATCCTTACAATTGACTTACAAAGATTTTTAAAACTAATCCGTGATCTAATTGCAACACATTTGAAGCGAAATGTACCTATTTTTACCATTTTACCGATTCAGTTTAAGACGTGTGAAGAATCAAAGAATGGGTGGACACATGTTAATGTACATGATATAAGAATTTTTATAAATTCATAAGAAGGTTTTGCAAGTTTCACAGGTGCACTTTGAGTATAAAATCGAACTGGTAACAATTACGCTGCACCGGCGTTATCGGAACGGGTGATTTTTCCGCGATAATAGTTCGCGAATCGCGACGATACGCTATCTGTCGTTGTCTGTTGGTCAGAGAGGATCGACATTGGGATGGGGACTTGTTCAAGGGACGGGATCGTCTCGTGGCAGACCGGTCGCCACGTGGTTCCATTAACGTCGTCGGCGTTATCAGTTTATCAGCTTCGGCCGGTCTTGCTCGTCGCTCGGTAAACGCATTTACCGAGTGGCAGTCGGTCCGGGCCGCGTTGCGGTCGTTGCACGTTCTCTGTGTTCCTTGAATCGCCGTATCGACCAAGCAAATTGCTTTCCAAACCGATCCTGTCGCGTTTCCGAGCCGCCTTAGAGAAACGCTTTGCGGTCCTCGCGGACTCCGCTCAGACGACGACGACGACGACGATGACGATGTCTCCTTTCCGCTTCGAAACGCCTCCTTTCCGCTTGGAATCGTCTCCTTCGGCATCTCGATACTGACACACAATTTGTCTCGTTAGTATTCGTCTCGGTTTCCAAAGGATTTATCACTGGCGAACACAGACAGATTTGCTAAAACTTTGGACAAAGTGGAAGAATTTTGATCACCAACATTTTTGGAAAAAACATGTGCCGTGGAGCAGGGATAGACTGACGTGTCTGATCGTGACTGGCCATTTCTACTTCTCGCATGGCGAACTTTCGACTCGATTTCCCAGACAACAAAGCTCCGAATGAAACAACGTTGTTGAATACTTTCCACTCGTATTTTCACGTTGTTCCATCCCCTTTCTAGTTGTACCCCGAATCCTGGTAAATCGCGTACGTTTCGGGTTGCAATTTACTTGCCAATAAAATCGTTTCGATTGTAATCCTCAAAGACAAAAAAACACGCGAACATCGTTTCTGATCTAATGGCACATTCAACGAAAAATGAAGAACAATTCTATGCGAAAATATCAGTTGAAAGTACAGAATAAAACCATTTCAACTGAGAGAGAAAGGGTGAAGAAACGCGAACTTACGCATAATAAAACAGTTCCAAGTGCTATAAAAGACGAACAGACGCGCCTAGGGGAACCCTAGGGCAACAAAATGTAACTTTACAATTTCCACTCACCTTCCCATCTAAAATCATCCTCTGAACCGTCGGAGCCTGGCGTTCTAGCTCGAAAGAAGTATAAAATATTTTATGGGGAGCGTGGTACTGTTGGCGGAGCGTCGTCCATTTTTCCTGGCCGACTATATGCGCCCTTCGTGCAGGGAAAAGGGTTCGCCTCGCATCGATTCCCTCTTTCAAGTCCGGGGGAACGTGTTATCCACGCGAACGACCGCTTTAGGTCGCAGGTTGCTGCGACGCATCGGTAATAAGCCGGCTGTAAAGTTTCAGAGAGTTGTCTCTCTCTCTCTCTCTCTCTCTCTCTCTCTGTCCGAGAGGTTCTCTTTCTCTCATTCCCTTCCCAGCGACGGCGACGGCGACGGCGTTGCACGCTGGAAAACTCGATCAGCTGACGGGCTGACGTCATTGCCGTGTAAAGCTGTTAAATCGGTGCAGCGCCGCGACGCTTTCGAATATCGAACGTTGCTTTCGTCGCGTGCACTCCACGCCGAGTGTTATCGATTTTATTGCGGTAGATTGTGTCAGCAGATTTCTTATATCTTTGCGTTTCGCCTGCCTACACCCCCTCTGCAACCCCTCAACGAGCCCACAGTTCGAGGATTTTAATTAATTTAGGTGCGGCCGCGAGAAAACACTTCTGCGGTTTCATTTGATTTTCTCTTCGCGATGAAATCAACGAATGTTGAAACTCGGCTGTGAATTAACCAAAAACCTACCGCCACCGGTCGAATCATGGATTTCGGATTTTTCATTTTATATGTGTATCGTAATTATGCTTCCGTGGGAAATGATTGTCCCACAAAATTGATGTAAATATCTATAGCTTTGCCCTTCTTATTAGGCGAAACATTTCTTTTGCTTCATGTGTAATAGCAGATGATATTTATTTGTTCGAGGTTTGTGGTGCTTCGAAGAATATTTATAGGCTCGTAGGGGAGGTCACTGTTATGTTTCAGAAGAATATTGCGGGGCAAGTAGGTTATCGATTGTGGAAGGATTAGAAAGGGTTGTCTTGAGTGTCAGCCCTTAACGAGCGATTCTTTAAGGTAAACATGTGCTAGGAGATATATTGCACTAGGAGAAGTTACTATAGTAATATTTAGGAAGGAAAAATCTCTCGTTGCTTGAAGGAAAAATTACTTTTAATTAGTCGACTGAGTTCTGAAAATCGATGCTATTAAATTGCGGAAACAAACTAAATGGATTTTAGAATTGAATAGAAGTTTTGAGCTTGAAGATTGTTCACTGTCGACATCAATAGTCGTCTACCAACAGCTCTACACTGCAGATTTGCTATACTCGTAACACAAAGACCCGTGCCAAACGGAGTAAGCTAAAAAGTTCGATGGAATCGATCGTGTTCGACTTCCCCCGGAACAAGGGACCCCGAAAAATGATTCTCGTTGCACACTCATGTGCAATCAAGTGCAATAATATCGTTCTGGTCACTGTTCGATATTAGTCTACTTGTGTTTGCACTTTTGTCCAATAGCGTAACCCCACGCCTATGCAATATTTATGCTAAAACGACCGTCTGAAACAGCGCGTTTCTTCCGAAGTTTCACCCGGGAAATTGTACTGTTGGGTATTTTTACTTGACACGTGGAAGCACTGTGTTCATTCTAGCATTCTTTTTAGAATGCAAAGATAATTCAGCGGGTTCGGCGAATTCGCACATAATAATGGCATTAAAACCGGAAACGTCGTTTGTTGTAAAATATGGGGGAATTTGCCGGTTCCAGCCTGTGGCGAGAAAATATAGTATTAAGCACCGGCAGTAGATCACGGAAGTCGTGTTCATAATCACCTATGAATATTAAAAAGCGTTTAATCGGTTGTTTGATCAACCGTAAACTCGCGCTTTTCGTCGGCAGCAGAGGGAGGGAGGGAGATGGGAAGAATATGGACGTTTGAACTTTTTTTTGCGGTTAACATTGACGCGGGTGTAGCTGATGAGAAATGTTATTCAAGACAGCGCTCGTGGAACAATAGACCGTGAAGTCTTTTATTTTTGTCTTTTGTTCCGTGAACTGTGAAGTCTGCGGGCATATTCCTTACGAACGGTAGTTTACTTTGCGCGTCGCATTTTATTATGTCGCCGCGTTTATGCTGGTAGTTTTGCATTTTTGCCAGTTATTCTGCCATCGATTGGGACCGAGTGACTAAGAATTGGACTTGTGGTTTACGTAACACTATATTTATTTTATTTACACGCACGTTTCATTCATTCATTTTTAGGGTTAAAGAATTACCTTAATTACTTTAGAATAAAAATCGACGTGTTCGGAGATGAAATCGGAAACGGTTGGGAAGATCGCGTCTTTCAGTGTTTCGCATCGAGCCGGTCTTGTATTCGGAAGGGTGTCGGTAGTTCGAAGGACAGGAAGTACGAAATTCCAAACCGTGAGCCACAGCGAGTGTACTGTAAAACCGATCTTCCGGCGGTGTGTACCCGAGTTTAGTTCAGAATGCCCACCGGGTTCCCACGGTCACGTTTCGGGAAAAATTGATCGGGAACGTGCTCTCGAAACACACGTACGAGAATCGCGTTCCGGCCGCAGGTCTCCTCCAGCCCATCGGAATAAATTCATTAAAAAATTCGAGGCAGAACCCGATAAACAATCTGGTAAGGTATCCCCCAAAGGTTTCATCCCGTCCATATCTCCATTCTATCGGTCTTCCTATCCGCGATCCAATTTGCCCGGGAAAGCCTCTCAACTCTCTCCACAACATTCCCTTATAATTCTCTTTCCAGCTTGTTCTGCTTCGACGATTGCGTAATAACTATGGTGGAAAATTTCGACCTTATTCCGCCGATGGTCGAAAACACCGTTCGTCTTAATTAGTAAACAGAAGCCAAATCTCCCGGCGTAAGACCTCTGTCCCTATTACCAGAGGCCGTTTAATGGGCGGACTCGGCGCTGAAAAACAATTAACAAGAAATACATGATGCTTCTGGTTCGAGTTAAATAACGCGGGCAAGGTTGAAGAAGAGATGGTACGAGATTGCGATAGAAACGAGGCCGAAGAATCTTAATTCTGATCTCTACATAAAAAAAAAGTCGAAGTAGGTATGCATTAACGCTAAACCCACCACCGGATTTTTTTACTTCACAATTACTGAAATTATAAAGCTGCTCTCGTGGGAAATGATTAAGTACACATATATTTAGTAGAGCAACCGCTCGAAATCCAAATAAATTCAATCTCGTCGTTTCTTTCAACGCGTATCCGTTACTTTCAAGGCTCGGTAGGTTTAGCGCTAAATCGTGGCAGAAATTGTACGAGTCCCCTAATTTACCGTAACTTCGACACGATTCCTCGTACAGAAGCATTACCAAAACAGTCTCTTGATCTCGAAGACCGTTCCACGAAGATTTCCTCGGGGAAGAGCAACCTTTTCCCACAAAGCGGGCCTCCTAACGAAATTTCCTGGTTCGCATCACCGTTCCCGGCTCACGCAAGTTCGCCCATTCGTTCGTCCCGAAGCGAAACGGCTCGTCGTCGCAGATGGTTAATCAATTCACCGAGCACGCTATCTCCCCTCGCCTCGGGGCCCGATCCCTTTCGCTCGGGGTCCCCTTCCGCTGTCGGTTTTGTCAGTCCCTCGTCGAAGCCGCAAACCGAACCGAAGAGAGCCCCGCACACACACGGGTAATGTCGCAAGTTCTCGGTCAGCTGATTCACACCGGCTTCCCAGCTGACTCTTAATTTCCCCCATAGCAGACTCGCCTGAACTCGACTCGACTCGCAATTTTCCAGTGTGTCCAGTCGGTCGAACGACCGGTCCCTGTTGCATCGGTGAATTCGCATACGCGCAGAACGTTCTCTTTCTCTCTCTCTCTCTCTCTCTCTCTCTTTCTCTGCCTCTTCCGATGAAGAAGACAGGGAGAGAAAGAGTCTTTCTCGCCATCCCGCGACGAAGAACGGGAGAGAGTCTCTCCTTTCCTCTGTCACGCGATGAAGAGAGACAAAGAGAGCCAGTCGAGCCACTCGCATACAGGCGCAAGGTCTCCGCGAACGTGAACGTTCGAGGGCAGGTAGCAACCTGTCTGTTGGCTGGCTCGAGTGACTCAGGAGAACCTGATGACTGCAAAGTGAAATGAACTCGGCCCCGGATCCGGCTAGACTGGACGCCGCACCGTGTAACGTCCTTTTAACGCCGCGCTGTGGTCTGGATCGTCGTATTACGAGGAGAAAATGATAAAATTACTGTCTTTATAGCGCGCAACACCGTTTCCCAGCCGCTTTTTCCGTTCGATCGCCGACGCGAAGCGACGCCGAAATTAATTTCATACGATCCATCTCTTCGGCAAGTTTTTTCGTAACGGAGGTTCTCTCTTTGTAACTAGCTTGACTTTATGGAAGTCATACGGGCGGCTGTTGAACGAGTAAATTGTAATAATTGCGAGAGCGCGTGGGTAATAAAAATGTTCACCACGACCGAGCGTTAAGTGAAACTGAAATGAAGCGCGCAATTAGGTAACAAGTAGAGTGCGGATTTTATGCATTTATGATAGAAACGGGTAGAGACGTTTGAGATATCTGAAAATACTATTCTATACTAGATATCAGAAAATGCTATTATGTTCTATGATCAATGTCTTAAATTTGTCACGAAACGATATTTTAATTTGATCTTGCATTTCGATTCTTAACAGGCCTGTAAATTTTGATCAGCTTTAGCTTTTTGGACACATAGTGGACAATTTTTCTTAAAATATTTATGCACTAACGTTTGAAATAATTTCTTTCTAATTGTACGACCTAAATGTAGAATCTTCTAAAAAATCATTGTGAGCTTCCTTTTTGCTGCCTGCTCGCTCTGCTTCGCCTTCTCTCTCTCTCTCTCTCTCTCTCTCGCTTCTTCTTCCACGTCTCCGTTTCTCTTTTATTTGGAATCTCCGTTCCTCTTCGTGGTTTCAATGGGAATCCCTCTTCCTCTCTCTCTTTCTCTTTAGATAGCAAGCTTGTGCTCGCCAGTCCGACAAACGGAAACGCGGATATATTTTTAGACGACCGCTTCTTCGGCGGCTCGGACTTGACCCACGCGGTGTATTAACGGTGTCACGCGTGTTTATGCCAACCTCTACCTGTTCCGCGGACCTTAATTGGCGCTTGATTGGCCTAATGGGAGAATAGGGACGAGAGAGTTTTTCGAGCGCCGCCTCTGGAGAGGTGTTTGAAATCGTTAGTGAAGCTGTTGTTCTCAGAAGAACTTCTCCAGGTAAAAGCAGACGAGGAAAATTATGTGTATACCGGCTCCCTTTTTTTTCGGGAAAGGTGCTCGCAGTTGATACAGCAATTAGCATGACAGTTTCAGAGAGCAATTCTCCATTCTTTTACCTTTACGAAGCTCCATGTTAAAGACACGATCGTTCAGCTTAGGAGCCGACCGTAGAAGGCTGGTTTGCGTTGCCTCTCGGCGATCCCGCTTGTCTTGTCTCGTTCCACATCTCGCGGTTCGCTCGCGATCACGCACTTCCTCGGTTTGCCTGCAATTTCAGCGCATAATTGGCGGCGAGGCCTCTAGCACCACCGCGACAAACGAACTTCCGTTAATTAGTCGCCACCCGCAAAACAATCGTAGCGTCCCGACAAACAGGGTACCGATACCTGTTTATGCGTGGCGTGCGACGAGAGCCTGGTCACCGAATAAACGGGTCGTAACAATCTTCAATTAACCCTTTGTTTAATAATTAGCTTCGTGTCTCGCACACTCTCACACTGGATTTACACGGTTCCGTAAGTTGTCCTTTCTTATTGCACCTCGTGTACACGAACGTTAATATTCTACTTACGTTATAATTTCTCTATAAAAATTTCTGTCTATCGTCTCAAAAATTGTTCCGGTTAATCGAAAATCCGTGTATTCGAAACAGTGAAAACAGTATTGTCTAGATAAGAGATCGTCAGTTAGTTTTTCTGGAAAAAATTCCTAAAAATGACCATCGAAAGGAAAAAATGGCACCAAGTCCATGAAATGCTGGCACAAAAATGGTGAAAACGTAAATGTCGTTCGATCGTCCGTCGTTAGGTTAATTGCTCGCGTTTCGTCATCGTTTCGCCGGGGTCGCCGAATCTTCTGGTTTGCGAATGGTAAATGGGATTCCTCGGCGGGATAATTGCTGACCTCTTTGCAACGATATACGCAGCCGACGGTCCGATGATTCCTTGCCATCTGGCCTATATACCGCGAGGACCGCCTACGAACGGCGAGAATCTCTGGGACAATGTGTATTCCGATTTCAAAGTGGAAGCGTGACAGGCATGATGAATTCAAGCCTTAAGACCGTGCATTGTATTATAGTAGGTGGAAAAGAATATATGCCGCGATCGATGTGGAGAAACAGATGTTACGATGCCGTGAAATTAAAGAGTGGTGTGCGGTGAGTCAGCTTTGTCGGAGGGCTCGGATAATTAGTCGGCGTCTTGTCGCGACTAATTATGCTGGGGCCGCGCGATCGAGAATTATTGATTGCTACCACCGGATTAATGCTGGAACTACCGAACCCTCTAGAACAACACTGACGTATATAATGGAAATTATTTTAGCTACGAGAATTTTCTCTTTTTCGATGCTGTTCAAAGTTCATTTTTATCGCTTTTATGATTTTGAAATCTTCATTTTGGCCAAACAAACACCCTAATTTTTCGGGACTCCGATCGCAACAGGTGTTTTCGAGGGTGTTGAAAGGGCCACCAACATATTGCTCGGAACCTTCTCGTTGTCTCCATGATCGCTGAACGAGAGGCAAACAGCGTCGCGTGGCGTTGCGAGAGCAGCGGATTCTCTCTCCCTCTCTTTCTCGCAGTTCCGCTCGTTAGCCCGACCCGCAATCGAGTTACACCTCTGACAATGATTTATGCCAGGCCACGCATATTGGCATCAAGCCGCGGTTTCGTTTCGAGGCAGGTAGTTATGGCCGGGAAATGTCATTTGGGCTCGTGCGCGGCTCGCGGCCGTCTGATCTTTCGACGGCAATGAAAACCGGCGCGGCGGAGTCTCGCTTTAGAATGCTCGACCTTCTTTATTGCCACCTGGTGACGGTCGTTTGGGACCTGGTGAGCTCACTGGTTGGATCAAGGCGCAAGCCTGAATGTTAGGCCAGCGATAGAGAGAGAGAGCCTTCCGAGCACTTATGTGTGCACTTCTGTACTGTTCCATTTTCTGAGAGATACCAGGGAGCAATAAGGAATCGAACGCATGGAGACAGTTATGGCTCGATATACAGGGTGGTGGGGTCGGTAACTGGTGGTGCAACTGGAAAGCAGACGATTCTACATGAAAAAATAAACTGATAATGTAGAATTAAATTGTTTCGTACGAGGCATTTTCGGGAAAATCGTGTTTGAAAATAGCTTAGGCAGTCTCCAGAAAAATTTTGAAATTCTCGACCAACTTGGAGCTCTTCGAGAGTCCTCAAGGGACCCAAGAAGACTTTTAACGACCCTCGAGAGGATTCAGAAACCCTCAGCCGTGGTCCTTGTAGGACCTCGAAGGTCCTCAGGACACTTGGAAAAAAATGCTGTGGTCTGAGAGAGCAAGGAAACGTTGGTGATCAAGGATGTATGTATGTAGAATTAATTGACCGTCCAAGAATCCTTCTTGGAGTCCTTAGACCTTATCTTTAGAAAACACAGTCCTTTCCCCTCGCAATATCGATCCTACTATGCACAATGTTTGACAGTCACGGACTATAGTTTGCACTCGAAAGGTTAATAGATCGATATCTATTTTTACGATCGTATTTGTAATATAACGAGCTCGTTTCACCGTCGACCGAAATGTCCTCGGTAACAGATCCCCGCGTCTATCTGTCTAATTTCTCCATAACCACCCCATCTCACCGTGACCATGATTCTCCTAAGCTGCCAGGCAATTCCAACTCGCAGCATCTTGCCCAAATCGATGGTTCTACATGAATATTGTAGACCCCACTGACGTCATTCCATCAAGCTTGGCGCGTCTCTGCTAATTTTAAGGAATCATCGATCTCGAGAGATCTCTCGCGTGGCTGTGATCCTTCGGGCATCCAGACGCAACCACGCCCAGACAGGAAGACATAAATTTCTCAGAGGCCAGACCTCGCTTTTCGACTCGGTTCCTCGGCAGGCTTGTTCCAAGAAGCTTTGCCATTGCACTTGGCACAACGGTGGCCCTCGCTTTGTGACATAATCGCGCGTTGTAGGTGGATCCGTCACGTTCGAGTCACCCGAGACGCGCAACGTTGCGATACCGAGTTAATGAGACCGCTGATCGGCTCAAACAAAACGCTGGAACGTCGATCGAATCCTTGGACAAAACGAAGATCAAGTCGGTACATTACGTACGGTGAATTCTCGATATATGTCAATAACACGGGTCTTGCCAGCGTCATGTATTGTCCAGGAGACACACCATAGCCGTGTGTGAGAAATCACTGTACAATAATCATTCTTAAGGATATCAATATTGTGTATTGGTGAAAATCTTGGTGCCTCAAAAATAAATATTTTAAGCAAAATTCAACTAAAAGCGCTTCGAGGTCTCTGGGGTCTATACGGAATAGTTAAAACGGCGATGAACGAGGTAACGCGCCTTGAGCACAAGCAGGCTGCAAACTTCTCCAATTAAAGAGTCCCGTATGACAGGGATCGCGATAACAGATAAGCTAGTAATTAATCGGTCCACTAAATCGACGCGCCAACTAGCATCTTCGCTGCAGCCTGCACTCGTGCACCGTGGAAATTAGTTCGTTACAGATTGTTCATGCTAAACTCGCATCCTCTCGGTCGATGAATCTTCTCAGATTTCTCAAACTCGCATCCTCGAATAATGGCGGTGCTGGGCTGCTGATTTGGTGCGCTTGTGAGAAACGCGAGCGCGCAAATTAACATTGAATTGCAATTCCTCGGAAAAGAATTTCATTTATGTTCGACTATCTGTAATTTATCTTTGGTGATCTGCCATTTTCTGTAATTGTTGTCGATATTTCGCGATTAAAGAGTATAATACCGGAATTTACGGAACTAACAAACCGGAACAAATACAACGTTATTGAACATCGTACGATATTTTGGGTATCAGGGGTTGAAGGGTTAAAGACGTGAGCTTCGTTTATTTTTAAAATCGTGCTGAACGTTACATAACCAGTGCACACGTTCGATTTCGTCGATATACATATTTGCGAGCTCTTCTTTCGTGGAACGGCAATTCTGGTGCCATATACCTTTGATCGTTGGCGTGTATCGTTCATGTCGCTTATCTCTATCCGCCAGACGGCGATTTTGATATTGTTCCTATTGTCCTAGGCCCCGCCCGAGCAAAACGTTTGATCGGTGGTAGAAAAAAAATCCGGGTCATCGATGCGTTGAGCTCTGATTAGAGATATATTTGGTTTCGAAAAAAAAGAAGATAAAAAAAATGCATCGTTCGCAGGCCCGTGTTTTCGCGTCGCACATTTTCCTCGCGGATCTTTTTCGTTTGGCCTCTTTCCTCGACTTTCGACCCGGTTCTCGTTTATCGAGCCTCGCTATCCGACGCATTTGCATCGAGCACGCAACGATACCGTGAAACGATAATCCTGTCATTGCTGCCGCGAAAAAAGCTTCGCTCTTCTTTTTCTCAATTTTTGTTCCCCCCGCCGCGGTTCGGTCTTGCTATCGGAAAATATTTTTCTTGGGCGAGAATGATTCATCGGAGGCCGACGGGGGAGGAGGTGATAAGTGTCGAGAAAACTATTTTAAATATCGAGCGAATTTCTCGGCTCGCGAAAAGCTTTTTCGTTTGCTCGCCTCGCCTCGCCTCGCGCGCATGCGTTCCCGAGGAGTCGGAAAAATTTGATAACTTTGGCAACGACTTTGAGAGCATTCGGCCAGCATTACGACGGTTCTCTGACTCACGAAGCATGATCTAGAGAGGCTGAAATTGTTCACCGAGGAAAAACATTCTCGTTGAAATTTGTTTTCTTTTTTTCTCTCTTCGTATTGAAAAACGTATCGCTTTTCACTAGCCTTTGTTTTTCGAATAATCGATCGATTCCATCTTTCCCTGATTGCGCTCGAATCGCATTTCAAATCGCAGCTCTTTGTAACTCGAACGCATTTATTTGTTTACAGGGAAATAATTGGACACTCTTGGAACGGAATTTTTCCGGAAATTTGATCGATACGGATTAAATCGAACCATTTTTTCACGTCCCCTCGAAGAAGGGACGTCGGAATTGTCCAATTATTTGTTAAGTTCTATGCTGCAAAAATTATTATACGAAACGTTCCGTTCTCCGAAACCAAATACTCATAATAATAGATAGTGCGGAGTGCATTCTAATCGTAATCTAATTCAACGTGTAAGTAATGTAGTTCTTACGTTGAATAATTTATACAGTTTAGCTGCCACGGAGATACGAGAGCCATGAATATTTAAGGAAACTGCTGGTCTCCGTAATCTTTATTTAACACTTTGTCTACCGCGTTTGCCATGATGCGACTTTTATGGACACTGTTAACACGTTCACTGCTCAGCCAACAACCTGAAAAGCCCTACAACCTCAGCGAAATTTATTTAACGAGTTCCAAACTGCACAGTTTAAAGTTACATGGATACACAGTTATATTAATTACTCCCTTAATCCTAATCAACAATGATCGATTTTCATAGATTGGCCATTCTATTGCCCAAATCATAAATAAAATTCACATCCAGGAATGTCGGGGCGTCGCTTTTGACTTTTATAATGTAACAATTTGGGAAAAACCCAGTGGAGTGTGCGTCACGAGTCAAAATGACATAATAGTTCAACAAAAAAGTTGGTTTACGAAGGACATAACTGGTATATGCGTAATAAAAGTTCACCGTTCCAAGCCGATGGAGTTCCCTAATCGATCACACGAGCCAATCAAACTCAAAACCCAACGAACTCCAGTGAGAAGACGATCCAGCATACCATCGAAACGTTTCACCTGGGAAAGTGGGTTTTCCACCTGGTTACAAAACCATTGTCGACAGTGACTGATAAACGTGATCGGACTCTTATCGAACCACGAACGATATTTACTTATCCAGCCCCGGACGGGCAAACACGAGACCAGAACTTTTCGGGCTGCGTCCTCAACTCTGAATCGAATAAGATATTTTCTCTTTTTTTTTTCGAGCACACAGCCCTTTTCCTCGACGCGGCGGCTCGCGAAAGCTCGTCAAAATCATTCACCCGGTTATTATAAGTACCCGTTGGAGCGCGATGAATACTCAGGACGATGAACTTAAACGCCCTTCGCACAATAGACCCTCCAGCTCGCCCTTTCTTTTCTATCTGCCTTGGGAACAGCCAGCTGGGCTCGAGTGCCACCGAGTCAAGCTGGGAAAAAAAACAGAAACAAACGAATAAAACACGAAACAACCGATGTGTTAACGTTCAACGCGTTTTAACCCGTCCGGATTCGAGATTGACCTTTCTTAACTCTTTACACTACGATTGATTTTTACGGTTTCAGTGATTAAAACTTTTCTATAATCCGTAATTTCTTAAAAAAAAAGAAGAAAATTTGTATCTATTGTATAAAGTAAAGGAAAATAGGATTTCATTTTGGTTTAGAGGATATTAATTAGATACATATTCGGTCGCAAGTACCGGTGGTTACCCGGGGGTTAATGAAGTTTAATGGTTCATTGCAACGCGCGATTGAAGGCGCAGATCGATAAACGAACAGGTTGAAAACGGTCCGTAAAATACGCTGACCTTTCCCGATAGGATCGGACTGCCAATTAACACGTTCATGCATTCGAATGCAGGCGGATGCAACGGTGTCGCTGAACCGGCGTGTTAAAAAATTAACCGTTATATCGTTAATAAAATCTAGGCCCCGCGAATTTCCTTCGTCGGGATTAGGATTGGATTGCGCGTCAAAATGTCGATTAAAAAATCCGTCGGGGACGAACCGGGTCCAACCGCGTTTCAAAGAGCAATCAGCAATTAGCGTCGCACGCGTGGCAATTCCCGGTCTGTCGTCCCGCCCATTTCGCCGAGCTCTCGAATGACGGCTTATTATTCTAACGACGAGCGATAACAGAAGGCGTGTGTACGCTCTAACGATTGAAAAATGTAGATTGTATAGAGGAAAAAAAAAATGGAACAAACGAACACCGCCGTGCAACGAATCTAATAATAGTCGGTTTGCCGGTTTCGAGGCTCGCAGCGCGAAATTATTTCAAATCCATCGTATTTTCGGACCGCATTCCGCAGCTAGCTACTGCATACGCCCAGGTGCATCCTGCGGTTGCAACAAAAATTCGGCCGACCCGCATCGACCCGAAATTAATTGCTATACCGAAGGCCGTCAGATTGACGAGACCGGACCGCACCACTAATATTGTTCATTTTCCCCGTTGATTTCGCTGTTGGTTAATCGACGATTATAGTTGATTTTATGGGATTTTTCCGGTGGGGGAAATTTAACGACCCAAGTTTTCGCTTCTCTAGGAATTGTAATTAGCTAATCTCTGCGTCGAATTGCTAGATTAATCGATTCACACGTTCATTGCCATGTCACCCATATGTAGGTGACGGAATTATTTGTCCAGGTTTTAAAATGAATTTTTACGTTAATATATTCATTGCACCAAAATGTGATTAGGAACTGTAAAATGCAAGAAAGTTGGAGGACTGCTTAATATCATATATTTCATTTTTTTCAATTTTTATTTCATTAAATAACTTACTTTTTTGAGGCTTCTAGTTTGGCAGTCGAAGTCTTAACAAAGGATAAGTGGAGAAAATTGTTATACAGTTACACACGTTTGTCTGTGAGAAGTTCTTTCAACTTTTTTGGTATTGGATCTTTTCGAGATTGATATTTGGCAAATATCAATCTCGAAAAGATCGCGAAATATTATTTGCCGATGAACGCGTCGAGAAGCCTGCTGACAGGCTTCCGTCAGGTAAAATATTGAAAACGATTGGCCGGTGAATGGTTCTTTGGAGGACTCGCGGAGCTCCTCGAAGGATTCCGCTTTTCATTTCCATTTCCATCTCCATCTCCGTGACATTAGTCGAAGGTCGGATGACGCGGACGCGGCTGCAGAGGCCTGAATCAACGAAAGGTAAAGTTTACATGGTGCACACCGGCCTGTATATGCACGTCGCGCATTAAACATCAGCTGGCCAGTGTAAACTACTCGCGTGCCTCCGCGATTATACTGGGTGGCACGTCAGTTCGCGGACCACAGATGTTTGCGAATTTGCTTCGCGACGTCGACGTCCCGTGCTGCTGCTCCGTTCGATGAACTTTCCTCGTTCGCGAACAGCGCCTAGCGTGATTGTCAGTCGACGGCGCTTTTGCTTATCGGACCCGGTCGGTTTAATAGCCGCGAGTATCGACAGCCGGAAGTCGATCGCTGAATTTCGTTATTTCGCGTCCGATAGGCTGCAGATTCCATGCGTTCATAGTGTAGTTTTACACACGTTACAATAATTGGAGAGTTTCAACGCAAAATTGCTAGTCTCTATCAAGACTATCAAAGGAAGATAAATCCAGTTTAGATGTTCATTTACTTTGCTCGATATAATACACAAACGTGTTCCTTCTTCTAACAAATCTTAACGTGTCGAAAATAATACAAAAATATTCTTAAATTCATTGTAGGCGTTTCATGTACTCGTGCTTAACGGATTCCGTTTGAAATGTTCGTCACGAGACAGACAACACAAGTTGAAAACATAAATCTGCGTGAACGTCGATTCGCATAAGCGCAGTGCCGGAGATCAAAGAACGAAGATCCAGAGAGGCAGATAAAAATTAATTTTTCAATAGAACGATTCTGAAACGGGATAAGCCTCGGTTAAATACTAATTCCTGCGAAGGCCTTAGTTCCGCCGAGTTCGTTCACCGTGTAATAATATCTAAATATAGTCTAATAATCTGGAGCACCCGGTACGTGCGATTTCGTTTATTCCGTTAGAACCGGAAGCGGCCGTGTAATATAGGTGGCCTTCGCTCGATGAAGTTTGAGAGAGCGCCCGGGTTGTTTGCTCTCACGGCGTGCGTGTAGTGGGGCGAAATGTAATCTCCGTCGGCGATTAACAATTGTAATTGTCGTGTAATCGAATTACCGATGCACAATTATGATTCAGCGAACGAGCACGACGATCCTGATTAACGAAAACAGAATAACAGAAACATTTAACGCGAGTCTAATCGCGAGAGCTACGGCAAAAACCGGGAAACTTTTTCATCTGGACAATTACGCGTGATTGGCGATCAATCGGCGTAGCAAATTTTTCTCTCCAACTTCTCGTCCATCGAATCAACAAAATCGTTAGGTGCTACAGAAAAGCTTCTCACAAATCTCTGATTTTGTTGACACTGGATTTTTGTTGGTCCGTTAAGATTGGTGGACGGATTTCTGCGAGATTGCATTCCAAATGCAGCTCTTTTGATTTCTGGTTGGTGGTCCCCAGCATGCAAGAAGATTGCATCAGTCCCAGCCACAGGTCGGACGAGTTGCCTCCTCCTTTCCTTTTCAAATCCGACATAGAATCTACCGTGTATCGATCCCGAAAGACACCGAGGTCAAGAACTTCATTAGAAAGACGCGGCTATGTTATAGCGTGGTGAGGTCAAGCACACCATTGTATGTATTTGCGATCTCGCTCTCTCGGCCCTCAAATTTCCAGCGCTTCGACAGATTTTCCGTCGCGGTTCGCGTGGTTCTTTTATGCGCGATCGTGTCCTTCTCCATTTTGTTTCTCGACCTCGCGGACGTCTATCTCTCTCTATTCATCTATCCGCTCTTCTGTCTGTCCACCCACCGACTTTTTCTCTGCTTGTCCAGTTCTATCTCGGTCCATCTGTTTCTTTGTACCAACCTCTCTTTTGATCTATGATCTATATCTCCATCTGTCTCTATCTATCCGTTTTCATCTATGTATATTTCTATCTGCTGCATCACCATCTCTTTGTATATCAATGTATAAATATTTCTTAGCAATCCATGTCCTGTTGACGATTATTTTTTTTTTTTGGAATTTATACCACGATTTTCTTCGCAATCTCAAACAAAGTTTATCGCAAGAATTGGGCGGATTTACGGTTGCAACCGTCGTGAATGATACATGATTCAACATCGCGCGCGTATCGTCATTCATGCTTCGATCGAAGAGTAAATTCTCCTGATACAAGCAATTGTTATAACACACTGGTTGAATCGCACAGAATTACGACAATGCATAGAGCCCGGAGAGCTCTTTGTACCGCCACAATGTTAGCTTCTCTTCAAAAAACCGTTTACATCACGCGACAGCTAACAATTCCCTTCGAGAATGAATTCCAGCGAAATAGTGCCGTGAGTACGTACGTACATGCGCTTGCTCGCATGCGTCTGTCATTGTCTCAGTTTTCCCTGCACGCTTCATTCATTCGTTTCTCCTGATTGCGTAACGCGAGGTATAATAACATCGCCGTGTGATTAATAATTCCGTCAGACAGACTGATGACTCGAAATTACCAAGCGGAGAACCAGGTCAGCTTAAACCTTACGCTATCGAGTGAAACTCGGGTTCGATTTTTTAGCAAGATCTGCTAAATATTTATGTTATAAATTCGCTCGTGTATTCAGCGTAGCAATCGTGGATCTGCAAAATGTAAGAAGATTTCTCATATTTTAAAACTAGCTTTTCGATTTTAATATCATTCGACAAATTACTCTGTTTTCATGGAATTTTGGGGGCCTGTTGTTGCCGTTAACAGTTTTAATTAGCATGCCATCTACTGGTTCGTAAATGATTAAATTCACGAATAAAGAGTCTACAGATTGAAGTTAATTAACTTCTCGATCCACGAATTAATTTGTGCACCCAATAGCTGCTCGAGGAAAATTCAAACTAATTCCTCGACCAACTCAATAAATCATAGTGCAAGGGGTTAATCAATTCTCGATGAAATCCTGCTGCTCTACAGCTAGCCGGCGAATGAATACTTAAATGCATTCTCCCCCTCGTTCGAGGAGCGTTCATTTCTTCCGCTTTCGCTTTATCGGCCAGTCATTAACGCTCGGAGGCGATTTTTCCTTGGTCGAGCGGAGAACAGGTATAGTTTCGAACACCCGCAATCTCGTTAAAATCCGCGGATTTATTTTTTCTGCTCGGTAATAACGCGCCTCCGGCCGTGATACACCGTCCAACTTCCATCCGGCTTCGATCGTTCCGCCATCGCGGCGGACAAGGCCACTGGGACAAGCGGTTTTTCAAGATTTCCCGGCTCGGGAACCAATTTCCACGGACTTTTATTAAAGCCGGCGATTTTTCCTTTCCTCCTTAACTCCCGCACCGGCGCAAATCCCGGCACTCGTTTTCAATATTTCCTTCGGGATTCTTTGGGTTCCGGCTGGTGGAAACGCTATTGCACAGATTTGCGTTCCGCCAGAAAAATATTTGCGCAAGAAATTTGACATTTTTTACACCTATTTCTGAGGTGATCGCGAAGGCACGTCGAATTTTTAATAATTTGTTGAAGTTGAAGAAATTTAAAGCGTCAGTCGCCAAAATTTAGAATTTCTTTATAATTTCTATTATTACCCAACCTAAAAAATAAGCTCGATGTTCCGTTGCAAAAAAAAAGTGTGGGAAACACTGCTGTAATAAGTTGTTCGTCGGCGACTTCTAGATTTCGGAATTCTTCTTGGAGTCGGAATCATTGGCTCTGGGCCTTTTCTTTAGAACAGAGGCATTTATTAATGAGACTATTAATAGACTTCCGCCAGGTAAGAGTAGGCGTTAAACAAAGTATCTTCGGCACAGTGATTCGCTGTATACATAAACTTGTGCTCGAAGCGACGAATTCCCGGGCCAAGATCATCTCGGCATCGTTTCCGCTTTCTGAAACATGTAACATGCTGCTCGAAGAGAGAGAGAGAGCGAGAGAGCGAGAGATGGAGAGACTCTTGTAGCAAACGCAGCCTCCTCGCCGCGGGAGCTGGTTTTTCTAGTGAAATTTTATCCGGAGGAGAGAAGAGAGGGAGGTTGTCTGCGTCGGGTTGGTTGACGCGGCCCGTGGGGTAGATGCACCGGTTGTGGCCACTGCACCGGCTTTGGCTACCACCTTCACGTTACTAGTGTTTTCCTCAATTTTAAATATACACATAAAACTTCTTATTTAATTCTTCTCGGTGTGCTGGCACGCTGTTTTCTAATTAGGTTGTGTGACTTGAAATGTCGGGTTTCCAATGTGTGTCGCATGAACTTGATCTTTGAAACGACCGTTTAGGTATTAGAAGGTAGAAAATATCTCCGGTTACAAATTGAGCTATATTTTGTCTTGAAAAATTTAGTTTACTGGGACTAGGAAAAAATCAAGGTGAGGGACGATTCGGAAAGGACTAAGGAAGGGAGGAATTCACAGGAAGAGAGGACTATGGAATTGTGGGGATCTAGGCAAGGAATGGGTTTCAGGGGAGGGAGGAGGTCCGATGTAGGGAAAATTTTGGGAAGGGAGGGGATCCAGGAAAGGATGGGGGTCTAAGGTAGGAGGAATACAGGGATATAATCGATGATTGAATTTTAGTTAATTAGCCAGGGCATAATGGCGGCGATGATCACCGCTAATTTGAAATCTAGCCAGCTCCCTCTCTCCGAGCGCGAGTTGTTTCTTGGAGATTCGAGCGTAATTAAATCGTCGGACTCCTCCCTAATTAGATCTCGACCCACCATTCGAACGCGCATCGCCTTATCAATCTGCATTTAATTAGCGTCACTGCCATCACCGCGGCAAACATAATTAAGCGGATCAGGAGGAGCGACGGCAGCGCTACGATTTACCTAATTCGCCTCGGACGATCGACGATCGCGCCGGATTCGATAACGGAAACCCGGAGTGGATCCGTTTATGTTCGCGAAAATAAACGAACATCGTTATCGGTTTATCCTACCGCGTCTTGGCTTTTATTCCCTTCGAATCGAGGAAGGGCACCGAGAAGGAAATATCGCTGTTCGCCGAAGAGAGCGACTTCAAAGTCCTTTTCACTTAGCTCGATCGAAATTTCACTTTTCATTGATCGGGTGAATTGAAATTGAACCATTCATGGGGTGGAGGGGGGTGGGGGCACGAAATAAGCGACGACATTGGCCGGTTATCGAATAAATCGAACAACATCGATCATTGACTTGGGAATGAGAAGAATCCCTTCGGAAATAATGCGAAATAAAATATTCAATATTATGTTCACCGAGACCTCTTCGTGTTTATCAGTACGTTGATTTGGTAGCAATACGGTCGCGTTAATTAATAATCCTTCTGCGGCATTGTAGAATGTGAAACGGTGAAAACGTCAAAAGAATTTCAGAATGAAGAAGAAGAAGATTATCATTTTGCATAAATATTTGCAGTTTAATTATCGCATTGCGCAGAGAATTTAATTCAGAACGTTTTCCAATCGAAGATAGTCCCGCTACTACAGGCAAAAAAGTTCGCGGTGTGCTGTAACCCACATTTCGCATATCGAGCACAATAGAATCTAATCAATATTCCATCCGTTGGGTTACATGATTCTTATCGACCAGTGGCGGGTATAAATTATTAATGACAGATTACAAATCGATAAGCGGAGTGGGTGATTGAAATATAATGCTTCGAGATGCGCGGCTTACGACTCATTGTGAAAAACGTATCGGCGTTCCAGTATTATGGTTGGACTCTATGTTTCATGTGTTTGCGACACAATTCTGTAAAGCTTGCTAGAAGAGGCTTTAGTGGTTCTTCGTGGTGGACTTACAACACTGTATGTGCACGCTTTTTGGCGATGTGTAGCGTTCAGTGGCGTAACGAAAGGGTTAAAGCGACACATCACACGCTACTTAATGAATAAACCAATGTGTTCGAAGTTTTGGAAGACGGTCAAAGAAGAGAAGTTCCCGAGGGCAAAGGGTTTGCACAGAGTTTGTTCGGGTTCGGTTCGCTGCTACGTGCAAATTAAATTCGCTAAGACGTTAGGACATGCGACGATCGTCTTGCGAGGGTCGTAGTTGGCCCTTTGACGGCTTTCAGTGTTTTAAAAGGGGATTCTGAAGCACAACCACAGGGCTGGGAGCAGCGATCGCGTGGTTCACGCCCCGCGGGTCAAAGTTCGCGAGAAGTTAGCAGCCGCAGTTTGCTGGTACTTCGGAATCCCATAGGAGGATCGATCACGACGCAGTGCCCGCGTCTGTTTCGAACGGAGTCCTGCGCAGATTTGCCCCTGATGCGCCAGGTCTGTCGAAAATGTCAGGTCAACTGTAATCGGACGTGACTGAAAAATCGATGCGGCTGCCATCGACACCCTGGGATTATTTGCCGTTGACGTGTCAATCGAATTTTCACCAGGGATTCGAAAAACATTTGTGTTTCATATGGTATAAATCTTCGAGAAATCAAAATTTTATTCGTCCCAATAAAAGCGCGAGAGTATTTCAGATATAGTCAAATTCTTTTAGTAGAATTTTATTCAGTTGAGAGCTTCACGTTGATCTTCAAGAAACTCCAAGAAATACCAAGAGAGAGTCAAGTAGAAAGTATTCCATAGACCGAATGAAAAATATATTTTCACTTCTTTCGGTTTTCTTTCGATGAAACAGTGCTGAACGGTCTGTGGATCTTCAAAGTAAAAATTTGCCTCTGAATCGAAAATTAAGTGCAGAGTATTTATTTTAATTACTCAGTTTTCTAGTCTTCGATTTTCGTAACTCAATCGAATTACATACAAGTGTCTTTTGTTCTTCGTTACATACGTATAAAAATCTATACCACGTAAATTTCTCCCTGTTCAGGATCCACACCGAGCATGCATAGAATCAGGTAGCAGAAGTACGTGAATTTGTGGAATTTCCAAAGAAACTTTGCCGAGGGAATGGACAATAAACGAACGGGAAATCAGCCAGAAAAGAGGCGCAGGAATTGCGGCGATTTCGGCGAAATCGGATTCGTTTGGATCCGCGAATAAATTATTGGACGCGGTTAATGACGGTCCGGGACAGTCTGAATAATCGAGCACGGAGACTCGGTCGGCCGTCGTTTCCTCGTTCGAATTATTAATTCCGCGAGGCCCGCGAACGTGACTGCGGCTCGCAAATTGCCTCGAAATTCGTCATCACCTCTGCAAACTATACGGCGAATGGGAAGAGAGCGACAGAGAAAGGGAAAGGGAAAGGGAGAGAGAGAGAGAGTAGCCTCGAAATCCCGCGATGCAACTTTTCCTGCTCCCGCGGGAAAATTGCGAATTACGAAGTTCGAGACGGTCGAATTACCCGTTGATTGTAGATTACACGCGGCGAGAGTCGTCGAAAGCGGATTATCCGTTAAAAACGTTTACCCCGGAGCTCTCGAGGAAATTTATTTGATAATTGAACGCTGCGCTTAGACCACCGAGCCTGACATTTACACGGTGTATCTCGCAGCAGTCGATTAAAAAGATTTACCTCTGGTTATTGCATCCGGATCGTCCTTTAACGAACCTGACAAATATTACGCTGGTAAAGTTCACTTCTGTTTAATCTCGGTACGAAATTTCGAATAATTCGGATGATTGCCGGCTGAGAAAAATATTGAAAAGTTCACTTCTGTTTTATTCCACAACGAAATTGCAAATAATTTGGATCATTGCTCACTGAGAAAATTACTACAGCGTTTACTCTCTATATATCCCAAATGCCTAGCCGATAAAAGTCCCAGAACTATCCCCTGGACATATAACATCTCATTTCAACTAAACTAACTTCTAGGGCTAGACTCTCGTCATTAACTAAAGCATCGATACAAAGCGCCGCGCAAAATATTAAGAATAAATGATCGGTCTGAGCAGACTCCGGTAGAACTAGTTACGGTTGCGGCGGAGGCCGGCAGCATCGGAAGCAGTGTTTTTATCCTGGCGAAGACACTGCAGCTGAAAAGAGAGCATCGCGAATAAAAGCGTCTGCATACAGATAAGCAGCTTAGTCTCGGAGCTTAGTCCTTCGAAAGTTGATGCTTCATTAAAGTGTCGGCCGAGGCATTAACACAGACGTTTCGCAACGGCGTTTAGATGTATTCTATGGCCGGCGGGTCGATGAAAAATATCGAGACACAAGTTTTTCCCTCGAAGTCGATCGTTTCCGTTCTGGTCGCGGCAATTAAAACGAGTGTGCGAATAAGAAACGGAAAAACTGACGCGATAACTACGGATTGGACTACTTAGGAGTCGTCGGGTGGCCCGGGACTCAATTACACAAGACCCATTAGACCACGCAATTCCTCTTAATGATCGTTCGCAGTGTAGACCGTGAGCCGGCGCTCGACGCTGCAATTCCGCGCCTCGATTCCATCTCGACGGAGGATATAAATTATTTAACGAGGTGATAAGCCTCGACCGGCGACGCTATCGATAATAGCTTACCGCTAATCGACTCTACTATGCGAATTTTCCCGCGAAATTCAAGGCGAACCCTCGTGTGCAAGCTGCCGAAGATTAGCGATTTTTGCGAATTTATTCCAAACGATGTACAGTGTTGATCTGGTTGAAATTATCATACTACTAAGCTGAAGAACAATATTTTTTTTTAATTAGATACAGCTGCGATTAATGTTCAGCTTGTTTATAGAAAAGTTGTTTCGAGCACAGAGCAACGCAGCGTCTGCTATATATGTCAGACACTTATAGGTAGACTGATGATCTTTATGCAAAATAAAAATTTTCGGCGCCCATTGCAACGAACGGTAACCGTATAGACCTTTCCTTTCTTCTTTAACAATCTTGAGAAGTTGAGAGCAATAATGTCGACGATCATCTTTCGAGAAACATACCGTATCCGCTTCAGACTTTCGTCGAAGCAGAACTGACCCAGACCTTAATTTTACGAATTTGATCAAACACCTTCGTGAGAATATTTCCACACGATTATTGATTTATGCTAAAACATGTTGATTGTTTTCGTCCCGGTGCGCCAGGCTCCGCGTTTAATATTCCACGCGAAACGCTCATTGAAAATGATTGATCTATCGCAAACAGGGACAACTTCCGATCATTGATCTACCTCAATTTTGCCTGGGGCCTTGGCTATCAATTTTTGAACACTGTCGACAATAGTAGAAAAGATAACAGTTTAGAGAAGCGACCCTCGAATTGTGGAAATATCTTGTTGAGCGTGTTTCGGTGAAACGGTGGTTCTAGCAATCGAAACAGCGATTCAAGAGGAACACATTCTCCACGATATGTAGATGCTATCGATCCTGTCCTAAGGCTGTGAAGAGTATGTCTGTGTGTGTAAGAGAGAGAGAGAGGGGGGGGGGGGAGAGACCAGTGAGGATCGCTCTTGTGTAATCCGGGAACCCGTGGCTCGAATCCGGCGCGGATCTCGTCATGGTTTCGAAAGCCAACCGCGAGAATTCGAAAACTCTTCTGAAACGATGTAGCAGAACAATAACGTCTTGGTAAAATGAATATTAAAATTTTAAAAAATGGAAGGAAAATATTCCATGTTGGAAGAAATGTTTGGTTTTGCAGTTAAAATAGCTTCGAGTGCAAAGGCTTAGTCTCATAAAAGTGTATATGTACATAAAAGCCAGGAGAAATGAACACTGAAATAAAAATTGACCGCAAACTGCTCGAATATCCTATTGAACATAGTTTAATCTCCAGAAATTCGCCAGAGAACGGCGATGAAAAATTCAAAGATCGTTGGAACATCCGCATGTTGGTAATTGCGGCAAGGATTCCGCGGCAGGTGAACCGGCGTTCTCCGTCGAAATTCCCGGTGCAGCACGTCAATTGTTATCAAACGAACTAATTCCTCGGAATTCGCAGTTCGTATTCTTCCGCGACGGTTCGTACGTGTTGGTACCCTGACCTACATTCACACCTACGTCGTCTAACTCTACGTCTACGACGACGGTCGATCGTCTGACCGTCCGATTGCCTGGCAACTGGCCGGTCTGATTTAATATTTTCGAAATTGCCTCTGGCCTACATACCCGACCGTGCCCGCGAATGAAAAACCTCGACTCTCGCGTGTGTGTCCCGGCCGCGGTTCTCGTTGCAGTCCTCTCGTCATATCGAACCTGTTGCTTCCGTTTCCCTACATTAGCTCACCTGACGCACCATTTTTTCGCGATCACGAATCCGCCTGCACCGCACAGTGCACGATTTCCTGAAAAAAAAAAAAAAAATGAAACAAAAATCAATATCGCCCAAGAACTCAATCTATTGGGAGTATCGCTTCAATAACAATTAATTAACACTAAACGTACCACCACCGCTCAAATGACCGGTTCCAGATTTTTTATTTTACAATTTTTGAAATTACAAAGATGCTTTCATGAGCAATGATTCGGTATAAATATCTTTAGTAGCGCGCAAGTCTGAATAAATTAAATCTTGTAATTTTTATAAGGTAACATGTGTCTGTTACGTTTATGTCCCGGTACGTTTAGTGTTAAACATACAACAGCGAGTTCCAAAATCGTACAGGGAAGCCATGCATCATGTTTTTCACTTGATCGCGTTACGTAACGTCCATGGAATTGATGAGCCTTCCCATTCAATAAAACATACCGCGATCAGTTTAGATTAAATACCAGTCCGATCAGCAGCAATGATCGATCGACGCAGCAATCGCTGTTTCCGCGCAACACTATTTGCACGGTCGATTCGCGGCTCCGGCAGATAAACCGGCGAGATAAAAGCGATTTTTCATTAGGAACTGGGTTTAAAGTGGTCCGCTCCAAGGACTTGGTCGCGAGACCCTCGATACAGCGCGATATCTTCCGCCCGGCGCGGCGTTTCGTTTAATACTTTCACTGTGGCCTATCGGAGCCGAGAATCGGCCGGCTATTTGCATATTGATCGCTGATAATTAATTGTTCCGCGGAATTAAACTCGTTTTCGAAACAAATTGCACAAGCCGCTACTGGAAACTTTGGCCGTTGCTAATATCAAGATCCTCGATTTCCTCGGACGTGTGTCCAAACAGAATTTTTTGCACCGTCGCGTCGCGCGAATTTACATCGTACATAGTGTGCAGATTGTTCGTACATCGCAGCGAAAAAATTCTTATTTAACTCGGTCGCAGCTGCACTACAACGTGTATAAACGATGAAACGCAAACAAAATCTGGACCTATATGGAAAATAAAAATTGTTTGCATCAACTGCAAGATACAAAAATAAGAACACTTTCTTTCAGCCTTTGATAACGTTCATAAGTTGCGGAGTGAAATTCTTGCGAAATTGTTTAATTTACTGCTTTAAATTGCGTCTACTCATTTTTGTCATGCATAAAATTCACGGTCTAATCGTAAATGAAATTCACAGTCTAATAATTGCGAATGAACCTGTGTGATTGGTTTCAATTGAAGAACGTTTTGTTGTAAAGTGAGACAAGGAACGTGGGAAATTGAACGGAAATGTCAAACGAATTTTTGAAGCCCGGTAGCAGGTTTAGGGAGCTCGTTACCGGGGCGTGCAGGTGTAGCCGAACATTCTATCTTCTTTAATGAATAGTTTCATTACCTATTTATAGGACGAGCATCTTTCACACATGAGCCTATATCCAGGTCACTCGTTCGTTTTGCTCGTCGCCGCCTCGTTTCTAGGAGGCGCTCGGCAGAGCCGCTCGGACAAGAGTCCTTGATCCACGAAAATGCGAGGAAATCATCCGTGGTTCTCGTAAATTTCAGGACGATTGCCTTTCTCTGTCACGCGCGTACAATTTTTCACGGGGAAGTGGCCCATAATCTCGGGTCGTTACTCTAACCCCGCCGCTCGGCGCTCTAACAATCTTGTAGCGTGCTTTTTCGTTAATTAACTCGACGGGAGAATTATGTGAGCCGCCGGAAAAACACCGGGAAAATCGCACCGCTGCTTCGAACGTTCTCGACGAGTAAATCGTTGCGGAAAGACTGACGTTCGATTTCGGATCTTGTTTCGACCCGATTTTTAACGGATTTAAGTGAAACTCGTCTTAGCTCCTTAATTTCTATTTTACTCAAATTAATCCTACCAAGCACAAATTGATGAATTACTGACTAGCTGTAAAAAAGCTCTGTGAAAAAGAGCATAGCGTTTTTGAAGGAGTAGGGGAGAAGATAAATCGATAACGCAGCCCTTCTTTCCCTGTTCGTCAGCTTTTATCTTGCAGGACAATAACAACGTCATTAAAACATTGGAAAACACGTGTCGCGATTAACGGAGCTGGCGACGCGTAACTAAAGCATCTTTCTCGTTCTCTCATTCTCTCTCTCTCTCTCTCCTAAGCGTTCGCGTTTGGTCGAAGCTTGCCTGAATCATCGGCTTCGTTTGGCCGAAAGGGGGAATTAAAAAACGTAACAATAATTAGACAGGGATTCATTATTGCGGGCAAATCACGGCGCAACGAAAGTTTTCTACGTTCGGTGGGTTCAATTAAAAATGCAGATAGGACGATCGCGTTGCTCGTAATTATTAGCCTGTTCCGCCTGTAAATTTTCTACTCTCTCATTTTTGCATTACCGTCGTTTCGAGGCTAATTATTCCGTTAATCAAGGCGCCGGCTTTCTGCCGCTGCAATTAACCAGATCTTTTTTTCCCGACACCGTGATCCCTCCCTTGATTAGGTTTAAGAACGGTATACTCCCGCCCCGCTAGATCTCCTCGGCCGAGTCTCTGTCGTTTTTATTCTACTTTTATCTTCAATTTCGTGCATTGATCTCGAGATTGCAAATTTTACGGCTACTGTCGCGAAAATTGTTACATGCGAGACGCAACGTTTGTATGTATCGAGCGCGCAAACCACAGGACTGGTTGAGAAATGACTTTCCAGCTTTTTATTTTACGATTGTTGAACTCGTAAAGATACTTCTGCAGGAGATCGAGGACCAGATTTAATATCATGCTTCTCGTGGAGTCTACGTAAGCATGAAATTATTGCGAAAAATTTTAAGGAACGAACGCTTTTGCCGATCTCTCGATCCATTCTAATCTTTATGCCTTAATACTCTTTTACATATTTTTCCAGTCTCGAGATCAACGTTGATCCTCTTATCGAACTACACACATAAACAGCTAATCATTTAAACTAACTGCTGGAACGTTCGAATTTCGATAAATCTCTTCAAGGTTTTGTTTTTTAGCCAACAAAAATGAGTTTCTTCGCGATTCAAATGCAAATACCTAATCGTAAATACTGGCTGCTACAGGATTAGAACGTAGATAAATTTCTCCATCGAAAGTTGTGTTTGTTAGTCAACAAAAAAAAACTTTATTTGCGTGACATTGAGATCGACTTCTCCGAGGAGGATCGATAAGTCGAACCTCGCGAAGCCTCGAGTCGATCTGTTGATAGGAGGACAGGTAATTAAAACGACGTTAGGCTGCGGTTATACTAGGTGCGATTTCCATCGCTTGTTTTCACACTAATCTTACCACTTTCAAATTACCAGTTTCTTAATCAAGTAGCGAGTAGGCAAGTAATATCTTACTTTATCGATTGATTTCTTTATTCAAGCATTCATTATAATACATCTGTATAGCGTTGAATTCAGTGTGGAATTTATGTAGATAAATTCAGTGTCGAATTCAAGTTTTAATTTATATTGATCAATTAAATGCTGAATTTATACAGATGGATTTAGTGTTGGATTTTTATAGACGGATTTATATAAGATTTAGTGTTGAATTTATACGGACGAATTGAGCGTTGAATTTGTATAAATAAATTCGATGCTGTTTCTTCACGCGTCGGAGCAAGTTCAATTTGTTTGAATCGTAAACAGACATCGCTAAACTGTGTTCAAGTTCAACGATTGTCTTTTGAAGAGTAAGAGCTGTTGCGTATAATATGTGTGCCATTCCTTGCGATTGGATGTCAGCACAACAGGATATTACGAGAAAATCGCATCAAGCGCAACGTTCTCCGAAGGAAAAGGTTCGAGGAGGACGCGTGTCCGGTCCGTTTGCAAATCCAATTTCTGCTCGGATGCACCCGCCCCCGCATCATGCACCGTGCACCTCCTCCGGCCATCGATTATCCACCTGGCAACACCGAGTGACTCAATCCCACACTTTCTCCGCGTTCCTCGGGCCGAGACGCACGGGCCAACACAACACAACACAACACAACACAACACAACACAACACAACACAACACAACACAACACAACACATCGCTCTCTCGTCCTAGAGCTTCTTTAGAGCTCTCCGCGTTTTCGCCGCATCTTCCGTTTCCATGGGAAGTTTATTCCAGACCATGCTTCGAAGCCAATGCACGTTCCCACTGCAGCTCGCCCCGCGGACGCATTGTGCGCGCCGCAGCTGAAATGCGAGGAATCCGAAGCATTAGTCTTTTTTATCCTTGTAAGCTGTTCAGGAAGTTGCGTTAGCCTCTCGCGTAGCAAATTGCGACTACGTGGATCGTCTATTAGGAGATGAGACTTGTCCGATGCGGAAGGATTCTAGATTTTTTTAATGGAAATTCTGTGTAAGATAACAATTCCTCGATCGCCGGCCAGGGGAGAATAAATTAGAATAATCTGGTGTGCAGGAAAGCGGATTTAAAGTGCATTGCTAGATCAGTTGCTAGATTTTGGATACAGAAGTCGAATACGCGAACACCGTACTCGAGTCGGAAGCATTCTTCCGTTTCTGAAAATGATGATTCGTATTCTTCGGACCTTGGCGTATTTTATACTTCGTTGTTCACCCACCAGAGAAATGTGAATATTTAATTTTTTAATTTTTAAAAAGTATATAATATTATTTCGGACTCCTTCTTAAGCAAAAACACAAGGTTGATTCGTCTAAAAATATAGAGTTTTATTATTAATTACACAACAAATAATATTTACATATTTCCCACGTGTCACACTAACCTAAAAATATAGAGAATCAACAATCAAATGTTTGTGCTTCCCTATATTCTCTCCACGTACAATCTTCTTTATAGAAACCTGACCTTGTCGATTTCTGAACTTTAATATTTCATTAATTCGTTTCTCACGAATTATCGAGGTAATTAATTATTAAAAAAATTGATTCAACTGTCACTCTCTCTATCTAAATCTCTGTTTACTTTATCCTGTCTAGTCCTGACCTCTCTCGAGTATCTATATGTAACTCACCAGCCTATACACAAAGCTTACAAGTATACGTCCTTGTTTTTATTGTACACAACCACATTTAATTATTATAAATATTAATCAGGCAGCCTATTGGCTCGCATTCGACGGTAATGCACGAAATGTCCCGATCAGCTGGAGGAACTAGGGAAAGTGGTTGAACGGTTTCTTCGCCACGTTCGCAGACACCGTGCGATCGAACTTGGGCTTCGGTTGCGATCAAATTTCGCGGTGATGCACAAGGAGGAGACACGAGTGCTAATTAGACGCAATTTGCGTGCCCCGGCAACGGCTGCTCGGCGTCTAGACGCGTCGCGACGCGGTCGAGCCTGTTGCTCTATTTATCCGCTGCAGCCTACGTATGCAAGTTGCATTCAACGTGTCTTGATTAGTTTGTTAGCGTTCGTGGGTAAATTGGATGATTGTTGTTTGTTTCGTCGATTTGTGGAAGATGCAGAAAGGTGCGCTTTCTGCATCTACGTTCTCTTTCTATCTGCAGAAAAAATTCTGTTTTTCTTCGAACCAAAGGTAATCGATTCGAGCAAGTCGTATAGAAGTGAACAGATGTTCACTTTATTCAGAGTGCAAAAACAAGGTCGCGCGTGGCACATGTTTGTCCGAACTTTCTTCGCGATGCTTTTCTGTTCCTCGTGCTCGTCATCCGAGTATGCTCGCGTTACTCAACCCTTTGCGTGCCATAAAAGAGATGGTAACACGTCGAAAAATATAAATGTCTTCTATTTTGTGAAAAAAAAAAAAAATTGACCAGCCTCATTTTCAAGCTTGAAGCTTCTACTTTCGTTATCCATCGCTCTCTTCATTCTCTTTCTACCTTCCTTTTTGCTAAAATTTGTTGAAAATCAGGAATTCAGTGTTCAAATGGTTTTCGTAGCCACAATATGTACAATACATCGTCGGCGATTCGGACTCGCCGATTATCGAATACGGACGGTCACGGCGCATTCCAGCAGGTGCTTCGTCATCAATGAGATTACATCCTTAAACAAAAAGCCCGTGCTCGTCTTTGCGAATCTCGTTATCGTAGTCCGGCCGGCAAACGCGATTTAAACCGGATGACGTTAAACAAAATTTTTAAGTTCGTTACCGTGTGTGGAAACGTATCGTCCGGACCTCTTGATCCAATCGAACACAATCCTGCTAATGAAATATCACTCGCTGGTCACGATGCTCGTAGTGTTATGCGTAGATGTAGACTTGGTGTTTGCTTAATACGTATAGGCTTTACGTTCGCTTAATACAGGCTTTTCCTGTTCGTTTGCCAGAGACTTCACGTTCGTTTGATGTAGACTTCAAGTTCATTCGACGGGTCGACTGCAGAATCGCAACTCCAAAAATTCGGCAACTTCAAAGTTCAAGTAATTTGGGTAGGGAAACCGAAGCGGGGAAATTCTGTATTAATGCAAACAACTCTTACGTTGCATAATGAACGGCAATCGACAAAATTTCATGACACGAATTAATTCGTTCTACACAGTCAAAGGATATATATCTGCTCTCATATATGACCAACGCAGTGAACGCGTTTTAATTGTTGCTCGACAGTGGAAGTTTTATCGAACAATCTCGAAGAAACGCGTTGCCGGAATTCGATGGAAAATATCGAGAATCTTCAGTCACCTTCCCGTTCTCCCATTTGTTTTCACGAAACGGAGCAATTGAGTCCTCTCGCGGAGCGATAACAGCTTGATCGTAAATCAAGATGAAATACGCCCGAAGATCTGGATCGTGCCGCGCGGCTCAACGAAAGCAGGGATTTCTTCGTTAAATAAATAAATCGGAGTAATATCGAGGGAGTTCGTGAAACGGGCCGGGACCGGTCGGAACGGAACGATTTATCTTATCGTCGCAAAAATCTTAAATATTTAGGCGCAATGAAGCTTTCCGCGACCACTGTGCGAATTTGGCATTGCTCGCTGTATTCGCTTCTTTGCTGCTTCCACATGTTTAGTTCTCCGACTATATATTGCTATAGACGGATTTTTATGGAAAATAAACATTTTCTTTATCTCGTTGGATAAAACAGGAGTCATTTTTTATTACGAGATAGCCAGATAAATCGAATTTTATTGAAGTCCTCCGAATTCAAAAGGGTCCAGACAGCATATCCGCTATAATACATTTTAAATTTCTACTCTTGGTTTTATTAATTAAATTACTCTGATTTTGTAAGAATCTCTGGGGTTGATATTTGCCACTTAACGTGTTAACGCTAAAGCTATGAACACCGGTGATTTTTTATTTGGAAATACAGACGCTTCTCCATTGGATATGAAAAATGGAATAGACAAGAAAAAAAGGAGGGGAATGTTATTGGATGCCCCCGAACGTCCATAAATTCTACAATTACAAGAAAAAAGCGTAATTCAAACAAAAAGCCACAGTTGAAATCGTGAGAATGAAGCGAATCGAAAAGGGTTCAGGCAAACGCTGACGTCGCGCAAAGAGAACCGGGTGAGGACAATAAATTTTTGGTATCGGGCGTGGACTTGGGTTCGTGGCAGCGGTAGGGTTGGACGTGTTGAATCGCTGAGGAGACGCGATCGTTCATGGCCAATAACACCCATCATTTTTCGGTCGAGCTCGAACGAGTTTCCACGCGAATCGCGGCGTCCGGGGCCGAGATGCGATGGCGCATTGAACTATGAGATCCTAAGGATTCGGTGCGAAAGACGGTTCTGGGGCTTCGCCAACACGTGTTCCTCTGGCATCTCTTTCAGAACGCCCCCGGGGCTGGAGACCGTTCAATGTCCTATCATTCGACGATTCCTGTTTCCATCCTGGAGACGCAACGAACAGAAATCGAATCGCACGAGAATCCTCGGGCGAATGCTCCTTTCATCTTTCATGTAAAACCTCGGACGCCTACGGCCATTGATTTTGCAACGTGTGCGCGAATTTCACTTTTCCGAACCTCTTTGATTGTCGCGCAATGGTGAATAATTGTCGTTGCACGCTGCGTGAAATTCTTTACAAATTCATAGACGAACGCGTAGAAATTCATTTATGATTCGTCAAAAACTATGGACTGTATGAATCTATGATAAGAATGAGTTTACAATTCTTCCACAGGAATAGCAACTTCAATCATTTTTAATCGAATTTTTAATCGTGACGCGATCCTTCTGTACACGCAGTTTTCATCCCGGAAATGATAAAAGCAATGTTTAGTCCGTGTTTCGCTGGTAGCGGTTGTTAGAGAAGGAAGATGAAAACCAATTTGAAAATATGAGACGGAAAATAAATATAACGTCTCTTCAACATTTACGAGCTCTGTATTCTTTGCTGGCAAATCACGGTATTTAATACGAGTTGCTGAACACTCCGTATTAGTGTCATAATGGCCACAGGATGCTGGAGGTTCTACGGTACAACGTAAACTGGATACTGCAGGCTCGCTCGCGTCATAAAAAGTTTATGAAATTTCTCTACGAGCATTGTTTTATTACGCTTTACACAATCAAACCATAAATATAGAAGACGTTCGCGCAAAGTTCTCATTTCCCCGTGATTTCCAGTTTTCAGTGAGTACACTTCAAACAGATCCAAATTCACGTAGACAATTATATTGTTACATTATCAAACGTGCCATATAATCACGTAGAAGACATTCTTGCAAAGTTCTCATTTCTCGATTCTCAATCGATCAAAGTTCTAACACAGATTGGAATCTCTGCTCTGCAAAGTTTCAAGAGAACAGACACCAAAATTAGCACAGATAATTGTAACGTTAGACCATCGAATGTGCCATGCAAGTACATGGAAGACATTCTTGCAAAGTTCTCGTGTCCCTGTATTCCCAGTTTTGAATGAACATTCTTTAAAGAGATTAGAATCGCTGCGAAGTTTCAGGAGAACAGATTCGAGATCCGCACAGATAATTATGTTACAGAATCAAAAGTGCCACATAATCACGTAGAAGAAATTCTCGCAAAGTTCTCGTTTCCCCTAATTCCCAATTTCCAATGAATCATAGATGCGCTTGATTCCAGTCTTTTCTGTTCGAAGAGATCCAAATTCGTATAGGAATTTATAGCGCTGAATCGGTGTCATTGATCTTCATTTCGTACTTCTTTCCCACGGGTTTTCGGCCGATTATTCGATTTAAGGAACCCACTCCCCATTCTTCGCAGGCTCGAGCTCTCTGCCGCATACATCGGACTCGACTCCGCGATCAATCGTATTCGCGAGCTATTTCCTATCCGATTTAGCCCCGAGCACATCCGAGCTGTATGTCAACGATCCCTCGAAACCGGAGCCAGTTTCGTCCGGATCGATCGACCTATCGTCCCCAAAGTCTTTAACCTATCAACCTATTAGAACCTATTCCGTACACTACGGTTCAAAAGTTAGACGTCGAGAAGCCACAGAAAGGAGGATGCTAAAAATCCTTTCTGGAAAAGTAGCTAAATTTTGGTTAGCTCGCACGTCTTATCGATAATATCTCTTTAAATTCGAGGAAAATGTACACCCACTATTCTTGGCTAGAAAAATCATTTTTTTCTGGCTAGAAGAATCATTTTCTAACAGGAAATAACCTGTAACTCCAATACCCGGCCTCCACAGGCAACTTTTGTCTCCTCAACAGTGCTGTTTGATCGCTAACTTAGCATTACGTAGATATTTTCATCCGCAGTAGACTTTGCTGTTGGCAAACCTTGTTGTTGTCCAGGCCTCGAATGACAAATGAAAACAAATGTGTAGAATTACTGCACGGTACTCCGACTGCTTGTATTCTAACACGAAATCGGGTAGGAACGTCAAATTGATTTGAGAATTTTCATCGAAAGCATCCGGTGGTGTTAGGGTAAAAATCGACAACGCGTCGCGACGTCTAAATTGACGTGAAAGAGACACCCCTCGCGCCTAACTCGCCACCGATGTCCTTGCACCCGGCAAGAGTAACGAGCGGGGTTAAGAAACAATCGCCGGTAGTTGTACTGCAGGCGAGGCTCTCGTAAAAGCGTTCTTTTCATCCCTGACCCGGTGGCAGTTGTTCAGAAGGATGTCTCGAGGAAGAAGAAACCTCTGGAGGAGGTCGAGGTACCGTGTGAACGGGGCTTCATGCGGCGTAGGAAGCAGCTCTAGGACGAGGGGCAGAGGGGTACACAGTAGACAGTAGAAAAAGGCGGAGAGAGAGAGAGAGAGAAAGAAAGAGAAAGAGAGAAAGAGAGGCGAACAGAATGAACAGAAGCATTAAGAGCGTCAAGCAAGACGGAGACAGTGGAAACGTAACGCACAAAGTGCAACTCCTGGCTGCAGCGTGCGCCACAGACTCGTCTCGATCGTGACACCTGCGCGTCTCCCCCTCCCTACTCTCTCCTCTCTCCCTCTTTCTCTCTCTCTCTCGTTCCTCCTTTCTCTCTCTCTTTCTCCCTGCGGCTCGTTCTTTCGTTCATTCGTTGCCTGGCTTTCCGTGGATCGTCGGCCGAGCCGGTGCACCGCGTTGCACCACGGTGCACGCGGACAGCTGTCCCTGGTAACGGTCGGAGGGATCCTCAAGGTCCACCATCGACTGCCACGCTTTCGAAATTCCTCCTTCGACGAGCCGTTTCATTCTAGAAACCATTTTTCACCTTATGAAACGCGCGGCTGTCTCTTCGTTCACAATGGCAAACTGGCGGCAACGACGGGTGCGTGCGATCGAATTTGAGAAATGCTGACGAACTAGCGGAAATTTCTGTACGCCAGTTGCTTTTCCATGGGACTTTGCGATGGTTAATTTACTATTGGGAAAAGGATATTTAACCTCTTGCACTGCTATTTATTTTGTGATTATAATGATTACAAATTCTTCATCGTTCAGAATTTCATCGAAAAAAAAAAAAAATAGATTGTATTTATTGTATACCTATGTTTTCTTCAAAGGATATACAGTGACTCCAACTAATATTCGTATACTCTTCAAAATCGCATAACTTTGTCAATATTGGGCTATACTACTTGAATTTTTTTGAGATGTTAGAACAATTGGATCGTTACATAACGTGAAAGAATTTTTTTACAAAAATTGCAATTGGTCGAAATTGCAGAGAAAAAAACTAAAAGTTGTATTTTGCAACTTTTTTATGTGGAATTACATTGAAAATTTAGGAAGAACGATTTGTAGATCTGTATTAATTATACATATTCTGAGAATTTCATCAAAATCGGTGAACGTTGCAATGACCGTTGCTTGATGATTCCCATTGCCAACCGAATTATCGAAATTCACAGTCAGTGCACCTTGGGATTCCTCTACATTGTTTGGTAAAAACTTCAACAGAAATGTGTCCGGCAGTTGTTAGACAGCTTCCGCTAATGGAATCCGCAAGCTAGTTAGCGGAAACCGCGTCGAACGCACAGTATCAATACAACCAGGGAACACAAATGCCGCGTAACCATTCGACTATGAATTTTGTAGTTTTTCATTGGCCAGGCGAAGATGCGGCAGCTCGATAACGCGGGGGAACTTGAACAACATCGTAATCTCGTGCCTTTTTGTTTTTATCTTTGACCCAGTTACGATCCTTAATTGAAGACGCGAACTTCTGCTTCGTCGCGGGTTTCGCGAGTGCGCCGCTCGCGATTTCCGCAACTTTTTATCTTCTCGACACACGTGAAACAGCGGTTTTCGCACGCGGACGTCGACTTTTTTTCGGAACTGCAGCAATTTCCAAGCCGAGAACACTTATACAAAGCTTGACGAACACGCTCTCTGGACTGTTTATCGTGCTATAGCGATAATTTAACTGTAAGTTTTCTGGCGAACTGGCTAATTGCTGCGAGAATTACAGAATTACACGTGCACGCATTTGTATTTCGGTTTTAACATGGTCGTAGCGAATGTAATTTCCTTTTTTGGATTATTTACGCGTCGGCTGCCGGAGAATCGCCTCTCAAAAATCCCATAAGATCAAAGTAAGCATTGCAATAAAAAGTGCACAGCTAGAAAGTCATCGTACGAACTACCTCTTGAACTCTTTCAGATCATGCTAGTCCCAATGAAGTTCCAAACAATGTGTTATTAAGTCTAGTAAAGTCTGTTTCTAACTCGGATATGTCTTAAATCATTTCAGTAAGATTTGTACACAATACATACATACCATTCCAATACTTTCACGAGCCTGTGTATGTTGCATGTTGGATATATGGATAATTCGAATGTGGATCGAAGGTGTCGTGTATAGATTCTCTTACCAGAACGTAATGTCACTCCTTCGAGGGAACTCGTTCGTATTTTGAAACGAGCCACGCATCGTTACGTTCCGCCGGTTCTCGGGTCCGATTACCCGCCAGGGAATACTGGCACTGTCAGCTGATAACAAGCGAATCGCGAGCTTTCCCGATACCCGCACCCCTATCACTCTGTATTATTCGATCGCGAAAGAGGCGCGCAGGTGTTTCTCGATTCGAGTCGTTAACTCCTTGCGCAGGCCGCCTGCCTCGGCTTTAAACAAATTTTTATCTTGCATTCTCTTGCACTCTTGCGTCCTGGAAAGATAATCCGTTGCGCAGTCCAGTGCGACGGCTTTGAACAAATTTTTAAGACCAGCAATCCTCCTACGCTCCTTGCGAAGCTCGAACAACCATAACTTTACGCAAGGTTAATATTATATATCTCGAAAATATTTGGTCGTGTTCTCCACAGAGTGGTGAAGAGAGAGCCACAAACTTTCAAATTTTTATGTCTACTAGTTTTCTGGCAAATAATTCTCCGAGATCCTCGAAGTTGGCGAAAAGTACATCGAAGCATTCCTTTCAAAAAATAATCAGTTAACTGCAGATCTTTCAAAAACATTAAAATTGCCCGAAGCATCAGCACGAAGCAGAAGATATATACAGATAACATTTTTTTACCTCCAGAAATTTTACCGAGATGAAAATAAAGTACATAAAATGCAAAGTCTCTCTCTAATATAGGCACACAGTGCGAATACCTAGACGGTTTGTAAAATCGTTAAGGGGGGAAACTGAAATAGAAGTTCGCCACGATTACGAAATATTAGTGCAACGTAACAGTGTCATTAATGCGTTGACTTAATTGAATTCTGAAGAGCGGTAGACGCCGAGATCCACAGGCTAATCGCACGAACATCGCAGAAAAACTGGACTCGTGCAAAGAATGAGCGGCGTTCACGTGATGTTTCACCAACAATATTTGTACTTTGCCTTGATACTTAACATGTTCCGTGCCAAGCCCTTTTTTCTTGACTTGTCCCTGATTAGACTCGACTTGTGGCCTGAAGATCAAGTTCAACGTGTACCACCGATGGTACACGTGGCACGGAACGTGTTAACGCGTCCTGTGCTCCGGGCGTTTCCGCGTGACTACGTCCGAGCCACGTGGATCGCATCCGAACGATACTATAAAACGGTAAACATTTATAGTGCTTGTCGCACGGCGCTCGCAGCAATGTAAATAGCAATTTTATTAACAGAACAAGTAAAACGTATGACGCGCGTCTGCTAACACGAAACGGCATCAATCCTACTGTACCTGGTTTCGTCATTGTGTCTCGGATGATCGAACGTCTCGCGCGAAATGTTGCGAATATTGTTTAACGCGCTCGTGTCGAGCAATTAGCACGGTCGGGAGCAACAAATACGTGATAGCTGGCAAAAAAAAAAATCTCACCTGCTCTCCAACGGAACGCGATTCGATACCCTTGCTCTGATTTTGATTTTCAATTAAACTCGCGATTATCCCTCGCTTTCTATGCATTCTTACGCGTTCCCCGTGTCGCTGTTTCTCTCCCTATCTCTCTCTCTTTTTTTTTTTCTTTTCTAGAGAACGCGCCCTAGTTTCTGTGAGCTTGAAGCCAGGCTGTATCTCCGCCGAGTCAAAGCCAACTAATTTCGTTGCGATTCTGCCGTCCGTTTGTTACGCGAAATGAAACGAGAAATTCTGGAAACTCGCGCGCTTCCAGGGAATTCCGCATCGCGAAAAAATGTTGCGGGATGCAGGCGGATTTCGAGCGAGAATGGTAATTGCAGAAAATCAGGCAACAGGCGGAGAAAAGAATTCGATTGTTGGCTTGAAAATTGGAGCTCGATTTTCGACCCGGGGAATTTAGTCTTCAGACTGCGAATTTGCTGCAGTTACGGTATAAAACCGTGTGTCTAGTCCCCATCGCCTGCAAATAAACAGCAGTGCAAGGGGTTAATTTCATCTTCGACCACATTCTGCACCCTCCCGTTGTTTTTCCAACGCGTCACCCTCTACTTCCGTCCCGCTCTCGCGACCCTTTTCTCTCTCTCTCTCTCTCTCTCTCTCTCTCTCTCCTCTATCTGTCTCGTTCCGTCAGTGTCTCCCCTGCAGTCTCTCTTTCTCTGTTCAACTCGCTTTCGCTGGTAGCTGCCACGCACCCCTTCGATGTTCAGAACCTCTCTATCGGCCCGCTCCCGCAATAACGACGCACGCGTGCCACTCCATATCGGACGTTGGTCACACTTCGGTCCCCTGTTCTCTCTTTGTCTCTCTCTCTCTCTCTCTCCCTTCCACTGTATTTTCTCCACATCTATCTGATGCTATCTACCCGCCTGCACAACCCGACGACCCGCCGCGACCGTCCCTTTTCGTCGCGTTTTTCCCGGCCGCGCGTGCCGTTTATACACGCAGCCCTGAAACCACCGGAAATCGAATTCCCGTTCGAGTGCCCTTCGTTCGGCGTTTCAACGAGAGGGACAGAGAGACAAAGAGAGAGACAGAGAGAGAGAGATATGGATTTTGACGGCCGGTATTCCGGGGGATCTCTTTTGTCTTTCCGGGTTTTACCTTTGGCCTGTTTGCTCTCCCTTTCTCTCGTTGGTTGCGCGGCAGAAGGACTGCTCGTCGAGGAGCGAGGGTGAATCATTCGGGTTTGAAGAGATCGGTGATTGTGCTGGTGGAAGAGCACGGGCTGACGGGTAGCTTCGTTCCAACCCTTCTGTTGCGATTTTTTCTTTTTTTTTGCAGCACTCGTTTTTCATTCTCATTGGGTATATTTGATCGATATTCGTTACTTTATCAGAGAATATAGGATTCAATTTATCGGTTTTATGTAACTACATTCTGACGCTTAGTTTATTGGAAATCTAGTAAACGTGTGTGGCAAATGCCGCTCGAATTTTGGGCGTTTTCATACGAATATCGTTGATTTTGTTCATTGTCGTGCGTAAAGAGGATGGGATTTATTCACACGTCGTACCGAGGTTGTATTTTGACATTATATTCGTTGGAAATATAGTAACAAACTGAATACGGGAATTTTTGGTGGTATTCGTAGAATCGAAGTGTTAGAGCAGGAGAAAAAACCAAATTAAGGTACAGGATGTTGTGATCGAAGATGAGATTTAAAGAAAGCGACACAGCGATTAAGGAGGGAAGATGATGAAGATTGCTGTCAGGAGTCCTAGCGAGCGAGCCGAAGACAGTAAAAGGGAAGAAGGTGTCAGTCGAACACGGAAAGTGACGGAAAAATGGAGACAAAAGGTCGCAAGTGTAGGACAGAAGCAAGATAGAAGACTGACGCTTGGAAAAAGAATGAGAGGGTGCGGAATATGGTCGAAAGTGACAACAACGATTTGTAAGAAAACAGGATAAAGATCGCCGAGACAGGGGGGGGGGTAAACGCGACTCGCAACTCAAGAACAGGCAAGGAGAAGGAATCGGTCGAGGGAAAAGGGACAGACAGAAATAATCATGACAAAAGGTCGCGAGAGTAGGGCAGAAGCAAGATGGAAGGCTGGACACATGCGAATGGCAACGGGGGAGGGTGCAGAGTATGGTCGAAAACGAGATTACCGAAAAGAATCCAGCGATTTACACGAAAGCAGGATAGAGAGGGGTAAACGCGCTTGAGAACTTGAGAAGAGGGAAGAAGAGAGGTGTCGGTCGAAGGAAAGGGGATGCAAAAGTCGAAAGAAACGTGTCGCGAAAGAAAGCAGGACAACGGCAACCCGGGGACCTGTCGCGCGTGGAAAAACAACGGGAGGGCGCGGAACCGTGGTCTCGGATGAGATTAAAGGAAGGGTGGCGCGTCGATCAAGGAGGAAAGAGGGTAAGGATCGCTGGAAAGGAGGGCGAAAGAAGAGAAGAGAAGAGAAGGGAAGGGAAGGGAAGCGGAGGGGACGGGCGAGGATGGAATAGAGGCAGAGAGGCCGATCGATGAGAGCGATGTTACCTCCGCTCGCTCGTACGTTCCACTTCGATTTTCTAGCCGGCACGGAAAGCGGCGCGGAGAGGAAGGCGGCTGGGCTGTGACTCGGTTGCTCGGTCGTGCGCTCGGCACACGCTGGTTGGCTGATGGTTTCTACGAGAAGCCTGCCCCGACTAGGTTAGAGGGTTAAAAGCGTCTACCCGGCACCACTTCCCGACACGTGGACCCTGGGAAACCGTTTTTCCTTTCCTTTCCTTTCTTTTCCAGACGCGACGCCGAGAACGCCGGGCCGCGTTCCCTGCGCAACCCTGTGCGGCCCACTTTTTATTCGACGTGGTTAAAAAGCAGTCCTCGCTTCTCAAAGGAGAAAATTCAGACTGTACGGAATATGAATTATTCTGCAATAACTTTTCTGTTTGTCGACAAAAGTAGAAGAAATAAAAGTTACGTGAAAATATGAACAATGACTACAACTTTGAACTAGGACGCGCGTTCTAAAGAGAGTCCTGCACGTTGCGATGCACCATTGTAGAAAATTCCAAGCCTGAAACATTTTTCACCGCGCGTTGTTCGGGCTGCATCGTCTGCACCGTGTCCACCTCCAACCTGTTTTCCATCTCTCTTTCTCTGTCTCTGTTTCTGCCCACCTATGTCCACATATATCCACCTACCTCCAACCATCCGCTGCCTACTAGGTTCGCCCTGGTATCCCGGAACGGGCACGATCTCCCGCCGCCCGGTTCCGTCGAGGTTATCGGGCGGCTGGAAAGTCGAATGTGCCCGTGTGGCACGTGCATCTCTCTGTGGCCTGTCTCGAGTCACGCTAGAACATAATTTTCCCTTTCACCGCCTACTTCCACGTTTGCCCCCGTCGCCCTCCGCAGACCCCGGCACCGCTCGTTCCGCTGTTGGTCATCCGGTTTCTCGAGACCGTCGCCGTTCGGCGGCTCTTAATTATCTCGAGCGATCCGCCGGCCCGATACCGGCCCACCTAGACGCACACCGAGCGCGTCATACCGAGCCATACCTGGTCAAACCATGCTGTGTCGCGACCCGGCGCAGATCCCTGCGAGTGAGTACCCACGTCGATCATCCCTCGACCAACACATCATAATCGACGATTTCGCCCGATCAAACATTGTCAAACGTCTCTTACCACCCGGTACAAGCATTTTTACAATCGATCGAGTTCTATTTTACCATCTCTGCGACGCCCAACGTCTCCTATCAGCCGATACAAACATTTTCGAGAGTCACAGTATATCTCCAAACACGTTCAAACAGTCAAGTTCAGCATCTTCTCGAACACGTATTCAACATCCTTATCAAGGTGTACCGAGACTGTTGGCAAACGTTTCGTTCAAATTGCGGGCAAACACGATCACTCGCAAGCTCTCGGCGCTAATTCATCAGCGCTAATCTCGCCTAAGAGTCAACACCACCGGCGTTCAAACCAGCGAGATAACGTGTTAACTCGGCGGGTAGATCGTCAAACCGCTTGAAATCTGTCGCGTCGTTATTATTACACTTTCGTGTCGCGCTTTAAAATAGCGTTACCACCCTGCCCGCCTGCTGGTGGGACTGGGGGGGGGAGGGTTGCTGGTTGCTCGTATCGATTCTCCTGGAAACACGCTCGGCCTGAAACTCGAAATCAAGCGGCGCGCAACCCTCCTCCCTCCCCTCCCCTCCCCCATCCTTCTCCTCCTCGTCTCCTCGTGCGATTTCAATCCGCGAATACGATGTCGTTTCGCGCGAGCGTGATTTATCATCGGCGCGCACAGAATCCTTTTGAAAACGAGGACGTTGCACGCGGCCAACGGTCGCACGAGGAAGCGTGTACACGCGAGGCGTATTAGGCGCTAGTCGACGCTCTGACCCACTTTTACCACCCGGGGTATCCTTTTCTTTTATATAATCGGTACGATATATACATACAGAGCCGAACCGAGCCGAACCGAGCCGAACCCGACGTTTGTTACGCGCCCGTGTTCCTCTTCGAGTCGACGGAACAACCGGCAGGCACCAACCGGTGTCACGTTCTGAATACGCGATCGGCAACGATCGCCAGCGGCCTCTCGAATTTACCGAATCACTTTCGAGACGTCACCGTTTGCGAGCTACCGTGCACGTCTTCAGAAACTACGGAAATTTTTGGTTCGAGCGAATACCAACACAGTTTCGTTTATTTACGACTGTGAAAATGTAATTAGTTTGGCTGACTGTCAGCGAGCCTATTTCAGACCAAATTGCTTTAAGGAAAAAGATGAAAGACTAATTTTGTACGTTTTGTACAGAGCCTCCTGGTAGGCGTGGTTTCATTGGCCTTTCCATAGAGTGCTCCAAGAGGCGTGGTTTCGTTGCCCTTTCCATATAAAATGTGTGTGACTGAGCGTTGTTTCACCACTTTATGTGCAGAGTGCTTCAGAGTAGGCGTGGTGTTTTTTCGCTCTGTGAAAGATGCCCTTCAAGGGCGTCGTCTTGTTGTTTTCGCTTGGTAGAGTGCTCTGAGAGGGGCGTGGTTTTCTTATCCTTTCCACGGAGAATGTCTTGAGTGAGCGTTATTTCAGCATTTCGTGTGCAGAGTGCTCTAGTGGGCGTGGTGTTCCGAGGGGCGTGGTTTTGTTGCTTTTTCAACGTAGAGTACCCTGGGAGGCGTGGTTTCATTGCTGTTTCAATGTAAAGTACTCTGATACCTGTGGTTTCTTGAAGGTGGTGTGAAAAATCTCCATACAGAAGATTCTTTCTTTTTTTTTAAATAACGTCAATGAGTTTGAAATAGTATAATAGTGTTCTTAGATGTTTTTTTAAATCTTAGTGCTGCTTGAAATTTCACCAGCCCGTTTTCATCGTAAATGCACGAAACCCTCAGTTTCCGTCTACGTTTGTAATTACAGATTTTGTCGACGACAGTTTCTCGTCCATCTCGCTGTAACAATCACAGCTATCGTGCTCCAGCACGATCCTAGTGCCCCACGGTTTTCTATAGGACGGTGCAACGTCGGGCCGATTTACTTCCAGCTTGTCGCCGGGATTTTTGCTCGCCGCCAGTCTCGTTTGCACCGGTAGGACAGGTTGTACCCGCCCAACGGATACCGGCCACGGATAAAATCCGCAGGCCGCGCGCCGGTAGCCGGCGAGACGCGAGAGATAGATCCTAGCCGCGATTTCCAAATCCTTTATCCTCAGGAACGGTGAAACCCGAGACACGCCGCTTTCCGTTGCACTCGGTTTGTGCACCACGACGGATGATTTATCTTGGTTCGCTCGGCGCTCGGCTACGAAATGTTTGATCACTCGTTCGATCCTCGCTGGAATTGGCTTTTTTCGCTCTAACAAATGGGAGAATCGATGTTTCGGCTTTTATATCGCTCGAGTCCCGAGATCTGAACGAGTGGCGAGACAATGGAGACCCGTTGGTCTTTTATTTTCTTGTTTTCGCCGGGGATTCTGCTGGTCAAATATTTGATGATCGGCCACAATGCACGTCTGCTCTCGACGTAGTTTATTCTACATCAACGTGTATCGATCGTATTATTACATTTCTATTGCGATTTTCTAGAACAATCAATCGTGTTCAATGAAAGTGAAGTTGTCGCGTCTTCTTTCTTCGCGATGTTTTTGACTCTTGGGCCTGATTTGGTAAGAAAATATTTTACTATGGTAACATATATAGTTAAACTCCGGATTTGAGATGTATATGTATGGGAAAAATTGGTGGGTGCGCATAAATAGCGACCTACTCTCGAAGAGCCTTCGTTCGTGTCGTATGCTGCTCAGAACCGAGACACCGATTTCAATTCCTGCGAAACACTGATCCGCGTGGAGGATCTACGGGGTCAGATCATTCTCAGGTAGGCGGCGGTCGCGGCCAAGCGGGCGTGGTTCCTTCGAAAGTCAGCTTTCCGGTCCTTAATTTGCGAAAACAAAACCGCACCGATCGGTTAACCCTCGAGAAATAAAACCACGGCCGTATCCTGCGAGAGTCGGCCGAGAACCGATTCCCATGAAAACGGCAGACAAGCCAAGTTCGCGAACCTAATCGATCGTTTTCGACGAAAACTGCCGTTTCACGGGAACCGAGCGAACGCTTAGTCCAATCCGTGACCGATCTCGTTAAATTCTGGCCCCGCGGATACAATGCGATCGTCGTTGTTAGGACAAGTGTCTCGAGCACTCGCCGACAAACTCGTCGCGTACGAGGGAAACTGTACGACGGATTGGATGTAGCACCGGCACACCGTCGCCGGTTTTCTTCAACGGGAGCAAGAAAACGGCCGGCTTAATTGAACCGAGTGTGCGATAAACAAAGGCGAAGTCGACGCTTTTAAACGGGTGCGCGTGTACAAGGCTTGCCTTGCCGTCGCGACGAGGATAATGGAGGCTCGCGAGATTAGCCGCCGGGAAAAAGAGAATCTCGATTGCCGGCCCGATCGATGGAGAAAGTTCAAATAAACGGGGTTACAGGCGGAGCGACGCGGCGCGTCGTGTCGTGTCGTGTCGTGTCTCGTTCGCAATTCGTTCCGCGGAATCGCTATTCTGAAATTTATTGCGAGCAGGTCCATCGCGCGGCCGATTTATCCTTCAGACAAAAACTTCGTGCCCGGCGACGAAGGAAGTATTGTATTCTCGAATTTTAATCTGGCGCATTCAAACGCCGCGTATCTATCCTGAACGATTTAGGAGATCGAGATTTCTAAGCTAACTTCTTATCAGGCAGGTTTCAAACCAAACAACGGTTCGATACGAGAATTTCTGCGGTACATATCGGTGTCGGAAAATCACAGGCCCGGCCGCGAAATGACGCATTAATTAGGCGAAAGCAGTGACTAATTGCGCGGCGGAGTCAACGACCTTCGCCGGTGCAAGAGGTCCGAGTCATCCGCGGATCTGGTTCAGGCTTGCTCAGCTGTGTCTTTTGCGCCACACGCGCGGTGCAAGTGAATGCAGAGGAATGTGCACTTATGCTTTCGATCGGCGCCGATCGCGCTTTCGACAAAACGGGGATCCCCTGTTTTGCGTAATCGTTGTCGCGACGACCAAAGTGTCGTATTTATCCTTCTTGGAGCCGTGAAAAAGCGCCATTCCCTGTCTTCGACATTATCTTGTCACGTATTTTACAAGATGACGGTCGTTGCATTTACTGGAATATTGCAGCGAGATAACGGGGAACGTTTCGGGAGAGAATGGCAAACAGAAAGAAAAACGGCCGGACCCCTTGGGCTACAATACTTCTGGCGAGATGCAATATGCTTCTCCAATAACGTCGACGGCGTGTTCTGGAATATTGGTAATCGTCACGAGGAAATTACACGGAATTACACACGCGATTTCTGGCGCCGACGCGGCGCAGCTCGCAACCTCCACGCTGTGATATTTTGCATGCTGATGGGGATCTATGGAGGCGGAAGAGCCGGCGATCGATGCAGTTCTGCGCCGGCGAATGTATAACGCCGATGCAGCTGGTGCATGGTCACGCGTGCTGCACCCCCGAATCCCACCTGGGTCAAGAAACCCCTTTAACCCCCGCGGGCACGCTAAAAAATATGCAATAATTACTCCGTTGATCGATAGAACCGGATCTATGAGCATTCAATCGAATAGAAATATTAATTAAATGTAAAGCAAAATATTAAGGTAATGTAAAGTACTTCGCGAGGACTGGACTTGCTCCTAATTTTTGTTTCATAGAACGATTAAAAAAACATGAACACACACACACACATCAAAGTTTAAGAAAAAAGAAAATTGTTTAACATCTCTACAGCTCTCCTTTCAACGACCCCGTTGTGCTTGATAGTCCTTAGTTCCATAAAACGGTCGAACAAAATCGTGCCTTCTTACCTGGAAGAACTAGCTCGTTAATAAGAGGATGTTCGTGAAGAACAGACAATTAACGAGGAACGTTTTAATCGAAGTTACTTGTGGCCGGCCAAGTTTTTCGCCAAGTTTTTCGATATCCTGAATTATCCTCCGACACGGCGCATATCGTTGACCTCGCGATGGCCTTCCATTGTGAATGCGGAATTACGAAACGAAAGTTCGCCCGAACGTTCCCCGATGTTCCAGATATCCACGCGCAACGAGTGCCGCAGGCGCGCGTGCGCGCCCGTCCGTCTTCGAGTGCAATTCGTCTTCGTTAGCACCGATTCAATTCGGTTTCGCAGGTAAACCTTGCCGTAGACGCGACCCGAAAAAAGATAAATAGGCCAGGTGTGAAAGAGAACTTAGCGAACGTCCTTTCGAGAAAATTAAGAACTTATTTTTTCTCCTCTCACGAATTTTCAGGAGTGAAAGAGAAACGCTTCACGAGTGTTCCATAAAAAGCCGACAAATTACAAAATTTGTTTTGCTTCTATGAAAAATTGTCATCGGTTCATCCATGGATGTTGGAAGAAGTTCTTGAGCATCGAAAACGAGAAACTTCGTGACCTCGAAGAACGGCCAAACGCATTTTTAATTCTCAATCCTTCCTTCACAAATTCGTCCATTAATCTGTCCAGCGATCTCGGTAGAAGCGTTTTTTTGGTAAAAAGTGGAAATCTTTCGACAGAGAGGATGAATCAAGGATGATAAATGATTCTAGGGAAACTTCGCAGTAGATACGATGCTCGGAAGATAAATAGAGAGGAGCTGAAGAAGAAGAACTTCGAGAACGTCCCTGGAAGAGTCGACAAACACGTTTTTAATTCCCAATCTTTCTTCGTTCGAAGATTTTTATCAATCTATCCAACGATCTTGAAAGCAGTATTCCGAGTAGAAAGATTGAAATAATTTAATTCTATTCTTTTCAGCTGTTCAAAGTTATTAAAGGAGAAAAATTTCTGCTGGCTACCAGCTCCTTGCAATCGATGCAGACAATTTTTATTCTGCATACAAATTCAACAGTTCTCTCATTGATAACTGTTATAAGCGATCGAAATGAATTTCTCTCAACGATAACAATTACCAACCGGAGAAGAAATTTTCGGTTACTTATAATCCTTATTTGTAACCAATACGATTTTAGTCGATGAAATACTTGTCATTCTATGACTCTTTTTGGTTATAACTAGACAGCGGATCTTTATGCATTTATGGCTTATGAAAATGTTAAAAAAATGCTATAATATAAAATTCGAGATAATTTAACACGATTTTTATTTGCTTTGGATCTACAAATGCTGTCCCCATTAAAAATAGGATTTTATTTCATTCCACTTTCTTAAAATGTTTCTATAAAAATTGGAATTTGCATAAACATCCGATGTCTAGTTATAACATTTATGGTCCCTGGATGAAAGTATTAAAAAAAAAAGGTGAGCGATTTTTCGAATCGATTCCTGCGACAAATGTGTTTGGAGCACTGAGGCGCCGCTTTAGATGAAATTTTGATTGAATCCCCACCGTAGACTCTTCCTCGTTACCAAACCTCGATCGTTCGAAGCAAACAAGAGAGAAATAGATAGAGGGAAAAGGAGAGAGCAAGCAGCGAGTAACTGGTTCCATTGTCGGCCGTAGCTTAGCTGTCCGCAAGCTTTTTGGCCGGCTGCCAGCGGATTTCTTTCGAACTTCCGGCGAGATGCGTTCACTTTCGTTGGTGCTGGGTTCGAGCACGGATCCGCCGCGATGTTAATAACGGGATTATCAGTGTTCCGCGAGCGTTATCCTTCATCATCCTCGAACTTCATCCCCTTTCCCCTCTATAAACCCGCTGCCGGAAATGAATTCGGCGAGCGAGAACAGCGAAAATTCGCGAGTTACTTCGAATGCTCGACCGAGCAAGGATCTTTCTACGAGGATGAAGGCGAATCAGAAGCCAGCATGATTATATTGCATCCTCGCCGGGACTCGCCGCTGGCGGAACAGAGATAACAAGCGAGAATAGAAAATCCTTCGACGGGGATAATTAAAAACCGGCGATGCTGGCGAAATCTGTCCCGACGCAGATTTACTTTTCTCTCCTCGCAGTCGGAAGTGACGCAGCTCGGAAAACGAGACGCTGCTCTCGCCCCGAGACGCTTGTCTCCGAGCCAGGACTCGTCTGGGACCGGGAATGTTATTATCTGTTTACTCCCGAGACGTTGATTGGAATGGTATAATCTTTCCTCTGTTGTAACACGTTTCCCCTCACTCATACTTTACTAAAATTATTTCTCTACATTTGGCTGAAATGGAATTGAAATTGAATCCTGATAGATCGGTTGTATCAAATTTTCTCGCGATCTACGAAACGTGTCGGAAGATTCAAGAAGCAATTAATGTAAAATTCTTAATCACCCAGGTTTGCTTTTTTTTCGGAAGCCTAGAACAACGTAAATGATACCTGGGAATGAAAGATGTATTGTTCAGGAAAACTATATGTGAGCGGAGGGTGAAAGGTTTGATCTCATTTGATTTTGTGATCGCTGAATCGCTGGTTAATTCACTGGAATTACTTGGAACAATTTTTGTGCGAATTTAGTTCGAGCGAACAGCGTTAACTAGCGTGTGCTAATGAGACTGGTACGTATCGCGAATTGTTTTGCTGCGTAAAAATAAAGACCGGCCGGCCAGCATCACGGGAATGTTTATTTCGACGAGTTACATCCGTTGTAAATACAGCCCCGGTGGTTCATTAATTATCCGTGACGGTGATTCCCCGTGGAATTCAATATTTCACGTGTTTTTCCGAACACATTATAGGTGCTTACGTCTGGCTTGCCGAGCGTGGCTCGCTCTCGAGTGGATCGCGGCAGTCAAAACAAAATATTTGACCGGTTAAATATTGATACGGATTATCGGGGAAATTTAGGGCTGCGAGGTATGTATTTTATTTGGGGCGACTCGTTTCCATAGTGTACGGAGATTGAACGGTCGATTTGTTTTCCCACGTACCGCCGATCGATACGATAGAGATACGTTATCTTCGTGCCTTCGTATTTCCTTAAAAATGTGGTTTTCGTATTCCTGCCTTCTCAATAAGGAAACTAGGTTAATCTCTGTACTGGAGGAAATTAGCGATTCAATAAAATGAAAGATAGTTCTAGCGTAACAGAGGAAGAACTAGAATAAATGTTCTTTGTCCCAAGGTTTCAGGAAAAATGGCACAAAGGATCCATGAAAATTTGTGAAGGTTTCTACCTGGAAAGCTTATCACGGTCCCCAAGCTTTTTGTCTGTTTGCTAGACTTCGGTATTTGCTCAAAGAAGCTCTTAGGAAATAGAAATAAAATTGATAAAGCTGCTGGACAGGTTTGTAGAATACAATTTGCCACGCTGATCCAAACAGCGATAATATCGAGAGCAGTCTCGCATTTCCTGGTGAGTACACAAACCACGCCCTGGAGAGTACTCTATACACAGTAGACCACGCCCTCTCAGAATACTCTAGACTTAAAATCCAAAGAAACCACGCTCATCACTGCACTCTGTAGAGAGAGAGAGAGAGAGAGAGAGAGGGAGCCATTAGACCACATTCTCCCTGTGCAATCTAGATTGAAAGTACATCGAAACCACGCCCTCGGTACTCTCAGCTACGCCCTTGCGGGGAACTCCACATTGAAACAATAGCAGAACCACGCCTCCCAGAACACTCTAGATTGAGAGGTAAGGGAAACCACGCCCTGGGGAGTGCTCTATACACAGGAGACCACGCCCTTTCAGGATACTTGACAATCAAACTTAAAGCTCTCCACGTTCATCCATCCCGTTGCGATGCATCGACGATTTCAGCGTGCCGAATCCAACACAAGACAAATTCGTCAAGGTCTCCCGGCTCTTCTGCAAGCCGCCGGTCAAATTCGCCAGAGATTTCGTCACGCTCGCGTGTCAGGTACGCGAAGAACGCGACAAGAGTCTCTCTCATCGTCGTCGAGCGAATAACTCATGGCTGTCTGACGAAAAATAAATCCGCCGGTATCAAGGACAGGCACCGGCGGACGCGGAAACGTTCCTCGAAGTTTCCGGCGAAAGTTCTGAACCGGGACCAGCCTCGAAAACAATCGCGTTCGTGGATAAACTGTTGCTAACGCGTTTGTTTGAGCGGCGCCGGACAGGAAAGTTTACGAGTGGCCTGGGATACCATGCGCCAGGAGGAACTGTATCCGATTGTCTCTCCGGCCGTGGATAATATTTTCGAGCTCGTGCAGAACGCTCTGCATACCGAGTGCATCCTCGCGAAGCGTCGACCGCGCTCTTGTAATGCACAGTTGTGGTCGTGGAACCGGGATTAATCAGCCTAATTAACCCCTTGATTTGGAAAATCGAGTCTCGGACTCACGGACGACGATGTCAAACAGAATTTATGAAACGCGTTTTAGGTATTTGGCAACATTGTTTGCGCATGAGGGAGGTTCTTGTGACCGTGCGGGTTCTTTGTGCAAAATAAAAATGGTTTGCGTTCGTTGCGAGAAGGTAGGAACCAAATTGGAATTTATTTCTCTGTTTATAATAGTTTTATTAAGTCGTAAAGAATCGTTCGATATTTTTAACACATCTCTTATAATCCTTCCACCGACGTTTACGACAAAAATAAATAGTTACAATTTGACACAGTGTAAAGATTGAATTGAATTCGACCTGGGGAAATTATTGAAGGAAGGATAACGTTCTTAAGAGTAGCTGGAAAAAATGATTTTGCATAAATATCCCCAGTCTGAAGATCACTCGAAGCTTCCTGGTTCTGTTCGCAGATTCAATAATTCGAAATTCCTGGTCGTTTATTTTCCGAAGCGCGCGTCGAAAGGATATTTTCTCCCGAAGGGAGAGAGGTCGCATCGTCTCTCTCGGAGACACATTCAGTTATTTACGCGAAGGCCTTGATCGATCAGTTTCTCGCACGAGCAGTTCTAGGGGGTGGAGGAGAGAGCCCGAGGAATTTTTCTCGCCCCGAGCATTCGTCTGCCGCTTCGCTGGGCCCTTTTATGCTTTGCCGTGGCTGTTATCAGCGAGCTCGGAACCCGGTAATGCAAAGCTACCGGCCACGAGAGCAAATTGATTGCTCGTTTCTTTCCAGACCGGTACCGCGACCCGACCGATCGCCTTCGAGTATCACGCAGCCGGCCTTTCTCTAGCCTGTAGTTTCCGCCGATGTTTCCCCCGATGAATCCCCTAATTGGATTCGCAGATTCGCGACTCGCTTCTACGTCGTCCAGAAAGTAGATTATTCGCGAAACGAGCAGCCCCTAACCGGATCACGCTTGCCGATGCCAAGGTAGCACTGAATTCGACCGAAAGGTTGCTTCAAACAGGTATCCATCGATATAGATAGATAGAATTAATTTAATTTTTATCTAGCAATTTCTTTACTTCCGACATATACATGCTTCCTTGCAGATGATCATATATACACTGTTCTATAATACACACATGTTCGCATTACGCTGTAGGTTGTACGATTTTCAAAATAAAGGATAAAATTCATTGATCTAGTTTCGTGTAAACTGCAACATCGTGAAGGTTGTTGCATTTGTGGTGACCTGTCTAGGATGTTATTCGATAAAAAGAACCAGCAAAATAGAATTTTCTTGGATGGTAGATTATCAAATCAGGTTTCCGATTTTATCCGGGAAGTCCTCCAACTGGGACGTGCGGTTTTATTAAATAAACCCGTGTAGCAAAATATAGGACACGATTCTCGTAAACAGAGTCTAGATTATTAGCCAGCGACGTTTCGCCGTTGACGTGGATGAAATGATTTTACAGCAGTGCTGCATTTAGTCGAGCTAATCTTGTAATCTGGCTTTCCAAACACCGGATCTCTTATTTCTAGCCTCTATTATGCGAACGAACGGAACGAACTGTACTGTACTGTACTATGTTGGAAGGGATATCGGTTGACCCTTATTATCCGCACGATCCAATTAGGATAAATGGAGTCCTGCTGCATTTGCTTGCCCCTGTTAGAACTGTAGACGTTCTCAACTTTGCCATTAACCAAGCTAGTTGCAAGTCCTAGGACTGTGCCGGTTATATAAGAACCCCATTCGCAACCATAACGTTTGATCCAGCTGCCTTTCAAATTAATTTCGCTCTTGGACCACTCGGGGATATTTTTCGAGCGTCAAACACTCTGCTGAAGCTCCCCGTTCATGCTCTCGTTGTGTTTATTATCTCGCCATACCGACCGAAAGTTTCGCAAAGAAATTAGGCTCCTCCACCCGAGCTCTACTCTTTAGAAATTGTGTAAAAAAATTTCGACTCGAGTCTAGCTGCTGGACCTAATTTATAAAACGTATAGTTGCACGAAGTTGGTGAGAGGATTCAACATTGAGCCGAAGGAGGTGTATTAAAAACTATGTAGCATAAAATTGGAATATAAAAATGTCCACGGACCCAGCGATGCAAATTGCAACCGTAATCGGCAAAGTAACTGCGCGAGCATAACTCTTATTGGATCGCAATCCGGGTTTCGGCAAAGTCCTATCGCTTGAGCAGCAGCGATTCGTACTCCGTCGTCGCGCCGCGTAATGGTCTTACTCCGGCTCTAATTATCAAGCGTGTACACTTAACTCTGACTCTAATTATCGGTCTCGCGCGCGTCACAAAGGGTTCCCTGTGTACACCGGTCTCGTCGCCAGGCCAAAGACGTCGAGCACACACCGAACGAATCAACGCCGAGTGGCAATTCCGATAGACGCGTTCCAGAATCGCTTTGGCCGGGACCTTAACGGGTGTTAACACGCCTGCGTTTGAAAACGTTGTCCCCGTTGCTGGGAACACTGAATGTGAACGCAACCATTGTTCCGCTGTCGCCAGTGTTGCGGAAACATCTTTCGACGATACCGCGATTTTTCGGCCGATACACTCGTCCGTTCATCGCTTCAATGGTTCAGCACGTATCTGGTATATTTCTTAATTGTTCATATTTTTCGGCTTTTTCTTGTATTCTTTAATATAGACTACCCTTTCATCTATCATCTTTCATTAATCGTGATTAGTAGACTGCGGATCTTTATGCATTTATGGGTTCTGAAAATTTTCAAAAAATGTTGTAACATAAAATTCCACAGAATTTAGTACAATTTTTATTTACTTCAGATCTACAAAGGCTACTACCACTAAAAATTAGATTTTATTTGTTTCCACTTTCCTAAAATTTTCCTACAAAAATTGAAAATTGCATAAACATCCGCAGTCTAGTGATTAGTATGTCGGTAAAGCTTCCATGAGAAAATAATCGTTAACAAAAAAAAAAAAAAAAAAATAGAGTAATTTGATTAGCATCGTTACACCGATGTATTGTATTTAATTCCATATGGTGTGCTTCTCATCGATCGAGTTTCTGGTGCACGAAACAATCAACTTGCAGTTTTCGGCGGAGAATAGGAGAGGTGCTCGTACGGTTAATTCACAATTAGCTAAGCTTGCTAATGGCCGGTAGGGCAGAACTGTGTGGAGGGTGTCGCGGGCGATCGAATTTTAAACGAGTTTCGCGGGTCGCCGAGCGGAGCGCGAAACCGTACGAAAAACAAGCTGGCCGGATGGGATGGGATGGGATAGGATGGGATAGGATGGGATGGTTTCGTAATCCTCGTGTCCGTGTAATGGGCGCCGATCGTCTGGAAGCTCTGCGATCGAAAGCGGGAGAAAGTGGCCGGCAAACTGGCCATTCAGTTCCCCCCAGCGATATCGGCCCCGAGAAAAGCGCCTTGACTCTTTTGCCTATCGACCTCTCGGGGAACTTCGATGTCCGGGAACGGCGAATTCGAACTTGTGCGAGAAGTGGCGGCCTTTTGCCGGGGGGCACGGGAATATATACACAGTAGACCCTGTTACAGCGGAAAGGAAAGTTGTTTGTCGATTTAACCCTCCAGTGGCCGCGGATCGAGCGCCGCGCCGCGATCCTTTTATGTTTCCTCGAGTCGTATACTAGATCGTTCGGCGAGCTCTTCCTCTGGTTTAGCGTTCCATGGTCCGCTGTTCCTCGCTTTCTCCGGCTAATGGTTCAAAAAATGGTTTAATTGCGTGGCCACGCTAATGGGGATCGTTAAGGTTTTTCAAATCATCGAGCTCTTCTTGCTCTCGAAGGTGTGATCGAAGTGGCGCGGGACGAGCGTTGTTTATGCAAAAATGTGGATGGAAAGTGCTGATGCGCATTTCGTTCGATCGAGGCTCGGGCTGTTAGAAACGGAGCAAGTAGAAACGGTGCAATGGCAATGGCGAAACCACAATTACGCACAGAAAGCACAGAACTATCAGAGACAGAAGGTTACGGAGGGAAAGGTATCGATCGCGTATCCTTGTCCGCAGCCTCGGCAGACAATAGCTTTCAATCTTTCGAATAGGCAGAACGATTTTCGTCAGACTCGCGTGACTTACTCGCTCGGAAAACGATTGAGACATGCGAGTGAGCGAGCGAGCGAGCGAGCGATCAGCTGAGAATACCAAGGCAGAGTCTCGTGGTCGCGCGATTCGCCAGGCTCACGTGAACCCGAGCGATTAAGGACGACAATTGCAATTGCGATCGCGGATCTCGAACGTATCAAGCGGGAATGTAATCGACGAGTGCGCCGCCGCGATGAATCAGTGCCGGATCTCACGTGCCGAGAGCGAATCGAGCCGAGTGAATCGAATGAATCGAGCATAATGCGTGCTCGCGGCCGGATCGTGGATCGCTGGCTTATTCACTTTGCTTTTGAAGCGTTCGAACAAACGGTGGAAATATCCCTAGCTGTTGATCTAATCAGCTCTATCATCGCACAATTAATCAAACATCAAAAAATGCTATTAGTTTCTCGAAGGTGATTTATGTATCAACTAATTAAAGGTGATCTTACTACTTATTTAAAGCTGCGCGCCATAGTCGAAAATGTCACTGACGGTAATAAATTATGTTTTTAGCCGTTGGAGAAGAATTTTCTTTATAAATTACGAACAGTCGTTTCAAAGGAAGTTTTCAACACAGAAGGATCTGTTCTAATTAAGCTCGTCAAAGCATCGCGAAAAAGAGAAACAATTTTGTCTGTGAAAAAGTAATACAGGTATCTCTGCAAAATATTACAGAACACGTTCTCAATATTTTTTGTACGATTCCCGAGAAAAACGAACATTCAGAAGGCAATATGAATTCAATAAAAGTTGATACGACCAGAATTACTTTTTTAGCAACTAACCCGCCACATTTTCGTTCCGGGAAGCTTTCCATTACCTCGGCGCGGATTAATCCCTGGATCCAGAATCCAGCGATCCGCGCGATCTTCCCAGCGGATATTCTGCCTCCGATCGAGAGAGAAAAAGAGAGATACACGCTGCAATCGTTGGGGAATGGAATCGAATGTGGGCCATAGATCGGCCACGCTTAATTAAACAATTAATCGAACCGAGATATTATCCGCCGATCGGTTTGTGCCTCGAGGTATCTCTCCCACTTTGCTCGGAATTATCGGAATACGTAATACGTATCCGCAATACGGATAAACGCCGTCGAAAGCGAAGTTTAATTACCGATTTTCGATGTGGCATTCACGGTGGCTGCGACAAGTCCCTGTTTGCGAATTGTCTGTCATTTTGTCGAGATGTTTCCGAGATTCGCATACTATTTGCATGCTCGCAATTATCGAGAGGGAACGGCGATAATGTCTTCTTTATGAAACAGGTAGCGATGGCTGCGAGAAATCTGCTGAAACTGAACATTCTTCTACCCCGGAGAATGTTAAGTATTTGTTTCGATCGTTAGACAACTATACATGTCACGTTCACGAATTGTTTATAAATTTATGAGACCCTACTCTACCCTAACCTAGATTTCTAGAAACAAAATTGGTGGGATGATTTTACAGATTGAATGTCACAGTAATGCAGAAGGTGTTCAAGTTGGATTTCTGAGTAAACGGTTTGTTGTAACTAGACACTGCTGAATTGATCTTACACATTTGAAATGTTCCGTATGAATTGCTTTCGTTTAATCGTAACAGAATCTCGAACTCGACAACAATTTTCATCGGACCGCTTCTTTCACCTTCGCACGTACTATACATGCATAAACATCCGCATGCTATTTATAGCTCAACCCGATAAATCGATTAGAAAGGAAATCTGAGGCAAAGCCTGCAGCAGGTGTCTAAATCCAGTGTCTCGATCTTATTAACAAGTTGACTGTTGCATCGCGATTATGCGTGGGTGACACAACTCGTCTCTTCCGACTTTTGCGATATTGGCTCGGCAATCAACACCAGTGATAATGAACTTGCAAAGATGCACCACCGGGTTAGGGTTAGGGTATAAAATTGTTTCTCAGGTTTATTATTTTCATTAGCCGAACCAGAGAACTGTAATAATTGTCACATTACTTGTTAATTCGAACTTCTCTCGAACATAAAAATTCTTAAGATGATCGAAGACCTGATCGAAGAGCTGATCCAAGCGATTGTTTTTGATTACGATAATCGACCAACGATCGATAGCTAGAAGAAGGAGAACGCGAGATTCTAGGCTCAGGAACGGACGCGAACGGTTGGAAGCGGTACGTTCCTGGAATACCTCACGGAATTTATCGTCCCAGCTGTGGGAGCCGGCCTATTTTCGAGGACGAATCAATTTTTCCACGGTATTCGGAGCCGCAGTAATTCCCGCGGATCTCGCCGCTTCCCTCTGACATATTTTCCATTGTCAGGGCTCTTCTTACTGGAATTGGATCGTGTCGTTGTAGCCGTTCCGCGGCGAAAGGATCGCCGAGGACAAGTGCACCACCTTTTTATTGCTGGATGAACCTCTCCACCGATCATCCCTCGCGCCTCGGAAACCACGAGTATAGTGTTCCATCGTTACATGTCATCGTGCATCCTAAATCCGATCCGTAATCCCCGGTACATCGTCTGCTATAATCGTTAACGTTGGATGCTCAACGATAGCAACAGTTCTTTAAACATTTGGTCGATTAAATTTTGCTGTGAATACAGTCTACACTCTATAGATAATACAGAGTACACTCGATGGTGTCCGATGCGAATTTCCTAATGCAATAAAAAAAAAGTCTGAAACGATTAGTTTTAACCCTTCCAGTAGTTCCATTGTTGACTAGCAAGGTGTATAAAATTAACTTGTCTATCTTTAGATAAATTGCAAGATAAGCTGTGCGAACGTCACGTGTGACGTTGCCAAGCGTACGCGTTAAGAACTTGCTTTAGCATTTCGCGAAGAAAAATGTCAGCGACGACGAACGCAATCTACAGAATGGTACAATTTTTTTTTTTTTTTTTGTGCATCGTTTGGTTTCGCAGAGTTCTCGGAGACAATTACGCGAGCAGACACCGTTAGCGGTGTCCGCGATAATCGGTACAACCTCCGGTGCGTTTATTAGCGTTTAGCCTAATGAGAGAACGATCAGCGCAGGCCGCCGGGACACACCCAGAATGATATCCGCGATTGCGTAAAACAGTCGCGAGGATTGTAATTAAATATTTACAACGCGGCGCGCGTTAGGTGCCAATGGCGCTCGCGGGAAAAGTATTAATAAGCTTGTTGGCGCGCGACACGCGTAATTGCCGCGCTATCGTTCCGCACGTCTACTGACCTTTTCGTTCTCTTTCTGTTCGCAGGGAAAAACCTCTACAATAACGAGCATGTAGCAATTAAAATGGTAAGTCGAGCAACATTTATCACTGCGCGGTTCGAGCATGTTTTATTCTTTCATTCTTCGTTGCTTTCTGTTTTCATTCGTTCGATGATTCTCGTCTTACAATTTTATATCAATCGATATCACGATAATATCTCCTTACAATTTTCACAATCGTTTGCAACACGTTCTTTAGTAGGAGACAAATTTGCTGTGATTGAATACTTAGAATCTTTCTACGATTTTCTACTTTATCTCCCGACTTTTGTTTATTTATAAAATTCTTTGACGAATTAGTCGAGAACGATCACATAATTTTGATCGTGAACTGCTTTTTTTTCACGATATAATATAATCCTTTCGTACCAGTTTTGTCGTCTGCGCGCCTTGATTTCGATATTTTGAGTCTGATTTAATTGAGGGAACAATCTTAATAGTATTTTGTAACAACACAATGTCGGACAGATGACAGCAAGGTTCTAATTTACGACTTCGATTTCGACGCGTTTTTGCTGGACGGATGTACAAACGACTCCCATTCTTTCATTTTTTTTTAAAGACGCGAGCAATCAGCAAGGCAGTTGCAACTTTTCTCGCTGAAACGCGTTTTTACGGAGACATTTTCTTTCCATCGAAAAGAATGTCGGGAGATATGAACTTCCGCGAGAACACCGACTGAAATATTGCTCCGGAGCGTGCAGGGTTAAATTAAAATTAATGAGAAACGGAGTTTAATTATTCGCCTCCCCCCCGGGGTCGGTTTGACCCGGAACGAAATATTCATGTTCGATCATTTTGCTTTGCGTCGAAGAAGCGAATGAGAACAGATTATTTGCAAATTGTTTTCACTTATTCAAGATTTCTAAACGCGGAGCAATAGATTTCCATCTTTAATTCGAGCCTTTCTTTCGGTTTTGCAGGAACCAATGAGGTCGAAGGCGCCACAGCTGCACTTAGAATATAGGTTTTACAAATTATTAGGTTCACACGGTGAGTACATTCATTATAATCCCATAACACAACAATATTCATGGACTCGAACACTGATCAGTAGACATCGGATCTTTATGCATTTATGGCTTATGGAAATGTTAAAAAAATGCTATAATATAAAATTCGAGAGAATTTAACACGATTTTTATTTGCTTTGGATCTACAAAGGCTGTCCCCATTAAAAATAAAATTTTATTTCATTCCACTTTCTTAAAATGTTTCTATAAAAATTGGAAATTGCATAAACATCCGATGTCTACTGATCAGAAATTTACCTTCCGGAAACGTTACAGATTACAGTGAATTCTCGATATACGTCAACAATATGATCAGTTATGTTTACACTCCTCACGGCAGCTATACCCCGCGGTAGTGGGGATAATTCCGCGACGTTTATCGTCCAGGCGTTGACGTCATATATAGAGAAATCACTGTATTTTCTAAAATTTCTTCCAACGATTCAAGTCCATTTCGAGACTATCGCTCGCTTCCGGTTTTCGGAGCGCGAACAAATAAATCATTCCGGAGTTCTGCATCGAATACTCGGCGTTTTGACTCGTTTATTATTTCGTGAAATGCTCTCAGAGGGTATTCCGGAAGTATATTACTTCGGCCCATGCGGGAAGTTCAACGCCTTGGTGATGGAGCTGCTTGGCCCGAGTTTGGAGGACCTGTTCGACCTCTGCGGGAGGAGGTTTACCCTGAAGACCGTTCTGAACATCGCCACACAACTGGTGAGAACAATTGATCCTTCCTCTGCCCATGCTGGGTCTGTCCCGACCCAGATTTCCAAAAACTTTGCCGACAATCCAGACTTTGGAGAGTCAATTTACAGTTCATCGCCTGCTATATTATGCAAATATATTGTAGAAAAAACAATGAACAATATAGCTTCTGAAACTAGAAACGCTTCAAGCTTTAAAATGAGTCTAGGGGTTCATTGTTATACTATGTTTCTTAACCAAATTTTCACAGATTGAATATCTTGAGAATGTTTGGAAACTCGGAAATTTAGTGTTCCAGAATTTTCTGGATTCACTGGACATTATGCTTTAATATCCTAGGCACAAATGAATGATACACACTATTGTACTATTTTTCTTTATGAAACTATCGCAACTCTTCTAAAATAAGAAATTCGGTGTTCAGATACTTTTTGGATTCGTTGTGTATGTCTTCTTTGGCATTGAGTGTGCAGTTTTGTTTTTTTTTTCTTTTTTATTTGTTGTATATCTACTGTGAGACATGCACAGTCTTTTGAAACGGTTGGAGTCCGCTGTGTTCAATCAAAAAAATCGATAGGTTTAGTTGAGCGGTCCCGAAAAACGTGTTCGGAAAAATTGCCAAGAGATTTATGGGCTTGTTCGGAATCTACGAAAGCGAGGATCTACGAGATTGTCCCAGCGGTGAGTTAAAGCGTCAGTTTCATCGTGGACAGCGTTTCCGGTGACCAAGGGAACCGTGTCGACTGCGCTCAGACACAAGCGTCAATCGCTTTGACCACAAAGGAAGCCTTCGACACCGAAACGATCGTCGGAATTGATAGTTAACCAATTAATCCGTGAAACTCGAGTGGATTTCTCTCGATTCTAAATTCGAATTTAAACGCGCGCGCGCTAAGCTCCTCGCCGCTCTTCGACAAACGAAGCACGGCTGGCGTTTTGCAAAACGACAATGAACAATGCATAATGGACAATGCTCGTGATTCCACGCTCGCCGATCGCATTGGTCGCTGAAAAATTCGACAGAAGATATCCGGTGAATGTTCTCTTTTAAAACTCTTGAAATATTTATTCGGTTTAATGGTTTTCGTTGTTTCCGATAGGGATCGGACTGGGAGAATTTTGCTACGGTTTTTAGGGCACATTCGCTCAGATTATTGAAAATAGCTTGGGATCACAGTTTCCCAATTGTGTTTAGTTATTTCATTTTCAATCTCGCTTTTTGCGATTCACTGCACACGCAATTACACTTGGAAATTGAGCTAGCGGAAGAGGCCACCGAGGAAAAGCAGCTTTGAAATGGAAAACTGTTTGAAAGCAATCAGAAAGATTAATAACTAGACTGCGGATGTTTATGCAATTTTCAATTTTTATAGGCATATATTTTACGGAAGAATTTTATATTATAGTGGTTCTTAAAAATTTTGCAGAAGCCATAAATGCATAAAGATCCACAGTATATTAATAACTGTACACATAGTTACATTTGGAAATTTTGGCAATAAGTTGAAGAACCATGTCTTAGAGAAATTATAATTTCGCAGACGAAGAGACGATTTGCACTGAAAAGCGTCGATCAGAGATTAACCTTTTGGAATCGAATGACGACTCTAAGGCGTTACTAAGATATAATATTATTAAATTCGTCTATATTCTATTAACTGTTCAAAATTCAAATGTTAAATGAGAAAGCAGGTGTTCAATGTCATCTGCATAATGAAAAAAAAAAAAAAGATTAGACTGAAAATATTCGAGGTCGAGAGAAACGTCTTGACGTTGGAATTAAAATAGTTTCGAGTGCAAAGGGTTAATGTAGTTTAGATTAGTGATCATAGAGTGAAGGAGACTTAATGATTGATCGATCGAACCTGTCTGCGCAGCTCCATAGGATAGAGTACGTTCACAGTCGACACTTGATCTACCGGGACATCAAGCCGGAGAACTTCCTGATCGGACGATGCACAACCAAACGGGAGAAGATCGTCCACATCATCGACTTCGGACTGGCCAAAGAGTACATAGACCTGGAAACGAACAAGCACATACCGTATCGGGAACACAAAAGCCTGACGGGGACGGCGCGTTACATGAGCATCAACACGCACCTTGGAAAAGGTAACCACCCATCACGTTGCCTATCAACCAGACTCTATACAACACCTTGATAAGAATCAAGATGATACTTACCCTGGATAACGAGTCTATCGTGCGTGCAGACGACGACGTCAATTAGAAACGCGAATACAATCGGGGATCGAAGCGGGCAGCCAGAAGTAGACACCTTTTGTTTCTAACTTTCGAAAAATGGTATATCGACATTGTTAAACTCTTTTAATCTTTTTACTGTTTTGAATTACATATCCACAGTCTACTTATAACTTAAGAACATTTTTCAAAAAAGTTCTACCGTCAATGACTTGAACAGAATCCATCAAAAAGTTTTATAGCCGTTTCGATCCCCGAGTAGAATCGAGCTCGCGTTTTGGATTGAGCCCTGGTGTTGTTAGACGAGCCGTGGAAATTCTCTAGATCAGTGATCTACGGCGCCGGAGAAAGTTGCTAGCGAGAGAGCAAACGGCACGCTAAATCCGTCGAGTCAGCAATTCACCGACCGGCTATAGCCTTTCCTCTACTGGTAATTCAATCGCGAGCGAATTATTGCGCCAACAGGACGAACAAAAACGAGATACACCGTCGGGGTCTATTAGACGGGTGTCTCAACGCCGCTCGATCAAGGGCGGAAAAATTCCACGCGTGCCTGCACATGCGAAAATGCAGTCCACGTGCTCGATCGGGCCTCGTTCCCACGTGTCGCGCGGAATATTTAACGATTTTTAATAGGCACCTTTTTAATTAAACCGAGCTTCTCCTTATCCGGGCGTCTAATGTCCGAACTCTTTATCGTCCGATTGATTTTCGCAAGGAAACAATTAAATCTCGAACGATCCACATATAAAATTCATTGTACAAGCTCGGTGAACAGAAAAAAGCATTGCCGTTGCAAATGTTCTATGCTATCTGCTACTCATCAAAACAATTAGAGCGTCGCTTTAATGCATACGTGTTACTGCCAAGACAGGAGTGTAATTGAATCAGTCCCGTTCCGACACAGAAATCTTTTCATCGACTGTCTATCTGATTACAGGATTTAATTGGCTGATTTAATGACCGTTTGTCCGGATCTATTCACTCGAGTAATTACACGGAATGACCAGGGATTCATCAGACTCGCGGAACCTAATGACAACAGAGAGCGTTCGATCGATATTGAATTCACGAAAAAACGATGTACATACTGTCATTGGCAAAAAAAAAAAAATGTTTAACCGTTTTACTGCCAATCCCAGTAATCTTACTAATCGCACCAAACGTGTGGAAAAACAAAATTGATCGTTCTTCGAGCATCCTTCAAATTTTAATGACAATGATGACACACGTGCATTTGTCGGATATGTCATAATGAACATTCATTTTTCAACCTAGTAGAAGAATAATGAACGAGGAATCGAATGTTAATTTTTCTGTTTCCTGCAGACGTTCGTACAAAACACAATTTTTCCCGTGTCAATTCTAAAGAACAGGAGTTACAGCTGTAGGTCTGGTAATTCGCTAATTTTAACAACCAGAAAATAACGTAATATTCTTAATATCTTCATTGTTTAGTATTTGATGTGCTCGTTTTTCTCCGAAGCGCGTAAAGTCCTCAGTCTAATTATTGCAGCATTAGTGTGCTCTTCACGTGAAAGTGCTGAGATACTGGTGAACACGGTGGTATAAGTTCTGCAGGGTCGCCCACGCGAGAACGCCAAAGCATAAAACCTAGAAAGAGAGAGAGAGAGAGAGAGAGAGAGAGAGAGAACAAGAGAGAGAAAGAGAAACGAGAGTGTAGTACTGACTGCGAATTCTTCTTTTTCCGGTAATCAGAGCAGAGCAGAAGAGACGACCTGGAAGCGCTGGGGCACATGTTCATGTACTTCCTGCGGGGCAGCCTGCCCTGGCAGGGTCTGAAGGCGGACACGCTGAAGGAGCGGTATCAGAAGATCGGTGAGACGAAGCGGAACACGCCGATCGAGGTCCTCTGCGACGGGCACCCCGAGGAAATGGCGAAATACCTGCGATACGTCCGCAGACTGGACTTCTTCGAGACGCCCGACTACGAGTACCTGAGGAACCTGTTCCAGGATCTCTACGAGAAACGGGGTTTCGTCAACGACGGCGAGTTCGACTGGACCGGCAAGACGATGGTGCGTGACCCGTTTGTCAAGTGAACCAGACACACCCCCCCTACCCCTCCCCGTACAACCATCCCCACTAAATAGTCTCACTATCTTACCACTTTTTGATTCCACACCGAACCCTCGAATAAACCACCACCCTGCAAAACGCATGCAAGAACCGAAGAAAGAATTGTCGTGATGATGCTCGTATCCGGGGACGAATCGCAAGAGTCGATATCTAAGGAGAGCTGATCTGTCTGCACTAAGATTGTTTTCGAAGGAGGAAAGATTAACAACGATACACGATTCTCCTTCTGTGCCAAACTGATTTGCTTTTCGGGACCGTGCTGATCCTGGGAAGCAATCCTATTGGAAATTGTAGGCGATGAATGTTTGAAATAGCAGATGACGGGGCCAGAACTCGTTTTAGCCGACGCGATTTTAAGTTTTAGAGACGCGGAGATGTCTAAAGTAGAGCTCTATTCCTTCGAGACGGTTTTAATAGCATTTGGTTTGAGTATTTTTGTAACGGCTACGGTCTGAATGTTGAAGATGTTAGACCTGGTTGACAGAGTCTATTTTAAATCTTTGTTCCAGCTGAGAATGCCTTTTAATGAAAATGTGCATGAAAGAATTGCTACTTACCGAGTTCATAGCTTCTTGAAACATTGAAAGGCGTTAAAATACTGCCGGGGGAACTGTCTTGAACTTTTGTTGGGCTAAAAATGATCTCCGTTGAACATGTAGAAGAGGGCATTAGCTAGTTGCCATGTTTACAGCTTCTTCGAATACCGAAGGACATTAGTACAGTCGGGAAATCTATTTTAATTATCTCAGCTTGCTAAAAATACCTTCTGAACTGTGACAAGGAAAGAAATCCGAAAATTGCTACTCAATGTGTGTGTGAAACACAGTGTAATTGTAAAAGCGAATCGGGGCTCGATAGGAATAGTTCGTCGTCCCCAGCATCAGCATGGTTCACCGAGTCCGTAGTTCTCTTTCAATCTCTGTATGGGTTTTTGCACCGTTGTCGACGAACAAAACGGAACAAAACTCCGAGGTATCGTCTCTTCGGGGTAAGTAAAGTCGCTCTGGGTGTTCCTCCGACGTTTTCCCTCTGCGTTTCGCCCCGGTAAAAACAGTATTTCACTGATTTTTAACGTTTGCATGCTGCCCCCAATATATCTCTAGCCATCCAACTTCGAACAACTTAAACTGCTGCGGAACGCGCCTCCCTCTCACGTTGGGAAAACGAGATCCGACAAGGTGGGTCACGTACAGCGAGCCACTGCGTTGCTTTTCCATCGACAGCGATCGAACACGACCGAAATTCGCGCTTAACTACCTGCGATCATGCGTGGTATAACCCTGCTCGCAAAACAGTAAACCGCATCGGACGATTCTGGATGCTTCCGGGCCTTCGTTTCGTTCAGCATCGCAATCTCTGCGAGCCGTTTCGAAGAACTCCTCCGACCCTACTTCCGCTTCCTGTTGTTTCTCGAATCCGCTTGTTGTCGTGGAACTCTGCAAAATTATTCTAATTAACGGTAGAATTGCACAGGCTCGAGACTGTGAGCCGCACAATTGCGATCAACTCCACATAATAAACTAGCGTTTCCTGAAATTCGCAATCTATGTACATCGTTTCTGTTTTATTTAACGATGAACAATCTCTCTCTCTCTCTCTCTCTCTCTCTCTCTCTCTCTGTGATTTTCCATTTTATCTTTCATCGCGTTCAAACTGTAGCTTGTTTTACACAGCATTCCGCTTCAAAACAGCAAAAAGACTATTCAATTATTAAAGTAGCAACTTATTTACATCAACACTGAAAACTCAAAGATGCTTTTTCGTACCGGCCACCGAGAACTGCGAATAAAGAGCCACGAGATCCAAATAATCGCAGAATTGCTGGTCGCTGAAACACAGACGTCCGAGCTTAAAAATCATTTCCTAAACGTCCAGCATCCTGAATAACAAGATCCAACGATCCCTAGCTGCCCGCATCTTCTTCGAGAAACGCTTGAACATCACGCTTCGAGACACATCAGCGAACCTAGGCATCCGATCACACTCTCCAATTCAATGGACTTAATTGGATGGTTTCTTTTCGCAGACAGATAGCATTAATCGTACCGTATCGTGTAAGATTACGAAAATCCGTGTCACGTTAGATCCTCCGACCCGATCGCCGACGGGACCATAAATTCTCTTAATACCCCCTGCAGAGTTCGAAGAGCAGTCTCCCCGAACTAAAAATCGGCGACAGTATCGTTTCATTCGTTGGTTACAAGTATGTTATAACGAAATTGATCATGTATGTGTAGAGAGAGAAAGCAGTAGCCGACCCCCCCTCTGCGGACGATGATCGTCTCACTATAACGATTCTTTCCTCTTTTCTGATTTCCAGTCGACGCCTGTTGGATCATTGCAGACCGGACAGGAGATCATCGTGTCGCCGAATCGCGATCGGCATCCGTACAAGGTACGCGATCCTGAACTTTTTTTTCTTCTGTTTCCACCTATACACTCGTTACTCGAAGTTTTGTACTTTTTTCTCTTGAACAGAGCATGGATGTGTGAAGCTTTTTTATTTCATTGAATACTTACTGATCGAATAACCGCATGATCGTACACACATAACCGGCAAAAACACGAAGACGTTTGTTCACCGTTTTTTTTTTTACTCTTTTCTTGTTTCCACTTTTTTTATATATTTTTTTTTCTCTTCGTATTTGTGTAAAGTATACATATTATTCGTTCGAGATTTGAAGACTGATATAACCAATATACGGGCACGGGAACGTGTATCGACGGTTTTTTTTTTTTTTTTGCAAGTTGATCGGGCTCGAAGCGAAATGTTCTCGGGACACCGTTTCCGTTCGCGCGAGAATACACAGAGGACAGATACAATAAACGATTCTTGTTCCTTTGCGAATCACGGGAATCCCCGGTGTGTAGGAATGCGATGATTTTGAGGAGGATGTTGTCCTCATGTTGGATGAGGTTCACATCGAAATGCAGGGCAACTATGTAAGCCACACTGATTTTCGTAAATCGCTGGCCCACGGTTCTTCGTGCACGATTCATCTTCTTGTTCGTGATTCTACCGAACCTCTGCCTTATGATTTCGAAGACACTTTAAAGAGAACAAAGAAATACCACATTTTTATCATCGATATTAAACTTTTAGAATGAACATGAAATTCTTTCTAGAGTCTGCTAATTACATTTTTTCTTTCTTTCAATCGAAATAGAGAAATGTTAATATTATTATTTATATTCTATTATTATAATATTTATCTATTATTGAGATTTAGCTGCTGAAATAAATTCGTGGCCTGTGAAGAAAATGGTTGATGACAAAGAAATTCCAAAGAGTTACCAAGAAATCGTTAGAAAACACAGTTTGAAACTCCTCGATCAATGGGCGCAGTCGCAAAAGAGATCATAAGGCAATGGCTGATTGAAAAATCAGTACGGAACACGATTAAAAAAGAAAGTGTACGAAGAATCGCCGTAGAAGAAGCAGTAATTATGTATTCCCAGTTGGCAGTATCCACCAGTATCAATCACACAACCGCGTACAGTACATCGTACAGTAGCTAGTGCCGTAGTTACTCAGACCTAGACTCATCTACTTAAATACTATCATGCTATTGGTATCGCGCACGCATCAACAGCGTAGAAAGTAAAGAAAACGCATCCGTATCCATCAGCATCGAACAGCAAAATATGGAAAGTTCAACGAACAAACGATTCGCGATCTACAGTATTCACGTGGTGCTCAAGCACTGACAGGTGCCACGACTTTTCTTCATCTGTTCTCTCTTTTCTTATATATATATGTATATGTGTATATATAATAGTATATATATATGCATATATATTAATCCTCTCTTGTAATTCGCTAACGCGTTGAAAATTTTCGCAACATTCTCGTGCTTGTTCCTTTAGGATGTGTCAGCACCAGGGGTGGGAGGCGGGGGCGGTAAGGGGGTGGGAACCACGTGGCCGGATACAGTGAAGCAATCAGGAGCCGGTGGTACGTTGACACCCGCTGATAGGCACGGTTCAGTACAGGTGAGTGGACACCTCGGGATTCCTTATGCCGTGTCCGTCCGTCCGTCCGTCCGTCCGTCCGTCCGTTCTCCTTTCTTTCCCTCGTTACACAGTTTTCTGTTTCTAATATGTTCGTGTCGCGTTGGATCCACTTCTCTTGAACAGAAATTTGGAGAACGCAAAGTCGATGTCATTCTTCCTGTTGTTCAGGCGGAATCGCTAGAAAGGGTTGCACAGTGGCTGGAAAAGCTTTCTTTAGATTGGATAGTAATGTGATTCTTTTGGTATCTTGATTCGAGAAACTGCACCACTGTGGAACGCTTCGTAAAAGCGTCATCTCGATAACATATAGCAATTATCGAGTCTTTGCGCCCGTAGATTCTTGTCACAAGAGAGGGGAATACTGCTTCCCTCACTCTAAATTCTCGTAGCTCATGGAGGGGGAACAGCGCATACAATTCGCTTTTGTGACAAAAATCTCCAACTATTCTCTCTCCTCGGTCGCTATCGAACTTTTTCTTTCGAAATTGTTTATTCAACGAGTAGAAAAACGACGAAACAATCAAGGACGAGTTACAGGACGCTCTCCTCCCGAATTTTCACTCTCGTTCTCCCAAATCCCCCTCTGTCTCGGCCTGGAGAACGACGCGCACGAGCGCCCGGACAGTTTGTTGACTGTTCGCTCTATTTCTAGGCGAAGCGCCAGTGGATTATGGTCAGTTTAGAGGTTGCGAGAGTTGGTTTGTTGCAGCATGTTGACTTTGTATCGTTGATCGACTCATGGCCGTTTGTTTACCGCCCACTAATCCTAACCGCCCGACACCGCGCGCGTTTCCCAGCAAAACCGAAAAAAAAAAAGGAAAATCGGCAAACGCCGCAAGAGAGACGCCTTTTCCCCGGTTTTCCGCGCGCGTTCCTTTCTTTTCGTTTTCTTTTTTTTTTTTCTTCTCTGCCGGCGTCCGACAGCGACTTATTAACCGAGTTAAATTAGTTATATCACGTCTTAGAGTTTCACTTCGTCTGTATTGAGAACGTCTCATGAATATAAAGTGCCGCTTGTTTCACGTAAATTACTATCTTGTTCCTCTTGCGACTTAGAGAACTCGTTGTATATTATGTGTACATCCTTCCACGTAAATACTCGTGTACTCGTTGTGTTATCACGTGTGTAGCTAGATCCTTCTTGTCCACATAGATCATTTTTCGGCTCACGGTATACAGAGTATCCCATTGGTCGTCACCGTTCTTTCCAGTAATTTTATACATTATGTATTATATCATAGTTTCTTCTCCTCTTTCTCTCTCTCTTTCTCTCTCTCTCTCTCTCTCTGTCTTTCTCTCTTCGTTTCTTTGTTTATACGATCGGTTGTGCGGCAAGACTCATGAAAATCATTCTCACGACGGTTCTTGTTGTATATTTAGGTGGTGTCCTCGACGAACGGAGAGTTGGCGAACGACGATCCAACAGCAGGACACTCGAACACACCGATCACAGCGCCGCAAGAGGTGGACATGGTCGACGAAACCAAGTTAGTATTTATCGATTTGATCTATCGTTAATTGACCGACCGGATCGGCTGTAGATCTCACGCACTAGATTGACGAAACTCGAATGTTCCCAACAGTACTCTGCTACGTCTCGTTCTCAATTAACCTTTTCAATGTTTCATTAAAGTGCGCGCCCCCGTGTGCTTAACACATTGAATGCCGCGAATTTTGTACTTGTTTCATTCGTAGAAACGATCGACATTCACTTTTAACACTAAACGTACCACCACCGGTCATTTGACCGGTTCTAGATTTTTTATTCGACAATTTTTGAAATTATAAAGATGCTTTCGTGAGCAATGATAATCAATAAATATCTTCAGTAGAGTAAATAAATTAAATCTTGTCATTTTCATAAGGCAACAGGAATCTGTTACATTTATAGCTCGGTACGTTTAGTGTTAAGCAACAGCAACGACGGAGGTATACTTGAGAAGTAAATTGAAATGAATTGTAAACGAAATGAGAAATTTTCTAGCTGACATAAACGTTGAATGGGTTAACAAATCGAGTGAACAAAGTAACATTTTGTAAATACTGCATGTACACGAGAGGTGTGAAAATCATTTGCAATGTTACCACTTTAAATAACGAATGAATACCTGAAGCGGTGCTGGACAACAACGGTATTTCCACAGCACAATTTTTCACAGTACAATGTCTGTCTAAAGAATAGAAATCAGTAATTGTTTTTTTTTTTTTTAAACAAATCGATCAACAGTAATTTCATTCACAATTTAATAGAATTAATAGACGAATTAATATAACTTCCTCCAGCCGAAGTGTTAACATGCATTTGTTCGTATGCTTCTGGGTTCTCTCCATAAATGAATATTAACGACCATTTAAATAGTGTAATTAGCGTGGTAGAAAGGTAGCAGCGATCCTATAACATCGGTAGCGAAGAATATCGTCTGTTCAAGGTTACTGGGCGTGGCTCTCACCACGCAAATCGACCGCCCACAGCTTCGTTACACCACGCCCATAACAGAAAGGACTCTCGACCTTGAACAGACAATATTCTCGACGCAAGTGCAATCAGAACCTAGTAAATTCTTCCTTGTAGCAGGGTGTTTCTACTTGTAACTCAGATCTTCTGCATGATACATGTTAAATCTCCTATCTATCCTATTTCAGAATCAAATCTTTGTCTACAGACAAAAAGCGTTGTCATGGATGCGGAAAGTTCCTACGCCGAAGTTCACGCACTCCTACGTCCACCGATCATTCCAAACCGATTCCTGAACCTGGTTTACTAGCCGAGCACAAGTGGCCATTACAGAGATTCCTTCTGTCTAACATTCGAGCGAAGTACAATATCCTTAAACGTCACCGATGATCCAAAAACGATACCGATTCACGGAAGTTGAAGAACGATTTTTTTCTTGTGTACGTGACAAGCATCTTCGATGTCGAGAAGACGTTTCTTTGTTAATTCTAAATTCTCGTTCAATATTGTGTACACGTCATAATTTGAGCTTTGATGACATGGTGCGGTTAATGTTCGGTAGGCTTGGTGTTAAATTCATTGAATATTCCTATGTTTTCAATAAAATAATTTCATCGTTTTGATAAAACTTGTTATATTGTATAAAGGAAACACTGAAATCAAATTCGGCACGTCTGTATCTCTTTGAGACATAGAATGGAGGAACTTTGATATGTAGTACATGTCTGATTGTCTGGTTGTCAAACAATCAGACTCCCCCATTCTGATCTGAAACGGTACACCTTTATTCGCATAAAGCCATTATCTATCCTTCCAAGTAGCATTCCCTAGCCAGGACAACAGCTCCCACTTCAGCTACTTCTGCTCTTATACTACTCTTCGACACACGCATCCGTGTCTGGACACACCGCCTGTAACCGTCACTCTATCCAGACAACAGCAACTAAACAAAAAACAACAAACTGAAAGAAAAGAAAAAACCAAGCTTTTTTGGAATGCGTGCCCCCCTGCGTCCCGTTGTCGTGCTGCATGTTGGTGTCCTAGCGTAAGGCGTACGAAAGAAGACGACTCTAAGTCCTATTAGTGTTGGTTTTTTTTACAGATGCTGTTGCTTCTTCAAGCGGAAGAAGAAGAAAAGTGGAAGACAAAAGTGACTGTCTGTTGTCGTCGATCTTGGGGGGGCAGTACAGTGCGCGTGTAACAGTGCGGTGCGAGTCTGCAAGGATCGGGACGTCATCGAGGCCCTGTGGATCAACAAGCCGGACCTTCGTCGGAGGATCGTCGGTTCACCGAAATGGCGGATGCTGCCGAAGAAGTCGATCGTTTCTTCGGGATTCGTCGCCGCGGGCCACGATGACGCGTCGCAAACAACGCCGCAATCGAATCCAATCACCACCACACAGCCATCATTATTACTGCTATTATTACTACTATTATTATCATGATTATTATCACGATTAACTATTTTTTTTTGCTCCTCTCTTCCTTTTTTCTCTCCTTTTACGATTTACAATGTCTCATTACAATTTGATTATCCTTTACTTTCACAATTTATTGTATTATTATTTTATTATTTTATTATTATGATTATTATTATTATTATTATTATTATTATTATTCGTAAATATGATTGTCATTGTCATCTCGTGTTCACGAATACATACAACACCATCATCGTTTGTTGGATCAACATCATCATCGCTTATCCACGGCGTCGATGTGTTGAACTCTACACCCATTTCTCAACGTATTATAAAACTCTCTCGTGTCCACCGTTGACTGAGGACGACCCCGTGGGTCCTTGAGTTCAAGGGCCTCGGTAAAGTTCAGTATACATATATACATATTATATATATATAAATACATATATATATATATGATAATATATATATTACCCAGCAAATTTCGGTGTCCACCCGAGCACCTAGCTGCGCGTAACGAAGAAAATAAAGAAACAGAGAAAAAACTAACGTTAAAGGAATTGACGTGCCGATTGTGAAAGAACGCGTTCGTGCCTACGACACACACATACACATACGCACACACACATAATACACACATACACACACTCATTGTTGAATCATGTTAACGCCGGCTTGGCGATCAGCTGATGATTAAATAGCCGATTGCTGCGACTGCTAGTGTGTTACGATACTTGTACCGACGTTTCTCAAACTACCGGACGGATCAAAGCGATATACTTCAGAGGTTTTATTTTATGATCGCCTGGAATCAAAGAGCTGCGGCTGTTATGGCAATTTAATAAATCCTTGACTGCCTTAATTGGGTTCTCGGATAGTCTGTAAAATGATTTACACACAAATGGTAATTTTATTCTTAATATGTATACCAACATGACTAGAAAGTAGGAACATTGTTCTGTGTAAAAAATACTATGCAAGAATCCTCTTAGGCAATTAAGGGCTGAATAAATTAATAAATTGAATAAACATCTGCGCGCGATCTGCGGGACGAATTGCCAGGCTTCGACAAAAGTGATTTTTATAACAAATTAAGATCGAGTCGCTCCGTCGCCCGGTAAATTGATCGTCGAGTCAAAGCTGAGATCTCATTTCATTGAAACTTCCGCTTCTGTCGAGGTCCGAAACACGCTCGCCCTGTCCGATCCAGCTGGAAAGGCATGAAACTGAAAGAACAGATTCATACTAATGAACCTTTGATAATCCGGGGCTAGTCGCAACGTTTCGTTACCGTCGAATTTCTCTGATTATCTGCTTCGTCTGTCCGACCATTTTTCTCGGTCGATGATTATAGTTTCCCTTCGTTTCTGTCCCTTGGATTGTACACGGATTGCAGAAAGCGAACGTGCAACAGTATTAACGCTATAGATGTGATCTGGAAAATCGCGTTGATTGTAATTTTAGCAAATTTGTTTTACCTCTCACGACTTATTTTGTGCCCATACTGCCTGCCGCTCGCTCTATCCAAACTGTCCTGAAATTTCGCGGCCATTTTGCGTCTGATTTTGCGTAGGACCTAGAAAGTGTTAATGTTAACGCTTTGATCACCGCTGATCGTTGCGTACCGTCGGCACTTTTCGCACAATTATTATAATTATCGAGGGATATTCAGAATGACCTGTATTGTGATGCTAGTTAGTAACACGGCTAGCAAGGTGTACGCTCTACAGCGGTTGTCAAAGCGTTAGGTATACAGGAAATGATAACTATGACCAGGACAAGAGTCACTCTGAAATCATGAAGGATTTCGTTATCGCTTTTGATAAATGCGTTATCTTTTTCTTATTTTTATACTGGAAATGCAGAAGACGCGTTATGGTCGCGAAGTTATGGGACACCTTGCGCAAGCATACGTTCATGAAGACACCGCACTGTACATAATGTATGAACAAATATTTTGCTACGGAGCCGCTATATCCTGCGTCGGGTACGCGACGCGTTTCACTTAATTGTATATTATTTAATAAAGCTGTGTATCCGTCAAAGGAACACCACGGAACTTTTTGTTGCTAATTGTCGCTCGTGCTACGACTCCTCTATAACAACCTCTCCTCCGAAGTCAACATTTCGTTGGTCTTGATCTGAGCAACAACTCCAGCAACAAGATGTTCCAGAAAGGAACGTTTACAGACCCTGTAAACTCCTACGTCTTCATGAGCGCAACGTGCTATACTTACATGAACAGTTCCGTTAAACTTCTCGGGGAAAACGTTCGCAGGGAACGTACACAGAAATTCGTGAAAGATTCATTAAACTTTGTACGCTCCTTGGAAACAGTTGGACGAAGGAGTCTGAGACAGTACTTCATACTTTGAGTATAACAAAGGAGATGAGGAGGAGATAATTTCAGTTTCATGCCTTCCACGACGAGACGTCGCTAAAAACGTAGTATGCCGGCAAGTCCAAGCTCCGTTTCGCATAACATATCGAGAGTGAAGAAGCACGTAAGAGTTACTTGTCCGTAGATAGAAATGTCCGCCGCGAACAAATCTCCTAGGGCGTAGGTCGTGAAAAACTATACATATGATATAACACACCGATACCGTTCATCCGTGTTCTACCAGGGAAAAAAAGCCGAGACATTCGAGGGATTTTCGCGCAGAGAGAAAGAGAGAGAGTGAGAGAGAGTGAAAGAAAGTGTGAGAGAGAGAGCCTCCTCTTTTTATGTTTTCTCGAGCAGCAAGAGTGCGAACGAGAGAAAAGAAACAGAAACACAGAACCAAAGCACGCCTGTAATTGATAGTCGACGTTAGCAGCCGCCGATTTTCTATACCGTCTGAAACGACGAGACAGAAAACCTGTTCGGATCGACGTGGACAGACATGTTCGAACGAGGGAGGAGTAGATAGAAATATATTCGCGAGAACTATGAACAATACGTGGTGCAGTGTCTTTTTTCGCGAGGAACCACGCCGAGGACTTCCGGTGCCACGAGGTCGGCCGAAACATGAGCGTTGCGCAGTGATATATACATAATTATTATATACGATAGAGATCCGTGTAGGATGTTTTCTCGAAACGCACTCGAGCGATCGAGAGATACTTAAGGTGCGCGCGAAACCCGACGTCGCCGAAGGGGAAAAGGATCTCGTCTTAAGGCCGGTTAACGCTAAACGTACCACCGCGGGTCGTGCAACCGGTTCCGGACTTTTTATTTCACCATTATTGAAATTATCTAGACGCTCCCGTGGGAAATTGTTCAGGGAGTTTCTTTCTTCGAGCGTGCAAAAGATGTGGAAATAGATTCTTGCCGATCTAACGGTGAAACAGATAATTTATTAGAAAATAATTATTTAAAAATTTAATAATTTTTGCTCTGCGTCATTGTTCGAGTTGACAAGTTTATCTCTCGAGGACAGTGTTTTGTTGAACATTCAAAAATGTAAATCAGCGGTAGAGATAAGTTTAATGTGTTTGTTCGGCAACAAATTTATTTCTACACCTGATATTGTGCGAAATATAAATAAATTCGATGGCGTCGTTTTTAGAAGACGATGTACAGCATTGGTAATTACCGCTCGGTACGTATAGCGTTGAACGAGCAAGTGTAAGAGCGTGGCTCGCGAGCCTCTGGCGTTTTGTTACAAATTCTCTGTCGTCGTTCTCCGCCGCCGGAAACACAAGTTAGACTTAATCTTCACGCGGAAATCCGCGTCGTCCGTTCGTTCGCAGACTGATCATCGATAACGTTCAATCCTCGTTTACTCGCGTCTCGAAATTAGATAGAATTCTAGCGACATACACGTACACACAGGAGATTACGCGACGATCGTGATAACGAGAGAGGATCCTCGCCCTCTCTGTCATCGCGAAACATCCTCTCGTTTCTGCGTCGAGTAAAAAATAACGAGAGAAAAAGAAGAAGCACGTTACACGCGCGTAACTGGTGAAGAGGGAGAGAGAGAGAGAGAGAAATCGATTTTTCTAAACGTGTCCGTTATCTCTAAATATTACCACTAAACATTGTATTACGCGTAGGTGTACGAGAAAGTTACTGTTCGAAAGTAAACGCATGTATCGCCGTAAGTGTATTAGTATTTAGTTGCCAGGAGTAAATATGCTGTCGTTAAGCTGATAGTGACGATAAAGAACGGAGAAATACCGTCGCGGTGATACGTCTCGTTAGATAAATGCCGTTCACCGATGACAAACACCGGAGAAAACGATAAAACAAAGGCGTTAGTCGATGTGCATAGATCTTTCATTCTAGAGTAAAACTGTTGAGCGGAGAGAGGACGCTCTAGAAACGCGAGAAGAGATTTGTAACAAAACCGCCTGGCGAGTAAACTGGACTCCGAACATGCTGATTAATCAACGCCATACTTAAATATAATTTTACCTCGCAATTCAACCGTTTATAGACCGGTGAACTGGATCTGGACGGCTTTACCGTCGAAAACTTCTCTTTCAAAATCACATTTTTGTTACGGATGCATAAAATCCTAGCAATCTTTAATAATTCATAGGAAAATAATAACAATATTCGATGTAGCGAGATCTACGATCAGAAATTGTTTATTTTACCATCAGATCGTCGAGTTTAGCAATAACCTTCAGAGCTAAGAATGAATCAATGACGACGAAGTAGTTTCAGGCGTTGATGGTCAGCCATATCGGTCTCGATTTTACTCCGTTGAATCGGGAAGTCAGCGCAGATGTTTTTCTTCTTGCTGGAGTAATTAAGAAGCGGTGTAAACGACTGGTGTGCACGCGAGGATCATCGTTGACAAGATACTCGTGTCCGCAGGTCAAAAATCGCGTATGCGCCACTCCCGAGCCATAGCAATGTACTGTGTTAACGTGCCGCGAGCGCCCATACACGTTGCGTCCACTGTTTCAGTGGGCCAAGCACATCCGACAACAGAAAAAACGATCCCCTATGTATGTACTTAGAAAAAAACGAGCGAGAGAGAGGGTGCGAATCGGTGATAAACAGCGGTTTTCTCGTCGCCTGTGAAACAAGCTGCCCAGACCTTGTTGTAATACCTTTAAGAGGGTGCAGCAGTATTGGTTCTTCCTGAACCAAGTCACGTTACTTTAACACGCTTCCGTGAATGTATTTACACTTTTTTTTATAGTTAATTCTAGAAAAATTTATGAGTAATCCTGGAAGAAACAAAAAAAAAAAACAATCGTCAGAATGTTGAGAATTGTTGAAGTTAATGGAGCGATAAAGACAACTGCGGTGCGCGCAGCTGTGATCGACGTACGTACATAGGTTCAGAAGAAAGATAATGTATTGCGAATGATCTCTGTGCTCGGAATCAAAGTGCGGAACTCTTTGAATGGATTCAGGTAAAAATTGTGGTAAATAAATTCGCGGAAACACATGAGATGATTTTTTCTTAAAAATGTGATTTCGAGACGAATGCTTTCAAATCGTATTATTACTTCCGTAATTGCGCAGATATTTAAATGAATTTTTCTGGCAAGTCTTCACAACGAGTCGGGCTTTTAAAGATGATTTTTTTGTTGTTTAGATTTCGATACTGCTGCACGTTCTTAATCGAACTGAATTTACGAGCCTCAAAGTTACGATATCCTTTCTCTCTCTCTCTCTCTCTCTCTCTCTCTCTCTCTCTCTCGCACTCTCTCACGTGGGTAGTTATCTGTATCTTCCCACTGAGTGCGCGTCGAGTGCATTGTTTCTTTTGTAAGCTCGCCGCAGGAGCGCGGGTGATCGTCGAACAATTGTGTTTTGTATTCGTTCGAAACGGTGGCGATGGAGGGAGAATGACTGGAAACTGCGCGTCTAAAAGAAAGGGAGAGAGAGAGAGAGAGAGAGAGAGTCCTTTTACGTTTACTCGAATTCTCTAAGTTTTCTTTTATTTTTCGTCGACGGTATCTCGTCTGTAAGCATGATCTCTTGACGGATATACACACAGTTACATGCAAACGATCACCCACAAACCATACACACATGTACACACACGATTCCGTGATTAGGATATACATTAATCGATGAATTCCAAATTCAAGGGGAATATTCTCCATGAAGAGTGAATGAATGAATGAATGGTTGAATGAATGGGTGAAAACGAGAGCTATATATATATATATATACATATATATACCCTCCCACAGATCATTGGCACGATTACGCTGCGACTACGTTGCAATTTAGTTTATAGTTTTTTAGTCGATTTTTCAAAGCGTCACCGACTTTTTAACATACGAACACGACTGACTGCTGGTTAAGTATAGTTGTGAGCGAAGACAAACAAAAAGGAAGGAAAAGAGAAGAGAGAGAGAGAGGGAGAGTAAACGCGTAACGAGCCCCCACAACTCCGCATCCGATGATCCAGGAGAATCGTTTTTCCTTTCGGCGATCCTGTGTTTTTTTTGCTCGCCTTTGCATCGTTTATCTTTTCTTGTTTTTTTTTTAATTTTTTTTTCTTGTTTTGTTCTTGTTCACTCTCGTGTGTACTCCGTAAGAAACGAGACATATAGGAAAAGAAGGGCTGTTGCACGCATCCCGACGACTGCGATCAACCTTCCTGTCTGTCGATCGGAACGGTGATGTTCTGTTGCGAGCGCGATTATTTGTATATTTGTAAATTGGTGCGAATAGATCGGACCAAGTTCAACGTACGTCTATGTGTGTCTTTCATTTCCTCGCGATTCTCAACGAGAGCATGATCGTACACCTTTCTGCGAACATTCGTGCTACGGGGAACATGTTCAATCACTCTTTCTCTGTTGTTTTTTAACGCTTTACCTACTCGTGAAGCATGCTCGCCGACCTTTTAAACATTATGTTACGCCTGGAAGAAGAAATTGTTACTCTATGCTGTTTGACATGGATAATTAAAAAATCGCTCGGTTAAAAAGTGGATTCACTTGATCTGTATAATCCCTGGTGGGTAAAGCGTTAAGAGTCAATCTTGTCTTTGTCTATCTTCAGTGCGCGATCCTGCAGTGACTCTCGCATTCGATCTCGCCATAATCTAGGAGCGTCGATTGATTGTAAAAATTGTTATCGTTGCCTTGTGCTTCTTTCCTAATTGTAGCGCAACTTTCGCGTCTTTCGGAGAAACCGACGCTTCTCGCGATCGAAAATGAGAGTCGTGCATATGGGAACCGAGACGACGTTTCCTATCTGTCCCCATCGCGTCTTGTTTCAATTGTAAAAAGCAAGGAAGAGGAATTTATTGTCGACGCTGCGTCTCGTGCTTTTCTAATAGGCAATTCGTACCGCGCGATTCATCCTCCGGAACGTGATTTTAGATGATAACGAATAATAACGATGCGATCTGTGCGTTTCGACAGCGATTACTATTAATTGCTATTATCGCTACGATTATTGTTTCCGTTTTACTTTTCCTTTTTCTTTTTTAACTAGCATGTATCCGTCGCCGAGGACAAGTTTACGGTAGCTTGTGTTCGACCGATTGTTTGCCACTTTGTATGGAATTGGCAGCTCATGTGCATTACCGACGAATAATAGCGTGCCCATGTGTAAACGAGAGTGTGCTCCGATGACGGTCTGTTGTTTAACAAAACGGAGACGCGTGTTCGAGAGTCGAACATAACTGGGGTGGAGGGGATGGTTGAGGGGAAGTAGAGAAGCGAAGGAGTTTATCGAATCTAATTAACTAAGTGACGTGCAGCGGGGGAAGTAAAACAAGAAAAGAGAGACTACGAAAACTTGGACTAATATCGGTGCACTTTTTGTAAATAGAAAATTATTATTGTGGAGAGCGGAGAGAAGAAGAGTACGCACACGGGGAACACGAAAAAAAAAAAGAAAAGAAAGAGAGAACAGAGTCGAGGGATAATCGAGTGTCAGATAATGTCAGGGAGATTGTATCAGCTTCAAATTATATATACATATACATATATACATAAACTATATCCGTAATGGCGAATTAATAAGCTATATTCTTACCACTGTAGTTTTACCGTCGTCGCGACGCGAAACCCGACGGCGACCGACGAATTTTTCTTACCAACGTGACCACGACGACGGTGGAGATAAAAGCGGATGTGTTCATCACGGCGAGATCGGACGAGAGAGAGAGAGAGAGAGAGAGAGAAAGAGAGAGAGCGAAACTGATCGCGAGAGATCGTAATTAGTAGTAATTAATTAAACGAGCCGATTTACACGGACGTGGAGAAACAGATACAGACAATTGTCGATTTCGTACGCGTCCACCAACGCTAATGAATGGACGGTGAAAGAGAGATGTCCGACGAATTTTTCTTTTTTGCGAAAGAAACAACACGCTACACAAACCGCCCCCAACCCCTGGGATGAACATGATTATGATCATCCTTTGACCGCGCTTTCTTTTTTTTTTTTGTTAATCCGTCTTTAGCGAGATCGTTTTCATTTTCACTCCCCCCCCCCCCCCTGTCAACACCCGTAAGCTAATGGACTATTAAAGACGAAGGCAAACAGAACAACAAGAAAAGTTTAATGTACATAGAAATTAAATTGTTTGAGTACTACTTCCGGTTGACTCTTTGTGTTTATACGCGGGATTCAATGTGTAGATCATGAGGAGAGCGGTTTGCATGTTGATAATGGGAAAAAGGGACAGGAATCAAATAGACTGAGAACACACACAGGACCATAATTGAATAAAAATGAGATTTCACGGGACAGAAACAGAACTTTCATCGAGTGATTTTATCAACAAATGCGCACCCCTCTCCCCTAAGCGGACGAATACGCTTTTACCGCGAGCTGTGATTCGAGTTCTATCTTTCAGCTGACCACTGGCTTGCTAACTGTTATTTAACGATTAATACATAGGTGTATATGAAAAGATCCGTCTGATAACGCTGCTTCGAAGAGGAGAAGACAGTCGGATATCACCCCCTGTAAATATGCGTGGAATCCAATTCTCTTGCATATTTTCTGTTCGCTATCATCTTTTATTTTCGTAGAAAGGAGTCCCATTAATAATGACGAATTGGGGATTTTATACATCCCCAAGAATAAAGATTCAAGAAACGGATTATGCTGCAATGTTTAATGCGTTTAGAAGGAAAGTATACACTGAAGACAGATGAGAAATTCCGTTATGTACAACTAATGATTTAATATAAAATTATAAAAAATACTGTTGTGAGATTACATCGAAACACTTGTGTAGAATCAATAGTACAAAGGTCCTTTGTAACTCTGGTAATTTAATTTTCGGCACTGCTTTGGGCCATTTTAAAAATCGTGTCTATATTGACTAGATTTCTGTGTTTCTCTAGCATCTCTACCAACATTGATTCTTTCATCAGCAAATGGCTTGAAGCAGCAATAAAGTTGACTATAAGTTTCTTCATTAAATTTATTTTATCTACTTTCTCGATTAGCTTTTTCTTCTTCCTGAAAGAGAAATTAGACCATCAGAAAAAATTAATCAATGAGCATTGATAATGCTCTACGGTAAGTATTTTTATAAAAAGTTTTACTCAAAGGGTTTGTACCTTGCAACTTCAGGGTTTTTCTCTTGCAACCTTTTATTTCTTACTTCTTCTTGTTCCTCTAGAAACTTTTTATATTCAAATAACATATTCTGGCATTGAATCTTTAAATCTAACTGCTTCTGCACTTCTTCATCAATCTCATTCTGTATTGCCAGCACCTCATCGTTGATTTTAAATAATGTATGCATGCATGCATTAATTTTCCTGAAGTGAAATGTTGAAGCAGTTGATTACAAACTACCAGGAAAAATTATATTTACATTTTCTGAGAATTTAAAGATTACATTTGCTTCTCCTTATCACCCTCGTTGTCTTCCATAATACTATGAATCGTATAAGAATGAAGGCACATCTTAATTGCTTTATTGTTTAATAGGGAATCCGATGTTGCATCATGCAATTTTGTTGCACTATCTGCTATGTTTTCCTCAGGTACTTCAGTACTTACTACAACAACAAAGTAAATTATTGAATATATTGAAGGCTGCTCTTTATTGTGTAGTAGTTCAGACACATACGAAATGTATCATGTGCTTTAAGCATTAATAATCGTGCATTTAATTGTGTCAGTGTATCTCGCATATTTTTAATCTTGTCCTCGGTGGGCTTATAATCGTCCAAGGAAACTGCTCCTACATGAAAATTTGAGACACTTTGATGCAATTTTTCTACAGCATCTCTTAAACGTTGAAAATCTGCCATTTAGTTTTATTATAATACTAATATCACTCTACCATTCTAACTATAAAATGTTCAAACTAAACAAACACGTGGGCGATTATAGCGCCTCTTGTGGATAAATTTCGAAGCTCAGTTAAGGGTCCGTACAGCGCCATTGAACGCAATGGCAAAACTCTCAAACTGATCGCCAAAATTACCGACAGCAGGTTATATATCGGTATGCGGCACCTTGCGGCGAAATTTGGAATCATCTATGTCGGTAAATTTAGCTACCAGCAGCGCCACTTGCGGCGAAATTCAGAAGCTTTCCCGAGCCTCCGTACAGCGCCATTTCGTGCAACTGCAAAACGCTCAAACTGCTAGCCAAATTTACCGACAGATGATTGCACATCTCGTCGCTAGATGGCGCACGCGAGTACACTAGCTACTGTCGGTACATTTGGCTAACAGTTTCAGCGTTTTCCCGCTGCACGAAATGGCGCTGTTCGGACGTTTGAGCGGAGCAAATGAATCTTGCCGGAGTTTACATTGTATCTTATGGAAAAAGCGGCAAGAATCATTCACCGCTATATATGTAAACAATTGCAAACATTATTTAAACGTACGGACACTGTGAAGGGAACAAATGATTTTTGCAGAATTTCACATTACTTGACATTGCAGTTTGTAATAGTAACGCCAACGTTCAAAAGGAATCACGGAATCATGATAAAAGTAAATTAAAATCAATTTAAATTAATCGTTAAATAGCGAGATATTTGTTCTTTTCGGCAATGATTTATGAATCTTCCATAATAGGAAGCTCTTGGATCATTAATTTCAGTTCGACGTACTCGATTTCTTCGTATCCAAGACTGCACAATTTTTCTTGCCTTCGAAGAACAAATGATTCGAAACGAATGGTCGGTAAACATCGCGCACGAGTTTATAAAACATAAATGCGAGCATAAATTTCGACAACTATTTTGATGAGCACAAACAATTAACATTTACCTCCACCATCCAGTAAAACTTTAAGCGATTGTCAACGGTAATCTACATCGCAAAAATTCATTATTTACATAAACGTATTATGCAAGAGGAAATTGTATTTTCATTCATTCTCGAAGCCTTGAATGTTGGATTAAGTTGTTACGCTACAAATAGGTGTTTTAATTGAGTAACATAATTAATTACGGCACCGACGAAAGATTAAACCTCGTACCGTAATACATAAAATGATGCAGCAATATTTAATCAATTTTCAAAACACTGACGAGCTTTTTAAATTCCGTGTTACAAAATCTAGGTGTCGGCTAATTAAATGATCTCGGACATCAAGCAATTACCACGTGATTGACATGCAGCCTCGGTAATGCTTCAATTAGACCCTCGAAATACTCTCTCGTATTACTCTCCATTCGCGTCGAGATCGATTGCATTCGAATAAATAGCTGGGTTAGGGATGCGGTGCTCTGTGGCTCAGAACCAAATATGATTATTGACGAACGCGAGGGGAATAAATACCACTGCGTAGCCCCATAATGCTCCAATTTCGAAAAGGGGAAACCCTGGACCAAAGATAACTTTCCGCCTGGTGAAAAACGCAGCCGCGAATAGGAGTTGCAGGGTCGAGAAAAAGAGAAAACCCCTCGGGAACAATAGAAATAAAATACTCATCAATCATATCCTGATCCAACACATCAAACACCAATGAAGCCGCATCGGCTCTGCATCGAATAACAGTTTCACAGAGTTTCAAAAAGAAAGGATATTTGGTCCGCGGGAAGATTGCGTAAACAACGAGCGTCGAATGAATAAAAGATAGAGCTGAACTTCAATGCATAAACACGGGGAACTTCGGCTCAGAAAGTAAAATGACATTTCTGTTTCCGGTCTCTCTCGTATCGCTCGAATGAAATAGAATCGTCGCGGAACTTCTCTGTGAAGTCTGAGAAAATTCGCGTTGAATTATTGCGAATCTCGAAAGCGGAAGCAGAATGAGGAATAGGTCGCAGCGGAACCGGAAATGGGGCTTTATGGGGAACAAATTCAAACGACAGTTTATTGTATAAAGCAGCGTTCGATATATTAATGCGTGTGTGTCTGTAACAGGATCGATGTACAACGAACGAGTGAAAATATCGTATATACGCGAGACCACGTTTAATAAATTCGCGTGATAGTGTGTGTCGATGATTGCATGTTCCGCGATCTGTACGCCGGAACCTGATAGTGCAGATATTTATAAAAGTGTCAGGGTTCGTCACGACGGTGAATCTGTAAAGCGTTTATACAATGTGAAGGGCTGCGGACAATTCCGGATGATTAATGTCCCGACTGCTCGTTTTCGAAAAGTCGCAGTATCGTCCCAGCGTTGCAAAATATCCCACGAGTCTAGCTCAGCAGCTTGTCAACGCGAGCCTGTCCAACTTATCTTCTCAAAATCCTTGTTGACGGTGGTTGCCCTCAACAGCGCTGCCATTTCACTGAAATTTCGACAATAAACGTGACATCCGACAATTATTTCATGGTTGTCGTTAGAGTAGACTGCGGATCTTCATGTAAGACTGTTTGAATTAACACTAATACCATCGCCGGTTTCAGATTTTTTATTTTGGAGTTATTGAAATTAAGACACTTTCATAAAAATTTATTCAATAGATTTCTTTGGTCTGGTGTGTATTATAGTAGTAAAAATCGCACAAAGTCTAAATAAGCTCAGTCTTGACATATTTTTATAAATAAAATTATTCTTATTATTATTTTTATAATATATATTTTTCTATACTTTGATTTCTTTACTTTTAATGCTTGGTAGGTTCAGTGTTAATTGTAAGTCGTAGGAACCAAATAGGGATTTATTTCTCTCCTTAGAGGTTTGTTTGTTTGTTGTTAAATGTGTTTCATCTATACACTGTTTGAAATTAACCTCGCCTATTCTTGCGAAAAATGCATAAAATCCGCAAATCTAGTAATTAGGTGTGAAACTTACCGCTCGATCGACCAGCACGCAGGACACTCGAGACTATTTTCTCGGAACAGTTTTCCGCGACGAATCTAAGGGTGGAAGTCCTCGAGACGTTCGCTATCCTCGATCGATCGTTGCCACGCATGTGAGAGGTTCTAGTTTTTCCTCAGGCCCTCGGTAAGAACGTCAGGACACATAAACCCTTTCTCTTGACAGGCTAAGTCAGGGATTAGGAAGCTTGTCCCGATGGAGACGAGGTAGAGTGCCTTACACGGTTTACAGCGTGCGACACTTTCGGGGCAACATTGTTACAATTAATGGGACAAACTAACATGCCGAGGGGATCAAAAACAGTCTTCTGCCTTCGAGGTCGACCCCTGATAACGTTAACCCTTCGGGGACGACGATAGATTGTCAGTTTGCTTCAGTATGATCTACGTTACATTATGTTGCAGACGTTGGAAGAATTTCCTCATGATTTTCACGTTCTGATATTTTCCCTAAGGATCTTCAAATTATAGTAAGCGAACGTTAATGCGTGGAAACACATATCGCATCTAATAATCTGACCTACTGTGATCAATTTTGAAAGATTCCTCAGAGTCGATTGTCGGGGTGGCCATGACTTGAGAATTCTTTCCGGAAATTAATTTTACAACCTTATGAACGCACTGTGTATGACTATTTTTAATTAACAAAATTGTTTTTCTATACCTCAACATTATGGCTAAAGATTTCTGTAATTTCCAAAGGATTGAATCAACATATTCTTTGATATAAAATTTTCTGGATACCTCAATAGTGCAGCAGACCCTACCACTTAAAAAAGGTTTGATTCGACGTATTTTTTCAAATAAATTCACAAAAAAATTCTTTTTAGGTAGTTCAACGGTGCAGTAAAATGTCTAAATAATTGAACAAAAATTGTTCTGTCACATTCTTTGGAATCAATTTTCGGTGGGTACTTCAATAGCGCAGTCAAATGACCCTACCGCTTGAAACTAATTGGTACACTCTGTATTCTTTGGAATTAATTCGTAAATAATTTTTTTCCAAGTACTTCAATAATGCGGTAAAATTGTTTGTGTAATTTCAAAAAAAATTGTTCCGGTACATTCCTCGGAATAAATTCGCAAAACTGGTTGACTTTCGGCAGTTTACACCAGGCTCCACCCTAAATCCGGACCACGTGTCTCGTTAACTGTAAGTCCCGGCTTTCCGGCTGCGTCGTGATAACTCTCGAAGTCCGTGTTCTTCCGGTTACATCGATCTTGCGGCACCGATCGAGCCACCGTCTTGTTCGAGAAGAAGCTACACACCGGTGTAGAAGCCCCTTGCATCCGGCTCCGTGGTTCGCGTGCGCGACTGTCACCTCAGCAACAAACGGCTCCGCGTCGTTGATTTCCTTGATATTTTTATGGTCGATCGAGGAAATCGCTGCTCCGTTGCCTGTCGCGTTATTCTCCGCCGTGTTTGCCTCCATTGTCCGCGCGTGTAAGTAATTCACCCGGCGCCACGCGTTAAACTTTTTCCGCTCTGATCGACGCGTTGTATCTGCGCTCGGAAAGAAACAAGGATCGGTCAAGCCTTTCACGCTGCTGCCAGTTCTCTAGAAAACGTCTGACAGTTTTGCGACTGAACCGTCTCGAATAAGTAGGAACTGCACAATACCGTCTTGAAAGAAGCGAAACTAAATAACCAAGCATTCTCTGTCTACGTAACACTGTCTCGCCTGCTGCTTGCAATCTCGGGAGACAGGGGTAATGAGGTAAAAGGGACAGCAGTTCCGAGCGAGATGGCTCAAGTAAACTTCTCACGTAAATCCCGTCCTCGAGAAAATCGGTATTGATCACTTATTTAAGCGTTCCTCGGAAAGTCACCCTTGCGCAACCCCCGGGTCCGTTTGGACGTCCGAGTTTCAAAGAGTTCGGCTAACTTCTTGTTTTATAGAGGCTAACTTGATTTGTTAGGGATGCGAGTGTAATGTTGATGGCGGTTTTCAGGCGGACGACCAGTCGTGAAGCGTTTTAGCTGGGTTTTACGGAATATGATGCGAGAGGAGGCGATTAGGGGAGATGAACTCAACTAACTGCGCTGGCATGTGGTAATTGAATCGACTTGGGAATTAGTTCTCTCGGTTTCTTTGCTCGAAAGGAATTTTTGTCTTTGAACGCTAACTGATTTCGGCGATTAGATGCCTAAATATTTGGGTACTTAGACACTTAGGCACCCAGCCACCCAGATACCTAGTCACGTAGATAATTAAATATTTTAGCACTTAGGCACCTACACTACCGGCCATAAGTGTTTACCCACCTTCAAATTTCGTTACTATTCAAATAATAGGTATTTTATTGTTATGAAAATGTCCGTAGCATTAAATCCGAATTATAAGGCTAATAAAAAACATGCAAAATATTCTGTACATACACAATCAGGTACTGTAAATGAGTTTACAGCTTTTTATGAAAAACGACAATTTTGGAGTTCAGGTAAAGAAACCCATTTTTCGGAAATTTTTATAACGGTCAGTAGGGAATATGAACGCAGGTAATACAGGTATCTTAGTCTTCTCAAATTTCATACTGCATTAAGCTTTCATACAGTAAACAGTTGATTTTCACGTGCCTAAAGAATTTTGCGAAAATTTCAAATAATGTCAGGGAGAAAAGAATTATCGATTGAAACGCGCGCTCTAATAGTGTCCCATCATAGCATCGGAAAAAGTAACAGAGAAATAACAAAGTTATTGAAGCTGAACCGTAGAATCGTGGACTACAATGTTAAAAAATATGTGGGTGGGTAAACACTTATGGCCGGTAGTGTAGGTACCTAGATATTTAAATATTAGGGATCTTAGATACCTAGACACCTAAATACTTGTTGAGACACCAGGCTACGAAGTCGTGAGAAAGATGTCTTTCCAATGATCGAATGTGGCAGACCACTATTGGTTTTACCGTAATTTCCTCGAAGGCGGAATTTCGTAATAAAAATTGTTTGGACGAATAGGTTTTCCTCTCGGTTACGCCACGATTTTCGATGCACATCTGCAGACAAACGTTTCTCGGAACAGTTTTATTCGAGATTGCATTCTCTGATCGTAATTTCCTCCTTTCCTTTTCTAGTTTGCTTATCGTTCAAAGCACAGTTAACTGCGAAGGAAAAGCGTGGCTTTGACGGCGAGTGGCTGCCGTCCGAGACACCACCGGTCCAAATAAGGAAACCACGCCGTGACAACGAAATTAATAGAAATCAAGGAAATATTCTACAAGCGGACCAGACTCTGCGCCTGGCAAACGAACGAACGTTAACATAAGCGTGCAACGGCAAACGGGAAAGGAAAAAATGGCAATCGTGTTTGGGAAAAGTTTCTCGGTAAATGCGACAACAATATTCGAGTCATTTAAAACGATACAATTCTAATTCGAAAGCGTGAAAAGGGGGTTTAATGATCGCATCTTCAAACGATCTTTGAAAAACAATTCCGGTACCCTTCACCTCTGTACAAAGACTCGAAACAAAGCACAAACTTCATTAGCATTTAATTGCTCGCTTGTTTACGCTGCTAAACGACGCCCGACGAACCGGAGTTCAGCTAACATTCCTGGTTTAACACTATGGCTGCCAAACTAGAAAACCCAAAAATTCCATAAAATCAGAGTAAGTTATTTAATGAAATAAAAATTGAAGAAAAATAAATGTATGATATTGAGCAGTCCTCCAACTTTCTTGCATTTTACAGATCCTAATAAAATTTGGTACAATGAATATATTAAAATTCATTTGAAAACCTTGACAACTAATTCCGTCACCCACATATGGGTGACATATGGCAGTCAACGTGTTAATTGTAAGTGGGAAGGCATGCTGACTAAGTGGAACTATATTTTTCGCAGGGTTGGAATTGAAACCGTAGAAATAATATTATCGCGCCGGTTCCAGCGGTTTTTCGCTTAATTGAAAAATCCGCTGTCGAACGGAAGGAAAACAACAAAAACAAAAATTGGAATTTCGATCCGTTTATCCGTGCTTCGGCTGTTTCGAGCAATTTGGATTTTCAGGCGAGGTATTAACAAGCGTTTTCGGCATACCTGATGCTGCGCTGATTGCTGGTGTTTCTCCTGCAGAACACCTGCGATCCTGGCCTGGATGTTAGGCCATGGCTCGAGTCTCTTACGCTGCTTAGATCAAGCCTCGTGATCGAGGGCCTCGCGGGACAGCAGCACAGCGTTTCCTTGAAAGCGTCTCTGTACCTCGCGCTCATCACGTTGTACAAGATCGGATTTATGGTCGTGCTAATGTAGTAAAGGCAACCGCTCGGTGCATACAGCCACTCGTTGATGTCGGCGAACGACTCGTCCAGGTACACGTACATCAGACGCTGAGCGTGGAACGGCGCCCAACAGATGAAGAACGTGATCACCACAGCACCTGAGGACCAGAAGCCGAAGGTTTCCTTATCGGGCGGGGCTTAGGGTTGTTACTGATTCATCTCGCAGTAATATTGCGCTAGATAGTGCCCGCAGACGCCCTCGATCCTTTGATTAGGGCGTTATGCTGCTACGTGAGCCCCTCGTTTGCCGGAGCGATTAAATGCGGTACACGGTGAACGGAAAATATTGATGGAATTGCGTGTGCTATATTTTGGGACAAGATGGAACAGCTCATTTTTGTGAAAATAAAATATTAATACTCGTAAAGTCTGCTAATCTTTTCACTGCTTTAAATTGCAGCTGCTCATTTTTCTCATAAATATTGGGTTGGCAACTAAGTAATTGCCGATTTGTTCAATGAAATAAAAGAGTTTTTTGTTTTACTTCGAATGAACTTTAATCTATGATGTATTTTCCATTTTGTTCGATGACCTTTTGCCATCTTTCTGACAACTTGAAAATTCCACGCTCGTAGAAAGTCTGATCCTTTTCGGCCAAAAACTGAGTCAAGTTATAGTTTCATCTATAACTGAAATCGGCAATTACTTAGTTGCCAACCCAATACATAAAATCCGGAGCCCAGTGATTTGGAACTTTCACGTGGCACTGAAAGAGTTGATAAAATTGTGTAGAGTGCACTGAAGATGGATGAAGATGGGAAAGCGCGTAACCATCTTTTAATGTGTCACTTTGGCTCCGAAGCGTGTCCAGAAGGAGCAAGAACGTCTGTCATTGAAAACGAGCAGGTCAGCCAGTGAATAGAATCGCAGCGAATAGGGGGTGGTTGAATTACAAACTCTCCGGATCGTCCCCTTCAGCATCCTCTCTTCAAAAGAGGGATGAGAGTGTACTGACAAATCCATGTTGCCGTTGGCACCGGATCAGCTGTTCCTAATACACGACAACACCGTCGAACACAGACTGCCGTTTCTTTGGTGGAAGAGAAACGCGAACTTCAAAAGTGTTATGGCGTCTCAGATTCCTAACAAATCGACCGAAATCGATTTTCACGGAACCAACCGTGGCCAGCCTGACAGATAGCAGGATCGTGGTGCAGTTGCACAGAACAGCTGCAAATATTGACGGATTACCAAGGCTTTCGGGATCGATAAAAATCGCAGTAGATTTTCCCCACCCCCCAGCTTCACCCGACGCAAACGCGTTCCATTCCAGTGTACACATAAAATAGAACTGTTTTTTTTTTTTTTTTTATTATTTTGCATCGAAAATTCATCGCAATTTCATCAATATTGCCTCGAGCTTCCCTGTACAGTTCGACATTGTTTCTTTTTTGGAATTTTGAATATAGCGGTGGATATACGTTTAATTGCTAACATGCTTAATATTATGCAGCAACCACGGCCATTAATTCACAGATAAATTGGAGAGGGCGGACGGATCTTTGGCACGAACAAATGGGGACCGCGATAAAACGAAAATGGGATCAAGATGAAAACACGAATCGAATGGAGACCAACTTCGCCGGGACTTCGAAGAGCTTTTCGAAAAATGAAGAAAGGTGTAACTACACCATGCTCGCGGAACGTTTATACGCAAGATAAAGAGTGGCGACGTGACGGTTCACTCGGTTATGTTACAACCTGATAGATGCAATCCTTGGAAATATTTAGCCCCGAGTAAATGTAAAAAGCAACCTTAAGTCTTTTCTCGGGAACTTGGACCAATTGAGATTTTTATAAAATTTCTTTTCCACATCTGGCGAACCAATGCTTCCAACTGCTCAAAGAAAATACAAGTCGTTCGACCCACTTTTAAAAAAGGATCATCCTTTTCTAAATACGTTTCCGTTTAAGAAGTTGTTTTTCAAGCTTACAATTCAAGCAGGTTCAACGATAAGATTTCGATCAAGAGACTAAAACGCAAGGTGTCAACATAGCACATTTACTGAGCATTCGTATGATGGTCCTCCTGGAGTGTGCTTGTCTGGTTTCCCCGTGGACAGCTCCTTCCAGGCTGCTGATCTGGATCCTCAGACCCATCCGGATGTAAAGCACCGCGATGAACGCCATAGGTAGCAAGAAGAAGAGGAGACAGCTCATCTCGTACAACGGGAACTTGGGCATGCTCTCCTTCAGCATCCTGCACATCGCCGAATCCAGTAAGTCCACGTCCGACCCTGGAAAATGGAAAACCGAAGTAAAACTTCCGAAGAGCCGACGGATCGAATAACGAAAAGCCTGGGGCTGGTTGCTTATGCTCTTGGAACGCGATCATGCGAGTCCACGCGGCCGGAAGCTTCTCCTGAAAGCAGAACGTGCAACGGCTGGCCGTAAGCTCGACCAATGGCTGAAGTATTTATGCTCCCGGAGAGATTGTTAGAAATATCGTGTGCGAAGGATTTTCTCAGGCTTCGGAATATTTCCTGACAACCTAGTATAATAGCTTCGACCCTAAGAGAATTTTTCCTGCGAGAAAATATTGAGCTATCCCGCATCTTTGAATGCATCTCGCGAAATGTGGTCGACTAGTTTCGAACTATGCTTTACCCTGCTTTTGTCAAGTTGAATAATCGTTGATTGTATTCGTGAGCATTGTTTTTATTTTAGCTGGGGCTTTTTATTTTGCCGTGGTAGAAGGTATAGCGTTAATGAAACCATAAATGCAAACTTCTAGCCACGTAAAGAACACGATAGAAGAAAATTATCGCGACTCGCTCCTATATTTCAAGCCCACCATTTGTCTCGGCCTCGTCCACTGTTAAAAAGATTTATCCTATCCTTCGCCGATTTTCAAAATGATTTATTCTATCCTCGCGCGATGTCCGAAAAGATTTATTCGATCTCTCTCGCTGAGTCGCCGAGATGATAGATAGCTTTTATTTTAGCTGTCAGCGTATCGCGAGGATTTCCGACAGCAATAGGATTTTAGTTTGCTCATGGTAGGTATAATCGATTCGCCCGCGGTAAGAAGCTAATAGAACGGTAATTGCAAAGCGATTTTGACACGCGTATCGCAGGCCGCGTGCATTCGAATGACGTTTCCCTCGCGGATACGGTCTCTGTTGGCAAACGCAGCCCCGATGAACGCGTTCTCCCCCATTGTTTATATCAATCAGCATCGACGTTTCCGCGGAATTGCGACCGGTACCGTATTAATCAGTGTAACGGAAAATGGAAACTTTACTCGTTACCAGTGCCCGGGGAGATCCGGCCTGTCCTCCGGACGCGCGGTTGTTTAAATTTCCACGTTCTGAGAAGTTGTTTCAACTTCAAATGGCACGCGTAACTTCTCGTAGAACTTCGCCGCTGCAACGAATTTTATTCTTTTTATTCTATTTTATTCTTTATCCTTATCTTTTCCTCGTTCAATCCCTTCAACTTCCAAGTCTACTTATTTTGGAGCTGATGGTCTTCTAATTTCTTGCTTCAATTTCTAGGCATGTTTATTCAATTACCTATATCAGTCATTCTTCCCTACTCCCTATCTCTTAATATTAACCCTTTGCATTCGAAGCTATTTTAATTCCAAAACGAAACATTTCTTCCGACTTTGGATAATGGACATCCTGCTGTACTTTGTGAATCAAAGAGATTTTCTCGTAATTTGCAAGGTTCTCTCCCGAATATTAACCTTTTGCACTCGAAGCTGTGATGACTCGAAAATTAGAACGGTTCGTTTAATCCAGAATGCTTTCGTTATGTATATGACCACTTTCAGTTCGTACAATATTAATAAACGTTTACGAGCTAGTCTTTTGCTTACGCAGAGGCGAATTTTCGCGTTTAAATTTAAATAAAAAGTGAAATCGGAAGCGAGAGACGAAATTGCCTCCTTAAATGCAGGAATTCTTTTGAATTATAATTTAGTAATTTGGTTCGTGATAATCTAATGATTGTGAGCACACGATTCCGTACCATCTCACAGATCCCGAAGCCAAAATGCCAAAATCCGAGCTCAAAAATTGATAAAACTGGAAAGGGGGAAAGACTGCTGGGGAAAAGTAAGGGGAAAGGTGCTGAAATAGCTCACGAAGACGTTGCCGGGTGTGTGTCGGGATTAGTCAGGGATCCGAGACTTTCTCCAATTATCCGAAATGCCGGAAGTTAAGCCAAAGAACACGCGGCTGGAGACGCGATTAATACACGTCGCTGTTAAACCACGGTTACGAGGGGGTGTGCGTACAGGGATACTTACTGCTGGTCGTAAACAGAAACTCACCAGGCGGATACTTGACGTAGCTGACGGTGATGTAATGTGCGAACGGCACCGCAAAAACCAGAGCCACCACCCATAGAACCAGGATGATTCGCAGGGGACCCTTTATGCCGGTCGCGTAACGACGAAGCGGATGACAGATCGCCAAATACCTCTCCAACGAGAACGCCACGATCGTCAGCACCGATACGTAAGAGGACCTTCCATGGGGACACATAGAACACGCATCGATCGACTTACTCAACTATTGTACTATTGTACTATTGTGAAGTATACCTTCACGAGTCACAACTATATCGTTCGAACTATAAGATTTATATTTGCAACCGAACGAATTTATGTTACAATATATACTGATAGCCTCGAGGAGCAAGTATCTTTGGGGAGCATATGGTGGAGCTACGGTGAAGAAACAGAAGAATTTAGGTATACTGTTATTCGACTTTTTACGATGATTACGAGAGCGCGAATTTGTGATGCATTTATGAGAAGGCCTGGGAGGTGGGAGGTGAAACACAAAATAGAAAAAGCATCAAAGGTATTTAATATCACCGACACGTTATTTACAACCTGTTAAAATTATGAAAAGAAGAATATTTTTATTCTGGAGAAAGATCCCGATTAACAATTGACTTGGGCAATGTTTATTTTGCGTAAAATATTGAATAGATTCTCAAAAATTAGATCTGTTATATTTTTAAAGGGAATCTATGGTTATCTAGTCTAGTGTAAATTTGGTTGCAAGCTAGTGGAATGTATTAATACGGTGTAATCTGGTTATGTCGCTCCCCTGGTTTCTCGCAGCTCCACCATAAACGTGTTCCAGCAGTATGCTTGCGCATTTCGCAGCGACTCACGATTCCGATATGTACGCTCGCAGCTTGCAGATCGCTAATCCCCATCTCCACGGGTACTGCTCCCAAAGTTGACTCAACTCGAAGGGAATTCCTGGAAAAGAATCGGAAACCTTTCACCGGATGAAAGACCGATCGTCCGTTTGTTTTAACAGAACGGCGGGGATCCTGTCGCATCGAGAATCTCATCAATCGCGTTGGATCTTCTCGATTCTAGATGGACAATTCTATTGATAATTACCGAACCGTGGATTTTTATGTAAAATAAAAATTCTCTGCATTAACTGCAGGAGCTATTTAAGAAAAAGTAAATATTACTATAATATTGTAATCGAGACCGATATGAAATCAACCAATGTGAAATCAATACACAGTTTACAAATTCATCAAAACAAAGATGTTGTTCATCTTTGTATTTCGTTCGGAAATTCACGCTCGAAAACAAACAAAAAATCTATCGAAACCTTTTATTGTACGCCGCGTTGTAGAACGGCGGTTGAATCGAAACGAGCGTAATTGTAATTATTTCACAGTTTGTGATCGTTCCCCGCAGCGGAGCATTTTCATTGCATGTCGAGCGCGTATCCAGAATGCATTGCGAACAGAGCTCGGATGCAGAGAACGACTATTGGAGGCTTCGTAGAATAGTGGTCGTTTTATGAATATTTGATGTCGTGTTTGAGCATTTCCGAAGAAATTGGCGTGTTTCGGTACGTCAACGGAATCGTGTTATTTATGCATTCTTCCTCGCCGACTGCAGTCGCGCTATCGAGTGCACAAGGAGCGGTGCAATGTCTTTGAGGAGAGTTCGCTTTTATATATTTTCTCCTCGGCTGAACGTAGTTGGAGAACCGAGGACACAGGACCAGGAACAGTATTTCACGGGGCCCACCTTTGAGAATTCCCGCGGTTTTGGAAACAATGCTGCTACCGCAAAAAAATAAATAAGAACTGCGTTTGAACTGCGACCGAGCTTCCAGCTCCGACGGGAAAACTAATGACAACCCGAACCGATATAAATTTGAATATTCGATAAATCGTCCTGCCGTTAAAGTTTCCAGCGTTGTTTTCCATTTAATCTCGCTCGAAATATTGTCAATACAGTTTCTCCGGGCGGAGACGCAACGAGAGCGACGGAAACTTTTCTATTGATGCATTTTCATAGCATCTTGCGCTCGATTTCGGAACAAATACAATTGTTCTCGTTCAAGAAGCTATAGCAATAGAAAAGGTCGTATCGAGTATTGCACACATGGGACCGCATTGGCTGAAGGCCACACCTTTCTCTCCTTCTTTCTTTTTAGAAATTTATACCTGGATTACCCGAGAGTAAGATGCTGTTTCTATATAGATCTACGGACTGGACTGTTTAATAGCTGTAGTATGTTAGAATTAAACATTGCCTCGCATTTCGCCGGATTTATAGGAAAAATCTATCGTCAGAATTAGCTGCAATATAAGTTGTATGTTGGGTAAACACGATAGAACCGTTAACAATACTTTAAACGATGTCCTGGCTTTGTTACCAAAAATAATGCATCTTATGTCCTGTGGAAGATTGAACTTTTTCTCGTAGATGCTGCACATTGAAATATCTGCAAGAACGGTAAACAATTGTTTCGCGATCGAATCTAAATTGGACTCGAAGATCGAGGCTTCCTCTTTACAACGACAGTTAAAAATTTCGATGTACGATTTCCTTTAGTGGTTTTATTCAGCTTTGACTGAGAGGTACCGTCAATTCGATGTCAATACGATCTTTGCATCTGTCAATCAGATTCCCCGGTTTCTGTCCCACAAAACAGCTAAAAAAAGAAATCGTACATCAAGTTTTAAGGGCTCGTTGTAAAGAGGAAGCTTCGATCTTCCAATCCAATCTAGATTCGATCAGGAAAACAATTTTTTAGTGTGTTCGCAGATGTTTGAATTTGTTACATTTACAAGTAGAAACGTGTCTCGACCAGATTACACCTTCTTAAAATTAAATAATTTATTCAGATATTCTTTGGCGTCTGTACGCGCAATAATTCCAACATTTTCCCCCTGAATTGCACGAATAATTGTAATAACGAATGCTTAATTTATTTAACGAGGTGTATCGTTAATCCGCAGAATCTGCACACGGATTCTCCGGATTCAAACTGCATCGCTGCGCTCGCCGAAAACGCATCGACGGAATTCGAGGGTTGCTCGTCCGGTAGCAACACGCGTCTATGCATTTTCTTCTGATAATTATATCAGAGCGAGAAGTCTCTCGAACGGTTAACCTCGGCCAGTAAATTTCCCCCGGCCCCATTAATCGCGTGGACCCGTTATCTTCGCCCGAGCACCGTAATTAATTCAACAATTACACTCGTCTGTTTGCGGTAGTCCGGTCAACGCGCGGCGAATTTATTTCGATAGACATAGCTCTCGAAAGTTTGTTTCGCAACAGGAGAACCGCAGTCCTACCGAGTATAGCCCCGGACCAATGGATTTTCGTCGATATATATATATTTCCACCACGCGTTCCGCAGATATTGTTTCAAAGTATACTCAGCTGCGGTTTCCAGGGATCAAGTTTCTTCGACCCGATAAAGATGGAATACAACGATCAGGGGGGACGGAGTTATTGAATCGCGGAATTGTGGAAAATCAGTTTAACCTCGCTTACCGGAATCGAATTAGGCTCGGAAGTATGCTTACGATCTTCGTGCACGAGTCCCGGACATGGTTACACAAGGTGTCCTACCATAAGCTTCATCCGGGTTCATTTTATACTTCGGTTTGATCAATCTTGTTTCATTCGCTGTCTCGAAGAAATACAGTGGATCCAGGAAGTATAAATACGACCAGGTATGCTAAGCATAACATAATACTACCAGTAAGTATAACATTACTAACCAGATTTTTTCTCGTGATGCAGCGAGCGAGAAACCGAAGACGCGTTTTTTTCTCGAAAAAAAAGTGACACGTTCAAACGTCCGCGAAAATTTTGAAAACTATTTTTCGAGACCGAAACCACCGCAGACTCGAAGGTTGAAGCTTCTTCTTTACAACGACGCACTGTGGGCAAAAACGGCCTTTTTCGATTCAAAATCAAAGAACTTTCGATAGGAATGAGGTAGAGCGATGAAATTTTTTTTAAATGAAAGCTGAAACTTTGTAGAATATGGGAAAAATAGGGAGATTTTACGGTACGAACGTTTTTTAACCTTGAGAAAATTCGTGAAAGTTGCACAATTTCAAGAAAATTTTGTTGTTGTGGTTAATACGGGCGGAAATTTTTTTTTTTAACATGCTATATATCGTTTCCCATAGATTTTTTCACGCTGATTTCAAATTTGTTTTCAAAATTTGTCTACGACCTCTGGTTTTTGAAAAAAATAGATTTTTGTGACACAAATTAATGAAATTTTTTCGTTAAAATGACTTGATAACACACTAGTTTGAAAGTATATCGTATTCTCATATATAAAACACAATAAAAATAATAATAATGAAGTATTTTAACGTTCTGAGTTACTTACGAAACATGAAGCAGTTCGCATCTCGTCATCACTTGACGTATCGCTGTCATTACTACTGGCACTTTCTTGAAATTGTGCAACTTTAACGAATTTTCTCAAGGTTAAAAAACGTTCGTACCGTAATCTCCCTATTTTTCCCATATTCTACAAAGTTTCAGCTTTCATTTAAAAAAAATTTCATCGCTCTACCTCATTCCTATCGAAAGTTCTTTGATTTTGAATCGAAAAAGGCCGTTTTTGCCCACTGTGCGACGCATTAAAAATTGATGTACGATTTCTTTTTTATCAGATGTACAGTAGTATCTCGATAGTTGCACAAAACTGAACTGAGAAATGCCTGCGAGTATCGAGGTTCTTGCAACTATGCTGATAATGTCGTTAAGACAAAAATAGTTGGAACAATATAATTCGATTGACTTTAAAACTTGAAGCCTCTACTGTCGCCACTGTGATCGTTGGTTCTTGTGTAACATATTTTTGCACGATACTGCGAAACTGGGAAACTGAGGACGCGTTTTTAGTGCGAAATATTACGAATCGAAGCGTACGTAAAAACACTGAAATGTTTTTCTTGTGACTGAAACCATCGTGGATTTACCGATTTTTCATTTTTCTTTTTTTTTTCGTCGACAAAACCGTCGATTTTCATTGAAAACACGTGGACAGGCGAAGCTTTAGATTTCCAACTTTGGAAAAATGATTTTAACGATGGAATAAAGAGTAACGAAGTGAACAGAGATGGTAATTACTGGGCTCCATGGTGAATAAATGAGACGTGCTAATTTCCATTCGATCATTTTTTGCCGGGTTCTGAGCTCAATGAGTGGACGAGCGTTGCGGATTAATTTGAATTTACAGAATTGTATAAAAAGACTGTACTAAAGACGGATCTTGTAAATAGGAAAAATCCTGAAAAATAACCAGCACGGTTGGCGCAGGGATGTAAGAGGAAGTGTCGCGAATTTAATTTCCCAGGCAGATGATACGCAGTTTTTCGAGCGGAGACGAGAAAAAGTAATTTCGGGACGAAGAGTCAACAATTTGCGGGGTCTAATCAAGCACGGTTTTCCCACGGTCTGACAGTATTTCATCGGACCGTTTACCAGTTGCTTTGTTGTTTCTCCGTCCGGGCGTAAACAGGCGTGTAGCGTAAAAATATGCGCCACCACGGGGGCTGTAATCTGTTGTTCGGAAAATATTGCATTTCTCCCGTGGGTCGAGCATGCATTTGCATACATGTATATCGAGCGTGTTACGCGTGGGAGAGCTCGCGCGCGCCTCTTGAAAGTAAAACGGGTATAGCACGCGTGAATGGATTCCCGACGTCTATGGCTGTAAAATTGAAATCGACATGCTGGTAAGTTTCGCATAAGGGATGAACGATGCTCGGACGCCCGTGACGATAGCAATTTTCGTCTTCGCGTCGAAGCCCCGTGGGTGGCAACGAGGTTTTAATAACATCGAGAAACCGGAAGGCGTTCTTCTTTGTCCAGGTTCCGCGGAAAAATTTACGGATACGCTGCGGAAGGAACGTTCTCCTTTAATGGCTGGACCTCCTCTCGCGAAATTGGCCGGCTGCATTAGGTCAGTGCGGAATCGTTACGGACATCAGTTCCGCGGAGTTTATTCGTTCGATTTACTCGCCGCCGATTTATAAACGATCCCCGGAGATCGCGAAAGCAAAGGACTGGCTTCGAATAGATGACACAATAACACGCTAATAGCGAAATAAAAGGAACTGGAGTTTTGCAATGCAAAGCAGTATACGAAAAATTGAAATATTTTCTGTAGTTCTATTTGAAATATTTCTTTGTTTTTACATTGTTTTAGTTTGTTTGTATTTATTGGGTTGGCAACTAAGTAATTGCCGATTTGTTCAATGAAATAAAAGAGTTTTCTTTTTACTTGGAATGAACTTTAATCTATGATGTATTTTCCATTTTGTTCGATGACCTTTTGCCATCTTTCTGCCAACTTGAAAATTCCACGCTCGTAGAAAGTCTGATGCTTTTCGGCCAAAAACTGAGTTAAGTGAGATTTTACATCGTCATCATTATTGAAAGTTTTACCACGAAGGGAGTTGTCCAGGGATCGAAATAAGTGGTAATACTTTTTAGCAGCTTGCACTGCGTTCTTTCCTTTACGGAAATAATAAAGCAATATATGGCGAAAATGTTCGTTTTTGCACTCCATATTAATATTGAGGTAAAAAAAAAACTTTAAGAAAATATCTACGCAATGAACTTGTAAAGCTAGGTTAGGATGCCAGCTAACATATATAAGGAGAAGAAGTTTAATAATAATAACGTTTACGGATATTATAAAAATGGGAGTGAGAAACATATATAACTGAAATCGGCAATTACTTAGTTGCCAACCCAATAGTTTGTTTTACATTTGTAGCAGACAAATATTTCTGCTATTATTCGTAGACACGTGTATCGGTTTAAAGATTTATATAAATGTAAAGATAAGAGAAGATAGCAACTTTAATTTGCTCGGTAAACAAAGTGATTCTAGATAGAAAGAATGACTAAAAATCGATGTTGCAGATTCATCATCTTTGTCGTACATTTTAAAAACATTTTATCCGATCGTTGTCGGCCAATTTTGTTAATGTTAACATGTATCTACAGTGACAGGATGTAACGATGTTACGATTCAATAGGAAATCGTAGAAATAGATCGGCAACGGCACCAAGAACCACTGATTCTTTTCCAGCAAGTAGAATCAGCGTGTACTGGTCAGACACAGCGTCCGAAGATACATCTATTCGGATCACGTTTGCTCAACGAAGTTCGGGTTTTGTTTGCACGTGCTTTCGATATACCAGTTTTTTTTCTACCGAAGTACAACAAAGGAAAGAAAAGGACGCGACACACATATTCAACCGAGGATTTTCTTTTCATACCGAAAGAAGCCTGGTCATTATACAATTTGCATACACCGTAATCGTAGCTTTCTTTTCGTTTGTTCCAAAATTAAAATGTTCGTTCGCACTTCATTAGTTACGAAGTATACCGGTATGAAACATCACTCGAAAACAATATTCATTTGGAGGAAACGAACATGTGAAAGAAGGTTACGTCAAAATTAGGTGAAAATTCTGCTAACATTTCTCAACCCGATCTGCAATTTAATTGCTTCTAGTTTCTAAAAAAATCTCAAGTCAAATCTCTTTTTTTGGTTTTAGTCATTGTAAAAAATTCTGATTTAAAGGGTACTTGGTCAATTAGGTCAGTCACAGTCTATCTAAAGCAAAAGAAGGATGTCGAATACGTTTGCAGACAATGTATCTATCATCTAAAATTGTGTAAATTCTGAAGGAACAATATTCCATAAACATTTGTCTCTTGCAAAACAGAAGTAAATAATTCTGCATTGCCTATGAATGTACGAATCAAGTTGAGCTTGTCAATATTTTGTTATCGATACACCAAATTATGATATTACAGCAAAAATTATAATACAATGTTGTGATGCTCGTTGATATCGATATCGGTAGAATTTCTATTTCACGCAGAGGGTTTCCACTATCTGCAGCATTTTCCAGCAAAATTGCTCCGCGGATCGTCGGCTGGCAAAAACCACGATGCGCGAACAAAAAGACGGAATCAACGGATGTAATTTCACAGTAAATGCTACGTCCCCGATGCAAACAAATCCATTGAAGCGGCCTGACAATCCTGTGGCCGATACAAACAGGCTCGTAACGAGTCCGAGGTCCTCTCGAGGAAGATCGGAACCAGCCATTAGCCAACAATTAACGCCGAATACGTGACGATACTGTTAATAGAGGAAGCCTTTCTCGCAAAGGAATCAGCTTATTAATCGGGCCGCGTGTCTGGTTCAAAGGTAACATCGATAAAGCGAACATTATGGCAACGAGGATAACAAACGTCCTGATCCCACCTGCGACCGGCGAATGAATAAATGAATAAATTCGCTCGTTCGATTCCTCTGACAATCCTACGAAACGATAGCCAATTTGTTTTTGTATAGTTCTGAATGTATCAGACGTGTCCCCTAAGAATTTTCTTCTCCAGACACATTTTATATTCATTATATTTTTGCAAACAATGCCACTGCTGGACCGAAAGGGAAGATGCAAACATTTATATTTACAAATAATGCCAGCAATGGACCGAAGAGAAAGATAGGAATGTTTATTTTTACAAGTAATTCCACAAATGGACCAAAAAGAATCATTTTATTTTTACCAAAAACAAATGATACAGGTATTTGTTTTTACAAATAATGCCACCGATATACCAAAAAGACTAACACAGGTATTTATTTTTACAAATAATACCACCGATGGACCAAAAAAAATACAAATATTTATTTTTACAAATACTGCCACCAATGGAGCAAAAAGAAAGAATCAAAGACATTGTGGCCAATCTAACATTTTTCAAAGGGAAGCAAAAATATTGTGTGGACAATGATATTACTTTGATTGAATTATCTTCAACATCATACCCCATAACTTACACCCATTATCAAAGTCAGCACAAATTGGCAATGATGCTCAAGCATACCGATCGACGATATCCCGTTGTTTGCAGGTTCCCGTATCAATACTCGTTTGAAACTTGTGTCGCAAACTTTTCGAACGAGGAAATATACGGGGTGTGTGCTCTCGCAACTCTACTGCCCACGAACTTTCTGATCCTTGACATTTCCGTTCGCCGGTGACTCCTTCAGATTTGCAGGATTCGAACCGACCGGCTGTCTATTAACCTTTGAAGGATCCTGATCCTCTTTGGTTACGCATCGAATTCCCTCTGCGTAGAGGGTTTAATAATGCATCCCCACAAATAGCTACTATTCCCGATGTTTTCCATTCAATCGGTCCGCCCGACTTTCCGAGAATTTCTGTTCTTTTGATTATGCGTCGATCTCGCATAGGAGGCTCACGACGAGGCTTTCAACGTTTCAAATATCCTCTGCACAGATTGTATTACGTTCAGATACACGCGAGGGATTTCATCACTTTTCGAAGGATTTCACTTGTTAACGCTTTATTTAAAAACAGGCTTAATTGGAATTGACTCGTTTTATTCTTCACTGTTCAATCTATAGGACAGCCTGGACTGCAGAGCGAATACGTTCAACGAAAATATCATTTCATTTGTGAACGATTTTGATAAATTGGAGAAATTATTTCATCCGTTTTAACTTATTGAAAACCGTTGATAAATTAAATCTTTTTTAATCTCGCGTTCTCAATGCTCTCGTGGTTGAAGTAGAGTTTAATTAAATCCAGATTGTTTCAATATTTTTCGCTCAATCTATCAAGATTCCATCAAAAATCGATTTCTTTTTTTTTTTTTCGTGTGTAGGGGTTGGAGATGATGTTTATCAAACACAGTTCATCCTCTAATATCATTCCATCAATTTTCCGGTTAATCCATATAGTTTTAAACTGAACCACGTCTTAATATTTTCTGATAAATGTCTCTCATAAATAACCTGCTGTCCGTCAAGCGCAGAATTAATTATTGTGGTCCATCACTTTCCTTAGACCACCAAAAAGCCAACTCGCTATCTCCCGTTTAAATTCGTCTCGCCAAGGTATGACCGCGTCACGGAACATCAGAGTTTAACCGTAATAGTACAGGCCGCGCCGGAGCGAAGGGTTGGAACCACCCTTCAAACTTCCCAGCTGGAAACTTGTTTTTAACTATGATATTTCGGGAAGCAAATGCCAGGAAGAAAGGGACGTTCAGTGCGAGAGTCAAACTAACTTAAATTACTCGTTACAAAGCGGAATGTCTGGTGCTCAACGGAGTCTCCAGTGAAATGATGTGCCTTGAATTCCGAGCTAAACTAATACAATAAATTACGTCGACCGTGGGTGTCATAGACTAAAACAAATTTATCTTTCGTCTGCGGATGACGCGTGGGAAAATAGCAACACGCCGCTCTGCTCTTTTCGCCTTGATTTTTCCGAAACAGAAGATTTCACTGTCGGACGGATGCAACCGACGCGACGGTCTCACGGATTAAATCGCCAACAGCCCATTTCACTCTAAATGAATTTCCCGAAATTCCTCGGTTGCCTGCAATATCCTTTTTTCGGGATCATTTAATTCCTCGGCCCTTCCTCGATGTCCCAAAAACTGTTCTCAATATCATCTGTACAGTAGAGCCTTGGTAGTTGCAACTGTGACGATAATTTCGTTAAAAAAGAAAAAAAAAGAAATAGTACGACAGTAGAATTCGTTTCATTTTCAAGCTTGAAGCCTCTACTTTCGTCATCGATCCTTCATTTTTTCTTCAAGATATTTGACGCTTTTTCGCGTCAAAATGTTACAATTCGAAACTGACGTAGAAACATTGAACATTTTTTTCTCGTGACTGAAACCACCACAGATTTGAAGATCGAAGATCTTCCTCTTTAAAACGAGCGTTTAAGACTTGATATACGATTTTTTCTAGTCGATTTATGTAACTTTCAATGAAATTCAACGCGACATTGTGATTCCGAGAGTGGAATCGAATGGTAGGAGTGTAATCCCAGAAAGTCAGACGCTCGGCCAGTTTAATATCTGTCTTTTCGATCCGTGTAGCAGGCCGCGCGCAGCTGTAAACTTACAAAATACAAGCCCCGGTTGCCGCGCCATATATCACGATCCCGGAAGAATTTCGAATAAAACAACGGCCCGTATTTTAACCGACGGCAGAAATATTACCGCACACAGAGGAATCACGGGCTTGTACATCATAGAAATTCCGTCTCTATCGAATACTCTTCGTGGCTCGCTGCGACGACAAGGGAATCGCTTTTCGATAGTTTGGTGACTGTTGCGAACGGATAGGCGACGAAGATAAAGCGTGCTCGTGCGGTTTGTCCATCGAGTTGGGTCGATTACTATTCCATTGGGAATCAATGATTATGCTATTATCATCTCTAAATGCGATTCAACCCCATTGCACTACCAAAATATTTCTTAAAAGATGAACTCCGGAAAATATCTCTGCCGACCATTTTGAACGGTTACTAATTTATTATATCGTTGTTCCTTAATTTGTTATTCGACGATGAATCAGGACGTCGCACAGTGGGCAAAAACGGCCTTTTTCGATTCAAAATCAAAGAACTTTCGATAGGAATGAGGTAGAGCGATGAAATTTTTTTTAAATGAAAGCTGAAACTTTGTAGAATATGGGAAAAATAGGGAGATTTTACGGTACGAACGTTTTTTAACCTTGAGAAAATTCGTTAAAGTTGCACATTTATATTTCATACTGCGTGCAAGCTACTGTACTTTTATTGCGTTTTCCGTATATATTTTACAAAAACTGAAGATGATTGTATCTTTCTTCGTATCATGCTGTTTCTACCGCTAGGTTAAAGACAGAAACTGAGAAAAAATTGAATATTTTTGTTGTTGACGTTGAAAGAAAGCAGAAAATTAGATATCTAAATGTAAAGTGAAGACAGGATCTTAAAAATCAGCGTTTTACCTAAGAATGTAATAACCCTGTAGACTATAATAGCATTTCCTCATCAAGACGCTTCATAATCTAATAAAATGTGAAGATGGGACCTTGAAGATCAGCCTGGTTCCTGAAAATTTAATAACCCTGTGGACTATATAGTATTTATTGATCAAGACGCTTCATAAAGTTTGCATTCTAAAAATAAACGAGACTTTTCACCGAGAATTACTCACTAAAAATGATGGCAAGAATGAGTTGATCCAATGCAAAATAATGAAGAAGCGCAAAGCAATGACGAAGATGAACAATGTAAAACAATGGAGGAAAAGATGAATGCGAAACATTTGAAAAATTTAAAAATGCTATTACACTATTTTCAGCTCACTAAAATGATTAAAGCAAGATATAAATGTCTACATCACTCCTGTATCCTGCAACCAACGTAGGCAATTTTTATTTTGCATAAAACTCTGCAGTCTAGTGAATTTTCCAGTGGGAGAACGTTTAATCTTACAACAGGAACTGTTTTCGAACACAGCATCGGCGATTCCGGCGTGACTAGCGTTCGACAAGGAAATTCCAAGGAATATTGTTTTCATCCCCCAACCTAACTCACGCCCGACTCTTCGACCCATTACCACAGAATGCACCACCACCCTCTGGGTGATTAATTACCGAAGGCATTGCCTTTAAGAAGACCGCCTTAAAAATAGACGAATCCACGTGGTTATTCGACACGCCGGAGGATTATCGATTCCGAGGTAAAACAGCCGAGGAACGCGAACGGTTTCGCGAAATTTATTAAATCTGATATCGCACGCCGGGCCCACACCGTTCGTTATTTATTGAAATGAAGTAACCCGCTGCGCCCCATAACGTTCGGCGTTGTCTCTCGTTGAGCATTCGACAGCCCGAGGGCGAATTTACAACCGCGATATTCGCACGGCTTGACAACTTTTCTCTTTGATGCGATGATCCGTGCCGAGGAATTGACGCGAAAAATTTCTGCAAAATCGGAGAAATTAGTTCCCGTGTCGCCTGTCGAAATGCCATGCCGAAAAATTTAGATAAGGATCAAAGTGATTGGCTAGGGCCATCCGAGGCTGTGCTGAGTTGAGTTTTGTGAGAGTGATTACTATTTTAATTCTTTACAATCTGTTAAATACATTGCGCCAAGTGTTGATCGTTAACTCGTTAACTCTCGCTAAAGAGATTAGCAGATTGTAAATCGTTGTACAATTTTCCACTTTTACAGAATGCATTTATTAAAAATTCAATTGGATGAAAATGTTTTTTTCTCTAACCAGAAGATTTTCTGTAGGGATTGTAAACTAAAAATGTTATTATTTCATTCGTAAAACATAAATGCTTTTTTCTGTATTTCATTTTGTACATGTTTAAATGCATAAGGATCTGCAGTCCAGTTAGTGAACAAAGAGTTGAATTGAATTACAGTAATTACCGCTTTAACTCTTTTTAATCCTACAGCCACGACCTCGAGAAAACTTCTACAAGAACTAATTAGTTAATGAGTTCTAAGGTTACAGAGTTGAAGCTTATTATGGTAGTTACAACTTGAACTAGTTTGTATCTTATAGATTCTATTACTATCTTAAAAATTGATTCTTAAAGATGAGCAAATCAAGACCACGTGTACTTACCGAACAATAAAAGCAACAGATCGGAGAGCGCCAGGTTGAACAAATAATAATTAGTTGGTGTCTGCATGTTCGGTTGCCTGTAGATGACGATACAGGTGGCCAGATTACCAACAATCCCAGCGGTTAGTATAACAACGTACGCCACAGTGACAGGCACCAGGAGTCTCCAGGACACGTGCTTGTCCCCTAGCATCGCCTCCAAGTACTCGGTCTCGTTCAGCAGCTCGTAATCGGTGAAATTCGTGGAAGAATTTTCAACAGTAACATTCATCGTTCGCAGATCTCTGGCGCCTTCCTCGAATAAAACCTTCCAACTACCCACACTGTGGCATCTCGTTTAAGTCACGCACGAGTACCCATTCAACCCGAACACGACAGTCATGGTTGCCGATGATACTCCTTCGGGATCGATCGGTGAAGTCATTGGTGAGATCACGGGATGAGACTCGAGGAACGAGGCTCAGAAGCTGCCACGTGTTCCGCAACTGCCGGTAATCTCTTCATGTTTCGTGGTCCGGATGCGATAAAATAATCATACTTATGGACTGTCACTGAGGGTCCAGCTAGATTTCGGACCCGATCGTACCCGCGACCCGCACTTTAAAGCCTCGACCCGCTTAACAAAAATAATTTTTCACCGCAACTGAATATTTCGTCACGTTTCGTGGGTCCAAAAAATTAAAATGATCAAATTTATGCTTCTAATTGTCATCAGGGGACCCGGTACATTCAAGGATCGTACCCGCGACCCGCACTTTCAAGCCTCGACCCGCTTCAAAAATAATTTCTCACCGCAACTGAATGTTTCGTCACGTTTCGTGGGTCCAAAAAATTAAAATGATCAAATTTATGCCTGTAATTGTCTCCAGGGGACCCGGTACATTCAAGGATCGTACCCGCGACCCGCACTTTAAAGCCTCGACCCGCTTCAAAAATAATTTTTCACCGCAACTGAATATTTCGTCACGTTTCGTGGGTCCAAAAAATGGAAATGATCAAATTTATGCTTCTAATTGTCATCAGGGGACCCGGTACTTTCAAGGATCGTACCCGCGACCCGCACTTTAAAGCCTCGACCCGCTTCAAAAATAATTTTTCACCGCAACTGAATATTTCGTCACGTTTCGTGGGTCCAAAAAATTAAAATGATCAAATTTATGCCTGTAATTGTCACCTGGGGGCGAGGTAAGGTCAATACGGAGGATCGTACCCGCGACCCGCACTTAAAAGACCGTACCCGCTTCGCAAACCGTCGACAAGTGACGTTGCGACCGAACGTGCTGGTTTTCACCTTCGCGCCGCGCGTCCAGCCACTACGCATCCAACCCCCGGACTTTCAACCCCCGAACCACGACTTGGGCGACCAATAATGTTCACCGAGGCTCAAGGAACGATGCCAGAAGGAATGAATGGTAGGAATGATCAGCCAGGAACCTCGTGGAAAGGTTAAGAAGCGGGTTCTCCTTTAAATACAACCGTCCGACTGATAAAGTCCACCCTCGAGACTTTTTAGCGCCATTGCTCCCCGATGGGGATGAATGAAATTGGACGAGGGGTCCTTGGGTGCTTGGAAAAATTAAATTGTCTTGGTGAATGAATGGTCGGTTGTACATCTAGCGATGTGCTTTATTTGTTCAATTACTGTCCGTGTTTGTATTAAATCAAGTCATAAATAGACTTTCAACTTTATGCATTTATGATAAAAATGAATAAGTGCAATTTAAACCGGTGAAATGACCGGTACTAGACTTTTTATTTGACAATTTTTAATAAAGATTCTTCTCACCAAAAGATTCTTTCCAAGAAAAATTCTGCAGAGATGTCATCGATCTTCGATATCATAAACATTGTCCTCTTATTCGCAAATTGTTCAGATGTCACACCAAGACAACCAAGTTCGCCCGCAAACTTCCCCATTAAAACGCTTAATGTTTAGCTTTAATTGAAAAGCAAGCTCCCGCATCAAACTTGGCATAAACAGCCCCATAATCCCATGAACCATTTAATTCTCCTTTTCCCCGCTACATGTATCCTTCACCTGGAGCAAACGCAAACAGCTAAAATTGAAAACCCAAGTTATGCTTCGTCCTCAGCATCGCTTTATCATACTTCTAATAAAAGCGATGCTTACAAACACATCCTCGGCGCCAAAGGCCGCAGTTAATAAAATACAACCATCGATAAAAAGAGTCAGAACGGAGTTTCCCAAAATTTATGTCCATTTGCTTTTTCGCAGCAGAAGAAGCACGGCTCTAAAATTTAATTTTCACTTTCGGATTACAAAACCGCTCAGCGTTGTTGGGTGATCGATCGTGAACTATGGCGTTAAACGGCATGGTCGTCGACGATCGAAATCCTGCGGGCGCTCTTCCCCTTTCTTTTTTCGCCGGTGTGGCGGTCGCAATAGCAATCGAGGTGGACCGGAGGTTTATTGGCTCGACCATACTCGACGTCAGAACCGCGGGGAATATAACCATCCGAACCGAAACGTAACTGTTACATTTCCACGGGAATGTTAACAGTGGTGCGGCCGATCCGCGGACTGTATTACATATTTTTATCGAAATTGCGCGAGCCTGCGGTATCGGAAAAACATCAAAGCAACCGTGAGAGAACTGGCATTCGGAATGATTCGCTGGTTGCGCGCGGGAAATTCGCCGTCGAAAAACGATCCTGCGTGCCTCACCGACGAGCATCGTCTCTTTAAATGTGGATTCAATTAACGAACGACTAGCAGCCGCTAAACGCCGCGATAATCGTTATTAAAATATCGAGTGAGAGGAAAGCACGTTAAATCGTGCGATGCATACCCCAGACCATTAGGGTCGTCGGGTATTCGAAAATAATACCAGCAGATTCTGCCACGGAATTATGTATAACTTATTCACATGCCGTCTTGGGAATCCCTCCGGGGAGGACAATCTCGAACGACGCTGCTAAAAGCGTCGGGAATGATTGTACGCGCCAACCCCGATTAATAATTTCATCACTTTATTCGCGCCGGATAACCCAGAAACGCTGCTATCCTTTTGAGTCCTTCGCAGCTCGATTCACGCTAAGAAAATCAATTAATCTATTGACGAAACTTCTTTCGTTTCCAATCGTTTTCGCGCGAAGCTTTCAGCAGCATGTTTGTCACGTTTTTCCGAGTAAAATGAGCCCAAACACGGTATCATTCGAAGCACGTTTCCGTAGAACCTCGATTATCCGAACCGATAAACGGTTCAAGCTATCGATATACCGACATTTATCATACAAATCAGTATTTAATCTAGATCTCAGAGTCGGACTAGCTAATCGCAGTATAACGCAAACGTAAAATTCTATAGTTAAGAACCAGTCCTATTCTCAGCTCCAACAATTTTTTAAGATCGAGTTAGTTAACAGATTCTTCGGTGCGCAAGTCCTTTATTCGGAATTCATTCGGTCTCGTGAAAATGGTCGGCAGGAAATTACAAACCTCGAATGGAGCGCCAAAGGGTTAAACCAACACGAAGACATCGATTTATCGACACCCTTCGAGGATCTTCGAGGATCTGCGAGGGATCTTCCGGCATCTAGGGATCCTCCTTTTAATCAAGAACTCCCATTGTACCGCGTAATCACGAATCGTGTCCCATCCATTGTCTCCGGCCATTCATCTCTAACCGCTATTTGCATACGTTCGCATGATCTCCTCGTTTCGAAAGAATTTCCGAGACGCGCGCGCGCTGCATTCCGAGCATTCTCGATAATGTTATATCAGTCATTGCGTCCTCTCACCTGGTGACACGATCGATTCTGCATCCGGATGGCGCCCCTGGGAAATCGATCTGGAAATTTGAGAGTGTTCGCGTGCCTGCGGGGAACCGGTTTTCTCTTGTTAGCGTCGAAATTCTATCCCTGCCGTTGGCCAATCGTAGCGGTGATAGAATAGTATCCACTGCTCTTGAACTTCCCCTTGTCTTACCAAGTTGGAGACATTACGGAGTAACTGCGGAGAAGTCCGATGTATGCTTTTGTGTACGTAAATTCATTTGAGAATCGATTGGGTGTAGATTTTCAGCGTCTTCAAAATAGATTTGATGCATTTATGACAGAAATTAGTAGGTGTAATTTTCACCCATTTGAATGATCACCGGAGCCGTATGCATACGCTCAACTTTGTTGGTCACTATCATATATATTATTCGTTAGAAACATTCGAAGAATTTAAAAATACTGTTATATTATTTTCAACCTATTAAACACATTTCCATTTCACTCCGGTTTGTTGCAATTGAGGCAAAAAAATTCAGTTTTCCAGAAAGACCCGCTGTCTACTTTTGAATTGAGCGACGTTATAGAGGAGAAACGATAGCCAAGTTCCGTTAGATTCGTCGGTAGACTGCGCGGATCTTTATGCCCAACAAAAATTGTCTAAATGAAACGATGCCTGACACACCTGTCGTTCTTCCTCACGATCCTCATAAATTCTCATCTCGATCATCCACGGTGGCCATCGGAAGCTCCAAGATTCAAAAATCCCAGACTTCAGTCCATCTAACAGAGTCAAAGATTGTGTTAGACGAAAGGACCTCTATCTTCCGAACACCAAGGTGTAGAAAATTGCAATTTTGTGATCGATACCTGTCATCCTTCTTCTCGAACCCCATAAACTTTCGTCTCGATCCTCCGTCGAGATCCTTGAAAAGATCGTCCTCGATGATCACTCGGTAACAAGTTTGTTCGACTCGCCATTGCCGTCTCGTTCGCCAACGGAGAACCGTATCGCATACTCTCTGGGTCGTGGTGTCAAGGTTTTTCGTAGCAGATACTCGGTGATCTCTCCACGGGTGTACAAAGCATACTCGATCGCTTGTCTGGGCAGATGAGTCTGGTGGAACGAGCAAAGTGGATGATCCTTGTCGCACTTGGGATCCGGATCATGCATCGGCTCCGCGTACGAGTCCAGGATTAATATCAGCGTGCCGAGCGTGAAAATGTAGAGGAAGAACTGAAAAAGTATTTCAGTACCCTTTGCTATAGTTATCGGGCGTCCGGTGTCGCATATCCGTGGGGAATATCAATTCGAAAAGTTTGATCTATTATCACCGGTGTTGAAGCCGATTCGGTGAGAAGAGGATCACGCGGGAGAGTTCGTGACGAAAACGAGCCACCTCGTTGATTTAATGGAACGCCCCGCGGTGAATGTTTTGCTTCCTGTATTCGGTTAGTCGACGGAGTATAACGTTCGCCTAACTTCGCGCGAAACGAAGACGAAACTTGGCACAATGCGCTAACAGATACGGTGGATAAACGGACGACTGAAAATTCGCGAGCACTCCCTGGCTCGGTTGCGAACGAGATCCTGAAAGCAGGGACGTTACTATTTAAAAATGCTCGATCGACTCTGTTATCAACCGTTTTTGCATACAGTTTTCCTCGAACTGACCGCTAATCGCATGGAACAAAATTATAATTATTTTTCTGGGAGTTTCCAGTGGTGCCATTAACTTTCACGCCGTGCGGAGCGTAAGAAAGAAAAACTGGAAAACCCGTTTCCCATTTAAAGTTTGCAAAGCTTTTGATTGATCGATTAAGAGAAGTGATTTGAAACTTTTACGGGAGTGTCCTTCTACATCTACAGACAAAGGTAAATTACATATTATTCATGCAGAACAAGGAAAGAGAGCGTCGTGTGTATTCGAATAGGGGAACTTCGGTGATGAAAAGCGACGAATAAATTGTTACAGTAGTATTTGTTGTAACCCGCGTTGCAAATCGAACTAAAAATAGTGACTATTTCTTTAGAGGATCTAGTAAATCGTTTCAATCGCATCGTTTTCGCCACGAGCTCCTGGATCCAAGCATTAAGATCTACGGCCGGATCTTTCTCGCAACAATTTTGTCCAACTATGAGACACGGACTGCCATGCGGTAAGACAGTGCCCAAGCACATGAACGTGGACAAAAACGGAAACTTTCGGCCAAAAGACCGTTCTCTTTCGAGATTCCAAGTTTCCCGGACTTTTACCTTCGACGTCTTCTGACCGAGCATCGACATAATAACGTTTCTTCGTTTTTGTCCTAATTCAGTCTACGAGGAAGCTTTTAGGCGATAAGCAGTGGATTAGAAAATGTTGGGCTCTGAAAAGGAAACGAGGAAAAATCAATAGCCGCGAGAACTAGCGGGCACCGACGAAATCCGGGAACTGTGAATGTTTGCCCGAGGCAAAGGTACAGTGATTTCTCTATATATGTCGCCAAAGTCGGGATGGTAAACGTCGCAGAATTATCCCCACTACCGCGGGGTATACCCTGAAGTTCGAGATTCCTCGGACCCGGAGGAGTGTAAACATTAGGGTCAGATTATACTAGGTAGGTGAAACGCTGAGGCTGTATAAACGCTAGATACAAAAACGGGGTAACCAAATTTTGCCGACAGAGTTACACGACGCTGTCAAGACCCGTGTCGTTGACATATATCGAGAATTCACTGTGTTACCCATTGCAGAGCCTTCTCTCCTGTTAATTGCCGGAAAACTGTTTGCAGGATGGTCGAAAGAATGCATCGATAAATCCAGCATAGAGCTTGGATCGCGATGACGGTAATCGATTCCGCGAGACAATTTAGGGACTCCAGAACGAGCACTAGCATTCTCGCATGCTTCGGATGGTTTTGCTAACATTCTCGGACGGTGTGAAATATCCTCGTCGGAGGATTAGAAAGAAGTACAGGTTAATTTAGGTTACATCGTACATCCTCGAACAAAGAAACCGCCTGCACCCGTCTGTATTCGTTTGTTTCAATGAAAAATTGTTGTACACGTACACTCGGAGTCTATAGAATATAGTAACATGAAAATCTCAATGAGAGGAACAGTCGCGTCCCACAGTTCCGACTTAACGAGGCCTTTAATAAGAGAAATAGAATCTCTGCCGGCTTTTTAAATTGCTCCGTGAAAATGTAAATTTGTACAAAAACCAGCGAAATAGCTTGAAGTACGAATTTCACGTTCATTAAAACGGAACCAGCGCTGGCCACTGATTTTATTAATTCGTTTCTCTGGAGACTGATTCGGGAAAAGTCCGGTCTTGACGGTGTTGGATCGGCTATTTATTGATCAGTGTTAACGAAAAATTTTATGGAGGACGAGAAATTACTGCCCGAAATAAGTGCATAAAATCAGCACCCAAACCACACCATCAGTCTAGACCAACAAAAATATATCAAGATGATATTCACAATTTCTGCAACGTCGAAAAGAATCGGGGATTTTTCGCGACTCCAGTGTAAAGATTGCAAGCAACACTCGCTGAAAAGTTCGACACCGTCGTCGAGCCGTCGCAGCCGACAAACTTCCGGCATTGTCGCGTAGCAGGCCCGATTCTATCGTCTTTCCTCGAAGTAAGCTCATTAAGAAGTTCGAATCCTTCGTCAATCGAACCGGGAGGAGCTCGACTCGAAAAGCGATTAATAAAAAATCTCGTCGAGGGAGAGAGAAGGAACAAAAAAATTAGGAAAAATTGGTTGTCGGCGTGGGAAACTGGCGTGCACCTCGGCCAGTTTCGCGTTCGCAGTTTCCGCCGCCAATTTAATCATCCCTCCTGCTTTTAATAATTTCGAGCATGACGCGCCATAAAGCACCGTGTGCTGTCTGTCCGTTTCGCATGCTGTCACTCGGATCCGACGAATTTTTCAAGCAAGCCTTGACGAACCGCGTGTGATCTCTAATATCAAATTGGTTAGCGAAACGAGACGAAACGAGACAAACGAATATGGAAAAACCGAGGCCGAATTATTTAAACACGAATTCCAGAACAGCCTACTAAATCAGGTAGAATTCAGAAAATTATGCTGAGGATGTCGGGGGAACGCGAAATCGAACACGAATCGAAATCGCGTTGCAAAATGTGTTGTGTTACATTGAATCGACGTACTTATAATAAAATAAAATGTACATGTACCAAAGTACATTGTCTAGATTTACTTTATCGTTAATATCGTTAATCGAATTTAAGAATATTGATACATCCTCTTCGTATGATAAAAATTATTAAAACAATATTATTTTCAGTCCCTTAAGATTCTTAGGAGAATATACGAACGGTTATGTTGTTGCTGTATCTTGCAATTCGCTTGCAACCATTTTTATTTTGCATTAAAATCCGCAGTCCGCTAATTTACAATCGCGTGACCAGCGTTTGGTCACGAATAGGCTCGAACGCGAATTATTTATCCGCGAATCGAGACGTCAAGTTCGTCGATTCTTTTCGCGTCCCCGACGTCGTGCATTTATTCGCGATCTTTTATTTATTCCTCGGTCGATTCGCTCCCGATAAATATACGATATGAAATTACGTTGACGCGAGTATACTCGTGGCACTCTCGACAAGTAGTTCATTTTTCCCCGGGGAAAATAGAGGCACGCGGTACACGACAGAATGTCGCGCACATTCCTTTACGTCACGTTTCATCGGAAATACTTAACGCTTTATCTGCCGGCGATGACTTAACAGTCTTTTGCAAATGGAACAGCTCCGACGCAGTGAATATTGTTCTTCGAGTATCTCGAGACAATCTTTATCTCGCATTATCTTCTCTACGAACGTCACTTGCTGACAAAACTCTATCTCCCATCTCATCGTCACATTTTTATCCTCGCTCTTTCACAAAGCATTCGATGTCACTCCTTTTCCTCTTAGGTCTCCTGACATCGTCTACTTTACAACAAATGCAATATATAACACTGTTTCCGAAATCTCTTTAGAATCTCACCGTTACCCTCGCCATTTTTCAAGACTTCCAATTGCATCTTTCTTTTAGGTATTATCGGTGACATCGTCTAATTTCCAGTCAGTAGAACGCAACACTCTATTTCCAACATTCTGCGACGCTAAGCAGGAAAACACTTTGTCCCCCTCCTTAGCGTCGTATTCTTATCCTCGCCATCTCACAGAGCATTCGATAGTACTTTCTTTTAGATCTCGCGACATAAATAAGTAGAACGTAACGCAGTCTCGAAAGTGGTGGGACGTTAACGAGGGAAACGGTATTTCAAGATTCTTTAATCTCGAACGATAAACTCAATGTTCCTTTTTGCGGAACACCGTACTCGAGGAGATGCATCCACGGGGATGCAAGTTTTCTGTAATCGAGCAGCGAACGCAATTTTCTTAACACGATGCATATTGCGCCATAAAGGCTCGCGAGATAGCAACACGCGTCGCATAACTGGCGGAACGCAAAACGAAGAGGAGGATCGCGCGGCGTTTAATTGACTGCCGTTGGTAACTTTGGATATTTTTATTAAACAACGTGAATCTTCTATGATACAACGACATCGGAACCGATAAAAATCGGCTTAGCAACGAGACGACCGTAGTGACACATTGTCAGAGAATAAATAACAATCGATTCATTTACAAAACTAGTATTTACAACAGTTCTGGACCGAAGGGGAATTCGCCGGGGTCGAACAAAATGAGTGAAACAGTGCTGATTATTCGCATGGTCGTGTCTGCTGTATAAAATGTAAAAACATTCTGTGAATTGCTGTTCCTGGAAAGAACTTATTACTTTCTTGTTAAGTTCAATAACTTACGTATTAAAAGTACGTTGGCTTGTAATACGTAATTTCACATTGTAAAAAGATGGTTTTTCTCAAGTGGTAACAAGCAAGACTATTTAACAAGAGTCCACAAGAGATTAAAAATCTTGCAATCTGTACACTGTTAAAACAAATATCAGAAAGATTCTGTTGTTAAAAGAATTCAAACTGTACCAACGGCCAGAGACACAGTGCTCCGATAAAAAATCGTACGAACACACCAGGTGTAATCGTTAGTTAGTCCAACCCCCAAGAATTGCCCTCTCAATCGCTTAATTTACAATTACTATTTACAACGCCGATCCAACGAGCGATCGAGCAAATAACAAAACAGTTCCCAGAATTCGGTACACAAGATTCATCTAGATCACAGATTGCTGCTCGCAGTGGAGGCAGTCTCTTCCACAGTCCTCTTCGGCACAACGCTCTTGTTGCCGGCCTGTTCCCCCGCAACAGAGTGCGTTCGATCAAGAAGCGGTTTCGACGTGGAGTCTTCCTTCTTCAGGCTGTAAGATTTACGAGAAGCATTATCGTTCGCGTTCCCGTCCCTCGCCACGCTCTCCCTACTCGCCCTGAATCGAAACATTTCTTTCGCCTGGCTGATGGTGTACCTGCGCACAAAACCATCCAATTATTCACAGTATTCCATACCTCGCTCGTCCGAGATTCTTTCGAATTTCTACAACCTGACAGACTTCTTGAAGTTCGAGCCCCGTGATAGTCCTCGAGGATTCCTTTCGGACACCTGCGACGATACTCTAGTCTGCCAGCTCCTTCCAACAGATTTCCTAAACCCGCAGCAGACGGTCTGCTTAAACGCCTGGCGGTACTTCATGCTCATCAAATTATACACAATCGGATTCACCGTGGTGCTGAAGTAGTACAGACAGCCGCCCAGGACGTACAACCACTCGTTCAAGTCCGGATAATAATCCGAGTCCTGGCCGTACACGTAGAGCAGTCTTTGCGCGTGGAACGGGGCCCAGCAGAAGAAGAACATGATCACCACCACACCTGCAACGACCGGTCGCGTTAATCGTTTGTTATTATCGTGGGAACGCTGCAATTGTTTACATGCTTGCAGCTGGGGGTAGTTCCGTGGGTGTTTACAGGAGACAGCGGGTTTCTGAGCAAAAACTGTCGGTATCGAGCGGAAAATACGGGAGCTATATCAAACGTTTATCTCTTGTTTTTTGAACATTTTAATTAGTTGAAATAATAAGTCGGTATTTTTAAGTTCTGAAAAAATGTTTTCACTATTGCAATTTACTACAGCGATTTTATACGTTTATGACAAAAGTGGATAGATTCGATACATAATAAGAGATAGAAAGAGTTTAAGGTGCATTATCTGAAGCCTGTTAAAATTATTAAAAGATGAAACACATTTCTATCCTGCTCTCTTTATCAATCGATTTGTTAACGTTCAAGTCAACCAGATTCTAGTGTGAGGGAAGAACTTCACGATCAGGTAACTAATAATTGCAGCGTTAATAACGCTGATCGTTTCTACGAATGAAACAGATGGAGCTTGTGCGAAACGCAGAAAATTCACGTTTGGCCGTGAGCGTGTGAAAGAAGTGATTTTTGATGAGCAGAAGAGGATCGTGGTTGGACAGAGACAGGAATGGAGGACGAATATACAAAAATTAAGCTTCGTTTTACTCAGCATTCTGACGACTGATCTCCGGTATTGAGTCTGTTTCGACTTTCCGTGGATCGCGCTATGCACCACTGTATTCAGTGTATCCTGCGTGCTGCTCCTAATCTTCAAGCCCATTCTTGTGTAAACCACCAAGATCACTAGCATCGGTATCGTGAAGAATATGATGCTGCTCAGCTCGTAGAGGGGGAAGTTTGGCATATTCGGTAGGATCATTGCGCAGATCGCCGAGTCGGTCGAATAATTTCCCGAACCTGCGCCGTAGAAAATTTTTTGTCAAAAATTGTTACAAGCATACTTGGCAGCTCCTAGTTACATCGTAACATAGAAGGGAGTTATAGTTCACCTGGCGGGTACTCGACCAGATTGACTTCCGTGAAAATCGGGAACGGTATCGCGCAGACCAACGCAATCGTCCAGGAAACCAAGATGAAACGAATCGGTCTCTTCAGACCGCTCATCGTGTACACGCGAAGAGGGTGACAAATGGCCAAATATCTTTCCATGGAGAAGGCCACTATCGTGAGCACTGACACGTAAGATGACCTGCGGAATCAAACCCATCGCTTCATCCGTAAAAATCCCAGTGGAATAGGACGACGCGGACAGACCAAGCAAGATCCTCTACGTACGTGGTCGTTCAAAAAATAATATCAAATGCACCAGTGCACTTATATATTAATTCATGTATATTCATACAAATTCATTGAAAATATAATACTCTTGTCAAATCCACTGAAACGCGTGCCAGTAGACTGCGGATTTCTATACAAAATAAACATTTTCTTCGTTAATTCCAACGAACAAGATCCAGATAAAAATTCCGGGATTAATTCTTTCTTTAATAATTTCAATGAGTTGAAAATAATGTACTCAATCTTGACGCTGTTTTCAATGTCATCTCATTTTTATCATAAATGCATCAAATCCGCGGTCTATTTATTAAATCATAATCTTGCCCTATAATTTCGAACAGAATCGTAACGATACGTATATATGTACATATATACGTATATATAGTAAATAAGAATTTTTGAAGAGTAACAATTTCATGCAGAGAAAGAGGTTCTATTTAATCAGTGTGGAAGAAATCATAGGGCAAAAAGGGTTAAAGATAATTCTTCGACACACCGATCTCGAAGTAACAAAAAGCAATACATCATCTTCCAGGTAGCTTATCCCGCTGTCCTCCTCCATCATCTGACGCATTTTTCTTCAAGTTACGGCATCGCGATACATAAAATATGAAATTTTCGGAATTAAGTAGAGTATACATTGTTAACCGAGGAACGGCAGAAGAACAGCGGGATATTTCGCAAGCGACGGGTACAAGGAGATCTTCCTTGGCTTCTCAGGATTAATATTCTTACAACTCCGACACGTATGCCCTGATCTTGCATAGAGCGGTACCCAGCGTCCACGGATACTGTTGCCAAGCGTTGTTCAGCTCGTGCGGTAATCCTGAAAGTCGAACAAGACCCCGATAGTGATCGATCCGTTCGGATTATGATCGATCGACACGGGTATTCCATTTGTACGAGTGTTCATCGGCAGCCACCGACTATTTCCCGGCGGCTGTTTTCTACAACGCGTTATCTGTGATTTATTTCCGCGACGCGCGCGCGATTGACGTCAGGTATCTTTGCGAGGGGACAAGAGCCGACTCAAAGCCGAGCCGAGCCGTACACAGACGCGTTTTCCCGAAAACAGATTTACGACGGACTTGCCCTAAGCTCGCCGGATAATTAACACGCGAACGTCACCGTGTTCCGCGAGCAAAGCTGACGAGAAATTGCGCACGCAACGCGTATTTCACAGAGACACAGCTCTCGAATGGAAAGCCTGGGAAAAACCCTAGAAAATTAGGCAACAGGTAAAAAATAATGCAACCGGGAGAAGAAAGCTCGGAACTGGTCGCCTGTGATTGCAAAATTACTTTTGGTGACATTTCTTACTCTTCCTGTTTCAGATAACAATAAATCATTTACCGAGCCAAACGCTGTGCAAAGTTAAAGGAGTACCGTAGCATTTGTATATAATTTTTTTGCATAAATCATCGAGAATAAATGTTCCGGATTCATGCTTTTATGGACTTTCGAGGAATCGAAGTGAAATGGAATTTGTCGATGTTTTCGGTAAATCGGAAACGAAGTGAATCTGCATCGAATTTCATTAAACGCCGGTCTCGCCGGTAAACGCGTATATTTTTTCAATTTCATTAAGAGAACCGCGTAATGATTTCCATCGGACAAGGGAATTCATACACATAATAACTCGTGCGATTCAATCGCATTGGACGAACACTTTTTTTTTCTCTGACGATAAAACGTGAGCGACTCGTTCGGGAACCCGAGTCAATTTCCGATGACAAAATTTAATGGAACCAACAGATGACCCATTTCGTTTGTCCCTCGCTCCCTCGGAGGAGAAATGAGCGTCTACGTTTATTACTGTTACGAACGATGTTCGATATCGGTATCACGAATTTCTGATCGTTGTGGATGTGCGTGAACGACCGTGCGTGGCTTATCTGGCAAACTATACGATTTCGACCGATTTGTGGCTGTCGATAATGCAGCCCGATCGATGTTTGAAGAATGTCTGCGAATAGTTTTTCAAAGGATTTTTGCGCGCAAACTATTTTTACACTACAAATCATCGTGAAAGCACTAAATTTCGTATGTCTTTTTACGGTATCTTCCAACACAGCAGATGATAATTAGACGGTGGACTTTATTAGGAAAATGAGTCGCTGTTTGAAACAGTAGAATGCAGACAACGTAATAAACAAGTTATCCGTTGTGTTCCGTATTTCTGGAATTTTTATGAGAGAAATGTTACCCGTAAGAAATTCTTCAGAAAGGATTCTCATGAAACAGATATTTCAGAATGTTTATTGAAATGCTTCCGTGAGCTATTTTCACAAATATTACGAATAATGAATACAGTGGAAGAATTGAAAAATACTGTCATACTGTTTTCAATCTACTAAATAGGTTAAAAAAGAAAATAAATTTCTATTTCACTCCAATTTGTTGCAATGCGGGTAGAAAATTTGTATTTTGTGAAAATTATTCAATTTTACATTATACAAATTCCACTCAGTATAAATCGGTTTCTTTCAAGAACTTTTCTTTATCTGTTCTCGTCGAAACTTATAATCTGATAACATTTTTTTTAAAAAGTTCCACGCACCGTAATTGAAACGGATCCTATTAGAAAGTTCTGTAACTCTTTTCATTTCATTCGATGTAATAAAATGATTAAAGAAGGAAAGAAAGAATATCCGCAGTCTAATGACAACGATTGTGTACCATCTAACAATGAAAAATTGTAGTAATATGTTCTAATTTTCGTAGAAGGTGTATCCAAATCAGAGGCGCATCTAGCGATAGTTGATAACTGCGAATCGAAATTTGATAGCTCACGAAGATAAGGAGGCTTGTCTAAAAGAATCTTTAGATAACAATTATGCTTTGTAGATTCCCTAGCGAGCTAAACAGGAAGCAAAGGTGTTACCACTGTTTTGCGTGTTAACGCGTTGACTGCCACTTTTGACATTTCACTAATGGAACTGTTTGTATTAAACTAAAAATCAATTATCGCCAATTCATCCCGAATAACTAATCTTCGGAAAGTATATTCATCGAATATCTCAATTAATAAATTCAATACTAAATATATCTAATTTTATTTAGCTCGTTCCTTCAAACGGAAAAATATTTCAGTTCAATTATATTTGTGTTTTACTCGACGTCGCATGACAGCTTGATTGTCTATCAGATTGATCATCATCGTGAATCTTGACGTCACAGTTTTCCTCTTATTAAATAAATTGTTCTAATTTTATGCAATTCTGTGATCGGCGAGTCAATTTTTTCTCGTTAGCGTTTTGTTTCTATTGCCCAACCATTCCACAACATACCATAGCACCAATCTTTGTTTCTGAAAGGTAATCAAGTGACCAACCAATGGAAAACAGTTTTTCCTACTCGATAGTTGTTCACAGTGTCTCCTGAATACCACACTAACAGGAAGGAACTATACTTAGCAAACCCAAAAATCAAAGACAAACTTTCGCGAATTATGTTTATCAGTCCCCATGGTTATTCCGCGTGAATTCTGATCTACTCCAATATTTAAGAAACGAAACGTCAGCTCTTTACGTAAACGATACGCACGAGCGTTTACTTTTGGATGAAAGTATTAGGTCATTCCGTAAGGCGTGTCGCTTTTTACTTCAGTTCGCGTAAATAAAAACGTCAATATTTAGCTTACGCTACAAAGATTTTTATAAATACCAAGCCAAGAATGTTTTAACTGTGACGCTTGTCGCAAAAATTAATGTCACTGAATATCAATTTATCAATGCTGAAATGGACCAGATAATAGTGCAAGGTGAGCACCTCGTTATCAAGTAACTACCGATTGCTATTAATACCCCTGATCGGTTCAAAAAATGAAACAGACGAAACTTGTTCGAGACGCACAAAATTCTCGTGACAATGCGTCGCTATATCAATCATTGAACGCAAATGTAATTATTAAAGCTTTGCGCTTGAAGCTGGAAATAACGGCAAGATTTATGACAACACTTTCGAGAACAGTCTACTCGATCAAAAAAAAAAAAAAAAAGAAAAAAATCAGTTTGACTCATCCGCCGGTTAAAGCACGCAACGTTCTAGCCCGCGGAAAGTAACGCAAATAGCAACGACAACCGACAAACAGCCCACTGTGCAGATAACAATTGCTAATGTACACACCGTGGCGAGATTAATTTAAAGCCCTTATCGTCGAGCCTCGTTGGAAAAGTGCCGAGAGAAACGCGATCTCCAGGACCTCTCTACAGGAGAATCCTTTTTATCCGTTCTATAAATACATAATTCATTTCGCACCCGTTGAAACCCTTCCTCCTTGAATATCCATGAACCCATCCTCTCTCTCTCTTATCGTTTCTTAAATGTACATTCTGAATGAAGAAATTTAGAGATACGTAATGGAATACTTGATCCCTTTTGTTGCCCGACACTCGACGGAAAACTGCGTCCTCGTGGAACAACTTCAATTCCAAGAGAAGAGTCGTATTCCCGGCCACTCCAATTTTTACCGTCATCACGACAGCCTATTATCAGCTGCAAAAATACTCGGTCGCTCGTTCTCTCAATTGAAATGTTGTTACCGTTTTAATGAACCACTCGACAGGAGGACAGTGATTTAGGGGCAGAAACGTAAATCCAATTCGCTTATCGATTCCCCCTAGGGTCTGTTCAACGAGCACTAATACCCGCACAATGTACTCGTTTTCCCTCGATTAAGTGTCCGTCGGGTTTCATTATCTCCGGTTTTCTTCGTGAATCGCAATAAAAGCGCGCGGGATCGGGCCGTATATGCCACCGGAAATTTCGTTTGGGTAGGACAGTCGACGCAAACGCGACCAAAAGGGACGGGGGAACGATCAAACTTAATCAAGAGAGAACCATTTCGTTCCTCTTCTCAAACAATCCAGCTCTGATTCGAGACCCGAGAGCTCGAAATGCTATTGCGTTTTGAAAAAAATTCTCCTCGCCGAGGAATTTTTTATGGAAATGTTTACGAACCTCTTTAACATGTTGATTGCCGCGTGATTTTTCTGTGGTATTTTCACAAGTTTTGTCTGTTTTATTCGCACGAACGATCAGAGGTATTTAATAATTATTAATTACTTGGTATACGAAGTGTACGTCTTTTACTAATTTTATGACCAGTACCGGTCAATGTGTTAACACTTTCCGTGCCAATTCGGTAGCCCCAAAAGTTCCATAAAATCAAAGTAACTTAACGAAGTAAAAATCGAAATATTAAGACGTGCGATGCAAAGTACTCCTTCAACATTCTTGCATTTTTCAAACTCCAATTGCTGCACTGACTATATTAGCGCAAAAGTTGATTTTTAGATCCGGACAACTAACTCCGTCTAATTAATCAACTTCGTAGCGTACGGTTCGTGGAAACGAGTTAGTGTAGAATATTTGTTAAAAATGTTCTGTAAAATATATGCGGCTCGAACTGTGGACGTTATAAATTCTTTCACACATCGAATGTAGTCAGATTAGTCGGATAGAACGTATTCGGATATTGACGTAATACAGTGTAAACCGGAAATAGATGGGGACCGTGAAAGAATTGTTCACCTAACGATGTTTCACAATGTCGAACTCACCGAGCACAAGTAGAAGAAGATCAGAAACGGCTAGATTGAGCAAATAGTAGTTGGTGGCAGTCTGCATCGAAGGATTTCTCAGGATCACGGTACACGTAGCAACATTCCCGATAATCCCGGTGACGAAGATCGTCACATAAACGATCGTCAAGGGCACCACCATCTGCATCGGCAAATACTTCGGGCCCAGCACCTTGGCCAAGTACTCTACCTCCGTTAGGTTCTCCAGGTCCCAGTCCCTCCAGAAATCGTGCAGATAGTTCTCGTTTGACGTCTCCATTATAATGATTCTTCGTAGATTCTACGACAAGCGGAATTTGCGAGCTGGATCTGCGTTTACGATGAGATCCCCTTGTATTTGTAAATATCGGTTCTTGAAGAAAACAGTGCGTTCGGAGGAGTCAACGATCTGTTATTAGAATGCACACTCGATATCTGTGGATAAGAAAGAAGCATAGTAAATAGACGATCGAATCAATCAGTCTATGATCAGCAGACTGGCGAGTTTTATGCACTTATAACAAAAACTAGGAGCTGCGATTCAACACTAAACTCACCACGGCTACAATTATGTTAGCTTACAATTACTGAAATTATAGAAATACCTTCGTGGGAAATTGTTGAAGCACACACTTCTATAAAAATTGCGCAGAATCGGAATAAATTCAATCCTGTCATTTTTCGAAAGCAGTACGCACCGTTCACTTTTAGTATTTGGCAGGTTTAGTGTTAAGACAGTAAAAAGATTGAAACAATTTAAGAGCATCCATTCATTATTTACGACTTATTGAAACGATTGAAGAAACTTGAACTATTCTGGTTCCTGTTTTTCGCAATTGATGCTGTACAAAGATCCGCAGTCTAGTGATCAGTCATCGATCACGGTTGAAACTATTGACACAGCTTCAGTTGGGCGCTGACCTTTAAAGTTCAATCAGGGAAGAACAATGATCTTCGTAAAGTAAGAAATATTTCGTTGAAAGAGTGAAAAAAACGTAGAAAATATCCTTGGAAGAAATCGCAGCAGGTAAACAAAGCATGGTATCAAAGTGGCTCGCGATAACATCGAGCAAATGGTTGATCGAATGTCCACCAATCGAATCATTCGATCTTCTAAAATTAACTTGACGTTGCATCGGCAACAACAACGTTCCTCATGAGTAAACTGCGAATTTTAGATGAAAATGAAACGATGCGATTTAAAGAAATAGACAAACTAAAAGAATTCAAGACTGTCGATCTGTTGGATTCAACTTATTGAAATTAGAAAAGGAAGAATAAAAATTGTGGTTAGCTGCTGCCAATCATTCTTATTTTGCATAAAGATCCGCAATTTAATAATTATACGTTTCCCTGGGTTTCTTTTACAGCATCAACTGATTTCAGCGGAACCAGTGCAAGAAGAGCAAAATCTCCTCTGGATCATGAAATATAGCTTTCCAACAGAACGTACATTTTCGTTTGAACCATTCACTCCATCCCGAAAACGTTTCTCAGTCTAAGAAAATTGAAATGTTAGCTGCAGCTCAGCGACCGACTTCCGGTCGCCGTTCCGCCGCAAGTCCTCGTCCTCTTCCTCTGCGCCTGGATCCTCATTCTTGTAATTGGCTAAGGTAGAGTTGGAATAGCTCTTTATTCGAAGAACAAAGAGACACGGTTATCGAATCGATCGCTGTCAAAAGGAACACCGTACCCACGAAATATCACGGATTCCGGGAGATAACGATCCGACTCCCGGTGCCCGATGGTAGCACGTGCTCCCGTCGCGTCGTGATCTACAATAAAACGCGAGATAGAATTCGATCGGGGAATTTCCGTCGCGAGGCGGACTATCGTTCTTCGAGCACTCTGATAGATCTTCGCCGAGGTACGAACGGAATCAAAATAAACAGACGATGACGAAGAGAAGGTTGAAATTGACGATTCGGCGGCGCTTTCGGTAGCTGCCGATCTGCGCGACTGAACGCAATGCTCTCGACGATACCTTCGGACACCTGTCGCCGCGACAACAACCTTGTCCTCCTCCTGATTTCGCTGATAACGGAATCAGTCTGACGAGCCGTTCGATTGCGTTAGGACCCGCGGTGCAGCCGACGTTTCGCCAACCGATGCTGCACCCCCAAGGATCCTTGAATGCGACAGGTAATTGTATTCGTCTTGAAACACTCTATCAGAATATAATTGCAAGTTACATAAGTCAATTAGAAATGCTTTTTTCCAAACTTTTTCGGTTACATAAAAATAAACTGGGTTCTGCTTGAGAGAGACAATACAATAGAATTGTTAATTGACAAAAGGTTCAGTGCGTAGCGCACGGCAAAAAATCGTGCCAACCGATAAGATTAATCGGAGACAATGCAACGATAACTTTTTTTTTGATAACGTGCATTTACGTCGAACCGACAAACATTTTTCTACCGAGGATATATTAACTATTGCAAAATGTTGTTCTTGTTGATCGACAATTAAATTAATCATTTTAGAGCACCGCACTCCGAAGTTAAGTTACAAAAATATTTATTAAATATTTCAGTGTACAGTTTTTTTTTGTAGGAATATATGTATATTATTTACAACGTCGTTTTGAAAATATCATGCAGAATCGGATTCGTCGGAACTCGATTCGCTATCATTTTCTGCCCCACCAGGTTGTAGTCTATTTGTATTTACAAAAAGGTCGTCTCCTTCGCTACCACTATCATCTTTATTCCATCCCTTTTGATCCGATCCCTGAGATTCTTCGAACTGTTTCGGCCAACATTTCTGAGATCGATACCACCTTTGATGCTCCTAAAAAATAAATTGCTTTTTTAAGTACTTCGTAATAAATGGAATATATCCCTTTGCACTCGAATGGTGGCTCTGAGGCGCCAATAAAAACGATTTAAAGCATTTTTAACATTACTGCGTTTGCGTTTAATAAATTCCTAAAAAAATTACTTTTGGTATGAGTAGTGTTCAATTTCATATGCATAAAATGAAGAAAAATATCTAGATTTGAAATATCCTAAATCGGAAGAAATATCTTTGGGAAAGTGGATTCTGGAAGTAAAATAGCTTCGAGTGCGAAGGAATGAATATTAAAAAGAGCATACCCGTGTTAATATCTTAACAATCTCTGCCTTGACCTTGTCCCCCTCCGGTATCGGCTCGACGAGCACGAAATCCCCCCTCTTCACCCAGATATTCCTCCTGAACTTCGTCGGCATTGACACGAGATACTGATCTCCATTAGGATCTTCAACTTCGTGAAGATTGTTCCCACGAGATTCGAGTATTCGCACAATAGACTGCGACTCTGTGGGAACACTCAAATCCGCCACCTCTTTAACAACATGTTTGCGTTTGGTTGCTTTGGACATCCTAATCTGCAACCTTGAAGGCAACAAAAATAGACTATTTTCATCTCAAAGAAAAATAAAAAAATTAGCATCGTGTGTTAGACGATAATATATGTTTTGGTATCAATTTGGTATCCACTGCAACTAAAAATACTACTTCGACCAAAGAGACTTATAGTGCATCTTTGATCCTAATCTCCTGATCACATTCCTCAAGCTCTTCATCTTTATTTACATCGTGCCAGGGGCCGAAGGAGCCTGCAGACTTTTCTATGGTAGCCCATATGTCTAAGCTCTCCCCCGGGGGAACTTCGTATCCATTTTCCAGACCCCGAGAGTTCGAGGGCGTCTTGCAGTTGTCCTTGGACTCCTTGCGCAAGACCGTGTCCACCTCCACTGATGTGAAAAATGCCACTGACATCGGAAGATCCTTCATGCCCACTTTTGAGGCGCAAAAGCACCTAGTCAGAAGATTGGTGACGTGCATAGCTAAAGCCGCGTTGTACTTGTACTGCGACGGAACGAGGTACCTAACCTCGTCGTGGAAGGACAAACAAAACCTTATATTGTCCTTCATCAACCACTTCATCGAGACCAGCATCAAGTGCAGGAAGTCAACTGCACCGCTCTGAACCACCCAGTTCACCTTCGTGGGCAAGCCATTGCTGTTGGTCTGTGTCTCCAAGGCTCTAGTTAGCCTGGAGTTCAAGAAAGGAGTAACAGGTTGAGGACTTTCGGCAATCTCTTCCAGCCTGTTGAACATAGCTGACTCCGAGCCACCTACCCACTTGCCTCTGCCAAACATCTCTGACACTGTCTTGCCGAACAGTTTGGCTACCTTGTACGCATCATAGGAGGAGTACTGCACATCATCTATGTCACAGTTTATGTACTCCTCCTTCAACCTGTACACCTTCTTCCCTTTAGTCATGGTGAACATCTTCCTAGACTTAGCCGCAGCCTCTGCGTCCGTCATAGTCGGATTAAACTGCTTCAGGAGTCTCTCCGCAAACTTCTGACCTGCGCCGTAAATTCTAGCGTAATTGATAACCTTAGCTTGATTTCTCGATATCCCAACAGCCTTTGCAGTGACACTGTGCATATCTGTTTCGTTCGATTTAGTGCCTATCAAGGTCATCCAACCGAAAGGCGTGGCACCGTGGATGTTTTTATAGTAAGCATCTCCTAGCATAGATGCAATCCACAGTTCCTGGCTGTCTACATCGGCTCCGACGATGTTGTACCCTGGAGGAGCCTGTATCATGGCCCTCAGCTCGGAGCCAACGCGATCCTCGTTAGCATTGGATGCAGTCATCCACGTTGGCTCCACTGCACGCCTTGTTAGCGTCCCCGTAACGACTACCAATGGAATAATCGCTCCATACTGAAACGACTTGGCCGTACCCTTGATAGAATCTGGCAAATGGGAGTCATCGAACCATACCACGAACTGTGACATAATCCTGTCTCTGTTGTTCCTCCAATAGGAAAGCATTTTGGCGATTTTTAATATCTCTGCCGCGCTGTTGTCTGACCCAGCGAGAACATTTTCGGAGAATTTGTTCAAGAAGTCTTTAGCCATAGGATTACCCACGTTGTAGTTCCCTCCATCCTTGTGTGGCAACTTGAGGAAGTAGCAGCAGTCGTCTATGACTGTATCGCACCAAACTGCGCTGCCTTTGTAGATTGTACTAATGTCAAAGTCTCCTTTTTTCTTCTTTTTCTTGTACCAGTAGTCTGGCTTGTGTAGATTGCTTTCTACGTTTTTATTTAGAGTCGTCATCGTATACTCTGCTTCCTCGGGAGAACGTTCTGCTAATCTTAGAGGACACTGGGCCAAGAGTTGTTTTATAGGTATTTTAGTCTCTACATTTTCGTCCTTGAAAGGTACCAAGATTCCCCAGCCCTTGTCTCTTATGTAATGCAAGGGATAGTGTTCCCATGTGAGATTCAAGAGCTTCGGAACGATTTGCATGGAAGTGCTTATGTTCTGTGGACCTGGAACCCAGTTCTCATCGTTAAGCTTAGAGCAGAGTTTCCTATACCATGCTGGATAACCTAGCATGTGTGGTAACTTAGCAGGTAAGAGCTTCCTCGTTTCTTTTAAATATCCAAACTCCTTCTCCAAAGGATCTTCGTCGTCCTCATCGTCAGTAAGATATTTCTGCGCGTCAGTCTTCTCTTTTTCTGTATCCGGTGATACATAGTTCTTTTTAAGATTCGCGTACCTTGCCGGCGATTTTAATCTAATATCCTGAGTGCTCCAATCTTCGCTCCACATCCATAGATCTTCTTTATACTTCTCATCGTGCATAAGGCGACACACGGCATTGGCCCTCTGAGCCAGAATAAAGGTAGTTTCATATTTCAAGTCCTCGAACGTAGACTCTGACTCGTCTATGTATTTCTGCCAATTCGAATTCGTGGGCAAGTACGCAGATCCAAGTTCCAGCATCCCTGCCAAGGTAACAGGATGGGGAAATCTTTCCTGGAAAATAGGAAACAAGCAACGTAACACGTTGTGCGTTGCAGCTACGTCGTTCGCGCAATAGGTCATCAAAGAATTGAAATCATTTTTTATGTCGCTTAGAGTACCCTCTATAAATATGTTCCTAGATTCCTTCTCTATTTCATGTCCACAATAAAATTTATGGACCTCTGCCAGGCTGTTTAAAGATGTCTGCATCTGTAAATTCATTTTCTCAATGCTATCTTTCTTCCCACTTAAAAGTCCTCTTTGATAGCTGCTAATTCCACTAATGGATATGTGAAGAGACATTGTGTCGACGAACCTCAGTCCTGTGAGATTTAACCAATACTGTTCTTTGATCTTACTCCTATCGAATGATACGTTATGACCCACTACAATTTTTGGCTTCTTGTGAAAGCTAGTCAGTGTCTCTCCATGTTCCATAGGCTTGCTTTCTATCGGTATCAATTGATCCATAGTAAACTGCTGCCCTTCGAACTGCGTACTTACACCATCCATTAAGGACTTCGACACCCAGCTGTACCATGCTTTATTAGTTACTGCAGTGGCAATTGTCGGTAGAGGCCCCTCTTTCATACAAACTTCTGTATCAAAAATTATACCATCCTCTAATGGATAGTCTACAGGTTCTACTCCATTTTCTGTGTACCTAGTCCAGCCTTCTTTAAATACCCATTGATCCGGCATCTTAGGAACTTCTTTCATAATATCATTAATAATTGCTAAATAAGGTCTAACTTGTGCTTCGCCAATATTATAAAAATGTTGTTCTATATTGTTGCCTTCCAATGGAGGCAACTTAAGATTTACATTTGGAAATCTAGATGCTTCCTCAGTCCTAATCCCATATACATTTAGATTATCTTTTATTGATGTGATTTCTTTACTGGAAAATTCTTCTTGTCTATAGAAATTCTTAAATATCTGTTCATGTAAAGGCTTTGAAAGCATTTGCATATTGATCGCATTAACTCTTGTGTTATCTTCGTGGACTTCCACATTGGTTTTGCTTTCTATCTTTTTTACTTTTGCAGTTTCTACAATGGTACTTACATTGCTGCTATCCTTTGTTAAGATCTTTGCAACAACTTCAGATGTTTCCGACGATCCTCCACCTTCGTCACGTATATTTTTTGCATTTGGTGGAAATGTTGAGATGGAGTTCGACTTCTTGACGTCATTTTCATTACTATCATTTCGATGATTTCTTTTGTCGGCACCTTTCCGAGAGGTTAGGATCGTCGAATACTCTTCCAACGAGTGCCACTTTCCTTTCCGGAAAATTTTCTTCGTGACACGTTTATAATCGGAGATATCAGCGTTATACTTTGTGGCGGTGGATTTGCAACGATTAGAAATACGTATCACGCAACTTTTCATTTCCAGTTCACTGTTTTCAACTCTGTTGACGATTTCATAAGTAGCAATGTGTTCAACACGTGACTTAACAATGCATTTCACAGTGATTTTATTAATGCATTCTTAAAAGCTCATTTAGTAATAAACTACATTAAATAAGAGCTTACCTGTTTATTGTTAATACTAATCAGAGAATAGTAAACGTTTCAAGTAAATCGGAAAGTTTAATAAACTTGACGAAGTTATGTGTGAAACATTTTAAACTTCAGCGTGTCGCCATGTTAAGTCATCGAACGCGCAATTTCAAAACTTCCCAGCTTCTATAAGCATAGATTGATAACAAAATCCGTGCTAAATATAAACGTGACAATATTTCCTATAAAATCTATTAATATCGGAAACACCTATTATTAATAGAAAAAAAAATAAAATTTATATGTCGCATGGAAGTACGATAGCGTAAAAGCAATTAAAGGAAATATCTCGATAAAATGCACATTGGTGGGATTAATAAAATTAAAAGATCGATAAAATAAAGAAAATTATTGCTTTGATGGATTTTTTTAAACATCACCTAATTTCTGTTGCATATATAGCACAGTGATCACGACGACATCTTCATAGCGTCTGCCAGTTTATTGTGTTCATCATGGCTTCGACGGGTTAGTGTAAATTTAATATATATATTTTATGATTTTTTCAGGACTATATCATGATAAAAACGTTTTAGATGTTTTCAACGTGTTCTCGTTTTTCACGATGACAATTATTCGTTCGGTGTACGCGTAAAAACAGCATAATTACGTTGCGGTTTCGTGGTTGTCACATTTGACGTTTCTCGTCGTGTGTCGCGTGGAAACTTCTGCGAGTTTCTTCAACGTTTCATCGGTTTAGCAATGGTAATGGTAGAATCGTTTCTTTTCGTAGAATCCTCGGCCTGCGAGACACTTGATTTAAGCGGTCAGGGACTTAAAAAGCTCTCCCGTTGTCCGTCGGATGCAGATATCAGTACATTGATCTTAGACGATAATGAGCTCCAGCGTCTCGATAATCTTGATTCTTATCACAGAATTACGAAGGTAATGTATTTAAACGAAGCAACTTAAGTGTACAATTTGTTTCTGTATATTTTCACCCTACAGCACAGTGTCATATTACGTGTCTCTTCCATTGACATGTTAACAGCAACATGTTGTGCGACAAATAAACCTCACCCACTACTAACAAATGTAAAATTTCAGCTTTCAATCGTAAGAAACCAATTGTTACGGATGTATGGTGTATCAAAGTTACATAATCTCGTAACTCTGAATTTAGCAAATAATGGTATCTTAACCATAGAAGGCATTAAGGATATGATAAATTTAAGAACTCTTTGCTTAGCTGGCAACAATATAAAGGTATACTTATTTACACATTTTGCTCTTATGGTAGTGGCTCGTTTACTGCAACAATGACATAACTTAAAATTTCCATAACGTTAACACAAATATATATAAAAAACCCTACATTTCATAAATGTTTTATGTAAACTTTTTAAAAATAGTATACTCCAGTACACATTACAAAATAAATGAATGAAATAGGCATTTTTACGTAAATATTACTGTAGAAATGTGTACGAGTGTTAAATAAGAATATTATATTTATACTACCATGTATTATTGTTACAAAAATATAACAATTTAGAACACTGTTGCAGTGAATGAGCAATATTGTGGTAGAATGATTATATAAGTTTGTTAATCTTACATTAATTTGTATAGTCTATCGAACATTTACAAACAAACACAAAATTGGAGCATCTAGATCTGTCTGAGAACAGTATCAGTCATTTTTCAGACATTTCGTATTTGAAAAATTTAAAGGTAATATTCTTTTCGATTTATAGTAGTCGATCTTTTCATTTGTGTTAGTTGGGAGTGTATTAACAATGAATTGTCGTAACATTTTAGGAACTTTTCTTGCATAATAATCGCATTATAACATTGCGGCAATGTGAACGCTACTTACCCACTTCAATAGAAACGTTTACATTGGCAAATAACAACATTACTGATTTGAATGAAATGTCACATTTAGCTAATCTGAAAAATTTGATCCATTTCTCGATTGCCCATAATCCATGTGTCAGTATGACAGGTAATAGTATGTATCCTTTTTACTACATTATACATGTTTTATATGTCCATCTAGATATTAGAGATGGATTAGTAGCGTACCGAAGACGTTCTTTTACATATAGAAAAAAGAGATGTGATATTTTACTATATTCAGTACAATTTTAGAATTACTCTTTCTCATAAAATATCATGCTTGTAGAAAGCTACACACAAAAAGAAAAATGTTTATACTAACAGTAGACTTACAGCTATAGCTTATTCTTCTTAACAAATAGCTAATAGTGGGTTTGACTATCGTCCTTTTGTTATCAATTGGTGTATGAGCTTAATATCAATTGACGGCTATCCTGTTGATCCTATCGAAAGGTAGGTCTTTCTCTCGAAGATACTGTAAGTACTTATAATGTAGTGGTATCTTGGTCTGAACAGTCGAAATTGATTTGAAATTATGGCCACTCAGTTTAAAGGCAGAGTGGCTATATTCTCAGGGACGTGGTAGACAATTCCGTGTTGGTGAACATGCACTGCTTGCTCAATACTTAGCGTCCGTCTGCCCTCTCTCCGGTGAATCGCTCGAAAACGAGACCGACAGGAAGCTTAGGCTGATTCTGAGTAAAGCGCAGCATCATCAGCAGCAATTGAATCAACAAAGCGACGCTGGAAGTGTGCACAGCTTGAGTAGCGTCGGAATGAGTCCTTCACCGGCCACTAGGCGTAGACTTAGTCATATCAGGACAAATTCACCTAGACGTGCCAGTGAGTCCAATTAATCCTCTTAAGGTTCTTTTAATTTCTTCTTCGTACAATCAGGAATCAAATTTCTCTCCATTTCGATCTGTAATCGTGGACTAGCAGTGATGTACACTTTCCAGTCGTCATGCACATTATACATGTCCTAGTTATAATGTGTTTTCTCTAGTTGCGCCAATGTTGACATACTATGAAGATAAATGCTTACAGTCACCAAAATTTTATGAAGCAAAGTACTGTGTGTGCCATTCACCTTGTAAAGGTATCCAAAGTCAGAATGAGGATATATCACATACGGCTATAACTGCGTTACACGGACATGTGTACAAATCTGAGACTACATTACTATACTAAAAAACAGCTCGAGCTAAAAATCATGTTAAACAATCTCATGTCTGAGAAATACTGTCTACACACTACGAACGAATTTCACCTTAGATTAATGCACATGTTTCTGTCTCTCATGCCTAGTATGTAGTATGTTTTTACAGATTGCTTTTTTAAGCTTATAGTGCTAACGACTTTGGAGAATGAAAGATAAAACGATGTTATGATAACAATGCTAATTAGAGGATTTGGTTAGCAAATTATTCATTTGACGATTTGGAAATACATTTCACGTAGTTCACAATTCTTCTATTGTTTCTCTAGTCTTTAGTCGAATATCATTTGCACGCTTCTGCTAGCAGAGCTAGCCCCAAACAACATGAGCATAACAAAACACACCTATCTACTTAAGAGACAAATTACAAATATAATATTTACATATATATACATATATAAAATGCATGATACTTAATTAGGTACCTCGAGAAATTCATTAAGAATACGATCTCCAGACAGGATGATAGCTAGTTGTCACACTGATGCCATGGTTTCCTCGTGCCACACTCTATTAAATGAAGATCACGAGACATTAATGACTCAAAGCTTGGATCCGAATATGCTGTGCGGCACTTTGAGCAATAAGATGTTGAATAACCCTGTGTCAAGTATCGAAGGTAGATGAAGAGCAAAAGTAAAGTTGTCAATTGTTATCTAGCATTTGTAATAATGATGATTGATTTGCAGAAACGTCTAGTCCTCTGCAGGCTGCGACGAAATTGGTGCCAGTTCCAGAATCTTTAATGAGTCCAGACTTTCGCCCACCGTCTGGTCTGTCACGTGTACTGGCGAAAACACCACCAAGTAAATTAACATCACCATGTCAGATCACGATGCCCTGTAAACCCATGACCGACGGAGATGGCAAAGCCATTCCCATAATAAATACAGTGAACCCAATGGCAAAAACGAGTCTCAGCGCTTTAAAAGCAAACGCACTTGTAAAAAGTAACTCCGCGACTAATTGCAACATTGGCAAGCCAAGTATTGCTAAGCCTATCGTTACGAATCCTAGTAATAAATGTCCACATAGCGTAAAGATTAATAACTATGTTCAAAGTAAAACGTTACCGGGACGACGAAGTACAAAAAATTCGCCAAATCTAGGTAGAAGCATACAAAGGCCGAAAAGCGCTAATGATAAACTTAAAAGTAGTTTAATTAAGAAAAGCGGAGACGGGGACGCAGGTAATGCAACCCAGAGTAGCGACGAGGATAGCGAAGTGTGCCAAGCGAAATTGGATAGTATTCGCAACAGGGCCATCCAGAGAAGACAAGAAGACAGTAACAAAGGTAAGAGCTTTTTCAGAGTTGTTAGAAAGTTTTCGGTCGTTAATATGTCTTCCATTTTTAAAACAGATCAAGATGAAGCTGAGAAAGCAGCGATATGCATCCAAAGGATGTGGCGAGGCTACCATACTAGGAATCTTAATAAAAAGGCAACTAACGTTCTGAAGACTATCGAAATGACGAGGTCGATTAAATATATCCAGTACGATCAGCGTTTCTGTATTATTAGACTGTGGATTTTTGTGCAAAACGAAAACTGTCTCTATTAACCCTTTCGCGGCGAACAGCGCCTTTTGGCGCTCGGCTATAAACGCTCGCTCTGAGCGAACAGCGCCTTTTGGCGCCGTTTACTTGTTTTCAATAATTGCCCAATAATGTCTATTAAGTCGTTTGTTTTCGATGTTTTTCGATGTGCTAGCAGTACACGCTTCTTGTGCAGAGATTTTTTTTACATAATCAAATATAATTATCCATAAATTTGACCCCTCAAGGAAATAAACAGCAAAATCGGCTCTGCACACCGCGATCTTCCACCGTCACGCCGGCTACCTATGGCACAATTCATTTCTGAGCGCTCCGCCGCGAAAGGGTTAATTGCCAGATACAGGAGCTACATAGACATTCATTTCTTTTCTTAGTTATTTTATGGAGTTAAAAACAATGCAGCAGAATTTTTAAATCCTTTAAATGTCTTCTCTATTTTGCATTTGATCTACTCATTTTTGTTATAAATGCATAAAATCCGCAGTCTATTTTTTATCAATTGATTAATTACAAAGTTGCATGACTCATTGATCTTTTAGAAAACTTTCTACCGACATGGAGGCCACTAGAACAGCTTTAGAGAGCGAGCATAAATTGCAGCTATTACAAATGCAAGCGATTAATGCATTATGGAAAAAAGTTGTTAGTCTGCAGCCTAATACTAATCGAGAGTCTGCGAATAATGAAAATGAAAATCTAGCACAGAATGCACGTGTTGTAACCAATTTAGCGCGGACATGTAATTTATTGCATACTCAGGTAATATATGAATTACGTGATTGTAGTTTATTTAAACATTTTCATCGAATAATTTTGACGAAATCAATTTACGTGCAGGTTCAACAATTACAAGACTCCATGTCAGAGATAAAACGATGCATGTCGAATATGCAAACAAAACAAAATCTGATTGACAACGCTGTCGCAACTCAAACTGAGATTTCTGCTGTTCATACACCGGCAGGCGAAGAGAACACGTTTCCTTACACACGAGCACACAGACCACAGACATTGCCAATTCATCAAACGATTCACGAAGGCAATGAGAACAAAAGTTTTGCATCGAATCTTATTGACAGCGTGTTAAAGAAAGTCTCCCAGTCCACCGATACAACGGATGATGAAGTCAATACCGATATATTGAACTCTAACGAGAATCCAGATTTAATAAATTCAAACGAACACGCGGACATGTTCAAAAGCTGTGAAGAGATTGGGGATCCTGAGTTTAAGGATGTAGCGTGTAACGACACGACCAAAGAATACGATGTAATCGATAATACCGTCATAAATGGCGAGGTTTGCGAGGAAACATTGTGTAAAGAGTTGCACAGTTTAATCGAGACGGAAATTACGTCAGAAAATGGCCAAAATCTTGATAAGGCGGAGAGCCCCGAAGAACTTGAGATAGAACAAGTTTAATTTGCAAAAATTAGTACTCGAGAAAGTGAGGGTGCAAAGTCATAAGTTTGAAATAGAAGTAATGAAAAAGAAATTACGAATTACAGCGAACAGTGTTTAACACAGAAGCGAAAAACGATATCTAACTAAAAATGCTCACTGTACATAAATTACAAAATAGCTTTTATCGTATTCCGACAACAAAGTTTCATGATTTTAGTCGCATATATTTCCTACAGTTTGTAATGAAGAACGATGTGATATACTTTGATCTTGAATAAGTTCGAAAACTTTCCGAGATAAAGAATTAAAAGCTGAACAAATACCAGTCGCATAATTTAAAAAAATAGAAAAGTCACATCGCTAAACAGTTTTATCATGTGTCGTCGTACATCGTGGTTATTGAAGCAATTTTGAAAAATTTTCCGTCCACATATCTGGCTCCTGAAAATTTCATCGATGTACAAAGTGTGTATTAATAACGTTGCGTATCGTAAAAGAAAAAACTTTGCCCCTTCTTAAAATGACGAAAAATGTTACTGTACAGGATGAACAATGCGCTTGGCATCAATACATTCCAATGTCGTTCGTCAGTTTCCAGATCGAAATAGCTGTAGAATCATAGAAGTGAATTTTGATATATAAATGCATTCCTTGTAAGTGGCAGAAGAATTTTCAGTTTTGTTAAGATGTTGCCTGAATAACATTTCCATAGGTAATTATTCTATTTATTTTCTTATTTATTTATTTATTTTGCTATTTCTTTAAGAGATGCGAGGTCTAGAGAAAAATGATAGTACTGGAGATGGCAGTTAGTAACAGAGTCATTTTTAATCTAGTCACTGCAATAACTCCTATGCTTGTAACTGCTGTAGATAATTAACTAAAACTTGTTACATAGGTATACAGTGTTATTAAAACAAAGAAACAGAATACCTTTCAACGAAAAACAGATAATTAAATTGTTGAAAAGAACCGTGAGTTTTTTAATTATAACAAAAAAAAGAGAGATTGCATTTAGCGACCTTTCATATGTGCGTGAACTTTACACATCTGTTTTTTATTTACAGTATTTAGCTATAAAAAGAACTCACGCTCTAGGATTACTACTGTAACGCAACAAACTACGTGTGAGCTCCTACTAAAATAATACCATAGTATTTATTTTGTGTGGCAAGTTTTTGTCATGTGTCGCATAACACATTTTAACACTCAGACTTGTTAAAAACTTGATATAAGTGTTCAATAAATGAGTTGCATACACAGAACATTGGGTCATAATTTGTTTCATATTGTTTCTTTTTTTCTTTGCTGAAATTAGGATTAGTCTTTATTGTTCGTAAATTGTTTTTTAGTTAATGCAATCGGACGAAATGTGAATCTATCTCGTATGAATTGTGGGGAAATAATCGTTCTCGTTGGAAATATATCTAAATGAAAAAAACAATAAGGATGTTCAAATTATTGAAAAGTAATTACTGTAAATACCTGAGCAATATATTTATCATAACATAGTATACGTAACATTACAAATTTCTTTTACATAAGAAAATATGCGTTTCCACATCATCTTAAAAATTTTACGTCAATTCATTCTGTTCATAATAAACTATTAATATTAAATGACATATTAAAACATATATCATATATGACAAGTTTAAAAAATACATTAAATATTATTTCTAATTTATACAAAAATTGCTACTACAAGAAGATGTAAATATAAAAAATTGTTATATACTACTGTGTTGGTTATACCAAACAGTGCAACTTTCTACTCTACCTTGTCTCCAAAAAAGCTGGACAATAATAACGCGAACGCCCTGTATAATTTTTGTATACTTACAAATCTATTAAAAAATACTTTGGTTTCATTTGAACATTCTTTGACACGATGCTTTCTCAATTTCTAGATACGAATTCATCACTTTTTTAACCTTTTCCATTTCCGCTAAAATATCTTTGTTATTAGGAGAGCCTTGAAGTGCTTGTTTTAAATCTTTTAGGCCGAGATCATATTCATTCAACCCCATGTATGCTTGACTTCTACGAAACAATGCTTTACTGTTGTCCTTATCAATCTGCAGAACCTGTGCGAAAGATCAATGTTAGAAAACAATACAATTACATTCCGAATACTCTGTAAAATCTTACTTCTGTGCATAGCTTCAAAGCTTCGCGGTGTTTCTTTTTCTTTAATTTAACAGCTGCTAAATTAAGTAGTATGACTATTTTAGTATTAGTCATCGGCTCATCAGAAGAATCTGGTTTGTCCACCATGTTATTCATCCATTTATAGTAACGTAATGCTTTTTTATATTTTCTACCTGCATCCACATAATTTTTGCTCGAAAAATAATAATTTCCCGAGTCTTTTATCTTCCTGATAACTTCCATAAGATGCTTGCTCTGCAAGTATACGAACACTATTAGAAAAATTTCATCCAAAGGATAAATCTTCTTCCAACATAATACTCACATCAGTTTTTTTCGTGTCTGTAATATCATCCCAATCCTCAGGCCATGGACAGAAAACATCCTCCGTACCATCATTTTCCTCCAAACCCCAATCTTGACCTGGCTTGATCTCGCCACAATCAGTTATATATATTTTCTAAAGAAAACAAAGCATGCAAATTACTAAATCATTCTAATAAAGGTGCAAATACGCTGGCAAATAACTTATGACACTTTTGTGAGAGCAAGTTGAACTCATTTGCAACAATTGCTCTCCAAGAGAGAAACAATATATTCATAATATTTGCAAACAAGTGTACACGTTCCTGCAAGTTGCTCTACCAAAAAACGTTGCAAGTTACTCGCTAGTATATTCAAATCTTTAGAAACATTGAAGGGTAGAAAATTGCATTTTTTTACCTCAGTCGGTACATCCTTTACTGTAGGGACATGAGATACTTCGTGAACAACACCCATACCTTTTAAAACTTTCCCAAAAACTACATTAGTATTATCTAAATGTATACTAGGTGAAATCGTAATGACAAATTGAGAACTGTTGCTATTGGGAACACCCTTGTTCGCCATACTCAACAATCCTGCAGATGAGTGGGATAGTGTAAAATTTTCATCGTCGAATTGTGGTCCATATATGCTTTCCCCACTTGTTCCATCGAATTTTATTATATCTCCACCTTGGATTATAAACTGTGGTAATACTAAGCACACAAATGTCGTATCATAATGTGTATTATCTTTTGTATTACCTTCTTCAAATATTACTGCAATTTGTTATACCTTTATGGAATACCGATCCTTTGTAGTGCAATTTTGTCCCACTAATCCCAGTACCTTTTTCTCCGGTGCACAGTGCACGGAAGTTCTCTGCTGTCTTTGGTACAACATCCTTGTACAGCTCTATCACCACTCTTCCGACTACGTTACAGTAGCGTTTATATGACCGATAGTAATCAAGAAAATAAATTTCGTGTTAATAATTATAAAACGCAATTTTTTATGAAGAAAAATTAGTTTTGCTCCATAATGATTGTAACCCTATGTTATTATTTACCTTTCTCAGATTCGATAGCTATATCCAAAAACACGATCGGATTATCTTTATTTTTAGGAACTTGATTCTGTGGTGAATCTTCCATATTTTATTTAGTATATATCCATCTATGAAATTGTTTTTCACAATTTTGTTTGCCTGCTCAACTACTGCAATGAATCATTAATGTGGTGCTGCCCTCTAATATGCGTATATCATTTGAGTGATTTTACAAATCATTAATTTGTAAAAACAATTACACTGTTCAATAGCAACTTATCGGTGATCAATAGATTATTATAGATTTTTATATGAACTGTTTTATTTTATCGATTGGAAATGGAATCTGAGTTGTAACTGTTTTAAAAGCGGTTTCCAAAGGAAGAGAGCAAAGTTGTAGTCAGATTTTATCTCGGACCTGCAATTGTCAATTGTTAAAGTAAACTAAAAAATATGCGAGAAAACTAGTGCGATATATAGCACTTTGGACTCTGTCATCATTGCTTATGCAAGTTTAAATTTTTATAATGATATAAGAAAATATGCTGATATATTTGGAGAGCCTAAAGAATCGCTCTATGCAAAAAGCATTAGTGCATATAGATTTTATAGTCGAGGCAGAAAAAATTTTAAGCTTAAAATTTTATGTTTATTTTAGATTGAATTGTTTAAAAGTTAAGAAATTTAATTCCGTACTAATATCAAAGCTCATAAGATTTGACTAGTTATGAGATGGCAACAAAGTTAAAATTTATTCGACAATATTATTGGCAGCTTTAAATGATTAATTTTAAAAATAGAATATTATGCACTAATACGAATATTTCTTTGTTTTGTATAAAAATTATGTAAAGTAAAAAAAGTCAAGGTCCCACCGAGATTTGAACTCGGATCGCTGGATTCAGAGTCCAGAGTGCTAACCATTACACCATGGGACCTCTCAAGAAATCGTTTTATCAATATTGTATTCAACGTAAAAAATCTATAAGGAAATTATAGAAAAAAATTATACAGTCTTATTTTGATTAGCGTAAAAATTTCAGAACTAAAACGCTATATTAGCGATGCTTATATCGTGTACGGACATTGTTCTTTGATCTCTTGCCGCTAACGTCGATCGTAGAAGATAGCGAATAAAAGAGTGTATCAACATCAACGTATTGGTGAAACAACACTAACTTTTGCTAACATATTTTTCACATTTTTATGATTAAAATGACATGAAACGTCTAGGAAAATTAATCTTTCCAGCTTCTCAAAAAAACAGATCGTTTGGTGCAATTTTTAAAAAGTTATTCTGTTTTGTAGGGTATTTTACAATTACGCGCGAGGCACTATACATCGAAACATTAGTGTAGTCCATAAAATTACGGAAATTATTGACAACTTTAAACTTTCAACTGTCACGACTAGTCGCTCGACCTTGTAGTCCATTTAAGTTAAAAGTGGCAGGAATAATACATTAACACAGGTATAGATAAAAACGTAAGACATACTAATGTTTTTGTATTGTTGTAATAAGTATATAACAATGAAGTTTTTGATAGTATAACATATAATGTATATCGCTTTGCATTACTTTCTTAAATACATTTATATGTGTTTGTACATATACACATATATACATACACATACACATATATATAGAGATATATGTATATATTTTGTATGATTAACTTATACCATTAAATTCAGTAAGAATTTCCTCTTTATCGTAATATACAAATAAGCGATTCGGATTATCAATACACAGATCATGTATAATCAAAATTCTAAAAGCTTATCTAACGCTAGAGTGTATTACACAATATCACTATTAGAACTTTTACAGTTTGATACCTGTTTGGAAACAGTGTTTATACGCTCTTCTTTTTATTTTTCCTTCAAAATAAATTTTTGTACTTGTAACATCAATTTTATAAGTAATGAACTTACATACGCGTCTCGTATGTAAAGAAGCGATTCAACTTTAATCGAAACAATGGACAAATTAACAATAGTCCTTATCAAAGAATCACTGACGCCATTTGAGCAATTAAAATTTACATTTTATGTAATGTTTATGTGATGATAACACATAAAATGATGTGCAAAAATCATTTTTCTTGATCGTCATTTTACTCTTGTCTCGTTTATTTGGTTTTACAATTACGTGAATTTGGCAAATAGTTTCAATAATTTCATAAACTTCGTTTTCTAGTAATCGAATAATATGGTAGCCAATATAAAGTATTATTTTCGAAGGGTGTGGTTATATATTGTACAAATACAACCCCAAATAGAAATACTGTTTCTTCTAAAGCCAAGTTAGATAAAGGTGCAGATTTAATGGCTTAATAAAAGAAGAGTAAGCGTTCCTGAGCGCTTCCAGGCAACAGTCTCCAACCACGTTTAATGTTTAAATATTGAATAATTGCTCGTGCACAAATCAGTACTCCTGTAATTTAAAATACATTATTATTTTTATAAAATCAATATTTTTAATTTACACTATTCATTAACACTATATCAAAAAATACAAACCAAATCCCATTATCAACCACCACAGCCATGAATTTTCATGAGAAGCAAGGTCAGTGGAATGTTTCACAATCAATGTCCATTTTGTCAATGACAAGCCAAAGCCAGACAGTGCTCCGTATCGAGATGCGATCGTGTGACAGAAGCACATCAATAGTAAAAATCCAATCCAATTAAATAAAAATGCAACTGTAACAAATAAGGAACAATTTATTTAAGGCAGTGTCTGCTGAGGTGAATGGACATAATAACTTACCCAAAAATGCTGTAAAGAACATAAAATCGGTACCAAGCAAGCCACTTTCTGGATCTCCTTCTGCAGCTTCAGTGTCTATAGCAAGGATTGTTAATGGTTGCTGTGGTGCTCTAATGTTTCCGGGCTATGAGAAGAACATAAAATAATGCATTTTGAATCCTATTTTGTGCTATTAGCTTTTTCAGATGGATATGATCATATTGGAGTACCATGTGTATTTGAGGATGGGGTTCTCCCTGTAAGGTTTTCTCACGTTGCACTTCCTCGTAACTAGGCAATTTGGTAGCTACTTCGTAAGGAGGCGGAGCTGAGAAATCTGCTTTGGGCGGAGGTATTTCTTCCCCGTCAGCCTATAATAATAATCAATAAATAGCAACCTACCCTATGCAACTATATATTCATAATGCTTAATAAAAATTAATCGTACCATTCTACATTCGTTTGAAGTTTGTGCTGCAGCAATGTTTCCCGAATGACTCAGTATGTCATTCTGCATAACAGATAAAGACACAGTTAAAGTAGGTATCTCATTTTGATGGGATGGTTCCCCATTGGAATCATTGTTTGTTTGTGGAGGCTGAAATCGAATGACAAATACTTATTTAGAGGATGAGTCACTGGCAAAGGGGTGAAACAGTTTGATAAGGATGCGTTTATTAGCAATTAGCAAGGAAACAGAAACTTGACTTTATAGTTATACAACGCTCAGGTGATTAAAACGATGCTATGAAGTGAAACAATGTTTTATTTAATTTCATGCGTAAGATCGCATTTAAACGAACAATCGACAATCGGCTGGAACAATGTTTCCTCGAGACCTGTTCGTGAATGCACGTGTACGATTTGCGTCATAATACATGATAATATTATTTTGCCCGTGTAATATACGTTTATCAAACAAAAGATGCTCGGCAGTCGACAACCGATTGTAAACCAATCAGTAGTCATCAAAATATTAGATACGGAAATTATGTGTCGTGATCAGTGCTTTGTGCGAAACATACCATATTGTAACGAATATTATTATCCATTGCTCGCACGGAATACTGTGAAAACTACTGTGGAAAATGCTGTATTTATCCGTAACGTTGCTTTCTAAGCCAGCAAAAGTTCTTACAATCGATGGCTGACAGCTGGCTAGGCTGTACCGTCGTGACGGCAGACTTCGTCAGATTGTCACGTCTATTATTTCTATTACTTTTCGCAAGCCATTCATATCTACAATTAACAAATAATAATACCAACCAATTGACACGTGAAATTCTATATTTCTCGCGTCACAATTTATACATTTCAATTCAATTTAGTATAATACAAGAATCAGATTGTAAGATAAATGCCGATTGGCCGCCAGCGATTTGTCGTTGAAAACTAGCCCATAGGACGGGAGTTTAACGAACCGGAATCTTCCTGTACCGGAAACACAAGATTTGTAATTAACGATTCACGAATATCACGATTTGTATAAAATACAATATAATTTAATCAAGTAGTTAAAGTATGTATTTATTTACGATCGTCGGTTTAAATAATAAAAATGTAAACGATGAAAAGGGGCGCTCGCTTGACTTACGCGTTTTGGTGGGGGTAATTTGGATCACATCGTCATGCACAAACGACGCTCTACTCGTCAGTCAGTCGCTTGCCGATCGTGACAGAGGACGGAGTGTTTTATAATGTCGGAAGTCTTCAAACTGGGTGATCTAGTATGGTGCGTACTTACAATGTGTTGATTATCGAATGTTTCTCATAGAAGTAGTGGGATCCGTATTCCAGTGATTACTAATCGAATGTTTTGTGGATTTTCAGGGCGAAGATGAAGGGATTTTCGCCTTGGCCTGGCCGGGTAAGTGCGAGTTGAGTGCTAACGGTTCCGCGTTAACTACACTTTGCTTTGGCTGTACGCGCCACGAAGTCAAACGCGGCCATCGCATTTGGCGGGAACATGTCCCCCCGCAGCTTCCCGTGTTTTCTTTTTCGAATCGCGCGTTTGCGAATCTTGTTCTATTCGTTTATCGACGCCACAGTTGGCCCGCATTGCATATCTCCCGCCACACCCGACCTTCGAATTCAAATTGGCGCGCAGGCTACGAAAATATAACCTAAATTACGCTCCGCGATTTCATAACTTTTGCCACGATGTTCTGAGACCGACCGAAACTTTCGTGTTTACATTATGTATTCTTAACGCCTGACGAACTATCCTACTGTTTTTATTTCGTTTTTGAAACTGGACATATAGATGTTTAATATTGTCCAAGCTCTCTGAAACGAATAGTCGTTGAACGTAGTTCGCGCGGTAACTACGATTTGCTTCCTGTACAAATAAGTTCGGATTGAATATTTCGATCTGATTATCGTGGCCCGTTTAGTTGATTGTTTAATTTTATATGGCCAAATTAGTAACGAGTAGATACTGAAATTATCAACACCGATTATTAGTATTGTTAGTATTTGAATTTGGAGTTTATAAAAGTTGTATAATTTTTAAAATGCGAAAACAGTAGCTTATTTTATGGAAAATATTTTGCGTGAGACAGTAATTTCAAACATGAAATACGTAAATTACAAAATGTTTGTTTCATTATTTTTCGAAAGTATTGTTGCTTCTTCATTTGAATTTTTTTTTTTTATTAAGTAACATACTCAGAACTAAAATATTAACTTCCCTATGGCATCTTAAGGTGTCAAATCCTTCAAAGGACTTAAAGAAACCTACGAATACTAAGAAGGGGCCAGTTCAATGCATATTCTTCTTTGGAACAAATAATTAGTAAGTTTGAATAATGTATTTCAGCTTATATTTTCCATTGCTATCGAAACTTACCATAATATTTCTTATAGCGCATGGATTGAGGAGTCCAATATAAAACCATATCTTGAATATAAAGAGACTCTTATAAAATCTAGCAAGGCCGGTGCATTCAGAGATGCAGTAGAGGCAATAGAAGAGTTTATTGCCAACGGGGAGGTAAGTTGTTTAACTATAAGGATACAACGGATTTTATATATGTTTACCTAACTATTATGAAAGAGAACGTTTTGAAAATAAAATCTTCTGTTTTACTTGTATCGTAGCGCATAAATAAATTTCTAAGCTCATGATTTTTAAGTAAAATAAATTCTACTATTCAGTAATATTATTTGCTTTAGGTGTTTGAGGATGGCTTAGATCCTGACTCCTTATTTGACAGACTTAAGGAAGAGAGTATGTCTAAGGAGAAGAGCGTAGTAAAGACCCCTAAGCCTCGTAAGGTTAGGTTCATATTATAAATCATAATTTTGTCATTGTTGTTTACAATGGTAAACTAGATTAATCGTATGCAGCTATATGGACAGTACAAAGTAATTATGAAATTGTTGATTCAGGAGACACCAAAAGCTAAGAGACTAGACTCCAGTGCAAGCGATGCTCGCCGTCCAGCCAAAAAACAGCGCAGAGAATCGAGTACAAGTAACAGTAATAGAGTAGGCAGCATCAGCCCAGCAATGAACCATTCAACACCACTTAGAAAATCAGGATCGTCGCTTCTTAATAGGCCTGCAAATATTGCCAGACCTGTAAGTACATTTCAAATATTATTTAATTATTTTAGTAGATAGAATAATCTTTTTTTTTTCATCAGTATTGTATAATAAAAAATAAAGCAATACCATCTATACCACCAGCCATATAATATTTTTTGTTCTTGTAATTCTTTTATGTCCCGAGTTAACTGTTCTTTCTACTAGAAAATATATTTGTTAATTTTTGTTGATAAACAAAAATTTGATTACTAGTATCATGTGCATGAACATAGCTGCAGAGATCTTGATGATATAAAAACAGTAATTAAAGTACTCACCCTTTAGTGTTTGTCATAATTAATAACTACATATTCGAACACTATTTTCTTTTAAATTAATTGCGATTTAATAGTACAAATTATTTTATGTATATTCAAAATATTTTTTTTATATGACCACCTCATTTTTTCTGTGAATAATATATTCTCAATTTTTGAAATGTTTTTACAATATCTAATGAAAAGAGTGCAATCTCATTTTTTTTAGTCTATGTATTAAAAAGTTTTACCGTTTCATGTGCATCAAAAACATAACGTATATATATATATATTTTTTTTTTATTTTCTCACGTCCATGTTAATTTTATTTCATCGCTATTAAACGTTGAATTTTTTTTTTTAATTCACAATTGATAATTTTTCAAATATATTTGATTTATCAGAGGATGAACCGTTAATATCTTGCTACCTTGCACGACAGGTGACACCGCCTTTAGACGTGGAAACGTTGTCGCAAACCCTTAAAGAGAAAAACATCCTTCCGTCAACCTTGAAATTTGGTTTCCTCGGTTTGGGTATCATGGGTAGCGGCATCGTAAAAAACCTGATCAACAGTGGGCACAGCGTAATTGTGTGGAATCGGACGCAAGAGAAGGTATGTACGACTCTTTTCCTTATGACTTGATACAACGATTAACAATAATCATACGCAACTGTAACATATACAGGCAGTATCATACAGAACACTGCCGTCTATTCGTAACTCTAGAGAAAGCAAGATTTACCATTAATTCCGTGTAAATAACACTACTCAATTTTTACATAATTCTCTTGACATAGCTGAATATAAAAATCATTAAAAATGGTACGGTAATAATTTATTTAAATTATCCGTGCCGGTTATATTTCCCTCAATTTTTTGATGGGCACAGGAATAGTGACTGATTATAATTACCCACAAAAGAGATACAAATAAAAATGAAGACATCAGTATAAAATATTTTACATGAAGGTGGCGCAACTAGCTTCATTATCATCTTGCTGTTGCACTGTCAGCAAGTGCAACGCGTCTCGTTTCATCAATTTCGTTCTCGTTAAAAGGCGTTAACGATGCGCGCTGGCTTCTCACTTCGTTTTTTAAATTATCCTTTCGAATGCATCTAGGGTGGGGTAAATGAAAGGCAGATTGGTAAACGAACCCATTTATTGTATTGTAATTGTTGTCCTGTAAATTGAGCATGTATTCAAACGTGTTCTCTCGGAAATGATAATCGAACGCGAGAAAAATGCATATCGTTTGAAAACAGCAGGGCCGTGCGCGGCCATTTGAATTGTAAAATCATTCAACGACTCGAACGTCTCGCGAGATGCGTATCTGTTAGGAGTTTCGGGACCTTTTCTTCTGAGTATCCGTGGCATAGATAGTCGTTCATATGTCCACGAATTTCGGATCGGCACGCAGGAACGGAAATAGAAAGAGTGCTTACATATACAGAGGGAACGCTTGAATTTGCATTAACAATGGGGACATTATTTCTACAAAAATAAAATTGTACAGAAAGGGCCAAAAGTGAAGTCACAAGGGACACTCTCCTATTATTCCACAATTCATTTCCTGTAAATTAAATCGTGACTTAAACAAATTCAATTTTATTCTATATAAACGCGAGTCCACTTTTGATCCACCTTGTACATGTCGGTGGCTCATTATTGATGGAACGGCCGATTGGGGACGATTCTTCATGAAATCATGAGTCGAAAGTGTGCAATGTAGTATCCTCGCACGAGGGTGTGTTTTCGAGAAAATTTAGTTTGAATATTTATGAAGCCCGCGAACAATCATAGTGTAATGATTTATTTGGTCGTGTAGGACTTTTTGGAGGGTAGAGTTTCTCAAAAACAGAATCCCGTTATTCAGAATTATAGTCTCGACTTTTGACTCATTTTTCCATGAATCATTCCTGTGGGTGTACCATTAATGATGAGCCACCCTGTATATGCAGTCGCTCGCGGAAGAGCTTGGTCAAGCCACTGGGACAATGAAGCGCTTTTCTTAAGACGGGTCTAGCCATTTTATTTTACCTAGCATACATTTATTTTTTGCTCGCTTTGTCGGTAAATATATTGTTTAACTTTGACGTACATATGTGTTTAATCAATATTACTCTGTGTATAAAATTTTGTTTGTTGCGTTAGACTGGTATAAACGGCAGATTTTATACTTTTATAACAGACGCGATACAGTGTAGTAGAATAAAATTTACAGATTGATGAAGGGTTGATATTATTTAAAAACAACATTTTTTGTGAAGTTCTGCTTGACGGAAAATTTAAATCTGCATGAACCTTCACGGTCTATGGTATTGAACATCGGTTTGAACACTTATATTTTTCGCAGCAATTGTTGCTGCGATTTAACTATTGCTTATTTGAGCAGTCGATATGTGAACATCGCAGTGATTAGTTTTAAAACAAATCGCGGACAAATCGTTGCAGTTAATTGCAGTTTGACTTATTTTAGATTTATGTTTTCGTTTAAAAAATTAGCCGATTAATTGATTAAAGGCGAGCTTTTTCGTATCCATGTGGCTCATGCAGATTCGCGAGCGACCGTATTAAATTCTCATGTGAGCCTCATACGAAGCGGGCTCAAAATTATGAGATTCCATAGACCAACGCGAATATTTTCAATATTTTAGAATCTATCGGAAAAGTTTCAAACCTTCTTCAATTGCTAATCGAAAGTTCCATTAGCACTGTACAATATTAAATATGCGCCATTTCAGTGAACTTCTCACCGCCATTTTAACGCAGTATTCTGCGCCATTTTAGTGCACAATCCTCCGCCATTTTGTCGTCATAGTCACATACGAATTTGTTCCTCGTCAACGCTACGGAGCTTCAAAATTAACTAAAATTAACAAGCCTATATTTATACAGATTTTAATTACACCGAAGTAATTTTCTACAAAAGCATTTCTATAATTTCAACAGTTGTGAAATAAATAATTCAGAGTCCGCCATTTTGACGGGCCCAATGATCCTAGTGTAACTAAAAGATCTAAAAAGAGTTTAAAACTTCTCCGACAATCTCCTATAGCTAACTAAAATTTTTCTAGAACGCTACGCGCGTTCACAGCCTGGAATCCTCCGCGTTAGAGGGCCTTTAAGGGTTCCCGGGACCGTCAGGCGGGGCTTGAAATGATTTAAAAAATAACTGTTAGATCAAGACTCCGATTCAAACAGTTACGAAGAACCTTCGTTCTGAATAACAATTTTTAAGCCTCATGAAACTCTTCGGCCCTTATCACTAAACCTACTGGGTACTTTCAGTGTCTCGTAAGAATTAACAAAACTAATTTTGACTCTTCCGACTATTTCTAGCGTTGATAACAGTAGCAAAAAAGAAAAGCTTAATCTGAAACCGGTTATTATTGAGCCGGTGGTGTTAGGTTCAGTGTTGAGGGGAGTTTCTTTTTTTTTATAATATCGATTTTCAAGCTCTGCCCTTAGAGGGAATAGAGTAGTATAACTATGGAAAGCAATATTCGAAATTCCGCGATTAAAGGTACAGGTACATTACTATTACGTGAGCTCACGCACTATCAGGTTACAGTAGGCTCTCGATCAATGCACTACCGATCAAATGCCGGTTCTTTACGCGAACCTCGTTCGTTGCATTAGGTTCGCGCAAAATGGAGAATGTAATGAATGTATCTTTATATTGTTCTATGTACACATTAACTGCGGCGTCGATTCAATGGTGGGGAAGTTAGATGCGGGAAATCTTATGCGATTGATTGGACACCTCGTTCATTGTGAAAAAACCTCGGATTTTGGTACACACAGAGGAAATAATAAAACAAGTGAAAAGTAATAGAAATGTTTAGTAATGTGTTGTTACCTATACATTGAATTACTATTTCCTCTGTGTGTGTAATAGCATGCGAGCTCACGTGACCTGACAATGATGTGTCTGTGTACCTTAATCGACACTTACGTCCTAGAGGAACTTTAGATCAAACCGACAAAAATTGTTATGCGGCTCGAGTAGTAGTCTAACGTAACAAAATATAGTGCACGCGCGTCGCTGTTGATAATAGGGGCGACGAGTTTTGTCGTTTTCCGAGCGTGTGGTAGTTCTACGCTTGCTCGCTCGCGCGCGCGCGCGCTATTTCAGCCCGCTGCCAGCCCCTGGCGAGAGAACTGGCCAGCTGATAAAGTACGTCTGTCGCCAGCTAACTCATTTACCTAACAGCGGTAACGAGCGTTTAACGATAACGATTAATCCCGCGGTCCGATTCGAGGATCGGAAAACACTTGGACAGCATTGTCAGTGAACAAACGCTTCGAGCTGCCGGTCAGGCTCATTGTTTCCCAACAAAGGGTCAACAGGGTCGTTAGTATTTCGGTTTCTAATTATTATAGCTCGTTTAATTTCAATTTGTCGTTTTATTAGGTTGTTACATGAATGCGTCGATCGCTAGTGTAATCAATCAGACTTTATGCATTTATGGGAAAAACGAACAGACGTAATTTCCAACCTATTAAACATATTAAGAAAGAAAATAAAATTTCTATTTCGCTCCAATTTGTTGCAAAGGGGCAGAAAATTTCTATACTTACATAAAGATTCGCTGTCTGGTAATAGATTGTGGATTTTATGCATTCATGGCAAAAATGAAGAGCGAAAGAACAAAGAAATTGTCGTATCCGGTGACGTCACCGTCATTTTGAGAGTCACTGTGTCATTTGAGCGAGGACTTTGCGATTTCGACTTGACATTGACTCCGACGTCAGTGAAATTCGACGAAAAGGTCGTGCGGTCAGTTCAGGAACGCTTACACATTCTTTTAAACACCCTTGCTCTCCTCTAATTTCCGGAACTACTAAAAAAGCTAACAGCTAGATAAAAACGATATTTAAGGAAAAATAATGTCTAACCGAGGCTCTCCATCTCGTGCTAAAAGCTCGGCGGTCCCGATCGATAATACAAATTCGAGTTCCGAATGCAAAGCAGCAACTTCCATTCGAACAGTATCATAACTCGACCGTGTCAAATTTCAAATTGAAACATCGATCCAACGGACTACTTAAGAATATAACCGCAGCCAGAATCTAACATCACAGAAACGTTTCTAACTATCGATTGCCGGTGGCTTGTGCAGAACGAAACCACGTTGGCTTCAACGGTGAATATCATAAATTAAACCGTCGTCCTTGTGCGCGTACAAGTTCGCGAGGTATACTTGGAACTAACGATAGGGCACGGTAGAAAACACTACGGGAATCATAAAAAGTTTGTTTCTCTGGTTCGAGCTTGTATGGCGTCTTTAGCTTTTTGAGAATATAGCTGGTCTGGTCTGGAATGTAGGGTCTCGCTTATTATCGTTGTGATAACATTTGTTGACCTAAACGTTACTTTCGTTAGGTACCTCCAGATCTTCGGTAATGCGGATAGAAAAGAGAGAGGAAAGGAAAAGGAAAAATCTTTTTGTTCACTTGGGGTTGGAGATTTTTCAGTACTGATCTTTCAAAATTGATTTAACAGGAAATTTGACTAGCCATATTCAAATAAATAAATGTGCTTTCAGGGAAGCTAACTTGCTGTTTTTAGACAGTGTTAGGTCTCACTATTTGTTCACGGATTCGTTCACCAATTTCTCTACAGTGATTTCTCTATATATGTCGCCAAGGCCTCGATGATAAATGTCACGGAATTATCCCAACTACCGCGGGATGTACCTCGTGAGGGGCCTACCTCGTGTACGCCGAGGAGTGTAAACATAACACAGCTCGGACATGTGTCCTGGACGATATAAGACGCTGGCAAGGCCCGTTTTGTTGACACATATCGAGAGTTCACTGTATTTAGTTTTGTTCAGTTTGCTACCTCGTATCTTCGTCTCCAAGTATACGCGAAAGCCCAAACGCTCGATCCTCGACTATCTTTTATTTATCGCTGGGATCTGTACTCGTTCGATCGGCGCTCTGGATCGCAGAAATTCGCGGAAACCAGACTCGATGGCGGGTCGTCCATTCGGCAAGCGACTGATCCATGCTCCGCGACTAGCGTTCTCGCGAACTCGTTTCGAGGGATGATAAAAGTTTATCTCTACGAAGTTGATCCAAAAATAACGCCAACGACACTGCACACGTCAAACTGCGTACACACTGGGAACCTGACACGTAATCGTCTTTCGATAATGGACAATGATCATCGATGCTTAGGCAAAATAACTGAACCCTTTGCACTCGATGCTATCCAGACTCCAGAATTCGAACTTTTATCCGGATTTTATGCAATTACAACAAAAATGAATAGGTTCATGAGTACAGTTCAAGACGGTGAAGAGATTTCAAAAATTCGACAATGTCGATGTACATTTAAAATACATAATACATTACAATACATTAAAATTATTAATGAGGAAAACACATTTTTATTTGCATACATAGTGGACCATACGACTTGAATTTTTTTTTTAATTTAGCACGATTTTGAAAAAATTGCAACTGGTCAGAATTGCAGAGAATATACGAGTTGTTTCTTACTACTTTTTTTATATGGGCCTATATTGAAAATAATTTTAAAACCACGTTTTGCACATCTGTGTAAATTATATACTTTTCGACAATTTATTAAATACAACGACCTTTTTTTTAGTATTGTAGGAATTGTTTTGAATTACGGCATAGCCATTTTTCGTGGTTTCTCGGAGGGAGTGGTCGAGTGTAAAGGGTTAATACAGAGACGCTTTGTGAATTTGTTCGTAAAATATTTGTATAAAGTAATAGTAAGTAATTCTCGTGTCACGTTCACGTTTTCCATACGGTGTTTGCTCGAAGCTCGAAATAAGATAGAAAATCGTGTTTGCAGACACCGTTCTGGGTTCTTATCTAGATATCCTCCACGATCGAGACTGCCCGGTGCAGTCGAGCGAGTTTTATCATGGTGTATATCGCACCTAGCAACGAAGTGCACGCTTCAATTTTTCCGAAACGATACTGTGTTCTTTTCGTAGAGATAAGTTCAGTTCACTTGTGAAACACAGAACCCGCTTTCCCACGTCGAGCTAATTATATCAAGAAGAATCAACAATTAGCCCAAGTAGACGCACCGTGGTTCTCAAACAACAAATAAAAATTCGCTGTACTATTTTCTTGAAGAAAAAATTGCTTGCTCCGAATTCTATGTTCATAATACGAAAAGAGATTTACCTAACTCAGAACTCTGAGAGAAATTGATTAGTCCAAATTGCATTTCTGCAGAGTTCAGAACGGATTGTTGTAAGTGTACGATTCAGGTGTGTACGCAGCTTTAGTCGGTTTCTGGCCGTGCAGCTCGTGGCTGGTTGGGACGGGAGAAGAATGGGGGAAAGGAGGGAAATAGAACAGGAAAGAAAAGAAAATCGGAAACTGTCGGCGCGATACGACGCCGCTGCCGCGAATTCAAAGTTCCACGGATCGGGGAACGTAATTAGATGCGCGATTCTTCGCGCACGCGTCACGCTGCGTTGCTTTATAGGCTGTCGAGGATACAAGAAAATTTGCTCGCCACGCTATCCCGTTCGATGACGAAAACACGATAATCAGGCTGCGGATTTCACGGGTTTTGGGTTTGAAAAATTTATTAGCGTGTCCTTTGACTGTTAATCCATCCAGAAAGCAACCCTCGTCCGTCCCTCGTATCAATTTGAAACATTTTCCGCTTATTTCTGAATGAATACTATGTGTGTACATCCTCTTATATTAGGTGCACAAAATGCGAACAATCTTAGTTTAAAGTTATCACATATTGAAGGAAATTTGAGAATGAATTATTTATATTCCCATCGTATTGATTCTTTTTTGTATATCAATTCGATAGCAAGTGACAAATTAAATTGCATAAAATGAGGGATGAGGGTTAATTGAGCCGCCCGTTTGCCAAAAAAACGATCAGCTCCATAAAATCGGAAATATAGAAAATTCATAAGATAGTGTACACTCGTTTTTAAAAGTTCTTTCAATTTCTTTCTCTCACGATCAGCGATATTGAGTCGGGGGTTATTGGTAATATTAGTCGGATAAGTTAATTTTGAATAGAAAAATTTTTAAGCATCGATCAAGTGCTTTGGCAGTGAACTGTAAAAATTTCAGAAGAGATGGTTAATCGTTTTGGCTGACGAACAGCTCAATAATCTTTAGAATCTTCCATTTTGGATTCCTGATGGATGACGAATTTTGATGATGGTTCAGAAGCCGGATTAAAATTTATAGACACTACTTATTTACTCTATACAGTCCGATGGACTGAGTCCATGCAGCAGAAGCTTTGAAAAAATAGACTTCCTCTAAAAAAAAAAAAAATTGCGAAATTTCGCAAGGTCCGCGATTGAACAGTCAGCGTACACTTGCACCTTCGACAGCGCGAGAAAGAAAATTGAGCCGGTGTGCACAGACACATACACACGCACGCACACCGAGAGACAATTACATAACTTTGGTTGATGTTTATACTATATTTAGCGTTCCCATCGCACGCAATTACAATCAAGAATAGCCGCTCGCAGTCGAAAAATAATTAGTCGCGACACGTGGAGACACCTGAGCTTGTTTGATATTGGTATTCCTCGCGAACATTTATAATATATATATCGTACACACGTGTACAGAGTGTCTACGAAATCGTGGCACAAAAACACGATCATTCTACGCGCGGTAATTAGTCGAAAAGAAAACAAATATAACATTCTTCGAAGCTGGAATTTTTGAAGCTACAATTTTTTTTTTTTTTTTTACAAAAATGATTTTGAAGTTCCGTTAGGTCGCGTACCTTAGTGTGCACAGTCAGTGCACGTAATTAATTAATGCAAGCAATTCGCTTAATTTCTGCTAAGTTGTAGCAGAATATTTAGAGAATTTGTAATTTTTCTTCGTGTTTTTTTTCTATTTTGTCTTCAGAATCCAGACATTTTATGTAATATTATCGTTACATACGAGCCATTTCATTTTATTCGCATGGAACAATGTATATTTGTCACGAGCGTTTAATAATTTATTAAACAGGGAGAAATATAGAAATTATTTTGAATTGTAACATCGACGGACCATTGAAACAAGGTCTTTAACAAGGGGCTTAAGCGGAGGATACGTATCTTCTTTTCGACCAATTTTCCCCGGGATGAATCGGCAAAAAGGGGTTGCACCACGATTTTTCAGAACCACCGGTGTACCTGGGCTCTCCACCATTTTCCGTCTCGTTTTAATCACAGAGAGATAAAGCGCTGCCAGGTCGGCGCAGATAATGCAAAACGAACGAGCCGAGTCCTCCCTGCCGGATGAAAGTTTAAAGATTATCTGAGCGAGTTAAGCTATCGTCGGCTGGAACGGAACGCGAACAGTTGTCCAACCTCGAACCCGTTCGCGTTGCTTCGACTCGTTCCCGTTCCAACCACTACGGAACATAAGTCTCAATTTTTTTCTTCTCTCCCTCGAACCGTCCAGAATCTTCCGGAAGTTTTGCAATACTTATCCAACAACAGCAGCGGCAGCTGTAGCATCGCGCAGACACACGCACGCACTCGTTGGAGGAGGTGAGGGGGTGGGGGGAAATCGTCGCGCACTCGATGGCTTAGGCTGTCTAAACGATAAATTGCGGAGTCATTATCGTACCTTCGCGACGCCGATTACCGCGATTAGAATGTTCTTCTATTTAACGCCCACGAATGGGAGCTCGTCTGCCAATGGAGGCTCATCTCCACCGATCCCGGTTCTCGCGTTGCTGAATCTTCCCTCGCGAGATAACTGACTTTAGTGGTTTCGTTCGATCAGCAATCCCCTATCGTTCGATAAACCAGTTCGAAGCTAATCTCGGAAGACTAGGCGAACGAAGCGTGTGTCTTTTAGAAGTCGAAAAGAAAACTGTTGTATCTCTTAGAATTGAAAGCCGATCGAGATTCTCGGAACGATCTTCTGGGTCGACGATGTTTCTCTGATCTTCGGATCGAAGACCGATCAAAATTCAGGTTCGACGACTGTATTCTCCTAGCTAGATGATATCGTTGGACGTGGTGCGTTTAAGTACGGTTTCTTGCTCGGGATTGACGTGTCTCGACGTGTGTCTGTTTTTTTTTTTTTAAATAATTATATATATATATTTCTATCGTTCGAACAAGTTCCATTTTTGCTAGACAGTAAACAGGTTTGAAAAAAAAGCGTGTCTCTAGGCTGCGCGCCCGGAATTAGAGAATATAAGCGTTATCCTGAAGGTCGACAGCGTTCGTGAAAGAAAGCGCAGAAAGTTGGATTAAACGGAAAGCGACGGGACCAACGTTTGTTTTATGGTCGATAGATCTCGGTGGTCGGCGAGAGGTCGGGCATCGATCAGTCGGTTTTTGGTAAATAGTTTCTCGACGACAAAGTGTGTTCGTCGGTTCCGGTTTTGTTTTCAGTCTTTCGCTTGCTCTGTCTCCCGTTTCACGATCAGGATCCGCGCGAACCGTGTTCTCTCGCGTCCTTGAAAAATTGACAACTAGGCGGAAATCGCTGCTCGAGTTATTACCTTCGGCGACGTTGGCTCTCGTTATTTGGCAGTAACGCTACATCCTCTCGCTCATGTTCTCTCTCTCTCACTCTCTCACTCACTCACACACACACTCATTCTACCGCAATCGGTAAAAGCCGTTGATCATCGCTCGACGCCCGGTTTCGGATCTGAAGGTCGTTCGCACGCACTCTTTGTCAATGGAAACCATCGATCGTCGTGGATCTTCGCGTGCGATGAATACAACAGAGACTCGTTTTCAGGGGCGGCGGACAGGTTGCAAGGTCGCGTTTGACGATCGAGCAGAGAGGAGTCCTTGGAAACTGTCCGCGAATTTTTTTGTCCGGTTTTCTGTCTCGGGATCTCTCGTATGGGGGATTCACACACATACACACCCACTCGCGCGCGCAGAGCTCACCGGATGTCTTGGGCAGTCTCTTTCCTCGATACGTCCACACTTACCGGGTGTAGAGGCACTTCTGTGTTCACGCGTGTTTGGTCTCGCGCCTTGTCGATTCAGCTTGGCAGTACGAATCCTAGATCCACGATCGATTTCGAGAACGAATTCGGAAACAGTTTCTCTCTCTTGTCCTTTAAAAGTCTTCGAACTCTCTCTCTCTCTCTCTCTCTCTCTCTCTCTCAAACACACGCACACAAACACAGCCTTGAACATGATCGTCCTCATCGTTTAGAGCTTGGTCTCGCGCGGCAGGTCCGGCATACTTGTGCTAGGTGCGAGAAAATCGAGCGCTTCCGCGTGTTCCTTAGGCTGTCTTGCTGGTATCAGGTCGGTGCTCAGGCCCCTGAAGACAGGCTTGACGTGATCCGCGTCCCTGTAGACCGACAAAGCGCTGCCATCCTCGTCGATGCTGTGCAGCATCAGAGGATGCGCCACCATCCCGTTCAACAAAGGTGGCGGCGGACCAGGGTCCTCGATGTAATTGATGTGGATGCCCTCGAGGATGTTTCCGCAACCGTGCGGGCTCGCCGAGGACAATTCCGTCGGCGTATAATACTCGCTGTTGACGTCCTCGAGGCTGGCGCCGTTCGCCAGGTCGATGATCTTCGCCTTGAAATACGCGTCGACTCTTACCGACGAGCCGTCATCCTTTGCGTCGAACACCATCGAGTCGCTCTTGCCGCAGCTGCCGCTGCGACAGTTGTCGAAGTAGAAGCTCGGCAAGTTCTCCAGCACTTTGTTCAAGGTCTGCTGCTGGTACTTGTAGCTCTCCCGGAGGCGCAGCACCTGGTGCGCGCTGAACTTCCGGATCTTGTTCCGCTGGAAGACGTAGTTCTCGCGCACCCAGTTCAGCTGGCTGGTCGAATAGTCCCGCGCCTTTCTCACCTGTTGCCAGACAGAAACAACTACTCTTTCAACCGCTCCTCAAGATAGAATCTTTGAACAGGGTTAGTTACTTTGGCTCAGGAGACTGAGAGAGGGTTTAGCTAGGTCCTACTTGAAATCGTTGACGCCAATCTCTGTGTGAGATTCTGCAGTCTTTGTCAATTTCTCAGACAGGACTTTTTGAATGTACTCTACTTGTGTTTCCTGCGTCGTTGGTCGTACAACAATGACGCCTATCGTTGCGAGAAACGTTGGAACATTCATAGATGGGGGCAAAGTTATGGGGATTAGTTGGCGACGCCATTTCAATTAGAGCGGAGTGGGGAAAAAGGTTTTGTCATTTGTCTCGTGCCGGTGATCGTTCTCGATATAATCTGCCGTCGATCGCTGTGTCACTGTCCTCGAGCAATAATGACAATGCGTGTGATGGACACTTGTTAACGTTGATCGGGGAAAGACGTGTGGTTTTGTTCCACGCCGATATACGTTTATGTCCAGAGAAGTGAAACACGCTGTACCGGGCGACAGTTGAACAGCGGTGAACATGGGATAGTAGTATTTTTAGTGCTTTAGGATCTTCCGAGATGCGAACGAACGTCTGAGAGATTGTCGATTTACCTGGTCGTAATACTGATCTCTGAGGGCCGTCAGATGGCTCGTGCCATAGTCCCTTATGTCCCTGATATGCCTCATCTGACCTTCATAGTTGTCGCGTATCCACTCGACCTGCTGGGCACAGTTCTCTTTGATCCGGTGCACTTGCTGCGTGTAGTTCTCGCGAAGCTTCTCCAGCTGCTGGCTCTTGTACTGCTCGATGCTATCCAGCATCTGGTAGATCTGTTTAGCCCGGGGCGTGGAGCCGACGCGCCTGCAGCACGAACACCAGTTTAGGCAGCCACACCTGTAACGAGGAGAGGAAGAGTCCTATCATTGGTCGCTGTTGTGCGAGATCTGTGTGACAAAGGAAGCTTGCAATAATCAGTGCAACGTCGAGTTCAGCGGAAGAAAGAAAGACGAATAGAAGATGCGGTTGCTTACCTGACAAGAATGTAGCGCAGCAGCTGTACCAGAAGCGTTAAGAGTAGGAAAGCGGTGGCGCACGCGGCGCCGACCAGGATACTGAGGATCCTGATTTTGTTTAGCGTGATCGGATTCATCTGCAAACTAACATAGGTGGTCGCGTTGGCGATCGGATTGCCAGCGAAACACTTGTATTGTCCAACATCCTGCCTGAGCAACGTGGCGATGTACAAAGATCCATTCTCGAGGACGCGAACGCGACCATCGTCAACGAACGGCACGCTTTGTTCCCAGCCGTGTACCGGAGGATGTTCGACAAAAGCGTCGGGAAAAGCTGGATCTGGGTTCCAGTGGAGTACCTGGAGCTTCGGCGTGACCCACGTCAAGGACGGCGTGGGATTGCCGTTGAACTCACACTCGAGCAGCACCGGGTGCAACAATAGGTGCTGCTGCGCGGCCGTCTTGTACGCGAGGACCGGCGCGGTGCAATTCAAGTAACGCAGCGTGTCGAACATGCCGGCGGCCGGGTCGAACTCGTCGTCGTTGCCGCAACGGAAACCGCTGCGGAACGCGGTCCGCAGGTGTTCCTTGCTCTCGGCCCATTTGACGAACCAGAACATGCGACAGTCGCAGGCCCACGGGTTCCCGTGCAGCTGTAGCTCGGTCAGGGAGGACAGCTGCGCGACGTTCGCCGGAAGGAAGGTCAGATTGCTATCACGCAGATCGATCTTGCGGAGGGCGGGCGTGCGATCGAGAGCACGCCGCGAGATCTCGCGGAGCGGGCTGCCGCTGATCTCGAGGGTCTGCAGCTCGTCCAATCCTTTGAGGTCGTCGTTCCGGAGGATTTCTATCTTGGCGCCGGACAGCAATAGCGTGTGCAGCTTCTTGACCGGTCGCCACACGCCGTCCGGAAGTACGGTGATCGGTAGATGCTTCAGGTTTAACCACCTTAGGTTCGACAGGCTGTGAAAAGTAGCGCCGGATAGACGGCCGATCGGATTGCCTTCGAGATCCAAACGCTGTAGCGACAATAGATCGTTGAATAAAACACGCGGTACCGTCTCTATCTCGTTGTTCGCCAGCTCCAGTATCTTGAGCTGCGTCAGCCCCGAGAACAAACGGGGCGGAAGTTTCGTGAGCCTGTTGCCGGACAGGTTCAACTCCTTGAGCCGTTTGTTCGGTCTGAACGTGTGGTCCGGCAACGACACCAACAGATTGCTGGACAAATCCAGCCGGGCCAGCCCCTTTGACGGGGCAAACGTTTGATAGGGAAGTACCGACAGCCGATTACAAGACAGATCGACCACCTCGAGGTTGTCCAGGTTGTGGAACAACGATCGAGGGATCACGGTCAACCGGTTGCCGGTCAGGTTCAGGTACTGAAGTTGGCGCAACGGATGGAAGACGTCCGACGGCAGTTCCGCCAGCATATTGTCACCTAGGTTCAGCAGCTCGAGGAACGTTGTAGCGCGAAACACGCCCGGCTCGAGCCGCTCGATCCCGCTCGATAACCACACGAGGCTCTTCAACCATGTCGAAGATTCGAGAGCGGCCACCGGTATCGTGGCCGCTCGAACGTTTCTCAACGCGACGTTCTCCGCCTGTCGCGGCAAACCTAGCCCTAGGAAGCTTCGATCCTTGCATAATAAACTCATGCCGTTGTCCACGCACTCGCAACCCGTCGCACATACCGCTGACGGCGACTCTGTGGACGTTGTCGATTCTAAGGAAGGCAGATGATCCTGCGTGTCCGCGACGTAACCGCGTACCGTAATCAGCAGAACGATTAACCACCACCACGGATCCCACGCCGAAACCCGCTCCCTCATCCCTATGAGCTGTTACGCGACGATTTTCACGCATACAACCAACAACTCCCATGTCCTGATCACTGGTGATCCTCGCGAGCGATCCTAGATTGCAAGCTTCTCTTCTTCCCTGATGTACCTCTTGCCGATACTCTCTTACTTCTTCTTCTTCTTCTTCACGATATTTAGTCCTACACTTTCACTCGCACACACGGCTCGTCCTCGCGCGACCCAGCAGCAAACAGAGGCTACGTATCCTTGGACCGGTCGCGTCCTTTCGAATCCCGCATCACCACCACGTGGTTACCATCGGGAACCCGTGGCTCTACAAAACAGATCGATCGATTTTCCAGAGAAACCAAAAATAAAAAAAAAAGAGAGAAAAAGGACCACAGGGAGAGCAACACCCCTCTCCTCGGTTGCTATCTACCTACCGAGGATCAAAGCGGCGAGGCGCCGACACGGCACGTCTTTGCATGTATATGTTCTACGGTCTCTATTATGTGTGGCTCTCTGTGTGTATGTGTCAGCAGGCGAGATATCGTGTCCCCGTGTCTCTCGACCGCGGACAATGGCGAGAGACACACGGTGTTGTGTGTTTGTGTCTCTCCTCTGTCGCGCGTGGGCTCTTTCCGTTGTATCTGTCGTTTCGGTGTTTAACCGTTCGCGAGAAATCCGGCCCAGTGTATTATGGACGTACCGAGGTTGCCGATGGTCTCTTCGCTGATGGCGGCGGCAGTGCTGCTGTGCCCGTGTCGAGCCGGTAACATAATTGTGCGCGCTCTAATGGAACGACCGCGGTATACAGTCCCGAAAACTAGTTTGGACGGGATCACGATGACAACGAGGACGACGGGAACAACGATCAGGATGTCTCTCTCTTTGTGGTTGAAACAAACGGGCTCAACGCACAGCAGCGGTGACGTTCAAAAGCTACTAGTCGCGTGAATGAACAGAGGCCGCACGCACTTACGTTGGCCACGCATGCACGCCGAAGGACCACACGCTCTCTCTTTCTCTCTCTCTCTCTCATACATGCACACACAGGCACATACTCTCGCGCAAACTACGCCGACGGTGTACCACCAGAGGCCTGTGTTGCTGCCTCGCTTTTCGCGAATCCTCTCGGTGTCGTGTCTTATCTCTTTCTCTTTTGTCCTTTACCGAAGTCTCCCTCTCCAACGTGTTTGCTCTCTTTCTCGCAATCGTTTTCTTTTCTGTCGCGCCCGTGCGTAGACTGTTCTGTCTGTGTGTATATGTGTATGTGTGCCGTAGCGAACAGTAACACGTTAGTCTCGTTCCGCGTGTCACATGACACACTCGGGCATCGCGACACGACCAGCGTCGTCCGTCGCGCGTCAAAGGCAAAAACTGACTGCGAGAGAGGAGCACAGTCGACTCTCGCCTCTCCTCGTGGTGCTGGGCGAGCTACGCCGATGCATGGAAACGCGGCAACGTCGCATCGAACACCGAGGGAGCCGCGCCGACGCAAAACGACGTCGTTGCCGACTGCCTGCCTTGCCTGCCTGTTTAGCCTGGCTTGCCTGCTGTCTTGCCTGCTGTCTGTTAGCATGCCGGCCTGCCTGCCTGCCTGCCTGCATGCTTGCCTAACTGGCTGCACCTCGCAACAGAACCGAAGCGAGAGGGGAGCTACCGGGACCATCGGAGCCCTGCGCGCAACGCACTCTTCGATGGAAACCCGTTTTTCATAGCTGAAATCCAATTTTTCCTGTCTCTTATTCTCAACTAATTTTCGTTACACCCTTGAGTCTGACTCAAACGACAAGAACATGCATCGAATTAACAATTCTGTCTATACTCGTTTACCCACCCATCGTAAATTAGGACTCATAAAGTTTATGTCATAAATTATTGTGTTGCAAATTCGGGGACACCCAGTATATTGTCCAGCAACCTTTCGGCACCCATTGCATTCTACCGACCGGTCAAATCAGGATACCTCGGATTTTTACAATCGCGTTGTCCTGTCCATTGACTGCTTTTGTCGTACGCCGATCTTTGAGAGTCCCTTCCTCATTCTCTCTCTCTCTCTCTCTCTCTCTCTCTCTCTCTCTCTCTCTCTCTCTCCCCAGAGCAGAGATGCATGCGGACACCCGCACATCTACCGCCTGCACCTAATTATCCATCCAATGCAGCTCGACTGTATACATCATTGCAGCCTGCGCGTCTTGCGCCGCTTCGTTTTATCGGTCTCGTTCGACTATTTCGTTATCTTGCGACGAGTAGGTGTGAGAAAACTACGTCGGATCTGGGATGCGCGATACAGGACGGATGCTAACGTCCGGGGATTCATACTCATTTCGAAGAACAAAAAATGATAACCAGACGGATTTTCATGCGAAATAAAAATGCTAGTTTAGAGAAAACTTTGTACCTTATTTATTCGGATGCAGTATAATAATTCAGAAGTCTGCAGCAGGTTCCTGACGTGTACAGTGTTGAAATCCGGCGCGTGGTATTTTCGTTATTTTCGGCGAGTATCGTTTAACAAATTCCTTTGATTAGCCTGTGAGATTCTGGGATTCCGAGCTGTGATTTCCGCTGACAGCTGGCTACAGTTCCTAATTTAGTGTTCGACCGGAAACTGGCGGTTTCTTGCGCGCCGGGACCTTGGCAGAGTGATTCGTGTTGGAAGATTGATTGGAAACAAAGGTTTCCAAAGGTTTGTTGGCTATCGATTTAATACCGTGCTAGATGTAATTCGGATAGTGTCTAAAATAAGAGCGGAGCTCTCGAGAGTGTTTCTTTTTGCACCGTATAATTATCTTGGAAATGCCGAAGATTTCTGAGCAAACTGTTTTTCCGCAATTTCCACGACCGTGATTTCGACAACCGGTTCTGTAAATGTCAATGAAAATTTGGCGAGAAAATAAATCGCAACGACTCCCGTGGTAGATCAATATTATTGCCAACGGGGCTCGTATGTTTATAAAACAAAGCAACCTTGATCTGAACTCGAGCCCACGTAAGTTCAGACTGATCGGCTTCGGCGATCAGATGTTTAACGCGATAAAGCCTACTTTCGACTTATCACGCTGCTCGACTAATATAAGACGTAATACGGGCGATACCTCTGGTCGCCGCGAACATTTGCGGCACTATGTATGGTTACCGTGTGCCAAGGAAGATTTATGTAATCTCTCGCGGTACAGATTTCGCTAGGAAAAAAAAATGATCGTGACGTCGGCTGTGTTAGATGAAAGAGCAGGATACCTAAAAATAAATTATATATCACAGTTGCAAGTCATTGATACGGGCTTAGAAACCCCTCCGGTGCTGAATGCCCGAGAGTCACACTCGATATTGAATTCATAACTTCCGAGCAATTCTGCTAGGCAGGCTCTCGCATGCGTGTCAATTGTTCCTGAGCGATTCTTTAAAAACAATTGCGCTAGTTGAACCATTTGTCAGGCTGCGGATCTTTGTACGTTCGAAAATATTTAACAGTAAACTCTTTAAATTTATACTCTTTACTTTATACTTTGAACTTTACACTTTATGCCCTCGCTGCGTTTGCAAATTTTTAAATTGTTCCTCATATCTGGATAGCTGATTTTATGCATTTACGACAGACCCGAGTAGATGTAATGTAAAACAGTAAGCACGTTGGAAGAATTTATAAAATACTGTTGTATTATTCGCAACCTGTTAAACATATTAAGAAGGAAAATAAATTTCTATTTCGCTCGTGTGCACGAAGTTAATTATACAACTGTTCGTGATATTCACTTTTTATCAGTATATCAGTTCGAAAAAAGGAAAAAAAATTCATCAGATTCAGAAAATTAGAATAAATACAGTCCTGTCATCATTCCAATGCAATGCACATCGCATTAAATGCACTGTAGATTTAGTATTAACATAGTCTGCCGTTTGAAAATCTGCGGACACGTGTCAGGAGCAGTTAGGATCCACCAGGAATGTCTAGAACGATTCGTTGCGTGAAATCGCAGAGGTTGGGTAACAAACAAAACCGCGAATCCTCTAACGTGCCAGGAAACGGCGAGAGCCTTCTCCTCGTTGTTATTAATTAGGCGATTTTTATCCGAGGTATTTCTGCCCTGGTAAGCAGCCGTGTTGGCAGTGTTGGCGGCTGTCACGGGCCTTTCGAATCTCGTTTCGCAAAAAGAGAAAGAGCGTTGCTGTTTGCAGTTTGCTTTCGACTTCGTATAGTCGGCTGCGCGCTTTTATTGGACGGAGCTCATTAGAGCCCAAGCTGCCATCGAATATAGACGGAATCGCACGCTCAAGGATAGATCGAGCCCGATTTCAGGGAATAGCCAGTCCCATCCATTATGCGAATTAAATAATCCCGCTCTGCGGGCGAGCGATGCAACGTTTCACTATAATCTGACTAAGAGACCATCGAGCTTTAAGTTTTTTGATCCGTCATTTTAGTCCATCAGCTTTATGAGTTTGTACCAAATTTAATTTCAGATCCAATTTCGAACTCTTCGTAACACAAATTGAGTTTGCTAAATACCAATTTCACTCATTTATTTTCTAGAAATTGCTTTCCAATTTCAGAGTCGCAGGATCCCTCTAGGTTATTTGTCATTTTGAGCGGTTCGGTAACACTTAATTCTCAAGACATTGCAAAATAAAGCATTCCGGCAATGTCGCGGTTCCAAGAACGCGTTTCGCGATATCGTAACAGAGTATCGTAACAATACGGCGATCGTAAATAACGCCGGTTGATTATATTTGCGAAGTTAGGATCGAAACACCTGACTCTCGTAATCTTGTTTGTCACGCGCTTCTCTCTCTCTGCCTCTCGCTCGCTCGCTTTCTCCCTCTTTCTCTCTGTACTGCTCGTTACGATTTGACTCGGCTCGGTTAATATTAACGGTGTCCCGTTTTGAATTTAGTATACAATGTACCGTTGCCGGTTACACCGAATGATCGAGCCGCGTTTCGATCGAAACGACGATGCCCCGTTGCAACTCCCAACGGGTTGACCTTTGACGAAACGGTTGCAGCCGCACAATTTTTAATGCATCCGCCCTTTCCAAGAACCTGTAGCTCCGGGAAATGAAAACTTCGTTACGCCATGAAACCTGAGTCGTTTCCACTTCAATTCTTCATAAATTGGCGAAGCTTTCTTTGCCATTGGTTAATCTGGAAAATGAAGTCGTCCTTTGAAGTGGATACTGGTTTTGTTCGGCTTTTAGTCTTCGTAGAATGTTTTTAATGAAAGTCCGTGTGTTTACAGGTTAATTTAACAAGTAGAACTGTTCTCCGAGACCGTTTCGAATTTTTATACTTTCTTCCATGAAGTTTTGCGTTTTTTCGCATCAATTTAAAATGGAATTAAAAAGAGAAGGATCGCGGGTTTATGATAGATTGCTCTCTTCGGGCGTTCAAAGAGAAAACATAATCTTATTTAACGTCAGTCTCTTGCAACGGACAATTTTTATTTTGCATGAAACTCTGCAGTCTAATCGAAAGGCTGTAAAAGTGACTGACACGAGCAAAAATAGCTACAAAAGAGACATATTTTTGGGCAGCAATTTGGCAAACAAAATGTATCAAAAAATATAAACAAAATTGATCGAATTTGAAGCACCAGTAAACGAGCGTTCAGAATTTATAATATTAGGTCATCCCATACGTTCGTGCTGTTTACTCTTGTACCATTTAAATTCTAAAAATAAAATATGTAGTCACCCTTTTATTCCACAACCTCTTCTGACCTTTTTGGCAAAGACGTCATACCGTCACTATAAAATTCCTGCGGTTTTTCATTAAAATACTTTTCAATGGTGAATAATACAAACATTATGGGACGGCCTAATAAATAGCGTTTTAACCTGAATTCCAATTTCCCCGTTACCATCATTGATCAGTGCTCTCGGAGACATTATTTCTGGAATCACAGCCGACAGTATCCCGTCTCTGAATCTGCCAATAAGCAAGAGAGCCCGTTGACAGCGCGATCGACGCTGTCGTGCGTTTCAACGAGGATCTCCGTAGCAAATGCCATTAGTTTCGCCTGGAATCTTACAAACATCGTTTCTGTTATCGCGTAACATCGATCTAGAGCGTAGCCGCCGCCACCGTCGCCTCGGTTTTCACTCTGCGCGCAGCCCATTATTTCCTCAGCCACGAAAAACCGTTTCGAAAATCCGTGCCAGCAGCGACGCATCCGTGCCATAATCGGCCACAAATGGCCTGATTCGGTAGGTAGATTCGCTCGCATAATTTCCGTTTTTCAAATCGACCTTACTAATTAATCCCCTAGCACTTACAATTCATTGCGACTTCGTTTTCAATTGAAATTGCTTACTGGATGCATCAGTTTCCTGGGAGATGCAGCAAGTGTATTGTAAAACTTTGAATGTATTTTGCCCGTTTGTAAAGGAACAAGAGAATGCAGAAAGAGCTATGAATTATAAACGATATTATGAAAATATTGTGGGGAACATTTTTCAAAAAACTGGGAGGTCGATTAAACAATCATCGCATGTGTATCACATTACTTTCTTTGTGAAAACACAAAATGTATTAAATTAAAAAAAAGTAAAAGTTTAAAAACAGGTGAAAAGAAATAGCTGCGTACGAAGGTGACTTCGCACAGCTAGAATTGCATATTAAAGTGCATTCACGAGGTCGTCGAACGAGCCGAAAAAAGATGGCCGCCTGCCCGAGGAGTATAGCGGCGCTCATAGCGATTTTCTATAAAAACCGTGTGTCGACCTTGGTGGCGTATCAACAGCTTTTTACGCGGAAGAAAGCCGTGGGTATTCCTGTCCACGTAGCCACAATGTCTTTCGCGAACGATTCCTCCGATAATAGCAGCCTTAAAGTCAACCATCGGGGGTCGGCCATGTGCCGCTAACTTCGGCCGACAATCGATGCCGTTGTACAGCCCTCCTCGGCCAGAGATATTAATTATAAATGTCGCTTCCTGTCCTACCGCAAACAAGTTTCTTTCGAGCCTTATCGTTTCGGGCTAAAATTCCTATTCAAACCCTTTCCTTAAAATTACCTCTTCTAAAATTAAATGTTTTTCGACGACTTTCTAAGTCATCTTTCTTTCTGTTTTTCGACTTTCTAATATGTGTCTATGCCTATGAATTCCTCAAAGCAACTGCGAGGTGTGTAGTTCCAATAATACTATTAGATCTCCGTTTGTAAACAGTTTGGAACGCTCCTGATGTAAACTCTTGGAATATACGCACAAGTGCGCTTTTACAGTAAGTCTTAAACACGAGTTGAAGATCATGCAACTATAACATCAAACCTTATATCGACGCACGTGTACCCTTGAACTTCAATACACAGATAATATACGTGTATTGAAAATAACGGATACCCGTTTATTATTCGTGCAGCTTGATACACGTGTACCCGTGTATCCGTGTATAAAGACGTAAACGGATTAAAATACGGATAAATATATATTAGTACACGTGAACACGTGAATACCGTGATCTCTACTCAAAACCAATGTAAAATTGACATGGAACTATTTCTTTCGATACTAGACGAACAGAGTTGCATCTCTCCCTCGCATGCACCGGTTTATCCACGTCGCGTGCACCGGGCGAATTAGACTGGCACGAAAACGTACATCGAGCTGAGCCGAGCGTTTATTAAAATAATCGTGGTCCCCCGCCGAGAACGGAGGAAAAACCTGGAATTCCATTAGCACGATGAGAAAGAGAGGACGTGGTGCGTACCTGTGAGAAATTCACCTGTTCAAATTGCACGCGTGTACGCGATTAGCGGGCCGACCTTGGCGATAACTTCCGCGACCGGCGAACGGTTTTGAATACCGTGTAATTTGGGTGCGCGAATATTCCGCACCACGTGAGCTGCAGATAGAGAAGAGAGAGAGAGATAGAGAAAGATACAGGAAGAGAGAGGCGAGAGAATGCTGTAATTTAGTCGTTAGAGAGACCAGCCACGGCGAATAACATTGGATAATAGTCGCCATGCGTCGTTCAACAATTTTCACGCTTTGAACTTCATTTTGTACCGTTGAACTCTGGCCTGGTACGTCTAGAACACAATTTTTCAAGATAGCTTTAGGTCATTTGTGTTATTATTAGTATAAGTGTTATTATTACTATCACCGTCATTATTATGCAATTCCAATAGATATTATACTATGGACCGCTACAGAATGTGAAGAGCGAAGGCGACCAAAATAGGACTGTTAAATAAATAAACGTCGATTTAGCCACGCTCGAGTGACATTTCTGGTTTAAAGAGAGAGGGAAGTTCATATTTCTGATCAAATATTGGCCGATACACATAAATACGCCAGAGGTTTGATATACGCGATCAAATTCAAAGCTTGGCAAACCTTGAAACGTACATTTTTCACTGGACAAGCTTATAAAAAAAACCTACTCGGTTTTTACAAGCAGGAAAACATAGTCGCTTTCTAAAGACAAACAATCGCATTCCGCCGATTTCAAAATGGCGTGCCAGATGAATCATGCATCTGAAACCCGTCTAGAATGACAGAACAATAGTACGTTCTATAAAAATGCAATACATACTTCTAAATGCAATCGTTCCTCTTCAATCCTATCTTTTCTGACTCGATGAAAATCCTCCAGAGTGTAAAATAAATAAAAATGTGATCTGTTTAAGTGAATCTAGTGACCACAGCAGGGTAAAACAGATCGTCGAGTGGCCCGCTATCTCCAATAAAACGATCATGAATTATCCATGAGTCATAGAACGTGTCAACCATATGAAACTATTTCGAAGTCGATCGTGACAAGAGCGGGGCCGTTGAAAAGCCAACGAACAGCAACGCTTTCAGAGTATAGTAAAATCGGTTCTCTCGGATCCGCGCGATAACAAGCACTTGGTACCACAGTTCCTATGATATTCTCCAGTTACGCATACAGATACGCTTGATAAAGCCTCTTCGGGTTTCTCGTTCCTTCGAGCCCCTCGCCTACGAGTTTTTCTTTCTTTCCTTTTTTTTTTTTTTTTTTATTACCGACGTCGAATTTCGCCTCGCAACCGTAAACCGGATTTAACAACGTTGCAAAATATCCAGCCGGCGTTATCGCGTTTTATCGAACGCTCCGAGCGAAGCTAGTTTGCCAAATGGCTGATCGAATTACGGGGACCGTGATCGAATCAACACGATTGAACGTTCGTTGCACTCCCGAAATAAAACGAACGATGTACTACCAACACATTCGTGCGGTTAAGCATTATCTAATACAATCACAAATTTCTACGAAATTAACCATTGAACTGCAAAAAGTTCGTGTTCAACTTTACAGTTTGAGAGTGCCGTAAGAACGTTCACAGTCCAAGGGTTAATAATAGACGAATTTTAACAGTTACAGTGACTCATTTTCAATTCTTTCGCAAAATAGTGCAGTGATTGGCCTTTATAAGCATTCGGTGCATTCGGATGGTCGACCTAACACAATCCCGATAGTCACGAATGTCTACGAAATTAATATACTAGAGAAATTGTAACAGTTGCTGTGAATAATTTTCAATTGCAGGAGTGTTTACGTATTTTCTGGATTATTGGTGGCACCAAGCGCCACAGATTGCATACCGCGTCGAACGAACGAGCCGGTCCCAATTAGGTTACTTTCCCGTAGTATATGGCGTGTGTTTCGGACCCCGCGATCTCGTTCGAGACTCGAAATCCGCTCGAGGCTCTAACGAGATTGTATTCGACCTTGATCGACTCTGTAGGTAGTAGCTCGCGAAGGCCACGAAAACTCAATTTTCCCCCTTTCTCTGGCTGCACCGGTGCGGGTCATGGCCAAGGGGAGAAGCCTAAGGGGCAGGCAGGACCATCCGGTTTCCTCCTCTAAATCCATTATGTCTGCCAGACCAGCCACTTCCCGTCCCTTTCTATCCTCTCCCCTTATCTCCTCTCTTCACGGGGTGAAAAAAGGCGCATAATCGCCCAGTGATTCGGTACTTTGTTCCGCAGAACACCTAATGCCGGGTCCACAGTGATGTTCGCGAACATCTTGCCGAGCGGTACATCAAAGGATCTATTCGCGAGCTGAAAATCTATGTGGGACGCGCATAGATTCTATAGGGGAGTTCGGAACAAAATTAGTAATTTTCTAAAGAGCACACGAAGATGCATCAGTTGACGAAAAAACTATAAATAATTTCAATTTTTTACTAAATAAAAAGTTACTAATGATCTCTCGTTGGCAGAAATCGCTATTCGTATCCGTCTTTGATATTTTCGGTCCAATTATACCGAGTAATTTTTCACAGTCCTCGTACGACATTCTCGCAATAATTCTGAATCCTGTTCCGTTTTTCAATCAATCATTTGTCAAGCATATTCCACCAGAAATGTTTCCCTTCTTCTCAACACTATCTTCCTGTGTTACTAACACTTGCTGCTGTTACAAATAAAAGATCTTTTTTAGACATATTTTATAATTTTCGTACGTGAACGAACTGCCCGCAACCTCCAAGCGAACAGCTCGCGAACAATCCTACTTAGTGTGGACCCGACATAAGAACACTCCGAGGGCCGCGGACCGAGCATCGATCGCTCCTCGCGAGGATGTTCTGATTGTGAGTGTTATCCTTCCGAGAACCTTCTGTGCGACTCGCCCCAAATTTGTCTGACTTTGAAATTCTCCGATCTCGATTCTCTGAAATTTTATTGAAATTATGAAGTTTCATACAGCTATTTGGCTATTGGGTTGGAATGAATTATTCATATATTCGTTCAATAACATTTCCAATTCTGTTCTATTACTTTCCGAAATTTTTTAGGTAACTTGAACGAATCACCTTAATTTTATCTTTGAATTTTCATTTAAAAACGCTACGAACTTTCGTTCCGACCTAATAGTTGAGCACAGAAAAGTTAGTTTATATTTTACATAACAACCAAAACAATATTATAATAAACTAACATTTAGTATTGAACTTGTCCGGTGCATCGTCCAGAAAAATGAAGTTGGAACACTTGCGAAAATAGACAAACTATGTTTGTTCGTCGCTAAAAAAAAATTCAATCAGCCTCTTGACTCTCAAGTCGATCATTTCCACGACCGCTCGTCGACGTTTGCTCCCAGACAGCGTAGTACTCTAGGGTTAAAAATACAGCTCCAAAATACACGATCCCGTCTCCGGTTCCCAGGACACGTTGCAGGAACTAATTGGGGTCACTGGCGAAAAAATAACCGGTGGACATCAATTACCCGATTCGCTTTGGAGGACGAAAGTACGTCCTTTGAAACGTTCCACCCACCCCTTTCTCTCTGCACATTACGCGTCTCGAAACTTTCCTAAAAAGCGTGTGTGCCAAACGGCCGGGTTACGTAATCCGAGCGCAAAGTATCTTTAGAACTGTTTGCCGATGAAAAAACAATGTCCACCGGCACGGGAAGAGAAGAGGATGCACCCTCGATGGAGTAGTGCACCCGCGGCTCAGAATTGCAAATTCCTCGATTACACGGAAGGAAACTGTCTCCTTCTCCCTTTCCCTCGTGGGTCGATATTTCTTTCATAGAAACGCACCGCAACACACAAGTAATCTGTGCGTGTGTATGTGTGATCGTGCACTGTCGCAGTGCTTCAAGCGCGCGGCACGATTAAATGCAATTTGCCCCGAGCTTCACGAAACGCTATCAATCTCCTTAGGGCGTTTCTTTTGCGGGGATTCGCCGTCTTCCTGCGCGCTCCACTTATCGGGACACGCTATTACGAAACACCTGTTCGTCGATAATCCCGTGTTCGTTTCCCTTTCGGGTTTCCTGCTTTCGTCGGGTCGCTAACTGGAACTAGACCAGACGAATGACGGACAATTCCCGATTTCTTAAGTCAGAGACGATCGTTAAGAAGCCTCTAACGCCGCATTCTTCAAGTTACCAGCCTTGGGCCATTTGTCATTTGATTTTCGCTCTAGGATCTGTTTCTGAAGCTTTCGATTCCGCGAATTCCGAGTCCTTTCGAAAGGGAACCCGTGCGTATAACGGAGAAAAAATTGCAAAACCCTCGCGTACAACATGGAGCCCACCGTAGAGCTCAGAATGTTGCTAGGCGCCCCGTAGAAATATTCTAGAAATCCGAAAAGGTTGCAATTTCACGCCTACAAAATTCCCAGTTAATTTCCCCGAAGACAGTATCGCGGTTCGACGAATCCCGAGTCCTTTCGAAAGGGAACGCAGCTCGTCGGTTCGCGAAACGCCTTTCTTGATTGCGTAATGTTCGCGAGCTGGCTGGAAGGAAACGTGTTCTCGTATTCGAGGCGAAACGGAACCAACGATGTAAGAAAGGAAAGGCCTCCTCTGCGGTTCGCGGCGCGGCGACCCGATAAAAGCGTCGGTTGCCAGTTGCCAGCAGAGAAGAAAGACACAGAGGAGAGGGAGAGAGGTAGTAAGAGAGGAGAGGGTTTCCCTCCCCTCCGTCGGCGAAGAGGAGAGGAGAGAGAGAGCAAAGAAACCGGGCGGAGAGACAGAGAGGACACGGTCGAGCGTCGGGCAGACGATGTAGAGCTCGATCAGCTGGGAACGATGCGGTGTTGCCGCGTCGACACGCGTGACCCCCGGCCGCCGAGCGTGTCTCCGCTCCGCGGATCAATATTGCCGAGATCCGGCAACCCTGCGCCCGAACTGCTATCCGAACTCTCTTTATTTATACGTGTCGCGAGGGTACTGCGCAGGCCCGGCCCGGCCCGCGCGCGCGCGCGTCAGCCGCCTCTGATCCTTCGCCTCGCTTTTGTCCTTCCTCGCCTTGGCCTTTGCCGGCAACCGAAGCCTCGATATTTTTCGGAAGGGTCACCCTTTACGCTGACAGATCTTCTCAATTGGAACACACCGAAATACACGGTGTTTCCGAAATGTTGGTAGCAAGCGGCCTGGCAAGGTGATCGTTCCACGTCATTCTAAGCGGAAATAAATCGACAAATGTAAGGACGATTATGGACAATTATCAACCGTATCAACGTAAACAATTGAACAACATTGAACAAGTTACTATCTCTGACGACGACTGCCTTTACATTATCGATCTGTGTCTTTATTTCACCCACACAATATACACATCCAGACAATATTTTTGTTACGCATGTCCTAACATTTGTATCATTAATATGTATAATATTAGACTAAATATAGGTATACAAATCTAAAGGTTCTTTTTCATATATATATAGAACATCTTATTAAGGCTTAGTTTTAGAGAAAAACAATTTCGAATATCGGTCTAGTTCGTGTGTGTAATGTTTGCATGTAGACGCGGTAGGTCATGCACAGACGCGCCAGCCGATGGCTATGTAATAGCACGCGTGCTCAGAGAATCTTTAAACAAGATTATCCCGAGAACGAAAGGTCAGACAGAAAAATGTTGTTCTTCTTTCTCGAGGTATTTCCACTTGCAGAATCCATCACCTATAAGGTTACATTGATAAGAACGACGACAGTAGCGAAGAGGAAGTGATATTTACGACGCGTCTATTAGCTAGCTGGGCATCTAGTCATGGTCGCTGTCATCGCTGCTTCGATGTAAACACTTCCATTAGAAAACAATAGAATGTTCTACCCTTAGCACCCTTAACACTTGATTGACAAAATGGAAATGTTAAATATTAATGAAACGTTGAATTACTGAAATTCGGCCAGATTCGCCGGGACAAACGATTGTCAGTCTGTTTAGGCTGGTTCGTCGCGCGAGACCGATCGATTGCAAAAGTCGTTTGACGATGCCCGCTCTCTCGACCGGTCGAATTAATACCGTCGCGTGGACGAAATATTTTTAGGCCGACGCATATAGACGCTGCGAGATCAGGGACGTACGAACGACGCCAAGTACAACGTGCTCTTCGAGGAGACATCGGTCGAGAACGTTCACACACCGTTCAACCACCCTTCGGATCACTCTCTTTCGCTTCGACGATAGTCGCCAGATCGTTGAAGCGAATTTGTTTCTTGCCGATGGTCTGGAAGGGTCTGCCGAACTGCACTTCCACTGTTTGCTTATTTAATATTGTGCAGAAATGGCCAGACTGATCGATCTTGTATTTTATACTCTGAGAACCTGTGTTTCCATTTCAATTGTTTGCTTACTTGATGCTACTAAAAAATTTCTCAAGAATGTATTTGTATAACTTCAGGGTTTCTAAAAGAAAAACAATCTGAAACCGAGTAGCAGTTCTAGTGTTAATTATGGATCAATGTCCATAGACATAGACCAACAAAGATTATCATGAATAAACAAATTTTCTTTTCTTCGTATCATTCTTGTAGCAAACAACACGGTACAGCGAATAAGTGTTCTCTCGTGTTTGTCTCTCGTGTATATGTAAATTTTTCACGTGCCGCGACAACAAATTACGTGACCGTTGGTACGGAACGTCATCAGCTTTATTACCTCTTGTAAATATATTTCAAACGGCTTTAGAATATTCATCGATTCGACTCTTCGGAAAACAGAAGTAAGAATTTCACCGATGTCAGCTGCAGGAATAATAAAATGGAAGTTACGGGGAGAGCGTCGAGAGTTTGGCGGACCTTTTGCCCGGCTAAACCGCGGTTAATCCTCCCTTGTTGAATACGGCGATCGTCCTCCTCCATTGTCTGCATATTGGCGGATCATAAAAGACACACCTCGCGCGAGGTTTCATAACCGGTAGAATGTGTGCTCGCCAGCATCGTTCAGTTTTACTAAGATTCTCGTGAATTTTTACGCCCCACTGTGGTCCAGATCGTGGAATTAGCTGTTCACACAAAGATTTTAGTATTGTTTCAAGACTTTGTTTCGGTAGCAGTCTTTATTCAATAGAAGAATAATCTTCGAGTGACTTTTTCATTAGGAAGACTTGCGAGAACAAGTAACGAAAGGCAAATAAAATTTAGATGATTAAAATTGCACCATAATTAACGCGAGTAAATTATCATATATCAGTGACGTATCAATATGGATATGACGATGATTGATGAACTGAGACTAGGACAGTGAAATTCTGATAACAAATTTAAGTGACGAATCAATTCATCCTCACCATGAACGTCGTTCGCACGTTTATTATCTCGCTCTCGTATATAAAAAATACAAGTTAGGTACAAGGTTAGGCTAAGTACAAGTTGCACCTGTAATATATCGCGTAAAAATATCGCGTCTTGTCTTATCTGGATATTGTCCACATAATATCTTGATCTTGGAGATTAGAATTTCGCGGTTGGATAAGGCCGCTATTTACCCAAGATTAATTCGTTGTTCGTGACTACTGGAGCTGTTCGGAGCACGTACAAAGTAAAAATAACCCGTGGTGCTATATCGCGACGCAACTTTCGGTAGAATTTCTGCCATAAGTACTCCATGAAGCGTGAGCGAGTAGCTAATTACTGTCCTGCCGAACCTGTATACTCCTCTTGCCACTCTGCTTTCCTCGTCGTCTCGTTATTGCCAACGCTCGCATCAGCAGTTCGGTCAAATGAAGTTCTCCGATCAGTTTCCGTCGATAATGATCGATACTAGCTCGAAAATCAGCATTTTTCGAAATGTAGAGAGTCACTTTTGCTTGTCGAGTGTTTGCCGCAATCTACTTATTCATCTAAAGACGACTATACTACATATAGCTACCCAACAATTCTTTCGTGTTTGAACCTAATCGATCATCTTTTTCTCCTGTACATCCTGGACAGTTTCTTGACGACATCAGCTTCTTTGGGGGCTGGTTGATGGATCTGACGAGTAATAGACCAGGGCGATGAGTTATACTGCTTATGAAGACTACACACTACCCTGTGCTACTAAAAAAATGCTACAACATTAGCCAAAATCAGTTTTCTTTAGCCAAAATCAGTACGTTTAACCCCTTGTACCATAATATCGTGTCGAAAATTTCTAACAGAATCTACTAAATATGGATGCCACTCATTTCCTTAAAATAAAATTCTATGTCTGTATAAATAAAAATTGTTTATTTTCCGCAAGAAATGATCGAAGACTCTTATTCATCGTACCTTTTGAAATTAATCATAGGACAAATGGTCAAGCTCGGGTTGTTGTAGTGGGATAGATTTTCAATTTTACTATTCGCAGCTGAGTATTTCTTGAAGAATTATTCGACGGCAATGGAAAATTTAGATTAGCCGAATTGGCAATGTGATTTCCGACGGACAAGCAACGACGAGGGTCCCTAGCCGAGCAAGAGATCGAGAAACGTGTCCAGGACTCTGGATCCTCGGGATTCCAGAGGAGTCATTCTGGCATTCCGATAAATCACGCCTTTCCCCCGGAATTCCCACGGTCTCTCCATGTCCGGGCAGCCCTGGGCCGCGTCAGTGTTTCATTTCCTGATTGCTCGACGGGGCTTAACAATCGCGCGAACTTGCCGATCAGAAATTTCATATTATTAAACCGTTTCCGCGGCGTTCGCCGTCAGCCGCGAAAGGTCGATATACTCAGCCCCTCTACCCAACCCAGACCCGCGCCGTTCTACATCCGCCACTTCTGCAGCTTGTGCACTGGCGCCTCGGTGCTGCCATTGAAACCGACACAGGATGTCCCTCTGATCACGTTGACACCGAGAGCCAGCTCATTTCTTCACGGGAAACCGACGAAAAACCACAGAAATCCGTTCGTACTACGTTGTACGATCACCAGACTGCCGGATCTTCGTGGATAATAAATATTGTCTGGATCTGTTGCAACAGACTGGAGGCGGAAAGACATTTCATTCTAGTCTAAACAATTTCGTCCAAACAAATAGTCTTTGTGGGAGCAACTTGTTGTTCATAGCTCGCCGAAGAGCCTCTGGACCAAACATTCTAAATTCTTCTGACTATGATCACCTGTCGCGGGCGAGATAGATTTGTTTAGGAAGAAGAACAGTATTCCAGAACAGCGCAAAACGCCGGCGAAGATACGCTAACAGGGTTTCATTTAGCAGAAAATCGAATTCGAATGTTCATTGGCTCGCGTGATATCGGACGCGCCTCGGGGATAGCGTGTCTGTTCATCGTTCACCTTTTCCACTTGCCGAACGAACGTAACAAACAAGTCTCCGGAGCCAATTTCCTCGGAATCGAAGGTCTAGAATGAAGAAGTATTCAATATTTTTAACTTCTGCGTGGGGTATAGCTCCGTTTCGCTGCAGGAAAGCGACCGGTGGTCGTCAGGGACGTATCTAGAGGGCCCGCACGCTTCCTACCCGCATTCCCCTTCGGTTTTCCAAAGCTCGTCGGTGTTTCCCAACTACCTAGCCTAAAACTTAGCATGGCGCAAAGGCTGATGGTAAACAGAGGGTTAACTCTGTTTCACGATGGATTATGGTCTCCCGGAGGCACACTTCCGCTCGATAATGCTTTTCCCCAATGGTACCTGTCTTCCTTTCGGCAAGCACGTGTACACACGAAGCTTTCCGGATGTTCCAGTTTTTTTTTCGAGGTCGGAAAAACGGAACACACGAAGATATAGGGGCGGCACACTAAATCGGGAATCTTCAAGGATAAAAAGATCTCCGTAAGCTTTGTGCTTCGTGCAGTTCGATAAAATGAAATTTTAATTCTATAATCTACCGAGAGCCCGCCCGCTGGGACCTTCTGAAAGCTTTTTGCGCGCTGGGAATTGCCAATTCCGAGGACGCTCCGCACTGGAGCATACCGTATATTCTCTTCACTGTGATCGTCTATGTCTTTTCTGTCAGCATACTTTCATTGCTCCAATTTTTCCTTCATTCTTGCGCCTGGATATCTCTAATTCGCCTGGAGACACTGCTGGGATACTGTTAACATATGTACGGTTAAAAAGTGGGTTCGAAGATTCAATCATTTTGAGGAAGAACGTCTGAAAATACTGAAGAAGCATTTAGGGGGGTGCGGGTTAATGTTGATGAAATTGCGAGTATAATCGAGCAAAATCCAAGACACTATGCTCAGTCAACCCGCCCACGTGTTACGTGGGTTAGAAATGCTCGCACACGGCGTGTAACAGCGAACGCTTCCTGCCTATGTACGGTTACGCGTGGCACACACCGTTGTTACCTAAAATGCACAACCGCTCGTTCCCGGTCTGGCGAGGAGTGAAAATTATCCAGGCAATTAGATGCTGGCCGTATAGTTATAGCCCTGGTGCGGCGTAACAGAAATCGTTAGGGCTGAAGAAATCGTTCGGCAGGTTGCGTGTCAATGATACAATAGATATTATTAATGGCCTTACGGCTGAGCAATGCCTCCGGATTAACTCTAGAAACTAGGCTACCGATGCTCATCCATTTACTGCTCCCAAAAAGCCACCAGACATTCTTACATCATTCTCAGATTTTCTCTTTTTCGCGAAATAAAACTTGTCTGTATCAATTACGAGACCAGGGGAATATTGATTTCTTTTAAGAATTTTAATAAGCTACGAATAACGTAATATTAAATTCATTTCATGTGTCTTCTAATTTTGTCTTGTATCTACCCGGTTTGCCATATATAAATCTGGTTGCCTCTTCTAGCATTCTCAAATAAAATAAAATGAACAGCATACGCTATACACATACTATGCAATGTACTGTTGTCAGAAAGGTCTTTAGGCCTTCTTGAGAATGTGCACGAGCTTCCGTGTGCAGTCTGTTGATGATTTCGTCGTGACATAATGAAGGCGTGGAAGTTAGGGGTTTTGTCACCCGATAGAATATTAATGTATCCATAAAGGTGTGCCCTGGTGCACGGTAGTTCGCGATGAAGTGGCCGTGAGAGTAGTCAGGCCGAGAATTGCATAAGTAACACGAAGCGAGGAGACTCGAAACACCTCTGGAGCCGGCACTTTCGAGCGTTACACGTTCTCGGAAGAGCGGAACGCATATTGAATGCAGACAGAATGCAATTCCGGCCGTGTTATATACGGTTACATTCGTCCCTGGAAACCGTTGAGTTTCCTCCCTCGTGGAAGCCGCACAAGTCGGTTAAGTTGGTTCAAGGTCAGTCCTGGTCTGTGCCACACTCTCGTCGCCGTTTACACCGAATTTATTTGCTTTCGCCAACTATCGCCGCGATCCCTTGCAACAACAGAAAAAAAAGAGAAAAACGTCAAATGACGTTGGCCATTTTCTTGCCTCTTGGCCGGATAAAAAGCGCATAAAGCTTAATGTATTCGGATTGTATCCTTCGAACAATCTGCACCCTCTTCTCTCCATCAGGCAATGTACTGCTCGCTGAGCTAAATTTACGAGGCCTTTGATGAATCTACAGAGCTATAAGGTTGACCATTTGCATTGGAAAGAGTGATAAACAATGCTCTTGTCACCAATTGTTTTTTTTTATCATACCATTAATTTTCTTATTGTGGCTGTATGAAAAAATTTCTCAGATTAAAGTTGCACTACCTCTGGGAGTACATGTAACAGCAGAAAGAATCCTCTCTCAAGGTCATTTCTAACGGGATTTCAAAGCGATTGGTATTTATTTATACTAAACCTTAGGTGTTTTCTTAAATATTATTGTAGAGCGTGAAAAGACGGATCCAACGACCTCCGTAACCACACTGTTTCGATCATTCAGTCTCGAGATATTCGTGTCTGAAAACATTGGTTATGTTATCTTTCAGACGCGAATATCTCGAAACTGAATGATCGACACGGTATGGTTATGGAGGTCATTGGATTCGTCTTTTCACGCTCTACAATAATATCTAAGAAAAAGCACAGGGTACCTATACAAAGAATGTTAATGACTTTGAAGTCTCATTTAAAAATGACCTCGAGAAAGGTTCTTCATAATCATACAACGTCGTTCTGAAAAGTGTTTTCACTCTGTATTTAATTAGAAAAATTCTAACCACAATGTCCAACGGAATGCATACACCAATGACACAAATGGGTTTTAACAGTGAAGTTTAAAATTGAAATTGAAGCTCCGAGGATCACATTCAATTCTGTGCTAACGCATAGGGTTTGCGCAAAAAACATGTCGCTGAAACATGAGCAAAACGGCGCCACAAAAAAAAAGGTGTTGGGTCAGCATGTGGGTCAGGAAATTCCAATTTGAGCATCGGTGGGAATAGTTTGCGACACGGTATTCCATTAACACGATAACATTGGCCGTTTTTAATTTTTCCAAACGGCCGTTGGTACATATTTCTTCCCCCGCCATCTGTGCGTCTGTGATAAAGAGACGCGCGCGGTTTAATAGGAATCCACACATGTATCCCTGTATCGTTTGTCGAAATAAATTGGACGTGTAAAATAATACAGGTCAGGAATATATGCGATCGATGTGTATACTTCCTGCTCGATTACCCTTTGCGCACGTGCAACGGAACAATGGAAGACGAGGCGAATCAATTTTTCTATTCGTTTCCGGTTGTGTATATCGCTTGAACGTTGTTTGGCAGCCGAACGCGTTTACAGTTTGGCCGTGGCCTTGTCTGTAAATACGAAAACCAAAGCGATCGTATCACTATGCCGGACTACAGCCAAGATAAAAGCTTATTTATTGACCGAAACAATAATACAGCCTACGTTGAGAGTCGTCTCGTCTCGTTCGTTGCTTTGTTGACTAACCGTTACATGGTTACGTTAGTGCCTCTCTCCGATCCCAATGGTAAAATACGCAGTTAGTAACAGCGCTATAATTTCGTTCGTTATTTGTATAAACGCTCGTAAATCGTAAACTGTTAGCACGAAGTCTAAAGAAAAATTACTGCATGCATGATAACGCGGTAGAATCCAGGAATTTCGTCGACAAATATATATGCGAACCGGAATGACGAGTCAATTCGTCCTCGCTGTTTAACAGGTTCGAAATATTTGCAACCTCGTTCGAGGAGCGTACGCTGGTAGGGCAAACGACGCCATTACACATTTGCAAAACGTCGTATCGATTTTACCAGTGGCTGGGAGAGCGAGAGTCGTACTCGAAAATGAAAATAGCCAGGGGCAGGTAGACGGGTCCGTCGAAATTGGATACAATGGTTGAGGCGAAAGTGCTGCATTTCGTGCCCAAGTTCCTTGGTTGTCTGTACATCGGTCGAACACAGCTCGAAAATGGCTTGTATAGATCCGTAGGGTCTCTACAGTCTCGCGAAATGCCTGGTCGTTTCTACATTAACAGCTCTCTGTTGGGTTATCGTTGGTTCCAGCGTATTGGGAGCTATAGAAACTTCTAGAATGTCATTGAAAGTGCACGCATTTCGTCGTAGCACTGTAAATAGCAGTGGACAACTTCAAGTCCTTTGAACCACAGTTGTGCATAGGTGGTATACACCTTCCGTCAGTATGTGATAAATATTTTCAGTCCGCGCAATGGCGTCGTTTGCTGATGTGGCAAGCAAGCCTCGAAGCGTTCAGCGTCGGAGCCGTTGAGGGACATCGTACGTGACGATAATGGCGGTGAAAATGGCCACTGCGCGTTGAGGCGACATCTATCGGTACCGTCATTTTTCAATGATCACTATACTTTTGCCTCGCGTCGTATGGTGTCGCCACTTGGTTGAGAAACGTGTAGGGACATTCCCCAGGACGCGCGGTAGCTAGCGACACCGTATGGTGAAATTACGAAGTACTTAAATCTCTAGAATAAACGGCATATTGGAAGTTTGCCATCTAATAAGATCGAAGCCTTTGTAAAATAAAGCTATCAAAACCATTTGAATTCCCCTCGTTCGTCTTTGCCACATAGTAGAGTAGACTGATATCGATAATAAACGGAAGTATGTGAACGAGTAAGCACTGAAGTTTCCCCTCCAATTTGTACCAACAGGACGCGCCAGTGGCGTAGCCATCAATTTAACGATCTTCCAAAACGATTCGTAACTGAATATATTTTTATTATTGCCTGATCACTTTTCTTCGATGCCAATACGAGAATGAATAAAATAGCAGCATTTTCCAATTGTTCTGTAGCTTTTTATGTTACACGTAATTGTGTTATTGGGACCGTATTAAATAAATGAGTCTATAGAGACAAGTCTGTAAAAGATGAATGTATCTTGCTTTCTCCGTATAAATTCTATTTTAATAAAAGATATTAGGACTTTGTTTTAATGATACTGTTTGTGCAGTAGATAAACCATGAAATCGACCAACTGTTGATTTTTTATTTACAGTGTGCGGATTTCGTAAAAGCGGGGGCAAAACAGGGTTTAACGCCATCGGACGTTGTATTGGCTGCAGACATTACATTCTCTTGCGTGGCTGATCCTCAAGCCGCCAAAGACGTGAGTACTCTTCATCGTTGGTTTTAACTAGGAGTACGTTTCAACTAGTCAAAATTACAACTGGGAAATTAAAAAATAATTGTTTTCAGATGGTGTTCGGCAACTGCGGTGTTCTCACAGAAATCTCCCCCGAAAAGGGGTACGTGGAAATGACCGGAATAGACGCGGAGACGTCGCAGGACATCGCCGAGGCGATAACAGCGAAGGGAGGTCGTTATCTAGAGGCGCAGGTACAGGGTAGCAAAACACAGGCACAGGAAGGCACATTGGTGATCCTCGCGGCCGGGAACAGAACGTTGTTCGACGAATGTCAATCTTGCTTTGAGGCAATGGGCAAGAACAGCTTCTACCTTGGTAAGGTGGGCAATGCTTCCAAAATGAACCTTGTGCTTCAGTTGATGGCGGGGGTAACCCTGGCCGGTTTGGCTGAGAGCATGGCGCTGGCGGATCGCGCTGGGCTCCAACAGAAAGACGTGTTGGAGGTGTTGGAGCTGACATCATTGGCCTGTCCTGCGATCCTTGACAAAGGAAAAGGTACTGCACCATTTGTATTTTACCACGTTAGTCATTCGGATAGGCTAGTTGTTGTTGGACCAATTTGTACAACGTTCTCTTCTTTTTTAGCCATCATCGAAGGCGGGTTCCCAACGCAGTTACCGCTACAGCACATGCAAAAAGACTTAAGACTCTCTTTAGGTATAGGCGATCAACTGGAGCAGCCTCTACCATTGGCTGCCGCGGCGAACGAGGTCTACAAGCACGCTAAACGTCTTGGCTACGGCGAACACGATGCCTCCGCTGTTTACATCAGAGCCAGGTTCTAACGGAGCATGCATCGTCGAGCTTTGGCTATACCATATTTATTGCAATATCTAAACGTTGTTTCCCATCGCTACCAGAGAAGAGTAGTGTGCTATTTGTCAAGAAGTAGCGGGTCACTTCGATCGGGCATGCAAACAATACCGTTGCGACGATTTCGATGTTAATCGCTACGAGGTTGTTTTCGGAACAAGTAGCACGTTCGGTTGTCGCTAAAAGGAACCAGAATCGAATTCGACGCACCGAATCGCGTTAAAGCGGTGTAGACTCCATGTACACGTACACAAACACAAATATACACAAATACACACGCGCAGCCGCATGGCTGATCAATGAATGTATAAATGAACTTGTACGGTCTTTTTTACACGGCTTTTTTTTGTCAAAAGAACTCCTTTTTGTGTACATTACAACGATTTGGTTTAATTTCTTCATGATATTCTTTTCTTTTGTTTTTGGTTTCCTCTTTCTTTTCTGTTTCTTGAAAGTACTTGGCGACTACTTTTCTCGAGATCTGCGTGGGTTATGGTAAAACCGATCTCTCGAATCGCATCCCGACTTCGATCCCGTAGGACGCACCCCTCGTTTGGAACAAACATGAGAGACTTGGGACGTGTCGAAAATGTGCCTTACGATACCCGTTCGAAGCAAGGCTTTCCTTTTCCCTAGGTTCTTCTTTGCCCGCTTCATCGAGCGGAAGATTGATTTCGTTACTTGTGATTGATACGATACAATGAATTTTGATATACACAATGACGATGCGTAGAGAAACTATCATTAGGGAAAAGGGAACGATGGGGGTAGATTATACTCTTCGTTGGTGCAATCATAAACTATAATTCAACGAAACATGGTTTTCGAATTTGTAAAAAAAGAATGATTAATTTCTGGCAGCAGCTCGGAAGCGTTCGCTTAATCGAGTAACGAGGAAAGGATCAACGTTTTTGAGTTTGCCCTGACCACCTGGCCATGAAAAAATGTTTTATACGGTCATTTGAATATCCGTTACATCGGGTGTAGTTACTGACAAAATTTTTAAGTAAATTTTAGATATTACAACATGTGTTCTCCCGGAGACTCACTCAAAAACGTATGAAAGTATTTCTGTTTCAAAGTTATCCGACTGGCAACGTTTCTGACGGAATGCCGTCGCCGTTTCGTTTCGCCATTAGCAATTAGAAACGTGTCGTGCTTAGCGCGTTTCCTCGGCTATTTGTTTTGATCGACGTGGCTGTTAATCGATAAGCCGAGAACAACGCCGAATCGCATTCAGTCTCGGTAGTAACGCGATGAAATTAGAGGAAGAAAATGGATGAGATGTCGAGCATTAATTAATATATATATGTACGTTGCTATGTATAGAGGCTTTCGGACCTACAGAGCGTGTCCCTTCTATTATTATATATCATTACGATGATTAATTGAGATTCAATCGCCACTCGCAGAAGTTTGAATCAAACGAAACGGTATGGGGGTGTCGTCTAGTTACGAGAAACCGACCAGTACACTTGATCCACGCGACACTGTATTTCCTCACACGGCGCGGGTAGGAAAACCGATTTTTTTACTAACCAGATTTTTCTACTGACTCTCACGACGACTGCTGCTGGTATCGCATGTTCGGGGAACGAACATGGACGATAGGACGTTGCTCTGCTCTCTCTCGTGTGCACGTTACGACCACGGAAAACAGGGAATAAAAAAAACAGGGGGGAACAAAAACTTGTTGATGTGAGGGTACGTGAGAGCAACCGGCGATATTCCGTTTCCGTAAAGTCGCTGCGGCTCTCACAAGCAGATACGCGACGAAGTCGAGAGCGAGCCCGAAAGGTTGCGCGAGTCTGTTGTTTCGCAGACTCGGATTCGAAAACGCGAGACGATCGCGCGAGTTTCCCTTAACCGGGGACGAGAGATCGACGGGCTATCTGTCCCTCTCGATCACCAATAATGTTCGCATGCGGGTCTTCCTCGCCCCTCGGGGACCGGTAAATATTTTTCTAGAATTCTGTGACGATGAATCCTTCAATTCAATCATCAAATCTCTCTCCTCGTCGAGCACTTTCTTTCCTGGTTGATGCATGAAGGGGAAATTCGTGGCGCTCGCTCGTTTTACAGACTTTCGGTCGCGCGGTCCGCCGCGCGACACTTAGCTGTAACAGTGGCTAGGCGCCCATATCACGTACTGTATATGTAATTAGATTATCGATATAGTTTTAATGTTACAATGATATATTGTGCATCTACGAGATGAACAAGAAATGATGAAAATAGAAAATATTAAATATTCTACTGCAAAACATAAAGAAAAAAAATTATATATAAATATATATATATATATATACATATAGCTAGTATAAAGTGTATAAATCACAGAGAGGGAGGAATTCCGTGTGAGTGCGATCGGGTGAGTGAGAATACGTCATGATAACTGCGTCAGTAACTGACGTTATATGTTTTGTCATGAAATACACTGGTTTTTGAATAAATATCTATTTGAATTACGAACATCGATACTTAATGGTGTGCGTGCGGCTTGTGAATGTACTTTTTTTTCATACACGAACTTTTGTCCTATTACATTTTTGTCTGAATGTTTTTGCACGCCTGATAGATCTTTACTTTTTCTTTCATTATATATATATACATATATATATTAATTTTTAGACGCCCACTGTACCTTAAACTGTGTAAAAACTGAATATTGTTTTTTAACATTCATGGGGTTATTCTTTATTTTAATAAAAGTTAGATATATTGATAAACTGTGAGACGCTTAGCCACCTACTAACAATGTAGACATCAAAATTACTATATTTTATATACTATTAAGCATACATTAATATAAAGATTATTATCATACTCGCCGTACCTGTTCTATATCCCTTGGAAACAAATTACAATATAAGTATAGTACGTACTTTTTTATATGTCCCTGGTGAATTATGAAAAGACTGTATAAAGTCAAGGCTGCACCATAATGTAATTAAAAAAACATTGAGAATGTAGACAACTTATGCTCCCTATTCTTATTGCAAAACGCTCTTCATTACATAAAAATAATCCGCATAAAAAGCCCTACAATCATAATCATCTTTTTCCTAAGAGATGAAACTCTAGACATGTTAAAACTTTTTCTTTTCTTTAGCAATCTTAATAAATTAAGTAAATCATTTTTGTGTTCTAAATGCATGAAGTCTGCAGTCCAGTAACCACATTGTCTGCATTCTGTATGGATAGCTACCATGACAGTCTACAAACATCGGATCTCTGGCAAGAAGAGCTTTTTCTCAAAAGAAGAAACTCTAGACACACGTAAAAGTTTCTTTTTCTGTACAATAATCTTTCGAATACTCGATATAAATTTTTTCAATTTTTCTCCTGCTTGAAATCATACCAAATCATTTTTGTAGTCAATGTATAAAGTGTGCGGTCCAGTCATAACAGATATCGAACGTGATCGTGTAATACATATGTCCCACGTGGACAGCTATTATAACCGTGGAGGAGTCTGGGATCTCCATGCGAAACGTGCTGCAGAGATTCTCGTCGGTGCAAAAAGTCGATCATTCGGTTTCGGTGGAAAAAAGCGACGACATGCTCGATATCGTTTACCGCGATGCAAAGCACGTGCCGCGTTCGCTCGGTTCATAGGTGCCGCGAATAGACCGAATGATATTGCATGATTACAGAGGAAGCCGGCTCGTGTGCGCACGCGTCCCCTCGGGTTGCTCGTGTGCTGGGCCGTGTGCGTGAAAGTACGGTGTCGGTGGTGGGGATCGAGGGCGGGTGAGCGAGCAGGGGTGGGGGCAGAGGGGTGGAGCAGCCGCCGTCTGATGACACCTGTAGCTCGACCCCCACGATCAGTTCAGCCGCGACCGTCCACGCGCCGTCTTGTTACGACGTTTTTGCACGGCTACCACTCTAACCGATACGTGTACACGTTTCACGCACATCCACACATACAGATGGACAAACACTCGGCGATAGCCACACTCACTCGCACCTCCTTCTACACATGCACATACGACACACCGACACGTCACACCGATCAAAGTGTACCGTCGACGATTCTAATTCACGTGTATGTGAACGAAACAGCAGCCAGCGCACACGTGTAGAAGGCTGATTTTTACCCTTTGCCCGCGTGACAAGAGCCCGTCGTGCGCATCTGCCATTATTGTGAACGGAACTGTCATCGTGCCTCCGGTAGTGCTCGACCACTCGGAGGGGAAGAGGAACGGAAGGAACGACGGTTCACGCGAGTATGTACCGCGGATACAACACCGTGCTTCACTAGACAGATCGACATTTCGCGAGTATTCTTTCTCCCCATATCGACCAGCCTTCCGTTCACGTACGCCGTTGACAACTGCCGCCAGCTCCCTCTACCCGTCTCGGCCAAAGCTTTTACGCTTACGTTTGATTCCCCGGAGCTGATAGATGCTCGATACTATAATATGTAGATCTCCTAAGAACAAGGTCGCCGATGTGGAGCGATACTTTCTAAGACAATGAGCCTGGCTCGTCCGAGACACTCCGGTTCAAAACGAACATACTCGTGATCGGTGAGTTATGAAAATACGTATCGGCTGTCGCGCACCGTCCACACAATATACTCGAAGCCGATTCGTGTGCGAACGGTCTCGGGTAGAATAATACATTATCCGCGACATCTGAGCAATTATTGACATTGATAACGCGGGCCGCGTTGCCGCGAAAGTCCCTCCCCCCCCTCACCCCCGGAGAGATAGGATCGAAGTGAACGCTCGCAAATAACGGTGGTCGGTTTTCTTAGGTAGTGTTTCTTGGCACGATCTTGCGTACGACCTTATTCCTAGGGAATGATCGGTGGTGTTGCGACTGTGCGCAAGAAAACAGAACGTGGCCCGTATGCCCGGCAATGCGAGACGAACGCCGCCGCCGCGGAGGGGCATGTGTCTCGCGCGTGTTCACCGAGTCTCTCTCTCTCTCTCTCTCTCTCTCTCTCTCTCTCTCTCAAGCAGCACACGGAAGCGCGAGAGATTCCAGAAATTGTGCTGGTGCTCCGTGTGTATTCCCGTCGTGCGCGCGACAGTGAAGTGTGCACGGCAACTACGTAATCGCGTAGCGTTTCCATGCGAGACTTGCTTGCGCGTTCGGAAATATCGGCAGGAATTTAATTGGCGAGCCACTCCGTAAGTATCGAAAGTTACCACCGCGCCGACGACTTTTGTTTATGCTAACAGTGTCGTCGCAGTTTCGTCAACAGAAATATTCGACGTTTCGCAACAATGTTCGTCGCCACGCTTATGGCTAATACAAATATTTAGTTCCCTGCGCGCGACCACGCGCGTCAATGTTAAGGCCGGTCCCCATTTTCACGTATGTATTTCGAACTGTTGCTACGGGTCCATTAGAAAATTAACCGCTTGAGGGACCGAGGGAGTTTAATCCCTTGCATTACTGTTTATTTTATGGTTATAGTGATTAGAAATTCTTCATCGTTCAGAATTTCATAGAAAGAAGAAAGGAATTTATCGTACGTTTTGTCTAAAGGCTATACATCGACTGTAACAAAATAGAATTTTATTTCAGTTTGAAGGAAATTAATAACGTACATATTTATTAGACTCTGTTCAGAATCTTCTGAGTCGATATTGTAGGGCATAGGTTAAAAATTCGAACGTTGTTAACCATGTTGATTGAACATTGTTCCCAGTATAATGCCACGAAAAATCAAAGGCAGTATTGACCGTAAAATTTCCCATCCCTTATCAGGGAACACCATGGCGGGTCTGCGCAGAAGTTTAAAAAACGAGCGGAAAATTAGATAGGACAATCGGTTGCTTCTAAATAAACATATTCCTTTCAAATGCCGAAGCCAAACCTCGCTCGATACCGTGTCTGAAAAATAGCTCGTGTCGTTCACAGCGCTATATCTTTATTCCTCTTTCTGTTTTGGCCTCTCCGTCTCCCTCGGTCTCTTTCTCTGGTCGCTCGGTAAATAAGACGCGTGCTGTATCTACGCGTATCAAGTGTACATGTGTAGGATAAATAAGCGAAATCGAGTTGCACGTACCACGGCCTTTGCCGAGTATTGGTGACCACACATCTTAGACGGGGATTCGACAAATATAGATACTCGGGATGGCAGTGTGCGCGGGACCACTCGCACACCAGGTAGAATAGCGTAGAAAAGGAGGTGAAGGGGACAGAGCGATGGCGGAGGAAATAGCGTGGACAGATACCATTTGTGCTGAACGGAATCACCGGATTTTAAGTAGACGCTGCGCCACAGACTGAAAATTAACCCTTAGCACTCGAAAGGCGACAGTAAGACGCCACTAAAAATTGCCGTGTCATTATTAAATTAAATGTTTCGACATTATTAAATTTGTTTGTATTTAATAAATTACTAAAAACTTCAGTATTGTACCATTTTCGTATGTATAAAATGAAAAACAAAATATACATATAGAAGAGAAATATTCTAGGTCGGAAGAATTGTTTCGCTTTGGAGTTAAAATAGCTTCGAGTGCAAAGGGTTCATTCTGAAATCTAATTTTAAATAACCGAAATTTAATAATAAATGTCGTCACGAATCAGCAGAAATCTGTCATAAATTTATCTAGAAATAGAAAGTTTATAACAGTTTGGAGTATTCGTTGTAAGCTTGAGTCGGTATTATAGGTCAGGGGTTTCGTCGCGAGGTTGCATGGGAAATTTTTTTTCTCCCCGTTAACAAAATGAAAACACTAGTTTCTCGTTGTCGCCGATTCGACCGCGTTGTGTGTGCAGCCGAATGAATAATAAGGATCCGAGATGCTCGCGGACGACGCATCATGTATACGGTTACACGATGAAGCAAATGATGGCATATTCGTCGGCTGTGTCGGTGGGTGATGCGCCTGTATCGGTGTAATCGTGTTTGCATCGTTCGCCGGCTGGTAGGGATGGATAAGTAGAGTTAGGAGGATCAGACCGGTGGGGGAAACAGTGTGGACAGGTTGCGTTCGTGCTAAGCCGAGTCTCGTCGCCTCTCGCATTCCGAGACGCGGATTCCGGAGCGGTTTTCTTTTAAGAAAGACAGAGGCTGTCGGAGTAGGGGGGATCGTGCGCCAGAGCGAGACAGAGAAAGAGAACGAAAGAGAAGTGGAACGCTTACGGTACCGATTTTCCAGCGAGCGTTCGAGTCTACGCGTTCCTCTTTTTCTCTCTCTCTCTCTCTCTCTCCCCTCTTCCTTCGTCCACTTCTTCTTCTTCTTCTTCTTCTTCTTCTTTCCTTGTTTCGTTACAGACCGGATAGTCTGGTCGGCCAGGGCGCCTTTTTCCACTTCGAACAGCGCCGTGAACAAATACACAAGCCATAAGGGTAGAACGATCGTTGCACCTACAGCTGCTTATCGACTGCGTCACGATCCCACTTAGCGTACGTCCTTGAATCACGTAACGCTTTTACTCCTCGACTTTTCGCCTCGTTACCCATCCCTCGAAAGCGTCTTCGTTCGCAGATATCGAACCAGGATCATTTTCCCCTTCTGATCGTTCGATCTTCACTCAAATTCACGGTCTGCTCCCAAGATGGGAATCAATTTAACTTCGTATGAAAATGAAGGACAATATTGTTAACATATTGTACGGTCACATATTAATCCGGGCAGTGCCGGATTAAGACTTTTGGAGGCCCTAAGCACTTCAAAGTTTTTAAAGCTCCATTCCAATTGTATTAGGTTGTCCCATAATTGAATGTGCAAAGTCGAATGGAATTTTCTTCGAACATTTTGGTGGTTGTGACGCTGGGATGTCGGAGGAGCAGCGAGGTTGATTTGTTCGTCGACGGACCGCTGAAAAATGTTAGCCACTCGGCGAGTAGGTCATTTGCCCTTGTTATGCCGGATACTTTCGACTTGGGCTGCCGGCGAGAACGGTACATCGGTTCGTAAAAGGATCGCTGCCTGTTTGCATGTTCCTACCGGGCCGAGTACGCTATTATTACGATTTAACGTTCGACGTGTGGCAACACTAATTCCACACGGTGCTGGAGATTTTCGTGAAATTTCAGGGGTCATTAGCGTTATTCGATTGACATACGGCAGAACCTCACGTACGCCAACTAAGTGGGACGCTGACATTGATTTTCTGATAGAAAATAACAGTAACGAAACAGACGTAAAAAATAAACGGTCGAAGAAATTTTTGTCAATTTCATTTTTTATTACACTAGAAAATTAATTTTGATCTTTATTGTAATATGTGCTCGAATATAGAAATTTGTTTAACAATTTCTATAGTTCTGAAAGAAATAATTGCTCTGATCCGTTCGGTGAGTCTAGCGTTAAACATACATTGCATTATAGATTACAATACTGAGTAACTTGTTCTGCGTTAACATCGGTTAAAATAAGTAAATCGAATGCTTCCATTATTTTTACGCGCGTTCGAGCCAACAGTCCCAGAAGCCTCGGTGAAAGTGCACAGATGAGATAGAGTCTACGAGAGAAAGGAGTAATTATAGCTTATGACACACCACTACAACGGCTAATTTTTTTCCTCGGAGAACATATTCATTTACGTCTGTTTCTTTCCTTTAATCGTGGATTATTTCGAACAATCTTCCACGAAACTTCATCGTTTACAATTTCCACCGCGTTGCTTCTTGGCACGGTTTTCAACGCTGCGTCACTCGCTTGGAATTTTGAAAATCAAGCGCTTCTCGCGTTACAATAACCTCCTCGGAATACGAAATTTCACTCTCTGCTTTCTTTGTAGTATCACTAATTATTTGAATTATCAATTCAATCTATTTCTTTTTAAATATCTCATTTAAGCATTACAGCAATCGTGGATAGGGATCGTCTACCCACGGTTGCCATAACCTCCTGAGAATACGAAATTTTTCTCTTTTTGTTTCTACATAGCTATTCGGCGGGCGTGTTGAGCAGCTCCGGTCCAAATTATTGTTCAATCTATTTCTCTTCAAATATTTAATTTAACAAATGGCAACAATTGTTGACAGATCGATGAACATCGACCTAATAACGACAAATGTTTTTCATGCTCGTTCACCCGCGGCTGCCAAAAAAGCAGCGCTCGCGTCACGGATTTACATTGACAGGTCAATGGTCGCGCCATCTTGGAATCGGCGGACCAATCACGCGATCGAATGGGTAACACGTAGATCCTCGAAGTACGCAGCTTGTATAGTTTGCGAACGGTAAACCGAACGCGCGGTGCACTCCGTTGTTCCTGCGTTCTCTCCCGGGTTCCCTTAGTTTATAAATAAACAACGCGCTCGATCGACTCACCTGGCACGTTCCGCTTTCAACCGTGACACTTATCTCAACATGTTTCTGCGCCTGGAAGACACGTGTGCTGACCACGGGTCTCGAGCCCCGTTCGATCCCATCTGATCCCCAACGATGATTCCGTCCCATTTCGGTCTATGACGGACAACTATCACATATCGACTATTAGGTATAGAGAATTATCGGAAACTATCGACACTATGTTCTTTCTCAACGAGTATAACCTCTTAGCTACCGGCGAGGCTAAACATGTATCGCATTCTATCGCTATCGATGACTATTGGATCTGTAACATCATCGTCCGGTGGTCAGGAAAATTCATGAGAATAGACTGCAACATTTTCCGAGAACTTTCACCCAAGCTGGATTTTGGCGCCAATCGCATTCACTGTTGTCGACCGTCTACAGAGAATGTGAAAGGCCGACGAAGAAGCACTTTCCCAGAAGAATCCGTTCCTATAACGTAAATCGTATTCGAACACGACCACCGACCACTTAATTCCCCGTAGTGACATTTGCAGCAGAAAGTCTTTTCTGCCGGTATGCACCGCCAGATGGCGATCGACATTACGCTTGAGCGTACACCGTAGGCTCACCAGTGGATCATTTTAATTCCCAAGAGTCAGTCTGAAAAGTAATAATGTATAATATTTATGTGGTGCGTGAGGAAAAGCGCGATGGATCCATGGGAATAATGAGTGTTGTGCATAGGAATAATTATAATCGAGTGTGAAGCGGCTATGGAAAGTTTGGCGGGTAATTTTTCGAGAGAACGGCACCGCGCATGCGCGCAGGGGTTGGCGGGACGGGTTGTTGATAGTCGACCATGGTTAGCATTAGTGTTCGCACGTGTCCTGGGAGCTCCGCGTCGGCAGACAGCGAGTCGGATTAAATTCCTGATTGAACGTGAACTGTGTATTCATAATTAATCGTCACTTGCATATTGCATCGGTCGTAGAGATCCATCAATTTTTGTGAAGTTTCCTTCGGGAGTGTGAATTGTGAACCGCAATATGGCTTAGAACGGTGTAACATGTATTTAGAATTTGGTTTTACACCTGCCTTCACCGTTAGGCCAAATGTGCCTTATTCGGCCCCTATTCAGTAGTCAGTCTTCCTGAAAATGAATGGCTTGAAAACAAGAGACATCCAAACTATAAATGTATGGCTTCGTGTCTCCGTATAAACAATTTAAAAAATATATTAATAGCGAATAATTCTTAAGATGACAAACTACTGACATTAAATGGCAGACTAGTGGAACATTTACGCTACTGAAAAAGTTGGGTAAAATGTAAAATACATTCGGCCGAATATTAACCCTCAGTCCACTTGTTTATATGAATTACTTATTGTATGAAATAAATTGCAGAGTAAATTTTTCAGAGAATCAAGCCATTTAACTTGTTTGGTCGAATATCGATCCGGGGCCGTACATTTTGTAGGGGGCAAAAAAAGGTCTCTATAGACAGAAAGGTCTCTATATGGTGTGGATGAAAAAAATCGTTAATATCAAATTTATGATGGTATTGACCTGTGAGTCGAACAACAATCCAGGTCGAATAAAAAGTTAGGCCAAATAACAGTTCAGGGGCGTGTGTCTTGACAAAAAGCGAGGTTGAACGCACTGTGGGGACATTGTAGGGGGAGTAAGGCTGACACGGTATGGGTAAAACGAGAATTTCTGCCTTCAGGTGTCGAGGGGTGCAGGATCACGGATGACGCCTGATGATCGTTGCCGCCGCGGCTGAGCTAGTTGCCGGAGGAAAATGAGAAACAAACCCGCCGTCTAGATAATTGCCGGGAGTCGGCCGTGTAAGACGTATTAGCGACTTGTTGACAGTGCTTGGTTGGCCGTTATCTGCGCGCGGATGGTTCTTCTTCGGCGAGATGCTCTCGTCATGACTGACGGTACGACCGTGTCGATACGATCCGTGTCGAGGATCTAACGCGGACCTGTAGTTTCGGGTTTCGCGAGTGTCGGGGGCCATTAGCTAACCAATTCGAAAAAGCCGAGTTCTCTTCTTGTTCCGTCAGGGAGACGATGAGTCGCGCACAGCAACCTAGCAAAACCGTGTAGCCATATACCGCGGGTACGGTGAATGGAAAGTTAACAGATCACGCGACAGTGATGCAGTGCCGTAGTGTCAGTGCCCAGTGCCACGTGCCTATTGCTTGGATTACTTGAAGATGCCGTCGTCCGGTGGATACTATGACGACAGGAATCCTCTGCTCAAGGGCACCTTATCAAGGTGAGTCCCACATACTTTCTACGTTTACACAATCTACGAGCCCACGGAGTTTCCAGACATCTCTGGCGTGGGTCTCTCGAACTTGTTTCATTTTTTCTATTATTGATATTGTGAACTTTGGTCAAATTTTGTAGATCACGACTGAGGTTTTTCTTTGAGATTTTAGCAGGCCACCTTGAACCACTAATATTCTAATAATTAGACTGCAGATCTTCGTGCAAAATGTTCTACATTTTGATACGTACGAAATTTTCTAAAAATGCTAGAATATAAAATTCGACGGAACTTTGGACGATTTTTATTTATTTCAGAATTTATTTCTTTGATTCCACTTTCGTAAAATTTGACTACAAAAATTGAAACTTTTGCAATTACCTATTATGTTGTTTGACTGCATACAGAATCCGCAGTTTACTAACGATCTTTGATTTATTGTGGGAAAATTGTTTCGTTGTTCGTTTATGTATTTAAACATGTTCCATCTAATTGGTCCATCTCAAATATCCAGCTTATCGTTGGCGATAGGAAAAAATGTCGGAAGGAAATGTGATTAGGTTTAAAGGGCCAAATGTTGTGGTAGGTAGAGAATTTTTCTCAAGGTCGGTTTTCCACAGATTTCTTAATTATCAATGTTATTGATGGGGACTGTACGTTTTTATTGTTTGTTTTTAATAGCGAGGATCAAGATAGATTCATCGACCTATAGTGTTGTGACCTCCACACGACCTTGTGATTAATTCTTTGTTTACTATAGTGTTTGCTTGTTACTTACGGTGCTCGAGATAAGTAGGGCGCTTCCTAGAAAAATCGCTATCATTATCTAGCTATAATATCGTCCCATTATATCCAATGTTCGAACTTACAATTAGTAATTGATAAGCAAGGGTTCAGGTGTTGAATACGTCTATTTCTGCTTCGACAACCAACGCGTAGATTGGACACGTTGCAATACGTCGAGGGAATCGATATTTAGGAAACTGCCAGGGTTATGGAGACAAATTTAGGAATTGGTCGCCGAGCTATCGTTTCTGGTGGGACTGGTAAAACGCCCGGGAATATACGATTCCCGTTGCGATTCCCAGAAAAAGTAACGACCGGCGAAGGATCGTTGATAACGAGCGAAGGAAAGTGTGACACCAGAGATTCATTTTAGTCGATTACCCGACCAGTCGGTTGATCTCCTTGGTGCCTAACCGGTCTTCGGGTTCGCTTCTGTTTTTAAATACGTCGGCCTCCGCTCCTCGAGAGAGCACCACGCTCTCTCTCTCTCTCTCTCTCTCTCTCTCTCTCTCTTTCAAGAGGGAGAGCGAGAGAGAGAGAGGGAGAGAGAACCGTGGAGCCTCTGTCGCTCGAATCGAATCGAATAATTCGTCGATTATCTCTCGAACGAAGTAACTCGTTCCACCACTATTCTCGCAAACGTTAATGGACCCCGTCGGGTCTACGGGCGGTTATACCGGGTGATACGTTCGTGTTTGCAAATAGACTTTCTTTTCTACTTTCTTGGCAAACCGCTTTGCCACTTTCTTGCCGGTAATTAGCAGCATGTTTACCGGGGGAGTTGAAACTGACTATTTTACATAACAAAAACAACGGAAATGTGTCTGCCAAATGTTTAATATACAGGGTGAGGCACCTAACGTGATCACCCCGAATAACTTGTAAATTAGGCGTTGTACAAACAAATTATTTCTACAGATGTGACGTAGCATCAAGCAGGACACGTCAATATCGATATGCGAGGTTGTTATAAGAGTAGAGTCCACAGAATAAACAAACGCGATAAAATCATGGTTGAACGCTGTGTGCAGATCGAACTTTCTGGCTCGCGCACAACGCATTGCGCGAAATGCACCGTCAGCGTTTCCCTCGCTTCGGATATTGGTTAGGGTAATATGATTACGGGTTCACTGTTTAGTCAATCGATACACCTTAACGAAGAAATGAGAACCTTTATCCATTACGAGATTGGAGGGGAAACATCCGACACGTGGGGTACTCGTGGCATTGAACGATGCATTTGCAATAATTTCGCGGTAGCGCTGCTGAAACAAAGGAATCATTTAGCCCGACGAGGGCTTAACAATAACGTTATTTTACATACACGATGTACGCGAAACGAGCAAAAAATGTACATTTTGCGGAAGTTGTACATTCTTTTGCTACATTCTTGTGCAACATCTTTGCAATTTTATATCACACACATTTACGCCATAAATGCGTGAAATCCACAGTTCAATTAGTCTGCAGATCTTTGCGCAAAATATCGATTTTCTGCATCGATTGCAAGAAAAAGTCGCCGCATAGACATTTATCTTTCTCCTCTTAACGGTTTTAATAAGTAGACTCTGCGGATGTTTATGCGAGATAAAAGTTTTTACGTTTCGATTTCAAGACACGGGAGCCAGATATACATTGAATTTTTTCTTTAATAATTTTGGTTTTCAATCATCAATTTCAAAGTGCACCAACCCATTTTTGTTACGAATGCATAAAATCTATTAGCAAGGTAATATGACGATCAAACGATTGATCAAAGGGTGTAAGGACTTGTCTTTCGAATTTCGTGTCGCAAGAATGTCAGCAACATTCTTCTCGTTTCTCCGACGAACAAAGAAAGAGGAACACCGAACACCCCATCGGTTTCTTTCTCGACGAGCGACAGCATTCTCGTTCCAAAAGTGTGTCCTAACGGTACATACAAGCCGAATCGCGTCGCGTCATCCTGATTCCCGGTAAATCGTCGAGGAATCGGTGTGTACGCACAAAATCTTGCTACGTAAGATCGCCGATTTTCGTGAACCCGAGCGAGCAACTTTCCGCCTCGCTCGATCGGCGAGCAAATGTAAATTATGTGTAGGTATTGTCACGCGTGAACGCTGATAGCTCGCGTCGTTAACCGGCTGCCATAATGCTCGGGCTTCTAACACCACCAGTGAATCGCGCTTGCTGTTTTTGTTATTTTGTTTCGGTACCGGTGGTTTTTAACCGTAGAGCGCGACATAAAAGAATTTATCTCGATTAGTGTTGGATAAAAAAACGCGAGTAATCGACTTCGGGACAATCGACACTCTTCCAGCGAAACTCTTTCTCATTGCAGACTTGCATCATTGCCATTGTTTCGCTGTTTTTATTAGCGATTTTATGTCGCGTTTACTCTGGGGTAATCGGCGTCCGATTGCTTCGTTCGTTTCTCGATCGTTTATGATCGAGCCGGCGACATAGATTCGCGTGGGCTTTGCAAGAAAAATACAGCTACTTTACGTATATTAAAACACTTTTTATTTCTACAAAAGAATTTTGACGATTTTTATAGCACGTGTGTGAGTAAAGAGAATCGGGTAATTATTTATATTAGGGGCTTCTTCACCGATTTTGATGACCTTGAAATATGTTGTCAAGGTCATGATTCTGAACAACTTTTTCCTATACATGTTACCGCCGCTCAGCTTTAGTTTCCGAGATATTCGCAAAAAAGTTTCAACATCTCAAAAAGTGATCGGAGTAGGTGTGGGTTAGATTTGAAGGTAAATATTTACATAAAAAAATCTACATTACAAAATCCTAATTTAAAGTGTACAGTGTGTGAGATGGAACGTAATCGTGTGCGTGCTTCGAGACAAACGAAAGACACTAGGTTCACGGGGCCTGTCAAAATGACAGGAATGGGGAACTATTCAACAAAATTATTTTTTTGGGTAAATATTATTTAAAAAATTGATACAAATGTGGATAGACACGTTCTTGTTATTTTTGTAAAATAATGTTAAGTAGTCAGTTTTAGTGCTTTGTAAATCTAGTGTTAAAGGGACATTGAAGTTGCAAAATATGAAAGAAAACCTTGCATCCAATATTCTACATACGCATAATAAAATATAATACTAATGTACTACAAACTACATTATAAAATACTAATGTAAAGTGTACTTACTCCTGAATCTTCTGTACCTCCGTCGGATCCACAGCACACAATTATTCACTCACGAGAATAGGTCCGAATAATTAAACAACAATCACTAAACAACACACACAACACACTATTCTATATAATTCTGTTCCCTTCTATATATAATTTTTCATGCTATACATACGAAAATGTTACAATTTACTCGTACAGTATTGAAATCTTTAGTAATTTATTAAATACAAACAAAAATTTAATAATGTAAAAAATATTTTGAATAATGATACAGAAAATTTTAATGGCGCCTTACAGTCGCCATTCGAGTGCTAAGGGTTAACATTATTTTACAAAAATAACAAGAACGTGTCTATCCACATTTGTATCAATTTTTTAAATAATATATACCCAAAAAAATAATTTTGTTGAATAATTCCTCATGGATACATCATATACGTCGGGTCATATTTCAAGGTCATCAAAATCGGTGAGGAAGCCCCTAATGTAAATAATTACCGAGAATCGAGTGATCACTCATGGAAGTAACTTTCTAATTTCAATAATTGTGAAATGAAAAATATGAAACCCGTCGGATGACCGGTAGGTTTATGTAGTGTTGATACGCACGTTCCTGACCTCTCAACGCAGAGATCCTCTCTATCACGCGCACTATCCGATCCACAAAATCAACTAAAAGAAGGCCGGCCGAGTTAAAACGTAAACGGTTTCCGCCAGTTTGCAAACATCGAGTCCCCGGAGCACCTAGCAACGCTAGTAAAGTGTGCATCGCTCAGCTATTAAACTCTGCGCGTCGAGGCAAGATAGTTAATGGACGAACGCAGTTCAGCGAACCGTGTCACGAGCCAGGTACCCAGAATATCGTAATTGGTCGACGCGTAGCTAGCCTAAACGAACGACGCGTGCACAGGCCCGCTCCAATTATTCCGTGCCGGTGTTCCGCGCAGTTCGTTCGGTCGAAAACGGCAAGAATCATTTGTTCGACTCCGACCACGTTTAAATTCAGTGGTCCCGGTGAAGGGATCCCGTGGAACTTACCTCGTATTCTTATTTTCGATTATTTAGGATTTTTTGTGCGGGAAAAAACTATCGAACCTTTTGCATCGGGAACTTTCGGACACATATTTACTGGCTTTTCAAGTACACGTGTGATCTTTTAAAGTAAAAATAATCAAAATCACACGAGAGCTACGTATTGTTTGCATGAAACAAATAATTAAGTTGTTTATTAATCGGTGTGAATGTAGTTATGGGACGAACTGGAGGAAATGAGAAATTTTGAAATGGAATGACCAATTTTTTAAAAATATTTTCCGGCCTTCAGCACGATTTGAAAAAATAAGAAAAAATTGATGCATTTTGCCGAAGATTCTCCTAAAATTTCAAGTCGATCGGTCGACCGTTTCAAAAAAAAGTGGTTTCGAGAAAAACGCGTTTGGAAATTCGTTGCAGGCGGACGCCTATAACTGTGTTGATTTTACGAATACACACAAATCCTTTTGCACACGTATTTCACAACACTCGCCTTTAAAGAAAATGCAGAGGATCGATTTTTCGAAGACGAAAAACCAGAGTAACGCCTGTTGAGACGGCCGTTTAGGTGGAAGCGTGACGGGCGCATCAGCTGACAATGACCTAAAAACCGATAGGTATCGGTAGGAGCCGGTGTTTCCGCATCGGCAGCCAATCAGGCCGATTAGGCGAGCAAAACTCGCGGCAGAGTCGATAGCTGCTGACGCAGAGATGCTCTCTTTTTTCCCCGGAACGACCCAGAAATCGGTCGAACACGCACCGATCTACCGGTTTCCTTGGTTCTATGGTAAAGGAGGATGATTCCGAGCAGATAGGAATCCGAGCTACGGAATCCTTGCTCCGTCGATGAAAGTCAAACGAGCCACGCAACAAGTTGAGATTAGGTCGGCGTCCTTGGCCTCGCGCCGTGCAACGCTGAAATTCGTGGATCGAGGCAACGAGTATAGAGTTTTGATCGAGATGAGTGTCGTAATTGAGAATGTGGGACAGGGTCGCCCGTACAAAAATTCTCCGTGTCTCTTTCGTGTCGCGGTAAAATTCCCCCGTTCCGTTTCGCGATTCGTGAAATCCCCGTGGAAAATCGATTTCGCCCGAGTCGCGTCGCAGGCACTCGATCCACGGAAAAATTGAATGACCGCGATACTTTGAATCTAGAGGGCTGTGAACCAAGCTTCGGTTCTTTAACCCCTTGCCCTACAATATTATCGAGAGTCGTACTCGTGGTGAAAATTCTGAACAGATTCTAATAAATATGTACGTTATTAATTTCCCTCAAAGTGAAATAAAATTCCATTTTGACGATGTTATATGCATACAATAGACATGAATTTTCTCCTTTTTTTTTAACCAGTTAACTACGGAGCTCAATTTCAGAAATCCCCCACGGCGCGGAATTAAAATCATGCAATGCGGAATATACACGAAAAAAAAAATAAAAAAAAAGGTTCCAAGGGGGGGGGGCAGTGCAAGGGTTCTTGTCAGCGAGTCGTTTAAACTTGCTGTTAACAAAATCATTCTATTGAACGATCATCTATTTTATATTCCTACATGCTCGAAACTGTTTTTGATTCTTCTCTCGTCGTTTACAATCTAATTTGATGCACTTTCTAAAATATGAAACTACAACGTATCTCTTCCTCAAGCGAGGCAATTAGAAATCCATAAATGTATCCGTATACGGGTACCGAATAACCTAGGCATCAATTCTCTGCATCATTCTGACACTTAAATGGTGATTAAATATTTTTAAACGGCAGTGCACACCGAAAATACTGTGCTGATTGCTTGTTCTTGACTGGCGTCAGCTTTAAGCACATTCCTATTGAATATTTCATCCATTTTCCGTTCCCAATTACTTCAGAATGTATGATTTTTCTCTCGGCATTCACAATGATTAAATCTGAACGATAAATCGCTCCGCTAATGTTTTTCTTGTATGGTGTGCTCGTTCGGTTGAACAACGCCAGCTAGAGTAATTAAAACGATCAAGATAAAAATTGGGGGTGAAAAATTCAGGATTCGAACCAGGATCAAGAATTTTGGATTGAAATCGGGAGAAAAAATTCCGGATTCTAATCAGGGTTAAAATCGGGACAAGAAATTCAAGATTAAAAGCAGGACAAAAGACGCAGGATTAAAACTAGGACGGAAAATGCATGGAAAAAATCAAGATAAAAATTTGGGGTGAAAAATTCAGGATTGGAACCAGGATCAAGAATTTTGGATTGAAATCGGGAGAAAAAATTCCGGATTCTAATCAGGGTTAAAATCGGGACAAGAAATTCAAGATTAAAATCAGGACAAAAGACTCAGGATTAAAACTAGGACGGAAAATGCATGGAAAAAATCCAGATAAAATCATGATGAAATTCAGGATAAAATTTCAAATCATGTTTTTTTGGTGAAACAACGAACTCTCTCCGTGTAATCGAACACTTCAACGAGCTTCTTAAAACGCGGAGCTCTGAATAAAACGCAACATGCCAAACGAAATGAACGAACCATCATCCGCTGATCGTGGGATAACCATGTTTGGCAGGCTTGCTAGAATTGACTCGGTTTCGTTTCTTTGCCCGAGATATCTGTTCGGTAGTTTTATCTCGTTGCCCTCAGTGTTTTCGAGGCGATACGGTGTTTGGATTCGAGTGGTACATCATCGGTCTCTCGGTTCCATTGCAGTAATCTGATTCCCCTCCTCCGATGGTGCCTCCCCCCCTCTCTCTATTTGTTCTTGTTTCCATGCGGTAGCCATTTTTTAGCGTTCCACTGACGTAACTCATTCCATTCAACTTTCTACAAACAACGCGCTCTCGATACACCTCGCATTCGCGATTTCGCTGACTAGTTTGTAAACACTGCGCCACTGTCGACCTCGCGCGAATATCGTTTTTTGAACGACGAGAATACAATTTCGCGATAAGGACGTCGTGCGCGCGCGCGCAGGAATATCGTTGCCGGAGCGTCGCCGAGAACACGAGACAGAGAAACAGACGACGACGACAACTCGGTGTTTAGAAACGAGAAGCATAGAGAGGCTCCGGTTGTTTGAGTGCCGGAGGGTCCCTTATGCGCGAGTCTTCAACGTTGGTTAACACGGAGCCGAGTGAAATTTAAGAGAGTAAACCGAGCTGGAGCACCTGGACACGCTAAATGATTGTCTCGCCTCCGCTGTTCCGTTCTGTTCTGCTTCGGTATTATTTATTTCGTGCTCTGTTAGATTTTTACATCCTCTGACATTTCGTTTGATTTTTATTTCGCTGCTGTTTCAGTTCGTTTTTATATTTTCACGCTATTCTATTTCTCGTTTCTACATTAACCTGTTCACAGGGAAACCTGTTGCTCCGTTGAACAGCTAATATAACGCCATGCAAATGTTTTTATTTCCCTTGAAATTTATTTACCTTTAAGCTGTGTCCACACCGAAGCAACGGGAAGGACCAAAACATCAAAAATTGAAAATAAACGGCGTGAAGCCGGGAAGCAAACTTAATTCCCCTTTGATTCTCAGGGGCGAAAACATCCCCTAAAGCGGTCCTACACGCTTCCTCGCTGTTCCACGCTCCTCGGAACCACTAATAATTACGAACACTCGTAAGCATGACAGTCTAAGTAAGTTTGAGGAGCCATTAGAATTACAATTGACCTCTCGATAAACTCTAATGGCTTTAAAGTCCCCCAAGGTTTTAAAATTCTCATTTCCCATGCGAGACACGTACCAAAGACCGAAGAATAGCTCCGGCCACGGTCGTCCGAAGCTCCGTTAGTCCCAAAGGAAGATTTAGGCAGAAAGACACACAGCGGTCAGATTTTTATCGGACAAAAACCCTAACTCGATGGTAGATTTCTAGGCGCAGGAACACGGCCGAGAAGCAAATCGTGACGCGAAGTGAAAGTTGCTCTAAGCACTGGCAACAATGCCCAATGACAGTAATCGTTCTGCGACGATCTCGAAACCGTCTCCTTCTGGATTTCCGTATAGAATTTTTCTATTTTTTTTTTTTCTTTGTACAGCGAGAAACAGAACGAAGAAGAACTGTTTTTCGGCGAAGTTCAAATTCGATGTTGCCCGCCGAGTCCGCCGAGCTAGTGCTGGTCGGCCGATTGCTCGGTTTACCGTGTGTATTTTTAACGAGCGACACAGTGACGCAACATTTTCCTCGCGAAATGGTGTGTCCCACTGGCTCGTTGAATCGCTTCGTAGCCGCCGATTCATTCAGGTTCCGCGTCCTCCTCTTGCGTTTCTAGGATCCGTTTAAGTAGAAAGCTGACAGGCGAGTTTCGTCGGTGCTTATACCAGTTTATCAACCGGACAATGTTACAGCTCGCCGCGTTTAATTAATCCTTAGCACACGTACGGCGACTCTAAGACGTCGCTAAAAATTCATGTATCGTTATTCAAAATATTTGTTAGATTGTTACATTCGTTTGTACTTTAATAGATCACTAAACATGTCAGTATTGTTCGAGTAAATTGCACCATTTTCTATCAGTATCCACAGGTAATCAATTATTTGCAAAGAATTTGTTTTGCCTTTGGTTCTGTACCGATCGTTGAAGAGGAAACGCGACGTATTCTTTTACAGTTTTCGGTAAAGCAGCCTGTGCTCAAAATATTCTAAAAGATACAACTATTGTAGATTATATAACAAATGAAGAAATAGAAACTTGAATTTACTACAAAGCTTGTTTTAGATTTCAAAATAATTGATTACTTATGGGCCCCCCTAAGGTAAAGGCACCAGTAGTTGACCATTTTATAGAAAAACATAATTGCTTTTACATGTTTTGTGTGCTTGGTAGGTTTAGCGTTAAAATTGCTTCGAGTGCAAAGCCTCGACAACGCTCGCAGGACATTTATAATTTCACGAATTGCAAGAGGAAAACGTCTGAAATCCGCCATTTTGGCTCGCTGGTTCCGTTAATAATCGCGCCAGTCATCATGTTAACCATTTGACCGGGAACATCGACAGTATGTAAATATTTTCTCATCGATGTAAACAGTCTGCTCTCTTTTTCGCATAAACTGCCCGCGTTTATAAACTGAGAGAGCATTCTGCTCTCTCATGGCAGAATGAGCGGCCTCGGCGACTATCAGCAAAAATCGAGCGGAAGTCCAAGCCACTGAAAATCAGAGCGGAGCAAAGCGGAGTCGAGCGTGGTCGAGCGGATTCGCGAGAGAGCTCGTTAATTCCGGCGTGTGGCATTACCGAGCCGCCTCGGGCCGCGGGTATCGGCGATAATGCGCTCGCGTGCGCAACACACGGAAATCTATAGGCGTCGCGGCGCGGAGACGCGCGTAAATGAAGCGAGGCGCGAACAAGGGTGTCCACGCGGACCGAACAATCAAACAAACGGGACCGTGTGCCCGGCTTTTGATGCCCCCAGCAAGCGCTGTTAACTCTCCTCCCAGACTATCGCGCCTCTTCCCTTTTGAAACGACGTGTGTTTTCGCGGAACGAGTGCCCCCATTGTTCCCGGTAATTTCAATACGTTTCCGCCGCACTCGTTTCGCACGCTCTTGCGAGTCCGGGAGAAGAAGATCCCCGAACAAGTCGAAGACGAATGTTTTTTGTTTTGTCAGTATTTAATCTTCCGTCACTGATCAATAGATTTTACGCATTTACAGTAAGGAGCAAAACTGAACCAATAACCACAAGAATTGTATAAATCATTGTTTTCATTGCTAGGAATATAGAAGAATAACAAAAAATCAACACTATAATTGTTTTTGTCATAGTTAGAAGTAACTTGAGAAATTTTTTTCAATGATTAATGTCTCCTCGATTAGCAATGACGACGAAAATAGATTGACAGATACGTGGAAACGAGAGTACTTCTAAATTCAGTCAATAATTCGTTGTCGAAAGGTCAACAATGTTGTCCCACTGTTTCGCCAACGGTGCAGCCAGCTTTACAAGAGTGTCGATACGGGATCGGGTTTCATTGGAGAATTACCGACTCTGTTTTGACCGTTTAATTTGCATCGGCGTTCACCGCGGACAGCGTTAATTGACAACAGAGCCCTCTTCCCGTGGTTGCACTTTTGTCATCGAAAAGGTCGTAGTATTTATGTACATTACGCTATTATCGTTACACGTCGCTCGTGATGCACACGATATCGCGGCGTTGAACGTCTGTCCACCCTGCAAATAAATATTTTCCGAATCTGCAAATACTGTGGTAGCTGCAATTTTAGTGTTTCCTCTGCAATTCCGAGTTGCAATTTTTTCAAAGCTTTTTTTGTGCTACGCCAATTGTTCTAGCTTCTAAAAAAAAAAAAGAATCCAACTGTCTGGTGCAATATTAAAAAAGTCGTGGTCTTTTTAAGAGTGTCCGAATATTAACTGGGGTTACTGTATGCGTTAAAATTTCATTAAAAATCGCCCCAAAAAGTTACAAGTGATCCGAAAATCAGTACCGTGTGAATTCTCGATGTATGTCAACACAACACAGGTCTTGCCAGCGTCGTGTATCGTCTAGGAGACATACCCGAGCCGTGTTATGTTTACCCTCACGGGGTATACCTTGCGGTAGTGGGTATAATTCCGCGACGTTTATCATCCAGGCTTTGGCGACATATATATCTTCGCCGACTTATCCAAAGAGAAGGATTCGGTTTCGTTCGATCGGTTCCCGCGCAGAAATTATGCTCTCGAACCTCTAAAACGATTGCGGACCGCTTTGCGACGTGTTCGATCGTTCGTCCCACGCGTCCAGCGTCCTCTGCTCTCCGCTCGCAGCTTCCCTCGGCTTCGCAGGGCTCGGTTTAGCGCGAGAATTCCTCTCCGATAGATGTGGTCGTCGGCTCTGCCGGGTATCGAACGGTGTGGGACGTGGAATACCAGCGAGATAATGAGAAACCACGGGGGAGAAAGCATGGGCGAAGTCCGAAGGGCGAAGGGTGGCACGCGCGGCGGAGATAGGGTGAAAAGGTCGGGTCGCGGAGGGTGGAGAAGATAGCGGTGCACTTTTATTTTGATTATCGCGCAGCCGTACGGCGTCGTCGCACCGAGAAACAGAGTCCGTGGAACCCGTGTGCGTGGGCTTTGCTCTCTTTCTCTCTCCGAATCGAAGTAATTGCTTTAACAGGTGTAATTAATTAGTACGCTGATAACTCGTGCACCTTGACCCCGGGGGAGGAGCGATTCATCGCGCGAAAGCGACAGGAAATACCGAATTCTTTCTCTTCTTCCGACTCTTTCTCCTCGCAGGCATTTTTACATAAACATGCGCAAATGAGACCCGACCTGGCAACTGGGAGTTAGGCGAACGGTGGATGGGGCAAGCCTGTCCTCTCGCTTGATTCGATTCCGCGAGGTAGTGTATCTACCCACCTACCCGGCTGAGTATTGCCATGATTCTTGCAATTTAGGCTTCTTTCAGCAGCAGCTTCTGCGGAGATACTGATTGCGTACGGTTGCGAGACGTGATCTGCTTAGGAGTGTAGTGTCAATGATGGTATTGTAATTAAGAGGCTGCGGATCTTTATGCAGAATTAAAATTGCCTGTGTCAATGGCAAGACTTGCAGGAGCCAAATATAAGTTGAAAATAATGTGATGTTGTGATGGGATTGATGTTATGGAGTTATATTAATCTGTTTGAGAGGTATCAATTCAAAATGTTTCTTCTATTTCTGACCTTGCATGACCTTGAAGGTCACTGTGCAGTATACGGATGAATTCGTCTAGACACACGCTTTCATGCGATATAAAGAAATATACAGCATTCAATTTTCTAGTTTTCACCCCGTATTTCTGCAAATAATTGCGTGTCGATACGCGCTCGTAGTCGATCTAGTATCGTTGGTACACGGTCGATAGCCACTCGATCGTGGCTCGCGCGAGTGTTCTCGACTATCAATTTCAGCGCGGAATCGGGGAAAGCTGGTGGTGCCGATTGTCTTCGGGGCGGGTACGTCGATATATTAGTAATTTGCGGCGGGTTGCACGCACACGTGTCGTCGCGATAGGCGTCGAGAAGGCGTCGGAACACAGCGTCGGCGTGAAGCCGAGGATCGAAACACAGGGGTCGAGGGACGAGAGAAGAAGACGGCCAGTGGCGCCGTGCTTCTTTTCTCATTATCTTAACCACAGGGTTCCAGCGACGCACAGGGCTCTCTCCCTCTTGGTACAGTAACCTGTTTCTTCCAGGTGCTTTGTCTCCCCTATTAATGAATTCTCGTTACCGAACGGGGAAACGCGACCGACGAGCCACCGTCTACGACTCTATTCGACTCTAAGGTTCCTGTCCCCTTCGTCCAGCGGAAGGTTTTTCATTCTCACACCGAAGATTCAACCATTTTCTGTATTCGGATACAGTACAATGATTTATCTTTGTGATCACAACATGTTGTAAACAATCTAATTGACTGTTGTGAAAGATCTAGTCTGTCAAGCTACCGGATAGATAGATGTTCGAAGAAATTGTTCCAAAGTCTCGCATCGTCTCGCTAGTTGATGCGAGGATTTTTACGTTGTAGAGGAAACACTGTAGATTGATCTCGGTTAGGCAGATTCACTGAACAACTAAGTCGACAGGCCGCAATCTTATCTGAAGAGTCACACACTGTCAAGGCGAAAGGTTAACCGATCGAATGCACATCAGTTTCCACACAGTTACAACGGATTCTCGATTTTCTCCGCGAATCGACCCGGTTCTCTCTCTCTCTCTCTCTCTCTCTCTCTCTCTCTCTCTCTCTCTGCCAACGATCGAGAGACGGTAATTTTTTCGAGTTTATCTGCGAGGAATCGAGGGAATCGTGGCGGCTCGATGCGCTCACGGACACCGTTGATAATTTCGTCGAAGAGAAAGGCCGCGGAGACGCTTTCGCCAGCTGTTCGCTCGCAGTTCGCTCCGCTGTAACGAGTCGTGGAATGTAGCGAAGAATGTAGCGATACTCTCTTTAAAAATAGAGAGCCTCCTCTGTATCCTCTCCGCTGCTCGCCGATCGTTCGACTTTGGACGTGCGATAACGCTCGATAATGAACGCGCGCGCGATAGCTACTTTGTGATAAATCACGGGGAGGGCAGCTGCGACATCGTGACAATGGGGATAATGCTTTCGGATCTCGTTCGGACGCTGTCTACACCAAGTTGTTAGCTTCTCTTGTCCATCAAAACCTTATTTCATCAATTTCTGACCAGAGAATTCTCGCGATTCCCTAATTATTATGGCACATAGCAGAAGAAAATTTAAATCGCTTGCTTTCATTTACTTGAAAAAATGATATTCTGGGCTGTAATACTTCGGCAACTTTTTGACGTTATCAGCTCATTTTTCCATATGAAAATTTACTTGATTATTTCTCAGTAGAAGGATTCTGGCATTTCTCTAATTCTAGTAAATCCATTTAAGAAAATTGAAAATAGTTGGCTTTTTTACCAATTTCTCGGAACTTGTATCGACAACATGAAACGACACACCTTAATGCGGTTTACAATGTAGCGACGGGCGGTCGGTGATATTTAATTCTTCTGCATTGTTCGACAGCCTCGCTGCAGCTTTCTAGATTAAATTAGGTCAAAGTTGCAACGGCGATCAAAAAATGCATCTACTCGGAACTAGATCGAAGCACACACAACACACCAAACCGCAAATCTTCTTGACAATGCACACGATTAACAATGTAGAACAGATTCAACGAGCAGACCTTAATTGTTCGAATTTCGTGTAATTTTCATAGCGGATTACACCGCAGATAAAAAACAGCGGGGAACAGTGTCAGGAAATGCACTAATTAAAATGCAGTAACTTTCGGATGAGCTATCGATCCGGATTTCTCGATTTGTCAACATGAATTCGAATTTTCTTTTGAATTGAAATTGATCTATCGTAAAGTGCAATCTCTTATGGTTCAATTTCATAAATTAAAATAATTCAAAAATTCACTGCGTGCGGCCGCAGTTCCATCGAACGGAATAATATTTCTGTACACGAAGTTAATACAAAGTGATCCAGCGAGATTTTACCTGGCTGCATTCTGTTTGCTTCGAAAACCATCGCCGAGAGAAAGAGGGAGAGAGAGAGAGAGAGAGATAGAGATCGATAGGCGCAGCATACTTTGCAAAGCTAATGGCTTTGTGTAATCAATGAAAACAGTTATATATATATACCTTTGCTGCAAGCAGTTAATACACGTGCCGCGTAATTGAATTTTAAACGCGTGACGCGCGAGCACGTGAGACCCGCGGAAAAATAATTTATCAAAGGATTTCGACGAGCGAGAAAGGCTTCGTTTTCTACGTGTTGCATTCGTGGAAACTTCTCGGAGGAATTCGAAATCTTGCCACGATCGGAGATTATTCGAAACGAATCGTCGTACAATGAGATTTCGTAAGAAAAGTAACCCGAGACTATCGACGAACGAGTATTTTAATTTCCCGCTGCCGCGTCGGTAAATTAATAACCGCGCTCGCAATCGCACGTGTGTGACGCGCACGCTGCCGTCATTGAAACTATCATTATCCGACCGCGAACGTTTCTGCAAATTTACATTTTCCTACCTTTACGCACAGAAACTCGAATAAACCGACGCGCTCTATTCTTTTTACTGGAAGATTAAAAAATGATTTAGACGCGCCCCGAGTGTCCGTGGAAATTTACATTTTCGAATAAATACGTTGACGTCTGTTGCTTCGGTTGAAAAATGATTTCGAAGCGAGAATTTGCATTTTTATGGGCACTGGAAAATTTTCTTGCGACGTAGACTGTCTCTTTGGTTTAACACTCTACTTATCGGAGGCCTAATAAAATGCTCCTTAAATTATGAAACATACTCTGTAAAAAAATAAAAAGAGAAATATAACTCGTGTAATATTGATTATTTTTGCATAAAAAAAGTAACTCGGATAATTCACACGTGTACAAATATGTGTGCAAAATTGTGGTAGCAAAATCTTAACAGTTCTTCCGTAAAAAATTGCTAAGAATTGGTAAGTTGTCGATAGTACAATTTCGGACTTGGGTACAACTTTGATTTTAGAAAGACTATTCGAAAATTGCTGGTAAGTAAATGTTCGAAACTGTTCGAGAAGGGTTCGCAGAGATAAAATTGGCGGCCGGTTAAAGTTTCCCGAGAAAGTGGAGTTGGAGCAGCGGAGTAGTTCGAGAACCCAGGACAGATTTCCTCTAATCGGAGCAGCAGCTCGGTTGGCGGAGTCAAAGTCGCGAGCAAACCCATTAAGAGGGAATTTCAGATTGTTTCGAGAAGCAGGAGTCGGTCGTTGCGCCAACGCCCACGTAACCATGTCGTTCTGTCTGCGAATCGTCCCCACCGATCCATTCTCGACGCTTTCCTTGACGCGTTAGAGGACAGCCTTGCGCTTCGAGCCGTGTCTGTCTGCAGCTACAGTTCGATTATATTCGAAAGCAATTCGCACGAATTTCCGTCGAATCCGACACCTTCAACCTGCGGACCATCAATCTCCTTTGTCCAATTTTGGTTCAATTTCTACGTTTCTCGTATTCACTTTAACACTAGATTTACCAGACCAGTCAGAATGACTGGTTTTGCAATTTCAATTCAAAGTTCCTACTGCATGTAACATTTTCTTTCTTTGTTTTATGAACTTTGTATGATTTTACATGTATTCGTAAGAAATATATTTTTTGTTATCGACACTTATACCAGTACATACCTGGTATAAGGAGCGCGCAACAATTCGTTCAAACACAGCGATCTCGAACAAAGTTGTCGAACTCTGGCGATAAATCGCGAACGCGTGGGCTCTCGAAGCCCGTCATTATTTCCTCGGTTGATTCTTCTCGTCTCGTTACGAGCAAACGATAGCGATCGAATTGTCGCGCGACAGACAGAGAAAGAGACAGAGAGAGCACACACATATACGGATCGTGTGGCCTCCCTCGTCCTCTTCTTCTTGTTCCCGTTTCGTTCTTCCCGAGTTGTAACGAGGAGAACACGAACTCAAAGTCCCTCGGTTACGATCCCTAACTCGATGAATATGAACTTGACTGTCGGAGCAGCAGGATCTCTGAATACTAACTTCTCTATCTATCTCTCTCTCTCTCTCTCTCTCTCTCTCTCTCTCTCTCTCTCTCTCTCTCTCGATGAAGAACGACTGTGGCGACTTCCCGGGCCCGAGTGAACTAGCAAACGATACCCTCGTTAGGCACAGTCGAGTGCATTAAGGCTCTCCAGATTCGAACACGGGCTCCATTATCTCCGCAATCATCCAGGTGTCTCGCCTGAACCTTTGCCTAATCCGTGATCGCTAGACTAGGCGTGTTTATAGATTAATTTCGAGAAACTGGCGCTCACCGGAATATCGTTTCCCTGTGCCGACAGACTCACCGAGTCGCTACAGTGAATCCTCATTACGAGTCAGTTCCAACCTAACAATTTCGAGTCAGTGGAACTACCCACACCACCGCGGCGAGGGATTCTCTTATTTTTCTCAAAAAATTCAAAAATTTACTAATCCAAATCCTGGAAGGTTATAATTAGACCGCGAATGTTTAGGCTGTACGCAATGTTTGTGTGTTGCTCGAGGTTCTTGCAACCTGCAGCACACGAAGATGCACTGTCGACCAGTGTAAAGATTTAGTCTTCCTGAGGAACGGTGAAGACGTATGGGACACGAGAGGCTCAAGGAAGTACGCGGTGGTAAAACAGTAAATCTCGAGCTTCGATCTGGAGACATCGCCGTGCTAGATCGTATAAATCGCCAGAACTCGTCCGTTGCCAGCAGTGTCTTAATCCGGGGACCCGAGTTAGGCACCGAATCAATAGTAGCTTCTAGACGCGTCGTTTGCCATATCGTCGGGCCTACTTCGAATCGAATTCGAACCTGGACATGCTGAACCGTAAAATTAAACTATACGCCTTCGCGTATTTAGTTCTTATTTAACTCCTGTTCGTTGCGAAGATCCGCAGTCTAGACGTACAATTAATCTGTTTAAAAAAGGAAACGTAACTGAGCAACTTAAAATTAATAAGGAAAATAGCCAAAAATATGGGGAAAAAATAGGAAAACTAGTTCAAAATTGCTAGGAAATTTCCAGAGAACAGGGAATTCCTAAATAAAAGAAAACACAATGAGCTAGTCAAAATTAGTAGGGAAAATAGCCAAAAATAGGAACAATAAGCAAAACAGGATAAATGGGAAAACCATCCCAGAATTTTTTGCTAAGAGAATCCACTGAAGGTCTTAATCGCGCTATACATACAAGCACAAATGCTTCCGTAGCAGGTTTGCAGAGAGCAATTATGGCGACTCCCGTTTCATTCACAGGCAGCTGACTAGCAACCAGTAGCGAGACACGTCTGCAGGACGTCTCTATTATATGATTAGGCGATTATGAGGTCGTCTAAGCGTGCTCATAACCGGAGAAATCTGTACCACATTCTTCCGCAGAAAGTATCCACGGTAGAGACGTTGCCGGTCGCATCAGCCAGGCTCGAGAGGTATCGAATCTCGAACGAAGCTGTCCCGCAGTGCGGTGGTGAACGTCTTGTTTCGACTCGTTCCCGATTCTTCCGCCGTGTTTATTCGCGTTCCATCTAGCGGACCAGGCGAGAGGCGCTCCGTCCACTCTGCTTACGGGCTACATTGAAAAAATCATTTGCATCTTCAATGATCCTCGAATTCTCCAAGAAGAATTCTGATAATCCCTGCGGGCCCTAGACAATTAGACTCGAAACAAATATAATGTTGATTTTTTGTTAGTCTTCTATATTCCTAGCGATAAATAATGATTTATATACAAAACTTGTGGTTATTGGTTCAGTTTTGCTCCTTACTGTAAATGGAAGATGGTGGAAGGAGCAGGATAATCGGGAAAACTGCTGGGACGAGGCGCGTATAAGCCTGGAAATAGGTTAGTGGCTCACGCTGCATAGGCTGTGGAGATCGCTGCTGGGCCAAGATTTGTGTCAGTAGTCCTTGCAGGGGGCTGGAACTCCTTGTCGATTAGGTGTTCCAGGGTGTGCAAGTTCAATCTTAGGATTACGATCATTTTGGAGAATGTGCAGGTCTCTGGACGATCTGTGGAAGGTGATGGAGCAGCTTTTATTAGAATTACGGTTGGATTATTGATTAGATACTGCGAGAAATTTACATAGGGAGCTTAATTTTGGTGTATTAAAATTTTAGAGATTACAGATTTGATTACAGACACGGTATCTAATCAACTTAAGAATTGTTCTTGAAATCTTGCTTAGCCAATTGAACGTCTAATTGTAATTGAACTTCTAATTGTAAAATAAATTTTTTCCCCCGGTTCTGAACTACATATATCTCGGACACATCGGTTCAAGCTCTCGTTATCTGGCAACGTTTATAACCGGCGCGAGCCATTTTACAGACGCAGACTAGGCCCCAACACTTTCACCGGCGGATTTCTAACGCGCCGCTCGATCTTTCGCATCGTTCACACGCACGCATGCACGCACGCACGCATACTCACACAAAGGCAACCTCGAAAACGGATGCGCGGGCTTGCGAAAGTTTATTTGGCGATGGCTCGATCGAGAAAGACGAAATCCGAAATGGTCTCGATTAGACCGGTTTCGATCGCACGACTAATCGGTCGCCGACCGATTGTTCGATCGGCATTCGCCGGGACCGTTGGTGGGGTTATGGTTAACCCATTGCGGTCGCGTTCATGTTAATTGGATAATAGAGTCGGCTAATAGGGGACTCGGTCTCTCGAATATTCTTGGAATATTCGGATAACAATCTCGCGACTCATTCCAACATTCAATTTTTTTAATTGCTTGACACGCGAACGAGTTCTTCTAGCGGTTCGAAATTGTTTCCCCGAGGAAAAATTGATCCTTCGGAGGCTGAACTAATCAATTAAGCTTCCATTAGACGAAACTTTGTGGAATTGATGCGGTAAACATTTTTCTGCTTGATCATATTTACTTTTCTCTAATTCTGCAAATTAACTCCTCGCCTTGCAATATCGAGTCAGACTCGTGACGAAGATTCTGAGCAAAGTCTAATAAATATGTAGGTTATTAATTTTGTTTAAATAAAATTCTATGTTGTTGTAGTTGATATATATTCTTTGGAGAAAACATAGGCATACAATAATTATAAATTATCTTTTTACCGGTTCCCGATTATCTATTTTACAATCGTCGAATTTATGAAGCGTATTGCAATGAATATCGTAGAAAATCGAACGAAATTTTGTCATTTTATGAGGCCAATGCTAGCCATTTTTAGCAGTCGGTGGGTATAGCGTTAAAAATAGGCAAAGTGGATTTTTTTCCCATTGTAAAAGACGAGTTATTTTTGCACAACACAGAGGAGGCGAACGTGGTTTCGCGTGACGGCGAGAAGAAAGGAGATACCGATCGTATCATTTACCTTTTAAAATCGCAGACTTTTTCGTACCGCCGAAAATAACGCGGATATTTCAGTCGACGTTGGCTGACTCACTGGCGATGGCCCACGGCTCTAGAAACATTTGTGACGCTTAAATATTAAACCAACTGTACACCTCCGTCAAGGTGAACGCCGGACAATGAGACCGTTTTCCCTGAAATCCATTTGACTCTCCAATTAGCAGATCCGTCTGGTCATTTGATTAACTAATTAATCCTGTGAGCTAATCGCTGAATCTAATATCCTGTCTTCGAGATCCTGGAACGAGGGCGAGGGCTACGTTTCAGCAAACTAAAAATTGTCAGAGACGGGGGCCAAATAAAAAATTTAATTCTCCCCTTCGTCGTTTCCATCGGGATCAAGGTATATCGATACTCTCAAGTTCGTTTTTATATGCAGATATGCACAAAATCCAGATTATACAGCGGATTTTATGCATTTGTGGCAAAAATCGGTAGGTGTAATGCGAAAGCGTACAAAGATTAAACGAACTTAATAGATTTGTTTTCAGTTGTTTGGAGTTGTTAAAAAAGGAAAATTAAGAAAGAAATTCCTGCTTGGTTCCTTGCTGCAATCGATCTAGACAATTTTTAAGAATTATAATCAGTTGGAAATGACAAAAACAGAGCTCCTAAGTTGTTCTACTATCGGTACCGTTTTGTATTTCACTCTACTCTTGTTTTCCACAAATGCGTAAAGATCCCAATGATGAATGACTAGCTGCAACGGAAGGGCAAAGGTTGTGAAGAGTATGAAGGGTTAAAGAGATCGGCGATTCGCCTCGAGTTTGGATTACAGGAACAGCGAAATTTCATCGTTCCGACGAGCACACCGAGTCAGTTGGCTCGGTTTCGTTCGCGGTGAAAGTTTGAGTGTCGAGGTGCATGGCCTCGTTCCCCGTTCTGTTATCGACGCGATGTGAACGCCCCCTAATGCAAGACAGTAGCGTTGCGCTTCGGCCACGAGCGGAGCAGCGTTTCGTGTCCAGAAGGAGGAGGAGGTAGAGAAACAGGAGGCGGCGATACGACCAACAGGAGGACCGTAGAGGGGGAAAAACGACGACTAGCTATACCTCGATAGAGACACGCGTCCACCACCTAGCCTCCTTGAACCCGATCGGCGGCCGCTTTTGTCCTTCCATCGCTCGATTTCCGCTTCGCTCTCGGAAAAACCAGAAAACGAGCCTCGAAATGCAGCGCGCAAGCCTCTTAATCATTATTTTGTCGGGAAACACAAAGTACACTGTAAACTGTGTTAACGATCCAAATCTTTCTGAATGAAAAAATTCTCTGTAAACAAACGGCTCCATAAAAGTTAACAAAACCAACATGGTGGGTAACTAAGACTTCCCTCTAATTAATCCTAGTGCTAATTAGCCGAAGATCATGCTACTAGCCTAGCTCCACCTCAGACATTCAGACAGTGGCTCCACCCCCCGACTCTGACACTGATGGGACGCTGATGGAAGTCCGCAAAACTAATACCGAAGGTAGTTGATACTCCATACTAATTAATCCCACCATCCAAACAAAGCTTCCTCTTCTATCGCGTCGCGAAAAAAATGTATTCTGCGTACCTACATGATGTTAGATCCCAGTTCAAAAATTGCGTTCGTCGTCGTGGATCCTGCGAGCTGCAAGGAAAGGCCTCGGAAGAGGAAAGGAAAGGAAAGGAGAGGAGAGGAGAGGAGAGGAGAGGGACGATAAACAGCGTCGCGGAGGACGGCTAAGCCAGAAGAGAGAAAGTCGATTCCTCCGTTTAGCATTCCCTTTCGCGCGGCGCGAGACGAAGTCACGGCAGTCTAATAAATTCTTCAGGAAAGTTTGAAAAATAGAGGACGCTCGCTGAATGGACTGTCGGCGAGAGGCTAGTTATTCAGCAGTCTCGTCGGTGGGAGAGAGGATCCTCTCTGTCTAGCTGTTCTCATCCGTCTGTTTCTGCCGGCGCGTGAGAAAATCTTTGCCCCCGAGTCCTTCTTCTTCTTCTTCTTCTTCTTCTTCTTCTTCTCCTTCTTCTTCTTCCTCTGCCTCTGCCTATATCTTTTCTTCTTTTCCTTAACGCTGGAAATATCACGGATCGGATCGTCCTGCGAGAGATCAATCCACCTACGCCACTGCAAAAAAATGCGTCTGAAAAGGTTAGCAGGGTATACTCCTTTCTGATCTACTCCTTGCACCGATCTCTGGATCCAGGGATTTAGCAACGGCTTGCCCGAGGAATCAGCTTCGCTGACGAACATATCGTACGTGACATACGTCGTACTCGCCGATCTTGAAAACGGTGATGCTCACGTTTGCCAGAATGCGATTCTCACTTTCTAAACGTGGTACAGTGCATTCTCGATATATGTCAACTATGGACGTGTATCGTCCAGAAGACACACCTGAGCCGGGCAACAAACCACTATAGCGGTTCGTACTAGTGGCTACATGAGGCGTTAACAAAGCGAAAATAGCGTAATAGTGCTCTCAAATTCTCCTGATGTTTCCACTTTGTATTTCACCGATTCAGTTCCGACGTAAATGCAGAAAATCGTCTAGCGATCGATTTTCAATCTATGAAAACTGATTTGACAAGATATCCGCCCGCGATCGATAATGTTGCCTGTAACATTGCGAGACGTAATTTTCCGACGCAAAAACAACAAATAAGGTTTGAAATGTTCTTACTGTTTTGAAATTTAAACAACAGACGGCATGGCATTCGAGGTTCGTCTTTCATCAAAAGTGCACTTATAAGTGCGCTTATAAACGCACGCTTAAAAACCTTATTTTTTTAATGTTTTTCTATCAAATGGTCAACTACTGGTGCCTTTACCTTACCTCAGAAAAATTACAAAAATTTAACGTGACCAGACATTGGCAGAAAAATTGATTCTTTCGATGCAAAGTCTTCGGTGCGTACGAGTGGCTCTAATAATCCGATCGCCGAGAGTATTATCTCAATTTTTTCCCGCTTTTCAACTGGCACAAAGCCGCATCCGCACCCGCAACCGTTCCGAAACAAAGGGAAAGCTCTAGAAGATATCTCCGAAAATAAAGGTGCGAGATCGCGGAGGGCGCGCGGTGGCATTTCTAAACATAGCGACGTCGCGAGAAATTAGATTTCCTCGGCGTATTGGTCCCGTCGGCAGCCCGTATTTCAGGCAGCTAATAAAGCCGGCTAACCGCACGGAAATCGTTCGGGGATCGTTGGGAGCGCAGTTGTTAGCGACAATCGGGCATCGATCCGACAACGGTGGCAGATAGGGGCAGATGGCTCGACGCCCCGACGCTCGGCGACGCTTCGACGACGCTTCGACGAACGTCTGTCTCGGGGATCGGGCCTCTCCCTCTTTCTCTTTCTCCACGGAAGTTGCAGGAAGGGACAGGAAAAAAAAAACGGGGAAAGAGAAACACGCCCAACAGAACCGAACGAAACCTCGTTCGAGACGAGGAGAAAGGACAGGAAGAGCGCGGCGGACGCACTCTCCTGCAGAGAGTTCTAAAAATTGCCCGTGGCCGACGCGTGCACGCGTTACCCTCGCCAAACTCGGCTGGAATTCCTCTAAAAACGACCATCCTCCAGCCACTGCGAAAGGCTCGCAATTGATCCGAACCGAAGAATTTTTGCTCGTCTTGCCGCAATTTTCGGAAAAATTCTTAACCGCTCGGGACAGTTACGTGACTTTTTAATTAATCATTTCCATTCACAGCATTCAGACACAAACTTAACACACTATCGGCGGAAAGGGTATTAAGGTAAAGGCACCGGTAGTTTACCACTTTATTAAATTTTCATTGCAGGCTCAAATAAAAGTTTTGGAAAATGCCTTTTTTATTTGCTCTTATAATTCCGAGCTTGAATCGAAATTTTTTTAAAATCATTTTTGCACGTCATTTGGTAAGTCAATTCTTCTAATTGCTCAAAGAAGTCAGGTCGTTTGGACCAATTTAAAAGAGTTATACCGTTTTAAAGGGTGTTTGAACACTTTCGTGAGCCAGTGTACGTCTGCAGACGTTTCCAGCAACAAGTGAAAATATCAATTATCTTTGAGGGCCGGTGACGATTTCTTGCGCGGATTTCGAGCCCCGATGGAATCGGTTAATCTTATCAGAGATCGAGGAGAGCGGGGTAAAAGCTTCGGAGAAAACCGTCGCGTCGCCAGCCGCGAACCAGTGAACCCACGGAAACCGTAAAAAATCAGATTCAAGGTCTTTCGAGGGGAGCGGAAGACCCGTTATTGTCTTACCATTTTATGTCCGTCCGCTTCCTGATATCGATCGGTCGAAATTACGACGCCATCGAATTTCTCATTCCGCTTTGCCCGAGTCTTCAGCAGTCGAGGATCGAACACAGAGAATTTCTCCGGTCGACTTGCTTTTAACTGCTCTGGGAAAGTCGTATCTGGATTTTATGCATTTACGAGCGGAATAGGCCATATCATTTCCAGTAGTACATAACATTAAAAGTGTCGATCTATTGCTCGTACGTTATGAAGATTAAAACTACCTGATAAAAACAATGTCCGCAGTCTACGGATCCCTTACGAGGAACCCAACCGCTTCTCGCTCGAACACAGTTGAATCCATCGCACAAAATTCCTGCTCGAACATCGAAAAAGCAGTTGCTCGCAACAATCAAAACCAGGGGACAAAAATCAAGCATGAATCGCAGAGTATCCGGATTCCGAACGAATTAACACGTTCACTGCCATGTCACCCATATATGGATGACGGAATTATTTGTTCGGGCTTTAAAATGAATTTTTACGTTAATATATTCATTGTACCAAATTTGATTAGGATCTGTAAAATGCAGGAAAGTTGGAGGACTATTTAATATCATACATACAATATTTTTCAATTTTTATTTCATTATAAAATCTGTATTCCGTTTCTAAACGAGCGAAACGTCCGTAGGATTCAATCTCTAATGATCGGTCGGCTCCGTAAGTGAATGCTCGACATGTCGAATTAGCATAAACATCTGCTGGTAATCGTATAATCAAAAGAAACAAAAAAAAAAAAAAAAGAACGAGAACGAGTCGAAAAGAACGGAGGATCAAAATTGCAGGGAGAGCGATCGGTTTGGATTTTTTACAATTGAATTAGCCAGGGATCGATCTTGGAGAGGGTCTAATATCGCGAGACCACGCGTCGGTTCGCGTGTCGCGGCTCAATCGAGCATGTCCGACCTCTCCGTTGGATCCGTTGGATCTCTTGAATCGTTTGTCGAGAACACGAAGTCGAGGTTTTTCCTCGGGTGAACCGAGATCGTCGATCGTCGTCGGCCAGGATCTCGAGGATCGATGAGGAGGACGCAACCTCGCATTACCGATGATTTCGGCCGGAACGATCATTAAAGACGCGGTTCGTGCTGGTTCGCGGTTATGCTATTCGATCGCATGCGACACGTACCGGTCTTAGGACTCGTCCCGGCGCGCGGTTTAAATGCATTTAAATCGACGCGCCGATCGAAACGAACAGGTTACCCACGGTTTTACCGGAAAAATCCCCAAGTTATAGTTTGCGAGAGAGAATTTCCGCTGGCATGGTCTTTACGACATTATGCTAGACCCGCTACACCGCGCCGGCGCGATCGTTCGGCGTTATTATAGTTTCTTGCTCAACGGCCGTTTGCGATTACGCCATTATAATCGCGGCTCGCCGACGACCGCCTTTTTCGACGTGCAATTAGCGGACTCCGAAACTCTCGAGCTGACTCGCAATCCGCATGAAATGCCGCGCGTAATTTCACGATTCGCCGATGGAACGAGGAAGAGAGACCTGTGGCGGCTCGAAAGATGGCGTACTATGCCGGAGTTGTTGTCGTAGGGATTAGGTCATTCCGTCAATCGCGCCATTTCTTGTCGCCTTTTATTAGCGGTAGCCATAAGTAATCAATTATTTGCAAAGAATTTATTTTGCCTTTAGCTTAGCCTTTTGCTTTTAGTTTAGTTAATTAATAGGCTTCCGATATTAGCTTGAAATGTTTCAAGAAATAAATGGTCTTGAATTTTTCTTTTAAAGACTCGCAGCCTAGTTACATGTAAAGCTACAATTAATTACCTACTATAAATTCTTCGGTAGGAGTTTCACAGGTTTGTGGAGGTATTCAGGTGTCTTCGTAGGTGAAAACGAGAAGCCCCTCGGCTGGATCGCGGATTTAGTGACGTCAGGGCTAGAAGAGTTCCGTTAGATCTCTCCGAGCGGGGAATTGTGGGAATCGTACCGGTTGCTGAGACACGAGCCTATCTTCGAGATGAGGATAGTCTGTTTATTCGCTCCTCGATGGTCTGCCTACGCCCATCTTTCGTCTATTTGGTCCATGTTGTTGATCCTGTTGCGTACTCTACGCCTGACTATGGTACATACAACGTCTACATCTGCAACCTTGACGCGCGTGTAACAGACCACCATGATTGTCCACTTGCTTCTCTATGGCCTACCTACGCTCATCTGCCTGTCCACTTGGTCGTTGCTGAGGATTTTCGTCCTGGATGAAGTAAAATAAAGAACCTCTATCTTTACAACTTTGAAATATGCTAACCGTTTGTCCTACAACATCGAGTCAGACTCGTGACGAAGATTCTGAACAGAATCAAATATGTATGATATTAATTTCCTTTAATACTTTGACTGCCAAACTAGATTCGTTCAAGAACAATTAAATTCGTTTTAAAACCTGGACAAATAATTCTATCACCTACAGATGGGTGACATGGCAGTCAACGTGTTAAATAAACTTCTACTTTGTTGTAGTTGATATACATCCTTTGGGGAAAACATAGGCATACAATAAAGATAAATTATCTTTCTTTTTCTCTATGAAATTCTGAACGATGAAGAGCTTCTAATCATTACAATCACAAAATAAATAGTAGTGTAAGGGGTTAAGATGCGAAGACTGTCATTTTATAGTCTCTCGTTATTCCGAGGCCTACGCTCCGTTTCCGTCTACTTGCTCCAGCTGGTGATTTTATTGATTGTTCTTATCTTGGACGGTATAGAACTTTTATTTAAAATCGTTTGCAATCTTGCAAACTTGCTACAGCGTTAAGACTGCCATTATATAGTCTTCTCTCTTGTTTTATCCCACCAGGCCTACCTACGCTCAGTTTTCGTTTGCTTAATCTATCCCGTCGATATTTTATTGATTACTCTCGTCCTGGGTCCACCGAAGCACCTATTGCTATCTTGTTACCTTAGAGATATCCATCGACAAGATAATCCGCTCTCACCTGTCCTTCAATTGCCTGCCCACGCTTGGCTTTCGTCGATTTGGTCCCCGCTGTTCATTCTCGCCGCCGTAGACAGACGTTTGAGATCCTTCGATGATAAAAGTTGCAACCTTGTTGCATGTCGGCACCTCATTTCCCAGCGATTTTTCTCCCGGTCTTACACATTGTTTCTGAATTGTTCTTAACTCTCGACAACGTGTTGTTAAGGCTCTACCCGATGTGGGAATATTCTTCCAATTCTCTAGCCTGTGTGTGTCTGTCGGGTCTAATGCTAACGTAGAACCGTTCCGACAATCATTTTCACCGAACAAGATGCTCTTGATTTCACGGCGTCTTTTTAACGAGCATTCCTATTAAATCACTTTGCGTCGGGTCATAGTTAACAGCTCTGCGATCGGTTAGCCGTTCTTTGAATAAATCATCGGTATCAAGAACGGTCGAAGCGTATCCTGGTCAACAGCGTTAATCTTACGGTGTTAACAGCGACGCGTGGGAGACGTCTAAACCGCGTGAAAGGCTTCGCCCATAGAAAACACTTATCTGCACAAGGAACACCAGGCGCGAACTGATTCCTGGTTTCACCTTCTCACGCTGTTGCAACAAAATCTATATTTGACACAGCTAGATCGGTATACGATAATCAGCCCAACCCAACAGACCCCATACAATGTGGCACGTTGTGTCTTCCGTATCTACCTTGTCCTGCAATCTCGATACCGATAGAACCACCTTTTCCATGAATTCCATGTAATACCTCACGGGCTCATCTTATCTATTAGACGCCTAGGTCAAGCTTACGAAATAGTGCTCTTTTCCCTGAAAACGCTTTGGAGTTCCTGTAGGGGCGGAGCTACGAGCAAAATGTCCCCGGAAGCGTAAGAAATAAAGTCTATTCGGTATAGGTGACAATAGACGTCCTGTGCATAGTGCTTTTTCTTCGTAGAATACCTTAAGTTGCGGCTCATTCGGTGCGGTACTGTGTACAAGCAAGCTAGAGGGGTTGAGGAGGCGTGGCCTCGTCGCTACGCCTTCATAAAATCTCGTAAACGACAGTAACTGGTGCTTTCAACAAGCATGGCTTCAATAATTTGTCTGTTGAATGTACTCGACGGTGACTCATCTTCGCGGAGTAGCTTAAGCGGACGTAGGTTCATTGTGATGCTCTAAACGAGCATGGTTTCAATGATCTGTTGCTTCATCCTTATAGAGTGCTCCGAGGGGCGTGTCTTTATCGCTCTGTCTACGCAGAGTGCTTCGAGAGGCGTGGCTTCGCTTCTAATGTCTTGCAAAGTGCTTTAAGGAGGCGTGGCTTCGTTTCTAATGGCCTGCAAAATACTTTAAGGAGGCGTGGCTTCGCATGTAATGCCTTGCAAAGTACTTTAAGGGGGCGTAGCTTCGTTTCTAATGCCTTGCAAAGTGCTTCAAGGAGGCGTGGCGTCGTCGTTCTTTGTGCAGAGTATTGCAAGGGGGCGTGGCTTCGACGCTCTGTCTGTATAGAGTGAGAGGGAGGTGGTATTGTTGTTTTATGCATTCGGAGCGCTTCAAGAGGCGTGGCTTTATCGCTCTTGCTAGAAAGAGAGTCTAGCCAAGTTCAGAGGGTCGATCCAAGTTGAATATGAACTGGAGGAGAGTCTATCGAAGTGCAATGTGAGGTAGACGCGAGTCCACCCAACTTCAACCGGAAGTGGATAGCCATCCATCTAAATCCGACATCCAGATCAAGGTCAAGTACGGGAAAACGTTTGAGCTTCGTTGCTTCTATCGATACGTTTCGCATGTTCGGTTGCGTAACAAGCTTATACCGGCCACCGGGAATCGTCGTCGCTCGAAACGAACAATCGACGCCGTCGTGTGTCCGTTGTCCGTTTCGCCAAGCCGACGAAGAAGGAAGCACGTTGCCGACACGCGGACCAGATAGCGGCCGACACGTTTTCGTTTATCCGGGGCTTATCTCCGGCGGCGCTCGGACAAGTGTCTTATCGTCTGAGCGTTATTTCCATAGACAAGACCTCGGTGCCTTCGCTGATCGGTCTATCCTGGTTGGGGAACTGGTCTCTCGGCTACCCGGCACAACGATAATCAGCGATACATAGCTCAGTGAGAGAGAGAGGGAGGGGCAAGAGGGAGAGAGGGAGAGAGAGAGAGAGAGGGAGAGACTGTACCTCTCTGGTGGGATATTTTCGTCACGTAACGCGGACGCGAGAGAAATTGTAGATCGGGCCTGTCGCGATGTTTCGGGGGATAATTCGCTTCCCAGCCGCAGGTGTTGCATCATCGGGGATCGAGGATCCACAGGGGACTCCTCGATCCGTGATGAAACGCCTCGATTACAGGCGAATGAACCAAGCGGACGCCATTGCTCCCGTTTCAGGTCCTTCATTGACTAGATTAATTGGGTAAATTGCGAGGTGTTCTGAAAATAATCAGGATAAGATTGTGCGTATTTTATATGGGGCATTGTAAGGGGAATAACGTTGTTCAATCGTGACCAACGTCTTCAACGGCTCTCCTTTGTGTAATACAATGGGAATCAATGTGGAAATGTATTGAACGTAGACATACCATGAGCTGCTTATCTCGATAATTTCGGAGTAGCGTTACAGTTTGTGGTCGACTACGAATCTAGGAGCATCCTCTCCCCGGTTATCATCGAGAATGGCTGGTGCGTGTCGCTCGGAGCTGGTTTAGGGGATGCTGGAGGACACTCGAGAGAATCAATTTCATTTCGGCCGATGCGAGGGCGTCTTGTAACCGTGGGCGTGCGAGTGAATGGCCCGCGATAACGCGGTTCTGGTAATCTTGTTTCCTATTTCATTCACGGGGTGGTTTCGATTGCTCGATACCTCCGGTGACGATACGCCGAATCGAGGACCCACCATCGAATTGGCTACGGCGAACTATCGACACGCGCCGACCACCCTTACCATTGTATCCCGGATCCTGAGAAACTACCCCTAAATAATTCAACGTCACCAAGCTGAATCTCGTCCGTGAAAACCTACTGTCTATCATAATTATCATTGATATATTACAACTACACGAACACATAGTATTCACCAACCCTCGTCTATAGACTGCGAATTTGATGCATGTACAATATAAATGGATAGGACAATTTAGGAGATAGACGAATTTAGAACTGTTCCTGTATTGTTTTCAATCTATTAACCTCTTAGTGGTTAATAAACCACTATAGTGGCTTTTTTGCCTTCCGCGGCTAGGCGCGACGAGAAGAGAAAGAGAGAGGAGAAATGAATTTTTAGTTTGCTTGCTGCTATCGAGACAGAGAATTTTTATTTCGCATGACGATCCGCAGTCTATACTAGTCTTTGACCAGGTTGCGAAACTCTTCGATGAAACGATAATTGACTTGGAATAAAGCCTCGCCATCTCCTACATACTTGGCCGCACAAATCGAACTATTTCAAGCACTCGGTCCCGGGCAGCAACCGTAAAAACCTCACCATGAGAAAGATTGTCTCTATCAGGATCCGCCCACACGAGGAACACGTTATTTCCATTACCAATTTTTCCGTTCTCTATCGCGGCGTTATAGTCCCATTAGCACCAACAAGGATAAATACAGCGCTTGATACGAGGATCGGGATAAACGAGTCGCCCGGTGTTGGAGCGCTATATACGTTCGACCAGGAAACAAGCACGAATAGACATAGGGTGATCTTGACGTTAGGCGATCACCCCCGATGAATATTTGCTCCATTCATCGGAGCTTTTAATCCGACCCTAAATATGCATGTACCGTCGGTGGATGAACGTCGAGAGAATATTTCTCTCTCTCTCTCTCTCTCTGTTTCTCTTTAGAGAGAGGGTAGCGGTGGCGGCAACGAAACAATTGGTAAAAGAGGAGAGGAGAGAGTCGTCTGGAGAGGGAGACAGAAGGCGAAGGACGTGATTTGATAACACAGCATCGATCCAGGTTCTCAGGATGCTTCCACCCTTCCCTTTGCCCCTCTCCTCCTCCTTCACATCCACCCCTTCCTCCCCCCGCAGTCTTCCTCCTGTTTTCTACCCCTCCACGGTTTCTACGATTCTGGTTGCTGCAACCAGAACTGTAAATACCAGTTCTATGGGGAATAACTCCTGCCAGTACCCCCGTAGCTGCTGGCTTCACAGGATTTTCCCTCGAAATTCACCGTTTTGCAGATCATATTTCACCTCCTTGCAAACCAAATTCACCCCTTCGCTGACCAAATTCGTTCTCTTGCAAATCAAAAAATTCTTGAGATTCAAAGTTTTATCGTAACACTGAACAAATGTTAAATACTTAGTCAACAGTAGTGTAGACGGTTTAATCTATAATTACTTCTTCCGTCGCTACTCGAGGTAATTTTTGTAGTTTAATTTGATATTGAGTAGTCCTCCAACTTTCTTGCATTCTCAGATCCTAATCAAATTTGCCACGATGAATATATTAACGTAAAAATTCATTTTAAAATCTGGTCAACGTGTTAAAACAGCTCCTAGTGTAAAGGTCTATGAACGTGTCATACGAATTCTAGTTTTCTAGCATATTCGTATCATTAACACTAAACGTACCACCACCGGTCAAAAATTCCACCGGTTCTAGATTCTTTATTAGACAATTTTTTAAATTACAAAGATGCCTTCGTGAGCAGTTATTCAATAAATATCTTCATTAGAGCACGCAATGCAATAAGAACCGTGCAGAGTCCAAAATAAATGAAATCTTGTCGTTTTTATAAAATGCAAGGCAAGAATTAAACGTCGCTAACTATAGCACTGATATTTCCAATCCTCAGTTTAGACCGAGGGGTTGAAACCTGTGACCCGATCTGCCAAAAATACCCTAAGCGTGGGCTGTTTAGCGCCCGTTACCACCCACGACCCTTTTCTTCGGTCCCTCGACCTGCAACGTGTCGAGAGGTTCTTCACTGCGGAACACCGGAAGATTGCGCTAATATTGTAGAGACGGTGGAAGGGGTTATTCTGGAACGGTCGGGGGGTGGTTGCTGGATTGTGGGCGGAATAGTTCTGCGGCACCCCTTGCCGAGAAACTGCTAACGCGTTCCTCTCGCTACCGACGCGGCGCGCGTCTCGTTGCGAAACCGTTTGTCGCGCTTCGTGTCTGGGCTGCTGATAGCCTGCGAGGAACAATATCCCCTTACCGGTACAAGATGTCAGAAGGAGCCACCTAACGGCTTTGATCATTTCACTGGGCCGTGCGCTTCGGAATAATAGCCTGACGAGCGTTTGTCTCGCGTTTAACCGCCCCGGAAAAACGTTTGCAACAGTACAATGATCTAGCACCGGAAAAATTGGACTTCAATCTCATAGTTTTGCACTTGAAACGCTAATCTGCTCGGAAAGATATCCGAAAGATCTAACACTTTGAATTTCGTGTTTTCAAAGGGTTCTTATTTGAGAGAAAAAAAAATTTTTTTATAGAAATTTCAGTAGAAAAATTGAATTTTGGCCACAAAAAAAAAAAAAGCGACCTCCTGGACCACTGTGCGCCGGTTAGGCGAGTGAAAGTTCCAGTCGCGACGCGACGCGTCGGTCCCGCTCGCAAAAGCGATTTCGCGCGAGTAAATTGCACGTGTTCTCGAGAACTCGCGCGAGTACACGCGAACAAAAACGTGTTTGAAAGTTTCCAACAAGCGACGGACTCATTTGTGTACGCTAACGTCGGCCGAATCGCTTTCGGCCGTAGGTATAACGAACCATTTATAGGACCGAGCGACCTTGAAAAGTTACTTTAAAAAGTAATTAGAACAGGTTTTATTCCGGAGAAAGAAAAAGGAAAGTCTCCGTCCGGAGATTCTGAACGGGAACGATTAACGGAACGAAGAAGCAGAATATAATTAGATCGTCTACTCTTCAGGGTGATTAGCAACCACTTAATTTGCATACAGTAAAGAATGCGAGTTTCCTGAATTTTAAGGTTGACATAGAATCTTCTTTACAGAAGTGCATAAATTAACTATTGGACTGCGGATCTTCATGAAAAATGAATGCGTTAAGGCAAACGAATCGTTGTGACGAATTAAAATTTCTTCCTTCTTTCAATTATCTTATTAAGCTGGGATCGGGCTTTAAATTGTGCGTGCGCATTTTTCTCATAAATACAGAAAATCTATTAGTTTCGCCTCGACCGCAGTTATGAAAGTTTGAACAAATCTAGTGGCTCTAGCAAGAAACGATAATTAATGAATAATGCGGAGCTAAACGTTTTCCGCGTTGTTCGCACCATTCGCTCCCGCGCGTGTTGGAAATAAATCGGAACAATGGGAACGCACGATAAAGCTCGAATCACACCGTCGCGCAACTTGGTACAAAATGCACGATGCTCGGTGATACCTTGTCGGGCGTTAGCAAAAAGAAACATTTATACCCGCGGCAACTTTCGACGTCACGAAAGAAATTTTCCCAGTCATAAATTACATTGTTATCGCGATAAATTTCCTCGTGTAAGTCGCGCGGCATTTCCATAGATATATTGGAGCACGCGAATTCGCTGGACGCGTTCGACCAACAGCGTTTCACCGACTCTTAACCTCTTTGAGGACGAGTTAACTCAACGGTGGTGTGCTTGCTTGCCTTTCACTGATTTCTTCTGCCCGTTTCGCTACCGATTGCTGCTACACCGTTGCCTAACAAAACAAATACAACCTGCTTCGATAGACCAACTACCGTACGCTCTACGACCATAACTCACCGGACAGAGTTGAAGTTTTGCTAAAAATTGCCAATACCGAAACTGTTACATCTTCGTGAAAGAAAATCGTACGACAGTCCACCTGGGCTCATTTTGACACTTTGACTGCCAAACCAGAACCCTGAAAAATTCCATGAAATTGCGTTTACACTTCTCGTCGCTGTATATATCCTTTGGAGATCTCATAGGCATACGATAAAAGAAAAAAGAATTTCTAATCGTTATAATCACAAAATAAATAGTAGCGCAAGGGGTTAAAAGTAAAACAATTGATTGATCGTTTCTCTAAAAAACAAATATTATTGCACCAGGATTTTGTCCAAATCGAGCTCGAAGAATCTAGTCACTCAAAAATTGCTAGACGGCCGAACAAACTTCTTTTTGCGAAAAAATGCAAGTTTTGCAGCAACGAAGGATCCGTGAACCGGCGTTTCAGCTCGGGTAATTTGTTTCCGAAGTAACTCCGACCTTCGGCTGTTTATAAATCCACCATAAACCTTCACCCTCCCCGGCTACTTATGTTTCACGTCTTCCAGCTTTTATTTCTCTCTGGTTCCATAGCGGCGCGTGCTCGCCGCGAGCTGGTCCCGAGTTGCAAAACAATTCGCAATGCCCGGAGCTCGTTCTTTTTATACTTCATCGCCGGAGAATATCTCCGTGTACTCTCTTCTCTCGTTACTCTTCGCTCGCAAGCCTGTAACGCGAACGCGTTGTACGTATATGTGTGTGTGTGTGTGGATGTTCTGCGAGCGCGATTTGAATAATCGATAAAACATACAATTTTTATTCGCCCTTTCGGCCTCGCGAACCGAGTGCATCGCGAGTGCATCGCGAACGCATCTCGCAGGTTCCTGCCGCGGCCGTGACGCGCTTATGCGAGGTCAGTTACCAGCTGTCGGTAAACACTTGGTAAACAAACGCGAGAGACCGTCGAACGCTAAAGACGCTGAGCCCTCGAGAGCTGTACGGTCGGTTCTTACGATTTTGGGAAACGAGAAGTCAGAGACCAAAAACTTTTTTTCTGGTCTTCAGACATTGGCGAGGGTACCCTGAAAGTTTCAAATGTTTATGTTTATTGGTTTTCATTTAAAAAATTGTCGAAATTATACGATTTTCCGACCGTCAATTCTGTCTCGATTTTTCCTTTAACTTATGACCAGACCATAACAATTGACCTAGAGGTCTGACAAATTTTGCCGATGTTCCTCGATGGTTGACAAATACACCCGCGAAGTTTAAAATTAATTGCTCCGCTAGTTTCTTTGTAAAAATTCTCGAATCATCGTATTCCTCGTCAACATCCAATTCGTGTTAATCCTTTCGCATACATAAACGTAGGAAGCAATAAAAATGAGAACCAGTCACCCAAATGAAATATCGAGTATGCCAATACGCTGTACCTCGGATAGCCATTCCAAAAAAGCAACACCTAACAGCAAAAGCTGCAATTGAGTTTTTAAACACTTTTTACCGAAACCTGTAACGTGCTCAAATCGAAGGCAAACGCAATTTTTATTTTAACTTCTGAAGCGATTTGTTTTTTGCGGGTATGCCTATCTTAATGAAATAATGATTGATCACGTCGTAGCATTCGTATTTGCGTCGGGTTTTAATGAAGTCCTGCGTCGAGCGAGATACGGGATCGATCGCATTAATTCCTCGTTTCGCTAATAATCGATAAATTATTCGATTAACGCGTCCGTCTTGATAACCGCGTCAGTTGATATTTTTCGCGCTGAAAGGACACTGATTCTCGATCGGTTTCGCATGCAAATCGGCTGCTGAACGTGTCCCCTTCTCTAAGCAGGTGTCAAGCTTTAATCTCTTTCTTCTTCCGTTCGACGACCGTGACCTTCCCGTCCTATTTCGTTCTCCTGGTTCTCGTTTTTCCTCCATTAACTTCCCAATCAACGTTGACGCCGCGTGCGGCTCGTGATCCTACGAAAGAAGCAAGCTTGCGAGAAAGAACGAGAGAGACAGACTGAGAGGAAGGGAGAGAGAGAGAGAGAGAGAGAGAGAGAGAGAGAGAGAGAGAGAGAGAGGGAGGGAGAGAATTCCAGGTCGTTATTAAGTCCGCGGCGAAACGTTCTTATTACTAAACTCCCATAACTGCGACCGGATAACTACGTGCATTCGAAGAAGTTAAAGACGGGTCCGAGAGTAGATTGTTGCCGCGCGTTGTGTTAACCTGTTAACCTGGCCGGGCCGAGTTATCTCGTTAATTGTATTCGGTCCGTATACCATTTACACTTTTTCTTCGTTCGATTTATCTGCGGCAAATTTTGCGGCATAATTTAGACTTTGTGTTACGGGCTGGATCGGTTCGAATGACTTTTATTTACTCGACGCCGGAGAGTGGCTCGCCGGTTTATGCGGCAGAAAAGAAAAATACAATAATACGACGGGCCGTTGCCATGCTGCTGGTTCTCAACTTCGTTCTGTGGAAGTTCGGTCGTTCTCTTCAACTTCGTCGGCATACACCGACGAAATGTTTTCCACATTTTCCATTTCCTGCTGCATACCAATATTTTCTCTCGCTCAGCGTGCTTGTACGTTCTTCGTTAAATCTCGAAAGGGTAAACACAATCGAGCGAAGAATGTTAACGAGGTGTATCAACGTAAACGCTTACCGAGCTAAATATTTTCCACATTTTCTATTTCCTTACATCTCAATATTTTATCTCGCACAGTGTGCTTGTGTCTTGATTAAATCTCAAAGGGCAAACAATCGAGAGAAGAATGTTGACGAGAGTGTTCTGTCACATACGTTTGAAGGATACGCAAACCGCAGTCGATTACCGGACACAAAATACCGGCGACCACGCATATGTGACGCGGTGGCAAACGCATCAACGTAGAACCACCATACGACGGGTCCACGGACGGTCACAGTAATTGTCCACCCCTCCGCAATCATTCCGGGCTCATAACATTTGCGCGGTCACGCTGGAGCGGGCAAGTATTCCGAGCATCGGTGTACCAGTATCACGTAGTCATTCGACCCCAGAAGAAGAAGCTAGCCGCCCCGCGTAGTAGAATTAGACCGAACCCGTTATACAGCTAGCCAAAAGTCCTCCTCTTCACCCGGAAGCTGTTGCAGTAACAACTGTGGCCGAGGGGTTGTGAAATTCTCGAGTCTCCGAGATGATTGTTTCGACTTCTCAGACTGGGGACGAACAAAAATTGCCTTGTGTAGCTGGGCAGTGGAAATATAGAGATCAAGAGCCGTGAAACCACGCCCATTAAAGCAGCACGCGTAAAAGGAAATATTAACTTGGGATTTTTGGAGTGTTTTGACAAAAGGGAGCAAAGAAACCACGACCTCGGGTCAATTGATATAGTGGCAGCGACGAGATCACGCCTTTAGGACACTTTATATAGCGAGGGCAATTAAACCACGCCTCTCAGGGCACTCTACAAAACGGAATCAGGGAAATTGCGATTTTTGGAGCACTCTAAATTGAGGGAGCAAGGAAACCACGCCCTCGAGCCAATTGATATAGTGGCAGCGACGAGACCACGCCTTTAGGACGCTTTATATAGTGAGGGCAATTAAACCACGCCTCTCAGGGCACTCTACAAAAAGGAATCAGGAAAATTGCGATTTTTTTGGAGCGCTGTACATCGAGGGAGCAAGGAAACCACGCCCTCGAGGCAATGGATATAGTGGGAGCGACGAGACCACGCCTTTAGGACGCTTTATATAGTGAGGGCAATTAAACCACGCCTCTCAGGGCACTCTACAAAAAGGAATCAGGGAAATTGCGATTTTTGGAGCACTCTAAATTGAGGGAGCAAGGAAACCACGCCCTCGGGTCAATTGATATAGCGGGAGCGACGAGACCACGCCTTTAGGATGTTTTGTATAGTAAGGGCCATTAAACCACACCTCTGGTCAACCACGCCCCGTAGGACAGTCTACGTAGCGAAAGCAATGGAACCACGCCCCTTGGGACAGTCTATACAGTAAAAGCGATGAAACCACGCCCCTCGGGGCACTCTAGACGAAAGTTAAATATCCGAGGGTCCCTCTTTGCCACAACGTCGCAAATCGTGGCCCTCAAGGGCAAAATACACTATCCTCCCAGGGCAAAGATCGTTCCCTGTCCCATCTGGTCCTACTATTTTTCTATTTTTAATGTGTTTATCGAGCTCCGAGGAGGAACACACAGCCGAATCTGTTTGGAATAAAGAACGGAACAAGATGTAACACATTTAGAAGGGAAACGGGCCAGGAATCGGAAGGGTCTCTGTTATAAGTGGCGCACGTAGAGGCGAGATTTTCGGGTGGCACGTAAATAACGCGCATACCGGCACCCGGGAGCAAAGGTCCCGGCCAAGACAGATTGACGAATCGATTTCTCTGCGGCAGAGTCGTTCCACAAGCCTCGACGATGCTCGTCGTCCCTTCCTCTCGTTCCCTTCTTTCTTCGGGTTCGCCGTCTCGCTTTCTCGAGAGCCGACGACCGAGTAACAGAAAGAGACGAAGTCTCGAAATCTTTTCCGTTAACCTCTAAAGGAAGGTTTCAGAGGTGGGGGTGCGTCGAACAGAGAGAACCCGGGCTTGTCCACCAGCTTGTACAAAAGCCGTTTACGATTTATAGTTGGAGCTTATAGCCCGGCTAGTTGGACGACTTCGTTCGAACGATAATCTAACGCGCGCCGGATTGTCGTACGACGTGTTCTGCCGAAATATGGCTCTCGTAAAATTCGCACGATCCACGGTGCACGATGCAGGATGCGCGTACGATGGATCGCAGGGTGCACATCGGTGTCGCGACACGTTGCCACCGCTTTTCTCTGGCAACTTCAGCTTTGGCAAAAAAGAGGAATTAGGCTTGTGCCTTTTAACACGTTGACCGCCATGTCACCCATATGTGGGTGACGGAATTATTTGTCCAGGTTTTAAAATGAATTTTTACGTTAATATATTCATTGTACCGAATTTGATTGGGATCTGTAAAATGTAAGAAAGTTGGAGCCCTCTACTCCATGTCACACATATAATTATTTTCAATTTTTATTTCATTAGATAACTTACTTTGGTTTCGTGGAATTTTTTAGGGTTCTGGTTTGGCACTCAAAGTGTTAATTCGAACTTGTTTTCACTCTGGGATGTAGAAGCTCGTCTTCTGTCATCGAAAACCGTGCCTGCTAAATTGTCTTTTGTACAATCAATTCTGTAACAGCTTCTTTTTTCGGCACATTTCACAGCACAGCTGGCATTTAAATATTCTCGTTGAACACAAATTCTTGTTAAATTATTCTATTCGTTCTTGTAACGCAGGGACTTCGTGTTTAATCGAACGATTCGGCAAGAAATATTGCAGTTGCGAAGAGCGGTCTGTTTCTGACGAGACAGGACGATTAAAAAGATCGAAACGTAGGATCGTTCGACAAATTCATCGGACAGGATCATTCTATACTTGACTGCACCCAACAGATGGTCACTCAGCGTCGACCGAACAGTTTCGATGGTTCGCAACAGCCGTTCATGGAATAATAAAATGGTAACGCCTGTATGGGCCCCGTTTAGGCTACCCAGATCGTTTCGATAGTGAAGTGGGAGAGAGAGAGAGAGAGAAGGAGAGAGGGGGAGTCTGTGCTGTGTATGCACCGATATATATTTAGCTTGTGCGGCATTTCTCGACCCACATACTCATCGGGAGGCAGAATGTCTCGTATGCGTGGGGTCATCACGCCGTTCGCCGCGACAAAGACTCGTCCTCTCGCTCTCTCCTCTCCTCTCTTCGTGCTCTTTTTCTTTCTCGCCCCGTTCCTCGCTCGTCTTCCTCGTCTTCGGCGTCGACGACTCCCGTGAAAGGGCCGCGGCGTGTAACCTCGATTTTTAAGAGCTTCCATTTGCCTGATTCCTTCTTCTTCTTCGGTCTTCTTTCTTTTTCCGCGCCGCCCTTTTTTTTTCCCGGCTCCCCACGTTCTCTCTCTCTCTCTCTCTTTCTCTCTCCGGTTCGTTTTCTTTTTCGGCGCATCGGGACCTCCGGCCGGTAACTGAAACGTTTATGTCAGTTGTAAGTGAATTATGCGCCGGTCCGCGCCTGGCTCTCCGGCGTTATGGTTACTCGGATTTTCGGCTCGTGAGTAATAGTCCCGCTGCATGCGCCCGCGAGATTACATATGCTCGCCGCGTCGATGGTGCATTCTACTCTAATAGTTTCGCGGTGGGTAGTCAAAAACGCGAATTTACCAGAAAATTTTGCGTTCCCCACTACTTTTCGGAATATCATTTTTCAAGTTCGCTTGTACAGCGAGGATCACGCACAGGGACTTTCGAATCATCTTAAAAGATACTTCATTGGGCGAGGGACTTTTAAAGGAAAAGTATTTTCAATGTAAAGAAAGCGATGTAAACCGACAAACTTTCGACGAAGCCGAACTTCTGTGATATTTATTCGTTAGACACGCGAGGGTCAAGTTTCTTTTTCTCGGTGGAACTTTAATGTTCCTCAACGATCGTTCGGAAACAAGTCCAACAACCCACTAAGCAACAATACAAGCGCACCACTCCGCCAGCAGTCGTATTCTCAAAACGAGAAATACAGCAATATCGTCGCACTTGGGAAAATAAAGCAGAATCAAGAGGGTTTCTTTTTGTGTTGTTGAGCAAGCAAAGTGTCCCCAATCCCTATTGCCTGACTTCTTATAAAGTTCTCTGCTTTCATAAGAAATCCGAGAAAATCCTCGAGGCGGGCTGAAAACGTCGTTGGGGTACGGAACTCCATTTCCCATGGTATTGGTCAGCCATAAAAGCAAAATCGCGCAAAATCGACTACAAAATGAATTATACTTATTCTTGCTTATTTAAGGATACTTCTTACTTGTTTTGTTCGTGTGAGTAAGCAAGGAGAATTGGATACGCATACGTGGAATATTTGCTAATATTAAGGGTACCCACGAGTAATCAATTATTTTGATTCTCTTTTTTCACATGAATGTACATTTTGAGAAGAGTGCAACTTCAACCCCTTTACTAAACGTTGCAGGAAAAACAGCAATCTCTCTCACTTTCAATTTAATTCTTAAAAAAAAAAAAAACGAAAAATTAGACTGCAATTGGAAGCTCTGATGCTTTGGGACAAAAGCTTGGTATAATTGGCTCCGAAGTAAACACGCTGATGGTCGAAGCGACTCTGCACACGGAAGTAAGGAAGTGTCGGCTGACGTATCGGTTTGTTTCGGTTTTATTAATCTTGTTACTTTGCCGGTCGGCTGGGTACGAAAGCACTGTGTCGTACGTCTTTGCATAGAATCCGTACCGCGGCGCGAAACTTTCAACGATCTCATCGATTTCCGTGCCGGGCACAGTGCACACGGTCACGCACAGATGCACAAAACGAATCAAGGGGGTCACAGGAACGATAATGCGCCGATACTGCGCCATTGATTTAGCCGGCCGAGAGTTCCCCCAGCCCGTCGACAATGACTCATGGTTACACTCTTTTCTCGAGTGCGAATCCTCGTGAACGTATCCGCGCGAAGAAACGTGGCGAATTTATACGACCGCCTCTCCCGACCACGCGTTCCCTCAAAATGCACTCCTAAGTGAACAAAAATGAACTACAGCGAATTCTCGATATACGTCAACAGCATGGGTGTCTTGCCAGACTTACCCGAGCCGTGTTATGTTTACACAATGTGTGGTGGTACATGTTGTAGTGGGGATAATTTCGCGACGTTTATCATCGAGGCCTTGCCGACATATATATAGAGAAATCACTGTATTCGAGTGTATTCTATTAAGTAATCTATTAAAAAATATTGCAAATATTGCAAAAATATTTTATGGGTTCCTATGGGTTCTGTATTCCAAAATTTCCTCTCGGGTTAATAAGAAATTCGATCCTGATATTCTATTTGCATAAAATCGTATTTGATAAAATAACATTCGTACACAGGCTCGCGAGTAAAAATGTACAGTATACTTGTCGGTAATTAGAACGATTTTTTTAACATTCCTTTCGAACGCAAAGAAATCCTGAAGAACCGCTCGCGTACGCCAAATTTACAATTTAATTACTGCACGGTATACTGAACAGCAATTTCACAGGTTTCTCAGTGGGGGTTCCATGTCGAATCGCGAATAGCAACGAGAAACTGAAAGAAAAAGATCAATTAGGGGTTAAAGCCCGTAACGAGCATGCTCGCGGTACTTTTTCCGGCGTCTGGGGGTGCTCATTACATTGTGATATCGCTAATTGCGAGCATGTATCATTCGATCTCTCGAACGGTGTCCATCGTCGATGGAAAAAAAAGCCATGGAAGCGTCAGGATCTGAAACGAGCGTGCAAACCGCGAGAGAAAAAGAAAGAAAGAGAGAGAGAGAGAGAGAAGGGTGGAAGAGGAGAAGAAGCATGCTTCATAAATTCATGGCCACGGACCCGGCGCGTTCTGTCGGAGGAAAAGGTGGCTCTCTCTCTCTCTCGGTGCTTGGCTCCTTTAATTGGTTTCCTACGCATCTGGGCTTGTAGTCGGCGGCAATAAACCGGTATCAAAGATTTATCGGCGGATCGGGCCGAGTCGAAGCGTTAAAGCCCGAGAAGCCGCGCGCACGCTCCTCTCGCGGGGATTAAATTGATTCCGGCGACGACGCGGCCGACGAAACCGCACCAACCGCGCATCGTTCGATTATCGACAAAGTGAACGACACCGTTCGATTTCTCGTTCGATCCTTCCTCGACCGGATCGCGACCAAATATCGCTGCGTTACGAAAACTTTGGGAAAAATGAACCTAATTAGGACCTGCGCGCAGCTGCCCCTGGGTCAAACCATGAGAATCCTTTCGGTAACAGCATACCAACGTTATATACTATACGATTAGATTGTAGTAAGCTATATTTTTAATAGATTGCAAATTTTATGCCATTGTGACAATTTTTATTCTGCAAAAAGGTCCGCAGTGTAACTAAAAATTAGCTACGCCAATACTTCTCTGTCCTTAAGAATACAACATTATCGTAGAGAAAACAATGAGCGCACAAGAGATTGCGAAAAAGGAACATAACGAGACGCTGGAACGGAGAAGAAAAAATGAACGATATCGAAAGTACAATAATGGCAGCGTTTAAAAGATAAAAGAGTATTCTCCTGTGGTGTACTTCCGTTCCGCTACTCGAAACAGCTCTCAACGGTGCTCGAAAGTCAATGATCATTTTATGTAGCGTTAACTTCGTATTATTTCGGCTTACGAGTGATAAACTATGGTTCCGGACTAGACCCTCACCCGAGGTGCACGTAATTCCCGGTGCATCTGTTGCATCAAACATTCATCTTTATTTACCGAATAAATGCAGTCTACACTGGCTACCGAGACCGCCTCGCTTATCGCAAATTATACGCCAAACAGAAATTACAGTTCTGTATTCGCGGAATGATTGCTTCGCGTTTACCTTTCTCGTTTCCTTCTTTTTTTTTCTTTTTCGATTATCTGGAATTATTTTGTCAGGCGGAGGATAATTTATTATTTCGCGGGACCGGTGTGTACCCGTCGTTGTAGATTAGATTAAATTGATAATAAACAACAGAGCATATTTTTTTGTACAATCAAATTCTGCTCTCCTTCTTTTTCCACAAATTAGTATCTCAAAAATGTCTATTTTGTTACGCACGTCTACAACTCAATTTCAATTTGTATCAATTTATAGGCTCAAACCAGGTTACTCTATCGCACCAATAAAATAAACAAATTCTCCAATCAAGAACAAATTCTTCTATCTTACGAATTACTATCACAAAAATTTCTATTTCCTAATCGTCTCTACAGCCTAATTTCAATTTGCATCAATTTGTAGATTTCAATCGAGCTACGCTCCCCGCTTGCAAAAATAAAGCCAGCAAATCCACAGCAAGATAAATCGAACTCTGCTCACCTCTTCTACAAATTGATACTCGAAGCCTCGATTTTCCGCAGAGACGTCTGCAATCTAGTATCAATTTGTGCTCAAGGAATGCATAAAATTGCCGTCAATGCAACACTATCCTGCTTGTTTCGCAGCCTCGAGGCGAGGGGCTAATAGGCGGCGATCCTCCGATAAATAAACAAACGGAAAGGTCTCTCTATCGTCTCTCGATAGGCGTTATAAAGACTCCGGGTTTCACGAAGCAAAGGAAATAAAAAGCCACGGTGTCCGGTTTAGCGATGCGCGGGTTGCAACGTGCTGGCATGATCGCGCCAGAAGTGTTTGTGTGTGTGTGTGTGAGAGAGAGAGAGAGACTCCATCAAGGCCACGGTAATCCTTTCCCGTGATAAATACAATTACCTTCCCGGAATCGCGATAGAGCGAGCGAAGCGAGCGGCGGAGTTCGCTCGCGACAAACTTAATTCGTTCGTAGGATAACGAGAGCGGATCGTAATAACGGAGGTAACCGCGAGCTAATCACGGTAATCTTCTGATAAGTCGTGTTGCAGCGATCGACTGTGTTGTGGACGGTCCATTAATATCGACGATATCTGGCCCGGCGGAAAGTGTCGGTAGATATACAACGGAAAATAGACTGGTGTGAGTTATGGCACGGGATCGTGTAGAAGGGATCGCAGGAGTCAAAAAATTTATGAGCTGGAGAGAGAAAGGAAACGGATTGTGCTCACAATTTTGTTGCCTGAGCTACGAAGTACCCAGATTTTTTTTACAGCGTAATTCCACCGTTTAGCGTGGGCGGAGCCAAGGATTGCCCTCTGGAGCATTTTCCTGGGCTCCGTTGAGATCGAGGGCATCGAAGTCACGCCCCCTTGTAGGGGGGGGGGCAAAATCGCGCGACCATGCCGAGGGGGAATTACTCGACCGATAAATACCGATTTACGAGCCGGAGAACCTCGGAGAGCTGTGATTGAAGTGACTCATAGATTATACCAAAGTTTAAGTGCCGGCACTCTTGGTCCTCATACAAATCCCAGCGATAATACGCGACGCGTATCCAGTAGTAGCTAGCAGTCAGGTGCAAATAAAACGTAACATTGATGCGCCATTAACGAGTCCGACGCGGAATAACCGTGTAATCACCTCCGGCCAGCGTGATTCGTTGCAAATCGCGCATGCAAATCATGCTTGAACCTGCTGCACGGTTTTTCTTTCGAGGCTTCGAGAGACCCCGGTGAAGTGAACAGGTTGGCGTCAGATTTCTCTCTCTCTCTCTCTTTCTCGACCCGTCCAATTTCGTTCCGTTGCCAATTTAGAAATTAAGCTGGCGCTTCTCTTCTAATAATTCGAATAAGTCGTATAAAGGGTGGTCCACCTAAGTAAGGCCACCTAAATATCTCCTATAATTGTGGGGGCACAAAAAATATTTTGTATGCTATTTGAATGGTTTGAAGAAACGATTCCATTATAAAAAATGTTTTTTTTTAGGGCAACTTTTTTCCTTTCTGTTGATGATAAGATTAGAGTAAAAATGTTCGCAATAGCCGCCCCTACTGTCTGCAACAGCCCCAGAAGACGATCCCACGAAAACCGGTTCACGGAGAATGCACCGTCCACCTCTAAACAGAGCTCAGGGACGTGTAAGAGAGCATCTTCGTGAAAGATGCCGATAATCCCGGGGTAAAAACCGGTGTCACGGAGTTCGCATCCCCTAAATCGGTTGGAATCGGCTCGCGCCAAGCCGGCCCCGACCCCGAGCCCTCGGACGAGGCCGCTCCATTAATTTGTCCGTTACGCGAAACGGAGTAATATCGATAGTATCTGGAGGGTTGGCGAACGGGGTGGTAGTTGGTAGGCGGAGGAGGGTTAGCGGTTAGGGTGGTCGAGGGCAGAGGCGGGGGGTGGAAACAGCGCGCGGATTCATGGGTTACGCTAGCTCTCGGGGTTCTGACGTCACGTCGCTTGTACGCAAGTTTACTACCACCACCGCTGCCACCACCACCCCCGCTGGCAGCGTCGGCGTGTTACTACTTCCACTAGTACTACCACTAGGGATGGGATCAAGTTCACCTGTGTTTACGGATCCGAGTCAATTTTAGAGTAAATTTTAATCAGCAAGTTTCGCTCCGTCGATTTCGAACCTGTTCGAAAGCTGCACCGCTTCGATCAGCCTAAGCGATATACTATGTATGTAATTCGATATTTAGTACACGTTAATATCGAGCCTGGTTACGCGAGATCGAAAAGGGTTGATGTAACGATGCTTTTTATTCTACCTCGCGTATTCTCTTTGCGATTTTGGTCGTGATTGTGCATCTGATTCCTGAAGAAGCAAATAAATCATTTAAACATCTGCTATCCGATACACCAACGGATAGGTATTCTCGTTGCTCTAAAGAAGACAGCTGGGACGACACAGGGGCAAAAGCAGACCCCACCTGTTCATCATTTTATACGTTGACATTGTCACTCCGATCGATAGCAAAATTACATGTACATACCTACTGACTGGACCTCTGATCTTTATGCAAAATATACATTTTCTTCAGCAACTACAAGGTACCGGAACCAAATTAAAATTAGTTTCTTCCTTTAACGCTTTGCACTCGAAGCTATTTGAACTCCAAAACGAAACATTTCTTCCGACCTAGTATGTTTCCCTTCTATATATATATTTTTTCGTGTCACACATATGAAAATGGTGCAATTGACTCGTACAATACCGAAGTGTTTAGTAATTTATTAAATACAGACAAATGTAATAATGTAAAAACTATTTTGAATAATGGTATAGACTCAATCAGACTCGCGTTCCTCCTAGAGCTGCCTTCTTCATAACAACGAACATCGCCACCAATACCGATTTCTCATGTCTCCCAGAATTCAAAAGACTCGATCTATAATTGTCTCAAGAAAATGTTTCGAATATTCAAATTCCTTAATATTCTTAAAGTTCTGAATGAACGACTCCTCAAAAGAACCGTAGACTTGGACTAAACAAATCAAGCAAATGCTTGCAAGGTGCTCAACGCCATCGCTGCCACCACCGCTACAATGGCCGCCGGTGGATCCGCGGGTCGGCGCGACATCATGCTAGAGGGTGTGCGGGGGTGTGTTTGCTGCACCAACACCATCGACGGTTGCACCCCTCCTGGCTCCAGGTTCCTCACCCCCCCTCTCTCTCTCTCTCTCTCTCTCTCGGTGTCGGTATCGCGAGAGAGCGTGTGCCTATCGCTGTCGCTACCATTACGATTGCCAGTGTTTGCGTCACTCGCACCATTCTATTACCACCACCGGCGTGACTGCGCCTAGTCTCCTCGTAACCTCCTCCACCAGCGAAGACATCGGCTACGACGACGACGACGACGACGACTACCAACAACGACCGAAGACTATGACGGTCTCCTATACGCGCTACCGCGTTGCATTACTGACGGAGGCACACCACCACCACCACGGAGGTCCTCGACAGATGGCTGGAAACGTGTGCAGGGCTGTGAATAAGAGAGAGAAAAATCAGTTGCGTGGGATATTCGAGGGGCGCGAGGATGTCGAAGGGGTGGGTAGACAGAGAGACGCAGAAACTGCAGAAGATGGACAGAGAAACTATAGAAGATAGAGAGAGAGAGAGAGAGAGAGATGGTGCAGCAGAGTCGAACGTCTCCGGTAGTCTCCTCCTTTTTCGGCCAGATAGTCTCGTTCTTTCCTTCTTTTCTTTCTGCGGGCTCGATCAGCCGTCTACCCTCGTCCATCCTCGTCTACCCTGTTCTATCTTGTTTCATCCTGTTCCGCGATGACTGTTGTCCTCGTTGCACTGGCAGGTGCTCGCCGAATTACCGCAGAAGCCTGCCCCAAGAGGGAAAAAGACGAAAAGCGAGCAGGGGCCGAGGCGAGCGAGAAAGCGGCAACGAGAGAGCCGATACCTAATCCTCCCTTCGTTGGCCCACCCTCGGCAGGAAATCAATAGAGAGGGACTCTAGCCCTCCCTCCGTACCCTCTCCTGCTCGCCTGCACCCCTTCGGCCTGTTTCTCTCTTTCTTCTTCGTCCCCGTGAACGTCGAGAGGCCTCTCCGTTCCGTTTCGTTCGTTCGTTCCTTCCTTCCTTCTTTTTCCATGGGACGCGTCGTCCTTTTTCCGACCGGCACGACGAACTTTCGAAACCGGACTGCCTCTTGTTTGCACCCTCTGCTCTCTGCGCTCGCCGCCGCCATACACCCCCCACCCCCGTTCCGTCTCGCTCTTCCGTCCCTCCGTTTCGTCTCGCTTCTCCTATAGCACGCGACGATACCACGCGCCGATCGCGTCCTCAAATCTCCCGCGAGGAACCTGCTAATTGCCGTGATTCGTCGCTTCTTCTGATAACCAATCGCGGGCCCACTGCGAAATTATTGGACGGGAAGGGGGATGATCGACGGTGTATTTGCGATCATTCTGTGCGCGATGATTTGGGGCTGTTGGCCGGCTGAGGATCTTTGGGGGAAATAAATAAATAATAGGAAGGTTTATTTTGTTTGTTGCTTTGAAGCGGTTCGGGTGTTTGGGACGGTTTTAGCGAAAGACGATCCAGATCGGCGATTTTTTGTATGCGTTCCTGTGGAAATTTTGGAATGTTTAAAGACTCGAATTGAAAGTGTAGAGAGCATCAAGTGAATTTAAATAGCATGTTGTGGTTTAAAAAACCGGATTTAAATTCTAAGGCGAGGGTTTTAAAAACTGCGCCATCCTCTAACATCAACCGGTTCTCTACCTCTGTCTCTGGACATTGAAAAGTTGTTTGCGGGTCTGACCGGACCCAAGCATTGTACGACGAGGGTTAAACAGAAACAACCGCGTGCCACGGACGACAATGGATCGATGTCCGAGGCCGTTTCACTCGCTGAACGCGACCCTTGAAAGAAATTGAAGACCTTGGGACAAAAATGGTCGCAAATAACCATATTTTAGTCAAATTGCGCTGGTTGAAGTCTTGCGTATTTTTATAAATCGCTGATTGTTCGGTACAAGGATCAAACGATCTTCGAAATCTAAAAATCTTAGAAGCTTGTCTGAACCTTGCACCAAGGTATTCTAACTGTTAATGACCGAAATTGTGCTGGACTTGCAAATTTAACCGTTTCGTCTTAAAAAATAAATCTCGACCAAGAAGTCGGTATTTATTCGATGCTTCGCCATTGAAAGATCTGTCTGAAAGGAATTTTATTTTTCTTGGGAGAGTGTTCAACTTTTCTCGAGGCTGCTTTGTCTATTTTTCTGTTCCATCCTGCATTCATCTCTTTAGCCATCCTACACACTGGCATTTTCCACGTTCGTTCGTTGTCCGGATGACTTCTTCATAGTGGAGAGAAATATGGAAAATTAATACACCAGCGTTAAAAAATATTTGATCGCCTGCTACAGCATTCACGGTTTACGGGAGAGAAAACAAAAGGCAATGCCGTCCATTGTCTTACGATTGTTGTTTCGTCATTTTTCTGCGATTGCATGCATTACTCTCGAATATGTAAAAGCCGAAGCTTCTCTCTCTCTCTCTCTCTCTCTCTCTCTCTCTTTTCTTTACTGCAAAAGCTGCATTGTTCCAGAAACGAGCGTTTAAACATTTTTCATTGGTAGAATACTTCATAACACTGTGTTAATAATTAACGAACCTATTACAAGCGAGCCGTGTACAAACAATTAAACTTATGCCTTGCAATTTAGAATCGTGAAAGATGACTTGAAAATTCAGCCACTGAAACAGTCAAATAGGCTCTTCAAACATTTTTCTACATCGGTAAACAATTCATTAAAAAAGGATTGCAGGTTTCTTACAATTAGTGCAGTTTATTGTAATGGTGCTCTCCAGTTCTTTTGATACTTCCTCCGAATGTCTAAATAAATAAAAAACAAGAATATGTAAATAGTCAGAAACTCCATTCTACGCTATAAAATTTAACTTTAATTCTCTGGAACAGTGCCAAATTATCTGACTGACGTGAATACAATAAAAAAATAATTGGCCATAGGGTCATCGTCTTGTATTTCCTCGCGATACAAATGGGTTAAAGCAGAAGCACGAGGCGTTATTAACAGCTAGACTCGCCTGGCGATCGCAGCGCTAATTGCGAAACGTTCTTGAGAAGCGTCGAGAGTAGAATGCAGGTGCCAAGCAAGTATGAAACGAGGAAGTATGGTGGAATTTTCAGGCGTGGGAGTTGGAAATCGGGATTCCGTTAACGGTGTAGCCCGGTGTATCGAGTCGAGGACACAGGGACCGATAGGGGAGAACACGAGGGATTGGAGGCGGGTCCGAGTGACGTAGCGGAAGTCGTGCGTCACCGGTGACGCAGAGGCGACGTCCGAAGCGAGAGGAGGATACGTCCGAAAGAGGCCATTGACGAGAGAGGACTTGTTGCACGTCCTTTTCTACGTGTGTTCCGGTGTATCTCTTGATCCTGACGCTCCGGACCAACACGACGGACGTCAATCGAGAGCCGACCGAATCGAAGAGAGCTTGTGTCCTGTTCGCAACATCAGTTTCACAAACGGCCGAAAACCCGCCAAAAATCTTTACAATTGCTGCCCTCTCCTAGCGCAAGGCGCTTTGGCAGAATAAAACGGACTTGTTGCTCGCGTGTCCCTCTATTCTTCGCTTTCTTCATCACTCTTTGAAAGTCTCTCTCTCTCTCTCTCTCTCTCTCTCTCTCTCTCTCTCTCAAGCTTTTCCAAACTTGTGTAAATTTCTTCAAGCTTCTGCGATTTTCTCCAAACTTAATGAAACTTCGTCGCGCTTCTCCAAGCCCGTCCAATTTGTCCATGCGTCTTCGAGTCTCTCCATCTTCATGACTAAAATCGAAGATCGCTGAAGATTGTCCCAGCCCCGACTCTCGACCTAAGCCGATCTCGCACATCGAACATTGCGTACTTGTTGCACGCTCGCTTCCACCTACGCGTCGATGTGCCAGGACCACCCCAGTCAGCTCCGATAATTGGTGCTCCTGGCAACGAGGTGTTCTTACGCGTTCACTGCTGAAAAAGACCCAGCTAGCTGCGCGTAAGAAGGGGCGGAAGTAGCGTGGACTTGTTGCGCGGCTACTCGCGCATGTGTGCCTCTGCTCTGTCACGATAAGCTCACGAAAAGAGATGCAGTTAGTTCATATTTGAACACTTATGCTCGTCCAGCTGCGTTAATCATTACGATCACCAGACCGAACATCGTAATCTAATATTGCATTGTAAACACAAAATTTTCTACGTTAATTGCAAGGAATACAAGCTAAATGACATTTCTTTTTTTAATAACGTCAGTAATTCGAGAATAACATGATCTTGAAATCTTGTAATGTCTATATAGTTTTGTATCGTATACGCTCATAAATGCATAAAATCCGCAAACGACCGAAATAAATCGCAACAAATTCAAGAATAAAGGCTTTGAATCTCTCAGCAACGTGTCCTGACGATTTCTTTCGCGATTGTTATTTAAAAGGTGATGACTTGAAAATGTTTGAAGCACTCCTTTTCAGCTGCTTCCCACGCGTTCATCGCGTCGCAATCACCGATCATGAAATACAAAGACTATAAATTCAAGGATTGTCTGCGAGCCGTTAATTAAAAAATTCAACACACCCTAAATTTCCCTAATCCCCCGATCATCTCCAAGGACAGTGTTCCACCACGGCACGGTAGATCGAGTCGAAACCAAGAACTGTTTCCTGCCCAGTTGGCTTTTTATCCGTTGGATCGATAACTCGCAAGATTATTCGTATCAAGATCGCTGCTATCACATCTTTTCTATCTTCCTCCCCCCCCTTCCTTTATTCGCGCTGGCATTCGTACACAATTATTCGTCGACACCAAGAAACGAGGAGGGACATAACCGAGCCGTCTCTCCGCTTAGGCAGATCTCGCGATAGTCTACTGTGCCGATCCCCTTTTCCGTCGACGTCGCTGAACAAAAGGGGGCGAAGGAGAGAACGGTGGCGGATTATGCAAATGAAATCGAGGGGTCATCGACGCCGTGTTCCGAGCAAATTACTAATTTACAGGCCGAAAGGAATCGACTTAATTGAGATATCCGGGCGAGCAGGGTGGACGCCGTGAAGCAGCTGTTCTGGGGGTCGATCTTTTAAATTTTGCGACTCCGGAGTAGTTAGGGGATGGAGGGCGATGCAAATGTCTGTGGGGTGACCTGGTGATTTGATTTTCAAAATTGTTTCGGCTTTAAGGGGATTCTTCGACGCCTTAGCCATAATTCTGCAAACAACTCCAAGGTTCTCCATGCTTCTCCGTGTTTCTTCAAGCTTCTCCAAACTTGTGCAAGCTTCTCCAAGTTTATTCAAGCTTTTCCAAACTTATGCAAGCTTCCGAAAGCTTTTTCAAGCTTCTCCAAACTTCTGCAAGCTCCTAAAAGTTTCCCCAAGCTTCTCCAACTTTGTTCAAGCTTCTGTTAATTTATACAAGCTCCACCAAGCTTCTCAAAGCTTTCTTCAAGTCTCTAAAAACTTATTCAAGCTCCTCCAAGTTTCTCCAAATTTGTTCAAGCTTCGCCAAACTTATTCAAACTTCTCACAGCTGGTCGGATCGTTTTGGATGAAACCAAAACCGGTATTCTCACCTTTCATTGCAGACGAAGAGATGCACACCAAAAGCGAAAAGTCTGTATTCGCCTTTAGTAGATCAAATGCAAAACCAAAGGCGAGAGGATTAGCGAACGAGCAACAATGTAGTCGGAAATGCAAGCTAGAGTGTTATCTAGCAAAAACTGGTGGCGTTAGTTTTTGCTCTCGGTATCCTAATCGACAGGTTCGTGGTGTCGATTGCGAGTGGACGATGAAATTCCTCGCCGCAAAGCGTAATGATTTTCGACACTCGAGTCTAGGATGATATCCATCTGCTTTCCGCCGCAAAACAGAACCAGACCGCAGTGTTGGTGTTTCCTGTTTTTCAGCTGTTATGCGGTCGCGAAGTATTTCCTGTGTGGCCAGGAGTAATCAGAAATTTCGATGCGCGGCAGTCGAGCTCGTTACGCTTGCTGTTAGTTAATAAAGAGAAAGAAAGAGACAGGGAGAGAGAGAGAGAGAGAGAGACCTCGTGGATTCGCGAGGATTTAACGAACGCTAATCTTACTCTTTAGAAAAAGACATGCTCCGGCGCACGCGCTCAAACATCGCATGAGTTAGCGCAGTGGTGCATCGGGTTTTCCTGAATTGGCTTCACCTTCAGCCGACGCCGACGTGGGCGAGGAATGTTTAACATTCCGCGATAAATAATGCTCAGCTGTCACGAGCGGTTCTTTTCCGCGTGCGTTGAAATTCGTCGAGGATTTTTGCTTGGGCAGACCGAGCTCAAATTAATAAGCTGTTCGCAGGGCATAGCAATTATTACTAAACTCACAGAGTAATAAAAGTACTGACTGTTGCGTGTTGCCTTGTAAAAATGACTACATTGCATTTATTTAGTGCTTGGTATCGTGAAATTTACTCAATTATTTCTCATGAAAATGTCTTGATAATTTCAACAATTGTAAAGTAGGAAACAAGCCATTTGACTGTGGAAAATTGAGTGCTAAGTGGATTTACAATTCTATTACCATGCAACTTTTACCACTTAACACTAATCGTAACGAGCACTACAATCGGCTAGTATTATAATAATAGTATTTACTTAGAATTTTAACCAACGTTTTACGTACGCGTTCAGTATGAATTCTTAACAAGAACAATGCCGCATTATCGATTATTCTGTACGATCGACGTTGCATGATGTTACCATAATCTCTTGCTGACTTAGACGCTGTAAAATGTTTCATAGTTTTCTCTAAATTCTAGTCAGTACTGCATGAAAACGTATCACTGCTAATAGAATATAATATAGAGGAAGTTCGTGGAAGGTTAAAATAAATTTCTGGTGGTTAGATTCGTCGACGTTTCCCAGGCACGCAGGCACATGGGTCGTACGTTCGACTATCCGGATAATTAAGTAACAGCTCGGTACGATAACGATTAATATTCATTATTCGGTGCAGCTAACATTATCTGGCGCAGCCTCACACTCGTCACGTAAAGTCGCGCGGCTGTGCATTCGAATTACGTGCCTGGGGACACTTTATATTCAATGAATTGCCGTTTCTTCTTTCCTTGGTAATACTTTCGGAAAACAGAGGTTTCGAAGGGTAGAGGATTCCGTAGCCTTCTCCAATGCAGCTGTATTGAAACAGTGACTTTGGCAATAACAATACAATTGGCCTGCGCGCAATTTTAATCTCCCGAAATATGTCGTCGAACAGAATTAATGCATTAGTTCATTTATGAATGAATGTTTATAGAAATCTCATCGATTTCAACAGTTGATACATTCAGCAAAAGTTACAGATAGAAGATAGAACGCTGTATCGTTTCTAATACTTTGCACAGTACCAAAAATCTGCATTTTCAAATTTCGTACATCATCGTACCCATTGATCAAAAACACTTTTCTCAACTCGCTCGGCAAAGCGGTGCGTCGAGCCGGTTTCAAACTCCCGCCGGCAGATGTCGGGGCGTTCCCAGGTGCGCTCAACCAATGAGCTCGCGTCTGTTCCCCCCCGTCCGCCGGGACGATTGGCGCTCCGTCGGTGTCACGAACGGCGATCGCAATATGGCTTCCGCCACCGCCAGCAAGTGAGAGTACCTCTGTGACGGTGACATCGAAACATGGTGGCGCATTTACTGGTGCGCGGGTGTTCGCGCGCGTGATCTCGCCGCCGTACGCGTCCCCTTTGTTCCTTCTGGTGGTCGGTCTACTTATTCGCTCGAAGGAAAACAGTGCGTGCACGGAGCGCAAGCAAAACAATTCTCGCGCGAGAGATAGAGAAAGAGAGAAAGACAGCGCGGAGCGAGAAGGGTTGTATATGTATGCGTGTACACGGTGTGTTCTCTCTGTGATCGAAGCGAGACGGGGTGCACGCACGAGTCACACGTTCGACAAGGACACGAGATCGGAGAACAGCGCCAGAGAGCTACAGCAGCTCTTCGGTACTGTGCGGAATCGTGACACGAAACTGCATCGTTCGCTGGGGATCCTCGGTGATTTGTTCTGTTCGGATAGCGTGTAACGATCGGACATCGACGAACAAAAAGCCGTAGTTAGGGAAAAATCGGTTGGACAGTTCGGCGCGTTGCGCGCGGCTCGGTACACACGCTGAGAGCGTGGCTTTGTCGGTGTGCGTTACGTTCCCCGTGCACGCCGTGGTTCTCTCTGGTGCCGTGCGCGTGCGTGTCGGTGTGTACGTGCGTCGTCTCATTACCGTAGTAGACGTCGCGCGCGTATGTGTATGTATATATATATATGTATACATGTGTATATATATAGATATACACGCGTGCATCGTGTCTCTCCCACTCTCTCGCTCCGTTTCCGCGTGTGCGGTATCTGTGTGTGTCCCGCGGGTTGCGGGATACTCTTGCGGAGTATTGAAAGAGGATGGACAGACGGTGAGCCAGGCGGGCAAGAATGAGAAAAAGAGTACAGAGGCGCACGGTGCTGTGTGGATCGACGAGCACGACGACGTAACGGCGAGAACAGCAGGCGAGACAGAGAGTGAGTGAGCCAGGCGACGTTGCCAGAGTTAGTTTTCCTTCTCGCATTCAGCCGTGCACCGTGGTCGTACAGCACGTACCTCTTCGCGGGATACATATACACTGTTGTGTTCGAGAACGGGTGTGCAATGTGTGAGTGAGAGATGGATATAGATATGTGTGTACATTAGCGTCGATCAGAGGATAGGGAACGGTAAAACGGAGTTGTTCGCGCGAAATACAATCTAGGGAAATTCTTTTTGCTACATCGATTATTGGGATCGTTCGATTTCGGATTTCGTGATAGCCGCGCGTTGTGCCCTTTGGACGGCGATTCGTCGATGCCATGAGACGAACCCCGATGACGTACAACAGAGACACGTGACACGTCGAGTTTGGCCGATCGACTAGCCATGAAGAAGCCACGGTGAGTTGTTTTAGATTTTTTGTTTTTCGAAACAAAATCGACATCTATTTCCGCCCACGTTGCGTCCCGCGGGACCATCTCAGCGTTTGATCGCTGATTTGACTCGGTGGCGACCAATGGCGGACGGGCTGGGCTGTTTGAATGCGCGCGGGACTGTTTGAATACTCGGGCCCTTTCCCTTTGGCTTTTAAATTTCGCACGTGCTTTTGTTGACGAGTAGCTGAGTTCTTGTGGATTCCTGTGATCATTTGGGGATTTGGGGAATCGTTGACGTAGAAGTTAAATTATTTTATCTGAACGGTGCAGATTACAAAACTGTTTTCCCCTAAAACTGTGGGTGCTAACTGGGAAAACAATTATAGCTAGACTGCGGATCCTTATGCAGAATACAAATGTTCTGTATTAATTGCAAGAACTAGAAAACAAATAGAATGGTCTTTTTGTTTATAATAGTTTGAATAGGTTGAAAATAATATATTAGCATTTCTAATAAAGAATGGTTAAATATCAATTACGACAGAATAGAATTTTATTTCTTAAAGAAAGGGATAATGTACACGTGGATTTAATTGAAGCGAGGTCAATTGGAACAATTCTCCGTAAACATTTCAGGAGCTGAAATCGATAACAGTTCTTAAGGCCTGGTTCGAATATTGAAAGATGAAGGGAGAGGGATTAATATTTCTCGACAATGTCCGGCAGGAAATATTTTGTTTTCTCGTCCCGACAATCATGCCCCATAGAGGGTGAAGGTTGTATGGGGTTTGTTGGTCGGGAATATAGGGGTTGCTGGCAGTGTCTATAAATCGGGTGTCAGCGAACTGTTCGGCCCAGGGGGATTTTGACTCGGGGCTACGCCACTGAATGCAGAAACGGGTACACGACGTGGTGGTGAAATGACGCGATTATAGGGGGATGAGTCAGAAAATTGACGCCTTGTTTATCGATCTTGACGCTTGCTCGACGCTCGTCACCGCATCAATATTGTGACGATTGTTGTTTGGTCGAAAAGTCGATAATAATCATTTTTGGTAATTTTCGAGGTCGCTAAAGTTTTGGTAACTTGAGAGCTAAGCGAATCTGGGGACAAATCCCTAGGAAACAGCTGTTTACAAAATATATGTCCATTCATCCATTGATTACTATCACTGTATCAATATTTTAATGATTGTTGTTCAGTCGGAGGGTTTTTGATTTTTGTGATTTTGGAGGCCAGCAGGTTCCCTAGGGTTTCAGTGATTTGAGCGCTGAGGAAATCTAAGGACACACCCGTAGGAAGCAGCTGTTCAGTATAAATATTAGGATGTATAGAATTTCATCTATCTGAAACGATTAGCGCGATAGAAAACATAGGGCTCAGATAATGCTGCAATCTCTAGTTCTCGGTCTCACAATGTTGCGAGCCGCGATAAGACGGAAGAATTCGTTGGATCGATTACGTAATCGGCGTCTGTTGTTTATCGGTATCAGCAAACCGTGGTACACACGTTGATAAATTCGCACCGAGCGACTCCATCTCCCTGCAACCTACGGGATGTCTATTTTTAGCGGTGCATCTACAAGTCCTACTTAATTATCTGTTCGTTATTGCCGCAAATCATGCGAGACTGAACGATGCGCATGTTGTTCTGTGTCATTGACTATAGCTCGCTACTTTATATCCTTGGTAGCAACATTTTTAATCGTCGGATCCAGAAACGAATGTGATCGTTACTTCCAGTCGGTCAATACAAGTCATTGTTCTAATTAGAACTGGTTGAGGACTCGTTGAAAGCCCACTGAGGCTTCAGAGATCTGCTAGGAGTCCTGGGGAGACCTTACAGTCTCTCGAAAAAACAAATTTAGGACCACATCGGACCTAGGGATTTTCTAGTTAGAGGATCCCTTCAGGAAAATCATAGTCTTTTAGGGAAACTGCCTTGAAGAGGTTCAGGATTAGGAGGACCTTCCATGGACCTTTCCGCAAAGGACCTTCAACAAAGTCCTCCGTAGGATCCCGAAGGAGTTCAAAATAACTTCTCGAAGTCTCCTCAAGGATTCAAGAGATCTTCCGAAGGATTTTCCAAGGATTCCAATATTGAGAGCCCCATTTAGGACCTTCGTTAACAGGATTCTCTAACCTCAATAATTTCCAAGAGAGTCCTTCGTAGGGTCCCAAAGGATTTGCATCAGAGAATCCTTTTAACAATTTCAATAACTTCCAAGAGTGTTCCTTGTAGGCCCTCAAACGACTTCAGAATAATTTTGCAGGATCCTAGAGGTCCTCGGAAGGACTTGCCAAGGATCATCCTACAGGTCCTGAAGTATTTCAGAATAGCTTAACGATTCCATAAACGGAAAATTTCGTCTTTTGATAAATTAGAAACAATATATCCGACTTGTTTTTATCATAAACGCGTAAAGACCCGCAGTTAGTTATCGGCGACGACACAGCGTGCTTTATGGATCCCGTTGGATTCGAAAGAATTATTGATGGCGCCTGTGATCGCGAATTCCTCGAGTTCGCCCAAGAGGGCAACTCGGTCGATCGAAATCGCGGAAAGTTGCGATGCTCGCGATGGAATCGCAATTATTCTTATAGTTGCCCGGAGGCATTTAAACCGCTACGATCCATACACAGAGCGTTATCGTGTGCGTGGAGAATTGATTGGTCGGGGCTTCCGGTTTCCCCGAAGCGTGGTTCGGGCCGGGCCCGTTAACGAGGCATCTCTCTAATTAGGATCTTAAACAGCGAAACTATTTGTCCCGGCCGCGTCTCTCGCTTGACACCGCGATCACGTAGAATCGACCGTAGAGTCGACCGATTCGAAATCAATTATTACTTGTTAGCTGCGAGAGCCAGAACGGTACGTGCCATACCGGACGACCACGAGGACGAGTTTTTCGTCGCGGTCCGACGTTTTCCAGGACAAACTCGCGAGAGCTATTCCACCGGGAAGAAGACGGGAACGGTCAGAAATTTCAATTGTCCCTGCACAGACAGCAACACTACCCTCGAGGATTCTTCTCTCCGTCTCGGACCGCGAGCACCGACTTTATCTTTATTAGCGCTTTTACTGCCGGGACTCTTTGCTCCTATCGCCCACGGTCGCTGACAAGTCTTTGATATTGTAGTCGACTGTGTTTAACGGGACTTAGCGACCGTAAAAACGTAAATCAAAAGCAGGGAGCAATTTGTTGTTTGATACAACGGAAACTGATAAGTACACTGCGGATTTTTCTGTAAAATTGTACGAGGCAGCAGCCAAATGCACATCATCTCCCAACGGTTTTTCTAAACGAAATCTCAAGGTCATCCGAATTTTTTCTTGGACATAACTGGAGAGGACGAAGAAACGAATCCAACGATCTTCATCACCGTACCGTTTCAATGATTCGATCTCGAGAATCTCGTTTCTGAAAGTATCAAAATCTTATCTCCCAGACACAAACATCTCGAGATCAGAATGATTGCAACAATATGGTCGTTATACTCGTCGAACTGGTCTTTTCACGTTCTACAAGAATATCGATTTAGTAAAACACTCGAGTCAAAATGACTGGTTCCTAATTTTTTCTCTCGCAATTACCTTTCATTGAAGCACATGTTAGAATAAAAATGGTATTAGGTTTGAATAGATGTAGTCTTGTCGTTATTACAAGGCAATATTCATCGGTTGTATTTATCACTCGGTAGTTCTAGTGTTAATAAAGATACGGGCGACCTTGAAATCTGACATAAAGGGAAAGTTGTGTAACAGATCTTCGATTTTCAACACGTTAGAATCATCAGCGAGGAAAATGAAAATGCTTACCTAGCAGTTCTGTAGCCTGCAATCGATGCTCGACAATGTTATTTTGCGGAAAGATCCGCAGTCTATTAATCACGGCGGAGATGGAGGCCCTGGTTATTGAAATCGCCTGAGCGAGTTTAAACATGATCGTCAGCGGTCCCCGTGGCAGATCCGTCTTTAAAAGGCTGCAATCTCGAAGTTGAACCTAGTCGGTCGCCGGAATGATCAGCAGCCGGAGCGCCGTCGTAAATTACGCCGTGCTAACGATCCCCTAACCGTCCCTTAAATTCTGCATCATCTCCGGGCTCTCTTTATCCGTGATTTAGTCGCAAGCGAAGGAGGCGCGAACGGCCGGCCATGAAATTAAACTAGAGATACGAAACACCATACAATAGAGAAAGAAAGAAAGAGAGAGATAGAGTGGGGGGGGGTGGAAGAGAAAGGATATTGCGGGACGGTAAGGAGGGAAAGAGTAACAGTGTCGCCTTCGGGGATCCACGGGGATTGAATTAGATCGCGGCCTCGATAGAACGGAATTTGCGATAATGGGACGTGGGATTTTATAGACACCAGAAAAGAGAGAGAGAAAAACTGTGTGGTCGCCGATAGCAGAAGCCGGATCGACTCTAAACACGTACGAGAGACCGGGACCTTTCCCCTCCTCTCCTCTCCTCTCCTCTCCTCTCTCGCAGCTCGCGGGGTGAATAAGCAATAAAATCAAGCGCGGAACGGTGCTCGTTTTCTGCATACTTTATGTCCCCTGCGCCGGCCCGCTAGGCATTTGCCGCATACTTCAACTGTTCCGGTGGTATCGCATGAGTTTTAGATCGCTGCCCGGACACGATGCGGTGCTGTAGGTACTCGCGTTTCATCGTTGCAGCCATCCCCGGTGCATCGGGTTTTTAAATCGGCGCAGGAAATTCGAATTTTCGCGCCCGGCGCACTGTATTGTACGCCGGCAGGTTTAAAAATGTTGTTGTGGTAGCTTTTGCGCACTGGTTCTTCTGTTTGTGTACTGTTGCAATATCGTCATTGTATAAACAGTATTAGTAGTATTAGTGTTAAAATAAGTGTTAATAACGTTGGCTGTTTTTACGAATGAAATGAGCAAGACTCGTAAGAAACCCTGAAAATCCTCGCGGCAGCCAAGAAAATCGTACGATCGCAAACGGATGGTAACGGGGCCCGGATCGAATGGCAACGCTGTTATGCGTGCCCCCCGAGAGCCAGCAAACTCACCCTTCGTCCCCCATCTCTTTCTCGCTGCGATCGTTTCCTCTATTCGCCTCGTCACCTGCCTTTTCTAAACGCTACGCCACGACCGTTCGCGTTCTCTCTCTCTCTCTCTCTCTCTCTCTCTCTTTCTCTCTTCCTCTCCATGTTTCGCGCTCGTGTCCGTCTTCGTCCCACGGAATTCCCTCTCCTGCGTCCTCTCCCTCCCCCCTCCCCCCTCCCCGCCGAGCCGGCGACAATACCATGCCACGATAATTGTTTTCGCTCGGCGTGCCCGTCTACCGTTAACGGGGAATCATGGCATCCACGGGCACGCAGCCATAGAACGGTTTCGGACCCCGGGAATTTCTGCTACAGGATCGAAATCGAGTGACCACCGTGCAACGAACTATGCGCCTTTGTCACGGTCAACTCGATCCACTCAAAATATGAAGCAGCCGTTTTTGTTTCTTACACGTTGCTACGTGGCCGTCGGAACTACCAATTGACACCGGATTAATTAATCTAGCATCAATTTTTACCAAATTGATCGACGGATATTGCTTTGCAATAGAATTTGATAGCGGGGATTAAAGTAGTTTTATTTGGCATTGAATTTACTAATCGAAACGTTCGATGCACCAACTGGTTTCACAAGATTCGCCGTTTTCATTAGAAATTAGTTGTTCAAGGTTAAAATCCACCATGACCCAATAAATTTCTAAACAATTAAAATTATTGTGCTCGAATAATTCCCAAAGCCGTGAAACAACGATCCCAGAGATCGGTACACAGTACAGTATGAACTTTTCAAAGTTGACACACGGAGAAGCCGAAACGTTCGAATTTCTGGCACAGTTGGTTTTCAACTGTAATTTCCCGACTGAAATTCCGCGCAGCGAACCGGGAACGGAAGGTTCAGTTTTGTTAAGAAGGACGACGTTTATTGCGCGGCCCAGTCCAAGCGGTACAAACTATGTATTACCATAAAGAGCAAACTGTCCGGCCCAAGACCGTTGCCCCAACAGGTAGCCAGAGCCCTTACTTTGAAGATTTTCAATTAGCTAGCACGAGAGCCAGCGAAATTCAGCTTCCTTTTTCGTTTTCGCGGCCAAGGGAGAGACTGCTGCACTCTTGGATTGCACACTGCACTCGGATTTCGGATTTGAACGAGACGTTGCCGTTTCCCGCTGGATACCGACCAAACATTGCGACGGGGATGAGAGAGGTCCAACAGTTGCCACGGGGGACCACTCGATTCAGCTCGGGCTCCATCCCCGACATAATGGAATAGTCAATGATCTGGAATCTCTCGTCGCATTAACCCTTTCGGTGCTCGAGGTGTCTATAGTTGCCGGAGCGACGAGACCCGACTATATCCTCGAGCTTCTTGCTTCGGGACGGTCTGCGTAATTGCTAGTCAAATTTTCATTCTGTTAGATGTTCGCATTCATTCCACTTCTTCTGTATCCGTGGATCTGCTAGCATTTGAAATTCATCGGTAGGATTCGTCTTTTTCAAAAATTACACATTTCTTCGAGAAAACGACAAATGAATTTTGTGAGTTTACGATCCGAAGGAGCAGGTGCAATTTCGGACCGGGGACAAATAACTTTGACTATAACTTTTTGGTATTTTGACCCATTTGTGGACTCGGTCCGAGACATTCGCGTCAAGAGAATGCATCTTGTGCGGGTACGTAGAGGATCCGAGGATCTCCTCGATCCTCGGTGCCGCGAACGCGGAAGCGGGTTCGCGCGGCAAGATTTAAAGCGTCATCGCGATCGAGGGAACGTTGTCGCGAACTGCCGCGTAATTGACCGCCACGACGTTTTATCGACTTCTTGAGGGACAAGCAACAACGCCTACGACTTTATTGTCGGTGCCCCGCGCGTCGTAAATACCACGCGAACGATCGTGAAATTGCCGTCGAGCGATTACGTTCCTCCCTGGTTCTTCGGGCTCGTTGGATCTCGATGGAGGATCGTCGATGAGAAAGAGCGATCAAGGGGCAGTGGAGGGGTGCGAGCATTGAAAGTCCAGTTGTAGGTGGATTGATGTTTATCGCGGCGATTCCTAGCTACTCGATAGGCTAATCGTGTCAGGGTAATTAATACGTTCGTTAATAGAGCTGTCCGACGGTGAACGATATTGATAATATACCTGTTGCCCGGAAAAATTATGGCTCCCGTAACGATGATTAGGCCCGTGAGCCTTCTGTGCAGCACGCCGCTGACTACCGAGGCAGATTTACGAGATAGAACCTGGTTTCCACTCTCTTCGTAGCTCGCGTTTACCATGCCGCGTTGCTCGAGTTCTTAATCCTTTTGCTATAGCGTGTGTATAAATCCTGCGGGGACTGATTCTCGTTCCGGAGGAACGTATAAACACGTAAATCGCTACTAGGATGGTGAGCTGGCGTGGGTGGGACTCGCGGCGTTATGGGATTTTCAAGTGAGCTGGGTCTGTGGACTGAGATTCGACTTGTGAGCTTCGAGCTGGATCGAGGAATCACGCTGAGCTAGTTTGTGAAATCAGCTGGCTCTGTTTGTAAAGTGACTTCCAATCGAGTTTGATGCGTTCGAGCTGATTGAAACGAGCACAAGGATCGGCAGTCTACCTCGTACCAACTTGGACCTTCGAGTTGGCTTAGGCACATGCACAAAATTACGTCTTCGAACTGAGTTGCGTCTTCAAACATTGAGTCTTGCAGTTGGTTCAGGTGTACGAACAGAATTACGTCTTCAAACTGAGTTGCGTCTTCAAACATTGGAGAGGGCTTGAAACTAACTCAAGTCTTGCAGTTGGTTTAGGTGTACGAACAGAATTATGTTTTCAAACTGTTCCTTCAAGCATTGAGTTACATCAGATCAATTAAAATCTCCAAGTTGATTCAGGCACACGAACGAAATAATGTCTTTCGATTTGATCAGAAAATTGGGTTAAATCTACAAAGTCGGTAGCGCCTGGAAGTTGGATTGAGTCATCAAACGTAGTATTATATGTTCAAACAGTGCCTTCAAACTACACGGAATCTTCGCGCCGACAAGGTTCTCTAAACAGAGAGCTACAAGTTACGAACTAGATCTTAGAACTAATTTAGAGTCTCCAAACTGGGTTGAGTACACAAATCGAGTAGTATCTCTGAACCGTGATTCTCAACTATGCCTCCGCATCATCTATACCGATATTCACAACATCCTCAAAAAAAAAAAGATTGTAATATCCACGGGGATATCACGAGGAAAATGTTTATTTTCTATAAACACCCTCGGGGTCTAAATATAAATTAATATACTGGTTCCGCGAGTCCAACTGGTCGCCGAAGGCATTTACACGCGCTACGAGAGTCGGTTTCGCAAAAAATTTCGCATAAAATTTTGCAAGTTGGTTGCCACCGGTGTGATCGCACCTTTAAACGATCTCGACGAAGTCGGAAGAGGAATGGATCGCGGCCAACTTTGTAGTACACTCGGCGGATAAATGAACGTGTCCGTTTCTTGACAATGACCATCCAAGGTTAGCTGCGAGCTCCGTTTATAGTTCCCTTTGTCCCGAAACAAGTGACCAGGTGGTTTCCGAGAGCGACGAGATTTCAATTTTCCGAAGGGAAATTCGTTCCTTTGCACGAGTGTTCCCGACGATGGTCCACGTGACATCCGCAAGACACTGTCTCGCATTCGACGGCTGTCACAGTCATTAATAGACGCAGCGGGGAACAGGTGATAATCGGATCGTTTGCAGGCACGTGTCCCGGTCGGATCTACGATCCTTTGTGCCGTTCTCCGAGACATTGATTCACCGGGAGAAAATCCCGCTCGGCGCCGTTTACTTATCCGTGTCTGTTTCGACAGACTCGCGACATCTCTCTCCCTCTCTCCCCCCTTTCCTGTTTCTCGATTTTCCTCTGGTTTTCTCTACACAGCCTCCGAGAGCCCCGATCACTCCACGATAAAGGCTGTAGCTGACAAGCCGTTTTGATAAAGCCGGTCCAGGACTATCCAGCCGTTGTTGTCCTCCGTCGTTTGCAATCTCAGAAGCTCAAAGCTACCATTACCTTGCCCACCGCCTTCTCATGCTGTCTCCGTTATACTTTGCCGCATCGTGCTCTTCATCCGGATACGTGGCTCTCTACGACGCCATCCAGACGATACTATGGCGAGGGTTTCTATCGGATGTTCTTCAGATTTACAGATGTACATTTAATTTTAGTTTAACGTTCGATCCTCGACGCGAATAGACAGAATGTATCATTTTTCAAAACGGGCGGAGTCGCGCGCAAAATTGTCGCGATTTCGGAGCGGAGAAAGACGACGAGCTTCGAGAAGATACGAGTTTTCCCAACCTACATGGTGTTTCCGCGCGAACGGAGCAATTCCGTTGAAATACCGGGACGAGGACTATGCGGGGGGATGTGTGCACGATGGTCGTGCTTGTGAACCGTGAATCTATAATGGAATCCTGGCCGGACTATTTCTCTCCCCTTTTCCGGCCAGCCAGCGAGAAAGACAGGGATAGAACGCGGAGGAACGGGGGGCCGAGGGGCGCAGACACGGAAGATGAAAGGTTGAAGACGCGTCGTAGCTTCTGTCTTGTATCGATTCCCGCGGTGCATTACGTCGCGACGACGATTACGATGTTTTATTTATCCGAACCATTCGCTGAACGGCTATACCCTTTATGGCCGGAGGGAGAGAGCTTCCTACCGCTTCACGTTTTTGCGTTCGCTATTGTGCAAATGTGTTTCCGTAAGGATTACTATGTAGCATTGGTCGCTCGGATTTTTAGGAATTGGGTCGAGCATCAGGTGTGTCGATTGCATTTTAAATCCTCGGAATGAATCTCTAGTTCGATGTATTCGTGGAGTTTGAATTTCGTTGGGGTTGTGAAATGCTAGGGGTTGAAAAGGGTTCCTCGGTTTCAGCATGGATTGTGAGGGATTTGTTTTTAGATGCTTTCGCAGAAAATTGTAACTCTACTTTAAGAACTCAACACAATTGCAACTGACTATCGACTTTTGGAAAAATCCAGTTCTTATGTCACCAAGTGTGTCTGCTCGCTTTTGAATCGATCAGAATATTGCACAGGGGTTAAAGACACTAAAGAGACATTTGACATGAATGTTTAAAATATAGGTACACGTGTAATCGTCCCATCGTTCTGTTATCTAAAATCTAAATTCAGCGTCGCAGACTTAATTCGACGATTATTTATGTCAGACTCTAACGCGCGCCGATCGTATCGCGTAACGCTTCTTCTCCGTTCGTATCGTCTCATCATCCAGATTGCCGGCGATCGTAGCCCCGAAAGCTTAACAGATCCGCAGGAAGACACCGTTCATTGACCTCTCTCCTATCGGAATCCGATAGCCTCGAGGGTATTATAATGAGCCGAATAACGACGCTTCCAAAAACCAGCCACTGTTCGCCGACGATTTACGGTCGCCTCGATCGTCGGAGGTTGCCAGCTTCCTTCACTTTCTTTCTTTCTTTTTTTTTTCGTTCGCGAGATATGCTCCTCCATCGAGGTGGTTCGATGAGTGAGGAAAAGCTGAGAATCCCTTTCACGCGAATTAGGAAATCAAACCGTTCCAATCGACTACAAGCTGCTCTAAAAGAGACGTAAAAGTCCTAAAAGCCGGTCCTTTCTTTTGGTTGCTCGATAACTCTCCTTTTCGGGACTCTAAAGTGAGAAACTGGCACTCTTCAGAACAGAATTGACTTGGAACGGATTGGTTGAATGCAAATGAAGTAAAAAAGTGAGATAGCAGACTGTCTAATCTCTCTCTCTCTCTCTCTATACGGAGTATACTCTAAGAGGGCGTGACTTTCTTGTTGTTACTATGTAAAGCGGTCTGGAGGCGTGGCCTAGGTGCTTTAACAATCTAGAATGTTGGAAAACGTAGTATCATTGTACCCTCTCCAAAGAAAGTCTGCGAGGGTCTTGAATTCCGTGATCTTTGTATATAGAGCGCTCTAAGTAGGCGTGGATTCTTTCATGGAGGCGTGGATTCTTTCATGGAGGCGTGGCCTAGTAGCTCTCACAACCTAAATTGTCAATAATCGCAATATCCACATTCCCTCTGCTCAGAGGGTCTCTGATGTCCTGAATTACTTGATCTCTCTCCACATACAGCTCCCAGGAAGCTTCTCTCGAGTTAAACGGAGCCACCGCAGAGCCCCAAAGGGCAACTCTAGCTCCCGACAGCCCCAGAAGCAGTGATCTGCTCTCGCGCAGTTATCGAGCGACAACTGCAGTTGCCATTCCGGTCCCCAGGGATCGAAAAAGAGCCGCGTGGTCGGGTAAACGCGTAGGTAGACAGTTCGTTAGGCGTGGGTGGGTTGGCCGGGAGAGCAGGTTCCGGTGGTAGGCTCAGGTTGAAGGTTAATACGCCGAGAACCCGTAACCTTTGAGTTCGAGTTCGGGGTGAAAGGTCGGCCGCAAGCCGCGGGGGTGGTGTGCAGCACGTGGTTTATCGTTCCTCGGCCGTTTTCCACCGTCGAATTGTACCGTGTCGATTCTCCACCCAGCCCCCCCCCCCCTCACTGGAATCGATATCGGTCGATCTGATCAGCACCCCTTTATCTCTGCCAACCGCTTGTCTCAGATTTTGGGAGGAATCGTGGCAGCGATCGTAATTATCTTGTCATTGTCGGTACTGAGAAACACGCTTACAAGTCGCGGACAGCTCACTATAATACGATGAGCAATGATTATGATTAGACTGCGAGGTTTATGCATTTTTAACAGAAACGAGTTGGTGCAATTTTAAAGAATTAAAAATTTTCTAATATTATACAAGAAAGAAAACAAAATGTCTAAAGACGGCTCTGTCTTGCGGCTCGTGCACACAATTTTTATTTTGTTCCAAGATCCACAGTACATATAACGATTAGACCGTGAAGTTTATGAGCTTATGATAAAAGTAGACAGGGGAAATATATGAAACTGTAAATACATTGGAAGAATCGAATGTTGTTGCATTATTTCCGGTGTATCAAAAGGATTAAAAGAGGAAATGCATTTTGATTTAATCTCTGCTTTTGACGATCGACTTGGACAATTTTCATTTTGTGTAAAGACTTGCCGACACATTTTCGTTACTTTTACAGAGTAATGCAATGTAGACGTTTTTAATGGTCCGTAAACTTAGTGTTCAGAGAATTTAAAAATATATATAGTATAGGTCCTTGAAATTGACACGACTATATGTTTGCATACGTAATGAAAGTTTGCACCGGGCAAATGTCGCGAGTCATCGGCGAGCCACGTGGCACGGAACGTGTCCTCCACTCGGCGATCTATAGATCCTGGCTGCGAGGGGCGCGCGTTTTTACGGGCAGGCCGCGCGAGGATCGTTGGAATACATCCACGGTTTAATGACGCTTCAACCCTCCTCCTGGATAGCCGCGTTTTTGACGACTTCATAAACCGCGATATCTAAGACCCTTACAGGTCTTTACTTTTAAATAGCAGCTTTATGCGAGTTGGCGTCCTTGTAAATCATCCTACTAAATCCTGAATTATGGCTGAATTTACGTCGCTGATATAGACATTCCTCACAGAGGAATGAAAGAGTCGGAAAGACGAGGAGAACAAGAGACCAAATAGGACACGTTTGAAACTTTCTGTTATTTATTAGAACGATTAACAGCGTCGCTAGAAATTACTATTGCGCTACTAAATTCGCTAATGTTCAACTGTTAGAAATGCAAGTGTGACAAACGTACCACGGATTTTATTCATTTCTCACGAAAAAGAAAAACATATAAGGTAAAGGCACCAGTAGTTGACCACCATGTACCAGTAGTTGACCATTTTATAGAAAAACATAAAAAATAAGGTTTGAAATGTTCTTATTGTTTTGAAATTTAAACAACAGACGGCATGGCATCCGAGGTCCACTTTCATCAAAAGTGCACTTATAAGTGCGCTTATAAAAACAAATGGTCAACTACTGGTGCCTTTACCTTAAAGAATTTAACACCATCGCGGTACTTTTTTCAAGTGTACAAAATTGAGTAAAAAAAGAAACAAATGTAGCTACCGTGTCTAACACTTTATTTTTACTTATTATTTTATCGAAGAAAGAAGTTTTGAGATAAAATAGACAACGATCGTACAGAAATATTTGAATTTGGGAGAAACGGAATGGAATTCGGAATAAACGTCGTGGTTAAAAACACCTTCGGTAGGGTTAAAGGGTCAGTCTGGCGGAAGGGTTAATAATCGCAGACGATGGCCGCAGTTCATTTTCACTGTCAGTTTGTCACTCTCTCGGCGTGCGAATTTCACAAAGGAGAGTCTCGCCGAGGAAAAAGGAAAAGAGAGCGTGGGCGATCGCCGCCCGTGCTAATAGAAAAACCGGATTTTCCGTAGCTCGGTATCGGAAAATTGGCCGCTTCCGGGGTGAAATAAAAGCTGGCCGGGCCCTTTGCTTTAATAAACAACCGATCCAGAACGGGGCGAGCGACAGACGGGGGGACGCGCTCGGTTAATCGACGAGGAGAGATTGCTTGGAAAATATTTCGAGCGTGCACCGGCTGCCGAAGCCTGCCCACTCTTTTCTCTCTCTCTCTCTCTCTCTCTCTCTCTCTCTTCGCTCTCCTCTCCTCCGTGCTCTCGTTGTCCGGGGATGGAGAGGGTGGCTAGACACTCTCGGGTTCTCGAGGTGTCCTCCGCGATTTCACGATTATAGAGAATCCGCCCCCTTCTCCGTGTCGGGCAACGGTACTCCTGGCAACCGGAGGTAAACGAACTGGGAGAAGGTGTCTCCGTGAAACCTTAGAAATCGCGGAAGACCCCCACCGGCGTAACCTTGTCTAACGATCGACGATCAAGGATGTAGATCGTCCTCCACGCCGACCGACTGCGAACACAACCGCGACCGAACCGTGCGAGGTCTTATCTTTCCACCGATTAATCGACATTGCTTTCTGTTTCGCTTCGTGGAAATTGTTAGGGATCGTTACACTGTGGTTCTCGATGGAAAATAAAAATTGTCTATTTTATTTCATGTTTTTTCTTACTTAATCATATCGGTCCGTAAAAATAGCACGGCAGTGTTTGTTCAAGTTCTTTGATTGGTTTTACTTCTAGCCTATTCATTATTAGATTGTGCGGACTTTTGTGCAAAATAAAAGTTATCTGCGTTCATCGCAAGGTACAAAAGCTACATTTTTAAATACTCCTACAGTATTTTTCCAACTCTTCGAATGTCTCTATCGTTGTGCATTCGATCTATTCATTTTTGCTGAAAATTCAACAAATCCGCAGTCTATTCGTTAGACATCATTTTATACAGACTTGAAAATAGAGATACTAAATAAAAATGCGTGACGTCGAATGTAAACACATTGAATCGCACAATTTTTATGAGAACATTCCACAGACTTTGATCGTTGTCCCCAGTGTTGGTAAGTAGACAGTATCGGTGTTAGGGGTTGATTCCACCCGAGATTGCGAGTCGAACCAGCTGATTATTTAGAATCGGCGATTCCTTTGAGGTTGTCGCTATGATAAAGCCGACACCGACGGGATTTTCCTCTGCGATTTTCCCCAGTTGCGGGGGTGAGTCCCACCCCTGTACCCCCGCGTGACAAGTCTCGTTATCCTTTTGTGCACAGTAGGCGGCTGTCTCGTGCAACGCGATGCATAATGTTTTAATTGGAGCCGGCGCGGCTGTTTAATTCGAGGCGCAATTGATACTCGCGGAACGGTTCGGTTGCGACGCGCATCCCGTTCCGTCAATATTACGTTCCGGGGAAAAGAGACTGCAAGGAAGCCCTTCCTAACCCTTCGAATTCTTTTTTCGTTCATCAGCGTCTAAAATTCTTATATTAAATAATTTATTTCATTTCATTTAGAGTCGTGCTAATGCGATTACACAATTGAATTATATTGTATTTCAATTATATAGTAATTCAACTACGTCGTAACTGAATTACATAGTTCAGTAGATCAATATGATGTAGTTCAATAGATGTGTAATTGAAATACAATATAATTAAAATACAGCCCTCCAAGTTATAGCCGAGAACTTTGAAGAGGTGCAATATATGTTTATGTTGTTATAATTGTATATAATAGTGGTTTATGAGTATTTGATATAATTGTACTCCAATTGCAGTTATGAATCACATTGTAATTTAATTGAATGAAGATCTGAATTATAAATGACAATATGACTGAATTAACATGTAAGCAAATTACTTTATAATTATAATTCCTGGAGTAATTCAATTGTAATACCGCACAACTCCGATTTCGTTTTACTCTCTCCGCACCTTCCAAAAGTATTTCGAGGAAACCCGAAGATTAGCTGATCCGCTAGCAGCCATCGGGAATGCGAATCTGCTGGCTCCAGCGACGTCGATACAACAATTATATTTAATTGTGGGATCCCGGCATTCGCCTAAGCGCGTCTAGGGAATTCCACGAATGCCACCGGCGGTAATTGGAAACTGTTCTGGCGTTCTTCAGTGATCCGCGAATGTCTTCGGGGCAGATTTCGATATCGTCGGATCGATTTTTCCATCCCGGAAGCCTCGGTTTCTTTCTTCGAACCGTCGAACTTTCCCGTAGAATGTTTGATCCGTTACTAATTGAAAATTAACCGCGAGAGAGAGAGAGAGAGAGAGAGGGAGAGGGAGTGAGAGAATCCCTCGAGGAAACTTCTAATTCGCGTTGTCACGCGATCACCTTCTCTATTTTTGCGGCTGAAAGTTCAAGGTCGTATTTCGATTCTCGAGAGATTGATGAATCGCGCGATACCGAGCCTAATTACGATAATATTTATAGGCCGAGGCTCCGGTAATTAACCAATGATCGCGGCGCGCGTAGCGTGCGTAGAAGTATCGCGTGTAATTGAATTTATCAATTGTTTCGAGCAATCGGGTTTCCATTAGCGAATCCCGAAACCGTTTCCATAATTGATAGAACGATTCCGTTTAATTACCGCGTTTAAATATCCCGGTCCAGAGCTCTAAGTAATTTTTTATCGATCGCGACGGTACAGAGCCCCGGGGATATCCTTTGCGGGTTTGCGAAATTAATGACACATTCTGCGGATTATCGTCCCCGCGAATTACCGCGTAACCAGACCGCCGCCGTGGACTTTAAGCGACCATAAAGCGTGCCGAACGATTCTACTGTATCCAGTATGTACCCCCTTTGCGTCGCGCGTGCGAGATGCTCTATTCTGTATAGGTTGATAGCTTCACCGTTGTGTCGTTCGCTCCGTTTTGTAGTCGCGAAAAATCGCTGCGAGAGACTGCCCCTGCAACCAGAGACAAATATAAAACTGGTACAACAAATATTGTAGACGATAAGAATTTATAATTACAGAAGGGTCTGTAAAATTCCAAAAAGTTGGAGGACTGCTCAATACCATACATATCATTTTTTCTATTTTTATTTCATTAAACAACTTACATTGATTTGATGGAATTGTTGAGGTTTCTAGCTTGGCAGTCAAAGTGTTAAGTAAAAAAATCAGTTGTTTCCTCGCCGAAAAATCAGGAGAACCCTAAGGGCATTGAACTCGATATCGCATATCATTATTTTCGCATAACACTCCAGATCGTGCCGCATCTTCAGCAGGAAGACAGTATGAATTTTCGGGGTAAGGGGAGGGGTTGGGGTAGCATGCTCGCAGAGGGCGCGTTAGGTAGGCTGTAAGGGTCGGCTCTAATAGGAATAAGGGTGGCAAAGGGACCTTTCCTTTTCGAAATAAAGAGTGGGAATTTTCTCCGGAAACGGGGGCCGCAGGCGCAACAGTTTGGCCGTATAGAGTAATTTCTATATCTTGTTGCCGGTGGTTCCTCTCTCTTTTCGATTTCCCTCGATCGACTCCCCGGACGCGAGAGGATACGGGCAAGAGGATATGGCAAAAACGAGTAATAAAAAGCGGTTTAGGGCCCGTGTAACAGGCCGAGCAAAAATACACGTTGTCTCGCGCGCGTATACGAGCGCGCGATCGCTCGCGTCCGAACCTGTTTGCCTCGCTCGAATTAACGATACTTTCAACGAGACACTCAATCCGCACGGTTAATAGCCGCCGCCTTAATTGCGGCAGCGCGAGCAATTAGATAACTCCGAATCTCCGTTTAATACACTCGCGCGAAAAATCCTGTGTCCCACAAAATGTTTCCTTACATTATAACGTAAAGTACTCGTACATCACGATGACCGATTTTGCTAAAATTCTCGGAACGTATACAGGGTGTCTCGCCTAAACTAGAGCATCGAAAATATCTCGTTGATATTTCGTCTCGTTGGATTCGTCTTGACGCGATAATAAAAATATATCGTTTCATTGAAAAAAGCTTCGACGATCTTGAAATCTCAAAAAATATAACCTCGAACAAATAGTTTTGCCTATTACATTTGCCCCTCTGGACCAACTAGAGTGCGTAATTTTTTAAGTCTTCGATACAAGCCCGGACAAAATGGTTGTGAAAAGTAATCTGTGAAATTTTCTCCACGATTCTGACCAATTATGATTGTTTGAAAAAATTATTTTACTGGTCAGCTAGGAAACTAATCGTAGCATCTCGAAAAAGTTGCAGTCGTTTGGTCCGATCTTGAGAATGTTCTGGTCATTTGTCCGAAGATCACTGCGATGGATTGTCAGTTTTAGAAGAATTTCGAGCACAACGATTGTTGTTTCACGTTCCGATCGGAAGTCGGGTAAACGTCAAAGCGCAAAGTATCAAAGCACTGTTACCCCCGTAACAGTTATGAGTGAAACGTGCCGCGGAACACGCACAATTGCTCGCGCGAGACAGACCTGTCCTGTTTTGCCTAGCGAATCCCACCGAAACCCGGAAGGCATTTGCGAGGCATTAATCACCGGCGTAAACGAACGAAAGCCGTGACTAAGACCGAGAGTAATCGAGACTAACTTGCCGGGGCATGGGAGGGTGGCGCGGCTAACAACGTTGTTTCCGATCAACGCGAGAATTTGACTTTACGAGTAAGGTTTCCGGATAATTCCGTTTTCCGAGCATAAACCACCTACGGAAAAATGGGGACCCAAGTGTAATAGGGTTTCAAAGAGTACGAGGGGGATTGCTCGGTCGAGGGTTCGGATCGTATAGCACTTTCGTTCAAGGAACGAAGCTGCAAATCGTCCCTTTGCCAAGGGGGAAACCGACGGTAACGTCTACTATGAAAATTTCGAAAAGAGAGACAAAATCCCTATCAACAAACTGGCTGCAGGATCATATTCCTAGAAATTTTTATTCAAAATCAAACGAATTTACTCGATGAAATCAAACGTGGAAAGAGAAAATTCTACAATAAAAATATTTAATAACATTGGCTGCAGGATCGTATTCTTAAAAATTTTCAATCAATGAAAATTGGAAAATTTTCTAGCAGCAAGAGGAAGCGTACATTTTCAGACCATGCTGGGTTAATTCCTGCTTTGTTAATTGTCCCCGGTCGAAAAACACTCCCAATCGGGAACAGTGATCGGTCGACCGTCGAAAGAATTGTTTACATATTACCTGAGCAAGGCGGACAATGCCTGTGCGGTCTCTACCTGGTCGCTCGGATCAGCCCTCGATTTCCGGTTTCAGGTAACAAGGGAACACGACGACACCTTCGTAGCGAAGTTAGGCGAAACAAGTCTTCGGGAATCGCACCGGATATTTGTCTCTCGGAATCGATACACGTGATTCTCTCCCTCTATTCGCATAATCGGAAGGATATAATAACAGGGGCGGGTGAGAGAGAATGAGAGAGAGAGAAAGAGAAGAAAAGGAGGACTCGTTTCCCTCGCGTATTCGCTATAATGGCGTCGTTTCCTTCCGACGCGATGTTGGATTCTGCTTTGACTCTCCCCTGCCCTCGATGCCTTCTTACTCATTGTTGTTACGTTTCCGGGGGGTTTCCGAGGTATCTCCCCTAATCGAGCTTACCTATTTTGCTGGCTGAAGAAATTTCGGGCATTGTTGCTCCGCGACAGCGTCCTCCTATTTTTTACTTGTCCCGAATTTATTGTGTTCGTCGGCCGCGCGAATTCAGCTTGCTCGGGTTCAACGATCTATGTTCCACTCAAATCGTACACGATCTCTGAAATAATTTACGATGCCGAAAACTGTTTGAAACAAAAAATTTGAACGGTACCGAGATAATTTGGTGACTGCCATGTCACTCATATATGTGCCCATAATTATGAAAGTGGTCTAAGTCATATATTTCTTTCATTTTTTTCACATTGAATAAATTTAGTTTAAAATCATGTCTTGTGAAATAAGTGATAAATTCATTTTTTTTTTTAATTTTGACTTAGACCACTTTCATAATTATGGGCACATATGAGTGACGGAATTATTTGTTCAGGCTTTAAAATGAATTTTTACGTTAATATATTCACTGCACCAAATTTCATTAGGATCTGTAAAATGCAAGAAAGTTGGACTACCACACAATATCATACATTTAATTTTTTTCAATTTCTATTTTACCAAATAACTTACTTTGATTTCGCGGAATTTTTTAGCTTTATTGTTTGGCGTCCAAAGTGTTAATGCTCGGTAGGTTCATCGTTGAAAATGCAAACGAAAGGGAATTTCGTGAACGAGCCGTGAAAAAAAGCCGTGCTCACCGTACGATCCCATGAAACAGCAGCATCTCGAGCGAGTTCGGAGCGATGGCCGCGTTTAATCCGACGAGGAATCGCGACGATCGTTTTCGCGACACGAGAGACGAATCCTCGAGGAACGAGCAGGAAGCTTGGTAGAGGGGCGTGAAGCGGTAGTGGAAAAAGAAGGGGAAGAATATCGCGGTACACGGCGTTTACATGATTTCGCATCGGCGGAGCTTGGAGAGCGGCGAAACGCGGTTTTATGAACTCGTTCCGCTTGCACTTGGCGATATTACGTTACAAGACGAGACCGTACAGAGAGAAAGAGGGGAGAGAGCGAGAGAGAGAGAGAGAGAGAGAGAGGAGAAGTAAGAAGCAGCGACGGAATGGGAGAGGGTTAACGTCCGGCCGGCCGGTTCGTTCATTCAAAGCGGCGAGAGATCGTATCGCCTAGAAATTTTTCGGAAGGGCTGCAGCTCCGACGTTTTACGCTTCGGTGGACGATGATGCTCGTTTTCGGTTTCCGTCGATGATTCACGGTGCATCAGGTATAGTCTCCTTGCGAACGATGGCTTTTATTGTCGGCCCACGTTCCCTCGAGATTGGGTGGTCCCTGCTCGAGCGAGCATCTTAATTCCGGTGTAGGGACATCGAAGCACAAAATTAACACTAAACCTACCGGGCCATATCAATAACCGTTCTAACTCATTTATTTAAAAACAAAAAAAAAAATTTTCGCCTAATACGAAATGAATGGAACATTTAATTCGAGGATTGTACCTCCTTTCGTTTCTCACGTGATTCTGGAGTGCCATAAAGCACGATTCCAAAGGAAGCACAGAAAATAGAGCAGAACGTTTTAGCTGCTCTTCTGTAGCAGGGCTTTTCACCTGTATAACGGTGTTACCTCGGACATTTACATCCAGTGTAATAAGAGCCGAGTCCCGAAGCAAAGAGCGCATTATTTCGCGGCACAATAAGGCCAACAACCATACTCTAACATTACGCCTGAAAACGGAAATGCCACAAATTAAATCGCGAATCTACCACAATTCCACGTACGCTATATCTAACTCTCATCCGTATACGCTTCGATACAAAGTTTCCCCTCTTTAGGTATAATGGTTAACGAGCACCTTCGGCGACCGTGTCTTTTTCTCTAATTTTCCAAAGTGGATGAATATTGCACGGATCATTAAATTACCGTGAGCAACGCGAAGACATCGAGATCGCGATTAGAGCGACTTACCGCGCACGTTATCATCACGCGGTGATCTTTTTATTGATTCAACGACATGATTATACCGGGAAGATTCCAGGATATCGTCGATCGAATAGGGTGAAGACGTAACGATACATCAAACGGGCGCGGTTCGCCGTTTATCTCTCTTTATGCAAGAAAAAACAGACGCACGGGTTAATGGAACGGTTACGGAATCGTTGACTATGCTCTCTGTAATCATGTTAGGGGGACAATTACAGGGGCGGGACTGTGCATCGACAATTATCCTTTCGTCTCGAGCCCGATCTTTGTTGCGATTTCAACTTTCTAAAACGAACGTGGTTCGTGCATTCAACAGGGTGTCTAAAAAACAAATTGTATTTATGCATTCATGACAAAAATGTTGGTTAAAATACTGGTTGTCGTTTTCAACTCAATAGAATTCTCAAGGAAAATAATTTTGCAGTCGACACAGATATTATTTATGTAAAAATTTGAATTCAACAGCTCTGGTGTTAAATAATTCCACGACACGTGAGATTCTCACTTAGCGCACTTAACCATAAAACGAGAGGCTCGTGCCGCGAAAATGATATCCGTTCGATAACGCGTGAGCTGTGCGTGAGCCGATCTAGCGATAGCCACCGACGACGCTTATAAATAACCGTGCATAAAGAAAAGCTTAGGGGCTGGTAACGATGGATCGAGCACGCTTCCAACTTGGGGTGCGTGAATTCCGCGAATTTCACCCTCTGGAGTCGTTGTAGCCTCGTATACTATACCGAAATTTGTTGAGTCTCGGTAATGGAACGTAAGCGATAGCTTCTTGAACATTTTATTTGATCACGAACGGGGAAAGATGTTTACTTACCCTTCGCATTGGGAATACCAACTCGAACTATTACAACGAACAATAATCCTAACTTCAATTTCGCAAATCTTGTCCATAAATGTGGGAAATTCTTTCTTATTCCTCACCTCTCCCCCCTTGAAATTCCCCATTAACATTTCGAGTGCCAATCTAGCTTAAAAACACCATTAAATGTAATGTACTGAATGAAATAAAAATTGAAAAATGTGATTTGAGATGCTGAGAGTGCTCTTTCAACAGTCTTGTATTTAGCAAAAATTAATTTATAGATTAATAATTCCGGAGACGTGGCGCTCCAAGTGTTAAAAATACAAGGGTCCTCAAGAATCGATTTCAATGAAATTTTCAGCATGTATATAACTAACATATATCTACAAAACGAAGAAAATAAAAATAACAATATAAAAGGGATTGCTTCTAGTCGATTCTTAGTTCGTCCAGCGTCCTGGCTTTTCGTTGGCCGTAATTTGTGGAACGATAGGGGATGCAGAGGATAGCGGGGGCTCGGCTTCGGTAACCAACTACAGCAATTAGAACTATGTCCTCTCAGAGTACCGGCATCATGGTTACATATGTACAGCCGGTGCTGTCCCCAGGGTAATCAGAGACGCCGGCAGTTCGACTGCTGCTGCCTTCGAGCTGATCCTGTCTCTACTTGTGTTATGATCCGCTATGATCTACAATCTACGATATTATCGTTAAGAAAATGTACTTGCAGTTGAGAGCCGTTATGTAACGTCTCTCTGACTCTGCTGTCGGCGACTACGAGCGAGAGATAGTTTATCGTTAATGCGGGGCTGTTCAATGTTGCCGTAAACGTGCCGATACGATTAATGCATCTCTGTTGGAGATACAAAGCGTTGGTAATTATTTACATTAGGGGCTTCCTCACCGATTTTGATGACCGTGAAATATGTTGTCAAGGTCATCATTCTGAACAACTTTTTCCTATACATGTTACCGCCGCTCAGCTATAGTTTCCGAGATATTCGCAAAAAAGTTTCAACATCTCAAAAAGTGATCGGAGTAGGTGTGTGTAGGACTGTGTAAAATAGTATTTCAAATAGTTGACAGTAACTTATATTTTTATGATATTTTGTTGCCTGTAATGTTATTACGATATTGTAGTCTGTTTATCAACATGTTACATATTCGTAATTAAACTATAAATAATACTTTTCTAAATATTAAAGCTTCTCATGTTAAAAATTATAATTTATAATATTAACTACTTGCTCAACTTATTTTCATTGTAAGGAAATATTTGAAATACAAAATAAAAATATTTCATTCTATCTATCTGGTTATCAAAATAAAAATATTTGATTTAAAGTAGTATCTTATTTGAACCACATTAAATTATACTATATACCAAATCATTAATGATCGTTAATATACGTTGCAAAATATGATACAAAACCAATGTTCCACATACGAATACTAATCCTACATTATAAAATACTAATGTAAAGTGTACTTACTTCTGAATCTTCTGTACCTCCGTCGGATCCACAGCACAAACAACGCACACACAACACACACACAACACATTTTATAAAATCGTGACAACGAACGAGAAGATGTCACTCCGACCACGAACAAAATAATACTGCGATTTAAACAATGATCCCTTCCACGGAGGTGGTACGGTCAGGTTATCCTAGGCAGGTTAGACGCTGAGGGTCAATAAACACTAGATACAAAACCAAGGTAAAAAAATTATGGCGGGGCGCCGACCCTATTTCCCGGAATTCCCTGTTTTCGTATCACGCGTCCGTGGGAGGGGGACGGTTAAAATCGCAGTATTATTTTATTCGTGGTCGGAGTGACATCTTCTCGTCTACTGTCACTATTTCGTTAACTGTGTTGTGTGTGTGTGTGTGTGTGTGTTGTGTGTGTTGTTCAATTATTCGTACCTACAGAAGATTCAGAAGTAAGTACAATTTACATTAGTATTTTATAATGTAGTTTGTAGTACATTAGTATTATATTTTATTATTCGTATGTAGAATATTGGATGCAAGGTTTTCTTTCATATTTTGCAACTTCAATGTCCCTTTAACACTAGATTTACAAAGCACTAAAACTGACTGCTTAACATTATTTTACAAAAATAACAAGAACGTGTCTATCCACATTTGTATCAATTTTTTAAATAATATATACCCAAAAAAATAATTTTGTTGAATAATTCCCCGTGGATACGTCTTCCCAATGTCAATAATTGTAAATTATTGCCCCGCGTGCAACATTTAACTTATTACTAAATTATTACATCTAACCCACACCTACTCCGATCACTTTTTGAGATGTTAAAACTTTTTTGCGAATATCTCGGAAACTAAAGTTGAGCGGCGGTAACATGTATAGGAAAAAGTTGTTCAGAATCATGACCTTGACAACATATTTCAAGGTCATCAAAATCGGCGAGGAAGCCCCTAAAGTAAATATAATAATTACCAAAGCGTTTTATTTTACACTTGCCAAACGATTGTTTCACAATCGCTGTTTGCCCTAATCGGGATTCATCTCGACCGATTCGCGCTATTCTCTCTCGAGACAAATTCTTTCGCTATTCGAAATTTCAATTTAACTTTTCGAGACCCCTCGAAACCGGTCGAGCACGTTCACCTTCGATACGCTCGATCACTGTCTCGAGGCTCTCGAAGAGTTTCTGTCGAGCGAATCGCCGATTCATCCAAGCCGATAAACGATCGCTTACCGGTTAGGTTACGCGGTTTTCGCCCGGTGACAAACGCGTGCTTCCTCTGCCCGGTGGCTGATACAGGCCCCCCCCCCCCCGCCTCTTTCGTCTCGCAATTTTCCCTTCTCTTTCTCGCGTTCTCCAAACCCCTACTCTCCTCTTCTTTTTCCTCTTTCGCCGAGCCGTCTCCCGCTCGTTCCGCGCCGTTTCGTGCCATGCTACTTCAACTTCGCCAGGCCCTGAAGATACAGAAGTCGACGTCGACGAGGATGACAAAGCGTGTCAGCGAAATTCCGGCCGCTTATCGCGTTCAGGCGAACTTCGCGACGTAATCGGAGCAGCTGCGGAAAGGAACCATATCTGACTAACCGTGCGCGAGGTTTACAGCCTTTAAACACGGAAAACGCAGAAAATACACCTGCTCGTGGTCTCTTAGGGTCTCTATGCAGGTGCTAACCGAACGGTGGAATAATGAAATTTCTGATAAGTTTGATCGGTAACTAATAATAAGTTTAATCAGACATTGTCTAGTTGCACGCAATTCTCAGTACGAAATTTTTGAAACGTTCGTTGCAAAAGCTGCGAACTCGTTAGCTCTCGTATCTATGGGCTATTCCTGTGGCCAATTTGCATCTACTTTTGTGTCTAATTTTCCACTATCTTTTCGCTATCTGTACGATAAGTAGCTCGTAAATACAGGGTGTCTCGCCTAACTTGACCAACTACCTTGTAGCTATTTTTTAAACTACCACTTGACTATCTTTTGGCTTTTTGTAGCTATGTTTTAGCTAGTCTTTAGCTACCTTTTGATTAAACTAACTCTTTAACGATTATTTTTTTATATCCCTTACTTATTCTCTTGGCCACCTTGTAGGTACCTGTTGGCTTCCAGCCAACTATTTTCTAGCTATTTTTTAGCTGTCTTTAGACTATGTTTTGGGTATTGTGGAATTCTGTTTTGATTACTCGCTTGGATATTTTCTAGTTGTTTTCACTATCTCTCGGCTATTTTATAGCTGTTTTCACTTTCTTTTGGCTATTATTATATTATTTACACTAACTCATAGCTGTTTCGCGACTATTCTTCGACTATCTTTAGACTATAGTTTGTCTAGCTTGTAGTGGCTCGTTGGCCATCTTCCAGCTACCCTTTAGATACAAATTTATTTTCCTTTTGGTTTACACTTTCGGCTACCTTGTAGCTATTTTTTGACTGTGCTTCCAGTTATCCTTTAGCTATTTCTTAGTCACCTTTCGACTATCTCTTGGCTAGTTTTTATTTATTTATGTTTCGTGCTTCGTAGGTTCAGTGTTAAAAGAATCGGTCAGATTCTTGGTGAATTTAAAAAAGTTAATTCTCAACCAATCAAGCTGTAGATCCAGCTTGCCCCTCGAGGAGATCTCACCCCTTTTGCAGCCGGTCGCACAAAGCGAGAACGTCTTTGAACGTGGCGGAAAAGCTTCGGTCGGTCCGGTCTGAAGGAACTCTTGTGCCGCGGCGTTGAAAATGAAAGACGAGGCGTTGCGAGGCAAGATCGAGACCGAAACGCGGCTTCTTTCGCGCCTGTCGGCGACTAGCGAAAGATCTCTCGCGGTTTGCAAAATACACGGCTCGGCTCGGCTCGGCTCGGCTCGGCAAGGGTTCGTATCCTGAGAAGTGACTCGCAACGATATCACGAGACCGTTCAAAGCGGTCCGGCTACGCTTTGATGAAATTCAGGGAACGGTGTGTGTTCACGGTTCAAAGGGAAACCGTGGGCCCTCGGATAATAACGAACCTGAATGAAGATGGCCCGTGAGAACCGGCCACGGAGGTGGCATACGGCAAAGGGAACGAACCAACCACCACCATCGGCATCGGCATCATAGCCGCCCGTTGCCTTTTTTCTCGCGTCAGCCCATTTCCTGTCTGTTGCCATCCTTCCTCTCGAACGGAGGATATGGAATCAATCGCGATGACCTACTCCATGGTCTACTCTCTCCCTCTCTTCTTCCACTTTATCTCCATTCTTTGTCCACGAGAAGAAACTTATACGCTCCAGCGTGTATGGCTCCTCGCTTATGTAATGGGCAACATTTTTTCGGGCATTCGATTAAAAATCATTTATAGAGAATACCTCGCGAACTATTTTCACCTCAAAGTTGCAGTCTTTTATTCGGGATTCAATTCCCCTCGACCACGAGATTAAAATTCATCCTTTACGATAAAGACACTCGAAATGACCTTATGTCCCGATGAAAAAGCAAAATAGAAAGACGCTAGTTGTTATCGTACTCTTGAAACTATACTTGCAACAATATCGCCCTGTATCTCAGTGTCGGATTAAGACCTTCAGAGGCCCTAAGCACTCAAAAGATATTGAGGCCGTCTCACACGATCGCTTCAACATTTGAAGTTAACATTTGGTGATATGTAGGCAATTAATATGATGAATAAAATCAAGTTATTGTATTGTTTTGATTTAGGAGGTGTAAGGAAATAAACAAATATGTTAGTAAAACATATATTATCATGATTAAAGATTAAAGACATGTCATATTCATTTGCCTGCATATACCAGTCGTTAACTTACTTTCCGACTCGACTGTATGTAACGTCACATTACTCCCACTACGGAGAGGGGAATACACTTCGGGTCTGGTAACGCTGTCTAGCACCGATGGTCCCCGCGATGCCTAAAGGGTGGGGCCACATGAATCTTCGTACCTTTTCTCCTCCCGATCGAAGAATTCCTTTCAAGCTTTCAACCTATGTGGAAGAGCAGCGGCCGGAAGAGATCCCATTCGCGTGGCGGAGCTGTGTTATCGTGGCGGGTAGGGGGAAGTCGATGGAATCTCGTGGCCGCGGAACAAAACACGGGTTACCGGATGAACCAGCCGGGCAACGGTTGTTCCAGGATGAGTCCCGTTGCGACGGACGGCACGGGGCAAACAGAAAAGACGACACCGCAAAACTCGGGAGCCGAGATGAGTCGAGTTCTTCGGGGCGCGAACTGGAAAAGTGAAAATTGCTCGACCTGGACCAGCGGACCTCTCTGGATTAGCTTCTTTCGCGAGATTGGAATTCGGGGCTGGAGAATGGGGGCCGGCAATTTGGAAGCTGGCTGATCGAGCTGGACAAAGAGGGCCGTGGAAGAGAGTTAAGGGTTGGCTGGAAGCTGGCCAGAAGGTAGCTAAAGGGTACGGGGGCAGAATTTAGCCACGGTGGTAGGAGATTGTGGAAGAATAGTGAAAAAATACACTCGAGGTATAAGCTAAAATGTAAATAGAAAATTACCAAGGAATAGGCGAAATGCAGCCAAAGACAGATGAACCGTGGCTAGAGAAAGCTGAAATGTAGTTACACATGTACGTACAGCGGCTTTATGTTCGTCCACAAGATCATTTTCAGGGAGGAGAACTAACCTAGACCTTAACGAATTTTTGGGAATTTATTCTAAACAATGCATTGAACCAATCTATCTGAAACGATAGGTATACACTACTACAGTATAAAGGTAACTAACACAATTTTTTCGCTCAGAAAGAACTATAAATAATGTCCCTGTATCTTTTTAAGGGGGTACTAATTTAAACGGCTGAGAATTTTTGGGAATTTATTGTAAACAACGTGTTGAATCTTTTTGAAATCAGTGGTATGCTTCGCTACACTATTGAGGTGCCTAAACAAATTTTTTCCGCTCGTGAAGAGTTATTTATAATTGTTGTTCGTAGGCCAGCCTGTGTTCAGGCACATCAACAAAATCTTTTGAAGGGAGGAGGACCGAAACAGAAACTCAAACCCCTTCCTCTGCCTCTCTCCCCTCTCTTTCTCTGTCTTATCTGGGCCAATGGAACGCAACCCCGAAGCCGAAGCCACGGAAATGTCCTCGGACGGATATCTCGCGCGAACTAATTGGTAAACTTCCCGTAATTGCACGCCGGGCTTTCTTATCTTCTGTTTTTGACCGGCGCCGTTCCCGCGGATTCGTCGCGTACTTTTCGCAAAGTCTCCGGGGAAAGAAAGATCTGCTTGTGAAACGCTGTCGCCATTTGTAGCTAAGGCTTTAGCAGCAAATTTATGGCAAGAGAGGTCAACGAGATGAATCGAAAACTTTTTCAGTTTAGCCTTGCTCGATAAATTACCCCGAGTTTCAGCAATATTTGCTGTTACTGCATCGTAAATCTGTTAATTAGAGACTGGTGTAAAAGATAGTGAACAGAAGGCAGTATCGAGTAGACAAGGTTTTACAATTCCTTAAAATTCTACTCTGATAGGAACATTTGTTAAACCGTGAATTATCTTAGCAGCTAGAAAATCAAATAAAATCTTATATTTCTGCATTCATGACAAAAATGAATAAGTTAAATACGAAACTTTAAAAGACGTTAAAAGAGTTTAACAAGGGGATCGTATTATGTTCGATCGCAATTGCAAGAAGAAATTCAATTACATATAATTTCGGTTTCTTCTAATCGCCTCGGGCAATTTTTGTTTCGCATAAAAAAACTACGCAGTCGTGTTCACCTAAATTTTTCATCGCAGCATTTTTCTAATGCGTAACATTCTCTTAACGAATAAATTTCGAGCATGTCGGTTCTCTTTCGAACAAAGCTTTACAAACTCTGTTGCATTGCCTCGGTGAACATAATAACTCGAGGAAGGAAGCAATCGCGAGAACAAGTTGATTAGTATATTGACTAAACCGCACACTCTGTTAACATGATTAACACGTCGGAATTGCGAGATGTATGATTTCAGTTTGTACGGTGGAAAATTTTCCCGTCCGGTACGTGTGCTTATGTTAATTCGCCAAAGTAATGACAGACAATCTGTTTGCCCGTTCATCTATACGACAAGGAACGACGGTACCATGCGTTTTCCTTCCATAATGTATTCTCCCCTGATAAACATAGTACATCGTCATCGATCAGCTCGGTTAATTTTAATTTTCATTTTTATTTTATCATTCTAATTTTAAGTGACTGATCGAACTGACCAGCGACTGGCTGTTGTACAGTTTCTGGTCCAGCTCGTCTAAATTCAAGGTCGGTAGCCGAAGAAATCTTGGTCGGAAGGAAACGACGTGGAGCGACGTCGGCGTCGAGCTTAAAAATAGTCCTCTGACTAACATCTAGGTTTCGACGACTATTATTATCCCGAAACTCTCCCCCGAGATCGACGACGGATCACAGGAAAGAAGTCTCCGTTCGAGAGATCAGCGAAAAACGTGTTTTACGGGCATGGTTCCCGGGGTGAAAGTGGCTCCGAGAGGGAAAGTGATTTCTTGCTTGAATTTTTTCTTCGTTTTTTCGAGGATGCTGCACCCGGCCCGCTGGCTTTCGTCTGCTCTTGCTCGTTATCCGGGATCGTTTCCCGTCGAGCATCCTGTTGTCCCGATGGGACACCGTTGTTTCGCGTTCGATTCACCTCGAGCAGCAAACTAGATACGCCCCTGAGCAGACCGGGCCCCGATTTCGCTGATGTCAGCGACGGTCCACTCGCGCCTTTGCTCGAATTTCGCGTTCTTCAGCTGTAGACTAATGCTGCGCAAAACGGTAGCCATTATCGGGTTCTCAACCTCATAGAGAATCTATGGGGTTTACTAAAAAGCCCACAAACATCAATCACAGATTTGTATGATAGAATTCAAGAACAGTGAGAACAAATATCTCCGGATTATTGCAAAAAATTAGTAGAAAGTATGCCAAAGCGAATTAGTGCAGTTTTACAAGCACAAGGGTTGTGGACGAAATATTAAAAATAAATGATTTGGACATGGTGCAAAACCGAGTCAGTCTATTTTTGTTGCCATTGCTAAACGAGGTGACATTAATTATTGAAAAAAATTTCTTAAGTTACTTCTAACTATGACAAAAACAATTATAATGTTGATTTTTTTTTTGTGAAAACTTCTTTGAAAACTTGTGGTTATTGGTTCAGTTTTGCTCCGTACTGTACATCCAATCGAACGAACCGGTTAATCTTTTGGTCGGTCTTCGATCCGGACCTAGGACATCAGGGACCGCGTTGTTCTTCGTCCAGGCGACTCGAATCTGAACAAGAAAAAGAACACAGCGAAACACGAACAACCGGTGTGTGTACCGTTTGTGTGTGCCTTTTCCCAATCCCCGTCCGCCATCGGTGTGTACACCCCTTTCCCCCGGATTCGAGTTTCGACGATTTATTTACCCTCGAGCGACGGCTACCAAGTTATTCGACCGGGTCTGTATTTTGTATCGATCAACCAGCCAGCCGCTTGTTTGTATTATCGGCGGCTTATGGCTGTTCGAGAACGCCACGGCCGACTTCTCCGAGCTACTGAACCTTGCTCCTTCGCTTATCGAAACCGATACCGCGCGGCTGTGTGTTGATCGTCCTGTCATTAACCAGATAGCAGACGCGTGGAACATAAAGAGAAGTGTAAATAGGAAACGTAGAAAAGTCGTCGATCCTGTTTCTCGCGTCGTTTATGGCTGTCGTCGGTTATTATTCGAGAGCTGATGGTTCGATGATATCTGCTTCGCTAATCTTATGGGGACCCGTGGGCGCATTATGGGACACTGGTTATTCTCTGCATGGTGATTCCGAGTTGATAGGGTTTTTGTAATTGTGCCAGGCTCTTCTTTTAGCGCTACCGTGCTTGAGATTCTGCGCAAACGTGTTAATAAATGGAATCGCTAATTTCGCAACTTTCTCAGATTAACTTTTTTGGAATGGAACGAAATTGAGTTCTTCGTGTTTAAATTTTATGAATTCAAGCGATCCTGTAGGGGTTTAAATAATTTTTTTTCTCTTTCTCTTATAAAAAAAAGCGATGGACACTTTTAGTATTAAAAGTAGTAATACTACTATAACTTTATTATATTAAATTTTCTATATTAGTTTTGAAATGTATTTCTTGTCTTGAGAATTTTCTCGGGTTCAAAACAGTGCAAGCGTATTCTTAAATTCTCTAAATGTTTTTACTTGAAATGTTCGCAGTGAATTTATTCATTACATTGATAATTACACTTACATATTTATAAGGAGCTGCTTCAAAATCTGAAAAAATCTCAAATGTGTAAATATTTCTACTTGAACACCTCGCGAATCCAAACAGAAAAAAAATCCAGCGATTTTCAGTTTAGCCGATCGCCAGAAAAATTCGCGAGGAAAACTCGTCGGCGCGTAGAGCGCAGAAAAACGGACGTTAAAAGTTTCCCGCACTTTCCGCGTCAAATCGCACTGTGCCCGAAGCGGAAAGCGTTTCCCCCGGGGGGTAATAAACGTTACCGCAAATAATGACGTTACGTTAAAATAATACACGTGTTATTATCTACCGATTGCATGGCACAAACAGCCCCCGGTGTGTCTCGCGTGCGTGTGTGTCCATTGAAAACCCACCGGCTCACGGGCTCAGTTGACTGGAAACCCGTTCTTTGTGACCATAATTAAATTTCTGAAGTTTCATATTCCGAACAAATTTTTATACACAATTGATAGCCCTTCAAAATCCAAAATATTAACTGTTTTCGATCATTTTGTGTTGCGGGGACACACGTCACTTCGAATAAAAAATTCAGAAAATCCGAATTCGAAAGACTCCAATAAAATTCGTTTTGTCTGGATATCTCATAATAAAACTGAATGTTTAAACCCAGCCAAAAATCACTGTCAGTCATATGTGACTGACGTGGCAGTTAACGCGTTAATAAACACATTTTTCACTTCATAACATTCCAGCCAGTATCGAGTCGAATCGAGCAACCTATACTACGCTGTAACCTTAAACCTTCAAATACCGGTGAAATAATTTTGGCGACAAAAAACGTGTGTTCAGGCCGTTGTGGCGTGGCTCGAGCGGCATCCTTTTTTGCGAGGCGGAACACGGCAGGCCGCGAGAGACCGTTTCCCGTAAACGGGCAAATAAACAAACAAATAAACGACTTAAAGTTACGTGTTCCCGATCGAGCCACAGGCGACGGAACAGCCAGAATACAATTGTGCAAAACGAAAGAGAGAGAGAAAGAGAGAGAGAGAGTGATAGCCCGCATATTGCGTTTAAATCGCTTTGACGGTCGGAAATGCGCGCGCTCTGCCGCGTTTAACTAATTTTCCAGACAAAGGCCGGTTACATCGGTTTTCGGGGAGGGAGGGGGGTGCCGGTGCCACGCCGGTTTTCGGCAGAAAATTGGCATATTAATTTCCGATACGTTTCACAGCACAAAAGCCACGCGCTCTGTGCGCGCGAGCGCATGAGCGAGTGAGAGGGAGAGAAAGAGAGAGAGAGAGAGAGAGAGAGAGAGAGGGTAGGGTATGCCTTTATGGGGATTTTTGCCGATGCAAGCCCCCTCACCCTCGCGCGTTCTAAAACGTTTTGCCCATACCCTCTAGCGAATGTGTACACTTCCACCACACCCAGCCTGCTCGACGCGAGGACACGCGCCGCGGGCATTCCGCTTTAAAATAATATTCCGGAACCCGGGGATTACCAGTTTAATTTAATCCGACGCGCGATGACCGCTCTCTCACTCCCCTCCCACCGCCGTGTAAACGGGCCAATAATGGCCGGGTAATTAACGAAAGAAGCTGCGCCGGGATCCGGGATATCGGGGAACCCATCGCACCTCCATGGCCACCATGGGCTACCCCGTAATCTACTCACCGCGGCGTTCCTCCAACCCCTTGCGCTACGACTTATTTTACGGTTACCGTGACATCAGTGCAGCCGTGTCGTTCATACTGTACGTAGTGTACTGTAATTATAATACGAAACAAGAAAGCTCAAAAATTCCATGGAAACAAAGTAAGTTATTTAATAAAATAGAAATTGAAAAAAAATGAAATGTATGATATCGTGTGATTCTCCAACTTTCTTGCATTTTACAGATCCTAATCAAATTTGGAACAATAAATATATTAACGTAAAAATTCATTTTAAAGACTGAACAAATAATTCCGTCACCCATATATGGCAGTCAACATGTTAAACAATTCGTTTTGAGGAAGGGCGAAAGAGTTGAGTGACCCTATTAGGAGCGGGCTAATTAACGCGACAAGCGTCCGCATCGCCTGCAACAACGACAGTCCAAGAAACAATCGTCGTCGAAACGTTTCAAAGTCGGCAAACGTTTTCTACATTATTTTCAAGTAATTTGTTTCGAGGAAGGCCGACTATTGGGCCGAAACGAGACACTTAGGCTCAGTCAGTGGCCTCCCGCGTGACGGTAGTCAGTCCACAAGAGCGATTATGATGCCGGTTGGCGCGGTGGCAATGCGCCTGGCGGTTTCCGCGCGAGGCGGCGTGTCGGTCGACCGAAGAGGAGGAATAGTATCGTAGGAATAGGTGGCGGAGAGGAGTAGGAGGTGGAGAGTAGGTTGCGCGCGCGGCCATTTTGATAATCTCCCACTCCTCTGTGTCTCTCTCTTTCTCTCTCTCTCTCTCTCTCTCTCTCTCTTTCTCTCTTTCTGTCAACCCTTCCCCATCGCACTCTCCCTTCCTCGAGCCGACCTCTCCTTCTCTCTCTCTTAAACGCGCACACGGAATTACCTACACAAGCTCGGGCAGCACGCTTCTCTCGTACATCAAGAGCGAGGGAGAGAGAGGGGTGAGAGAGAGAGAGCGTCAGAGAAAAATAGTAAGTGGGAGAGAGAGAATCGAAGGGGTGAAAGATGGGGGATGGTTCGCGGAGGATCGGGTGCGTGCTTCTTTTTTCCGCAGCTTTTGCGGGAAAAGAGCGTGTGCGGTCGCTAGTGTCGCGATTTCCTCTCTCTCTCTCTCTTCCTCCGTCTCTCTCACTTCCTCGTTCTCTCTCCTCTCTCTCTCTCACACACACACACGAGACCAATACTCTGCCGTGTCCTAGGCACGCACACCAGTTTCCCAGCTCGCTCGCTCCTTCGACATAGCGTCGCGGTTGCATGTGTGCTGTATCTCCGCTCGCGCCTGGTCTGTCTCTCTCGATCGGCTCTCCCTCTCCTCGTCTCGACCGGAAGGTGCCAGTTTCTCGTCGACGATCGTCTCGTGCACACTCCGTCTCGTCGTCGTCGTCGTTGTCGTCGTCATCGCCGTCGCTTTATCGCGTAGACGCGTATCTCTGTATCTCTTGTCACGTCTGACCGCGCGCGCGTCCCGTTGTTCCTCTCGACGTTCATCAAAATTCGTCGAGAAATTCGCGAGTGCCTCGACGAGACCTTCGATCTGTGTCAAACCAGTGTCAATCGAATCAGTGTGTGTATGTGCGTGCGTGCGTGTGGCTGTGTACATACCTGTGCATGCGCCACCTTCCCGATCGGGTAAACAAAGAATGCTGCCGCGAGACTTGCTGGCTCGTAACGATTCTCCACGACACCGTTCCCATTGTCCCTGCCGATCAACCAGGCGGGACCCTAGATCGCTGGGGTCTCCACTCCAACCCCTAAATCCCTTCCCTTCCCGAACCCTCGAACCCCCTACCGGCCGCTAGAGTCCCCTAACCGGTCGTCCGGCTCGTTTACCGAAGGTCTATCGCCTAACTTCGATCGGCATTTACTCGTGAACGCGACTCGCGAAGTGACCGGCAAGTGGATAGGTGTTTTTCGACAGCTCCTCCGGAGAAAAGTGTGTATTTATTTATTGCAACTGTGTTTCGACAGCGTTTTTTCATTTTCCCTCTCTCTCTCTCTCTCTCTCTCTCTCTCGATACATAGTGAGTCACCGTCGACAAACACGAGCGGAGCGCGCGCTTCTGGATTAGCCGCTCCCCTCGTGCGCGAGATCGCCTAACCCCGAAAGAATGAGAGTGGTTTTGCGCGCGAACTACGCGTCGCCATCGGCGAATCCACCGATTCCGATTGTTGTTTGTGCCACCGGCGGCTCGGTAACCGGCGAGCAAACTTCTAGTGAACACCTTCGACGAGGATTATTCTCGGATACGCATTACCAACGGCCGCTGCCAGCCCGCTCTTGAACGATCGGTGAGTTCCCCAGTGTGTTAGCTCGATTGCTTCGTAGACGAGAGCGTGCTCCAATTTGTTTTTGCGACCGAGCACGTGGGAACCTTTCTTGTGGGAAGCGATCGAGATCACGGGGTCTGCCGGAGACTCGTGACAATGATTTTCATCGGGATCGTTGCGGTTTTGTGGGAGCTCGTGCCGATTTTCTGCGGGGCTTCTTGCCCAGGATGCGTTTCGACAGACACGTTGATCGGTAGATGCGAAGCCTGTGGGTTTTCCGAGAGCTAGGTTTTGTTGTGGGACTTGGAAATTATGAAATATAGTGTTCAGGATGTTGTTCTTGGTCAGAGATTAAAATCATCTTGTGCGTTGCAGCTGATTTTCAACCCCTAACAACATTTTCCGGAATGATTAGGATTTTGCGTGCGAGCGGTGATTTTGGAAAGAGATTTTGAGCCTAAGACGATTTTTGTTTTCTCAAGTGAATTTCCGTTATCGTTTAGGAAGAAAGATCAGTAAATCGGAGGTGTACGTTAGGTGTTTTTCGAAAGCTGATTTTGTACATAGGATTTGTTGTTATCGGGGATGGTTTGCCTTGCGTTCTTCTTGAATTGTGCAGAATTTTCCGTCCGACTTGCAACAAGGTACAACACGTGTTGTTTTCTTTCCTGGACGGTTGTATTCGTAGATAAAAATAGTCGTATAAATCAGAGCTGTCAGCCATTTTTAAATCCTTAACAAGCTTGTTTTTCCTTGGAACGGAACGCTTGAGCAAATTTGCTTTGCTCGACGCGGATAAATATTCATTGATTTAAGGAATTCAATAGAGTCATCGATTCCTCGTGTCGAAGGTAGAAGGTTCAGGAAATAAATATTTCGCGAGTTTGTTTAAAGGAGGAAGCGGGAGCATTGACCAATACAGTGATCGTGTATTTTAATTTTCTCCTCGTCGGTGAATGGTTTGTGCGATTAATGGCTTGTTGTTATAGTTTGTGACCCCATCTTCGAGGTCTGTTTACAATCCCTTGGGTATAATATTGTGGTTAGGATGAATGACACGTGTTGAATATTGTTTCGACTTTCACATCAGTTAACGCTAATGGAAGTATTCAATTGTAAAACGTTCTTGTCGAGTTAGGAAGCTTTTTACAATTTATAAACAATTGCTTCAATTTATCGAATGTAAGTACTGCATCTTACGGAAATTTCAATAGTTTATAGAAATAGCATTCTTCAGTTAGAAAATGTTTTATCCCATATAATTACATACACTGGAAATTGATAATAGCTCCAAAATTTATTTACTTTTGACCTCATGACCCCAAAGGAACCTATTACATTCAACAGAATTTACGCTTGAAGATCTGACTCACGCGTTGACCGACACGTCAGTGATACCCAAATTACGTAATTACTTGTCAACCTTTGATAAATTTATATTTTTCAGGATTAATCTATTAATCCTATGAAATAAAAGATCAACGATTTGTCACATGAAACCGTACGGTGACACAATTTTATTATCAAATTTCAAAACCAGTTTTTGACACGCAACAAATCTTGCCTACTCTATATTATTAAATAAATTGTTCCGCGTGACTTTTATGAACGCCGATAGTCGATCTGTAAAACTAGTAATGGCTGTGGTAAATCTAGTCTTCGCTTTTGCTTCCCATTAAACAACTTGCTGTATGTTTATGATTTTATGGACTCTGGACTTTATGACCATTTTATGGACTATAATGACAAGCGGGTAAAATTTAAATTGGTAGAAAAATCTACGAAATCGTTGCTTTATCGATAGGGTTCGAACAACTTTGCATCCGTAAAACTATCAACGAAACGGGACAAATAAATGTTGAAATTCCCGTTAAAACAAGTTTCAAAAATTTTTTCGGTCAAAATTATTCCGGAATATAATATTTAACCATCCGGAGAAACCGCAGACGTAACAAACAGAGCGCAATATAAAGATCAAAAGTCCCAATCACAGTTTGATCTGTCAATTACCGAAAATCACAGGACACAAGGGTTGAACGGGGAATGTGGTTGGCAGCCCTGCAGGGGTTTTATTTCATCCACTCGGCGATGCTCGAAATTAGATTGCACAGGGTTCGAATACCTCAGACAGGAATCTGGCTAGAGAGATAGTCGATCGCTGTCCGCGGTCGGCTAGGGAATTCTCGGCTGGTAACACTGGAGGCAGTCACGGTGTTTACACGGGTTCTCGGAGACTGTCGACTCTAAAACTAGATTCCTCTCGGTATAAATACCGGGGCCAACATCGTAAACGCTTGGGACAAGCTTCCACGCTGTTCGAATACTCCTTTACAATTCGGACGAAATAATCGACGGTTCTTCGCGAATAAAAATCGGTGAAAGATATCGTCGATCTCTGGTCGCCATGTTTCCCTTCCGGGTCGAAAAATCGTCTTCGGCCTATGTTTATATGTTGCTTGTTTACGCGACGCGTGATTTTTCCGTGTGTTTATCTCCGTCTTTCTCCCTCCCTCAAGAGAGAGAGAGAGACAGAGAAACTGTTGACGATGAGATTCCTCGGCCGCAATAGTAACTTTCGGGACGCAGCACTCTGCCAAACGCTGATTCACGTGCTTACTCATAAGACCTGACGAATAACATGTTGTTATTGCTATTTTTATTTTCGTAAATGGGTAACGAACCCTCTAGCACAGTTAACCCAAAAGACTCTGCGACTCATGTTAGAAGAACCATGCAAAAATTAGTAATTACGTTTGAGAAGTTTACACTGGCTCGCGAAAATATTCGAACACCCTTTAAACCAGTATAAATTTTTATAAATAATTAATAATAATTCGATCAAAGAAGCCGGGCAAACTATTCGCAATTAATTGTCTTCTAGAATTTCCGTTTCTTGATCGATGCAAGCTTGTCTACATTATTAACGTTTAATCTTTAACGGCGTTGTAACAGGAGGACTATTAATAAATTTTCCGATAACTCTGCGGTCTCTGCGAGAAGCTCAATAATTTTCGTTGATGTAATAATCTGTTAGGTTGCACTATGTTACTCAACAGAGAGTCTGTCAGATTGTGAAAGAAATTCCTGTCACTGAATTGTTAAGATTCATTAACAAGTTCTCAGTTGTTCCGCGATTTTTCGAGGACCGTTGCGCAACCGTTGGTTAGCAGAATGTTAGGCGCAAGAAGTTATGCAGGTTCGAACCATTAATTGTTCGATGGTCGGTTGATGCAACTCTTCGAAGATTTATGTATGTAGGTAATCGATCATTAATCGCACTGCGCTTCGAACGCCGCATAATTGATCTTGACTAACCAATTCCGTGAACGTTCGACATCGAATAAACGAATTAACTTGTTGCAGTTTCGGAGGTCCACTTAATCCGTGTACGAAATTACATTTCCCGAATAAAGTTTAACGAATAGCTTCTCGCGAATTTACAAGCAAACGGTTTGCCGTTGTGAATTTTAACCAGTAACATTCGCGAAGTAATAACTTAACAACGTCAGCCAATGTTCATTTCGAAAGTGCACAGTGTAAACAAACAGACACGAGGCCGTCAAGGATTCTCTTTCCTTTTTAATATTCTTAAACAAAGTGACTTTTTAATTACGAGTACTCTTGAAGATGTAACGCAGGCATAACGTTGATTGCCTAAGCTGACAAAATGGCGAATTCCAAATGGTTTACACAATTATTGAAATTATAAATTCATTTACTTCTTTGAAAACGTGCATATTGTAATAAAAATTGTATTCTTGTCATCTTCATAGGATAATGCAAAATTTTAATGCTAAATAGCCATGGGCAACGGGATTGTTTACGACTTAAAAGTAGATTTACTTTAGCACCCTAACATTCTGAATTCGAATATGACCATTAAATAATTTGCTTTGACCTGGTGCAATTTTTTTAGAAAACTGGCAGTCAAAGTGTTAACGAGTCGAAAGCAATTCTCGGCAGATTTTTTTTTAATTCTCCAAATGTTTATACCGTTTACACCTAATCTTGTCCGTCATAAAATCATAAAATCCGCAGTCAGGTAATAAAATCCATTGATTCCGTCAATAGAACAGCCAGGTATCGGTACCGTGCTATTGTGCTAATTGCAAGGGGGAGCTGTGCAGGTTAGAATCATTAAGAAAAGGGTCGCCGGTTTTCTCGGTGACTCAATGATTGTTCACGGTGGCCAGTTTCGGCCTCGAGGACACGGGTCATTTACTGTGTCCTTCGAGACGACGAACTCGTCGATCGATCTATGTACGCTGCCACCAACTTCAACACGATCGGGAAAAACCGCTCTTACCGAGAAACACGGAAACAATACAAAGCTCGGCTTGGAAACAATATATACGTCATCGAGGCACGGAGTGCGCCTCGTGGTCTCGTCTCAGATAATTTTTATCAAGAACGTGCACGCACGCTCGGGAACCAGAAAGTCTCTTTCTGAATATTTATCGCGTTCTTGAATATTTATCGCTGTGCTGGACATCGATTCGATATTTCACGCTGCCCCGACAAATAATAGACACAATTCTCCAAATACTGCATCAGAGTTTTATGAAAAATGTATTAAATTGTGCTTGTCTTTGAATGAACTGTATCTCGCCAAATAATGTGACCGCGTGTAAGAATTTGTCAAGTTTTACAATCAGTATGGCTCCTAGACGTCGTTCCTGAAGGTTTAAACGTTGACTTACTATTTCAAAGAAACAATGGTGTCGAATACTTTCTCGCAAGCTTAAAAATTAGTTAAATTTGCAAATAGATTTTTATTGCTACACAGGAGGGCTCTATTCAAATCGAGTATCGAGTACACTAACCGATCCATTATATTCTCAAAGTCCCTGTCTACGAGCTTCGAGGTGAAAGAAAAAGTTATCGGAACCTTAATGACCGTGCGTCTCATGCAATTAACGCGGAGAAAAATACATCTAATTGATGGGATATAAACGACCGAGCACACAGATAGAGAACCATATTTCACCCCCGGTGTTGTAATCTCGCGGAGCGTACGTGCGCATTGATGAAAATTGATTTTATCAAGTGCAGTCTTTGTTACAAAACCATCGCCTATAATAGGGATAGTTAGTAACCGTAAACGGAGAATTTATTTCCCGTGTCTAATCTGACGCAATACTGTTCCACCGGTGTGTACCGTATACATATTCAATTTTCACTGTACACACGGGATGAACGCGTAATTAATTTCCCTTCTTCTGGCGACTTATTAATTGCGGAGTAACGCCGAGGCGTGCGCAACTATGGAAAAGAAATCGGATTGAAATCTCTCTCTGTTTTGGTGCGAAGCACGCGAGAATCCACAGTGTTGAAACCGATAAGAAACGAGTGAGAAACGATTTCCTCTTTGTTGTTTTCTAGAAATGTCGCGCGTGACGATTAGAGACAAGTCTTAACTAGACCGGCTAAAATATTTTAATTCTCGTGGAATTGTTGGGGACGATGTGTTAAGGAAGTGTGTGATACTAATCGTTTTGCGCGCTCGTCGAGGGATTTCCTTCTCGATCTCGGTCGCGACGTTGCAATTTTCGCCAGGTAAATTTTGGCCAGGGGCGAGTCAAAAGGTGAGAGAGGGGAGGAGACAAAAATTTTACGGTCGTCACGATTCGTCATCCGGTCTCTGACGCGAAAAACGGTCTCTCTCTCTCTCTCTCTCTCTCTCTCTCTTTCGCGCGCGTTTCTCGCTTCGTTCCGGCGAGCGTTCCGTTCCACTCTCGCGCGCTCTTCTCTCCTCTCCTCTCCGCTTTGCTTGCCGTCGCCGTCGAGCCGAGCGCTAACTTCGGATTACGTAAGTGACAGAGAGCGCTGCTACCAAAGAGCCTTGGTTTCCTTTTAAAAATGGCCGTCCACTGGCCCGAGAAACATCATCTCGTGTCGAAAACATCGGCCGTTCTGCGTCGCAGAACAAGCGACACGATGCGATGCCGCGTTTCTCTCGCGTGCACGCGCCGCACGATCTGACCTAACAGCTTCGTAGCTTCTGCTCCCCGGGTCTCTATACTTTGACGATCACACCGAACTTTGGAAATTTTCAGTAGTTTACTTGGCAATTTTGAGAAAATTGCAGATTCAACGGAGGATTTATACATAAACGACAATGATCGTCCATTTTTATTATATAGGGTTTGATAGGCGCATTGTTGGGCTTTTATATGAGTAGAGGAGGATCTACAGACACGTTCTTATTGTTGTAAATTATTTTTGAAACATCGGAACAACAGACACATTTACGGCGAGGATGAAATAGAAACGTCTCTGAAGTGTGAAAATTAGGATAAAGACGCTTATCGTTTTCACTGTTTGAGGCGTCTCATAGTTCATGTTTCTATTTCGGTAAATTATTTTGCGAAGATCGGAACGAGACATTTTTCTTTGGTCGATTAGAAGAACACAGACGTTAATGCTTGTCCATATAAATGTATTCTAGCGTTTCACAAGCTCTGTCCGGTGTTTTAGAAATTCGGTGATTTCGTGAATATGTAAAAATTCATTTCAGCTCGGTCTGAAAGGCGGTTCTCGAAGCAGATGAATGAGAAATTGCGGTGTTTTTGTGTATCCGAGCACGGGCGTGCACACCGGCGTAGGTCAACCACGTATACAGTTGTGTAAACCGTGTCAAAATACCCAAGCACAGTACTGTTATTAGTAGCTATTAGGTCAATGCATTGTTGGCAGCGGAAGTCTTTCCTGGTTGTGTAACGCGAAACGCAGGAAAGAATATTCTTGGAGGCGACCGGAAAACCAGGAAACTTTTCTAACGCGTCGTTGTATCGGAAACACCACCGGGATCTTTCTCATCTGAATATGAATCATCTGAAACGGTAACTGTCATCGACAATCATCGCCAACCTACGTGTCACTACTCTCGAAACCGAGACTGGAAAGGAAACAAATATCAATTCTTTCGGAGCAGCTTTGATAATTTCCATACAAATTACGCGGTAATTAACCGATTAAACAGTGATGTATCGATGACGCGTTTCGATTTGCATTGTAACGACCGCAACAGTCCACTGTAATGATTTATGCATTTATGATGAATCGAAGTAGGCGTAATTCGAGACAATAGTAGCGTAATTACGAAGAATGTAAGAATTACGGTAAACTGTATTCGATTTGTTCGAATTATTGCAGAAGGAAATTTCGGCTTCAGCGTTCGAGTCAGAAAATGGTTATTTTGCATAAAGATGCACAATCTGTTGATCCGATGGACGTTGCGCAACGTTACAGAAATTGCATTTTGCCAATGAGCCGACAATTAGACAATCTTTATGCAAGGTCAAAATTGCCCGGAGTCATTCCAGGAAATATTCTTCTTCCATCAGTTTTAATAATGCGATGAGAATATATAGCAGTCTCATTTCTAATTGTTCCGAAGCTCTATATCCGTCACAAGACGTCGAAATTTCTCTGATTCGTCTTTATGGTTCTCTTCGGGTTCATAGTATCGTCGAGAAGCTTCGTCGAGTCCGAGTGTAACAACATCGTATTTTGTACCGAGATTAGAGCCGCGATAGCCGCCGATAATAGGCTTAATCGGTGATAACGAGCGGTCGAGCCTCGATAAAATTCGCCTCGGAGCGTCACCGTTCACCGATGCTGATAACAATAATAATAACTGGTTATTATTTCGCGCGTTCACTGCGCCAAGTTTCAATTTCCGTTGGGAAAAACGACAGCTTTTTTTTTAACGATCCATCTTGAACAATTTATCGCGGAAGCGCGTCGATGGCTCTGCGGAAGAGTAATTAAACAGCAGCTTGGAGAAGCTTATCGAGTCTGATTTTTACTAATAGATTGTGGATCTTCGTGCGAAATAGAAATCTTGCGTACATCGATTGTGAATTGCAAGACTAGAGTAAAAATTGATATTCACAGATTTCTACTGTTTTATACTTCACACAATTTCCTCACAAATGCATAGAAATCCACGATTATTGTAAATTGGAAACTTTTTTTTTATCTAGTTTCTCACAAATGAGTCAAACAATATTTATTTTAACGCTGCAGAAAGGTGATAAATGCGTAGAGAATCCGTAGTCTGTTTGTAAATTCATGGCTGCTAAATTGTAGATGTAAAACATTTTTGTCCAACGTAGACTGTGAATCTGAAACTTTTCTGCGTTGTTTATCACATCCGCGGTCTATTAATAACGCGTCGGAATTAATGCGGATCGAGCATCGGCAACAGCGACGCGCAGAGCGAAAACGTCAAAACAAAAATTGTAGCAAGTATAGATCTGTATAAAAGAGGAACGTGGTCGCAAATATAGTTTCGTGTTCTCGAGAAAATCGACTTTGAAGGCGCTCGCGTTACGTTCGTGTGCGCAGTAAGTAGAAAGGGCGAGTGATGAACAGACACGTTTGCCGAGACCTGTTCCACATCACGCATGGTCCGCTGACTTTCTTGTTGGGTCTTCTGGATAAACGGAGTTTACGCCAACAAATCCTTCCACCATTTTTCTAAAGTAAATTTTGTCCGAGGAACACTAATGAAATGAATAAAATTAATCAAATGAATCATGAATGAAAATTGTCTGTTACACATACTGAAAAAGAGGGTTAACCCGTTGCACTGCTATTTATTTTGTGATTACAATGATTTCGTGATACAGAATTTCACGGAAAACGGAGATAGTTTATGTTAATGTATGCCTATGTTTTCCCCAAAGGATATATATCAATTACAACAAAATAGAATTTTATTTCGTTTCAAAGGAAATTAATAACACACATATTAGTAGATTGCGGATGTTTATACAATTTCTAATTTTCGCAGACAAACTTTCAAGAAGCAGAAGGAAATAAAATTCTATTCTGCATGGGAACAACCTCTGTAGATCGAAAACTAATAAAAATCGTACTAAATTCTATCGAATTTTGTTACAGCATTTTTTACAAATTCTCACAAGCCGTAAACTCATAAAGATCCGCAGTCTGTTTATTAGACTCTGTTCGGAATCTTCGTCGCGAGGCTGCCTCGATGTTGTAGGGCAAGGAGTTAATAATTGAACGAGTGTTTGCAACGTTGAGCAAAGTAGGAGACGCCGAAGATGCGTGTAAATCGTAGAACGTACGTGTCGACGTGAAGGAGAACGCGGATAAACAACGCAGCGGGATGGAAAAAAAGCACACTCGGCTCTTTTCGCGTGCGAATTTGTCGCGTGTTTACCATGACCGCGGTGCCTAAACGAGCGTAAAGCAGCCTCGATAAACGATCGACGACGACGGGCACCGATCGACGAAATCGTACGCGAGACCGTGGCCAAGCGGGGAAACCAGACACGCGAACGATCGAGCGAAAACCGTGACGCAAATTTCCCCACTTCGAAACGTTTACGCGATTCCATTAACCGTACACAAGGGAATGACGGACAAGGGGACGGACGTTCGAATGAAACGATCATTGAGAAATCTTCGATCACGCGAAACGTCATTCTCGAGCCTGAATTCGTCGGTGGCGCGTCACTGGGTCTCGTGACACCTGTGAATCTACATGCGACATAACAGTTTTCCACGTAACAGAAACACAGGAATCGAAGTGAAATATTCTTCTAATCGTTCTAAGAAATTTATTATAATATCACTCGTATTATGAAATTTTTCGGATTTTTACTGTTCCATCTCCTGCCAATTTTCATTATTAACGCGTTCACTGGCATGTCACCTATATGTAGGTGACGGAATTATTTGTCCAGGTTTGTCCGGTACTAGGCGCAGTGAATTAGCTGAGACATCGTGTTTCGAACGAAATGTCAAAGTATTATTATCTAAAGAAATATATTAAGATGCATTATAAATTGCTCTACCGATTAATACTAACACAGATCTTCTCCGCGTTAAACGTTCGATTTCAAAAGATACAAGTACAATCCATTTGAAAAACATTCTCGAACAAATTGTAGCTCTTTACTACGCCTTAGTTTATCAAGTTCCTAATGGTTTCCCTAAATCAATATTCAATCGCTTGACCAAGTAATACCGAAACGGTCCAATACTCGTGTCCAGTACTATCTACTGGAAGAATATAAAAAAAAAAAAATGAACGTTAATAAACGGCGCAACACACATAAATGCTGCGCGCACACCAACTTCTAAATTCACTGAAAACATGTTTTCGAATCGAATCACTTTGCCAAAAATCACGTTGGTTTATCATCTTCCTCGAATTCCCAAACTAAAATTACTATTACGAGCAGAGCTGTTAAATACCGGATGTTAAACTCGCAGGATGGCCGATCGAACGGTCTTTAACGTTCCCTGGAACGATTATCTTCTGCTGGAGGTTGTCAAATATTCTAGGAAGATTCCGGAGAGCCTCTCGTTTTCTTTTTACGTTCAACGTTGCGCAATCGCTATCGACAGTGGATAAGAAACGCGCAGCTTTCTCTCTCTCTCTCTCTCTCTCACTCTGATGAATTCGAATTTCCGAGTAGAGAAGCCTAGACGACACGAAAAATCGCGCTCGAAGACTGGCGGCCGTTCGTTCTTGAACTTTGACCGAGTTACGACAGTCTGACGGGGTCGGATCATCGACTAATTCGAAAAGTTTTTTCTGTCCGCTAGTTTCATCTTTTTTTTTTCTCGTTTGTTTTGTTTCTCCGCTTCGTCGATGTGTCGTCTCCTTCTCTTTGAATCCTGGATAAACAAAGCCGGAGAACGGCCCCGGCGCGGCGCACGGAATTACTTTGAACAAGCTAAACGGAATCTGTTTTCTATCGGACGGGACTCGAACATGATCCATTGTAAACCGGTCTCAAAGAGACCGCCGCTCATTTTCGCGCCCGGTTCGTTTAGAAGCATGCGCTCGCACGAACCGGGCGAAAGTTTCGAACGAGAACCTCTTTGACGACGAGCACTGTTCTCGAGTGGCTCCTTTTTCGAGTATGTACTATCGAAGATTGCTCGCACCGATTAATCACTTTGATATCGCTTTGATATTTAGGTGTTTCGTAATCTCACAGAGTTTGGGAGAGACGTAACAATTAGACTGCGGATTTGTACGCACAATGAACATTTTATTCACCGCGAGAATTCCCCGTGCACATTTATTTCTTTTTATTCCGGATCCGGAAATGGAAAATTTTCTTGTAAACTGGAGAATAGAAAAACAATATAAAGAACGTAAGTTTAGCGTTTGCTTGTTCTGCTTTCCCCGAACCAAACGTTTGCGCGTAAAAATCCGCCTTTGAACTGTCGCGGCAGGAAAAGTCAGCAATCTTAGCGTAGCAGCAAGTGGGCAGCAGAAACATTAATTAATGAATTTGTCCCGCGAAATCCGTAATATCCGCAGCGGTACAACGAGGGTCTAGATTAAACTGTCCAGCGTGTTCTGATTTATCCGCGATTCCATTCTTTCGCGGAGAAGGCTGTTCGAAACGGGCAGTATAACGAATTCGCGGGCACGGTTTGCAATGGGCTAAGGGAAAAGCAAGAAGTTTCGTTCTCGAGAAGAGGGGTGGGGCCGGGGGAGAGGAAGAGGAAGGATTCGCAATTAATTGTGTCTATTCTCGGGGATATACGATCCGCTGGATAATTCCCGTCAGTTCCAAGAGTTTAGCGTCCCTTAATCACTGTTTTCATATTTACTTGGAGCCGCGCCATTAATTTAGGTCAGCCCCGGAATATTCGCCGAATTCTGGCAATTTCTCTGTAAAACCGCCTCCCCGTTATCGAACCGGCGTACTACGACGTTCCGGGTAGTGAAATTCGCTGATGCTCCGAGAACGATGGAAAGAGAAGCATGCATTTCGCCGAAGCAACCGGAGAGCGACGTTTCTTTACGAGGACCGATCGATTTCCGTTATATTTATCGAATTAATAATGCACACCGGGAATTTTCGCAGTCGTCGCTACCCTTTAGGAAACGTTCGCCCCGTTCCGAAGGCCGTAAAGTCAATATTATACTCTTTAATATTTAACGTGCCACCGAGCTACCCATAATATTTGAATATCGCGCCGAGAAACGACAACCTACTTAAATCTTGCACGACGGAGACCACGTCTCCCGCTTGTCTGCGCAGTTTTATATCTTTTTTTAAATGGCTGCTCTACCTGGCTGCGCTCAAGGTCGTCCAAGGTCGGTCGAGATAACGCGTAAAATTGTGCAAAGTTACCCAATCGTTTTCGTTAGGGAAAAATTCAGCAAAATATTTTTGTTCTCCGGCAAATTGCATTCGTACAGAGACTTTTTAAACAATTTTGTTGGTCGCGTTGTTATCGGTAACAAAAGACTGCGGATTTTATGCATTCATGGCAAAAATCAGTCGATCGAAATGTAAACTAAATTGTAAACGTTATTTTCAATTTACTAGAATTCTTAAGAGAACGAACGAATTTCTGTGTAACTCTTGTTTCTCGCATTCGAGCAGCTTTTGGCGCGGAGCCTGGGTCTGTTTTGACCCGGAGTAGAAAAATTGCTAGAGTTCAGAGGATTTTAGTTTGGACCAACGTCGTTCGGTATTTTCTGTGACAGCGAACACTCGAGATTCGGAAAATTCGCCATTTTGTACGAACGACGGGAATTTCCGTAGAGTTTGTCGAACGTTTACAGCGGATACGGGGCAGAGAAATGGTGGAAGCATAAACGCATCTGTTGAAGCGACGATTTCGTCCGTCGAGTTAGCAGTCGGTGGCAGCAGCCTCTGTCAATCCGTTCAAGGAGATTAGCGTTGCACGAGCGTCGAACGAAACGCGGCTTTCGAAGGTTGTGTCGTACAGCGAAACGATGTCAGTGTGTCAGTGTCAATGGAACCGAGTCATTGGGTTTGTCGATTGTGATTCAACGGGAAGATGGTATCGCGGTTTAGCTTGCGCGCCGCCGCTCTCCGCGTTCTCGTCTTTCGCGAATCTTGCTCTCCTTAGCACATTCTGCCTCGACCATGCCATTCGACGCGATCCTCGGATGAAATTTTAGTTCGAAGTCGCATAGCAACCGCTCAAAACTTCTCTTGCAACGCAATCTCTGTGACGCGAAGGTCGCCCTGATCGATACACTGCGAATTTCATTGCGACGATTTTCGGTAAACAGAATTTTAAATAGCATAGAAACGTTTAACATTAACTCGTACTTTCTAATTTACTATTATCGAAATGATAGCGTGTTTGTAGCACAAAATCGAAATCAATGTATCGAGGATATAAACGCATTCGTATTGCGTAATTTGTTACAATTATTGAAGAACAGAAACAGAAATTCTCGTGCAGGATTTTCTTGAAATGGGCCCAGAACATTTTTATTCTACAGTAAGATCCACACTGGAGTGATCAAGAATGATTAATTTAGGGAAATTTCGCTCTAGTAGAATTAATTTATTGACTCAAGGTGTTTAACGAACAACTCGTCCATTAACTCACGTTCTCTACAACAATGGTGTTTGCATCGTGTTAAAAATATTAGCTCTCCTAGAAACGCAAATTCACATATTTGCCGAGCAAACTCGTCTTTCTGCAAATTTGCACTTTCGCAACACATTTCGTACAAAGTAAGCTAGTAGAAAAATGTCTTGCGTCGAACATTCCTCGATGGTGGGAAATTATGAAAATATTGTCACTGTATAAATGCACAAACCAATTGTGCTAACTTCTTAAGAAAATCCAAGTCGTATGGTCCAATGTTAACAAAGTAATACGATTTTTAAAAGCGTCCGAATATCAGTAGGAGTCATTGTAATCATTTCCGGACCTCTGTTGATATATCGTTTACGAAACAGTGCCTGTATAGAAGAATTTGATTTGTGGTAGATACACTGTGATCGTTGTTCGAGATGCGATTATTTTATTCAATTTGTTCGAGTAAGATAATATTGACATGTTAGGGTCGCGAATGAGCTCCCTCTCTCATCTCGAAAACGGAATTTTCCCGGTAATCGATCGAGTCTATCTCCCGACGGGTTATAAGCTAATGAAATCGGTAATTAACGAGCGATGGGTGTCGGGCAACAGGCAAAGAGAAAATGAGGATAGCGAGAGTGATTACGGTACATCGACGAGCGAGAGGAGAAGAGAGGAGAGGAAACAGAGACGGCCAGGAGAGAGGAAAGAGAGAGGAGAAAAGGCCGTCGAATCGCCGGGAATTTGCGACCGCGCAATCCGGCATTTAGCCTTCGCCGGCTCAAAATAAACGCGACAACTCACACCGGGCTCCCCTCTCCTCGGCCCCTGGCATCGCGTTGCGCCTCATGGTGATCCATCTCTCTTTCCTCGATCCTCTCGCGTCTCCGTCGATCTTCTTCTCGCTTCTCTCTGTTCCCCGAATCCCATCTCTTATACCGTCTTCGTTTGTCTCGGTGGCCAACTATGCGCGAATACAATTCGCTGACACGTGCGTGCCTCTGTTCTGCGTGTACCGGATGAACCATCTGACACGATCACCTGAAACCGTCCTCTTGTATCGTTATCATTTACCGCGTCGATCGATGCTCCGTGTTTTGCGGTTCCAAGCTTCTGGGAGGTCCTCTCGGTTGCTCAGTTACTTACTTGGACAAGAGAGCGCAAGGGAACGTGATTTTTGGGAATTTTTTCCTCGGAAACCACAAGAACTTAGTACAACAATTGTTTCGCCGTTTGAAGGGGTATACTTTAAAGAATAGCTCACAATTGTTTCGCTTGGAAATATCTATCAATCGCAAATTATGGCTGACCTCCAAGAGGCTGGTGTTCGAGTTGTTCACAGTCAGGAGAGCGCAAGGGAATGTGATTTTTGGGAATTTTTTCCTCGGAAACCACAAGAACTTAGTACAACAATTGTTTCGCCGTTTGAAGGGGCATACTTTAAAGAATAGCACACAATTGTTTCGCTTGGAAATATCTATCAATCGCAAAGTTATGGTTGACCTCCAAGAGGATGGTGCCCGAGTTGTTCACAGTCAAGAGAGCGCAAGGGAACGTGATTTTTGAGAATTTTTTTCTGAGAAATCACAGGACCTATTCAAAAAATTGTTATACCATTTGAGAGGGTATATTTTGAAGAGCGCCTCACAATTTTTATATTCGAAAATGTTTCTCAATTCCAGAATCGTGGTTGATCTCCCAAACGATGGTTTCTCAGTTGTCTACGATGTTTAAAAGGTATTTTGAAAATATTGAATTCTCTAAAGATTATGTTATCGTCTATATAAGGCATCCTGGTAATAATGAAAAGTTCCCCATTGGCAGAGAAACTGCCGTTATTGTCGTCGAATGAATGCCTCCATTGACACAGCTATCAAGAATCCACAGAAAGGGAGTGGCAGCTATAAGAACACGAGCTGTGTACGTGTTTACTATGTTTACCCATGTACGTATCGACACCTGTGATGGTGAGGATCGGAAAGATACACGGGAGTTCCATGGAATTTTGTTTACATTTAATAATAGCGTACAACCGTCGCGCCGGAACGTGTGTACGCTTACAATGATAAGATCGTGAATAGCATGCGCGGCAGAAGTTGTAAAGGCGGATCATAAAAGACGAAGCGCGGTCATATGACCGGCGTTAAACCGGACTTTCAAGCAGAAATTAGTTTTGCTTACAAGGGGGGAAAGAAGCTGGAGAGATAACAACAAAAAGTAAAACGAACCTGCACGTGTACCTGCACGTACGTGTACTATAGTAAGTGTATACTCTGTACAAGAGCAAACATGGTTGTCGAAAGTTCAGGAAGATGGCTGACGATACCAGTTGCTTGTTTCAAGCTGCTAGATAAAGCACGTATTTCGAAAGCTGCTCCGGTAGATATCTTGCGTTGACGAATCGAGCGTTCATTCGAAGCGCAACATTTTTAGGCACCCTGTATATAGTCGCTGGACCCGTAAAACGTTGAAAGTGTTAACGGGACCAAAATAATATCGAGAAGAAAGGAATCGAGGAATTTTCGGAGGGTTAAGAGAAATGATTCTTCTTCTGGAAGCAAGAGTGCATGATCGGAGCTCATCATTGCAGCAACTCGCAGCCGCCTCCGATCCGAAATTCCAAACCGTATAAAAGATCAGGCTAGCACAGGCCATCAAACATTTATCCCAAGCCCAAAGAGACGCTTTCTACCTCCGCACTCGATGCTTTAGTAATCACCTCTTGGCATAGTCCACCCAGGTTCACCGACGAGAAGGTCCAGGTAAGGTGGCTCGTGGGTGTGCTCCACGTGTCACCAATGAATTCGCAATGACTCGCAACGGATCGTGCTCCCACCTGGTCCTGGACACGCGAGTTTCATGGATTCTTAATCGGAAAGACGGTCTTTAACACGCTGTTAAAGGTCATGATTAGGGAACCGAATGAAAGTGATTTGTCGGAATTTTTTTCTCGGAAACTGCAAAAGAGCTCGATCAAAAATTCTTTCACCATTCGAAAACGCCTATTTCGCCGAGTATCTCAGAATTTTCTGATCGAAACGCGTGTACCACTCGCAGAGTCACAGCTGATCAAATTAGCTACTCGAGAAAGCAGAAAACAATCGTCCACCGAAATTTCAAACCGTACGCGGAAACGCGTGGGGGAGGGAGTTCGGTGTTTTCCCGTGAATAATTCGTAAGTGTTTCCCCGGGATGGATCCTCGGGTATCATCGAAAATGGGACACGGCAGAGTCCCCGTTAACTGATTCCTGCTCGTCGAGGGTCGGGGGGCAGCCGGAATCCGTCAGCGTCCTCTCGTACCGTGAACTATCGACCCGTATAAAAAGGGCGAACACGCTCGACGGTCCGTCGTAAAACATGGTCGCGATGTTTTATTGACCGACAGAGAAGTGAAAGAGAGACACGCGAAGACAGAGAGAGAGAGAGAGGGAGGGAGGTGGGGGGGACGAGTCTGCAAGAGAGGGGATCATAAAAAGAGAGAGAGACAGATCCGTTCACCGTCGCGCTCGCCCCGATAACGTAATAATCCTTTATCGCGCGATCGAAGAGGACACAGGCCAGGCGGAAAGCTGGGAGTACCCTTTGAAACTGGCTTGTTCTTCCCAGAACGGTGACGTTTTTACGAACCGACCACGCGAATCGATTCGACTCGCCGCGGTTCACCGAACAGCTCGAACAATATTTTCTCTCTCGTCTTTGTTCGACGCTGACAAGCGGCGTCCGTGTGCGCTCCATGTCCGTGTGTCAATAACTTTGTTTCAGAGCCCCGGGGACAGAGAGAGACGCGGGTGCCAGGGGATGTCGGTGCGCACGGTCATTTCGAAAATAGAATCGAACAACGGTGCAACGTGGCTCGCGTACGCCGATTTAATAAACGATTAATCGAACAAGACTCGCCTACCGATGAAAGAATAACGATAAACGAGCGACACACCCCGGCCCGGGTGTCTTTTCCACCGCGATCGCTACCGAACGCGACCACTTGGACGATTCTAATGAACGCCAACGGATTCTTCGCACAAAACTGCAGCGAAAATGTGCAATTCAGCTTTTCGATCGGAGCCATAGTTTTCGAGAAAATCCGGCTCGAAAATCCGACTCGAAGCACCGAGGAGCACTGAACTTTCAAATTCGATTTTCTCGAAATCCAAGCTTCCGCTTTTGTCAGTTTTTTTGTAAAGATTTTGCTCGGTGTAACATTGCGTATCACTTTCAATCCCGGTCCCTATAAAATAATTAGATTTCATATAGAATATCGTAGCGGCTGGGGCAGTTTACGAAGAAGCAGAATTTTAAAATGAATTTTTACGTTAATATATTCGTTGTACCAAATTTGATCGGGATTTGTAAAATGCAAGAAAGTTGGAAGACTACTCAATGTCACACATATAATTATTTTCAATTTTTATTTCGTTAGATAACTTACTTCGTATTTATGGAATTTTTGAGGGTTCTGGTTTGGCACTCAAAGTATTAAACTGAACGAAGACAAATTTCTTTCGGGAAAATTTAGAACACGAAAGACTCGCACAAAGCGATTCCGCAATAAAGTCAGGACTTTCGATTCAGCGCGTAAATCGGTTGGAGACACCGACGTGCATCATTACTGGCTAGTTAACGCCGGTTAATTATTTCCGGCGGCGATACCGTTGCACACACCTGTCCTCGGGGGATCACGGAGATCGGCTCGGCCGGGTAAATGATTCGTTGGAAAAACTCTCGTTCGCCAGGGTGTCTACACACCGTCGGCAACGAGACGCCCGTGTCTGGTTTTAAAAGGTATCGGCTAATCTCCTCTCTTTCGCTCGATGCAACTGTTGCTCCAGTTTCCGAGGACTCGTTGAATCGACGCGCGCGACCCTTTATACGCGAACGAGTTTTTTTTCTCTCTCCTTTTTCCTTTTTCTCTCTCTCTCTCTCTCTCTCTCTCTCTCTCTCTCTCTAAACCGTCGCTACGATATTTGGAACGGAAGTAGGCTCTGCAATTTCTCGTCGACGGTCCACCGCCCGGGTTTATAAATAGCCGCTATTAGCTGAGAATGTTTAGGAGAGAAAGAGTTTCCGATGTTCCCAGCGGTTTTCGCGGAGCTTCTCGAATCTCTCGCAGTTTCGTCTTGCTTCTCCTAGACCGCGGATTCGCGTGCAAATATTTTTTGAACGGCTCCGGGGACGAGGGAGAATTTGTATACCGAATCGTGGCTCTCAGGCGCGCTCGACTTCCGAGCAAACTGAACGGGATTTTGGAATTCAACCTCTTCCGGATGTTGCGTCGGAGAATTTATTCTGGAGTCGAACAGGTGTGCAACTATTTATATTATCTGAATTATTTAGTCGTCCTGCTCGACGAAGATCCGTGAAGTCGTCTTTGGCAAAGTTTGACGCTCGAGGGTCTTGCACGAGGGTTGCAGACTGTGCAACAGTTAACGAGTTTGCCGAAATTCGAACTTATACACTTTGTATAGAATTATTTTATGGATTTGATGCATTTATGAGAAAAATGGGTAGATGTAATTTAAAACAGCAAAAACATTAGAAGAATTTAAAAATACTGTTACGCGGTTTTCAACCTGTTAAACCTATTAAGCAAAAACAAATTTTCATTTCGCTCCAGTTTATTGCAATTCAGGCAGAAAATTTTGTACAAAGATCTGCTGTGTAATATTTATTAATCGAGCAGAATTAAATTTTGTTTTCTAAACTTAATTCATTTGGAAATCTTATTTACCGCATTTTTTCACAGCTGCAACGCTTGAAACGTTTGGCGAATAGAGAAAGACAATTTCTGCTTACCGTCATAGAAATTTGTTTATTTTAATTCGAAGGGAACGAATAACGTTTGCGTCGTATAGTTTCTGGCGAAAGTACAGCGCGTATTTGTTTTCAGAAAAAATCTCCATTGTACACAGCAATTTTCTAAAGGCATTAGAGGTCCGCGATAGTTAACAGAGAAACTTCCTGTGCACAATCTGCGAATCCATTCGAACGCCAGGGCAGCTGCAATTGACCAAGAGTCGCTATCTCGTTACCGATAGGATCATTAATCTTGCGGGAGCATATCGTCGATATTTATAGGAACGACGGGAACAAAGACGGAACTGTGTATACTGTTCCTATACTATCCAAAGCCTGGCGTTCGCGATAAGGATAATAAGGATGTCTGGACACGGAGAAGGGGAATACTGGTATCGATTGTTCCACTATAGACACCAGTATTTATGACAAAAATCACCAGTAGAAGCTCGCAACACCATTTTTTACTCCTCAACTTGGTGCACCTCGGTTCAAATATTTTCCATCGCTTAATTTTACTAAACTGTTTAGAACAGTTAAGAACTGTGACAGACAAAAATTCCGACAGATTTTGATCATGGAAAAATTATTGTTCTACACAAAGATGTACAATAAAAATCGCCACAGGGGCGTGCAGAAGTGTCGCAAAAAAATCTAGCACATTTTGATGGGCAGAAAATTGTTGTTCTATATAAAGACGTGAAATAAAAATCGCAACAGGGGCGAGTAAAGGAGTTGCATACAAATTCCGACAGATTTTGATCGGGAAAAAATGATTGTTTTACACAAGGATGTGCAATCAAAATCGCCACAGGGGCGTACAGAAGGATCGTAGAAAAATCTAGCACATTTTGATGGGCAGAAAATTGTTGTTCTATATAAAGACGTGAAATAAAAATCGCAACAGGGGCGTGTAGAAGGGTCGCGAAAATTCCGACACATCGTCGGCCAGCGAAAACAAATTTTTGCGCGAGTGGGCCGCGCGCTATGCCACGGGGAAAAAGCGTGTGGGTGGTCCTCGTGTCGACGATCAATTGCGCCCGTCTGCCGACGAGAACGATTCGCCGGGACACACTCGATGACATCGATAGACGCGTCGTCGACCGGTGAATTGTCGGTCGCGAAATTTGGAAAATTGCTCGTCGGCCGAGCCACACGCGCCTGGCGGTGGTCCCGCGTCCATTTATCGAGGCGCTAATCACGAAAACGCGCAGGCTTCGTTAGTGCGATGAACTTTGCCGGCTTTTGTGACCCCGTCGCCCCGATATTCGATGAAGCTCTCTCTCTCTCCCTCTCTCGTCGCTCTCTTCATTGTAATCTCGAAATCTGCTGGTTAGAACCTCTTGACGATTCGGATTGTTCGATCGGGACCAAGCGTTTCCTCTGCAGAGTGGATGTTCCTAATTCGAGCGTTTGTCAGGCTGTTCGTGGAATTATTCGCTCGTCGTAAGCGTCGGGGATGTAGAGGTGGGAAAACGATGCATCCGAGGAAATCCTTTCGTCATCGATTATCGATGATAAACTTCGGGGGAAGAACAGCTTTGTAGGCCGTGTAGACCGTGATCTTCGGTGCGATTCAGCGGAGCATTTGTGCGATATCGAGTCCGTTGTTCGATAAGGTATAAAAGAAATTTTATCATCGTAACGAACTTCATCGAAGATAGCTCCGTGTGGTTCTGTGTGTCATAGTGTCACTGTGATTCATCGAAGCAATTATACGTCACCGGTTTGCGCAAGTAGGATCGAATAAAATTTTATTTTTCGGTGAACGGAGAGTGACTTCGTGAAGGTTAAGCATTTTTATATAGTCGAAGAAAAATTTATTTCCGACGAGTAGAGTGAATAGACGTGCAGAGAGGCCATGGAGCACTTCTATAATGTTTATTGGATCGTATAGAAATTTAGTTCTCCGTGAATCGACTGACCAAACGAATAGAGCGATCTCCGGGGAGTTGAAAGATCTTTTTGGAGGCGATAACAAATTTGATTGGAAAAAGCAGTGAGCAGATCAGTTAAGATACCTTCTAGCACTCGTACAATTTTTACACGGTCGAATATACGTTTATTTTCAATTAAGAGAGTGGCCGGATGGGCACAACAATCTTCAGTGATTTAAGACATTTTTATGGAAACGAAGATAAATTTGTTTCCGAAGAACAGTCTTCGAGTAGTCGAATAATGTTTTATGTCGATTGAACGTGATTGTCTGGCAGAAAACGATGGTCAAATTGTCGTCGGTAACGAGCCAGGCAATTAAACTAGAATAACACCGTGCTATCGGCGTCAGAATTCCAGGAATCACTCTCGCTTTCAAAGGCCGATCCATAATTCATAAACTGTTCGTTTTCATCAGGCTGCCTTAGTCTCGTTTCCAATCCGTTCGGCGGGGTGCGGGGCACGCGAAATTCTTTTACGATATCGTCTCCCTAATTATCGATCTATCGATTCATCTGCTCATTCGTCTGCTGCTACGTCCCTCTATTTAACTGCGTCCGAATCTCTTGATCCACGAATCAATCTATCCACGCACCTACTCCACCATTCCGAAAACGCGTGGAAAATGATCTCGAATCGCCAACGCGTTCCTCCTCGATCCTCTTTAACGTCGCCCAAAAGGGAATCCCAGAAACGAGGAATTCCATTACGTGCAGGATACCTAGCCGAGAATAACTGGCACGTTTTAGGAAACGACTAACGTCTTTGGGACGCAAATATATATATAGAGAGAAAATAGAGAGGGAGGAGAGGCGAACGACGAGGCGCGGAAAGAGCAGCTGCAGCTGGCGCAAACACCTGTTTAGCCGCGTTTCCGGCGGCTCCGCATCCTGTGCCGGATCGACGAACAGCTCGTTCTGGATTACACAGACCGATCTCGTCGCGTGCGCGTTTCTTCTCTACGATTTACCTAAAAACATCCCTTCGCTTCTTCAACCCTGTAGGCTCCGAGAGACCGAACAATATCTCGCGCGAAGCACCGTCTGGACGTGTGACCGAGTAATCTGTTTAATTCTCTCTCGGGTAACATGAATTTTTGAAAAAATTTACGACACAATTAGGAAAATCGATGTTTGATCTGGCAATCGTTGGCCATACATCCGGACACCACTGTATCTCGATTTGATTCCGATTCACTGGCTCCCTCGAATACATCAGCTCCGATGAATGCATATCCGCGAGTCGAGATTAAACCCGAAAAGAATCGATAATTTCCGTGCGGCGCTCCGATCGATCCTTACATTCATTACCAAAGGGGGCGGTTGGAAACCGCGCGCTACGAGAGTGTGTGTGTGTGTGTGTGTTGGGGGTGGGTGGGGGTGTATCCTGCGTTGTTTCGTCCATTTTTTCTCGTCTCTCTCCCTCCACGGTTTCGCCGGAAATATCGACACGGGGGAGGAATCGTGACGCGGGGGAAGATTGGACGGCTCGATAACGGGGACGAGCGAGAGATCGTGGAAAATTCACGGGTTTTCGAGAGGGGGAGGAGAGAGAGAGGAGAGAATCCGCGAAGCGGGCCAGAATTCGTGAGCTCTCTCGTTCGATGGAGTCCGGGGCCATTGGCCGACGAGCCGGCGACAGGACGGATATTACCGGCGGCGAACCATCGCGCCTCGTTCCTCCGGACCGCGTCTCTTCCCATTTACGAGTTTAGATGTGAATGATTTCCTGGTTCCCGGAGATCATGCTCTCGCGCCGTCCTGCTGGCATCTAGAGACACACGATATTCCAACGAGACCAGAAGATTTGACGGAAAGAGACTGTTTCGGCTGTTTCCCCCCTTTACGTCGCGCGGGCAGACGAAATCGTTTTGTTGGCTTGTCGAGCCTGGCGTTCTCTACCGATTTAGTTCTGTTTTAGAATTAACGTCACACAACGGGAACGGAAACGTATTTTATCTTTGAACGCGTTTAGTAATCTGTTAAATACAAATTTTGTAATTTAACAAATATTTTGTAATATTTTTTGCAATTTCTTTGAAATAATGGCATCAGAGTCACCAGCCTCTTTCCTCTTTTGAACGAGCCCTTTACCAGCGACAAAATATTCTTATATGAGGACGAAAACTTTAGGCAGCGTGAAACCAGTTTTTTACGGTAATGTAGTCACTCTACCTTATCGCGGATCTACGAAGACCGGGCCATTAAGAGGTTAAAGAATAAAAATTTCATCAATTTTCGTCATCTTATAACGTAATATATTTCCTCCAGAGTGATCTTGAAGGCATTCACCATCACGAAAATTGAAAGATATGGATGATGATGAGTTAATTGTTTGTGTACCCGGACAGCTCGTTGATCACATTTTCTAGGTCGTTATATGTTCACGGAACGGTCGGAAGTTCCTAAGTTCAGGAACCGCCTTGCTTCACGCTGTGGCTCCCGAGAAACGTACACCGTGAATAGCAAGCGATGAAATCATCGTAGTAGGTGTATACCGGGAAACGTAATAATTTTCAACCTACCGTAGTTGCACAAAAGTCGACGGCAATAATATGACGACACGTGTGTTACGCCGATCGGAAATCGAGGAGAACATGCTATCCGCCTTTCATGGAGTCACCGGTGGATTCGCGCCGGTAGAATTATGGTTGTTTACTTGCGCTCTTACCTATGTATTCTACATATCTGTAGGTATACAGTCGTGGCATCAACAGCATGAGTGTATCTTTGAGTAGAGAAATGAGGGGATTATATTGGCGACAAGATCATCGGTCTTTCACCAATGAATCACAAATCCGATCTGTGTTGATTTTTGAGGTGCTTCAGAAGCAATAGACATCCGTTGTATTTATGACTCGGTAGTTTTAGTGTTATTCTTTAGAAACATTTTTTCGTGAAATTTTAGGGAAACGTGCTTCAATACGAAAAGAATCCATAACAACTAAAAATAAATGTCCCAAGGACGATGGTACTTTTCAAAAGTACTTTTCAGAGATGGGTCCAGATGGACCCAGGGTTTTAGAGATTCAAGGATAACTACGAAGTCATGGAGATGATTAGTCAGAGGAACTAATCAGCCTAATTTTGTCTGTTTCAGCGTGGAGCGGGACCGGCTTCGGCAGCGGGATCGACAGGCCCGCGCGGCGATGTCGGTCCAGGCCGAACAGGCGGCTGCAGGAGGTGGTCCTGACACCAGACACCATCACCATGGCCACCATAACCACGCTCACCATCACTCTAATCCACACGCACTCGCCGCGCCGCTGTTCCGCGCTCCCGTCAGGGTAAGTCTATATTACACTTTTTTTTATTGAACATGCTAACCTTTCGCGGACGAATGCCTCCAGCAAAGTCGTCGAAAAATGAACGTCCCAAAACATAATCGAACAAACTTTCATCAAATACAACATGTTCCCTTGTATTGATCTACTATGATCTGCTACGGTCTGACAATTACGATCTCTCCAGTCTATAATTTTGATTGTTTTACTTATACGTAGAAAAATGTGCTAGAGACATACTTACAGAACGAAACAACGAAAGACTAGAAGACGGTATTTGTTCAGAAAAATACGCTACAATACAACACAAAAGAGTATACTGTTACAAATCTCTGGTACACAGTTCGGTGTACATATGCCAGTTGAGAGACTCTGACGTTAGGGCAATCAACGATGCAATTTTTAGAGGTAGCGGCTGAAGGTTTATCTCAGGCAAGTAGTGTGCCAGTGTGATTCTTCGAACACTATAAAACTGTCATAAAACGCCATAAGAAATAGCTGAGAGTTCAGAGACACTTCTGTTTGTAATTGCAATAAGTTGTCGCCGTTCGTTTATTGTTCGCATAAGAAAGTCAGCGTCCCTTCCCGGTTTCTGATCTGATTTTTCTACGGTTTGCGCTCTTACTCTTTCGCCAGATGCTACCAAAAAGCTCGCCACGGTCTGTTCCGCCCGAGAAACAGGATTAACGGATCCCACGGGACCGCTCGCGATCATCCACTAATTCCGTGGCACGCGAATGAGGGTGGTTTTTGTCCCGCCACGCTTTCCCAAAATGTATTCCGAGAGGTATTCATTGGATTAGGCCTTTCGTTGCTGCGAATTAGGGTGAGGGTGATCGGTATACAAATGCGAAGGGAAACACCGTTTGTATTTAAATGGGCGAACGGGTTTGAAGACTCGAATGCTCTTTTTTTGGCGACATGCTCTGATTGTCCGACTACTAACATTTATGGAAATCCGAAATTTTTCGTGTTTGATGTATTTTCGAAAGTGTATGAAATCCGTGGTCAATTTATTGTTAATGAAATTTTCAAATCGAGGATGCACTGGAAAAATGGTTTCAGACGAATACATGTTTTACAATCGGTTTAACGCAGAAAAATTCCAATGGAAATGTGCACGTGATACTACAATACACTGGTAAAACCCACGAGTAAACATTGCGTACGCGATAATTCAATAATATACTAAAATACACGAGTAGTTATGTAAAATGATAATACATTTTAAAATAAAGTGGAATTAATCCTGTGCTCGTGATTCGAGATCAAAGATCGAGAAAAAAAAACTTCAAAACAAAATAAACGTTCGCACGTTGCAGAAATTGCAATAAAGATCCCAACGAAATAAACGCAACAAAAACATAAAGATTAATTTTCCGCTAACGCGGCGGCGTAGTAAAATTAACAGAGTATCGTTCTAGCACTCGATTTCCACAGTTCGCACGCATACGCATTAATGGAAAGTAAAACAGTGCAATCGGTCGAATATGTTCGCCGGTCAGGGTGCTCGTGTTACATAATATTTTATCGTTCCGCGCGCGGAATTATATAAACGGCAATTAACGGCTGATCCTTGGATCGTCGATACTCGACGCGCGAGGTATGAACTTGCCGGAGAGAATATGGCAGTGTTTGCTCGCGGTGTTTTAATACTAACTCTAGCGGGCACTAAAACTGAGAAGTCTCATCAAAATCAGAAAACCGAACCTCATTTATTTATTCAATTTTCCACGCATTTTTATGCAGAATGCGTTCAATCCTGGACAAACAAATTGATAATGAATACGTTATTGCGAAATGAACAGAGTTACTCTTTTTGTATGCAAAATAAAAATTGTTTGCATTACGAGACACAGGAGCTACACAGACATTTAATTCTTCTTTTAATAATGTTATTCAGTTGAAAAGAGTGCAACGTCAAATTTTTTTAAACGTTCCTACCGTTTTGCATTTGATCTATTCATGTTTGTAAAATCGGCAATCTAGTAATAAGAAAATTATTTTACCTGGAAAGCGTATTGCAATCAAATCAAACATTGCAATCGTCGCTATCGCAAAAGGGTAACAACAAGGTTAATCAATTCCAATGCAAGCCTCTTTATGATACCGCATACATTGAATTCTCGATATATGCCAACAACACGGGTCTTGCAAGCGTCGTGTATCTTTCAAGGCGTGTTATGTTTACAGTAGTGGGTATATGTAGTGGGGATAATTCCGCGACCTTTATCGTCCAGGTCTCGATGACCTGATAAATCACTGTGATTATAGAAACGAAACTAAACCAGCAGAGAAAAATTGTTCGTACTAATAGCGAGGAATAGATTGAATAATCTTTCACCCACTAATTTATTGGCATAAAATCGCAGAAAATCCGCAAGCCTCGACGATCGCGATTCGCGTGACAGATGGCGGATCAGATTTCCGCTCGTTTGAATCTGTCTCCGTTCCGTTCGTCAAGCGACTGTACACACACAGTCTGATGGATCGCACTTATGGTTCCAAAGGCTGTGTACGCGAATCTGTCACGAACAACCGCCGCCACTTTGTTAATATTAAACGAGAGGCTGTTTGAATCGTCCGCGATGCATCCACGTTGCAATTCACCGGTCAAAGGTGTTGCACAGCTGTATTTCTCTCGAAAACACTCAAACAATACCTGAACAGCACGATACCTAATTTCGAGTTCGTAGGACGTTTAACAAGATCGCGCGTCGACAGGTGGACTCTCGCGGGGTTTGCAAATATTATACTTTCATCGACTGCGCCGTCTCGGGGAAAACACGCTTTGTCATCGTTATGCGGATCTCTGCGCGCGCGACAAACTTCGACAGGTTGTTGACTGAATTATGCGAATCATCGCACGCGGTGGTGGTTCTTCTGTGCGAAAAATTCGACGAACTTCTATCTTTGTGTGTGATCGCGGACGGAGAGTGAAATTGCAAGAAAAATGACCACCTGTTCTACGATTTTATGCAAATTCAACTAATAGTTGCAAAGTTCAGTTTGATTCGAATCAATATTTCATGAGATGCAAAAAGAACATGTTCAAGCATTTGATTGGTATATTCGGTCGATTCTTCGATGAAGAGCTTCGGTATTTTATATTCTTTTTTAAAAGTAAAAGTAACATATATTCTTTCGAAAATTCATTTTCTGTTTCATCATTGCCTTCGAAAGTTTTCATCCCCTGAAATTAGACTAGACACCCCTTAAAGCTCCATTACTTCAATATAATGAAAAAAAATGTAAAAATGCCAAAAATCTCATTGTTATTACCATAAATCACTATTTAAATTTATCAAAAATATGCCCTGTCTCTATTTTCTCAATAAAACTTCGTTAAGCGAACTTGTCCAGAATTTTGAATGCAGGATTTTTTCTAGGTATTGTCGGTTTCCAAGATTGCATGATTTTCCCAAGGAATTAAATTGTTCTTGCCACACCGAACTCTCTGGTAGGGCATTGAACAGTTTTAGGTGGTTCTTGACAGAAAAACCGAGGATATTTGAGACCAAGGTTTGCCCGGAGGCCATGACGCGAAGGTGTTTCGTTGTTCCCAAGTTTCCTCGACTTTTCGGAGCGCTTATATTCCGGTGTCGTCGCTCGTCAGGGTATTAGTTCGTCGTCGCCTCGTTTAGACGCCATATGGCGTCGCCGGGAGCCTCGTCCCCCGTCGATGGAACATTTGGCCGGTCGTTGGACGTCTTCCGATTACATACAGTCTCCTCGAACGTGTAAGACGAATTCCTGAACGATGCCAGCTGCCTATAGGGTTCACGGAGAGAAATCCCATACCTTGATCTTCTCCCATGGCTCGTAAACATCGTCCTATTCTGTCCCCTCCACCCTCATTTTATGGCTTTTTGAACGGATTTGGTTCCGACCTTCGACAACCGATCTCGCGCGGAGTTAACCCTTATGGCAGTATCTAAAATGTTTCACGAAGTTCAACGACATTGTACATACTGGTCTGTAAAATTGGAATAAGTACAGACATTGACATAAGGGTTAAGTCGCAGAATGTAACAGTATCTTTTCACAGTGTTCGATATGTTCGGATTGAGAATCGAAGTTCTACAGCGATTCGTAATCATATAGATGCAATTACCATCCATGATTCGCGAATGACCTTTCGAACCTAGCTGGCCGTTCTGTTCCTGTAACTCAACAGGTGTTTCGCGACTTCGCAACTTTCCTAATAACCGTTTTACGAGCACCTTAAAGAAAACCTGAAAAAATTAATTTTTTACAAAATCACATTTCAAGAACACTGTGTCATTTTCAACACTGTCAGTTTCAAATCCATCGTCTTCGTTGAACTGCGAATATTTTGATGTTGTGTTAATAGACGACTGAGGTTTGTTGAGTAGATGGCTTTCGTACTTGTCCACTACAGCCATCAATGTAGTCACGATCGTAAAAATGCATTGCAGCTCTTGATCCTGTCTTACTCATCCTTTTTATCTGTCGGACGCGTATTGATAAATTATTGGAATCAAAGACAGAGTGTTTGTCGAAGCATGATTCACTGGCGAATCCGGTAAGAGCTCGCGTGTTCTGATGGTTTTAAGCAATACAGGCTCGATGTTACGCGATTACAGAACGTCCAGAATTTTTACCATTTTAAAAGTATAACGCTTAACGTGTTCAACTAGTTTCTAATTTTAGACGAACCCTCGTTCACAGACCTAACCCAGGTAATTTATATTGTCCAAAAATCCTATGTTTATTATCGTGAAAGAACCACTCTAGTAGCTAAATAAAGGTGCTTCGCAGAAACCCGTGGATCAAAATTAATTCCTAAAAGTGGTCCCTTAAATTCTTACAAAAAAAAAAAAAGAAACACGGAACGATCCTCGAATATTGACTGACCGTGTTGATCCGTATCCAAGGCCAAAGCGTCGTCTTCGAACCTGAGAACTATTAAAAATGAGAGCTATTAAAATCCGAGGAACGGTCAACATTAGAATAGGGAAAAGGAGGCGAGGCGTCCGCTTTTGAGTCGGCTGTAAATAAATTTCCCAGTGACATCGCTCGTAAAACACGGACCCCCGTGTTACGTTTATTACGGTGCGTATGTGTGTGCTCGGCTCGTTATTGGCTAGGAGAGCAACAAGTATACACCGTATTGCACGTACTATAACGCCGGGGCCATACAAAAAAAAAAAAGAAAAAAGTATATGAACGGCCGGGTTTTATCGCGGCCCGGGATAATGATGATTGCACGCGCGGCCGAGGGGATTAGCGGCTTTTACAACTTCTAATGCGACTCGCATGAGCGGACCGTGAAAGCCGACGCCTGGGTCACTTGTGACTTGGTACCGTGGAACGCAAAAAGAGAAAGAAATAATTTACGGTTTTCGAGGCGTATCATTTTCTGTAAACCGAGAGCGGAATTTTCGCTTGATCGATGCTGCCTCGTAAAAATGAATTCTTTTGCCGCGTCGAACGAATTGCTCGTGTTTTTGTAATTGTAAACGCTCCGTGACGTAACTGGACCTCTCCGCGGCCGATTTAATGTTAACACACGGGCTTGAACGTTTATTAATAGGACCTTTAACGAGCCCGCTGTCGCGGGAAGCTGCTCGGCCATTTTCTTTTCGTTGATAACCTCGAGGAAAGCTACACTGTTCGCATTAAATCGAGATTCTTCTCGAATTGTTCGTTAGAAGAGCCTCCGTCATTCGATTTGTTTGAACACCGTCAAGAATGAACTGCTGCTCGGTGAAAAATATTAACCGAAAAATATCACCGAAACAATTAACTAAACATCTATGTAATTTTTCTACAAACCCAAACAAAATTCTATTTCGCTGTTATTCAAATGCTAGCCTCGAACTTCCTCTTCCTTCTAGGAAATTGTAAATCATAAAGAGGTTTCAAATCACTGCAAAATTAACCATTTGCGGTCGTATGTCTGCTCTCAGCCACCGCAGTAAAGAATAATGCTGATCTTACATTACTCCCATAAACATATATAAAGAATCCATATGAAGAAAATTAAACGATGCAGAACTATAAAATATAATTTTTACATAAAATTGACACCTTGACTGGCAAACTAGAAACCTCAAAAATTCCATAAAATTAAAGTGTTATTTAATGAAATAAAAATTGAAAGAAATTGAATGTACGATATTAAATTAGTTCTCCAACTACCTTGCATTTTACAGATCCTAATCAAACTTGATGCAATGAATATATTAACGTAAAACCTGGACAAATAATTCCGTCACCCACATATGTGTGTCAACGTGTTAAAACGTATTCTTGTGTTACATATATCTAAAGGTTAAGAAATAATTAATAAATTTTATCTTTTTTTGTATTACTGTTCGTTCAACAAATATTACCAGCACGACATCTATGCATAAACTTTTAATACGACCGGAAATGATTTATCGTAGTGCAACGGAAAACGTTAGAACCCGGCATTTTGACGAGTCCCGTGAACCCAGCGTTAAAGGACTTTCAGGCAACCGGAGGGCAGCGTTAACTATTAAAAATCGCACGACCGGCAACAACCTTTTGCAGCAGTGCTGGTTTCTGGTTGGTTGTTGTCGCAGCGCATTACGTTTGGCCGGTATCGCGGAAAAAGCTGTCCACCCTGCGTGCCATTTTCATCCCCCGCGCCGAGCTCGCTCTAAATCACAAGTTTTCGCGGTGCGAGCCGCCGCTACATGGAAATGCAAATGCGCGCCGTTAATCTCGGTAATAAAATACGCTCTCGGCCCGGGGCGTGCGCTCGAGAGAGCTCTCGCGGCTTTTCCTCTGCGCTCTCGTTCTGTCCGGCGTCTTTATACCGCGATCGTTCTCTCTGTCGATCTTTCGCGAAAAAGAAAAAAAAAAAAAAGAAAAATACCCGTGCATGCAATCGGCCGATAAAGGTCGCGGTCGCGCGATTTTACGAGCCCCCCCCGGTCGAACCCGCGCCGATTTATACGCATTGTCCGTTCGGCCGGTCGCGTACACGTTCGCTTTTCGCCTCGGATTCTCGCCGTTCTTGCATGTTTGCTCTGGTGCTTGACGACTAGACCCTGGATTCTTATGGGAAATGAAAATTGTTCGAGACGATCCTGAGGAACTCGTCGAAACGTCATTCCGGTGTCCGAATAAGCTGCGAATTTTGTTTATAATAACACGTTGACTGCCATGTCACCCATGTGCAGGTGACGGAATTATTTGTCCAGATTTTACAATAAATTTTCAGTCATTCTGACTGGTCTTGGTAGAAATAGCCGGTAAATCTAGTGTTAAAAATTCGATTACATTTCGCCGGTGATCGGAAAAGCTTATCGATCCAATTCCCACGAAAGTCCCGTGAAAATTTCGATAATCGTGAAATCCGGTGGAATCGGTGGATCATCGCGGAAAGCGAAACGGGTCGCCGTTAATTGCGTGTCGCGAGTCCTTTTGTCCGTTGCATAACGAGCGGAATGAAACGCAATCGTCGGCGTCTTGTGTCGCGGTTGCGATTCTATTAATACTGACAGGGAACGCGTTGTTCATTGCCACCGCTCGGAAGAAGCCTCGTGCGAGCCGATCAACAACAAGCCCGAATATCGCCGTTGTTCCAAGAGTGTCCTTATCTTTCCCCCTCTCTGTCTCTCTCGAAACTGGTGTAGTGTATGGATCGTGACCTGACCTATTTCCGGCGGCAAATTAATGAACGAAAAAACCAGCGCCACCGAGCCAGATACAAACGGTTCGACCATTATTCCGTTGCGGGGGCAAAATTAAGCGAGCACTGCATGCACGATGGCCGCGCCGAAGTGGAAGACGATTTCCGGTGGAATCGATGCGAATTTTCGCTTGCGACCGTGTAACCGGCACCCGGAGGCCTAACGAGTACGTGACGCCGGCTAATTAGGTTAATTGAAGGCGCGAGACACGCCGACGTTGACGTTCTACCGGTGTCCTACTCCTAAACGATTGCGGGCCCCCCGCTGCGACCCGGTTCTTCGCGATTCTGATCCTCAGGATCCTTTGTTATTCTCCGAATGTTGCTAGCAAGCTGTGCCAGACTCCGGCGATTAGGATCTTAGAAATTATGTCGCTTCTTTCGGATGAAATTGCCGAGAATTATTATTTTGGACTTGTTTAGTCTTCGGGATCGATGGAGAACTTTTTGATTAGTGCAAGTTCATGGTAGGACACGTTTCGATGAAATTTGTGCTTACTCGAAAGGGCTCCTCCTCGGGCTATTTGAAATAATCGAAAATCGAAAAATCGAAAAAGTACGAAACAGAAGTCTTTCAGGTACATTAAGATAGATTCACATTATTTTTTTATACTGGAAAATTATACCGGTTTATGCTGTTCCAATTTGCAGATCCGAGAAATCGATATTTTTATACCGGTAAAAATGGTTTAATTTATTGATGTTTTTAGGCCCGCTACTGTGGCCACACTCGTTAGCGTAATCCCTTTTGGAGGGCGTCGCGCCCTCAGCAATTTGTCCCCGGGCCAGTCTTTTTGCGAACCCGAGATAACCTGTGGGAGAACGCAAACCGTGTTTCGCTTAATCGCGAATTCTTCTTTTCCCGGTTTCGTACTACTTTACCCTCGGATGATACTGTCTCCCGCAGTCCTTAGGGATTCTTCTCGCGAAAGTGCATGCATAATATCTCCGGTTTTTCGAGCTATGGAACAGTATCGTCTCTCTCTCTCTCTCTCTCTCTCTCTCTCTCTCTCTGCTGTTCAAGTATCTTCGTTTCCGGATCGGATTTTTGTTAATTTCGAGCATGTTTTGTCTCGACCGTCGCTTCGGGAACCAATCTGTGTTTTTAATCGTGCGGGCCGAGGTCGATTGTATTTAATATCTTTTTCTTTATCTCTGGGGCATGATAACGGAGCCACTTGCTTTGAATTGATTTATTTCTATGCGGGAAATTAATCTTGTTGTTCGATGTCGGCCACGGTGTTTTGAAAAATGCGAGCGAGTCAACCAGCTTTCGACGAATTAAATTTTTCTTGTAATTTTCCAATTCAATTTAGCGTGCATAGTAGCTGAATTCTTTTTCGAATCGTTTCGATCGAGTTTCCTATAAAGACAATTGGAAAGAAGATAGGTAAAAGTATAGTTAAGTAAATAGTACTATAACTTCTTTTTTTTCATCCGAATCTCAAGGTTAGACTATACATAGCTAAAGTATAGTATGCAGGTGGTAGAGCTATAACATCTTTGTTTCAACTTTTATTGTCGTAGTTTAGTATTCTGAAGTTCAAGCTAACTATCGATGCAAGAGAAAAAAGGGGATAAAGAGAAGCAAAGCGTAGATCAAACTTTAAATATTATAAATATTTTAACTGCTTAACTCTTTAGTGACGACAACTAGTTTAGGATTATATCTATATAGGTCTGGTGTGCCTATTTGTCTTGTTGGTATTATGCACCGAATATATATATATATTATAATAAAATGTCCAAAAATTTGTATAGTAAAATAGTCTCTAGACAGCTCGGTCACCAATACGAAGCTTAAAGAATTATGTCTCTCAAGTGGAATATTAATTACTAATTGTTTCTACCTGGACCCTAGACATTTTCCAAAATCAGGTAGTGAAAAGTAAGAAGTTAGATGGCACAGGTAGTTTTACGGATAAAAATCGGTAAAAATCGTGCACAGGAGATAACGATGACGGTTACGCAACCGCGATTTCAACGCGAGAGTTGATCGAGAGCTTCGCATTCTCCGGAATTCGCGTAAAGGGCAGAAGGTGTCCGTTTTGCATCGGGGGCGGCAGATTTTCTTCCGCGTGTCGCGCCAAAGAAAGCTGCACGGACGGGATTTCTATGCGAACCTGTTTACGAGCGTGCTAGCCACGCGTGCACGTAACAAGCGTAACTATTCGATAACTGCGATTTGCTCTTCTGGAAAACCTGAACAGAGAACGCGCGACAAGCACGCGATCTGCTGGATCCGAGCCTGAAAAGCTCTATAAAACCAAAGTAATTTATTTAACAAAAGACGAAAAGTTGAGACGCGTGATACCGAAGGCACTCTCTCTACACTTTTGAGAATTTTGCACGTTCCAACTAGATTCGACGAATTCAGTGATTTCTCTATATATGTCGCCTAGGCCTGGACATGTATCAAGAATTTACTGTACAACAGCGATAAATTTCATTTATCACTTAATTCAAAGTGTCGGGGGAAGATACTTTGCGATTATCAGCGCGCAGGAAGACGTGGCGAGAAGAAGCGAGTAAAATTGTACCATAATCGTCGCAAATACAATAAAATTTAATTAAACGCATGTAGTTCGTGACTGCATGGGTGTTACGAGAGAATTGAGTGAAAGTCACAGACGGAATTGAGTCAAGTGAGAGTTGTTTATCGAATTGAGGAAATAAATATGGATACTATCGAATGGAGGATTTTCGAAAGGTGACAAGAAACTCCAAAGATCTTAACGAATTAACTCGAATGACTTCTACCGTGGACATCGCTCAGTTTCTTCGTTGTCTAATTATAAAACGAGGAAATCTCGTTTTGTGTCCCAGATCGCGTGCAGCAAACGCATAAACATCCGCGGTCGCCGTCCGTACGACTGACTCCATGCGACGAAACTTTGAAACAAAAGGAAGTCGCCAGGGATTCTCTCGATACAAGCTCGCCTGCAGACCTGGAAATTTATAGTCCACACCGTGTAGTTACAGTTGCACCGTGCAGTTTCAAACTGGCGCAGTCCGTTGGTATCGAAGAGCCACGAATTCATCAACCCTTCCGGGTTGTTGCATCAACTTTGCATCGGCCAACCAACTTTCGACCGTTCGCGTCTAGCTTGCATCCAGCTTGCATTGCTCGAAACTGCGCTTGATATCCGAACTGGAAAACCAGGAGAGAAAGAGAGGAGAGTGTCATACGCTCGAGGAATGCAAGGGCGGGGAAAGAGACGGGAAGAATTTCTTTCGAGTTCTCGTAACTTGACACCTGTGCGAGGGAGTTGCACTCCCTATTTCTCGGCTGCAGCTTTCAAGGTGGCAGAGTGCATTTCCACCTGCCTGCGTCGGTAAACACCTACGTGGGCCGGGAACGAGACGTGTGGAGCGACTCTTATCCGGAAATAAAACGCGACTTTGCCGGAAGTGCGCGGCTTTTCTCCAAAAATTGGTTTCCCGAGGGATTTGTGCCATCTGTGTGTTAGCCTCTTGATTACGGGATGACAGGACTCGGGGGTCCGTTTTGACCTTGCGTTAACAAAGTCTCATGAAAATTCCTATCGTCCAGCAGCAATTGTAAACCACAGTGAATTCTCGATATATGTCAACAACACGGGTCTTGTCAGCGACATATATCGTCCAGGAGCCTTCCCTCTAGCCTTCTCTTATGTTTACGTAGTTACATATAGTTCTGCGACGCTTATCATCGAGGCCTTGGCGACATGTTGTATAGAGAAATTACTGTAGTTAGTTACCATTCATATTTAATTCCTCCGGATTTCTTTTGCGACTAAAATCGTTGTTAGACTGTGGATCATTAGTATGCCATACAACTCGATTTGTTATGAATTTTCCACTAACATTTTGACCTCTTACCCGGAAATCGAATGTGACCTCGCAACCAACGAAGGAAATTATTCCATTTCATGTGCCCGCGCGATGGTTATTGTAGAATCGGGTTTTCCTGGGCAAAGATAGAGACGTGAATAGGTTATACAGTGTCCCCATGATCGTTAGTGATGGATCTATAGTCGGTCGCCGCAGAAAGTATAGTACTGTACAGGCCGGCGACGTGAACTCTAACAAATCGCTGGAATACTTACGGGGAACTTGCTCGACGGATGATTAACGACTTTGCGCGAAGTATTTCACGAACTATTCTATCCGCTCCGGGAAAGTTGGACCTTGAAAAACTATGGATTACCACCAGGCACAGCCGGCTGCCTGGTTAGATCGTCAGACCCGTTTACGAGGCGGATTACGAATCGAAGTAGGTAGCCGCGTTCCGTTTCAGCTACCCGGGCTATTTTGCTGTTAGATCGTTGCCAATTAAATTCCCTAAACTTCCTAAATGTCCTAAAACTTATTGTTGCTGAGATATTCGACCGTTTTCACGAAGAATGATACACAATATTTTTCAATGTTCCCCACAACTTCGTGCTGGTCAGCAAACAGTGGGGACAATTTCGCGACATTTATCGTCCAGGTCTTGGCGACGTATATAGAGCAATCACTGTATTCCCGACGAGTGAATTCGTGTTTGCGACTGACGAGGGTTAATAGCAAAGGCACGAGTATAGAAACCGGCGAGGGCAAACAGCAAACGGATCCTCGCTGTCGCAATTGATAGCGATTCGAGGCTCGCGAGACAGTCGTCATCGAACGGAAAATCGGTCCGGAGGGTTTCGGTGCTCGATCTCGTGGGGATTCCGATGGCTCGTCGCTTCTTCGTTCCGGTTCTATCGATCGAGAGAGAGAGAGAGAGAGAGAGAGAGAGAGAGAGAGAGAGAGAGAGGTAGAAAGAGAGAGAGTTCGATTGGCTTTCGCGTGGCAGCCCGTAATGAATTTCCAGCTGCCAAAACGCGCGACGAGCACACGATCGCTATTTGTCGTTGGTCCGTGGGGGTCGCGTCGCGTCGGTCCGATATATCGGACGGGGGGCCCTCTTTTCGTTCTGTAGGATGGACATCGTCATCGGCCGGTGTGCAGAGTCATTAAACCACGCTCTCTCTCCCTATCGGCAAATTATGTAATCCACCAATCGATACATTCCGCGCGAGTTTATTGTCGATAGCCGTCGCCGCCGCCACGGTGCATCGACCAAAACCGATATTCCGTTGTCGACGCTCGAACAGGGAAACTGACAGGCTTCCGGCTCCGGAAATATTATTGGTAGGCCAAGGCTCTCTCCGCGAAAGCTTGCGAAAGCTTGCGAAAGCTGTTCTTACTGTCAGAAATTGTTCGGGAGGGACTGATGCATTTTGAAATGGACGTTCGAGGTGTCGATCGACCCGTCGATCTTACAGATTGACAGATTCGCCGGGATTTCCTTGTTATCGGGACCAGATGCTGCGATAAAGAGATTTGTAGATTAATCACAGTGGACACGCGTTTATTCTTATATGTTAATATGCTGTTTAAAAAAAAGTGCATCTCTCCCTAGAGCACTAAGAAGTTTTTATACTTGTGTTACATGTAAATAATATGATACGCGTGTTCGTCGCTTTGGAATTATTTGCAACTGTTACAAAAAATTCGTTCGGTCTAACCCCTCGACGTTCTCGAAAAGGAAGATCGAGGCATCATAGATCATCCGCGGAATGCCAGTATGGTGGCACGGTCGAGTCCCCAGGCCAACAACCCACGATTCTCGCGATTAGTATCGTGAATTCGCGGCTGCGCGAGTGGGGCGAGAGCGAGAATCCCGAAGGCGGAGAGTAGCAAGAGCAAAGCGGAGACCTTGAGAGCCACGCTTAGTCGGGAAGACGGAAAGCTGGGCGGTAAGAGAACTAGAGAGAAATAGAGAGAGGAGAGTAGAAGAGAGAGAGATAGATAGGTGAAGAACACAGAGACTACAATCGTCGTGAAACTAGCCCAACCTATAATCTGGCGCACGACTAGATCGCATGTATATACGCGATCACGTACACAGAATAACAGACGTTATTGTGCCCTAGTGTTCGCGAGCACGGGATGCGAGGGGGGTGGGGAGAGAATTAGAGAGAGGAAGAGAGAGAGAGAGAGAGAGAGAGAGAGAGAGAGAGGCACGCGCAAATATACACCCACACGAGAACGAACGCCGGGATTACGTAAACCACCAGGCGGGTATAATGCGATCAAACGACCTACAAATCACGGGCTTCGCTTTCCGCTTAACGCGAGAGCACAACTTAATCCTATAGACGACGATCGGTAGACGATCGGATGATCGCGAAAGACAGATCTACCCGCCGCCCGGCGAAGAATTAACCCGCGACAGAGGAACGCCCACGCGAACTCTGATCGATAAGAAAACACGGCCAGCGATCGAGAGACCGCGGATCTTTCTGCATAATAAGAATTGTTGCAATTAATCGCAATAGAATATTTCATTTTTTCTTTTTTCATGTTATACATACGAGAATGGTGCAATTTGCTTGTGCAATACCGAAATGTCTACTAACATTAGTACTACTACCATAAAATATATTGTATAAAGATACAGCAATTTTTAGCGGTACCTGACAGTCACCAATCGAGTGCCGAGGGTTAATTTTCGTTGAAGGTGTTGCAAACGGTCTCTCGATTCAGTTCGATCGCCGAGCACAAAGTCGCAAAAGCGTCCGATCCGCATTTCCTTGGTCACTGTGCGTGTCGATGCGTGTCGTACGTGCGTGCATGCAGTGTGCACACGCGGTGCATGCCGCAGTGGCCGTCTTCGGGTCTCGTTCTCGTCTCTGACCTCGTTTTCACCGTGGCTGTCGGGCCGACTAATCGGATGGCAGACGTCGGAACTCGCCGAGTTAAATTCCTCGCGGTTACGTCCGACCGAGAGAGCGGGAGAGAGAAAAAGAGAGAGAGAGGTGGGTTTTCAGCTTGAACCCGCTCGAAACCTGGGTTCTCTTCTCTCTCGTCGGCTCGCGTGTCTTCCTCCCGGGCAGAAAAAATTCGGATAATCCGCGTTTCGTCGCCGCGGATACGATCGTTTGACGACGCTAACGAGCACACGTCCGCGCCGGAATTCGAGAACCAGAATTGATTTTTTCTCTTCCTTCACCGTCTGCCACGCTTTCTAGCTTCCGTGCTGCGCGCCTGCATATTCGGCCTTTTACCCGCATTGTTTCGCTAATGCCGTTGTTTCAACGCGGTTTTTCCTCGTCAAATGTTTCACGTGTGCGTATCAACCCTATACATTATACAACATCGTGACAGACTCGTGGTGAAGATTCTGAACAAAGTCTAATAAATACGTGTGCTATCAATTTCCTTTAACACTAAACCTACCGAGCCTTAAAAGTAACTGATGCATGTTGTCTTATAAAGGTGACGAGCGCTCTTCGAATCATTTATCTTTTGATATTTTTTCGTAAATTAATGACGGAGTTATGGCCTGAAACGATTGCGTGGACCACCCTGTGCAGATATTATAGTAAATTCTGCATACATTTTAAACAAATTCCAAGAAGCTTCGTCATCCCTTCCTGTCCTACAACAACGTACAAACTCGGCTCAACATTCTCAGTTCCAACAGCACCGCGAATCGTCAAAGCTTCAGAAGACTATCTCGGACGATTTGCCAGCAGCCTCGCTACTAGTTCCTGCCCGGTCCCGGCTCCGCTCGATGAACGCTAACAGCGTCGAAAAATCGGTGGAAAGTAAAACGCGGGCAAAACAAACGTTGTTGCATCGATCTCGGTTCTCGGCTCGCTCCCGTTTCCTTCTTGATCTTCTAATTTTAGCGCTCGGGGCACGTTCATTAATAACGTCTGGTCGAGCCGGAGGCAGCACCACGGCGGTTTCGTAACCGCGAGAAATAAATCGATCGGCACACGTTTTTTCCGCGATCGACGCGCACGCGGTATTCCCCCCGCCGCGGAACAGAGACGGCTCTCCGAAACACGCAACAGGAATTACCTCTACGGTGCGCAAGCGTGCGCTCTCGTGTCCGACTTGGAATTCCAACCGGTCGCACGGAAAATGACAAACGACCGGCAACACCGACCGAGGAATAACCACGGAGAGAGAGAGAAAGAGAGAGGGAGAGAGAGATCGGCCGATAGTAGCGTGAGACGGTGCGCGCGTTCCGCTCGCGAGCGGACTACTCGCTCGTGGGAATGCCCAGATCAAATTGAAGAGGAAAACGAGCGATCATTTCGCCACGATGGACGGAATCCTCTTCCTCTGTCATGAGTCCAAGTATTGTCATTTGGAAAGGTGACCATAAGTTGTCTTCCTCCCCTACTGAAATGATGCTCAACATCGCTCAATTCATCTATAATACACTCTAAGTCGAGCGATGGATAAAATCGATCCCGTCTTCCTCTACCAGATTGTTTTTATTCACTCGCTTCCTTGTCTGTCTGTTCGTCGGTTCGGCACAAATTTTGCAATCGATTTCAACACTAAATGTACCACCATCGGTCAAACGACCGGTTCCAGATCTTTTATTTGACAATTTTTTGAATTATAAAGATGCTTTCGTGAGTAATGATTCCATAAATATCTTTAGTACAGCACGCATTGCAACAAGAACCGTGATCTTTCAGGATTATCCGTATGGGGTTAGGAAAAAATTATTTCATACTTTTCAGTCCGTCTTAGAAACGCGGTATATTAAACATTCTTTTTACATTCAAGTGACTTAAAAATTATTTCTGCCTCTCGTGTCGCAGCGAGAACCGTTCAGTCCGAGGTTTACGCGAGGCAAACAACACAATTCCCGAGCAAGCATCGAAGAAGCATTTCCTTGGCCGAATATTTCAAATCTGCGGGGCCGCTCGCCAAACATTGTCGCGCATACGTAATCGGAAATTCGCCGCGTTTCCGAGTTAAATCGAGCATCGTCGGGAGCAACTATACTATACCATTCGATAAACCTTCTCTCTCTCTCTCTGTCGTCGGCAATTTTCTTAATGACTCGAATTCGTTTCGAGTGCGGGGGATGGTTTATACAGGCGCATCCCGGAAACGGTTTCTCGCTCCTTTCCGTCGTTTTCCCTTACGCGGCTTTTAAGTTTTGGATTTCCAAGATTGCAGACGCGGCTGCCGGCAGCCGACCCCCCTCCCCCGATCCCCCCCAGCCTTTCGCCTACTACATTATTCAAATCTGTCGCAAGAAGAATCTCGGGGTGAATTTTAAAGGGATGAAGAAGTCGAAGAGTGGCAAACATTCCCTCTTGCCTTGCTACCCTTCGCCTTTTCGTTCGGTTCTTCATCGTTTCCTGGAGCCCTTTCCGCGACTTTCGACCCATCTGCCGGTTTCGCGAATTTCGCTTTCTTTCTGCGAATTTCGCAGACAGTGTTTGGACTATCGTCGATGTGGGAATTTTATTCATTCGCGATAAAAATGAGTAGGTGGAAATTGAAAGAAGGAAAAAAGTTGTGGGAATGGAAAAGTCACTTCTACTTTCTCGCGACAGATGTAGACAAGTTTTCTTATGCTTCTACTTCGTTTTATTTGTCTCTCTGTTCAATCTCTACTTGCTTTTTCGCCTGACTCGAGGCTTCCACGTAAGCTTTATTCTGTAGTACCAAATCATTTTGTTGTTTTTCCGCGCTGTACATTATATATTACGGTTTTCAAATTACGTCGATTAAAATCGTCTAATTTATAAAACATTGACAACTTGCTGTATCTACGAATGGTACACTTTCAGTGGAAACGTGTTCGAACTACGTCAACAAAAATTATTTAATTCACGCTCGACAACAGAACGCGTTGCACATAACAGATTTTCAGTATACACATGCAAAACAATCCCCTCTCGATGAATCGTTTTGGTCGTGTTCGACATTAATGACGCGTCGCAGATAGGGTTGCGATTTTGCGGGAAGATTCGCTGGAAACAACAGTTTGTCCATAGAGCAGAGGCCATAAGCGTTCGACTATGGTTCAGGCGCATCCCGTAATCCGTTTCAAATGCCATTGTCGAGTCCTTTGCGGCGTTCCCGTCAGCCTTGGAACGAGCCGCGGGTACGTTTGCGCATAACGCGATCGCGCTCTCCCACTCTGCCGTCGTCGGTTCGCTAATTAAATTACTAATTAAACGTGAGCAGAAGTAATTAAACCGCGGCGATCCGTGGTCCCAGACGGGCCGCACGGGTCCGCTGGCGCCGCTCTGCTTTCCTTCACGCTTTATTATTTCTACTCTCGGCACCCTGTCTCGCTCGCCGATGACGTTGTTTCCACCTATGAACAGGTTCCGAACCGGTGAACGTTTCACTGCCGATGTTCAACGCGCTCGTACACACGGTTCTCTAGAAACCGTAAACCCCGGGATATAATGGAATCTCCTGTCGGTGTATTTTACTTTTAATTGAGAGAACGTTTCCTCCGATTTCTCTGAACCGGAAAAATGTGAAGGAATTGTGCGTTTGTACGAAGAACTTTCTGTTGGAGTCTGCGAGGGGTTGATTACGCGGGAAAAACTACGTCGAAAGTGTGGAATAACATTTTTTTTTTTTTTTGTGGGACGGTTTAATTTCGAGGAAATCGAAAAAAGTCGTTTTTTAAAGAAAGCGAAACCTTGTGAGCAAACATTTTATTCCACACTTTTGACGCAGGATTGCGCGTAGAATCTACCTACCGTAGAACCTTCCATGGTTAGTGGAACGTCTTGAGTCTTGACTTAAAGGGTAGAGAAAATCGGATGATCTCGGGACAATTTTTCCGATCCAATTTGGAATGAAATTCGGAGAAGCGATTTTTCTGCTGAACATGGAGGGTTTGAATCAGAGATTAATCAAGTTTAACTGAAACTTAATCCGGACCATTCTTTTCTTAGCGAAATTTGAGAAAGAAATTCTTCCTATCGAACACAGGGGGTTTACATCGAAGATTCGAGTAAGCATCCCTCTCGCTGATCCAGTGTTGGCTATAACGATTTCACTCGGCCCTTCCCCCCCCCCATTAATCCTCCAAAACAACCGGATCGAAACAAATGCTGGCTGGTCGCCGGCAATCCACGCCGTTTAATGGAATACCGTTGAATTACACAACGTTATCAGTGCTGTAATCGAATCGGGAAACGCGACCAACGCGTGTCCCGCGGAAATTAAAATGTACACTGCGTGCTGTGTACCTCTCGTGCGATTCTTGAAATAATAATTCGCGTTTCATGCCCGTTGCGAAACCACAATTTTCCCATCGAATTTGGACCGCTTAACGCGAATTGATATCCCCAAGTACCTGACGATTAGAAAATTAGAAAAAGAAATTCTTACAGTGTTTATAAACTCTTTATAATGTTCCAAATATAGTCCTCTGATGGTTTTGAATGTTCAAAGCGAACAATATATCCCAACGTGTACCGAATGGAAACCTAACGAAATGAATGTTTACGCATGCAGTTCCTTTTTTAAACGTTTATTTAAATAACCAATATTTATTTCTATTTTTACGTACCGAAATGATCGTAAAACAGCTAAATATTACAAGATCAACAATAAAATCAAGCTAGAGAGTTGTATCTATGTATCTCCACGCGACTATGAGAGCCCGTGCGAGGAGGATCCAGGGATTTTTTCCTGCTCCCTCGTTAATTAGCCAATCAGTTCCAGCCGGGCCTCGACCGCTCGGTTGTCGCTCGGGCCTCGCCGTCATCGCAACGTGGACGCGTGACCGCGATACACGCGCGGTCGCTATCGTCGCATAAACCAAGCCGGCCGGCCGGCCGGCCGGGCCGACTGGTATTTAGCGTAATTTATTAAACCGCCTCCGTCGGGCTCTCCTCTGGCTCGCTTTGAGCCTGCTTCGGCTCTGCTCAGCTCCGAACGTAGGCGGAGAGAGAGAGAGAGAGAGAGAGAGAGAGGGAGAGGGAGAGAGAGAGAGAAACCAACGCAAGCCGAAACAGAAACCAGCGAGAGGACGCTTGATGAAGCGAGGCAGAAACCGGCTGTGAGAGGAGACTAGAAAAGAGCATAAGAGCGAGAGGAGCCGCGGAATAAAGCGAGAAACAGAAGCCTCGGAGAGACCGAGAGGGAAAACTAGATAAACCGAAACAGAAACTAGGAGAGAAACAGAATGCTGGATAAAGAGAAACGAAGAGAGAGAGAGAGAGAGAGAGAAACAGGGCGAGAAAAAGACCGAGCGAGAAAGCTGCAAGATGAAGCGAAACCAACCCTGACCGAGAGGGAGGGAGGGAGAGAGAGAGCTAGATAAAGCGAAACGGAGACCGAGAGAGAAAGAGGGAGGAAGCTACAAATAAAGTGTAACAGAAACAGAGAGGAAGGAAGATAGAGAGCTGTGTGTGGCGAAAGAGAAAGATAGCACGACGGTCGGACATATATACCTACACAGAGAGGCAGACGGAGGCAACGGGACCGTGTGTGTCGGTCGCCGGCACACAAAGAGAGCAACCCTGGCTTTCACGGCGGGGGTGGTATGACGGAATCAATACCGGTGTGTGAGAGGGTGGGATAATGCGGTGGCTTGACGAGAGTTGTAGCTACTAAGGGGCAAGGGGGTGTCTCTGGGAGCGAAGAGTGTACGTAGAGAGGGCTATAGGGAGAGAGAGAGAGAGAGATGTTGAAGAGAAAAATGAGAGAGAGAGAGAGAGAGATGATAGTTGAAGGAAGAAACGACGCGCGAACACAGGCCTCGAGGACTACCGGAGGAAGTAAACAATAGGCGCTGGCAACCCGCGTTCGGTGGGTACACGCCGCTGGAAAATTACCCGCGATACCGGATAATGGAGAGATGCCGGTAACCACCTTCTTCCGCGATCGGCGCGGCGGCCATTCTTCTCGGCTTTTATTTCTTTTTCACGTTTCGAATCTCTCTCTCTCTCTTTTTTCTTCTGACTTCGTCGTCGTCGGTTTCCAACCCATCTCTTCGGGAGGAGGTTTCTCCTTTTTATTGGCAAGTAATAATCGCGACCATTATGCTCGTCCATTTTCGCGTTTCGCGGACGATCGTTGAGAACACTGTTCACCGGGAGACGATTCGGATTGTTCGCTGTTATGCGTAATTCGTGCGACGAGCTGCTGCCGGCTGTTCGACGACGCATTAATTTTCCAACCAGGGGGAAATTGCGAGGGAGATTGCGAGATTATGCTGATAGTGTCTAGTTGCGGGATTTTAATTTTTTGGAAGAGCGGTGGGCTATGGGAATTTTTCCGCGACCCGAGCACACAGTTGAAATGCCACGAGAAAATTGAATTTTTGCTGCCGCTCGAAATCACCGGTTTCATCGTGTCATTATTATTAACCCTTGGCGCTCGAGTGGCGACTGTAAGGCGCCGCTAAAAATTGCTGTATCGTTGTTCAAAATATTCTTTATATTATTAACCGTTTGCGGTCGTATATCTACTCTCAGTCACCAAAGCTTTTTTTTAGAATGCTGCTAAACTACACACTGTATACAAAAATTAGAAGAATAACTAGATTTTCATACAGGAAATTTCATTTGAAAAATTACTTGCAATCGACAACTTATTTCCACCAGATTCTACCAGTTTGTTCGTCCACTCTACTATATTCCTATAAGCACACATATCAGGTACGATTTTTACTATTCGCCAAACATAATCCCCGAAGTCATTCATCGAAATCCAACCCTATCCACATCAAACACACACACACACACACACACACGAAACCCGTTCGACGACACATTAACTCTTAAGGGGTGGCAAGCCTGGGTAGGAAATTACGCGTGAGACCAGTGCGATCACGCGGCGAGAACGTATAGGTCCCGAAATCGGCGCGAACGATCTTTTCATAATTCTCCCATTCGTTTTTCTCTCCCCGGGTTCTCGGGTGCCGGTATTTTTCTTCCGTGCGGCGATAATAATCGCATTACGGTCGCGGTTCGTTTCGCCGTGCAGCCGCCACCGTCGGTTTAAGGGTGCCCGCCGCCGGTTTTCTAAATACGTTAATTTCGCGTCGGAATTATTCGGCTCGTGGGCTATTCTACCAAGAGAGAGAGAGAGAGAGAGAGAGAGAGAAGAGGGGTGGGAGAGAGGAGAGAAGAGATTGCAGAGTAGGGAATATAAATGTTACGGGGAGGGGAGAGAAGTATAATTGCGCCGACGATACCATTGTACTAATGCACACTTGTGTGTATACCGGGCGCGCAAATAATTCCCTGTCCCGCGGGGGAAAACTCTTTCCCGCGGTTTTCCATCTGGCCGTAACCGGCGGCGGTTCATCGGCGTGCAATCTCGTTTCTTTCAAGGCCCACCCCCCTCCCCCTGGGTTTTCCCGGGTTCGTTATAAAGCTACCGTAATCCGACGATATCTTAGACTCTTCCTTGTTTCTTGCTTTCTAGTCTGGAGCACCGCGAGACTGCGTCCTTGCCGCGTTCTCTCTCCTGTCTCTTTCCTTCGGAGGAAACCGGAGGAGGCTTTCGTTTTGCGTTTCCCTTCCCCTACTCCTCGAGTTTCCTCCTCCTGACGGGTTTGTTCTTCCGGTTCGGCGGATCGATTCGCGCTGCATTTGCCTCTCGTCTTCGACCCAAATAGTTCGGTACACCGGTGGCCGTCGCTCGGAGCCCTTTCCTCGGTATGCACGTCCGATGGGGGAATCCCAGCCGCCGCCACCCCCTCTGGAGAGCTAGATGTTCGGGGGTTAATTAATTGCACCCTTGGCAGGAGTCCACCGTTCGAATTTGGCCGTAGCACCCGCTTAACCTCGGTAATGTCTGTCGTGAATTTAGGTAATTTCCCTTTACACGCAGCCGCCCGTCCTTCCCACCGGCTAACTCTGCCATAGTCGGTTCCACACGTTTCGGGTCCTTGTTGATCTCTCTTTCCCCTGTGCCGAACCGAAACCGTTTCGCAGAAATCGCTCTTTTCCTTAACGCTAAACCTACCACGGTTCTCTATTCCACAATTTTTGAAATTATAAAAACAGGTTTTCATAGGAAAGTACGAAATTGACTTGTTTATTTCGGCACATGTTATCTAGTAAATTCAATCTTCTCCCTCCTATAAGATGTTTCACATTTATACGTTTTGTGCTTGAAACTAGTATTAACCGTTCGACGGTTCCGGCCCGGTGTATTCAAACTTTCATTCGACCAACCAATTTCCGACCATTAATCGCTTGTACTGTATTGTACTATTATTGTAATTTTGCTAGACGGCTTCGACCAAGTGTTGGTTGCATCTGGCCGATGCACGTCGGAGTTAACGGGCTCGAGTGAATGCACTTGCAGCTCGAGACGGAGATCGCGTTAGAAAGCAGCTCTCGAGATACACGGCGTGCGCTTAGAGCAGGAGACTGCGCTTACAGAGGCCAGTGATAGGCAGCGGGGTGAATGGAGGACCTGCCATTAGTATAGTCGGAACAATCGACAGCCTGAAACAGACAGTAGCCGGGTAATCACGTCGGCCAAGATCGCGACCTCTGCGACAATGACCGACAACTTTTGGTTGTCGATATTGCGTTTGGAATTCGAGTTTTTCTTGTATTTCTCGTTCTCTTTGGCGATTCAATGTCAAATAGTTGGGAGGGTGGGGGATATTCAAATTCAATGGCTGTTAACTAGGCGTCAGTATAGCGTGCGCCAATGGGAATACTAAATCGACTGGCTATCTTCCTCTCTTTCTGTTTTTGTCCTCTCTCTCCCGATCTGTGTGTGTGTGCCCGAATCGGTCGCTGTGGCTGCGGCGCGGCGGCCGTCGAAAACGCGAAAGTATGTCAAGTTTGCCCGCGTCCTCGGGCATCGATCGCGACCTACTGACACGATCATCGGGAGGAAAAAAACAGTCTCGCGGCTGGAGGAGAGGGTTGGGGGAGATCCTTCAGACGACCGGAGGTCTGACGACAATAGAACACCGGGACTCGTCCTGGGGAAAATTGCTATGCGCGTCGTTCGTTGTTGGATGTAGTAGTAGTAGTAGTAGTAGTAGTGGGTGTGTGTGTCTGGGTCGACTAGAGAATATTACCTTCTGGGAAGCTGCACGGCGGTCGGATTGAATGCGTCCTTCGGAACAATTTCTCAGATGATTTTGTGCGATGGTCCCGTCGGCAGTGGTATCAAAACGACGGGGTCTTCGAGGTAGCGTGGAATAATGAACGGGGTTAGGGGGTGGGTCAGGGAACTGGGAAATTAGGAGGGGGAACTAGGGAACTGAGAAATTTGGAGGAAGGACACTAGGGCACTGGGAAATTCGGTAGGGGAAATAGAAAACTCTGAAAAGGACTAGGAGAACTAGAGAAGGGATTAGGGAACTATGGATCTGCAGAATTAGGAGGGGTAACTAGGAAACTGGGAAATTAGATAGGGGAACTAGGGAACCGGGAAATTAGGAGGGGAACTAGGGATCTGGGGAATTAAGAGGGAGAACAAGGGAAGGGAAAACAGTGGAAAGGAAGAAATAAGGAACAGGAAAAATGATGGAATGGAAGAGGAACGAAAGGATGAAAGGTCCTAAGTTTACAAAGATCAACGGAACCATCAATTTTTAACGTCAGAATGAAACAATTAAGACACGGCGTCGGGACGCCGCGCCACGCAAAGACGACGCGACGCGACGCCTCGGCTTCTCCTCTCCGCGGAAGCGCACTTCAGCCCATTAGTTCCGGCGACTGATTCCTGTTACTTAACGTTCTCGTTAGGGGCAGGGCTTCCTTCGTTAGCATCGGGTGGCTCGGGTTAGGTAACTGGTTTCGCGCTTGGCCGTCGATCATCCTCGCAGAACGCCGCTTATCCGCAACATCCGACAGATAGACAGGAAATTGTCCGTGCACTCGTCGAAATGGTTGTATAGCGATGATGCGGGCGGCGAACCAAGGTAGAGGTATACAGTATAGTATAATGTATAGGTGTTTGCGTGCGCGCATGTGTGTGTATGTCCTCGGTGGAGCGTAAAGGGGAACATCGACGGGAATAAAATACGCTAGCGCGCGCGGGCGCAACGGGGACTCGATCCTCTTCGTACTTTTCCTTCCCATATTGCGGTAACGCGATTCCACGGCGAATCCATCCAGCTGTGAATTGAAATACTGCCGGGCTCTTTGAGCAGCGTCGGGGATTGCGAATCTGCTCGCAAGAGCCTGTGCACGGTGCTTCTTCTGCGGCTGACTCTCTCTCTCTCTCTCTCTCTCTCTCTCTCTCGTGCGCGCACGCGCACAGTCTGTGTCTTACTTTTTCCCGCGAATAATCCCAGGCGCATTTAAGTCGAACACAGGATTATGGAGCACGGAGGCCGAGAACGTAGGATTGGCGCGTTGTAGTTCGAAATGAACGGTGATCATTGGATTTGTTTCAGCTTAATGCTTTGCCCCGTGGGACATGGCTGAAACCCTTCGCGTGACACTCTTGGGCTGTTAGCCGTGCTTCTGTCGTACCGCTCTGGCTTGTTAACACCATTCCCACCAAGGTCCAAATACACCTTTTAGAATTTTCAGGAAAAATTCATTGGGACTGCAAAGATAAAGGGATATTACTCGACAAGTCTATTTCTTGAAACTTGAAAATATCTCATCTTATCGGTGTGATCGCACACCAAAGATACCAAGGAATTTCATGGTGCTCTAGTCAAACACTCTTAACTCGACTAGCTATTTTACCTTCCCAAGAGGTCTTCGACCAAGAAATCTAATAAATCCCCCTCTGTTCCAATATTTAAAAATAGGAAACTTGCATAAAGATCCTGCAGAAAGCCAAGTGATAAAATAAGGTCCTGCCGCAGACCCTTCATCGGCACGGAAGCTTCGGGGAAATTTTCTCATTGTGTACCGAAGGGTGCCCGCCAACAGCGGAAGATGTCCTCGAGAAGTTCTCGGGTGAGAGTCCTCTCGAGTGGCTTACGATTCGACAAATTAATTGGGGATGGTCAATCGAGCTGTCAGGGTGTACAATCGGAGGGTGTATCCTGGGAACGCCTTGGCGTCGAGCGAACTCGCGTAAAGTATGCCGAAAAGGGGATGGATCGTAGAACCATTGCGAATTATATGAAATACGCGAGATTGCTAGACTACGGATTTAATAATTACAAAGTGAATATACGGAATATTTATCGAAAATAGGGAGTGAAGACAATTTCTACAGTTTTGCACTTTAATTGTGCTCGTCGAAACTCCTTTACTTTTTTAATTAAATTAAATTAGATTAAATTTTTAATCGTTTCCGGGTCAATGTTGTACCATTCTTGTTCTGTCCTTTTCCACAGTTCATGAACACCTAAAGGATAATAAGCTTTCCCATTCGATTGAAAAATAGGCTGTATTATCACGTTTCATGCAAAACTGGCGAAGCGTGTTTACAGTTTTGCTGGTCACGGTATGTCGAGAATTCACTGTAACAACTAGAAATGAACACTAAGCTACGATAAATCATTATTTCTGAAAACAACTCGACCGGATTTCGCCTCGGAGGACATTTCAGGAGATTCTCCCGACAACAGGCATCAACGCGAAACAGCGAACGCGCGCATCGTACCTCAGAATTCCCATTAACCTAACACGGTCGCCATAAGAATCTCGAACTCCTCGGCGCTAAAAGATTAAACGGCGCGGGTCGTGCTCTCACGCTTTAGTTCCCGAAAAAATTAGGAGCGACAGCCTGTCGGCAAGTAGCGGAGTTACTAATCACGGTAATGTCGGGATGAAAAGTACCCCGTCCATCGGCGCTTCGCTCATCCACGATTATTTTTCACCCCCCGGTTCCGCGCCAGTCTCGTCAACGACACCCCGCCCCTGCGCCACCGCTCGCAGCATTATACTATAGTTCGTGCCTCGAACCAGCAGCTCTCGTCGGTCCATGACCGGCGACGTCCTTCGTCCTTTTTTCCCCCACCCCTCCGCCCCCATTCCTCCCCGCTTAACTCGTTCCAGCGTCGCCAGCCCCTTCGCCACTTTCCACTATCCCTTCTCGCCCGCGCAGACACGACTCCCCCTCTTACCCCCACCCCCTCACAACGCTCATCCCCTATAGACATACTCGTCGTTTTTCCCTCCGTCCGTCGGCTCTCCTCCACCAACCTCCCCACTCCCCACTCCCCGCTTTTCCGTCGCGAGTCGATTCCAACCCTCGATTCCACCCTTAACCTCCGGGGCTACCGTTTTCAACCCCCTCGAAATCTTCCGTGTCCTTGCGCAACCCCAAGACGACGGATAGAGAGGCTGCTATCGATTATCGGACGGGCATCGATGATTTAGGGGTGTTTCACGATATGCGAGCACTCGTTTTGCTGAATTTATGTACATTTAGCTTTAAATGTTCTTTCAATTGTTGTCGTTCGGTGATCCTAATGGAAACTCTCCTTTCTTTTTTCCATGAAATTTTGAACGATGAAGAATTTCGAATCGTTATAATCATAAAATAAATAGCACTGCAAGGAGTTAAGGGTTTCTTAATCAATTTCTCAGTGGCAGCAGAGATTTCACTCGTGAACTAACAATTTACGGTTAGCGACGCGCGTCCAGTAATTTCTTTTGTGACACAATCATGTTCTTTGGGAGACTTTTAGAAGCTGTCAACGATTCGTCCGAAAGCAATTCTGCGAAGCAGTCGCTGCCAACCCCATTATCTCGGTCCAATTACAATTACACATTGATCCAGCGACAGGTAATTGCCAGCGCGGCGATTCGAAAAAAATCCTCCTAGGTAGCTCGACATCTCCCGCGCTGTTCCCGCTAATTAATTCCCGGACCCAAATGAGCTCGCGTTGACTTCGCGCCAGTTGGCTATCTCTGCTGAGCCCCCCCCCCCAACTCCCCCCGTTCATTGGATCCTGGCGTTTAACAGTCTGAGAGATAGTCACGGGATGTAGTCAGTGATCACGTGCTTCGTTCCGGTCGAGCGTTTCCCGTGGGAGAGCTCTGAAACGGTTCCTAACGATTTCCTTAACCAAAAATTCATTTCTGAGGTATCGGCACCAGTTTGGCAATTCGGGACCACTCTGCTGCCATTTTGACAGCGAGCATCTGACCATGATTTCACAAGCTCGAGATCCCCCTCGATCCAAGCGATTCCCGTGTTCATCTTCCTCTCAGCCAACTTTCGTACCCCCGATTCTCCCGCGCCATTACAATCGAGAGTTTCCAGCGGAGCTAGAGTCGACGAGAAAAAAGTCGATACCCCGAACAATAGCGTCGCGTCAGGTTTGCCGGTCGGTTCGTTTAATTAGCCCGTCCCGATGATTCCCTCGGGAGACACCGGGCAAGACGGGAGAGAGGTTGCTCGTGAAAGTTAATCAAAACGGAGGAAGGGGGAACGCTGTTTTACACCAGCGTGAAAGACGTAAGAGGGAAAAACTTGGGTGCAGTGATTTCTCTATATATGTCGCCGAGGTCTGGATGATAAACGTCGCGGAATTAGGCATCCCCACTACATAACACGACAAGATGTAACAAATCAAGTTGTGTGGCATACTAATTTATCCACAGTCTAATAAGTAGTCGCAAAATAAATCGTGAGGAATTAAATATGAATGGCAACTAACCACAGTAATTTCTCTATATATGTCGCCAAGGCCTCGATGATAAGCGTCGCAGAACTATATGTAACTATGTAAACATAAGAGACAGCTCGGGATATGTCTCCTGGACGATATACGTCGCTGGCAAGACCCGTGTTGTTGACATATATCGGGAATCGACTGTATTTAGCAGACACCCGGTGTGCGTCGAAGAATTAATTTGATCAGCTGACTCGTTGTCGTTGTTGGCGCCACACGCTCGATTTTTTCAATGACGCTCTCTCGGATGCGTAGGTGGCTGTCGGCGTAGGTGTGCATAGTAACAGGTGGTACCAGCAGCACTCCCACGGAGAACCGTAATGCGCGTTTCACGACGGTCATTCAGCTCTGTCTCCTTAGCACCGGGAAAGTACCTCTTTCTCTTTCTCTCTCTCTTACCCCCTCTCACCTTGTTCCCTTTCTCTCTGTCCTTCTGTCTCTAGCTTCCTATTTTACTCTTTCTTCGGCTAGAGCCCGGTCTCGCCCGCAAGTGTTCGAGAAGCATGTCCCACGTATCGAGACGTCTCGAAGTGCTATCTCGCCGAGGGTCATCGCCGGGAGATCCTCCGCGGAGATCATCCCAAGACAAACACTGGATCGCGGGACCAATCCTCGACGGCGCCCCGGCAGTTACCCCGACGGTGTAACGAACGTTCAGTGTCTTTCGGAACACGTCGAGCGCCTGGGGATTTCGTTTATACCCTCGATGGGAAATGGACAGACTTAGGAGTGTCCTGATCAGATCGGGGGAAATTGCGCTCTTGTGCCGCAATCAATGCGTTTCTATCAAGCCTGTTCGATTCTTTACCGGGTCGCTCGATGCGTTAGGAAATTATTCTCTAGTCCCCGGTTTTTGCCCCTATTTTAATTTTGCCCCCTAATTTTTTAGCAACAGTAATACGAGTCTTGAGTAATCTAATTCTAATAATCTCGTTGGGCATTACAAAAGAAATGGCCGTTGCCTCTTTTAATCATTTCTCCACAAATTTTCACTTGCAAATCCTGAACATTTCGCCCGTCTGCTAAACACAGAGTCGCCAGTAAAAATAATCCAGTAAAAGATCGTCATTGTTACAAATTGATTCGTGGCTCTCATAGTTAATCGATTATAACTTCATTTTGTATTCGAATCATTCGATCGTTATAACAATTGCGGATGGAGTAAATGCATGGACAGAGTGGAGGAAATTGTTTCAAGGAGTAGAGCGTTTTTGAATTACTCTTAACACTTTGACCGCCAAACTAGAAACCTCATAAAATCAGTGTTATTTAATGAAATAAAAATTGAAAAAAATTAAATATATGATACCGTGTAGTCCTCCAACTTTCTTGCATTCTACAGATCCTAATCAAATTTGGTACAATGAATATATGAACGTAAAAATTCATTCTAAAACCTGGAAAAATAATTCCGTCACCCACATGTGGGGTGACATGGCAGTCAACGTGTTAATATTACATGCATGTACGGAAAATTCGCAAGGGGTGCAGAACTCCCTGACCCGAGAAGCAGCTATAAGAACGAACGTTAACGAAGCTGCACAGTTATCAATCAAGTATAGATCGCCTCTCGGGGACTCGAACACGATCCATCACGGTTGAAATATTTATTATTCGGCTTCGGCGGGCTTCGGCGGGCTTCGGCGGGTTGCGTCAGTGGAAAAAGGGCCTCGGATTCGGCGACGCGCCGGAATTATACGGAGAGATACGAGCCGCGGGAATTTATTCTCGTCGGAGAGAGAAGGAGAAGGGGAGAGAGAGAGAGATAGAGAGCGTTTCACGTCGGATTTTTCAACGGTACGCGACCGGCCCGCGAACAGTTCATTTCAGGGGAACAAATGGAAACGTCTGCGCGATGCCGGCCGCTATCGGGAACAGGGTGTCGACGGCCCGTCACCGGACCGTCGCTTTTTCTTCTGTGATCGTGTGTGCTTTTTCACCATCCAACCCCCCCGCGCCGGTCGAATTTGATTGTTTCTCGATGCGGCGAGATAGGCAACACTCACGCGGAACGTTGCGGAACAAACGCCACGGCGGCGGAACGCTGCGGGCCATTTTCCTTCGGGTTTCAATTCCCTGGCTCGAAATTTTTCCGAACGTCCTGTCCGCGCTCGCGATTTATCGCCCACGCCGCCGGTCGCGGCTAAATGAATTGCCGAGGGCCTCGCGATGTTGTAAAATGACGTATTTTTGACTGCTCAGATTTTCGAGGATTGTACTTTTCGGAGTGGTCTTGTTTGGCAATGCTTAAATTATTTACCAAGACGACTGTAGCGACAGCTTGACAATTAATTAGACTTCCTCTGTTCGGGCAGACTGTCGGGTATTTAAATTTTCAGAAGCCTCGCTCGCGTTCCCGAGAATTCTGGTTCAAGGCACAGTTCTAAGAAGCTCCGGCCGGAGTAATTGGTAATTAATTCCAGCAGCTAGTATCCACCGAAGCGGACGTTCACTGCATTTTAATGGCCGGCGATGACTTCTGCAATGACGTTCCCATACTTAAGCACAATTTTCGAATCAACGCGGCTCATATTATATATCTTGATACCAACCACTTGCCCATCTATAACGAGTTCGGAGACTGTACTTTTTGTGTCCTCCATCGAGATACGCACTCGTAGAAAATCTAGATCTAGAAATCGAATCTAGAAAAGCGTCAAAGTCGCTCTTCTCGATGCAACAACGTGTTTTCCGCTGATTCGCACCGATCCTCAGTCCCCCAAAACACCCGAAACAACCCAACAGGGAGGGGGTGCTATCCTGGCAGCATTTTCTCTGACCATCCCTCGAAGAGGACACTTTCGGTGTGTTTCGCACGCGACAATTTCGCGACTCGCCGGGACAAGCGGTCGCGAATTGAATTGGCCCCTGACGGCGGCGGGTTGGGGTTAGAAAAAATATTTGCGGTAGACGCGCAATTAACTCGACGAGCCTGGGAACAAGAAGGGGCGGAGGAGCGCAGGGGGTTGAAAGACGAGAAGCGAGTAGAAAAGGCGCGCTTGCTCGCTCGCTCGCTCGCGTAGGAGGCGGTCGTCGGTCGCTTAATGCGAATTTCACATGCATAGAAGAAAAGAGAAGCCGGGGAACCGCAGGAAGCGATGCCAGGCACGTAGCATTTTAAAATGGAAAGGAGACGAAAGGCTGCGCAGAGGAGAGAGAGAGGAGAGAGAAACGTTGCGCGGACGACAGCGTTTCGTCCTTCGCGCGGCCAAAGCTCCGACTTTTTGCCTTTTACCTTCTCCTTTCTCTCTCTCTTTCTCTCTCTCTCTCTCTCACCCTCTCTCGCTTCTTTCTCTTTCTCTGTCCGTGCTACCAGTTTCTCTGTATTCTCTCTTTCTCTTTCTCTCTCTCTCTTGGTTCTCTGTCGGCCTCCTTTTGCTCGTTTTACCACCCCCTTTGGACGCTGGACGTTTTTACCCTTTCGATTGCAGCGCGCGTTCCGCCCGTTCTTCCGGGATCGCAAAGAGAAGAGCAAACAGAACGGTGCTCGGCTCGTACTCCGTTTTAATATCGCGTACGAGCGCGACCGAGCATTATAAGCTTCGAGATGAATTCGCGCGTTTTTTAATTTGCCCTGCGGATGAAGCGAGCCGGCGCGGCGCTTCGGAAAATCGGCACGGGATCCAAATTGACAGGACCATCGGAGGACCGTGTCCGGACGAAGGGTCGTCCCGGAACCAAATTTATGACACTTCGTAGATGCGAATGTGTATGCGTCGCGGCGTCGACAATTGTCTTAGCGACGATCAAACGATTCATACAAATTTGTTGAAACACGCGACAATTATGATCCCGACGAATTCTCAATTTTATCGTGTCTCACCTCGCAGGTGACTCGATAGTGTGATTTTCCGAGGCACCCCTGCCTCGGCCTGATCGCTTTTCGATCGCGCAACCCTTTCATTCGCGGACAAACAGTCCCTTGACGTTTTCGGGGCGAAAAGGGGTTTAGACACGAAGGAACGAGGGTTGTCGGAGGCAGTAAATTTCCTCGCGCGTGTATATCGCTCGCGACGCCTCCTCCGCCCCGGCATGTCGGTCAACGTATAAATTTCCTCGCCTAATCCCACAAAAACCGAGAAGTAGCGCGGCGTCGACCGTGCGCGTGTACAAACAAAAAGCTGACCCTTAAAGGGTTAAAAGGCAGTCGCGAGAGCCTTGTTCTCTCTCTCTCTCTCTCTCTCTCTCTCTCAGCCAGCCGTGGCGATTATTTCATTTTTCTTTTTATTCTTCGTTTCTTTGCCGTGTGCGCGACTCCGATTCCTGGCCACTAATAAAACGCTAATTAACGCTTCGAATGCGCGCCACGAATCGAACGGTCCGTCGAGCCTCCTCGGGACCTTGACTCTCTCTTTCCCTTACTCTTTTTCTCTCTTTTTCTATGGCCGGTGATTAATTACCGGTAGCTCGCTCTGCTACTTCGACCACGAATTCCGTCGGCCATCGAGATCCACACGGCTGCAAACCATTCTCCACGGAAAAATCGAACTGGTTTTTGAAGAACGAGACCCGTTAACGGGGCTGTACCGTGGTTCTGATGCTTCGTAATCGTCCCTTGTTCACGTGCGAGCCACTCCGAGGCTAACGAACGTTTTTTATCGAACTCTGTTATGGCCGCGATTAGGAAACCATTCAGAGCGACGCTCGCGAATGCACGTTAGGCCTGGAAATATATTCTATCCGAATTAGACTAGTGCGATTCAGGTCTGCAAATTTATTTCGCCTTGGTTAGGTCTGCAAAATCATTCGATGTAAGATTCGGGTTGCAAATTTATTGGGTATTTTTCAGAAGTTTGAAAATTACGGGCTGAGAAAAATTCGTTGGTGTCAATCCTGAATAATACAAACACCATTGAAGAATTTCTGAATATTTTAGACACGAGGGTAAACGTGCTCGTTTATAACATTCTGTAGCCAGCGAGCTCCCAAGATGGAATAAAAGATGACGAAAATCGTGCTCGGTCCACCTAAATGGATATACGTTTTATACAATGTTCCTGTTTCACGATGTTTGATAAAGCGGTTCCTCTCCGTTTCCCCAGCGAAGCTGGATCTTCGCAGCAATGTCTGCGCCGCCGTTCATGCTCCTTCTGTTTAGTCTGTCATAATTGAAGACGCGAAGAGGGAAAGGGAGAGAGGCCTGTAGGTTTGCCGGACCCTGATTCGAACGGGGATCCTTCGTTTGCCGGACCAGACTGCTCTAATTGAGTTAACCAGACCGTCGACAGGCTCCTCCCGAGTCTAGCACTCTGAATTCCGCCGCCCACGCGGACTAGATAATATTTGACGGTATTTTGTCACGAGCAAGATTCATTAGTTCAATCTCTCTCTCTCTCTCTCTCTCCCGTCTCGCGTTCTATTTATACTGCGAACATCATACCGGATTTGGGAGTACCGGCGAATTCAATTCGGCACACCGAGAATCAGCTGAACTAACCGAGAGCATCATAGCGTTACTCTCTCAATGTTACTATTCAAATTCTTAAGCATGAATTTTTGTTTTCACATATTTCAACTTAATCTTTTAAAGACAGCTAATAGGAAAAGATTCGAGGTGACGTAATACACGACACCGAAAATCACTCGCGCCGAACACAATCAACTCAGTTTTAACGCTTGTCAGGTTCAGTAGTGTACGATGCACCTGCACCGCCGCGAATTACAATTTTATTTCGCCGGTATCAAACGGTTCTTGTCCCACTTAATTATATAGGCACGACATCAAAGTCGACCGACGCGACAGAGGGTTAATTGCAAGACTCGTGGCCCACTTGTCCACGCACTTCTGCCAATTTATCTCCAGATTCGCCGTCTCAATTATTCCGCTCCCTCCCTCGGATCCACGGGCTACGGGTTCTTGCATCGATCTTCGAATAATCGTTAATCCACCGGCCGAAAAACGTAAATACGAAGGAGAAAATAAATACGAAGGAGAATAGCCAGGTCGGAATAGCCTGTAAAAATGTCCGAATTTGATTTCCATGCCGAAAGCCGCCCCATTCGATGCAGTGTGCAGCCTGTACGTGTTTCCGGGTCGGTGTTCGTTGGGAGTACGGTGTCGTTCGCTCGTTAATATCCTTCAGCGCGCGTTTCAGCCGCGGCATGAAGTTCCCGGAGCCGGCAAGAACCGCAGAAAATGACATTTTACTCGTTACGCTCTCTCCCTCTTCCCCTTTCTCCCTCTTTCTCTCTCCGTCTTCATCCCCCGTATGCTGTCCATTACGCTCGCGTGTAACGTGCGCTGAAAGCACGAGAGAAATAGAGAGAGAGAGAGAGAGAGAGAGAAAGAGAGAAAAAGAGAAGAGAGCAGTGAGTATAACGATAGCAAGGCGGGTCGTTTAAATCCCTTCTCATCCCCTCCGGCGGCGTATCGCAACTCCGACGATATTTCATCCCTTGCGGTGGTGCTCGCCCGCTCCGCATAATATCAAAGGGAAGCTCGAAAGAACAGAACAACTCCGGCCGAAAATCCTTCCGAGCAAGAAACTCTTGCGAGGCTGCTGGCTTTTCTCTGAAACGTTTCGGTACAACCAACTCCTTCTTCTTTTTCCCACCCCCCTTAACCGTGTACCTTCGCCTTTCTTCTTCTTCTTCTACTTCTTTCAAGGCATTCTACCCGCAACGATAGTCTCCGCGACTCACTGTTTGGACGCTACTTCGCGCGAGATAATTACGACAGCTGTGCTCCCCTGACTACTCTGCCTCCTCATGTTTGTACCACTGACTTTGAGCCTTCCGTGAAACGGGATCTCGTTATCGGGAACCTAACCCTTTTCCTTTGCGGTGGATTCCAAGGGTGGCGTGTGAAGCTCATCTTGAATTTTACACGTTTTGCGCAACGTCTTTCTGGATGGATTTTTACGTTAATATACACATTGTACCAAATTTGATTGGGATCTGTCAAATGTAAGAAACTTGGAAGACTACTCAATATCACACATATAATTATTTTCAATTTTTATTTCATTAAATAACTTACTTTGGTTTCGTGGAATTTTTTAGGGTTCTGGTTTGGCACTCAAAGTGTTAAATGTGTTCACTAATTTGTATCTGATCTACATATATCGTGCATCGATCCACTAATCGTGGTCGCGTTGAATCCATAACATCTGCAGTCTATTGATAACACGCTTTCCAGATCATCAAAAGCGTCCTCAAGCGTACTGATTGTTTATCGTGCACATCGAAATCTCGATTGACGTCACCGTTGGTAAGGTACAAATTAGCAAGAAAAATAATTACAAACGCCGGTAAGGATCCTTGGGACGGGAACAATAAATAGTAATTAACCAGGAGCTAGTAGCATGTTTCTCGCGAAGGCAACCGGCCAAGCTGTCTCTCGCGTTTTCTTTCTCTCATTCTCTCTCTCTCTCTCTCTCTCTCTCTCTCTCTCCCGCTTGAATTTCTTTCGGTCCACGAAGTTTCAACTTGGCAGCCAGGGTTTTTCCTATGTCTCGCCATAGAGAAAGAGAGGGGAACAGAGTATTTGCTCTGATCCTTTGTGCCGGCGCGGAATTCTTTGTGCGACGGGCAGAGAGCGGCCTTTGCAGGAAAGGAGCAGCACGCGTTCCACGCTCTTCGGCATCCAGTATACGAATCTCCGGGACCATGAAGGCATCGGCTCTCTCTCACTCTCTCTCACTCTCTGGCAGCGTATCAACGACTTCCAACGGTTATCAGTCGCGAGCATCCCTGAACCCCGATGAAAATTCCACGGGAAAGCCTCCTGTGTAACGCGAACGCAGGACCGGGAGGATCCAGAATTTCATGGATCCAAGGGGAATCAGAATTTCATGGATCCCCGGCCTGCCTGTAGATTCTTCAGCCCCCGTGCCGGAAGATCGAGGAAGATCGATCGTCGAGGAATTAATGAGCTCGTGTTCACGGTTCCTCGACGAAATTGTTGTCTGCGATGTTATTTGACTGGGCTTGGAAAGCGTCTGAGCTTTTGGGGTTCTGGATTAAGTTTGGATCCATGGGGCGACAGAAGTTTCCATGGTGCGAGCGTGCTCTTGGTGCCAATGGATCAATGGGAGGTACATGTGCAAACGAATGCACATATAGATTGACGAATAGCCAGACTAATACATTAATAGATGAATAAATACACAGGTGAATACACAAGGATCGATCGATGCGCCGTTGCTGTTTGAATCCGAGGACTAAATTTTTTCCAGAATCTATTATACTAAAATCGTATCGAACAACGCTCCGATTATAAATTCTAACGAAAATCTCAAGATATCCTGATTGACCGGGCAGAATGAAAGTAGACTAATATTGTACGCTTGATAATTTGATAAAATCCTTTTTGGATGGTGTGGTCCAGAAAACGGGACGGAGAGAAATTTCGAAAATAAACTGACGCACGTTCCAGAAGAACGGTTTCGAGCGATGCTGTGCAGACGCCGGCCCGGCTGGCGCAATATAGATGCCTGCCGGGGTAATTTCTGTCGTGTTGAACCCTGGCCACGGCTCACCAAAGGGAAGATTGATAACCCCGGTGGTAGATTCACGAGCGTGGTCCAAGCCTTACGTGGCAAGAAACCGTACTTGGACGACGCAGCGGCGTGGTTTCTTCTATCGGCGTTGGCGGTGTGTGGCGTTTTGGCGTGGTCGATCGTCTCCGTTCCGCTGGAAATCCATTCGGCGACTTTTCTTTATTCTGTCTGGCTCGATCGGTTTCAATCGTTCCGGGAAAAAAGACGGGGCGCAGGGAGAGGGATAGATGAATAGATGGTTACGGCGCGAGGCGATTCTGTCCAGTAGTAGTATAGGTACTTTCTTTTTGTTCTTATTGGAGAAATTAATAGTTGGTTGGAAAGATTATAGAAGGGCAGGCTAATAGATAGATTAATAGATAGATGAATCTATCAAGGAATGTACCTATAGATCGGTAGATAGACTGTCTGATAGATCGATTAACGGACAGGGAAATATATAAATGAATATGTAGATAGATTAACAGATAGATATATACATAAATTTATACATGGATAGCGTCCCCTAATAGAGAGATAAACATACAAATGACTGCATAGATGTTTTAATAAACAGATAGATGAATCGATAGAGAAATTGACAGACCTATAGACAAATAGGTCGATAAGTAATAGGTGTGTCGAATGGGACGAATAAGTTGATACACAAATAGATAGGTAACAGAGAAAAAGTGTAAATCTACCTCGCAATCTATCTCACTGGCACACGAGTCTCCCTCTTAAATCTTTCACGGACGCCTCCAGAAGATGATTCCGGCCTCAAAGCGAGCGCAAAAAATCCTGTTTTAAACGTCAGACTAGCATATTTGGGAGCATCCAGCAGCTCTTTCGCCCGGCGGCGTTCTGCTTTATTAATGTCGGAAAACGGCGGAAAGCCGGACGTTAACCAGCGAAGAAATTTGACAAGCGAGAAATCACAGCTCGTTACCGTGAAACCATTTTCTCTCCTACGCTTTCATCCGCGGTCGTTCGATGAAAAGGTAGCGCGAGACGCTGACACTGTAGGCAGCGTATGTACTACCTCTAGCGAAGCAGCCGAGAAGTCACTGCTAATTTCGGATCAGCGCGCGTGCGAGTGCTCTTCAACTACCAAACGAAATTTTCATGTGACGCATTGCTGAAGCGAGCTGAGAAATCTTCGGCGATGCTTCACGCGCGAACAAGCGTCGCCGCGATCTTTTCGCCGCTTGCCAACTGCCGAGATTCTCTCTCTCTCTCTCTCTCGCTCTCGCTCTCTCGCTTTCTGTTCACTTTGCTCCTATTTCCCTGCCGTTAAATAAAGTTTCACCCTCGCTGCCATCCCTCTCCCCCCTCTCTTTCCCTTCGTCTCTCAGCCTCTCTCTATTCCTCCGCCGAGTTCTCTCGTATTTTTTATCCTCTCGCTCCCTGAAGAAATCTGCGCCGCGTTTTTTTGATTAAAACTCATCGGCCTTCTTGTTGATACACGCGTTGCTGCGAAAATTGAGTCAGTCGACGGGAATTTGTTCAACGCAGAACCAGTTTTCCTTTCGAACTTGGAGAATTGTTTTCAACGACTGTGTCTAGGCTCCGAGTTCAATTCATCTGCGATTATCGAACGTTTGCGATAATTCCTTAGTTTGGTTTAGGATGTTGGCCCTTGGGTGTCCTGTTACCCGAACTCCTGTCTCGTCTTTCAGAAAAGACGAATATCGAGTGTACGCGAACGAGCCATGCTGTTTCAGATATTTTATACACTAATAAGTTGCATCGTTAACTTATCCGAATTCGAACATTTCGCAACTGTTTCGCAAATCAGCCAATTCGGTGATAGATGTTACAAATTCGGAAAATTTAGCAACTCGATGCCAATTCGGAAATTCCACAACACTCGAGATACGTCTCTAGCGGCCTCGAAGCTCGTGCGAAGGGTTTACAAACAAACCTAAATCGCTCGGCACCCGAAAGAGGGTGCGAATCCCCGGCGAGTTATCCAAACAAAAACGTCCCCTTTTATTCGCAATTTGCTGCGAAGCAAAGTTCGCCGAATCGCGTGGTCTTCCTCTCTCTCGTTTGAAAATGGACATGCGGATCCATGGAGCCGAGTGGATCGCTTTTATCCATTCACGGACGGAATTCGCACGAACCGGTAACCGTGCGTGGGCGTGTGCCGGTGCGTGGCCCGTTCCCAAGCGTGTTCCTCCACCTCCTGACGGATTCACACGAACCAGGTGATCGTGTCCCGTCGTCGGCTGTTTAGCTACATTAGCCAGACACGGTAGATTACGAAAGGAGAACGCCCCTTGACCCCTACGCCACTGCAATATCACGTGAACCGGCCTGAACCGAGTCAGAACATCTCCAAGAAACTTTGGTATTTCTAAGAATGATCTTCTGTTGCATCCTTTGTTTATTTTGTCTTGAACATCTGAAGAATTCGGGGCTATCGTTACTAAACTGAGAATCTTTCAAATAAACATTGTCCAAGTCGATCGTAAGAAATGCAGGACAAACAAAAGTCTATTATTTTATCCCACTAATAAATAAACGTATTTATTTCTAATGAAGTTTATTCTTCGAGTAAACAATTCTTCTAATGTCTTTACAGTTTTGTATATGACCGGTGCAGTTTTATTCAGCTGCTGTGTCTCGATCCGAACAATGTTTATTTTGCATAAAAATCTATTAACACGAGTCACCGTGAACCGATTCCCGGTTCGATCGAGCAACGATCGATTGACTCGTTGTCCTCGACGATGAAGGGTGTCGACGGGGTCTCGGACAGTGGAAAACAGACAGTGGAAACCAGATTTCGCCAGAATTAACGCGTTCTCGAACGTAAACGGCATAATTGGCCGCGTTTTACGTCACCGGGAACGCCACCGGTGCCTGTAATCAGTGGCGTTCTTTGCGATAGCGCGGATTTACGATCGCGTTCCAACGTTAATCGGCCGGGAACAAGGTACACCCGGGCCGTAAAGCCGAGGCTCGATCGGCTTCGGACAGCTCCGCTTCGCGAGTCCCAGAGCGGGTCGGAGAGGATTCGAGCGGACCGAAGCGGACACGGCCGAGATCCAAGTGGAATTTGCGTCACGTCGTTCGACGTTAACGACGCGACTCGCAACGTTATACGAGCGCACATGCGCTATATTCGCGCGGGTTTACGACGCTTTCCGCGATCGTTTTACGGTGATTCGCGGACGCACGCGCGTCATCGCATGATGCACCGCCGCTCCGACGGAAACGGTGCAGTCGATGAAAACCCTTCGGGATTTTCGCTTGGGCCCGATTACGCGGAACGCTTCTCAAGCTGAAAATCCAGAAAAAATGTAACCGTCTTAACTCATTCGCATCATAAGGAAATATAAAAGGAAGGCTTTTATCGCCAAACTTTTTTTTTAAATGATATTTAAGTACAAAAATGACTACAAGTAAAAGAACTTCATATCTCAGCATTGTAAGAAGAAATCAGAATTACTGCTTTCGTCTCCAATAACACCGTCCATTTCAGTTTTTTAGCTCACGAATAATGACAGTGACCAGGAAAATTGAGCATCATATATACGCTAACGATGCAAATGGGTTAAGGCTCTATAGCGGGACTGCGGATCTTTAAAAATGCCTCGTTTTATCGACTTTCATAAGCTGTTCTAGCATTTTCTAATCTGTATACTATTTTAACCTGCATCCACTCGTTCCTTAAATAAATGCATACAACCCTCAGTCTGTTCATAACTTCTAATCGTTTGAACGATTTGCAATTCTTTTACGATGTAGTACATCTGAAATTAACAATTTTTCGAATATTTCTTGAAACAAACTATTTCTGAACCGAGCAACGAATTAAAATAATTTTTCGAATAAATCTTAACCCGACATCGTCAATCGATGATGCTAAAATAAAACACGTCGAAAAAATCCTCCCGTTTAACAAGGGTAGTCTACCGTGCTCGCAGCAAAGGAAGGGGAAAATGAAAGAAAAAGTCACGAGAGTGGTTAAAACGCAGCCCGGCTGGTTCGAACTAATGATTTTCTCCGAAAGTGCAGGATGCATCTCGATGCATCTGGATGCATCTCGACGCTCGTTAAAGAATAGGCCGGTCGGTCGGTGGCAGTGGGCGCAGCAGGCGGAAAAAGGGTTGTTCTCGGGGGCCCGCTTGATTTATAGCGTGCTCATTAATCACGTTACGTTCCCTGGGCGTTCCCCCGCCTCCTTATTAAACCACGATTTGATCTCATTGTCCTTGAAGACAAAGCCGGCGCGCGGAGGATCATAAACGCGCGCGCGGGCGCGCATACGAGTAGAGCGGAGCAGAGCAGAGCCGAGCAGAGCCGAGCCGTCTGTCTTGTCCGACTGTCTGTTATTGTAGGCTTGTTGCAACTACGTCGCTATAATGGTAGGAGAGAATCTCTCCTCGCAACAGCCTCGTAAACTTTGCCAGCTACTGTTTCGCCGCATTAATTGTTATTGCCCGCGTGCGCGCGCGCCCGAGCCCGAGCTCGAGCCCAAGCAAGAGTGCAAGGCTACCAACTTGCTTTCGCACGGTACTCCCCCGTGAATTATGGCTGCTAAACCAGGCAACTTGGCTAAGCTAGTTTCCACTGTAAAACCTACTGGAATCATCCCCCCCCCCCCTCTCACTGTCTCTCGCTTTAGAACACTGGATCCTTAACCTGATGTTTCACGCCACGGACAACGACGAATCCGGCTAATCGAATTGTATCGTTCAATTGTGAACGCTTCCAGCAGAATTTTCGAGTTGACGTTATTAGACTGTTTTTAATTGGAATTAATTCCAACACACTGTATAGACGTTCGTTACTTTTTCTAATAATGGTTATTAGTTTGGAAATAATGCAACAGTAGCTTTAGATTATTTTATATTTTGTTATACATTGTTATCACAAATGTCCATATATTTCTATTTTACTCAAGACTTATTTTACGGGTCTCTTCTATAAAATGTCGAATTCAGTGTCTAATGGTTTAACAATTGCCTGTGGCTCGTTGAATCGAATTGCAAGAGTTAGTCAGTGGGAATTTTATTTTGTACGAGCGAGGATTCGAAGGAATCGATGTTCCCGAAGATCCAATCTTGGGGGAGTACTCTCTCTGTGTGTCTGTCTGTCTCTCTGTTTCTTTCTTGGTACTCTACTATGTTTTTCTCTCGACTGCCAGCCGTCTTCTCAAAGGGTCCCGGAGAACTCGTGGAAGGGTTGTGTGTCTGGCTAATTACGCGTTAGAGAGGGAGCCAAGCCCCGAGATGACATAAACGCGACGCCTCGAGAAGCTCCGAGAGAAACTTACCGGAGTAGAGAGAGAATAGAGAACGCTTAGGTGACCAGGTCAGGGACTTTCCTTCCACGCGGACCGCACTCAATCGGGGGTCTCCTTCTTTTTCTGTCCTGCTGACTTACTATCGTCCTCTCTCGTCCTACCCCTTCCCCTCTATTTCCCTCTCTTGCTCTTTCTGTTTCTCCGTACACGCTCTTTCCTAGCTATACTATACTTCAGGAGAGACATACACTGGGTCACTTCGAGAAAAATTTATGTCTATTCCAGTAGTTTGTTTTCCGTATTCTATATGAGAAACGTGGGACCAACGCTCTCAAACTGAACCAGCAAAGAACGTCAAACGAAACTAAACGCAACCGAATTGCTCACTGTGAATTTCTTTGTTGCAGGTGAACCCAGACGCGCAGGACAGCACGACGCAGCAGATCCAGTCGAAGCTGGGCAACTATTCCCTGGTGAAGCATCTGCTGGACGAGCCTAAGCGTCTGATCGGTATCGAGGGTGTTCCAGCGAGTCCGGCGCCTTCGTCGGCGACCTCGTCGCTGCGAACAAGTTCGAGTTCGGTGGGCTCGAATTCCCGGAGTTCCCCGTCCGGCCAAGAATTCAAGAAACCCGGCGGACCGAGGACAGGGAGCAGCTCTTCGTCCTCTTCGTCCTCGTCGTCGAGCCATCAGCGGGGCGGTTTCGTGAAACCGGCGGACGGGAAGCCGCCTTATGGGGGCAGGGGTGGCTACCCTGGCCAACCGGTGAAGCACGGGGGCAACAGCAACGATCATCGAAGCCACGGTTTATTACCGGCCAAAGGACCGCCCCCGAACTCGCCCGGGAACGGCACGCTCGGCGGCAATTCGAGTATCGGGAATTCCGGCGGCAGCAGGCTTCACTCCGCCGCCAGCAGACTGTCCAGGTTACCTCTCGATAACGTGAGTATCGATTTCCATTGTTTCGTGGCCACCCGCCATCGCCGTCTCCTGCAACCCCCTACCACCGTTCCACGTGTGTACGTGTGTATTTACGCGTGTGTCGACTATGCTATACCGATTAGGCTCTGGACCGTTCCCCCGCTCCGTAAAATAACTGGAATTAACCCTTTGGACGCTCGCCGATGTATCGGCGACATCATAGTGGTCACAGTGGATGATACTTAATCCTCCGATGCCGGAATCTCGCGTCTACTTTGACCCCGAGCGTTAATACCTTCACCGTAGCTAATCAATTTCTGCCTTGTGAAAATGACAAGATTTAATTTATTTAGATTTTCCGCGGTTCTCGTTGCAATGCAAAGGTATTTATTGAATCGTTACTCGTGAAAGCATCTTTATAATTTCGAAAATTGTCAAATAAAAAGATTAGAACCGGTCATTTGACCGGTGGCGGTACGTTTAGTATTAAATTGAATGAATGAAATATTAGACAGCGGATCTTTATGCATTTATGGCTTATGGAAATGTTAAAAAAATGCTACAATATAAAATTCGAGAGAATTTAACACGATTTTTATTTGCTTTGGATCTACAAAGGCTGTTCCCGTTAAAGATAGGATTTTATTTCATTCCACTTTCTTAAGATTTTTCTATTAAAATTGGAAAATGCATAAACGTCCGCAGTCTAGTTACGGGTCTGTGAGAAATATCCTCAAGTTTCGAAAAATTCATATATAAAGCTGCAAAAATAGTCCTGAACAACATTACAATTTACAATTTACAATTACTACAACCCATGTTTTATACATTATTTTATTATCGATTCTATAATATTGATACGCTAATCCAGACCTAACCGGGGGTCGCAAAAATAGAGAAATCGTCCTGGCAAGTCCCTAAAACTGTTCTGCTTTGTAACGAACAGCGTACGACAGAAATACGAATATTGACCAGCTTTTTGCTGACAAGCCACCCGCTATCACTAACACCGCGTCGTTCGTTCTTCCAGTCATTCGTTGCTGTTTGCACGACGAGTAAAATGTCGGCTGTCTCGCGTGTATTTTCCGCTAGCAACGTTGGTCCGTCGTCTATCTCTTGACTCGCAGGCGCGATGCCAACTCCACGCGCGTGTCCACCTTACCGCGAGCTGCTTTGTTTAACCGCCCTTTATTTACTCGGTCTCTCGGGTTGCTGTCGTTAAACGGGACGGCTACGGTGAAATTAGAGAGGCAGGTGTCAGCGGAGCCTGTTGCGATCGGTGCTCATTGAATTTGATTAACGCGGCGAGCGAACCGCCGCCGTAAAAAAATCCCATAAATTCGAAGCAGAGTAGTGTCACGATAATACATACATACGTCAAAACCACGGGACCAAAGAGTCGCTTACATCGTGTATTATTCATCGATCGGAGTGAACACAACGCATCGGTAACAGTGTCAAAACGGTTTTATTTTTAATTACTTTTTTGACCAAAATTTTATCAACATTTTCCCGAGTAACACGATATACGAAATACGATACAGTTCGGATCGCTTTACTCGTTCAAATTCACGCTACAGCGGAACCTCTAGTATCCGAACTCCTATCAACCTCGATTATATGGAAAATAATTGTGCAGACAATAAAATAAATATCCAGCTACAATGCTGGATTAGAATCTTCATTAATTTGTACAATTATTATTACAATTATATAGCATCGGTTCGGTTGATCGAGGTTCTACTATATCGTGGATCAGACAAGCAATTACGCACCGAATCGTGCCACGTTTGGGCTCATTTTAATCAGAAAAATGTCACGGACACGTCGGTAAAAGGCACACACATTAACACACTTGTCAGTAAAATAATAGACAATCGAATTACGTGTTTTTTCTACGACAATACGTGACTCGATAAAGTTCATTCAACACATTCTCGCGGAAATGTCCTGATAATTTCAACAAATAAAGTAGAACAACAGCAAAATCGAAAACGAGCACCGCGTAAATGAAAGATGATTGAGTAACGTTTGCGAAAGCAAAATTCATTAGTGAATTCTGAGGGAAAAATCGCGGACAGCGTGCGGGCGTTAGGGGGTGTTACCGAGTCGCCCAGATCGAGGGATCGATTTCCGAGGGAGGGATCGAGCGGGTGGCCAGTATTAATCGGCGTCGGAGTGACAATAAAGAGGTTATTACCGCCTCTTGCGCTTCAGGCCGCGGAGGAAGCGTCTTGCGGGGTCGGCGTTCGATGAAAGCGTCGCGGGGACAGGTTCGTTGACAGGAAACGAATTGCTTTTCAATGGAAATCCCGGCTGGAGGAGTACACGGTGTAGGAAGAAGGAGAGGTGGCCGGGGGCCGAGGGCTCGAGTTTGGTTGAGCCCTATTACGCGTGACTCCTCGAGGTGCAAATTTCATTGAGATTGACTATCGATCGAGCCTTCTCACCGATTCGGTCTCCTCTCCTGACTATTGCGCGCGTTCTCTCCACGAGGGACAGAGAGAGAGAGAGAGAGACAGCCGCTATTCTCCTGCCGTTGTACTTATGCAATTAGGCTTGCCCCCGAGAAACGTCGACATCCTCTTGGCTCCTGCACGCCGGGGAAAATTGATTCTCCTGCCTTCTCTCAGCTCCACATTTTTATTTTTCTCTGTGATTGTCGTTTACAAAACCCTTGGAAGGGTTTTCTGGAATACCGTGCTTTTGGAAAAGGGTTTTCCCCGGAAAGCTGTATTTTCGATTTTCGAGAAGTTGTACCGATGTTTCGTGTGTAAAGGAAGATTGTTGAAAGCATAAAGCATCGTGTCCTATTGTACGGAGAAGCGCGTGTTTGTGCTGAATGCGGCTCGTGAAAAGTTCAGTGCCGGTTAAAAGTGTGTAAACACTTTGCGACATGGGCCTCTGTGCAAACTGTAGCAACACAAGAGAATTGAAACGATCCTTTGCAGCCGTGTTCTATTGCGCTTATTATCTTTCTTAATTTCCTGCGGAGACCCTGCGAACTTTTCGCGTTCCAGATCCATTCACTTATCTCTGCCACCGTGCCATCCGGGACATTTTCTATTCAACGCTGGATCAAGTATTCATGGGAATCTGTCTTGATAGCGTTGAACTTGAAAAACTTACTGCGGAAAGACGTTTAGAGACTGCATAAATGACGTTTTCGGAACGGATTTCGGCGGGAATTTCTCAACATTTCACGAATCAACTTGTGATGGGTTCGTTTAGGTTCAGAAGAGGATTCGAAAACACATTAGAAGATTGAGAAATCGAGATACATAGGTAGCTCGGAAGAAAGTAATTGGATTTTAGGGGTCGCTTCGACTCAATTTTAGAGTGTGTTCCCGGTGGAATTTCCGATCGTTCGAGGTCTCGAAGTAAATCTAAATGACCACACTGTGCGATAGGCCTATTTCAATTAAATTCAAAATCATGTGGAAAAAATTAAGAATCTTGGAAAATCGGTTTTCCAAGCTCCAACCCTCGACACTCTCCAAATTCCACAAGTTTCCAATTTTCAAGCTCAACATCAACCTCAAAAATCGTCTAGAACATTTCACAAATCGAAAATCTTCATTTCACATTTCCCCGGGCGCAGATCCCAAATTAAAAGCACCCGATGTCTTCTGAAATCAACTTCCCTCTCAAAATAGACTGAAACGTCCCACCGTGGATTCCGAGCAAGTGGTTTATCGTAGCAAGAATTAGCCAAGCTTGCAATCATCCGGTGATAAAACCCGAGTGGCATAAAGCCCATGGAATCTCCATAAAAACAGACCCGCAGGTTCACCCTCCGATAAGGGATGAAACGCGTATTACCTTCGCGCGGTTTCTTCCGATTCTCCGTTATTCTCGCCCCCCCCCCCCGCGGCGCGGGGTGGTCTGCGGTGAGAATTAATCGACGGTAATCGTGTCGGACCCGGCAACGTTCTCATTTACGCGGTTGTTAATTAAAAAACGATCCGGCAGTCCGCGGACAAATCCGACGAGGCAGCCCGTGGAAAACCGTCGCGATTTATGACGAGCTCCTGGGCGATCATTAATCAACACACCCGCTCCCGTGGCTGCCTGGGGGATGGCGGGGGCGTTGAAAAGAGCGACGAGGCTGCCGGGAACGACGAGATATTACGAGTTACTGTCGAGTAGTCGTTCCTGAGAGGCAAACGCGGAGACAATGGGGGGAAAATGCGTGGACCGCGTGACGCCAGACTAAAACCCCACTTGGGCCGGGGGTGGAGGGTTTTGCGAAGGTATGCGCGGGGGTTTGCGAGGATTTGCTGCCGGTATGGGGGGTATATGCTTTAGCCCCCGGGACACCGCTGCCGGGGAAACTAAGGAGTCCGGATAATCGCGGGAAACGCGGGGAGAAACGGGAAAAATTGCGGAAGCGGAAAAGCTAGTTGATAAGTCGAGTGAAAGGGACCACCGAGGAACGGAATCGTCAGAGTGCAGTAAGCTCGAATTGAATGGGGTTTACGAGCGAGTGCGTGCGCAATTCGAGGGTGCAGTGCGTGCACGGCCAGTGCATTGTCTTCGCTTGCTTTGAGCCTCGCGGAAGACGCACGCGAATTTTCCTGTGACCCGAAACGTTGCGAAATGTCAATTATTTTTACCTCGCTCGACGAACCAAAAGTGGTTCCATTGAACCACAAAAAATTACATAGAAACAACATTTTTTTATAGCATCGTGTCAGCCCCATTGTATTATTCAACTTTGTCCTTACCATACTTTACGTATCTTTAGAAACAACAAAGATATTTCGGGTGCAAACTTTAGGTGACTCACTCTGTATATACGTAATATTTCATTTGGAACGTCAGATATTTCACAGGAAACTAATAAAAATCGATTTTAGTCACTATTTTAGGCACTGAATAACGATATTTCGCAATTGTGCGGATACTTTTGAGCGGTAGTGTGTATGCTCCTCCTGCTTGACGTAACTCAGATCGAATTGTATGATTTCAGGGAACAAGTTCGAGGCCGGTGCCCGCCGAGAACTCCGCGGACCTGGAGATCATAATGAAGGTAAGCGCTCATTTTCGTCGCCATTAGCACCGGTTTTCAATTTTCCCGAGTATCGGCCAGCCAACACTGTTTCGGTAGGCGAGATCGCCAGCGATACGTCCGACCAGTAAACGTCGAAACTTTGCCTTTAACTTGACCGTGCTGTCGTTGGAAGTCGGGCTTTCGGTCGATAAGTCAATTTTCTCTGGCGATACAACACACACACACTCTCTCTCTCTCTCTCTCTCTCTCTCTCTCTCTCTCTTTCTGTCCCGCGGTCATATCGCGGCTGTCGTTCAACCGAATCGACTCGTTTCGGGTGTGTATCGGCTTTCGTCGCCGAGGCTGCCCGAGAGAGGAGAGAGAGAGAGAGAGAGAGAAAGAGGGAACACAATTTCGCGCCCTACACCGACGACGGAAACTTTGTCGCCACGTTAATGGAACGTATCCAACGACGTACACACCGTTTCTTCCTTCTCCATTTCCCCCGTGTTCCGGTGACGCCCGGAAAAACCGAATGGAACGTCCTCTTTCAAACTGGTTCTCTGTGTTACACCCACACCACCCACGCCTTTCGACTCCTTGAACCGTTTCACTTACGGGCGACGACGACGACGGACACGCGCCGATTTTCGTGTTACCGAACACAATCGGTCTTTGTGCGCTTAATATCTTGCTCTGGTTCCTTGCTACCAACAGCTTTCGATGCACATTCGGTAGCTTGATACAGTCGGCGAAAAACTACCGATGGAAAGACTACCTTTTCGAAAGACCAAAATACATTAACACATTCGCGACCGGCAAATTTTATCCGTTTCTAATACCGAGTGTCGGCGAAAATAATGAAATTCTGAAGCTGGTTGCCGCAAAATTGTATCCCTGAAGCAAGGATTAATTGATTCGTCAAATTAATTAATAATTTAGATTTCAATACAAGCTCATTAACCCCTTGCCCTACAATATCGGATCAGACTCGTGATGAAGATTCTGAGCAGAGTCTAATAAATATGTATGTTATTAATTTCCTTTAAATCGAAATAAAAATCTATTTTTTGTAGTTGATATATATCCTTTCAGGAAAATGTAGACATACAATAAATACAAACTATCTTTTTTTCTATGAAATTCTAAACGAGGAAGAATTTCTAATCATTATAATCACAAAATAAATAGTAGTGCAAGGGGTTAGTGCGTCTAATGTTGCCGCAGTCAGAATCAAAAATTGCAGAACGTGAATTCACGTCAGCGGCAATCAGGAATAAAGTTTAAAATGACGAATACGTTAAAAGGTTCGGAGGTTCGCGCCAACGTTCTGTAATCGTGTAATTTCTCGTGAGCGCAAGGTACAACTTGACAATTGCTTACAAGGAATTAAGAAAAATCGCCAACGGGACCTCGAAAGCTCGAAAGATAATCGAGCAACAAAGGTGTTTGATCTCGCAAACGCTCTGACCGATCTTTCGCGCAGTCTTTTCCTCGAAGAGCCTCGATTCGGATCGGCGAAGGTATCATCGTCTCTGCGAGATCGCGTGGAATTGCTCGGCTGCGCGGTGTTGATTTAAAAGGAAACGCTATTACGCGCCGACGAAGATTGCCGGTAATCACGGCCGCACGTGATCAGCCTAGGATACGAAAGGACGTGATCCCAGAAGGGGGAGAAGGATCCTCCACGGTCACTTCGCGATAACTTTCCGCGTTCGGTTTCGATCGCCGAGACGTTTGACCGTGTTTCAGAGCTCGTTAACCAGGAAAATCGTGTGAACCGTGTGTCGGTTTTCAAAAGGGTCTCGAGCGAACAGAGGCGAATGACTTTGCACGGCTACCAATCTCGACCGGATCCGCGGGTCAAACTTTCGATTAAGTTTCACGGCCGTGTCCGTGGATTTGCCGGCTCGAAATAGCGCGAATCGAACCGGCACGCTTCAAGGATGTCCGTATAAATAGACGGGGGACGTTTCGACACCGTCTGAACCGTTCGACAGGCTATTTCTTTCCCACGGAACCCGGCTCCAGCCGTCTAGTCTTACGCAGTCCGCGCTGCGAAGACGAGAAGACGCCCGGAGAAACTTCGTTCGTGCTGCACGTTGTTCGGGCAACTTGGGAAAACGATGGAGAGCCTGCGCCTCGTTGTGCAGCACCGTAAACGGCGAGAGGACACGAACGTCCAATGGGAATACCGAGGTGGACGGTCGATAATGCGAGGTTTATTTTTGTGGAATTTTGTTGGACTGTGTTTGCGATCAGCGTAGGCTAATGGATGATTCGAAGCAGGAAAGAATTTCTAAAGAGTCGTTAAAGTCGACAATAGGTGAAACAGCTCTCCGTTCGGGTTTTATATCTAGTAATCGATGCGCGCAATTTTCATTCTACCAGTTACTGTGAGTACTAAAAACAAAATTGTCGGATTAAGTGTAGGTGTTTGTACAAACCTTTCAGCACTTCTCGAACGTCGCTCGATTGTTCAGGAATGTTATTTTTCAATTCTCGTACGCTTATCAAGCTACATACTGCCTTGGCTGCGAGTTTAGACGTTCCGAAATGTTTGTACAAACCTACACAGTGTCCAGCAAAATGTTTGAATTCTTGCAGACTTATCAAGCTGCGGCAATTAGACGTTTCTAGACGTCGATAGCAGAAAGTTCAATCATTTCATTTTCGTGTAATCAGATCCAAAAGTTCATCTGGTACATTAATATTTATCAACGCTTCCGGAAGCAAGTGGCAGGGTCATTATCTGCCGAACGGTTTTTCATCGAAACAATTTCTCTCCGTTGACGACTCGGACTCGGTGGTGTCGCGCAGGTAGTTCGCAGTCGGTTTGATAAACTGTTGCCTGACCCAGTTCTATTCGTGAATAGAGAATAATGATGCCTTGGGAACAGCCTGGAGGGGCGTGGGAGCCTTTGAGCAGCCGATCTTCCGGCCACCGAAAAATTCGCGGACGTGCCTCTGCCGGAAAAACACAGCCTCTTTCTTTGTTCCTCCGTGGACAATTATGACGCAACCGAGGCAAACCGAACAGAACCTAACCGAGCATCGCCGCGCGTGCATCGATCTCTAATGCACTGGTTCCAGGGATCGGTTAAAAGCTGTCAGGTGTTGCCAGGCGTGGCGGCCGGTAATTTATGGACACGGCTTAACGGCGATTATCAGCGAATTGATATCATTATGGCGCGGCGATATTGTGACACACGTTCGGGCTCGAGCATCGAGATACCCGGGGGCCGCAATTAATGTCCTTACAGTAGGTGGATCTGTTATCGGCCGATGGGACGCGGCGATTAATGCCGTGTCGATGGCCCAGGTGTGTGTAGGCGGATCCGACATTTTCGAGTGTCGCTTTCACGGAAGGAGGAATTTGTCGACAGCTTGCGCTGCTTAATTATCGGCTTTCCGCTCGGATTCGGCCCTTTGTACCACCAACCCCGATCACCCTTTTACTTTACGCTGCGGAACGCCCGAATTACCTCGCGGATATTCCCTATGTGTTCCCTGGGAAATTATTGTGTTTGGCTATCGGGTTGCCGATCGTTGCACGTCGCAGCTCTGCAGATTGTCAGTCTGCAGGGTCCGTAGGTCTATGTACATTCTCAAACTTGCTTGGCTCTTTTCTTTTCGGGTACCGCAATTGTTGGCTGAACTCCCACCTCGGTTGTATTTCTGGAAGATGGCGTTGATACGACGATTAAAATTGAACTTAAAATGGAAAACTAAGCCATTCGCACCCGATGGCGTATCGGTACGGCAAGTTTGTACGGTCTATCTATGTAGAAGCAATCAAATCGTCAAAACCATCAACGCTGTCGCCAAACCAGGTGATCAAGTTCAACGATCATAAAGACCTCCCAGAGTCTACTGTTAGCTTCAATCGACCCGTGAAGGTTTCCTGTTCGGTTGCCTTGCTCGGTAAAGTCTTGATACAAGTTCGCGGAGCATGTAGTCGCTCGTTTAACCGAGAGAGATCGTTCTTATCAAGGATCGCTGGTCCCCGTATAGAAGGCCAACAGTTGTTGGAGTGTGACCGGTCGCAACAGAGCAGGCCTGGCCCTGGAATCACCGCGAAATGGACCATCCGTTCGCGCAGTTTCCGTCGAGGGTAGTCGACGGTTGCCGTTCTCCAGGCTTTTCCACTTGGAGCGCGAATTTATGACGATACTACCGCCTGGCCGGTCTCTCTCTCTCTCTCGCTCTCTCTTTCACTCTCTCTCTTTCTCTGTCAGCTAGACAGCCGCTGTACAGTTCCAACTCTACTCTCTCTCTATCTCTGTCTCTCACTCCCGAGGTCCCTTCTCCCCGTCAGCCGCATCCTCGTCCCATCGTGCTCCGGCCGTTTGGTATAGAAGCACCGTCGAGGCCCATGAATTATTCTCACGGCTCTGCCCGTGGGAAAATACGAGAGTTGCGCCAGTAGGCATCGTAAATGCGGCTGCTAATTGCGCTCGGCGACGACCACCAGCCCGGCGCGAGCCCAACAAGAGCAGCCCAGATAGTCCGGCTCCTGAATATCGCTGTCTCTCTTTTTTTCTTTTTTCTTCCGACGGAGACACGCACTGCAGTCCCGAATCGGGATTCAGGTGTCCCGAATCGATGGAAGTCACTCTCTACCCAAAGTTTCCAACCATCTCAAGAAGGTAGACTCGAGAGTTTCGTCGAATAATTCGTTCGTTTCCTACGCCTTTCTCTTTTTGGCTTCCATTGTTTCGTCACAGCACGCTGTACGGTTACAATGACCCGGAGTGTCCGTTGATAGTCCAGCTTTCGAATATAATCGACTCTTTTTTAACACGTTGACTGCCATGTCACCCATATGTGGGTGACGGAATTATTTGTCCAGGTTTTAAAATGAATTTTTACATTAATATATTCATTGTACCAAATTCGATTAGAATCCGTAAAATTCAAGAAAGTTGGAGGACCACTCGGTAGCTATTTATTTCATTAAATAGCTTACTTTGATTTCATGGAATTTTTTAGGTTTCTAGTTTGGCAGTCAAAGTGTTAAAAAGCCAGAATCGACGAAAGTCGCTTTACGAAAACTTTAAACCACGATCAACGGCCGTAGTGTCAATTTGTATTTTATCTTTCGGATTCAGAGAATTGCGATCACTCGGATCGGCACGTTTAAAATATTTTTTCTATAAATTGTCTCCAGCACTGCTCGCATCCGGCCACCCTCTTTCTCACCCTTCCGCACCCCTTTGCACCCCTAGGTCGCCAACCCCGTTCACCGATTAATCGAGAGATTTTCAGGCTTCCATTACGGCTCGACTGTATCCGCTCGGGGATGATAGTATTCGGACTCGCGTAACCTTCCTCCCCGGACGATCGTCGTTGCCGCAGGATTTCGCGTTCCAACACCGCACCTTTTTTTTTTTTGCTCTTTCCTCCTCCCCCGCTTGAATTCGATTCCCGTGTAGCCCCTATAAATCGCAGATAATCTAGTTTTCCTGCGCCAACGGCGCCGGGCCGCGGCTCTCTTCGATCGGCGACGGACTTTTTGCGGACCCGCGATCTCGTATCTTTCACTTCTCCCGATTGCACGCCGTTCGATCGCGCTATTACCATTTTTCCCCGAGCTTCGGGGGCTGGCCATTGTTTCTCCGCGTAACGTTGTTCGTCAATTATTTTAGCGATTTTATCAAAGGTAGCCTTACTCCTCTCGGAAACGCTGTTCGTTGAATTTTTAGTTTTGGCCATTTTAAACCTACCGGTCCGAATAGCCTTCAAATTTTCCCCTTTGCGATTAATAAATTCCCTTACCGAAGCTCGTATAAAAATGGTACACGCGAATTTTAAAACTCCTCTGGAAATACGTTTTAATTGAAAGTCAATCATTTTTCTCCTGAAGTTTATTAATCTCAAACTAATCCTGCACTAGAAGCGACTGACAGGATAGCGTTATAAGAAAAACACTTCTCTATTTTTATTATGGTATATATGATTGGATTAAAAAATTCACTCAATCATTTCCTGTTGAAAGAGGATTTATAACAATTTTGAAATAAAACGTCTGGCAACATTTACCCTTCAACAAAATCGCTCGAAGGCCAGGCTTCTTTCGAACTCGCAGAAATATTTTTTCAACCGCTTCTTTACAGCTGCAACAATTTCGAAATGAAAAATCTGAGGCAGGTCATTCGAGCAACATTTACGATTCACCTTTTAACAAAATCTTTCGAAGACCAGGTTTCCTTAGAACGCACAGAAATATTTCTTCAACCGCTTCTTTACAGCTGCAACAATTTCGAAATGAAAAATCTGTGGCAGGTCATTCGAGGTTACGATCCACTTTTGCACAACGAAGCGTTTCGAAAAGCAGGCTTCTTTCAAGATTCTAGATCGAAATAGTTGTTTGTCACGATCTCGGACAGTTCGGACAATTAAGACCGAGTTGATAAGGTCGATTATGTTAACTCGAATCCGAACTGGCTCCGGTTCCCAGTTTTCGACGGTTTCGAGGAAGTTTCGTCGTTTTCACGGCCGGTCGATGGAAACGTTAGCGTTCGCCGGCCGTCGGCGTGCGCAAGGGGGGATGCAAGGGGACGTGCAGAGGGTGGAGTGCAGCGACACTCGTTGCATCGGTCTCTCGAGTGCGGCCGACGAAGGGAAAGAGCAAGTGCAACGCGCAAGTGCAATCCCACGAGTCCTCTCGAAGAGATGTTCCGCGGAACATTGTTACGCTCGCGTTGCGTCGCGATATACAAATACCATTGCGGCGGTGCATCCACCCTTATTCAACCCCCCACCCCCCCATACCATCCACCCTTATTCTACTGTTCCGGAAAAGCCGAATCTCCGCGGGCGTTTATGGTACCGAGAATATTATACACGCAACGACGTTTGTTCTTCGAGTTCAAGTTGTGCGAGATTGAAATTTTTATCGATTCTTCTGAATTTTCTTCGGGTTGGCTGTTCTCGATCGAGCGAGCCTAATCGATCGATTTTCGATAGAGATAGGATTTTTATTTTTCTCTGTTGACAAACTGGAGTAAAGTAGAAATTTATTTTCTTTCTTAATATGTTTAACAGGTTGAAATTAAATGAACAGTATCTTTAAGTTCCTCTAATATTTTCGATGTTTTCAATTGAGCCTACTCATTTGTGTCATAAATGCGTATAATCGGCTGTCAAGTTAGAAGAAATATCAAACAAGTCGTTTTGTCTCCCCTTGGTTGTTCCAGTGTTGAAAAGTTATCGGCTTTTTGAAAATGTCCCGACATCACTGTGTTGCAGACTGTATTGTACGTTTCACTTCGTCACGTGCATATTTGACGACGTTCTTCTTTTTAATATTTGAACAATCAACCGCGCTATCTCGTTTTTACGACTTTGATGAAATACGATTTCAAGCACCACTTTGGTTCCTAATTAAACGCAACCGCAATCGCGGGCGAATAAACGCGCGGAAAACACAATGGCGACTAGAGGCCGCACGCACGCACGCAGTTCGGACTCAATTAAATTCTCATCAGTATATTTCAAACCCGCGGATAAATTCTTGATGGATAATTCACGCCTGTTGTTATCGACTAACTCTGAATTAGCACGTCCCGGTGATTTAATATCAACTTTAACGTTTCCCTGAACGGGCTCTTGTTCGATAATCGCCTCAAGGCAAATAAGAATCGATTCGGATTGGACCGTACAGCTAATTGATTAACAGTCGCTCGAGTTTTCCAGAAGACCGGGTTTTCAACTGTGCGTTAAAATACAACGCGTGCTTCTCCCCTTGTTCTCGACGCGATTCGAATACCGTATTACCAGACCTTTCCTTTTCCGTGTTTAATATTCATGTTCCGTGCTTCTCCTCCTCCCATCACTGATACATATGAGCATATTGACTGACCCGAACCGTTGTTGCCAATTGCCAATAAAACAAGCTTGCTCGGACCAACTCGCAAGATCTACCCTCGAAGAAACTTTTCCGACAATCGGCGTCCTATCAATCCAAACTCCTCCGGGAATTCGATGGGATTGCTGTACTAGTGTGTGTGTGTCTCTCTCTCTGTGTGTGTGTACACCAAGTAAATTTCATTTAGCCTGACAAACTTATTTACACACTGGCTCAGCTTTAATTACTGCGCTTATTCGACGATCCCCTCTCCCGCGCGCGCGCCATTTAATCCAGGACTTAATTACTTCATTTATTTACCAATTAATTCGCACTCTACTCCCTCGCAGTATCATACATTTGCGTAAGATCGGCCAAACGCGAAACACGATTCGAACAGTACCTCGGTGTATCACGTATCTTAATTTTGCGATTACACCCAACTCGTTTTTATAATGATTCACGATAATGAACATTTTCTAGTAATGGAATGATAATGCAAAAATAGGTTGAAAATCGTGGAAAAATGTAATCGTCAGCATTCTCAGTCGTTCGTGACTGATAAACCGATTGACCCAATTTAATGCGTGGGAATCTACAAAACATATGTTGTAAATTTTGGTTACAAGACCGAATGAAAAAGTTGTGAACAGCAACTTTTTCTTTTCTTTTTTTTTTTTTGTGACTCAAACGCAATTTTTCCACAATTTTCATTACACGTCGTTTAGAAAACTAATCTTTCTAGCTTGGCTAACAATTCAAAATCGCACTATCAACACTTCAGTGACCGTACCGCATTTTCTGTAATCGTTATCGTACCGATTCCACAGTGCCCTCTTCAAAGCATCGCGGAACGATATAAAAATGGCTGGAACGGGTTTCAACAAGCGTTCGATGCGTCGCTCCACTGTCCAATTAAGTGTCAACGAGACGAAAAAGTTTCCAGACAAATAAAGAAGAGCGTGGCCGTTGACGGCGTAAATTAATTTAAATCGCTAACATCGTCGCCGGTCGCGCGAACATGTTCCGGCGGTCGAGAGCGGGGAATTTTCGTTTCGGAAAAATGTGGAGCGGAAAAATATCGAAACGCTGACTCGTAACAATGTTCCGCCGTACGTTTCCGCTCGGAGGATAACGCTGCCATTCCCGTTCACCGTTATATCCGCGACGCGCCGCGTTACATTATGCATGATCGTGGAACGATCCGGCGCTCTCGCATTATTCTTTTTCGCGGACAATATATAATATCTTGCGCGCACCGTGTTTTACCCCTCAGACCGGCGCGGCGGATTTTCCGCGTTCGCGATCGCTAATCGAGCGAAATCCGCCGATAAACCACGCACGAACCATTCCGAACAGAAAATTCCAAATCTGCGGAATATTATCTCTCTGCGGCTAATATACCGAGCTTCACAGTAAGGAGCAAAACTGAACCAATAACCACAAGTTTTGCATAAATCATCATCTATTACTGGGAATATAGAAGAATAACAAAAAATCAACATTATAATCATTTTATCATAGTTAGAAGTAACTTGAGAATTTTTTTTCAATAATTAATGTCTCCTCGTTTAGCAATGGCAACAAAAATAGACTGACTCGGTTTTGCACTGGTCCCTACAAGAAATGTTTACGTGGGGTGTTCCACTAGCACTTTGGTATGTTTACAAACTATTAGTCTACGTCTTAACGTCTTAACGAGTGAAGTAAGAATAAATATGAAGTCAATTACTCCAAATTGTGTAAAAAAACGTCATTTCTCTTTTGAATGACGGCTTGTCGACGCGTAAGACGGCGAAAACCCGCAGTGTTAGTCAATCGACAGTGCAGACAATAAGAAAAAAATCACTGTAAAAGTATGTTATTAAATGTTGGAGGAAGAACAGTTCAGTTTTGTTCCTTACTGTATGTATTTGGAAAAAAAAACTTCTCCAATTTTTATGGGCCGACGAAGCTTTATTTTTTTGAAAAATGCACTTCCATGGAATTAATTATTAATAGCTATGCTCAGTTAATTATACATCTTTTGAACTGTAAAGAAGCGATCGCAAAAAGGAATTTTTCCACGCTGTTCCTGTCGATCGTTTTTAGAATTTGCCCGCGCGTTTCGCGAGCGAATCGCAGCTGCGCGAGCATTTTGCGCGCGGATTTTTGCAGACTGCCACGTTCGTGGCTGGCTCTGGTGCGCTTCTGGGTAAGGAAAATTACCGTTTTACACGCATTCCATCCGGCAGCGAGCGTTCCCGCGCGCGAGGTCCCTTGTCCTGGCGACGACAATGCGATCCCCTTTCCCACAGTGGACACCGGCTGCGAAGACATTCCGTCCACGTTTCTAGCTCGCGTTTCTCCACGCACGTGCGTTATCTTTGCAGCGTGAACGTTTAAACGCCTAAGATGGTCGTCGATCGAGGAACGAGTCGCCTGCGGTTTGCCCGATCGACGATTCACCAGGTGCGCGATCGAAATTCGTGGCCCTCGAGATTCATTTCGCGCGTCGAGCATTTCGATTTGCAACCGCGTTTTACGACTCGAAATCGCGAAACAAACATCGTAGAAAAAGAATCCTGCCGAGATAAGAACGCGAGACGCTGTTCAGCATGGTATACGATAAGAAGTATCCGAGGTTCTATTCATTTCTTGAGGTCGAAGAAACGATTTATTTAAAAAAACCAGATGCTCCGTTCTAACAAATGTTATTCGGTACTGTACCATTTTCGTATTACGATCGAAGAAACGTTCTTGTCGTTGAAGAAGTGATTTATTTTAAAAAACTAGAAGCTTCGTTATGTCAAATGTACTAGAACATTTGAAGAATCGAAGGACCTGTTGCAGAATAATGAATAATAAATAAATCGTGGATTTTATGCATTTACGAAAAAAATGGGAATTAAATTAAATTAATTTGAGAATGTCAATATACTGCTTGACGACTCGTCACAATCATTCGAAGCAAGAAAGAACGGTCTGGTTGGTTCTTGTTTTTCGTGAATAATGCAGAAGAATTGTAGCAGAAAAATTCGCAGAGTGATAATAAATTGAAATTGAACGAATTAATTGGTACAGGGAACGTTTTTTGGATTCCAGGCTCCGATTGGAGGATTCGCGATGGAATTCGCGAAGGCAGGGGTTGCGAATTTTTCGCTCAGGGTCTGTTTGATCGACTGTGGACGCGTGGGCGGTCGGGACCGGTCGAATTTTCCCGGCTGTATAATTCGACGCGGTCCCGGCTGGTAAACAAGCGGTCTGTCGGTGATCGTAGGAAGAATATAAGCACTCCGACGAGAGTCTTTTGTCTCGGCGCTCTTTGTTCCCGTCGACGGATGTCTCGACGGGTCAATGAATCGGTCTCGACGATTCACCAGTGGAAATGCGTTTCGTTTGGTACGCCATGCCGATGCACCAGACTGCATTGTTCGCATGTTTGCGACTTCCATCGTGTCCTGTCCGCTCGTACGTGTGCGCCTGTCTGCGTTTATGCAAGAGAGCACCGCATTGCATCGACGTTAACCCTGCAGCCAACGAGGGAGGGTCCTCTCGAACTCCCTCGAATCGAAAATGTAAAAAAAAATATATATATATATATTTCTCTTGGCTACGGGAGATTTCTGAAAATCATTTACTGCCGCTTCTGTCAAGAATTGATGAAAACAATTTTGCTACAAGATTAGGGCCGTTTGTTTTTAACTTTCTGGAAACTATTTCTCTGGGATATTGCAATTTTATTAATTTTTCAAGACACCGTAGAAGGAATTGTGCAAAATAATTTTTTTTAGAAACTAGGACTGTTTCCCAAAGTCAAGTGGAAGGTTGCAAATTGATAGTAAAAATTCGCAAGCCTGCAAGAGATCATCCCTTGCATTCATCGGGCAAACCTTGACCCAAGAGATTCGTCCACCCATCGTTGCAATTAGGCTCGCAGAAGGGTAGCATGGTCCCGATCGAGTGTATCAGTGATTATGCAAGAGCGACGTGTTCGAAAGCAGTACTTTTGCGTAAGACTATCGCATCTGGGCCACGATTACGTCAATGGCCGAGAGGGCGACGAATTCCGCGTACCGTCACCCACACGTACAGATCGAGGTTGCTCGAGGAAAACATAGCTGTTAACCCTAGAATCCTACGTATAAACCGCACGTTCGCAGAACGTTTTATAATCTATGCCAAATCAAATTATTTAGATCGTGATACGCGACACTCTTGACACCAGACATCTTTTCTCTAAAACATTCTTCCGTATCATTCGCATTCTTTGAAACATTCTATGTTCGCGGTAAACTGGACACATTTGTTTATTTTGTTAGCAGGTAGTCTCTGGAGGAATTGTTCCTGCAGAAACAAATAACCCTGGATTCAGAAAAAAATTGTTCTCGCACACAGAAATAAGCCTAGTCTCTGAAAACAATTATTACTGCACAAAGAGAGATGGCTTTAATCTCTGAAAACAAATATTGCTACACAAAAAGATAGTTCTCGTCTCTGAAAAAATTCTTCCTGCACGAAAAGATAATCGCAGTCTTTGGAAAAAGTTGTTTTCACGCGAAGAAATAATTTTGTTCTGCTAGAAATTCGGTTTGCACCAGGAAAAAGGATACGTCAGGTTTTTAAAAACATTTATTTTGAACGAAACGATTTGATAGTCTCTCAAATATATTCTCTTGCCCAGGCGAAACATTTCAAACCTTAAAATCCACGTTCTTACGGGTCGAAGAACCCACACCCCTGTCCCGTAAGTTCAAAGGTTAATTAAATGATCACCGTATAAAGCGATCGCAGCGAGTTTCGAGTTAACCCCAACAAAGTTGTCGCAGTTCCGGAGCAACGGGGTATCGGATTAACCCGATGAATTCAAAGAAATTAGCACCGCTATCACGTTATGAACGACAAAAGGCGGCAGTATTAGCAGGGGCGAACGCAATTACCCCTAATCCGTGTCTTCCTCGAATCGATCGTGTCCTGAAGGAAGAATTATTAATATACTGGGGATTGTATGCGTTTCTGACAAAAGTGGATGAAATTTCATACAATACAGAAACATTAAAAGAGATGCGTTACTTGTATTTAATCTGTTAAATATACGTATAGGTTATTCATTTCTGTTAAACCGTAACCAAAATTCACGTGAACATCAATTTTGTTCTATGAAATTAATCACATTATACTCTAATGATTATTTCCAATTCATCAAAACGAATTCTTACGCTTCGAGCAGACAATTTTCATTTTACATAAATGTCCGCGGTCTATTAATCATTGTAGGTGAAAATGTTACAATCTTGTTAGTGCAAGGGGTTGAAGGGGAGAAATAAATTTCCATTCGGTTCCAAACAGCTCCCATTTTGCAGAAAGTGTTACAGTCCGATTATTGCGGTTCCAGTTACAATTCCAACGTGTTTCGAGCGCGCTATTGAATTATCCGATCGGGTATAAATGTTAATCGACCGCCTCTGTTTCAGGAAATGACCGTGCCGCCCACGCCTCTGACGGCCATCGCCCAGACACCGAGGAAGGAGCTCGAGACAAAGTTCACGTTCAATCCGTTGCTGGCGAAGGTGAGAAAAACAATCCTCGTTGTTTATTATTCACGGCGAAATTCAAAGATCGGTCGATTTTTGAAAAATTGCGAAATTCAAAGTCGATTTTTGAAAAATTGCTGAAGTCTAATTTTTCTCAAATATGCTCTATTTCTTCTGTTCTGCTTAGCAAAAAATTGCGGAAAAATTCATGAACATTCAACAAGGTGACGCACACGATCGTGAATTTCTTCCGAATTTTTGGCTGGGAAATCGATTTTTGAAAAATTGCTGGTCTAATTTTCCTCAAGTATGCTCTATCTCTTCTGTTCTGCTTAGCAAAAGATTGCGGAAAAATTCATGAACATTCAACAAGGTGACGCACACGATCGTGAATTTCTTCCGAATTTTTGGCTGGGAAATCGATTTTTGAAAAATTGCTGGTCTAATTTTCCTCAAGTATGCTCTATCTCTTCTGTTCTGCTTAGCAAAAGATTGCGGAAAAATTCATGAACATTTAACAAGGTGACGCACACGATCGTGAATTTCTTCCGAATTTTTGGCTTGGAAATCGATTTTTGAAAAATTGCTGAAGTCTAATTTTCCTCAAGTATGCTCTATTTCTTCTGTTCTGCTTAGCAAAAAATTGCGGAAAAATTGATGAACATTCAACAAGGTGACGCACACGATCGTGAATTTCTTAGGAATTTTTGGCTGGGAAGACGAATTTTGAAAAATTGCTGGAGTTCAATTTCCCTTGAGGGTCCTGTCGAACGATGAAAGATTAATTTGTGAGCGACTCCCTTGTTCGACTATTTTCTTTAAAATCTGCACCAGAAGACTATATGTTGTAGAGCGAGGGGTTGATTAATTTTGTTGTTGTTCGAATTGCGTTTTTAATCGGTACGGAATTAATCGACTCCGGTCGTTTTTCCTTTTTTCCGGCGCGGTTCGCCTACTCGTTCGGCAGTTTCTTTGCGGGCCGCGGCTTTCGAGACCACGAAACACTTGACACGATGCCAAGTAGCACGAAACCCGGCCCACTCGGTCCTTCGCAAGCCGAAAACGCCTTCCGGCGTCGATCGATCGGACACGCGTCGCTCGAGCGGTATTTAGCGGCCGCGTGCACAACCGGCTAACCGAAATCCCTCGTCCCACCCCCGGTTTTACATAATGGTTAGGCTTCTTATCGATACGCGATTCCGCGATCGATATCCGACCTCTGCCGAACTCTCTCAGCCTTGCACATTGGCACTTATTATATTTCCAATTGACTATATCGGTGTGCGAATTAAACATTTCTCTCCGAAGCTGTTTTTATGTGTTTCCGCGGATCGTTGTGCGAAATAAAAATTTCCCCAGTCAACGGTACGAAATCTTTAAAGTCATCTTTAAAACTCGAGAACAAAATAAAACCCACACTGTATTCGTGAATTGTAGAAAGAAGTGAACACACAGAAAGTGATAGAAAGTATTTCTAGTTATTGAGAATCACAACGAAATTCTAAAGAATGTCGTAGATCCAAAGAAAACGATAAAGCAAGGGTAATTAAACATTCAGACGGTTCGAGTTTTGTTTTAATTATTTTTAAAAAATTTCTTAAAATGGTTCTAAGCTACTAAATCTTGATTTTGGTGCAAGTGCTTCGTCCAGTTGCGGTTTTCAGTTCGCAATTCGCCGGAATTTTTTCGCACCGAGAAATTTGTCTTTGGCGAACCGTGAAATGTAATATCGGCGAATATTTACCGGCCGTTTGACAATTACGTCCGGCAGGAATTTTTATGGACGGACGTGGGTACGGCGAGGAGCATTTGTTGTAACGCGACCAAGAATTTCTGCATTTAAAAAAGTAATTGTATTTAACCGGCAGAAAAAGTTTCTGCTTTATAACGGTCGCGGTCTCGCTGTTAAGCTCTCTCCGCGGTTCGTTAAAATGCGAATAAACGCGCCGGGGAGCGAGCCGGAGTTGATCGGTTTTAGCACTTTCGTTGGCATCGAACTTCGTCTCTAGAGAGTCTCGGTAGAACCGTGGTCGAGTGCAGACGTGTTTTCGTTGAGCTCTGCCTATCTGTGTTCACGAGTAGTGGTGTGGTTCATTTTCCTCTGTGTAGAACGGTGTGAGTGTTCTGATCCCTAGTGTTTACCTGCTTGAGAGAGGGGTCATCCCTCTCTCTTACCAACGACAAGCATAGGAACGGAGCCTCTGAGTACAGGAGCTCCTGCAATTTCTTCAATAATCATGGATCCTATAACAGTTGTCAACAAATCGAAAGTGTCATACGCTCAAGTAACACAGAGATTCTCATTTCCCACAAAGGAACAAGCAATTATCATCGATTCAGTTGAAGGAGTCACGATCCAGGAATACACAGATGCAGTAGTAAATTTAGTAGGCCCTAACAACATAAGATTTGTATCGAAAATCTCTCAAGGCCGGGTATGTTTCTACCTGGGCAGTAAGGAGATTGCCGACAAATTAACGGAATCCAGCAATAAGGTTAACATTGGCTCGCACTCGTTAACAATCAGGCCGCTTATCTCAAGAGCAAAAAGGATCATTCTTTCCAATGTTTGTCCCATTATACCTCACGAGGTCATAGAAACTGAACTTGCTAAAGTAAATATAAAACCGGTCTCTCCTATTACCTTCATTAAAGCAGGAGTTCACGGACCTGGGTATTCTCACATTTTAAGCTTTCGTAGGCAACTGTTTATAAACCCAGAAGATATAGACAAAGTACCAGCGTCTTTGTCCCTCTACTACGATAATACAGTTTATTGGATATATTTATCAACAGAGAAACTGACGTGCTTCCTATGCAAGGAAGAAGGCCATTTGGCTAAATTTTGCAAAAATGTTACTCAGGCGACGGCTGAATATAATTCCACAGATTTGAAGGATATACCATCTTCACAGGAAAAACCAGTTGAAACCAACGATAAACCTTTGACCATGTCAAGGGAGGAGGCTACTCTCGACTTAAATGACTCGATGCCTCCCCCTTCTCAGAACAAAAGAGCTTTATCTGATTCCACAACCAACAACACCCCAACAGATTCAACCAAGAAGTCTACACGATGTGAAAAAAAATATAGCAAAAAACAGAAGATACATTCAGAATCAGGTCCCTCTAACAATGATGTTGCTTCACTGCTTTCGCCGGCCGAAGATTATATTCGTGAAAATTCTAAGAATCTACCACTGGACATAGACGGTATCGCGGATTTCTTGTCCTCAAGCTTTGGGCGGCATGACATTTATGCTTTAGCCCATGGCTATACCAGTGACATCCCGGCGCTCATTATCATGTTATCGGAAATCAGCTCTCGTTTATCTAGTAGGAAATTGAGGAGTCGCATCCACAGAATTTTGAACCGTTTAACCAACCCTGATGCTCCTGTTTCATCAAACGAAGATCTTAGCTCTGTAGAGGAGTATTAATTCATCTATTGCGACAGGAAAATCATTCATGGAACCTTGCACCCTAAAAATCATTTTTTGGAACACAAGGAGTGCCAGACAACGTGTCGAGGATATTCAATCTATGCTGCAGGACGTGGATATCTTGGTTAGTGTAGAAACCTGGCTATCTCAGAACGATACATTTGTTAACTTTCCAGGATTTCTCACTATTAGACAGGATAGATCTCATTCTAGAGGAGGTGGTATACTTATGATCATTCGTAAGAACATTGCATTTTGTAGAATTGAGAACCTCCTTTCCCCAAATAACTCAGTTGAATTATTAGGGGTTCAATTATCTCAGCTTAGCCCACCGCTCAATCTCTTGGCCTGCTATAGAACCCCGGGTCAATCCCTCTCGCAGGATCAGTGGGACCTTATATTCAAAAATGTCGATCCCAACACTAATTGTATCTTTATGGGTGATTTCAACTCACACAACAAAATCTGGAATTGTAACTTTACTGACGGTAATGGGGTCAGGCTAAATAATTCTGCGGATGCTTTTGACCTCTTCTTACACAATGACAGGTCCCTCACACATGTTGATTTTTACAGAGATAAAAGATCTAATCTTGATCTAATTTTTTCCACTATTGACATCTCTGATAAGGTACATGTTGAAGTGAGAGATGAAACTCTGGGTTCGGATCACTTCCCTATTGAAATCACATACGATACTGCTAAACACCTCTATAAAAAACACTCATTCAAATTGAAGTCAATCAGAACTGATTGGAACAAATTTGATAATCTATTAGAATCTAAATTCTCGGAATTTCTTACGGAAGATTATGAGCTGCTATCCCCCCAGTCTAAATATGATTTTTTCACAAAAATTATCTCTAACACTATCTCGTTGAGTACTCCTATCCGCAAGCACACCAATGTAACGTTTCACTCGAATCCAGTATGCTGGTGGGATGGTGATTGTGACAAGGCAAAAAGACTTCGTCGAGGAGCCTTCAAAAAATGGGAACACACCAAAAATCTTGAGGACTTGGTGAACTATAAGAAACTTGTAGCTCAGACTAAAAAAATTTTTAAAAACAAAAAAAGAGAAAGCTTTAGGAAATTTGCTGAAGGTATCGATTTTCGCTCAAATCCCAGCTATGTCTGGAATAAATGCAGGATTTTTAAAAATAGGTGGGCCCGAGCAAATGATTCAACTGTTTCTGAGAACCTTCAACCTGATCCAGGATACGAGGAGGTTTTGGATAAGATTAGTCCTCCCTGGGTCCAAACAAATCCGGATTGGCTTCCTCCCTGCTCCGAGAACGAATTTCTGGATGGCCCCTTTGATTTTCTTGAATTTAATGTCGCTTTAGGTTCCAAGAATTTCAAATCGGCTCCTGGGATTGACGGAATTGATTATGAAATTCTAAACAATCTCCCCCCCAAATACAAGTTACTGCTCTTGGACATTTACAATCTAGTAATTTCTACAAATAACTTTCCCCCAAGCTGGAAAAATTCTTTTGTACATTTCATAAAAAAGGCAGAGGGAAATGGCCTACGCCCTATATCCTTAACGTCTTGTCTATGCAAGTTGTTCGAGACCATGGTTAAGACCCGGTTGCAATGGTGGGCTGAACACAATTCTCTAATTCCCGCAAGTCAAATGGGTTTCAGGGGGGGGAGATCGTGTTATGACAATTTGGCAAACTTGACCCTGAGGGTTGAGGAGGCCTTCATTGATAAGAAAGAAGTCCTGGCAGCTTTCCTCGATGTGCAGGGTGCCTTTGATAATGTTGTGAGTACCATTCTGTTGACGAGACTGGCGGATTTGGGTTGCTCTAAAAATCTTCTCAGGTTTATAAAATTCCTAACCCATGAGAGACAAATTTTTACAAATAAGTCCATGACGGGCCCCCGACTGGTTTTTAAGGGAGTCCCGCAGGGTGGGGTGCTCAGCCCCTTGCTCTATGTTCTATATGTTTCCAATCTTGAAGATAATATCCCCAAAAATATCCATATATCCCAATTCGCGGATGACATTGCAATCTACATCAAATTTAAATCTGTGAAGTGGGCTCAGAATGCAATAGTAAATGCTATTAATTTAATAAGTGATAATCTCAACAAACTTGGCCTTGCTCTTTCCCCACATAAAACTAAGCTAGTAAGATTTAATAACAAAAGACCCATCCCTGATCCTGCCAGTATTGTATTTAAAGATTGTTCCATTGAATCTTGTGATTCCGCGCGCTTCTTAGGAATCATTTTTGACCATCGTCTCTCTTTTAAAGAGCACATCGAATTTGTTATAAATAAATGCTCCAAAGCTTTGAACATCATTAAATACCTTCGAGGCACTTGGTGGGGATCGGACCCAGAAACCCTGATCACACTCTATAAGAGTTTTATACGCTCTGTTATTGACTATGGTTCCTTTGTCTTCTTCCCCTCGAGTAGCTCCCTATCGGGAAAACTGGAGAGGTTACAATACAGTGCGATCAGACTTGCTCTGGGTTATAGAGTGACCACTCCGACCAACATACTAATCGGGGAATCTAAATTGATGTATATTAGAGAACGTGCTGTTTACCTGGGATGCTGTTTTCTGTCTAAGGCTCTGGCTCACCGCAATTCTTACACATATAATTGCATCAGAGATTCTTACGACTTATTTCAAAGGAAAAAACTCTCTAATAAACAAAGGATAATTTGCAAATGTCTTATATCCGTTATGGAAGCGGATGTGATAGAATCAAAGGATAGCTTAAATATTTACAGCTATGATTATACGACCTGTACAACTTCCATACCAATAGATACTTCACTGGGTCTTCTTGTTAAGGATACCAGCAACCCGATAGCTATTCTCAATGAGGTATGCGAAAACACAAACTGCTATAAAATATATACTGATGGGAGTAAAATCAAGGGATCTAACTGTGTTGGTTCTGCCTGCATATGTCCAGACTTGAATTTAACAAAAACACGTTCCATAAACCCTCTTGCCTCTATCTACACTGCCGAATGTTTAGCTTTAAGTGATGCTTTTGAAATGATATTAGAACACCAAAACCACAACTTCCATATTTTTTCTGATTCTCTTAGTTGTCTAATGGCTTTACAATCCCCCACTGTTAGCATAAAGACCAATTCACACATCTTTGAAATTAAAAGGAAATATAACCTATTTATTAGCAATGAACAAAACAGTTATGTCAAATTATTCTGGATCCCATCTCACTCTGGTATTCAGGGCAATGAAGATGCGGATAAGGCAGCCAAATTGGCTACCTCCTCGACATCCTTTGACTTTCCGAAGGTTCCTTTCACTGATGTTTACGAAAAATATAAGAAACAGGCCAAAGAGAATTCTGTGGAAATTATCAGGAGGCAAGGGTTATTTAAGGGCAAAAATTACTTCCAGCACTTTTTCCGTGACAGTTCCACACCCTGGTTCTCCCGTACAGAACTTAAGAGATGTTTCATTACTATGATCAATAGGATGCGGGCGGATCACTATCATTTAGCCGCTTCATTGGCACGAGTAGGTATAATTTCTGACGGCAAGTGTAGCTGTGACCAAAGTGATGAAACTCTAAACCATGTGATCTGGCAGTGTGAAAAGTATGACATTCAAAGACACAAACTTGTAGATTCTTTGCATAAAATGGATTATCAATTACCCTTAAGTATTGAAATGTTTATAGTTGAACCTAATATTAAGGCGTGTATTTGTATTCATCAATACTTCACAGATTGTAAACTATTTATTTAATTATTATGTATCATTGTAATACCAAACTGTAAAATAAATTGTAAAGCGAAATGGGCCCTTTAAGGGCCTAAAGAGCTTAAATAAAAAAAAAAAAAAAAAAAAAAAACTTCGTCTCTAAAAGTCATTTATAATTAGACTGCGGGTGTCCATAGCATATCTCGATCGACGAGCCGCTGCCGGTGCAATGTATTGTGCAGCGGCTTCGAAAACTATTTGATCGCTTGCGTTTCCGTAACCGTCGACGTGTTTAGATCGTTATAGTTCCATAAAGGTGAATCGTACAGCGGTGAATCTCGTCTCATTTTAAAGCTTGAAACCGCTACTTTTACGACGCATCGTTTATTTTCTGCTGAGACGGTTTCAGATGCTGTAGCGGGTGGGAGAAACTGGAGACATGATTTTTCTCGAGAATGCTGAATTGAAACGTCTGTAGAAACGTCGCGAAATTTCTCCGGCGAATGAATCTTACGTGGATTTGAAGATTGAAGCTTACTCTTTACAACGGGACATACAAATTTCTCGTACGATTTTGTTTTGTCGTTTTATGGAGCTTTGAATGACAAATATACCGGCAACACATTGCTGCGGTCGACCGAACTTGATCTTCATTTTTATTTTATAAAGCGGCGTGAAAAAGTCGTACATCAAGTTTTGAAGGATTGATGCAAAGATTTAGTTCTGAAAAAATTTTTTTAATGTTTTTATAGACCTCTGAATTTGCGGCATTTTCGAGGGAAAACATGTCTTCGGTTTTTCATCAAAAAATATATTAAATAAAAACAAACGATGCTACGTAAAAGTAGAGGTTTCAAGCTTTAAAATAAGCCCATTGTTGTTACGATTTTTTTTTTTTGTTAGAGATGTATAAGAATAATTGTGAAGCTCTGGAAAGAACAGGGACTCCACGAGAGACCTCCGAGTAAAAAAAAATGGCTAAATTAACTGAAATTAGACTAGTTTATACATTTCGGTCGGCCAGCCAAGGGTTAAAAAGTGGCAGGGCGATTTATGTGGTCAGGACACTCTTGATAATGGCCTGCACCGTTTTTATACCCCCGTAAGGGCGCAGTCTAAAGCCTGAAGTACTGCACGGGTCGCTATCCAACTCGAAAGGATGATAAATTAACCCCCAGACGACAGCGAACGCGTAATCAAAGGGCAACCGTTTCCCTTCGCGTATAAGTTGATATAGTCGTAGAGGCATATGTATATGTAGTTGCAGCGTTTATTTGATTAAAATCAACGGAAAATGCAAATAAGCTGCGCCGCGAGACTTTATTACCACGGAAACGGTGCAACCGAAACTCTCTGCCACGCGAAAAACACCGGGTGACGTTTAGCACTCCGACCGCCATTGTAAAAGCAGAAATCCAATTAATTACTCGAGGATCCCCGCAGAAACAATAACTGATTACACATATAGAATGTTCGTGCAATTTTCGAAAGAAGTTTCCTAGATCGTTGAACACTCGAGTTTTCGAAAATTATTAATATTCAAGTTATTGTTACTTCGTCCAAAAAAAAAAAACAAATTTTGCGACGTTTCTACGAACGAGTTTGACGACAAACTTGGAAGAATGTAAGAAAATGATCGAAGAAAACGGGTACCTGAGCGTGCAATAGGTTAATCTCGATTGACCCACGTTGCCGGCAGTAATGTTTGCCCTTGAGCGCTCTCGTGTATGGATAATGAGAAACCGGTGATTGGGACTGGCTGATTAGTATATGGCCGTCGTGGGGGGTCAACGCGCGGCGGTTCAGACCGCTCAACCTGTCTGTTTTTCGAACTTGTGTCTGACGAATTTCCCGTTTCTGTTTGCAGTTGACCGAAGTGACGCCGCCGGAGCCAACGAAGCCTCGTAAGTAAACTTTTCCACGCTTGCATGCTGTCTTTCTGTCACCGGTAATACCCTGTCGAGTGGAAATGCTCGATGGCGCGATCAAAGTCGCGGAATCCCGTTACCCGTTTCAACCCGAACATAATTCTCTCTCTCTCTCACTCTCTCTCGCCTCTGGGACGCGTCGGAAACCTATTCCATTATAGAATGACGGTAACGTGCTTGTTAATATTACCAATTATCTTGCTACGTCTTTAACGAACTGTGTACCGCGCGAAAATCCGACCTGTGATACGTCAGATCGATAGCTTCCAGCTTTCGACTGCTTTGTCCGCTGAGAATCGTTGCTTTGGCGAATTCTGTCAGGTTTGGAGACACTCTTTGGGTTCTAGGTGACGTAACATGATAGTCATAAACAGGGACCATAACTGTTATAAGCAAAAAGAAAAAAAGTCATGGAATAACAAGTATTTCATCGACTAAAATCGTATTGATTACGAATAAGGATTATAAGTATCCGAACATTTTTTCTCTTGTTGGTAAATGTTATCGTTGAGAGAGATTCATTTCGGTGACTTACAACAGTTATCAATAAGAGAAGTTCCTTTCGATATGCTTCGAAACAATTTTTCTTCATCGATAATAATTATCGAGGAGGATACAATTTTTTGAACACTAATAACTGTTATTTCTAACCAAAAAGTATAGAAATCGATGTTTTTTAACCATTTTCGTTCTCCGAATTTTTTTCTTTATACTCTACATAGATCAAATATGACGTCTCTGGTTAAAAAAAGAAAACATCGACAAACGAAAGGTACAGAAGAACAAAATGCAGACAAAACTAAAGAATAGCCTGAATTACAAATCGAACCGACATAATTAATTAAAGGAACGTCGATTCCCGGATTATTCGAGTAAGCATGCAGAACACAACAAACCCCTGGCATTATTAAGTATCCACCATACTAATCGACCATTGTTGGCCGCAACCAATTCCACTAGAACGGATTAATCCTCATTATCCTAGCAGTAGTAGCAATCGGCAACATTTACTCTATTCCCCCAAGCAGAAAATTCCGAACAATTTCCTCTATGATTACTTCAATTTCAAAAACAATGCACATTCCCTGCCGGGCGCCGCTCTCCGACAAACAAAAGGCGAGATTTGAAAAATTGCCCGGCCTCTGGGAACTTGTCACGACACCTGGAAATAATTCCCTGGAATCGTTACCCGCGTGTAAACCCTCTCGGATGTGTATCCCTGTAACAGAAAATGCCGGTGTACGGCGGTTATCTATTTCCAAGAAATTTGCAGCGCGTGTTTAACTGAACAAAAGTGCACTCGCCGGAACCGTGGGGGCCTACTTAACATTTATAGTCCATTACACGGTTAACCTGCGCGCCGATTTTATTGCCTCGGTTATTATTCGCGGCGCGATATTTAGCTGCGCGAGGTAAATGGATTTTTCGGGCCCGCATCTACACTCCGTTTTTATCCACCTCGTTTTTACCCGTTTTTGTTTGTATTCGCTTCGTTTCCATACACCTTTACATATACTACCTTCGTTTTTCCAACCTTTATTTTTTTATTTGCTTTCTCATACCTTGCACTTTTCTCGAGGAAAAAAGACAGACAAGACATATTTTTCAAGAACAAATCTGCATTTTCAGCGTAGAAGCCTCGATAGATATTCTTGCGTTGTTCTGAATAAATTCCAGAATTTATTTATTAGTGGTTACAGTTTCAGAAGCGGGTGCAAAGTTTTGGAACTTTGATATATTCGTGGGCAAATAGTAAAATTTTGTGTACTTTCTCGTTCTTGTAAAATTCTCTCCCTTCTCTTCCCTCGTTAACGACTTAAAATTCTTTTTGGCTGAACTTCACCTACGGGATCCTCGTGTAACCTCGCTTTTGTATGCTAGTGTGTAAAGTAAACAAGAATTATGTGTATCATATTATGCGGTAAATGATCCCCGAATGGTCTCGACACCTGCAAAAAGCATCCCAAAGTCTGTGCAGGTACTTTGATGTGACAGTAAACCTTTCAAAAAAGCTCAATAGTAGGGATCCTTTTTCATTGAAAACATTAGTTTTAAGATATTCTGCATACGATATAGGATGGTCACTTTATTATGCCGGTCACTGTACATCAAATTGTTTGTACGAGTATTATCCGTCTGAAATGGTTATTTGTCCTGCTCTGCGCTAATAGTTTGCGATCTCCGGGACGGGACGGTCTCCCAGCGGAATGATTTCATGAAATTGCGGGGCAGGAATGATTTTGTGCCGGGAACGGGCGTCGCGAAAAACGCGGGGACTCGTTGCGAGCCGCAAAAACCGTGAACGTCGATTCCCGGTCGCGTTTTACACAGTCGCTGACCTTTACCATTAAACTCCGCATCCCGGTGTAAATTGTATTTCGCTCGTTGTTCGACCGCCTGCGCGAGCGAGCGAGCGAGAGGAAAAAAAAAAGCGTTACAGCTGGCGGCGGCGCTTCGTTCAGAGCGTAAAAATTTTTCATTCTACCGGGTGAGTCGTCGGTTCCGCGTCGAGACACTCCGAAAATGCAATCCCAAATTGCACTCGACTGTGATCATTGTAAACGTCTCGTTCACCGTGAGTGGAAAACGTTGTTAATAATTTTGTGGATCAACGTTGCTCGAGCGACGTTTGCACAAAGAGAGACAGTTTAAATCAGTCGCGAGATTCCTCCCCGAAGATCCCGGCCAGAGTGCAAGCGTAGCATTATCTTGATTTACACTCGCCATTCATTCGTATTATAGTCTTCGCGCGAGTGCTCGAGGTAAACTTTGGGAACAACGTGTCACGAAATTATCGAATCTCGTGAATAATTATCGTCTACGCTGCTACGGAACGAGAGACGATAAAAATCCGGAGATTTTTCGAGCGTATTTTTATTTAGACGGCTCGCGCGTTCTGGTATTTATGAACGACACCGTGCCAGGGGTCCTTTGATTGATTTATCGTCCTGGAATTAGCGAAATCCTCCGTGTTCGCTGGACAAACGAGTCGAAAATAATCATTTCGGAAAATTTATTATTTACGAAACAGTTTATTACGGTAGAAACTACGGGAGAATACGATTTATAAACATTTATTTGGTTTCTATTCTCAGGTAGAGAAAAGTCTGTTTTCTAATTCTTTCAAATTCTGTAAAAATTATAAAATCTCACTGTATACGATGAACAATTGACTCTCGTTTTTCCATTTATCAAATTACGTGACAAAATTTCTCGATGATAACAAAAATCCGCACAATTCGATATAAATACACAGCAACCGGGTATCCTCGCCGTGGAAACAATGGTAAAATAATTTCTCAGCACTCATCGAGGACAACTGCGACGTCTATGGAACGGTTTTAGTCACTTTTCGACACGTCCAAAAATCCGTGTAACATTTAACAATCCCATCGCTTCGGCCGCAAATCCGTATGAAGCCGCGACAGATATATCAGTTTCCGCGCGTCGCATATTTTTGTTTTTTTCTTTCTTTTTTATACTGAAAAATACAAATATTTGTTTATCTTCTGGCCGACTGTTCGCGTTTTTGTTTGACGGGGCGGCTATCCACGGCTCTGCCCTCGACTAGCGACTCTCGAATATCTGGGGAAAAACCTGTGGATTCATTGATATTCGAGCGTTCCTAAGCGGTCGAGTACGAAGGGATACTGTTTCATGAATTAACCATTCCATGGTCCTCTTTTCCCCTCTACCTATCCGAATACAGAGCACTTCGCGATGGACATTATGGCGCTGCGAATCGGGAATTCGAATTTCCCGAGAGCAAATTCAAACTTCCCGTTGCGAATTTGAATCTCCCGCGCGCGCCAATTCGAATTTATACGCTCGATCGCGATTTAACGCTGATACTGGCTCACTTGTGGCCCTTGGGAACGAATATTGACATTGAATGTACCACCACGAAAATAACCGGTCAAACGGTGGTGGTCCTTGGCTTTATATATTATATTTTAGAATTGCAGAAATGGTAGAGTTACTTTCTACAAGAAATTATTCACTCGATCTCTTTATTCTAACAGACTCTACGTACTGTATGAAATCGTACAAAATCTGTAAAGTCATGTTATTTAACGAATATGTGTCTGCGTCAATTAATTAATCGACCAAGGCAGGAGAAAAAGATGTATATCAATGTTCTCGAATTATTGATCAATTTAAGACAGGAGAAAAATTACAATAATTAAAGTTGTACGCGTCGGTGTTTTTCGATCACTTTAATGTTTCTCCTGCTTCGAACGGTTCAATTAATTTCCTAAACGTATAAAATGCACAGTCAATTGATCACTCTCAGTAGCCTAAACGCGTTAAGGGGTTGGAACAGGGCGTTTTCACCCTCGGATCTCGCGTTGATTGACAAAGCGTAAGTAATCCGACAATTAGGGGATCGCGAGGGCCACGGAGACGGAGTTTTACGCGACCGAGGATCTAATCTCCGAATCTCGGAGGTTCCGACCCCCTAATTGAGCTCGCATAGGCCACGGTCGCTCTCCTGGGCCGTTTCCTGCCGAGCCGGAAACACCGGAACGCCCATCCTCGTCCTCTTTATCAGCCCGAAAACGGACTCGAGGAGTCCTCGAGCCGATTAACAGCCCGGGACAGGCAGCAGGCCGAGGGAGCGCGTTAACCGCTTTGGAATTGCAACGCGCGTGCCCGCCAAACAGGAATGCATCCACCTGTGCCCTCCGCGCAGGGAGAGCACGCGTGTAGGCGTTAACGAGCGAGGGCGTGATCGCGTGACCGGCGACCTTTAAGCCGGGACCGGCGACCTCGACAGTCCTCGGGGGCGAGGGCGACCGATTTCTCGGCAATTTTATACCGTGACGTCCTCCAAATGCCTTCAACAACCTCGATTTCTCGCCGGGTGCACCTTTTTGAGTCAGACGATCTTTGGGAATTTCTTTACGAAAAGTTATGCGATCATTTTTTTTTTTATTTTTTGGGTATCTTCGGGCACTGTAGGGGTATTCGATAAAATTTTTGTTGGCGAGATTAGTGCATTCGTTGGGAACAGCAAAATTATTGTTTTCCGGTAGTACTGCGTGTAGGAGTTGGGGGGTGATCTTTGAGAATTTTTTGGAAGAAAATTACGAGACCGATTCTTTTGAAATTTTTTGAGTACGTTGTAATGGTATCGAGATAGTTGATAAGATTTTTTTGGCGAGAGTAGTACATGTATTGTGGAGAGAACAGTAATAGTTCTTTGGTAGCGATGTTTCGTCAGTCGATTTTTGAGGCTTGTAATCTTTGAGAATTTTTTGGAGGAAAATCGTTTGACCGATTTTTAACGTCGTTTCCGCCTAGATAGGAGCTCCGCATTTACGGAGGATTGGAGCGCATATGGTAGAGCGTTGAGACGAGTGGGTTTACAGTTTGATATTAATATGCCAGTCGTCGACGAGCCCAATAAAACCGGGTCCGATTCGCCTGGTTTTCTCGAACACCTGCCCACAGGCTCGGTGGCACATGGGGGCTAAGGCGAGAGCACATAAGAGCGTAACAAATAACCTTCCACCTTGGTCGCGACGCTTTTCCACCCGCGCACTCGTCTGTCTTTCTCCCCATTCGGTGTCTCTCCGCGCCTCTTCCTCCTTCTGTGACTCCTCCCTTCGGTTCTCCTTTTTTCTCCCGTGCTCCACCGTCCTCCTCTTTTCGCAATACGCCTGCGAGGACCGGCACCGATCAGACGAGAAGGCAGTTTCCATGGAGACCAAACCAGACTGTGTCTGCATCTCGGTTCGAGCTCCCATCGCCACCCAGAACGCGATACCGATCGCGAGAACGTCGCCCAGGGACCGTGCCTTTGGCTAGCACGAGATATAGCGAGTAGACTGCCTCCGGGATCAATTGTAATTGGTACTTTCGACGACCTTCCTAGGTCAACCACTATACGACTGATTCTATCATAAATCGTTATCCTAGTAAAGACTACGTGATAACGGAGAATGCTCGATCCAATATTGCCTATGCTCATTCCTTTCCTCGAACCTTTCTGAATCTAATGTGCCACGAATCGTTTCTTCTTTCATTCAGAATTTCAGTATAAAAATTCATTTTTGTCATTTACGCCCGCAACAATTTCTCGATAGTTTCCCAATTTTCGATAATTGTTTAATAAATTGGAGAGCGCAGGAGCTGAAACTGTCTCAACTCATTCCTCGAACCTTTCTGAATCTAATGTGCCACGAATCGTTTCTTCTTTCATTCAGAATTTCAGTATAAAAATTGATTTTTCTCACTTATGCCCGCAACAATTTCTCGATAGTTTCCCAATTTTCGGTAATTGTTTAATAAATTGGAGATCGCAGGAGCTGAAACTGTCTCAACTCATTCCTCGAACCTCCCCTGAATGTAATGTGCCACGAATCGTTTCTTCTTTCATTCAGTATTTCAGTATAAAAATGCATTGTTATCGTACATGCGCGCGAACGGGTCGTTAGAGCTGGTTCTTCGGGTTCACTCGAGGGCAAACGGTTATTGATGCGGCGAACTGAAGTGGAAACTTAAGTGACAGTGTGAATAGTAATCTTCGCGGAAGCGACGTGCCGATTGGAGCCAAGTTTCTTCGGGAAACATTCAGCCGGGCTGTGTGTTAAGACGCTCTTTTGGTGTAAACGTCCCTCTTCATGCGCTTTAACCGACGAAGTCAATTGACCGCTCAAGGCTACTGGCCCCCACCACTCTGTTTGACTTCTCCCACTATGGTTGCCTCTTATCTTTTCGCGCCACCTGCTCGTATAGTTTCTGTTGGGCGGCGCGAATAGCCCCCGTTTTGCTTACGATATTTCGAACAACTGCAAATATGTCGCTGGTCTCACGCAATTACGAACAATGCCAAACAGTTCCCGAAAAAATCATTTTAAAAATAACACGACTCACATTCATGCCCATGCATAATATTTCACCAGCGAACATAAGAGACGAAGCAGTCTCTCACGGTAGGAAATCAGCATGTAACGATTACTGCAATTTAAATTAGGAATTAATGCGAAATTAACATCGAGTGAATTATGTTCTCGAACAATGGGAACTTGGAAAATAGTCCAAGTTACTCTATCATTGAAAAATCTCTATGAGCGATAGCTCCCTACTAAATATAAGGAGAGCAATAAACGTCACAGTAGAAAATTTAGAACGCAACGATTACTGCAATTTGTATTAAGAATTAATTATCGAGTGAATTATTTCCTCAAACAATGTAGACTTGAAAAGCAATTCGAATTACACCTTCGTTGAAAGATCCCTGTGAATGATAATTCACAACCAAACACATGGAATGAAATAAATCTCACCGAAGAGAATTAGAATGCAGCGATTACCGCGATTTAAATTAAGAATTGATGTGAAATTCAGATTGAATATGAGTGAATTATTTACCCAGACAATGGAGTCGCTGCGAAACGTTCGCACTTTCACGTTGATAAGCAATGGTAATGTTCGCATTTGCATGCAGAAAATGTTGTAAACGTTCCACACAACAGTAAAGACGATTTATGCAGACTCTCGAACAATTAAAAACGTCAAAACACCGTGGCATTATAATGCACACAACTCACCAGATTCGTAGATCAAGGACTTCTATCCACGTCCCGCAAGGACGTTTCTTCCAACAATGCTTTCAATAATGTAAATGCGAAACGATAAACTCGTTAATGGATGTAAATAAATTCTTACAAAATCAACACTTATCGTTACAATCATACTGTCTGTGCTTATGGTAGGCCACCATTTGTTTGCATTCAGGACTGATAGTACAGGCGAAGCTGTTACTCGATGTTGGGAACGCAGAGGCAAGAAATTTTTTAAATAACTATTCCAGTCGCTATTCTCGCATTGAAAAAATATACTCACAAACTCAGAAGATTAACAAACATATCCACAAAGTTTCAAATGACAATGCTTATGAGTTTAATTTCAAAAAATTTCCTATGTGTCGCCGCTTAATTGCGAACATCAGGACCACAAAAATTCATTTCCAGGCGGAACTTCCACTAATTTAAATAATTATTTCCATCACTATTTTTGCACTGAAAAAAATATGCTCGTTCTCTTCGAAGAGCGACAAACATCCGCACAGAATTTCGAATGTCTACGGTTACTGGTTCCGTTTCAAAAAATTGTCAAGTGCGACAATCGTTGCAAGTTCGTAATCGGGGATCAATACATCTTCAAAGGTATCGAGGTGCAAGCAGAAGTAGCGAGCCGAAAGAGAAAGGCAGACACAGAATCGTAAAGAGAAAGAGGGAGAGAGAGAGAGAGAGAGGTGCCTCGACGAACAAGAACAGAAGTCCTCGATCAACGATATTAATTTATCGGCCTCGTTTGTTCTCGTCGCGAGCCAGGAGCGACAAGACGGGCTGAGCGATTGAATATTAAGTGGCGGGACTCTCTGTCTGTTCCTCGGCGAAGTTCGCCCAGGGGACTTCCTGCGAACTAGAAAACGAGGCTGAGAGCTACGAGATAGTACTAGAAGAGGACGAAACATCTGGCAGACCGGGACGAAGGAGATGTACGAACCTGGAGAACCGGGGGTAGAAAGGGGAAAGCAAACCGTGAGAAACAGAGACGAAGATATAGAGGAAGAGGAAGGACGAAGAGAGGGGAACCAGAGAGTTCGAGATAGTGGGAGGAACGATGCTGAAGAGGGGAGAGTGGGGGCGTCTGCCGGCGGCGATTTCAATAATTAATGTCACGGGAATTGCTGCGCGCCGACGATGGTAAAGGCGGAGAGCTACTACCGCAAACTTGAAATTCCCTGTCGCGGTATTCAAGGCAGATCGGTCCATGGATAATTACTGCGATTATCCGGCGGACAAGCCGGCGAAGTCCCCGCGAGTTTATCGGGCCAATCCGAATGAAAACTTCACGAAGGAGTTGAACCTCTTCTTCTTCTTCTTCTTCTTCTTCTTCTTCTTCTTCTTCTTCTTCTTCTTCTACTTCTACTTCGAGCGTTCAAGCTGGTCCCGATGAATTTCTTCCGCGGGAAACTTACCGTCCATCTCGGGTTTCCTGCCGGAAATGTTGCAGGTTTGATCTGTTTGCACCTTACGAATCACTCTGTCTTCGATTACGAGTGTTGTTTTTGACATAATATTGTTATTGGTGAGCTCAAGCTCGAGGGAGCTACATACATATTTTTGAACGGTTGAGAAATTAGAGATTTTCAAACCAGTTTTTTGGTATATAAAATTGTGATTCCTTGGAAAATTTATGTGTACATCTTGTAGCGCGATGTTTGAGTAGCGTTTGCTGAAAATTTGACCTAGATGTCTGAAAGTAGAAGAACGTGGCAGTGATTTCTACAGGATACATTCATGGAGGACCTCGATCGCTTGATTGCATTAATTTCGGTATTTATCGCCATCAATATTTTTGCATAACAAAAATACGTTTATATACTTTGGAGGCTGATTAATTTGCCTACAAATTTTCAAATTCGTGCGTTTGTTAATTTCGTTTTAAAAAATTCTTAAATATCGTGCCTCTACACGGTCGGAAAAATCGAGTACAGAAGACTTTATTGTCAAGTGTAACCTCTACCAATTTAAATAATAATTTTCATCGTTATTCCCGCAAACGAAACCAAATTTGTTTATATCTTTTAAAGGTTGACAAACAGACCCACAAACTTTCGAATTAATATGTTCGCTGGTTACGTCTTGAAAACTCCTCGAACCTGATGTCGCTTAACTGCGACCATCCGAAACATAAGAATTCATTTCCATGTGGAACTTGAGCTAATTTAAATAGTAATTGCCGCAACAATTTCCATATGAAAAAAAAATATTCTCATACGTTCCGAGGTCCGCTGAATCGAACCACAAAGTTTCTAATTAATACATCGACCGGCGCCATTGAAAAAAATTCTGAAACGCATCGCTGTCTCGTCTATCGTCGGTACGGTGTCCCTTAATTACGGTGAAAGGGTTTATCGGATTGCAAAGACGCTGCGGGGCTGTCGTGACGCGTTTCAATTTGTAGAAGCTGCTCGGGTCCCGGCATAATCGTCCAGTTTTCATGCCGGTGAAGCTGGTTTCAGCGTTCGCGATATTAAGCAGCCTTCACATGGTTAGATTAGGATCGGGAGAGAGCCGCGCCGCGCCGCGGGCGGTTCTCTCCGCGATCGCCGTGGAACACGCGACCGGACGCGGAATAAAATAATTAGCCGCACTCCGCGTAACTAAGGGCGCTCTCGGAATTAATGCGCCGACAAGGAATTAAATGGGAACGCGCGCCGCCTAATCTCCGGCGTGGATCGCAATAGTAATCGTCGCGCCCGCGCTCGCGCGCACGAGAACTTCTTCCGGGGGTGAATTTCGCGGCGGGGGTGGCTCTCGCGAGAAGACGTAAATCTTCCTGCGTACAAGCCCCGAGCAAAGGTCAGACCTGGAAACGACGAAACTTTTGCCCTTTCGATTACTATGTGCGCGCCTGACTCCTGCTCAGAGTACTTCGTGACCTGCGAGGAAACTTCTGCGAGGCATAAAATTACTTTCAGCGTGGGCGGTTTCGCTATACAACATTTAGGATTCAGGTTTCTGTGGACAAATCGATTCCTGCCTATTACGATTCGATAACTTATTTAATTTGGATAAAATTTTGAAGGGACATTCTTGAGACTATTGTCTAGTCCTTGACGAAGTGGATTTTTTACGACACCAAAAAGCAGAACAGGTGCCGAGATCTAGTAGCCTGAAGATTTTTATTTTCTGTATACAGAGATCCGCTGTCTGCTTATCGCGAACCCTGACATCTCAGTTTTGTATTACACCGATTAAATCGGTATGGTTGCACGGAATTTTTATGGCAGCAGACCTGCCACTCGACGCGATAAAGTCTGTATTCTCGTTTCGCAAGACCCGAACAGAATTGAAGCGGAAGCAGCGGTAAAAACACGAAGGTGGAAGGAAGTCTGCCAAGTATCAACCTCCGACGCGACTTTATCTTGGAAGCTCCGAGCACGCGATTACGATCCATCCCGCAATTAAAACGCGATGGGTAAAAGGAAGCATTATCGCGCGTCGTCGCGGCGAGAGCGAGGCACGAGAGGATTACTGCGAACCACCGTTTAACTTTGCGTATTCAAAGGATCATAATTCCGGCTGCGAAAAGTCTCGCTTAAATATCGGATTAATTTGACACGAACAGAAGGTCGAGCCCTCGCTGATATCCACTTGTCTACTCTCTCTTTATGTGGATTTGATAGATACATAGAATTAAACGCCATTAGATTCCTGTTGCAATTAACACGGGTTATTAAACCATTCAACCTTGAAGAATTTGATGAAGCTTGTACATTTTTATGCAGAATAAAAATTTTCTACGTCCCCTGCAACAAGCATGGATAAAAATGAAAATTGAGCTGGATTTGATAGATACATAGAATTAAACACCATTAGATTAAATTGAGGAGTGTTTCTTGCTCAACGAACCTCATAAATATTTCTTTATTTCGAATAATTGTGTACAGTTGTAAACGTGTATTCGCGGTTCTAAAGATCCACGATTTTCTCGGATAACATTTTCTTCATTTAAAAACATCGTCAACATTTTTCCCAGAACATCCTGCTAAATCATTTTCTGTACACGCTAAAAAAATCATACTAAAAGTTTCCCGTACAAACTACCTCTTAATTCGTACGTTTTAAAGCTCGCATAAATTGCACGGACGCCACACTTTTCACGGGTCGACACACTTGTTGCCAGTCGATTCTTGGGTCCGGGACAAAAAGCATTGCGGTTTTATCTGATCGATAATCGCGGGAATTATGATCGCTGGTAACGGCCGCGGTAAAAATGGCCGCTCTCGCCGAGAAATCGCGTTTAGATAGACATTTTACGAGTCCCTCTGCTGCAGAAGTCTCTCTCTCTCTCTCTCTCTCTCTCTCTCTCTCTCTCTCTCTCTCTCTTTCGCTCTCGCGCGCGCGCGTTTACGATCGCGTACGATAGGAGGCTTGCTCGAAGAGACCGGTGTTGCAACAAGCCGCGATAAAAAGCTGCATGCAGGTTCGAACCATTGCTAATGCAGATGGACACCTAACGGCTGGCCTTTCGAACGACTGCAGTTTCTGCCTGGGGAGCTATTCCGCGATCGGAGACGCGTTAACGATCACCTGTTCCTTCGATTTTATTAACCCTGGGTAACCAAGCTGTCCGTCAGGTACCTTTTTGTCTGGGAGATCGGTACGGTGCTGCGCCAAATTGTGATCTGCACTTTAATGCGCATCTGGGAAGCCCTGGAGTAATTATTCATGAAAATATCGGGGAAAATTGATTCAGTCAATTTTTTGAAAATTTTTATCGCAGTAGATATACATATATATCCCAAACACTAGATTCGCTGAATATTCTCCGTAAACGTATCTTTACAATCTGAATTATTGTGACTGAATATTAAACTTAACAATTTCTTATTTTGGCAATTACTGAAATATATTTTCCTCTGTTAAAGCATCTCTGAAATTGAGAAATTTCACTTGCCCTGTTAAAAATGACAATATTGAATTTATTTAGATCTTCCGTGAATGCATTTTCATGATTTCGGTAATTGTCAAATTATAAATCGGTCATGGTGACTGTAATATTAATTTACGATTATTGAAATTGTAGAAGTGCATTTACGGAGAATTTAATTTAACTGTAACCGAGATTAAAAGGTTCTATATTTGGATTTATCAATTGAAACATTTGATTCGAGAGGACTAAGAGAATTGTTTCTGCTCTTAGGTATAATTGTGCGTGGATATTCTCTTGTCGGCAAACAATCGGCTTTATCGATCGTATCGATCGTGTGTGAGTGGAAACAGAGGTGCATTATGATTCTACCGCTGCCAGTCGGAAATCATGTTTCCGATGAATTCTGCTGCAGCATGCTTATTGGATTTTGCGTCTTCTTGAAGTCGACAGTTTCTGCGTTGACTCGAGATGAAGTGGATCGTGTGTAGGTAGAATATGATTGATCAAAATTGTCACCGGGTGCAAAGAATTCTTTTCATTCGTTCCCAGGAAGATGAAGAATTTTTTTATTGAATTATGTCGACGACGTATGCAGAAAGTATGCACTTATTTATTCGTTAGAGGCGTAGGTGTTTACTCGTTACTGGAGAATGAACATTCTCAAAAATTGTATAAATATTCAAACACTTTCGCTGCATCGCATACAAAGTGTGCAATTATGCATCCTTATGCAAATATCCCATACCATAAATTGGATCCCACGAATTAGAAGAAGAAACATTTGTTTCGTCGACAAAGTGATTTACTAAATTAATGTTAACACGAGGGGATCCTCGTTAGTCCTTGTTGTACCAATTATTTCATTATGCTTTTCTCGCCTGTGTCTCACATAAATGCATACGGAATAATGAGAGGGAGAGGTAGGCTGGGATCATTGTCGAATACGCTGTGGATCTTTTTGAAAAATCAAGATAGTTTGCATTGATTGCAAGAAATGGGAGCCAAATCAAAATTAGCTGCACCTATTGCGAGAAATAGGAACCGAACGAAAATTGTTTGCAACCGTTGCAAGAAATGAGAACCAAATAAAAATCAGCTGCATCGATTGCAACACACGGGAGCCGAATAAAAATTTATTTCTGTAGGTACTTAAAAATTTTAATAAGTGCACGATATGTATACCGATGTATTCTTAACCATCGCCGGCCGAATTCAATCTCGTCATTTTTACAAGACAAGGATTTTTTCCATCCACGTACCTACAGTCGTAAATGCGTAAAGTTTGCAGTTTATTGATCAAGAGCCGAGCTTAGAGTTCATTCTGAGCGATGCACAATTACGATGAGTCCATCAAAGAATTTTAGAGTAACATTTAACATAACGATGTGAAATATTACAACATTCGGCAGATTCTGTTTGCAATTTTTATCAGACGATTTGTGTGATTCTACATCGGACGCAAAGCCAGCTCCGGCGATCCGGAAAGTCTATAGATCACGGTTCGACTCGAAAAGTAAATTCATTGGCGGAAAATACAGTCTGGGGCCGAGTGTGCACTTTGACATTTGCCCGAATCGATACCTGTTGAGCTGCGTTCGGCAGTCGGAGGACAACGCGTGCAGCTGCTATTATTGCGAGGCTCCTGGTGTCTACACGTGTTTCTTGTGCGCGTGCGCGTGCGCGTGCGTGTGTGCACGTTGCATCGAGAACCAGTGTACAGATGCGTCGATGCGCGTGTATCATTATGTCAGACCATGAACGTACAGGGTGTCAAGGAAATGGGTGTTCATACTTTAATTGAGGGATACTGTGTGCGTCGAGATGTGACGCATCATAGGTAAGGCACATTTGAGATTTTTTTTTAATGAAACTGCTGAAAATATGAATATGAAATTTTCAAACTAGATTTGCCAATCATCAAGGAATTATTTGTCCAGGTTTTATGAATGAATTTTTACGTTAATATATTCATTGTACCAAATTTGATTAGGATATGTAAAATGTATGAAAGTTGGAGGACCACTCAAAATCATACATATGTCGTAGATTTAAGTGTTTATTAGGTTAAGCATTTGCCGTTAGAAGTTGCCGGAGTCGGTTGCCGAGTGCTCGCGCGTGTACTTACATTGTAGCGCGGCCGAGACGTTTGATCGGCCGCGACAGTTGGGATCGATTTCCATTAAGCGCGGCCGAAACGTTTTAGCGGCCGCAACAAACAAAATCGGCTTCTTTGTAATGCGTACACGTGGACGGAGTCACTCTGCGGAGTGGGGAAAATAGGAGGCAAAGCCCTCGATGGCCCGCGATCGGGCGGCAGATTTTGTTTCGCTCTCGAACGATCAAGATCATTGTCTCCGCAGAGTGAATCGGTCAGAGTAGCTCGATCCTTCGATATCTCGTCAAAACGAAACGCGCGAATTCCGGGACGCGTCACAACGTTCGTGATACGACACGTATAATATTTTTCAATTTTTATTTCGTTAAATAATTTACTTTGATTTTATGGAGTTTTTGAGGTTGTAGTTTGGCAGTCAAAGTGTTAAAGAACCAGACTTGCACTAAATTCCGCAACTTTCCGCAGGAAGTATAGCCTCCAATTTTTCCCCACGATCCGTAAAGGCGTGCATATTTCAGACCGATCGTTTCGGAATCGTTGTCGAGCAAGCCCTAAGCGTCGCGAGCATTGTCGTCGGAGGCCGTAGCCGACGCGTTCACACGTCGCAGGGGTCGTACACGTGCTGAGCCAAATTAAATATTGAATATCGAGACCTCTCCCACGACAAGTCGCCTCTCCCTCCCGTGTATCCTATCGAGCGGAGTTGACCTACTTGTCCAATTATACCGCACAGGGCTACCCCCGAGAAGTCGTTAAATCACGACTTTAGATGGAACCGGAGGATAAAGGATGCACACGCGCGCGTGCAACACATCTCCTCTTCCCCGGCCTTCGGTTTATCCCCGATCCCGATCGCACCGACGCCGAATCCTGCTTAATTCCGGGCGTGGCCCCTTCGTTAACCCCTTTGCAATTTAATGAGCCGGGATTACCTGCTCGGCAGGTGTCCGTACGCCGCGAATCTGGGTTACAACGATTCCTAACGTGCCATCGACCGGCGAACGATTTTCTGACAATTTGTTTTAGCATTTCCTAGCGAGGCTGTGGTTCGATGCGTTCAGTCACGACGACGCTTGCAATAAAACGTGTCGTTGCTCGATAATCATTCATCGCTTCATCCTAGGAATACAAGTTTCGAAAATTAATCAGCGAATCTCGTGTCGCATATTTTGCTAGAAGAACAGGACGAAACTTACAGTGGAACATTACAGTGTCAAAATTCTCTTGGACGTGTGTTTTAGCAATTTCAAAAAATATCTGCGCACACTGTAAGGGCAAGGAGATCTACAAAGACTGTGACAAGCCACATATGACTGACAGTGATCTTTAACTAGGTTTAGACATTCATTTTTATTCTGACGTGTCCAGATGAACTGAATTTTATTGAGAACTTTAGAATTCAAAAGAGTTAACACGTCATCCCCTGTAATACATTTAAAATTTCTAGTTTCGCTCTCGTTAATTAAATTACTCTGATTTTGTGAGAATCTCTGGGAATTATATGTGGCAGTTAACGCGTTAAGGGATCGACAGCGTTTTTGCAGAGAAGCGGTCAGAAATTGGAATGCATCCTTGCGGCGCGCTCGCAGCATGTTTCAAAGCTTGAATCGAGCCTAACGAGTGCACAGCGGAGAATTTATGGTTAGAATGGACAACGGAGGATCGGTTCGTGCCGGACATTTTTATCGGGCACGCGTTTCCCGCGCGTGGCAAGCCGCCAGATTTATCGGATCGATCCGACGAGCCCCGCGCGCTAATGGCTATCGCTACGCTCGTAATCGATTTGATAAGCATCGAATATCAAGTAATGGCTATTATGTACTCGACGATGCGCTAAAATGGACGAATTTAATTGATCCACGCCGCGAGGGGTGGTTAAAGGGACAGAGAAAGAGAGAGAAAGAGAGAGGGAGACGGTAATCTCAACGCGAAGGGTAGTGCATATCCAATATTTGCGGTTCGATTCTGAAGTGGTCGGGGTAAATACTTGGCGCGACCCTCAAGCAACTCCCTGCGAGCCCTTTGTCCGACCATATTTCTGTCAACCCTGTCGTTCCGACGCCCGTAACACGATTACCTTATCCTACGACCGATTTTACGATACTTACCGCCTAGACGACGGTTTCAACCCTAAACTCGACGTGTTTCGCGCCTCGATTTTCCAAACAGTTGTCCGAGCTCGCCCTTTCGCGCTGAGCCTCCTGAAAGTTGTTGCGAAAAATTCGACAATTTTTCTACGCGTTCTATTTCTGTAATTTTGCGTTAAAGATGCGAATAGTGCCTTCGCTATTTATTTATTTTATAATTCCTAGCAATTGCAATTTTTTCAAAATCTTTTTTGCCCGTCATTCGGTAAACCAATTCTTTCAATTGCTAAAAATAAAAAAGTCGGATCGTTTGCGTCCAATTTAAAAAAAAGCTATACTGTTTCAAAGGCCGTTCGAACACTTTCGTGTGGCAGTATATATCGAGCAAACACTGTACCACCACTGTATGATGTAGAGGAGCTTCAATTTTTGACTAGTGCGGGAAAAGTGAACGTTTCGAAGAAGAATAGCGGTGAGGCATTTTTATTGCGATTTTTATTTACGGGTCGTGGGTTTGAAACGAGAAGAGGTGTGCGGAGGCAGTGTTTATTTAATAGCGACAGGATTGCGCGCGTGTCATTCTCCCGCGTAATCCGCTTCAACTTCTCTGCACTTTGTTCATCCCTTAATGGGTTTCTGAATTCCCTTCGGCAAGCAGCTTTCGGTCCCGAGGCACTCTTGCGAGTCGCATCTTGCACTTCTTTGAGCGGAACACAGTGGAATTCTCCCCGGCAACCTTTGAGGCGATCAATCTACGACTTAAATAACTCTCGCTGTATAACCTGAAGTCTCTGCAAACTTCGTTCTGCAGTCGTTGCCTCTCTCTCTCTCTCTCTCTCTCTCTCTCTCTCTCTCTCTCTCTCTCTCCCTCTCTATCTATCTCCCTCTCTATCTATCTATCTATCTATCTATCTATCTATCTTTTTCTCTCACTATGAGTTTTAAAGACCGATCGACGAGACGCGCCGCGACGACTCGCGTTGACGCAATCTGATAATGGAACACGCTTTTCGACGCCTGTAATAATCAAAAGAGAGGTGAGCTAATCGTGACACTATCGCTCGGAATAGTCAACGAGAATGTATGTGTACCCTGACGGGCTATAATTACCTACAATGTTATCAGCGCTACCGTGCCTTTCTCTCTCTCTCTCTCTCTCTCTCTCTCTCTCTCTCTCTCTCTTTCTCTCCCGATCAGTGGGATCGAAAATTTTGCACCGTCTATCGTGACACATGCCGTCGGTGGAAAATGGTTAATCGTGTCGTTCGCTATTCACGGAAAAAGATATATCGTTGCATTATGATTACTGCTCTATCATTTATCTTTCATGTTTTCGCAGTTTTCATTCATGCTCGTGCTGTACGAGCTCGGCGTCGCCAAAATTAAATTCTACTCGAAATATTGTTTTCATTTGTAATGGAATTTATATGCTGGGACCACGGTTATATTTGTTCTTCTGTAAATTGAAATTTCGATTTTTCAACTGGGTAAAAAATTTCATCGATCGTTGGATAAATCGATTTTCCTTGCCTGTTTCTTTTCGGGATTATGTGGAATTGGAACACAATAAGAGATCTATATGAAATAAAATCGTACGTTAAAGCTGAAGATAATCAACTGACAATATCGTTCACTTTCTGATAAAATTCACTTGCTGAACTTGGATGTTCTGAGATCCTCTAGGATCTACATTCTTCTTGATCTCTGCGGGAAATCCGTGACGCAACATTCTAGATTCCAACGATCGAGTTCTGTTCGAACAGTGCTCGATCACCGGCTGCAAAAAAGAATCGTCCGAGAGCACAATCGATCGACGCGCTCTCTCTCCACGATCGATCTGCGAAATGTAGCGTCTCCGCGTGAGATCAGGCCGATCGGATCGCAGCCTCGGGGCGTCAGTTATGTCATCCGAATGTCGGCATACCTCTGTCACGCTCATGCCGTGTTTCTGTCATCCCGATGCCCGCGTGGTGTCCGCTAATTTGTACCGTTTGATCGTGTAACTGGGAGATGACGCGCCTCCAGCGATACAACTATACCACGCCGTGTATTTACTATACTTCTGCGCGCGTGTGTCTCGCCGCGGATCATCGGCGAATGATGTCGCGTTTCCTTCGACAGGACGCATTATCAGCACGCGAGCCTGTAATCTTCCCTCCTCGACAAGATCCCCGCCTCTCTGATCGATCATTCGGTTAATTTATTCTGTGGAATTCTTAACGAGTCTGTCGCCTCGCTCGTTCGACCGTTTACGTCTTTTGCGGAACACCATCGTGTGCTAGTCGTTAGACTTTATGCATTCGCAGGAAAAATTCAAAAATCATATGCGAAACAGTGAAAATATTTCGCAGCGTTCTCCGAATAGAAATATTAACTCCACTGCGATATACAGTTATTTCTCTATATATACTGAGTCACGAAAGTGTTCGAACGCCCTTTAAAACAGTATAAATTTTTTAAATTGGACCAAACGACCCGACTTCTTTGAGCAATTAGAAGAATTGGCTTACCAGATGACGTGCAAAAATGATTTAAAAAAAATTTCAATTCAAGCTCGGAATTATAAGAGCAAATAAAAAAGGCATTTTCCAAAACTTTTTTATTTGAGCCCGTAATGAAAATTTAAAATATGCGTTTTGTAGATTTGTGTTAATTATACACGTACTGAAAATTTAAAAAAATATTCGAAAAGCGGTAACTTCGCGTAAAGATCCGCAGATCGTAAACCACGCGAGAACAAGGAGAATTTCATCTGTGGCTCTTGAATAACAATGGCTACCAGAGCCTGCAACAGAAACCACGTTCGCGTATAGTAAAACTTCATGGGATTCCCAGCGATTTAGATTACAGTACCTGGTCCGAAGCCTGTATAAACTGCGAGCACCACTTTGGATAAGTAGTTTGGATAAACGGAGTTCCGACTATAGTCTGTGGGTATATCCTCGACTGTGTATCCTCATTAAATTCTATACTAAGTTGCCTCCCACGCGCAAAAAAAAAAAAAAAAAGAAAAACGAAACGAGGAGCGAGTCGCGCGGGCGTAGTTTGACCAGCGCGAGCAACCCTAAAGTCTGCTCGTTCAACCACCCATGCGATTTTCTCTGTCGGGAAGCTCATCGCGATTCCATCCCCCGAGTAACTGTTTTTCCACGCGTAATTCTTGCGGAACCGGCCATTACGCAAGCTTTTTCTTGGCTGATCGAGGATCCAAGAAAACGTAACAGACTTCTCGAAAAATTATGCGTTTTACAAGCTACTTTAGAAATTTCGCAATTTTCAAATAGACTTTTCTTGTTTGTCCTGACGAAGCGTTTCGATCAAGAAATAGAATATCAGGTTTATTGTTAGACTGGGGATCATTACGAGAAATAAAAATGAAATACACAAATTTTCTACACAGCTTTCCCATACATCGATAAAATCCGTAGGAAACTGTGCACAACGTGTTCTAATCGTTGTTGCTATGAAATAAATTGTGAAGGATGGGGGTTCCAGTATCAGACAGGATAGGTTAGAAAGGGGAAGCTAGATTTCGGCAGAGATTGATCTTTTTGTTTAGAAAACCGGGGCGACAGGAGAAGTTAGGTTCGATAATCGGTGTTCGGAGATGATTTTGCGCATCGACCCGAGATTCCATCAATCCACAACGGTATCAAAAGGCTGCAGAGAAGGTCGGAGAAGAGGCGGCGGCTACGTGTACGCGCATCGGTCCGATCGAGCGGAAAAGACGCTGCCTGCCTGCGCTTCCAAGAAGCAAATTGCCGGCGGCGAGTTGGCCTCGGCGCGCTCAGAACTTGGACGCCTCTGTACTCGTTCGGCCGAGGAGAAAGAGATGCAGTTTATTGTCGTGCAAAGGAGGCAGAAGCGAGGCGGGGCCAGGAGGAGAGACCGGGTCCATTTTCCTAATAACGTCGAGTTCGGCCGAGGCCAGGAAAGACTATACCCCTCTCGAGTCGTTTCTCTTCTCTCTCTCTCTCTCTCCCGCGCTTTCTTTTCCTTTCGTTCATCTTCCGACAATGTCTTGAGAGGTTATTCTCGTTAAAAAAAAAAAGAAAATATTTCTCCCGCGCGTTTCCATGGAGTTCCTGATCTTGGGAATGCCTCTGCCGAGTATTGTTGGGAGATTTGGAAAATTGAACGGGTCGTCGAGGCTCAAAGGTCGTGACGCAGCTTTGACAATTCTTTATGAAAATGCCTTCGAAAATTCGGAGCACTACCTCAATCATGCCACAATATCTTATCAATACCTCTCATACCTGAACCTGACAGTTCCCCAGAAATAAATTCTCAAATACCACGTTCAGAAGCGCCCTTCGCGGTGGCTCACATTCGCTGCTAGAAATTTGAAAATTTTTGATAAAAATCTTTGCAAAAATTCAGAGCACTACCTCAATCATGCCACAATAACTTATCAAAACCTCTCATACCTGAACCGAACAGTACCCCAGAAATAAATTGCCGAAGATCGTGTGGAAGATGGACGTCGAGAAGCCACCCCCTCCGTGTTTCGTCTGAATCGCGCCGTTAGGGTTCTCGACCCCCACGCGTCTTTTCATCCCTTCGAACTCGCTCTTCTTATGGTGAACAGAGAGAGAGAGAGAGAGGGAGAGAGCCGGGGGCGCCCTTTACCCGATAAATAATCGGACAAACGTCTGGGCGACGACGGAGGAGAAAGCGGCATCGTAAGATAATGCGGCCGGGTAAAAACCGAGACAGAGGCGCGTTTATGATATCGACCGCGGCTTGGTTGAGCGTCGGAGGATGTCTCTTTGAGCCTGTCGTGCCCGGGGACTGTTCATTCGTGGCGGGGAAGAAAGGATCGTTAGCGATCGGGTCGACTAGAGTGGTCCGGGAGCAGAAAGAGTTTTGAGAGGGGGTGGAATTTATATGCGAAATCCGCGCGGAATTTTATTCGGTCCTCCCCCTCCCTTTCTCCCTGTTTTCTCTCTGTCTCTCGCTCCGGCGTCGCGGTTTAACAAAGAAAAAGGGACCGTCGTCCTATGTGGAAGAATGGAACGTGGCGCGATCCACGAGACCAGAGGGTGCTGGCCAACTCGAAGGGACTCGAGCAGGCGAAGCGAAAGGGGTCGATAACATGCATCCTCGCGACCCTCTGGCTTTATCTCTCTCTTTCTCTCTCCCTCTATACAGTCTCTCTATGTCTCTCTCTCTCTCTCTCTCTCTCTCTCTCTCTCTCTCTAACGCCCCGTTTCGCCGCCTATCTATTCCGCCCTCGAACACCCTCGAATCAGCCCGCGCTAGCAGCTCGGAGTTACTTAACGTGATTAAATCCTCCCTTCCGCCCGTGACGGCCGCTTCGTCTCGCCTCGATCCGTCTCCTACAGCCTTTTCTCCACCCTTTATCCTCGAACGATCTCTTCCTCCGGCTCGATCGAGCAGCCAGGCCGTTAACTCGTTTGCGTTTTGCCGGCGAAGCGGCTGCAATCGTTAAAAGGCGCAGCGAAGCCATATTTTTGGTGGTTGTACAGAGCCTTACTCGAAATGCAAAAGTTTTGCTATCCCGTGAACTGTGATCGTGGCATTATTTATCGTATGGAACAAGAAGCTACCCTTCTAGAGGGTTGAAGATTGAAACGCTGCTGGTTCGTTTCGAAGGCGGAGCAAAACCATATTTTTCGTAATTATACGTTGTTAATTCGAAACAGAAAAATTTTGCGGACGCGGAAACTGCTGGTGGCATTATTGATTAAGAAATAAACTTCTTTTTCTTCGTAAAAAAAATAACTAGTTGAAGTCTAAAACCCGTTCATTGAGAAATTGAAATGTTTGCTTTATTCTCAAATGATGAAGTAAAGATAGAGATGAAAATACTGTCTTCCGAAGAGCCAGGGATGAGCGTAGGAAATTGGCACGAACATTGAGCGAAGGTTAATTTTCCGGCAAACTCTATCCGAGTGGATAAACAATGGTCTAGGAAGGAATAAAAATCCGCATGGGCTTGTTACACGTCTCGCCTCGAGGAAGCATCTATATTGCCACTGAAATTAAACGAGGGTGTAAAGTTGTCAGGAAGCACGCCTTAGAAAAATGTAACTGCTGAATATTTTACAAAATTGTGAGCAGAGAAAGGCCGCAGGAAATACGTTGGTACTTTCTCTCGTAGGTGGGTAAAGCCTTGGGGGTTGTAAATCGTCTGACCTACTACCCCCTCGAAAGTCAAGAACAGTGTAAGAGCGAACGTCTGGGAGTACAGATCGAATCTCCGTCGACGAGAATAGAAAACTGAATTACGTCCCGAATGTATTCAATTTAAAGAAAGACTTTTTTTTCGTTGCTTATCAATTTTTACAATCTTTTCGTCGCAAGTACACGTGCCTCGCGTTGATGTCTACGGGTGCATTAATTATAATGCATTCTCTTTAGACTTTAGATTTTATGCAACGACAAAACTGGATGGCAATTCGATACAACAGGTGCAATTTAAAATAGTAAAAATACGAATCAAAATAATTGCGGACCATCGATATACCGATTGTAGCTTGTTAAAATCATTTAAGAAAGAATTTCGATTTATTATTCAAAACCGTGCCAGCAACGTGATCTACAAAGTCGACAACGCGTGCGGTGTGTTGATCACGCTGGATTAACGACAACGATTTTATTACAGAGCCACACTCAATTAGATTGACGGTAACAGTCTTATAGGGTAGGTTGAGCAACCCTCACAGAATATCATTCGCACCCTCGAATCACTATCCTGCGATCACAGCAGTAGGGACCATCCTCCTAGGAACGTAAGGCCTAAATCAACTTCCGCGCGTCACACTGATTTCTCTGTATATGTCGCCAAGATCTGGATGATAATTATTTCTCAAACTCTACGAGCCTCTCACATTGGGAGAAATCGTCAGAAACGTCGTCAAACATAATCAAACATATTCAAACATTACGAAAATTCATCAAACTAGGATAGACAGCGTTTCTATCGAAAGGAAGGCCCGTCTATGTATAGCGCATCGGTGAGTCAGAGATTTTTCGCTGGAAAAGCTCGGCCGTGCTCGTCAAATCCTCTTTGTGACGCAACCCTCGTGGAAATAGATTTCGAGTGATATTCCGGAGTGCATCCGCGTATTTATACCCGCTCGGTTTCGTTTATTTACATCGCTTAGACTGCTCTCGTCGCTGGCCATCGAGCAGATTTTAATCAGCCTCTGCTACGCTCTCCCCCACTCTCCGTCTCTCTCTCCCGGTTGCTCTCCGGTTCCCCTCTGGTTCTCATATGGTTGGGGCTTTCTGGAAACGAGGGAGAGAGAGAGAGAGAGAGAAGATGGAAAAGGGAAACGGGGAGGGGCCACTTCCGGAAGGAAGAGGTTACCAGGCCGATCCGCTTGGCCGAAGCGTCTCGACGCATGGTGCACGTTGCGTCACGAAAGTCGATGACCTACCTCCTCCTCTTCTTCCTTTTCTTTTTCTTCTTCTTCCTCTAGGAAACCCTCTTTCTCTTTCTCTCTCTCTCTTTCTCTCCCTCCCTCGCTTCTCCCCTTCTTTCACTGCAGCCGCACCGATGCATCGGAGACTGCACGGAACACATGCACTCGCGGAAACGGACGGCGCAACTTTCTCGCACGTCGTAATCGCCTGCAAGTCAATTAGAATGACGCGTCCGAATGTATACTGAGTTTACCGAGCACGCTACTGGGGGATCGCTGATGATTTGATCGAGCTCGTATCAAATTCGAATTGCAAAAATTATTTGAAAAATGCCCCCTTTTCAACACTGGAGCGGTAAAACGACTGATGTACGTATTGCTTTGTAGTAATTAGATCTCTGTGACGACGTAAAAGTTGTCTTCATCAATCGCAGGATGCAGTGTACCAAGTAGAATTTCCTTCTTTCTAATGACTAGACAGAAACAGAAATTCAGTAGAGAATGTTATTTCTTCGCTTGCTAATTTTAATAGAGTGGAAATAGTGTATACAGTTTAATCAATAGATCGACAGTTAAAATTATTGTAATTTTCCTACAATTTCGAATTTTATCTACTCAATTTTGTTGTAAATGCATAAAGATTCGCAGTCTACCGACACATCAACAATCTCGAAACAACACACGCCCGTATTTTTAGATTCCTTTAATCTCCCAAGTGAACCGTCTAGATGATGCACTGGAAATGTCACAGTGATTCAATGTTTATTGATTCGTGCGATAAATGTAGCATATGGGATCGCTTTTGAATTATTTACATGCGAACCGTGTTGGCGAAACAGAGACTGTCGTTTTCGGGCCCGAAGTTTGCACATGCATATATTGGGGCATTACTGTACAACAGTGGACTAAACAGAGAGACTGCCACGAGCCACGGTTAATCTGGCTTTTTCTCTCTCTCTCTCTCTTTGTCCCGTTCTGTTTCTGCTGGATGTTTGCCGGTCGCTGCCACAGAGGAGAGGTAAGATAGTGGTCGTTCCGGCTCATCGTTGACTTCCGCTCGATTTGCATTCGAGAGGCGGCTCGATATCGGCCTTATGAATAACCCGGACCGTTCGGGACAGATCGCCGAAGCGAGGGTTCAACATCCTCCTCTCTCTCCTTTCTCTCTCTCTCTCTCTCTCTCTCTCTCTCTCTCTCTCTCTCTCTCTCGTCTTTCATATAAGATTTCTCGAGGAAAATCCTTTCGGCAGACGGCGGCACCGTTGCTCGGCATACCAGACCAGGTAGAATCTCAATGGATCCTCCCTATTCACCTAAAACTGGGGGGATATAAAATAAATTTCGCGGGCTTAGGCGGTGGCGGCCGGTTCCGCCGGCAAACCCACCGACTGAATGCCAAGGACCAAGCCGACCAACCCAACGAAAATACAGAAAACTCTCCCGCCTCGATATATAAGGTACACACCGAGAATACGCGGGGGTGGAGGGGTGAAAAGAGGTTCGCGAGGATGTTCCTGAAAGGTTCGTTTATATCTTTCGTAACGGCGAATTATTAAGAGAAAAGAATTCCCTTCGCGTTCTAATTGCTAAAAGAGCCCTCCAATTAAGACGAGATAAAAGGAGGCCCGGCCCGCCATGACAGCCTGCCGTGGGAATTCTTAATTAACCCCTCGACGCACGACAATTCCACGATGGAGCCCGAAAGAGGACCGGCAACAGGGAAAAAAAAAAGAATTCTCCGATAAACTGAAGACGCCTCAATTAAACCCCGGGAAAACAATCGGATACCTCGTTCGCTGACCCACTATCCTCTGCTGACAATTGCCAGCGGTCAAACCCCTCTTTTCTGCGATACACGTGATTATTTTTGCATTTCTTTTGTCTTTGCAGGAAACTCGTTGTTACGAACTGTTTCTTTTTTTTTTTTCAACCCTTGCGACGATGCTCGAAATTTTTTGTACGAGGTTTCAGGGGTTCGTTGAAGAATGTATAAATACTAGAAAGTTGTTTAATTTTCATACCCAAACGTTGAATAGGAAAATGAAAATTGCGCGAACACAGTTTCGCGAAAGATTAGATATGCTCGGTTCTCGAACGAAGAACTTGGATTGTTCTAATGTGTTCCTGTTACGATTGTCAGAGAATGAATTTAATTTGTGGAGTCCGGTGGCCCACACAGAATCATTTATTACAGGTTGATTACGGTCGACTAGAGTCCTGTGATCCACAGGAGGAGGTTTAGAGTTTAAGTGGACATCCCAGGCTCTGGACTAATCACAGTGTTTATATCCCCGGAATCAATTATTTCTTCTTTTATGATAACTGGCACTGTTTGCTGGTAAACTGACGAACATTTTCTGGCGTATAGCAATTACGGGATAACTACCCCTCGGGCACACAGTGCGCCAAGAGACCCGTAATCAGGCGACAGACAGCGAGTAAGAGATCAAAGAAGTTAGATTACTGAAATCGTTCTGTAATTAGGATCAACCCTAAGACAAACAATTTCGAAAATATTTCAAATACGTTTGACACGTGCTTCTTTTCGATTTCTCAATTCGGTAAAATTGAAGAAAGTTGGAAGACTACTCAGTATCATACATTTAATTTTTTCCAATTTTTATTTCATTAAATAACTTACTTTGATTTCATGAAATTTTTTAGGTTTCTAGTTTAACAGTCAAAGTGTTGATAATAGCAGATAATTTTTGCCCGGAAGTGGTTCAATGCGAACGTCTCGATCGACTCTCGGAATTCGCACGGATAGAGAGTCTAAACAAGGTCTGATCTCTCGTGGAAAATCCATTATCCGCATCAATCAGTCGGCTCGGCGGCTCCGAGGATGGATTCGCGACGGTTTACATACCGGTAACCGGAACATAATCCCGCTTTCGTGCCCGAATTGAGTATAATGGGACAATCTGTCGCGATTACTTAATCTGCCGCGGAGGGTAAGGTAGGCGAAGACCCGGTTCCTCCTCGGGTTATCGACTACCCGACGCGACCCGTTCCCGAGGACACGCGATCAGGATCGCGTGAGAGCCTTCGAAATGCTCGCTGGTGTGGGTGAACGGAATCGAACAGGCGAACCGAAGGCGGAGACGACACCGGAGCGGTACGACCTTCGCAAAGACTATCGATTGATCGCGGGCTAAGCTCAATGTCAAGCCGAAAGCAATCCGCTAATCCGGCCGCGGTTTCGCGAATCGGATGGCGAAACCGCGTTCCAAATTATACTGGAACTCCCAAGTTTCGCAGAAACTTCTTTCATCATATTTGTCATGATGACACGCATAGACATTTCCGAGGAAATACCGTCAACGCTAGATTTACCAGACCAGTCAGAATGACTTGTTTTGCCATTTCAATTCAAAATTCCTACTGCATGTAACATTTTCGGTAATTATTTACATTATGGGCTTCCTCAACGATTTTTATGACCTTGAAATATGACTCGAAATATGTCCGTATATGACCTGTCAACATAAACAGACAAGACGGTGTGTCTCAACTGATTGAAGTCGTTTTAACTTGTGTCACAATTTCAAATCTAACCCACACCTACTGCGATCACTTTTTGAGATGTTGAAACGCTTTTGCGAATATCTCGGAAACTATAGCTGAGAAGCAGTAACATTTATAGGAAAAAGTTGTTCAGAATGATGACCTTGACAACATATTTCAAGGTCATCAAAATCGGTGAGGAAGCCCCTAATGTAAATAATTACCACATTTTCTTTCCGAAATTATATCGTGACTTTTGTAACGATAACTAAGGAATCAGTTTTATGAACTTGATATTATTTTATACACAGGCTCACGAAAGTATTCGAACGTCCTTTAAAACAGTATAACTTTTTTTTAATTGGACCAAAAAACCTGACATTTTTGTAGCAATTAGAAGAATTGGTTTACCGAATGACGTGCAAAAAAGAATTTGAAAAAATTGCAATTGCTAAGAATTAGAAGAGCAAATAAAAAAGACACCTTCCAAAACTTTTTTATTTGAGCCTGTAATGAAAATTTAAAATATGCATTTTCTCAAGACCAGTCATTCTGACTGGTCTCGGTAGAAATGGATATACTTAAACAGCCGGTAAATCTAGTGTTAAACCTCGGGACACTTTTACAAGGGTCTCGAGAGAAGGCCTGCACATTTTTTCTGTACGTCAACGGTTAACCTAATCTTCACGTGTTAGCCATCAGCGCGTAGTACTTGAGGGTTAGGGACCCGAATGCAGACCCCTTGGGCCATCAGTTTAGGAACCTTCAATAAACGTAGCTCACCAGATGACTCGGACAAAAAGACTCTTCTGCCGAGTCCTTGGAAAATTTAGTTTTTTCAAGAAACCATTGTCCCCACACTTGACGGTCCTCGTCCTCATGGGACAAGAGGGTAATAAACTGCTTGCACGCGCTGGCCACTTGGGCCTTTTTTCGTCGCTCTGCTCCGGGGTCTGGTAATTGTCACGTGCTTGTCTCTATGCATCTACCTCTCCGCGCTTGTCTTGAGGTGGGGACTTTCTCCACCACCGACACGGGTTGCATAGAAATGACTCATCCCTCAAGTCAAGCAGCGACTGACTTGTCTGTAAATCATTTCCTTTGCAATTATAATTCTTGGAGTAATTCATTATAAATTACAATGTGACTGAATTACAATAATATATTGTACCAAATTTGATGTAAAATGTAAAATGCAAGAAAGTTGGAGCATACATTTACTTTTTTTCAATTTTTACTTCATTAAATTACTTACTTTGTGTTAATCAATTTTTTCGAACATACTTTTGTAGACATTTCTGGTGCGGTATCACTGTTGCTCCTAACGCAGTAGCAATTTACTGAATATATTTAATTCATTTGATTCATTTGATTCGTTTACTACATTTAATTCAGTCTCCAGTTTAAATCGGGTGATCAAATGACGATTTTCGGGCTTTGAGGGGACAGACTGCGAGTAAGTAGGTTTATCGAAGGTCCTGGGGCGAAACGCGGAAGCGAGATCGTCGGAATTATGGCTGTTTAGGGGCATCAGTTGACACACAAGAGCCTCGCGGCCACGCATCGGCGTATTTATTAAGAAGATTGTTGCCTGCGGCAACTCGCAGCATCTCCGAGGACGGAAGCGCTGCTTTCAGTCGAGACCGGAAGTTCTGCGAACTCGGTGAACTTTGCGACGCGGAAACCCGCTCTTGCAGCCGACTTTCGAGTTTCGAGACGCGGAGCGCCCTGCATTGCGAATCAAGAGCAAACATTTAACTACTGATACGGCGAAATAAAGACACCCCTAATTAGCTGCTCCGGGGCCCGTGGCTGCGTCGCAACTGAATTGCAAATTTTATGACTTTTCACGTTTCCGTCGGGCAGGAAAATATTTTTATTTCCACCAGCAATCCGATAACATAATAAATATCGTCTCTGAAGTATATAAATTAACTCTTTTCGCCTGATCAGCGGATTTTTATGGGAAATGAACGTCGTTTACCTTAATCGCAAGAAATTGAAATTGATTTTTCTCTTTTAACGATATCAATTAGATTAAATACATTGATATTCTTCTTACGTTCTTTCCGTCGTTGTCTTAATTCGAGTTGCCCCTCTCGAGAGGAAATAAAAAGTTGCTAGCAATCATGGCACTCGCGAGAACTAGAATTTTCGTTTCATTAAATCTCTGGAGAGAAAATTTCGTACAAAATCATCAAGTATTTTTTGTTCGAAGTCTATAATTATTAGAACTTCTTTATCGGTGCAACGTTTAGGTTGAGCATATTTCGGAAAAATGATAGCAGCGCAATCGCCAAGTTGTCCGGAAGCTTGGTGCACCGTTTGAACGTTGTTCCTTCGTATTACCAGCTACTTTGTACTTCGCGGTACGCCGTAGTCGATAAAAGTTTTAAAATGTCGATACCACGAGGAACAGCACTCGAGAATATATTTAATGGAAAGTCTTGGCGACTATGGAACGGTTTCAAACAGGAAGAACTTTTGAGGCGGCAGAGAAGAGGTTGGGGGGTGGGGGAAAGGTCTGCCATGTTTCTTCGCAGTTTTTAAAGCCGCTTGATGAATATTGAATGAACCGCTATTTATAAAATCCGCCGCGAATCTGTGTGTACGGAAGTTGTTCTTAAATTGCTTTCGAAAGTGGAGACGATCGAGAAAACAGAATGGGAACGGTGATACTTCGGCGACTTTCCATCTGTATTTTATTAAACAAAATCTTTGTTGCAAGATTCCACATACTCGCGGATTAGTCCATAAAAATTTATATTTATACGTACAAAACACATAAGAATTAGGAGAGTCAGGAGGAAATGGAAAAATCGATCTTATCGGGAATTAAATAATGATAAACAAAGGGGCCACATTTTCGATAGAAATATTATTTCGATCGGGTTCTCAGTAATTTTTCAATCGTGTCTTCGCCCGAAAAAAGGGCGAAGGATTTCATTCTTTCGGCAAGCTGTTCGCGAGTTGTCGTTCGGATAAGCTGGAGACAACTGGCGTTGCCATACTCGCGATAGACTATTCCGCGTTAGGACACCCAGGAGAGAGCGTGCTCGATCGTCGTTGCCGCTGGCAGGTGTCTTTTCTCGTGTCTATTCTCTTCGGCATGATCGCATCCCCTAATACGGGGAATGACGCGCGCCATCCCCGAAAAATCTGCCTGCTTTCGTTCACCATTTCCTCGGAACCGAATAGAGTTCCCTGAAATTCGTTTTCCCATTTTCGACGGAATAGTAAACATTCTTGTCCTCTTGGTGTGGAGACGCCATTTTCCAGTTATGGTCCTGTGTTTGTTCCTCGGTTCTTCAACGAACGGACCATTTTTGGCCGGAACCGTGGCTCTCTTCAGCATTTCTGCGACCTGAAAATTTGTAAAATGCAGGGAACCGTTAATGTCAACCTTTTCGTTGATAGCCACAACTTTTCCATAACGTTCAGTTTCAATGAAACGGTAAAAACAATGGAAGAATTTCCAAATATCGAAAACTAAGGTAAAGGCACCAGTGGTTGACCATTTTATAGAAAAACATAAAAAATAAGGTTTTCATAAGCTGTGTGCACTTTTGATGAAAGTGAACCTCGGATGCCATGCCGTCTGTTGTTTAAATTTCAGAACAGTAAGAACATTTCAAACCTTATTTTTCATGTTTTTCTATAAAATGGTAAACTATTGGTGCCTCTACCTTAAATCACGAAAGAATTAAGAACGAAAATAAATTTCTATTTCACTCCAGGTTGTTGCAGTTCGTTTGTTTTACAAAAATTGCTTTACTCATTTTCTTGCGCCTAGAAATTTAAAAGTGTATCTTCATATTGTTTTTGATTAAATGCACACAGCTGGCAATTTCGTAAATCCTATGATTATATTTAAACAAGAGAATATCGTTCCGAATGCTTCGAGCAAACATTTTCCGTTGACAACAGTACTCATTTGAACCGATCAGAAGCATAATTATTACCTGCCGTATAATTTTATGTACATTTACTATCAATCAGTGAACGTGTAATGCGCGTGTATCATCGTTCGCAAATAATTGCGCACACAGGTGCAGAATGGAAATAAAATAAAATATCGGATTAAATGAAAGTCGAAGGACTAGAGCGTCGGCCAGCGGAGAATTATATCCGTTTTGCGGTGCAGAACAATCGGCCATTGTTGCGCAAGCGTTTTGTAAATACAATCGAACTCTCATTAGACGCTCCTGGCTGAATAATCGATGCTATTAACGAGGCCCGCGTTTTGAATCGCACCGTCTTCCTCTTCTTTTTCTCCCTCTATCTCTCTCTCTCTCTCACACAAACACACACTTCTCGTTCTTGACTGCCAGTAACGTGTCGCAATTTTTATTATCCTCGGACTGTTTCGAGACTCCGTGTCGCTATTATAAGAAACTATGCGACCGTCGATCAGCCGCCACCGTGATTTAAATAACAGTTTTCTATTTATGGTAGCGCCGGTAAAAATACCTCCAGCATGCACTTATGCTTTTAGTGAGAAACCACACTCGGCCTCCTAGCGCAGAGGAATCGCTTACGCCGGCGAGAATGCAAATTTTATCGGCTATCGCGAAACTCTATGCACACTCGACTTGCTCCAATATTTCGGTGAAAAATCTACAAAAGAGACCCTTTAACAAAGCGCGATACGAGTTAAACGGCGAATAATTTGTTCGCTGTTGACTCAACGTCTTTAATCCCTTCGTTTTCGAGGCCCGCGAAACCCTTTGCGAAGCAATACAAATTAAACGGCGAATAATTTGTTCGCTGTTTACTCAACGCTATTAATTCCCTCCCCGTTCGAACCCCGTTAAAAAAGCCCCGCAAATTGAATAGCAGTTAATTCGCCAACTTGCCGACCAAAAAAAAAAGGTTATTCGATTCTTGTATCGGGAGCACAGTTGGCCCGGGACTTTCGGCGAAATTCGTCGGGGAACAAGGTTGCGGGTCCCGGGGAGAAGGATAGCGAACGCAGGATGCCTCGAGAACGAGAGCAGGACACGGATGAAAAATCGAAGGGTGTGAGGCGGTCCGACCAGATACCTTCCGCCGAAAAAACAGGTGCAACAGTGCTGCTCGGCGAGGCGTGTGCCGGTTAACTGCACACCTTAATAACACAGCGAGAGATCCTTTACCGGGCAGCCAGCACGCACACATTTCCATAAACACAGCCCCGATCGTCGCCATTAAGCCAGCCGGTCCGAACGTTCGTCGAACGGCCACGAATCTCGGACAATGATTCCTTGATAGAGCCGAGTTAATTGGCAGATCGTTGTCTAAACAGTGACGCAATCCTGCCGTTAAAACCGACGAAAGAAAGTCTGAAAAATGCCGAAGAACCATGAAATCGACGAGAACTACTTGGACGAGCAGAGGTGTGTTTTTGTTGAGTTGCGATGATTAACCCCTTGCCCTACAATAATGAGTCAGAACCGTCATTCTGAATAGATGCTAATAAATGTGAACGTTATTAATTTCCTTTATATCGGAATAAAAATCTATTTTTTTGTAGTTGATATATATCCTTTGAGGAAAACGTAGGCATACGATAAATATAAATCTTTCTTTTCTATGAAATTCTGAACGATGAAGAATTTGTAATCATTACAATCACAAAATAAATAGTAGGGCAAGGGGTTAATAGAGGTTAGGATGATAAGTAGACCGCGGTCCCGTGACCAAAACCAAAGCAGCCCGCGTCTACTGCAAGAGACCGAGAGAGTCAGACGTTCCAATCTCGTTTTAATCATTTTAACCAGCTGGAAATAATAGATTGACATTCTCAGGACGTTTTAACCTTTCTACTATTTTAAATTACATCCACACATTTTTACCACGAATACCGTCTATTGATTGCCTGTGGATGATAAGAATACTGTCTCCCATTAGACGTGTTTTGCTTGGGAGAGAACCTTGCTTGTGAACCGGTGACTGCAGAGAACGAATTGATCGCTTTCCAGTGTTTAAAAAACACTGCAATACCATCGTTTGTTGCTCAAGGTGTTCTTTTTATAATATTGTATTAATACTGTTGCACCCTTTCGACGTTGACACGCGTCGTTCAGCCGGAGGTAATCAAGGGACGTTTCAACCCTGAATAACTAACATTGCAGAATCATCGGAACAAAATTGCCCGACACGTGCCCAACGAAACAAAGTTTCAGAAAAGATCATGGAAATTGCTTTAACACGTTGATCGCCATGTCACCCAGATGTGGGTGACGGAATTATTTGTCCAGGTTTTAAAATGCATTTTTACGTTAATATATTCATTGTACCAAATTTGATTGGGATCTGTAAAGTGCAAGAAAGTTGGAGGACTACTCAATACGACACATATAATTACTTTCAATTTTTGTTTCATTCAATAACTTACTTTGGTTTCATGGAATTTTTTAGGGTTCTGGGTTGGCACTCACAGTGTTAACAGGAAAAGGTTGCTTTCTCATACTTGCGAATCGCGGGCCTCGTAAACCGAACGTACGCGTATCAAATTGCCAAAATCCTTGTCGAACCGATTCCCTAGCAAGCTGCGCTAGGGGCCCGAAAATTCGTCCTTGCATAACATTGTAAAATCGGGACAGGAAGGATCGAGCAACAAAAAGGAGGGGATAAAGAACAGTACGCGTAGAAGGAAACGGTTCGAGGATAGAGGCTTGCGAAGGTTCGCGAGCAACGGAAGAGAGAGAGGGGGAAGAGGAGGAAAGAGAACACGAGGGAAAGAGGGGGAAGAAGAGAGAAAAAGAGGAGAGAGAGAGAGAGAGAGAGAGAGAGAGAGAGATGCATGGTTGCGTTCAACAAAGCCATCGGACGCAGGTGAAGCGACCGTCTGCTTAGCAAGCTGCGCCGGGCCTGCCGGGGCCCGGTTGGCGCGTGTTCGGCTACCATCGGCCAGAAGAGCAGCAGCAGAAGCAGAAGCAGCAAGGCAGCAGCAGCAACAACCCGAGCCCGCGATGGGCCCGGCCCGGCCCGACTCGGACCCGGCAGCCTCAGTCAACCGATGCGCGTCACTGCGAGTGTACGCCGGCCGAGCAACCGCTTCCGTTACGCCGATATTTCTGCCACACTCAGACGCGGTTCGTTCGTTCTTTAAAACTTTCGAAAAATATCTGACAGTGGACGAGCTCGTTCCTCGCCGTTACCGCTGTCCTCGAACGCTATACCTTCATTTTTAATTATTTTATTCGTTCATTGTTCTTGTCGCAAGAGTATCGGTGTTCGAATTTTCGAGGGTTCTGGTTTGGCACTCAAAGTGTTAATACAGTCTGACAGCGAACGCTTTCTGTTCGCACCGTACTAGCATGCTCAGCTGTCCTGTATTTCGATCCCCAAACATTTCATTGTGTCATTATTCTAATAATATTGTTATTAGTGTGGTAATGCACGTTGACAGTGAATGCCTCCGTTTTAGATCGTTACAGAATTACATTTCGGGTTTTCCAAACAGATTCATTGATTTATTCTTCAATCATATCCACGGTTTTGTGGCTGTTCGTTAGGTCAGGGAAAATTGAGTTCGGACATCGTTGAAACTGTGTTTCGTTGTTAAGCATACGATTACTGTTTATCCGACAGAGGGAACATTCGGGTCGTTTATTGGAAGTGCGTTGTGTAACTATGGAGACGTGCAGAGTACCGTGTACACGAGGGTATCATTGTTACTATAAATTATACATATTTATATCGTAAGTGGACAAGTGGCTGGTTGGTTTTCCGTGTAACGAAAATGTTTCTAAAGCGACGATGCTAATCGCGTAACAGTATCCGTGTCTAACCTCCCTGAAGTGAGCCAAAGTGCACTGCTGTGGGTCAGTTTGTTGTTTACGAGGCCAAGTGACATTCCTGGTTTTGAATTTGGTTTAACGGAGAAAGGTGGAACATCCTCCGAAGAAGTTTGGACAGCGAGAAGAGAGAAACGTGAGAGGGAATTGTTACGCGATCCAGTTGCTCGATCGTCGCGTCATCGATAGATCCCTAGAGCGACCGGTTCCACGTCTCGTCGCGTTCTCCGAGGCGTGCATGGTCGTGCCGGTTGTGCGGCACGCATCGACCTTGGAACACTGCACCAGTATCGTAGAGAAGAGACGCGGCATTTGCGTGCTCGCCGATCGATGCTATACTCTGGTTCAGCTCGAATTCGCGACGCGGCTTCTTCTTCTTCTTCTTCTTCGTCTTCCTCGAGCAAGCAGAAACCGAGGAACAGAAGTCCGTGGAAAGGGAAGATTGATCGCGAGCACGTGCACCAGCGAGAACCGAGTAACATGAACCATCGGCTGCTGCTGCCCGCGCGATAAGTCATGTTCAGCAGGTTCGAGCTGCTGCAGGGAGCTGTCAGCTACCTTCTGCGATCAGGTATGCCGATCGAACGACCCCCTTATCGATCTATTCGACCCGCTAAACCGCCCCGACAAACGGCTATCGTTTTTCCGGAATTATCATAGAATATATTCGGTTCACGAAAATCTTGTGTCAGTGTATCTTAACTCTAATACCGAGTACCGGCGAAGATAATGAAATTCTGAAGCTGGTTGCCGCAAACTTGTATCGCTAAAGCAACGATAAAAATAATCAAATTTGTTTTGAAATATTACTGTTGCATTTATGTGTTGTTTAAAATGTCGCGAATGTGTATTGCCTTTGTAGTCACAAAAGAAGATCTTTAGGAATTTTTGTCAGGACAACTATTGATGTTGCGGGAATAAACTCTTTTGGCATGTGTAGATACACCCTTAAACTACATGAAAATATTTTTTTAATTCACGTAGAATTCAGCCAGTTTAACGCAGAATTGTTAGACTGTTGGTTTGACAGTCACAGTCTTGAAGATTCTTGTGTAACAGCTAGAAAGGAAAGTGATCTTTGGGAATTTTTTTCGGCAGTACTATTGATGATACGTGAATAAACTTTCGTGGAACGTGTAGATAGATCCTTAGGCTGTGAGCTAACATTTTTTTCCAGTCACAAAAGCATGTGTGAAATGGCTGAAAAATAAGATCATCCTAATCAAGGGAAAAATAAAGATTTTTACGCCTCGTTCGAACAGCCTGGCAAACTGCCTGCTTTTATTAATGTCCGTCATTAATTTTTGCCTCGTGGGAGAAGCATCTTTGCTCAACAAGTAATATTCTCAGTTTACAAACTCCGCGTGGGAGTTAACGAGGAAATCCGCTGGGAATAAGCGTGCCGAGAGCGGAGAGAAAAGTTCTTTCGATTCTCGGACAGGTTGGTGACGCCGATTATGCGTTTCGTGCCTATGATACTTGCCCCCGTATTAATTGCTCCGCCGGTATCGATCGGCGATTGCTTGTGTCATTGATTGATCGCCACTTATCCGTTCGAACGGATTCGCGGGGGTCTACACCGAACAGTGATAATTAGCCGCTGGAACACCGCCAGGGGGAATTTCGTAGCTTTTGTTCAAACGGGAGTTACGAGGACCGGTGTAACGCGGTCGTCGAACGATCCACGCCGATAAATCATCCCCCTAATTGGACATCGCGACGCCTCCGACTCGGTATAATCGTATATTAATCGCGCTACATATGGAATTCATTAACGCCGGCCGATGGGCCACGCGAGACGAAAAATCGCTCCGATAGATCCCCGGTTTATCGACTTGCAAACGCAGGGATCTTCTACGAGTCTACGAATTTTTACACAGTTAGCCTGTTTTTTTTTTTTTTTTTTTTTTTTTAATCAATGAAACAGTCAAAGACAGAAAAGTGGACTTGAAAAATCATCTGAAAGCAAATAAGCCGTTTTAGAAGTTTATGTAAAAGTGCTGTGAAATAGGAGTACAGTGATTTCTCTATACATGTCGCCGAGGCTTGGATGATAAACGTCGTGGAATTATCCCCACTACCTTGCGTGGTAAGACCCGTGTTGTTGACATATATCGAGAATTCACTGTAGTAGCTAACCAAAAATATTAAGAAATTCTTAACCGATTTTGAAATTTCTCAATTTATTTGGCGCAATATGAAGGCGTGCATGAAACTATTTCGAACTTCCATTAGGTTTGTATGTTCTTCATAAATGCACGAAGCGCGCAGTGTGTTTAGGTATGAAGATTAATTTAATCACAGCGTGCTGCTACGTTCCGGGTCAATTTGAGATCGAAACGTTAGGCGCCTTTGGCTGAAAAATTAATGGAGTTTGGTGCTGGAAACCGGTTTTATATTTTACGTATTCGTCGAAACGAACCGGTTCGAACGCAGTTTTGAAAAATCGCTCATTTCCTCCGTTACTTGCGAAATATTGTTTAACGTTGAAAATCATGCGGGCACGGTACGACTTTTGTGTGCTTCGGCTGATTTTTTTCCCTGTGCGAGAAATTAAACGAATCGATACGGGAATATGTGTTGATTTAGCTTTCAGTTGTTCAATTTGGAAAATTAAACAAGATACACGTGCGAAGCTTACATTTGAAATGTTCTGTATAGCCGGCTAAGAATTTTTCTGCAATAAAAATTGAACGCACAAAAATCGATCCAGGAACGCTACCTCCTACTAAATTATTAACGTGAAATATTGCTCGATATTGAAATAGATTGTCGCGACAGGAATTTCCTGTGTGGTTTTAGAGTAGATCAATAATTCTGTGTATAAGTAAGGTTAATCGAATAAATTGAGGCAGGAATACGTACATAGCTCGTTCCGCAGGAGTCACGAGAAGGTTGGAATAAAATACCATTTAATATTAATTTTCAAGCCATTACATTCCCCACCCGGAGCACTGAAATATACATTCCACTAATAAAAAAATCAATGCGAAAACTACCACTAACGCAGGAATTTATAGCCGGAATTCCAGGTAGCTCACGGTTAAATTACAAAAATTGCGATATAAATTGCCTATCGGACCTATGTACGTACAAACCAAATATATGTATATGTTCATTTAACTTTGGTTTCTCGCAATTGACATGGACAATTATTATTTTGCATAAATATCCGCAGTCTACGGTGAGAAATGGTTGGAACATTTCCACGAGAACGCGAGAAAAATTGCACTCACCCCCTAGCAGAAGACTGGTAGGATAGATGCTCTATTCGATGTTTCGAGGCTGATTTCAGTGGAGAATTTTATTTCTCGTCGCGATCAACATCGAACCCGGTGAAACAGCCGTTGGAAAGTCACAACCCTCTCTGCCGAGGCCGAGCTCCCCCTTGTTCCGCCATCTTCCTCCATCTTTTTGCATCTTTCTCTCTCTCCTTTGACCCAGTCCCAAGCCTTGTCCTCTTCTGTCGCAGCCCCTTTCCCATGGCGTGCATGCGTGCGTGCGTGCGTGTTGCGTGCGTGCGTGCGTGCACGTTGCTTTCCATTGTTTACTCGAAGCCTCCACTCTCCCCCTCTCTCTCTCTCCCTCTCCCTCTCCTTTCTCCTGGAACGAGCCCCCTCCGCTTCCTCCTTTCTCTCTCGCTTCTTCCCAGAAAGAGCTGGGTCATCGAGTTTCCACAAGGGGGTAGCTCCGGAAGTTACGTCGTCGATCCAAGTCGATGGAAGTCGATCCACAAAGATCTCTCGCCTCTTTAGAATTCGACAATGATTCCTACTCGGTGACCCGAGAGCACTCCCCGACTCGGGGGACTCTTATTTTAATACATCCTGTTCCCCAAGACCCTCGGACTTGCCCGAAGAGAAAGTTCCGCGATGGGGTGAAGGCTGATTGGCTTGCTCCTTTTTACAGCTTGCTCTGGTTTCTCTGGTGCACACTTTTCCGTCCACCCCTCCCCTTTTTTCAACGGGAAATATATTCCTGACGGAACAGGAACAATTTTCTCTTGTTTTTCAAGGCACCGATCAGCTCGTGTTCTATTATTATGCTTTTTTTAATTTTCTCCCGTCGAGACGATCGGCGGAGATTTTTTAACTATCACCTTACCCAACGAACGATTCAACCCCTTGCCCTACAATGTCGTGTCAGACTCGTGACGAAGATTCTGAACCAGAGAGCCTGATAAATATGTGCGTTATTAATTTCCTTTAAACCGAAATAAAATTCTATTCTTTCAAAAACTATCTTTCTTTTCTCTATGAAATTCTGAACGATGAAGAACGTTTCTAATCGTTATAATCAGAAAGTAAATAGTAGTGTAAGGAGTCAAAGGGTATCTTTAGTTTTATTATTTTTGTGCTGCTCACCGAATGAACTGTTTTCGGTGGGGATAAGTTACAGCTGTAGAAATTTGTACTGCTGTTTTTATCGAAGAAACTAATACGAACAATGACGTTCTTTAATGATTTATCCCTTGCACAATAGTTTTAAGGAATACGCGTATGCCTCAAAAGGAAAACAAAAATGTGTGAACATAAAGTAGAAATCAACAGCAATTTGGCTAATGTGCCAATTAATTAAGAAAGTATTGAAAACAAAATTGAAGGTACAGGTACCCGAAAATTAATACAAAACTGTGCCCAATTAATCAAAATCAAGAGAATCGCTAATCGATCTCTCAAGTCCTTCCTCGGGGTTGGCGTTCGTCGTCCTTGGGCGCCGATAAGCGTACGCTAATTAACTTTGCAGCTGCTAATTGTCGTCCATTCTTTTTTCTGTTTCAGAACGCGAACGGCACAGCGCCAACAGGCTATCCGCGTAAGTATCCAATAATTTTCTCAAGAAACTGTGGCCATTTGTCGGCCACCAGAAGATTACGATTCCGAAACGAATTAATCGTCGGCCAAGTCAAAAACAGCCGAGAAACAAACAAGCTTTCCGAACTCTCGTGGATTACGGAGCCACGCGCTCGATTTGTCGAAGGATCGATATCCGTTCGATCGATTATAAACAGCAGAAGGATTGCTCGCTCGATCGTTCGTTGCGCGTCAATTAAATTCTTCCTCCGATTGGAGCCCGTTCTGTGTCTCCATTTTGAAGCGAAAATACTTGTTTACTCGCCGTGGCTTTTCACGGGACACGTCTCATGGGAGCGAATGAACGAAACTGTTGGGTGGGGGGAACGATCGAGTTTTCATTTATCCTCCGGAATAAAAATTTTATCGACACTCCTAATGAATGGAACGCATTGCGGTATAAAAGCGTTTCAACAGATTTTCCGAGATTTTTCAACAATAGAAAAGCCTTTTTATTGCTTCAATAATTCTGTTCCCTACTTAGAAGCCATTTAGCTGCCTTTTATCATAAAGATCAAAATTTTATTGGCGATGCGTAATGACCGAGATGCACTCGTAAAAGCAAAAGCGTTTAGCGAAGTTTTGCGCGATTTTTAGTGTTGCTAGAATGCGATGGAGCTTTAACAATTCTATTTCTTGCTTAGAGGTATTTTTATTATAAAGATCTATCGCTCTTTCAAAGACGAATTAATTATCCCCTGATCGTTCCCAGCGTTAACAGCCTAGTAAACTTTGGACTAAAAAATTTGTCGAGATATTTGAATAATTTTTCGAAGGTTTTGTGAGTAAATTGGAAAGTGACCTTGACAAATTGACAGCGCGGTTTCTAGCGGGGTTAATATTGCACGCTGCACCGAGAAAAACTATTCGATGTCCACAGGTATGCACGTTAGGGGAACACCGTGGACGAAGACGTTCATGCGCTTCCCACGCATCGGCAGGAAGCTGCGTCGCTGCTCTGTATATTTGTAAACTTCCGGTTCGTGTTGCGTGTCTTTTCAACTCGAACTCGATTGCACTCCGACGGCGGAGTCTCGAGTGTGCGTTTTTCGTAGTGAAAGTAAGGTAAACAGTTGTCCGTGTGTAAATATTTCCTTGGACTTTTTCTACGGTGTTGGAAAACTTTTCAGCGTCACTGAAAAGTAATGCGAACAAGAAAACTAAGAGAGCTGGCGAAACAAAAATTACTTTCCGAGTAGATCTTGCCGTTCGAAGTTGTCAACAATCGATCAATAAATCGTGTGCACGCAAGAATAGATTTTCTTACTGTAGAACATTCGTGGGGAATCGGATGATTTCGATTGAGAAAACGCTGACGATCCTCATGCGAATCGGCGGAAATTCTTTTCGTAAACTAACCGTTGAGAAACAGAATTTAATCATGGAAATGTACTGATAAGAAATTGCTAATGAAACGTTGCATTAACGCAACTGGGTCAATCGTATGAAACGTGTGCTTAGCGCGCTCAATTCTTGGTCATCTAAACAAGAAAAACTTGGAGATAGCAAATTTTTTCTGTGGTGCGTTATATAGTTTCCCGTCGATCACAACATTGATTTTATTTACTCGTATAGAAGCTGTCCTTTTTCCTCGATACTTTTTTTGTTGAAAATCGTTTCACGTTGCATCGCAGACGTTTATAGAAACACAAATTCTTATAGATCGATCTGTAAAAATCCGACTGATCAAATTCTAAATAATTTACGGTTTGTGAACAAAACAGGCTAGTTCTCTGAAATTTGCATCATTCATTTATTTGACGTATACTATGGAAAAATCGAAATAATTATCCCAATAAGGCCGGACACTATTCGGGGTAATTATTTATTCCTACAAACAGCAAGAGACGCGGATAATAATTAAGACGTATATATGCTACATAGTTGAGGTTATCGTAAACAATTTTTTAAACTATTCCTGAAAGCGTCATTGAAAGTGTGTTAACACCAATTCAAAGGATTGTATAATATTTTCTCCATATTTACTGTTTGCATTTCTCATATGAGAATGAACATAAAAAAATTGTAGAATATTTTCTGCATATTCACTGTTTACGTTTCTCGTATGAGAACGAACATCGATCGAAATCCTCAACGATTAGCAGACCAATCTCAGCTATAAGAACGGTAATTCAGTCAAGGTCATCCTAAGGTCACCGAACACGCCGGCCTGTAATACGTAAATCAATTTAGCATAATAGCACCTGCTTAGAACGCAGAGTTTACGGCTGATCGTCGTCGCACGTGAGTATAAATATTTCACGCGTATATCGACAGCAGGGAAAAGCAATTTCCACGGCTACAAATTTGTCCGCGAGTTTGTCACGTGTAAAGCATCTTGTTTTGCCCGTCCAGTTATGTCGAATCGATGTAAATAATATGTACTTACGATTAGCTATTCACGGGTTTGCTGTAAACAGCGGCGATAAATCCGAATGCAAACATTGTAGGTCGTGCCAACTGTTACCACACACCGAAAGAGAGAGAGATGAAAACGATGACTACACCGAGCCAGAGCAATCGTTTATCGCGGATGATTGATCGCGGCACGTTTCGCTCGTTTAAATTCGGACACGGGTAGCACCGGATCGAGTTTCTTCGGGAACGATCGCCGGGATCCACAATTTTTACAATTCACATCTTTCGATCGCTTGTAGCACACTTAGAATTCATCGGTCTACTAAACATTTTCTATATTTCGTCTTCTGGGCTTGAAAGTGATTGGTATGCATTGTTATACTAGATTAAATGTATTTAGACTTTGCGCGATTTTGTAGATATTAATCCAAGCATTTTATAGATAGGGACCTTATTATACGATTATACGATTGGCAGTGGTACGTTTAGAGTTCAAGGGCCGAATATAAGTGGCACATAAGTCAAGGTCACTGCTAAAAAGTTGAAATTTATTGTATAGGCTTTGAAAAAAACTGAAGAAATTCTGGAACAAAAATCGAAGTCCCCACTTTAATATATAATCGTTGGAACCGTCAAATGTTTCAAATGTAAATATCAGGAGAAAAGAAATTCAAGGAGGATTAAATTATGTATAACTCCGGGTCAGAACGGACCCAACCGCATTCGAGCGCAAGCCAAGACACCCTGTGAAAATCGCCGGACAAATTTACTGAATAATTCACCCCCGGCGATCGCGAGCACAGGGCAGGGAGAATTAACGAAGCTGGAAACGGTAAGCGGAACACGCTCCCTCTCCACATTTTCAACCCTCTCCAGGAGAGGGTCGCGACGGGGGTTGTTGCGCGAGGGTTTTCGGCCTCGGCCACCGTAACTGTCCCTAATAACCCTGCCCCCGTCGACTAGCCGATGGGGAAAACTGGGTCGAATCGCTTATCGACGTGACTCTTTTCGCGAACATCACCTCGGTAAACACGCTTCTCGCTGTGTCTCTTTCTGGCGGAGGTTGGAACATGTAGGTGGAAAAGAAGGGTTAGAAAAGACAATAGGAAAGAGTCGGTCATGGTTGCTTGTTTCTATTGAACAGGTGTTCTTGAAGAGATTTGTTGTTTTAACTCGTCGAGCGACGTGACAGTTTCGTGATCTTCTTTTTGAATCTCTGGACTCTCTACTATATTTTTTTAGACGGTCTTGTAGCGCGTGAAAAGACCAATCCAACGAGTATAATGAACGTACCATTCTGATCATCAATTTCGAAATATTCGTGTCTGAAAGAATCAGTTATGTTAGCTTTCAGACACAAGTGTATCGAGATTGACTGATCACAACGGTACGGTTATTATAGTCTTTCCAAAAATATAATATTCCATTTGAGAGCATACACATGACCTTGGATTCTTGCGAAGTATCAGGTATCAAGTAGACCAGCTTTCAGACACAAGTATCTCGAGATTGATTGATCACAATGGTACGGTTATTACAGTCGTTGTATTTTCGTGTTCTACAAGCACAGCGAAGCAACAATATGATTTTGAAAGATCTGCAATCTATTCACTCTATGAATTTAAATACACCAAAAATCGTCTTATACAATTCTGCAAGAAATAATGTTCCGACCGCATTAACGGGGAATTAATTGCTCACATAACCGTCACAGGCGAACTCTCCTCGATCTCTATCCGCAAAGTAAACTTCCGTAGATGATCTACAACAGCGAAACGTATCGCAGAAAGCTGGAAACGCGTAATGCCGAGCAGTGGGGGGTAACGAACGCGCAAAATTCCGGTAATTAAGAGTTCGCGTGAGGAAGGTAGTATGAAACGTCGCCGGCAGATGCGATCGAAAATTCGGGACGGTATTCATTTTTTTTTCCTTTTCACGGCGATATGCAACGACACGAGGGACCCGTGCGTTATCAGGCAACCGTCTCGCGGCCTTGTCCAATTCCGATAACGAGCGACTCGCGAGCTGTGCGGAACGATAAGGGATTTCGTTGCCCGTTCCCCGTTCCGCGATAAAACCGTCCGTTTTTGCCTTTTCTCTCTCTCTCTCTCTCTCTCTCTCTCTCTCTCTCTCTCGGCATCGACTTTGTCTTTCTTTCGCTAATCCCTCTTAATTTTCTAGCCGAGCACCGTTATCGTGGCCGGCCAACTCGCATTATTATTCCCTCGCGACGATAAACGTAATTCGCGTTCCTTGCGACACCGATATACTCCGCGATCGTTTCGCAGAAACGTAGATTGACGTCGGCGAGTTCGCAGGAATATTATGATCGAGATAGTTTCAAGACAAGGCGGTTTCTTGTTGTTGTTGTTGCGTGCTGTGTCAGATTTCAAGCACACGTGCCAAATTACAATTCGTTCGTAAACAGAGTAAATATTTATGAACGAAATCAAGAATTGCCAGCGTAAATTCAACGAATTTATTTCATTTTGTTTTAAAGACACTGTTGGCTAGGTTTAGGAATCAGATTTTGCATTTTATTGTATTTTGGTAGCAACACTGTCTCGGAATATAGATAAGATAAGATAAGATAAACAGTGGCACGATTCTGCAATTTTTTTATTCTACTTCGTCTTTATTGTAGCAGCCGCATTATTGTAGAATTTCATCTTCGGAACGCGTTTGATAGCGACACGATTAAGCAATTACTTATTTATCGCGTTTTATTGTATTTTAGTAGCAACACTGTCGCGGAAAATGGTCTGCCAGATAAGATAATCGGTGACAGAATTTTGCAATTTTTTTAGCGGACATTGATAAATCAATGTTGCATTGCGGCAACGCTGTCTTAGAATTTTGTCTGGAAAATGGAGATAAACATTGGACACAATTCGGCAATTGCTCTTTAATTGCTCTTTAACAATATTGTACAGCAGCAATACTGTCTTAGTATTTCAATCAATTACACAATTTTGCATTGTTTGGCCGCTCTGTGTAAAGGTATGGAAATTTCGTTGTCTAACAAGGAAAATTCAGTCAAAAAAACGTTCTATCTCTGAAAGGTTGCGACACGAATTACCGTCGATGATTAATTGCAATTGTCGAAACGTCGTCGTTCTCCTTTCTATTGAATTGATTGAGAGCACATGGCTCTTTGAACGCGCCAAGGTTATTTAGATTCCTGCCACAGTTTCGCAATGTGTACAATTCCTTCATTGTTCTCGCTGATAAAGAGTACACGAGACATTTCGATCTACAGTAGACGTCGAAGCTCCTGTCGTGTTATCTCTGTAGACTGCTCGAGAGGAGCTCTTAATCACAGAGGAATTTATGCCATCGAATGCGAAAAATTATTAATCTACTTATCGAATTGAAATTTTCAACCGAAGACGACAGAGATTTACGACTTTACAAACGTGATTGGACATCTGAGTGTTTGCGACACATAGTAAGCATAATTTCTAATTAATTAATACTGCAATTTCTAATTCAATTACTCTGGAAATATTTTTCATTCTCTAAATATTGTTCCACCAAGGTGTTTGTCCAAATTAGGCTGCTCTCCCCTGTTAGTCTCAGCTTGTAAAAATTATTAACAGAAGAAAGAGATTTCTATACGGCAATTTTTAATTTGCATTAAAATCCGCGGTCATTATCGTACCCGCAAAATAGTAGTCAAAGCATCGTCAAAGTACAAAATTAGCAGCTGAAATAAAGCACAAAATTACAATATCTTCGAAAAAATATCACAAAAATCGTCAACAGAGGAAAAACTTCAAGACACTGTCAGATTACATTCGATCTTCTAAGACGATCAAATACATTTTCAATGAACCAGGGTTTTTTTAGAACTGACTCGGACAATTTTTATTCCGCGTAAAAATTCACAGTACAACGCCTAAATAGATCACGTGGATGGTTCCCGATCGTCCTAACTTCTAAATAATTCGCCGGGAAAAATAGCGTGTACACTTCCGTGATCGGTATGTACGTGGTCGATCCCATGGATGTTTAAACAAGCTCCGTGCATGTTCGGGGATCAAGGGAGGCAAGGTCCGCGGGAAATACTCTAATGACGTTCGCGGCGCATTTCCATGAAACCGTAACAAATGAGGCTCTATATCCGGAAAGGAGATGTTGGCTGGCAGGGTGAGGTAAGCATGAGCCTCTCTCGATCTGGAATTCGAAGCAGGAAGGCCCGGAGAGCCTTCGATTCTTGCAGGCAAGCAGAAGGAACGAGAACGTGCAATCAGAATCTAGCAAGCCGTTTCCTCCGCAGCTGACTCTGTCCTGAAAGAGTAACGAGCTCCCCCGAAATCTTATACAGTCGTTCGCTTTCATAGGAATTACCGTTGCTACCGGTGGGATTGGATCTCTCGGATCCAGAGAGAGAGAGAGAGAGAACGCGAGTTTCTAATCTCGAAGATTTACGTGTTCGCTCTCGGGTTCATATTATCAGGCTCTGGAACGCTACCGGAGCGTTAGTCATTTATCGGTCATTTATCAGTCTTCCCTGAAAATTCATGGTCGTCTCGTTCTTTTACTTACTATTTTACGATCGTTATTTAATCTGGACTTTCATGACGCAATGTATATCGACGAGAATCTCGAAAGAGAGAGATAGAGAGATGAGTTATGAGAGTGGGGGGATTGGTTGCTGCGGTAGGGGATGATATCGCGTGAAAATTATGCGCCGGTGAACTTGTTGATTGAAGCTCTTTGCGACCTCTGCCAATAATTGTTTGTATAACTGGGGAGGATTCCATGTAACATCATTGCGTGTGATCGTAATTGGGACTTAATTTATAACGCAAATAAACGCTTAATTTGTTCTGGGGTGAATTTCAGAATTCTTTCATTTTTGCTGCTCTTTTCTATTGCATTTTATTGCACCTCGGCAGTGCAACACTCTCCTGGTATCGAATTTTCAGGATAGGACAAGGCGATACAAATTTTGTAAATGTCCATTACGCTTTATTCGGATTTAATTGCAGTTCCGTTTTATTGCACGTTTATTGGATTTTAGTAGCATCCTGCACGTGGAATGCAATTTTTGAAACAGCATGAACAGTGACAATATTTTGAGATTGTCGGTTGTGCTGTGTTTTTCGTTTTAGTGGCAACACTGTTTTGGAATTTATGTTTCAATAGCGATTGTTTACTGTAGCTTATCACATTCTAATAGCAACAGGGTACCATGATCTAGAGCACAGAAAAAAAATAAGCGTCAACAATGTTCTCCGTAGGTTAATTTGCTGCTGCTTCTCATTTACCGCTCGAATTCAACAATTGTGTGTTATTCTTTAATTGTGTATCGATGCATTTTATAGGAGTTCATTAAATCGCAATCCGTTTAAAGATAAATCGAATATTTTCAAGTATTTGAAAACAAGGAATTGGGTAAATTTGCACCCGAAGAGCGTACAAGGGTTAAAAGCTTCGATTAAACAAATCAAAATATTGTACAAAAATGCAATCGAGCGCAATGAATTAATTAACTCGTTTCATCTGATGCATAGCTGTTAACGTATTGATTTTACCCTGAGTTTTGATAGCCTCTCCCTTTACGGTACCATTTCGTTCAGTCACGGTATTAAAAAACCCCCCCAACGTTTTACAAAATTATCTTCATGATGGAAAAAATTAATTGTATGATACTGAGTAGTCCTCCAACTTTCTTGAATTTTTCGCATTCTAATCGAATTTGGTACAAACGAATATATTAATGTAAAAATTCATTTTAACACCTGGACAAATAATTCCGTCACCCACATACGGGTGACATGGCAGTCAACGTGTTAATAGCGTCCAAATATCAGTTGGAGTCACTGTACACGCGTAGGGAAACATGGCCCGCTTGTCCGCGCAGTGCGAGACGCAACGGTATCTATGATGACCACGAAGAGGATCCAGAAGGCAATGAGAATCGCCGCGCAAGTGCATCGCAAAGTCACGTAGCTGATCGTTAGTCGCCGCGTTTCACAGAATCGCGCCTGGTCGCCAATTGATCGTCGGACAGCTGCATCCGTCTCCGGGCGAGAACTCGCAGCCGAGCGAACAGGAAGAAGCTTTTACCTCCGATCAGTCAGGATGTGCCGCGGCTTTCCACGGTGTTAACTAAGTCGCGGATTAAGTCGGATCAGGGGATCGTTGATCGAGAGGAGACCACACCACCACCTCTGGAGTCTGCTGTCCCAGGCATCCTCCTCCGTTTGCTCGTTCTTAACTGGTTTCCCGACTCCGTTCGAAACGATCCCGAGGAGAGATGGAGGAATCTCGTTATCCTCACCGCGACTCTCCCTCTCCCGAGCTGGCTCTCCCGTATAGATTCGGCGGTTCTTTCGATCTTGACAGGATCAGGATCAGAGGAAGGTGCGAGTCGACAAAGGAGTCATAGATCCGAGAGTATCGATGCTCATTTCGTCCCCACCCCCCACCCCGGCGGCTATACTCTTCGCCGTTAAATCGACGTGATCGGCCAGGCAATTTCACTCGGACAACCGTGTCGTTATTCAATTGATCTCGAACCACCGTTCTCATCGAATCGAGACGACGATACGGGCCGCGCGATTAGGCCAACTCGCGTGAAACATCAGACGAAGCTTTTGTCGTTCAGAGGCGATACGCATTCATGATAAAAATTGATTGATCAGGAAAACTGTGAAGACATTACGGAAGAATGATATTGGTATTACTACTCGAAGCTATTTGAACTCTGAAACGAAACATTTCTTCCTACCCAGAATATTTCCCTTCTATAAATATATATACAGGGTGTTCCGTAACTGGTGGTACAACCGAGCAGGGGATGATTCTACATGAAAAACTGAGTCGAAAATATAGAATAAAATTTTTGATACGAGGCTTTGTTTTCGAGGAAAATGAGTTTGAAAATTTGTCTAGTGTGATATTTTTTTTTTTTCATGTTATAAATACGAAAATGGTGGAATTTAAATTCAATAGCGTAAAAAGTATTTTGAATAGTGATATAGCAATTTTTAGTGACCCCTTATAGTCGCCATTCTAAGGGTTAAAAGAGGACATGCATTTTGTGGGTTTTTGTTTTATGCGTTTTAGTCTGATTGCGCGATCAGAAGAACCGCTTTGAACCCGAAAGCGATAAGATACAGCGGGCAAATTTTCCACTGAGCATCGTCAAGAATTACAGATCGATAAGGCCACTATAAATGATAAACAAAGTTAATCCGTGCTGCGATACTTCCGATTAACGAACCGAGTTTCCAGCAAGATGCTGAAGATCAGAAAGAAAATGTATGATCTGGTTCTTAGTTGAACCGTGAATCGTTAAAAAAAAATCCAAATGACGTAACGAGAGGGAAGAAGAGAAGCACAACCTCTCGAGTGAACTAATGAAATAAATCACATTGCCGGTCGACAGTCTTCTTTTCCCGGGGTTTAGTTGTGGCTTTGAAGTTTTCGAATACTTTGACGGCAAATTGAGCCCCGTGCTCCCCCAAAGGAAACGAATAATTGAGTATTATTAGACCGAGAACCGGCCGCAACAGATTCAGAACGTCGTCGTGTGCCAGTAAAATGCGAAACGGCCGCCACGAGGAGCCTGGACAACTTGTACATGCAAATGCGTACACCGTATACATATATTAGGGCACACCGGGGAGGGCGTAGAAGGGCGACACCGACGCGACACCAGCGGAACCAACCACACCGACTCGTTTCGGCTTAAAGGAGACATCAAACTTACGAAACCGCCCCCTTCGCCAACATTTCAACGCGTTAGAGGGTGTTTTACCTGGCCGACGAGACCCGCCCACCGTCACTCTCGTTCGAACACACGTCGAGGGCCGTGGCTTCTATCGTTTTAACGATGCTTAAGCCCGTCCGCCAAATGTATCCTAATTTAGCACCCTGCTATACCCCCGCTGGAAGACCGAGAGGCGCGCCTGCCGATTTATCAGCTGACTTAACACGTTGACTGCCATGTCACCCGTATATGGATGACGGAATTATTTTTCCAAATTTTAAAATGAATTTTTACGTTTATATATTCATTGTACCAAATTTGATTAGGACCTGTAAAATGCAAGAAAGTTGAAGAACCACACAATATCATACATTTAATTTTTTCCATTTCTATTCTGTCAAATAACTTACTTTGATTTCGTGGAATTTTTCAGCTTTCTTGTTTGGCGTTCAAAGTGTTAATTTATCGATTTTCCGATGTGTTTTCAAGTTTTCTTTCGAATCAAAGTGTGGTACCTGTCATAAAGTGCGATCTCCCAGCTTGAATTTCAGCCCAGAAATATTTCCAATAATTTTTCTCCGTGTCGATGATTAGGATCTCTTCGGGTTATCTTTTAAAGATTGCTTCGAGAGCTCGCATCGTTCCCAACAAGAGGACCCCAACAAGTAAAGTCACAAGTGTCTTCGGTAACAAACGGGGTTGAAAATCCGCTAAGAAGAATCTCGAATGTTAACGACACAAATTTTGATTCACCGTAGCCGAGCGCAGAAAGAAGCCGCCTCGCACAGACGAGGACGCCCTGAAGCTGTGGGCACGAGTTAGGGGATGGAGGAGACAGTTGAATCGCGAGGAAGGGCGTGCGGTAGTAATAAGGGGTTAAAACGTGGCTCACCAGGGGTTGAAGCAGGAGAGAAGAGAAGAAAGAGAGAGAGAGAGGGCGACGGAACGCGCATCCGAGGGTGGCGTCTGCGGGGGTTAAAAACTGACAGAGACACCGAACTGTAGCAAAATGGTGGAGGTGGTGGAGGAGAGAGGGGAGACGAAACGAGACAGTTGGGGGGTGGAGAGGAAATAGGGAGGAAGGAGGGCGAGAGAGAAACACGCCGGTATACAAGCTGGAACTTCCGAAGTTATTCGCAACAGGCAGCTCTGCTAGTCTGCCTCGTGGAATTCTACGTTCCGCTCTCCCGCCCAGTCTTCTCTCTCTCTCTCTCTCTCTCTCTCTCTCTCTCTCTTTGTCTCTCTTTCTCTTTCACAGGCCCCCCTCGGTCTTCATCATTCGCCGCCTCCGACGATTCCACCGCTTGCGCTTGCACTGCTTGCAACGCTTGCACTTCCTCTCGCTCCGCTGCACCGACCGCGCTCTGTGCACCTTCCACGCTTCCTCCGACCGATCGTCCCTGTTTTAATGGCCACCAGAACTCGCTATTGCGCTCTACAAGCGCTCAGGAATCCCATGGAGTCTCGGAGACTGTCAGCACTTTGGCCAGTGACGTTGAACTTCGACGGTATCCGACTTGTTGGCAGATTGTTTTCCGAGCCGACGGTTTTTTCGATGTTCGATGCATTCGTTGCTCGTTTAACCGCTTGCCTTAAAACGTCGTCTCGGTGACGTGTCATGGGTTTCCAAAGATTATTCTTATCGTTCCATCACAAACTAGTTATATGTAACAGCAACCTAACTATTCTACACTGCTTTCACAGCTAAATCGTTTTATTATCGACGCGTACTTAGAGCATTCAGCGTGTAACTCGTGTAGTATAATATATAAGACAGAGAACAAGATTAAAAGGTTTCTCGAACATAGACGTACTTCATGCCAATAAAAAAGAATTAAACGAAGAACAAGAATTTCCAGCTGCCTCGCAGTTTCTCGCGATCCTTTAAGATTTCTCTTTTCTACGAAATCTGACGAATCATCGTTGTCAGATCAGTTCTTTGCCGGCGCAAATCTCTTAGCATCCGTTTCCTGGACAAGCTAATCGATCATTGTCGGCGACAACGGTAGTCGCAGTCGACCGGTAGCTCGATAATTTTTGCGAAAGGTCACCGTCGTCCCGTCTGTCGAGTGATAAATGCAAGGGTTGGCTGTCCGAGCGGACCACCCGGTACCCGTTCTCGCTTAGGTTAGCTCGGCTACGTTTAATTATTATGCAACTTGACAACGTTGAATGTTCGCCTCGCGTCGCCGCAATCACGGCCGTCTTCCAGCTGGAAATTGCTTCGACTGCGACAGCCGTGGATCGCTGAAGCGATCATAGGTCTCTCTCTCTCTCTCTCTTCACTTTGCTAATTCTCCTTCGTCTCTCTGCTCTCTGGCCCCCTGAGCAGTTGGCCCGTGATTACCCGGGACCCTTTGTAGCCCCGTGTTCCACGTCGCTCGAAGATTCTCCTCGAAGTGGCTTTGGGCGTTCGAGAACACCGTTTTGCGTGGGATAGACTGCGAATCAATTTGTCGATTATTAAGTCGCGCTAATTCCGCTAAGAACGCCGACTGCGATCTGCACCACCTATCACCGGATATCGCGATCCTTCACAGAAAACCGACCCGTTCGTTTTCGATCCTAAACAAGACTGATTTACATTTCCTTGTAATAACAACACCAGGATCGAATTTACTCAAATTTCGTAGAATTTTTATAGCAACTTGGACGAAGAAGTCAAATATTTCTCCATAGAGTGTTTCTACAACGAATTGCAAATGGAAAAATCTGAAATCGATCGATTTGGTACATTCGTTTCGAAGGAAACGGTGCCACGTCTATTTTCCCTAAGCCTTGAGACGTTCTAACGTGTTTGTGTTCTGACAGACTGCGGGTCTGTATGCCAAATAAAAATTGTCTGCATCAATTTCAATTTATTTTATTATTTTTATTTTATTTCTCATTTAATTTTAGTCAGTGGGAAATAATGCAACTGTGGGATCGTTAGACGAGGTAGTCGGGATGTAAATCACTACACAATATCACTCGCTTCAGCAGATTTTATTTTGGTGTGTCTCGTCGAGCGTCTCGTGACGAACTAACCTTCGACGAACGAATTCGGCGACTCGACGACGCGGGTATTTACCGACATACAATGTTGCGTCGCCGATCGTTGGTCGCCGTGCGCGAGGCTGCGTGCCTTTGTATATTTTTCTTTCGCCGAAGTTTCGGCGGGCGACGGTCGCCGTGCGCGAGAATGCGTGCCTTTGTATATTTTTCTTTCGCCGAAGTTTCGGCGGACGACGGTCGCCACACAACGGTGCCTTTCGATTCTCTAAACGTATCCCACTGTTTCTGCGTTCGATCCACACAGTCTTATCGTAAGCACATAAATCGTCGACAGAGGTTTCCTTCGATTGTTCGCGTTCGTGTATTATAAACAGTCCGCGGATCTTTGCGCAAAATAAACATTTTCTTCATCGACCGTAAGTGGCAGAAATAGAGTTTCTTTAGCGGAGTCGTCAGCATTTCGCTCCATTGTTCTCGTAAACGCATGAAATCATAATTACGAAGGAGATCCGTAAGGAAAAGAAGGAAGAATCGTCGATACTCTTCATTTTCGAAATGGACGCTCCAGCTAGGCGATGATAGATCGATCGATACTCTATCGCCGGGGAAATCCCGAGGAACAATTAGCCAGAGATAATCGGCGACGCGGCGACGACATCATCGGGGTTCGAGTGTTTTTCTCGACGATTCCCTCTCGCTCCCCGGGTTTCCTTCGGTTGCCCGTAATTAGGTAAACCGAGCCCTAAGTGGTTCGTTTGCTTACGTGCTTCTCGAAGTTTGCCCGGTCTAATTAATTCCCGCGACGGTGGCACTTTTCGCTGCGGATCTCGGCCGAATGACCGAGATTCCCGCGAATGAACCGAGGTCGTCGAGGCGGATTGGCAGGATAGAGCAGCACGTGCCAGAAGAGTAGCTAAACGAGCCTGATGGCTAATGGAACGATTGTCCCTTCGAGCTGAATGAGACTGCAACCGTTATGCTTGTTGGGATTTCGAATTGCTCTGAAAAACGTTTGTCTGCTTTGATTTCACGTTGACAACCGATAGAACGTGCGTCTGGGGGGATTCAAACGTTGCGTTTCTATTAAGGTGCCGAATTTCGATTTTTTGTAGTCTGAGCTATCAATGTCAACCAAAATTAGGTGTACAAATGAGTTAATAGCTCTTTCTTCATTTTCTCGTTCCTTTATGAAAATACATATTCAAGTTGTACAAATGATTCTCAATATTTTCTATACACCCACTGCATCTTATAGCAAACTGATGGATTCAATAATTAATCTGACAAGGTTAGCTGTTTCTCCTCTGAGCAAATAAATATCACAGTGATCCTCCACGTTTCCCAAAGTGTGCCTTTACAAGATAACGTCTCTGCGAGGGTACCTTCTCACGCCACCAAACGAATATCAAAATCACCTCCCACAACCCTTAAAACAATTCCATTTCCAACTAATAACATACAATCAACAAACCCGTGAGCTGCGTCCAACTTTTTACAAATTACGGCCGAAAATGAAACATAAACGCGATGTGGAGGGGTGGTTAAGGGGTGCAGGGGGTGGTGCGTGTCGACATTCGCGACAAGAAAGACCGCGCATCCGGCTCCGCTGGGAACGAACGCGAAATGTTTCCGGGGTAAAAAGGAAGGGGCGGTAGGCAGGAAGAGTTGGAAAAGAGAGGAAGGGTGAAGCGGGGGTGGAAAAAGGGTGGCAACCGGCCCGCGAGCCGGCTGCCCTTTCATCGAATTAAACGCTTTGACGACGCGCCCGTGTAATTGCCAACGCAAAAGAGAGGAGGCTGAAAAATTGTGCGCGAGACGACGCTGCGCTCCCTCTTTCTCTGCGCGCGCGCGCGTGTGTGTGTGTTTGCTGGCGCGGCGTTCGATGGAATATTTTATTCAAAGGCCGCCGACGAGCGCGGATTTCGCTACGATCCACGGGGCCAAAGACACACCCCCATCTATTTTCATCAAGCGATCCGTCGCGCATTTCGATCGGACGTTGAAAAGGATCTAGAAACGCCGGAGAATGGCCGTTTAATTAACGCGCAGAGAAATAATAACAGAGCCTGGTTCCTGCGTGGCGATCTTTCAACCCCTTCGCAAACGTGTGCAGAGTGACTAGGTAATTTCAGAATTTTGTTGATGTAGAAATACTTGCTGCGAGACTCAATTCCGCATAATGTTTTCCTCTGCCTCAAACCCTTGAAATTGGGAATCGAGATGATTTTGATAATGTAGGAACTCTTGCTGCGAGAGTTAATTCTGCTCAGCGATGCACACATAATTTTTTTTCCTTGCTTCAACCACTTGGAATTCTATTTGTCTGATGTGTTTGTTAGAAACTAGATGTTTCTGATCCCAAGGTTCTGGGGTAAGTGCCGTGGGGTTCATCACAGTCCTCTTACCAAAAGGCATAACCTTCCCCACTCCGTGGCCAGATCCTTCAGGACAAAGAGTCCCTTGTCTTTGGCTATACGACGTCGGGTCGCTTGCCTTTCCTAAACATTCTCACCTTCAATAAACAGTCAATGCTTATAGCGAGACCCAAATCGGTCATCAGCTATCGCGTCGCCTGATGCCAGGACTGTTTAGCTTCACGGGCCACAAACATTCTAAAGCCCTGTCATAAATCTGTCAAGGAATAAACATCCCTTCGACCATTCCCACGAAACCCCTCGTTAAAAATGCGTTGACGCTAACATGTTAGTATTTAATCAAGACCTACTGGAGCGGACACGTGTCTTTTTTTGACGATTGACTGTTGTCGATTCTAGATAGTGGTTTCGATGGACAGCTTCTAGAGGGCAGAACAATTTACGACGAAATTGATGGTTACGTTTCAATCATCGTTGTAATCAGATTACATTCTGCCTAGCCATATCCCTGCCCGTGGCCATCGAGAACAGGATTAACAAAATATTTTACAGTAATTGAGAACACCTGAGGGAGAGAAAGGGGTAGAGAAAAAGAGAGAGAGGGAGAGATAGAGAGAAAGATAGTCGAATTCAAGAGTGCTTATGGTTTGGGGGAGGCTTAATCCGACCATGTGTTCAACCCCTTCGCGGAGTAATTAAATGATGGGGAGCAACGAGACTCGAATTTAGACGAAGTATAATCAACGGTACAATTTGTTATTCTGTTCCAATGTCAATTTTAATCAAACATTTTTCTCACGTTATACAACGATCCAATTGTTCTAACTTCTAAAAAAAATTCAAGTAGTATAGTCCAATATTGACAAAGTTATGCGATTTTTAAGAGTGTACGAATATTAGTTGGAGTCACTGTAACTGGGGAACGCCTGAGCAGCGAAACGACGCGACGGTCTCGGGGCGAGAAAAGCTAAAGAAAGTCGGCCATATTTCCCGTGATAATAGAATGATCGGCTTATTGGACGGGCTCCTCGGAGCGAGGGATCATCGATATCGTTCAATCCCGACCGTCCGGAGCATTAATCCTCGCGGAAAACGGTACAGGGTAATCGCGAATGGAATCTATTTCCATCTGTCACCGCGTTAATGCGGCTCGTTCCGGCGATCGCGCGGAAAAAGGAGCAGAAACCTGTTTGCCGAGGTTTCTTCAACCTCGCCTCGACGAGATCCTCCGTGTATGCTCGGGCCAGCGTACAACGGAACACGCGCGCGGCCCCTCTGTGTTCCAATGAGCGAGCCGATTGCACAGGTAAACGCTGCATCGTCGTCCATTAGTCACCGGACATTCGCCAGTTTCGAGGAAATTGAAAATTTTCGTGGCCCGAACGGGACTCCGTCGAACGATACATTTTATTATACGGTTTCACCGTTTCGAAAACGGTGTGTTTCGTCGGGCTAATTATTAGGGGTACCCATAAGTAATCAATTATTTGCAAAGAATTTGTTTTGCCTTCAGTTCTGTACCGATCGTCAATACTGAAAAAAAATATATTTTAAATAATCATACAGCCATTTTTTGTGACGCCTTACAGTCGTTATTCGAGAGCTAAGGGTCGAAATGAAATCAGAGTGCCAAGCGTTATTAACTCGCAATACCCTAACACCGCAAAGTAGAGTACTTGAACAAGTGTTGAGCAGGGGAAAGATAATAGGAACGTCGGCCGAACAAGCGAAATCAGATTGCGGGTAGATTACTATAATACCACCGACAATATTCCCCGACAGTAGAACTCTCTCCCTCTCTCTCTCTCTCTCTCTCTGTCTTTCTCTCTTCGCCTAATCCCCGAGACCGAATAAAATCCGAGCCATAAACCAGAAGCTACCTAGGGGGATCATCATCGAAAGTATCAGACCTCTAGACCCGCAGCAGCCAGCCGCGCCGGTGCAATTTGCACCTACCGGGGATCTATGCATCTCGTATACTTCCTCCGTCGAGTATTTTACCAATTTCCCGGCGGCCATGTCGAGTCCAAGCGAGTTCCGAAGTCAATCAAAACTTCTAACGCGATCTCGTTTAATAAATCAATAAAATCGGCTCGGTACTCTGTTCGCAGCGCATTTTGGACACAGTCCGCATTCCACGTTGCACCGAACTCGAAATTTACGTTGCAAGAAATAAGTCCTCCAATCTAACTTTCCTCGCTCTATTGTTTTTAGAGCTTTAAAGAATTTCGGAACGTAAGAGTCTCGTGGTATTATGTGGATGGCGAAATTATTTGTCCAAAGTTAAAAATGCATTTTTACGCTAATATATTAATTGTATCAAATTTTTTAACGATCTGTAAAATGCCAGAATATAATTTTTTTAGATTTTTATTTCATTAAATAACTTACATTAATTTGATGGAATTTTTTAGGTTTCTAGCTTGGCAGTCAAAGTGTTAATCGTTCGGGCGTAATGGTTTATAATTATTGCGGATATTTGTGTGGAGTAAACATTTTCTAACCCCACTGCGACACGCAGAAATTAGACGAACGTGAATTTCGCTCAATTTAGGACAAACTTTCAGATTTAGCTACTTCTTTTAGCATTTCGAAGCTCGCACAACCCCTAAATGGTTTCGCTCGCCACCCCGAATTTTCCTCGAGCTCCTCAAGGGTCCAGGGTGTCTGTGTCGTGTAGGAGCATGCTTGGTGGATCGAAGTTCACGAAATACGCGAAAGAGGAAGCGAATAGGCGAACTTAGGCACAGCAGACGGTTTCTCGTATCCACGAGCATCGACGAGGACGCAGGACAGCGTGTTTAGGGTCGTCGACCCTCGGCACATCCGCGTTCGGCTCTTCACGTGCTTTCCCGCTTTATCTTTCAGCTCTCCTCTCTTTCCTCTCCTTCACCCCGTTGCTTTTCCCCCCTCTCTCTCTCTCTCTCTCTCTCTCTCTCTCCGATTCCCCTCCGCGCCTCGCGCAATTTATCCACCACGTAGGGGACCGAATACCCTAAACGTAGCGAAAAGTCGTGTTTACCAACGCATCTCGACCAAACGAAAATTATGTACAGTTAGTTCAATGTCTAAACTATAATGTGATATTTTTGTTTTTGAAATTAATTTATTTTTAACGTCGATACATCATTTTAAATGTATGAAGCACGAGACGAGCTGGATCAGAATTCCATAATTCTTGAATTCTTCTTTTTTTGTCGATTGAAGCACATTTTAGGGGAGTATACTCAACATAGTTTAGACTTTTATCGGCTAGGCATGCGGGACATATATAGAGTAAACACTGTTATCACGTGAAACGAAAAGAATAGGAATAAATGTATCATCTCGAGTCTAAGCTGTTTCTCCGGGTCAATCGTGCTTCGGATAACATGTTTTCGTAGATTTAGGCTGGCGAACCTTGACCGAGGGTGAAAGGACCTCCTCCTTTTTCCTCCCTCTCTATTCGCCTCTGTTTTTCTCTGTTCCTCGCTATCGTCTTCTTTTCCGACCCTCGGGAGCCGCACGCGCGATTACGTCGGTCAACAACTCGAACGCGGATTGAGAGACAGAGGATGGTCTTGGCCCGGACAGGATGTCGATATTTCGGTGACTCCTAAGCGATGATAAATTCAGTGATTGTCCCGTGAATGGGACGCTATTTTCGCCACCGTGAATTATTCACCGCAACTCGATTAGCCCACCCGGCATTATTTTCGCGTTGCCGCGGGAGTATTAGCCGGTGGAATGGCGTTTTCTAATTTTAGCCTGTATTCGTAGTAGTTCGATTATTTATCACGTGTTACATCGGCTCTCGGAGATTCCCCTTCGCAAGTCCTACGCGTGCCAAAGATTATGAGAAATCGGTGTAAAAATTCCAGACAAAATCTTGTTGTTTGCCATGAGGATCTTTGCGCGAGAATTGTTTGCAGTATTTGCTGGACACAAATAGGAGATTATTTCACTGTTTTTTAGTATTATTAACACCAGAACTGTACCGAGTGATAAATATTATACACAACTGATGTATACTGCTTTGTAATAATGACAAGACTACATCTATTCAATGTATACAGGGGAATTCCCTAATATACATAATGTATAATATAATCCGTAATATATATAATGTGTTTTGAGGGTTCTGGTTTGGCACTCAAATTGTTAATCCTCGATCGATTCCCGGTTGCTCCGTCTTCGATTGCCGATCACGCGGAAAGTGAGAGCGTCAGCTGGGAATGCTAGGAACAGGAACGAGGCTCGGTGACAAAGAAACCGGCGGAGGAGGCGAGGCGTGCGTGAAACAGCAGTTTCAGAGATCAATGAACGATTGTTCCTGCCTCGGCTCGCGTCGTTCGTGTTCTACAGGTTGCCGCGGCACGCGTTCCCTTCCCCGTGCACGTTCTTCTTCTTGTTTGATTCTAATCGAGAGTGCTCTGGCTCTTCTTAACCACCGCCACCCCCCACCCTTTCCTCTCCACCGTCTTTTTATCTGCGATTTTATACGCGGATAAGCCGTTTTTCTTTCGCAAACCGACTTCAACTCTTATCCGACCAACTTGTATCTTCACGAAGACAATTCTACGTCTTCGTTTCCCAAAATTCAATTAGGCTCGTAATATAGTTGCTTGAATCGATCTCCATTAGGTTTACAATGAAGTAGCAAGTTTTACAAACAGAAAACATTTAGTTTGAGTATACGCAAGGGTTGGACAGAAAGTTGTAAGTTCGAAAAGCTTGGAAAAACCGTGGGAAATAATTAAAGTAAAAAAAGTGCCATTTTCATGACATCTATGAACAATAGTCTGAGTAATATATTGTAATAGATGATTCTCGCCAAAAATTATAGTTGGAAAAATTTGGGAAATTCTGGAAAAGTGTCTCGGCGATAACAAAAGTACGTTCGGAAAGCTTGGATATCCATAAAAATGATTTGAATAATATACAATCCAGTTTGTTCGTCTGGAAAGGTTTTTGTAAAATTTCTGTAATTATTTGGAAAAATTTGCAGGATTCTGGAAAAGTGTAACTAACGAAATGCATTTTCTTTTTGTTGCAGAGATTTGGTGGAGGGGGACCTGAGGTTGTCCGAGGACAGCGAGGATGAAACGAGCAAGGTAATCGAGTCTCTAAATTAATTAACTAGGTTCAAACTTCAGCGTATGGGCGTTTGCCACTCTGACGGCTTGGTATATCGAGCGTTCCATAGTGCAAAGTCCTCATGTACGTTAATATTATGAACTATGTCTCTCTATCTCTGTTTCTCTCGTTCCCCGAACAAATATGCTTTTGTTCGTAATTAATACTTGACTTTGTACTATTATTGTGTATGCTGTATCAACTGTCGAAAAAGGTATGAGGAAAGCAAGTGTATCGGTGTAATTCTCAATTGTTATGATTTTCTTTGCGCAGGGCACGTTGTCACGGACGACGAGGGGCAGCAGAAGCCCTGATCTCACCGTCGAGTAAGTATCCATTCTCCCCATGGAATTATTTATTCATTTCCACCGTGAAATCCAACCCTAAAAAAAAAAATAACTCTTACAAAAAATGTGTCTAATTGCTCTTCTGCTGGTCTAATGAGTCTCATAAATTCTGTCTTAAAAGAAGTCGTACACTGTTATTTCGTACATAATCATTGTCATTGTTTAAAAATTTCCAAACCAAATTGTCTATGTATAATATAGGTAGAACATACTTTACCTTAATAATAGAAGCTAGACCCAGAAAGCCCAACAAGAACAACTAAAAGAGCAACATCCCATCCCCCAATCAATGAAAATCCTACCCGCACCAGTCTAGTATCATACACTTACAACGTTACCGCACAGGATTCTTCGCAAAATCGTGAATTAACCAAACAATGATTTTCTCCACAGCCTGTCAGCACCCTTGATAGCGATGACACCGGCGCCCCCACCTCTGGCGCCCATGTCACCCATGGGTCTATCACCGGTAGGTCCTTTATCGCCTCCAAGGCCGCTGAGTCCGCCCAGACCTTCGTCACCGCCGAAGCAGATGACACCTCAGCAGGTGTTATCACCGCCTCCGGTGAGCCCTTTGCAATCGAATGGATCACCGAGTCCTACGATCCATCAGAGGCCACCTAGCCCACCGGGTCAGGCGCCTCCGAGTTCCGGAAGCGCGAGTTCCAGTTCCGATTCCGGTTCCGAATCTGGTTCGGAGAGCAGCGATGACTCCGACGACGAGATCGGTCCCCAGCCTATCAAAGGTCCCTCGACCCCGCCCTCGATGTCACCAAAGAAGGACAACCTCATCGAGGAGCCACCCCCTGTGATCGAGGAGTCGAAGCCAAGGTGGAACCTCAGCTCCTTCTTCAACAAGACGGCCGTGCCCCATGAGCAGAATGCTGAGACCAAGCAGCCGCAGGTAAGTCATCGGATTCGTCGCTATGCTGTGAATTTTATGGTTGAATTTTTATTCGTTTTGTCAGTAGAATCCAATGATTCGAGTTGATATTATATTCATGGCTGATCAAAGATTGCACTCGAGAATAGGATAGAAAAACCCCCAAAATCAACCATCTTAATTCGTGTTACCAGGATTGCTCGAGGCGCGAGGGCTCCCCAGCAGTGGTCCCGGACACGAGGACTCTCCGGGAGAAAGCAAGCCACGACTGGAAGCTGGACGAGGCATTCAAGAGGACCCACACGGACTCGCTTATCACGATGATGAGCGACAGCGACCACCATTCGGACCAAGAGAAGACCCAGCCAGCAGAAGAGAGTCGCGCGCCGGAGAAACCAAAGGTGGCGGACGCCAGAAAGCGTGGACGTCCTAGAAAACCCACGAAGAGCCCGAAAGGTGGACACCGGACGGAAGAGGCTCTCAAGAATGGGAAACCTCGAAGCCGGACGAGGCCGGTGGGCAGTCCAATGAAGAAGAAGCAGCCGATCTCGAAGGCCACGATCGCGACCAGCGACGATGGCAGCGATGACAGGTCTCAGGGTGCTTCCAGCGATTCTGACAGTGATCGTCCCGCCAGGGTATCGCCTGCGGTCACCACCGTCAACGAGAAAAGGCGGCCGAGACTCAGCGGTTCTTCTAGCGAGGATGAGAGTCCGGCGAATGGGAAGACGAATAGCGTCTCCGACGAGGATAATTCAAGATGGAGGAGGATGCCTATCAAGAGGACCAAGCTGGCCGACTCCCCGAAGAAGCAGGAGAAGAAGAAGAGCCCCACCAAACCGAAATCGAGGAGGTCCAGCTCGAGGGTCAACGCTGCTGGCTCGGACTCTGACAGCGAGTCTGAAGTCTCTGTGAGGAACAGCCGCAAACAGCCGATTGCTCGGTAAGGATTTAGGGTCTCTTAAAATATAATAGACGAGGCATCGAGAGTGTTGTCTGATCCGATAATTTAGCAAACGTTGAATTTAGTGCTAGACTCCGAGTTATATAATAAAGCAAATTCTGAAAATAAAGATAGAAAACAGTTCGCGGACGAAAAAGGGCTAAACTTTAATTTTTAACGTTCACAGGGTCCCTCCAAGGCCTAGGGCTCCACCGACAAGGACAACGTCCCCGGAGAACTCGGACAGCGACAACAGTCCAGGTCCGAAGCTTCAGGAGGAGGACGCAGGGAACGTTCAGGACAAGAAGAAGAGCGACACGCTGCGCAGGGTGTTCTCCACCTCTGTAGGAGGTGGGAAGGGTGGTGGTAAAGGTGGAAAGGGTGGGAAAGGTGGGGGAAAGTGCGGCATTTACGTGGAGGAGTATACAACATCGGCGAACACTCCGACAGGTGGCGAGAGTCCTTACAAGAGACCGTCGTCGCAGGCTTCCAGCGTAATTCAGACCTTCCCTCCGTTGACGTATGTAGACGGGGTGCCTAGTTTGTTCTGCAGGATCGATCTGAGCAGGCTACCGCACATATCGCAGCTGTCCAGGGGCCAGGAGTTCAGGGAGCGAACGGAATTGCCGGACACCAGGCCGTCCTCGAAGCAACCGGTGACCTTGACCGGTCAGGCACCAAGGCCACCGACTCCCGAAGAAGGTGAGATCGTTGATACGCCGCCTCCTCAGCAATTGCCTTCGGATACCAGGATCCACGGCGACGTGATCGCCGACAGCGATCACAAGCATCGTGCTGTGATCAAGGGCGAACCGATCGCGGACTCGAAGACCGGCATCGGCGGTGTCGTTGTCGGTGCTAGTGGTGGTGCTAGTGCGAGTGGTAGTGGTGCTAGTGGGGCGGGTAGCGCGCCCAAGAGGAAACGTAACCCGAGTTGTAGTTCTGTGTCCAGTTTGAGTACTGTGTGTGCCGCGGAGTCGAAGGCCAAGGGCTCGGCCGAGCACAAGGAGAAGAAGAAGAGGAAGAGGAAACACGCTGACATCGAGCCTGCCGCTTGCAGGCCGTCTAGTCAGGTGAGCTAGGCTCCTTTGATCATCGTACTGACAGCAATCACTCGGGACTCTTGATTATCACTCGTTCGGTAGAATATTTTTACTGATTGTAATCTGGTGGTAACCTTGTTGACCTTGTGGGTCGTTTAAGACTAGGCAATTCTTTTTCTTTAGGTTCCTTGGGACTTGAGAAATTCTAGAAAATTCTTCGGTACTCCCCAATGTTTCCAGAATGTTATCCAATTATTTTTATTTTGTTTCATATTGTCTTAATTTTTGCGGGGAAATGTAGAGAGGTTATGAAAGGAATGAAAAGTTACAAATGTAGGTAAACGATTAATTTAGAAACACAGTTCTGATTGAACTTGACCTAAACCTTGACACGTGTTGTCAGGGACAGTCTCTTCGTTTAATCCAGAGCCTAATCTATCTTCGAAACGGACCAAACTATCTTTTATTATTGTAAAGAAGGGTTAATTGATTTTTTAGTAGGTAAAATGTTAAGGAGACGCTCAAGGTGCAATGAATAAATGATACACAGAGATGAAAAGGAGGATATCAGGACAGGAGCCTTCGTATCTGCACGAAATACCGTTCCCCTCCACCTCACGCTCGGTGGTCTCCATAAGGGCGTGTCCCGATCCCCATCATCTTCACAATCCCATGATCCCATCCAGTATTATGCAGGAAATTATGATGAAAGGAAAAAGTGATGAACAAGGGAAGCATAACGAGACGTTAGAGAACAGTGGAAGCTATTTTTTCTTCGTCCTCATTGGCTAAAGACTCACTATCCCCTAGGAGGCGAAGCTAAGCTAACCAATGAGACCAGAGATCAAATAGTTCTCACTATTCTCCAACATACCATTAGGTTTCCGTACAACTGTATCAACCCATTTGAAGCATTAGAACCGATTAAAAATAATAGTCACCAATTTTCTGTTGCATTTGAGCAGAGAAATAATTGTCATCAATTTCCTGTTGTTGTATTTAATCAGAAAATATTTCAAAAGAGATGTTTCATATTTTACTGGTTTGTATGTTATGGTACACATCGTTACCGAGAAAATTGCGAGCGTGTACAGGTTAATAATGCAAATGGGTTATTAAAATTTGAATGTACACTTGATACATACCGCCGACCATAACAGAACTAACGTAACCGTTCCTTACACAGCAGAGTGGTATACAACCAACGAACCACGAGCGGGAAGAGAAACCTGACACTAGTCTCTTGCCGCCACCACCTCCGCCTCAACGCGTCTATTATTCCTACTTCAACCTTCAGAATGAAGTCATGGAGGATCAGGATAGGTGGTGAGTCTCGTCTTCTTCTGTCCAAGCCGTGGTTTGCCATCCCCATTCGGCTGTCAACCCCTATTCCGAACTTTCTCTATCATGCCGAGCTTATACAAGAACATCTTCTACCGTTTGCATTCAAGAATCACTGGACTGCGAATCCTTACACAGAATAAAAAGTGTTAAAATTAGACACAGAATTAAAAATGAATAAAAATGGTAACTGTCTTATTGTGCTGAAACTATACCGCGCGATACCCTTAAATCTTTTGTAATGATACAAGTTAATAATGCATTTTTGTGACGAATGCATTTTTGTGACGAATGCATTCGACGCTGAAGAGGTGTGGATAATTATTAGTGAATGTTAATGTTCAACAGGGACCAGAACCAGTACCTGATGGAAGCGAAACGGCTGAAGCACAGCGCCGACAAGGAGTGCGAGCTCACGGCGCAGGGGATGCTCTACCTGGAAGCAGTTCTCTGTTTCCTGCTGACTGGGAATGCGATGGAGTCGGATCCCCTTACCGAGAGGGCGTCGTTCACCATGTACAAGGATACTCTGAGCCTCATCAAGTGAGTAGATCTCTAATTAACCGAGAGACCAAGCTCCCCAAGAGTTCTTTCTAATTAAACCGATCTCTGATTTCCCTACGTGTCCTCTCTCCGTCCAGGTACATCTCGTCGAAGTTCAAGAGCCAGCAGAACAACTCGCCCGAGAGCAGTATACACAATAAGCTGGCCATTCTAAGGTGAGTGCTATAGGCCCACTCTCTGTCTAACGATTTAGGCTCCTTCTAACTTTCGACGTGTTCTTACAGCCTCTTTTGCCAGTCCCTCATCTACTTGAAACTGTTCCATATGCATAAACCGGAAGTCAAACAGACCCAGAAGCTTCTGACAGAGTACCATCAGAAGGTAAGATCCTTCGTCACCAGTGTCAAGGCTCTTCAGCATCGGAAGGGACAATGTCCTTTCTGTGGTTCTTTTGGGTCGATTGTATTTGACATAGGGGACTCATTGTGTGGTTTTGCTTTGTGCTTTTTCAGCAAGCAGCTCAGGCGACACCCGTGCAACCAGAGGGCCAAGGGACACCGTCTCTGTCACCGACACCTTCGCCAGCTGGCTCTGTAGGATCTGTTGGCAGCCAAAGTTCTGGGTACAGCAGTGGCGAATTGGCGAACCGAGGAGCAGCCCCGTACGTAAGCGTCCCCATCGGTGTCTTCAACGCCATGGCGAAGCAAAACTATCAGTTCAACTTGATTTTGAATGGCCATGAACTGTGGGATCAGGCGCATGCTCTGGTGACGGATAAGCATAGAGGTGAGTCGATTTTTAAATTATGTTCGACCTCCTTTCCGCCTTAATCCTTGGGATTAAAAAAAAAATTTAGAAACCCACACCAATCGAGTAGAAGCGAGAAGACCTGACAAACCTAACCTTCTATTTCTCTTCGATTTTCCCCAGACTTCTTCATCGAGCTGGACGAGAAGCTAGGACCCTTGACCCTGAAGAGTTCTCTGCGGGACCTGGTGCGCTACGTCCAGGCCGGCATAAAGAAGCTTCGTGATCTCTGACCACAGTGGCATAGCCCCCGACCACCCACCCCCAACTACATAACTTCTCTGCCGCAGAATATGGCCACGTATCCAACGATGTTTACGTAATCGCAAAAAAAGAAAAAAAAACAGGACAGTGTTATCGCGGGGCTTAAAACGCTGCGCGAGTTACCAGAGAGATTAGTGTTTTAGAGAAGAAAATTCCTGCAGTGGAGAGAGAAGAACAAGAAGAACCATAAAAAAGAAAAAATCAGAAGAAGTAGAAGAAAAAGAAGTCGAGCTTCATCGTCCTCGGCAGACAAGGGCTGTTGGGGTGAGGACAGGGGATTCGGTGGTCACGGGGTAGAGTATTCGGTCGTGAAGAGGATCGTTGAGAGTCCCTCTCTCTATCTGCCAACTCTACTGAACACAGCAGAGCTCATCGTCGTGCTCTTCGAGTAGTATTCAACCGACCGAACAACTCCCAGAAAGTTCTTCAGAGAACTTGAAGAACTTGAAGAAATTCTTCCTGCGTCGCGTTATTTTCCAAGATGATGAGACGACCCGGTCGACGACCCTGAAGACAACCTTGAAGAGCAACGAAAGCGAAGACACGAAGAGGATGATTAACAAAGTGTGTTCGACCGGGGAAGAAATTATTTTCTCATGTTTCTCTGTTTGCGAATTACCAACGGATCGAAGAAGAGCAATGTCGACGATGTGAGTATATCACGGAGAGTGGATGAAAGAAGAGGAAGAGGAAAAGAAGAAGAAGAAGAAGTGCCACAGAAGCGCCCGTGTGTTCTCGCTTCACGGTGCGCCGCAGCCGACGTTACCTGAAGCATGAGTCTCGTCTCGGCGATTCGAGTGCGACGAATACACAATGGATATATAAATATATACATAATATGCATATAGTTTATTACCTATATAAATATATAAATAATTATAAATATATAAATATATATATTTAATAACGAAGAGAGAACCAACGCGTGAACGCGTTCAACCGCGTTTTTCGTTTTTAGCTAAAAACAAACATATTGAGGATTAAGTGCGTGAGTAAGAAAAAAATAGAAAGAATGGGGTGGGGGGAGAAGAGAGAGAAAGAGGGGGAGAGAAAATTAAGAGAAGTGAAGAGACGCGCTAGGCGCGCGAGCAACAAGATCAACCGTCGATCACGATCGACGACACTATTAACAAAATATTATATAAATATATATATAAATATATATATATATATTCACCGAGTGTCCAAGAAGGATACTAGGCTCTTTTGTAGATAGGTTACGGAATAAAAAGGGGGGTGGGGGGCCGGAAGGAGGAGAAGGGGGCAAGAAAAAACGGTGACGTTTTTTTAGATTAGACAGACTACGCAACAAGGATGAGCAGATATGATGAAGAGCACGATGAACGGTGTAGACAGAAGGGAGAAATACACCGAATACATATTATTTACATTACTTAGCGTTTAAACAAGGGGAAATAAAGTAGAGGTTATAGCGACGAGATGCACGAAATAAGAAAATAAAAAAGAATATTCAGAAAATTATAACGTATAGCGCATTACCACACACACACACACACACATAAAGTACAGACGAAAACGACACACGAGTATACATACACAGACACACGCGTACAAACACGAGTTTCATACGTATCGCGATTAAAGTAAGAGGAGAGGGATGAATGGCAAGCAAGAGGCAAAGAGAGAAAGCGACGACAGACATACTAACCCTGACAGATATTGTTTCATCAAATAAATTAAATGTTTACGTAATCATTTATATTTCCAATGTGAGTAATATTCCGTTAACACTAAAGTTATCACAGACGAATGGCCGGTTTTTTCATTTGACAATTACTGAAACTACAAAAATCCATGCACAGAAAATTGGGGAATGAATTTCCCTATTAAAATTCAATGTTGTTATTTTTATAAGGCAACATTTATCAGTTAGTTTTAGAGGTTGGTTCGTTTAGTGTTAACGGTACAGCCAAATGCGAAGCAATGATCTCGGTGTATGCTACTCCACAAAATTAAAGGAACACAGAATTATTACCGTATAAAACAAAATGTTAAAATGTGTTTGTCTGCATTATTTCAAAGAGTAGACACTTAGCTTTTCCCAAAGAAAAATTTTTCTATTCTGTTATAAACAAGATTCAGAAGCTGAAGCCTTCTTTTCAAAATTGTACAAATTCGAACGACTCTATTTTTGATTTGAAACGCAATAAAATGGTGTGAAAAAATCGCAGAAAAGATCCGCACTCTAAACTGATTTTGATTGAATATTTTCTGCCAGGGGTGGTATACGACACACGAGAAGGAGAAGCAAGACGATAAAGGGATGCAAATAACAATTAAATACCTAAAGGACCGTGCGCCCTCCTCGAGGAGGTTCGCGATCGCTAAATCGACGAAAACAAAGATAGAAGCGTAAACGGATAAGCGAGTTGCTCATGTGTATATTTTTGTAAATAGGTATTTGCGAGTGCCGCCGCCTTGAGGGCGGCCCGACGTCGCGACGCCGCGCGTCTGGCCGGCCCGCCCCAATTTTTGCTACCACAAATCTTATCGAGAATCAGGAAATTTCTGGTAAAAAAGCGTAAGAAGAATAAAAAAAGAATATTTAAGTAATAAAGAGATGAAGAAGAAAAAAAAAACTAACACGGTACAGTTTAACGACGTTTAACACACGAAGAGACACTTTTACCGTCTTGTATAATGGTTCTTTTTACTTTCGACGATGCGCGCGTAGAACGAAAACCAACAACAACAACAACAACAACAAATGAGAAAATAGAACAGAAGAACACAGGAGGAAAACGGTTCAGTTTGCGTTCTTTCTCTCTTTTTTCGTATACGTATACCATTACGTTTTTTGACTTTCGTTTACGACTTTCTCTCGATATTCTTTTCGTTCACCAGTCTATAGACTATATTCTTCAGCTTCCTTTTTGCGTTGCACGCCTTTCTCGTTACTTTCGCCGACGGATGGTGAAGCGAGAGAGAATGATTATGTGGGCTCTGTGAATGATGAGATTAACGTATATGATCATTTTCCGACAGTGGAGTTGGTGAGAACGGTAGAGAAAGAGAGGAGGGAGAGAGAGAGAGAGGAAGATTGAAAGAAAGAAAGAGAGTGTGGGGAGAGTGTTGGAGAAGCGGCTCGAAATTGTTGAAACGTGTTTGGGATATCGTTCTTGTTGTAATACGAACATTGGAATTTGTTAGAGCGGAGTTTACGAAAGAAGGAACCTAAGTTGCAATGCAATATTCAACGCTAGATTTACCGGACCTAAAGTTTTTAATTTACGATTATTGGAATTGTAAAGATGCATTTATAAAACATTCATTCAACACATTTGTTTCTTGGAACAGATATTATGATGCAAGCCGCCTGTTTGTAGTCTTAGGTTTCTTCTTTTGAAATTCAATCGTTCTGAACATCTTATTTGTGGATTGAAAAGTATATTTGTACATTAAAATTCCTTGTAGCCTGTTTTTTTCTTTTTAAAAGAGGAGACTTAAGATACACTGCATTACACACATTACGTTACTGTGGTATAGTGAACAGCAAGAATGACCAATTGTGTGTTGAACTATGTTTCCTCTTTTAAAAAACAGGATACAGTGACAGGATGCGGATCTCTACGCAGATATAGATTTTTTAGACTAATTTGTAGAAAATTAATGGAAAGGAAAATTTATTTGCTTTATTAAAGGTTATATTACACTTCGAAGAATATAAAGAACTTGTTTTCGCGATTTTATAAATGTTTTATTATAGTGAGTTATCACTAATCCCTTTCATTAAGGAGTTGGATTACGCAGAACCTATGTTTTGATACAAATCCAGAATACATGGCATCAATATTATTTTTTTATTTGTTGTTGAATGACTAAATTGTTTTAAATTAATGCATGATAAACAGTGATCAAATTCACGTCGTCAAATTTTCATTATAATTAACAACCACGATTAGAGTTGTTTCTAAAGGCATGATTCTAGGACCATAGTCTATACTGAAAGACACTTTTCGTCAAAGAAAATGTGCATTGACCACAATCGGAGCCGATTTCCGCACTTTCCCCGCGATCGTCAAGAGAATGGTTAGTATCGCCGAGAAAATCGTTTACTATCACCGGACCGGTTGGACGAGACCTCGTGGGCCCATAGAGTTACTCTAATCGCGGTCCAATGGTTCACGGGATACAATTTTCTACCTCGTGTGCGAACAAACACACAGACACACAAACACACATACACACGCGTGCACAAAGTGGCTGAACGAGGATTTCAAGTGAGAGAGAAAGAGAAAATAAGAATAAAAAAAGAATACTATAAAAGTTCGGAAGGAAGAAGAAGAAACAGAAAAAAGTCTATTAAGAAAAGAAAGTTTTGATATTTTCGAGACACATATTTATAGAGGATACGTATAAATATCAGGCCCCGGGTCTCGTCCGCCGTGGTCCCGGCGATTATGGTTGTCACGATCCCGTTGAGAAAGCAACCAACACATGTCGGAATGTTTTGTGCGTGCGATGAGCTGTTACCGATTCGACAACCGTGTGTATGTATCAATTAATTTTGGCATTTTGGTCTCTGCTTTATCTGTTCGTCTCTCCTTCGTTCAGTCCTTGCAGAGTAATTTATCGCAAGCGAGTTCCTAGCTTGACCTCCAAAGATGATAATGGGTGCTGCGGTTACTATTGCCACGTAAAGGACAAGAGCGATTCGGATCTCTTAATGATTCAATTCGATCCATGATTAATTCCCCCCTTTGTATCCTCTCCTGGATCAGTTTTGAAATTTTCTCTCCTTTGCCGTTCTCTCTCTCTTCCCCCCTCCCCTATTTCGTTTTCTTTTAAGAAATTTTATTGTCACGCGCATTATTCAATTATATTGTCACTATTATCGCTATCTTTATAATTAATTTTATTATTACCATTCTTATTACTATTACTATTATCATTATTATTATTATTATTATTATTATTATTATTACTATTATCATATTATTATTATTATTGAGTTATTGGTACTATGATCGTTACTAGTTTCCTTTTTTTCCGGTATATTTATATGCCAGTGAATGGAGGTTTGTAAGAGACACGAGAGAATGGAGTACCGTGTGTCTTTTTTTATGGGACGGGGGTGAGAGTGAGAAGGAGAGAGAGCGAGAAGAAATTACGGTTTTACGAAGCAATGCACGTCGCATCGACAAAAATTGTATATTGTACCTAAACGCAGCAACAGCAGCAGAAAACGATATGTTCTTTTTTTGTTTCCTTTTACGTTTCATCTCGAGTTCCGAGTTTCGTTCTATGGTTCCGTCGACGGCTTCTGTCGAGCGTATATATATATTATATATATTATATACATATACATATTGTATTATAATAATCCTCGAAGGTTCGGTTCTTCGTCGTTCTTCTGTTCCCCCATATTTTTTTGTTTCGCAGACACGTAAACAGAAGACAAATGTGTTTTCCTACACTTTTTGTTTTTCTTTTCTTCTCTTCGTCTTCGTCTTTTTCTTTTTTTTTGCCCGCTAACGCCGACGTAATTTGTAATATATTTCTTATACATATATACATACAAAGGACGAATAGAAAAGAATAACACACCACGGACAACACTTACGAGTATATATATATATGTATACATAGGACATGCAATCATAATTATATTATTATATTAATAGTATTATATAATAATTATTTTACTATACTCTCGTATACGGACACAACTGCGTGCCACCCGATTTATTCCGGTCTGTCGCGTTGCCGTGATTCAAGGAGAACTTTGTGGCCCCTCTGGAGAGACGTGCCAACTGTTATTGTTTCGATGTTGCTGGGTGGGACACGCTGTCGCAAATCCGCGGAATTACCTCAAAATTGCCCGTGAACGCAAAAGTACACAGCTAAGGGACACAGAGGGCTCCTTTCGAGCCGGCGATTCGCATTCGGCGCGCTAATCGTTGCGGTTTCTGCGGCTTGCGACTGTGCCGGTGTGCCCGAAATTAATTATCAATCTCTATTTTGCTGATTTCGTTGATCCGCCTTATTCGCTAGATCACAAAAGTGGGGGAAAACGTAAACGTTCGGTTCCATTGAATTTGAAATTTCATCGAAAGTGCGAATATTGGTAACAACGTTCAAGCATTTTTATCATTTTAAACTGCACAGTTTGCTCTATTCATTTGTGCAAAAGCGTGTCTGCTTTCGTTACACATTTAACGAAAGGTGCACGAGAATTATCTGTGTTTAAAACGGAGTACAAAAATCACTGTGATTGGTCATGCAACGTAAATTGGAGTATTTTATGTGAAAGTAACCTTTCACCGAGAAATATTTAAAAATCTTTTCGAAGTGATTGAAAATCTGTATTCGACAGGTATGAAATTCGATTCCACCAGAACGAATACATATTTATTTCCGCTGTAAATACCGATTATATTGAATATCACTTATCGTTTTACAGTGGATGTTTTAAAAACATCAGTTTTTACAATTTCTCACTACCAGATTGCAGATTTTATTCATAACAAAAATGCCAACACGTCAAAAATTACACTTTCCCCCGTTCATTGAAATTATTGAGATTGCAATCGATCGATTCGGACCATTTTTATTTCGCACAACAACGTCGATAACATTATACAAATGCTAACAGGTCCCGTTCGAATTCGGACGTACAAAATTAGGCGCTTGAAGTATGCAGAAGTACAATGCGCGCTTGAAAGCCGACGATCGAGTATCCGAGACCGCAATGATTAGCGTGCTGACAGATAGCGACGCAACGAGCAATTTAATTAGTTACTGCGTGGGCGCCGATCGGCGCGCGAGGGGGTGGACTCTGTGCACGATTCGAAGGGTAGCTTCAGCTCGCGCGAAGATCGACCGAAGACAAGTGAAAACAAGCGAAGACAACAAGCGAAAAAAAAAAAGAAACAAAGGGTTCTCTCGGTCTCCCTTTTTTTTTTTTTTGTTTTTCTAAAGGCCTTACCCTCCACTCGTCAGGGTCCCGAATCTTTTTCTTTTTTTCGTCGCGAAATTGCGCGCCGATCCGCCACACGCCTGACACAGAGATCATCTCAAAGAGAGACGGCCAGACAGACGAGCAAACAGATTCGCAGGATTGAAAGGGTGGATGCGAGTGAGAGAGAGAGAGAGAGGAGAGAAAGAGGAGAGAGAGAGAGCGAGAGAGCGCGTGACTGTGTTTAATACGCTCACGGCGGCGTCTTGTTCCATGGATTTTTGCGATTTTGTTGCTGGCTTGGTGGAAAGTCTATTTATCACGAAAGAAAATCGTTGATGCGTGTTTCGAGGTTTGTAATTGGACTGCGATATTTTTTGTGAAATCATGTAAAATTGATTTGCGAGTTTGTTGATGAAACACTTGCTCTGTTTGTATACGAAATATAATCATTGTTTTAGACTTAATTGATCGAGTGGTTTAGCCTGTTTTTTTTTTATATCGTCGATATCTGTTTCAAAAGAACATGTTTCTTCGAAACAACAAAAATCGTGTTCTAGAATGAATATAGATGACATTATTGTTCGTTCAACATTCATATGTGTTTCTCAGGGCGAAAATTTCCACCCATATTGGGTATTGTGAAATAGTGAATTTCTTTTCGATCCCGTGGAATCATAATACTAGTGAATATATATACACTAGAATTTGTTTCATAATCAATACAAGCACTCCATTCGACCATTCAAGCATTAAGATGGAATTTTACGAATTTGAAGGGTAGCAATTTGCAAACGTACGGCAGTCTGACGTGTAGACTTTTCTATATTTTATACGCAAAGTAGAAAGACTTTCGGAATCCATCTTGGAACGACATATTTTTATATTTTTTCAATTGCCTGTATTTCTGTTTTATCCAAAATATAAGAAAGCTCGGATTACAAAAAGATTTCTTTACATTGTATGTTAGTATCACCGTATTATTCGTCTTCTAGAAACGACAACACCAAACCACAAGTTGTTTTCCACGAGTTCAAAATGTCGAAAACATCCGTATAGTATGTTTGAAGGAATGATCGATTGAAACGCCAGCCGACGTGAGCGTACAACGAGAGAATGACCGAGAGAAACAATCGAGTGAAGGCAAAGAGCAATAAAGAGCGCGTAGAATGGCAACCGCACCAAGGAGAGACCAAACTCGCTTAACGAAAGATAATTACTTACCTGCTTTTTATTTATTTTAATTATTAACGTTAATTATTAATTATTGTATTTATTGGCGCGGAACGCTGGGTAGAGACTCGCTGGCGGCTGATATTTCGAACAACCGACGCCCGAACGCTTGGAAACCGTTGAAACGAGAAACAAAGAGAATTCGAGTCTTTTCATTGTTGCTTAGATCGACTTTCCGGCTCGAATAGACGGCCAGGGAAACGTTGCAATCAATCGTGATGGCAAGTTGCAATCGATCATCGAGAAAACAGTGTCCGAAATGCTCGAGGCTCGCCCGCAGTTTTCCCTTTTTCCAATCGGAAATTGCTATCTCGTACCTAGAATTTTAGGTAGGCATCCAAAGAAACTGTTTCGCGAACAGAGAAAGAGAGAGAGAGAGAGAGAGAGAGAGAGAGACACGGAGACCATTGTGTTTTAGATTATAACGGTGAAGTACCGCTTGTAGTTGTGCGAGGAGAGATTGAAGAATTCGGTGCAGAGATCAAATTAATTAAACAAATCAAATTTACACACAAACAGATTAAATTAGGCTTGAATTTGATTTGATTAGCTTCGAAATGTTCAATTTCTCTATCCTGGTTCAGGCGTCAAAATTAGAGAAAGAGCCCTTGAATAGAAATTTTGGAAAAACACTCGGGAAATTTTTCAATTCCACATTGTGCCTCGTTCTAGATAATGGTCAATTTACAATCGCACGTTTCTTCTTTGTATAGTCTTCGATGATTCTTGCGTTTCCAAAATGGCGGCGTCTGTGTTGCGTTCAGTCGTTCCTGATGGTCTCTGCCCTGTGCTTTTTTTTTAAACGTATTTAATAGTAATCTCAGCTTAAGAACGAGAGTGAGTGAGAGACGATCCCTTCGATGGTAGTGAAACGAGAGAAAGAAAAGGAGAGAGAGAGAAAGAGAGAGAGGAGAGAATCGCGGTGCAGAGAAAGTAGATAGAAAGCGTGAGATTTTTGCGCAGCTGACGAACGGTTTGTAAATTGCGTAGACGAAAAAAAAAAAATAGTTAAATACTGTCGGCTGAAAAAAATGTGGAGGCGGTTTCACTATGTCGTATACCCTACGTCTTTTGTTTGTTTTGCGCCTTAGGCTTGCATTATTATTAATCTGATTATTATTATTATTAATTATCACCATCATCGTCATTATCATTATATTCTTATTAATTTTATTATTAATTTTATTATTATTATTATTATTATTATTACTATTATTGTGTATATGGTATAAATTGTAAAAAGGAACGTATTTACTATAACATATTCAGTTTTACGGGGATTCTCACGAAGATCCTTCGAATGAACAAATTGTTTAAACTAAAGTGAAGGAATAAATAAAATATTGACCAATTACAAGACAGTCTTCAATCACCCCCCGCGAATCCCATTCACGCATATATACACACGGCTGCTATTCTTTTATGTAAATCGTGTATTTTTAAATAAAAACGATCAGAGATCCTCTACTGTACATAAAGTAGCTCCAAGTGAAATAAAAAGGATATTAATCAACCTTCTCGAGTTGTTTGCTGTCATTCCATCGAATCACCCAGTTACCCAGCAAGCACAACAATTAAACAAGATCAAAACAAAATCTTCTAATTAATTTGTAGACTGTGAATCTTTACGTGGAACGCTTAAATGTCCTATTTATATTGTTCTATATATTGTTTATATTGTTGCTAATTTTTTCTCGGATCTTCTTATAGAACCTGAAAAGACGAGTCCAACGACTATAACGACTCCACGTTCCAATCTCGACCAGAAACGCCAACAGACCAGTCCCAAGGCCGAAAACGAGAATATAAAAGGCAAAGTCGAGACCCTTCAGCTTCATCACTTCGTACCTCTTTTTCCTATCGTCCACCTTCTTCATCCACTTCCTCAGGTAAGTATCCACCGACTTTTCCCACCAGAAGGTAATCAATCCTCCATCCGACAGGTGCATCAACAAATCGCTAACCCTGTCTTTCATCAGCCAATCTGGCCTAACAACGAACGCGGTGAACAAAGTCTGTATCCTGTGCTTCGACAGATACAGATTCTTGTTGAAAGCAATCCTGAGCAACTCTGTTCTGTCAGCAACGCATGCTGCGTTCACGTGAACCTTCACTTCCTCGCTGCAATCCGAATGGTTCACGGTGGTCGTTCTCGAGAACAGCGTGTCGTCGAAAATCGCATTTTTGTACCTGTGATAAGTATAGACGGAGTACTCGGACTCTATCAATTCTTCCGTGGAGTCTACGGTCAATCTAGGACTGGGCGACGTTAGCAACGAGGACAGGTTGCTCTGGAAGGTCGAGGAAGTTAGCATGAACAGCAGGAACACCGTGACCAGATAGATCCTGAAGGCGCTTCTCTCAGGGAACCTCATCATCGAGACGGTCAGCGACATTCTCACCACTTCTAAGCTTGCGTCTACGATCCCTCGATGAAGGAAGACTCCCAGGAACCCCATAGTGCCTAAGCATACTATGGCGATTGCTAGAACGAACCAAGGGTTCATGAACTTGAGGATCTTGTTGTAGGTTGTCTCGTCTTCAGGGTATCTGGTCAGGATGCTTATCCCCGAGTTCTGGACGGGGTAAGTGGTCGTCGCGTTAGGCTGGTTGAAGATGTACTCGCTGTTCAACAGTAGATCGTAAACCCCTGTCGACACGAGCGGCAGGAACTCGTGGTAGTGAGCGGTGTTTGGGATCTCGGTTAGGTCTATAGTCGCGTTCAGCTTCTGCCAGATTATTCTGGCTAGCCAGCCGTCTAGGCCGCTTAGTTTCGCGAGACCTTTCATTTCAGGATCGATCCGTAGGTTTGGGGGATTGTCCCAGGCTATTGCTCTGATCGTGTGACCACCCAGTGTTCTTGTTTTCGGAAAATTCAGGCTGTCGCAGTTTAATCGACCTGGGGATGTTAGAATTATTTAATGGTCATTGAGAATACTACTTGAAGAGTGCTAATTAAATATCGAATTGACTGCTGTGCCTGCAGTCTGTGCATTTTTGTGGAAGCTAGAATTACGTTAGAATTATTTAATGGTCATTGAGAATACTACTTGAAGAGTGCTAATTAAATATCGAGATAGTGCAGCTAAGTTTAATAATTGCACAATAATTAGTGTATTGTTACGAACCTGGGTCCAACTTCTGCGACAACAGAGTCCAACGATTATCATGATTATTCTCAGGATTGTCATATTCGGTTACTTGTTGCCACGATTTCGGTGCCCAAGAAGTGAAAGGGTTGAAGGTGTACATTCTATAATTGTTAGTTTGATTATCAAAGCACGCGAACGTCGATGACAGTAGTTCTTCCTCCCACATGATTTTCAGAAATTGATAAGCATTCTTGCAGCTAGCTGGTGTCGTCTGATCGTCCACGATCATGTACAGAGCAGAAGGGTTCCATAAACTTGTAGCTCTTAATGTTGTGATGATGTTCTTTAAATGATATACGGAGGGTACGGTGATTAAAAACGTGTGTAGATTTTGATCCAAGTTTGTTCTATGGGGAAATTGTTTTATGTCGTTGATGTTGATTATGGAGACCGATTTCAGGGACTCTCTCGGCCATTTTATGACAGCGATCGGACTCGTCAAGACGCCGACAGTGTTTTGGTGTGATGTCCTGCAATTGCTTAACACTGTTGTCTGTGAATAGAAGGTACTGTCAACGAAAGTATCTGTGCAACAATTTTTTAAGAAAACTTAGTAGACTTTACCAACACTTCTGTGAGAGCTCCAAATCGATCCAACTCAATTTTTAGCCTCGATTGAGCCAACAGAGTATGAGCATATATTATCAATGTTAGAATGTTATTCTTACTGTTCATTGTTGGACAAATTCCATGATGTTTTCGTCTGCAGTTTTTAAAGAAGACTGACTGGCGAGAGACTGACAGAGCCTCGCCGCCATAGCACAATTTATTTGCATTGGCTTACTGCAATATTTACCGAGCAATTTCCTATGTCTAATCATAGACATCTTCCTTTCTTGATTATGGACTTCTAAATCCCACAGGGCTTTCTGCGTACCAAGCAGTAACAAAATCCAAATTATTTCGTAGAATATGATGAATGAATGCAAATAGCTCAAGATCATAATCTTTAGCACTAGGAACTTTTTAGTTTATTTTCTATCGATTTTATAAGATATTGATAACAAAGATTGAACTGAATAAACAATCTAGAGAAGGAAAAGGATTAGGCATTATTCAAACAATCAAGCTTGAGAGCCACCTCTTTCGATGTCATATTCTCCTAAAAAAAAAAATCGATTTTCTAAAAATTTCGGAAAATTTTGACGTTCTGACTTATCATTGACTTGTACTACTGAATTTCGTGCCGTGCTTTCCAGCGCCGATATCGTGCGACGATAATCTCGCCGACGAAAACCGCAGCGGCGCATGAGTGTCCGATCGCGAGTATGCAAAAGCTGAACGTGATATGCTTGACTTTCAGCGTCCTGAACTGTCTCTTATCGTTCAACCGCTTCCGTTTCCACTTGAGGACTATCTTCCTCAGGTTTCGCTTCCTCCACATCTTGACCAGGCCGGCCTCAACGGCACCTCGTATCAGATCCGACACGCGGCTGAACAACGGCCAATTTTCCCGGGTCGCGTACACCTGCACGCTTTGCTGTACCCTGTTCGATCGGTGCAGGCCTTCCTCGTTGCATCCCACGTACAGGTGAAGACAATCGTCCAAACAAGCAGATTTCCGTGTCCGAAGAACCTTCTGCTTGCACTCGTAATAATAATCGACACCGTGGTAACGAGATCGAAGCTCTGGATCGTATATGTACTCGGTGAAGTACCTGGATCCGTATATCTTGTAGTTTGAAGCCTGTGCGAAATTAAAACGAGCCTCTAAAATTTTACAATCAATTTCTACAGAAACAATTCAGCGGTCAATGGTCAACGATCCGAAGAAACTGTGATCTTTGAGAATTTTCTCCAGGAAATTGAATGGATGCTACGTTTTCACATTTGGCTTGTTCGATAGTGCATTTATTATACTACTTGTAGGAATTTTTCTGTTGCAAAATGTTAACAAATATCCGAACGAGAGCATTTTTCTGGTTAGGTCTTTTAGACCTTTCCTGCTAAGTGATGTAGAAGAACGTGATATTTAGGAATTTTTCTGAGAATATTGGTGGGTGTCTTTTTTCAACAATTGACAGAGGTAAAAGTGCATTTATTATACTACTTGCAGGAATTTTTCTGTTGCAAAACCTTGAAAATTTCTCGAGTGACTCTAGTTCTCTAGTTAACCAGTGAAGCGTTAACTAAACGCGATCGTTTGACAACTTCTGAAAGGATTTTGCTACCTTGAGGTCCTCCGCGGTTTTGATGTTATGTCGAGAGACAGGTACAGTCAGCAACGAGGCCCAATGGCTTTGCAGCAAAGCGTTTATGATTAGAAACAGCAGGAACACGTTGCTGAAGAAAATCCTGTAGGCGGAGCACTGCGGCATTCGACGCATAGACACGCAAGTCAGCAAGCGAATTAGGTCTAAACTCGCTGATCGAATACCTTCGTGTTTAGCGAGTACTAGTAGCGCGATCAGGAAGACTATGACGTTCCCTGTGATCACTTCCGGCGACATGAAAGACAGGATCTTGACGTACTCTGAAATTTCGCCTGATCGCTGCGTGATCACGCAAAGACCGTCTTGTCCGTGAGGATAGGTATGCCTAAACACACGTGCACATGGATTCTCAACTTTTTGTGAAGGATTCTATAATAGCCAAGACAAGTAAAGAATTCCGTTTGTCAACTACAAGATTCGTTTTAATCGAAGTGAAATAAAAACGCCGATAATTTTCATGAATTTACACGTATTTCCTAATTTTTTCTGAAAAAATTAATGGACTCATCTTTTAAACGAGTACCTCATCCGAAAAAGTAAACATTGTCTACAACTTATACTAATTTTTTCATTGCAAGATCTTAGTTCATTAAATATCTGCAGAATTTTTTACAAAACTCTAACATGACGCTTTGTGGAAACAGAGTGGCATCTCAAAGTTATCGTAGAATCTCCGTCACTTAATTTTGTCTATGGTGTGAAAGGGAGAGAAAAGGACCTTTCGATGGAACAGAGGAAGCAAATTATCATTGTTCAAATTAAAGGGAACTCGTACCAGATTTTCCACATCGCGTGCAAGCTTCTCACGTTCATGCCCATGTCCACTTCACCGTTGGCCACGTCGGCCAGCATTCCCACTACGTTCCCGTGAGACCCGACACCGCCGAGCTCGTAAGCGGTGCCATTATGCACGTCCACGTTCAAGGTCACGTTCAGCTTGTCGAACACCATTTTCACGATCTCGCTGTTGTCGCCGGTGAATCCGTCCAGGCCTGGCTTATCGGGATCTATGCTTAGGTGGGGCTTAAACTCGATCGCGTTCAGCCTGACCTCGTACCCATTTAGATCCGTCGTTTTGTCGAACCACAGACCCTCGCACATCCTTGGACCTGGAATCAAGGCTAAATTTATGACAGTATAATTGATCGATCTTACAGAATGATCTCCTGAATGTTAGCGTAAACGCAGACGTTTGACCAACCTCGATGATCCGTTTTGTCTCGGAATTTGTCTCAGCTACTGCATCGACAATTTTTAAAAATATTGTAAATAAAAAGACGATGTTGAAAATTTTTCTACACGTAACCAAATGTTCGATCTGTTTTAGAAAAAAGTTTCGAACAGACTCGAAGATTATAAGGGCCCATAAAAAATTGTCAAAGTCCCGTTCGACCTTGCAATAATTCAATAATTGATAAGAGGTTGTACACAGCTCAAAGAATCAGAAATTTGAGCAATTTTTGAGAACATTAAAAGCGAAGGAATGATGCCGAACATTTTTGTACGTGTAAGGGCTCCGAAAAAAATGATCAAAGTCTCATGTGAATTAAAACACCACTACTCGATCAATAGGTGCATCCACTCAAAAAAACAAATAACAAATTAATTACCATCACGGTAGTTTCTCTTGAAAAGCACCCAAGGATGTCCAGCCTGTCCCCTAAATTGTCCCGCCTTGACCCACCCGTCGGGAGCTTTACTAGAATAAGGATTATAGGTATAGATCATCAACCCATCAGCAGGATCGATGCACAAGAAGATTGTAGAGACAAGATCGTATTCCCAGGCAGCCCAGAGAAATTGGTAAGCATTCGCACATCCATAGACCTCTGTCTTCTTGTCTATCAGAATATGGTAGCCATTAGAATTGGACCAGGTAGAGTCCTTTATCCTTTGCAGGAGCAGTCTCAGCAATGGCTGCGTGGATGCGACCACTAGAAATTGGTTTAGTTTCCATAGTAGGTGCAGAAAATGGAATTGTTTGAACACTGCGAACGAATATCTGCTTAGAGTGAATAGATCGAATGCCGAGAACTCTGATTCTGCGATTAGGGCAATCGGTAAGTCCCTCAAGGTTGGATTTTCGAGAAACTCTTCATATTCTCCTGCTAGCAGAAGAGCATCGTCTTTGTCGAACACTGTGCAGCCTCGGAAAATCTTCATCTAAAAATAAAGATAGAATCATCTTTATGAAAATTGTTTTTACATTAACACTAAGTGTACGGAGCACTAAAAGTGACTACAGTGATTTCTTTATATATGTCGCCAAGGCTTGAATGCTATTACAAATATTAAAAACATTTTGAAGGGGTCCCGTGAACCTAGTGTTAACAAGGAATTGGATTAGTCACTGTACAGAACATAACTACTGAGTTATGGTTTTATAAATGTTTTCGTCACTCTCTCTTGCAGTTGACAAAGTAGAAACGACAAGTTTCTCAATGACATCTTGAATCACGCTAAGCTGCTAACACGATTATCAGCTAGAATATAACAAGGAACATACTTTCACATTGCACATTCAAACTCAAAAATTTCCTACGATCAGCATACCGTTTTCTCTATCAAGACATCATAAGTGATCTCGCAGTCAGTCGTCGCATTAATCATCAACGTGACTATCGTCGAAAAAGTGTTCCAATCGCGTCCAGACATGTTTTCCCAGTTTTCCTTGACTACGTCTCTCGAAAACTGGTTATGTTAATTCGCAGAATTAACGCAACCTGTCTCGAATACAAAGTGCCCAGCTAATTTCACAGTCGTCTTGAACTTGATCGGGCAAATTGAGTTGTCGTTGGCCTGGGCTGCACTGTGTCAAGTGACGACAACGAGACTCAATTCCCATAACTAACTGAACTATGGCTTTAGAAGCTTTCGCTTATTTTGCAGTACCTTCGCACTTGTTATGATCGACTTACAATCACCGAACGCACAGAAAAGTTCTGCTGGAACTTCTCGCAGGAATTGAAAGTCCTGCGACTTTTATGGCGATGCGAAGATGATCGTTAATCACGGTTGAGGAACAAGGTGAACACTGGCACCTGTGTTCAAAGTTCCCCCGTTTTATACTGGGTGACAGTCATTTTCGTAGATAGTGGCCAGCCCTTTCGTCAAATGGTGTTCGATCCCTTTTACTGAAGGTGTCCATTAACTCGGATAGCAATCTAAATCGACTCATTTCCATTTTGATTCCTGCCGGTAGATAATGCTCGCCATTTTCACGCTGTTCAACAGTGTCAATCACGACAATACCAAGAATTTTCTATGACGTTCAGTAATACATTGTCGTCGTTAGTCTTCATTGTTTTACCCCATATTTTTATGCCGTTGATTAATTGAATGTGATACATTTATCATGGTTAGGCAGCGGATTTTATGCATTCATCACAAAAAAGAGTGGGCGTAATTTCGAACAGTGAAAAAATTAGATGTCTTTAATAATACTGTTATACTATTTTCAGCCTATTAAACGTATTAAAAAAGAAAATAATTTTCTACTTCTTTCCAGTTTGTAGCAGTTCAGGTAGAAAAATTTTATTTTGCATAAAGATCCACGGTCTAATCGTGATACATTTCACAGTCTAATTCGTGAACACCCTGTATATGTTTTAGTAAGGTATTACAATATGAAGGTCTGCCGTGTCAACCGTTTTGGAATTATCTTTTCTTCACTGGATTCCCCGTATGTACTATACTTATGCCGGGTCTATAAATATGTATATGGTCTACAGTTCCATCGGCGTCCACGGCAGGTTCTCGACCTTGTTGCCGTTAATTAGATTCAAATTTCACCGCGTCAACGACCGAACTCTTCGCTATCTTGTCCACGAAGCGTAGACGGACCGTCAAACAAGCAACACAGCGAACAGAGTCGCCCCCACCATAAAAGAAGACGAGACCATGACAGTTGAGCACCAGCCGCTGGCCCCAGTGTTCGTCTCTCGTGTCGATTTCGTTGACCAGCGAAACGGGTCTTCGCGTTCATACTAACTTCCAATGAAATAATCACACGAAGTACAGTCTGGGAATCTTCGATCGGTCATTAGCAACAAGTTCAGCGATCGCGAAAGAAATTCATAGATAGTGATCGTGATGCCGGTGTTCGGGCGTTAAATGAACGAGAACAATAGCCGCTAGAGGAAAGTGGTTCGAAGGAGATTGTCCTGAGGTTGCGGATCCTTCAGGATGATTCGAGCACTGGAAGTAGTTCAGTGGTTGTCGCTGATCGTTTTGATAACCAGCCGGTGTGCGAGAGCCGGTGATCGACCGCATGTTGTTTTCATTTTGGCGGACGATTTGGTGAGACGCTACCGCACGAGCTGATATTATTTATTTACCAGTGTGTCCGGACTCTTTGTTTTTCTGTTCGATGCTTTCGGTGGGACTTCATCGAACGTTTATCCTGATATTTGCTTAGCAATTTTTCTAGACGTTGTTTTTCATATTTTCGACGCGCCGATTTTCTAATCGGATCCAAATAACTGAAAATTGAAGTCAATCAATAGAAAATAGCACGTAACATTTTAAAGTATTAAAAAATGATTCTTGTGAAAGCATAGTTGACATTATACTTTCTGGATATTGGTCGTTGGAATAGGACCCGAAATGTACGCATCTTGGGAGACTTTATTTTAGAAGGCATGAAAAACTTTAAATTGTCTTCATCAAGAGAATTCATTCTAGTCAGTAAAGCATCGATTAGGCTCTCGGTTAGAATTTTATATCGGATTCTAAAGTGTTTGCAGTGCCATTTAGGTGGAATGATGATTGCAGCACAGTAATAGTAATTTGTATAAATGTGTTAGCAACTCGAATGAAGGTTTTCAAATTGAAGAAATTCACAGGGATGGAACGATGTCGGGTTTCACGGATCCGGGCAGATTCCAACGCCAAACATCGACGCACTCGCATACTCTGGACTTATCCTGGACCGGTATTATGTCAGTCCGATCTGCACACCGTCACGGAGTGCTATAATGACTGGCAAGCACGCCATTCGTACTGGAATGCAACACGGGGTAGGTGGACGGTGTTGACACCTGGTGAAATAGATGTTGTCTACGCTAATTGTCGCAATAGAAACTTTTAATGTTTTTAGGGTTGTTTGTTTCGGATAAAATTTTAAAGGTTACTCTAGAAATTGTTGTTAAATTAGATTGGTTCCGTAACAGCACTGTCAGAGAATATCATTCTTTTGTTGTCTTCTTTTGTGAGCGTTGTGCATTTCATGGGGCGATTAAATAGTTCGTGGTCTTTGTTGGAGCATTTACTATACAAACGTTTAATCGCTCCACCGTTTTACACTGTTAAGCCTTATTAACTGTTAACCCATTTACACTGCTGCCTCGTGTGCGCAAATAATTGCAGACCGATCGGAAATGGTGCCTAGATCGATTATCCTTCAATTTTTCAATCTCGTTCGATATAATGTAATACGTTGTAACTTACAATTTATCGCATTAACAGATGCAGCGGAAAGTTGCCAAAATTCTTCGATTGATTATTCTTCGATTCTTCAATCTTATTCAACGTAATGTAACACGTTCTAAATTTGATATGTAGAGATGTTTGATGAGATGTTTGATTTGATATCTATGATTTGATAGATTGTATTTTTCTACGCATTTGCCATAACTTTCGGCGCGAAATATTTCCTTTTCCTGGCGCCGCGGTAAGAATGGAGAAATGCGACCTTTGGCCTTCTCACGTTACGCAACGCGAATCATTCGGTAGATTAAAATTTGCGGTATTTTTCCAGCTCCATCTGCCGATTTCATACAAGTAATTTTACAATGTTTACTATAATAGGTTCTGAAGTGTGCCGAGCCAAGAGGACTTCCTCTCCATGAGAAACTTCTTCCTGAATACCTTAGCGAGCTCGGTTACAGTAATCACATCGTCGGAAAATGGCACCTGGGATTTTACACAAAAGAGTACACACCGACCTACAGAGGATTCGATTCGCATCTCGGCTTCTGGAGCGGCCATCATGACTATTTCGACCACTCCGCCGTTGAATCCGTGAGTCATTGAATTAATGACAACTGTAAAAGAATTCGTGACTTTAACGAGAAACATTGTTTTCTTAATTTTAACACAGCCTTACTGGGGCTTGGACATGAGAAGAGGCCTGGACCCAGCTTGGGACCTTCATGGTCAATATTCCACAGACATTTTCACCAAGGAGGCTGAGAAACTGATCGACGCTCACAATACCAGTCGCCCCATGTTTCTCTACCTTGCTCACGCTGCAGTGCACTCTGGGAATCCCTACAACCCTTTGCCAGCCCCTGATCACAAGGTCGCAAAGTTCAACGACATCTCCGATTACAGTCGCAGACGTTTCGCTGGTAAGCAAACAACGTTCCAAGAATTAGAACAAACGACAATTCAAACATTCAAACATTCAAAGAAACATTCACAGAATTTTGGGAGCGTATTGTTTTCGAAAGAAGAAAGGAAGAAAAGGTTACTGTTCCTCTCAATTAATGCCAACAATGTTATTTTGATTCGCACTCCCAATAGTACTGTATCATAGAAAATAATGGGTACGAGAATTTCAGGTATGCTAACGGTGTTGGACGAATCGGTCGGCCGCGTGGTGAACGCGTTGCGCAAGAAGGGGATGCTGCAAAACAGCATAATCATAATCTCCACGGATAACGGCGGTCCTCCCGCAGGTTTCAACCAAAACGCTGCCTCCAATTGGCCGCTTAAGGGCGGAAAGAATACTCTTTGGGAAGGTAAGTAATCTTGTTAAAAAGTACGACGACCTTATTGACAAGAAATATTTAGCAAGTTCTTTTGGCAGTCTTCATCGTTAATACCGATTGATTTGATAGGCGGTGTTAGGGGAGCCGGTCTGATATGGTCAGCCAAGTGGTTGAAGCACCACGGGGCGGTTAGCAAGACATACTTCCACGTCACTGATTGGCTACCGACCCTGCTGTCCGCCGTCGGGGGCAATCAATCGAATTTGCACGATATCGATGGCTTCGACATGTGGGAGGCTCTTCGAGACAACATTCAGGGACCACGGAACACTGTCTTGCATAATATCGATGACATCCTTGGCGTGTCTGCCATTACCGTTGGCGAGTGGAAGCTGATGCAAGGTAGGCAGTTGCATCTTCGAATTTACCTTGATGAAAATGAAGCTTCGTCGATGTGCCTCGATCTCTCTTTTGGTATTAGCAAATTCTATTAGATTGTTACACGTGCAGCGTCCGATTTTGAAATGCAGACGTTACGAACAGAGCTGTGCAGAATTACAATTGAATTACTCCAGGAATTATGATCACAAAGCAATTGAACTACATTGTAATTCTGTTGACTGTTGACAGGAACCACTTACGCTGGCCAGTGGGACGGCTGGTATGGGCCATCAGGAAGAGACAGGATTTATGACGTGGGAGGAGTGGCAGGGAGCGCAGCAGGAAGAGCAGTTGTTAGCGTTGGTTTGCAGCTGAAAGCTGACGACATTCGAAGATTACGATCAGAGGTGACGATCGAATGTTCACCTAAAAATGAGACTGTGCCACGTTGCAAGCCCCTGGAGGCCCCGTGTCTCTTCAACGTAATTAACGATCCTTGCGAGACCGTCAACCTTGCTGCCGAGTAAGTGAATAGGTACTAATATGATTTAGGGACTGAACGTTTTCAAATTACAGAATCCTTAGAAATTAATTACACAAAAAATTCTCCGAGATTTTTAATCACTGATTTAGCAAATTAAAGGAAAGGACTTGAAGGCATAGGTGGATCTTCTTTCTTTTTTTTTTTTGATGTTCCAGATTGCCAATCATTGTCAGTTACTTGCAGGCAGAGCTGAAGAAGATAAATGCAACAGCGATTCCACCTGGGAACCTCCCTTGGGACGACAGAGCGAATCCGGCGCTTTGGGACCACATCTGGCTCAATTTCGGCGATTATTTAAACAATTTTGAAACCGCTTCGGTGGAGGCTATGTGAGGATGTTGAGATCTCATTTTTGTGGAGGACTGTCGTGATAGATCGTCATAGAATTGTTGGATGTATTAATCAATTTCTGACATACATAACAGCGCAGTGTAAGTTTATTTAACCACTCCCGTCCAATCGAAACAGTTTTTCTTCGTCGATAACAGTTGTCGAGGAGGATCCAATTTTTTGGACACTAATAACTGTGGATTATCTTAAATTTCAATAATGATCAATTTTTTATTAATGATTTTTATCGTAGAAAATTTTAGAATAACTGTTAGTTTTTGTCCCTGTTGCAAATTATTTTACAAGTGAATAATTTCAAAAGAAGTCCCGTTGACAATGCGTGTTTCTGCATGGTAGATCGTGGCAAGATCCAGCTACATCACCTTGGCACATCTGAAACGCAAAGAGGACGTTTTTAGATGCGTTCGCATGATGCCACGTGACCTTGAACCTACCTGCACAGGGATGGAATCCATTCCAACCCGGTCGAGCACTCTTCCTGCGGCTTAACGCAGCTGCATTGGCATTTCTGCGAATTCCAGACCATGTTCTTTTGAAAACTGCACGCGACCTCTCTCAAAGGGTCCATGCACTCGCATTCGCATTTGTCCTCGTTGTACCGTTGATGTTCGTTGCAGTGTTCTTTCATTACGCTGCATCTGCATCTGATGACAGCAGATATAATTAGGGAAATTATGGGGAGAAGAATGGTCCAAAGCACAAATTAGGCTGATCGACTGCATTTATTTTTGTGCACACTCGGCTCTGTTTCCGGTCATGTTAACGCTTAAGAGAACTACCGAATGAAAGGGACTCGTTTGAGATTTTTTATCTGTCAACTGGATCGATAAATTTACGAATTTTTTTTTTAACGAAACAGTCGATAGGTTCGTTATATAAAAAAAAATACTAGAATGTTTTTCTATCTTTATTTAGATAGGGATGAATATATTTTTTTTTTATCAAAGATTGAGGAATTAGGTAGCGAGTAAAAATTTGTTATCTCACCTGCATCGTGTGTGTTCCTTGACGTAAACTCGATGGCACTTGTGCTCTTTGTACAACACGTTGCGAGTACTTTGAACTAGAAACTCCCGGAGTTTGGTTTCCGTAGCCATGCAGGATAAATGATCAGCACAAGAACCTCCGCATCTGTTCACCGACACCACACTAGGAGTGTAGACGAATCCTATTTTTGGCGTTAACGTCACGAGACTTTTCCTTGGCATGCACTTTGCTTCCTTCATTGTGACGCTAAACTGCATTGACGTTCCTCTGCATTCTATCGAGAAATTCGTTCGAACGTTCCTTTCAAATCACCTTTATTTGCATACCAATCCTACAAATACATAATTTTAAATTTTTGGTACCTGCCAAATCGTCTGCAAAAATCTCGTTATCCTCCGGTAGCGCGCAGTCAACGTTCCACAATACCGAATTAACAATTAATAAAGACACAGTGATCACTTTCATTTTTGGTATCCAACGAGAACTGTACTGCTGCGGTGTGTGAACGGCAGAAAACGCTTTCTTTCACTGTGGTCATAAATTTCCTGTCTCGTCTCTTTATAACCGGACATTGTGGCTTGACAAGTATTATACATCATTACAGGAAGCTTAGACTTTGACTTTTTTCATGTTATATATACGAACATGGTGCAATTTACTCGTATAATACTGAAACGTTTAGTAATTTATTAAATACAAACAGATTGAATGATATGAAAAATATTTCGTACAGTGATACGTAGCAATTCCAGTGCTAAGGGATCATTTGATACAGGAAATATAATATTGGACGGCAACGGATTGTAAATAGTATCTTGTTTATTTCTTCTTCTATACATATCGTCGATTTCATTGGACCACTGTTTTTTGTCCAACCGCGTACAAAGTGGGAAATCATATGGCAAATGGGGAACTCCTTTGAAATGAAAACAGAGCTGCCTCACGTTGGCTAGAACGTCAGGATAGGGCCTTCTCGATGGTCAAGGATATCTGCAAGCAAACAACAATCTTTTTGCAACGTTGAACAATTTCTTTTGAACACGAAACAAACTATTCTTGGAATTCGAACCATTGAATAAACAAGCCATCGTTGGAATTGGAATCACAGTCATTTTAGAAGCCATTTCAAACGCTTATAGTAGACAGAAAACGGTAGGATTTTCGTATTACAATGCTGTAATCTTAGATTTCTACATATAATATTTAAATCTTTCGCAATCTATTAAATACAAATTTTTTTAATGTAACAAATGTTTCGTAATATTTTGTGTAATTTCTTTGAAATAGTGCCACAACAATTTTCAGTGGGGCTTCAGAGTCGCTACTCGAGTGCAAAGGGTTGATAATACAAAAGTTGTTGTTCTGAAATTTTATTGGGGCTACGAGAGACCCGAATATACCAGTTAAGGGTTAAAAATTTCAATAAATTGTGAGAACAGTGATTTAGGCCTAACAATTCCGACTGCTCGCTGACACTTCTAGCATGCTTGAAATCGTTTACCTTTGGCAATGCTCCACCATGGTAGCGTGATGTAGGTGAGAAACGCGTTCAGTGGAACGGATTGGGCTCGTCTGGTCTCTTTCCAGAAGTGAAATGTCTGAGTGAATCCTCTCATGGTCCAAAGCGGGTTGTAAGCGCCGTCGTCCAGCTCTGTCAACAAAGAAGCACACGCACACCGATCATCATCGACAGTCTCCGATCCTCAAGGACACGTCTGTGTACGGCTATGATCCTGGAAATGACTCGTAGGAAAGTGAACCTCGCCGGACATCGAGGTGCAACGGATCGGATCGAGTATCTCGATCGATGATCCACGCCGATTCTCGGCGAGGTACGAACACGGACAGACGTTCAAACGTGATACAACAATACACATCTCAGCTACAGGTGCGCAGAACAGAGGAGCACAGAGAGGGGTGCACTAAGCCTCGCGTGATTCTCCGAACGTTATGATCGATTTTATGAAAAATCGTGCGGAAAGATCGAATGCTACATGGGGGGAGGGGGGGGGGGATGAATCGTTATCGTTTATCGACGCGAACCGACCCTGACACCGTAACTCCGGAGCAGGCATGAGCAGAAATTGCCCCATGGGGCAATGTAGTGGCCCCCGTTTCGCTGGAGCCACAAGCCACGTCGAATTGAAGAATTATATTAAGAAAAATTGAGATGGTATGTTGATATTCAAAACGTTGAGAATCCATGGTGAATTTCTCTGGGTTGCCCCCAGGGGCAGTTCAAATGGCTCCGAGGGTAATGGAATTGTCTATGCCTGCTCTTAGATGAGTTGTTACTCCATTTTTCAAAAGGAGTTAACTTTGAAACGTAGCTGGATAGCAGGCATGGGCAGAAGTTGCCTCGCGGACTAGCGCATCGACTGTTTTGAGAGCGATGACGTCACGCCCAGTCGAAAAATTCCTCCAAGAACGAAAAGGTACACACTCTGTAATAAATATGTTCTTCGTTACTGTCTTCTGTCATAATTACTCAGTAGCGCAACTCGAAAGGAAGCATGGATATAATTTGCGCCATCGAGTACTCTGTCATTTCCATCAGAGCGTACAAACCACGCCCACTTGTGGGGTTTCGCGAGGAAGTCACGCCTACCTGAGGCACTCAAAAAGTAAAAACGAATACGGACAGTCTTCCATCGATGTAGACTATTTAGAATCACTTTCTTTAATTTGCCCTCGGGGGCTGTTCAATGAGCTCCCAGGGCAAAACGCTGCCCATGCCTGCTTCCTGACGAATCCTAACTACTTTTTCGACACGAAACGATCGAAATCTTATAGCGCAAGCATGGGCAAAAATTGCCCCGTGGGGCACTATATTGGCGGCGATGTTTCGCTCACTGGAGACACTCTAAAAACAAAAATTAATACAAATTCTCTTGCAATGAAGATTAATTTCCAGTTTTTCTGATTTGCCCCCAGAGGCAACGATGAAGGCGCACCGAGGGCCAAAAGCTGCCCATGCCTGCTCTACGAGCACCCACCGATCCGTATATAGCCCGTCGCATCTCGCTGTTGATGACTATGTTTATACCGGAGGTGAAACTGGTATAGTTGATTTTTGACCGATCGCAGTGCCGATTTTTGGACGATCGCAGTGCCGATTTTTGGCCGATCGCAGTGCCAATTTTTGCCCGATCGCAGCGTCGATTAGCTCCCGTTACGAACCACCACCAGCACGAGACACCGTCATAACAATAATCAAAAACACAACGCGCGTCCAACGGACCGATACCGATACGAATCGCAACGGCGCGGCGGAATCGTACACCCGTCGCCATTGTAATTTCACCATCCTCATAAACACAGTCATTGGGTCGAGCGTGGTCGTAGAAAACCGAGGCACAAACTGTTAAAAGGCTCTCTAATGATTATTTACCACGGACCGAATACAATGGACAGAATGACTGCTGGCGGTCTGATGTGTTCTGCAGGCTGCTCGATAAACGATCGCTTTGCTCCCCGTGCTCTTCGAGATTGACTTCTTTTCAGAGCCTGTACAGGGTGTAGAATACTTATGCACACGCATTGTTCCTTAGTCAGTCTTAATTGTCAGTCTTAATTCAGGGTGCTGATCGAACCCTGTTCCTACGTTGTAGTCGTGTCGTACATGTTGGACTATGCTAGTTTATGTTGTTTTATGTTGATTCCGGGTAGTTTATGGTATAGGTGGTGGTTTGCCTTAACGCTGTAGCTGTTTCTGGAGTATACAAGTGTGCACAACTCTAAAGTACACAGTGTGTCTGTATCGTTTGATTTTCTATCGATACTCTGGGAAAATTCTACCAATGTTTATAACGTCACTAATACAGCCGTACGAATATATTAAAGAAAGAAAAGTTCATTGTACTCAGAGATGGCTACAATTTCTTCTGTTCGAGAAGAATTTATTATTCGACAAGAAGGAGACGATTTTTCATTCATCATTTTTCCGTGAAACTAATCTTTTGGAGCACATCTCTGATTGCTGCCTCCTTCAAACAGACATTCTACTTGTTGCGGTCATGATCCAGAATCATGTCAAAGAATCATGCATCTAATTTACGCTAAGTTTGTTCAAGATTACTAGAAACAGGGTCGAATACGTAGGATTGTTTTTCTTGTTTAATCGTTACTGGTTTCACTGATCTAGATTTTAGTATCATACGAACTATATTCAAAAATAGAGTATAAGCCGCTACAACTATGATTATAATATGCCCTCCGTCCTTTACAATGGATCTCCATTCTGCAAGTTTCATTACGTACCGACAAGAGTTGACAATTGTCGAAAAAAGTCCCTCCACTGCACTCAAGTTACACACAACTTGCAACTTTCTCCCCTTTAAACATTTGACTCGTTACTTGTAACAATTTCTGATCGCGATTCGGTGATCTATTCTTTCTGCAAACGGAACTACAGTGGATTCTCGATATATGTCAACAACACGGCCAGCGTCGTGCATCATGCAGCAGACATACCCGAGCCGTGTTATGTTTACACTCCTCGGTAAGTTATGTATAACTTCGCGAGAGACGTTTATCATCCAGACCTTGGCGACATATATAGTGAAATCACTGTATACGCTTTCATTTAGCGAAACTCGCAACTCATTCCACGGTGAATCCGTCGACCTAAACATGTTGGCGTTTCAAGGTCGGTCAAGGTCACCGTAATGAGCTACAAAGAGCATAGATCACCTTGAGATCTCGAAAGGGACTCGCGCCCTTCGAAACAGAGAAAGTCGAAGAATTTCTGTCGTCTAGAAGACGATTGTCATGGTTCGATTAAATCGTGCCACCCTGTGTAAGATCCTTCCACCCTGTACACCCTGTACAGAGGAAGTGCTGAACCCTGAAGAGCAACGAGAGGCGGACGATCGTCGAGGGAGCAGCCCGCGGCTGAAGTCGGTGAAGAAGGCGCGTGATATATCGGTTATGGGGGTTTGTGGGGTTGGTGTGTCGAGCAGGGTGGAAGAAGAATTTACCCTGTGAGCCGGGGCGGCGCGGGAGCTCGCACCAATAGTAGATGGCTGTTCCATCCGGCGTGACTCTGTGCGGTGGTAGAGGGTTGCCAGCGAAGCTACCGGACAGTGCTCTTCGTCGTCTTCTCCTTGGCAAAGTAGCGCTCTGCCTGTGCGTGGTCAGGTTTCCTCGAGTGATACGGGCGTTCGCGTTTTTGTCTTTCAACTGCTCCTCATTTTTGTTCCTGTTCCTGGTCGTGTAGTACTCTTCGTGGTCGGACCCGGCGGATCGTAGACGCCGACGTCCATCCGGTCGACGAGCCCTGAACACCTCGTCGTCGCTGAGACGACGTTGCTCCTCGTCGTTCTCCAGATTGTTGATCCTGTCGTGATTGATCTGGCCGGTGCTGTAAGGTCGCCGCTTACGGTTATTGTCCTGCTCCTCCTCGTAACCCAACGGCAGTTCCTCCTTGCCGTGGACCATTATGGCGCCGGCGTCCAGTTTCTGTCTCACGTTGTCGTCCGTCAGGCAAGCCGCAGACGGCACCAGTATCTCGCTACCGACCTCGATATGGTTGTGTTGGTGGTTCTGGAGGCCTGCCACCAAACAACTCGATCGAGTCCTGCCCCCTTAGCCATCGCTCTCTCGTCTCTTTGTCTCTCTCTCTCTCTCTCTCACTTTTTTTTTCATAACGAGCACAGCGTTCGTGAATTGTTTAGAATACGCGATGGAGTTTAGGCAATTCTTCAGGGACCGTTGGGCCTGGTTGGGGTGTTCGCATTTAGGGAGTCTTGGACCGGACGTTTTGGTCTAGGTGGGTTATTTGAATTATTAGATTTTTATGCAAAATTGGAATTGTCTGCGTCGGTTGCAAGCTACAAGAGCTGTGCAGATTCCCTGTCTTAATAATATTAATCGATTGAAAATAGTACAACTTTTTAAATATTTGTACTTGATAAAAACTTTTATAAACGCGTAAAACCAGCAGGCTGGTTATTTGCGGATCCTCGTGACGGATAGATTGCAACAAAAATGATGAAACTTCGGATTCCACGTGAGAACCTTTTAGAAATATGAGCAAACAACTTGATCTACAAGATACACTTAAATTTTCTAGTCGAATGAAACGAATGATCCACGATCTACAGATACAGATCAAAATAATCTTTCCAAGGTCACATGCTCCCACCGTACGACTGTAAGGAAACTACGAACCAAAATAAACAATGCAAGCAGCTTGTATGAAAAACGATGAAACTTCCGATTTCCCGTGAGAACACTTTACAAAATATGCGCGAGCAACTTAATCTGAAAAAGACACACTCTAGTTGACTGAAATGAACGATCGACGATGTACATATATTATAGATAAAAAATAATCTTCTCAAGGTTACATCCTCCGCCATACGACTTGGTGGAAATTATAAACCAAAATAAACAGCATAACGAATCTATGAATCTTCTAGATGAATTGGAGGTCATCCAGGACGTCTGTATGAACAATCTTCTCAAGGTCACGGTTCTCGAGCATGTGATTTAAAAGAAGTTGTACAGCAAAATGTGCAATACAAAATTGTAAACCAAAAAGTACCACGAATCCTCTAACCGAATTAAACGCGAACGGTTGTTCCACTGAAGAATAAACAGTATAACAAATCTGTGAATCTTCTAGATGAATTGGAGGTCATCCAGGACGTCTGTATGAACAATCTTCTCAAGGTCACGGTTCCCGAGCATGTGATTTAAAAGAAGTTGTACAGCAAAATGTGCAATACAAAATTGTAAACGAAAAAGTACACGAATCCTCTGACCGAATTAAACACGAACGGTTGTTCCACTGAAGAAGAACCAACGAACTTGACTGAGAGGAATCGCCTAACTTTGAGAGACAAAGAACGATCATCTCGACGACACACAGGTGCACGCTCACCGTGTGTTTCGTGATAGGCCTCCTTGCGGCTCGGCGAGTTCTCGTTGTTGCCGGCGCGTTGTTCCCACGAGTTACGTTGTTTTTGCTTGGGACGATGTTGTTGTTGTTGTTGTTGTTGTTGTTGTTTGCCGGGCAGATGAGGGGATCTTCGTCGTCTGGCGCGAGGACTCCTGCGATTTCCTGGTGAGCCCCCGCCGCCCCAGCTGCTATCCTGTGGCTCGGCTACAAAGGAAAGAGCCGGCATGGCACGTGCCACTGATTAGAGACAAATGCATAATTCTTTTCTTCTCGTATTCTCTTTTCTTTCACTTTCTCTTTCTCTTTCTCTCGCGAACACTCCCGATCTCTCTCACTCTCTCTCTCTCTCTCTCTCTCTCTCTCTGTCTCTCTCTCAACTCTCTCTCTCTCTCTCTCTCTCTCTCTCTCTCTCTCTCTCTCTCTAATAGAACGCGTGTGGTGGTGTTGGTGGTGGCATAAAACTGTCTTTTTCTTTTGTTTCTCCCCATCTAGACATGTTGAACCGAAAACGGGGATTTATTCGATCAGTATGTATATGTATGTTGCTTGTTTTTTGTTCTTTGATTTCTGTATCCACTCGGCGAAACCGGTCCGAAGGATCTCGCACGATCTCGCGACGAGCATCGATCTTCACGAGAGGCTGAATCGATTTCGACGAGAATTGTTTATTGTCATGTCCCTCGAATGCGATTGTTTTCTGGACCGAAAGTGTAGATACACGATGCGAATCCGGGGACGGATTGCAACGCAGAAGAAACGTCTAGATTATATTGCGTGTTAGTCTCGGAAGCATGCAAGTATTATGCGGAGCTCTTGTTTTTTGTGGATCAGAGTCGCCGAACTCTCTCGAGGACTCGCGAGAACGATCGTCGTCTGTGGGCTCGTCTGAGGAATAAATGTTAGTTCGGCATTATATATCAGTTTGTTTTCTCCGGACTATACTGTACAGCAGTACACGGCTACGATCTATCGAAGAGAAAGAAATATGTGCAGTAGACACAAATATACGTAACACAACCGCATGCACGATCGATCCTGAAGGGCGCAGGCAGAGATCATTGTGGGACGGGACGAGTGAATGTACCCTGCGAGTCGGTAGCAACTACTTACTAATTAACTTTTTCTGGATGTAACATCAAAATCGTGGTTTCTGTGGACAGTTCATCCTTAGATTGTTCAAAACTGTTCATCCCCAGATTGTTCAAATATGTTTATCCCTAGATTGTTTAAAGAACCCCAGATTCTTCGAAGCTGTTCATCCCCAGATTATTCAAAAGTGTTCATCCTTAGATTGTTCAAAAGTGTTCATCCTTAGATTGTTCAAAAGTGTTCATCCCCAGATTGTTCAAATATGTTTATCCCTAGATTGTTCGAAGATGTTCATCCCTAAATTGTTTCAAGATGTTCACCCCTAGATAGCTCGCGATTTTAAACAGTTGCTACCGACTCGGTGCTCCACATTGTAGAGTGTCGCAGACTCCGGTGTCCAGTTCCTCGACTGATCGAGGATCTTCTCCGTCGGACAGGTGTACAGGTGCTCTAGTTACCGTCTCGAACATCCCCAGCCTCGATCTCGCTCAATCCGTTGGCCATCGAGTCCAGCCCTTCGTTCTCGGACCTGGCTTTCGTCGCAGCGGTGTCCGGTTTCGTCCTCCAACCGCCACGAACGAAATTGTTTAGGTTCGCGCTCGGATCGGACAATCTTCGTTGGTGCCGATACATGAAGAGTTCCTCGGCGTCGTCCCATTCCGCGTCCCAGAGCGAGTCTGTGGCGCAGTAGCCTGGTTCTGAGGTGGGAGTCTCAGCGCCGGAGCCTTTCGGCTTTGTCACAGCCATCTCCGCGTGTCCTTTGCCTAAAAAATTCACGATCATCTTGATAGACGCATGATTCTATGTCCCGACACGATTAAATCGGGTTCTCCGAATACCGAGAAATTCCAGAAAGTGATTTTCTGATGAATAATCAGGCACAATTAGAATATCGAGGAAATACAGAGTAGCTCCTAGATGATTCAATAAAAAATAATTAGAATATTCAGGAAATATGGAGTGCCTCCCAGAAGTTTAAATAAAGACATACTAGAATATTAAGAAAACGTACGTTAGCTCCTAGATGTTTAAATAAATATTAGAATATTAAGAAAAAAAGATAGAATAGCTCTCGACTGTTTAAGTAGAGACACTTAGATTCTTCAGGAAATATAGAGTGCAGCTCTCAGCGGTTTAAACAGAGATCATTAGATTAAGAAAGTATAGAGAGCAGCTCTCGGCTGATTAAATAGAGGCAATTAGATTATTGAGAATGTATAGAGAGCAGCACTCTCTACGAACTATGGAGAATCACTATCAGATGATTAAATAAGAAAAATTAGCTATTTCTACGAATGCTAGAGAAATTTAGAATAAATCAATCAAGATAATAAAATAGATATTGGTCAGTAGACGTTACTGAATCAACGGCCTGCAACTTCGCTAGAATTTGATTACGATTTTAGCTCTAACAGAACGACAGAGTTACCACTACCAGTAAAACTATGAATACGAAAATTCTACTTGTAACTGTGATATAATAATAACCTATTCGTATCACTTCCAATTGCACGACCTATGGACCTATAACATCGTCCAGTAACGAAACAAACATGGTGAAATATTCCGCTTCACGATGCAAATAGATTCGAAATCTTACAAGTGTGTACACAACCTTACAACCGAGTGTATATTGTAAATAAAATCGTGAGTCAAAGAGTCGATACGGTGGAGCAGAATTTTGTACGCCGAGAAGCAGTAAGCCCAGAAGCAGGTGCACAGATTATTCGATGATTATTCACAGGCTCGATCGAATCGATTTTTAAGCGGGAAATAGATCGAGGTGAACAGGATCGAAAGATCGAAATAAAGAAATCGGAAATCGTACCACGAGGTCCTTTCATCCGAACAAACTCTATTCTCTGCGAAGCCGCGCCGGAAAACAGGCCGAAGGTCATGCGCTGCGCCATCTTGGTACTCAAGCTGGACTGCAAAACGAAGCGTACAGCATTACGTTATTTACCAAAAGGGCGTTGTTTAAGCGAACGACGTAAATGAAGACGTGGACGGTTGAACGATTCGACGGACGTACCCTCGCGTCGTAGACTTTCTTCAGCGCGTCGTATCTGATAGAACCGAGGAAAATCACACCCTGAATTGCCCCCTCCCTGTCGGACGCGACCAGCTCCACGCACACCATCTCACCGTCCCTGACTAGAATATCACAGAAAACTTCGTCGAAATTGTCCACCATGAAGCAGATGTGCGGGTAGGTCATCTCTTCGAGGTCCCCCTTCGCGTCCATGCGACGACGACTCGGGCTGGCGTACACCTTCTGAGAATGTCTTCGCAAAACCTGCGAAAAACGAGCATTTCTTAACACATCTCGGAGATTATCTCATTATCTTAATGATTATCTCATAATTTTTAGAAGCCCATGGCTGAGGACTTTTGTCAACAGCAATTTCAATTGTGAACCAACAATTTACACCCGGTTACATACTATCAATATTTTATAAGAACATTTTATAAATAAGATTCCAGTAGGCAAAATGTTAACAATGTCGAACTTCAAACACTGACCAGAGGATGTTTAAAAACAGTAAAAAGGTTTCCATTCATTTAGCGGATAGGCACTATTGTCTATTCAATCGTTTACCACAGCCATAATAATTGCTCAGTTCATTGTATTCTAAATATACTACTACCTAAACTAAATCACATGTGTCGAATAAAAATGAAGGACAGCCCGAATATAATTGAGGGTACGATCAATCAATTTATCGAGTACCGATCTCTGATCTCCGATCTCTGATCTCTCGGTCCCGGTGGAGTAGAATCGATGGAGTCGATTTGATTGGTAGATTTCATTTCGAGGAAGAAAGGGGGTGAGTTGACAGTGTGTTCTTACTTGCAATTCCTTGGGGCTCGTTCTTGTGCAAATCGCCAACGTGAGCGTGTAGTCGAACTGATGTACGACCAGGTTCAGGTACACGGTTTCCTCCCAATCGATGTCGGGATCGCCGATCGGTAGTTTCTTGCTGTCCTTGCGGAACACGTCCACCTCGGTCTCGAACTTCGGCAAGTATCTCGACGAGGTCTTCACGTGTTTCTTTCGCACGAAGAAGAGCAGATCGTCGCCGTCGATCGTGTGCTCCGCTTGGAAAAGGAAGTGCCGCACAAACAGGTCCGTCCAGTAGGTTGTACCTTGCAACACCACGAAACCGGAGTCTGAAACAACATCCGCAAACCATCAGCAACGTGTACTCATGATCTCATTTTATTCACACACCAACTGCTCGTTTGCCAAACCAATCATAAAACAATCAGCAGAAAATATCGGGGAAATAGGTCTAAACGATTGGATGAAATTGTTATCTTTAAACGATTAAATAAAATCGCTTTCTCCTTCACTTTTAGAAAAGAATGTCTCTTCTATTTCCAGAACAGTGACATTAGACGTCGCTAAGGGAATCCGCTGATATCGTTAAACCAGCGAGGCAATTAACCCTTAAATAAAATACCTGCTCGCCCTTTCCGCTTATAAAATGGCAAAGGGCATCAACCCGAGACAAACGAAATATGAAATTGTATAACCCGTCTCCATCGGAGGAGAAAATCGAAATCCGTCGGAAGTTTCCAAACACGGTGCAATACCGAATTGCAGACGAGCAATCGGCCATTTCTTTGTTTATATTAAAACTGAACGAGAAAAATAGAGGATCGCGTCACAGATCCGAAGGTCGCCGATAAAAATACGAATTCCCTGTTGGTCTCTGCATTTCCGAGGATCGTGTGGATATTATTCCGTGCTCGAAGAAAACAGGATGCTTGAGAGAGAGAAAAAGAGAGAGAGAGAGCGAGAGAGAGAGCGAGAGAGAGAGAGAGAGACGGAATCTTCTCAGGGTGGGGCTGAGATAATCGATAGCAATATTCGGGGACGACGTTCCTCAGCGACTTAATTGCTATGTCTCTGTTAACGACCAGCTGTGGAGCTTTATTAAAAAAGAAACTTTCCGGCCTATCGATCCTTTTTGCGGGAGAACAATGGACACCGGGGAGATTGATTATTAGTGACGTAGTCCTTGGCGACATTAAATTGGGTGGAAATAATCATGACAAGTCGAATAAAATTTAAAGTATTTAATTTTTTGGTCCATGATTTAGTTCGTAGTTGAAAGAATTAGAGTTTGTTCGTTCTTAAACATTTCCTAGGAAGAACAGATACTTTATATTTATTGTATGTGTATATTCAGTATAATTTAATAAAGTATTGATTAACGAGAGGAACACGATTTTCTTTCGATTTAAAGGGACTGGAGAATGTTTATGTTTTAGACGAGTCGTAAAACAGTAGAAGGTATAAAATAAATTAAACATATTGATGTATCATTTTGAAAATAATGTTTGTATGTATTCTTCTGTTTATTTTATTAATTTGTATTATTTTGCAAATTGCATTTGTAAAAATAGATAGAAAATTCTATACACCTGAACGAGTTATGTTTTAGTCAAACGTTTTGTCCGAATGGTGAAGAATTAATCTTTTTGAGGAAAGCAAGGGGAGCAGCCATGTTCGAACGAACATAACGTGTGAGAACGAAGTCATTCGAAGATATTAGTCATCGGTAGGGAAACCTTGCTGCGTATCAGCGTGGAAGAGAATTGTGGACGCACGCGATGAGACACACGCTACCGGTATATCGAAACGTGGCTCGCCTAATTGTGCAGCGACACGAGGTTACGTCACGTTGCGTTTATAGAACGAGCGTGTTTACAGTGATTCGCGTCGTAGTATTTATCAACGCTTTTCGTTTGCATAGGTGCAATCACAGTTGCTCTGCAAAGCGGTAGATAACGAGACCTTACGATATAGGGTTTAATAATAAACAGAGATCTGCGGCTGAGAGCATAAACAACAAGAGTTGCGTGCTTCCAAGTCCTATTGCAAGACGCTGGGGTTCCAAGTTTTACTTCGCAAAATAAGAACAACATTTATAGAATTTAAAGATATTATTCCCAACTTATTAAAATTATTAGGGAAAGGAATAGCTTCTACCTCCCGTGATTAATGCAGGCAATTTTTATTTTCCATAAAAATCCGTACCATGCTGTTAGCAATTTAGCTGTTGCATAGGATGATTTAATTATCGGAAATCGTATAGATCCGAAAGTGAAAAAATTTTAAAAATTACAGTGTTTGATGGCTGATTTTCTGGTAATATAATCAGTAAATAAAATATAATTAAGAGAGACAGCTGAGAAATACAATAAATTTGAAAACTAAAAATTACATTTAAAAACAGAATCATTTCTGAAATCGCAACGCGGCTTGTATCAGCTTGCAGCCACGGAAAGCACTTTCGATTTCGAGATAGAAAAAGAGCAAGACCGGAAATTTCATGCTCGACGGAGTAACAGGCATCCGCGATCCGCGATGCTCGAAGGAGAAGTGTTGACCTGGAAAATCACTGCAAACAGAAAACAAAAGGATTAACTAATTGAAAGGAGCGCAAGGCATCGCCTCGCTGTGTTCGACGGATCGACGTCGTAGTCGTCAAGACGATTCGAATGTGTATTCGAACTCGCGACGCGGCTAATTAAATACGCAAATCGATGGAAATGTATTCCCGCTAATCACCGCGGGCACGGTCGAGGAGTCGTCTCTTTATGTGTTGGGAAACACAGTTTTGAATCAGCTGACGAGGATATGTCAGGGGTGCGTCATGGTACTTGTGGCCCTAGGCACTCTTCTCATCATCCCATCCGCCTGCCCTTGTTCCTTTGTTTTTTGTTCTCTGTCACGATTCATGTATACGTATTCTGAGGATGTCGCTCGCTTTTTACCGGGAATTTTAACCTCGGCAGCTTGCAATTGAAAATTCATTTTCTAATTGTTGTACAGAAATTATACTTGTTTAGGTTATTTTTTTAATGTGGCTCTGGGTATCATCTACCCTTCATCCCCCCTCTCTCCTACGATTTACAGTCAGTATTTTTAACTCCTAAACTAATTATCCAATTTCGATGAAATGTTCAGTATACATACAATTTTTAAAATTTTTGTCGCAGTCCCAAATAAAAATGTAAACGCTACGCTCACGATTGTTTCTCGTAATTCCGAGGGAACGCAATGTTTCTGATGAAAAGATTTTTGAAATTTCGAACATTTGACTGGTTCGATTGCAGTGTTAAATAAAGAGGAAAATTGACACTTAGATTCCACACTTCTTTTAACACAATTGTTTGACCAACTTTTTTTTTAGTTGAACACAAATGTGTTTAATTTTACGATCACTGTAGAGGGTGTAGATTATCATGGATAGTGGAGATACATTTTGTATAGTTTTCGAGGAAAGTGAAAAGGAACGCACACGTGTAAAAACGTCGTGTGCACAAACCAATCGTCGCTCATTTCACCCTCGACTCATCGATCGCGAAATCTCCCTCGCAACTCACCCTCGCGCCTCCCAAACAAAAGGCCCAGAGCCCCAGGAACACTCCCTCTCGCACTCGCTGTTCACCCTCGAGTCACCCCCCGCAAGCGGGAAGCGAACTTAACCGCGCTTAAATCCTTCTGCGAGAAGCACGTACCATTTTCGGGCTAAGTAGTCTTAAGCGGGTTCTTTCCGAACCATCCTCATCCCCAAAAATTCACATCAAATTTGCCGTGAACCCATTAAATACCAAATTTTAAATACCAAAATTCATCTAATTCAATTTCAATCAGCGTAGCTTTAATCCTTCCTGTGTGCGAGCAATCAAGTTTATAGTCGATCAATGTTCCACCCCAGGCTTCTCGCCTATATTCCTTCCACCCCCATTCGGAAATGAGAAGAATGCAAACCAATATCGAGGATGCCGATCAGTACAGATCCCGCCATCATCTTTTAATCGAATCTTGCGGTGAAAGCATTCGACGACGACCTCACTCTAGACTTTCGATCTGTGCAATAAAAAAAAACCTATTAGAGGGACCTGTACCCTAAACTCACATATCTTTCTAGGGTTACAAAGCCACTAATCTCCACTGAGCTTACCCTGGAGGAAAGTCTCATTAAAAATTAAGAGAGATTCGCACATCCTAATTTTGTGGGTATGCTACCACTATGTAGCTTCGTAAAATAAATTTTTCCTAACGCTACAACCCTCGAGGACTATGTATAACAAGCTCTCCACCAGGGTGACACGAAACCCATAAAACTGTGGAGATTCACGTACCCCTAAAGCTATTCCTCAACGATGTACCCTAACTGTATTGGTGTGCCATCGCCCTGTAGCTTTGTAAAACATATTTTCCCTAGGGTTGAAAGTTAAAGCCTCCTACCATTAAACATACACCCTTTCCAAGCTGCCCTTTAGCTAGATAAAACGAAGTTCATTAAGAAACTAAGACCAATACAGACTAGGCATACTCCATACTATACTATCTCAACCCTATTGGTAAAAACCAACCTGTGAATTCCTCCAGGATCAAACCTCTTATTGAATATTGACACCACTCAGGACTAGAACTAAGCTATCAAGACCTAACAATTCTCATCCCCTAAACTCTACCCCCTATCAACAGAAACCTCGACCCTACACCCTCCCAAATCAAGATCCTCTAAGAATCAAACCTCCCAACACTAAATATCCATACTATCCACCCATACGAATCAAAATTCACCAAACATGAAGACCTAAGGGGTCTCATCCCCTAAACCCAACACCCCAATCTTATCAACATACATTCACCCCACTCCAGGATCTATTAGGATTAAAATAACCACACTACCCTTCAAAATGAAAACTAAATTCTCTTTCAAAAAAAAAAAAAATGAAGACCTAACAATTCTCATCCCCCAAACTCCACACCCTATCTTCATAAACCACCGATCTGCAATCTTCTAAATCAATGTGTGCCAAGATTCAAAACCCTCCATCAGATTTCAAGAGTAGACAACGGATTTTTATGCGAACTAAAAATTGTCTTCTGCAACTACAATGGATTTAAATAAAATATTCGTGCTTTCGTAGACACGTTGACTGTTGAACTACAACTCCGGAAAATTCAGCAATATCAGAGTACTATTAAAGTAATCAATCCCTATAACCTCCCGCATCCTTCAGTCCTAAAGTGATTTGCTATTATTCCCATAACCTTCGGCATCCTTCAATCTTCACCAATACATTACGGTAAACATTAATTTGTGTAGCCGACGAAAAAACAGTCCTATGCGTTTTCAATGAATTGTAAAAGTTAATAATTACATATCGATGTCCTCTAATTCCTCTAACCTGGCTGTTCGAAATCTCTCCTGCTCGTTTCCCTCATAAACATAAATATCGAGACACCTTATAAAATCCGCAGTCTATGCGAATTCTAGACACCCGGAAGGCTATGTGTCCTGGATGTACAACAATACTCACCATCGTGGAGCATCTGCCGGAGCTCCTTGGTCCTCTGGAAGTTGATCTCTTCGAGGAGCTGTTCGAGCATGGTCGGTGGCCTGACGAGGCCCGAGGTCGAGCTACCCGCGAGCGTAGCCATGCCCAGTAGGCTGGCCCAGGATGATGACGACGATATCGTTGTTTCTCTTCAAGGCAGCGATCCTGAATGGGCCGCGGACCCACCTGTCGCCGCACAACGACGCACCAGATCGCGAGCGTCGTCGCGTCTGTCAGAATCACGCTCGACCGACGAAGATGACGAATGAGCCGACGATGACGACGTTGAAGCCGAGGTGACCTGGGGTCATCGCGGACCGTCCGCCGGCATTCTTCTTCTCTTGAATGATTCCTCTGACCAGACGGCAACGTTGACGTCGAGCTTTTTTTATCGGAGCGGTACCGGGGCGGCCATATCGACGCGGTCACACTCACTACCTTCACTGGCCAGTCAACGTTTCCACGACGAACAAAGTCTCGCCGGAGAGCCGATGCGATCGCTCGACTCGACTCAGCGACTGCCTCGCTCATGCTACGCCGCTCGATAAAGCCGCGCATGCGGGATTCAGCTTCGCGTCTGCTCGCGCCACACGCGCAGTTTTCGAATAGGCTTGTCACAACAATCGAGAGGACGGAAGGATTCTGTCGGTTCCCGGAACGAGATTGACAAACTTGTTTTTGCGAGAATGTTTAATTCGAGGAAGCTAGGTTGCGGTCTCAGGAAGCTTGGAGACGTTGGGTCCTGGTTTACGGTGGAGTCCTTTTGTGAAATGTTCAGTGACATTCAGGATAAATGCGTTCGTTTTCATCTTTGACACTGTGGTATTTGTGTGGTGGAGGGTTGATGGGAGTTGGTGGTGGTTCATGATGATGTTCTTGATGAAGTCCTTTTGTCCTTTTGTCTCGTATGGTTTATCATCAACCCATTTATTTTTAACTTACATCCTTTCGTAAAACACCCACCGCAATTTCAGCAGACATATAGATTTCGCAGTCTACGATGGAAGCATTGAAGATATCCCTGTAAGCCGTCCACTGAGATTTATGATGAACCCATTTCCTTCCATCTTAAACCATGTTCAGTTTATGGACTTCGAGGCAGAACTGTAGGAACGTGTTTTAGGAAATTAGGGTGTCTAAGCCCTTAAAGATGTTATATATCCTTAGAGATAAATTATATCCTTAATCTTAATCTTAAGCCCTGTCTAATTAATGGATTTCGTGGCAGAAATCTAGGAACGTGTTTCAGGAAATTAGGGTGTTTAAGTCCTTAAAGATGCTATACAGGATGGTCTAAAAATGTTGTATTTCCTTGAGAAGGGTGTTTGCCGAGGTCATTTGAAATAACTTTTTCCTTTATGAAAATGTTGCCCACACTTTTTTTTTCTGTTTGTATAGTTTGTTGCTCCATTCTGAGCACGCTGAACAATTCCCTTTCGAATCCAGTTGCTCCTAATGCCTCTAAAAGGACCTCGGGATCAAATGCACAGAACAATCAGCACAGAACATCCATTCTGAACGAATATTTCACTCTCCAACTCGGTAATAGCAAAGTTGAAATCGTCCTAACCCATATCCGAGTCGTCATGAATGAATGCAGGCAGTATTTTTGAAGTTGACGTTATATTTAATCGCCTCTGCGAAATGAGAGCGCCATTGGCGAACGCGGACGTGGGTGTTTATCGTGTCCGCGTTATCTTGGAAGACAGAGCGCTGCTTCCAGGGAGATAGGATGACCCGAAACTGACCTCGTGACACTAGATAATCATTCCGGAGCGCGGCTGGCCGACTTGACAGCGGACTGCATGCGCGGCTGTTCGCTGCCAAACAAAATCTTTTAATTAAACTGCGCGTTGAACATGCAACTCCCCGATCGATCCAATCCTACCCGATCCTATCTTTTATTCTTTGTCTTGCAAGACAATAGAACAGTAGATTAGACATATACGTCTTTGAGAAGAAATCGGTTCATACGTGTTATCATAATTTTCTTCTCAAGGAGGTCAAATAATCTAGTAATACTAGTAACGATACCATTAGAATATGTGTGATTTTGGAACTTCCTTTTGAAAAAAGGAACTCTATATTTTGCATTTTTATTCTGGAAGGTCTCTAAGCCATGAAAAATGAATAAAAGAGCGAAGTGCATGCATATTGTTGAAGATTTCTAGGAAATTTCTTATCGCCCGATCCAATAACAGAGTATAAAAATGAATAAAAAAGAATATAGAAGTTGAGAACGAACTGCACGCTATTGAAAATGATTTGAAAATTAGTGAAGTAGAGCAAAACGAGTGCAGAAAATTTTCCAAAAAATCTCTAAGCTGAAAGCGACATTACAACAGTTCTATGTATCCAAGCTTAAAACGGTTATAATGCAGCATGGTTAATAATTAATAGCGCAAGCGATAGCGCGACGAGTGATACACACTCCCCGGAAGAATGATGCGCGGGAAAGTCTCTCTGTCACTAACTTTTGAACCGCCTCGGCAGCCAGTGCCGATAGTCCGGTTCGTCATCTCGTTTAGTCGCGAACGATCGTTCTCTCGTCTTGCTCAACATCCCAGTTGGTCTAGCTCGCTGCCGTTCCGTCGGCAGTGTTCGCGAAGGAAAATCTAGTCTCGGTAAAGTGAGTGCCAGCGCAGTTTCCAATCCGACCGATTAATCAAGAAATCGCCAGCCGACTACCAAACACAGCCGATTGAATCGTCCACCCGGACGGGTTTACGAGTTTCGAACAGGTTTCGCACGATTTTTCAACAGAGTTGTCGAAGACTCGTGTTCGCTTCGCTCTAGTGTACATGTATAACGTACGCGTGCGTATGGGTAATATGGTTAACCGATTTCCACGATTTCCGTCGTCGGCCGAGGGTGAGAGAGTCTCGAGAGCGAGATTGCGAAAGTTTGCGATTTCTATGACGATTTTTACCACGGCCTCCGCCGCCGCTGTTAAGTAATCGGCCCGCAAATGTAAACCGCTTCGAATTTCGCCGGGAGCGATATACACCCCGAAGCGGTCGAATCAGGAGCTTGTGAAAGGGCGATCATTCTCATAAAAGAAGCCGCGTGCAACGATGCATCGGCAGTACGCGCGAATTTATGCACCGCGGTCGCAGCCCTATAAATCTTAAGACGGTTATCGAATCGATTAGCTGAAGTGAACAGTGGGAAAAATTGCATCTTAACAGTTCAGAGAAATTTGTAATTTTAAACCCTCGAATTTAAAACATATTTCGTTTGAAACCCCTTCAGTGCTAAAAAATTTTTTAAATCTTTGATTCGAGTCCTTTAGATCCTGAAAGCCCAAAAGAATTTCAATTCGAATCCTTTCAATCCTGAAAATTTCAAGAAATTGTAATCGCGATGCTCTGAATCCTGAACATCTACGAAAAATCAATGTCAATCCTTCCAATCTTTAATATTTAACGAAATCGTAGTTGTAATGTTTTGAATCCAGAAAATCTAAAAAAGTTGCAATTTGAGTCTAAAAATTTCAAGAAATTTTGATCCGAATCCTAAAAATTTCAGAAATTGTAATATCAAAGCTTTAAATTCTATTTCATTTGTATCCTTTGGAACCTAAACAGTCGAAGAAATGTTTAAAGTTGTTATTAGATAATCTACAAAAGTTCTTGCAATTTGCGTCATTCGTTGGTGCCTTCGTCATCGTGTCTGATTATTAAGGGAATTTGTTCTAAATGTAGAAAGTGAAGCATCGATCATCAATCAAATGTTTTGACGTTAGATTACCAAGGAACTAGAAAGGTGGTTGATCGGTTCGGCTCGTGAATGGTTCATTTTGTGGGATAGAGAAGTGGGAACAGTGTGTGCAAATAAAAGAAAGTGCAATTGTTAGGACCATTTGTGAGAAGTCTTTGGGAAGCTGAATCGCTCTCCGACGCTCGAGAAGACGGTAATTGAGATCGTTCGTCGCGGTTGTTGGCCTGTGGAGGATTCTTTTGGCAAATTGGACGAATCTTTGGATGTGTGAAGCTTGTTATGTTCGGGAATGTGCTTTCTATTCTTACGATCCGTCGTGTTTCATTTTTCTGCTTCAGATTTTTCGGCTGTAAATCATATTTTATGGGTCAGTCTCAAGCGAAAATTGATTCATGGTTGTATTTGATATCAAGAATCGATATATTGCATTTTCAATTATTGCGCTTGGGCGTGCTATGTGGCTCGTTTATTAAAAAAAAATTCCATCCAAGGTTGAGCTGGTGTTATATTTCGTATTTTTCAGTATTCGTGACTGTAGACTATATTTAGTTGAATATTGCGAAATTATCGATCCTTGAATGCTACTACTTTTAGAAAAATTGTTTTCTTTAGGTCAACAGCGAAAGATATCTGGAACCTTTGACCGTGATCTCTCGTATTAAAAATATATTGCTTACTTCACAACCACACATCTACTATGTTACCAGTATTTCAAAACATATCGCACCTTCTGAACACACAATATTCCTCAGATTTGACTTAATTAAAAACAATTTCTCATCAGGAAGATCTGCTTTCGTATCACAATTTCACTCGCACTGAATATTCAGTGAAGAACCCGAGACCCATATCGTTTTAATTCGAGAGAAAAGTCAATCGCGGAAAAGGAAACCTGCAGCCTTGTCCCATTTTAATTAACAACTAAATTAGCCAATGTCATTGACTCCGTGATCGTTCGCAGAATAGTTTCCCAGTTCCCTATAGCAAACTCTCCGTCGATGCGACAAAAGTCGTTCAAACTTTGTTTCATGAATATTCCTCGGCAAGTCAGTCATTACTTTTAATTGCTTGCAATCAGCGAGCGTTGTGAGTCACGAGGAAACAGTCGGGGGCGTGAAACCGTGATGGTGGACGCGCGCTTAAATTCCAGACTAGGTCTAGGTTAGGCTCAAAGGGCTAAAATCGATTTATTGTCACGTATTGTGCAAGTGTCTCTTCGATCTGAGCTAGATTTCTAATCATTTCCTTTCTAATTACTAACGGTGCGAACGGGCTACTTTAGAAATTCATTCTAACGCACAGGATTATAATTTCATAGTTGGTGACGAGCTTTGTCTAGGTATGTGCCAAATACTTTGATCCTCCATCTGGAATTTAGATTATATCTGTTCGGATAAACATAATATTTTTAATTGCAACGCAACTGTCAATATCTTGTCGTGCAATGTAATATTTAACTCTTGAATCTAATTTAATTTTAAATTTTAAATTTAATATTTACGAATATTCAGCATGCAATACCTTTTGCGAAAATCGTTGTTTGACATTCTCCATTCTGGATTTCGCCTTTTCGAGACGCGCCCGATGGAATTTCTCGGTGGTCACGGCTCCGGGACCAAAGGTGCGCGAAAATTGATTCGAATCCGTGCAATTTCCGGTCCCCGACGTATATATGTTTCCCGTTGCGGTGCTCTTCGTGTCCCTGATTCTGACGATCTCCGCCGAGACACCAGGCGTTCTAGAAACCTACACCTACATGCCGAGAGCGGCGATTCTCGAGAGCCGGTTCATGCTCCCGACCCACTTGCTGGATAGTTGGATACGCGTATAATCCGATGCATCTCCTGTTATCCTCGATTATTAGCCACTTGGCCACGTTTATTATTCCGCGATCTCGCCAAGAGATGCGAGATCAATTTCTTTTGTTGATTCGGGTCTGCTGATGCGAGAGTGGATTCTTCGTTTGAGCACTTCGTTTTTAATTATGCACATTAGTTTTGATAAATACGGGAGTCGATATTTTTTATTTTCCCAGTTGAAAAAATTTTTAAAAATTTTTTTTCAGATTTCGTGTTGTACTTATGGTCTGTTGATTCGTCTTGGTGTTGTCTATGCATACTACTTTTGAATGAATTGGTATAATGTGTGAATTGCATTATACCAATGTGTATGTACCATTCGCTGGTAACCATTCTGTAATGCGTGAACGTGATGTTACTGGATAGTTTTCTTAATGAGAATCGATCCAATCAGCAGGTTAACATATGTACGTACAAGGATTACAACATCCTGTACAATTATGAAAATGCTTCATCGACTAGCAACAACCTCCTTTCAAGTTCGATTAATACTTTCAACCTTGTTCGTCACAAAGCTATCTTGTATCTTTAATGCAAAATAATGATTCAAGAGCTGTAACATAATCCAATCTTCAAGCAAATTACCTTCGCGATACTATCAGTAGGTATGAAACGTCCCGATTCAACCTGTATCCAGGACTCTTGACCAATGGGAAACCTTGAATTCTTAATCAGTGGTATGAAAAGGTCGATGGTAGACTCACTGTTCAACGAAACATAACATAACCTGGCAGCAACAATAATAAAAATTAAATATTGCCAAGTACAAAACCGAGACGAGGAGATATTAATTATTGAAAAAAAATTCATAAGTTACTTCTAACTATGAAAAAAATGTATACAAAACTTGTGGTTATTGGTTCAGTTTAGCTTCTTACTGTATAGAGAAATCACTGTACCTCCAAATGGTCAGGTACAATTCCCCGGTAATCAAACCTGGATCCCAAACGAAGATCAACGATCGTAGACATCGATTACGGAACGCACGATCGAAACACCATTCCCATCGTCACCGAGCAATCGGATTAGAGTCAGCCAGCTGGTCAGATAGTTCGTCGACAAGTTTCTTCTGGCCAATAAATCGGGATCGGAGAGTAGCCGGGGCCATTTATCAATGGCCACGCTTACGCGCGAGGCGAGCGTTGAAGTTTCTCAGCGCTCTCGTCACGGCCAGTTACATCGCCTCGTAACTTCGTCTCTGTTACATCACGTTACGTGGCGAGACGATGCTCGTGTCGCAACGAGAGGCTCTCCTTTGATCGATGGAGACCATCAGAGAAACTTCCATCGGCCGCGAACGCCTCAGGATCCTTTTCGAAACTGGACCATTGCCTCGAAAGCTCTCGATCGGGAGGCTGGATCCTGATCCTCTCGCTCGTTTTCCCCATTAATCAATCCCGCGATCGACGAATCGCACGATCCTCACTGCCTCCGAGATTCTTTCTAACTTGTCTGCAGACCGTGTTGCAATTAACTGTGATTTTGCAGTGGAGACTAATTTGGGGTAAGGGTATAGGATCAAATTAATAGATAGAGCTAGATAGGGCATCGAGAAAAAACATGTATAAAACTTTAACCCTATATCTAGGGTTATTCAGTACCCTATATTATATACTGACCCTACATTTAGATACTGTATATTTATATACCTGTATCAGTGTATAGGCACAAGTATTGTTCATGAATTTTTTTCGGTTCGTTCGGTGCGCCGTGATATAACAAAAATAGATACCACTTTTTTTCTGTAAAACTGTAAAGTTTTTATAGAATTTTAGATGTACTAGTTGCTTCTTTATGGGAAGTAGTTTTAACTCTCTGGAAACAATTGTTTCTGACTAGAAAACGGAAAAGAAAAAATGAATTAGCGAAGGGAATTTTTCGAAAGGATGAATGGACTATCGATTGCGGCACGCGGGCCGTTAACACGAATTTTTTGCCAGCAAATGACGCGTGAACCCAAGGACCCTTCGCGATCATGGCATTCCGGCGGTGCCATTGAGTGTTCTTCGCTTTATGTATCGCGTTTCAGTCGAGAAAAGCGCGGAAACTTGTTCCTGGCACTCCCTTTCCGGAGCGTAACACCGGACAAACTTATCCTGGAAGTTCCAACGCTACTTTTCAGCCATTCATTGGCTCCAGGAAGTCTTTCAATTTATAAAACTTGCGACTGTTGGCTTTCGGTCTTGGTGCGTAATTTGTTGAGCTCGGAAGAGTCTTTTCACTGTGGAAATTCGAAGTGGTTATGTTCGAAAGAATCGCTCTGTATCGAAAAATAAACCACTAGTGTACAGGGTGTCTCACCTGACTCGATCATCTAAAATGTCTCGCGTGTTGTTTATGATAGAAGAAAATTTCCGGGGAAAACATTAGTTGTTTCAGAGGGGCAAATATTATAATAGGCAAAAAAATTTGTTGAAAGTTATATTTTTTGAGATTTCGGGGTCATCGAAGTTTTTTTTTTTAAAGGAACGATATATTTTTATTATCGCTATATAATAGCCAAGGTCTAGACGTGGTCAAGTAGTGTCAGATAAGTTTATTATTCTTTTTATCTAATTTATTATGGACGGGAAATTTTCAAGTCTCATTCACTTTGGCAACTTGTTGGAGTATGCCAGGAGCTATATCGACTTTAATACACTTCAACTAATTTTGGGAGGGCAGTCAGCAGCAGTTGCCATAGTTAGAACTTGGGACAATTTCGTTAAACACTTCAGACTGATAAGACTTTTGGAGTATAGAGAGAGAGAGAGAGAGACGATTAAATTGCTGGGAAATTTCTGATTGCAGTTTCAAAATGATTCTTAGATGTGTTCTTTGTTCAGGAGATCTGCCAACGTCTCTATGATATTCATGATTGTGATCATTACAAATGGTTTTATATTTTTCACATAAATTTTGATGTAATTATAGTCATCTAAAAAAATCAAAAATAATGTGAAAAAAAATCCTTAAATTCTTCTAATGTCTTTTCACTTTTGTCATGAATGCATAAAAGACTTGGCTTACTCTTGATGCAGACAATTTCTCTCATTAATACAATTTTCACATCCACTAAAATTTCCCATAATTCACTAAACAATCTAACAATTGATCAATCGATGATTTCAGGCAACAGAATGTTGTTCCTGACCGTGGCAGCATGTTTATGCATCACGGTGCAGGCCGGATGTCCCATGAGGCCCACCTCGGAACAAACTACAGCCTCTAGGACCACTGGCGACGGCGACTACAGGATTCTCATTAGTGGAGACGGGGACAAGTACATACCCAACGCAATCTACACAATTAGTTTGCAGGGTAACATCCTATATGTCCTGTTTACACCAATACAATTACTCCCTTCGCAAACGATCCCTTTCGTGGATCACTTGGACAACTCGGGGAAAACGTTTTCAACTCTAAAGTCGTGCGTCGCGTCGGGAACGGCCCATGAATTTTGATGAGACTTCCGCTGCCGGACCCACTAATGTAATATGCACGGATTAATTCCTCTGATTTCAGGCACGAGAACGCACGAAAAGCTGCAACAATTTACGCGATTCACGCTGTCCGTTCACTCCCAGCACGCACCGAGCAATCCCGCCGCGCGGGTCGGCTATTTTCAATTGTTCCCGGACTCGTTGACCACCTTCAACGAGGACTGCGTGAACACCATCTCCGAGGCTTCGGACTTCCCGAAAACCGAGGTATCAGTGGGTAGCGAATTGTATGGGGAATATGTATGCTCGTGTTGTGCGTGCCTGTCTGAATTTTTTGGGATTTTTCTGCTGCTTCTACATAGCTTAAACATAGTGAATCAAGGTTTCTAAATTTTCTCATAGAAAAGAATCCTTTAAATTTTCACTCTTCCGAATTGTGTCATATTTCCTGAATCATTTTAGACATCGAATAGGAATCCTGTTCCCACAGAAACGAGCTGAGACAAGTAAAGTTTTTAGGAATTCTAAAGATCGTTAAAACAGAATCGCGAAGGAGAGAGTGCGAAATAAAAGTGAGTACCAAGGAGGAGTATAAAATAGAAGCAGAGAAAGTATCAAAGAAGAACAATTTCGAAGATCGTAACTCGCTCAATTTCTCGCAGTTTGTCTTCTCCCCGGACTTCGGATGCACCGGACGCGACGTGAACAATAAAAGTCGACCACGGGATAGATCCCCTGATCCTGGCCAACGTCCAAGCGTCGATGGTGTTTGATGCCTCGGCATTATCGTGGCCAGGACTCGTGGGTTTCCGGCAAAACGAGACACTAAAAATGTTTCTTACCGTTGGCGCAGGTCCAAGCGATGTGGAGGGCACCGCCGTCCGGATCAGGATGCGTTATCTTCACGGCCATGGTTTTGGAGAATAACGTGCGATGGTATGCTGAAGACGGTGCTCTGACCAAAACCTTCTGCGAGGTTGGCCCAAAGGAGGTCGAGGTGCTCGAGGTTGACAGGTGCTGTGCCTGCGACGAGGCTAAATATTCGGTAAGTTTCTGCATCTTAAAAAATTCGGTAGCCAATGAATTTTCTTAACAAAATCACATGGACACATTGGGACATTTTTTCAAAAAATTTTAAAGAACGAAAGAAAATAGAACGCAGTGCAGTACAGTCGCAAAGTATTGTTATTCAAGTATTGGCGTTCAAGCGTTATGTTGTCAATCGCGGCCGATTGAATCTAGTATGCAAAGTTGCCAGTATCGAATGATTCGAACGCCCGATTGTCGCAGCTAACTATGGAGGGACTCTGGTCGAACGTGACCCACCCGAAGGACTTCCCGTTCTCGAAGTGGTTGACCCACTTCAGCGACGTGATCGGCGCGTCCCACGTTCTCGAGTTCTCGTTCTGGGGCAAAGACCACATTGCAACCGATGGCTTCCGTCAGCTGGCTGAATGGGGTTCGGCATCGGGGGTCGAAGCTGAGCTGAGAGCTAATTCGAATAAGCTGAGGACTCTGATCAAGTCCGCCGGCCTGTGGTACCCTAACGTGAACAGTAACACCACTACCAGCTTCAGGTAATTAATTTCACCTCCGTCATTCATGTTAGAGTCACTCTACTGGCCTGATCAAATGAAAAAATAGATTAGACATCGAGAAAGTCGTAGAACGTTCCTGAAGACACAATATCTTTTTCCAGGAACGTCTTCTTTTTTGGATTTTAACTTTTAGAAAAGCTTCTCATATTTTCTTTGAACACAGCTTCGTTTTTAAAACGTTCTTACATTTTTTTCCAACACAGTTTTTTCTTTAAATAATGTTTCACTGTTCCGCAGAGATGAAAAAGATTCAGGCCAAGAATGCAGAAGGTAGAGAAAATTTTTCTGAAACAAACACGGTGCTTCGTCATACTTGGAATTGATTGTTCTGAATGTTTCTGAAACAAACACGTGCTTCGTCATACTGAAATCGATTCCTTTTTTATATTTCCGGAACATCGAATTGTGTCCTCATGCCAATTCTTTATTCAATTCTTCTTCAGAGTAGACAGAAACCACCCCCTGCTCTCGGTGTCCTCGATGCTAGGTCCATCGCCGGATTGGGTGGTTGGAGTCAGCAAGTTGAACCTCTGCAGAAAAGACTGCACCTGGACAAAAAGTGAGATAATCGATCTGTACCCGTGGGACGCGGGTACCGACAACGGGATCTCCTACATGTCGCCTAACTCTGAAACGAAACCGCGAGAAAAGATGAAGCCGATAACTACCTTGTACCCTGAAGATCCTAGATCGCCTTTCTACGATCCGACTGGCAGGCCTATGCTGCCTTTAGCTAGGTTGTATTTGAACAGAGAGAAGCTGGTTCCCAGGAGCTGCAACGAGGAGATTCTTCAGCAGCAGGTGGCTCAGTTGGAGGTTGCCGAGAATACCGAGGACACTTCTAGGCGTAAGAATAATTAGCATTTTTAATACGGTCACGAATTTCTGGTGTAGCAAAAGAGCGAGGTTCCATTATTATTTTTTTTTTTTAATTAAGCCGAATGTCAGACCACGGAGTACTCAGCCTGGTCAACCTGCTCGGTCACTTGTGGCAAAGGATTGAGAATGAGAACCAGGTCCTATTTGATGCCCGAGAAGGCGGCCATGTTCCAGTGCAATAGACAGCTGGTCTCGAAGGAGATGTGCGTCGCGTCGATCCCAGAATGCTCGTGAGTGAAGCCAAAGCAATTTACTAACACTCTGAATCTAGACAGATTTAATCTTTAATCGTTCTCACAATCGTTTAAGTATCATTCACAGTTTGATGCGTGCAAGTTTTCAAGGTTGCACAGTAACGTTTAGTTCGTTGAAGTCGATATGCTAGGACCACCCTAGGCTCATTGATTTTCTCAATTAAACAATTTTGACAGTGTGAACTAGCGACAGTTTTGCACAAAATCACTGATTTCGAAAACTCTGCTCAGAGGGGAAGAGGAAACGGAAGAAGATGGCCTGCCAGTGCTGAACAATCCGTTCTGCGAGACGACCGATTGGGGCGAATGGTCCGAGTGTTCCTCGTCCTGCGGAATCGGTATGAAATTGCGAACGAGAAGGTTCAAGGACCGCATGGGCCGCAAACGGTGTCCTCACGTCTCCCTCGTTGAGAAAGACAAATGCATGGAGCCACCCTGTCAGGGCGACGTCGAGGAGCAAATCGATCCTACGTGCAAGGTATCTTCCACTCTTCTGACACACCCTTTGGCTCGATTTGATAGTCACAAAAATGTTCTGTCTTTTTTTTTCAAGGTGACCGAGTGGTCCGTTTGGTCGCCTTGCAGCGCGTCCTGCGGAAAGGGAGTGAAGCTGAGGACCAGGTTGCTGATGGTCGAACCTTCTGAACAACACAAATGCTCCTCCAAGATAGAGCTGATTCAGCAACGACCTTGTTTGGAGCAGGCTGACTGCACCTTCGACATGGCTACTGCGAAAGGTAATCTTCTGGGTTCTCTGCTTCTTCATGGTCCTTCTTCTTCAAGTTCCTTCTTTTAAAGTCGTTCTTTTCCAAGGTCCTTCTTCCTCGAGGTCCCGAAGAAATCTTGTTTGAACGCTGGAATGTGCTCTTATTTTTCCAGTGGTGTGCATGGAAGCAGCAGACCCCGGACCTTGCAGAGGCTACTTCCAAAGATGGACCTTCGTTCCCGAGAAGCTGATGTGCGTGCCATTCGGTTATGGCGGCTGTCGCGGCAACAGGAACAACTTCTTGACCGCGGAGGAGTGCACCAACACCTGTGGCATCGTTAGTACACCTTTAATAACACCTAAGATAAGATCGAGTCGAAATTCGGAAGTTTCCTCATGTCAACTTGTCGATTTGTCCGAGGACGTAAAATATGTTTTATCTATTGTTTCGTTCAACAATTTTTTCTTCCAATTAAGATAAAAAAAGATCCGCAGTATAATTGGCCACGAGCCAGGGTTTAACGAGTAAATTTTCATTAGGTGAGAGCGATCCTCAGTGGCCAGCCAGTGAATGCTACCAGTCCCCAGCAGTCGCCTCAGAATGCTGCTCCAGTTGATTGTGTTGTCTCCACCTGGTCACCTTGGACCTCTTGCAGCGTCTCTTGTGGCACCGGACGAGTCACCAGCTTCAGGACCATTAAGGTAAGAACACCGAACAACCTCTTCAGGGTAGTTTTCGGGAGCCATTTCTGTAGCCCTTCAGGACCCTCCGCAGGGCAGGGATTTCTGTTTCTAATTACTTTCGACGAATCTAAAATACACAAGACACGGCACAATACGAGGAGCGAAATACTTGTCCAACTATATCGCAAAATACGATGCGAGCATGTTCGTAAATATAGACGGTCGCCACGACCCGTCGGCGGCTCATTAATAAGTCGCAAGCACCAGCTAACGATTCTCGCTGCAATATGCATCAAAGTCTGCGAATTTTCAGCAAGAGCCGCAGAACGGCGGTCGTCCTTGTCCCAAGAAGCTGCAACGTCGTTCAAGATGCCAGCTCGCGCCGTGCGAGTAACACATCAAAGTAAACTCGTTCCGAGACCGGCGGAGCTAAAACAGCAAGCAGAGGAGACAGGGAATACGTGTTCGCTTGTAGGTGGATGTCGCGCGATCAACTCTTTGCCGCTCGGAAACCTTTCTCGAATCACCCAAATACCGGCAACTTTGTCGCATATATATTTCGTACTTACGAGAACAATTGCTCAATTTAAAGTCGAACTCGGCACTAAAAATTTAATCAGAAGATTGAATTTATTTAGACTCTGCACTGTTTTTGCAGTACATAATATATGTATTAATAATGAAATATAAAGAGGAGAATTTTTCATGGAATTGTCTTGATAACTGTGTAATGTTAAATAATAATTGTGAGCGCCATAATTTTCAGCAGTGTTACCGCGTTCACTTTGAAGGGATATAAAAGTTGCTGACTAGGTTTCGAGTGCAAAGGGTTGAAAGCTTCGACCGCAAGCTCTCCGCCGAGACTCTCTTCCTTGCAAAGAGAATCTGCAAGCTTTTCTACAAGATAAAAAAAATATGATGGGTACGAAATAAACCGATGTATCAGAATAAATGGTATTTTATTAATGGTCAATCGTGATCTTCCTACTCCCGGTCGAATTATCGAAAACACGTGGCAAACGAACATAACCGAGCTGTTCTGCCTTATTGCGTTCGAATCTCGCGCTGTAACATAGTTCGCCAAGTAAGTGGTCGTGAACCCAGGGAATTATACTGCAGATATACGTATAAGGTAAATCGTTAGTTACACAATCGAAGTAGCTGATAATGTTACCCTGATCACTGGTACGAAAATCGTCGAATTTTCTGTTTGCTAATTGCGATCATTATGAATTCGACACTGGAAGTATCCGAGACTTCAGTATTCTTCATTTAGATTTTTTCATTTCACTATTTACAAATTTTTTGCAAATACTTTTATCTTGGATGTTTAGTTCTGGAATTTTTCAAAATTTTCTGTCATGTTCTTCTTAGACTTTCAAACCTGTAATTTTCAAACGCTTTTCTGTTTATTTCCACTTCGAATTCTAAACTTTCTGCGATTTAGTTACATTCTAAATTTATAATTTCACAATTTTTATTTGTGTTCTTCCAGGTTCTGTTACATCTAATATTCAATTTTATCATTTTTTTGAGTACTTCTTGTTTCATAACAAATTCTTGATTTGACTCCCGATTTTTAATTTTATGATTTACCATTTTTGATCATTTTCTTATATTTCCCTTCATTTCGCATCTTAAATTTTCTATCATTTCAATTGTTTTATTGTGCGCACAGTTACTGGAATTGCAGGATATATTTGTGGCAAAATATGGCAATCTGGCATTCTACAAATATCACAATGAAGAGAAAAATATATCACTAGAAAATTCCTCCATTAAAAAAATTTGCAAATATCAAGACAGCAAATTCACAGATCAATCAAAATCGATTGATTCCTAAAATTTTTCAACGTAATTTTTGCGCCGGACACTTCCAGTGCCGAACGATGTACAAAGCCGATTCAAACGTAGTAAAGCTTCAACAGAACACAGTTCGCTATGATCTCAACAATAATAATCTCCTTCGACACAACCGGATCCTGTCCCAGACAGACGTGATCCTTTCCCGCAAGACGTCGGTGCTTCGGTGAAGTATGCAGTCAGAAACGATATTAAATTTTCGAGTTCTCGTGAAAAAATTCCGCTACGTTCGTACAACTATAATTCACCTTTCGAACGGTAGGTATACGATTCTATAATTAATTATGTTCGCCGGCTTATTTTGTTAATAAAACAGTTGGTTCCGTGGTTTTGTATTCTTGTTCCGTTATTTCTTTTTCTTTCTTCTGTCGCTCTTTTTTTTTTCTTGTTTTTGGTATCATTGTATCATCGTTGATCCTTCCACTTTCGTCCCTCACATCGTCCACAATATTTCCTTATTTTTTTTTTTACAATTAATGACCGCTCACGATGTAACATTCACTACGACGTTTGCCAAGTGGACAGCTAACTTTACATTTACAATAATAATCTCATAAATAATACACGTAGGCGGTACGCTGTGACTATTACAATCTGCCAAGCTCGCGATCGACGATCAGAAGAACCGTAAAACAGAATCAAAACGAAGAGGAGTTGAATTCCAATATTTTCAAAAGTAGGCTCAAAGTGAGAAAGAGAAAGACTCTGAATATTCGCGATCGAATCTTTGTGTTTGTGTTTAATCTGATCGTTTCGCGAGCTCGACGATGTATTAACATTAATGGTACTTGTTATTATCATACGTACACGTAATATCTAGGAAGTAGTACGGATCTTTGTCTCTTTTAGGCCTCTACTCTAAGCTACTCGGCTCGTTCTTTTGGTCGTGACACCTGCGCCTCCTTTTCCCTTCGGAGAACAGTCTCCGAAATCCAACCAAACAGAACCAAAGAAACCTGGAAGTCTTCGTTGAACCTCCTCGAAAATTAAGGGGGATCCGCCTCGATCCTTTGTCTCCATCCTCAGTCAGCAAATTCGAGCCGACAATTTTCCGCGACGATCGAAGAATGCGCCGCCCTTATTCCCAACCATGAGAACCACCTTTATGCTTCTTTCAGTCCACGAGTGCACCTCGAACTAATTGGGACGTGAATTTTCTCGAAAGCATCAACAATAATCCGTATCTTTGTTAATTACACGCTACTCGTTAAAAAACAGTCTTAGGAAACTCCTGATCCTTAGAGTTTGAATTTTGCTGTTGTATTCTTCCGAGGATAAAAGAACCACCCTTGTTGAGATTGTTTCAATGGAGAAGAAAGGAACTTTGCCAATTAAGTCAGATTGCAATTTGTTAAACAGAGATTCGAACTTTTGAACGCTCCAACCATTAAATTATAATTGTAATCAAATTATGTCTTTCAATGATCCTCGTTAGACAGCGGATTTTATGCGTTTATAACAAAAATATGTAGCTCAAATACAAATTAGTGAAGGTATTTGTAGAATTTATAAATACTGTTGTATCGTTTTGGGCTTGTTAAAAAGATCAAGGAAATGAATGTAGACGATTTTTATTTTGCAGAAAAATCCGCAGTCTAATTATTGCTTCATCCGGAAGGACCACTTTTGATTTTTAAAACATTTTTACAACTAATCCAGACAGCTTGATGATATTTTATGTAAGTCACAAATCGGGCGGTACATTTAAGAATGCACAATGAAAAAATAAATTTTCGAAGGATTTTTTCAAAGATAAGCTGTAAGATAATCTCTTTTGAGAGAGCATTGTTAAAGGCAAATGCATCATTTTATTGGCTAGGGATCCCTAATCGATCGAGGTCCAGTGGCAGGCTGAAAGAGGAGATCCGCCGGAAAGAAATAGAGTCGATTAGAGTGATCTGACTAGACTTCGTTCAACGGGCAAATAAAAAAGTATGAAACGCCTTGTCGAGCCTGGCTGGCGATAGAAAAGCTCCGATCTTCAGTAGAACCAGCTTCCTGAAGCGGCTAGGATAAATTCGACGTGTACGCGACTCCGCTAAAACGACGATAACACTTCTTTCTTTTGTTATTTATAGTAGTCATCGACTCTTACGAGTTAACGCGGGGAAAATGTTACGGTCGGATTGAACTTGGGGCAGATCATCGAGATCATTCGACAAACGACAAACGTTAATGCTATTTTTCCTGAAGTTTATATTTTCTGTTATAGAATTTATATAGTAGCGTCTGAGATGACGAACAACGTCTTTTAACTTTGTATTTTATCGTCTTCAAGATATTAGCATATTCCATGAGAGCATAAAATCCATGTCCTACGAGATAAAATGGATCCCGGAGAGAATGGCCTGAAAATGGGGAGCCTGATAACCTGCCCTGTCATTCTGATTTATTCCGAACTCGCATGAGTACTAAATTATGCATATTTCTGCAAAATATTCTCCAAATTGAGGTAAACACGAAACGAATAGGCACTGTCCCTTAAATGTCTCATTACCGTAACAATATTTTGCGAATGTACAAAAATGAGACAGATAAACCAAAATATATCAGTTTAATAAATATTCCCAGTAATAAAAAAAAAAAAATATGCAACAAACGCGTCAATCCTGTATTATAAAAGTTTAAGCAACTGTCGATGGTAGTGAATATTTCTGAACAAAACTGAATGAATGGATTATCAACCGGACACAGGATTATTCGTTTCCCTCTAATCTCAGAATGTTATCTGCAAAGCCATCCAAGTCCAAACCAACCACAACCATTCCCGTTTTCATTGGTACGAGAACGTCCGACTAGTGCTGACTAGACTAGGCGATTGTCGACCCACTCGCCCCTTCCGTTCTGGCAGTAGTAGCAATAGTAGATCGTAGGATGTCACGGAATAGATAAAAATCGTTTCTAACAACGATCGTCGACCCTCGATCACCTGGCCGAGCGACCGGAAACGTTTCGACCCTGTTCCGAAGTTCGGTCGTCACAGGATCTCGACACGCTTTTCTCGAAACTCACCCCCCCCCCCTCCCTCTCTCTCTCTCTCTCTCGCTGAAAAAGAAGAAAAAGAATCCATGTCGTAAAGCGCCGTTAAGAAACTCCCTGGTCGTTACGTGGAAACGCCTTCGAGAACGGAAGTTGATCTCCGCTGAGGAGAGGTAGGGGAGTTTGCGTGTGATCGAGGAACGCCGATCGTGTCAAAATCGCGAGGGTTTCATGACAGTCATTCACAAGAAGGCGTGGAGAAATACAATGATCGAACAAAGGAATACTTATCTTCTATTTCTCATAGTCGTCGCAGAAAATGTTTCTTCTGCGTGAAGATCCTCAATCTATCGATTGAAAATCGTCCTGTAAAAATGAGTTAGGATCGCTGTAGATCCTCTATATACAGTGATTACTCTATATACGTTCCAAATGCCTAGTCGATAAAGGGGTCATGAACCGAGGCCTCTTCGCTGTTCTTTTCCACGTTCGGCGTGGATCAAAGAATAGTATCTCTTGGCCGATATATGTCACTGGCTAGACCCGTGTTTTGTGAAATCTCGATATAAGTCACTTGTGCGGTTCTGGCGAGTGCCATTTAGACGAAATCTGTGGTTGTCGTCGAACGTTGCATTTGAAATGTAAAAGTCATTATCCGTTGTGGTGTGGATAGTACCAGTGACCATTAAACGCGAGGCTCCCAGTGACTTATATCGGAAATTCACTGTATATCGAGTAAACACCGTACCGATGAAAAATTGTCCAATAATAATGAGATGGAACCACTGTGGATTCTCAACCTATTCGATAAAAATATATTAGTGCAACTGAAGATACCCCAATATACATTTTAAAAATCGTCCAATAAAGATGAGTTAAAACCACAAACTACAAACTAAAAGAGCAAATTAAAAGCAGCCCAATAAAACTATTAAAAATCACTAAACCAACCAGCATATCGGTGTCAAGCCTAAGTGACACAATGACAACCATCATGAAACCATCGCGAGTCCCCGGTATGAAAGGAAGAAGGCCCGTTAACGTGAGTCGACTCGCGAGTTCGTGGTTCGACGGTCGCATTTTACGCACAGTATAATATATATTTATATATATATATATAACTATATATAATATAATATAGTTTCTTTCTGTGTTTAGTCTCGGCTTAGAAAGGCATCGTTGTGCGTGTGCCGACGACGACGACGACTCCACGATCGTCGGCGATCGATCGATCATGATCACCGTATCCACCGATCGATGTCGTCGTCCCCAATTCTTCGGAGGTTGTTATTATTTGCTGGTCTACCGAACAAAATTCTTCGACGTTGTTCACACCCAAGTTTGCCCAGGTCTGTTCGCTGGCTGAGACGTCGCCTAACTGCGACTAGGGGATCGTCTCAGAGCCAGCCACCGGTAACATCGTGACCGGATATTGGTTCGATTCCTGGAAGCCGTTGGAGCTGCGTCGCAGAGCCGTTCCTCTTCAAGGTCACCGACAGGGAACCACTGGCTACCACGCTCTCCTCGGTGGTAGACGGTGTCAGCGGGATTGCCGTGACCACTGCTAACAAAAACCAAGCGCAAATCTATCTTCAGTCGTCCCCCCGTCATTCTTTCACTGGGGATGTTCCGCCATTGTTGGATGTTCGTAGGAGCATTATAGCATAGCACTAAGACGCGAAAGACACCGCGTCGAAATTCGAGGTCACTCACCAGGTTGCTCGCTGACGCTGGCCCCGTCTGGGTTGTCTAAACTAGGCTGTTGACTCTGCGTGCCGTCGTGTCTTCTCGGCGGGATCACTTGCTGATTTAATTCCGGGCCCCTGGTGGGCACGCTGCTGGCTCTGCATAGTTGTTGCCTCTTCACGACCTTGGACGCGAACGATGAAGCGATTATACGCACTGGTTTCTTCCTGAGCGTGGCCAGGGCGCTCAAACCGTGCGAATGGGACTGAACCTCTGGTCCACCAGTCTCCAAGGATGATTTCGAGTCTGTCGATCCTTCCGATCTAGACCCACCGTCTTCGGAGCCTGGGGAGTACACCGAATCCTCCGAACGAGATCTGCCTAGAGAAATTTGGCTTGTTAGCTCAAGTAGCCAGAAAAATATGCTTGTAAAATTTCCTATAAATACGTTTTTATAATTTCCATAATTGTGAAATTGAATAGGGGTCATTTGACCGTGGTAGGTTTAGTGTTAATGAGGTGGTACTAGTAGAGCCTGTTGGGTGAGGATCTTTCGAGTAATTAAATAGAGACATTAACTAGGGTAATAAACTTTGCGTTGGAGAAAGACAGGTGATCTTTGCTGGTTGATAAATTTTTCATTACGTTGCACTGTAAATAATTCTCCAGAAATCATGTAGCGTATCCCCTAAAGTGTTTTCGTAACTTACTCATCAGTCTGGACACCGTGCTGCTCCTAGCAGACTCGATGAGGTTGCCCCATCCCTTTTTCTTGGAGCCATTTCTCATCCTAGCCTGCTGACAGGATAATCCAGGTACGCTGTTGGTGCTGGTGCTGTGGGGACTCTTCTTGGGAGTGGTACCAGCCCCGAACAGTCCGCTCAAGGTCGACCCAAAGTCCTGGGAGTTCTGGTGCTGTACCTGCTGCTGTAACGTAACGAACTCGTCCACCGGTGGCAAACTCCCGCTTCCACCTGGTTGAGGACCGATGTTGAAGCCCTTCATCAACCGACGCTCCTTCTGACGGTTCTTCTTGCCACCCGCACCTATGGACAGCTCTTTAAGGCTACCGACTGCGTGGGACAGACAGAAAAACCAAGGACTATGCTCAAGCTACTACAAAACAAAAAAGAAAAAAAAAAGAATTGCTTGGGAATTAGACACTTTGTCTACCAGAAGCTAGGATTTTCGATTGTGCTCTATCAAATGGTAGCTTAACCGTAAAACCAACTGAAAAACCAAACATTTTTTCTCACCTAGAATATTTCCATTTTACACGACTTTCTTCAGTTTGTGCATACGATGCTGATATAGTGCCTCGTACCGTTAACCATTTATTCAATACAAACGAATTTAACAATGTACACAATATTTTGAACTTGAATTGATTTATACGTGTACTACGATGCTGTACCGTGATAAGTGTTGTTAATTGCGTCAGACCTAACCAACAGGTGAAATTGGACCACCCTCTGTAAACCGATCACGCGAGGATGGTTGGCTTTCGGGGGCGAGAACTTGCGCGGACTTCTTAATTCCAAGTTGAACCCGTTAACGACTACGTAATATCCAGGGCAGACGATCCCTAATTGCATTAATTAGCCCCCCGTAGTTCGCCGGATGATTAATAGCGCAGCCGGGGTACGGAACTTCGGAACTTTCATTTACGGGGATCGAGCCCGCATAGATCCTTCACCGAAGATTTCGTATTCGTGTCGGGTGGACGATATATACAGGATCCATTCGAAATTTAGCACTCGCTCAATCATGTTTCTCCCAAAGTTTTCTGTCTCATTTAATGCCAGTGTTAAATTAGGTAGATACAGTGAATACAGTGAAAAATTAAAAAAATGATTACGTTTTCATTACAATTTTATATGGGCTTTGCATTTTCGATTTTTCACATACGGTAATAATTATTCCATACTAAACCGTCTAGTTTTTAATATAACAACGTAAGAATGATTAAGTACGATTTACTTTTAACTTTGGAAACTAACAGAGTACTAAAAAATTCTTTCTATTAACAAATACATTGATATATCCTGTGATTTATGTAGGCTGATTTAGGGTTAGAATGGACCCTGCATTTGCCAGGAAAGGGCGACAGGTCGATAGCACAACTATTGCATATTTAAGAAGCGTATCTAACGAAGAACACTACGCAGAAACTAAAACTAGTTGTGCTGTAATAATGTAATTATATGTCTGCGGACAATCAAGCTCACCAGTCCCCGCTCCGCTTGCTGTGGACGTGTTCATCCCCGAGTTCTTCAGGATCTCGATCAGCTCGTAACGAAACGCACTAATGTCCTGTTTGATCTCGTTCACGTCATCCTCTGTTACTCCTTCGCTCTCTGCTTTTCTTTGCTCGACGGTGACGTACCTTCTCACCAGGTTCCTCATGATGCTTTGGTAACGATAGTCCCTCTCCGACGCCTGTTTCGCCTTCCTCTGCAAGCAGGGATCATAAAGGCGTGTCTGTTGTTATTTTCAGGGTCGGATGATAGCATAGATCCCCAACTACAGGAGTCTGACTTGTAAACTTTGCTTTTGCGTATTCTTTCAGTCGATTCTGGGACGGTGAAGCTGAATTATTGTCATTCGTTAACAAAAAAAAAAAAAAAAAAGTAAACAGCAGCAAGTTGAAATAGCTCGCTGTGTTTATTAACCGTTTCATAAAATTGATATTTAAGGATGCAAGATGTCATAAAGTTACGTGATTCTTCGAAGAGTAGTTTCAAATAGTTATAGTTCCTACAAAGTTAACTAAACGAAGAAGAAGAAGATTTAAGAGAAGCGTAACAAGAACAAGAGTTCCTAGAAGGTTAGCTAAAGGTTTCTAAAAGAATGATTACAAAGAACATTTCTGACAATTTTAAACATTTTTTTTAATTTTAAAAGAGGGTGTAGAATTCTGAAAAACATCTATTGAGGGTAGCTACAATTTTCTGCACCCACTAAGGGTACTTAGAATTCCTGGTTCCTAGAAAAAGAAGACACAAGAGTTTCTAGTTTTTATAAGGCTAGCTATGAAGGGTAGTTAATGAGAATCGTTTCAAGCTTCTAGAAGGGTAGCTAGGAGGACAATTTCCAGTTCTCAAATTAGGGGTGGCTAGACCAACTTCCTAGAATGGTAATTAGAACAAAAACTTCCAAACCGCAGGAAAATATTTAGAAAAAGAGTGTCCATTTTCTACGATAAATTTTCGGTAGCTGAAAGGATACTCTCCAGCCGTAACTTAAGGGTAGTTAAATAGCCTAGTATCTAAAAGGCTGACTGCAGATTCTAGTACTTAATAGGCCAGCTGTACGAAAATTTCCTAGTCCCTAGAAGGGCAGCTAAGCTTGGAGCGTCCAATTTCTAACACGTTACCTAAAAAAACAGCCTTAATTGTTAGGGGTAGCAAGAAGGGTAGCCAGAAAGCCATTTCTATAATCTACAAGGGACATCTAAAATTCGTAGATCCTATTATTAGCTAGCTAAGACGTTCTAATTCCTATGATCAAAAGCAAAGAAACTGTCTAATCTCTAAGTGGGTCAGCTAGAGGAGTGTCTAATGGGGTAATCTAGAAGATAGTTAGCTAATACCTACCGAGTTCTTAATAATCTTCTGGTATTCGAGAAAGGAGAAAGAGTTCTATTCAAGAGAATTCAATAACTTCGCGCGGAGACGGAGTAGGCGTTCAATTAGAAGTAATCTCACCCTGATGGTCCGCATGTGCTCTTTCTTGGCAGCGCGGCTATGGCCGCAAAGCTTCCGGTACATCCATTGGCCCATGTACCAGACGCTCTTCGGCGTCGGGATTATGTTGAACGGCGGCGGCACCGTGCCACCCTCCTCGAAATAGCTGATCCACAATTTGCTTCTGGCGAACTTCCATTCGACGTCCGCGCGTTCCTGATGCGGATCAGAAAGTGATCGTTACAGGACAACCCTAATCCCGGTTAGCACCCTGCACGATTTTCACGGAGAAGGGGCCAGATTCAGGCCGACAATCATCACTCACGGAGATCAATTGATAGGAGTGGTTCATCATGGCGATTAACAGGTTCAGCAGCACCACGATGTTGATCACAGAGTACGTTCCGAACATCAGCATGCCCCAGAACCTGGTGAACGGCTTGATCCCGTCCAGCTCGAAGCTCTCAAGGTCAACTAGGCCGAACACTGCCCAGAAAAGCGTCTGCGCCGTCTCGAACAGGCTGGAGCGCGAAATTAGGGACGTCTTGATAGATCAGGGGACTGGGATTCCATTCTTTTATGAGCTCGCTATCGGGTTATTTAACATTCCGAATGCCAATTCGTCAACCTCGAAAATTCCTCAAAATAATAATTCCACAAATGAAAATTGAATCTAAGAAGAAAGTCATTTAAGAAGGCAATGTTAATTATGCGAACGGGTTAGAAAAATTCTGCTATGTTCAATGAAAATTTAATCCGAGGAGACGTTGCTAACGAAGCAAATTTGATTAAAGTAAGCACGTGACGCGTTCAGTGAAAATTCGTTTGGCACAATTCGAGAGCAAGCACGTTCCTTCGGCAACAGAGGTGACTCGTCCGCAAAGGATTATGTGTCTCCGCACATAGTAATTGTCACCTACTTGGCAAAACGTCGCCAGACGATGCAGGCATTAGAATCGGGTGCTACGGTACTAGCATTAGGAGCATAAGGCATGGCAGACGGGCACCGTTTCTTCTCCATGTCAGCGTAATACCACAGCAGTTGGTTCAGACCTGTCAAGAAAACATCGTGCAAGTCCTCGCCAAATTGAGTTTCCTCCTTCCGAAATTATTCCACGCGCAAGCAGAGTAGTATTTCTAATCATTTTACCGCAGGAGAATGCGAACAGCACCAGCACGTAGAGGAAGAAGAATTTCATAATGTCCATAACCATCCTGGATAGAGAGACTTGAAGAGGCCCGAGGTGTGGATTCACCGAGAAAATGTAGACGAGTTTCAATGAGCTGCAAAAGTAAAAGAGACTTTATAGTGCGTCCCTTTATAGTGTGTGTGTGTGTGTGTGTTCAATTACGCTTAAACAGCGTCTGTGCTTGTCTACGTGCGCGAGGTACGCGCGGTGGTCTGCGTTTTAAGCACGCCGAAATTAACGCTGAAAGGGAAACCCCTAATTATCCGCGAGAGGAGTTCACGCGGCGCGTAATTGCGTTTCCGAATAGAGAAATTCGTAATTACTCGTCTAATTAAAACCGAAACGAGCGCTGCTCGAATGGAAAACATGCAGGAATGTGTCTTTGACCGAGAACCTTTGAGAACTAATCGCGAATAAGTCATGCATTATTTAACGCGGAGCCTCTTTTTCTTTGGCGTGAAACTCGAACTGTGGTGGAAAGTCCCCCCGATGAATTCAAGCCAATTACTCTGTGTGTTGTTGACATAATATATCGAGAATTCACTGTACATCGTTGAGGGAACTATTTTTATCTTCAATCTTTAAATTCCTCAACTTTTCGACCGGCAAGTAAAAATTTTCTTCATTTTGTAAATTTTTCAATTTGGAAGTCAATGTTTTTCTTCGTCTTCTCAATTTCTGAATTTCTCAATTGTGGAGTCAATAGTTTTCCAATTTCTCAACCCCTCCCGCGAGGGGCTGTCAAATGAAAGTTTTCCAAAGGCATACAGCGGCAATTAGAAAATTAATCCACTGCACGACAGGGTAAAATTACACATGAAAAAATGAACTCTCCTGTTCCGAGAAATGCTAAAAGTTAACGATCCTCTTTCCCGGTAATTCGTGGCTAAAGTTGCTAATTTTCTAAAGAACAATCGAGAGGAAATGTTCGAAGAACAACCTGAAAATATTGGCAGCAGAGAAGAGTCCCTCGGAGATCAGCATAGGATCCCACGTGTCCCATTGCTCCCTCTGCAACTCAGCTTCCTGTCCTTCGATCTCCTTCTGCACCCTGTAGTAAGCCACGACCCTAAGCGCGACGGTCGCGACGTACAACGAGTTCGTGACGAAGTCGATCACGTTCCACATGTCGTTCACGTACTCTTCAAGTCCCACGTCCCACAACTGCTTCACCTCGGACCAAATCAAGCCGGACACCCAGGCCAGGATGAACCTGCGATACAGAAAGAGAGAGAGAGAGGAAACGAAAGAGAACACACACTCTGTGGACGCTGTCCTCGTCATCGTCGTCAGTTTGGTTGGTTTGATCCGACTCGACGTCGTTCCCATCACCGTGAAATCGCGTCCCTCGACGTCGAGGTCCTCGAGAAATGCAATTTCGAACCGAGAACGTTCCCTGGCCGTCTTCGATTCGAGTGGAAGAGATCTCGAGCGTATCACCAGGAATGGAAACATCGCGGAATTGGATGGAGTTTTCACTTTTCAGAAGACGGATCACTTCTATTTGACTCGTACCCGGCTTCACAGATCGTACCCTCGGGGTGCTTTCGGTCTCTTAGGCGACGATGATGACCTACGCTGCTTACTTTCGATTATAATCATTCCGGAGCACTGTCAAAGTATCTTCGGCACTGTATGCATTTTTTGGAGTCTGCACGTTGCACGTTTACACCGCGAATGTTTGAGCAAATTATTTGTGAGAAAAACTAACTCTTCCCGGGCTCTTTTAAAATGTTAAAAATATTTTTCTCGAAGTACTAGAACGTAAAATTTTTAATACTGGACAAAGAGAAAAATATGTTTCAATTTTGTGGTACGAATCATCTTGCTGTTTCGTCGTCGAAGGGTTGAACAGACATTAGTTCAATCGATTAAACGCTCCATCAAATTCTAAACCAGGTAACAAAAAGTTTTGACAATTCTATTAGGTGCCATTAAATTTTGATGTTCCCGAAAATAATTCTACATTCGAGGAAGGCATAAAAATGCTAATTGCGCGTACAATCGTTAAAAGTGTCCGTCTTCTGAGACTCGATCGAACGGAAATCGATGTTTAAAAAGATTCGATTATTAAAGAGTCACTTTATAAAAACGTTCGACGATGGGAACAATTGTCAACTCGTCACGCTGGAATCGTCATTGTCACTCGACAGTAAGTCCTTTCAGCGTTCACTCGAATCTACAGTTGGAAAGTTAGGGACCCTCGAACCGACAGTAAACGAAACTCCCCGACAAATCAAACTAAACAATCTCAACAAACAGAACAATACAGCCACTAAAAATTCCCAAGTGCGAAGTGCCGGCAGGATTGTTCTAAATAAAAATATTAATGGTTCTTCGCAAGAGCCCATTGAAAGTTCTATCAGCCGCGAAACAAGATAAACTCTCTATTATAAACTACAACATCGAACTTCTCTGCGCAATGTAAACGGGAAAAAATTGTTCGCCATGTGACGGCATGCGGTTCGTGTTTATTTTTACTTATCACCGGGAGAAACTCTCTTTTCACTGTGGGTACAATAGGATAGAGAGATTTATATCGACTTGCAGGGAGTTTCGGGGGGACAGACTACTTTTCAATCGTCTTCCGCCGTTTCTCGGCAAAACATGTTTACTGCAGTACTATCAACCTTTTGGGATCGTTGAATGAAGCGATTCCTTGACGCTGCTTTTGCGGGGACCTTGGCAAAAATTTTGGGGGACAGTACAGACTATAGTCGTTTCAAATCAATTGCTGTTATTTATTTGGTACATTCACGTACATTTACATAGGTATTACAAGTTTTCAACGAAAACTTGAGGCACGTAAAACCATTTTTTGACAGTAATGTAGTCACTCTACCTTGTCGCAAATTTACGAAGACCGGGTCTTTAAGAGGTTAGTAAACGTTCTAAAATTTATCTTCGTGGCGAGCTTTGAATACACAGATTATAAAATATATCTGTTCTGTCAGAAGATGTTTTCAGGAAACGTACGTAATGAAAGGCTGAGATCTGTAATCTCCTTTAGGTTTTTCTCCCGTGGGGTAGGGAAGGGGTTGAAAATATTGTCTTACCACTCGACGATCGTGGGCGCTGCACCCCTTTTCGTTGGCGCCGGCTCGTGCTCCACAACATCACGTCCCATCCAGTTGCCGATCACGCTCTCTATCCTTTGACTAGCTAGAATCAACATGACTGTGGACAGAACGCGTCACCGTTAGCTCTCGTCGACAGCCACTGCTATATCTTGCTCATTACCGAGCTGTCTTAATAGCTATTAATATTTACTCTTTTCGAGTTCGTTCCCGAACTGATTACCCCCACCCCTCTCTCGACGACAAATCCTCGTAAACGAGTGATTAAGCTCGTTAGTAAGCTACCCACTACTTAAGATATGTCTACCTATATATTTTCTCCATGAAAACATACCTACAATATTTTTCATTACTAGACTGCGGATCTTTATGCAAAATAAAAATTGTCTACCTGAATCGCAACAAACTGGAACGAAGTAGGAAGTTATTTTCTTTTTTAATACGTTTAATAGGCTGATAAGACATCTAATTTTTTTACAGTTTGAAATTACACCCACTCGTTTGTGTCATAAACGCATAAAATCCGCTGTCTATTCATTACAGACGTAGATTTTCTCAGAAACTCTTCTCAAACTTGTTTTTAATCCCGTTTTATCGTTCGAACACGTTCCGAAAAATGATCGTAGCCCGAAAATAAAAAATCGGAAATGTCGACAGTGCGATTCTGGTCTGCACCGACGGATGAACGATACGAAAGGAAAAGCCGCGTTTACATTCCACCCGCATTTCGCCGGCAAGTTTATCGAATTCGTCCGGCCTCGTTTCCTGCGACGTATTTTACCTTTCGGCACGTCGGTGAGTCAAACATCGCGGGGTCTCGCGCTCTAAACAGTTTACAAATACCTCTCAGTGGTGGCGGGGTTTACGAATACCTTTCTCCCGCTACCAATAATAGCCGGTGCCCGCGGTAACGCTTTAAATTTGAGTCATCAGCCGCCATTACCGGCGGGACGATAAACATGTCAAACGCGGCTGCGAGTAGAAACGTCCTCGAACAACCGGGTCTCTTTCGTCGGATCCGTCGATGGAATCCTACCAACGGAATTACCCGGCTTCCCGGATGCGTCCCGCGTTTTCTATTACGAGCTATCGTTGCAGTTTTGCAGTTTTTATCGCGGCTCGATTGGTCGATTTTACGGGAACGCTGTGGGATCGTCCCCGGGGGGAGCGACTACGCGACTCTGGAGAATTGTTCTCGTGCGGAAAGTTTGACAAATTTTTGGAAAGCGACTTCTTTATCAAGTATAAGGTCCTGGTCATGTATCCAGAAAGTTTAAAGCTGATTCAGCTATCGTTTACAAGGCTAGAATAATTTCAAAGTGTGGTTGAGCGACTTTTTTAAAACTTTTTTCTATTGACGGAAGTTACACGTTTGTTTTTAGTAGAAACGTCGATTTTTCAGTGATTGTCATTTATAGAGGTAATTCGATGTTTCATAAAATGTTTCGTTGAACCACTAGACAATTTAATATGAAAATTAAATGTTATCCAGTCTCTGAACTCGAATGATCCATTTATGTACTGGGAAATAACAATGTATCTTGGACAATTGTTGATACTTTTGAATTAAAAAATTATCAGTATTACTTAAAAATGTGCTCGTTCCGATCCAATAAGATTTATCGTGAGGGATTTTCCAGTTTTTTAAATAAAAATTCCCAAAGATGACATACATTCCACTTTCTGGTTGACAATGTATGCAGTTCTTTAATTCGACATCTCTGAGAAGGACCTCCTGAGAAGTCAATGTATCTCCGAGAATTGTTAATATTTTTCAATGACAAAAATGTGAGCGTTACTTGAGAATCTACTCTTTCCAACCCAAAAATTGCCAAAAAAGACCTTCGACTTTAAAATGAATTTTATTTTCCGACCAACAATCAGCATGTTAAAGAAAACCTATCGCGTACACATGTGCGATTGAAAAGAAACCACTATTATGATTTTATGACATAAACAAAAGCATCTACAAAATTCAGCGGAGAGAACAAACATCTATTTACCTAGTTCGAGAGACCAGTGAAAATAATCCACTGAAACGGCCCAAGTACACGGACTGTAGCTTAAAATCTCAATTTCTGGATCGCGTGATCCGCCGTACGGTTAGACTACTTAATAATAAATGGCTGGATGGAATCCCAGAGCAAAGAAGAACGAATGCGAGAGCAGGTCCAGGCTCGGTTTCTGAAAATCTCGAAATCCTTCGAAACGAATTCCGGGTTTCGCGGTCCGACGGAATGGTTGCGGGCAATTTCCAGGCAGATTAGCGGCGTCAAATCAAGGCAACGTCGACGATCGCTGGCGTAAAACGTGGTTCCCGACGTCTACACGAGCACGGCCGCGTTTCAGAGCCTTCGGGATTAACCGGGCTTGTTCCCGAATAATCTCCTGAAATTCTGCGCGTCCTCGAGGAGCGGCATTACCTCCGCGAGCCGCGTAACTCGCTGCCTCAAAATATCGTTAGTCTAACTTCCGGGTCAATTACGCTTTTCGAGGATGTCGTGAGCCGCGGGGGGTTCGCTAGCAACTCCTTTCAGTGATGTTCACGAGGCCGTTCGCGAGGGAAGTCGATCGCAAGGCCGAGTTTCCACCACACCACAATGAATATCATTTTTGTGAATTTTTATCTCGAAAACTGGCGGAGCTTTCGGGATAGAACTTCTTGCATCTTAAAGATAGTAGTCTTAAGAAGTACTCGTAATTTTGTCATTGAAAAATCTTTACAGCTGTCGAAGATATAGAAATTTTTCTGGAGGTCCTTTCTAGGACCTAGAGCTCACTGTTGCTCGGGAAGTAGAACGAACGTCGTCTTTGGGAATTTATCATTCGAGCAATAGCAAATTTTTCAGGATAAATCTTTTCGGGTTTGAAAACTACCGTGTCCGACAGGTCTCATAATTTTTTCATTGAAAAATATTGCTCGTTGTCAAACCTACATGGTTTTTTCCGTTGGTCCTTTTCGTTAGAGATTGTTTGAGTACAGAGATTCGAAAGGATTTAATTTTCATGTTAAACCTTTTAATCTTCGAACCGAGCTCTTTATGAACCATCTAATTGCTTTAACGTCGTTAACGTTTAAAATGGACGACGCGTCATGCCAGCAGAGAAGAGATCAGACCGAAGGGATTAAATAAACTAGTAGAAAAATCGATTCAGAAGCGAGAAAAAGAGAGGGGGGGGACGGACGGATTGCGAGGGCAGATTCGATACTCACAGAGAAAAGTGAAGTAGGATGCCGAGTGACAGATGAACTTGATGAACGGTTTCCTCATGGTCTGCCCGATGACGCTGTGAGGCGCGATGATGTACGCCGCGCTGTAGAACGGGAAAAGGACACCGATCCTGACGATATCCACCGCCTGCAGGACCATGTTTTTCCGACGGAAACCCGGCAGGCCCTCGTACCAAATCGATGCGAGGAGCTGCTGCACGTTAGGATGCGCCACGAACTGGAAAATCCAAAGATAATCTAATGTCAGTCGACAGTTTCCGGTCATGTCACCGGCAAATTACGACTTATTACGGTTTAATCCGGGAGTTACCACCGGTCGCTAGATTACCCGACTCCTTCAAGGTTTACGCTAACGTGATCACTCCAATACTCTATGTATGTCTTCGACCACCGAGCTATTTGATTCCCCAAGGAACGATTCGATTGAACTTCCGAATGCGAGATGCCTTACGAGCACAAGGAAATCAAATATTTAGCGGTTGCTGGGAACGGAAACGAACAGTATACGCGGAGATTGACGGCCATCGTTCGAACACGTTCTGACAGGTTTCCGGCGAGTTTGAAACGCGTTTGTGACGTGTTTGGAAAACGTGGATATACGTGGGTGTTGTTGATGCTCTTCGTGAGGCAGGACGATCGTATTTCTGGAGCATTTTCTGGCTGATTATTTTCGGAAGTATTTCGTGTCACCAAAAAATTGTATAAAAATAAATGAAAGGTGTTTTTTTACTTTTGACAGTGTTTTCGATGTGTTAAGGAGTGTTGTAAAAATATGTGTTGAAAAACTGTGTCGATAAATCGTGTGAGAATAAATGAGTTGTGAAACAATCGTGTGGGGGTAACTTGAATAACTGACTAACATGTTGAAAAATGTATAATTTTCACTGACCTTCTTTTGTCTGAATTTGATAGCGAGCTTGAGACGGTTCAGGTGCATCCTCTCCCCGTGTTCGAACGCGGGTCCCGTAGGATCATGATTCAGGAGGATCTCCAGCTCTTTGGAGCTCCTGGTATGATCCAGCAAGGCGGTGGCAAAGTCCTGGCACTGTCTCCTAAGCTCCTGCAAGCGCAACGTCATCGTGCCATCGAATTAGACGCTCGTGAATAACGTATGGTCATTCTACAACAACGCGAAGTCACGGGAAACTATCGTTGTTTAAAATCCCGAGCTTGAAACTTTCATCGATAACGGTTCTGTTCTCGAAAGGCAGGTGTAACGACGTGAGTTGGAGGTGTCGTTCCCCGGGGATCGATCGGCGTTTTTACTCGAAAAACTTCTTTTCTTTTCGATCCTGGAGAACCGCGTTTATTTCTCGGACGGCTTTCGAAAACTTTCTTGATCGATCGGGCATAAACGACGAAACAAAAAAAAAATTTTGATACGCGAGAAAATTTGATCTTGGATGCAAAGCGCCTGGAAGATTGCATTATTATTTATTCCCCTCCGATACTCGCCGATCACCTGGAAGCTTTACGATCCTGGCAATTTGCTGCGCCTCGAGATTTATTGCCTTCGAAGGGAATTGAAGGGCTCCGAGGGTCGACCCGTTCAATCCTCTGCAAACTATTGACCTTGTGTCGTATACCACCCTTTTTTAAATTATAGAATTTTTACGGGAATGTTTACTAAAACGAATAAATTGTCAAACAATGACCGTACAGCAAACTGGGCTTTGGGAATTTTTTGTGCCGTAATTGAGAAAGGTATGCAAATATTTTTTACATAGGACGATTGTGTAGACTCTGACGAATACAATGGTATATATTTTTTTTAGAATTGTCGGCGTATAAACGTTTTTAAAAATTGTTTAAAGAGAGGGCTGTTGAGATAGCATTTTTCTCAAGAGATTTTCCAATTTGTCTTCGACTTTGGGATTTTATTGTGCTCGAACCACAAAAGATATGCAAATATTGATACATGGGACGATTCATTGTGGATTGTATCATTGTGGATGTACAAACGTGTTTAAATCACGTTTGAAGCGAGCACTGTAGAGATTGCATTTCCCTCGGCTGTTGTTCCGTTTATCTTGAAAAATTGTATTTCGAGGCAGAATATAATTAAACCACGGTTCCAGTAATGCTTAAATAAAAACCTACAGAGCGTATCAATAACGTTTTGAATTTTTTAAAAATTCGCTATGATCCTGACAGCGGTTTCACAGCGAACCGAAGGAGAATATGATTAAAAAAACGTTATAGCATTATAGAGGACTTGTGTTCGAGGGACAGCCGGTTCCATAAAGATGCCAAGATGCTGCAATGGATCATCATTCTGTAAAAACAGGACCACAGTGACGCGAGGGTTGTTTTTTTCTCCGTTAAAAGTAGAAGACGGACGGACGCTCGGCCTGCCGTAATCTATTCTCGTTAATCGTTTACCGATCCCTCGACATGCTTAATCAATTTTCTATCAGGAATGATTTATTTTTCCGACATCGTGTTTAACCGGTCTGATCTTCGACGTGAAAGTCTCCCCTGATGGACGATCGAATCTTTAAGCTCTCTATCTTTGGTCTTGTTGATCAATTCGTGTACAGAACGGAGGATAAAGTGGGACAATTTATCTGGAAGAGTCGCTTTGAATGAGAAATCCAAGGGTCGAGAATCATCCTTGCCTGTCGTCGGGGGTTTGCGATGACGAGTGGAATTTTAAAGGTTCTCGATTGCTCTCTTTTAATTTCTGTACAGAACGATCGAACATTTTCTGCTCGGAGAATTACTCTGAAAGGATTATCCGTGATCCAGGGACCGAGGAATCGGCTGAATCTTTGCCTATTGTTTATCTGCAGGGGTTGTGCAGCCGGGTAATCGACTGCGCAATTTATTTGCCATTTTCTGGTAGAATTCATTGGAAGAAAGCGGCGGGCAGATGCTTTATGGACTAAGTGGTTTTCTTTGTTGAAGAAGCGATAAATTGAGAGACTTCAGAGGTAAATTTCAGATACGGTAAATCATGGTATAATGTGATTAGAACACTGTCTGAAAGCAGACTGTATATGAGTATTTTATGCAACGGTTTTCCAACCCCTCACCCTGGCAGCAATTTAAGTAAATTTATTTCTATTGTAGGCATAAAGATATTTTACAACAAGTTTCCCGACAAGAACCCCGAATAAGGAGAAGCATCGTATAGCGAACGATTCCACTGGGATTTCGATTTCACCCGTGGCTCGATTTGTTTCTCACGGTCGACTTTGTTGATGTAAGGCGTCGGGCGAACGCGCTCTTTGTTAATCCCGCGTAAACAAAACGCGTACACGTGGATCCCGTTCGAAAAACGTTTCTCGAAATACGACGATTGTCTTACGCTGCGGTTGCGGGGTCGGTCGGACGTGTCACAGAGAGACACTGTCCGACGTCTTCGCGGTAATCCGCCGATATTTAGCGTCTCGTTAAGCTTCTGTGGTTGCGAGAAGTACGCGGCCCACTCCGTGATATTAGCAAAACATCCCTGTGGCCGTTCCGTGTATCGCTTTGACGTAAATATTTGATTTGGCAACGAGCCGTGGCCTCGTTCCGATGTTTCACACGACTGTTTCTTCGCTGTCTCACCTGGAGATCGGTCCATTTATCCAGAACCGGAAGAGATGCCCGAAAGAATGGGGCTGGCAAACAATATTTAATGTATCCGATTTTTTGGACGTCGCCGGTGACCGCCATTGAAAAATTGGAAAAGAAAATCCTCGGTTCTTGTTGTATGTACTATTGTATTTAAAAAATTCTGAACTTTTACGGGGAAACTATGTTGCAGTTTCTTGAGGTATTTGTGCACTAGTTGTAACAAGGTTCGAGTAAGGTTGTCTTGTAAAAATTCATTTTTCTAGATTTTCTAGAATTTCCGAAATATCGGTGAAAGTAGTCAAGGCACACGGATCGATCGCGCGAAATCATAAATCCGGACAGTCGAACGCAGAAGCCTGAGTCGATGGTGCTTTAAATAACGAATAAAAGGAGCTTCCGATTTTCAAAGCTCAGCGAGTTTTCTGCAGGATGTCTGGAACGTATCCGGACGGCAAGACTACGTCTTTCTCCGGCAGAAGCGCAGAATAAATGACCAGTATATTTGGAAAGACGGAAGAAACGGCCTATGGCGTTTCAGTCGGTCGCTTTTACCAGCGGATTCTCAAAGACACGAATGTCTCTTTCATTCCTTTTTAATACCTTTGGGGGAAACCGTTGCGGCTCGGGAAATGTTCTTTTTCCAGTGAATCGACGCGATTCGTTTTCAATGCGGTCCAGGCACAACTGAATTCTTTTCGCACCGAAGCGGAAACAATGTCTCTAATTTTTCGTAACGCAGAAATGAATTTCTATATCCACAGACAGAAGAAGTATGTACGTACTTCGAAAATTACTACGTACTACGAAAATTCTGAACAAAAATCAGACATATTTTAGCTATTAGAATGCACATCTATGAATTTTTTTCAAAATTTTTAGCTTGGAAACGGAATTTTAAAAAGTGAAAAGAATTTTAAAATGCCAATGTCTTGTAGCAGTTATGAGATATTAAGTTCATATTTTTACAGTTTTAGCATCTCTTTATAGTTGTCAACAAATAATTTTTTTAGATTTTACAAAGTGGAGGAATTTTAGCGAGCGAAGTAGAAAATCATTCTCCGGGTGGATGAATAAATGAAAATATCGTTGCCACAGCCCCGCCGAACGTCCCGGGTCTTTACTCGAAATTCTCCGGCATTTTCGTTTCGTTTCGAGGATCTACAGCTGGATCTAGGATCCAGAAGGAAGCAATCGGACCGAGAAAGAGTGTAAAGTAGGACGAGCACCGAAGGACCGAGACTTCGAAGTTCAGGGGTTGTTTTATATTTTCCACCGATGGGTTAGCAGACACTTTTTCGAACCAGGATCACGTTCCTCCGAGCAAATTGAATTTCGCGGCATGTTTTCCGGCGTCACCGGGATTACTTCCGGCGGAGTTATCGTTACCAACCACGAAACGTGTGCTGGATGGAGTGAAATCCTACGAAGTCCCCTAATTGACCAAAGATGTTCTACCAAAAGAGGTCAGACCACCTTGAGAACTCTAAGAACTTTTGTTGGGTACTCCACTATATTTTGGTGATCATCTTGCTATTTGTTGGCGCCATATTTTCATTTTAACAATATCGATTCTAAATCTTGAAGTAATATGTCTTCTCATACCTTTCTTTATACTTTGCTCTGCTCAACTAAATCAGGGCAACATATGGCAGTAGAAAAAAATTTATATAATATTCTAGAAACATGCAGGAGTATTAAAAAATTTTCTGGAATTTTTTAAATCACCGGAACTCAAGGGAAAAAATTTCAAAGCCTCAGACGATTGAGTACGTAAAAAACGTCAATGAAAACAGAGTTGCAGACAGAGGGTTGATTTGAACGTTTCTAAGGGATGATGACGAAAGAGAGGCATAGCTCTCTGTCATTACTTGAATTGTACTGAATTGTATTTGAACCATCCTGTACAGATACCATACATTGATATTTTAGCGAGCATGTTGTTCGGATGTAAACAACGATCACGGAGGGTAAATCAATAATTTTTTTGGATTTTTGCCAGACAGTGGAACCCGAGAAGGCTCATAAAAAGAGTCATCAGAAAGAAGCAGCGAACAGCATGTCGCGAATGGACCGTCCGATGATTTATTCTTGTATAAATCAGAAGTTTCTGCAGCCCACCAGGTGAAAGGTTAGAAGACTCCGGTAGTCTGAGGGTGAAACTTAATATTCGAGGCGGTTTCTTGGTCTTCGACCCCTCCCCGTTGTCAACAAAATGAACTTTTCAACCGGAATAACGGAAGAGTTGGGTCTCTCGAAATATTTATGGAGCTACCGCCGCGGCGGCGCAAGAAGTTTTCCCGTGTTTAAATAATATTAAACAGAAGCACCTCGTTTAATTGAACCCCACCAACGGATTTTTATGTTGTCGATAATTTTCCCACATTCCTTCCGCATACATATTTACAATCAGAGAGAGAGACTGCGGAGTTTATAACTAATTGTAAAAGAATTCTAACATTTTGTCGTTTTAACAGGCTCGGTTAGTTTTTTCGTTAACAACCGGATTTTTATTCGGGCTCTCACCTGGTACTCGCATTTGAACTCGTGCTCGAGGAACGAAAGCCTTCGAAGTTCCCAGGACAGTTCGAACGCGGTCAGAATCGGGTCCTTCGAGGATAGAGCGATTAAGGACGGCGAAGCCAGCGCCCTGTAGGCGTTGATTCGGCTTCTGGAATGCTTCAGGGAATCGTCCTTTCTGGACGTCACGCATTCGTCGCACCTGCCAATGACAGAAACAAAAATAAACTTTTCGGTACACTCGCCACTTCCCCCACCGATAACTGCACGTCAGTTATCGAACCTCTCTCCTCTCCACCGGCAGTCTCAATTTTAACTCTCCCCACCACTGTGCTACTCCATATTTCATATTTTATGTTTTACATTTTACTTCGTGTTTCATAACTTCACGTTTTACTTGCTGATTTTATTTTATATATTATATCCCACATTTTTCTTAGCAATTTTGTGCTTCGTACTTCGTACATCACATATTACACATCGCGCGTCATACTTTATATTTTCCATTGAATTCCTTCATTTTTATTTTTTATTTTCGATTTTACGCTGTAGATTTTATTTCGTAGTTTATACTTTATCTTGGACATTTTAATTGGACCACAATTTAGATAAATTTTAATAGAGACATTCTTCGATAAGTCTTTAATAAAGGTGTTTTTCAAAAAATCTTCAATAAAAACGTTCTCTAAACAGTCTTTGCTGAAGACTCTCTTCAAAAAGGTTTTAGTAAGGATTCTCTATAAAAAGTCTTTAATAAAGATTTCATTTGAGAGTCTTTCATAAAGACTTTCATGAAGACTCATTAATGAAGACTCTCCCAGTTTGCACATGATGCGTTTAATTAATTTTTCCTGGTTTAAGTGAAGACCGCGGCTGATTATAATAATAATGAGCAATCTCGTTGAGGGTATAGGTTTATCGTATGCGACAAATCCTATAATTTAATTCGCGGTGTGAAATTTCAGCGTGATAGGGTAGCTCGCTCTCTCTCTCTCTCTCTCTCTCTCTCTCGCAGTGCATCTACCCCAACTTAATTAGTTTACGCGGGGGCTGCTCCGAAGATTGCAAGGGCAAGGTGCTAAACCAGGTCGGGGGAATTAATCGGACTGAAATGGTATATCTAACGAGCGATTGTAGCCCTCCACGCCTACGCTTCCCTTGCTTTATTTATGGGTATAATTCCACCGTTCGTAAAATACGTAGTTAAAGTCCAAAATTTATCTGCCTGTCCGTGTCGCGGCGTTGAAAAACAACGGAAGACATTTTCCAACAGTACAACACCGTTTTTAATTAACCATCTGCAATTTAAAGGGCTCTTCTATCTTGAGCCCTTTCAATTTTATCCCTCCTTCAATATTATACTTTTATAACACTTTCTCATTTTTGTTGAGAATTTAATCAGAATAGATGCAACTGAAGTGTTCAGACTTTTGTATTTTGATTTTTAATTTCCTTCTTTCAATTTCCTTCTACCTTGAGCCCTTGAAATTTTATCTTTCGTTCAATGTTAAGCTTTTAAGAAGCTTTTTGTAGGTTAAGTTTAATCATTTTATTATGATCTTTTATACGGTGGATTGTGATTTCTTGGATTTGGACGTTTGAAGTCAATGTTTAGATTTAACATATTGATCGTCAGACAAAAGTTCTATGTGATCAAAATAATTTAGTCCAGGTAATAAGAATGAAGAAGTCTATTATAGTCTGCGAAGCATCGACTGACAAAATCGAATTTCTTCATTCGTTTAATAATACGTACTCGAGTAAAAGAATTTATTCAATAATTTTCCATTATCTCTATAATTTCAATAACCGCACAATTAAATATATGAAACCGGTTGGTCGACCGATGGTGCTAGGTTTAGAATTAATCGGTGTGTCTGCATAATTAATTTAGAGATAAGAAAAAAGAAATATTGTGAACTAAAACAGGCGAGGCGCAATAAATGTCAGTAGATAAAGATCGCTCACCCACAACGGACATCGTGAGGCATAGGTAGAGTCGATCCGCGATCCAGGAGGATCTTAATAATCTCGTAATTGTCCCTATGAGCGGACAAAATTAGGGGTGTGATGTCAGGCGTGAAGGTGGCTGTGTCTGGCGGCACGGCTTCCCAACTCTGAAAGGGCCAAGCATAATTTCCTTTTACGTACACTGCGAGCGATATTGCCAGCCGCTCACAGGCCAAAGCCATTAACCAGCTACATAGTTTGTTGATATTTTACTTCTAGATCCCTAGATCAATCCCTAACTTGAACCATTTCAAACAAAGAGCAATTACCCGGTCAAACCGACGAACTGGCGACGAAAATTCCAAACACAAGCAAGTACGAATATTATTTTAAAAGTTTTGTACTCCCGACGGCGATATTTAAACATTGAAGTAAATATAGACACACGTTAAATATAAATGTTAATCTTTTCTTCTAAAATATTATTGGAGACAAAGAAAACATGTTAATCCTTGCAACAGTAAACAAAATTTATGCAACTAAGCTTGTTAGAGCTCAACACCACTGAACGATAAGAATTGAAAGAACTTTTCTGAATGAATTTTAATGATAAAGTAGTGAAAGAACTGGAAAGAAAAATTGAAAATTTGAGCCAAACAATTAGGTAAACGGAATCGATAATACTGAATGAAAATTCGATTGAATGAGTACCACCAACAATAATTATAAAACCGAGTTTCACACCCAGAAGGCTGAAAGAAGAAACCATCTGTCCGTAAATAAAGGTGTACAGTTACATAGATCACTGCTCGATACTTTTTATATTGTGCAGTTAATCGATTTGGCAAATGAGCGGCTAGCATTGTCTCAAACAATTTTTTCTCGCTCTGAGACGAACGAATAATTGTTAGACGACGTATTAAAATACGGTCCCGTTTTTGGTGCCAATTGAATTGGCATGCGAAGCGGAACGCGCTTCCATTCGGGGTCAACCAGTTTGGCGTTCCGAGAACAAAGGATTAAAATTTATCCGCTGCGAGCACACGACGCGACGAGTCGGCTCTCGATAATTATTTTGAATCGAAATACCATCGGCTGAGCTGCTAACACGATGGCCATTAAATCTGCAAAAAAAACTAATCCTGCGTTTATCTGAACAAATTGTTTGCTTTCTCTCTGTTGAAAACTGCATTTGCAGTTTCCAGTCTATTGTATATTTAGTCTTTTCCATCTAGAAATTGAACCGGAGAGTTTGCTCCGGCAAGCAAACTGTTTATGTTTCCTGAAAACTACAATTTTGAAAATGAAGTCAAACGTGTGTAAATATTCTTCTGGATCTGGTAACTGGATTTAAAGCAATTTTAAGAACAAAACCGCGAATATGCCTACAATTTTTCCAATCTAATCGCTCCCATATTTCCTTTTGAAACGATGTTAAATGGTAAATGATTTATTTCTATAATACGTATATAGAAATGAGAAATTGAACCTAGGGGAATGTTGATAACCAAATTGCAGATTCGTATGCGACTGTAGAATATTAAAAATTAATTCGAACATTTCTAAGAATAGAAATATTAAATTAAATATCATCTGTGAGCGTATAAATATTCGCAGTCCAGTAATGATCTAGAAATTCTTGGTACTGTTAACGTCAAAGTAGGGCACAGCATCCGCTTAAAACGAATGATGGAAAAAATTGTCGGAACAAGTATAGACGAATAAAATGTCCAAGACAACTGGAAAACCGTGAACGTCGTTAACGAGAAGCTTTATATTTCGCGAGGCCAATGCAACAAACATCTCGTCGGGCCGGAGGTCGGTTGCAACAATTATTCCCGAAGTTCCGCGTAAGCTGATTCCCAGCGAAAGCCGATTAAATTAAACCCATCGGATCCCGCGTCGCTTTACGCCTTGGTTCTTTACTTTTTTTCTTCAATTCCCCACGTCCACTCTGAATGCCAACTCTCGGACACGTTTCCAAGCTTTGCCGAAGATGAGACCGGCTCGCTATTCCACTTCCAACTTTTTCCCCGATTAAGAAGTTAAAACGATCGAACAGAGACCTTAACTTCAGCAATTTTTTATTCGGAAACCCCTTGAACGTTTCAGCAAAATCCTTATCGCCTTCGATAGATTGTATTTTCAAGTGGTTCTCGTTAAATTTTTGTTCGGAAATGTTTACAATTGTGATGAATCGGTGCTCCAATAAAGCGAAACAGATGCTGAAGAGATAGTAGCAACGTGGACAAGGGTAATCGCTTAACATCTGTGCAATTTACGAAGGCGACTAACGTGACGCTCCCCGTTCCTGTGAAGGGTTTCTTCGTGTTCCAAAAGGACCTCCACCGCCTCGACGAACTGCTCGGAGATGGCATGAAGAAGCGCGTCCTTGGTGTCGACCTTGTGCTCCAGCAACAGCTCCAGCATCTCCAGGTTTTCGTTATCGATCGCCATCAGGAGGGCCGACCGTCCCAGAGGATCCACGCAATTGATGTTCATCTCGGTCTCCTGCGCGCCCTGCAGCATCCTGAAACAATCAGTTTATGATCATTGGCAATTATCGTTTCGATAGCACCTGATAATCTAACCTCAGAGGCCTCTGGACACTATGAGGAATGATTTATCCTTCGTAGACGAGGAATATTTATATTCTGCAATTTTTCATTTGAAAACCAATAAACCTACAAGGATAATTCTTTTCGTGTTCGAAATAGTGTACTTTCGAAATAATTTCATAAAATTTTTGTTTAGGAATATTTAGAATTGACGGAGGTATAACGATTTTATTGGAGGTCCTTTTTGGTGAAGAGAGTTACTCGGAGGCTAGGACTATTGGTATTATTGGTTAATTTTTCTATCGCGGAAAATTATCTATTTTGCTTTTGACTTTTTCTATCAAACGATTAAATCACTTCGTTTATTATAGTATTATGTATACACTTTATTCGTAGAAGGAACTATAATGAAACAGAATCAAAAACTAGATATTGAACGTTTGTGCAACTACACGTTGAGACGCAGGCTTATCGAAATTGTAATCGAGAAAAAATGTCTTCACCCTATTACCGAAGGTCCTACCACGTTGCAAAGAAGATAAAAATCTCATTAAACTTTGTAAATCCTGACATTGTGCCGAGTTTTGCATCAAGAGAGGGTCATAAATGCGCAAAATCCTCAGTCTGTGAATAACTCACGAGACGTACTCTCTAAATAATTAGCGGCTATAATTACAGTAATCACCTCAGTGATTAAATTTTACTGGTTTCTGTATACACGGTTTTCAGGATTACGAGGAACATGCAACATTGTAAAAAATGAGCATATGAAGTTGTATGAACTGTTCAGTAATTAGTAGCACAACCAAGGGAGATACGATTCCACGAACAAAACCAAATGGAAATGTGGGACACTGTTTTACTGGCTAGTTAACGTGTCTAGCCAATACCTACTAATTCTGCTTGCGGATTCTGTTGTCCATGTAGCAGTGCAGTGATACCTTCAAATTATGAATTCACTAAACGTTGAAAAGAATTGTATCCAGTTCGAGAAAGTAGAAGTGTCCAACCATAGTCGGACATGAAAACAAAGTTCTCGAAGACATCAGAGAACAATTCAAGATAAACATTAAAGAAGTTAATATATTCTGCACCAAGGTTTTTACCATTTTTAAATTACTGGTTTCAAAATTGAGACTAAGTGAAAAACGATTTATTCATTTATTTCTGGTTGAATGTAAGTTCGTGATTAATTGATCAGTAAAGGATCAAAGTCACTTTTAATAGTTGAAAATGTGCAACATTTCCCACACTAAATCTATCATTAGAAAAATTGCAGGCTGTTCTCAGGAATCTACTTTCTATCGGGCTGAAATTGTAAAGAGTCTATCGGAACGAACATCCAGCAGTGAAATTTATTTTGGCAAGCAAAACTCGAGCTCGATGTTCGGGGCGGAGTGTTCAGGGGCTTCCGAATCTCAAAGAATATGGCACACGGCTGCAAATCTGGTAGCTTATTGCATCGGGGATCGATCCGCACGGATTTTGTCAGGGGGCGACACTAGTTCCACTATTATTCCCCGGTACGAGGTCGACAAATCGGCTTGGCAAACGTATTTCGGACCGCGAGAGACCCGAGCCAAATGAGAATTCCACGGCCGTTGAAAGTTTCCCGTGAATCGCAATCGGTATTAATTGCGTCAGGAGCACCTAGCCGCTAAGAATTCCTGGAAGTTTCGGGACCGCTCGGATCGCTCGTTGGATAATTAGATCCTTTGTCGACGCGCTACTGGGACATCCGCCGCGCCTTTGACCTTCTCCCGTGGGATTTCTCGTCCTCTTTAACTCGCACCAGATATATATACCGCCGTTAAAAAGTTGCCAGCTAGCTCCAATTACTCGTCAATACATCGGATAAATTGATATTATAGCAGATACAGCATGTCCAAAACAGGTGCGATAAAGAGCAATTAATATAATAAAATTTCTCAAAGGTACTTGGTGGGGAACACACACTCAAACATTAATAATACTATATAAGAGTTTTATTCGGTCTATAGCAGACTATGGTAGTTTCATTTAAAATATATTTTAAAAATTCAATTATTTTTCGAGAATGTTAATTAAGCAAGTGTGAACATATTTTCAAACACATGCATCCAGCTGATGCATCCGGCGTGCTCGTTTGCATAGAAACAACGATACCGCGTGCTCTCTCGTCTGCTCTTTGTCTCCGAGCTCGATCAATGCGCTTGAAAGCAATGAAAACGGTACTCTAATTTTCGGTACTTTTCGCCGGATGGAAATTTACACTCTACGGGACCCGCGGTACAGTGAAAGCCCATTTACAAGGCCCCGTAACACGAACGACCTCGCATAAGTGACATACTTCGGCGACGTTTTATCATTTCGCCAACTTTCGTTGCTTCCTACGCGGCACGACCATAAATCGTACGAAAGTTAACGCGGTACCAGTCTTGATGCACAAGTTCGAGTTCACACGGAAACTGGACAGTCGTTGAATCTCTCTTGTATACAATTTTCGGAAAATGTAGTTTCCCTTGAGTCTACAAATTAATTCGTGGCCTATTAAAAATTAATTTTAATCGATTCAATTTGTCCGAGTTCTTAAATTTTTTCACTGGGTTTACAAGTTAGCTGTGTTCGTGAATTAAATGGTATTCTACATTTATTATGCACTTTGCTTCGATCCAGAGATGAAAGGATTTGTTAATAATAGTTGGTCGAAATAAAATAATGAAAAATTTGTCACGTAACAAGGCTTGGCTCTCGAGAAAGCGCGTGCTTACAAGAACCGGAAGGGTTGGCTTGAAAGCTTTTAGCTGTACCGGCAAGATACAGAAAATTTTCTGTTGATATCCTTTTTTAAGAGGCTATTTTATGCGACATTACAAGTTTGCTATATTCGGCGGACACGTGCTCGTCCACAAATGGCGGTAACGAGGGAAACAGACGGCGGATGGACGCACGTGCGTCTCGTTCACGAATGATTAAACGCAGGCCTGATCTTATCTGTCTGCGAGTGTAGCATAACGAGCAATCAGGGGTGTTTCTTCTGCGATGAAACTTTAGCGACAAGATACACGTGTAGAAATACGGTCGTCTTCTTATAGCGGACTGTTTCGTTGAGTAGATAGTAATATAAATTATTGCTAGAAGCTCAGCATTAAAATTAATGCAAATAGCTTTTGTTAAGTTGCTTTTTGTAATTGGCTAACTTTTAGGCTGTCTACCTTTGTATTTACTTTTACAATTGACATAGAGATTAGTGGATGGACCATGTTCACAGTAATATTTACCTGCATTTACCCAGACAATGACTTCTACCTTCACCATTTTATAATTATTTGTACATCTAAGATTAATTGGACAATATAGATGGAGATGATATGTATTTCTGGAGTTCATTTCTTATTTTTTTTTTTTTTTAAATCTCCAACAATTTATTTATATTTATTGTTGAAATGTTAAAACTGGCAGGCTTACCGTCTGACAGAGGCCACATCACCGCGTTCCACCGCAAGAAGATACTTCTTCTCATGGCAGGACAGGCTGGCCATCTCCTGGTGTGGCCTCACAACGTTCTCCTCCTCGTTCATCCCATGGATACTGTGCCTCTGAAATCATAGTAATTGCTCGTCACGTGTTGGTTAAATCGTTACCGTCCCGAGAAAGGACGCTCTCGTACTTTCACATCGATCGGTGTTATTCTAATTTCCTGTATGCATTGAGAATAATTTATGCCAGCACTAAATCAAACTAGTAGGTTTGTAAAAATTTTGAACAGAAAATCTCAGGATTTCTTGGCTTTCCAGATAAATGTAAATCTATTCAAGGAACTCTGCTGACCTCCAAGACCCAACCCAACTTCTCCAAGTGGCTTTCCGCTATCTCTATAGGTATTTTCAAACATCCTAGCCCCATTGATCCGGATTCAGCCGCTCAAAAGGTACAACCCTCGAACCCCAAGGCCATCTTAGATCACCTCTGCTCCTTCTTTGACTTATCACCGCACTTCTAGCCTTCTTGCCATCTACACACCCTTCTTGAATCCCTCAAACCTTTTTCATGGGCTCGAAGATCACCAGAGAGAACCAAGAACCATACTGAACAATATTGAAAGAAAATAAATGGCTTGATAATGATTTAGATGAATTTTAGAGACTCCTCGAAGCTAGGAATTCGACCGTAAAAAAAAAAAATTGAAATAATACTAAAAAATAGTGAGTAGCCTTTAGGATTATAATATTTAGGAGGATTTTAGAGGCACCTGGAAGCAAGAGAGACGATCGTATGATTTATAGACTGACCGAATAAAAAACAATTTAAGTTATACTGTAAGTAGTGACAAAAACGCTTCAAGATGAATTGGATCGATTCTAGAGACTCCTGAAAGCAAGCAAGTCAGCCGTATGATTTGCTGACCGAATCCTTCATTTAAAAAGGATTTAAATAATACTGAAAGACAGCGAAGAGGCTCATAGGATCATTCAGATTGATTTCAGAGCCTCCTGAAACCAAGGGAGTCGATCGTCCGCTAGTAGAAGAGTATACCTAATCCCCAATTGTCAATTGGAGGCACGGAGAGTCAAAAGATGGCTCTAGAACGGTTTCGCCAGCTTTTGGAGATCGCCGAGTCGAAGAAAGGGGAGCAGCCAAGTTTGTAAAGGGTCCAGGACGGCGTATAAAGCAGCAAAGGGTCACAAAATAGGTTTGTAATGACTTGGGTAGTACTTGGAATTCCCTCGTAGGAAATAAAGGGGAATAATTGACTTCGGGGGATCCCGGGCTAGCCCATAGAGACTGTTCAAAGGGTCCGATCGACAATGGACAGTTATAGAACGCTGTACGCCGACGATAGTGGCTATTGAATATGTCCCGGTGGTCTCCGAAGGACACATTGTCGCTATCGAGCGCCGACAACTGGATTAATACGAGGACATTGTTGCGAGAGGTTTCGTAACGTTTCGCAAGTGGATCTTCGATTTTTCAAAAACAACTCTTTGTCGGGAAAGGTTCTATCGATCGGGAGGTGAAACTTCGGTGAAAGATGGCTGAAATTAGGATGATAAATGTGCCACAGAGAGACCACTTCAGCCGCTTAAGCACACGGCTTTCAGCGTGTCTGGCGAAAGCTCTCGCAAGATGGTTGAAAAAGAGGTTGTCAGGGGACCGTCGCGTCGGGGCTCGACGTCGCCTGTGATGTCGAAATTCTGGATGTTGCCTCGATGCTGATGAGGGCGAGATGAGCTTGTTGTATGTATCATGTTCGCAATTTTTAAGGAATTTTTGTGTATTTTGTGGAAATTGTGCAGTGTTTTAAATGTCACGTTGGTACTCTGTGAAATAGAGTAATAAATTTATTTATGACTGTGAATTTATAGAAAGTACACCTTAGTGCAACAAAATAAGTTTTATCTTTAATGAATAATGTAATGAACATTAAAGCTTGCAGTTGAAAATTACGGCTGAAGGATTAAGCTTGTTATAATGAAGTTTATAATGAACCTGGTAATTGTCGATACTGTACTGTACTGTATTATCAGAGACATGTTTATGCAGCATTTGAAAGGAGCATAATTTTTGCATGCAGAGACTAGAAAACTACAGAGACAGCGTTAGCTATATCCACAGTTCGCCAATGATTACAATTTCGCCGGATGGCTCGCATTCCAGAGTGCTCTCTTTAAGAGAAAACGAAGAACGAAGATCGAGGCGGTCCGTGAAGTTCGATCGATCACGCACGGTCCCTTTCAACGGCCAGAACGAGAAGCCAATAACAAGCTTTAACGGCCCCGTTCTCAGAATCGCCCATCGTTCTCGCTCCCATCGGCGTTATTCAAATAACTTTAAGGCAATTACGCCCGGCCGATAAACAACGCCGGCTATTTCGACGCGGGAAATTCGAGCAACACCGGGCTCGATCGGTGTTAGACGCTGCCGGATCAACCGCCGAGTTCTCGATCCTTTCTCGACGTCTAACGAAATCGATCAACGATCAAAAGAGACCAGTTACCTTGCCCCAATTGCGAGCGCAGATTTCATTAGGTCAAATTCTACTTAAACGTATTCCGCACACGGAGTGCACAAAATAGCTCGAACTGGTCCCTTCAAACGGGAAATCGATAATAAGGTACAACTTTATCGTTCGAACTACCATAAAACGGTGATAAAAAAAATTGTACGTCGAATTATTTGATGACATTGTAAAGAGGAGAGTTAATTCTTCAAGCTCGCGTTGATCTGAGTTGCTAAAAAAAATTTGTCAAGCTCTGCAGGGGTACTCGAATCTGTAAACAATCACTTCTTTCGAAAACGAACGATCTTCACCTTTGGATATTAATACAAACAGATATTTAGAAAAATTAAGCAACTGTGAAATGAGCCTAATTCGTCTAATTTTTTCTCAAGAAGCAACCATTAATGGAAACACCAGCACTTTCTCCATTGACAATTTATCGACGAAACAGTTACCAATTAAAGCAAGAGGAGAAAAGCATCGATCAGCGAAAAACGTAACGAAGTATCGCAAGGTCATCGCTTCTAACGGCTCCTCATTTTACAAAGCAAAAATCCGCCAAACAAAAGAATCCTCGAGCCCGTCGTCTCTTCGAAAGTTTCGCCGGCACGTTTCGTCAGCCAATCGCGTAGCACCATCGCGAAAAACGACAGGATTTCTTTGGAGAGGCGTGGGCGGTCGGATCGAAGGCTGAAATTGGGACGATCGGGGAATGGAACGAGGCGAGCAATTAACGATTCGAGTAGTCGGCCCATTGTTCGCCCGTGGAAAGCACTCGTTGCGAAAAGTTCCCGTTACGCTTGCTATTACGGCCACGAAGAAAAAGAATCAGCCTCGCGAGAGCAACACGTGAAGATCAAGCACGAACGAAGGAACAATGAACGGTAGATCCAAAGGTATTCCTAGCCAGCATTATCCTTTATGTGCTCGCATACTTTTCTCCGCTAGCAGGATATACCATTCCTCGAACAAGAGATAACGTTGGATGCACCCCCGCGTCTTCGTCGTCTATTCAATTATCCTGTTCGAGTCGCAGGACCACGACCGAACGATTCGCTAGGTAATTTGCCGTTTGACTTGGTGCCGATTCCGGTTGCCAATGCAAACACGATATACTTACTTTGGCACAGAATCCCGGAAGGTTGCTTTCAGAACGCGTTTAGTTGTTGGCCCTGCGAATTAAACCTCTCGCGACGATATCGCACGAGACACGATGTTATCGCTCGGATATTGGCTACCGCAGGCAGACTCAGAGCCTGAGGGAACTGATTCGAGGCCTGTGCACCTTGCGTGTAAAGGAACTTCCTGGTATTTCCGAATTAGACGCACGAACAATCGGATTTTACAGCCGGATGCAGAATTCTACGTTCTCGAGGCCCTTTAGATTGGATCTTAGGAGGTTGGGAAGTTATTTTGAGAATGCGCGAGGAAGATCTTGGAGCAATTTCTAGGTAGCATACGAAAACAAAGACAATGTTCTACGTTTCCAGTAACGTCTAATAACCTTGGAGAGACCGTAGCTCTTCAGATTCTGTGAAACTAGTTTGAGAATGTCATCTTGGAGTATTTTCTAGATCCCGTAAAATATCGCTGCTCGGACGACATTATGGGACCAGTACACTCACGGCCCATTCAAGAACAATGTCGAGGCATCGTCTTGCAAAAAAACTGTAAAAATCGTAGAACTACGGAGCCTGTAAATGTAATAGCGGAGATCGCGGAAGAAAACTGAAATCCCCGAAGACTCTGAAAATAATAAGACCAGACGGGGTTTTAGAAGGGTGTAGAAGTGTTTGTAGCTAGGTCTGTGGTCGAAGTGTCGTCGACGACGGTGCTCGAGAGCTCGAGGAACACTCGCGAGCCCGTGGAATACGTGCGAGCCCGCGATTAGCCCTCTCGGCGTTCAAGAAGATGACATACTGTGCCAAGGGCCGGCACTGACAGCGAACGAGTGTTTGCCTGGGCGCACCCTAATTGTCGAGCCGCCACACCCTCCGCAAACACTGTCCATCATCCACCGCCCGCTTATACATACCTCTATTCTTTCTCTCTCTCTCTCTCTCTCTCTCTCTCTTTCTGTGAATCCCTCCTTCTCTTTCTGTTAGTCTCTCCCTTCCCCGCAGTTTCTATTGGTCCCGCGAACCTCCCTTTTCCACCGGGACCAGATATATGCACATACGCGACGTCCTTACGCCGCGTCCTTACGTAGGCGTCCTACGTAAGGACGCGAACGATTCTATGATTAGAGTCGGAGGGTTGCTTACACTCCGCGACAAAATGGTATTATGGCTTTTTGTTTCGATAGTATTGCAAATTCAACGTTTCTACGGACTGTAAAATCGTTTTTTATTACGTTTTATGATATTGCCGCCAGCACAATATTACCAGATTTAAGAGGGCAATTCCTTTCTTTCCGCTGGTGAAAGCAATCGGATTCTTGCAGAAGCTTGTAGTCGGAAAGACTTTGAATCTGAGGACGATATTTGAAATTTTTGACGATGTTCCGGAGGCTTAGAAGAATTCTGCCGACCGAAGGTTTGGAGATTGGAATGTGCCCTTAAGCTCGATTCATATCGAAGCGTTCAAGACGCAGCGCAGGCACGACGCAACAACACCCGTATATAGATTGGCACGCTCAACTGGTGATGAGATTGCATTCCGGTTTCGTCGTGACGTGATCAACGACTCGCGCGCGCGCGCGCGCGTGATTGATTCATCGATCATCGGGAGAAAGTTATGACAGGAAAATGATCGCGATAGACACCCCCAGCCGGCTAATGCACATTGGATCGCGCGCGGAAATTGGCGAACTGCTTTTCGGGACGCTTGAAGCCAACCTTGAAAAGGTACTTTGAATTGAAAATTGAAAATTTTCCAAGATTTACAAAAAATCATTGCCTACATAGGAATAATTCTTGTTGTTCACAGGCGACAATTCTATTAAATTGTTGCAACTTTCTATGAACATTGTAAATGAATATGAAACTGGTATGGCAAGCCAGCTATTAAATTAGGAAGTCGCCAGAAGAATGTAAAAAAAGCGTCATTCACTGCCATCAATTTTTAAGAATTCTCCTTGTGTGTTCCTGTTATATCAATCTGAATTTTATTCTTACACTTTTATCTCAACAACAGAAGAACTAAAAAGGAAACAAGTACTAAGACTACATCTAAACCGTTTTAAAAAAATGCATTCGAATAGGACATGAATATGAAATTGATAAAAATATATTTGTGATCGATTCGATCAACAAAAACCCAAACGATGGTGCAAAACCGTGAGATTAAGCTGCGTCGGCGGTTTCGCATTCATTGGGACGGGGCCGTGTATGCATCCATAGGCGGCCAGGAGATTTTGATGCGTCACGTGAATCAAACTGTCCCGCGAAACAAAAGGAAACGCGCGGGACGCAGACGCGCGCGACGCAGGCAGAAAGATTGAATCGGACTGAATGAAACCGCGGTGTGTCGCGGCTGCAGTTGACAGACGGATGTGCAGCGCAGTTTCGTCGAGGACGTTTACGAGGCAATAAAGGGGACGGGGACCGGCAGCTTTTCATCCCCGCCAGCGAATTAAACTCGATCGGGTCAACCTCTGATCAGACAGAATGCTTCCTTAAACTTTTCTGGTTCAACGTATCCCCCCTCTCTCTTTTATTCTGGAGCTCGACACTGCAGCGTTTAACGCTTCGTTTCGCAGTTTCGTTCATTGCGAATGTCATTCAAATATTCATTATGAAATCAGGGATCATAACTGTTACAATCGAAAAGAAAAAAAGTCATGGAATAACAAATATTGCATCGACTAAAATTCAAGATTTGGTAATTGTTTATAAGAGAAGAAAAATTGTGGCCAAGGAATCTCTTCTTCGGCTTCGGTTCGCCTAACCGAGACAGTTCTGTCGTTCCACGTACAGAAAGATCGATCCAGCTGGCGTTTATGGTGCACTAAAAATGGAAGCTTCACTGGGAGCTCGTAAAAAAAGCGTTCTCCTCACCTTGATACCACGGTGTACCATAACCGACTAGCGAATCGAAGAAAACAATTTCCTATGCTTATCTGCAGAAACAGTTATCTCGAACAGTGTACGATTCTCGATACACAGATTCATCCAAACAGATAAACAATGATCTTCGGTCATTTTTCCTGGAAAAATTGGTGGACTTTCTTCTTAAACGATCATGCTACTTAAAAATACAGAAATTGGACTGCTTATAGCAATTTTCTTTTCATAGCAATATCTTACAAAATGCCGGAGTAACAGCCTTTCTCCCAGAAGCTCGTAAAGAAATGTTCCAAGGGTGTCGCACGATTAGTATATCTGCAATTTCTCAGTGCTGGGTCATCTCAGATAAAAAAACTCATGAATATTCTACCGATGTATGCTTTTATCTAGTAAATAAATAGAGGATTTTACATTTTGAAGAAAACTTTCTTCTTTATTCGAGGAAAAACGAAAATTTAATTCTGCGTTAAACCACTGTCATTTTGTTAATACTCGTTTTTTGCAAATCCCTGCGGTCAGGTCTTAGATAAAATCATATACCAACAGAACCTTCATAAATTTTTCATTTCAGATAATCCGTCTCCACGAAATTAGCAAAGACGCTCCAAGAAAACAGCTCCTGGGAGTCGGATCGTAACTCAGTCAGTTTTTATTATATTGCAATTAAAAAATCACTGTAAGCGGATGGGTGTATGTACTTTTAAAGGAGATGTTCGTTTAGAAAGAAGCCGTGCTAATTTTTCCGGGGAAAAATTCCTAAAGACCACGTTCCGCTGTAGTTGCTCCGATGTTCGTTCTCTTAAATCAGTGATAGATTACCGCGATTATCGAAATATCGTTAAGCCATTCCCACGGGATGGGCATCGTCTACGGACCCCCTGGATCGCAGGGTAATCGTCGATGAAAAGAGAGAGAGAGAGAGAAGTTTCAAGAAAGCAATAAAAGGGACGAACGCCGAAGAAAAAGTTCTGGCTATGGCAACTTCCGCAAATTGGATCGACGTCGTAACGCGGCTATCGTTCGACCGCCTCTTCCCCATTCTTTTCGAAAAATGTTCCACCTATCGTGGCTTATTACAACACGGATTCGATTCGCGAATCGCCTAGTAATGAGCCCTCGAAATTCTCACGGAAGTTCCAAGTCCTTGGGATTTCAGGTACTTAAAGTTCTGCGGAGTTAAGGCCAATGCATACCTCACAGGCCAGGCCGGCCAGGCTCAACATTACAGCCCTAGTTTTGGTCCTAGCGTTTAGTAGCCGGCAACCGTGTCAGGCTTTGGAACCGAATTTCTTCTCTGGCCTCTCGGGCCTTCCCAGATGGCCTTTCGAGAGCGCGTTGACAGTTCCCTGCTGTGCGGGGCACAAAAAAAAAAGGTTTACGAGCTCTACAGCTCTCCTTAGGTAAACTATCGGTATCTCTCCTTTACAATACCATGAAAATAGGAAACGTTCCTGGCACTTAGTGAAACAGCATCGCACATCCTTATATGTATTTTATCATACGTAAATTATACATATAAAATTCTTCTTAAATAATTTATCATGTTATACGCAAATGTAATTTCTTAATGAAAATATATTAGAAACATCTTTGTTCTGCAAATTCTCCCACCGGTTATAAAGTGTAAAAAATTTTTTTTAAATATGGTCGTATTCTACGATTCTTCCTGTTTGAAATTCCGTTTTTTAATTCGCGAAGCAAAAAAATTGCAAATATTGGGTACTTGAAATTGTTATAAAAATATATTAGGTTGGAGGGAAAGTTCTACCGTATTTTAAAGAAAACATTTGAATCAATTCATAAAAAAATACGTATTTAATATTATTCAATGATATAATTTCCATTATTTGTAAGGACTTGTTGCCATCTTTCAGGTAACCTGTGCATTCTTGTTTCCCAATGACTCAATAGCAACATGTGTTTTTGATTTACAAGACAAATTACCTGCCTATTTAAAAAACGACAGAAGTTTCCTTCAAATCCAACATAGGGTAGCTCGAACCGATAGCTCCGAAAGGGAGTACCGTATTATTAATTATTCTGGTAGCTTTTTCCACTCGTCAAGATTTGGGACGGACAGCAATAATGCAGGTAGAAGGTGTTGAACCGTTCGCCCGCTAGCTCAGGCCCATCAATTGGGGATAGGTTTGTTAGCGTAGTAATAAATTGTTACTTTGTTTGTTATAACATTTAAATTCTTTAACAAGGTATTCCCCATCTATTACCACGAGGGACTCTGAAATGCTCTAGTTTACAGCTTCTTAAATATATAGTAATGACGAATTGTTTCACCGCACAGATTGTCAGATGATATTCTTTCTTTTTCGTTAGCGTAGTAATAAATTGTTATTTTGTTTGTTATAACGTTTAAATTCCTTAACAAGGTATTCCCCATCTATTACCACGAGGGACTCTGAAATGTTTTGGTTGATAGCTTTTTAAATAAATACAGCATGTTCATTCTGTCTTCGTACTGCCAGGCCACGAGCCTGACAGGCTAGCCTGACGATATTCTCGTCGAGAATAGTCGCAGGCTAGCCTGACAGGCTCTGCTAGAGCCTGCGAACCCCTGGGGTTCTGGTAGCAGAGGACACGCGGTGCCTTTGTTCGAGCCTCTCAAGTGGCTGTCCCGGACCCCAAAATGCTTATAAACTGGGGTGTTGAGCCTGGCCGGCCTGGCCTGTGAGGTATGCATTGGCCTTTAATCTCCAAAACTAATGTTAGGGAAGATATTGGATTCGCATGGAAGATGCTGCACGCGAATAATCTCGAGGTCTGCTCCTTATTATCGCGTTTCCCTTTGTTGACCATCGACGGCAACCTCCCTCTATAACGGCACGCTTAGTTTACTTCGATGCGCGCCCTTATCTCCGAGTAAGCGTCGTTTGCGGAGTCCTTCGAAGTTCTGTACAGAGTTCAAGAGAATGCAGATGCAGAGGAACACTCTCAAGATACTCTGTATACTTGCAAAATACTCTATTTATCATTCTGTCGATAACCAAAATTTTCGACTTTTAACCAAAGAAGGAAATCATTTATAGATGATAAAATGCAAGAAAGCATGTATATCGGTAAAAATGAGTAACATTTTTATTTTATTTCTACCACAAGGAATCTTTCAGTCCTTGAAATAAATATTTCCCTTCATTTGATTTCCTACACAATGAACTCTGAAAATACTAGTAAAGATCCTCAGTCTAGTGATCGTCTAAGAACACAAAAATCTACAATAATTTTGCTATTTTCCAATCAAAATGTTCAACACTCTAATAATACGTTCGATGAAGTGCGAACAGAATCTTTTCAATTCATAGACATCGTAGTACATGTTTAATGAAAAATTATTTCAATAATGCATTCTATAAGGAGTTCAATAATAAATTACTTGAATAATGCTTGAAATAAAATGTTGATTAGATTCAGTCAAATTTAAAAACATTATAATACACATTCGACAATAATGTACTTTAATAATGCATTTCAAAGGTATGAAACAGGATCCGCAGAAGGGTAGGACCTTACCTTGACCTTGTAGTCCTCTTTGGGCTTCTCGAGAAGGTTCATGGTTTGCTGGTGGGCCGTGTCGGGCGGCGGCGGCGGCGCTTCGGGGTCGAACGTGACCCGGTGTCCGGCACCGCGCAGAAAGCCGCCGCCGAGCCTCGTGTTCCAGGCCCTCGTCGCGTTGGTGCCCATGCTCACGGTGTACAATTGCGAGTTCTTGTAACCCGGCCCGTGAGCACCAGCAATTTCGTAGTTGGCTCCGGCTGTTTCACCGGGGGATCTCGCGCCCCTGGCGACTTGCTCCTCATCTTCGTACGCGCTTTCTGAAACAGCCCGACCGGAAACTTTGATTAGGATTCGACGCACTTTCGGACCAACAAAGAGACAGAGACAGAATCAGAGAATAACTTAACTCGCGAGGGTAAATACCGTCGAGTTTCGTACCGAATCAATGACAAACTTGTACGGAGACCTACTCTCCCAACGTTTCGTGTTCGACGATTCCGGTTAACCCCTTACCATGCAATGTCGGGTCGTACTCGTGACGAAGATTCTGAACAGAGTCTAATGAACATGTACAGGACTCCAACTAATATTCGGACGCTCTTAAAAATCGCATAACTTTGTCAATATCGGACTATGCTGCCTGAATTTTTTTGTCGAGGTATTTTGTATGAAGCACGGAAAAATGTTGTCATCTAAGAGTATTTTCATTGAACACTGTTTTATTGAACGTATCGAAGTTTCCAAGGAAATGCGATCGTTTTATTCGTTTTTCGACTCGTCTTGGTTCATTTGCTTCGAGCAAGTGGAACGACGAAGATCGTAGATCGAAACTGGATACACCCCGTCGCTGGTCGAAAAGGATGATGGATCGCGGAATACACTCTCCCTTATTGGTAATGCGCAAACATAACCGCGGAAGAAAGTTTCAGCGACGTTTTACGATGTAATTTTTGGAGTTTCCCTTGCTCGTTGCTCGAGAGCGTCGAATACTTCGTAATAAACCTTCCCCGAAGCAAAGTTGCGTCATAAATTCAATTTTAAAAGTTTTTCTAGATTTACAAGTTGATAGAAAACTGTGGTATTCTCGCGCAATCGTATGCGAAGCAAACTAGTACACGCGAAAACGTTTACTATGCAGTATCTATCAATATTAAAACATATCGCGCGATTGATCTGATCTCTGAAGTTCTCTGATTCCTTGAATGGGAATTACAGGGTGAAAATTAAATTAATAATTAAGATATTGATTCTCAAGATAATTTCCACCCTGTATAATGAATAATAAAAGAGCAATAACGTTTACTTTCCAAGACGGCCCGACATTCGAGTGCCCGGCACCTTTCAACGAAACGTAGACAGTCTTGTGCAATAATTTCCATAGTGTTCCCGTTGAACTAAGCGTTATAAACCATGCAACGATTTATTTTATTCAGCACCGGCATTAACGTATCCCCGTTCTCCTTCCGCGACTACGTTATTCACAGGAATTACGTTGTTTTGTGCCGCGGCGCAAATCGATCGTCCCGGCCCACGGGAATATACATTCTGCTTTTAGTACCTCCGCCGAACGATCGTTAACAACCGATCCTCTAATTCTTCCGATCCATCTGCCGTCGTGAGAGAGCACCATGGTTCGAGGTTCGATTGTCCGCTTTTAAAAAGCGGAAGCAAATAATCTTTCTTTCGTCTCGCTCACCCCCCCCCCCCTCTCTCTCACTCTCGTCGAGCTCTCCTCTTTCCGATACTTCAATGGCTTTCCATTTGAAGAAAGTTGAAATCGTTATTGGAGAAAAAGAAACGGCGCGCCAATCGAACCCCCAACCTTTCTATTCCTGGATGACTGCGTCGACCATTAACCTTCCGAAACCGTCCAACAAATACTTTTTACTGTTTCGTGGAATCCCGCCGCCATTTTCGCCTCGGTGTTTCATGATTCCGTCGTCGGAATTCCGATTTTTTTTTTTCGCTTGTACCACCAGTTACCAAACACCCTGTATTATACATTATTTGTTTGATCATTTTTATCCGAAATAAGAATGCCAAAATTTGGCAATTTTTAACACGTGACATTTAACCAACCGTATCGGTGCTTCGTCTCCTTTCTAATGGGCCAAAACCAGCAGGCGTTTAACAGAAGAAACTTTCTCGTGTCTCAAAACTGCAACCCTACGTTGCATTCCGCAAAGGTGCAATCTGCTTTCTTTCCTTTCTTACTTTGTCCTTACCTGCCGCTGTTCTTCCATTTTGCATTCAACTTTTCCCACTTCCCTCCGCACTTCTCCAGTGTTCTTGCCTTTTCACCGTGTCTCGCTGCTCTTATTTCCGTCCGTAGCATTCTTATTTTCCCCGTTACCTTATCGAACCGACTTTCTTTTGTGCCAAGCCGAGCCTGTAGTTTTCTTTCGGCGACGTTTCGTACGATCGATCTTTTGACGAGGAAAAAAATGCGTTCCTCTTCCCAGTCGAGTCGAGGAGATCAAGCTGGGCTTTTTTCAGAGGCCATTAATCTCAAGGGTAAGTGTGTACATATCACGAGAGCGGCAACGTTCCATCATTAGTTTATCGAGCGTCGCGCCATTGTGGCGGGGTTACGTAACGTGATCGTTAGACCACGATGATTTACATTAGGTGTTGTGTACCATGTGTACCATATTTCACGCGGATCAGATCCGCAGCCGGAGATGGAAGTTTTCTTTGAATGGAAGATGAGCATTCGCGACCCGGGGACTGATGTACAGCGGCCCGGGCGACCGTTTTAGCAGTTCATTTGGTAAAAAATGTCTATATACATATGTCGCCAAGGCCTGGATGATAAACGTCGCGGAATTACGTTTGAATTTGCTGCACTTCTTAGGAAAAATGGGTCTTTGGTTTCCTACTTGTTACAATACATGATGTAAAAATATTTTGAAGGGAAATGAACAATGCTATGCGAAAGTAGAGGCTTCAGGCCGCACAATGAGTTCAGGCTGTACTGTTTGTATAAATTAATCTGGCCCGGAAGGAGACGCCAAAACAATAGGAAAAACCTGTACTCCTGTACACGTACTAAACACGAAAGTGTTTTCTGAGCAGCTGTGCAAACCCCCCGTTCAATAGTGTGCGCTCTGTACATACACTTAACCCAGATAGCACGCGACGTCTTAAAGACGTCTGTTTTACGTTCATGTTTGGTCTGAACGTCTTACGTCCTGAAAAGACGTCTTTAAGACGTCTTTTACGAGTCGTCTTTAAGACGTTTCATTTCTTGACGTTTCAGTAATTCTAAACTGCTAGAGAAAAGCTTTACAAACTGTAATTGATTATCAAACTGAATATTCCATCAGCAAAGAAGTGCACAGAAAAGTAATACATCAAAATAAATAGATAAATAAATAAATAAGTTAAATAAATAAATAAAGTATAAAATGTTAATGTTCGCGGATATGCTGAAAAACATTCTTTTAATTTATTTAAGACGTCTTTAAGACGTCTCTGTGCTATCTGGGAAGTAATAGGCGTGACGATTTTGCGTTGCATGTTTCGTTACATCTTTTATGAAATCACCCCCATCTGTACAACCCTTCTCTCTCTCACTCTCTCTCTCTCTCTCTCTCTCTCTCTCTCTCTCTCTCTCTCTCCCTCTCTCTCTCGAACGAGGAGTCCCTTCTCGAAAGATTTTTGTACTTTTTGCCCGTCTGTTTACCTTTACCTTTATGTTCACCTTTTCTTTTCTTTACTCGCTTTATGACTCTGTCGATCATCAGTACCAGGTAACGGATTACTAGGGTTAGGGAATTTTACCTGGGACGATTTTTTGTACCTGACGCACTTCCGTTGCATGTTTCGTTACATCTTTTCTCAAATCACCCCCGATCTCTAAAACACTTTCGTGTTAAAAATTATCGCAAAGTCTGTTCAGAAGCTGTCATCTTCTTTCCTGGAGGAGCACACTTCTCTGATACCGGGTTGCACAAAAATTGCATCGCAGGGTTTCGATGGCATTTAGAAATTTCTTGCTGGCGAGGAGAAGTTGCTCCGGTCCGCTGCCGACTGGTACAAGCACCTCGAGTGCACAGTTGGCTGGCCTGCACTTTGTTCGAGGGCATTAAGACCTAACCCCGCAGAACTTTTTCTAGATACTTAAGGAGTCTGTCTTCTCTCGCAAAAAGTACACAGACCAACGGACGACTTCCGGCGAACGGCAACCGAGTATTAAGTGCTTCCCATGGTACTGGCGAACCGGAATTTTTTTTTGTAAAAATTCTAAACACCAATCGTACTGCAACATCCTCAAAAAAGCTCCTATACCTGAACCTAACAGTTCCCCGGAAACAAATTCTCAAAGATCGCGTTAATAAACCACCCCACCCCCTCTTTAAGGAAGTTCCTATTCGCTGCTACAACTTTGAACATTTTTCATGGAAACGTTTGTAAAAATTCTGGGCACTACTTTAATCTTACCACAATATTTTAAAGTAATTAAAATATGAGAGTTAAGCTGCTTCGTAATGAATCCCCAAAAAGGTTTACAAAGGCAAAATGTATGAAAAAGGAAGCTGACGTCGTTTGACGATGTATAACTGTTTTGTTTGTTGATTTTTTTCATGTCAGACGATTTCATAATTTGTAATTTTCTGTACTTTTTTTACGACTAAAAAGTACAAGGATTTTCTGGTGCAATGTACCGATAATACTTTACACAATCCTACGTAATTCTATTATTAGAAATTAATAAACGTCAGACTGAAGCGAGTAAGATAGCACATCGTCGTCCGGATTAAATTGTACCGAAGCTAAAGTGCAATTAAAGGAAATATATTTAATTACGGGAAGATAGCGGTACATTAAGTGCATTACGAGTATTCATAGCGAAAGAGAGAAAAAGAAAACAGAGGAGAATTCAGCCTGGGGATAAAATAATTTTATATTCTCCTGATAAAATCCTCCATGAAGAACGTTGCCATTCATTTTGTTGGGATTTCGTATTCATTACATACACAGGTTCACGAAACTATTCGAACGTCCTTTAGAACAGTATAACTTTCCTTAAATTAGATCAAACGATCTGACTTTCTAGGAGCAGTTAGAAGAAGATAAATATAGAGCAACAAGTAGTTAAAAGCGGTGAAAATCGTAGTTTTTCACGACACAGATTCTAACATCTCTCGACGCGTGAAATTTTTATATGTATAATTAACATACAGGACGCACATTTTAAATTTTCTTTACAGACTCAAATAAAAAAGTTTTGGAAAGTGCCCTTCTTATTTGGTCTTATACTTCCTAGCAATTTTAATTTTTTCAAAACCCTTCGATCATTCGGTAAATCAATTCTTCTAATTGCTCAAAAAAAAAAGTCAGATCGTTTGGTCCAATTTAAAAAAAGTTATACTTTTGCAATGACCCGATAACATGGTCCGTTTTGGTCGGTAAAGCTAGTGTTAATTCGATCGCAACGCATCGGGGGAAGATCGCTGGAGACAATAGGGCGTGCGAAACGTTTGCGAAAATGTTGAAGGGCCCTATTCGGTGGACGCTTATCTTCGTGGTTCCCTGGGCATCGGAACTTCGACCCGGCATGCCACGGGTCGTTGAGCTTGCCGCGAATCGCGTGTTTCGAGCCGGAGTTTAGATCGATAAAGTCGTGTGTGAATGAGCACACACCGACGCACCAAATAGACGAGTTTCGTGAACCCGGCAGCGTGCATCGGGGTCTACCGGTGCAAAAATAATCGCGGATGGTCTTTATTGCTTCGCGCGCCACTGTCGAAGACCCCTCACCCCCGGATAATAAGAATCTCTCGCTAGGAATTCGACTACGGCTTCCGGGATCGATATTACAACGATCCGTTTCTGTTCTCTGAAATCCTCGAATCCCCCCCACCCTTGCCCCCATATTTGGAAATAATATACAATAAATTTCGAAATTGTATACCTGCATGTATTAAAGGAACAAGAATTGTCTGTAATTAACACTAAACCTACCGAGCGTTAACAGTATCAGGTAAATATTGCCTTATGAAAATGGCAACCATAATTTTATTTAGATTGTCAGTAATTTTCCTCGTCCAGGATAAATGCCTGGACGAGGAAATTTTTTCCACTGTTTTTCATAAATGAACTTCTATAGTCATCAATAATTCTAAAATATAAAACCGGTCATTTTGACCGTGATAGGTTTAGCGTTAAGTGTTTGCAATGCTAAAATCGTTGATCATGAATAAAGATTATTACGCCCGAACTTCCACGTTTAGAAATTTCTGGAAAGTTTTTCTTGAGTTTGAATTCGTTCCAGCGATAAATTGTCGTGAAATATACGTGTATATTTAACAGAGAAAAGCGATATCTTTCCGTCACGGTGGACACGGTAATATTATCAACGGGTACATCGACTGTAAAATTCCCGTCGAGGGGCGGAAATCCCATAAGTCTTTCAATTTCGTGGTTACGTAAGGGCTGGGGCGACTATAATCTTCGGGAATGGGGTGCGGTATCAGCGAACGATCTCCTCCGATAATGCATTTTGAATAACGTACGAAATTCTCGTTCGGGTTACTACGAGTAAACAGAGAACTCGTTTTAACAATTATGGTTATCGTTGTTAACGTTACATCGTTATTGTACACGATGATTAAATGCTCCGGTTGCCCGTAGAAATCGCTCCGCTTTAAAATACGAACGTTTTCGATTTAATTATCGCGTGTGAGCGCCGTGTAATTACGATACCGATGCAGCGAATTGTGTAAATTCAGAGAAAAATTGCTCCGAAATAATTTAAACACTGCCGACGATGTTTGTAATGCGTATGAATATTCAGCGCTTTTCGTTTGTAAAGAGGCGCAGTTTTATTGGACGTTGATATGCATGGAATAATGTATAATATTAAATGTTTCTGCTCCTTTCTAGCTCGTTTTACAGTTTTAACGAGGATGTAATTTTGTCGTTGTTATTAAATGTCGAAGTATTCGAGACGCGAAGAAAGACAAATTTAATTAAAAACACGTACACAGACGTTTACAGTACGTTACAAATAGATAAAAATCCGATATAATAATTTCTTCGCCGACGTTACGTTCGAAACAAAAGAAACACTAACGTGTCGGCAAAAAGTACCTCGAAGAATCTGTTCAAACAAAATTGACAAATAAAGCATTAAATGAATCAATTATGTATAACTATAGTCTGCGATCAGATGTTTGAATATAAAGATAAAAAGAGTACACAATGTATAATGAGTGTAAACCAAAATTCGGCAGCATAGGGAACATTAAACCGTCAATATTATGTTCTAAGCATCGGTCTCGATCAAGCAGCACGATACCTAATGGTTTCCGCAAAGCTAACAAACTGAAAACTACAATAACAATTACGAAGAGTATACGGATATCGCGATTACAAAGCTGTCGATCGTTTCGAAGAGCATAACAATCGCCGCGGAAACGTTCGCGCCGCCGTAGGTCATTTTAATAACCTCCTTTACGCCTCCATTAAATCTCTGTTACGATCCTGCTGGCAAGTGGAAGACGTTACTGCCAGCAATTTCACCGGGAGGGATCGATAGATCGACCGATTTCGAGTGTTCGAGTGGGTAATGGATCCGCGGGACCAACGAAATCTGTCGGCTAATCGGCAGATCGGGAGCGAGCCAGGACGGAACTGCAGGTCGAGCCTATGCGGCAGTCGAGCCTACGTTGCACCTGTTGCATCCGTTGTATCGCCGCCGTGGCTGTACCTGTGCGGCGAATCGTTTCTCAGAAGCTTGCCTATGCACCTGTAACGTGCCTCCCTCGAACACTGTCAGAAACAGGCTTTCATTTTACGTCCTCTACTGGCCCTTTCACGCTAAACGATCGAATTTTTATATTTCACAATTATTACGATTATAAAAATTCATTTATGGAGAAAATCGGAATAAATTCTCTCGGCCAAGCGTCTATTATATTGAAAATTACGGGCAATCTCACTCAAATTTTATGTAATCAAGGTATACAATGACAAAAAAAAATTAAAATTTTATGCCAGTTTAAAGAAAATGAATAACATAACATGATTAATCATAGTTAATTTGGGGAGAGTCTAAAATGTTTGCACACCTTCTTTTGCACCTATCGACTATGATAAATTTGACTATTTGGAATGCAACTAACGGAAGAATCGTTCTCGCATCGGTTCGCGTAAGCAAATCGTCGAAAAAGAAAACGGTCGGAATGATCGCAATTAAACCGGTGTGCGGTGGCGGGCGCATCGCGATTACGCTAGTTTCGTGCCTGGCATTATGGCATTGGTTCGCGTGCCCGCGGCGGCCCTCATTTTCCGCATGCGGCCGCGGCCGCGGCCGGTTCGCTCACGCACACGATCGCATAATTACAGGCGAATTCAGTACGGGGGAATCGCGCACGAACGAATATGCTCGCCGTGCCAATTTTCTCGCATGCAATACTGGAAACCCGTTGTACGTGTCCGCGAATTTCCAGCCCCCTGGAAGATGATGGACAGCGAATCGACCGCCCTTTTCCTCTTCCTCTTCCTCTCTTCCTTTCTTTCACGCGTCCCGTATTCACGTGACCGTTCCCGAGGACGATTCAATCAAAACTATTACGTACAATCAAACTGTTCGACGATCAAAGATTCCGCGGAGAACTTTATTGTGGACACTGCAGACGACGTGACGGGACGCAACGCGCAGGCTCATTTGCACGTTCGCAACTCGAGCCTGTGTTCGCGGAATAATAATTTCCCCTTCGACGAAACGCGGACACAGAAGTTTCCCTGACACGCGTACGGACGAATAAATTATGGCATTTCGAGGGAGTCAACACCCCCACCCACCCTCCCCTCCTCCTCCTCCCTCTGTGTACCGAGTACTTGCGTCTCATGGTTGAAATTAAATAAGAGAATTTCTTCGAGCGAAATTTGTAGTACGATTGGTTGACGTATTAGTCGACTTTGGTCGTTCTGAATTTGCGAATCTTTTCTGCATACCCGAGGAATATTTGCCACAGAAATTATTGAATGTCGAACACAATGAACGTGCACTATCGTGCATGAACATTGAAATACGAGACAGAAAAGTGGGTGAGACAGAAGAATTATTAAATGTTTGATGAATACGATGCGAAAGTATTTAAAATGATAACCAGTGCAGCTTCTCTAGAATGATTTTCAAAAGTTTGCGCAAACTAGTAATTACATATAAGTCAGAAAATTGTGTCGGACAGAAAAATTCTTAGATGTTTGATGAACATGGCGCGAAAATATTTAAAATGAAGACTAATGCAGCTTCTCTAGAAAGTTTGTGCGAACTAGTGATCACTTAGAAGGCAGAAAAATTAAGTCGAATAAAGGCATTCAGGAACCTTTCATGAACACGACGCGAACATTTGAAATGGAGACGAATACGACAAAAGAGGAGCCTTTTCCCCGGCATATGAATATATCCAACAATACGTACAGCAAAATAGACGACGCTCTCGTTGAATTCCAGGCGAGCCACTCTCTAGGAGACTGATTTTGGTATTCCAAGGATCCGAGGAGCACAGAGTCGTCGGTCGTCCAAAGCCGAACAAAGGAATCGTGCTCTTTTTATTTCGGCCTCGGGAAATTTTGACCTCGTTTGCTCGTAAATGTCTAGCACCACGAAGAGCAGTTCCTACCACTATGAAGCATACGAACGAACGAACAACGAAACAATTTGATTTCCAAAGGCAACGCGAAAGGAGCAGACTGTGGCGCAGTTAACCGCGTTGGTTTCGTTTTATGGGCCCCTTGAAAACGGAACTCGTACCGCGAACGACTTCAATAAACCAAAGATATTCGCGTAAATCAACGCACGCTTGTCATACGAACTGCGGTCCTAAAGTCATACTCTAACTTGGACAGACTTGGTTGTTCTGCTTTTGAACCTCGTGAGCTAAGAGAAAGCTCACGATCAATAAATTTGAACAAAAGCTGACAAAACCTGGACGAGACTCGTTTCTCTGTTTTTTGTTATTTCTGGTCACGTATTAAGAAATTTGTTTACTTGAATATCTTACGATTGAAATATTTGAAAGCTTGAAAATTTGAATATTTGAAAGTGTGAAAATTTAAATATTTGAAGATCTGACAATTTATATAAGAATTTGAAAGCTTGAGAATTTGAATAATTGAAAATTTGAAAGCTTGATAGTTTGAATATTTGAATATTTGAAAATTTATATATTTGGAAGATTGAGCATTTGAATATTTAAATATTTGAATATTTGAAAGCTTGGGAGTTTGTATATTTGAATATTTAAAATTTATATATTTAGAAGCTTGAGAATTTGAATATTTGAAAGCTCGAGAGTTTGAATATTTGAGTACTTGAAAATTCATATATTTGGAAGCTTGAAAATTTAAATATTTGAAAACTTCAGAATTTGACTACTTGAATATAAGAAAGATTGAAAATTTGGTAATTATTTACATTAGGGGCTTCCTCACCGATTTTGATGACTTTGAAATATGTTCAATATAAAAATAATGTTAAGTAGTCAGTTTTAGTGCTTTGTAAATCTAGTGTTAAAGGGACATTGAAGTTGCAAAATATGAAAGAAAACCTTGCATCCAATATTCTACATACGAATAATAAAATATAATACTAATGTACTACAAACTACATTATAAAATACTAATGTAAAGTGTACTTACTTCTGAATCTTCTGTACCTTCGTCGGATCCACAGCACACAATTATTCACTCACCAGAATAGGTCCGAATAATTGAACAACAATCACTAAACACACACACAACACATTTTATAAAATCGTGACAACGAACGAGAAGATGTTACTCCGACCACGAATAAAATAATACTGCGATTTTAACCGTCCCCTTCCCACGGACGTGTGATACGAAAACAGGGAATTCCGAGAAATAGGGTCGGCGCCCCGCCATAATTTTTTTACCTTGGTTTTGTATCTAGTGTTTATTGACGCTCAGCGTCTAACCTGCCTAGGATAACCTGACCGTACTACCTCCGTGGAGGGGATCATTGTTAAAATCGCAGTATTATTTTGTTCGTGGTCGGAGTAACATCTTCTCGTTCGTTGTCACGATTTTATAAAATGTGTTGTGTGTGTTGTTTAGTGATTGTTGTTCCATTATTCGGACCTATTCTCGTGAGTGAATAATTGTGTGCTGTGGATCCAACGGAGGTACAGAAGATTCAGAAGTAAGTACACTTTACATTAGTATTTTATAATGTAGGATTAGTATTCGTATGTGGAACATTGGTTTTGTATCATATTTTGCAACGTATATTAACGATCATTAATGATTTGGTATATAGTATAATTTAACGTGGTTCAAATAAGATATTACTTTAAATCAAATATTTTTATTTTGATAACCAGTTAGATAAAATGAAATATTTTTATTTTGTATTTCAAATATTTCCTTACAATGAAAATAAGTTGAGCAAGTAGTTAATATTATAAATTATGCTCACTGTACCGAACAAATTCGCATCCTTCATCGCCAAAAGTCCGAAAGTTTAAACCTTTAGAACTTCGGGAAAGCCCTCAGAAGCCTCCGAAGTTCACGAGGCCAGAGTTCAAGTCGTAAAACTCGAACCTCCATGTAAAATTTGAAAAATGTAAAACCTGGAAACTCCATAGACTTGAAAGTTCGAAGCGGCGAACATAAAAAATGTCGGCACTGGAGATCGGAATAAACGCAGAAGCACCCTTTGGAGCTCTCGCAGAGAATTCGCCGGCGAGTCTCGTTGGTAGGAGAGCAGCGTCGCGACGCTCCCAAAAGAAGTTGACCCGAAGTGGTCCTCGCTTGTTGGCCACTCGTCAGTACGACGATCCCGGCAGAGTAATTTCGTTTAGCGTGCTAGCGCGAGGATGCCTCTGCTTCTTCTCCGTCCGCAGACCGTTCCACTTTTTTTCTCTGCTCGGTTCGCCCGACGTTTAACCAGAACAGGCCTCGGAGACTTTTTCGGTAAACAGAAAGAACCTGAACCCGATAAATCTCCCCGTTTCCGTTTCTTCTTCTGACAGATCTGTTAATGTCATGGTATTTCTGGCAAAGTCAAAGGAAAATGATTCAAGATTTACTTCTTTCAATTCATTGTCGGACCCGAAAACGAAGAGGAGGAGAGGTACCTTCTCGAAACTCCAATTTCGAAACCACGGGGTGATTCTGCGTACAGAAACTAATAAAAAAAGAAGAGGAACAACATTTTTTCGTTTGACTTCTCTTTACCGAGTAAATCGAGTTTCAAGGTTCCCTGATTTATTTATTTCAATTCGCAAAAGGACAATAATATATAAACTTTAATATGATATGGAACTCTATCAAAACGTACAACACGAAATCGATAATAATTAGACTGCGGACCTTTATGCGTTTATGGCTTCAGAAATTTGTCAAAAAACTAGAACATCTACAAAGGTTCCTACTTCTCAAAATTCGTGTAGAAAAATTGCAAATTGCATAAACTTCCGAGGTGAGAATCATGTGCTCGAACCATGACCGCATAGACAACCAAAATGTATATTTCCAACAATAAGTTTATCATCCTAACGTCAACAAAAACTCTCGAATTAATTCGAAAAGTGGGACGAATCTTTTAAAAGGGAGGGTGTATAAACCATTCTATTTTCCGAAACAGATTTCCGTGGTGTCGCAAAAAAAAAAAAAAAAAGAAAAACGAAATTAGCCTGAAAGCGTTGGGTAAGAGGATTCGTTCTTGGGGATTTTCGAAAAGAGCTCTGGCACAAGGAAATTAGGTGGCGCGAGGCAGATGGCACCGGGAAACGAGGACACCGAAAAAAGAGGAATATCCCCGTTCCCGGAGGTTAGTGCCTGGCGGAATTTCAATCCCGAGAGGACATTTATTGACTACTGACCATCGAGCGTAGTCGACACGCGAATCCTCGTGATGATCGTGAGCTCGCACTGCTCGCGACAACGAACACTGTCACCGTATCTAAAGTGAAACGTATCGAGCGATCCACTCTATCGGCGTGTTCATTGTCTAAACGACTCGGCCGTCCATTTGTTAGCTCTCTCTCGGCCTTATGGCCGAAGATAGGCGAGAAAAAAAAAGGTTTTTACCTGATCCGTCTATTTTATAATAGACGGATCAGGTAAAAACCTTTTTTTTTTCTCCGCCTATCTTCGACCTAGGAATCACGTTCGGGTTAAGCTGCGCCCTAATCAGTTTTACGACTCGGTTTACTTAGCCGCACCGTGGATGATTGGGAATTTGCATTTTTCAAAAGGCTGCCTGCATAGAATCTCTGATCCCGCGAGCAGGAGGCCAAGGATACTCGGTAATCACTTTTGACTTATTAAATGATTAATATTTCAGACGATCCTGCTACGAATGCACCGGCGAGCGATGAATACTTTAATACTTTCTCCGCCGGGGATCAAACGCTTAGCGTACCTGCCGGAGCCGAGCCCTTCTCTTAAGGAAATGAACTATTCTAGTCCACAGTGGTTGCTGCAGGTCGCGTTTCATTGTATTCTGCGCTCTTTGTAGGACCGACCCTAATGCTTTTTTTGGAAATGTTAGTCTCTTGCAACGAATCAAAGATTTAGTCGTGCGCAACACTGTGATCGATATGGAACAAAAAACTCAATTTTGATTTTTCCTTTGTCAAAAAATTGGTACATCACACTGAAACATTAACGAAAAAGCTCGCGGAGGACTGATGTAAAAATATTTCGTATATTCATAGCCAAAAAATCGCAAAGTTAGCCTTTTCCTAATAATCTTGTCAACACTTGTTGCCAACCTTGCAATCAAATTGTAATAACAAACTCAATTTTGATTTTCCCTTTGTCAAAAAATTGGTACATCATACTGAAACATGAACGAAAAAGCTCGTGGAGGACGCATACAAAAATATTTTGTAGGCTCCAAATAAAAAAATCACATAGCGTGATTTCCTAAAAATGTTCTGAACCCTCCAAGTGCCTCAGGGGCAAAGCCTACGATATACCAGAGGTTTAAAGAATCGACCAGCATAAATTTCGATTTTCCAGTTCTTGCATTACGAAAAGAGCACTGTTTCGTTATCGCAGAAATTTTTCGTCCGTCTCTAAAGCAACGCCGAAACGTTCGCATTTCTCAAGACTTCCTCTCGCGTCGCAAGGCAGAAATCTATCATAAGAGCACAATGGAGATAAAAAAGGAGTGAAAAAAGCTACGATAAAAAGTGAACAAACACGTCCCGATCTTTTTGATGGCCTGGCATCGAAAGGGGATAAGAATAAGCCGCGAAGGGAACCGGAGATTCGAATCGTTTGGTAAGGGACGATTCTTTTGTTCGGCGTTCACGTGTAATTTCCGTCGTTCGCTCTTCTTAGATTCCACGGCGATATTTCATCCTAAGAAACGACGGAAATTGCATTCCGTGGACACACGATAACGGTAATCCGTCAACGGTGATTCGCATTCTAATATTTTATCTGATCCATCTTCGAGAACCATAGAATTATTCTCGTTAATTGTTAACCCGGTCAAAGGATCGCTTTATTTTCCATGGTGTGGAAACATATTCAAAGCATATTCGAACGCTTGGGCGACTTTCGGCTCCCGTGAAATTTCATTTGCATGCAGATTCGAGCCGTATTAAGTATTCCACTTTACCGTGGCAATGAAGCGCGAGCACTGTCTGCGAGGGGCTTACCCTGTTTCTGACTGTTACGAGAGTTATGTGTGTTCTTACAGCATGGTTTAGCTGCTGCGATCATCGAGTGAGCCACCGGATGCTAAATCTTGCCACCGAGGATTCTGAGTTCGACGCCGGTGACTTTGTGTTGACGAATATATCCTGTTAGTTATGCGAAAGTAGCTGAATTTGGAATAGTGATTCAATTGGATTTATTCTGAAACTTGTAATCGAATGAGACCAGTGATAACACTGAGAATATTCTGGTACAATGGTGCCTAGCTGAATTGCATCTGGAGTATACATTATAATCGATTAATACTACTTAATAATGCTACTATTTTACTTTCTCTACATTTTACAATAATACATTCACAATATTGTACGAATATACATTCATAAATGTACAATATTGTGCATTCTACAATATTTTACGAATAATATTTCTAAGAAATAAAAGAATATTCAGGGAGTAGTCCTTTAAGGATGTTGACTGCTGCCTTGGGCACTCAAAAAATAAATATTTAAAGAATTCTTTCCTCGACTACTTCCTCGGGAGTAATCCTCGAAGAATGAATATTTAAAAAATGGTGTCCTCTCGAAATTTAAAGGAGTTCTTAAGAAACGAAGGTAACATTTGGTCCATGTTACTAAAGAATGCTATAATTGAAAAAAGGGTTGACATTTCTAACATTTCCAACATTTCCAACAGAATGTATGTGTCCTACCTCTGGTAGCAATTTATCCAACCGCTGAATATTATGTACTGTATTATGAACATGGCTGCGCCATCATAACAAAGATTGCGCCAACAAAACTGCACCGCAGAGTTTACAGCAGCGTTTTTGATTGCATCCAGCCCAGCGAAAAGCGCTATAAAACCCGAGACATCGGCCTTCCCGGGTTAAAAGCTCTAGGCACGAGGAAACCATAAAGTTTCAGTTTCCATGGGGTCGATAACAATTTATCGTGCCGGTGACTTTATGGGCCCTCCAGTCCCCCCGAAGCGTTTTTTAACGTGCTTCATATAACATATATATCCGAGGTCGTAAAATCCGCGAATCAGATTCATCCCGGTCAATTATCGGCCGACATTCGTCAGAGTTAATGAGTCCACTTTATCGGCAACGATGGATTTAACGGGGGACCGTTCTGTCCCGTGTGACGAGCGATATGATTCACGTTCGAGCGTTTTGATTGGTTGGCGAGAAACACGAATATTATTGGGCTTGTAAGGTGAATCGACGGGAAACAAAAACGGGGGACGTGGCTCATTTGCCTCGCAAACGAACCACCCGATATCTCGCGGATGAATCATATTTAACAGCGGCAGAATGTCGCTGGACGAGCGATTTCATTCCGCGGTAATAAAAACGCGGAATTACCCTCTTGATGTGTCTGCTTTCGCTGATGCTGCGGGGGAACAAAAAATGAGATGCAACGTCCGTAGAATGTTTCGGTTTTTAAGCGAAAGCTGTACGAGAACTGTGTGTGCAGTCATTTTGCTGGAATTTTTGTCGTTGAAAATGATAACTTGACATACGGGAATGAATATTGTTGATATACTGGAGGATCTACAGAATTACTTTACATAAGGAATATTCACATAGCTCTCACGATTAAATTAGAAAAAATTCTTAAATTTAAAGGTTTGCCTTCTGGATTCTGACTCAGCGCAGCAATGTTGATAAAAATTATTTTGTACATAAGTTATTAAAGAACTATACATTATATACTGGAGAGTCCAGAGAATTACTCTACATAAGAATCATTCGCGTAGCTCTCACGATTAAATTAAAAAAATTCTTAAAGTTGATCATTTTCTTCCTTTTTAGATTCTCACCGAGGACACCGCTCCACAAAAATCTCCCGGTAATTACGTAAAGGCGAGCAAAAATTTGAACTGTCTGGTCAATGACGCTTACCATAGCGCTCAGAAATGTTCGAAGAAATTCAAATTTCGGCCCCCTCGGATTCTTGCAGCTGCAATTTAGAGCAGGCACCGAAGTTCTCCGGGGAAGCTTCATCGCTCACGTTCCACGTTGCGCGTCAATCAACCGGAAGGGGTCGTTACGGCGCCCCATCGACGAGCATTTATCTTACGTGCCGTCGATCCAGCCCCCTTCGGATCGCAGCCCCAAAGAATGTTCCATCGTCGCGGAAAATCACCGCGTCGAAATATCCGCGTTGGAAGTCACGCGAGCGTGAAAGTTCGAGAGGCGTTCGTTAACCGGAATGTCCTCGGTCCATTGTGGCGGACCTTATCGCGGGATAGAGGTATCCGAAAAACTCTGGGAACGACCAGACAGACCCCGTGATTCATGTCTCTTTTATCTTAAATAGCTTTCTCGCGCGCCCCTCGAATACCGCAAACCGCCGAGAACCCTCGAAAAAGATAAACTCGCTTCTTTCGAGGACGCCGCGCCGCAAAAACCCGCGGGATTGCGTGTGAATTTATTCCGCAACCATTCTGCAATATTTTTGCACCATTTCTGCACTCCTTCACGGTATTTGTCTTTCAACTAACCAACGATGCAAAATATTATAGGTGAACGGTGGAAATGTCTATTCAATTGTTCCGTGAAGTGAACTCTTTTTGTATATTGTTCCAGTTTCTGCATAACAAGTTTATTCTTCTTCACCCTATGAATTTAAAAATCTTCTCGTCAAATGATTGTGTCGAAAAAATTCTAACTTGTTCTATTTAAAATTGTCAAAAAAGGAAGGTTAGAGGATATTTATTTTATTAGACATTTTAACTCTAAATGATGCATAACTTGCTTGAACGTTTAATACGTCAAGAAACGCCAATGCGTATGGTCTGATCTGATACATCGCTAAAAATTCTGTTAGTATTTCGTTGGGACAATTGATTCGGCAGAATCCGATAACGGCACTGATTGACGTCCACTACGTGACTGAAGATTGATTAGATCGTATCATTTAGGCGTCGTCCCATTTTCCAGATGGAATCGTAAATGCAGTCCACTCTTTGAATTTAGCCCTGCGTAATTCGGTTTCCCTTCGAGTACAATCGAAAGGTATACGGGCCACGATGGGCGGGGGAAACGTATACGGGTGGATTCGGTATGAAAAAATACGGTGAAAATGTAAAATAACGATTTTTCATTTGAGCCTCCGTTTCCGAGATAATTTAATTCGAAAACGCTTGATGCGCGCGTGCCGATGTACGCGCGGTAAGTAGAAACAGTCAGCCATGGTCAGACGCGACAGATTCGCTTCAATCTTAATTATCTCGAAAAAGAAGCGTCGGATGAAAAATTGTTATTCCACGTTTTCGATCAAGTTTCGTGCGAGGAATCCGCCCCTATTACATTACACTACCTGCCACGTGCTACAGCAGCTGAGAAATGGCTAAAAATTCTAACGCGATGAAGTAGGAAAAACTAGTTACGTTAAATAGGATAGACAAGCTCGCATTGGTTAAGGAAGACGCGAGCATGCAGATTTTAATTAAAAATTTCAGTTTCCATAAAACGCTGACTAGCAGACGACTGCGGGGTTTTATGCATTTATTACAGAAATGAGTACGTATAGAATGTAAAGCAGATTTAAGGACGATTTAAGGGAAAGGATTTAAGTACCTCGGTGTATATTTCTTTCTTTTTTCTTGTCAATCATTTTTGTATTCTGCGTGAAGATCTAGGGATAATATAATCGGAAGATTGAAATTTAAAGCTTGCGAACGAGGGTGGTCGTAGTCACCGGGCGGTTCTTACGCTCGGCGAAGCATTCGCGAATGCAGTCGGGGAGCTGCACGCAACAGGATGCGACGCAATGCAACGGGATTTCCAGTGGCCGGACATCGTTTTAATCCGATCGGCCGGCGATCGGCAATTGAAAACCATTTCTGTATTTTTATTACGGGCCGCGGTTCGCGCAACCATGGACGGAGTTAATTCGATTTCGCTGGTTTTTCGCGATCCCGCGGAAATGGGTCAACGGGAAACAGGGCTCGATCGAGCGAAACGAAGAACGAGCAGGCCTAGCTCCGCATCGGATAGAGAATCATAGCACGCGAAGCCGATCATGCGTCGAAACGTCATCGCCACGTTCCCCTAATTTTTTACGGGTACGCGGTAATCCACTCGTTATAGTTTCGTTCTATTCGTGAATTTATCCTCTGACATCCTTCTGCATACTGTTCCTTGAGCTAGCATTAGACTGTTGAATGCAAAATATGCATTCGCATAAACATCCGCAGTCTACCAATTTAAATATCTAGACATTTAGAAATTCTTGAGAAGAAGCTCTTCTCCAAAATAGGAGGGCAAAAGAATTATAACGATACTACGATTTTTATATATTTACGAGGAAAATGAGTGCGTAGAGAATGAAATTCGAGGCAATGTGAAATGCAATTTTCACCTTGCCAAAATTGCAGGAACGAAAGATTGAAATGTCTATCTAGCTTCTACCTCTGGCGATTGATGCAGTCAATTTTTATTCCGCCCAACAATCCGCCATCCGAGCATAATTTAATACAGTTTAAAAATTCTTGAAGCCTTTCATCTCCTCGAAAGCATCCCGCACCGATCTTAAATAAATCGAATGAAATAAACAGCTCTCGTGTAACTGAACTTTTGCGATCTCCGGATCAGCTAGTCGGATTAAAGGACCCTTAGGAGCGCAACACGCAGCTATCCCCCGTCATGTTTGCTTTTCCCAGGGAATTTTTCTCTCGCATTATGATTAAAGTGTCAGGGGCAAAGCGATCTCGCACGAGACTCTCTCCATCGCGGATAAAAATTCCGTGTGATGTCTCTCTAGCAGGGTAACCGGGCTTCTCTTCTTCGTGTTTTTTTTTTCTCTTTTCCCGTGTCGGGTCGCTAATCTTTCAAACCGAGGACATGCTTGCGAATCTATTACGCAACGAGAGCAAGCATTATTCCCACGGCGGACTTCGATTTATGGCCGAAGAACCTGGTCGAGGGCTGTCGTGTATTTCCTTGCCGAAGCGAATTCACGATTCCGCAACGAGAGCTGGCTCGCTTCGACGTCCACGGCACACCATGGAAAAACAAATAATGCTGAATGTCGAGCCGAGGGAAAAATGCCAGCGCTCTCGATCCGCTTCGATGGACAGTTTCGTTTGTTTGTTTGCTTGTTTGGTCCACGAGGATCTGCACTGGATAGCTCGCACCTACCTTGTGGACCTTATCCCCACGGATTCGAGAAGCACGCTCTTATTTTACCGACAATCTTTAACCTTTCTGATACATTTTCAATTTTCCAAGCAGCCAGCTTGCTGTATTAATTTTAATTTTTGTGAAACTCGATCAGAAAAATTCGTATGCTTTTGCACACTGTTTTAGAAAGCTTGTTTTCATTCGTGAGGAACTGTACCGAATCGTTTTCATTCGTTAGTCGACCATATCCGCATGGATTCAGGAAATACGTATTTATTTGGCGTCAACCTTTAATATTTGTAATCCATTTTCACCTGGCAAGCAATTAATTTCGTGCACTGACTGTATTTTCGGTGGAAATAGTATCACAATAATTTGCACACGTCCAAACATCATTTTCACTTGCTTCTGTTTCAGTACTGGATTGTTCTAATCGACCTTATCCTCATGAATAAAAATCTGTAAATAGACCGTGATGTATCATGAAAGTTTCATGAATCTACCAAAATTGTTTTGGATTTATATTTGAATACGTGCACAGCTAAGTAAGTTTATTCAATTATTTTCCAAAAAAAAAAAGTGTTTCACCAACTATGCAAAAGGAGAACTTTGGAACGCGTGGCTCCAGAGAAAAGTTCGCAGAGTGTGAATCAGAAAAATCGGAACTCGTTGGGACGCACGGTCTCGTTGCAAACGTAAATCCACGTTGTAACAAATTTCGGTATATTCAGCGAACGCGACAACGTGTGCATCTTCACTCCGTAAATGCAAATGCGTGTACACGTGCAACTTTCCGCAGCAACTTGTTCCGGTAACTTGCTGTACTACATGTCGTTACCGTAACTCGTCGCTGCAAACTGCAACTTACAATTTTGTAGACCTGGTGCGAGCACAATTCTGACAATTATGCGCGGGACAGACGAGTCCCATGACAGCGACATGATGTATCGCTAAATCACATACTCAAAGATAGAAGAACATGCTGTGTACGCATCATTATTGATTACCGAACTTGCATGGCGACTCTCACCGTTAAAAATTAATTTGTAGATGTCGGAATAGGAGACAAATTTGTTTTGTCGATTATTGTCGATTATTTTTACTGCTGTATGCAGTTTATTGCATGTATGACAAAAATGAAATTCAGCAGTGTCTATATATTATACATTCTGCATCTTGCAATTAAGATAAGAAAATGTTATTTGGATTTAAACTCCACAGACTAGTGATGAGACCCGTTTCACACAATAAAACTAAAAAAAAACTATTAATTCCAGCACATGCCATAAGAAATCTGAAAATGGACGCAATTTTGAATGAATTTTTCCGGACCTAGGAAATGATTTTGGAAAGATTAATTTAACGAAACCGCGAAGCTGCTCGCAAACGTTTTTCCCAGGCATAATCTGTTCCTCGACGAAACGTGAAAAAGAATTCTAAACGGAGAGAAGATAATACGAGTGGTCCTCGGCATAATAATCTTTCCTCGGCCAGTATAATACCACCGGGTCTTTGGGAAAGGCACTCGAAAGCATTTCCGCGAGGTGCGTCCCGATGGTTGCACACTGTACGCGCTCCGCGAAACTGCATTTCCGTAATGCACCTATACGTGTACCCGTCCTCCTTTGCGAACTAGCCGACAGCCGCGGCGAGCCCATTAGATCCCATTTGCATGAAAATTTGTCCCGATAGCCGCGGAAATTTTAATATCCCCTCTGTTCGCCCCTTGGGCAGATTTAAACGCGATTCTAACGCCGCACGAAGTCTCATGGCGAAACCTATCAAATACAATTTTCACCAATCCTTCGTTTGTCCAGTCCCTAAAGTCGCAAGTCAATTTATGGTAATCGAGTCGAACTAGCATTCCAGGTAGACAATCCCTAAAAACGGTACAGCCGGATAAGAAGGTCAAAGGTGCCCCTGAACCAAATCGAATTTGCATTCGATAGTTTGTCCAAAGAATATATTTTCTGCCAATTTTCTATGGGGAGTACCAATGCGGTGTCATATCCTTTTCAATTGATAATGCTAAAAAAAAATCAGGCATATTTCAGCTATTAGAATGCACATCTATGAATTTTTTTAGAATATTTAGCTTCGAATTTTAAAAAATAAAACAAAATTTGGAACTGTCGATATCTTGTAGAAGTTATGAAATACTAAGTTTATATTTTTACGTTAAATCGTTACGGTTGTTAACGCATGATTTTATCAGATTTTTCAAAGTGGGGGCACACGGTTCAAAAAAATCAAAACTCGGTCATTTTCGAGCGCCCTGTGGCAGCAGAAATCGATATAATCTCCAAGGTTAACGATATAACCCACAGAGGGCGTGTTCCGGTCCAAACTAATCTAGAGGATCGCTTTGCAGTTTTCTCAACGTTATAAAACTAAAGATAAATTAAGATGAATTCAATTTGGTTCAGGGGAACTTTTTACCTCCTTATTCTTCAAACCGTTTCTACGCAAGAAAGAAACTAAAGCTGGCCGCTGAAAAAACTGAACTCGTGTATGCTTTTCGAATTTTCTTACCGCCATTGCTGTTCGAAAGAGAGATTCCGATGCGCCCCCAAAAAATTCCATAGCTAATCACGCGGCTAGATAATAGAATAAAGAACGAGCGTACCGAGTTTAATTGGAACTCGCTCACCGGTGTTTCACCGAGAACGAAACGTTCTTGGAATAGAATAGTAGCGAAATTTCCACGACAGTGAAAAGCCAGCAGGAATAAAATGTACGGTTCAGGAATCGATTTCCTTTGTCTGTGCAGGTGAGAAGGTAGGCTTGCGAGAACGTCCTCGAAATAAAGGAGGCGGTTTGTGTGTGCGGTAAGCCGTGGCAATGAGAATTTAATGTCTCGAGTTTCGTGAAAGAAAGGGCGGGGGTGGGGTGGGGGGAAGTAGTAGCACACGCTGTCTGGTAAAAAGAAGAGCAGATATACGGCACCGGAGGCTTAATCTCGGTCGTTAAGGGCTGTCTCGTGGTTTCGTGGGTCTGTTGGACCTTGTGTCATCCATCTTCCGTGGCTCCCGGACGTTTCGAGATCATCCTAATGCCGATAGACACCCTTTCCCTTTCGGAAAGCTTTCGCCGAACGGCCGAGCCGATCCGGAAGCGGATCAATCATCGTCGTCGACGAACACTATACTCGTAACACGACCGCCATTAATCACGGAATAGCTGCTGTATTTCCATGACGTTCATCACAATTCCACGTTAATTAGGCATTCCTTTGAGACGTTCACAGACCTGTGTTATTCTATGCACACGCGGGAGCTGATCCCCGCTACGCTTTGAGGACAGTGCCCTTTGTGCTGGTTGCACTGCGAAATGCAAGCGATGCACCCCAAGGAATTCGAAGCCGACTTTCTTTTTTTATAAAGAAAATACGCCGCGGTGATTTTGTCCCTGTTCGTGTCGAATTCTTTTTGCGAATATTGAAATATTTTTACGTGACGTCTGCGTTTGGTTGCAAGTGAGAAATTTTTTATGCTTAAGACGCACAGCTTTAATTAATTGTCAATTTTTCAAAACATATTGTTGAAGATATTTCTTACACTTAGACTTTGATATGTGGGTGACGGAATTATTTGTCCAGGTTTTCAAATGAATTTTTACATTAATATATTCACTGTACCAAATTCGATTAGAATCCATAAAATTCAAGAAAGTTGGACGACTACTCAGTATCGTACATTTAACTTTTTCCAATTTTTATTTCATTCAATAAGTTACTTTGATTTCATCGAATTTTTGAGGTTTCTAGTTTGGCAGTCAAAGTGTTAAATATCGATTTTAATGTTCAGGGTGAAAGGGCTAAAGCATCGCCTGTAGACGATTACATCGGTCTCCAAAAATCCTGCGATTTGATCTTCAAGGTCTGATGCTGCGCGTGTTTCGGTTTCATTAATCAATTTTTTGGTTCATTCTCGCTAGGATTAAGAAAGATTGCGCTGCCGGGGCAGTTTCGGTAACAAATGAAGGGTCAGAAACGGGAAAATAAGGGAAAGAGGGAGAAGGGTTTCGAGCTCGCTACGGGTACTCATCACCAAGGCGAATAAAGGTCTCGGCTTTTGGGGGATCGTCCGGATTTTTTTCCGCATCTATCACCCCGTCGTTCGCTAATCGCCGAAACGTTTAGCCCCCGTGATTCACCGTGGTTCCTGCAGTATTTCCAGGTGAAAATGATCGATCGTTTTTCGCCGGGAGCTGCTTGTTAACCCGGCTAATAAACGGAAGAGCGGAGCGCGTCCGAAAGTGGGTTCGAATGCGATTCGATAGTTTCGACAAGTTTGCGAACGCTTTGACAGAGAAATGCGATGGGTTGACGGGCACTCGAGTTTGATGTGGGTTCGAACGGATCGGAACTGTTCTGAGAACTGGTTGAAAACTGTTCTCTGCTGGTCGTTGTTTCAGACCGTGTGCGAAGCAATTGAAATGCAACGAGTCCGATAAGAAAATGTGATGAGAGGGAAGTTTGGTTAAAGTTTCTTTAATTGAAATCGCGTCTGTGTCTTGTTGGCTGTATCTACTTACAGAGCATGAACGTCATGGTTAGACGATGGATATTTATGCAAAATAAAAATTTAGGAACCATGTAATTTACTTCTCTCTTCAGTGATTTCATTAAGCCGTAACAGATGCATTGATATTTTTAATTGCATTTAAACTACACTTCAAACGCACATAATTCGCAGTTTATTTGTGAATCTCCAGTTCAAGCCATCATAGGGAAATTGACTAGATTAATTTAATTAATTTTTGCACCTCAGATTGTACGTGCTGAAGAAGAATAACAGGACAATTTGTAGCAATAATTCCGCTCGATGAACGTTAAAAAATCGCTGAAGCATTTTCTTCGGCTAACAAATGGTCGATCGTTCCCGCAAACGATCTCCGCCGGACAGATGCCTCTCGTTCTCGAAAATCGGCATCATTTTCTCTCGCGGATCCAAGACGATGAATCCCCTCGCATAGTAACGCTCGAGCCTAAGTGCATCCTAAACCACGCAAACCAGTCGGAACGCGTTATAATTTGCCAGTGGCATATTCGATCCAGCATCCGAGTAGTTAGTGCACGCATGCGATCGGTAACAATTAACATGAGCCCGGTGGAATGAAGATGCATCGCGAGTCGCTCGTTTATCCTTCCGAAAGATCGGCAGAGAATTCACCTAGCCACCGTGTCGTGTTGCGCCTTATAGTGGAACTATAAATTCATCTTTACGACTGCATTGTGCTGTCTCACGGTCTCCAGGTTTAGATGCAATCGTGGAACCGGTAACAATTCATGGGACACGACAATGAAGATAGAGGGACTAGGGATTCTTGGAAAGCCGTGTTTTGCGGAAACACCTTGGAAACGAGATCATCCTCACTCCCTCCCACTCTCTCTCTCTCTCTCTCTCTCTCTCTCTCTCTCTCTCTCTATCTCTGTCCGTTTCTCTCACTCTCCTGTCATCGATCATTTATCAGCCACGATGTCGGAAAGCCCATTATCGCCGGACGCACCATGGCGCAGAAATCCGAGCGTATTACAGTGAGCCGGAATCGCAAAAAGATGCACAAGAAAACGAATTTTACACCTTCGATGAAACTTTGGTTACCAGCTCGTAAACTTTTGATGTTTCTCGGAAATAGTTGCACAAGAATGAATACTTCGCCTAGCTGATTATAGTTTGACATTTCGAAACAAGCGGCACAAAAAGGGGTCCGGTGAATTTCAATTAATTAATTTCAAACAATAAAAGGATTAAAAGAATTTAAGGGAGCTCGTCTTACAACGTGCAAGAAGTTGCGACTCGAAAAAACATTTTACAAATGAAAAGGAAACGGACAAGTGGAATAGGTATTGCCTATGGTCAGACAAGTAGGACAAAAATGGTCTATGGTGAAACAAGTGGAACAGGTGTTATATACGGTCAGACAAGACGGGTAAAAATGACCTACGCTTTAACAAGTGGAGTAAGAATGATCTATGCTGAAACTTAGTGAAAAAGTCGTTATATATGGTCAGACAAGGTGGGTAAAACTGATGTACGCTTTAACAAGTAGAGCAGGTATTCTTGTGATCAGACAAATGGAAATAGTCTGTAGCCAAAGATTTTGTTCTCAGCTAAATTGTGATTGTGAAACGCAGTTTCTCAACCTATCGAATAAATAATACCACCGTGAGATTGTACGTTGTTGTAAAATTGTTGTGTTTGTAATTAATAGTGTACAATAGACTGAGATGCAAATTTAGGATTTTTGCGATTCTGGCTCACTGTGCAGCGTCTCGGTGGCTGCTCCGCACCGATGGCATCGATCGGACCACGGAACATTGCGTTTCATTGTGATCGCCTCGACGAGGCCTCGTTATTACTTCAAGGACCATTTCGTTTCGCCTCTCCAAACAACGGGAGAGCTCCTCTCTCTCTCTCTCTCTCTCACTGTCTCTCTCTCTCTTCTCTTCTCTTCTCTCTCGTCCTCGAAAACCATTCGACGGGAACGACCGTCCGCAATGGGCCGGGGATTTTTCGAATCGCGTGAATGCATCTGTCGCGACGCGATCCCGTTAATTAATTAAGGCCATCCTGTCTGCGGACAACGCCACCACCGCGTAATTCTAGTTAGAACAATTGTTATTTGCTATTGCCAAACACGCGTCGCCGGACTCGTTGACATGACGGTCACCGGTTGACCGGCGGGGAGCTGATCGTTCACACCACTGCGAAACCCAAGAAAACGTCTCAAATCTGCAAGTTGAAATCTAAGAAAATTTATAATCGATAGAAAGAGACGTGAATCCGTAAACTAAGTCATTCAAATCTATGATTTGAATGAAAAATTATTTACCGTAAAATAAAGCAGAAGTGAACAGTTTACATCGAAGTATCGATAACCCGTAAAAGAGGAAAATTTCATAACCCGAATGGAAAACCGTGAAAGAAAAAACAGTTGCACTCTTAATTACCAGACAATCCACATGCATTCGTATACACGATGTCGGTGAAACGAAAACAAAAAATAGTGACTGCACGCGAAAAGCTGAATTGCAAATGCAGATAGGAACGTGTACATCGGATACTGTTTCATCCTCGTGTTTCTTCCAAATGGAGGTTTCTGTGAAATAAATGTTACCCTAGATTTATGCGTCTTTAATGTAGATTTACGATCCTACAGGTTGCGCCAGCATAGTTCACTGACATTTTTGTGTGACTTTTGTTCTATTAAGAAATTGCTTGTCTTCGGACAGTCCTATCTTCGAAGGATATTAAGATTGTTTACGATTGTTTAATCTTGTAGCTGGAGCAACAGAAGGATTTACGTTGTCGAACGTAATCTTGAGATAATAATAAGGTAGGAGGACATCCGATCAGATAAGTAGAATGGGAGTAGTTAGTCAGACTGGAATGGAGTGGGGATCACCCGTGGTCAGAGAGAATCGGACCGTGTACGGTTAGATAAATAGAATAGGGTTGTGGCCTGTGGTGCAATATGTAGAATAAGATTGGCCTGTAGCCAGATAAATAGAATAAGGCGGGTATGTACCTAGATAAACGAAATGGCAGACAAACTATGGCCAGACGAGAGAAATGGGAGCGTAAGATAAGTAGAATAGGGGTGGCCGGTGGTCAGAGAAATAGTCCGGGGGTGATCTCTACCCTAACAAGTGGAAAGGGAAATAATTCGTGATCAGACAAGTGAAATTCTATGATTATAATGATCAGACAAATAAAATTTGGGATGGTTTACAGGTAAACAGAATTCGAATTAATTCATTCGTTCTAATGTCAGACAAGTGAAATAGGAACGATCTATGATAAGTAGAAACAGAAACAGTTATGAAATCAGACAAGGGGAAGAGGTGTAGAATGTGACGCGTCAAGTAGAACAAGGTCGATGTGACATTGAACAATTCGAACAGAGGAGACCTGAAATCAGATAAGTAGAAATAGAAACGTTCTGTAATCAGACAAGTGAAATAGGTGTGGCCTGTAGACTGGCTTGTATTCCAATTAGAATAGGGACAATTTATGATCAGGAACAAATGAAATAAGAATTCGAATTATAGTTACTGTCTATGATCATACAAGTGATATAGGTGCTGTTGTAGTCAGACGAGTGGTGTAAAAGTGATCTGTGATCAAACAAATGGAATATGAATTACATATAGTCAGACCAGTGGATATCTACGGTCAAACAAATAGAATCTACTACTCCTACTTGGCCAGAGCCAAGTGGAATAGGTATTGCCGATCAGATCAATGAGGTAGAAGTTATCTATTGTCAGGAGCAAATGGAACAGCAGTGATATATATACTCAACCAAGCGGACCAGAGGATGTTTACAGTCAGAAATGTAAAATCATGTTTACAGCCAGAAATCTAAAATGTACTACTTCTATGGTCAGGGGCAAGTGGAATAGGAATTATGGTCAGACGAGCGTGATAGAAATGATCTATGATCAAAGGCAAATGAATGCACAATCACATATAGTTGGACAAGCGAGGCAGAGGATATCTACGATTAAACGCGCGCAATGCATTAATCCTATGAAATCAAGTGGAATAAGAACTGCCTATGGTCAGACGAGCGAGGCGGAGATCGTCTATGGTCAAAGGAAAGTGAAACAACAATGATATACAGTCAGGCAAGTGAAGCAGGGCAATCACAGATGCGGAATGCAATAATCGTACGATGAAATTGGAATAAAAATAATTTCAGGTCAGACTACTGAAATAAGGAAGAACTATAATCGTATAAATACAATGCAACTTTACGATCATAAGCCACGTAGAACAAATGATCCTATGGCCACCCGAGCGTCCAGCGTCGATTTTCCCAATAAAAATTAATTTCCACACAAAATTTCAAGAAATGAAAAAACGGGTACCATCGTGGGAACGATGGAGGTCAGAAACAACACATTTCCTCGCCCTAATCGCCGTGAATCACCTCACTGTCGGGTCACAAAGGGCGTTTTCACGTCGTTGGCTTGTCGCCAGCACGCGATTCCGCTTTCCTGCACACGGACCGGTCACGCGGACGTTGCCAAGAAGTCGAAGACGCGTGAATACGTCTACACAGACATACGCGCAGATAACGCGAATACGCGTGTCCACGTAGGAAGGACGTCTCCGAAAGGCCTCCCCGCTCGGGAACTCTGTGGTCCTGCGGCTCGGTGAATCCGCATAACAGGACAGTCGGAAGGAAGGGAGTTTGCGGTGTCTGACAGGATGCGAGCGACTAATCGATGGCGAGGACACATTTCCTGTCCGGCGATAACGAGCCGATCAACGGCTCCCTTGAGAGAGAGAGAGAGAGAGAGAGAGAGAGAACGGTACAGGTGTGTGTGTATCATCGCATCAATCCTCTCGATGATAAGCGGCTGAGGAATTCTCCGCGACCATTCACACCTAATGCCCGGCACAGTGATTGCTCCTCTCACCGGTTGGCAGAATCGCTTCGAGCCGGATCATCTTGCACCGAGAATACCGGGACGTCGCAGAATCGTATGGATCTTGGATGCATTGTTCATGCAGGTGCATAGACGTCATTTTTGTGACATTCGTGTATCTTGCATTTCTTTCCGCAGGTACCGAAGAAGATCTGGATTTGTTGGAGAACATTTGTGAATTCATTTCACGAAGCCTCGCGATCATGGTCACTGACCAAAGTCGATCTTTCTGGTGGATATTACATAGCTTCAATTTATGTATATCGTAAGGAATATGTAATTATGTTGGACACATTTTTCACTGAACCTTGAAAAGATAGAACTTGCAATTTTGTTTAAAAGCTACTGCAGAAGGTATGGAATTGTTAAAGAACATCTCTGAATTCATTTCATGCAGTCTCATGATCCTGATGGTTGAAGAATATTAATAAATTCATTTTCATAAATATAAATTTCAAACGCAGTAAAACGAAAGAATGGATATATTGAACGAGATAAATGTAGAAAAACCTTTTCGTATCTTAGCTGCTTAGATCAGCGATTTCTATCGGCCCTGAAATATCTTCCGAGTTTATCTAATCGTAATCTTTTCTCCTAAGTCGTAAGATTCGATCTCATTTCCCGTGCATTTCCTGCTGCGCCTTGCTGCATTTAGAATGCATTTGAAATTTTAAGTGGTCGCCGCCGGTGCAACGCGCACCGGTTTTTCTGTTTATTTGTTCTCTTCTTGCTCTCCCCTGGTTGCATATGCATTTGCGCCGTAGGTATAAAAGTGAAATAAAAGCCGCGGTGCCATTAATCGTGTAAAAACGTATTCGCCGGGTCGCGAATATAAGAACGCGTGCTCCGCAAAAAAAGCTCTGACGCGTGATATATTATACGTTTTGCGGCATTTTTACAACCGCCTAACGAAAGATTTAGTGACCGAGAAATATGGGTTAGGATATGGGAAAAGAGTATTTAATTTTATCCCCTGCTGGGAAAGCGAAATTTCATACATCCTTGCGTTAATACGAATTAATTATTATTAGAGTAGTTAGCTGGTTGGATCTCTGACGCGGAACGTGTGTTATTGGTATATCTACTTTAACTAGAATTATTTACCTTGGCAGATAGTTATTCGCGCAATGCGCCAGAAAGGCGATTCGAAGCCAAGTAATAATTAGACTGCGGATGTTTATGCGGACCCGTAGTTTTAGCTAATTTACATCGGCGAGAATTATGCTAAATTCTTCATCCCTGAGAGGTAAAACATTATGCTTGTGTTCGTCGCATATAGAGTACGGATATTTATGTAAAACGAAGCCCAAAGTATTTTAAACACGAAAGAGAAAAAGTGTGATCTGACTTTTGAAGAATTCAATTGAAATTGCTTGTGGAGGTGACGAGTCATCATAGTACTCGCAAGACAACAGAATCGGGTCTGTTGCAAAAATTAGGGAAAGAACGCCAAATGGAGACGAGGCTTGAGGGTCAGTTTCGCCTGTTGGAAAGGATCGACGAGGTTAAATGGGTTCGTTTGAACCTTGCCGGATTCATTTTGTAAATTACTAGACTACCGTATGCGTTGCTGAAAGGGATGCTGCCTTCCGTGTTTCCCTTTCACGCGCACCCCCCCCCGTCTCCACCCCTCCAGAATTTCCTGTTGCAAGACGTGAGACTCCGGGAAACCGCTTATCACGCCGGCTGACGTGGCTCTGCCAGCACGTGCCCCAAGGCTCCCTGGGACGATAAAAGATGGAGATTGCGGCCTATGCTAATTGGGGTGAGAGAGCCGGTTGCATTTTTTATGCGGACCAACCGTGGACGAAACGGACGGACTCGAGAAACTAAACGTCCTGAGCACACTCGCCGTCGAGAAGATCGCTCAAGTAGTCATTCAAACTTTCTTTCTTCTCCTTGGAGCAGCCTGTTTGCTCTTTCCATTTGTATACATCGCCATTCACATCTTACCGTTAGACAAAATTTATGCGTAAAAAGTAAAAATCGTTCGCATCAATCGCAAGACATGGGAACCAAATAGCAGATTTTTCTGATTTCGATAATTGTGAGAGGAGGAATAAAAGACAAGTCATTTTGGAGGGTTCAGGTGGTTCTCTTGTTGATGACTACATGCGACTGATGTCTGCTGGTCTAGCCGAAAGGATTGACGGACCGTCACGTTCGCTAAACAACCAGCACGCCGAGGAACGAAGGCTTTAGACCTCTCCGAGGAGGCCGGGTATGGTAATGGCTCGGTGAATCTGGGTCAATCAGTTGATCGTCTTTAGTTAAGGGGATACGAAGTAGCGCAATTAGGCTTACCTCCTCTGCAATTAGGCTTACGTCACGCGGGTGTCAGATCACGTTGTCCAACATGATCTTCCGTGATCCTTCCGCCCGACTACGGCCAACAAAAATTGCTTCGTTAGCAGCGTCGTCGTCGTCGTCGCCGCCGTGAAACTCTATATCACCCTGGATCGAAATTCGAGTCGAAAGCTAAGGGAACACAAATACGGGGGAAACGGGATGGTGGAGCAATACAATTGTCTGCTTTGCGATTCTACTCAAAAGATCAACCAAAACAAGTGCCGGGAAACTCAGAGAGACAGACAGAGAGAGAGAGAGAGAGAGAGAGAGAGAGAGAGAGAAGATACGTCTCCTGTTGAGATTCTCTTCTGCTTGAAATTCTTCCGACAAAATGAAGAGAAACAAATAAATTGGAGCTGGTTGAGAACGGGCAGGTAAAACGAGGGTTCATAATTGCCAGCTTGGAATTTCACTGTGAAAGAACACGAGCAGAAAGGAGGGAAAACTGAGAAAGAAAAGGTACGACTTCTGTTGCGATTCTCTAGTGTTTGATATTTTTCAGAAAAAATGCAGAGAAATAAACAAACTGGAGCTGTGAATGAGAACAGGAAGATAGTACGTTGAATTTTATTAGGGGGACTCGTAAGGAATCAATTATCCTGAAATTTAAAAGAATCTTTGTAGTAAATTCAAGTTTTTATTTTTTAATTTATTATAATATATTATCTCCATCATTATCACGGACAGTTTGTCGTCTTTCCTGCAAATTTTCAATCCCCCTCTTATAGAAATACAGAGTTTTAAATAATGATCCAGAGATCTGAAAGATGAGAACAGAAAGGTGGAACAAGGAGTTCTACCATAATTTCCCCACTCGAAATTAGACTGTAGAACTACTAGAGCCGAAACAAAAATAAACTAAATGAGAGCGTGTACGAGGTAGTACGAGGAATTTTCTGATAATCGTTCACTCGAAATTCGACACAAGAAGAAGCTGAAACACATAGGAAGGACAAATGTCTTCTGGAAATTTGACCCGAAAGCCGGGGAAACCGAAAATAGAAAGAAATAAAACGGAAAGAGCGTAAATGACAGCAGAAAGGTAAGACAGAAAATTCTATCAGGAATTGTCAGTTTGAGATCCGACTGAAAGGCTGAAACAACCACAATAAAAATAAACTGAGAGTCAGGAGGAAGCTGGGACGAGGAATTCTTTTGCGAAAGTCAAATTCCATATTCCAGTCGGAAGCTAAAGCACAGCGAAAATATAAACAAAACGGAAAGAACCCAAAAGAGAACATCAAAGTTGAACAGAAAATTCAAATAAAAACTGGGAGACAAGGGAAGCTGCAAGGAAGAATTCTTTTAGTATCGTCATCTCGAGATTCGAATCAAAAGCTAAAGTAGAGGAAAAGTAGAGGAAAAATACAAGCAAAATATGAAGGCAAAATAGACTCTTACGTTCCCCAGTTAAAAATCCGTGTCAAAGCCAAAGGAAGCCCAACGGAAAGCCTAGGAAAACCTGGGAGACAAACGGAAGGTCTAAGAAAGCATTCTGCAACAATAGTGGCGTAACCGAGCGCGAGTTAATTCAGTTACACGCGGTTGCAGAGCGTCGGTAGCTTGTAAACGCCTGTCGGCGTCGCGAAAACAGCTCCGGGAGAGCGTGGAAAGTGTAGAAAATGTTCGCAGCTTGTTTTTCCCAGGTTCTTCTGCCGCTAGAGAGCTTCGATGTCGCGGGCAATCGGCCGGCGAACGCCTCGGAAACGAGAAATTTCTGGTCCATGGGATTTTCACCGTTTCCAAAACGTTCGAGAGAGGTCCAGAGGAAACGTGACGCGTTGCAGGGGCTATTTCCATTTTCGAAAGAAAGCTGAACACGGTTTTTCCGACCTTGAGCCTTGAGAAACAAATTCGAACCGCGCCGAACAGGCCACTAAATTTATAGCTCCGGACGTGAATCATCATTGGCACGCGAAACGTGCCGCGGAACGTTTACATCGCTTCTCACATACCTCCAATACATTGGATTCTCATGCGAGGTGGTCATAGTACAGTCCTGAGCCATAGTGATGGGACCCTCATGCTTTGAATCGCTTTGGACCTACACCGTGAAACAAACGTTGGTCTCCTATGCGAAATTCCTGGCTGTGCCAAATATTATACAATTATTATTGGTTCCATTTATGCAATTTTGAATTTCCGAAAATATATTATTGCGGATTTTCATGCAAAATATACATTTTTACGGAGGATGAGACAAAAAAAATTTTTGGTTGTACATTTGGTACTGTACATAGTTCAGTGTTCACCGACACTATCAAATCTCATTAAAACTATACGATCCTCGAGAATTTTCGACTTGGCGAATAATTGCCAAAATAATTTGAAACTCGAGCATGATCGAATTTCTTCCGAAACTCACGGTATAGGGTATCGAATACCCGTCACTGAGCCACCGGAAGCTCGGTTTATCTCCCTGTGATTGGTAATTCAAGTAATCGAGGTCTACCGAACATCATCCAAATTTGTCATACTATCCCCATTTTCTCTGGCGAGTATCTTTTGAAATCAAATGCACAAATTCCAGAGAAAATGTCCGGCTAACCGCGAGCCGCAGCGGCAAACTCTTTACACTCAGATTTCGCATTAAGTCCCAGAGGAGCATTCGTGCTAATTTCGCGGCGGAGTCGCGGGAGCACTAAATTTATTGCTTGGATAAGAACGGAATGGCTTGCGGGACCTACCTCGTGGCAACTTCGTTTCGATGGCTGAAAGAATTCGCGCTGAAAACCGTGGACGAGGAAAGCGATAAAACTGGGAAATGGAAAGCCAGTTTTGCAACGCGACACCGAAGGCGTGTACAGGGTGTCCTCGGCTAAATTAGAACAAAATGACCCGATGAAATATAATACTTAGCCCGGGTATCTAAAGGCCCGGGATAGTCACATGACTTTTTAACACTTTGACTGCCAAATTAGAAACCTCAAAAATTCGATGAAATCAACGTAGCTTATTTAATGAAATAAAAATTGGAAAAAATTAACTGTAAATTTTTTCGACCGTCGAAAAAATCTCTCGAGGGTCAGGATAAATGCCGGGAGTAATGCCTTGCAAATCAATCCCGCAGTCCCGGTAGAGGACAACGCATTAAAGCACCGTGTCCTCGGAGAATAAAGGCACGCGAGACTCGACGGAGATAATGGAGCCGGCTGTCTTCGCTCGTAACTCAACGGGGGCGTTATCGGAGCAGTGGTCTGAAAATTTCGCTGGGAAATAATGAATTCCATCGCGGGGAGGTCGAGCGGGCGTAGAACGAAAGAGAAAATGGAACGGAGTAAACAAGGAACGGCGTCCGAAGTCGGGCCAGGCTTCCGCCATAAAGCCCGGTCGCGCGATCGGGCCAATAAAATTTAACGGCCGGTGTCCTTAGCGCCCTCTCCTTCTTGACGATCCTTGCTGACCCTCGCCTCGAACGGAATTCTACGCCATTTCATCCGGTCGTTTCTTTTCGCGTTGGTCATGCTGCCACGAGGACATTTCGATCGCCGGCCAATCGAGTTTCAACACCCCGGACACTTTCGAATCATACGTTTATTATTCGCATTCTTCGAGGTCGATTCCGATCTTCCGCGGAAATTTCGGGGAATATTTTGTTGAACGCTTTCGTAACACGGAGAATTCTCTTAACGCTACAGTGAGCGAAATTCGTTTAAACGCACGTAAGAAAATAAGGATTTTGGGGCTAATATGATTCCAATAAGTTTGAAAAAAGATGAGTAGACTTTGTGCAAAAAAGTGAAAATTGTCCAAGTCAAGTGTAAGAAACGGTGAAAGAATCAAAAAATATTTAAGGATATCGTTGCTTTATTTTCGGTCGATTAAAGCTAGTAGTAGAGGTTTTTAGACATTTTTAATTAACTCCCGTTTCTCGAAATTGATGTAGGACATTTTTATGTTGCAGTCTACGAACAATACAGCAGAATATTGAAGTTCATTTCTCTAAATTTTGGTGAAATAAATTCTGAACAAACGTCCTCTGTTTCCCTCTTCATGAACCATTAAAAGTCTATGTTGCTCGCTGGTCCCACAGTTAATTCTGGCAATCGCCAGTGGATTCAGACAATCAGAGCCAGACAGCGAAATGTCCGAAGCTCGTGGCAGCATCATTCGTTATCCGAGCATCGAATGCTCTGGAGTAAAATAAGAGCTTGTCGAACGAGCCTCCTGAGCGGAATATATTCCGTGTTTCCCACAGCCGGGAACATTTTTAATTGGACACCTGTACGGGTTACAAATTCGCCGAACCCGCCGACTATACATACTATGGGGCTGCGATGCCGAAAAATGTGTGTTCGGGTGTTAAACGCGCAATTTGTCCGGGCGCTAACGAAGTCACTCCATTCATTTGCACGCGGCCGGATGACAGCGAGGCCGCCGACGCGACGCGCGCCGTTAAACGAGACACCAGCCTGTCGTTGAAAGATTTAATCAGTCCGAAAATTAATTACACCGAGGACCCCGCGGGTAACGCGATTCTGTTGCGAAATCACACTGCCATGCTACGGTTATAATTATTACAGCGGCGTAAACGTCGATGCAGCGACCGGTCGAAGAGAACACCGCGATTAGGCGAGCCGATACGATCACCGGCCATTCTGTATTATTATTAAAACATTGTTTTTGAACCTCGATTATTCTTATAGATAAATTCTTCGTTTAAATTCGTATCGAGAGAAACAGGTCAATCTAAAGGGATCCGTATGTTGCAAAATATACCGTATAAATCAACGAAACATTTTTATGAACGTTCGACGACGACTCTTTTAATATGTATTGTTCCCCTTTTAAAACGCATCAATTTGATTCTGTCGTAAACGCGCATAAAATTCGCAGTTACCGGGCTCATTGGCCAGCGCGACAGCAGTAATTCGACAGTGTTTCAGATAATAATTTCACGTCGACGTTAAACATCCTTCGGGTTCGTAGTTTCGTTGTTTCATCGCGGGAATTCCGCTGCGCCGTTTCTCAGCTCGCCGAAATACCCCGTCGTTTCGCACAAAATGGAAATTGTAAAGTTGCGCAGAATTGGGTAATAATATTAAACCGGAGATGGAAGCGCCAGCTGTAAATTCTGCACGGTAAAATCTGTCGATAAAAAGGGGGAAGGAAATTTTTGATAATTGCATTTGGCAGTTCGTCTGATGTGCGTTACTATTTACAGCAAGTGAAAACGGTGCGTCGCTGGTCAGACCTGGGCGCTCGCGTTCATTTAGCCGCGCGCGGCCGACGTACTTTCAAATTCGGTTATCACGGAAACGAAGCATTGCACGAAAAAATTTATATCCGAGTTTTCGGTACAATTTTTCACGTAGATTTACCTGTTTTTTTTTTCTTGTTTGTTTGCTGTACTCCTGCGTTGCCTGAGCGTTGAGTAATACGCCTTTTTAGAGCTCGTATGTACGTACGTTTTTACGATGTCGATTATACGACGTGATTAACAGGATAAATATTAATGAGGAATTTAAAAGCGTGTACAAAATTCGCGAGTTAATCGACAATTACATGCTTACAATTAAATTTATGCACACATAAATTTCAGAATATCGATTGTACATATTAGTTTCAGTTAACTGAAATTATTCGACCAAGAAATTTCAGTTCCTGTGTCTCAAAATCAGCGCGGGGAATTTTAATTTTTTAGAAAGATCCCCAGTATAGTATAATTACCAAAGGCTGCCTGGTGATCGCTAACGAGAATGTTTACAACTTTTCCGTATTTCAACGAAGGGAAGAACGCAGCTCACTCGACGCGAAATTTAATGAAACGTCGATGCGCGTACCAAGCAAGGAACAGTGTTGCGAAATCAGGTTGAGCTGGCTGTTAAAAGGTGTCGGGAAATTCTGTCGAACTTTTCTAATTAAATGCGAGAGCACGGCCCGGCCCAATAAGCCGGCCAATTATCAACGTGTTCCGCCGGATTCGCCTCATTTTGCATTCAATTTAAGGCTCGCCTCTATCACGCAGCCCATCGATTGTCCTTCGGGAACGTATATCCCGGCGACGTGAAACACTTTCGCTCCACGCGTTCTCACATATTCGATATCCTGTATGTTTTTATTTTTTTCCTGAACGAGGTAGACGACCGAACGAATCCATCGTCGCGCAGTTTTACGACCCGTCCATTTGTTTACACGTCGTAACGCCGCGCCGCGCCGTGGGCGAACAAAATATAACTACGATACGTTCGACATTCAAAACCCATGAGCCCCCGATTTATGGAATATCGTTCCGCGGGGTCACGAGGGAAACGCGAACCCGTAAATCAATCTAAAGAAATCAGAAATCGAGCTTGCCTGTAAAGGGATGATCTATTTAAAAATCTCTCTTCTTGGTCGTCTCTGCTCTTTCTGAATCTATCGGCTCTCTTTTCAAGGAATTTTATGAAATTCCATCGAAGTTTGAACAAGCTTTCTGTGCGCATGATCGTAAAAATAACAATCCTTGTGTACGTGGATCGTCTTGTTAGATTAGACATTTTTATAGAGAAACTTAAGACGTCAAACAGTGCAGTAAAATTTTATTACGAAACGAAACTGGAATAAATTTCAATGAACCGCGCATTATAGAAGTTTTAACAAGATTTTTATGTAGAAAAGCGATAAAAAATATCCGCGCTTTGTGTGCAATCTTTCTCCCGTATAATTTCCCTTTTCATCTTTTTGTCTTCTCGTCCCCGTCTTCTGATGTGCGAATATTTTAATTATAAAATAAATAATAGAATAACCCAGAAGAATTTTATTTTGTACAAAGATCCGCAGTCTAGTGATAATATTTTATATTTATTTATATTAATATTCTATCTTAATTTTGTATTAAGATAATATTTAATGGAAGTTGGTAAGTTCGAGAAACACTATTTCCAAGAACGAGTCACAGAACCGACTCCATATCTTGTTTCATATTTCGGTAAGAATTGTTTCAGTGTCCACAAGAAATGTTGGATAGTTGGATATTTTCCGAGGACTTATTTACATAGCTCCAGTGCAACGTTCGCAAGCAGAGCATTAAGCGAGACGCAAACAGAAGGCAGAGCTTGCAAGACTGGTTGTTCATCGAGCGAAAGAAATGCGGGATAAAAGCGTGGAAGCCGATTCCGACGGCAGTCCTTTAAACGCTCTCTGTCCTGTGGAAATCGACGCGAAATTCGATCCTGCCACGACGCCAGCCTGAATCAAGAAAGAAAACATGTTTCACAAGACTGAGATCCTTTTTTAACAACGGACTGAAAGCGACTAATTTGCATTGGCCTCGTAAAAATCTACGAAAAGAAGTAGCTGAATGTCGCTGTATTCACGGGTCCGATATTCCGAGCGTTGAAACAAATGAAATTCAAGTGCTAAGACAATCTAGGATACCGACAAACAATTACCCAGAACTGTTGGATCGATTACTAAAATTGGAAAAATTACGAGAATATGCATTTAAAGATAATACATTAGACGGCCCTCGTGGTTGTCTCAAAAATAATTTATTACATGCTGGAAAACCTCCTTCTTTAATTTAAAACAAAAATAAAACGGATTGCACAACTTTATTCGGAACGCTCTGTGTAATAAAATCCGATGGTTGAATTCAACAGTACCAAAACTGAAAGAATAACCATTTTTATGAAAATCGTGTGCAACTGCGAATTTCGGGGAGCGTTTCGCGAAACAGCGACGATGTCTCGCGGTGAGAACTGTGATTGCAGATGTTCCTGAAGCATAATTCCCACAGGAGCCGACAGTATTTCCGAGATCGTCCGAGCCGGAGCCGGGTCTCGGGCTTGTTCCGAACTGCGCTAGCTAATCATTGTTATTTCCTGCTCGGCGAGCGCGCGGACTCGCCTCTGTCGCGTGTTTATTAGCTCGCGAATTCATTGCAGCGCATAATGTCATCCGAAATTGCGCGCGTTGCTTCGGATTTGCGAATCCCTTGCGAGGCAGTCTTGTAAATTTTCCAGTAGGGGGCAACTGTGGTCGGTTTTGAGAGACCGGGGGTTTCGAGGGAGTGACACACACACACACACACACACAAGAACTGTCGCCTCTGAAACCGATGGCGGTGAGAAAAAACGAGAACGCGAGAGGATGCTCGATAGGCTGGACGATAAAAATACTGTGAAACCCGAGCTCCGAATCGCTGGGCTAATGGGAAAGTCGCGTAGTTTGCCGAAGACACCGATGGGCGGCGATCATCTCGCGAAATGATGCGGTTTGAGTGCAGAAAGAGGTACGGACTCGTTCATCCTCGTGGGTTGGGGATCGTGTGGCATTTTTGTGGACGTTGTGGATTTGTCAGAGCTTCTTCTGTCCTACTGAAATTGAGCTTTTGTGGTGGGAAATCAAACCTACAAATGGATCGAGATCTTGAACGTACAACAGGCTCACGAAAGAAAATGCAGAAAATAAAGATGGAACGTTAGGTCCAGACGAGTAAACTAATAGACAGAATGAAAGAATGCTACCCTTTTTTCCACCACATTTCAACTAAATAACAAGCAATCTATTAATCTCCAAATTATTAAAATTACTAAAACTACCAACCTCGTCAAAATAATAGATTAACAAATTTTTTTCTATTATTACAATTCGCGAAGCTATAGAAATATTTCCTTGAGAAAGTTTTTGGTCTGCTTCTTTATTCGAGTACGTGTTACTATAAAAATCCTACGAAATCTTCCCTTCCCCATAAAATACCTTGTCAAAATGACAGATTAACAAATTTTTTCTATTATTACAATTCGCGAAGCTATAGAAATATTTCCTTGAGAAAGTTTTTGGTCTGCTTCTTTATTCGAGTACGTGTTACTATAAAAATCCTACGAAATCTTCCCTTCCCCAAAAAATGGGAACAGCCATTGCAACACCTTTCAACAGACGCCAAAAAGAAACTCTAATCTGCCTGGTCAACGATCTAATACAATACCCGTTCTCTTTCGCCCGGATACAGCAATCCACTTTGCACTTTTCAATCCACTTACAAGGCTAAACTTCTTCTTCCACTCTAAAAAACAAAAAAGCAAAGTTAGCTACATCCATCGGGAAAGGGCGTGGCGCGGAAAGCAAAGAGAATACCTAACCTCCTTCGGCGGAGAGTTCAAATGAAAATATTCGATAAACCACCGAAAGCAACGTTACCACCCGGACACAAGTCAGAGAAGCGTCGTCGGTAACGGAGGATTTCTTGCTCAGCGAGGCCAGGTATTAATTAGTTTCGCGCGTACCTGTCTCGTTATCGCCTTCGATGGAGCAACTTCCGGTTTTGCAGTGGTATTTTCGCGTGGCTGTCGATTCAATCGGTCGGGCAACTCATTAACAATTGGCGCGGCTCGGTGTCGATGGCACGCGAACCTCGCAGTTCCGGCCAGGGTGGACGAAAGTTTAATTACTGAGACGTGTCCTGACGACTGGCGACCGAAATTGGGGGAGGGGTGAACACTATGTAGAATGTAGACGTGCTACTAACTTTCATTGAAATTTGAAATACGTCGTGTCTGAAATTATTCTTGTAAATGTCTCCAATTCGAAGAGTTACGCTCGGTGAAACGGCAAAGGAACGAGAAGTTAATTAGGCAGTCGAGGAAAGTGCTGGAAAAACAGGTTGGACCTCTTGTAATTAAAATCCCCGAAATATATCAAGGAAATCGTAGAAATAGGTGTCCAACGCAAGCTGTTACCCTTTAAGCAGTATTAATCGAGCGCAAACGCCATTACGCGGCGCAGCTCGCTAGGCGATAATCACTTGGCAATTAACTAATAAGCCTATGGGGCAGGTTCGCAGCTGTCGTGCGACTTACGATTGCTCAGCTTAGCCGCACGCTATAGCGGATTATTCGGCCTCCGTTATTGATGGAACGACACCATGCTCGTGGACGTCTTTTCTGTTTCTGTCATCTAGCTCTTGGCTGGGTCCGTTTCGACCCTGACCACTAAAATTCACACTTAACCCAGACATAATTTGCGTCATTAAAGTTAAATACTTGTCCTTTACATTGCTTAAGGCCTGTTTGATTTGAATTTCTTAATAAAAACCCGATTATTTAACCGTGGTAAGTTCAGTGTTAATCGTGTCCCTTCTTTTCCAAGGGAATATCATAAATAAACTGCGGATTTTTTTGCATTAATGAAAAGGAGTTTCAAACATTGGAAAACATAGGAAAATTAATTCAATTTCTTAAAATAATTTATTAAACAGGAAGAAAATGTCTAATATCGTTTATGTTTAGAAATGTAATAATGTTTAGAAATAAAGATCCGCAGTGTAATGACGTAAGATCTGAAAATTCTGCTGTGTAAAATATATGTTAACAAAATTTACTACATGTCAATTAAACAGAGAGAATCTCAATTATCTTCGAGTTCGAAGAATTAACTTCTGCCACCGTCTTCGATCCGGAATTTTCCCGATTTTCTCAAGCTAACAGAAGCTTCGGAGGAAGCGAATCGTAGACACAACGGAGCCGAAGAAAATCAAAAGAATCCGGCTGGATCGTTACGGGATGTCTGAAAGCCGCGACGGGTAAATATTTAGGGGTGTTGGTAAATCGGGGCGAGATAGAGACAAGGAAGTGGCGTCCGTCAGCGAAACTTTCAGCGCTTATTTAATTTGCCCGCCGGCCGAGAACGACGGAAACCGAAACGCGGGGGTGAGAAAGAAGGGAGGGTGGAGTTGGTGGTGGAACGGCATAATCTAGTTGGTTCCCCGGGAATTTCGTTCGTCTCTTAGTGGCCAATATCGAGGCACTTTCTTGCGGACTTCGATCCAGAAGTTGGTTAACTCCAGAAACATTTCAGACTCGAAATTATGTAGAACGACGCCTAAAATTGTTGTCGCTGGAATGTATTTACGAATTTTCCAATTTTACACTGCGCAATAAGTGTCGATGATGTACATTGTTTGGCAACGATGACAAGGTTGCGTTCATTCAGTTTATTCGAAGAGAACAAAATAAAAATTGATATGATTTAAACACGCACTCGGTACACTAAATTCTACCGAAATTTACTTCAATTCACAAAACAGCAAATGAACGAGGTGTAGAATAATTTGGCTGGGAAACGAAGGGTAGAATAATTTTTTGGTGCGCTCAGGGTGGGGATCAAGGGTATAGACGTTGACGTACTTGATAAACTATACGAGAATCGAAAGACATAGTAGCTGGGGCTCTCACAATAAGAATGAAGAAGAATTCTAGGATCCTTCTCTGACCGGGGAAATGCATTTTCATTGAAACAGATTGTCCGAGTCTGTATCGAGCAGGTGCTTGTTTTCGAGGGAGGAAATTTCTCTCTCTCCCCCCCCCCCTTCTCTCTCTTCGCCAGAATATGCTGGCAGGCTTGCGAACAACCCCTCTTCGTCATTTAATCAGACGTCCTTGTTGATTACGCGCGGGACGATCGAGGAAACGAATTTAGAAATTTATTGGATCCATTTGTTGCCCAGGGGGATGGAGCTCTCTGCTTCCAGCTGGATTTCTGTTCGGACTAATTTTTAGAAATTAATTTAGTGCACGGATCGAACTAATTTTTGGAGGTCGGGTGGTTCGTGCTAATATTTACCTTTCGGTCATTGTTGGAATATTTTGGGGAATATGTAGACAAGTTTCAATGCTAAAATTGTTTACATTGTTTAATTGTAGTCACTATGTCAATAATATCTTTTTTATATACTGATAAAATGTATGCAGCGACTAAAATCGAAGCTAGGAAATAGAAATCAAACGAAATACAAGCTAGCATATATTTTTTGGGTATATTGTGAAACATATTTATCAAGATATATCGATATAAATAAATACGGAAATTTATTGGATCCATTTGTTGTTCAAAACACGAGGCACGTTCTGGTTACATTTTTGTACGGACTGTTTGCATATATTAATTTATTCTGAGCTATATTTAAAACATTGTAGGTGGACCGCGATTTATATCTTTTATCCTGTATTTCATTACCATGTTACTATTATCCTCTTTCCCTTTTATATTATTCTAAATCTGTAGTGGAAAATTTAAACTGATTTTTGTCAGGAACTTCAGCAAATATGCAAATGAAAATATTATAAACGTATAATATTATAATATTGATTTTTCAATGCTTGTTCTAGTCACAATTTTTAATAAATCTCAAACGTTTAAGAAGCAACATACATTTGATAAAAATCGATACGAGCAAGTTGCTTTTTTATCAAATGAATTCTGCGATCTGGACCACAGTGCGACGGGTTCAACGAAATCGATAACGTTCGTTACCCCTGAATGATTAGGTCGCACGACAGCCAGAGTCGTGTTCCTGGCGGTACGCATCCGTATGCATGTATGCATGTATGCATGTACGTATGTATCTGCTGTGTATGCGCGTGTATCGCGGAACAGTGATTTACTAAATGAACCACCGAGTGTACAAACTGACGGTCTACGCAAGATTGGATAAACAGACTCCGGCATCCATTCGTGCGTTATCTTTCGGTTTGTTGATCCAAAATCTGAGCACTGTTCCCGGGGCCAGATTGGAACGCAGCCTTTGGGAACCCAGTGCACATAGATCGCGACGCGATCTCCGTGCTTCGCGTCGAAATTGATGTGAGACTGCTCCGCTGGTTTACGATTCGCAACACGTTATGACTCGGATACATCTTCGCGAAAAGTATCGTCCCGTCGCGAAACACTATTCGATATACGGCTGGGAATTAACCTCTTCCTGGTTAATATTTCAAGGAGTAACTCAGGAACGAATCTCTTAACGTGGAAGGAAAATGATTCAATTTTTTGGGCGATTAAAACATTATCTCTTACCTCTCAATTCTCCAATCACTTACACATCGATTCTTTTCAAACGAAAATTATTGTCACATCTTCTCAACTTATTTCAGTTCATTCAATTGTTTTCATTTAATTGGAATATTATCTCTCAGCTCTCAATTTTCTTCTTACACGTATGAATAAAAATAATGTATAAAATCTATAAATGTATAAAAATTATATTGATATTCCATAAGAACGTACCCGTTATTATTATTAGAAGATCGTCACAGAAAATTCAATTGTACAGAGCTCCTGTACACGTTTGTCATTAAGTGAAACTTCAATTGAAACAATTTTGAAATTGAAATTGAAACAATTTCAGTATATCGCAAGAAACTATGTGCACATGTTTGTCATTAAGCGCCTATTCATACGATTCTTAAAAGAATCCGGTATATTGCAATAAAGTATCAGTTTCTATAGACATCGAGTACAGGTTCTACTGAAAGAATTTTTAAAAGAATCTAGTATATCGCAAAAATATATTTCTATTTGTGTCTATCGTTAAGCAAAGTTGCGATTAAAACAATTCCTGCAACGTTAGTACATTGTAAGAAAACAAGACACAACTTAACAAACAGCATGTACCACTACGAGAACGCCTAGATATCTAATAAATCCTTCAACAAATTCTCCGTTTTCCAATTCCTCTGAAAAAACATTCTCCAAATCACCTGGAACATCAGCATGAAAACATTTCCACACCAACGCACAGTATCGAAACAATTTTTTCCGAGTGCCTGACAGTGCGCAGGTGCGTGTAAACTTCTCTAACAGAAAGTAAACATAAACTTGAAACGAGGCTCGCCATTTATCGACGAATATTTCTCACACAAGTTCCACAGTACCGAGTTCCATCGAGTTGTTAAAGTTTTGTTTCGTCGTGTCGTTAAGGGTTTTTTCAATAATAGAAAATCGAGCGAATGTTCGTTCGATTGTTTTCGTAAACGGAGCTGTCGGAGGTCGGAAAATCCTAAAATATTTCTGAGGAGTGGATTCTTCGCTGCTCTTGTCGTAAACGTATTATCCGCCGTTCGTTATGATCAACGGCGTGTGCAAAACGCGTCTATATCTATGCTATAATAGTTGTATAGTCGACGACGATGTTACGTGCCCCCTTGAAAACGCGCTTTTATCGATCGCGCCCCTTCTCTAATCGAATATGCAACGTTTTTCGTCGCTGGAAATTCATACGGCGACTCGCGGCAAGCGAATTTCTCGCGAAACCTTTCAAATATTCATGCGGCTCGTCACCTTCCTTCCGACGAAACTTTTTCGACCAGCCGATACGAAATCGGAGGATCGACCATACCCGTGTTAGACCCTGCAGTGCAGTTTTAATGCATCCTGCACTCGCTTCAGCAGTGCACTCTACCTTCTAGCTCAGCGATTTTTTAAATTACGAACGTTTTTACGAAGTCGTAGCTAAGCTCAAGTTAAATTGAAATCACGAGAATTGTACCGTGGTCGATGTAAGTGTGTACAATATAGTTTATAACCAGGAACCATAACTGTTATAATCGAAAAGAAAGAAAGTCTTGGAATAACAAGTATTTCATATATGTAACCGAAGATTTTTTCTCTCTCTCTTCACGATTTATGATGTTAACTCTCTTCAAAGGTTGATGCAAAATTGTATTAATACGATAGCATATTAATAAACGCACGAGAATGGCAGAAGCAACAAATTCTGTTATCAGATACAATAAATACGAGGACAGAAATGATTTTCTTGAAGCTCCAGATTCCATAGCCGCCTTAAAAACATATTTCTTAAAAAGTTGAATCTCTGGAATATTGCACATAAAATTTTCTTACCAACTTTGCCTGCATAATGTTCTGCCGTAGCTGCAGTTATTATTAGATGCACTACAGACAATTTCGTTGAAGTTTAAAGTGGTTTTCACGTTACTCTTGGATTACAAGAAGTCATAAAAAAAGAAATATCTGTTCGAGTACAATTTTTTATAAGTCAAACCGTTAAACATTATGCTCTCAAAAAACCATGTAGTTCGGTTCTTACTATGATTAACAACACACTGACGGAACTGGAAAACAATTTTTTTCCTCGACTAACAAGAGCCCCTTTGCAATGAACATTGAAGCAGAAACGTCTTTAGTCTTGATCGATATAACGATAAAGTATGGCAATGCATCAATATTTTTTTATATTCCGCAAATCTACGGGTGCACAAATTCGTACTATCGTTAATCTACAATTAATTTCCTCGACCGATAGCCTCTTTGAACATAAAAATAGTACAAATGTCGTTAATCTTGACCAATGTAACGATAAAGTATGGCAATGCATCAATATTTGTTTGTACTTCGTAAAGCTGCAGGTCGAATAAAAATCACAAAAATCCCATGATCAAAAATCAATCCAAAAAAACAATGAATTTCCTGTGAAAATCTTGATTGCAACGAAACTAAATCACGAATTCCCGGAATCTGCAGTCGCCATAAACGAGCAAAGGTCCGCAGTCTAATTACCCATCACCTCGGCGAGTCTCCGCGAAAACGTACGCGCCTCCATTCGTTTAAAACTTCCGTAAAAAAATCGCCGGTATCTCTTGCGACGTCTTTTTTAAGTCCTGCCCGGTGTTCGCTAATTAAAAGGCCAGGATCAAGCAGCAATAAGAAGATAAAAGTTTCTTGGAACGTGCAAACATGGCGCCGTGCCATCCGGACTAATCAGGATCGCTGAAGCAACAGCAGCACACAAAAGACAAGAAATACGGGAGAACTGTCCGTCGGAAACTCTGCTGTCTAATTATGATTGCACTACAAATTAATGTAATTACTTTACCAATATTCGATCGACTGTTTAGCAGCAATCCGTGGCTCAAGAGACTTTCAAGCGGAGTGATTTTCGGTCAACAATATAATGAATCGATGGTACACAAGTAGCGGAAGTTCCAGAGAGGATGAAATACTCGTTAAACGTTGAGGGGATTATCGAATGCAATCATCTTAATTGATAGACCGTTTGGTTCCGAGACTTTGATGGTACCGGTATTCTTGAATTTATCTGCTGTATATCCACATAAATTATTGCAATCGCGACGTTACAAGCAATATCTGTGTTGTATTTATTACGCTGGTCTGTAAACCATTAATAATAATATTATCATTATTTATTACCGAGTAATGTTCTCTGCTAATTGCGGAATTGATGAGTCGATCAGGCGCGCATTAGTTTTCGAACAAGTTATGATGCACGTTGCAATGTATGTACACTGTATGGTTCTTTCAGCTCTAAACATCACACAATTCTGTAGATTCGTTTATAAAAATTGCAGGACCGTGTTAATTCAATTTTTGTGCGATTTTAATCGCAAATGTTGAACGATATAAATGCATCGAATAATTCTCTAAAAATACAACGTTACAGTGAATTTTCATCTTCTATAATTTCCAATGCTCTCGTCGAATAATTAGAAAATTATTGATTGTGTGTGCACCACTGGAGCCTCGGACGAGTATGTATTTTAAAGGCAACAGAACAAGATGGAGAAAGGCTTAAGAAGACCGGCTTTTCGCGAGTACGCTAGGCTCGCGTGCCGTTCGCATAGATTTTTTCCTCGGCCATAGACCCCTGGCCGGCGATTCTAATAAATTTGCACGATGCACTGGGAACGCCCACTCACGAAGTCGTCGGACGCTTTATCGCCGAAGGAGCCTTTCCGAATATTACTTGGTTGTTCGTGTCATTCAATCTCCATAAATTTGGCCGCGGCTAAGGCCGAGCCTCTGGCGAAAATTTCACGCCTCCGTGACTATCGCTATCCACACAGGCCATAATATCAAAATTAGAATCCTTTTCTTTCTCACCTAATCGTAAACCTTTCCTCTTCGCCACCCTAATTTTTGGGAAATTTAATTTTGATCGAAAGAGTCATATTTTCAGCTTTAGGAATTCTTCCTGCTTCAATTGGAAAAACAATTCTTACATGGGACGATTCTGTAGGCTCTTCCAAGTGTATTCTTTCGTACGATCATAAATATTTAGGCATATTTGAACAATGTTTAAACAGACTGAGACAGCTTTAGAAAAGACAAAAATTAACTATTAGGCTTTGTCAAAGAGTAGTGTCTATGACGTATATGACGAGTGGCGAAATTTTTTATGAATTATTAATACATTGCTCGGCTCTTATTTAGTCTACGTGATTGCTGCATTAGTCGATATGTTAACATGAAAATTTTCTCAGACATTGTTGAATTTCAGTCGAGCAATTTGTTACGTCCAGAGACTTATTTTCTCGGTGGAGAAGCGAAATCGATTTTTCTTTTTGCTAGTATACATACAATGATCATTTTTATATTCTTCACGGCATACATCTCGAACAGTTATTTATAGCGAAAGATTCCGCGAACAAATTTCCCGTCGTTCCCCAAACGGTCTCCCGAAAGCGTCCAAATAAACACGTCGTGCACTGAAACGTTCCCGATCGGTGCAGCGTTAACTGGGTCGTGAGAAAAATGAAAAGCGTTCGTGTCTCTACCTGTACTCACCGATCTTCGGTATGTTCCTGTCATGATTTCCCTCGGTGGAAAACTGAAACATAAAAAGAAGCATAATCACCTTAACGATCGCAAGTATCATCTTCAATCGCTTTCGCTTTCTCAAATACGCCTACTAGCCTCCGGAGTAGTATGATTCGCAAAAGTGCCCCCAAACCAAATTGAATTTGCAATAGATCATTCGATGGCTTATCCAAAGAAAATACTTTGTGCTAATTTTCAACCCTGTATGTCGACATCAGGGGTAGTAATAGCGTGACAAAGAAAATCGGCATTTCAAAAGTTTTCTTATTTTTTAAAATTCGGTTTCGAAGCTAAAAATTCTGAAAAAATTCATAGATGTTCGTTCTAATAGCTAAAATATGCCTGATTTTTCTCAGAATTTTCAAAGTAGAGGCTTCAAGCTTCAAAATGAATCTGCATTTCCGGTTGTACGATTTGTTTGTCTATGAAATTATAATAATTTTAATATTCACAATTTTTCGACAATCAGAAATTTAATGTTCAAACAACTTTTGGGCTTCTCCGCTGTATAAATACATCTGTAGAAATATATTTTTCCTTTGTTAATGGCCAGCAGCATTCGATGTAGTGTATCGCAAAGGAGTCAAATGGATTGGGCCGAAAGCTTTTAGCATGGGATAGGATTCTGCCGGGAAGGAGAATTTATCGGTTCCTCGACGGCGAGAGTGATTCCCGTAATAAAGTATTGTCGTCGTGGTGTTTCGCGCGAACCAACAAACCCTCGCACAACGATTCAACTCTGCACGGGTAGCTTCTAACGCGTCACGACAGCAACTCTCCGATTTTCCCCCGGAGAGTGCTCGGTTTTCGCTTTATCCAACAAATTGTTCCGTGGAATTTTTATTGGCGCCAGCCAAATACATCTTGATAATTTCAATAGCAATGGATTAAAAAATTCGGGACTGTTCAAGTGTTAATCGGCCCAGTTCGCAAACTCGCGGAAACGTCTCGCCTCCACCAACGAAATGCTTCGTTATGCACGGGAATCATTATTTCTCTTTATACCTCGTTAACACGGCACCATCCACGGGGAACATCTCCTCGAGATCTTTCTGGGATCCTTTCTCGGACCATTCCGGGGCAGCTAACGTTTCTCTGAAAGGATCTCTCCGTTTTCCGAAAGTAAACCAAGTTTATTCGGGCGACTTCTCCCGGGAAATAGCAAACAGTAAAAAAAGAGAGAGAGAGAGAGAGAAGAGAAAGAGAAAGAGAATTCAACAGTCGTTCCTCTTGGCACGAAATTCCCCGTAACGAGTGCTCTGTCTCGAGAGAGACGAGAAGCAAGAAGGATCGATGGATCCTCGGGAAGCCCGTCGTTCGATCGACAAATTCTGATTAAATCGCACGTGTAACCTGTTTCGGAAGTGTTCGGACTTGGTCGAGTTTATGGTTCTTTCCTGGGATGCAGTAAAAACGAAATGGATGAGAGATCGCATCCTTTAGCTAATGATATTTGTGGGATAGTGTGGGTGCATTGAATAAATGGGAAAACTTGTTACGTTAAACAAGTCACGGGGCCAGTGTGTGGTGAAGAAGATATTGTGGACAGTGATTTTTGGATAATTTTTTAAACCAGAAGTGAGAAACACAGGAGGATGAAACTTTGTGGACGCCGTTAAACAATCTTTAGAAAGTATGACCAAAGTTGCGTGCAGAAATATTAAATTTTGCCGAAGTTATGGTTGTTCAAACTAAATAATAAGAGAGATGTCGAGATAACGAGATGTCTACCATAGACAAGTTCGGTTACATAATTATAAGTCATTATTACACTGCGGATCTTTATGCAAAATAAAAATTTTCTATCCGAATTGCAACAGACTAGAGTGAAATAGAAATTTATTTTCTTTCTTGATATGTTTAATAGGTTGAAAATAATGTGACAGTATTTTAAAATTTTTCTAATGTTTTTACTGCTTTAAAATACGCCTGCCCATTTTTCTCATACATGCATAAAATCCGCAGTCTAGTCATTATGCATGAACGATTGGAAAATACAGATCAGAAATTCCGGTAGGAATTTGTTTAGCAAAATTCGCGGTGACAAAGGGCGACGACAGGTGTTCAATTTGAACGCGAAGTCCAGCAATCACGATTCCGATTCTCGCGGCGAATACTTTCGCACTGGCGCACGCGATCGAATACAATTTTCGCGCTGTGCAAAATGTCTATTGGTGGAGTGCATTTTCACATAGGTTCGACGAGCAGTGTCCTGAATTTTCCCTGCTCCGAGGTAAGTTCCTTCACGCCGAGAACGTGTCTCGAGAACGTGCCGAACTGTCTCTCCCTCTCCTTCTCTCGCACTCCCTTTGCTGATCGTGAAATTTGCGAGAAAGTTTCCCACGAAAACGATACATCAGAGCTAGTCGCGAGGGCTTGATAAGATATCGAGTACGTGGAAAAAATCCCGGATACGGTGTAGGTATAGTTAGGCGTACGGTCGTTTCGATGTAAAATAAATTACCCGTGTAAATGGCGAGGCTTGCCCCGCGTTACTTGCATCGACGTAGGATGAATGTTTAAGTATGATGAAGCTTGGGGAAGTTGGTATCTATTTAACGGAATGAAAAGTTTTCGATAAAAATACGGCATCGTGGTTTGTGAGTGTCAATGGTCGCGGTATGGAAAGACGTTTATTTATTGCGATTGAATGTGATGAATACATGGTTATGAAATAGTACCGATAATGAAGTAGTTGCTGTGATTTTGAGTTTGTTAGCGGCTTGGATGGCAGTTCAAACTGACTATCTATCGTTCGCCGCGACAGATGTTCAAAATCGATACTGGCAACTTTAACAGATGCGTGTTGAATTATCTTGTGAAACAAAATGGGTTGCAGATAGCTTGCAGCAGACAGATTAATTGTGCATGCTACTTTTTATATACTTCAATATAGATTCTTAAGAAGCGTTTTGTGTTCGAGAACAGAGACGATTAATTATTAGGAAGTTCAGCTGATTTTCTTTTTTTTTTTTTTTTTTGTTGAGAACAGTGAAAGACAATTAGGTGAATATCGACACGAAACTTCAGGTCCATTTACAATCTTAGACTCTCAGAAGTAATGACTAGACGTTCGTGACAACGACGAGTTGGCACAATCTAACACAGAAGGGAGTACAGTGATTTCTCTATATATGTAAGCCTGTGTATATCGAGAATTCACTGTACTTAGGAAAGCTTTCACGAAAAGCTTGCATGACTTGACGATTCCGCGCGACATTGACGATGTACACAAACCGTTGCCGTGTCTCGTGAAACGTTTAAGCAGACTGGATAATTGTGAATTTTGGGTTCCAGCATCGCGCAGTCTCTTTCCGGGTTGGTCCGGATCAGGAAAAAGGGACAGAGAGACAGGGGAATAGTACGTACAAAGAGAGTCTCGTCTTCGAGGACGTATTTCCCGCGACTGTGGACCCCGGGCAAATACAATGAGCCGGTAAACAGCGCGGAATTCGAAGCGTCCTTGCTGAATTGGCTTCTCGCTCTTGTCGTGTCCTCTCGAAGGTCTTCATGGGAGAACGAGGGCGCGGCGTAAAGGGATCAGTCCCTAATCCTGCGGGAGCGACGCGACGAGACGCTCCGGTTAACGGGCATAGAAAACGATTCCCCTTTCTGCCGAGGGAGAGAATCCGCTGTAGCCGAGCTGTGATTGGTCCGTGTGTGTTTCGTTAAAATAACTCCTCGACGAAGCCGCGGGGAACATTTTCGTGAAGAAAAAAGTTATTTGAAGTGACCTTACGAATCAACCCTTTCAAGGAAATACATTTTTAGGTCACCCAGTATGTACACAGAGAATTTTGTTAGAATGTTAACCCTCTATGGGCCGAATTTTCTTCTGTTGAATTTTCTTCATTTCTATTTGCAGGCAACTTGCAAGGCATTTACTTTTATATTCCAAATTGTTGGTGCAGCTAACCGTCATCAATATTGTTATTGGTTATCTCAGAGACACTATATAATTAAGAATTATACGTCATCTTCTGAAAAAAGTAAAATTATTTGGTAAAATGTCGATATATTAGCACGTGACCTGAAAGTTACACGGGCCCATAGAGGGTTAACAAATCTGCAGATTTCTTTAATTTTTTTTTTTTTCTGTGATAAGTCGTCAATAGTCGAACTGAGTGGCACATCGTCGTGTAAAATTCGGAAATTTGTTCGACGAACAGCTCGCAGCGTATTCGATGCTCCCCGCATAATCGGTTTTCATTAGGTTACAGCGAGTTTATTATTTCTCCCCTCGTTAGCGGGTTCGATAAGCGTGAAAAATGGCAAGGCTGATAGGGAAACACCGGGAAACTATTAAACGGGGATATAAACCGAGCAACCGATTAAGGACTCATCGTTGTTTTAATTGAGGATGGTTTGCAGCACGGGTGCACGGATTCCCGACCGGGGCTGGGCGTTCCCTTTCCCACCGGTGCGGTGGTATTATCGCATCGATGATTAATTAAATACGCGTTTAATAAAGCCTCGGCGACTCGGCCCGTCGACACGCGAAATTGTACAAGCGTGTGCGCCGGAAGCCGGTTCAACGCTCGATTATCCTTGATTGCGAAAAGGAAGCGAGTACAATTGCGAATTGTAATGGAACACCGCAAACGTCAGAGACTGATAACGGCTCACTCGTTTTCCCTGTGTCACGATTCACCGGGGGAAACTAGACGACGATCTCTTTCCTAGTCCGATGGACACGTCCCTCGACAAAAAGAGGATTCTCGGTCTTTCCGGACAGTTATCGGAACGAGCCGATAAGAGGATTTCAACTTTGTGGCTGAACCAGTGTCTGACTCGCTCGTCGAATTTGTGGACGATTTTTGGATTCGCCAAGTTTCTTGGGTAACACAGCATTTCCATGTAAAATAAAGCTTTTGATTAATCCTGTGATTTAATTGTCGCTGCAAACAGAGTCTCAAAAGATTTGTATGAATATTCCTAGGCACCTGACGTTTTATTTATGTTTGCCTTTGTTGTCTCTACTTTAAAATTTGCGATATATTTTTGTCTTCGTTCTATCCGCTTTTAAAAGAACGTAAACTTTATAATTCATTTTACACACCATTCGTAGAGACATGTTACACATTTCTGTGAACGAATGTATGTATGTGTGCGAGTCGCTTTATATATTTTATGGATATGATAAACAGTAGATAAAAGAGGATGACTATTTTTCTTGTTTATGGATTCACGTCCAGAGTTATAAACTCGCATAAACACCCATGTGTTTACACGTAGGATAAACAGTATATACAGGAGGACGATTGTTTTTCTTCTTTATGAATTAATATGCGAAGTCGTGAATTCAGGTAAACATACACAATTTATATTTAGTATAATTTCAAATCGTGCTTTTTTTCTGGGTGGTATGTCCTGGGTCCATTTTGACCCGCTACTGCAAACATATCGTCCAGTTACTCATTTCCTGGTGATTAATTTCAATTAAAACTTTGTTAACCTGATCCGATAAAAATATCAATTAATCTACAATTAAATAGCACTAAAAACACGTTTTAAGGAATGTATAAACTGTCCATGTGAGGCTAAAAATTTCCACCTGAGCAATTATTGAAATCGTCCAGCTGCGGTGTTAAAACTTACTGAATTATGAACTTCATCCATTATGAATGTATAATCTATTGTACTTGACTTCTGCAGCAGAATTTTTTATCGCCGAGATAAATCTGTCTCCCGTTCCGATTTTCGCAGGAAAATCTTCGAATCTGCATACGGATTCACAATTCTACCGATAAGGATATCGCGAGCACGACAAAGGAAGGAAACGGACGGCACCGGGATCGTTCTAAAGAATTTATAGCGTTCAATCGTCCCCCAAGCTTGTAACTCGAAGTGTCGAGCTATCGAGATTTGTGCGCGACTCTTCCCTTTCAGGAACGAATAAATTCCATTCTCGACGACACCTAGTTCGAATGTTAACATTCTCCAATGGGGAAACTCTTTTAGTTTGTCGCGTTTTAGCGGTAAAGAAACGTTCTCGAATTCTCTCGTGTGTATAGAGGGTGTCCCACCCAAGGACTCGAGCATTTAAAATATCTCATGATATTTAGAATATGAACGGCTGTAAACGAACGATTTCTAATATTCAATTGAAAACACATCTACGAAAATCCCAAGCTGAAGAAAATTTTCACTCGGTCAAACAAACAAACGAAAGGATCGCTTACCAGGTCCAGGGATTTAGAATCAAATCGACTCTGCCGGATTAGAGCAAACACAAATCGAGACGCAGGATCGATTCGAAAAGCGGGAAAAGTCCGCAGAGAAGAAATAATGGCGGACATGCAGGTCGCGCTCCATATACTTTGAAAAATACGCGGATAAATTCGCGAGTCGACCCGTTCCCCCGACATCGCTTCACTTATTTGTCCGCCTCCGGGTCGCTCGGTTTTTGTTCGCTGTTCAACGACTTATAACTTTTTCACCGTTAATTGGAACACGGAGCGTATCGGCGAAACAACGGCCACGAGAAAGGATATCGTTGTCCTTCGGTCCGCTCGTCTCATTGTTTCTTCGTTCCCGGGTGCCGTTGTTATCGGACGGGTTTTCATAAAAGCGAACGGTGTGTCGATAGATCGAAAGATATCGGACGGAACACGCGAAAACGCGGCCGCCAGAACGTAATTTACGCGTTGCCGGACCTGTGTACCATTTTTGATGGCCGTTACGCGTTTGCCGAAATGTACTGGTGTACCAGGAAAAATATTTCCGTTGGTCGGTGGAATGAAAAAAGAGAATGTCTTTATTACTGTTTCTGGTTTCATGATCTGGCGATTTTTCAACGGATATCGATACCGACAAAATTATTTTATCGACTGAAGGCGTTGATATAACGGATGACTTCTGCGTTGACAATTAGTGATACAATAATAACATATTACTCTCGTTTATTATAATTTCTAAGCTATGTAATCATTTTTAAGCTTCCTTTCGGTACAGTTAAATTATTGAAAATCCTATTAATAAGAAAGTGTTACGAATTCGGTGATATCATTTGCAACTCGCTAAAATTCTGAAGAGAAGAAATGCAGTTCTATGCAGTCCCTACCTCTTGCAATCTATGCATGAACTTTTCACTTTGTGATTTCGTAATTTTCCAATTCCGGTCGTGTTACACAATATTTCTAATTATTTCCACGTTGCATACATTTTCTCCAGACTCGTAAAAAATTGTTTTAGAGAGAGATAGAGAGAGCGAGAGAGAGATAGAGAGCAAATCTTCCGGGGAGCCATGAAAGTTCAAGAAAACCAATTTCCCAGGAAACACTTCCCTCCTCGGTGACATCAAACAGATTGCGGGGGCGTTATTACTTCCCGCGCGGGATTCAAAAGTATGATAATTCGGAACGGTGTCTACATTTTCCGGACAGCTGATTCCGTGCAGTTAACGAAATGGTATTTTCCTTTTCGTTCCGCGTTGACACATGAAATACGCTCGACCTCCGGGAAATACGGGCCGAAAATGGACACGGGACGGGAACATTCCCGCGGAAACATTTCGCAGGAACCAGCAGCGTTGTTTCTGGTTTCGCGGCCGTTACCGTTGAACGAACTACAGAAACAGGTGATAATCGTAATGTTAAAAACCGCGGGTTTTACTTTACGATACGGAGCGAGGTCATGCTCTCTTGAGCTTTCGTTTCTGCGACCGTTTCCGGACACCAGACCGAATATATAGCGGATAATAAACGTTTGGCTTGCGAAGAGCCATTTACAGTCGTGAGTCTTTTTTATTTATCAATCTTTTCGCACCGTTCGCGAATTGCATGTCTTCGGGATGATGCGAGAGTTCTTGTTAACTATATTATATTATTTTGAGCTTTCTGAAGTTATTCAAGGAAACTAAAAATTTTACAGAGACATTTGTCAAACAGAGTCAGACAACAAAAAAGAAACTTCCCTTTTAAGCAAACTACTTTTTCAGCTAACATTCACAGCTAGTTTTTCAAACTAGCAAATCTTCATTAAACGTTTCGAAGAAGGAACCAAGGAGGCTACAGTCTGACGACTTGTTATCTGCAGCTGAAATAATATTCACCAAATAATATTCATATTTACTATGTCGTTCGAATAAGCAGCATCCGTAAGAAAAACGGTTGCACTACTGGTACGCGCGGATTAGACTCGAGATTGAGGATCGCCTGAACGAGATGTACCTAACTCCACCGTGGCCAGCTTATTTGGCCAAGGCATCGTAAACCCTATCCTAAACATTCAGCGTTCTCGGCGGAAGTTACTTCGACGACGCGCAAAATGTTTATCGCTCTACGATAGAACCAACTGCAACGTCGCTGCAACCAGGACGGGATGGATGCACCTCGTTGCATCGGATGAATTTATACGTCCGTTTGCGACCTTTCCCAACGCGACTTGCCTACTTATCGATCACAAGAATGAACAACCGTTGGTGCACTGGTCTCGACAAAGAATTGGTTGCATTTTGCTGCTTTTGATGCACCTGCTCCCAAACAAAGTTCGAGAAAGTCGTTACACTTTGTACGTCTACTTTAATTTTTCAAATCTGTACGCGATATAACATTTTTTAGATGTCGTTTGCCAAGTGCTTGTACAAAGACTTACTCGAAAGTGTCGAAAGTTTACATTGTACTTTATGTTGCATTTCACATTGCATTTGTTACATACATGTTCGGCATTCTATTGCGCATTGCATTCTGCACACCCATATTTGTATTTGGTACGATCCAAACAATTAATATAATTGAATGCATGCTTAGGTACGCTAACGGGCGCTAGCGCACGAGCAGTAGAATTCGAGATGCGAGGAGAACACTCTCAGGTAGAACGTATAAACGACGGAGAATCGAATCGCGAAAATTAATAACACTGGCGAGAGTTCCGAGTGCGCCTTTCAAACGCATTTAAATGCATTTCGGGCGGCAGAGCACAACGAGCGGCCGGAACCGTGGTCCAGCCGACCTCGTTCTGAATATTAATTTGACAGAGACCGTTTTGAGCGTCGGTGTGGTGTGGTGTGCTTGCAGAGACCGTCGTCGTCGTCGTGACCCTCAGGAAAAATCGCGACAAACGGTTGGAATCCGGAAGCAGTCGTAAACTTTGATTTACCATTCTGGTTGAGGTTCAAATATACAATCGTTTCTGGGTTGGCTTTCAAACCACAGGAGGTATTAATGCCAAGAACAATGGAATGGCTCTAGAACATGGAAATTAAGATTTCTGGGCATCACACACCGACGCGAAGTCGCAGATAAAATACTCTGTGACGATGATTGCAGCGTTTAAATGGACAATACTCTTTTGAGCATAAGCCACTGAAATGGCTTTAAAAAATTTTAACCAAGGAGCTTTCAAATTTGATTAAACCTAACACTACGATTAGTGAACAATTGAAATGATTTTTTTCAAGGAAACATCCGTTTCCTGACCCTGTGAGAATTTTTTAGTACACGGAAGTAACTCTGAATAGTTTCATTCAACCTCAAAATGACTGCAAACTCCATCAAACCTAGTTCAAAGTCAAAATTTGTCTAATAAAATCCACACTGCAATCTCAGACGACGATCATATGTACAATCGATGGAATCTGTGAAGCCTGTGTCAGGAAAGGACGCCTAGAGATTCCCATGCAACACAATTACTGTGCACAGTTCCGCTATGCGTTTCACTTGAAATATCGTACCTTGTCCCCGGGTTTCACGGATCTCAAGCCTCATAATGTTAACCACGATGGTGCTGAAGGTGGCTGACGCATTCCTATCTTATTGCCAGACAAGGCACCTAATTCGATGCAGGAGCCTGAGCTCGCGGGACACGTGGGATACACTAGTGAAACGTCGTAAAGTATGAAACCGGGTCTTTTTCCGAAAGGGCGGATAGTATAGCGCGCCACGAGTTAGCTATAATTAAACATACTGCGGCGCGGTTGCGGGTGGCACGTGCATGTAATTCGGATTAAACCGTTTCGACGGAGAAAAGAGCGAGCTTCGGCAACGGGCCAGCAATTTTTTGCCGATTTCGCGGTTGTTTCTTCGCGAGGCTGTCGCATAAACCTGCCTGGGCCACGACCGGGACACTAAGAAACAGAAACTGATCTTTCTCATTGTTATGTATTTATCGGTTCTTATTTTCTATTAGGTTACTTTGTCCACTCATTTCTAGGAAGAATTACTTTTGAATTGTGAAACGGTTTAAATTATTGAAAAAAGTACTTATACTTTTTGGACATATATCAAAATTATTTTAAAAAGAAATAAATGTATATGTGGCTCCTGTAAATTGTACCGAAAAATTCGCAGCCTGTTTTCTTGTGGAAGCTAATTCCACCATGGTACAGTTACGTTTGTCCACGCTTGAAGCCTTCTGAGTACTAAGTGTTCTAATTCATCCCAGTTTAAATACCTCTTAAAAGAACGCTTTAGAAGTTCTCGGACAGCTTGAAAATACAAGAACATTGTCTCCCGAAAAACAGATCGATCGATCCACCAGCCACACAATCACGTTCGGCAAAGTTTGAAGCTCCTCGCGTTTCATTTCCAGAAGAGCTCGGAATCTTTACAAACTGTTTGGTCAGAAGAAACGGAGATACTTAAAGGAATAATGATAGCGATCCTTCCAGCCATATAGAACGTCAAAGCTGTTCACACAAAAGCATCCTTCTTCACCAAAAAAGGATTACAAGATCGTAAAGCGTCGCAATTTCGCGTTTCCCTCGATTAAAATCTACTGCACCACCTAGAAGAGTTACTTTAAAAATATAATTTACGACCGACAGAAGAACACACAGACCTATTTTCCCCGAGAGAGCATCCCGTGGAACCACAATGGAACCGATATCTGCGATCTTACCGATATTTTTGCAGGGATCGACGCTTTTCCTTGTTCCCCGGTGCTCGTTTGTCCACGCAGAGCACGTAAAGATAACATTTTTGCGCAGAAAACAAGTTTACTGCGCCGGGGGATGGTTTTAAGGGCATGGAATTTACGGTAGAGGATCTTCTCGTAGGATCCCTACGCGTTCTCTCCTCTACGAGAATCTTTCCCGACGCCGGGGGAAGAAAGAAAACCGGCGGCTACAAACTCTTTGCGGCGCACCTCCGACGAATTTAAGGGGCCCTTACCGTCTGCACGCGTTCTGAAATGCAGCTGCACTCGTTTATCATCATCCCGCATCCCTGTGCAACCCTCCCAGGGACTCTTCAGCATGGTTAGTAGTATTTGAATTGTTTCATTTTAGTCGACAAGTGGTTAACGTAATGAAGCATAAAACGCGAGGCAGCGGCGGTGCACTTGGAGAGTATTGAATAGCTATTTTGATAAACATATGTACTTCATTTTATTCATTCTCCATCGAGTTTGGTATATTTACTTCATTTTATAAGTTTCTCCATCAATTATGATTTATTTATTTCATTCTAGTCATTCCTCTATCAGTTTATATTTATATTTATTTATTTCTTTTTGGTCATTTCTCTATTAATTTTGATATATTTACTGACAAAGCTTCGAGAACGGTGGAAAATGCATCTTGAAGAAAGATTGCACTTTTCCTGGATTTGGTCTGTGTATTTTTTATGAATTGAGGAAAATTCCAAAAGACTGTTCTTCATATACTCGCAAAATGGTAGTTTTGTTAATTCCAGCTGAAGAAACGCGAACGATACAACACTTTCAATTTGCTTCTTCATTTTGAAAAATTCTGTTGAATATTTTCACTCTAATTGCAGCCGAAAATCACGCAGCAGTTAAGCAAACTAGTTCCGACAGTCTGTCAACTATTTTCCATTACCGTGTGACAGTCGAATCGAATCGAACGAACCGTTGAATTTTCGATTCGCGTGATTGCGACCGATAATTCGCCGAACGAAGAAATAATTCGACAACAGGAATTTCGGCTGGAAATCCTCGGTCCTCGGGTGACGCAAAATCCGACGTTGCGTAACAACGAGGACGTCCTGAAGGAACATCCTGCAGGATGCGTTACGGTTGCATCCTGCGCTCCGATTGTCTTGTCACCGCATCTGGCTGATAGTTGAACGTCTTGTATCGGATCGATAGTTACGTTTGCGGATGACAGTTCCGGCGATAATTTCCAAAGTAGGCGTGCCCGGGGCCGGATTAATTACAGGACGCCGATTTGCGGCGGGTCGCATCGATCGCGCGATCGAGTGCAGTCTGCTGCGGATGGATTCGGTCTGGCTCTGAAATAGCTGTCGTCTACCGAAATGCAATGCACACTGTTGCGAAAAAACAGCTCCGGCGCTGTTTCACGTCGTTCCACTTGCTAATCAACACGGTGAGTTTTTTTTTTTCTTTTAACCAGTCTCTCAGTGCTTCGTGAAATTTCGCTTTACACTTTTTAGCAATTAATTTCTCTGGTTTCGCGGTAATAAAATTTCCTGGACTTCAGAAACTCTACCAATGTCACTGATAAATGTTTGCATTAACACATTTTTCCAATCTTTTACAATGTTTTTCAAGAACAGAATTGAGCGGTAATCGATTATTTTCTGACTGCTTTTGCAAATAATTATTAAGGGTAGAAATACAGTTGTATTTAGCTCTTACCACCTGCAATTAACCCTCACATCTTCCTCCGAATAAAAGTTCACTCATTCTCATTTTTTAGACAGCGCAACACATTCTTCCTTCTTCCCGCGTATGTGTGTGCCAAAACATTTTCCTTTAAAATATAACGTTAAAAATGATGAACGAATAATAGAACGATATTTTATGCATCACAAGTAAATGTCTAAAACCTACATGTAACTAGAACGAAATCACTTATTAAGAAATAAAAACTTGAATTTACTACAAAGTTTGTTTTAGATTTCAAAATAATTGATTACTTATGTCGCCAAGGCCTGGTATGTGTCCTGGATGATACATGACGCTGGCAAGACCCACAGCAAGTTTCCAAACCGCTTCCCAGAATCCTCCAGCCTGCGACTGCCATTCCAACGGATCGACAGTATACTCGCAAAAAGTTGGCGAAACATATGTTCGTGTTCGCGACACGGCGGCCAACGCAGAAGGCAAAAAGAACTAAGCCAATAACAGTTTCTGTTTCCGTCGATACGCTTGACGAGAAGTCGCGCGAAGAATTCGAAATGAAATTGCTCGTTCCCGGTGTTGAGCCAACAGCCGCGAGGCGAGAGGGTGCTGGCGGCCAGAGAAGCGTAAAGGGGGTTAGGCGAGTGGTGGAAATCGCGGAAAATCTTTCGCTAAAGTTGCACCCGCGACGCGACGGCTGGCGGACGCGTGAGCAAGTTTTGCGGCCGCCCCGCGCTCAAGTTTCCGCAGCGGAGAATTCGCGACGAAGAGACCGGGAAAGTTAACATCGCGGAAAGCTCAGGGGCTGCTGGTTTAATAAATCGCGCGCCCCCACACCCCCTCGGATTTGACCGCGATACTTTGCCAAACCAACCTCGGCGATACGATAACCGGTTTATTTTGCAGCACTCGGGGAACCGGTGCACCGAGAAAATGCGAAGCCGTTTTCGCGAAGAGGATTAATGCGATCGCAACATCTGTTAACGCGGACTGGAATTTTCTTATCAGCCAATTGATAACCGAATCCCGGTTTTATCTTGTTCTGCTAACCTAAATCTGGGACACTTGTGGCCCCGTGATTACACTTTCGCGATTATGCTCCACGTTGCTCTACGAAGTCGGAATATATTGGATACGTTCGCTTCGGATAATCTGCATCAATTTTACAATAATATGTTTATTTTATTTCAGTCATTTCTCGCCATCAATTTTGGTTTTCATTTTATTCGTTTCTCCGAATATTTTTAGATACAGTGTTTACTCGATATATGTCCAAAACACGGGCCTAGCCAGAGTCATATATCGGCCAGGAGATACCACTCTTTGATCCACGCCGAACGTAGAAGAGGACCCCTGCAGTGGGGATAGTTCTAGGACATTTATCGGCTAGGCATTTAGGACGTATAGAGAGTAAACACTGTATTTATTTTATTTTATTCGTTTCTTAGACAATTTTGATATACTTGTTTCGCTTCGATAATTTCTTTATCAGTTTTTATATATTTAATTAAGTTTATTAATTTCTTCGAACAACATTTTCACATTTAATTTCCCTGATTGGAATTTCCTTTTCCCAGCAATTTACCACGCCGGAACGTTCTCGGAAGACAGAAGACAGACCGTTTGCGTACACATAAAGTTTCAAAGCCCCCTGTTCGCGGAGAAAAAAAATTGTTGATAACATTCTAATCCCCCAAGGGTGTGTCATCGAGCAAATGCCCCCTGTCTGTCGCATATTGGTCCCTTTCTAGCCGGGCGAGGGTCTTTTATGAGTCGACGAAGGCCCATCAGCAGCTTTTCTAAAGCTTTCGCGAGGAAGAGGTTAATGAGGAAGTCCGGCGCAGTCAAAGATGTCTGCGGGATGACTCTGGTCGAAGCCAGGCTGCGAGATTACTGTCATGAAAGGCGTCTAAAAGAGAAAGAGCCCGGGCTACTAAAAAAGAATAGATTACTTTATAATAAAAAGGGAGAAACACCAAGAGGCAACGCGGAAGCACCGCGAACGCTCGTTAGACTTTATCTGGGAAACTTTTTCGCGTGATCGGCGCACTTTGAACTCTCAAATATTCCTAAGAATCTCCATAGAGAAACACAAGCTCGTCGTTAGAACGCTGATTCGTGAGTTTCTTTCTAAATTTTCAATATAAGTACACATTACAAGGTTGCAAAACACAACTTTTAGTATTTTCTCTGCAATTTCGACCAATTTTTGAAATTTTTGTAAAAAATTCTTTTCATTTTATATGGCAAATCAATTGTGAAAACTTAAAAAAAATCCAAGTCGTATGGTTCAATATTAACAAAGTTATACGATTTTTAACAGCGCCCGAATATTATTGTGATTCACTGTAAATGATTTCTGGTGCCCTGTCGACCGATTTCGACCGATTTCGATTGTCTCTGTTGGGTTCCGTCACCGTTGTCCTCGTTTCCCCACGTCAAAGTGACGAAGAGTAGGAGGAGCCCGAAGTTCATTCGTCAAGCGATTGCGACAGCCGATTCTCGGTGGAAAATCGAAGTCGATTTTCGGATAAACAAGGCCGGGACCTAGTACCCCGGCTGATTGCAGGCATTGTGCATCCCAGAATTGCGTCCTTCCGTCTTGTTGAGCTCTATTTAAGCGAAAAGCAGCCCGTGGTGTTCCCCGGGAAATCGAATCGGAAACTGGCGGCCGTGGCCGGGAGGATGTTTGCCTTCGGGGCGGAAAAACTGACACGGTGTATGTACTTCAATCTCAAATTTGCTGTGCATCTCTAATAAACGTTTCCTAGCCTCCGAAAAATATCTGAACATTTTCCCGATTTTCGCAAAATATTCAATTTATTACAATTCCCTAGATAAAAATCGTACGATAATGAACCGAAGCTCATTTTAAAGCATGAGGTCTCTACTTTCGCACACCATCATTCATTTGTAATCAAAATATTTTTCCATGATACGGCAGGTGGAAAACCGAAGACACGATTTTTGCCGAAAACGCTGCACATTGGACAATCTCTATAAATATTGTAAAATTTTTGTTGCGAACGAATTTGTCACGGATTTAAAGATCGAACCTTCGTCTTTGCATCGACTCCTTAAAACCTGATGTACGATTTTTTCGGGCCATTTTATTCACCTTGATATGTATAAGGTACTTTATGTTCGAAACTTGTTCCTCCATTTTTGTTCCATGAAACGGCTGAAAAAATCGTACAGCAAATTTTGAGCTGCCGTTGTAAAGGGGAGGCTTCAGTCTTCAAATCTCTGGTAGATACGGTTCGATATGTCGATGTGCAGCATTTTCGACGGTAAACGTAGCTTCAGTTTCCCAACTGCCATACCGTGCAAACACATTTGAAACAAATATACCCGATAGTGTGCGGAAGTAGAGGCTTCAAGCTTCGAAACGCGTCCAGGTTTATCTTTGTACGATTCTTTTTTACGAAACTGTAGCAATTTGAATATTCCCGATTTTTCGAAGACAGATAACGGAAAAATATCGAAAGTCCCCAGGACATTTCACCAGCACACAGATCTTTTAAAATATTAAACATCGCGCGACCAGCGGTTACGCGTTACAAGGGCGATAAATTTTTCAGACGTTACATCACGCTTAGCCGGCGCATTAATCATTTCGGCCGCTTGATATGAAAATTCTCTCATGATCTATTTTGAACGCGTCAAAGCCTTGCTGGCCCGCGATAGAGAGAGCGAGAGAGAGAGAGAGCGGCCATTTTTACGGCCGCTGTTAAAGTAGATTAAAAGAAACAATCATTCCGAATCCGCTTAGCACGGGATCACGCGGAGAAATCGAACAACCAGGATGATGGAACGAAACCGCTCCGCTGGAAATGACAGTGCTGTAAAACCGCGGAAAATTATTTAACGCCCAGATCCTTGTTTCAGCATGGCTGCTACCTTTTTAACGCTTGCGAATTTTTGATAACCCGCTTGGTCAGAGTGGTCTTTTTATTTAAACACTGTTTTTCATTTTTATTCGGCTGCTGGGTTGAATATCCTTTAATCGTGTCCTCCGTTTTCTCATTTATTTATTATCGTTTCTCTCTGTCTTTGTTGGGGGAGTAGAAATTAATTGTCTATTTGAATGATAAACGTCTGTGCAATACATTCTTAGTATGTGTCACGAAGAAGTTGACAAAATGATTCAATAATCCTACTGCATGTTCATCGACATTGCGATTTTATTTTATTAAGCAAATGATTTCAGTTCTATTAAATGTTTGGCAGTGTCGTTTTGCAGACCAAACTGACGAACGAGTTAGTAGGATAATTGAAGGGCAGATTTAATACGATATCATCTGCTTCACTTGATCAGCGGATTGAATCTCGTCCCGAGAGCGGGAACAGCATTCTGCAAATTATTCCCGGAACTTTGTCGTAAATTAACGTTCCCCTCGCCATTAAAAACTCGACAAGCGAACAAACGAACGGATGCCACCTTGTAGCTGTCAGAAATGGTCCCTGCTCGACGCAGTCTCTGTGAAAACAATTTATGACACTCCCTTTACCGTCCGTCCTTTTCTCTTCAACGTCCCGCTGTGGCGAAAGCTTTTGCGATCAGGGAACTTTTCGACAAATGACCAAAGTTTCTGTGCCATCAGTTTCCGAATTTCGGGATCCACCGACATGAATCACGCAGAAAACAGGGTCAAGAGAACCGCGAAAAAACGTTTGAACTGGTCTAAAAAGATGTATAACTAAGAGGTATAACTAAATAAAATAAAATATTCTTGAAGAACGATAAATACAATCGTCACAACCTGAAACAAGCTGATCGAAAAACAAACGCGCTCGAGGAACAATATGAACTGGATGTTTCAATAAAAATATAGAGTATCGACAAATCCTCATGGGTAAGGTTCAATTAAATAAAATAAAGCTCGTCTTTACATATTTTTAAGGAACAATGAAAATAATCGTCACAACTTCAAACAAACCCGTGAATAGACTGCTAATTTTGAGAAGAGGGACGAAAACAGAGAAAAGTTTCAAAGAATTTCGAGACATCGATGTATTATTTGCAACTTACCCAAATGATTAAAGAAAGGAAGAAAATTTTTATTTTACCTGAAGATCTGCAGTCAAGAAACAGTTTCACAATCTCCGCAGCTCGAAGCAAATGACCATGAAAAAATCCAAAACGGTGCTTGGCACTATAGAATCTCGCTTCGTCGAACATAAATCTTTCAAGAGTAGCTTCCCAAATCTGTAAGATCGTTCGTTACGAGTGGCCCGGCACGTTCGATCAGGTGGTGCGCATTCAGAGCCAATTAGGTTCGCATTCATCGTCGTTTCCGATCGCGTTTGCCGGAAGTCGTCTTGGGAATAGCTCGAACAGAGTAGCGACACTCAACTTTGTCTATCGGCGCGTGGCAAAAGGCTTCAGCAGCAGCAAAAGAAGAAGAAGAAGAAGAAGAAGAAGGAGCGCTTTGAGCTGGTCGACTTCGAGATAAGCCACGCTGCTTGCTCTCTGTTCCTTTCTAGCATTTTCCTTTTCTCGCATTCGCTGGACCCTTAGCGGTAGCCGTCAACACTGTTTTTTTTTTCATCTTTTCTTCGATGAAGAAGTGCTCCAGGAAGAAAAACATCGCGAGTCGTGGCGTAAAAAGCCTCTTTCTTCGTGCCCCTTTAATTTTCCGACAGAATCCGAGAGATGCAGAATGGGGGTTGGGTCTCTTCGCTCTCTACTCTCGCTCTCTGTGCTCCCGCGAATGTAAATGCCGTCGCGATAGAGAAATGACTGTTGACGGTTCTTCTATCGTTGATAGAAGAAAGCTTTTTCGCTCTCTCTCTAATTCCACGCGGATGCGCGAGCGCCCCAGGCCGACGCTGTGCTTGCTTTCATACCGTGTTCAAAAGGAATGGTGGACGTTCTTCACGAATCCGAGTCAATGTGATTTTTCCTTCATCATTCGATTAGTTATTGGGTTTGTAAGTAATTTCATGTAAAAGAGAATTTAAAAATACTGTTATATTATTTTCTACCCATTAAATGTATTACAGTAAAGTCTTGATACAAGTCTAATCCTCGGGTCCGTGCTGTGACACAGATCGTGTAGGACTACTCTTTTCTTGTGACATTTTATTCTACATCGTTTCTCTACATTTGTGAATTTTCTTCTGCATCAGTTGCACGATACAGGAGCAAAATAGAAATATATTTCTTCTCTTAATCATCTCGAAAAGTTGGAAATAATATACGGATGCTCTTAAATTCTTTTAATCTCTTTTTACTATTTTAAATAGCACCCACTTAATTTGATCGTAAATGCATAATATCCGCAGTCTAGATATCGTGTTTAGTGTCATTTTAATCAGAAAAATGCCACAAATAGGTTGGCGAAAGTCCCACTAGAAAGTACATCTCATAATGTTCAGAGGATCGTTCCACAAAAGTATGAATTAAGAATGCTTGCAAAGAAGCTCGAAAACGAGCAGAATATTTCTGTGACGATGCCAGCAGTCGTTTGGAAGAAGTATCGCAGCCAATCGGTCATTCCCAAGGAAAAAGTCGATCGGGTGTCGCGAATTAGGTTCGCCGGTGCGCACCTTCCCCGTGATTTCGCGAAGCTTTTTCCGCGGTGATTTAGTATCGAGTTCTCGGGCTTCTTGCCCGGTCTGCAGCAGCTCGATAAAGGCGACAGAACGTTTTTGTTACAGTCTATTTGTTTTCCTTCGGAGAAAATTGGATTAACGGAATGGTGGATTCGACGCGATCAAAGTCGACAACCGGAAATGCGTCACATCTCGCTGAATCTTCTATATTCTGTAACAATCGAGGATCAGAGAAAGTCGAAAGGATCGACCCACCTCGAAATCGATGAGAAATATAATCGGAGAGGCCGTCGCGAGATATATCCGAATCGAATTTGATTACCTACTTTGGGGGCGGATATCCTATTCCGGTGTTCTTCTAACCTTTGTTTCCCTGTCAACTGCAGTTGTATCTGATTCATAAATAGACTCTGGGATTTAATGCATTTATAGTGCACCGTCCAGGAGCCAGCTGGACCGGGCAAAATATTCTCGAAACTATTTTATTCGCCGGGAATTCGACGGCGTTCTTGATAAACAGAATTTCTGCACGGCTGCTGATTCTATGAATTATTCCGGCAGAATTTATATTTCTGTGGCTGCCGGAGCAAGTATTCATTATGTCTGTTGTTCTGGATTATTTATGCAGGGCTCCCATTGTTGGTTAATTCCAGATCTTTCCGCAGATTTTTCTGTCTGTTGGTGATTCATACTACTTGTGGAATATTTCGTCTGGTCAGAAATTACATTAACAATTGTTCAACACTGTTAAAATTGTTACAACACTGTGAAACGTGTCATAATCTAATATTTAAGAAGCTATTATAATAAATAAGAAACTGATTTTCATTTAAGAAATTTTCCCCTACACTCAATGATTTAATGTTTCACTGTTAATGGCCAAGAGTCAATAATTTCTTGAATCATTTCTTGATTCTTGGAGCACGTCTATATTCGCCTAAGAATATTATTTGGAGAGAGATGACTGTGACTCTTCCAAGAATATTGCTCGAAAGGAAATCAGTGTGTTTCTTTCTGATACGTCAATCATCGTAGCGAACGCTATTAATAGGCTTCCGGTAGAGTGTTAGGAAATCTAGGATGTGTCACACAGAGTGTTCCCTCTGGAAAGACGTATTTTCCTCGAGCCCAGGTAAGAGTTATTTATGACTCGACCTAACACCTACGAGAAAAATCCTAGCTCACGCTTGTAGTTCATTCAAAGTCAGCCTGCCAAGACACGCTACCAAATTGATCCAGATAAATGAGATCATCGGTTTCCGGGCGATCAAGAATCCCTGAATCTTCCGGAAGAATCTTATTAAAGGATCGATTCTTCTAAGATCGCTTTAACTCAATGGCGCTTCGAACCGGCAACGAAATTGTCGAGATTCGAGGAAATCGATTCTGTCGAAGCTCGTTCTATTCAAAATTTCGATATAAATACACCATATTTTGAAGACGGACTCGGAAGTATAAAATAATTTTTCCTAGCCTCGTACAGATAGTTCTGAAAATTTGTGATTGTGAATTTTGAATAGCTATGAAAATACCTGTAAGATTTAAAACGAAAAACGTGGGGCGCATGCAGTAGATAATTGATGTATGAATAGTTCACCTAAGTCACTAACAATCTTATTGCACTGCAAATGACACGAACCGTTATTATCTTGCGCCCCATGTTTTTCGTTTTGAATCCTACAAGTATTTCATCCAGTAAGTTAGCTTAAAATCAATTGCAAAATTTTTGTTGGTAAAATGTACCACCACTATCAATCTCTTTCTAAAACTTTTTTACTGTTTTTGCTGACCAATAGCAAGATTTTTATGTTCTCGAGTGACCAAAGATTGATTTGATTTAAACAAAAATTCATCGAAACTATAAAGTGCAACATAATCAAATGCGAGAGTTGGAGTGTAAAATAAAAAATAGATGCATATCCACAAATATTATCCAAGAAATTAAAAATCCTGTGAAAGACTTGGTCCAGCAATAAATTAATTTTTCCCAGCCCCCCAAACGATCAGACGGCAAAATTCTCGCATCTTAGTATTCGCATGATCGTCGAATGGTAGCCCGAAGAAGAGATCGAGCTAACCGTCCGCGAATCGATTATCAAGAGTGGTTGGAATCGAATGGTCGGTCGGACTGGGTTTCGTTAACCGGCCTTTCGAAATTATTTCTAGACAATACCTGTGCCAGAGCTGAGCCCCATTCATCGGATCAGCCCTCACGTCCGCGCCTCGCCTAGAACAGAGAACGGCGTTTCTGTTAATTAGTACACCGTCCGCGCGAGTAATTAAGGGAATGCAGTCGAGGCGATAGAAAGCGGCGCGGGGGAGAGCGTCGTGTGCGTTCCAGCATATCCAATTTCAAAGTCGACATTATCTCCGGCGCTCTTTATCCGCGGGGCCCACCCCCGTATCCGAACGAATTAAAGTAACCGAGCACAATATGGAGTGCGGGATTCACACGCCGCTCTTCCTAACACCGCGGTGGAAGCTATGGGAACTAATATCGGGTAACTCGACACCCAATGGACCGGTAACTAGGTAATTAAAAGCTCTAATCACCGGCCTGTTTCTTACCGTGATAAGAATTTAATGCATCAATTGAGAGAATGTAATTTCATTTTTGAATGTTCGAAGAACCGAACGAAGAGCCACGGTTTTGAAATATTTTTTTGGAGCGCGAATAGTAGGATTTTTTTAATTTTGGCGAAAAATAAAATGTCGTTACGCTAATGATGCAAATGGGTTAAAAGATTGAAAATTATATAGAATTTGCAAATAATATTCTTCAAGGAATTAATGTTAATAAAATTCACATGATAAAAATAATGATTGCGACCAAGGAAATCGTTAATGTCCAAATCCTGACAGTAGTTGCTAGAAACCAACAAAAAGAAAGAGCGGAAATATGCACCCACCACCAGGTGGACCACGCCAGAAATAAACTCACTATTGAACATCCACTTGAACACGTCAAACGTTCTAACGAAGGTCTCGTCAAGATTTCACAACAAATTAAACGTTCCTAAAAAAAGAATTCCACATCGAAAACAATAACACTAACATATTATAGTACTGAAACCTATACTCAATTATAATCGTATACTATAACTGTTGTTAGCGATCGAAATGAATTTCTCTCAACGATAACATTTACCAACAAGAGAACAATTTTTCGGTGACTTATAATCCTTATTTGTAACCAATACAATTTTAGTCGATGAAATACTTGTTATTCCATGACTTTTATTCTTTTTAGTTATAACAGTTATGATCCCTGGAATAAAAAAACTTCAATGTGTCAAGCCCTTTTTATAGAAACGCAGGTTGGCCTAGAGGAAACCATTTTCTATTTATGCGCCGGGCAGAGTGTACTCTAAAAATGCTCTTAAGGGCAGAGAGACGGCTCCAACGTTGGACCTCCGCGACGCGAAGCTAAATAGACGAAGAAACGTGTGTTCACCTAAAATTCTCCAATCAAACAGTTTTTTTTCACTGATTGTTTCTTGTGAATGATGTGAAGTTCAGAAGTTCATTCGCGAATGATGAACGCGACTCGATCGCGGTCGTAATTCTCGAAGGGTGGAAGTGCATGTAAACTCGCGCATTGCGCAGCTGTCTTCGATTCCCCTCTGTTGGACGTGCCCTAATCGCGAATATACATATGTATATACATACATGTATTGTACAGAGAGAGTAGATGATACTTCGCTGCTCGTCCCATGCCTCGAATGTTTTCGAGTTCAGAGACAATGAGGGAACTTCGGGGAGAAGTTGCAATCTAGCAAACTGGAGGAATCTGCCTTTGAAACTGTGTCGACCTGTGCCAGCACTGATAATTTCGACTACCCTGAGTCCGATTATGTTCCGACCCCTGAGCCCAGGTCATTCGTTCCCCTACTAATTCATTCATAACCTACTCGTTTCTGAATGCCTGTGAGTTAAATATCTGAGAAAATTGTATAATTTATAATAATGTATAATGTATAGAAAAATGATGTATGGCAAAATAATCTCTACTTTGAGATTCTAATTGGATTAAATAAAAAAATATATCCTATATCTATGCCGGGTCTGTAAGTACATATGGTCCAAGGGTTAAAGCGTTGTAAGAGAAAATAGTCTGGCGACACGGCGACAGGAAGTTTCTGTAGTGCGGCCACTGAAACACCGTTTTCCCGGTGATGATTCCGAGTTGAACGATTCGAGGCAGGCCCCTGAGAGGCCGTACTACACGTTCTTGGATGGTCCGCAGCTGTTGTCGGACACACGTGAAGCCACGTGAAAGCTCCGTGTTGCATTCAACGATGATTCCCCTTGAAAACACGTTTACGAGCGCCGCGCGGCGAAATCGGCCGTGTTACGTCCGTATTCCGAGGCGAACGGTTACCGTCTACCGAAATTAGCGGCCCCGTTTCACGCAGCGCGTTTTCAAGTTCGCCAAATCGTGTCAATGCCACGCCCCGGTTGAATTGCCACTTGCACGACCAAAGGAAATTCCGAATTTTAGGGTCACTTTATCCTGGAGACCGACATTCTGCTTCGAGTACCATTTCCTGAACGAAATACACACTTAACCACCCTATTTTTCATTTTGGATTAATCGCGCGGTGGGGCCGCGACGTCGAAATCAGCCGCAGAAAATTTGAATTGCTTAATTTGTGTGTTGGAACTCTCAGAATATTTTTGAAATACAAATGTGTTCATGTTTTGGAGTTCCGTCTAATGATATTTGCTTTGCAAATCGCAATCAGAATATATTTTGTGTTTAATTTATCTTTTATATTTTATATTTCTCAATTTGAATCGTGTCTTGAAAAGAGAAGAAATTTTATAAACATCGTGCATGTATAATGCGGAGAACAGTAAGATTGATTGGGCCCAATTTAACCCTGACGCAATCGACGCGGGAGATCGAGCGAGCTGCAGTGATCGATTGTGTCCGAACAAGCCGATGCATTTCGTCGCGTTACGCAATCCGAATCAATTAGCCGAATTCTCGGCGATAAATCGTCGAACCGGAATGCAACCAGAATTCGCGCGCGGCTCCGGTTGCAACAACTTCGTTACAAAAGCGGGTTTGTTTCTGCGGCAAATTGACATTATGAAGTTAGATTCAACGACTGCGCGGCTGCTGCTGAAACTCTGCGCTCGTTCCATCAACGGAATATGTGTTTCCCTCGTCGTTTCGTACGTCAACATCAGATTACGCAACTAAATTCATTGATATAGTATCACCAAAAATATTCAAAAATTGTGTTCTAGTTCTTCACGATATTCTACAATTCCTCTGCTCATTTTAAAGCTTAAAATTATCATTTTAAAAGCGACGACAAAAAGGTTAGCTTCGCGTTTCGAATCCATTGATTTTTCGTATTGTAGTTTCCAGTTACCTCTCAAACATTCCCCTACGGCGAATATTGGTTTCGCCATGCAAGTATCGAATCCTTGTGCTTTTATTTTTTGATACAGCAACAACAATGAATTCTATTCCGCGTGTATTAAGTTGTGCATATATGTAACCGGATTTTCTAGCTTTGTTATATGGCGAAAAATGTGCGGAAAGATTTTTAGTTCGCTTTTCCGCGTACACTTCATCGATAGGGGGAGTTATCGGAAAATATTTCCGCATTGTCTGGTGCGAAGGTGTTTTCTGTATTTAAAATACGTTTACAGATTCTTTCCTCCACGGTCGGCGAACAAACGTTTAACAACGAAACGCGCGACCAGAGCCCGCCGCGCTCGGATGAGTTAATTAAACGGCGTCGTGCAATTGCACAATTATTGGCAGCGTTTGAATCGGCCGGCGCAAATGAATCGACAGCATTGAAGGGCTGCGGATGGAATTTACTTTGAACCTTGACGCGATTAGCCCAATCAAATCGTCTGCAACATATCTGCCTCACGCATGAAACTTTAACTCTGTAGCGTTACCAGTATCATACCAGGACGCGCGTTTCCAAAATTTTCTACTTTTCACGTTTACGTACGATTCGAGACTAGATCCAAAGAAGTTCAAGAAACTGCAACCGATATTTGCAAGTATTTAAACTTTATTGGGCTCAAGACCGACCCCCAGTTAACGGTTAATCATTTTCTAAATGAAAAGAACTTTGAATTCCTGAATTGTCGAAATTTATTCTCGAACTCTTGAATTTTCCGTGAGATTAAATAAATTACATTTCTGGATGATTGCGTTAAAAAAATTAACCAAGGACCAGAGCAATATCTGAAGCATTGGGTAACATAACGAGAGACGGACCGTTCTAATTCCCGGGGAATTTTAGTTTCAATTTCTGCGTGGTGAGATGCGTGGAAGATATTTTTCTGGGTTCTTTTTTTCAAGGGTAAGAAGTCATCGAACGCGAGTTCTTTTACGATTGTCACCTCTGACCCCGCCGAGTCGGACGAATTAGGACGTTTCACTCGGTTTTATCACGTCCCTCGGGACACTTGGCAAACAGTAATACACGTTTCAGTCCGTCTGTTTCCTTGTGCAAGGTACACATAAAAGGTGAACGGACTCGTTTCGAACATGTGTCGCACGCAGTCACGTAGACTTCGAATATTTAGCTCCGGGCCTACAATCCACCCTTGCGGAGCCGTACGATTCGAATCCAATTGCTTCCAAATTCTCCCTCTAAATCTACCATCCAATACATGATTAAACGTGTAAAAACGCCCCTTCTAAGATATTGTGAACGACAAAGAAATTCGAATCGCTGTAACCGTAAAATAGCGCGAGGAGTCAACGAGTGGAGAGAACTTTGGATTTTTCTGTACAGTCAAGTCGATGCACGGAATTCGAAGAGTTCGACGCGTAAACCGGGTTCGGTAAACAGCTAGTACATAATGGAGAAAATTCCCGAAGACTGTGAAATGGCCGAACTAGGTTTTCCGAGCGCGAGGGGAGAGATTTTTAGTAGTTGGACGGTTCCGTCGGCAAACTTGTTTTACAGACAACATATCGATGATTCCGCGAAAGTAAATTGGCCGGCTGCGTACGAAAGGAGGTTCTCGGTTCGGCAAACATCTCCGCTCGGCAATAAAGCTTGCTGGAGCCGCGAGTGTTATTGGATGAGTGTAAACCCCGTTGCTGCCTTGTACAGCGAGTCTCGACATCGTCGTCCACCTCTCGCACTTTATTTACTCCGTTTTACGACTCGAGAATAAAATAAATGGCGAGCGAAATCGAGCCGGTAACGACGCTTTGCACGAGACACGCCTTCTTTTTTTTTTTATTTTTTCTTCGATCCTGCGAGTCGTTGATCACCGGATCGAAACGATCGAGTGCGCGCAGTGATTGAAGAGAGAGAGAGGGAGAGGAAAAACAACGCTTGACTGCTCGCGAAGATAAACTGTTTGCCCTTTTGCGAAATTGTTTAACGATCTTCGAGGGAATATTCACGACGAAATCTGCGCGCTCGAGCTGCCATAATCGTACCGATCGAAGAGTTTGTGTTTCAATAAATCAATAAATCGTACTTTTCGTTAACACCGAACCAGAGCCGGTGTGAAATATTTTATTTTAGAAACCTTGAAATTATAAACACGCTTCCATTGAGAAGCTATTTATTGAAGCAGATATTACGATAAAAAATAGCACAAATTCTAAATAAATTCAATCATTTCTTTTTACAAGGTAACTTAGACTTTCAGTGCTCGGTAGATTTAGTACGAATAGACTGGACTATGAATTTTATGCGCACACATGGACGAAAATAAGTAGAAGCGATTTAGACGATAGAAGGATTAAAAGTGTTCAAGTTTAACCCAAATGTCACTGAATTCCTCGATCCAGAGCATCGCGACGCGGTGAAATTGATTCTTTGAAGTGGATCGCGTTATCGGGGAGCAGGATCCTTGCAAGAACGGGTACCGGGTAGATCCTGGCGAATCGTTTTCATCTATAAGTCTTATCCCTCCATTCCGCGGGGAATACAGCCGTGATCTGTGAAACGATACGGTCGATCGAACCGTTTGAATTGTCGATAGTACGTGCCCGAATGTCAGGACCGAATCAATTACTGCTACCTAATTTCGCTTAACCAGCGTAATCGTAATTTCCATCGGAAACGCTGTCGTCTGGCCGACAGGATTCCATGCGTTGCTCTAGCTAATCCGAACGTAGGTTAACGCCGACCGTGAGATAAAGTCTGCCCGGCCTTCCTGGTAACAGAATTAATTAATAGACTAACGGCCCTCTGGTGTTCCTACAATCATCGGTATTCAATTGACGCAAAATTGCGCTGGGAGATATCGTTCAGCATTCTATTACAATTTCTAGGAAAACGGTACACGGTGGACTTGAATGTTTATAATTCGATTGTCCTAAATGTTCTGTACCACTGTGCGGCGACTAAAATATCGGCCGCAGCGGCTAAAATATTTTTGTCCAAAATCCTGACCGGAACAATTCTCATTTACATTGTAAAAATATCGATGGAACAATATTGGAGTGTTATCGTCGAGTGTCGTTTTAATTCACGGTGGGTGGAAGAACATTTCTAGGCAGCCGAGTAGTAGAAATCTCCACGCACGAACCACCACCGTTAACGAAGAAGTAGAGGCTTGTCGTGCAAATCCAGAAAGTAATTAGTTTTCCTAGGGGGAGGATCGAGCAGGGGGTGGAACGAGGCGCGAACTCGAGCCCAGGAACAGTTTGCCCGTTCTTCTTCAGCCGGTCGCTTTGCTTCAACGAGCTTAAATTACGAACGGCACGACGAGACACTGTTTTGTCCCAGCGAGCACTTTTTCAAGTTCTCTACAGTTCTCAGAGACCTAACAACGCGCCTTAGGGGTGCGGGGAACGACGATTGTTGTTCTTCGAGGGTTCCTACCAACCTCGATTGCCCCCCGGCTACGTTCTCTAAACGAACAACCCCCAGTCGTCTCTTCGTTCTCTCGAATACACCCTTTTCAATTCTATTCTCTCGTCTTTTTTTTTTATTTAATGCAATTAGAATCTCAAAGTAGAGATTAGTTTGCCATACATCATTTTTCTATACATTATACATTATTATAAACTATACAATTTTCTCAGATATTTAACTCACAGGTATTCAGAAACGAGTAGGTTATTTTACGATGTTTTACGACGGAAGTAAGTAAGTGCAAGTGAATGCAGTGGGCAGATTAAGAGGATTTGAAAATATGCTAGTTGGAGTTGACGAAAATCATTAGAGAAAGAATGCAATTTCCATCCGACTCCTGTTTCGCGCAATTTTTATTTACCGCAAAGATCCCCGTTCTAATCGTAATAACGAGGACTATGGAGCAACGTATGCACGATCAAGTCGATTTAGCAAACAATTTCCCACAAAATCAGCCGCCCCGACACCCTCGCTTACAGAGCAGGAAATTATAAATTAATCATGCTGACGCACGCGCACGCAACTTCCAGCGTTACTCTGCAACTATGACGACCGTTACCGAGATAAATAGCGATAGTCCGATCGGTGGATCAGCTGAGGTAACGAAGAAACATTTTTTCTTGGCGGAATGAAAGCCGCGACGGGGGTCATTCGTCCGGCATCATACGACGATCCTCGCCGCCGGGGTCTTTCATTCTGACTCCGAGAAATTAGGTTCGCCCCCTCGGTGGATATTAAATGAGCAATTACAGTACCGTAGACAAGAAAATAGCCGACAGGGGGTCCCCCAGAAGGATTATTACCGAGCACGTTTCATATCGCGTCCGTATTTACACCGTTATTGAATTCTGTTGCCACGAAGCGGCGAGAGATTCGACGATGGCCGGCTTCTCGATTAAGCTGCAGCTTTTCCGTCGAGGAGCCAGAGGAGACAAGCTTCCTTCCGGTCGACGAAATCCTCGGCACTCGAGATTCACGGTTAATTAATGACCGAGATTAAAACGATCGACAACGAGTCGGAAAAAAATGACGCAGGGGATATGTGTGCTTCGAGCAAAAAATAATAGAAAACAAAGCGAGAATCCTCGGTAAACTTCGACAAACGTTACTGGGACCCGTCTTGCTTCTGTTAAAAATATACAAAACATTGAATTCGTTGCTACAAACTTCCAAAATTGAATTCATCGTTCATTTTCTATTTAAAAAAAAACTTTCAAACATCTGTAAAAAAGTTAGAAAATTTTTTCTTGAATGAATCACAGATTCAAAGATTAAAGCTTCCCCCTTACAACAAAACCTCAAAAATTAACGTACCAATTGTTCCAGGGAAAAATTGACGATGGATCGAGAAAGTAGGGTTCAAGCTTTGAATCGAGTCCAAGATTTCTGTCGTGCTATTTTTTTCAACGGAATTATTGTTTAAACGTACACTGTTTGTCGAGAACGGGAAATTTTCAAATGCGTTTCGGATCCACTGTACACCAACGTAATTCCAATTTAGAAAGCGAAAAAGTGGGCTCGAAAATTTTCGGAAACATACCGAAAGACTATTCGTTCTAATTTGCCTTGGCGTGATCTCAAGATAAAATGGATCCGCTTTCAGCGAATCGAGGAGCCTAAGGATCCCAAAGCTCAGAGGGTTGTTTATAAAATTCGATGTACGCGGAGCCTCTTTTATCGTATGTACATGGATATACATACATGCACATACATATACATGCATATACCGTCCATATAAATTGTCTTTTCGAAGCTCCTCGGCGTCGTCGGGGAAGTAATACGGGAATATTGCGACAGGCTTCCGTCGTAGCATAACTCGTAAAACGGAGCGCGGTGATAAATGTGTATCCAAGGGACGCGTGAACGATGAACCAGTTTACTATCATCGATCGAAGAGAACGAACGAACGAACGGTTTCGACGTTCACACTTCTCGCTTCCCGACATTCCTTTTTCCGAACGCAGCTCCCGAACCGTTTGCACGTCGAGTTCTCTTCTCGCTCTGCGCCGTCGATGTCGATTAAAACGGTGCGGTTCTGCCTTCATTAAACTTTAATCCCGGCCTTTTCATTATCCGACTAAAGACCGACCACGGAAAACCCTGACTCGCGACGAATTTTCGCGGAGTATCAATTTTTCCAACGGTTCACTGTGACCGCGGACTCGGAGGTATTCATGCTGGATTCGGTATTGTGTCTCGCCAAACAGGCTACTGGTTTAGGGTTGTTTTTTTTTTTTGTTTTTTGTTTGGGACAGTCGGAATTCCTTCCTTTTGTGTTGGTGTTTCATCAGGACGAACGTAGTTGAATAATTAGAACGCCTCTTTTTTCCTGCTTTAATTATGACTGGACACCGGATCTTCTCGTGGAAAATTCTCCAATTATTTACAAACCAAACAGAAATTTGTTTCTACCTTTGATAACTTTAATTGATGGTAATATATCGATACCTTCTTTACTTTCCTACTGTTTCACATTTCGTCTACTGATTTTTGTCATAAGTAAAATTATGACAATTACAATTTTTACATTTTTCTTGTTCGATTATGAAGAAGAGTGTCCCCCTTCTATTCAAGACGTTTCGATTTTCTTTCGTTTTCTTTCGTGTTCGATTATGATAGCCTGATTTTTGTTTAGGATAATTGGAATTTCTTACTTTTTATTATGTTGTTGGCTCACGACGACTGCAATTTTTCTTTTTCTGCTTAGGACAATTCTTTTCCTTTGCTTTTCCTTCGTTGTTTAATTACGACCAGTGTAGTTTGTAGTCTGTGGATCATGATTGCAACTTGCAACTGGGGCACGCGGCAAGTTAAGAGTTAATTTGTTGCTTGATATTTCTGGCGATGCGAGCTCACCGCGTCCTGGGACTTCAAGTACAGACTCGTAATTAAATTGAACAAACTGCGAGATCGTATTTTTGTGACTGATTGTTGGAAATTGGTGGAAAATGTTGGCTAACATTAGAATGATTTTTCGTTACGACGAAAATTGTCTGTGTGAAAAAGCTCAAAAATGTAGATCGTAATCTAATAAACGAAGGTGAACAACCAAAAAAAAAAAAAGTATCAATATTTACCATAGTATGGTAGAAAAACGCGTGATTTGTTAACAGAGTATGACGATTACAATGATGCTTACTTCAATCAATAAGTTTTATTTAGAGAAAATTATGTTTGTTTAACGTCCTAATGTATAAAATGTAATAGCTTGTTTCCTGGGATAACAATTTTATTCTGCCCAATTTTATTCAATCTCTTCGTGATTAACCATCGTGGAAAGATTTGGTGTACCCCAGAAAATTCACTGAAAACTATAACAGAAGAAGAAGAAGAAGAAGAAGAAGAAGAAGTCGCAGAAACACAACATGCCTCCGATTTTCATTTCCCAGCGACTGACAGGATCTCTCAAGGATATAAGAAAACTTCGATGAAGACGGGACGAAGGGATTCCCCCGTGAGTATTGTTTTTCCACGAGAAGAACGAGAGACCTGATCATACCACGACAAATAAGACTCTTCCGAAGTTTTCGTGTTAGCCGCAGGAACATGGTACGCGTCGTTCAGAAACGTTTGGCATCTGGAGCTTCGAAACTCTGCTTTGTTCTTTGGGGACCTGGCGGTACGGTTCGCGCTAACAACGCAGCCATGTTTCCCAGGTGTGCGCACATCGAACTTAAACACTCGAGATTTATATTGAATTTACTTCATTGCAATCTTCCTCGTCTTCATTCTAAGATTTGTATTGCAATCGCGATTTAATAGCGATTCGATCAGGGATTTAATCACGATATTTATTCGATGTGCAGTTCGGTCGGAATACGATCTCGAAAAATACAAGCTGCTCTATTTTCAGAGCAAACACTCGTTATAAACTGTTCTAAATAAACAATTCGATGCTCTCGTAGCGTATTGTTGATTCCAGAATGTTTGGACACTCTGGCTTTCGTATTATGAATAATATTCTGTTTTCCCTGGGAAACGTATCAGCGTAAAAAAGTTTTCAAATATTTCGAAAGTGACGGATTTATATGTATCATGTTGAAAGGACTGGAAATTGCCAGGGGACCCTCGATCCCGTATAATCCGTACCTTCATTTATTTTTCAACCCTCTGCGACACGGTGTCGTTTGTCAAAAATCATTCGTAGCGGGGCCATTTTAATTTTCAGATCTGTACAAGCATCGCATTTGAGAATTCCATAAGTCGAGAAAAGATAATAGAGAAGATTTCCTAAAATTTCGTTGTGCTCCGTATTAATTTTATTGGCAATAAATTCCGAAAATAAAATTTCATCTCGATACCAATCTCGCTGAAAATTTCAATCGACATACATACGTTAGACTATAAAATCGTAGCCGCAGGATAATCGTGCCACGGTAATGTCCCGCGGTTCATCTTCCGATCGAGGTCGGTTTATAGGTTTCGTATCGAAGGCGCAGCTGATCGATGGTAATCGGAGCATTTGCAACGGATTCGCGAGCAAACACCGAAAAATGCTCTAATCTCGCGGGAAATATCATATTTCACGTGGGAGTCCGACGTTGTCCCGCAGCACCAATTTCCCCGGGAATTTTCAATACCCATCCGCGTGTCGGATTAAACGTACAAAGTTCCGAATCGCTTTGGATTTGCCGGGTTCCTCCCAAAATTACGGCGAGCTGTGGTGCTGACAGAACAAACAAACTGCGAACTGTAGTATAATTTTCCTGGGAATTAACTATCTCGTTCGGGCGTACCCACACACGTAAGGGAAGGAATGATTTCTTTTATGTTATAATTAGACTACGCAAAATATGTATGTACGATTTAAAACAGTGGACGTATTAAAAAAATATAAGGACAGCAGAGTGTATCAATTTCAGCTCAATAAGATAATTCAAAGAAGAAAGAAATTGGCTCCTGTGTCCTACAATCAATGCAAACATAGCAATATAGGTATAATGGTGCGCTGTTTCTAATAAAATAAACAGATTGAATATAATTTTGGTTCAATTGATTTTGTAGAAACTGTTTCAATCGATAGTATAATCGAATTTATTAAACGTAAGAAATAGTTTTTGATCTTTTTAACTATGTGCATTCACTTTGAAAAATCTGAAAAAATTCAGGTGTTGTTCTTGAAGACTGCAGATTTATTGTTCGTCCGAAGAAGTCGAAGATGGTACGAACACATTGGTGATTCGCGAGGGACCATGCGTTTAGATTCGCATAATCACGCGATGCGCGTGTACCGATACTTGTAGAATCGATATCGCAGTGAATGCCCCTGGACGGCCATTTATCTCCGATTATTAGATGAGCTTGATAGACGTCGCTCGCCATTTGCAACCTGTTACGATTAAACTCCGTTCGAACCAAATTGCGTTTAATCCGACCATAGTGTGCGCGTTTTTCGACGCTGCAGGTTTCGATATCTGGCACTATTACACGAATCGAATGTATTATAATATGAATGTCATTGACGGCTCAATTTGACCAAATATGCGACGCAAAATTCATATCTTTTCGGATTTTACTGTGGATTTTACGAATTTATTTTTATTTTATTCTGCACACTCGCAGTGGTAAAATTAGCAAATACCGTTTCTAACTTTTTCTACGTCCCCGGTGCAATTAGAAAAGTGCGGAAGACTGCAACGAAGCAGTTCAATTTTTCGAAAATGGCACCGTTGAAACCGAAATGGCGGTCGCGCACACCTACATTTCCGGTAATGCGACTGTGTTTTCTTTAACCCTTCGCCGGGAAAATTAAGTGGCACGAAATAATCTGCTAGCCACGTAGACTTTATCTCACCGTTGTATCCGTGATATCGCGCGCGTGCCACGTAATGCGGAATAATTGGAACAACCGTACCGCCGCCATTACGCGGGAACAACGGTAACAGTGGCCAACGAGATGAGAGTTGCACCGGGAAACGGCATCCGACGAAATCCGAGTGCACGATAACAGGGAACAAACGAAGAACAAGCCTCGAATTACTTTTGCGACGGTTGCCCAGCGGAGCGAGGAGAAAAGAGCGTAATTACGGGATTTATGGCTTAATTAGGGTACCCGCGAGAAGAATCGAAGAACGCGGGTGTCGGGAGACAATCACTGTGTAATTGCTTCTTTAATTCTTAACGACAAGGATTGAAACATACACATTAATTTCTCTCTCTCTCTCCGTTTTAAAAAAATTCTGCTGGAAATTGTCTGTTTTTTTTTTTTAAATTAAAAATAAATTAGTAGTCGCTAACAGCTAGACTGTGAATTTTTCTGCCAAATAAGCAGTCTTGTATTAATAATTGTGATCAAGAAAAAATAATACTGTCTTTCCTACTTTGTATTTGATCTACTCGTTGTTATCTTAAAAGCATGAAATTCGATCAATTAATGACCAAACTGTTGATGAAGTGTTCATGAAGAAGAAGAAAGATTCTAATCAAACTATTTACCTTTAAGATCATTTTTAATCTACTCTCATTGGAAATTTGTAATATGAGAAAATTTTTAAAAAGTTTCTGCGGTTCGTATTTTAATAGAACCTGTTAAAAAGTTTCATGACTCTTTAAACGAATGGATTAACAATTAACAAGGTAAAGCTCGTTCCACCGGTCAGGATTAAGGTCCGACCGACAGGAAATACTTTGCTAGCTTGGACCGAGACATTTTTCGCATAACTTCCCGGTTACGGTCCTTCCCTCGGCAATGCAAATTATTTCGGGTCGAATAGCTGCGGCGGGAACGGCCCCGGATAAAATTCGCAGCTACAGGCCTACGTCCCTGGCCGCGAAATTTCACGACGCCGCAAATGTGCACGGCTCGTTTCGACCATTCCAACTACCATTCGAGAATTTCGGATATTTTCATGGCTTGCGTGTAACGCAATTAGTTCTGTTCCTCCGAGAACCTCGTCTTAGAACCTCAAACTAAATCCTGAAACAAGTTACTAATCTTCACTAACCACATTTACACTTTATCTATTTTTCCCATTTGTGTGATTCAATATTAATATTGGAATGCTAATCGCGATTTTAATTTAAGAATCCCCTCTCTCACAGAACTCACCCCTATGTTTATTATTCATCGCCGAGAAATTCGGAAAGCCCTCGTGGCAAGATGGCATCGTCGATGAAAATTTTCTCGTTGGTATTTCGCCTGGACATGGCTACGCGTGACTGGAATTAAAACGATGAAACTATGCGGCGTAGAATGATTCTCCCTTGTGTGCGGGGGTGGAGAGAGATGAACTAACCGGGGTGGAAACACGCAACTATCGTTTTTAAATATATTCGGTTCTAGCTCATGCATCATTCATCTAGGGAGTTTTCATGGAAAAACCCCTAGAAACATTTTTCAAAAGTGTCATGGATTCCGAAAGAATCTATTTTCTAATTCGTTTAGAATTAACACTTTACTAGTTTATTAACTTATCGGATGGTTATTAACCCTTAGCACTGGAATGGCAATTGTAACGCTTTACTGAAAATTGCTATATCAGTGTTCAAAATATTTTTTACATTATTAAATTTGCTTGTACTTAATAAATTACTAAACAATTCAGTATTGTGCACGAGTAAATTCCACCATTTTCGTATGTGTAACATAAAAAAAAGGTACGTAGAATGGAAATATTCTAGGTGGGAAAGAAATGTTTCGTTTTGGAGTTAAAATAATAGCTTCGAGTGCAAGGGCTTAATACAGTTATCAATTGTGCTACATCAAAAAGTAACTTATGTCTTTTTATACGAAAATCTTGGTCATTTTTAAAATAGAGCTGAACTCTCACCAGAATTCACGATTAGTTACGAAAAAAATTTTGCGGTTATAAGCATAGTCCATCAAAAAGTTCCCCACTACTTGCTCGTCTCAGTAATTAGCAGAAAATGGTATCGCTAATAGTTTCCCCAGTTTTCGTGAAATATCCCCGAACGCGTTAATTGTAATAGTTGTCCCCGATACTTGAAATTCTCGCGTAATCGGGAAATTACGGTGCCGATGGTTTCTCGCCCCGGGCTCCGTAAGCTTCTTTCGACCCATACCGATCACGAAATTGTTGTCGAAGTTGCCGAACTGTTTACTGTGTCGAACAACGTTATGCTGCACCGCGTATAATCCTAGAAAGCAAACTGTTCACAGTACTGGGTCTTCTAACTTTCAAAGGTGTTCACACGAAAACGAGTTAGGGATGCTTGAATGCAATCGGAACTTGGAGATTTGTTATAATTAACACAGAGACCCCGATAAGTATTGGCAAAGTTCTTGCAGCGTTAGACTTTGAAGAAAATTTACAAGATTTACCATACTAAACGTGGTGTGTACGATTTCATATTGGCTGTAGATATTCTTCTAAATCCAGTGCTTGATAAATTATTCATGAAACAATTTTTTACATATTCTTTTCCTTCTACATTTGGTTTACTTTAAGCTGAGTACTTGGACGATTTTTTTATCTGTATAAAAGAAGGTACAACATATTCTACAAATATTAATACGATATCCCAGGATTGTTACTAATATTTTTTTTTTATCTTTGAGCTGTCGATTTGTGTGTGACAAAAAATTTAAAACAAATTTTCCCACCAGTTTGCCTGTCTTCCAGCATATTCGACCCAAAATAAAAATCATACGATAATTTGTTACAGGAATTAGTTTTACTGGGTGATGTACATTGAAGCGTGCTTAAATACATGTAAAATTGTTTGTTTTTCGTTCACCTGTTCCTTTTGTTTCAGTTAAACGCAGATCGTGCGCGGATACGATGTACAAAAAAGTTTGCTCATTCAATTGCGAGCATTTCGCGAAGCTTCTCAGGTCCCGTATCAACAAAGCCGATCGAACACACTTCTCCGTGATCTAATGAAGGCAGACAACGCGGATTATGACCGGGATAAATACTTTTTCGATTAGGACTCGGCATTTAGCTCGGAAGAGTTAATCCCGGCCCCCTGCGCGTTTACTCGAAGCGATACGAAGTCAGGAGGCGCGGGATATCATGAAAATTGGGAAAGTTTCGTCGGAATCCGGAAAACTTTCTACACCCTCGTGTTCCATTCGAAACGCGTTACAACTTTCGGCGCGGGATTCCCGCGTCTGTCGATGCGGAAAGTCGCTGGGGACAGGGACAGTTAAGCAGACGTCCCAGATTCTCGACTCATTCGAGTGGACATTTAGATATTTTTTTTTTCTAATAAACCGAATTACCCATTCTTGCGAAACTTTGCATACTTATTCATACATGCCTGAAGTATATTCGCGAATTATTGTGGGTTGCTCGTGTGCGAGACGTAAGAGTTTCAGAGGAATGCTCCTAATCTTCCATTTTTCAAAGAAATTATTTCTGGCTCGTTCGAAGGGACGTTTTCGGAATTTTTTTCTGAAAAACTGATGGCCATGTTTTTTTGAAATTTTGTATACTTGTTCATACATGTCTGAAATATTTTGATGAATTTTTGTAGAGCATATGCGTGCACTGTAAAGATTTCAGGAACGTGTTTCTGACAGTAAACTTTTTCAAGAGATCATTCCTGCCACGTTTTGAGGGTACACTTCAGTAATTATGTTTTGTTTTGCAAACTGTTTTCTCGCTCGTCCATAGAAATTTCGATGAACCAATTCGCGAAACTCCGCGATATTCTAGGCCCGCCGTTTTCCCGCGAACAAAGTCGAACTCTGCGCATACAATCGTTTCGACTGAAAACGAGCTGCCAAACATGTTACGGAAGTTCATCGGCTTGATTCCCCTCCGAGCACTGTGCACGTTTAGGGCGGAAACTCGGTTCTTAAACGCTTTATATTTCAGACATTTGTGCCCGAGGAAAACACGGCTCGCTGCAAGTTCGAGCTCGACGTTCCCCCGTAAACTTCGCGGACTCTTCGGAAGCCTTTTTACTGGGAACGACATCGTAAAGTCTGTGACCGGGCACAGAAGAGTAGAACGGTCGAGTAGGGGTAGAATCGCGAAGAATGTCCCTTGTGATCTGAAAACGACTTAGTTGCCCGCGAACGAAATCGCAGGCTCCGCGATGCTGCGATGCAATTCGATTATCGTGCATCCGTTCGATAGAATCACACATTGTAAAAATTCCCGGGCGTAGTTTCGACGTATATAAACAAGTGTGCAAAGTTTCCTAATAATGTGCCTATGGGGTTATTAGAAAAAAATGTTGCTGGACCCTCAAATCGGAAACACTCTTGTAAAATTCTAACAGCACGCACAAACGGTTCACAAAAATTCATGAACATACTCCAGACGTGCGTAAATAACCACACAAAATTTCATTAAATTATACAATTCAGTTCGTCAGGAAAAAATTGCTGAACTGTACTCTTCCGCGTGAGAAACGATTTCTTTACAAAATCAGAAACATATCCTCTTGAAATTTTTACAGTGCACCCATATACAGCCTAACGAAAATCCATGCGCATGCTTCGCATGTGTGTAGATATGTGCGAAAAGTTTCGTTGAAATTTGCCGTTTAGGATGTCAGGAAGAAAATTGGTGAAACGTACCCTTCGGTTTAATCGATGCGGCATAGTTTCGCGATTAGTTGCAGCACCGGAGTCGCCTGTTAATCGAGTTAACATCTGTCCGAGAGCCAGAACCGAGACCGAGTGGCTCGATCGAGGTAATCAAGCCGAGTTTTGTTTACTTTCTCTCGTTTGTCCATTGTTTGAAGAGCCGTACCGAATCTCGCGAGTAGCCGGGCGTCGCGACGCGTATACACGCGAGCGTCGACGCCCCAGACCGACGCCAGTCTCATTGATTCCGCTGCGAACGTTCAAAGCCCTTTTCTACTCGTGCTCGAGTGTCGGTTCTACTTTGTGTACATCGAAAAATCGATTTTTCCATTCATCTATAAAATCTTAAAAATGTTCTAGTAAAAAATCTTAACCAAACTCAAAGTTTTAACGATCAGGCATCTCCTGTTCGCTTGAAAACTCATTCAAGAATTGCTTACTATATAAAATAAATTATGGAGTGTCTCTAGCCATAGCTATCATAAAATAAACAAGAGCATCATCCCTGCAAAATTTAATAAACTTTAACTTTACCTAGCGTTCAATAATGCAAAATAAAATCGTCCCTGCTTTCTCGTTGGAATGAGACTGCGTAAATTCGTAAACTGGCATACACACCGTGGGTTTAAAGAAAAGTTATGATTGCGAACGAAGTTGGGGAAGTTTGATTCGTGAAAGGGAGATGGAATTGATGTGCTGAGAGGCCCAGGACAAATCTGATTCGAGGGGAAGCAACCGCGGGATAAATCGTGGAAAAGTGTTAGTTTTTGATGAGATGGAGAGAGATACATTGATAGATGACAGAGAAAGGGAAGCATTCGAAGAATTGTGTGTTTAGTCACGACAACATCGGTTCCTTTAATTGTGGATTACGGGAAACGAGTTCATGTGGGTCGAATACAAGTGCAACAGCGCTAATAGAATCAGCTCGGCGCGGTCACTGTTGCTTTTAGAGGCGCAGCGCGCAAACGTAATTGCATCTTCCGCTCGAAGCTGCTTAATAGATTCCACGGAAAGTTTCCGAAACGCAGATCCAAGGGTAAAGGCCTCAGGATCGGTGATTTTCCCGATCGGATCGTAATCGTCCGAAACCTACGTTTTGCTTATATTCATCACAGTGGTCCACGTGAATTTTGTCAAACGGAACATCTGAATCGATTCTTGTACACTTGCAGAAACTAAGTACTGCTTACTTGTTGATAATTGCTATTAGTGTTTCTATTGCCTAATTTAGAAATATAAATCCTAATAATTACGAATCGTAGATTTTTACGAAAGCATCGAGTAATCTCTGGCATGTTAATATTTTTCTTGCCTTAACCATGAAAGCTACATGAGCGATTCTTACTTGAAAAAATTTTGCAGACTGTGACAAACACCGCAGTATATTTTTTAATAACATTATGAACAGTTGAACGTGTTTAAAAAATTTTTAAACAGGCACCAACAAATTTTCTCTTTCCTGAATGATCTCTACCAAGCGACGCGTTAATATTTTTTCCTGCCTTAGCAGGAAGCTACATGAACGAATTTTAAATGAAAAAATTCTGCAGACTCTCCCAAATACCGTAGCATATTTTTTAATAACGCTACGAATGGTTAAACGTGTTTAAAACATGTTTGACGAGCAACAAATTTTCTCTTTTTCATCACTGTCGAAGTGCAGTTCATTTTGAAAATCAAGAGTCTAACGGAGGATACAATTTTGTCGACTATGATTTATGTATAATTTTCCAAACTCCGTGACTCGGTTTATGACACCTATAGCGATTATGCGTACGCCGGTTCGGTGAAACGAAATTTATTCGATAGAGCGTTTCCAGTCGATCGCGAGAAATCAACGAAATTAATTCGTGTTCTGGGGCTCGTACGCCGTCACGGGATTCTTTATCGTTCAACGTTCTCGTCGATTACCATATGCTAGTTGCGGTCCCGCTACATTTTGCGGTTGATCGGCCGTTGTTGCCGTTCGCATACGCGTCGCAATTAATTATATATTAAACTTATGGCCGTTTGCGTCTATCTGCAGCTTCTGTTCTATCGATTTGAATAATATTGTTGTTCGAACGAGGGTATTTCGGCGAATTTTGTATTTCGACGAAGGAGCTGAAACTGCACATAATTGCGTTAAATTTGCAAACTGGGTCTCTTGGAAATTGAATATAAAGTACGACACACGATATTAACCCTCGGATTCGAGCTCTCTGGTTCACAACTGTACAATTGTCATTGCTTCGGATCATTCGCACCTTTGTTTAGCAATTTCTTAAACATATTTTAAACGTACAAACTTGTAGAGTCGTTAATAGACTGCGGGACTTTCTTAGGTCAATTGTGAGACGCAGAAAATCAGTAAAAATGTATTTTCCCTTCGAATCGTTTGAATCAGTCGGTAAATAAGTTTTGCCTCACACAGTTTTGTGTTCCACCAATTAATTTCCTATAAAGTCTTACAATTTTATTAAATATTCTTTGGTGTTATAAATGTGTGCGGATCAACAGTATTGTTGTCGATACCGTGTAGCATCCATTAATGAAGGCCCTATGCTCTCAGAATATTACGGAATTGATTATTATCAAACAGTGAAGTGAGCTCAGCTGCAAATGCAACTACCACGCAAACAGTAATTAATAAGATTACTTGAACGAAGGAAGACAATTTGAGATGTTATTTACGAATACAAGTTTATCTTTTTCATTGTTGCATTGTCTCGTATGAGACTGTATGCAAGAAAAGATGATTTCTGAGCATGCAGCTACGTAATTAGCCAGCACAGCTGAGTAATCACGAATATCAACGCAGCATCGACTGATTGAAATTACCCTAAGCTCCCTTTAGGTGCCATCGCGTGGCGAACCTTGATAAACCTTCAGATTCTAAATAACCTGGAATCTTCTAACTGGCCTAAGTCATAACTCGCTTTCGATTGAAGGTGAAAGAAGTCGTGGAAAAAAATAATCCAGTGCAGCGATGCACCTTCCACAAAATGAAATTGTCGCTATTAGTTCATACACATTTCAAGATGTACGACTAGTAAACTGAGAAGTTTTGTGCAAAAGAGATATTGTAATTAACGAATTACAAATTAATTGTAAAATGCAGGAGCTACGTAGACGTTAATTTCTTTTCTTAATAACTTGAATGGAATGGAAATAATGGAACAGTGTTTTTAAATTGTTTAAATATTTTCACTGGCCTGTATTCGATCTACTCATTTTTATCACAAACGCATAAAATCCGCAGTCTAAATGATTAGGACTGTGTGCTCAAGTTGTCAAATGTCGTCATTAGACAAATAGAACCTCGATCCATGTACTTAGTGTAATTCCGGGAGAGACGCACTATTTTTTCAATTATTTTCAGTAAAATTTTTATTAAACAAACAAAATGTCTCTCCCGGAATTATCCTAAGTGCTTTCACCGTGTTCGAGGATTAACTAGAATTTTGGCAAAAAATCTGCGTGCATGCGGCACTCGGGAGAATGATTTTTATCCGTTTTCAAACCATTATGACAGCCGACGACGGAACGACCGGAAGTAGACGGTCACGGGGAGGTTTGTATAGTATTTCTCGTGGCGCAAGCCTCGAACGCCGATCTGCATACTCGCCAGCCCGTGCATACAAATTGCACGCATGCAAATTCCGCCGCGATATGCGCACGTGCGAGACGACAGTGTGACATTGAACGCGCCCGTGCACGCGTTGCTATACAACGCCGCCCAAAAGTATGTGAACAATAATAATTTTTCATAAACCCGCTGTGTAAACCAAACTAAACAATATTTATCAACACATTCGCTTACAATTATATGTATACAGGGCGAGCCAGTAAAACTAATCACTCGAAATAACTAGTTGTCTATTGACTTTATCAAAAAATATTCGAAATGAAATTTGTTGTGTTTAAGAAGCCATTAGACTGCGGATTTTCATACGTTTATGATGAAAATAATACAAAAAATTTAAGATGTCCAATCTATAAGTCGCAGCTTGTTAAAGTTATTAAACGAGCATTAAAATTTCTATTTGGCTCCTGTTTATTCTAACCGATACAAAGAATTTTTATTTTGCACAAAAATCCGCGGTCTACTGATCATACAAATACAGTTTGATCTTTTAATACCTTGTATTTTTTGAGATATCGTGTTCCAGAATTTTTAAATGGAACCGTATATTTTCAGCGAATTCAACGAGTTGAATTATACAATATTATAATAATCATCTGCATTTAATTTAATGATAGGTAAATTGTGTTCTAACAGACTGAAAAATTAATAACGAGGCGTGCAGTTTGTACTGAAATTCAGTAATCATTTCTCAAATATGTCCAGGTAATTGCGATGAAATGATTTCGTACTTTTAGGCGTCAGTGTACACACAGCGTGTCAACAACCGTGCTCCGGTGCTACACGGATCACGGATGCAACGAGCAAGCCCAGCGGCGCGTCATCTGTTGCAGTCGCAGTTGCATTCACCCTCCTTGTTGTCATAATCGGCGTTCATGGATCCTAGATTGCCGCGACGCCGCTAATTTCGCGGAAATTCTGCGAAGTCGCGGAGCCGTCGCGACGACTCGGAACACGCGATATTTAATTTCCGGGACGGGCTTCCGGCTCTGCGACCTTTCACCTGGATTTGAAGGATTGCTTAAACGGAGCTCGATCGAACGCTCCCGAGTCCCTTAAATTTCATTCTGCTCGGAAAGACGCTGATAAGACCTCCTAAGGAATATCGACACGATTCGAGCCTGGGCGTGTCTGCGATCTACAGTCTGTCGAAAAAGTCGGAGAGTTCCTTCTGTTGGCTTATTTGCCTTTTGCGACGACTTTTTAGTCCTCCGACTTTTAGGCTAAACTAGTCTGCAGTTGACCCAATTTTATTGAAATATTAGGGGGACTCGTAAGCAGTCAATTATTTTGAAATCTAAAACAAACCTCGTTGCAAATTCAGGTTTTCATTTCTTAATTTATTATATAATCTCAATACTTAATGTATCGAATCTTTAGAAGATTATTATTCAACCATATACCTTTAATTGGTATACATTCGGTGACCTTTATGTTTCTATATTTATTTTGTAGTACTTTAAAACCAAATAAAATTCTACCAGCAATATTCTACGGTTTGCAACCAATTGCATCCGAACGCATTTTTATTGGTCATCATTCCAAAACCAAATTCGAAGTAAATCGTGACAAAACTGCAGTGCCCAAGGTTGTAATTTAAATTTTGATAGAAAAACTTGAAATCTCCGCGATTAAACAGGATGTTATTTATTTCCCGCATTGAGTGGCTGAGGTAAATTGAAAACTGGACGACACCGTATAAATTTTTGATGACTTTTATACCTTGTAATTCCTACTCGAAGTTTAGTAGTTTAATAGAAATAAATTCAGAGACTGTATTATCATCGCGTGCGCGTATGAATATTTATATATTCCGCATTACGATGCGGAATATTCAAATATTAATCTGAATATTAACAATTTAACCGTCGGAAGCCTGTTAATAGCATTCTCGGCGGCTGTGCTACATACAGAAAGAGTGTAAAACGCTTCTTTCAAAAAACAATCTGGAGATAAATTGTTAAATTACGTTGCTGAGGGTGGCTGACGGTTCAGGATTAGAATGGCCGTTGTTAAAGAAAAATTTGTTGCGAAAAATCCTTTGCTCAGTATTCTACACCTTGAAATTCCATTAATCCTTATTACACCAAGATAATTTTTCAGTGCAATTCATTTTTTCTAAGATGTTTTTTGTATAACGTAGCCGATGAAAATTTGAAGACACATTTTCCTCCAAAACATACTGCAAGTTCAAACGTCTCTAGAAACGTCATAGAATTTTTTTCACGACTGAATTTTACGTAGGTTTGGAGATCGATGCTTTCTCTTTACAAAGAAACCTTAAAAGTTCGGTGCTCACATTTTTTGATTCCGCCGTATTCGAAGGAAATAAATTAATAATAATTTGCAAACGGTGTGCAGAAAGCGTCGCGATAATTAACTAAGACTCGGAAGCCGACGATTTCTTCATCTCTCCGTAGAGTCTGGTTCCATGGGGAATAGAAGGACGGCCGTGAAATTATATCCCGCAGGTTTTAACCGGCCGGTAATAAACGGCACGGTGTTCCGTGCTCGAACTTTGTGCTTGGTAAAATACAGTTATTTCCTGTGGCTAATCAATTACCGGGTTTCAAGCTCTCGTGATAGTATCCGAGCGGCCACGGTGATCATCCCGTCACAGGGTTGTACAGCCTGGAATTTTCCGGCAGTTTCAGAACGCTGTTGTTCCACGAGGCAGCGCGTATTTCATTTGGAAAGAGGGACACCGACGTTATCGGCCACGTTCGAGAATGTCTTCCTGCACAACCGGATTTTTATTCAATATCTGCACACACTGGCACGACAAATTGCTATTGTTGATACTCCGTTACCATTTTGTTTTACAGCAGGAAGAACCGAAATCCTGGCAACAGTCAACACATATTTCTCAAAACGTACTGTAAAAAAAAATATGTACCTCGCAGAATTTTTATTATATTTACCAAAAAAAAAAAAAAAAAAATTGTTTACTTTAAATACCAAGAAAGATGTGGACAAGAGTTTAATGGTTCTGAGGAAAATTCCTAAAAATTGAGAAAATAGCTTCGAAGACAGAATACAGTGTTTTCTCGATATATGTCAACTCACGGAGCGGGTGCGACTTTTATCGGTCAAGTATTTGCGACATATATCGAGAAATGACTGTAACCTCATAACGATAATCCTATCAAGCAAGAAAAGTGATTAGCATGTGTTGCCTCATAAAGACGACAAGATTGTATTTATTTTGGTTGTGACAATTTTTCTTAGAATGCAGACAGTGGTAGATTGAGTGTTAATAATTTTCTTAAGAACAATTGAAACTTGAGATGTTTTTTTTTTTTTCGAGCAGGATTTCACAATTGCCAATGAAAAAGTTGTCGGAAAATTTCCGCGAAGACTGCCAAACGGCCGGGCAAAGTATCAAGCATCTCGATGGACCGAAGTTTTTCCATCCGCGAGCCCATCGAGCCGAGTCGCGGCGAACTTTCTGCCATTCCGTGCGAGCAGTTTCGCTTAATAATAAAATTCGCAGTGTATGTATTTGCCGCGCGAAAATTCCCGTGCATGCATCGCGTTTCCGGTTCATTTCACAGCGGTGCCGAACTTCCGATGATTTTATTCGATTTGTACACAAACCCCGATTCCGGGACGCGCGCAAAGCTCTGATCGACTGTGACATGTTTACGCCGGCGACTCGCCGACATTTCCGACGAATGTCGGGTCCGTTTGCGAAAGCATCCTCGTTTCGACGCGACCTTTCGCCTTCTAATCCTCCCGCTTAATCCTGGACACAAACGCATTCCACCGGAAACCCCTGATCGATATTTTTGGGAACGGGATCAGACCGAAGAAACTACCGAGAAGTCGGTGTACAGGCACTGATTCGATCGTGAAACGTGATCGAACAATTTGTATCGAATGATTTCGCTCATTGAACCGTTACCGACGTATTCCTAACGTTTTTCTGATTAAAATGAGCACAAACACGATGCGATTCGCATCGTTTTTACTCGTTTAATCCACGATAGCATGAAACTTCTAATATCCGAACCAATTAAAGGAACGTTTTTGGATATTAAAATAGTTACCTGTAGGTACATTGTTTGATCACACTGGTATAAACTGTATACGAACCGCGTTTATACATCGAACTGAATCATTCAATAATTGGTTCGGATAAGTGAGGTTCTATTGAACCGTCGATTAAACGAGCAAATGCGATCCGAATCATGTATCATGTTTGGGCTCATTTTAATCAGAAAAATGTCTCGATTACGATCGTAAAAGTTTCCCTATGAAATCAATAAAATTAGCAATGTCATTGAAAACTCCTTACATAAAAATTTTCTGCCTCGATTTGTAAGAGACAGAAGCAAAAAAGAAGCTTCTTCCTTTCTTTAATAATCTCAACAAATTGAGAACAATATACATTCTTGAATATGTGTGACCTTTCAACTGTTTTAGATTTTATCTAATTATTTTTGTTACGAGCGTATAAAATCCGCAGTGGAGTTATCAGATTCGTACGATCGAACTTTCGCAGCGGGGTTGTTTATCAGCGATTATTTGGCACGGTTTCCGCGCCGATATTTTCTGTTTTCTTTCTCAGCCTTCTTGCAGCCTTCCCTTTGAATGACTGCATAAGAATTCTCGTTAAAATGCCATGCTTCAAGGAGGACGCAATGAGGGGGTTGGAGAGGAGGGTTGGTTCAGGGAGAGACTTTACTGTAACAGGGTTCTTCGTCTTCGTCTTCTCTTCACTTTCCTTATCCGCGCGAATTCTTCTTAGTCTCCTATTTTCATTCTTCTTCATCGGCCGAATCGAGGTTATCGGAGCACTCAATTATTTGGGTCATCGGGAGGCTAACGTTTTGTGTCTGCGTCGAACACACACTCGACCACCGGCGAATATTTTGATGGCTGCGCATGCTGCCGCAATAAAACAATGTGAGAGCACACTTAAAAACCAGCTGCGCGTCTTGCCTGGTCAAAAATTAGCTCGAGCAATCAAGCTGTAGTACAGTAATATCGTGTTCGAAGCAAGGTTACGAGAAACCACCCCTCGAGACAGTAATAGAATCGAAATTTATGCGAGTGTTGTTTAGCTTTTTGTTTCTCGTTCGCTTCGATGCATAATGCTGGTGGAATTTGTGGGTATAATGTTTTGCTTTTGTTTTTGTTTACTTCGATGCAGGGGTGCAAATAGCTGACCCCTAAACTGATAACAGAATTCGAATTTACGTGTACAATCATTTTGTACGTCATTTTTATTTTTTTGAAAATGGGACCATTTGAAAAATATTAAAACATAGATGAACAGAATATACAATATACATGCTCGGCTATAGTTTAACCCGACAAAGTGAAAGATTATGGTAACCCCGACCAAAGGCCTGCGAACTTAATCTTACCCACTCACTTTATGGCGTAAATACCTTTCATAGACTCTGTGGAACTATATGCAATATTTATGCATTATGCATATTTTCACTGTAAAAGTTCACCCCCCCCCAAAAAAAAAATCATCAGCTACTTGGTACTTCTACTATTATCGCCGTTCGCCAATTTATTAAAAAAGAACAGCAAGAACTGCTTTCCTCTGAATAATTTATGCACCAACCCTTCGCATCTTAAATAATAACATTCTTAATAATTTTTGCTCTATTCTAGCCGCTTCAAGACTGTCGAGATAACGTCAAAAATATTTCCTAACAATCTAACTGAAGTTTCCTTGAAAATCTGAACGCATCTGTTTGAAAATAGTATTTCACCAAAAAATGGTACTTCGGAGTGCCTGGAGGCTACAAAGCATAAATATAACCGGGTTAAATAAAACACGTTATCTTCCCCGACAGCTACTAAACATTTTCAGAACCCGTTGAATGTTGTAAAACGTCTGACATACATAATAAAAGCGATAACACGGGCCATCGGGCGTTACGAAAACGGAAAATCACGGGCGCAGCACTCGTAGAGAGGCACTCAACGTTTTAATAACCTTCCGGTTGGTAAAATGTTCAGTATCTCTCTGGGTAAAGGACAGCCGGGAAGGAATACCTGAAATTTCACTCGGCTCTTCGCGAGGGAAGGGGAAACTCTCTCTCTTTCTCTCTCTCTCTCGTCCCTGTACACCGGGGTTCGAATGTAAATGGCCACTTTTCCCGAAGATGGATCCCAAGTACATCCGTTTTCGATTCAAGGGGTTGTCGTTCCTTGTCGCACCCCGCGGCAATCGTCCATTTTCGAAAATTTTCCCGCCACTTTCGACGCTTTCGAAAAGTCTCGCTCGAAAAAAATACTGTTCTTGGAACTGAAGTGATTAAGAAACTATACGATGGTATACAGTCACATTGGTTGCAAAGGGTATTCGATCATCAGAATTTTGGAGTTTTTTAAAAATATCTCGATTAAGTTGAACAGATGTTCAATGTTTTGCGACGTATTTTTAATGTTCTAGACGTTTAGACTGCGAACGATTTATGGACTGCGAATTTCACGTATTCGCGAGAAACATGATGAAGAGGAATATAAAACATCGAAGGAATTTACGAACAAGCTGTTTTTGAGTCGTTGGCATTATTGGGAGGAGAACACAGTTTTATTTTTTGCAAAGTCTCGCGAGTCTAACGATTAGATTTTACATATTGTGTATTCGATGAAATCTAAAACAGAAAGAACTCCGAAAAAATGAAAAAATACCAGTCGTGTTCCATCTAGAAAATTGAAACCGTCAAGAGAGCGGTCTCGCGTAACAGTTACGAACAAAAGTGATATTTATCAATTCTTTCCGAAGAAACTGTTAATGACATGAAAACGAACTTTCTTGGGATGTATAGAGACAACCTAGAACCGCAAGAACAATTTTTTTCACACGCCCATTTGTCCATGATAAAAAATAAATAAACTCCTGTTCCCAGATAGAGAACATTTTTATTCCCAGTCTATATAAAGACTTTGGTGCAAAACGAGTAAATGCAGCCTTCGAAAATTGTTTAATCGTGGCATTGACGACACACAGTTTGGTTAAAAATTTGGACTAGCCGGGTTTCCTAGCAAGGAAAAAATATTTATCGAGATTTAATTTATTTTCTCTGGCGTGAGGGATCTTTTTCGGCGTTCGGATAGGTCGGCCGACGATCAATTAGGTCACCACGTGACACAGGGGCGGAGACCTCGTCCGATTTGTTTGCGGCTAGCTGGAGGAACAATGGCGGCGATTACCGCGATGAATTTATTCATTGCGTGCCGTCTTCGGGGCCCTTTATCAGACAATGAACGCGCTAGGTTCACCGGGTCAGGACTAGCAGGAGGAGATCCAGGCGAGAGATTAGAGTTGCGCACGCGAAAGTACGCGGAAATCAGATCTCCGTTTTCGAATCTGCGCGCTCGAGATTATTGTGAAACCGCCGACGATGCACCTTTTCGGTCTCCGCTCGGCTTATCTACATTCTGCCTTTTTCATTGGACCCGGGAACCCGTGGCTATTCAACTAGGATTAATATGTCGTGGATTTAAGCGTGTTTATTAGGTTAAGCATTTGCCGGAGTCGGTTGCCGAGTGCTCGCGCGCGTGTATTTACATTGTAGCGCGGCCGAGACGTTTGATCGGCCGCGACAGTTGGGATCGGTTTCCATTACGCGCGGCCGAAACGTTTGAGCGGCCGCGACAAACAAAATCGGCTTCTTTGTAATGCGTACACGTGGACGGGGTCACTCTGCGGAGGGGGAAAATGGGAGGCAAAGCCCTCGATGGCCCGAGATCAGGGGGCAGATTTGGTTTAGGACTCGAACGATCGAGATCGGTGTCTCCGCAGAGTGAATCAGTCAGAGCAACTCGATAACTCGATAACTCGATATCTCGACAAAATGAAACGCGCGAATTCCGGGACGCGTCTAAATGCTCGCGCTACGACAAATATATTCTACGCTGGATTATAAATTTGACCGTCAACGAATTTTTAGAAACTCTCTCATTATTCTCTCTCTCTCTCTCACTCTCTTTCCGCCGTTTAAAAGTCGATGAATCGCTCGAACATAAATCCCTCTCTTCGTCAAAGATAATTAATAACCCATTTGATGGATGACACGGCATCGATAAACGCAATTTCATTCTCGCGTAACTCGAGATATTAAAACTTTGAAATGTACCGCCCACGTGCTGCTGGAATTTTGAAATATTAGCCTCGCAATCACGTCGTTCGCGTCGATTCATTAGCGCGCTCGATGTACAACTCTCTTGCTGACAAAAGGGGGAAAGGTGAAGCCGAAAAATCCTTCCGATTCGATGATATTGCTGGACAAAAAAGTTTTGACAGAAAGTTCGACTCGTATGCTCGGTTCTCCGATCAAGATCTCTCGCAAGAAATAAGAACAATCAGGAAATTCCCCTGAAACAGCCGAATAGATTTTTCTGCCCATTCGTTCCACCGACTTAGCTGAAAAAACCCGCAGATAAAACAGCGACCATAAATCTCGATCTTCGAGGAAGATCTTCGCCACTTCCGGGGGGGAATTATGTACAAGTTCCAATGGGGAGGTTATGCATAAACCGGTGATGACAGTCGATACACAGCCAAGATTATTCATGAAATCAGCGAGGCCGGTGCTCTTTTAGGGTATCGGGCAAAACGTCTCCGAACTCGTTTATGCTAAGCACTATGCATCTGCTCGGAGGGATTCCTTTGTGACGATTTTTTTCCCCCCGGGCGCTGATTAACGGACTCCAGTAACGAACAAACCATTATCGGAGCCGCGTTCGACGACTAGGCGTGATGGTAATGTAGTTAACGCGTCGCAATAAAAATCCAATTTCCCCTAATCGATGGATGTTGCGCGGAATCCGCGCCGGAAACCAGCCTGAATGGCTCGGCCGTCGAAGTATTACGGATGATCAGCGAATCGCGGAACAATCTGACCAAAACTTAGGGCACTGTTCAAGATTTTATCGCTTCCACATTTTCTTAGTTTTAGAATTATCGAAATTATAAAGATGCTTTCGCGGCGAACGTTTAAATATTTTACAATGTCTTAATGAATCCAATCTTGTCATTTTTATACGACAACATTTCTATAAGACACCCACAACCATTGAACCGATGAGTTTAATTGTTAGACTGCGAATTTTTGTACAAAATAAAAATAAACGCGCGTTTCTTTCTTTTCTTGATAATTTTCTTGAGTTGGGAATAACAAAACAGTGTTTATACTGTTATCACTAGACTGCGGATACTTATGCAAGATAAAAAATTTGTCTACATCAGTTGCAAGAGACAGGAGCAAGGAAGAAATTTATTTCTTCCTTCAATCATCTTAAAAAATTGTCTTAAATAATCTTTTTACTCGTTCAAACAGCACCCACTCAATTTGATCATAAATGCATAATGTCCGCAGTCTAGTTATTACTGTTAACACTGTAACCTGGTAATTTTGTTTTGCAATATTCGTCCCAGAATGTTAAATTAGAAGCTTCTTTGGCAGCTTTAAGTTAGACTTGTGAAGCATAACGAATGTTAAAAAGCAGATATATTTTAATAAAAAATATGTAATACAGGCACAGTGATTGGTACCCCCACAGTAATTAGGTCCCTTACCCTGTGTACTTGTTCTTCTTTTGAATCTCTGTAATAATTTTTTCAATTTTTAGTTACTGCCAGCGTGAACACTGAAACATTCTATTCCCGTTTTATTAAACAAATTGCTCTGATTTTCGGTGACTTTTATGAACACTGCCGTGGCACCGAACGTGTTAATAGTCGCCGCGGACTGTTTTTATCGCGAGAACGCGCGTAAACGTCGACCTCGCGTTAAATCGCGACCGGCCCGGGAGATTCACAAATAACGTTTTTAATCGAGAGAGGTGCCACTGCGAGCATCGGCTCCCGTTCCCAAGCCTAATCGACCGCCAACATCATCGAAATCGCACGCTGCTGAAGGCGATGTACTGCAACGTGATTTTCTTCTTATCGGTGCATGCAGCCCGGTGCATTACGGGAACGCTCGATAAGAATAATCGAACACACCCCTCCGCTGTTCTTCGGTAGTCTCGAGGAAAATTGCAACCTGCTGCATCGATGCCGCATTCTTTCGTGATCGAAAGATTTTTTAGAAAACTTTGCTCGTTGCTGAACTGCGAATCTTTATGCAAAATAACAATGCGGCGTACGAGATCACGCTTTCGAAAGGACATGAAAAAATTGAAAAGAGCGTAAAGCTTAAAAACTCGTAAAAAATGCTATTTATACAGTGACCATTTCCGGTGTTAGTTTCGTGTTTCGTTGGTTTTTTTAGTTCGAGTTGCAAGAATTTTCGTTCACGCAAGTTCTATAGTGTTAGCATCGTATATTTGCATCTATAAAAGTTTATGCCAAATTCTATCCACATTCTTGCAGTTTAACACTAAACCTACCACCGTCGGTCAAAATGACAGGTTCCGGATTTTTTATTTTACAATTACATAAAGACGCTTTCGTGGGAAATGATTAAATAAATATATATTAGTGACCGCACAAAATCCAAATAAATTCAATCTCATCATTTTTGGAAGACATCAGTTACGTTTAAGGCTCGGTGGGTTTAGTGTTAAAAGTCTACGAACGTCGCGAATCGGCAGAAAAATCGAAAGGAACTATTCTGGTCCCGTGTGTTTTCTGTTTTAAACGGCAGGCGGTCGTAATAACGATCAACAATGTGGTCTGGGAATCGTTCGCGAGCTGCCATCGACTAATAGAAATAGTTCTTCTTCAACGTTCGCTTCAACACGGTTCAAGGAACGTGAGGTGAATGCAACGTCCCTTGCAAATTGTCTTCCGCGTCCTTACATCTGCGCAAAGCGCGTCGGAGGGCCCGGAGGATCTTTGTTGCGAAACTTACAACACCCTGAAGGCTTCGACGATGCTAAGCGATGGCCCACGAGAGATAACTTTTGCGAATGTTACTCCGAGAACAATGCGAAATACTTGTTCGGGGTCTCCAGCATAAAAACTACTCTCGCCAACTGAACATCGTTCTGGTTATCAATTTTCAAATACAAACAATTTTTATACGAAAAAAAACAAACAGTATTTACAAACGCAACGAAGAGGACTGCGAGAAACTTTTAGGCATTTATTCTTTCGGTTCTTATCATTTTGACTTCCACGGTTGGTCACATTCATATACAAATAACGCTATTCTTCGATCAGATTTAGAAGCTAGTTTATATCGCGTCGTACATTCGAGCACGCTAAATTTGCGATTTGCGGCATACACTTAGGAGAATTAACACGTTGACTGCCATGTCACCCATATGTGGGTGACGGAATTATTTGTCCAGGTTTTAAAATGAATTTTAATACGTTAATATATTCATTGTACCAAATTTGATAAGGATCTACAAAATGCAACAAAGTTGGAGGATTACTCAATATGATACATTTAATTTCTTTCAATTTTTATTTCATTTTACGGAATTTTTGAGGTTTCTAGTTTGGCAGTCAAAGTGTTAAAAAAAAGTACTACTCGCTTCTGCACACCTATTAACAACAACAAAATTGAGCTTTGGAACACTGTGACCGAGTGTTGCTAGAGTCTGTAAAACCCAGCAGCGAGCATAAATGTTTAACCAACGATCCACAGCATTGTTTCTTCAGCCAAAGGTTTAGAATCTAATTCCGAATAAATTCGACCAACGATCCAGCATCGAACAGAATCGCGGCTCGGCCAAAAGAGGCTTCTCCGCGGCAAATTACGAAAACCGAACTTTGGAACGCTACTGCACCAAATTTGCTAGGATCTCTGAAATCCAGCAGCAAGTATAAATATTCGCGGCCGAACGATCCCAGCACGGAAGAGAGCCGTATCTCGAGAGTAGTATCGCGTCTTCTCGCAGGTCCGGAAAATTTCGTTCTCCTGACGCAACGCGTGGGTGCTCGTAGACGGAGTAAATGAAACGACCTTGACTTTCCGGCATCTCCGGGCGGCGATGGATCTTCTAGGCTGTCTTCTGAGAGCCTCCAGAGGAACCGGACTTCCGCAAGAACCGTTCCGGCGGACTCCAGTTCCGCGGCACCACTACCTATCACTGACTCACGTGGTCGCGACTTTCACACCTGTGCTCTGTCAGAAGCGTGCGGGGGAGGGGGGGTTCAGGTAACACATCAAAAGGATTTCAGGTGACACAAAAGGGAGCGGGGGACACGTACTCGGAGCGTTCCTCTACGCCAGGTGCGCGCGAGAGATCGAGATCCTTTCTTCCGCGAGTTACCACGTACACACGTGCGCGGAAAACCGTTCACCAGGGGTCAGGTTAATTAATCAGGGGGTTCACCAGGTGTTGAGACGCATCATCCTCGAGGGACGACCACCACGTTTAGCACATCGGACACAAGGACCAGCCGAAGGACGAGGCGACAGCCCCGGCGATGGAATCGCTCGCTCGCGGCGCGGTCTGGGCGGTGACTGAGCGGACCGAGGCGTCGAGACGCTCGGCGTCCCTCCCACCCTTTCTCTCTCTGTCTCTTTCTCTCCCTTCCCCTCCCCCCGCTCACTCTCTCTCTCTCTCTCTCTCTCTCTCTCTCTCTCTCTTCCTTGCTTTCTCTCGCGGCGGATCCTGCAAGACTCACGATATCTCTTTTCGGATGCTCCGCGGCCCTTGCTCGACTTCTGGCTCGCAACGATTAGCGTTGCACGATGATTTTAGCATTAATTGATACATTGCCTGTATATACAGTACGTGCTCTCAAATAAGATCCCTTTTATTCGGTCGATCTGGTAACTTTAGTTTAGATCATGCTCTCTTCTCGCTCGCAAGGAAAGAGATGATTATCTAAAATAGCTTAACTCTATACCTACCACGGCCGGTCATATTGACCTTTCCAAACTTCTGCGTAGAATTTCGTATGTACATACAATTCCGGACAAAATGATAGCACATGCGTGCTATCTTTAATTTCTGGAAAATTACTTAGTATTTCTGAATGTAGTACATATAATATCATAATTATTACGATCTGGAGAGACGAAAAATGTTAGTAAACAAGGTTGACCTCGGTAGCTTTCTGAGCAAGCAGAAGAAATACGCAGGCGAAAGCTTAAGGCGAAATGATAGCACACTTGTGTTTTCTACTGATATCTTTTAATAGTTTGCAAGTTGCCGAGCAGTGTCAAGTTTTAAACAACATTTTTTCGAACGTCCTTACTTAATTCTGCTGTTATTTGGGCGTAAACATGCGGTGCGTGCTCAAGGGCAATTCGCGAACGGCTAGGCGAGTCCTTCTGATAACTAATGCCGAGGTGAATTAATTAGGCGTAGGTACCTAAACGACGTACACGCGGGACTTGTTTTGACGAGCGAGTGTGTTCGGTAGTGCTCGGGGAAAGGATAATTGTGCTTTCGTGAAGCCATCGTCGCGTCGGTCATGATCAAAGTACTAAGGACCTTGCTGTCTTTGATGCAACGCTCGTGGCGATGAAGTTGTTGTATTGGAATGAGCTGGAGTGGACAATGGCTGTGTTGATTTCGTTATTTTGTTCGGTCAAATGTCGTCTCGATCCTCTTTTGTTGCTCGCGAATGCTCGACGTTGGCTTCCCTAACATAACGTTACGACAAACGTAACTCGTTAATGTAATGAAATGTGTTAATGCTTGTTAATGCAACAATATCATTATATCATTCCATGTACCAAAAAATGCAGCAACCTCATTCTAGTATTTTATGTACCAAAAAATGCAGTAACATCATTCTAGTATTTTATGTACCAAAAAATGCAGCAACATCATTCTGATATTACTTGCACCAAAAAATGCAACGTTGAAGAAAAGTTAATAGCCCTGTCCTACACGAATGTGCTCACGTCTCACTGTTTCAGACGAGCAGTATAACCTGTCTAGAAGAACTACTCTCAAAAAATCTGTTTCAAGTATGAATAGCTACTTCAGAATAGTGTCCGAGAAAATTTACCAAACAGACCCATCGATGCTCCTAACCACCGTGGGATCGTGTTATTGTCAAGAAGCACCGGAAACCGAGGAGGGTTAATTATGTATAGCAACGGTGAATTATTGTAGAAGGGGATGAACTGATTTGCGGTGGAGCAAGATCCTCGAGTATCTCGGCTACAGTCTCTCGAGCACGCAATTGTTTAGAAATTCGTCTGGCTAGTTCACTGCATGATCCATCCGGCCCGCAGGAGATAATAATTCATCGGCCGCAATCCTGCTGGTTAACAGTTATAAATTCTCCAGCTGGGCGCACCGAATCTCCCTGCAACCGAATCGAGATATTGAAATTTCCCGTTCCCATCGCGAGCTCCTTCAATTCTCTCTCCGATAGACGTCGACGCTCCTAATGAAGCTTATTCTTGCCCGTTGGTTCGTTAAGCCCTTTAGCACCATTGGACCGGGTGATAAAAATAGAAATCGTTCTGTGGAATGCAGTAACTTCGCGAAAGATCGTGGAAACATTTAAAATATTTTTTTATAATTGCGAATCGATGGAAAAATCGATTCTACGGTAAACTCTGACAAAGATGACAATCCACGGTCCCCTGACAGGATCTGATAACACTGTACGATCATTTTTAACCACTCCATTGTGGTTCGACAACAGCTAAACTATTCTCCAGATTTTTCTTACAAGTTCTCAACTTTAAGAATTTTTTCTGTCCTTATTCTAATAGCTATACGAACGAGTCTTCAGAGTCTCCTAAGTATAATGGCACATCTTTGAATAACATTTCGAACGTTTGAATTAAATACAGGCTTTCGATTGTTTTCTCGTCACATTGAAATTCTTTGGTAGAATGGATCTACGCCGAGATAGTTATTTTCGATGATAAAGAGAAACCCTCGACACCCCCAGATTCTATATTTTACTTGTTCCTAACCACTTGACCTAAAACATTCGTTTATTTGTCTACGTGTCTACACAAACTTCGCGTAGAAGCGATTCCGAGTATTTGTCCCAGCCGCTGCTTCGTTTACTTAATGAAAATCTTTCACGGGGCCACCAAGCTTGATGAATAAGGTAAATATGCAAACGTTGACATTTGATGAACGGACTGGGCTTTACGAAAAAAACTGGGAAAAAGATGAACATAAAAATCAATGATGTTTCAGGTCGTTCGAGACTGGATTAAATCAATCTTCAAAAACTTGGTACGTTAAAAATTGTTTCGTCATTTTTGGAACTCTAATTCATTGCGCAACTATTTTCTTCTAGACAATAGCCTTAAAAGAAATTATTAAGTTATGTTTCGTAAGCTATGTAGCGTAAAATGCCAACATTTGGCTTGTTAGCTGATTGTTAGTCATTCGGTGATAAAAAATTGCCTAGCAAACGTTGTCTAATGATTAGACTGTAGATTTGATGAATTTATAAAAAAAAAAGAAAATCGAGTTGATGCGATTGAATACAGTAGAAACATAAAAAAAAATATAAGAATGTCAAGATATTGGCCTCAGCTTGTTAAGATTGTTGACGAAAGAAAGAAAAGTTTAGGATTTTTATTTTGCACAAAGATCCGCAATCTGCTAATGATCTTTTTTGGAGTTGTTATTTCGAAGGAGGTTTTTTCAAGCTGCATTTTGATAGAACAGAATCGCGGGAGGCCTGTTAATTAGCTCCCTGCAGGTAAATTGTTCTGCGGTGGTGCAGATTCTACCAGCAAGCTCCCCGAAAGCGTTTTCGTGTTTCCCAAAGTCGTCGAAACGCAACCGAATTTCCTCGGCGCGTTCGAATTGAGTTTCAGATCGACTCCGAGGAATCGCGGTCAGAATGCACGGAGCTTCGATTTTAATTTAGCCCGATATCATCCCGTCCGAGCAGATTATTCGCATGCATATTAATCGGCGAATTTTTAAGGCCGTCCCTTTATCCTTTCGGTTGCGACTAATTGTTCTTGCAAAAATGGTAATCCACCGGCACAGTTCCCCGGCGAAGTGCACGCTCGTTCCCCGTGCAGATCATCGGGATGCGGTCGCCAAGTTTCCTTGTTGAAGCTGAACTTTCCTCCTCGAGACAGGATCGGTTGGGAACGCGTACTCGCTCGTCGAGACAAAATTAATCGTTTCTCGTTGCTTTTGGGTCCACCTTTGACGCAGCCCATCTACTTGAATGCTAGACTAGTCCTTCGCGACTGTTGCAAAAACCGGAACCTTTTTCAACTTCGAGATGATGTTTCTTAAGAGGAACCGAGGCAAAGTAGTGGTTTTAATGCGAAGGTACTTTTAGCATCCAAAGTTAAGCCCTTCAGGGTTCATCTTCTGCGAGAATGTGAGCAGAAGTGTATCGCATCCTGTTTCTATTTGCTGTCTCGTTTCTAGTTTTCTCCTTTATAAAAAGAATTGTTTGCAACGCAAATTCTAGCAATAGAAGAAGGAGCTTCCCCAAATAAACTCGTCAAGCGTACGCTAATTGCGTAAACCGTCAAAGATGATGCAGGTTCTGTTCCGGGCTAAAAATGATGCAGGTTCTGTTTCAGGCTAAAAGATGATGCAGGTTCTGGTCCAGACTAAAAATTAGACTAAAGGGCAGTACTATACCGGGGCACCGACGAGGTATAGGAGTAGACCAATCACCACCGACGAGATATATTTAAAGACTGCCAGCCCCCGTGTTAAACTGCGGGCCTAAAGTGGGTGCTGAGTGGGTGCTGGAAGCGGTCGGTAACGACCCCAATCACCGACGAGATAATATTCCTCGTCCGTGGTATAGGCTTCTTGTGGATCTAGTTCCAACATTTATTGTTTGTCAGCGTAGATGGCGCAACAAAACGAGTTGTTTTTGTGTGAGACAGAAAATCCCACATGGTGATTGGTCTACTCCTATTCCTCGTCTGTGCTCTCATTTCCTCTCTGGCATGCAATTTCTATAGGGATCTTGAGTTTGTGGTGGCAACACTCATGGTGTCGCTGGTAAAGCGAATTCTGGGTAAAATAACGTGTACCGTGTCGGCTGTCGCCTGTGAAATTTTGATGTTGAGTTCTTTTTAAAAAGCGATAAAATCGTCACGGTAGAATTTTATTACATAATTTGGTTGTAACGTTGGATCGATTTTCAAATAAAGACATAATTCTCCGTGGTTTGAGTACTATACGGTCCTTTTTACTAGTTTGTTAGTGACTAATTTGTCGTTTGCAGTTCTTGTACCTGCGTGCTTGCGTGAGTGTTCAAATATATCTCCGTGTTACGCGTAGTCACTGTCTCAATACTATTGCCAGTTTGTCCGAAATTTTGGTGTTGCAGTTTCAGTTGAGGCCGATCAAACATGATTGACCTTACAGTAAAGACTTTGGATTCGCAAAATCATGCCTTTTCTTTGGAAGACGACGTGAGTACTTTTTTCCTTGCAATTTTCAAGACAACGAATTCCTACCTCTGCATGTTTATGACTTCTTAACGATATTACTGGCTATAAGATTCTCAGTATTTGATATTACTACCTTTTATGGTATCACTTACGCATTTAGAAACTGTTACTATGCAGACAACGACGTTTGCTGATCGTATATATCATACGCTATTAAGTAATTTGTAATGTTTAACTCGAAATGTTTGTTATCTTTAACCTCTTACATGTTATTTCTGTATTATTATGATTCACATTTTTGTATTATATCGTTAATACTATATAAACCTGATTTTAAATATATTCTTATAATCCATGCATTTACTGTAATATTCATTATTGGGAAATTTTTATGCAGCAATATAAATCCTACCTAGTTGTATTGATTTCATATAATTACAAAGTAACAACTTGTACAAGTTAATTATTTATTGGTTATTAACATGCAACAAATTCTTTGCAAATCAAAGAACATGCAACATATAACTAATTATAAATAAATGCGAAGATCTATAATATATATGAAACACATTCGTTTTGGTATTTTTTAAAGCAAATTACTGTACGAGGCTTCAAAGAACATATAGCAGAGTCAGTATCAGTACCAGCAGACTCACAAAGACTTATTTATTGTGGTAGAGTCCTTCAAGATGATAAAAAATTAAATGACTATGGTAAAACATTATTATCTCATTAGAATGATAAAATAGAAAGAATTAAGAGAGCTGTGCAATAATTGAAATTCCTGCTATGTAGATGTTAATGGAAAAGTTATACATTTGGTACAACGTCCGCCACCACAACCTGGACAAAGAAGAAATGATAACGGTCAAGCTCAAGGACAAAATCATGGTGTACAAGTCTGGCAGAATCCACAGAGAACACATTACAGAGTCACTCGAACCCAAATGCATGGTAATGCCATGTACGTAGGTGCAATGTCAGTGCCACCAGAAATTGTTGAAGGTCATGGTACGATTACTAGATATATCTTAAATGATGTAATTTATTTTTATAAAGATAACTTATTTATATATAACATTCCAGTACCACAAATACCTCTATTACCATTACCTCAACTGAGCAACAGGTTATCCAATACCCGTCTACACCTGGCGATACGGATGTTAGAACGCGCGAATCACCTCATGGGAAGACTTGCGGTGGAAATTGCCAGAGACCCAAATTGTCCTACTAATCCTCCTTCTACATCTGAAATGAATCAACCACCTATAGCACCGCAAGTGCAAGCCCAGCAAATGGAAACAGATTTGTAAGTACAAAAGATTTTTTAATAATTATGGTCTAATACAGTAAAATAAATCAATGTGTAATACTCTGTCCTCTTGGTAGGGTTAATGAAAGCAGATCAATTAATAGCACCAGATTAACAGAAGCTACCGCTGCAGTAATTGCAGCAGCTTTGTCTGCAGCTGGAGCAAGCAATGTCACATTATTTAGAGGCGTGTATACAAACACAAACTACACACAAAGCTATTAGGTTGTAGCATACGAAATGTTTGATTTTAGAATGTTAGGAAATGAAGTGTTTTCATCACGAAAAACTACTATAAAGTAATACAAGTTGATTACGTTTTTTTAATGTTACTGTTCAAAATCGGACCTTTCATATGCAACTATCTAATGTTACACGTGTATCTATGTATGTAATTGTAAAATACAAAATCAGAAAACGGCGAAAACAATGCGGAGGCACCGGTGAATGATACCAATGAAGACAATCAGCCACAATCAGGTACACAAGAGTCGCAACCATCACAGTCTGAACAACAGGGGTCTGCATCAACTAGTGATTCATCTACTAGTGAAGGACAATCGAGGAGACGACCTAGATTACAGTAATAACATTTGTTTTAAAAAATGTTAATAAGATATACATATATTTTATGTATGTAACATTTTTAGAACACCGCGGCCTCCGCTGATGGCAGCATTATTAGAACAGTTAATGAATGCTCAGGACTGTTTACGACCTTATATTGAACGTTATCGCACGCTCATGCTTGAAGACCGAGTATTACCTCGTGGTGTAAGTATATCATATTCACCAATATATTCTGCAAACAAAGTATTGCATTCTGAGCAATCACTTCTAATAAAACAAAAAACCATTAATATATGCAGGGAGGACCTGGAAGTGTTGAAGAAAGTCAGACAATAGTGAATGGTGTCAGCAAAAGCTTACACTACTTGTCTCATGCTTGTCATGCATTGAGCGATATAATTGTTGACATGGGTCAAGAACCACCCAGAAATCTGAGATGTAGACCAATTATGATTCAACAGTCGACTATTTTGCAACCTGGGGTTCCCATTCAGGTAGAGGTGAAGCTGAGTAATTATTTGTACTTCAACATTTGTATATAATTTATTGACTACTAGAACTGACTCCGTAATGATTATATTTGCAGGCCCATTTTAGTATCCACGGTCAAAATTCGAACAACAATAATACTAACGAGGAGAGTAGTCAAAGTGCAAATACGGCTGCGCCATCAGAATCAAATGAAACTAACTTCGAAAGTAACAGTCAGCAACCAGAACCTGATGCTAGTGCTCAACAACAAACAGAGCAGCAAGAACAAACACAATCACCGTTCGGTACGTGTAAATAAATCATTTAATAAAAGATAAACAAAATGTTTTGGGAACTGATAAACATTATACTTCACAGGTACAGTTTTCAACTTACCAAACGATATGGTAGTAATGGCGGTTAATCCTGAAGGTAATATGGATACTGGATCAGGAAGTGAACCGACTCAGTCTGGTGAAAATAATAACAACAACAACAATAACAACAATAATGGTGGTATGTGCTAAATGAATAAATAGAGGTGTTTGCGGGAACCTGAATATACCTGACTCGAGTTCTCGAAAATTTCGGGATTCTCAAGTACATACGGGTTCCCGAATGCATCAAGATTCTCGGGAACTTTTTAGAAATCCCGGAAATTGTCAAGAACACGAATCTGCTCGGGAATCCCGAAATTTTCGAGAACCCGTCCACGAGATCTCGACCCGACATTTTCGGCTTCTCGCATACCTCTATGAAAATTTCTGTGATTTTTATAATTTATGAGTTGGAACGATCTCGTTTATACAAAGTTTATGTTATCTTCATAGCGAGAATAAGCGGTGCCACCGGTGCATTTTCCTGGAGTTCAGCGCCAACTGACTTTTTACGAAACATAATGGAAGCTGTCGCTGGTCATATAGTACAAGGTGGCATTACTACCACCACAATTACTACCCAAAATCTTCCAACTGGGGGCCAACAAACGGTTTCATCGCTCGATGGAAATACAAATGCTGGACAAAGTACACAAGCACGGTATATGTCCCTAATATTTTATATTCACAAAGCGTAATCGTAATTAATAGACTCCTAATTCATTCAATTGTTATTGATTTCAGAAGTAACGTTGGTACTCATCCTACCACAGCAACACAAACTAGAAGTACATCGCGACAACAAGCACATCCTTTAAATGTTGGAATGAGTATAGGTCAAATGCTCGAGTTTGATCCGTTTCTTCCTTGCAATTCGCACCACGTTCGACCAACACCATCTACAACATCCAATACTGTCACCTCTATGTCGCAAAGACCTCGGACAAGTCAATCATCGACAACTGAAAATCAACCTCAAGCTCAGACAGGTATTTAATTAGAATAACTGTCGATTGATAATTATTACAAACTGTTGTACCTTATACAAAGTAAAATTATTATTCAAATTATTTTCAGCAACTACCACCAGTAACACTAATTCTACAAATACCACCTCAAATACTAGTACATCATCGGCAACGGCATCGTCGTCGTCATCATCGACACAAAATCCTCTCGTGAATTTACTGCAACAAACATTAAGAGGGGCCATGGCTGGTCAATCACAACCGGCCACTTTTAGTAGCAGTAGTAACAGTACGTAACCAAATATGATGCAGGCAACGAAACGCTACAATTCGGATCTTTATGCAAAAAAATTCCGATCATCAACAATGTTACTGGTAACCAAAAAAAATTCCAGTCATCGATAATGGTTACTGGTAGCCTTAATTTTAGTCATTCATAATAATTATTAATAATATAATAATAATCAATATTTATATTATTTGTATTAATGTGTCCTTTTTTTTTTTTCTTGTTAAATTGAAGATCCTGATGCAACTGCTGAAGATACGGCTCCTGAAGGTGAAGTTTTTGATCTTGCGAGGAATATTTTCTATGTATGTAGATATCCGAATTTAGCAGCGGTAGTAGAGGAGTACGTTGATTCCTTACATGTGACATTTTTATTTACTAGAGAAAATGTACATGACATTAAATTTACTTCATTTCGTTAGGTCTTTCAATGAGAGTCAGAGATTAATACGTGGAATAGGTGCAGGACATTTGCCGCTTTACAGAATAGTATTTGGTTCACGGAGTCCAAGGAATGAAGGAAACTTCTTTATGGATTTAACTTCATTGGTGGTAAATAGAGAAACATGCTCTTTACAAACAATATTATATACTATCTTCTATATCATAATAACACAGAATCATTTTTATGTTAAATGATTAGTTACAAAACCTGACCCTAGACGATTTAATAAGTTTACGACATGGAACGTGGAGTCCAATTTCTCATCAAAGAGTGCCAGTACTAGAATTCCTGGTATACACTTTTCCATACTCTTCTTCAGAAGAAATTCAAGAGCAGGCTGCGAATGAGTTGCTATCACAAATTAGACCACATTTGCAAACCGTGTTTGCAGGAGAAGAGACTAATAGTAGAAATGGTTCCCGTATAGATATTGTTGCAACTATAGAATCTTTGCTTCAACGTCATATCAAACATATTGTACAATTACTGTTGAATAATGGTACGTATAATTTATAAATTATTTACAGTACAACAAACTTTTCTCAAAAATATTCTAACCCAAGTTTTTTTCTTGAAGATATTGACAACGTTACGTTCGGACAAGAAACGTTCAATATTCTACAGACTTTAAAGAAACAATTACGCGCAATACTTCGATATTCTATTCGTGGTGGCCGAACAAGGCTTGAGGCGATTATGACACGTTTCTTGGTGAGTTATGTACTTCGGTTGATTATTCAATCCTGTATTCTTAGACTAAATATGGAATTAATAAATTTATATTTGAAATAGTCTGGGGGGCTGCAGCGCAGCGAACAGATTTTAGGATCGTGGTGGCGAGATGTATTTATTTCCCCAAATACTGACGAAGCAAATCAACTAACCGATGCGGAAATTGCTTCCTTGTTAGTATACAAAACACCTTCCTCTCAACAGTCAGCAGTACCTTCAGAATCATCGCACCAACCTTCACAAACACAGTCTGAAACAGAGGTAAATTACAGGCGAAGATTTTGTTAATAAAAATGTGATTGCAAAAGATTAAATACATGTATATGTATTATATGTATCACCATAGCCTATGGAGACTGAAGTTGTGGAAGAAAGGATCAGTTTAGAAACCCCTGCACCAGACGATGGTGAAGAAATTCCAGAGACGTTTCCAAATCATGAACTGTTACCTACAGTAAGTTTATAGTTAAAAATTAGAAGTGTACGAGATCCAGAACATATCGGGAACCCGCACATCCCTATTAAAAATATACTGTAAACGCTGGTAATACAAAGCTTCTTTCACATTATAGGATTGGGTACCAATCATTGCACGGGATGGCGTAAGACAACGCCGTCAGTTACAAACACAGGGCATGACAAATGGAAGTGTAACGACATTCAGCGATGCCTATTTAGGCACGTTGCCCACTAAACGACGTAAATTAATTGAACAGCAGAAACCACGATTATTGGTTAGCCCTACTCCGAATCATTCTGCAATATCTGCATCCATGGAACGTTTAGTCAGGGAAGGTGTAACCCGTGCGGGCGTTGAAGAAGTCGATGGCGCTGCCATTGGTGTCGCAGTAGATCCCGGTGTCAGACGCGCATTTGGTCAAGCAATCAGAGATTGCTTGAATCCACGTAGATACGAATCCCCAGATTTCCCAGATTCCACACGTTTTCCTAACGCTACGAAATATTTTGCAGATCAGGATAGACCACCTAAATAATAATGCATTCTAAGCACAAATGAGTTTATAATAACTTAGAATAATTATAAAGGAGACACCAGGTAGCTTTAAAAAAACAAATAAAAAATTGCAGCGACCAAGGAAAACATAAAAGATATATTCACAATGTATAACCACAAATATTAATAATCGAAACTGTATACGCGAGTTTAATTAAAGATACAATGACTATGATAAAAATCTGGAATATCTTGAAATAATATCATACAATGGAATATTATGTAAACTGTTAATTTTCGTTAATCGACATAGCTTGTAGTCTTGTGAGGTACTTCTGATTTTTCAATGTAAAAGTATGTTAAATAATGAATGCTGTACTTGTACGTTATTAAAAATTACAGTATAATCGGCTACCCGTACGGTTCCATTGTAATCCCTTAATATAACACTGTATTAGCTATTTTTTTATATATACAAAAAATATATATACAATATTCAATCAAGTAGCATCTGTATGGGTGATATACAAGTAATGACATATGTCAGTTAGGAACAAAAGTATTGGCACATCTAACTTCCTAACTGTATATGGTAGTAATTATATTACTTAGTAATGTATGTAATATAACTATTTCTAATCTATTCAAATTTAAATGTTATCCATATTTCCGTGGCTTCTCAATATTAATTTTATTTTTTTAATATAAACTAGAAGTTTCTATTTCACGTGTTTGTAAACGTGTAGTGAAGGAATCTGGATCGATCTGTGTAACTTTTAACATATGTACCTATGTATCTTTTCTCACGAATATTTCTGTTATATGTGTACCTTTGTGAAACAAGGACTGCTTAGAACCAAAATATTAAATGCTATCCTTTTAAATATTGCTTTATCATATTTAGTGTATTTAATTTTTGCGTTTACTTCTTTAATGTTGTATATTTTAGTCTAAGACATTCCAAAATTGAAGCGTCACCATGGCCAACAATAACAGGAACAGAGGACCACTGGTGTGTCAGCATTGAGCCGAGGACATGCACCTTCTATACTGGCAACAGAGAAAAGGTAGAAAAACCAGATCCTCTCTCGCTATTTTTGACAAGCCTACAAATTTTGTACGTGGTAACTGGTAAATGATGCATGTTCCGAGAGTATACGAATACAAACCGTACTCTTCTTCTGCATACACTTTTTAAAAGTCAATGTTTCACTTACAGCATGGTCGTTACTGGGAATGTTGGTTCAAGATTGAAATTGCTATATACTGCTGTTGAAAGTTATTTACAAAAATCCTTAGCCATAGAATATAGACTTTCAAAAATTAGGAAATAATCGCCGGTTCGTTTCTTTGGGCTCATAAATTCGGTTCGCCATTTGTCTCCTTTTGTAGCTGTCGCCATCTCTAGATTTCGTTAGTATTCTTTCTCGTCGTTTTGAAGTGCCCGCTTTTACATTCTCGTTTACCGTACACACATGTTTCCACGGCAGTTTCGCGCGTTCCCGTTTCGTTGAATATTTACGACACGATTAGTCAGCGACTTCGCGATTTACGAGGTAACTGTGAACGAACGAGCTTTTATTTCGCGCGGCCCGAAACCGTCAGCGTATATTTTCCGTTTAGCGTGAGAAGGACCGAGAAAAAGGATCGTGGCGCGTTGATTGGTCGAAACATACTTGGAATCAGATTGATAAGCGTCCGACGACACGCGGTTTATGCCAGTTTATAGTAGGCAATATCATTGTAATGCGCGCTTAGAAAGCGAAGAATCGATTGTCTCACTTACATGAATGATTCTTAATTATTTGAAACAGTAACGGCCTCGCTGCATTTCCATTGCAGACAGTTGCGGATTTATACTTCTGTCGCCCAGGGGCTATACCTCAGCTCTCCTTAAAGGTACGCTTTCTCCCCTGTATCAATAGCACAAACCACAACATTGTTAGTACTAATTTTGTTCAACCTATTTTTCAAATATGGGGGGAGTTGGGTACTTGCATTCTGCCCAAATCGTACTCTGAAGAACTAAATTCGTGTCGAAAGGAACTCGTTACCCATTAGATCAGAGTGAAGCGATGAGAAGATGCATAAAACCGTTGGAATTGTGCTCGAACGATACTTACTTACTGCTCAATACCAATGGCTGCATAAAGTCCAAACGGCAAGAATCATCGGAGCATTGTATGCACTGGCCAAACATTCGACGACAACGGCACGTTATTGCCGGAGCGTGAAGAATATTTACTTAGAATTTATGTATGCAAAACTTCGGGCAAGCATCTTTCGAATAAACGTTTGCAAACTCGACGGATGCAAACTTCCATATCGACGGTTAGTTACCGAAGCGTTTCAAAATTTCAGGCCATCGGAGTCAGACCAGAAACGCGTTCCGTGTATTCAAGTATCATTTTCGAATTTATTTCATGGGTGGCAGGGGGGAGGGGCAAAGGGAAAGAAGAGGGGATTAAGAGGGCTTATCGGCATAACAACACATTAAATTGTTTACCGATGCTGATCGTGTGTCCACGATATCAGGGTGTAGACATTCGACGTGAAGACCTGATAAATCAGTTATTGCGCAGGCATCGTGTAAACGTTGATAAGCAAGTTGGCACTTCCTCGGCGCGTTACGAAATTCAATCGAGCATCTGGCACAAACCATAAACGATTCACACATTTCGCTTTTTCTCCCTCCTTTTTTCTTTCAACGAACCTTGCAGAATACCGAACAGCGTATATGTACCAGGTGTATTGTTGCTCTTCGTAGACACGAGTTCTCCCTGCAGCGATAACAGCGGCGCGTTGCGTTCCGAGAATGTTTACTCAGACATGTATCGGACGCGTTATGTTTGATATTTCGAATTCGGGATCAAATAACGAGTACCGCTGTTACATTCCCGCGCTGTAATTCTTCTACGATTTTCTTTTTTTCTTATCTTCCGACTGTACATACTTTCAATAAGATCGGTTCACTCAAAATCTTTTGATAGACGCAGAAGGTAAAGTGGATCGAAAAAGTAAAGGGTGAACCAAAATGATTTGACATTTTCATTTGGTAAAAATTTGTCTATCTACTAAATGACTAACGAAACAATTAATTTACTATTCAAAAGTTGGTATAAGCAGAGAAAACTGTGTGTTTGCATCGAATCCACGCATTTAACCGTGTACCTATTCCTATTGTATTTAGATGAACAGTTACGCAGAGTGAGCGGAATAGGTGAACTCCTATCGTTTGAACGGCCCGGTTATCCGAACTGCTTGACCTCTCGACGAGTTTAGATACACACAAGGTTCTACTGTACAGTACGAAAAAAACTATTTCAAACGATCCGTCGGCAGTCTCGTGCAGGAAACTCGCGTCGTCGCCTGAGTCGATACTTCCATCGGCTCGGCTATAGCTCGTCCGTCGCGCGATAAAATTCAACTCGCGCATGGCGAATGAACGAATTAAAAACGGAAAAGAGACGAAAGGCGGGGTGGATGATTTAATGGCAGGGTGGGCGGGAGATTCGCGCTAACCCTTCTTGTATTTAGAAAAAAAAGGAAAAGCGAAAAACGAAAGAAAGCAAAACGAATTTCTCTTCCTCTACCAGTTGCCACTCGCTAATAGGCGCTCGTTAATATTGCGAGTGCCACTCTTGAATATCGAAGAGAGGTTTCTACCTTCCCTCCCTTTTTTCAGCGTTTCGCCCGTTCAGTTTCCTCTCGCTTCTGCCTGGCTGGTTCGCTTGTTTCTCTCTCTCTCCCTCTCCCTCTCCCTCTCCCTGCTTTCTTTCTGTCTGTCTCTCTCTATCTGTCGCGGCGCGGCTACCCTTTCTCCCCCGCCGCAACGCCAACGTTCGTCGGATTAAGGTATAATGAAATTACGAGGGTCACGTCATTTTATAAAACGATCGTTAAGCGTCGAGAGTGTTCGCTTGCCGTGGCTCTCGTTGAAATGACACCGCATTGAAAACGATCGATCGAAATCTCTGGCGAAAGAGCTCACCGCGGCGGAGAAGGGGGATGAATTCCCGTATACGGGGGGATAAAGTATGCTGGAAGGCACCGGCGGAGGGGATGGACGGTGGTAAGGGGGTTGATTACGAAACAAGAAAAAGAGAGAAAGTGAAGTGCAATTTTATGTACAACACCGGTACGCTAATAAATCGCCGCTTTCCTCCCCCTCCTTCCCCCACCCCTACCCCCCGCGCCGGTTGTAAAATCGATTATTAATTTAATCCGGACGTTTTGACGGAATATATATTGGAATTCCCGAAAATCTCCGCAGGAAAACGATGCGCATTGACATACGTTGTTATGAACGCGCCCGGTCATAAGCGCACGCGGGATTTTATGAACACACGGCCCTGTTAACATTCCGCGTGCCGAAATTCATTATAATTTATTGATACGTCGAATATATATCCGGTCGTCGCTCGCTCGCTCGCCGCTCTCCAAAATAATGACGCGCGTCACTGTGTTTCAGTTTTTCTTCTCCGGTTTATTTCGACCGGTACGCCACCACGTGCAGAACCGGCTGCCAGTAGCCGCAACGTGCAACGCGCCGCCATAATAGCAACGCTCGGCCAAAAATTAACTCTCGTCATTTTCACCGAACGAACATCCAGCTTTTCTTTCATCGCGGTTCTATTCGCGACATTTCGCTCCTGTGATACACAGCATTTCCGGTATACATAGTGTGGGAAAAAAACGGTATCGGCAAAAATTTTGATTTTTTTGCAATTAATCTATTAGCTGTACAAATTAATTCGCGACTCTTGGCATTGATCAATAACTTTGTTCGAAGCTTAAATCTTTTGCACGCTATATTGAAAATTCATGAATCACTCTCGTCACATGGAATAAAAACATAGAGTGTGATGGAGATTACTTTAGTGAGGAATGCATTTTAATGCATACACCTAGTTAGCTGTAAAGGTAACAATGATACACGATGCAACAATTTAGTTTTTGTAGTATTTTGTTATAAATAATAAATGTAACACTGAATATTTTACTCGTTAAAAGCAGAATAAATTCGCTTTCCATCAAATTGAAGTGAATTTTAACGAAACAAACGATTCGTTAATAATTATTTACAGACTTTAAAATTTGATTAACCCGTAACCAGAAAAATAATCAGTATTCCGAATTAGAAATATTTAAAATAAATAAGCAAATATTTGGAAAACAAAAGATAGGAGTTAAGAATGCAATTTGTTTTTAAAGAAAAAAGTACTATTGTTTCTCAACGTTTAGTTGATTATTGTTCTGAAATGTGTTAAATTAACGAATATCAATGACGACATATTAAAAAATTGTCGAAATAACTCTGCTTTTGTAGATATTTAGCAATAACCGTTCTGACCAACTACAATTTTATTCTGACCGAGATACAGCCCAGATAGCACTGGACGGCTTAAAGACGTCTGTTTTACGTCCATTTTTGGTCTGAACGTCTTACGTCCTGAAAAGACGTCTTTAAGACGTCTTAAAGACGTCTCGTAAAAGACGTCGTTTTTACGTCTTATTTCAGACGACTTTAAGACGTCTTTTACGAGTCGTCTTTAAGACGTTTCATTTCTTGACGTTTCAGTCATTCTAAACTGCTAGAGAAAAGCTTTACAAACTGTACACACGCAACACAATATAACGCAGTTTTCCATCCTTCGAATAGACGTTTATTTATTTAGGAAAGTTAAATAACTAAATTGTTAATTTAGTACTATTATAATATATTACATATATATTCGCAATAGAATTTAGCAATAAATATTGTTTAATAATAAAACTATACATTATATATCACAAATCCAAAATCCAAAATAATATATAAAAATAAATAGATAAATAAATAAATAAGTTAAATAAATAAATAAAGCATAAAATGTTAATGTTCGCGGATATGCTGAAAAACATTCTTTTAATTTATTTTTTTTATTTATAAATAAATAAATTACTTAATTAAATAAATAAATAAAGCATAAAATGTTAATGTTTGCGGATATGCTGAAAAACATTCTTTTAATTTATTTTTTTTATTTATAAATAAATAAATTACTTAATTAAATAAATAAATAAAGCATAAAATGTTAATGTGCGCGGATATGCTGAAAAACATTCTTTTAATTTATTTTTTTTATTTATAAATAAATAAATTACTTAATTAAATAAATAAATAAAGCATAAAATGTTAATGTTTGCGGATATGCTGAAAAACATTCTTTTAATTTATTTTTTTTATTTATAAATAAATAAATTACTTAATTAAATAAATAAATAAAGCATAAAATGTTAATGTGCGCGGATATGCTGAAAAACATTCTTTTAATTTATTTTTTTTATTTATAAATAAATAAATAAATAAATAAAGCATAAAATGTTAATGTGCGCGGATATGCTGAAAAACATTCTTTTAATTTATTTTTTTTTATTTATTTAATTTTTTTGTTATATCAAACATTCAATTTATATTTCTTGTACATGTATACAATATTCAAATTCAATATTTTTCTCACAAGAAAAAATGTGGCTTAAAAAATATTTTTCCAATATTTGACAAACATATCTATCTAATATTTTTGTGGTACTAGGGGTCTGTTTCGGGACGTCTTGAATACGTCTGTTCGAGACGTCTTAAAGACGTCGAACGGACGTCTTAAAGACGTCTTTAAGACGTACAGTTTTTTCACAAAGACGTTCCAGAGACGTTCAGAAGCCGTTCGGAAGCCGTTCGTAGGACATTCAGACGTCTAATAGACGTCTGAACGTCTTTGACAGACGTCTTAAAGACGTCTTTAAGACGTCTCTGTGCTATCTGGGAGGGTTCTATGGATAGTGTATTCAGCCCTGGTCGTCTGCACTGAATATACCGTGTGGTGAATTTTTTACGATTTCATCAATGAAGCCCCGGGACTGGCCAAAACCGAGCCGTCGGAGTGTCGCCGCATTCGTAAATACACTCGTAATGATATAATTGTCTGTGTCGGTGAATTCGTTAGATCCAACGAACGGCGGCGCGGTGCGTCACGAACGTCCCCGAGCTTTATTAATATTGTTTTTCGACGTGATTAAACAAGCCCGTGGTTGAACGGTTGGAACGATCACGGAGCGCAAGCCGATCGTCGTAATCGGCCGATAGCCGGAGATCGATTCGAATAGCTTAACGGAACGGAGCAAGAGTAATTTCATTTGCAAGTAAGTGGATTCTGTTCGCCCTCTGCCTTTCCATTTTCCCTCTATGTATATCCGTTCAGTCGTCCACCTAGCTTCGAAATTCTTTTCCACTTGAGAAAAATGGCAGGTGTGTAACGTCTCTTCGCGTCGGAATAAGGACATCGGCCGACGCGCGGACGCTGCTGCCCCCAACCCGTTGAGACGTAAAACCGTGAAGAAGAAAGAGAAAGAATGATAAAGTAGTGCATAGACGTAGAACGGGAACGAACGGATCGAGGAGGGAGCGGTTGTGTATAGTCTGCAGCAGAGTCGAGTCCGATTTGACAAAACTTTTTCACGGCGCGGGGATAACACCTTCGTCGCAGTTGTCAACGAAACGGTTGGGCTACCAGGAACGATATCGTCGAATGGACCCGCGGCTGCTCGTTGTCGTGGCTAGGAACAAGAGGATTTTTCGGAGTCTGGGAGCGAAAGGCGTTGGTATTAATTGGCTGGACCAGTCCGTGTGGAGTGGCCCGAGAACGCGAATGCTACCACTACCAGCATCGGAACTATCACCGCCACTACCGCCCGGCAACGTTATTCTCCGGTTCGAACGTTTTCCGTGGTTCGTGCCACGGAAATGTTCGTTCATTTGGTGACCGTACTGCCTCCTCTTTCTTCTTTCTTCCGCGACCCCAGGGGTCGTACCCTCTTCTTTCTTCGAGCCCCTACCACCGCACCGGTTCGGGACTCGAGGAGAGATAGAGAGAGAGAAAGGGAGGGGGGGAGAGAGAGAGAGGGGGAGAGAGAGAGACCAAAACGAGAGAGTATAGGCCGCGCGCGCGGTTGTAGCCGTGTCTATACACACGTATACCGGCACGTAGAAAGGCATAATAAAGGTCGGGGGATGCAGTCCGCGTGGACTTAACGGCCGGCTGTCGAGCGGCGCGCTGCGCCGAAGCCAGTTGGTCGGAGTGACTGCGGTCTTCTGGCAGGATTGGCCTTTTTCGTTCTCGATTACGCCTCTTTATTCGCCCACTGGGCGTCGCCGGGGATTTTTCCGCGTTCAGGTTGGCTGTTGCCGCAAGTCCCCGTCTGTCATAGGCCGTTTCGCAGGTTTTTCCAAACGCCGAGGGATCCCGGAGTCCGCGCGGACTGCCGCCGAGGCCGAGGTTAAGACGCCTTGGCAATCAAGTAGAACCTCGGGCAAGCAGGGGCGGTTATGGGTGGTTATCGGAAAGGGGGTGCACCACCGGAGTCCCTCGGTGTGTAGAGGAGGAGAGGATGTTCGAAGGCGGCCATATTTAGAGAAGGAAATCAGTGAAGAGCATTTCGCGCCGTGTACCGTGTTCAACCGTCTGTCCTCTTCTTGCACTCGATACGCTGATCCCCCTTTCCTCTTCTCGTCCTTATCCTACTATCGGCGGTGCGGCGTGTCTCTTGTTCTCCTCCTTCTTCGAGCGTCTTTACATACCGCTGTGTCTGCGCCGCGCCGGTTGAATTTTGACGGATGAAAAGTAACCGAGGTCGTCGGAAACGACCGTGGTTTCTGCTCGCCGATAGGGAATTATGGTTTTGCGGCGGCCGACGCGTCTCGACGATCATCGGCACGCCAAAAGACGGATCGAGTGCGTTGTCCCTCTTCGCTGCCGCTGCCGCTGTGGAACTCGACTCTCCTCCTCCGATCTCTCTCTCTCTCTCTCTCTCTCTCTCTCTCTCTCTCTCTCTCGCGGTCTCTTTTCAGGGACTTTCCGTCCTTTTAGCACGCGCGTTATCCGCGGTGCTTTACGCACTCCGAAGAACACGTCGCTTCGCGTCTTCGCCGGCTCCGACGATCAGTTTTTATTGAACCAGAGGGAGGAACGCAGGGCGGAGGAGCAATTCGCGGTGTTTGTCATTAACCGGGTGTATAGGGTGCCACGTAGACGCAGTCGTGGAACTTTACTGCCTCGTCGTAAATAGATATACCGCATCGGGGAAACTGTTGTCTGCCGTTTGATTCGACGATGAGACAGAAGCGTGCTTCATGATTTTCCATGGGCTATACGCGCTGCACCGAGCCGAGCCGCGCCGCGCCGGTTTTCTGTAACGTTTCGTTGAGCGCGTGTACACTTTACCGTCGCGTGTTCACAAGCCTTCAGAGAACCACCCTCTTTGCTAGCCGCAGTCAGTCCCCACGGGCACGTATGTAGGTACACGAGACCCGCGTATGTATATTCGTTGCGAATAACCAGTGGCGTAGAAAAGATTGGGCTCAGCATTTCGTTGAATTTAAACATGCGTTCGTTTAATCCTTCGCTTTTTACAGACTCGCCGCTCTTCCACGTTGTTCCAGCCGTGTTTTTAAGGTTTTAAACTTTCACAAACTTTTCTCCCAGCCCCAACAAATTTAGCCGATTGATATAATCAAATATGTATGAATACCATTCTCGAGAAAAGGCGACTGAGATTTCCAACACCGCTCGACATCAATACTATTACCCAGATAGCACAGAGACGTCTTAAAGACGTCTTTAAGACGTCTGCCAAAGACGTTCAGACGTCTATTAGACGTCTGAATGTCCTACGAACGGCTTCCGAACGGCTTCTGAACGTCTCTGGAACGTCTTTGTGAAAAAACTGTACGTCTTAAAGACGTCTTTAAGACGTCCGTTCGACGTCTTTAAGACGTCCGTTAGACGTCTTTAAGACGTCTCGGACAGACGTATTCAAGACGTCCCGAAACAGACCCCTAGTACCACAAAAATATTAGATAGATATGTTTGTCAAATATTGGAAAAATATTTTTTAAGCCACATTTTTTCTTGTGAGAAAAATATTGAATTTGAATATTGTATACATGTACAAGAAATATAAATTGAATGTTTGATATAACAAAAAAATTAAATAAATAAAAAAAAATAAATTAAAAGAATGTTTTTCAACATATCCGCGCACATTAACATTTTATGCTTTATTTATTTATTTATTTATTTATAAATAAAAAAAATAAATTAAAAGAATGTTTTTCAGCATATCCGCGAACATTAACATTTTATGCTTTATTTATTTATTTAATTAATTAATTAATTTATTTATTTATTTATAAATAAAAAAAATAAATTAAAAGAATGTTTTTCAGCATATCCGCGAACATTAACATTTTATGCTTTATTTATTTATTTAACTTATTTATTTATTTATCTATTTATTTTGATATATTATTTTGGATTTTGGATTTGTGATATATAATGTATAGTTTTATTATTAAACAATATTTATTGCTAAATTCTATTGCGAATATATATGTAATATATTATAATAGTACTAAATTAACAATTTAGTTATTTAACTTTCCTAAATAAATAAACGTCTATTCGAAGGATGGAAAACTGCGTTATATTGTGTTGCGTGTGTACAGTTTGTAAAGCTTTTCTCTAGCAGTTTAGAATGACTCAAACGTCAAGAAATGAAACGTCTTAAAGACGACTCGTAAAAGACGTCTTAAAGACGTCTGAAATGAGACGTAAAAACGACGTCTTTTACGAGACGTCTTTAAGACGTCTTAAAGACGTCTTTTCAGGACGTAAGACGTTCAGACCAAAAATGGACGTAAAACAGACGTCTTTAAGCCGTCCAGTGCTATCTGGGTATACGTAACAGGTTAAATGTTCTATTAATTATATCAACTAACAAAGTCCTACGCATTGCCAGCCTATTAAAAAAAAAATATATATATATAGAAGGGAAATATTCTAGGTCGGAATAAATGTTTCGTTTTAGAGCTAAAATGGCTTCCTAGTGCAAAGGGTTAAGATGGCTGACTACTACTGAAATTGCATTCAGAGGTTCTGAAACCCGTGTTCGAAGATTCTCCGCAGTTTTCACGGAAATATTCGATGCATAGTAATTTTTCCTTAATTCCAGTTGTCAGAGTCACGTTGAAATTGAAAAATATTTCCGTTTGCAACCGAACGACCGAACACCAAAAAAAAAAAAAAAAGCGCCGATTTCTCGATGCAGATCGTGGAACAGGCTCCAGGAGATTGCGATCCGGAGGCTGGTGCGAATTATCGAATAAAACGGCAACTTCGGCGCCGTTGTTCCGCGTCTCCGTAAAGCCGCGGAGAAGGGAAGCACTTCTGAACGCGTAAACGTTCCTGCACACGTCAATGGGTACGCGTATAATCGGCGCGCTCGAATCCAGGCGATCATTCGAGCTAGGCAGGCGACGGCGGAGCTTTTTAAGCGGGTTTTTGCAGTCGTCGACGGGCGCGAAGCGTTGCTCGAAGCTCGAGAGCTTTTTCTGCATCGCGCCTTCATGCTATGTAATGTCATTTCTCTTCGCCTCGGTGCTGTGACGAAAACACTCCTCCCGATTTCTCCCGTCGTCGTTCCTTCCCCATTTTTTAATATCGTGCTCCTCGTATATATATACGGTCTTCCCTCTTCCTTTCCATCCCGACTCTCGTTCTCCCACCGAGTTTTCGTTCTCTTTCCTGTGGCATTTTTTTTTTCTCATTTTGCACTTACCGCAATGTCAGAGTGCTCTGTTAAGAGGTTACCTCGTGGAAGATCGCGGTTCTTCCGATTCCACCGTACGCGGTATCTGGCCGCGTACGAGCTGCGACCGCATTTATCGTGCGACTCGCCGACATGGTCTGACAAAGGGAAAACGATTCGAGCGCAATAAAAAGCGACAATATATTAAAAAGTAATAGTCCGCTTCTTTTTCTGGGAGCTTCTCTCTTTCCAACGGTCCCCCTCTCCTCCGTCCCCGTGGCCCCCACACGCTTTGTTTCGTTCTCGGCGGGAGAACGCAGGTGGAGCGTGCACGATAAAAAGCATTTTCTACCGACCAAAGGAATACTCTTTCCTTTTTTCTTCTTTTTTTTTACAGTGACTCTGTACGTCTCGTCAGCGCGCGAGCATGCGCGCACGTTATCGACGCGAACCAGAATTATTTTTTGCCCCGGTTTATCGGGAACGCTCGATCCGCGTTGCTGGCTGCAACGGGGAACGAGCACAGCCGCTTTGTTCCGCAGGAACGACTTCAGATAGGATTCTAATGACTTTTCATGCTCCCGGAGTACTCGGGAGCAGGTCCCGAAGATCCCCCCCGCAGAGCACCGTCGCGTCGCATCGCGTCGCGACGCGAAAAGTTTCCCGTTCGAGCCAGCCCGAGCGATGCTCGTCCATCCGTGAGCGGTTGCGGCCACCGATAAAACTTTTCGCCTGATCCATTGCCGCTTCGGCAATTAATTCTCGCGCGCGGCCGGCTGATATCAGCGCGCTCGTGTGTCTGTTATCAGGAAGCGTGGAAATAGTGACGGTCACTGGGAACACCGGATCACAGGCGTCATAGGTGTTTTCGCGGAAAATCATTTTTTGATCGTTTTACCAAACTGAAACCCACTCGCGGATACGCGCGCGCGCGCGCGTACATTTCACGGTGACCTGGCTTAATATTTTGATCCGAAATTGGATTCCGTTGTGATCCTGAGGACGATTGCGCGCGCGTGCATCGATGATAAATAGGGAAGATTACGCGTCCTGGCCTCCCCCGTTGTTCCGAATTCGTGAAATTTTTCACCGTGAAGCTAACGGGCAAGCACGACGGGATTTAAGACCTTGGCCATCTTGGAGGCGTACCACCTGACCGTTTACTGTTATGAGTAGACAGCGGACCCTTATTGCGAAATACAAATTTTCTACCTGAATTGCAACAAACTGGGACGAAGTAAATATTTGATTCTCCTTCTTAATATGTTTAACTGGTTGAAAATAATATAACAGTATTTTTAAATTCTTCAAATTGATTTTCATTCTTAATATTTTTAACAGCTTGAAAATAATGTAATAGTATTTTTAAATTCTTCTGACAGTATCACTGTTTTAAATTGCGCCTATCCATATTTGACATAAATGCATAAAATCCGCTTGATACAAAATTCATACAAAATGGGGACCAAATTCTGCTCCAAATAGGCAAGTCTCTTGCTCGGAAAGTGTAGTGGGAATATTGCGCTAAATTTGCTATATATGTACGTAAGTGGCTGGAGTCTTTTCTTGGATTCGACCCCGCAATTGTTCTTCATCTGATCGAAACAAGCATGCCACCGCGAATCGGTCCTCCGCCGCCACCGTATTTGCCGCTAATCAAATTTACCTGGGCATCGGTTTACACGTCCGATCGGTCCGCGTCGTCGATTAGTCAAATTGCTCGGATAAATACCGGCTCGATTAATCTTTCTCGAGCGCTCGCAGAGGCGACTGCCGGGATCGTATCGTTTCGTAAACCGACGCTGACAATGATCGGTTTATTTGCCGGTTAATGGTTGCCGGGGACAACGGGTCACCGATCGGTCACGAAAAGACGCCCGGTACCCGAAAAAAAAAAGGATATCGCGGAGGCGAATCGGCGCAGGAAGCTCGATCGACACGCGGAACGTTTTTCGACGGATATCGAACGGACGTGTAGCCACCGCGCGGCGATTGATGGCCGAGCCAATTGGCAGCCAGGGCACTTGGCAACAATGATGCAATTAACCAATAAACACGTTTTCCAGCGGGCCAACTGTGTAGATACGTACATTCGCGAGCGACCATGCACACGTACACGGACCGGCTCGTTCAGGACATACGCATCCCACCGCAAGAAGTCACGTTCCACGCTCCTCTATACTCTAGCGTTGCACGATTGTCTGCCCTCCACGATCCCGTTTCCCTTGATCTTGCCGCGATCGTACGGAAATCCACTTTCGCCAAGGTCGAACTGGCTGGGACCCTCGAACTATCGGAAGAGCCAGTGGCGGCTCAAGTCAAGTGGAGGCCCAGAGCGGAAAAAATTTTGGGGTCCTCAAAGTCAAGTTGGAAATAGAAGTTGCAAGAAAACTCTCGTAAACTTAATAACAAAAATGAAATGGGGGCCCCCACGCGGTCGCTTAGTCCGCTTACCGCCTCTGAGAAGAGCATACGAACACAGGGTGCACCCAGTGTCGTCAGATGAGGGGAGGGAGCACGAATCGAGGGAGCTCTCTCTCTCTCTCTCTCTCTGCCAGTACCAGAAACGCGTCACGTGACCGAACCACGGCGGAAGCGTGGGGAATAGCGCGGTAGAAGGGGAAACTAGAGTGGGGGAACAAGTCTTCATCTGGCGACTCTCTCTATACTAAATTTAAGAAATTTAAGAAACAGCAGAATCGAATTTTCTATTTCGATTTAAAGAAGATTAATGACATACGCATTTATTAGACTCTGGTCAGAATCTTCGTCACGAGTCCGACTCGATGTTATAGCGCAAAGGGGTTAATTACTACGACCGTGCGGGGCTTTTCGAAATGGTAATTCGACGGAAACGTTGTTGAGAGTTAGCACCTTTTAAATGCTCATTCATGCATTCCGTGTACACAAATTCGCGTTTCCGGAAGACCAGTCGATGCTCGTGAACGGTTAAAAAAAAAAATGGAGACATTTATATTTACGGACTTCAATTGGATCACGGCTGACATTTAATTTTAACTGTTGATGTTCAATTAATTTATATGTTTCAACAGTAAAAATTACAATTAAAAGCGCGAAGGTCTGCTTTCGAGTCCAATTAACTGAAACACAGCGCGACGGACACCGAAGACAGGAATCAGATGAAAGGTTACCACTTCCATAAATGTTTTTGCTGGTTAATGAAACATATTAAACCTGTGTCCGACTTTATTGAAATTTTTATTCTCCCGGCTTTTATTCAACGGCCGTCGTCGCGTATGTACATACTCGCGTGTATGCATGCACCGTACGCACGCCTGTAGACTTTTTTTCGCACTTGCCGAACAGCTCGTCGCGTTATTATTGCAAATCGCGTTACTAATAAAAATCGGCAATTTAAATGACGTGTTCGTTGGGTAAACTGATCGGCTATGATAAGAGTTATTGGATTTCAATTAAATCAAGATAGCGTTGTAGCATGAAATTTTATATAAAATTGCACGTGGAACGGGAGATTATTGTAAAGCACAACTCTCTGTCCGCGGATTGATTCGTTTCGCTCGAAATTCGGGCCGGGATAATGAAATATGGAACGATCTCCGGGGCGTGCATAAGAATTCAACGGAGACGAAAAAAGATATCGGTTTCTCGTAAACTACTAAGGGAATAAAAGTGTTGTTTTCTGTTTCTTTTTCTTTTTTTTTTTTATTAGCAATCGCTATGTTTACGTGCCGCGCTCGAGTAGTACGCCCTTTTTTCAAGGTACGTGTCGCAACGTATAAACACGTCTGGTTCGATCGGTCCGGCTCGATCGCGGACGTGAGTCAGAAATAAAGAGCTCGCTCCGGTCTACGTACGTGAGAAACGACCGTACGACGGTTTTCTTTCGGTAATCGATAGAGTTGCATGCTCCGGGTCATGCAATATGTCACCCGGTAATATCTTACATCATTCGCGATCGCCGCGCGCCGACGGAATTATTACGTACACCGGCCGGGAATCGTTTTGATATTCGCCGATCAATTTCTGTCGGGGGCAAACTGACCGAACAATAGAGCGATGTAAATAAATAGGCGGCCCGTTGGAATCCTGGCGGCATTAATAAACCGTGCGCCCATTGACAAACACGCGAGCGAGCGCGCGCGCGCGCACTAAACAAACTATAAACATCGATGATCCTAAATATTCGTCATCGTCATTGATAAACGTCGGGGATCGCGACGCGACTGTTCAAATAATCACAAAACAAGCACAGATGACGGCGCGCGATCGATTCGTCGCTCTCGTGAAACGCGGGGGAAAAAAAAAACAGAGAAAAAAGACAAAAAGAAAAACTGGCACGATAGGGATCGATCGGTTGTCGGTGAAATTATGGTGTCCGGGAGTTCATCGTACGGTTTCTGGAAAAAATAGTTGCCCTCTCTCACACTTTGGAAAAATATGAGCCGTTTTAAGGTTTTCAGCAAATAAGATAAACGTGGGGGGCCGGAGGGTGAGGCAGGGAGAGGGTTGTTTGAGGAACGTCAGCCGTTCGTCACACTCGACTCTGTAAAATGCAGCGTTAACTTCGTATTGTTTGCGTCGGATAGCAACCGGTTTTTACACGATTTACGTTACATTCCTGCACGATGGCACACCCGGAGCGAAGCAGCGAGAGAGAAAAACGCGAATTATCTGCCGCTTGATGCTTCGACAGCAGCGTAATATTCGGCGAGGCGTCCTATTTTTGCGAGCGGCTTATCCGGTTAAACGCGTCGTCGATATGTCAGGAGATAGCGAGCAAGGAATTTCGTATCGAGCGTTCTAGTTCGATGACAAGCGATGACGTGTTCCTTTCCAGCTTTCGCGGCTCGAATTTATGCGGCACCGATTTCCGCGTCATGTATTACAGCAAATCGTTTCGTGCTTTACGCGTACCCGGCCGAAAACCCGTGTCAGCTCGCACTTAAACATTAGCACCCGAAACGGTAATTAATTCCCCGCGCATTAATTATACGGTCATCGCGAGGACGGTTGCGCACGATTCTCTCCGTTACGTAACTCCGAAGTATTATAAATAAAGTCCTTCGAAAGTTGCATTTGTTACATTTTGCAACGATTATCACGCTCTCTTGCTGTCCATGAAAGACCGCGTTAATGAATTCGTTCGGGGAGTCGTGCGAAACAGACTTTGGCAACACAGTACTTTCGAAATTTTCATCGAATTTCATGTAGGCAGGTGAGTACGTTGATTGGATTTAATTTGTAGAAAAGTTCAGTTTAATGCGCGTCGACATTGCGCTCGGCGGAGTGTATGAACGCCAGGATAACAAATTTTGTTATTACCAGACTGCGGATTTCCAGACAAAATTAAATAATTGTCTGCGTTAATTGCAAGGCACAGAAGCTGCACAGACATCTAATTGCTTTTCTTGGAAATTATAATCGAATGAAAGTAATGGTACCGCGATTTTTACATTCTTCAAATGTTTTCCCTGTTTTGCGTTTGATCTACTCGTTTTTATCACGAACTGATTAAATCCGTCGGTCTAGTTATTACATTTACGAATAAAAATATTGGCAGAACTGTTTTATACTAGCTTTTAACTATATTGACCGCGCATAAACGCGAGGAACAAATTGTTACGTCTACAACAGACTGCAGTAGAACCTCGCTCGTTGTTCAAATGGAGACCGAAAACGTTCGTTTGTAAGCTTCGCTAAATATTAAATCGATCAAACCCTTGACGTACAAAGACGTCTCGAATACGTCTGGCATTGCTCACGGCATTGTACACATAAAAGTAAAATACAGTTTAATATTGGTAGTAAATATTGCCAATATGTAACACGTCTGTCATCGTCCCATGAACGTATTTACATTTGGATGCACATTCTGACTGCCAAACAAAACAATTTATTCGATACAATAAAAATTGAAATATTAAAATATATGATACTGATCACGAATAGTACCTCCTTGTTTTTTCTAGATGCCAATCAAATTTCCTAGAATAAATACGTATTATCGTAAAAATTTATTTTCTAATCTGGACAAATAATCTCATCAGCCATGCACGGATGAACGTCAGTCAACGTGTAAAACAAATTAATTCTCAATTTATTAATTTCCGATTTAGCACGCGAGTTTCATGCAAATCTTTTAGAATTCTTTGCGGACAATCAAAGTGTACATGAAAATTTATCTAACGATTTAATTGTACCGACCATATTAGATTCCCACAAAAATCCAGTTGGAAGAACACTCGAACTTTGCACTTTCGTGCAAATATTTTTACCGCGATAAAAACTTTACGTACTGCACTTACTTCGATTGCCTTGAAAAATTTCGGAAGATTGACACGAAGGCCGTGGGGGTTAATTCGATAAAAAAAAAAAAACAACTGGCTGTGTCGATACTTTTATTCGCGGCGGTGTACGCGAATAGTTGAAGTTGGTGCTGAAAATTTGTTCAATTCTTTTTTGCGCCGATCATAAATTAAAACTGTACGCAAGCCGAACGGGTCTGCTACGGTCGAAACATTTTCCAATAATTACGCGAGACCGCGGTGTGCAACATTTGAAATGATTAAAACATCGTTTCACCAGCCAGAGATAAAAAACGAGGGGGGCAGGGGGAGGGGGGAATGCTTGAGAATTCTCAGCGTTACGATTTCCTTGAGCTGCGATCGCTAAACCGTGGCTGTTCGAGCTTGGCCACGGGTGTCATTAGCGAGCCTCCGTAATTTCTTCTTCCATTTGCCTGGCAGCCGCGAAATTTCGTGACGAACATACCTCGCGTGTCGCCGGTCATTAAAAACCTCGCTCGCCGGCCAAACAAGTCTTCGTTCCACGGATCCCAGAAGCTGTCTGCACCCCGGTTCGGTTCTTTCGTCTCTCGCTGAACAACAACGCCCAAGATCAAATGTCACCGAAGTGCAGAGCGAGGGTAAAGCGATAATAATTGTTTGCGGGGAGTTGAGGTGGAAAGGTCGCCGATGGCTAGCGCGTCCCATCCCGAAAGGGGGTTGGTGTATGGATGGTAAAACCGGTGTGCACGTGGAGAATATAACTATACGTAGATATACAGGCTTTAAGTATATGTACCCGGTTAGGCGGCAGGGAAAGAGGTTTCGGGACAAGGGAGCGCGGGGAGGAAGGGAGAGAAGAGGTCGCCCCAATATGTTGTCGAAGGAGCGAGGAGGGCAAGGGTACACGGAAAGCACCGGGTCGAGGATGAAACGGACGGTCCGCAGGAGATAGCGAGGACGAAAATGAGAGAAACTAAACAAGCGTGACAAGGATGACAGATGACCGAGGAGACTGAACTCCAATCCGAAAGATTCGTGTCGGCGAACAGAACGAAAGTAAACCGACCAAAAAGTGCTGGTTCGTGAGAGAAGATTGTAGGATTGTGGCGGAAGGACTCTGAACGGCAGGAGCCAGAAATAACAAGGAAATAGTCTACAGGGTGTGCAAAATGTCGAACGATTTTTCGGGGCTCGTCCCACTCATTGGCGTAACGAGCAGACTGTCGACTTTATGACATTCGTGGAATATTATTATATCTGGATCTCCCTTCAAACCTCCCTCACCTAAAATAATAATAAAACAAAAAAAAAACTAGTAACAATTGGCGCAACGAGTAGACTGTTGACTTTATGGAATTTATAGAATATATATTTATAGAATATCTAGACCTTCATTTAAATCTTCCTCCACTTAAAATAATAATAATAATAAAAATCTCACGCATGGCAAAAATCTCATTATGTCATTTATAGAATATTATTATACAATATTTATACTGCGGATCTTCATGGATTTATGGTTTCTGAAAATTTTCGAAAAATGCTGGAATATAAAATTCCACAGAATTTAATACGATTTTTATTGTATTAATTTCAGATCTCTGAAGGTCACTACGGTTCTATGCGGGTTCTTTTCTAAGTAAATTGTAACAATTTTTGTGGATTAGTTAGATGTAAAGCTCTATCAAAATTTCAGTGAAATGTATGAAAAATTTTCGGGTATACACGGGTATTCTGTAAAAAGGGAGTTATGAATTTCTAAAATCTACAACAAACTTTTCGGCCACCCTATAGAAGGACCCGATGGAAATCTTGCCTGGAACGACGTCCCTCAGGTATCGGTTCCCCGATTGGGCCTGAACAGCATAGGCAAGGTTTTCGTTTGCTTTTGTGGCAGGCAGCTTCACTATGGCAATTCGCAAGCAAAATTCCACGTGACTACAAATATTCCATAACACTTGAATGTAAAGTTAATTACAAAAATGTCTCGTAATTTCAATGACATGATTTGTGTCGTTAAAAAGTATCCATATACAAAATAGAATATAATAATTCTATATATATAGAATAATAGAATATAATAATAATCTAAATTACTTCAGATATAATGAAGTGTAATAATAATTTTGTATATTATTCTATAATTACTTCCATGCCTGACATCACATTTGAAGTAACGTCATTTCAAATATTATTTCAAAAAACACGTTGTTTAATTTTATAATTACTTGAGATATTTACAGACACCCTTCGACGCCTATTCCTCGGACGATTATTTCCTTTATCTTTGAAATTAAAAAAATAACAATACAATACATTGTCTAGAGTGAATATTATTTTCAAATAACAGGATTGGAAATAACAACGCGAAATAAATTATTTTCATTTCAAATCAAACATTTTCCAGGTCTGCGGTACACCAGACCGTAATTTCACATTGCAAAGATCTTTCATTCGAAATTCATTCACCGATATTCAATAAAAAAAGAAATCTACTTACATTTCAAGAATTGCACAGAGGATTACAAAGCGCAAAAGAAATTACATTCGTTGAAGAAAAAATCGACTAATCGTCGAAAAAATGTCGGGTACGCGAACCAACGGACTGTATTTATTATAATATTTACGAGTGCTCGAGTGCGATATGTCGGCGTGGTCGTTAATGACTCGGCCGCCCATCCGCCATTATCGGAACGCGAAATTTCGCGTAATCGTCCGAACGAAAGGATAATTATTTTAAAATCGTCCGGGGACCCCCGTCGCGCGGCGCGATTCAATTTAATAACAGATTGGAAGGAGTTCGCCGCGGCTCGTCGACGGTGACGGCGACGGCGGCGTTCGTTATGAAGCGATCAAATTCGCGTGTAATAAAGAGGAAGGCGAACACGGGTTTCCCAGCGCGCGCGTTAGCGAATGTTCATCGTGTCCCGTGGTAATAATTTAATACTCGCGGCCGGCAACGCCAGATACAAACTCCGCCGCAAGATCTACCGCGCAAATCTCGTTTTTGCTCAAGTGGAAAAAGGAAGGAAAAGGACAAAGATAGAGAGGGGGAGAAATGGTATGGTAGACAGACAGACAGTCAGACAGACAGACAGAAGAAAAATGCAAAGCGGATCGCGACGAGAACGGATTCCCGGTCTTGCTGAAACGTATAAGCACTGCATAGTACCAGCTCGCATATACACGCGGCGCGGACGTAGAAGAGACGAACGAGCTAAGAGCCCGATCGTCGAAGGTGTGCGTCGGCAACGGGATAAAGCGAGAGGGAATGATCGGGACGGTGGTGGGGGTAACACGGGAAACGAGCGCGCTCGAGCGGCGCCGTGAGCGCGACGAGGCCCGAGCGATCGAGCGAGGGGAGACCACGTGGTGTCGCGGCGAGCAGTGGGAGGGAGCGTAACTGGCGTGGACGCAGGGGAAGGGAGGTAACCGCTTCCCCTCGGCTCTGCGGTTGATTAGTTGATACCCGTCCGTTGCCGAGGGTAGATCGTTCGAGCTGCGTCCTTTCCTATGTGAGTGTCTCTACGCAGTGGATTCGTACCGTGTACGCCTCTACCGTGCTTCTGAACATCGTCGAGCGTTCTTATTATACCCGGTGTACCGTGCCTCGTTTTCTTCTACCTGTGTTCTCTATCTCGCTCGCCTTTTTTGTGCAAACCTGCCCACGAAACAGCGAGTGTGTTGGACGACTCTCGAGAGCAAGGAAAGTGACCAGTGTGCAAAAGTGGTGTGTGCGGCGTCGACTATACTCGGGTTTCTTGTGCTTTCATTTTCTTGTTCTCTCTTTCTCTGTCTCGTTCTTTCTATCTGTTTGTTCTTCGCTCGTCGGAACCCGCCCTACAACGATTTCGTTGTGTTGTTTTCTCTTGCCCGTTTTCGATTGTTCTTTCCTCGAGACCAGTGAATAATAGTGCGTACAGGCTATGACCTGGGATACCGTTGGATATACCTGAGGATAACGGAGGACATATCCATTACTCCTGACAGGACTTCGTCGTGACGGGAGGGAGCCAACATAACCTCTTCGAAGGTCTCTGACGATAAGATGTACCCCAGTGCCGGTATAAACGCGGCGGCAGCTGTGGCTGTGGCAGCTGCGGCACGGCACCCGGTAAGTGGTTTTATTTCGTTTTCTCTCTGCTCGATCGTCTTTCTCACCCTGCCTCTCCCAAGCGTCCTTATTTTTTCCTTCTCTCTACACCTTTCTCTCTCTCTCTCTCTCTCTCTCTCTCTCTCTCTCTCTCTCTCTCTCTCTCTCTCTCTCTCTGCTACAGCCCTGTAAATTATGCTCGAGATTGAACATCGAATACGAATTTGTTGCTCGAACCAATTCGAACACCCCTCTGTTCGATCGGTTTGATAACCTCGTACATTCGTGACTCGAACTGTTCGAATGAGCCGTCATATTCAGACGTTCTATAACTAGAGAGTACACCAAATATCTCTCTACTAACAATTTATCTACCGAAACCCTATTAATTGGCTGTTCAATAATTGTGCTGTACCAAGTGGAAAAGTCTTTTACACAACATCGGTGAAGTACAGTCTTAACGAAAAATATTGTTGTGCTTTTCGATGTAGGGACCCAATTACTGTGCCTATATTAATTACACTTATTTTTAAAGCTTAATGGACATTAAAAAAGGGATATATATCATATCTATTAGTGATTCAATGAAAAAAATCCAATATCTCTCTTTTTTTAATATTCATTGTTTCAACACGCTACGCGCTATGTCGGTCCCTGGGGACCGGCATCCAGCTTTCCGTGTTCAGGCGGCGTCGGTCCCTGGGGACCAGGCTTTTCGTTTAGCCAATGCTTAAAAAGCATCGGTAAGCTCTGAGCTTAACGTGTTAGAATCGCTCAACTTTAAACTCGCATAAGTTTTGAACCACTGAATTCCTCGCTGTAAAACTTCGATTTTTGGCATTTTCTCGTCCTGATGTACAGGATTATATATTACAAAGTTAAAAATTTCTGGGTTGTCAAAGTGAAGTTTAGCCATTGGATCCGTTACCCGAAAACTTGGAGAAATTGTAGTTTGAGAATGTACGAAATATACTTTGTACAGTAGAATTTGAGGTTATGACGGCCCCCGCTTCGGGCAGTTGAAGCTTCCCGATCGATTCGATAAGTTTTTGCGTTAGAACAGGTTCTCGGATGTTTTGATGTTCGAATTTGTACATTGCTGCTCCGACGATCTGCGTGCACGCTTGACAGGAATGACTGGCACGGCCACCCGATGGAAATAAAAATATCGAAAATGATCGACGGTATTGAGACATTTCCTGGCGAGAGAGTTTTTAGTTTCCCACAGTTTAATCGCGGTCGGCCGTATAATTCGATTCGACACGGCTGATACGAGCGAGTATACGGCGCTGTTGCGACACTTTAGAGTTTCTAAAGTGGCGAATTAGATTCAAACTCTCACCTTAAAGTAACGATTTCGGCTTTTCGTAAATATTCCAGTCTGTTTGGCGTACGCAATTCTAGATTTGCTGAATTTATTGAATATTGTCGAGTTCTTCGTTAAGTATAACACAATAAACAATGTTGCAATTCGAACTAAAGCTGACCATGAGCTGAGGGGAAGGGTGAGGGACCCAATTACTGTGCCTATCTTAATTATTATTATTTTAAAAGCATAATGAATATCAAAAAAGAGATTAAATTTTTTCATTAAAATCACTTAATATATATGTGATATGTCTTTTTTTAAATATTCGTTATGTTTCAAGAATAAGTATAATTGATAATAGGCACAGTAATTGTGTTCCTTGCACTATGACTAATTTTTTTACAAACAAATATGTTTTGCGCACATGTTCAAGAGCGCCGTGCTTAAAGAGAAGGCGAAAAGAAAAGAATATTTTTTGAAAGTTCAAAATCAGAACACCTGCTAAGTGGACCCGCTAACTGTACAATAATCAGAAACTTCCGTTTCGAAAGGGTTTAATCGGCACGCAACGAAGAATGCCGTTTCACAGGGAATCACGCGCGAGACAACACCGTTCATTTTTGTTTTCGATCGAACCGCTTATCAAGCACGTTTCTACTTATCTGGAAATTATACCCGTCGCTATATGGTGGCTGTATCGTGCCCGGCTGCATCTCCGTTGTCAATAGCCGGCCATTACCGGTCTAAAGTAACCGTGAAAATATTCAGATCGGTTCGCAAGATATGATTAACGTTCATCGTCCGCGGCGTTTCTCCGACATTGTTGAACGTTCGCGAAAGAGAGATAGAGCGACTGTATGTGTGTGTGTGTGCGTGTGTGTCGCGCTCGCGCACAATACAAACTCGATGAAATGAAATTCAACCTTCGCGCTACCAATTTAAATCGGGCACGGTCCCGTAAGAAATAAGGTTGCAAAAATTGCGCCTGGCAACCCGTCGTCGACCGATTCCTTTTTTTCTTTTTTCTTTTTTTTTTTTACGTTTCACGGACTCTATATTCCTTTTTTCCCCGTCCGATTCTCTCGATTTTCCTCGCAGTTCACCGCCTCGGGTATCGAATACGCATCCGCGCGCGGTGCCCTCGTGCTCGAAAATCCTTTCAATTGTGAGCGTACTTTCGATAAGTATCGCGTTCGTTGCAGTATACCGATCCTGGGCTCCTCTATCCATGCTAATTCGAGTTACCGATATCGACCGTCCAGCCGGCTGTAGAGTCTCCCGTCGGATAGATTGGTAGTCCATGGTCTCTCTCTCCCCTCCTCTTTCTCTTTTTTTTTTATCTGCGCGCGCGCGTGTGTGTATATGTGTGTGTGTGTGTGTGTGTTTTTTTTATCATTGGCGTCACTCGAACGGAATAGAAAGGCAGACCTGGAAAGTACTGTCGGAGTTTTTTTTCTTCCTTTCTTTTTTTTTTTTTGTCGACGAGCTCCAACGTTCGAACGGCAACGACGCGACGGCGAGTCGCGCGTACCCGCTGCCAGACGGACTCTCTTTCAGATCGTTAGTCGAACGAATCCCGGGGTCCCGTATTTATTTTCTCTCGATAGTTTACCCACGTTCCGCACTCCCTCCGCCCCTCGTGCTCCCCGTTTTTCGACCCTCCCGGATCCCATACTCTCCCCTCCTCCTCTCTTCTTCGCCAGAACACCACACGCGGCCCGAAACTTCATCACGGGCTGGCTATAGAGACCGTTCGCTCCGATCGTCCGCTGGAATATTCAATTTAATTGGACCGCCGACTCGTGGGTCTTATTTAGACCCATATATATCGCGTACTACATAACGCACTCCTACGATTCACGGTTGATTTACAACGATAATGGTAATAATAACGGTTTCGTCGCGTCGTTTAACCCTCGACCGGGCCCCGGTCATATTGTACAGAGCGTTGAATGGACAACAATACCAACGAAACTGAATCCACACTATTCGAATCAGCATTAGTTTTTTTTTAATCCTTTGCACTCGAAACTATTTTAACTGGAAAACGAAACATTTCTTCCAACCTAGAATATCTCCTTACTATATATTGGGTCTGGAAAAAAGGTCGTGGCGTTTTTCCTGATAGATGATGTCTGTCCACGGATGAAAAAATTGATTTTTTGGAAGTTCAAAAGCGGAATACCTAACAATCTGATACGAACTGTTTCTAACAATAAATATATCTGTCGTTGGGAACGAGAGACGGTTTTGTCTATGTTTGTTCGACCGTCGGAAGGTAAACAATAGTTGACGAGAGGCCGCAAAAACACGGTATAAAAGTTTACAGCGTCGGATCCGTTTTATACCTGGTGTTTGGCGGGTGCGCAGCAACGTTTGCGGCAGACAGCGTCGAAGAAAAGGAGCGGAGGAACGGACGGAGGGCAAAAGCGTTCGTAAAAGAAGAGGAGGGGAGGGGGTTGTCGACGGAATAATATTTGGCCGGCGAGCAAATTTTCATTCGGCCGTAAACAGGCCGCTAGCTGACGCGGAAAAGCTCGTCGGAACGACCAAAATAAATCCGTGGTACCCGTGACCGCCGCGCCGTTGCCGCCGGGCCAATATCCACGATTACATTACGTCTGTACGTGGCCGTTTTGTATAGATGACACGCGTGGGTATCGACGATTACCGACCCAACGAACGCAAGGATAAGGAACGACCCGATCGGGTCTGGATAGGAGGAGTAAATCCCGGATAAGGAGGGACGCGTCCCTCTGTCGCTCGGAATTACCTGGAACTGCTGGAACGCTTCCAATACTGTATTGAAAGTGGAACAGATTTCCTCACTATGAAAGCTCGCCCCCGGTTTGCCTGATCCATTTTTATTCGATCCTGTCACACGAACGTTCCTATATCTCATCCAAATTTCCGCTTGACGAACTAAGCCATCCCCGATGATTTCGAAAATCATCAACCCCTTGACGGACAAACTAACTTCCTTCTTGAGTTCTCTATCGTGAATATTCAGGACCAGGTAGCGCACGACAAATAAAATTGAATACGTGTTTCAGCTAACTCGAGCATCGAAAATATCTCGCTTGTTCTTTATGATAGAAGAAAATTTCACAGGATAACATTAGTCGGTTCACAGAGGGGCAAATATTATGATAGGCAAGAGAATTTGTTCAAGGTTATATTTTTTGAGATTTCGAGATCATCGAAGTTTATCTTTCACCGAAAGAAGACGAATTTGTATCGAGTGTTCGCATATTTATTGTAAGCGCGGTAGAAATTAGAGTGCGGGAACAAGTCTTGATCTGGCGACGCTGGTGCGAAGTCGGTTTCTTATTTCCAGAACACCGCACCTGGTACAGTTGTTTTTGCAGCGAAACGGGGATAGGATCGCGCGCACGTTTGTCACCGTTATCGTATCACGGGGAAACCGTTTAAGCGTGTGCGAGATCGTCGAGTCGACGAAAGTTAACGCTTTCGGTTTAATCGCGGTGATGCCGTGTCGCCGTGGGGTTTCCGTAATCGATAGAGCTAATAGAAAAATTCGCACTCACGTGTCACGTGTTTCTTTCGAACCCCTTCGGGGTCTCGTCACTTGTACGCATCCTCGCTTTTCACGGTGTCTAATCCGTTAATCCTTATTAACCTGATCGGGTCGTAAAATTCGAGGCTTGAGACTCTCCCCCCCTCTTTTTTTTTCTCTCTCTCCCTCTTTTTGCAGGCAGGGCTACAATTTATAGAGGGAACAATCGATTGTTGACAAGCGCCTGGAGGGTAAACACAGGTGTATCGGGGCCCAGGTAACGGGCAAGAGAAAGACGGGGGCTGGAGGGAAAAAAGCTGTTACCTGAGTCGTGATCGTCACCCGACACAACGATCATATGTTTGCCTTCAATTGTCGTTCTCGATTGTTTGTCCGACTCGTTGGCAGAAGTTCCTCCTCCGCGCGCTTTTATCAATCGTTTCGCAGTTTCGAATAATATTTTAGTTGGGAACGTTTATCGCGAGCGATCGAATAAAAGCCGATACGATAGCGGAGGACTTTGATTCGAGTAGTTAAGAACGCCTGGTTTTATCAGCCGACGAAGGCAAAAGGCGAAGGAGGATTTTCTGGTGAAATCGTGCACCGGTTCAACCTTGTTGCACGGGTTTATCTTTTCTCCCGTTACTCGAGCGCGACATGTTTACGCTCTGATATCGGTGTTCTTATGGTCTCGTTAATCCTCCTTGAAATTTTTATTCCTGAATTGCTGCCGTGCTACTTTCGGGATTTCCGTTCGATCGCCGATAAGGGACGCTACGACGAAAGATTTTTCGGTACCCTGATTACGGGGTACTCCCGATAATTCTCGGTTATTTGTGTGCCGTCGAATTTTCTGAGGCTCTTGGAAAGTGTGAGAACCGCGTAAAATGACTCGCATTTCATCGCCAAATTCGTACCTTTCGAACGTAATTGGAGTCCACTTGGATGTTTAATTTTATTGAAACACAAACTCTTAAATATCTCAATTTAAGTATAAGTAGACTTAGGCCACTTTCACAATAAACGGCTCATATTTTCGATCTACGTGAAGAATCTTTTGCGATTTCATCGTCAATTGAGCGCACAGTTGATGTTCCTTTTCAGGGTTAGAAAAAGTTGCTCGATTTTCAAACAATGCGCGTAGACTTTTTCGACCGACTGTATAACTCCGTGATCTATCCGGCACAATTCGAATCCATATCCGTTGCGGGGAGGAAAAATTCCGTTGCGAAATTAAAATATCGACGCGGCCGTATCGGTGGAGGGGGGGGGGGGAGGGGCCGAGCGAATTGAAATCGCGACGGCGATCAAACAAAGCCTTATCCGTAATTACAAAATCGCGATACGTGCAAAGAGTGTGAGCGACAACGATTGTTCGTCATATAATTGTCGTCTGGCGCGGAGATGAAGGTAAGAGGGAAAGAGGAGGAGAGGAATGACGGAGTGTGGTGTTATAGCTTTGGGGTCCGATGGTGTGCCGGAGGGGTGTTCGTGGGGGTTGCTGGGATATATTCAGCAGGATCAGGGCGAAATTGAAATCGAGACGAGAGGAGGATGACGATTGGGGTGTGGGGGGAGGGGGAGGACGCGTTGGACTGGGGATGGCGTCGAATGAAGGGGTTCGAAGTACGATTGCACGAAATTCGTGGTCCGCACGCTTGCGAGCTTCCGCAGAGACCGCAATATGCATTGGTAATTACACGGGATGAATTACACCGCGGAATGAGCGAAGCGTGTTACGTGTAATTGACGCGCATTATAAATCTCGCGACGTGCAAATAGCTGCTACGCGGTACGCTCCACGCTCCCGCGGATCGTTCTGCCAAATCGATGTCCGTGCCTGGCTATCCTTTTTCGGAAAGGCCACCCTTTATTTTCGTTTCGTCAAAATTACCCTTTCACGCTGGTTTTGCTCCGCTGATTTACCGCCGCGCGAACGACGGACCGTTTCAACCCTTGCGACGCGACGCGACGCGACGCGGTCGCAAGGTGCTTTATATGTACCGCTGACAAAATTGTTCGATCGAACAAATATAGTGTGCGGATCATTGTAACCACACATATTTTCAGTGTGGGAAATATTTTTTACACTGAAAATATATTGAAGTAGAAATATCATTTTATTTTCATTGTATTTTTTTTATTTTCAGTCTCTTTTCATTTATTCTATTTTCAGTTTTATTTTCAATATTTTCTGTGTAGAAAATATTTTCAGTGTAGAACATACGCTTTTTAAGATAAAATGATAATGATAATACTGAGGTTGATTGGTAAATTCGACTGTCGTCTGGCGACTTTATTTAACGACTGACGTCACAACAAAGGCACACGAATCAAGAAACCTTGGAGGGGTGAAAGTTCCCTCCGCCAAAAATGTTAACAGTGGGGTCCCAGCCAATAAAACAAAGTACGGAAGTTTCTAAAATGAATTCTAGAAGAGGGCAACGCCTATAGATGAAATACGGCAACGCCATGAATGTCGCTATGCAGTGACAACACTCGGTTCCTCGTATTTTTTTGGCACCTATAAATTAGGTTTAGGGGCATGGGCTCCCTAGCGCAATGGGCCTAAGCCACGCCAAGTGCCATTGAGCCATGGCCTACGGCTACGGCCAGGCCCGACTTTCTCCAAGGAAGCAGCTGATACTTTCCAGCCGTAATAAAACAATAAACTTGTCAAAGAGATACTAGAAAGACTCGGAAAAATGGCAAACTGAAATTCGAGCCGGCCAGACTACTTGTTGAAAATTTCACAATATTTTAACACTGGAACACGAACAATCTTAACCACTTGTCGATTTGAACAGATTTGCGCCTTTACGCTGACTGAAACTACACAATTTCGACTTTGTGCTATCATTTTGACGCAGCAGTCGGTACTACTGTTTACGTTTTCGGCATAACTTTCAACCTATAAACAGAAAACGAGTGTTTACCCTGAACAGATACAACCTATTGCTAACTGAGCAGTGATATATAATACGGGAACTGTTGTTATTCGATTATATTTGTGAGAATCAACAAAATTAGATAATGTGCTCTATTTTTGCCGCGGAGTGTACCCCGTTGACAGCTGTAATCGGAAATCGAACGGCCGAAACTTGGCGACCAAGCGGTTCGCGATCCTCGAAGCGTAGTTAGGCGTCTTTTCTCGTGGCCGGATCCGAAGAAGAGTTTACACCTTTCTTCTCGCTCGCGTCGTGACTCAGTTAAGCGGTTCGCTGCTTGACCGAGTTGACACAGGCGGTGTTATTGGCACTCTGGAGGGCCGCCAGGGTTGTTTACGTACAAGCTGTACAAATATTATTTCCGGGCAAACTGGCTCGCCGATCATTACGAAACTCCAGGCGGAAAGTTTTAACAGGGACCCCCTCCCCCTGCTACCTCCCCTTCATCGACCTCTCACTCCTTCTCGCCACCCACTTCCGCTCGACCCTCCAGACGATACTTTAAACTTCCCGACGAACCGATTGTTATACAGGAGATCGACAGCGTTTCCGCGACTACTCCGGATGATTCCGTGCCGCGACGAATTAACGTTACACGCCCGCCCGAAAATTCTACTTTGCTCGATCGATTCGACGTTCAAATATTTACACAACGATTCTAATCGAGTAGCATTCTTAATGAACATCTTACGACCGTGACATGAATCGCATAGGCATACCGTTTGCGGTTGACGGCACAATGGCGATCAGTACCGTTGTACACGTAGCAAAAATTCTTGGTCATCGCAAGTGAAATATGTGTTGAATTTAGGAAAGCTCCCCCCTCCTTTCGACATATGACCTACGCCATTCTATTTGCTTTGACATGCCGAACACGAAATGTCCTTGTCACTTTTGGCGCAAATTAATAGTTTTCGAGATATTCGCGAAAAACTACCGCTACAAAACTACAGCTTCGGTTCTGCACTAGTTTACCTCGAAAGGGAACAAACAAAGGGGTTAGGGTAATTGGCTGTAATACAAAACTAGTGATCCAGACAAGATTTAGAATAACTATTACGATGGAGGCAGAAGTACGGACAGAGCGGAGAACACGAACGGCGTGCAAATAAATGGAAGTTATTTGCATTCGAATTTCCTTTGCTGGCGGTTACGCGGCAATATTTACAGAGCGCGGAGTACGGATTTGAAATTAAAGAAGGAAAAAGAACCGGCCGAGATCGTAAAGCAAACCGATAACTCCTCTGCGGCATGTGTGTGCTATAGCGCGGTCCATCCCAGCGGCCGATCTCGAATCAATTTCGTGGCGAGTCGTGAAAAGAGCCACTCGAGATATTGCCCGGAACGCGTCAACGGCGAGCACACACGCGCGCGTCGCGTTATTTATAAGAGCAACGAGTTCGTGTCGTGATACCGCGCGATAAGCGTGCAATTGGCTCGGTCGACTTATCGATGAGCACTCGTCGTCGTTGCAGTCGGCCACTCGGACATTCTGCAGTTCCCAATGAAATGCGCCTCCGACGCATCCGTAGTTGGACGCATCCTCTCACGGTTTTTCAACGGAATCGTAACAGAGCATCTGTATCTCGGATATAATCGGTCCCGTCGATGATGCGGCGTGCGTCAATAAAGTCATTCACCAAGACCGTGACTCTCTCGACACGATAATAGACGTATGTAAGAGGCGGCACGTAGGTCTCCACCATTTCAGTTCTTCCTTTCATCGTGAACACATCCTGACGTAAGCGACGCGACGGTTCACGTGCGCGATCTAATCTCGCCAGATGAGGGGAGGGAGCACGAATCGAGGGGAGAAATTACCCTCTCTTGCTGCCTGTAGAAGGGGAAACTAGAGTGGGGGAATAGCGTGGTAGAAGGGGAAAATAGTGGGGGAATAGCGCGGTAAAAGGGGAAATTAGAGTGGGGGAACAGCGCGGCAGAAGGGGGAATAGTGTGGTAGAAAGGGCAATTGGAGTGGGGGAATAGCGTGGTAGAAAGAGCAATTTTAATCAGAAAAATTCCACACATAGATAAAAGTCCCATCAAAAAATAATAAAAAAATAAAGAAGTTTTGGTATTGGATTGGTAGTGGTCCCCTTGTCTTATTTGATGTCTGTAGAGCTTCTTGGCCCCAGTGGGGATAGTTATGGGACTTTTATCGTGAAGATATTTGATATGATATCGAGATAAGACTGTATTTTGCAGCGTTTACACGAGAGATTGCCCCTCAATTTCCTTTTTAAATATCACAACAATTTGTCTCCGGCGATCCGTACGATTACTCGCCAGAAAGGAGAGCGTAATCTGGTCTACGATCATAGGATACCGCAGAAAAGTATGCGCATCCCCATACGATCGCTGGAACGAGCTTTCTAACGAGGCTGGGTCGGGGGAATAACGTGCTCGAGTCGAAGCAAATTACGTCGTGGCGCGCAATCTCAGGTCAGTCATTAGTTTATTGCCATATATCTTCGCTATGGTTAGCCGCTAGACTTTGTTTCGGCGCGATTAAACCGATTCCCCTTCGACCCGTGATTCACCTAAGGAATCGTTCCAGCGAAGTTATCGCTCGGCCGTCGAGCATGATGCAACAACGATCAATCTTCGTGGAAAAATTCGTCGCGCGGGGCGCGATGCTCGATCAAAAAACGCTACGTTGACTCTTGCCGGGCAAATGGACCGTGAAATCAGCGATTTCTACATATCTGCGAGAGCATTTCGACTAACGAATTATTTCTAACTCCCTAACAAGATGGAATCGCTCCGAAACGACGTCCTTCACAGCTACGACCTATTCGAATCTCTTCTCCTTCGATCATTTCCTAGAATAAAAAGGAAATTTATGTTTGTCGTATGTCTACATTTACTTTAACGTTTCAATATTGATAACGAACGAACATATGTATATAACAGATCTTATTTCCGATCGTGTTGCGTGTATATCGCGTGGGATTAGGGTGGGGGGGGGGGGACTCTTGAATTAAAAGGCTGAAAATAAGCTGATTTTTGGAAATTTTTTTTCAATCAAAATAGTGGGCCAATCTCTTGGAAATTTTTAGGACATTTTGTTGAATATTTCAACAACGTGCAGAAATTTTGTTAAGTATAAACAAGACTCTAGAGTAGGGCTATAGTGTATAGTGTATAGCGTATATAGTATAGTCATCGGACAGTGAGAAATGAAATGAAAGTTTTATCAAATACCAATAATATCGAACAATGTTGCGTTTATCTTGTGCAAGTCACGCTGACGTTAGATGACTAACCGGAGGCGCGGTGTTAAATCAAACAGACAAATATTGACTTACACCACTTCTTAATCGGTAAACATTTAATCTAGCATTGTAATTAAGTTTTGTTATACGAACGCTCATGTTTCTCTTTCAGAGTCGTCGCTTTTTCTCTTCAAGTGTTCCGTAATCGACGCAGCATTCTTAGCTCTCGAGGGTTTCGTCGATTCCTTTGTTTGCCCGTTTGGTTCGCTTATTCGAAACGATACGATAACGAGTTCTTTCTATAGTTATGTAAAAATCCTGGGACCTGTGCAACCTAAAAATGTCCTTGGCACGTCCATGGTTATTCGAGTCGTTTTTCTCTCCTGTGTGACATCCATTGGACACTACGGAATCCTCTTCGGTGAGAGCCAGAAAACCGAGGAGCGGAGAGTGTATTGTGGCCCGTGATAATACCGACTAATTTGTAAAGGGCGACTGGTGATGGAAATCAAGAACACCATTGTCGCCGCGGAGTCCTTCGCGGAACATGTCGGACAAAGCTCTTCTCTCGCAAGCCTCTCTCGGAGTCCTTAAGATCGTTTCATTGTTCAGAGAACCGTGGGCACCTCTTCCACGGCTCATAGAGCACCGCTGGTTTACTACGAAACTGACGATATTATGCTCTCGACGCCTCCTAGCCTCCTCCTCTACTCGAGACAGGCAAAAAACTGTTGTATTGTTTGCGACCCACTTTGTCAATATTTGCGGAAGTCGTTTCTGGGCGAGGTTCGTTGGTCGACGAACCTGGTTCGTGAAATTGGTCGGCCACGATCGTTCGTTCAACGGTGACGATAACACCAGTTCTATCTTATCGTGATTTTCGCGCGGCGTGTACTCAATGAAATTGTTACAAATATTTCACGACGATCGCATACCGAGTCTCACCGTGATCGAAGAAATCAAGCTATGCGATAAACCAATGTGAATTGTGAATTGTGAATTGAAAATAGTGTATTCAAGAGTACATACACGACGCTGGAAAGACCCGTGTTGTTGACGTATATCGAAAATTCCATCACTTTGTTTCACATTATTATAGTTAACGAAATTATTCAAGGTGGTCGTGGTCCACCCTGTTCTATATAGTTCTCCGAGGAAAAACAGCTTATTATTTTTTCAAAAGAATAAATCTTCGTCCGGAAGGGTTAATGATACACCACGCTATATCCGAACGTTCATCTCCAGTGGGGAAGACCTTCGTTAGCAGACTACGTGATTCACCGTTCACTGTTCGGGGCTCTACGGTCCGGGTTGTACAATTAGGGAAGAAGGTATGGAAGAAGTTTTAAGCAGGTCGGCGGGTAGGTGAGAACAACAGGGTTCCGTCGTGAATAGCCCCGGCGAATTTCCTATGCCGGCCGGTGTGGATTATTGCGAGGGGACGGAATCGACTACGAAATTGAAGGGCTCCGGGCAATTTGGGACGGACCGCCCTAAAACTGCCGTCAATTTCCGTGTTAATGGCCGAATTTAGGAAATGGTACTTGGACCCTCGTCACCATTAAACCGTCTTCGTACGAGTATCGTGCTCGTGAAACACCGGAAAGTAACCGACTCCATTTTGTAAGGAGTCCCCTCCTCCACTCCCTCTCGGTTTCCCTAACGCGTATCGATTGTTTCTTTCGCAGGGCAAGTTTCGATTATAAATTAAAATCGTGCCTAGCATAAACGCAGCAGAAAATGGCGGAGTACCCAACGTCGAGCCCTCCATTTCTCGAGCCGCAAACGTGCCTAAAGTTTTAACGGAACTCTAAAATCGTGGCTGCCATTATTGATCTCTCCAAGTGTCCGTTCGCTGATAATGATAATTCTTACTAGAAGAGGTAACTTGTACTTTTGTTAATTAGCTTGTCGGCGACAAGAGTCACACAGTGTGGTCCAATCTTGTCTTAATCGTACTAGAATAAGACTGAGAGCATTTGGATACAGTTGTACTCAATTTGTTCTTTTGGTACATTGTCCTTTTGTAGCCTTTTATGGTTCGGGTGTAGTGACAGGATTGTAGGGAATATGGTGGGCCCCTGGGTCCTCAGTCCTTGGTCCTCAGTCCCTTTTCTTTTCGTTCTCTGCTTTCGGCACACTACAAAGAGTGCGTAGCACCTCTGCTGGAACTGTCGCAGGGCAGGGTCGACGATGCGACAGTTACCGAGATAATAGAGTAACATGTGGGGTACTCGGACACCGCAGGCGGGAGAGGAATGGGGCAGACTCGTGTAAATTTAACCGAGCACTGCTGCGTTCACGGGGCGAGGTCCTCCGTGCAGACGAACTAGCATACGCGCATCGTTAGGAAAAGGGATAAACGTATGCGTTTGATGGAGAGAGCCTGGAGTTTCACGGTGGATGGAGCTCATTTTCACGCTTTCCCCTCGAAGACCTTTAACGTTCACGTGTGTCGGTCGTTGCAAAGGAAGAAACGAATTCGTCGTGGTCTCGATGACACGCACGCGATGTTCACGCGGTTCGCAACACGTGTAGCGTTCACACGCGCGGAACGCAGCGCATGCGATACCGCGGCAGCGGCGCGCGGAAACGCAGGAACGCACGCATGCACGCACGCATGTACGCACGCACGCACGCACGCACGCGTTCCGGCCGGTGTGTGTACATTGTTCGCAATAATGAGGAGTTTGCACAGACTGGGATCCCGACGTTCTTCAAACAAGGAGAGCAAGGACAAACAGTCCTATATGGACGGATGGACAAACACACTCAGCCACGAATCACACACCGCGCACCACCACCCTCGCCGACATGCGTGTACACTATACACACCGTACACCATACACACCGACCAAAGCCTGCGGAGCCGTTCGCGGCGGGTACACGCGCGCACTCGCTCACGGAACCAAGCCTCTTCACCGCTCCCACCACGGAAACTATCGACCATCACCCTCGCTCAACAAGCACCATAAGCGATATGGTGGCTAATATTTGCCGGGCTAAGCACACAAATACAATACAGTTCTGTTTACCCACCGCCAGTGGCGCTCACTCGGTTTTGATCGACGCCGAGATACCACCGGCCCGTTTGCAATTACTTCTCTCTCTCTCTCTCTCTCTCTCTCTCTCTCTCTCTCTCTCCCTCCATCGTCTTGCGCTATGGCAGAGAGCAACGTTTCATCGCGCGCCGATTCCGAACGGAAATCGTGCATGTCGCCCACGATCGATCCAGTCTTTTGCTCGAACCACCTTCCGCTTTACTCCCGTTTGCCATCGTGGTGCAGAAAGGGATTTGTGGAAGATGGTAGACAGAAATATAGTAGTCTTCATGTATGCGACATATTTGAGACAAGTTTATCCCCACTAACGCGGGTTCTACACCAGAAGCTCGATCGTCGAGAGGTTTAACGGGATACGGGATTTAGATTAGCCAATACCAGTTCAGTGACAAAACTTGTTTGTTTCTAACACGTTGACTGCCATGTCACCCATATATGGGTGACGGAATTATTTGTTCAGGCTTTAAAATGAATTTTTACGTTAATATATTCATTGTACCAAATTTGATCAGGATCTGTAAAATGCAAGAAAGTTGGAGAACCACACAATATCATATATTTAATTTAATTACTTTGATTTCGTGGAATTTTTGAGCTTTCTTGTTTGGCGTTCAAAGTATTAATTATTTCTTCAGGAAACTCGTACCGATATATCCGTTACATTTTTCTGATTCAAACGAGACCAAACACTATATAATTCGACACTTATTTCTTTGTTTAATTCACGATATAACAGAATCTCGATTATCCGAAGCAGATCTCTATCCAGCATTTACAATATCGATGCACGGTTGAAGTTCATTTCGACGGGTTCATTTGTCCGAGACAAGACTAATCATGGTATTCTCAAAAGAATAAGCGATAGAGAACTTTGTCACTCGAATGTTACACTTGAGCTGCAGACGATTGAAATCCACGTATTAATACAAGATTTCCGATATCGAAAGATTTTATTTGCGGCGAGTCGATACAATTATTAATTGTCCTTGAGTACGCGTCGTTATCGATGAAGTTACAACGGAATAATCGTATCGATAGGAATTCGGAGTGGCCACCGAGCTTCGAGAACGTCCAGTCGAAAACCGAGTTCTCCGTATCGACATGGCCGCGGAAAGGACGTACTCGAGATAAGGCGATAGGCGATCAAGATCGATTTTCGGTATTTGTAGAACAAGCATTATCGCAATATCGATGCTACGATAAAGTGTTTTCCGGTCATGATTTTTGTAGTGGCCGCTTATCGCGGCGATATAATATTTTTGATGACTCGGTAAATTTAATACCAACCAATGACGCCGATCAAAGTTAACACCGATAACGTTCATCTCATACAGAATTTCGCGAGAAGACTTGGCATTTTTGTGATACCGATAAATGTTAAATGTCCGCGGCTTTGTGTATACAGCGAATCCAGTGAGTACTTGAACACTAAATAATCGATTTTCGAAAAATTTCTTACATTTAAACCTAGAATCCTATAGATTCTATAGAATAACATTTTGACAGAAATTGAGAAATGGTTCTTCAGCTGCTACATCATGTAAAAATGTATCTCGGATCACAATTTAAATGTCGACAATTTTTCGGGACTCGGAAATGTGGTCGTTTCAATACTTTTTGGGTCCACTGTACGTGTTTTCGAATTAACGCCTCGATAAGGATATCGATTTGTATATTAAGAATTTTTCCACGCTGCGATTTTGGTAGTTTCTAAAAATAGATATCGATACTCGGATCGGAATAAAGTCTGCAACAGAGACCCGAGTTATTTTCGCGTCCGTTGACACACTGCCAGAAACACATTGCCGGGAATGTGACAAAGTCAGAACAATAAAGCAGTTAAGTGTTACAGAGAGAAATGCGCTTCCTGAAACACAATGAACAACCAGAGACCGCGTGGTGCGTTAGTAACGTAAATATTGCATCTATGAAAATTTGTTGTTCGTCATAAATGTTGGATGTGGCGGCAACAAATTGCCACCTTTCGCGATAGAATCGATCTTTCTGCACGAAAGTTTTAACAATTTATTTTTGCGTAATCATTCTCAAAATTTCTGATCCACTTTTTCGTCGGTTACTATTAAGCATCAGAAGGAATAAATTCGTCTCGTCGAGTAAAAGTTGCCTTGTATTTTACAAAGTTTTGTAAATTCGTAAAACCGGTCCAATCGTAAATGATGAAAATACTTACACGGTTTCATGTAAGTACAAACCAATTTCAAAAATCGAGCTCGCAACATACGTACTCCAGCTATCAGACCTCATGCAGTATCGAGATATCATCATCATCGAAGTGACCGGTTATCAATTGGCACTTCACACTTTAATCCTTAATATCTCAAACGTGAAAACATGTGGCTTGTCCTACATTATTGTCACAATATTTCTCTTTGTCGTTCTTGTCTAGTCTTCTTATCCATTCTATTCTGTTCCCTCGGAAATTGCTTTGTTTATGCCTTACGTACATCTTATTTACGGGACTTTCCGACAAAATTCTCGATTTATCTCGCAGGGTCTGTACGCAAATAAAAGATGCGTTCACCGAAACGTTGGACGAACCGTCGATTCGTAAGAGGGGAAACATCTTTGCGAATCAGTTGATTTCGCGCGAACACGCTCGCCCGTATTTTTTGCTGCAAAACCGCATGGCTCGCGCATGGAGAGATAAAGAGATAAAGAGAAGGAGGGAGAGAGGGAGAGAGAAGAGCGGTACCGCGTTCGCATTCACCGTTTCGTTTCGAACTGCGAAATTCACTCCCAGGAGCAACGGCGTCGTCCCGGCTCGCTGCAACCTGGCGTGACGGTTAGGTCAGCTGGTCGGCGGTTTGCGAACTATCTCAATTTGCCTAAGCCGCAACCGCGGCGACCGCGGGAACCGCAGCTTCCCTCGTCCGTGGCCACCTTTGCCCCTCTTTCCTCCGCAATTTCAACGGGTCTCGCTCGCGCCCGTCGTACTCTCTTTCCTCGTCGACCATTTGCCTCTGCACTGTTGCCTCTACTACCCCTCTCCTCTCCTCTCCTCTCCTCTCCTCTCCTCTCCTGGTCTCGCTGAACATTCCGCCCTCGGTGGTTTCTCTCAGGTGCACCATCTCGAGAATTTAGCAACTACCAGTCCACCCGACGGGCGCAACCTTTGACCGCAGACCCTCGCGCCGAGAGAACGACACCGCCCGTGTACTTTGTCCCCGCGGGTCAAACGACTTTAATGATACCATAGGCGAGACACACCGGTTCCTCGAGCGAGCTAGAGAATTCCGCGGAGGATCCACCGCACACTCACGCTTCTTCTTCGACCTGGCCCAGGGAAACGGGTGTGATTGCGTCTGCGAATCGCTAGACAAACCAGAGGAATTGGATTCTTCTGCGATCGCCGCGACTCTCTCGACTCTCGACTCTCGACTCTCGACTCTCGAATCGGCTTGGCTCTGGATGATGATTTCGGTGATCCCCCGTGGAAATTGGTTTCTGATGGCGCGCCACGGGCACGTCTAAGATCTATAATCAGCGAGACCCACTTTTCTGATGGGCTCTCGCTGGGATTGTTAGAGCTGCGCGATTGCGACTCGATGAGTAACGCGACTGGGAAAAGCGACTCCACCACTCTCGACCACGGAATTGATATTCGCGAGCCCCGAGAGCGAAGGAATTTGCTGGCAGAGTTGGGTCTTTGAAGGACCGAGGATCCTATGATCGAAGATTTAGGGATGAAATAAATGATTTGAGAAATAATCGTTAAGGTAATGTGCAGGGTGTGTCCCGCGTAACACTTTTCACGATTTTTCAAGCACATACTTGAGATAATCTGACGAACAAATGTTTTCGACAAAAGTTGATCTGTTTTCGATTGGCTATTTTTCTGGTTTATGTTAGAAAATGAATTTTGAGGAAAAGGATTTCGTCAATTTTAGAATTTTGACACGAAGCTTTGTCCAATGAATTTCTGTGCTTGTCGATCGAGCGATTGTATCTCGATTCTTTTGTTCTAAAAAAGACACGAATCGTACATTATGATTCATTGCGAAAAAAAAAATTTTCCATTTTTATTCCAACGGGAGATTTTCATTGCACACCTGCAGAACAGAATCACTGCACGTGAAGACGCTGTTGACAATATCTTAATGGATTAACGATACGGAGTGCATTGATTTTGTAAGTTGTTGACATATTAAAAAGTAATTGTGATATCGTGATGATTATCAATTGAGCCAATTAATTTGAGATAATTGATAACTTTTATTCTTTGTCCACCGAATGATTCCAATGTTCTGGAACTATCGTTGATACTGTCAAATTATGTTTGTAAAATTATTTTCCGATCGAGAAAACTTTCCGAGTTGTATGTACTTACTTACATCATACAAATTATGCATAAACCGTGTGTAACTTTGTTAAATTGTTTGATCCTTGTGGGGTTAAAAAAACTCATAAAATTTATGAAATATTTTCATAATAAGAAACATTTTCTTAGACAGTAATTCGAATACTTCGAAGATAAGCCTAATTAATTTGTGAACTTTACATTGTCCCTGGTGTTTATCTCTTTCAAAGATACATTGATCGATATAGAGCAATTTCGAGTCAATCTTCCGGTCGATCTGTAATACACCGCTTTATGAAAATTATATTTGACATTTCAAAAACAATCGATCAATTTGAAAGATTGAAAATTTTCCAGAATTCGTTGCAGTATTTCGCAGAAACACACCGAAAGCAAAAATGCTCTTTCCAACACAAAAATTATAGTAAAACTGCCATAAAATCTGAATGGATTGAATCTTTTTAATTGTACTCTTTAGTTACGTACTATTCATAAATAAATATGCGAAAATCGTTTTGTATGTTGGTTACATTTTTTTACGTTGAGTACAATATAAAAGCAAGTAAAAGTTTCCTTTAAAAAATCGTGAAAAATGGCAAAAATAATTTCACTGTGTTCTGTCTAGAAATCAGTTGTACGTATAAATATATTTGTATTTTTTCGTCGTAATTTTGAAAAACAATGTGCGCACGTACTCTGCAGCTGCAATAATTAGCGTTATTAATTACCGAAAATTCGATAAAAGAATCGAAGCTACAACCGTTTCGCAACCGATATAGACCAAAAAAAGAAATAGCAATTACTAAACCGAAATAGGAAACCGTAACCGCGGAACAGATAATGATTCGAAATTTCGGGCGCATTGTAACAGTTATTCAGCCGGAAGACCGTTGGAGATCAATGTTGTAACAGTTTTCAAGTATGATGATTACTGTGGTTTGAACGCCAAAATTAGCTGGACAAAATTTCAAATCAATCGAAACAAATTGTGTCGATCTGATCTATAATAACCAGACTGCGAATTTCTATGCTTTTATGGCTTCGAAAAATGTTCAAAAAATTAAAAAAAAAATGCTGGGAGAATTTAGTACGATTTTTATATAATATATTACATCTACAAATGTAATGTAATTTGTAGATCGGAAGAAACGTTTCGTTTTGGAGTTAAAATAGCTTCGAGAGTGCAAGGGGTTAGTGAGAAACAGTGAAAAAATAATTTTGCGCCGTTTCGGGTGTTGGTTGATAGCGAAATATGATTGCGCAACGTGTTTTTGAAATCGGATGGAATCGATTAGGGACATCTGTTTGTAAACTTATCGCGGTGCCGGATTGTCGGACGACGAATTTGCCGGCGGATTGCGAAAATCCCCGGTGCCGGGTAACTATACGTTATTTCCACCGCAGTGGGCGCGGAGTGAATGCACCGTGTGCCGGCCGGTTTGCATTGCGGTGCACGGCGTAACGAAGTGCATTTTAGCGCATTAGCCGAAACGCTCTAACAGCCGCAAAGTGCCGCTTGCGTTACGCGCCGCGAGCACACGCCCACTCTCTCGCCTCTTTGCGCCGATTTCGCCTTTGGGATGGTCGGCGTTCCTCTCGTTCCGCATTCGCACGCCGCGCGCCGTCCACCGAAATTAGAAATTCCGCGATCACCGACCGCGAGCTCGCGAGCACCGACGAGAGATCCTACCCGAGTAAATTAGACGTCCGCCGTTTCTCTTCGACGCCCCGCGACGCCCCGCGCCGGATTCAATTTATTCGCCACTCGTTTCTACTTTTGCCCGTCATTGTTCCCTTTCAATTACTTTTCGGCTTCGCCATTTGCGGCCATTTTGAACAGACCGGCCCGTGTTTGCGTCGATTTTAATCCGGCAATTTAATATATACCGCTATCGAGTAAAAATGTGACCGGCATACACGGTCGTTTCATCGAAATTACAAAACTGAATTTATTTAGGTTTCACGCAATTTTTAGAATACTAACTCCAATGAAGAAATTGATTTGACATTGTCTAATGCATCTTTGTACAGTGTCCCAAAATCTTGAAAAATTTTGAAAATTTCCCAGATCTCGTTGCAGTATTTCGCAAACATAAAAATGTAACTTTGAACCTTTTTTTTTCGTGTATATTCCGCATTGCATGATTTTAATTCCGCGCCGTGGGGAATTTCTGAAATTGAGCCCCACAGTTAACTGCACGGTCTAATGAACTCGAAGTTCGGACTGTGACTGTTGGTCAGGTATCAAAAAATGATTTTTTTGCTTTTTACCCCCATTTAGAAGGACTCTTAGAGTAACCAACCCCATGCTTAAAACCTGAAAGTTCATTTTTTAGATTTTGGCCGTCGTTGTTTTCCGGCTTTGGGACCACTGTGCAACGGCATGGACTCTCTCGGCCGGTTCATTCGATTACAACGGCTCGATTGTGATCGAGGTCAGGAGGTAGCCCGGCGCACTTACAACTTAACCCGAGATAACTCGGTGCCTGTTGGCCTTCTTCGTTCTCTTGCTCATCGATGATGCTCCTTAGTACCCGTGAATACACGCTCGAGCCCAAGGAACCCGCGCGGCGCGGCGCGGCGGTTGATTAATCAGCAACCTTTTTGTTCCCTCTCCACTCCCCCGCATCCCCCTCCCCCTCCCCCTCCATGCCCGTCTCTCTCCATCGGAGAAGCAATCAACCGAGTTTCGCAAATTATCGGGTCGTGGCGCGAGCGAGCGATCCGCTCGATTCGAACGTTCCAGCAGCTCGGCGAGATTTATGAGCCGGCGTCGAGCTTCGCGGAATAATTGACGCGATTAAGCCGCGTTCGTTTCCCGCCGGCTTCAACGAACGGAAGAGTATCTGCTCGGAGAAATCTGATTTATGTTTGTTAAGCGGCCGCGGAAGAATCGTGGATTACAGCGCTCTCGCTCCGGACGCCGAGGAATCCGTCGCGAGGAACGGCCACCGAAAATAGCCACGTTTCGTCAGTGTTCCTGTTTTGTTTTTTGTCCAGCTCGTTATTCGCCAAGATAATTCACAAATACCGTTGCACAATGCTAACGCGTAGCCCCGACGGGAATATCGGACGATCGTTGCGAAAGATGTACAGTGCCAGGGTATAGCCGAATAAGAGTAAAAAAAAAGTAGGGGTCAAATGTGACCCGAAATTTTGATCTTGCTTCATTACCACCCGTCGAGTCCGCAAAGAGAACCATCCGTGGCAAGTTTCAAAAGTCGGTACTCCCACCAAGAAGGTAGTTGCAGGGTGAACACGGTTTAACAAATTATGCTATTATTTCTGCTGTTCTGCTTAACCAAAAATTACGAAAATATTCATGAACATTCTATCCGATAGCCTACACGACTATGAATTTTCTCCGAATTTTTTACTGTAAAATCGATTTTTTTTTAAATTCCAGAAACTTGACATTGCCGATTTTGTAATGAAGATATCGCACGACCACGTTGGTATTATATTATGCTAGTTGTGTTTTACTATGATTATTAACGGATGTTTTGGTTTGCATTAAAACCAATTGTATCCGCACGAATGCGTCACCCGTTTGTGGTAAAAATTCATTTTTGTTACTGCTCCTTGCGCTCGAACAATGCGGTTACATAATTGACATTTTAACGTAAAGTTTGCGATGTTCATTTGCATCTTAATGACAAACCATCGGGAGACTTAGCTGTGGAAGAACCAAAATGTTTACCGGCCGCAAATGCATTATGTAAAAACCACGAGAGCAGGAAACATACAGACCAACTCAGTCTTTTTAAAAAACTTTTGCCTCGTATACCTGCGTTTACTTTCGCCTGAGAAAACTTTTTTTTACTGTGAAGAGATTAGTCGTCGCAGCGTTAAACAGTCTTTGCTCGATATTTGTCCCAGATATCTAATCGATAAACGTCCCAGAACTGTCCCCACTGCCGCAGTGTATACTCCCTTCGATTGTCGAGGCCACTCTTATTATGTTTACACTTCTCACCGACCAAGGTCACTCGAGCTTCGTGGCGCCCATGGTGTACACACCCCGTGGTAGTGGGGATCATTCCGCGACGTTTATCATCCAGGCCTTGGCGACATATAGAGAAATCACTGTACTTGCGAAATGGTTACTTATACGCGTCGAGGTTGTTGTTCTCGACGGTGTGCGACTCACCAACATTTTACCTCGAACATTCACGACCCACGCATGCGTCGATTCCAAACGAGCGGCCACAGTTTGTTCCAAGCAAAACACATTTCCTTCGTCACCGGTGCTAATTAGTTACGACCGAACTCGGGACGCTACAAACGCTCGACGAGTCTATACTTATCGTTGTGTACAATAGCTGCACGGTCGAGGCGTTATTGCTAGTTTGCGCAAAAATTTGAATATCTCAAAAAGAGTCCCACTAATTTCCAAGTGAAACAGACTCGACGAATTCGCTCGCAGTGTCAATCTTTCTTGCAACAGTCCGAAATCCTAATGATAATAACTGGTTTCCGGGTATTTACGCAAGCTCCTATCTTCGTTGGCCATTTTACACATATTTATCAGCCGAAGCGTTTCAAAAATACAAGAAAAACATTTGGACAAATTTGGACAATTTCGAAATGCTAATTTCTATCCAATGAACGTGTTATTGTTTGCTGGGATTACAGAGGAATAATGTTCTTCCAGCTTCTTCCACCCGGTGAAACAGTCGCACAAACATCCTGACGGCGAAACCCGGGTCTATTTCGACCCAGAGAATAATATCGTCGTTAAATCGTACGGTTTTTGGCAAGTCAATTCAACGAACTGCTGCCGCTGCATTAGAAACAAAGGGAAGATCAATGTGTCTGCAAGATGTGCCTTGAAAAACATGTTTTAAAAAATGGATAAATAAACCGGAACACTGTCGATCGTATGTAGTTATTAGAATAATGATACAACAATTATTACTGGAGCTTCAGAGGAAACAGTTCATACACGATCTTCAACCAAACAGCGAAATATTGACTTTACACCACTTTCGCATTAAATGGCTGAATTGTAGAAACCGGCGGTGACTGTATGCACATAGAATCGATCGACAAAACCGTTCACTTCAAATTGCAACCGCCGGCGTGTTATCTTCGAATCGGGCACGGACTTTCGCAATAGCGAGAAATCTCTAGGGTGATGCCTCGGCGCGGTAAAATTCTTTCTGATAAATTCCAGCTGGGCGACGCTCGCCCGCACAATTTTGCCGAAAAATCAATAGAAAATTTCACCCGGCGAAAACATTTGCATTACGTCCCTAGACACCTCGTGCCAACGGTCTCGCGTTCGTTGCATCGTCGAGCGCGCGCGCGTGCACGAGCAAACGCACACGTTTACACAGGACATACAGTCAGGACCTGGGTACAGTCAACACGATCTCGACTGACTGGAACGGCTCGTAGAGAGAGAGCAAGTGTTAATTACATGTTTGCGGTGTCCGCGAGGATTACACGCTACAACCGAAACTATGAACTTGCGAGAGCGGTGCTCGCACGCACGCCCCCGCCCGTGGCCCCCCGTGGGCGTGCAAATGCACGCGAGAGCACGGTGCAATCGGTGTGCACGCCGTGCACACGTGTGCGCAAGCAGAGAGTAGGAGTGGGTGGAGGGCAGTCTGTTAACTACGTTCGCAGCCCTGCCTACGCAAGCCTCGTCCTTCGACCGACCTGTAGATCGTGTCGGATACGCTCCCTACATCCGAGACCGCGTTAACCGGCCCTGTATCTCTGTTGAACTCTCGCGGAAATCGATCGACGTCAAAAAGACAGCCCCGCGAAAGTTACGAGCTGATAAATCCGCCGGAAAGATACCCCGTCGGCAGCCGGACCGGAGCCCATAAAAATCTCACGCAGCCCCGAAGCAATTTATTTAACACTTTGAGTGGCAAACCAAAACCCTAAAAAATTCCATGAAATCAAAGTAAGTTATTTAATGGAATAAAAATTGAAAATAATTATATGTGTCGTAGCGCGAGCATTTAGACGCGTCCCGGAATTCGCGCGTTTCATTTTGTCGAGATACATATCGAGTTATCGAGTTGCTCTGACTGATTCACTCTGCGGAGACACCGATCTCGATCGTTCGAGTCCTAAACCAAATCTGCCCCCTGATCTCGGGCCATCGAGGGCTTTGCCTCCCATTTTCCCCCTCCGCAGAGTGACCCCGTCCACGTGTACGCATTACAAAGAAGCCGATTTTGTTTGTCGCGGCCGCTCAAACGTTTCGGCCGCGCGTAATGGAAACCGATCCCAACTGTCGCGGCCGATCAAACGTCTCGGCCGCGCTACAATGTAAATACACGCGCGCGAGCACTCGGCAACCGACTCCGGCAAATGCTTAACCTAATAAACACGCTTAAATCCACGACATATGTGTGATATAGAGTAGTCTTCCAACTTTCTTGCATTTTACAGATCCCAATCAAATTTGGTAAAATGAATATATTCACGTAAAAATTCATTTTAAACCTGGACAAATAATTCCGTCACCCACATATGGGTGACACGGTGGCCAACGTGTTAAACCTCGCACGTTCCCCGTTTTCCCAGACTTATTGCTGTTTTCTGTAGGTGCGTGTTAAGCCGGTCTTTGGGCAGCGGTGGGGAGAGAATCTGAAACACGAAATACGGTGGACCACTGTTCAACGCGGTTCAAATTCCATTAGGATCTGTAAAATGCAAGAAAGTAGGAGAACTACACAATATCATACATTTAATTTTTTTCAATTTCTATTTTATTAAATAACTTACTTTGATTTCGTGGAATTTTTGAGCTTTCTTGTTTGGCGATCAAAGCGTTAATGAGACTAATGCCAGAGGTCACTTTGCGTCTCTTTGGGATGTATGGTAAATAAATAATTCACTGATACGTGTTTCTCGTTACCTTTAATGTTCAACGTTTTTTCCTCCTAATTCATCGATTAGGACCACCGTGGCGGCGGTTAATGGAATCCGAAGTCGACGCGAGTTCGTAACTCGATACAATGCAGCTAGGAGATTGATTGAGCGGGCAGCAGAGCGAATCCCGTCGACCTCTCCGAAAGACTAGAATTTCGCCAAGTGGAATGATTCGCCGCGGCGGAGATCCACCTGCCAGCAGCAATCTTGTTATCGCGTTATGTTGCGCGTCACATTGTCTGTTCATCCACGCATGCACGATTGCCGATGGCGTTTAAATGTCTTTTACCGTTTACCGGCTGCTCGCGAGAACGCCTCCGCGCCGCGACGACCATTCCCCTCTCTTCCCTTTCCCGCCTCGTCCTCGTCCTCGCCCTCTCCTACTTCTCATTCCCTTTTCATCGTCGAGCCGCGAATCGACTAACGCATTACTTCCTGCATCCATTCCTCTCCATCGCGGTGAACAGCTGCGCCAAATTAATTATACAGCGCGGCGAGATTTGACGCGCTCGCTCTCGTTCTCGTTCTCGTTCTCGTTCTCGTTCTCGTTCTCGTTTCTCGTCTCGACGGGCGAGAATTTGTTGGAGGCGTGCACCCAAACGTTCCCCGAAACTTCAACATTGTTTTATTTAGCTTGAGCAACTGTCGGATCTCTTGCTCGTACCTCACTCCTCGGGAACTACGATCAATCCCATTTTACACGACCGCGCGGTTATTTTTCAATGCTAAAACTACCCTAGTAGCACAAAATATTGTATACACATTCATATAATATTAAAAAGAGATTCAATCTTTTTTAAATATTCAAATATACATACAATATTTATTTTATATTACGTAACAAATATTTCTTTTTAAATATTCAGGAAATATCTATGTGATGTTACGAGAAAAATATTTTTCCTCGTCGGATCCACAGCACACAATTATTCACTCACGAGAATAGGTCCGAATAATTGAACAACAATCACTAAACAACACACACAACACACTTAACGAAATCGTGACAGCAGACGAGAAGACCACGAATAACATCACGAACAAAAAAATAATACTGCGATTTTAACCGCTTCGGACCCAAGGACGTTTGAAACGAAAACAAGGAATTCCGGGAAATAGGGTCGGCGCGCCGCCATAATTTGTTTACCTTGGTTTTGTATCTAGTGTTTATAGACCCTCAGCGTCTAACCTGCCTAGGATAACCTGACCGTACCCCCTCCATGGAAGGGATCATTGTTAAAATCGCAGTATCATTTTGTTGGTGGTCGGAGTGACATCTTCTCGTTCGTTGTCACGATTTTATAAACTGTGTTGTGCGTGTGTGTCGTGTGTGTTGTTCGTGCGTGTGTGTCGTGTGTGTCTATTCCCCTGAGTCAATAATTGTGTGCTGTAGATCCGACGGAGGAAGAAGATTCAGAAGTAAGTACACTTTACGTTAGTATTTTATAATGTAGGATTAGTATTCGTATCTGGAACATTGCATACAAGGTTTTCTATCATATTTTGCAACATATATTAACGATCATGAATGATTTGGTATGTAGTAAAATTTAATGCGGTTCAAATAAGATACTACTTTAAATCGAATATTTTTATTTTGATAACCAGATAGATAAAATGAAATATTATATAATACTAGGGTATTAGGTTGGCAAGAAAGTAATTTCGGTTTTCACTAATACCTGACGTTATGTTTTGTTCGATCGACTTCTGTTAACGTTGCGTTTGTCTTCTTTCTGACATTTCATAACTGCATCCTTTAGGTGACTTTTGTAGCAAATTACACGTAATTTTGATTAAAATTGTTAGTTCTGTGTCAGTTTGAACATGGAGTGCAAAAACGAAATGGAAAATATTTTATCGATTAAAGTTCATTGAAGTCTTTCCCCTTGATTGGTGCTCCCTGCCCTTATCTGCAGGGGAGGAGGGTTAACGATATGAAGAACGCAACACCAACTCGGAAAGCTTTGTTGCAGAAAGATAGTTTTTCGTTTAGCGATTCGAAAAGATATTTCGTTCGAATGCATTGAGAGGGAACTGAAGTCTATTTCGCGGAATCGTTTAGATGAATATGCTGGAATTGTATGTGCGCGCGCGCGAAGTGTGATTTCATTGAAATCGATGTTTAGAGAAGACTATAGTGCTCGCCTCTGGCGTTGTTTATCGACAACGTCGTGTCATCGAGCGCCGTGTAAAAAGATAATGATGTATTATCTTCTGTCGACGGTTTCCGTGTAGCCGTAAGCTCTGATAAACAGAACAGAGTTTAGATCGAAAAGTTTGCCGGTGGTTCACAGGCTGCTGCGTCATAACGTGATATCATGCATGGCGTAGTTAGACAGTCGAGCTGCTACACCCACTGTTTTCCGGTTGTAAGCTGTAATTTGGCACGGCGGAGAGGCTGATGTATACCATTAAACAAATCTCTGCGAAATAAGTGTACCACAATGTTTCTCGGCGACGTGCAAAAACCGTTCGCTGTCGAACATATTCTCCTATTAAATGTTTATTACGAGACACGTGAATTTCCATTTCGAGCGGGTAACACGGTGGCTTGAAATATGTATTACCGGCGAGACATTTTTTTCCTTTTTCCCTTTGGGCGTCTCGTTGACCGTACACCATGTTATTTGACGTTTTGTTATTTCATTATCGTGCGTTTATACGCAATCAGGTTAAACGAAGCACGATATGGTGATACGGTGTTTCAATGTTACCAAGATGGAAACGCGCTGTAGCGCTTGTTACGGCAGGAGAATTAAAAACACGAAGAAACGTGAGAGCGGAGTACGTGTATCCTCATTACGGTGGAAACACGTTGGTGGCAAGTCTAAAATTATGGTTACGATGGCGGGTCTGAGTTTTCGAGTCTCCGTGGAATTTCTTGAATTAATATTAATTCGATTTTTAACGAAGCTGCTGTTTCTTCGTTTGGGAGGATGTGTTGGGTTGGGACGGAAGTTCGTAGCGTTTTTAAATTAAAATTCACGGGTAAAATTAAGATATTTATCATAAAATAATTTATTGTAACTTAATTTATTATAACTCTGTGAATTGTATGTCCATTTACCGATTTCGATAGATTGTAACGTGAATTTTTAATATTTGTTGCAGGGTCCACCGCAACCCGGTCAACAAATTAAGTTCACTGTCGGAGAGTCCTGCGACAGGATCAAGGAGGAATTCAATTTTCTACAGAACCAATGTCACGGGTAAGTACAAAACCATTTTGATTAGTTAGCAACATTAGATTAAAAATTGAATAGAAATAAACAAGTTTTTTCGAGACATTAGGTATCCGTAACTTTTACACTTCACCATTAAAAGATATGTGAGCCCGTTGTGGGTAACTGAAAAAATTCCAACGGATATTAAAATAAACAACCCGTACATCCCGGAGGGTTCGAGGATAAAATTCAAATGAAATCGATTTAGAAATCGTGTGCACCTGTGTTGGAGGTTGTCGAAAGACTGCGAAGCGGAGCATAAAAACCCAAGCCGCCCTTCTAGGTCTCAACTTGAACGGCAGCCATTCCCTTTAGTAGTCTCGAACGTCCCCTTTTGGAATTAATATTTAAACAGGCGGAGTGCCGCGTGCAGCTAATCCCATCGAAACCATCCGCGGTGTATAACTTCGAGAAATCGATCGTGCGCAAGGTGTTCCTAACAAACGGAGCAGAACTTGTGAGATGTCTCGTTTGTAATTATTACACCTATGCACATAAATCCTTAAGCGGACCTTTAAAATATACTTTAAAAATGCAATGCATTAAACTGCATTCAATATTATAAAGGGTGTTCCAAAATGACCTGACATTTCAATTTATTAATAAAACTTTTTGTTCTTTTGAAAAGTGTAAATATTTTTATTTTAATATAACGTATAAACGCGTACACGTCCCGAATTTTCACAAATTTTATGCGTTGCTCGATCGTGTAATTCTCCGTGAATAAACCTCAATACACTTCCTGCTGCCAGTTGCCAAAGATTAGTACTCTATGTTCACCACAAAAAAAAAAAAATGGCGCGTAATTTAAAATGTCAGGTAACACATTAGATAATTGCTAGTAGTATAAGTTTGAGATAATGGAGCATATTTGGTTTAAATAAATTCATTTTCACACTAGAAGAAAACCAGCTGAATTTTACTAAGAAAACGCGACGAACTTATTCCCAGACTCAATATATTCATTTGCTGGACAGGTCAGACTGTGTCCCCAGCACACGAAGAAGGACTCAGCCTAGAGTTCGCCGTAGAACGTGGTTAGTTCGAACGATTTTTCGTTGTGGAAGAGAAAAAGCGTCTCGGTGAAACACGATTGAACGCATCACCTGTTCGGATCGTCCCTCCTTACCGCGTCTTTTGTCTCGGAGTTGCATACGTAACCGTGATACGGGCCGCGGATCGGAATAGCCTGGGAACCGATGCAGCTGAGTTCCTTGGCCGCACGCGATCCGCAAAAGCCATAAGTGATTTACGACAGCGCGGCTATTGGCAGACGCGTAATGACACCCGTGCGAGCGGTAACCAACGCGAATACGGAATTAAGAAAGCACCCCACACCCCCACCCCCCGGCGGCGGCTGCATTTTTCAACGCTCGAGCTTCGCGGATCGAAACTTTCATTGCTTCTACGTGGAACTTGTACGTTAGACCCTACCGGAAGTTTCAAGCTCTTTCCTTTTACGTCTGCCACCGCGTCGCCCTCCCTTGTCTTCCGTTTTTCCTCTGACGGTTCCCCCTTTTCAAGTTCCCAGACGTTCAGCCTATAGTTCCTTCTGGTCGATGATTTAAAAGTTCAGACGATGGAAACGCTCGCGACGATTTCAGAGTACCGAGGAAAGCGAGATCCGGCCTCGAACACTCGATACTTGCTCGAGAACGATGTCGGCGAACGTACCGAATGTTTAAAACGCGATTTTTTTCTCCTAGAAACCGCTTACAGTGTTTTCTCGATATACACGGTGTGTTCATGTGGGAACTTTCCAACCGAATATCTCGAAAAGTATGAAAAATATTAAACAAAGTGTAAAACACGTGTCCAAGGATTTCGAGGGTTAAAGGGGGGGCAGTATAAGTTTTTTTTATTTGGGTGGAATTTTCAAGGTCTCTTGAAATGGGACCTTATTGTACGTAAAAAGACCATGGGGTTTGTGTTTTAAAACGCTGTCGTTTACGCATCTATAACAAAAACAAGTAGTCATAACCTGAAATCGACTGATTTAAACGAGACTAGAAGTCGAAATTAATTTTGATTCAACTCCTGTGTTGGTTGCAATCGATGTACAAAAGATTTTTATTTTATTTTTTTGTTTTACATAAACATTCTCATTTCTAATGTTTGCAGTGAAATCACTGGTATTATATTCTGAAATTATCCTAGTGTCTCCGAAGGTTTCTAATGTACAACCATTCGGTGCGCGGATTAGGTGAAATCTATAAATTGAATACGCGATCGGATCGATCCCATCGCTACTTCGAAAGCCCGTTGATCCGTGACTGGATGAAGCACACACAATTTAAACGGCTGGATCGCGCAGCAGTTAGAATACGAAATAAATGGTCGCGCTAGTACAGCGCGGTTACGTACGCGCAGGCGTCAATAATTAGTATTAACATTACACTAAACGCGGCGGACGTAAAGGTCGCCGGTGAGCGTGTCTCGTGAAACGAACAAACGCACGCCCTAACTGTACATACTCGGCGATAGTGTTCCTTTTCTGCATAATCCAGAATCTCTGCAAAAAGATTCAGAAGACATTTTTTTATTCAACGTCCAAGGCAGATATGTATAAAGTGGCAAAACAAATTCTAAGCAGACCTCTCGGAAAATCCAACAATGATTCTTATGAAAATAGTGAGAAACTATCAGATTCTCAGATTGAGGAACTATCACTGGAAAAACAGTTAAAATAAAGTCAACATCCACACAAAATGAAAGAAATTTTTCTACGGCTACAGATTTTGTTACAAAAAAAAGAAGTAGTAGATTGCCTGATTTAGATGCATTATGCTTCTTAAGAAGTCATTTCAAAACAAAAGCGTAATGTTTTATAAAAGTTTGGTTTCAAATAAATAAATTTATCTTTCATTGTCTTTAAAGTCATGTACATATTGGACAGGAATAAACACCGAGTTAAGGTTTATTGCCTTTTCGATAAATATTATCAACGATATTCCAAATATTATAAATTTCCCAATATTTTTTTATTTTATTAAAAATTCTTGGGAATTCTTGAGAATTTTCGAGAAATACCGTTATTTCTCATTTTTTTTTCGAGAAACGAAAAAGTGTTGAGAAATCAGGAACAGTACTCGGTGGCCTAAAGTCGCGCGGCCGCCAAAGAACGTAGACGATCGTCTACGGTCTACAGGTATCCGGTAGAAAATCATTTAATCCGAGCTCCCTTTTTGCCTCTGTTCGCAGCTTGAAACTCGAGTGCGAGAAACTGGCCACGGAGAAGATCGAGATTCAACGACATTACGTGATGGTAAGGAATCACCATTCCGTAACACTAATTCCGGTTAAGTCCCGGGCGCCCTTCCTTTCTCTATTCGCCTAACAGTCTGCTCTGTGCCTCTCTCTTTCCCGGCCGGGTGCGGCTGTTTCGCTCGTCCGCCTTCGTCTTTCTCTCGCCGCAGCCCCTGGGTTCCTCGTTTTCCCTATCCAGGATAATCATGCTCGCTCGACCGCTAAACCAGCTTGGCTTCTTAGCATTAATTGCATCCTCGCCGCACCGACTTTACATTGGCCTGTTACCCCGTGCTCGCGCGCACCTGTATTCGCCCCTCACGTACACACGCACAGTTGACCGCAACCGATGCACGTGTATCCGTATATTTATCTTGCGCACCTACTGCGCATAGCTAATGGCTCTAAGAGCTCAGCGGTTCTCATCGTCCCCTGGCGAACCGCGTCGCCTAACGTTGCCGTGTTACACCTTCCCCGACCACGGTGTTGCGACCATAACACCAACCAGAGATTTGCTTCCTATTAGCTGCAATCCGGTCGAAAGAATCCACCGGCTACGGCCGTTTTTTTTTTTTTTTTCGTTGAACTGCAGAGTCGTTGGCCACCACCGTCCCGTCAGAAACGCGAGCGGGCGGTGTGCTTCGACCTGTGTAATTTCACACTATTTATGTCGACACCGCGGCAACCGATGATTAATGTTCCTCCCGGTGTGGTGGAACGCTGTTCGGCGGAGCCCTACTCGCGGGTAAATCGGGTCTGCCCTAACCCTTTCACAGTGTACCCCGTGACAGTCCCGGGGCAGGGTAAGGCGTTAAAACTGTTTAGTCTACCAAAGATATCTAAGACTATGACTAGATTCTTTGCTTCCTCTGTTTTCTAAGCTTCTTTTAACTGAAGAAGGAGACGTGGTTTAGTTTTGAATTCAGTATGCCGTCGGCTATTTCCGAACATGAAAAATCTAGACATTTTTTGGACCAGAATTCGTAATTTTACCACACTGTGAAAGGGCTAACGCTTCAGCTGTCCCACTCGTCGATGCTAACGAAGGACAACGGTGGTTACGAAAGAGAAGAGAGGATTCCCGCGCCACACAGATGACAGCAGACGGTCTCAGGCTCGGTCGTCCGAGTTTCCTTGACGACCGGGACCGGGACCGGGACAGGGACAGGGATAGAGTAGGTAGGGCAGCTCCGATTCACTGCCGAGCGAAGCTTTAACTAGCAGGGAGGACTATCTCCGTTGTCTAGGGAACCAGGACGCCGCCACACCACGCATCGGCGTCGCCACCAAAGCAAGAATCGCCGTGGTTTCTACCTTTTACGACCGACGCGACACGACCACGTTGCCCTTTGTTAGGTTTAGCGATCCGAGCCTAAAGTTATTGACCGGTGTACAGTCCGGCACGAAACGATACGACGCCCCGTTAGTTCGTTCAATATAATAATGCAGGCTATCACGCGTAACACATTTCACGATTTTTCACGAGTACTCGAGATAATCTGACAAACAAATATTTTCAACAAAAGTTGATCAGTTTTCGGTTGGCTATACAGTGGCCGAAATAATGATAGGTTCATATCGTTTGTGTGATATACCAGAGTTTTTCATGCAACATTTCTATCTTTTATTATTGGTATGTGATTCGTTACAATGTAATTAGTAGAACACATAATGTATTTGAATAATATCATTTTTATATTAATGTGTTTATTAATCGTTATTACGAAAATTTCAAATTTTTGTACGAAATAAATATAGGTTCACTTAATCATTTTCTAGTTGGTCGTCTTCAAGTGAGAAATTTCCAGAACGGAATTTTTTAAAACAATTCTGGCACGCGCGTTCTGTCAAGCAATCCACACCATAAACTTCACATATATCTTCGTGAGCCTCGGCAGCTTTCTTACCTCCACGGAAACAAAAAAGCAATATGTGCTTGTAATGTTCGTTTTTGCACTTCATGTTCAAATTGACACGGAACTAACAATTTTAATCAAAATTACGTGTAATTTGCTTCAAAAGTCACCTAAAGGATGCAGTTATGAAATGTCAGAAAAAAAAAAACAAACGCGCAACGTTAACAGAAGTCGATCAAAGAAAACGTAACGCCAGGTATTAGTGAAAACCGAAATTACTTTCTTGCCAAACCTAATACATCTCGTCTTGTACGAACGAATCGTTGTCATGTGATTTCGGCTCCCACGTCAGATTCCATACTTGGGTACGGGTTGCAGGGGAAGGTTTCACGGCTGGCGGGGTCACAGGTTCTATCGGTTGCGGTGGATCGTTAGCCCCCGATGAAACATTCTTGCGAAGATCAGCATGCAAGATCTATCGAGGTGTATTTTGACGGCGGTTAGCAGCCGGGCCGTTTCATCGGATAGCGAGAATCCAGGTTAAATTGGGTTCTGACCCGGGCACAAGGCGGTGGTTAACGATGCCCGGTTACGATCCTGGCCCGTCTTCGTACACCTAACGACAAAGTAACACGGGGCCGGTAACGCGAGCAACGCCGAAGGATAATGCAGCCAGCTGCCCTCGTTGGCTTGTACCCCGAAAGCTCGTCGGCGATCGACCGCCGTAAACCAGTCTAATTATACCGATCCGCGTGTCCCGCGAGGAAATCCGAACCGCGTTGCTAGCCGCACGCAAGATGCGATTTACTGCCGGGTGTTTTCATGGTAAATGCCTCGCAGTTAACCCTCGCAAAATTGGACTGCGGGAGAAACGGTGGGAACGGATTGGGGCTGGTGGAGGGGAGGAGGAGGGCACAGATCGGGGAACAGTTTATCGCGAACCCGGTGACATAATTAATTGACTCCAATAGCCGAGCTATCGTTTACTTGGACAGTTGCGAAAACGCAATTCCTATCCCGATCGTCCGTTTCTTCTACCCTGTCGCGCGTCCCGTCGCTGAATCTCGATGTGTTTACACTCGATATATGTCCAAATCACGGGTCTTGCCAGGGACATACATCGGCCAGAAGATTGTATTCTTCGCGTTACTATACTGCTTAAGGTCTAGACATTTGGGACATACGTGAAGTAAACACTGTATCTCACTCGAACGCTTTGCTAAATCAAAATATAGAAGATTTGAAAGTTGGCGTCGATCGCATTGTGTGACTGGCTCGTGTATCAAAGTCATTACTATGGTCGCCTAAGACCTGGCATATTGCGCCGAGTCTGCCCACTAGATTGTACACGGTTAAATTAAACCATGATTCTCCGTATTGACAAACTGCCAATCGGTCGAAGAGTGACAGCGTCTTGTTCGAAGCGGGCATCGGTCCCCTATACTAATTTACCGCTGTCCCTCGAGTGGTTGCCAGCACGCGTTGGTCGGTTTCGCCGTTGGGGACGTTCCCGGTTTTCTCTGGCTGGCTCGGATACGAGGGAGCCGTCTCTCTGGCCTGGCCCCGGCCCTTCTTGCTCTTCTTGCTCTCTCCGTGCGTTGTACAGTCTTAATTGGCGCGGAGGCGACTAGTTTAAACACGATTAATCAAGCGAACGAGCCGACACGGCCGCCGCCGCCGCCACCGCCGCCGCCGCCGTAGGAAGTTGCCATGGAGAGACTCCGGAGATTTATCGACACGGTCTACGCTGCTAGCAAGTCCCTCCCGACGCGCCTTGTCTCATAATTCCTGTTCCCGTGGAATGTAGATTTCGTTGTCCCCGGGGACGTTATTATTGCGTGTAGCATCAGCTAAACGCATTGTTGCCTGTTAAACGATACTAGATTCTGTAAACGACCGCGTAAATAGACCCAGACCCCGTTACATTCCCAAGTTCGTAACGGGATAGCGTGGACTCGAAATTTCTACAGTGTCATCTCCGTAACTGTCGTAAAGGTCTCCACCGTAACTGTTGTAAAGATTTCCATAGTAAAACTGTCGCAAGGGTCTCCACGGTAACTGTCGTAATGGTCTCAACCGTAATTGTAGCAAAGGTCTTCACCGTAACTGCCTTAATGGTGTCCGCTGTAACTGTCCTAATTGTCGATTTTTCGGCGATATTCGGAACTAGGCTAGAAGCGTTTTCGGAGGCGACGATGGTCCTTGGCGGTCACTGTGAGCAATCGGTTGTCTTGGAAGGGTACTGGAAGTGCTTTGGTAACCTTTCGAAGGCCACGGAGTTAGTTCTCGGTCACCCTCGATTTGTCTCGGTTTCCGGTGTGCGTGGGGCTTCGAAAGGAGCGTTGCACGTCATGCGCTGGGGTACGTCTTTCACGACAATAGGCAGCCATCGATTACCGAGCATGCTATTTGGTCGGTCAATAAAAATTTGTCGGACTGAATTACACCCGGGGCTCTCGGCTCGGCGCCGATCATTTATCCCCACTCGTCTCATAACCAAGATCTTTCCCCGGGGCTGTTCGAGCAATAGTACCCGGGCGGCAGTAAAAAAAAAAAAAAGGTCAGGTCTCTAACAAAAGGCAGGTTGTTAACTCGCTTAAACGACGTGTACAGAGTACATCGCGGTGGGGTGTCAGAGTCAAGGCGGAGCGAAAGGCGAGGCAAGAGAAGGATGAGGATAAGGATGAGGAAGAGAAGAGGAGGTGGTAGCAGCAGCAGCAGCAGCAACGGCAGCAACGACGGCGGTGCGCGGCGATACTGGTGGTGAATCGAGGGAGATCGCATGCTTTTTCTCGTTCTCTTTGTCGAGTTCATTAACAAGCGCCACGTTAAGGACGCTGGTGCACCGGGGTCGAGGCCCGCCACGTTAATTTGTTGTGCAAGCCGTAATGAGTCGCAGAAGTTGGTCCAGAGTGTGCTACTGCTAAGGGCTGCTTTCTGCTGCTGCTGCTGTTGCTGTTGCTGCTGCCGTTGCTTGGTGCTGCCGGTGCCGGTGATCACCGCTGCCGGTTCCTGCTGGTACAGTTGATCTTAACAACCTCTGCCTCCTGCCCTCTTCGCCCTCCACGTTACCCTCCGCGCAGCCTCTTCCTCCTTCTCGTTCTTCTCCTCTGCCCCCCCCCCCTCTCTCTCACCCCTCCTCCCCACTTCCTTCCCGTTGTTGGCTCGCTTCTACCCCCTTCTCCCACGGGTGGAATAACTTACTTACGACGCAATTAATTCGCCCGTGTAATTACGGGGCTAATGGCCCGTAAAATTAAGAACCTGTACCTGGCTCTCGAGCGTGTTGCACGCGTTCTACTACCCTTCCTGCTCCTTCTTCTTCTTCTTCGCCTCCTCCCTCCTCGGCCCTTTTCCTCTTACACCTGCTTTCTCCTCACTCCGTCTGGTTCCCTCTCGCGTAAGCCGAGCCGGTTGCACAACGCCAGCCAGCCAGCCAGCCAGCCAACGTCCGTCCCGGCTCTTGTCTCTCGAGCGTACTCGACCGACCAGTCTCGATTAACTTTATCCGCGATTAACGATAATTAATAACGCGTTGCCGCGGAAAGTGCAGAGCTGCGTGCCAGAGGGGCGGCAGAGTAGACGCGCCGCGCGCGGGTTCGTTCAGTCGGCACGACGCCGCGCCGTCGCGCCTCGTTCCCGAGGATTAATGGTACCCGGAATGTTAATGACGCGACGTCGACGGCGGCGAGAGGACCGGACAGGGAGAAAAAAAAAGAAAAGGAAATCGCCGGAATAACGAAGCAAGACACGGACAAATCTGGCAAATGACGGTAAATTGCCGCGGCGGTGGGGACGCTCGAGAGCGACGCCGCGCCGCCGATGCTAAATGACCACCGGCGAAGGCCCAAGGGGTTGACTGTTAAGTAATGACGCTACAAAACGGTCTCTTCGGTGAAATGATCGTTTACCGCAATTATAACCGCATCCTCGCGGCCTCGCTAACGACCGGCCGTTGATAGCCAATACGAGGACACTTCGCCTCGCGAGTTCCCATCTCGCAACGCTCTTGCCGCGACAGACAAGGCGGCGCATCGAACGCGGAATCGTTATCTACTTTCGTTCCCAGTCGCTGTTCGTCTTTAACCCTTTTGCTTCGGCAGCCCTGTCCGCCGAAGTGCCGTCACTGAACGGAAACTCGCGCCGAAAATATGCACAGTGGCCTCCCTCTATGAATGAATTCTCGTTGTATGTCAGTCCCGCCGTTCTTTTTACTGACGCTCGTACCACGCGCGGAAAAAATTATTTTTTTAGCATGCTATATATCGTTTCCTATAGATTTTTTCACGCTGATTTCAAATCTGTTTTCAAAAATTGTTCGTTTTTGCCCACTGTGCGGCGGCTCTCGAGCTTCGGCCACTCACAGCGGTGGTGTGAGCTTTTCCACTGGCATAGGAACGCGAGGTTGGCAATGACATACAATGAGAATTCGCTGTATCGACGCAGTCGCGAGCACGCTTCAACTTTGTCGCTCGAGTTTCTGCCTGTTTTCACTCCAACGAAGTTTCATTTCTCTGTTGCAGTACTACGAGATGTCCTACGGCCTGAACGTTGAGATGCACAAACAGGTAAGTTTCGAAGCCTCTCGTCGAAACGTAGAATCCGACGCGTCGAGCGCCCGGCCTCACCGGGGTGAGCTCGTCGCAGCTGTCTCGCGTCGGGCAACATTGTTCTGCCAATTTTCGTGCGGCAATTTCGCACGCAGAACGACGGGATCGCGGTCCGTGTACACTTCCCTCTCCCACCTCGCCCCGTTCCTCCGTTCCTCCGTTCCTCCGTTCCTCTGTTCATCCGTTGGCGAACAATTTCCCCGTTCCCCTTCCGCGCCGATGTCTCGTTCAACTCACTCTTTCTTGGCTCGTCGCGCGAGACGCGCGTCGGTTAACGTCGCGTGTTTGCCGAAGTCATTAACGAGAGGATAAGTTTGTCCTGTGTACACGGATGAATAAACATTTGCCACGATGACTCGCCGACACGGAATGAGGCTCCGAGAAAATCCACAGCCACACGAGTGCCTGGCACTTTCGACGCCGGCGAGAAACGCTGTTCCAAGAAGTCGTTTCGCCTGTTCGATAAACCGGTAGCCGCGTATGCATATATACAGCACACCTGTCGGTGATTCGCGGCTGGGTTTTCAGGAATTTTCTCGTTTCAGGAGCATAGATACAGTGTTCTCTACTCGATACATGTCCAAAACACGGGTCTAGCCAAGGACATATATCGGCCAGGAGATACTTCGAGGAGTATTCTTTGAATACTCCTCGGCGACCGAGGTCTCTAGAGCTTCTTGACCCCTCACGAGTAGCGATGATAGATCTGAGACTTTTATCGGCTAGATAATTAGGACTTGTGTAGAGTAAACGCGGTACACTGAAATGATAGTGCTGGGTCATTTCGTGGGCCGGTGGTTCTTCACTCTGGGGTACGTGCACCTCTGGGGGTGCGAGAGAAGTTTCGAAATTTCCGATGGAATATTTATTTTTCAATAAATAAATTATCTCGCGATAGATTTAATTTTCTAAATAGAGAAATAGAAACACATTATTTATCAAGGAAGTCCAAGAACTTATTTTTACATTCGTACAGATGGGGACGAGAAGATGGGGCACCTTATTGCTTAGTTAGTATCTTCTGGCCGATATATGTTCCTGGCTAGACCCGTATTTGGACATATATCTAGTAGAACACTGTAGTAGTAAAAAACCACCTGGCTCGTTCATATTAAAATTTTTTGCTTCAACTGATATTACTTTTTCCCCACTTTTTCTTAAATTGAATACGTTTCTCTGAAAACACTTATGTGCCGCTCTCCGCTAATACGGGTTTCCACTGCAATTTTGAAACACGAGGAAGTCATAGGATGATCTTTTCTTCCCCGACTGTAGATTATATCAATATTTTGCAATAATTTTTACATTTCCTGGCCAAAATGGATACAAACGATTTCGAATGTTGATTCCATGCATCTGGATCATTATCAGAATTGAGTTTCGCCCCGCTAGATTGCGCAAACCGTGCGTCGGTTCGAGGATCACAGAAATCACATCGGTCTGGCGAGCGCGAGAAGTTTCGCGACGGGAGCCGAGGTAACACAGCCGGCAAACAAATTGCTGTGGAAAAATGGTGGTCGGGCGCGGAGGCGGGCGACCACGAAACAAAATATACAGAAGCCCAGAAATCCCCAGGCCTCGCCGACGACGAGTCTCCGTATTTCTAGCGTGGATCCTCGTCAACGCGGCGCGTCTCTATTTTTGTCGCACCTCGTAAGAATCCCGGAGCGCCGCGGAAATAAGTGACGCGAGCGGACATAAGGTGGATGATTAACGAGACACGGCGGGATAAAGCGGTGCCACGGGGCTGCGTTCCGCCGGTTTAACGAGCGATCTCGAAAAGGTTCCCCGTCCTACGAGCCCGGAGATCGCGGAAACGACGCGACGCGACGCGACGCAACGCGACGCCGAGACGAAACGACGAACAGCTTTCGCGACCGACGTATTTTCGAGCTCGTCGCGCGAATAATACACCTCTGAAAATGTTTACGAGCCGACGAATCCATCGCGCGAGACGACTCCTTTGAGCGTACACATTGTGCCCGTCCGGCTGTTTCTTATTGCACGGTCCATTAGGCGAACAGCCCGCGAAACGAATACCGATCTCGATGAACGTTTCCTAACACCGAACCGCTCGAACGTGTTCGACACTTTGTTTGGTTAATGCGCCGTTGCGTTTCGAAAATGAAATTGACTTGAGTCACTTGGTTATAAATGTTTCGGGATTGTTTAGAGACTAGAGAATAACTGCGGATTTTTGTTCTAAATAAAATCGTCTGAATCGATTGCAAAAGACCGGTACCAGAGTTGCCAGCCGTATTCCCCTCGAAACGCTTCCCCCTCTACCGCTAAATGTGACCCGATTCTCCTGGTGGGGACAATGTGACGTCACGTATCCCCTCGTGTCACTCAGAATATTGGGAAAATCATGCGAAAGAAGACAATTTCACATTTTCAATTTGTTCCCCGAACTTTGCCGGCTTCCTGTGGATTGTGGACGGAGATGAAAAATTTTTTATTTCGGACTTGCTTCTTGTGGAATGTTCTTAAAGCATCCCTCAGTTTATTTAAAAACAGAAAATGTTTTTGCATTTTCGAGCGCCGATTTCGTGTTTTTGCCCACTGTGCGCCGGGGCTGCTCATCGCTGCATTAGAAGGATCGAAGACTATTGTTGCACTATTTTCGAATTTCTCGAATAACTGAAACAGAAAATGCATCCCCGTTTCTCGCAGTTGACTTGGCAAATTTTGATTTTGAATCCGCAGTCTACCGGTCGCAGAGTCTCGTGAGGTTTGGTAACAACTCTGTCCATTAATACTGTCCGCGTGAATTACTCAACAATTACTCGAGGCCAGGAGACACGGGACGTAAGCAGGGCATGATAGATGGAAATGCGTTTAAAAGTAATTTAACCGGAGGCGGCGGCGGCGGCGGCGGCCGTGTCAGTTTCTTTCGCGCGGCTAAATTTAGTCGGTTGTCCGTTAAAAGTGTTCGCGCTTAAATATTTCGCTGACGAAAAGGGGCCGAAAATATTTTCGATCCCTGCCAGCTGGGAGGCATGTGCTCGGGCACGAAAACGAAATAAAACCATCTTCCCTCTGTTGTGTGCACTTTGTTAACGAAACGTTTTACTAGGCGGGCTCTCACGCGTCGACCGATCACCCACCGTGTTAACCCCGGAATGGCACTCGTGGGTAGAAATAGGCAAGCTATTATTCGAACGAGGAATTACGACTAGAGGAAGCGTTTAAACGGTCATTCGCGACGCTTGTTCCAGCGAGCCGTTCGTTTCGTCCAACTTTTAATCGCATTCAACATTCTAATTAACACGAACATTCGAGCCGTTTATTTTCAAAGTGGCCCAAGTCCAATTACATATACTTAAATCGAGATATTTAAGGGTTTTTGTTTTTCAATAAAATTCAAAATATACGTATATCATACCAATGTGTCATACTGCTTAAGTGTATCTAAAAGCGTTAAATTTATAGTTCCTATTAAAATGATAGGAATTATTAAGCGAATAATAGGTGTTTTCTTACCAAAAATGGAGTTAAGCCACTTTCAAAGGGAACAACCAGATTCGTTATAAAATTTGAAAGAGTCAAAGTCCATTCGACATAAGTTCAATGCTTCAAATTGAAAAAACAATACTCGCTTCTAAAACACAATTTATGCAATTCAGGACGTTTTCTAACTACATACATTCCATAACAATTTACTGCTCATCTACATTTTGTGTATGGGGAAAAAATCCTAAGATTAAAAAACCCTAAAAAATGGATAAAATCTAAGACCTAAAAATTTCAAAACTAAATAATCCAAATGTTCTAACAAATTAAAGCAATTTTTGGGGTCACAAGAGACTTCTGTATAAAGAAAGAAATTACCACCTGCCACGCGTCTCTTGCAACATTATAGAGAAAATGTTTATCTTGCATAAGGTTTCGCAGTCTGGTGATTTCGCTCCGTCTTCTTATGCCACTTCCGAACACTAATCGTTGGCGATTCTTTTTTTTTCCAGGCTGAAATATCAAAGAGACTGAACGCCATCATTGGCCAAATACTGCCGTTTCTATCGCAAGACCATCAACAACAAGTCGCGACTGCCGTCGACAGAGCTAAACAGGTCACTATGACGGAGCTAAACTCCATAATAGGGGTAAGTGCATGTAACGTGATAAAATCAAATCACTCGTTACGACTTTACGAACCAGTTCCGGCGGCTGTTTTTGTCAACAATCGCAACAATTACCGACGTTTACGGTGGCATTAGCGATGCGATCCCGTGCGCCGCTCCTAATTACTAATTGATACTTAAACATTTACATAACATCGTTGATGGATCTTTTTCTACGAAGTGCTGCAAGTCATTTGCCAGTTCGTAATACCAGTCACGGGGAGAGCCGCGCGTTCGCATCGAAAGCGTTTTAACGACTGTATAAATCGTTTCTAGAGACTTGCGTTTTGTCCCGCGAGGACGTTTCGCAAGCATAGAAAGCACAGATTGCAACTGAATAACGACAGTCGACGCACAGTGGTCTGACACGCGAAATTTCGTGACATTTTGCCAAAAAATCAACTGTCTCGTATCAAACTTCAAAATGAAAAGTTTTTGAAGATAGCCTTTCTCATGGAAAAAATTGCTTTTCTTCTTCGAGAGACCCTGACGATCCTTTTTGATATTTTCCTTCCAATTTTTTTTTTAACTGAAAGGTTTATCTCTAAGCTATAAATTACCATTGTCGATTAAAAATTATAATTCATAATGTATTAAACATGTTATGCCAAATGCAATGTAGAAAATTTTCACAACTCTTAAGACTTCGCAAGGAATATCTTTGGTATCGTACGAAATCGTAGTGTTTTACAAAATGGAGTATTTTCGGCATACTTTCTTCTACACAATGATGCAAGAATTATTTCCCATCTCGTCCCATGTCACAAGTTATTATTGTTTAAAGTCGCCCGCGTCCGTGCGGCTACGCGCATAGGTTCTCGGTTTCTTCTTCGGGACTCTTTGACCACTAAAAAAAACTTTAGGCACTAAACCAAATTTGATTTAAAGAGCGATTTTTCAAAAATGTAGAGGAACAATATATTTACTAAGCCGAATGTGCTTCTAAAAGTTGTTAAATTTGTAAATATAAAAAATATCACTAAATTTAAAAATGTCACTAAATTTTCGCGTTTTAGACCACTGTGCGACGGTTCGTTTCCACTTGGCGTCTCTCATTAGTCACGGCAGTTGTGCGTTCTCTTCGTGTCCGATTCCTCGGCCGTTCCTCCCGAGGCATCGATTGTGATCCGTAAAACGAAATGTCGGCACGTCTTTTCAAGCATGACAGTGCAAAAAAATTAATTGCCGCGTCTTGTATCCGTAGCCTCTCCAACACGGCGAACAATTCGCGAGCGACTCGAAGACGAATCTTACGAGCGTCGGAACTTTTTTAATGGACTATTTCCACCCTTCCCCCCCCCCCCCCCCCCCCGCTCTCTTCTTGGCTGTTAACAATTGGTCGTCGAGCGAAATTCAATTTGCATAACAGACGTCGAAAACGGACGTCGACTGTGGCCGGCGTCGTCGAGAGCGACGAGACGGGTACATCCTTTCTTTTCTTCGAGCGGGTGTCTCCTGCGATGGACTTCCGGCGGAAAACGTTTTTCTCATACTTATAGGCGCGCTGGCAGCACGGTCACGCGGGTTGGTACGAGGCAGATCGAATTGGTATTCGACCGCCGCGCCGCGACCAGTATAATTGAGTTCCAAGTTGGTTCCTCGTAGGCACGACTCGAATAATTCCTCGTCTGTCGATGCCGCGGGCTAAACAAAGCCGAGGGCCGTGCGCGCGGTGTGCTCGTCACTGGGTTAAAAGCGTGCTTCGATTACTCTTATCCCCGAACAGTTACTCCCATTGATATTCGAACGTCACCGTGTCTTTTGCATTTTTCGTCGCTTTCTATTCAGGCCAGGCCAAAGAATTTGCTAAACCGGGATCTATCGTGTTGTGTCACACGGTGTCTACATACACACATACACACCAGCTCATAGTACAGTTGCACTGGCGAGTTGTGATGCTCAACTTTTGCCCTCTTGGTGCAATTTAAACATTATTTTACGCTCTTCTACAGTACGAATATACGGCCTTCTTTCGACTCATTTTCGACTATCAATGTTATTTCGACAAAGTTTTGACTAAGACTAAGTAACCGAAGCTCAATTATTCGACCATGACCTCTGGGAATCATCCTCAAAGTGAAACAATGTTTATAAGCAAAATAAACTCAACTCTGTCAAGCATGGTACGAATACTTTTGTGGTCTGTTATTATGTATCATGTAGATTAAAATTAATATAATTTTGTTATCGATAATTCGATTTTGTTAAAATTTTCTATACATATAGTTTACGCATCTGTTTATTCGTAACAAAAAACTTACCGCAGAATCTTACATGTATCACGTGATATCAGCAGATTTCTCTTATATGCAACGAGGGTACGAATACTTGTGACTGACTGACTGTATGTATTACTCGGTAAATTAATTCTTCTAACATCTCCAAAAAATTCAAGCCGTTCTGGCTTTAAAATGAATTTTTACGTTAATATATTCATGGCACCAAATTTTATTAGGATCTGTAAAATGCAAGAAAGTTGGAGAACCACACAATATCATACATTTAATTTTTTCAATTTCTATTTTGTCAAATAACTTACTTTTTGATTTGGTTGAATTTTTGAGCTTTCTTGTTTGGAATTCAAAGTGTTAAAAAAAGTAAGAAGCGGGTCCTTGATCGGTCTAGAGCAGGGCTGCTGAACTGGTGGCTCATGAGCCACTCGTGGCTCTTTCCCCGATCTTCCTTTTCCGACAAGAAACCCCCACTGCGTACGATGTCGTCCCACAAGCTAGGCAGTCACAGGGGAAAGGAGAGTTGTAGCTGTCTCATTCTGCCGTGCTCCGTTTCGCTAATGTTCCTCTCTACGCGATGGACGTGGGTGGAGGGGATTGGGTGCAACGAAGAAAGAAAGCGAGGCGAAGCGCGGCAGAATGAGACAACATGATCTCTCGGCATTTGTTTATGATTTTGTTTTCAATCGATTTTTCTTCATTCCGCAGTTACAGATTCGCTTTATACGTATCATATTAAAACGCTATATTTTTATTCATCTGTTTAGCAAAAGTTACTTGTTATTTGTTATCAGTTATTTGTATAATTTGTGCTTTGTTTATATATTTTACTTTTTATTTTCGACATGTCGAAAAGAAAAATTGGTGAACCAAACCGATTGTTTCATGAGAATTGGGAATGGGACTATTTTTTTATTAACTCTGGTGGAAAGCCGCAATGCTTGTTATGCAAGAAAAAACTTGCAAACATGAAAAAAACTAATATTGCTCGTCATTATGATAACTATCATAAAGAAATGTATGACAAGTGCTCCATAGAATGTAGAATGGAAACAATAAAAAAATTAAAGCTGCAACACCAAAGCGAGAACGAAATTCAAGATAGTCATTTAAATACGATTCAGCAAAAAAGCGTTGCGGCTTCATATGCTGTCGCTTTAGAAATTGCACGATCCAAAAAAAGTTTTTCGGATGGAGAACTTATTAAGAAATGTGCTATAGAAATGGCAAAAATATTTAATAATGAAGATGCAGTTGAAAGTTTTCAAACAGTTTCACTGTCGCGGCATACCATTGCCAATAGAGTTAACGACATTAATGCTTCTATAGAAAATAAATTAAAAATATTATTAGAAAAATGTTGCTACTTTTCCTTATGTATTGACGAGAGTACTGATATAACGGACGTAAGTCAATTATCAATATTTGTCAGGATAGTAGACTATGATTTTTCTATTCATGAAGAATTACTTGCATTAGTCCCTTTGCACTTAACTACCAAAGGCATAGATATTTTCAATGCTGTCCATGAACAAATAGAAAAGTACGGAGGATTTTCTAAATGTTCCGCAATCATCACGGACGGAGCCAGAGCAATGACAGGCCACGAAAATGGATTTTGGGGACAATTGAAAAAAAATGGTATTGAGTGCCCAACTTTTCAATGTATTATCCACCAAGAAGCTTTGTGTGGAAAAATATTGATACTAAACTCAACAATGCAAAATGTGATTAAAATCATAAATTTAATTAGAGGCGGAAATAAAGCACTTTTACACCGAAAATTTCAAGCATTTTTGGAAGACATGAATGCTACGTACGAAGATTTATGTTTATTTACGGAGGTACGTTGGTTAAGTGCTGGAGAATGCCTAAAAAGATTTTTCAATTTAAGAAATGAGATATCAACATTTTTGGAAAACGAAGTAAAAACAAACAAAACAAATATTCCCGAGAAATTTAAGGACATAAAATTTTTAAGCGAATTAGCATTTCTGACAGATATTACATTTTATCTCAATAATTTAAACACCAAATTACAGAATAAAAATCAAACGATTTCTGACTTAATCGGTCATGTTAATGGATTTAAAAATCAACTGCAATTATTCATTACGAAATTAGAAAAAGGTGAGCTGTATCTTTTTCCATGCTGCCAAGAAATAGCGCAGGAATATTCAAATGCAAATTTTTCGGACTTTCGATCGACACTTTTAGAAATTCAAGAACAATTTCACAAACGCTTCAAGGATTTCGAGTTATTGGAAGCAGATCTGCAAATTTTTAACAATCCAAAAAGATGTGTGATAGCAGAACAGGAAGCAATATATCAACTAGAATTATGTGATTTACAGGCGGACCCATTTGTTCTGAGCCGAAATGAATGTGGTATTGAATTTTTTAAATTATTGTCACGTGAAAAATATCCAAAAATTGTAGATCTAAGTTTAAAAATATGTTCTATGTTTGGATCAACATATAAATGCGAAAGTAGCTTTTCTGTTATGAGATACATTAAATCGAAATATCGTGCTTCGTTGTCAGACCAATCGCTATGTTCTTTATTACGAATAGCAACAAGTAACATTTCTGTTGATATACAAACTCTTGCAAATGAAATAACTCGTCCTCAAATTTCGCATTAATAAAGAATTATAAATTCACACCTGTGTCTGATTCTTACAATACCATTATTGCTCTGTTATTATACTATTATTATAAAAATTCTGTATTTTTATCTAATATCAAGATGGTAGTAGTAATAAAAGTAATAATAGTACAATAATAGGGAAAGGAGAGTTGTAGCTGTGTCTCATTCTGCCGTGCTCCGTTTCGCTAATGTCCTTCTCTCCGCGATGGACGTGGGTGGAGGGGATTGGGTGCAACGAAGAAAGAAACCGAGGCGAAGCGCGGCAGAATGAGACAACATGTTCTTTCGTCATTTGTTCATAGTTTTGTTTTCGATCGATTTTCCATCATTCCGTGAAGAGTGTAGAGGGGGGATGTATGGAGTGGGTATTGGCGAATGGTGGGAACGTCGTGTGGCTCGCGGCGGAGAAGCAGTTAAGCAGCCCTGGTCTAGAGTGTCTAGACGGAACTCGGTGTCCCGTCGCGTGCCCTCGATTTAACGAGCGCGCACAGTCCTGACCGCTACAAATCGTCCGATCGAGGTCGTGACACGAACCGCAATCTGCAGTTGCGTAATACGCGTCATCGGCATGTGGGGACATAATCAGTGCGTGCACTCCGCACCGAATAGTAGGGTACAAGGTGAAGCCGGGTGTGCGACACGTGCACATGCACCGCAACTCCTCGCTCGTGTTCGGACTCTGTCACGGGCGAGAGAGAAAGAGAGAAAGAGAGAGAGAGAGAGAGAGCGTGTGTTAGGGGTTGTGACATGGGTGAGGGGCGAAGGACGGAGACAGCGGAAGTTAGAGTAAGAGAACAGTGGGTTCCATAGTTCTCCCGTAGGGTTAGAAACGCTAAACAGAATAAGGCCGGCGGCGGGGCTGTAGAGGGGTGCAAAGAGTCAGCCAGATGGAGACAGAGGGTATAGTTCCCGGAGCTGGATTGGAGGAACGGAGAGGGTGAAATATAAATAGCGGAGTGCGAGGGGGCCAAAGGCTGTAGGGACCGACGGAGGCAAATAGACATAAGCGCCAACCCCCATGAATATGTATTACTCGGTAAACAGGGGTTGAATCAATATTTCGTTTAATAACACTGTGGAACGGTGGAACGTGGTGCGCGTCCCTTCTCTCGCTGCCATTCTCTCCTCCCCCTCCCCCCTCTCCCGGCCTGATTGGACCTCTCTGTTGTGTCCCCGCCGCCCCTCTTTTCCTCTTCTTTCCACCCCTCGGTATGTGCACGCATCGTTGGGGTGCGTTTGTAGGGGGTATATTCCCTGACACGTATTTAAACGCACAGGTATGGACGAGTCGCACCTCGGGGCAACGCCGATGCCACCCCGGACCAATCCACCCCTCGGACACGACTCTCTGTATCCCTCTCTGTTTCTGTCTCTATCTCCCCCCCTCTCTCTCACTCTTTCCACCCTATCCCCGCGTATTATTCACGGCGCGTTAAACCTCGTTTGGGACTATTACGTTTCGTTTGGCACTGCACGAGTGACCGTGGTCCCGCTCGTTGCTTCGAATACGAATTGAATACCGTCGGGGGGCCGTCGCGTCGTGTCGCGTCCGTTCAGCCGGTCAGCGACGATTTTCGCTTTGTATCTATTGTATTTATCGATGCCTCGCTTACGTACTTCGGCTGGCTTTTTTCCAGCCGGGTTTCGACCCGCGAGGAGCACTGGAACAGGGGCCAGAAGAGGGGGTTGGAAGGGGTGGGCTCGAGTAATTGTTCCCGATGAAACGCGATTTCCGACGAAAATAACCGTGCGATGCATTTTCCGCTCGCCATCGGTACATTATACAATTATTGCTCGCTCGTCCGAACCGTGAATGCGCTCCTCTTTCTTTCTCTCTACCTCTTTTTTTTTTGAGGGGGTGGGAGGGAATAAAAATGAATTCACGGCTCGTCGCTTGTTTTTCAGCGAAGGGGCGTCGTTTCGAACCCACGCCACGCCGCGAATTATAATCGGACCGGTCGTTTTTTATTTTCTTTTTCATCTGGCGAGCGAAACGCGCGGAAGCGATAACGTTTTATAATGCCGGAGATAAAAAATGCCGCGTATCCTGCGAAAAACCGGGCTGCCCGAAAATTCGACAGAGAAAATCGCGTGAAGTCTGGAGCAGCATTGTGTTCGGCGAAAGCGGGGTTGCCGCGCTGTATACGACCGGTGGAAAAGTGGATTTGTTGATGCGGAAAGGGCGGCGCGGCTGTGGCTGCGGCTCCGCTGCAATTGATTTGTACGAATTCGCTCTGTCTGGTTTGCTGAATTTTTGCCGCCATATCGAGTCGTGTTGGTACAGTAGCAAACGCCTAAGCGTCCGCCGGTATCCCCTCCCAATCCCCTCCCAAGAACAGACCGACAAGATGAAACTTCATTTGCGTTTTTCTAGAAACTATATTTTCTCGCATGGACTCCATAAAATCTGTGGTGCGGGAGCCTTTGATCGATCTACTTCGTATTTTCCACTGAAATACACACAGTACTCTAAAACGAAGCATAGGATTTTCTTTGATATCACAAATATTTTCGGAGTTAAAGTTGATTTTCTAGCGTAAGAATGGATTTTTCAATTGAAACTGTAACCAGATATCGTGGAACCTACCACCCCCTTAAGCGCAATGTCAAAAACGAATTGAGACATTGCCGGAACAAAAACCGGACATCGTTAAAATTGAACAAAAAAAGAAAAAAAACTGTGATGCAGGTTCGTTCGCCCTCTACGAGCGGGTAGTCTTGCACAATAAAAAAAAATCGATGGCCATCGGAGTAAAAGAGGAAAAGAACCCCGTCGACGGTGCCTCGAAACCTTCCATTTCGCCGAGCGGTCTCGCGACGGAAAAAATTGTAGCGCGTCAAAAGCCCCTCGCCGGAAGTCGAGTGGCCGCAAGGCAAATTGCAAGCTACATCCGTGGAGTAGGTACACGTGCGTACGGCGCCACAAATACGTCCCTAGGGGGTAAACTGTGCTGCGGGAAGACCGTACGAGCCGTATGCACACGCTCTACGCCCTCCGCCGTTCCCCTCGGGCCCCCTTGCGCCGACCGTGTTGCCCCATTCAGCGACAGTGCAGGAAAATAACTATCGTACACAATCGGCGGCGCGTAGCCCGAGAGGGGTTATTTCGCATAATCCACCCTCGGAGACGAGACCGCTACCCTCGTTCGCCGAGCAGAGTGTGTTACTATCGCATCTCTCTCTCTCTCTCTCTCTCTCTCTCTCACCCCCTTCCCCAGCTACACCCTAAATACCTAAGTGAAATCCACGATAAGCATGATTCGCGCACGTAACGAGTTTACCGGCCTCTGTTATCCCCTCTTGATCTTACATTCGATATTTCCCTTCGCCCCCTTTCGCTCTTTTCTCCGTCGAGAGAATGAGCAAGTCTTCTCTCTCTCTCTCTCTCTCTCTCTCTCTCTCTCTCTTCCTGGTTTCTCGCTGCTCTATCCATCCCCATTACCCTCTCGTCGCTCCTTATGCGGCTTTTCGAGTCGCCGCACACCGCCTGGTTATCGCCAGTGGTTAGCGAGGGTCCTCGAACGCGAGCTCTCCTTCTCACCCTCGTTAGAGGCCCCTTCGAACCACCGATTTTCTTTCGAGATGACTGATGTGGTCTTCACCCCGATGACCGAGATGGATGGAAGGAGCAGTCCAAATTTAGTCTGTGGTCGGAGGTGTTCGTCAGACTTTTCGATGATTCTTGGATCCCTCATGGTCGAGGAGATACAGTGATTTTTCTGTACAGGGTTTTTGGTAACTGGTGGTACAAGCGAAAAGGGGGTGATTCTACATGAAAGAATAAGTCGAAAATATAGAATAAACATTTTTCGTTTGAGGCTTTGTTTTCGAGAAAATCGAGTTTGAAATGCAGCATGCTATTCGATAGGAATTGTCTGACGCGTCTGACCATGACCAACCGAATCTACTTCCTGCATATACTAAAGCACACAAACCTGACAGATCTTCAGAGTCGATTTTCTCGAAAACCAAACCTCAAACGAAAAATGTTTATTGTATATTTTCTGTTTTTTGCAAGCTTCATAATGATGTATATAATGCCTTTGTTTATGCACTATTTTTTTTTCTTAAATAAATAAAGTATAGGTTTTTATATTATTTGGTTTCTTTCTAATTATATGCAAGATTATTATATTTTATGCAATACTTATTATACAATTATTCAAATTGTTCCATTTTTTTTCGCTCGGGTCTCGATATGACCCCGTTGTCGTTCTTCGTCATCGTCCTCGGCCTGTAGCAACAATGCGTTTGATGGTGGGGGAATCGGAATAGGGGGAGAACGTAAGCACACTTAGGCTGGTCATCACAGTAGGTTCTCAGACATTGGAAACTAGTTTTTCGCGAGGAATGAGTTCGTTCGGTTGAGCACCCGTCGATATTGGTGGTGATCCAGGTCCAGTGACGTTGAGAACCAATGTTTTCTGTTTCCAGCAACAGAGACCCGACATAACGAGATTATTGCAGCAAATGCATGCTCAACAACTGCCAGCAGGGACACCGTTAGGTGCTCATCCTGGACTACCCGGACTTCCGGGACTAGGGCCAGCTGGTGGACTTCCGGTGCCGACTTCCGCTTCGACGGCTCTTCTTGGTCTTGGTCTGACGCCGGGAGCTGCCACAGCACCCGGTACAACGGCGGCACATCCGCTTTCGATGCTCGGCAAACCGGAACTGCACCGTGGCCAACCCGATGATTTAAAGAGCAATGGCGGTGAGTAATTGATATTTTTATTTATCGTCGACTCCGGGCAGACGAGCGTTACGTTTTGTCGCGCGAAAATCACCTATTGCGTCGCGATCGATCGTTGCACGCTCGAACGCGGACCGGCTTCGTTGCGGAACATAATTTCACTAACAACGTTACCGTCAACAGATAAATAAAGTACGTTCTGCAGCGGTTCATCTGCTTTTTGCGAACGATCATCGAGATCCCCTCGTGTGCCTCTCGAAATATGTTCGAAACGACAAAACTTATCATTACATTTCAAATTTGTATGAATACTTCAAGATCCACAGTCTAGTTATGACTAAGAGAATTGTTGTTAATATGAACGCTGCTAGCGAATGTGCTGACACATTACAGTGAATTCTCGATATATGTCAACAACATGTATACCTCACGGTAGTGGGGATAATTCCGCGACGTTTAGCATCCAGGCTTTGGCGACATATAGAGAAATCACTGTATTTATCGAAAACGTATTGGTACGATTCTCACAGACCTAGTTCCTAGAGCCAGTTGTTCTTAAACTTTTTGATCGGCAATCTCTTCAATCGAAAAATAAGTTCTCGAAGCCCCTTCAAAAATATGTTCCTATTTCTTTATTTAGAAAATTACATCAACCGCAAGATAATTTATTTGTTGGAAAATACATTTTTTGTAGTAAATTTAGCAACTTCTCTCGCACCCCCAGGGGTCTAAGCATCCCAGGCCGAGAACCAGAGGGTTAATATTTTCATAAAAACTGTAGATAAATAATTGTCGTTCGTGAAATTAATTCTAGACATTCTTAAGAAATATGTGCACACCTTCTGTTCCTTGGAATTTCTTTAAAAAACTTTAGACAAATCATTGTCTTTCATGAAATTTATTCTAGAGATTCTTCAGAATATGTGAATACGAATTTCTTTAAAAAACCAATTCTAACAAAGCTTTCGTTGAAATTGGCTACTGTGTTTTTACACTGACTATGCGCGACGGTGGTGGCGAACGTGTTACTTGAACACAGTGCGCTCAACGATAGAACGAAGCGGACTCGCAGAATGTCGCGTGATAAAGAGCCTTATCATAATACATGTTCGAAACGCAATTCTGTACAACAAACGCGACGTGGGCCGCGCTCGCACGAAAACCCGAAATAATATAATCGCCGTGGTTAAAAACCGCGTTCATCGTCGCGTTCAAAATTCCGTACAAGCCCGGCCGACATCAATTCAAATTACCGCCGCCTGTTAATTTCCACGGTTCCTTTGGTATCGCGTTATCATACAACCCCCCGTCCCCCCACCCTATACGGTCCATTCAAAAAATCGCAGAAGCCCTGTGCGCCCTTCGCTTCACGATCGAATTCCTCCAACAAGAGAGAATGGAAAGAGCAAAAGAGTGAGAGAGAGAGAGGGAGGGAGGGGCGAGAGAAAGAGAACGATGGCGGGGTTAGGGGGTTGGGGGTAGGGGAAGGGGGAGCAGTCGGCTCGACGAGAATCGTAAAACCCCGCGGTACTCGTTATACGCATATCTTTCGCCCTGTCACACGATTTTAATTGCCACCGCTGCGGCGAGCGCGACCGGAAAAGAAATTAACGAAATTCCGGCCTTTGGTCACGTCGAGTGCCCCTCGTCTGCCATCCACCTCTCGCGCCCCCGCGCCCCTGCACCCCCCGCCCTTCCGACGGCACTGGCCATCCTCGTTCCACGAGCAAGAGCCGATATAACGAGTCTCACCTGCGAGAGCGCACGAGCGGCCTGGATTTCCCTCTTTTTGTCACCGTCATCCGTTTGATCCTGCTTTTGTGATACCCGCTCCGCTTCGCCTCGGCTGGGGGGCGAAGGGATGGGGAAAAAATCGCGCAGAGTCGACCGCCGAGAGGGGTGCGGCGCCACCGAAAATGCTGGCCGGGGTGTGCAACGCCAACCTCTAGGTGTGGACCGCGGGGGGTGGTGGTGGTGGTGGTGGTGGTGGAACGTGACGGGGGAGGGAGGGTGGAAAAAAAAATATGTAGCCGACGTGGCGTGAGCGTGCGGTTCGGAACTCGCTCGACTGGAAATTTTCAAAGCGCTTTTCGGGTATCCGCTTTCGGCAGGGGTGAGCGTGTTTGCGTCACCCTGTTAGCGGACACCGGCGGTTTTGAGCGAAAAGCGCATAAATATGCATGAAGATCATTTATACGGGCGCAGCTCGCTCTTTCACCATCCACGCCCCCTCCGCGCCACCCCCTCGCCTACCCCATCACCATCCCTCGGCGTAGTCTCCCTTTTATGTGCACGTTATTAACATTTTATCGACGCGCGGTGGCCGGAATTTCGACAATTTTTCCTCCGCCTACACACGCCCCCCCTCTCTCTCTTTCTCGCACCCCCGAGTATCCACGCACCGCGTGGACCTCATGCATGAAAATCATTTTTACCTCCTCCCCACATATCCCCTCCCTCTCGTGGACACCGGATGGGCTTTTGACTGACGACTGTTTGCATTTGTCTCGTTACAGGTCTCAGCTCCACCGAAGAGAGACACGTGAGTAGAAATGTTTTTGTTTTTTTTTTTTTTTTTGGTTTTTTTGTCTTTTCCCACCCCCCTTTTTTTGTTTTCCCGAGCGGATATAGTTTTCAGCGATTCGCGCGCGGTCCGAGATAGTTCGAAAACCGATTTGCCGGGCATCCGGAGGATTTAGCATTCGGATCGGGACGGTTAATGAGAGTTTCGGCATCGTTGTATTTTTTTCTCTCTGTTTTTTGTTTTCCGCGCGTGTTGGTCTTTCGCTTTTAACGTATATTCGAAGCCTTTTTCCGGAGGCGCACAGCGGTAATCGCGCTCGACGATGACATCGCCGGCTCGGATTAAATTATTAATCGACGTTGCAGAGAGAGGGTGGGTTCGGGAACAAGGGGGTGATGGTGGTGGGTGGAGAGGAGAGAAGGGAGGGAGGGGGTGGTCTCTCTCTCTCTCTCGTCGTCGGGCGATCGCCTACTGTTATTTTTCGCGTGTCGTAATTAAGGTTTACTACGCAAATGAAATTATGTCAGCGCGGCGCTGTTTTATCACGGATGAAACAATAATACGCGCCGCGATTTATGGCTCTCGTATTTTGCGCCGCCCGGTAAATATTTCTCCGCTGGGAGCGCAGACAAATCATTTATCGAAATGTCGAGTTAACAATCGGATTATCCGTCGAACTTCTACGCGCAATCTATCGGTAGAAATAAACAAATAAACGCGGATGGGCATTTTTTCGCCGTTTATCCGTTTCGCTGCTCGTTTCCCTCGCGGGGATTTCGAAGGATTTAATGACGTAGATAAATAATCCAATCGTATCGAATCGACGAGCTACAAAAACACGTCTCGCCGTATCGCGGACAAGCGAAATTACGCGAAAACAATGCGCGCCGACGCTCGGCTCCCGGATACGGAAGTTTACCTCGATTTTTAGTGTCTTGACCCTAGCACGGGAGGGGGAGGGGAGGGTAGATGTCTCCTCGAACCCATAGGTAGGAAAACTTTAAATTAGGACTATTTTTCTTGGGTGAAAAATTCTCAAAAAATTATTTATTGTCGTTTGTACGTTTGAGTTTAATATTCCGAAGTCCCGTTGCTATAGGGAAAAAATTACTTAAAACTTTACACGCGTCATTGAGAAATTACAGATAGCACACCCGGGCTATCTTTCTGACGAGAAGTGTATTTTAATAGGAACTGTAAATTTAACGCTTTTAGATACACTTAAGCAGTATGACACATTGGTATCCTATACGTATATTTTTAATTTCATTAAAACACAAACCCTTAAATATAACGGCTCGATATACGTCTCAAATGCCTAGCCGATAAAAGTCCTCTCCACTATCTCTTCACCGATATATGTCACTGGCGACTAGACCCGTGTTTTGGACATACATCGAGCAAATACTGTCTATCCTTTGTAATATTAGCAAAAGTGCTAAACATTATTTCTTGGTGGATCGAAATGACACGAAAGGTAACAAGCACTCAAGACCTAATATACCGGTCGCAACATTTTCAGTCCGAGGTTCGGGTGCTTGTCAGGTGAAAAGCTGGGGTGTCCCTTCGTTCTGAGAGCAACGGGCGCACAGTGGCGCACAGTGGCGCACAGCACGGTCCCGCTTCGTTTAACACAGAATTATTCTTCCTGCTGCCTCGTTCGCTCTAAAACGTCCACTCGTAACTATTCCTAATCTCGGTCGCAGCCGGTGTATGTATACGTCGAGTCGTGGGCACGCAACTTTAACGCACGTACAAGGTGCTCGACGCAGCGCACGAGTACTCGCGACGCGGCGCGGCGCGGCCCCCGTGTATTACAGGTACGTTACACGCGTGTAACTTTTCGTGCGCGTGAAGGGTACAACGAGTGGCTCCAGCGTGCTTCTCTCACGAGTGTCTACTATACGCGCAATTATGTTTTCGACGAACCCCGGGGAGGGAGCACTGTATAAAGTGGCAAAGGGGAAAAGTGGCCGGCGAGGAAAAAACCCTAACCGTCCCCGAAGAACGTCGACTCCTCTCTCGTGTACAGACTCTGCCGCTTGATCTCAGAAAAGAATAAAAGTTAAGTCAAAATCATGCGTCTCGATCTTTAGGATTCTTTCATCAACACGTTCCCGATACTTTCCCGATTGGAAAGACACCAAACACGATGCTGTTAATTATCCATGCTAATTAGCAGAACATGCATTTTCACATAATACATCCGTTACCTAGCTACGATTTCGGATTCAATCTTTACCGTACACTGAATCGTGTTCCACATGAAACCGTTTATATGCGAAACACGTACCCGAATAATGAAGATTTTGGATAATCGAAGTTCAAATTGCATAGGGAAACGTGATACTAATTGTATCGTGTTTGGTATCAATTTAACCAGAAAAATGTCATCGATACGTCGGTAAAATTCATTTGCTTGGTCAGTGTTGCATATCTGATTGGCAACCGGAATAATTTGACTTGGTCTACGTTTTACGGCAACTCGGCCGTAAAACTGGAATGGCGCGCTGTTATTTTATGCGGCTCCGGCAGAGTTTATGATAGTGCATTCCGTTCGCCGTTTCTCAAGTGTTTTGCGCCTGATAAATTTCTTGTTACCTTCTGTAGCGGGCTTGTGTCCGCTTCTTCGTTTCCCGATACAGTGAATTCTCGCTGTATGTCAAGAACACGGGTCTTGACAGCGTCATGTATCGTCCAGGATACATACCCGTGTGTCGTATGATCGTTGCGGATCTTTATAAAAAATAAAAAATATTTGCACCGATAGCAAGACACGGGAGCGAAATAATAATATCTTTCTTCTTTTAATTATTTGATTAAACTGAAACTAATACGCTGATGCTCTTAAATCTTTTTAATTTATATGTATATAGAGTAAGCACTGTACTTATACAAATAAACTTTCGTTAAATTTCAAAGGCGGCGGGTGTATTTTAGAAATTACTTCTTCCGAAAGGGGCGCTTAATAACGTAAAGTTTGGAAACCGCTGACATAGGGGGTCGCGCAGAGGGTGTTGATCGTTGCCGTTGCGAAACGTTGGATCGCTTATTCGGCAATGAAAAATGCCGTCGGTGTATTCGAAACCCGAGGGGCGATGGGGAGGGAGGGAGGGGGTAGGGGCGATCGGGATCAGGATCGGGCGGCAATAAAGTTAGGAAAGTAATTACGGGCGAGTGCTAGGCTCCTCGATGGTATCGGGTTCTAAGGATAAGGTCCTCGTGTCGGCCGGGTCCACCGGATGATCCTCGTCCAGAAAGTTTTCTCGTAGCCGAAGGGAAGGCACGGCTCCCCCGTAGAAAATGCAAGTAACGATCTTCTTGCGAAAGCCCCGCTCGGCCAAGAGGAACCGGCCCGGTACGAACGAACGAATAGAGGGACCGACGAGGAGTGGTAGGCAGAAAAAAATAATGGAAAGAGCCGGAGCAGCCATAAAGAAGGGGAGGTGGAAAGGGGGGGGGAGCAGATAGCAGCGTGTATTATAGGTTTGCCGAGCCTGTAATCATCGCGGGACCGCGAAACGCCCATCGACGCCCTCTCATTCTACCTCTCGCCATTCTATTTTCCTCTCTCCTTATTCGACCTATCCTCGGGCGGTTTCCTCGGTTCTTTCTCGTCCGTGTTCGCTCTTTGTGTGTTTGCCGGGGCAAGCCTTAGTGTGTGTGCACTGCGTGTATGCGTGTGTCTCTTCGTTTCGTTACGTTTCGTTTCGTTTCGTTTCGTTCTCTCCCGCGCTCCGCCGACTCTATAATCATTATCGACCTCTCTTCCCAAAGCATCCGCCTCCTGTCCCTTCTATTCTCTTTCTTTCTTCCTTTTATTTCTGTCCCGACTCTTCCACCACCACCACCACCGACACAACATTCTCCTCCTCCTCCTCCTTCGGTATCGTGCTTCCTTTAATTCTCTCTGTATGCGCCGCGCGTGGTATTCGTAGACGCCTCGGGCCACCCCTTCAAATACTATCCCCCGTTTTCTCCTCGAGCCTTCGCCGCTCGTGACAAGCTGTTGTCCACCACGCTGATTACATTTGCCGACCCCCTCCTCCCGGGAATTGAACGGTGCCCGTAAACGTCGCGTGCCGGATGCATAAAAGTGCAAATTTTCGAGCCAAGTCCCGGGATTCGAACGACCGAACATGCACTAGCGCGCGAACTTCACTCCCGGATGATAATGCGCCGCGAGAGATTTTCTTCCGCGGCTCGATTGTGCTTTGCTTTCAATTAGCGAACAACGTTCTTCGACCCTAGATGACTATACTCTCGCAGAAATGACAATACAGTGGATCCTTGATTATTCGAACTGAACGGGAGAACGCGAGAGTTTGTGTAGGAGAACTTAAGTTGCTTAACCAGTTAGCTGTTCGCAACCTCTTTGAAAAATGTGTACCTAAATTGCATCGCGAAAAGTAGCCAGTTAGCTGTTTTGACGAGTATACTCGGCGTCACACGAAATATTGCCACTTCTTCGCGAGGAGTATACTCGTCGTAGCACAAAGTACTGCACAAAGTATTATATTATTATTTAACACTAAATCTACCGACACTTCTTGTATGCCTATCTTGTATAGCGATCCTTACAAAAAGTTATCGTTAATATAATTAAACGTAGATAATAGTCAATTTGTTGCTGAATGAATTAGTAGATGAGCAACTTCCATAAAATGACGACACAAATCTATTTTTATATGATTTCAATTATATAAAATATCGCAGGCTATAAATAGTTCTTGGAAAAAAAAAATAAAACGAGAAATAAATACTGAAAAATACATTGTACACATACTTTAATATATACGTGGTAGGTTTAGTGTTAATACTCCCAACATAAATTGAGTTGTTGGGCGACATCGATTTTTGTCATCCATTGTTGAAGGAAATCGTCCACTGTGAGCCGGCAGCACTGTGCTTTCACCGAGCCTATCTGAAAATGACACGAAGTGCGCGTCGCCTGATTAAGGGTTAACTTGGAGGTTTAATTAAATTAACCAGAGTCGAGGCAACTACCGGGCTAAACCATCGAGCATCGTTATATACGCCGTTTCGAAATGATCGCGGTCGTATTCAGTGGCTTCGTCTCGTCGATACGCCATTCAAGAACGCGAAACGCTGAAAATCCTGTTCCGCTGGCATTGAAATGGCGCGGCGCGCAGCGAAGTCGAAATCGATTATCGCGAACGGGCTCGCGTGACAATTGATAATAACCGTCGACGCAGGTAATTACGGTTTTGTCACGTTGATCGGACCGCAGGAAACACACGGGTAACCCGTTGTTTCGGTCTGCGCCGGTTCTCTGTTATTTAACTAGAGATTAACGAGGCTTGCGAGCGGCGCGGTTGTTGCGCGTTCGGGGAACGCGTGTCTTCTTGCTCGGCCCGTCGTTAGCACGCTTCTTCATCGGCCTTACGGCCCGTTTAATCGTCCGTATAAATCAAAAACTCGTTTCCCGACCCTCGTGTCGCGCGTGTCTACGTACCTACCACACCGGCAGAACATATTTTCCCGGCGGGGCTGATACGATCGGACCTTTTGCGTCGCGACGCGTCGCGTCTCGTCTGGTCTCGTCTGGTCTCGTCTCGTCGATCGGCCCCGTCGATCTGTCCGCGGATCCCGTCCAAGTCATACACGCGAAACGTAATTTTCGTCACGTTACAGAGGAGCTCGATATCGCCCGGTGATAAATACAGTCGTCCGCGAACACCGCAGGAGACCCACCATTCCCATCACTCTCAGAATCACCACGACCATCCCATGCACATCAAGAAAATGAAAAAGGAGCAGGATAAAGACATCGGCCACGTGAGTACACTGGTATACTTCCTTTGTTTCAGCCGTTCAATGCAACACTGGTGTACCCCGATATGTTTGTCCGTTTCGTTTAACCCTCGGGCTCCTGCGAGTTCTCGGCCTGTGCCCGAGTCATTCATCACCCACGCCGATATTTCGCGTTTTTCCGACATAAGACGATGGCTCGGGACCGGCATTCTTCTTATTTCGGGCGACGGTACCTATGCGGCTGACATTATCCTTAAGGGCCAAGGGTAGTCACGTGACTTTTGCGGAGTTTTGCATAATTTCCGTTCACAGCCTTCAGCCGTGTATAGCGAATTATATATAAATATAGTGAATTTCTCTCGGGACGTCAACGTTTTGATTCTTCTCTTGAGCTCTGTACGTTTACCGGAGATAACCGTCGACAACGTGTTTTAATTGAACCGCTATCGTACAACAACGATGATGTAATTATCATTATTTTGGTATAACACTGTGGCGTGAAAGAAGCGTTGAACCGTATTCGAGACGTTAAATAAGATAACGCTGATTAGCTTAGCCAATATGTAACTTTGATATGCAAACTTTGCGATGTGTATTCGACAAACATTCTCTGGCGGTAGTAAATCCTTCGTTCGGGCTTCGGGAATCATTTAATAATAATCACATAATAATTTAAGAAATGCGTTTTGTACATTTGTAACCATTTTCGTGTATGTCGTGTGTATGCACAATTCTGATAAATTATTATTTTTGCAACAGAGCGACGGTGAGAAAAGCGATCAGGACCTAGTGGTGGACGATGCGAGCGAGGGACCAACCAGCCCGGTGGTGAACGGAACAACGTCGCCCCGAGAGAACGGCTTGGACAAGGTGGTGCCTGCCATGAGCGCGAGCATTCAAACGAAAAAAGACGTGCCGCCCCATTCGCCTAGGAGTGGAACGAGCAGCAACGCGAGCACACCCTCGGCAAAGAAGATGGAAGAACGGGAGAAGCCGACCACACCGATCTCGAAGCCGTTGACGCCGACTTCGGGATCGGCGATCGGCTCGGCCGGTTTGAAACCCTCGGGTTCGGGCAAGCTACTTCAGGGACCACCGCCTCCCGGTGTGCCGAGCGCCTATCTTCAACACTACCCACCCGGCCCGCCGTCTCACCATCTGGCACCAGCTGGCCAACATCCTCATGTCGACATGATGGGCTATAACGGCTACGTGGCGCCTAGAGCACCGCCTTCGCAGCTCTACGATCCCCACGTGGCCATGAGGAATCCCATGGGATCCGTCGGAGTACCCGGAGGCAAACCGTGAGTACACGTTTTCTCTCTTCAACGCCCTCCTTAGAACCCGTCATCGGTCCGACTCCCACCCGGGTTCTTTTTTATTGCTGTTCTAATCGACCAGAATGATTTGAATGAAACGTCTCGGACGATGATTAGGTGAAGTCGCTTAACGCCCGAAGCGCTACGCTTTACATCCGCCCAGAGCGGTTATTTTTCAAAGGCTTCGCGGCTGAAAATGTTTTAATCGATCCTTCGACAGCAATAGAAATTTTAATCGCGGATCTACGTATCCTGATCCCCAAATTGCGTAATCGAATCAAACTTTTCAAGTTATTCGTGGACCGACGCGCGATTTTAAGTAAACCAGACAGATCATATCCGTACAGTGTGTCCCGTTTGAAATTCCCCAGGGAATATATCTCGAAAAATATGAATGAAAAACTGTTTTGGATAGAAGATGTATAATTTCGCAGGTGTCGCGTTAAGCTGTGTTATTTATTCGACCTTTAGATGACCTTGCAGAAGCCTATCGTTGGCTAATAATGCTTTTCTTATAATGCTGAAACACGAAGTTCTGAAGTTCAGTGGAGTGTTGAAAAAAGGCCTTCTTTTCATATTTTTCTTCTATTAAATTTCACTCCGGTTTGTTGTAGTACCGGTGCGCAACTGTTATTTTGCATAAAGATCCGCGCTGTCTAGCGATCAAACTCCAAATGAGCAGTAATTCCGGAGTAATAATTTGATCCCGTCCAGGTGTTTACGAATTAATTACAGACAATCGGTAATTTGCAAAATCGTTCGCGGTCTTTTCGCCGACTACCGAGTCGGCTTTCGAGAACGTGTCGGAAATCGAATCAGATAACGCGCGGTAACACATGTCGACGCTCGCACGCAAGGGAAGAACACCGGGTGATCCACTTGAAATCGAGTCGATAGCGAAGGCACGGATCGTAGATCAATCGAAGGGGTATCGAGACGAAGCTCGGTGGTTTTCAAAGCGGGGATCGTGTGTCGTAATTTGAAAGTAGTGACACAGCCGCTAATCGGACAGTCGAGGCGTCCTCGTCGTCGTCGTCGTCGTCGTCGTCGTCGTCGTCGTCGTCTATTTCAAGTCCCGGGCGGCGGCTGATGGTTCGATGAGAATGTAGATCATTTCCCGGCTATACATACACGCGCAGGTGTTCCGTTTACCTTGTCGTTCAATGCGGACGATATCTCTCGGGTTTGGCAAGTGACGCGCGTCCCGAGACTCGTAACCGGTTCTCCAAACAAATCTAAATTGAACGAAGGCTAAGTAACTACAAGCTGTTTGCTTTCCTGTAGATCGAAAATGCGTCGGTGCCTCAAGATAAGACCTTTCGACTGCGCCGTCGTATAATATTGGACGAAGGATATTAAATATATTTAGCGCGTTTATAGACGCGACCGAGAACCAAACGAACAAACTCACCCGCGAAACTCTACGCGGATCGTGGAAGATTCCAGTAGATGGAGGAGCATCTTCTCGGCCTCTCATACCTGTGTCTCGATCGCGTACAGATTCAACGCGAATATATGGTTTTCGTCCCTTCGCTTTCTGTACAGATTTTTCAGATTTTCCTCGCCCAAGCCGAGGAAAAAATATGCTTGTCCAACGACAAAACTCCTTTGTGTTCGATTAATTCTGTTGCGAAACTTTTATCCACGTATTCGTGACGTTTCTCCGATTAAAACGAGACCAAACACGACACAATTCGACGCGCATTAGGTTGTTTAACACTTTGACTGCCAAACTGGAACCACAAAAATCCCCTAAAATCAAAGTAAGTTATTTAATGAAACAAAAATTGTAAAAAATTAAATGTATGATATCGAGTAGTCCTTCAACTTTCTTGAATTTCACAGATCCTAATCAAACTTGGTACAATGAATGTATTAACGTAAAAATTTATTTCAAAATCTGGACAAATAAATCCGTCACGAATTTTTATTTCGCGTAAAAATACTCGGGTTAACGCATGCATATCGAACACACGGAAAACAAGCGAAAATACATAAAACGGTGTGCATAAAAGAAAAGCTGAAAAATTTGTAGGAAAGTCTGAAACATTCTGTGCATGAGCATAAGACAGCGCAACGTACTGGTCGAATAATATTGTTGTTAATGTTGCTCAATACTCGGTCAACCGTAGAGCCGGGATCTCGATTTATCTGTGATTTCCGTTCAGTATGAAAATTCCGCGACCCTATTGTTTATTGCGGCTGCGAGCGGTCAGCACACGCGGCCGTTATCGATATTTTTTAGTTCAAAGCAAATGTCTGTGCGACGAGATTAACGGTCAAGATAAAGAGCGATACGGCATGAAATGTTGCACACAACGGATGTAACACAGCGTTTCTTTTTTCCCCTCATTTTTTTTTGTTTTTTGTTTTTTTGCCGTGCGTCCATTAATGTACAAGATAATATACGACTTCGAAACTGCATAGATAGACGCGATAGGAACGTCGCGCGTTCGTTCCGATCGATGTTTCCAATTAATCAACCTCTTTATTTATTCCTGCCACCGGATGTGTATATAAATATATGTATGTATGTAGGTATTTTCGTTAGGATGTTGCCCGAAGTGTAAGCGATATTTTAGCGACTTGATTCGGTGAATAATGGATCCGGACTTCCTGAATCGGTGAACGAGATCGACGCGATGACGCCCCTATCAAACTTTTCAAGTTATTCGTGGACCGACGCGCGATTTTAAATAAACTAGACAGATACGGATATATGTACAGCGTGTCCCGTTTGAAATTCCCCAGAGAATATATCTCGAAAAATATGAATGAAAAACTGTTTTGGATAGAAGTTGTGTCACGTTAAGTTGCGTTATTTATTCGACCCTTAGATGACCTCGCAGAAGCCTACGAAGGTCAACTTTGAATTCTTAAATTGGAACCCATATTATTTATTGTACATTATTGTCGCTGGCATCAAGGCGTTTTCGAATAATTCTAGATCGGAAGAAATGAATCGTTTCGAAGTTAAAATAGCTCCGAGCGTAAAAGGTTAAAACAGCATCCCCCATAATACATTGAAAGTTTCCAGTTTCGCTTTCATTCATTAAATTACTCCGATTTTGTAAGAATCTCTGGGAATGACACACATTAGGTCGCCCCATAAGTTCGTGCCGTTTACTCTTGTACCGTTTAAATCTCTTCTGACCTTTTGGCAAAGACGCTATAAAATTTTTGCGGTTTTTCATTAAAATACTTTTCAATGGTGGATAGAATAGAAACATGTCCACGGCAGCACGAACTTAGGGAACGAGCTAATATTTGGCACTTAACCTGAGCTAAAAGGTTAAGGGTCCGCATTCGGGTCCCGACTGCGGACACTTGATCGTGCGCTCTTACACATAATCTGTACACGCTCTCTCCCTCGCGATTGAAATTCTGTGAGAAAATGACGACGACGATCGAAATGTCTGAAATTTTGCAGTTTCTGGCTAGGCGTAGCCCCATAAGGAAGTTCACGATTGATTGCCGGGCAAGCCATCGAGCCATGCGGGGCCCGCGCGAAGCATGCTCGCCTCCATGCGCTCGAGACGCGAGACTAGCTTGCCGGCTAGCGATATCTGCCTTGCGGGGAGCAAGCAGAGCCTCCTCTATTCGTCGCTGGTAAACACGCCTGTTCGCCGCACGAGTCGCATTTTTTTCTCCCGATCTGTGTTCCAGTGCGTACAGCTTCCACGTGTCGAGCGAGGGCCAGATGCAGCCGGTGCCCTTCCCACCGGATGCGCTGATCGCGCAGGGGATACCGCGTCATGCGCGGCAAATTAATACCCTCAGTCACGGGGAGGTCGTGTGCGCCGTCACGATCTCGAATCCGACCAAGTACGTGTACACCGGCGGCAAAGGATGCGTCAAGGTCTGGGACATCGGACAGAGCGGCACAGGAAGCACCAAGTCCGTATCGCAGCTCGACTGTCTGCAGCCCGATAACTATATCAGGTCAGTGGTTCTCCCCTCTTTTTTCGTTGATCGACATTTTTCCAGATTTATCAACTCTCGACGACACCAGTCTCTCCGTAACTCGTCGAGCGACATTATTAATAGCAGAGGAGCTTCGCTCCTGCTCATAAGTCTTAGGACACTGATCATATTCGTAGTCAACTCTGTAAAAATGAAACAATCGTTGAAGGATGCGAACAACATTTTTTCTCATTTAAAGATTTACACGCGAAAGAAAGCATGCCGCTCCTCTCGTATACCAAAATCTTACCAAAAAGTAAAAAGATATATTTTCTTTTCATCGAAGAATTCGCCACGTTTCTTTATTACAATGTGTCCACTGTTCTTGGCATACGCGTGATTAATTTTTTCATACTTTCTCTTGTTATATCATTCCATTCTCGTTCCAAAATATTCCATAAATGTGTTTTCAATTTTTATTTCATTAAATGACTTGCTTTAATTTTATGGGATTTTTGAGGTTTCTAGTTTGGCAGTCAAAGTGTTAATCAGAAAAATGCCACAAATATATTCGTGAAAGTCTGATGGAAAAATAATAAAATTGTTCAAGTTTTGACTGAAAGAATAGTGTCTCCCAACCGATAATTCTCCCTGGGCGGACCCGTGTTTTGGACAATTATCGAGTAGACATTAACGTGATAGCTGACATCGTCGATGGAAACCGCACGGTCGTAACTAACATAAATAAAACGGCGTGCCCGCGATTCGAAGTATTACGAAGAAGCAATGAATTGCAAATTGAATTGCAATTTTTTTTTCGCGTACCGCAACGGATTACGCGATATTTTCGAGTCGACAGTATTCACAACGTTTTTGCCAATTTCCTTTTATTTTCGAAAGCGCAAGGGCGAAACGACGGTTATGAGCAGAAAGCGTGCGGCCACGCGTGAAACCATCGCGATCGAGCTCTCGTCGAGTATTTCGGTATTCCCGGCGTGGCGTGGAACGTTGAAAAATCACGTGGAAGTGTCGGTGATAGAATAAACGGGATGTTCGGCATTTTTACGATGCATTTGCGAGCGTTGCACGTTTCACCGTACCGGGACGGAATAATATCGGTCTCGTATGACTGTTAATGCCCGCCGATACGGCCGGTAATTGAACCTCCAGCAGGTTTTTTGAACACCGGTGTCCAGTCCACCGGCAAATTCAATACATTTCCTCTCTCTCTCTCTCTCTCTCTCTCTCTCTCTCTCTTTCTCTCTACCCCCTACCCCTCCCGCCCCTCGGTAATGCACGCTTCCCCACATTAAAAGGTACTTTATGATCCATCCATCAGTCACAGTTGCTAATCACGGGGCCAGCGCGAGCGTGCACGATCTAGCCACGGACGGATGCGCAAAAATAATTATCATTTTTATAACCGGTGAAACTGAGCGAGCGGACCTCTCGATTTTATGACGCGTCGTTGCATGTTAAACGAGAATCGCGAAACTCTTTATTTATCTCTGTTCTGTAACACGGCGGAACCTCGGCTACTTAAATGCCCCCTCGCTATCGAGCGGCTGTGTTTCCGCATGAACAACATTTTCGTTTTCCTTTTACCGATACTTCGGTAAAAGGGGATGACCTTGGAGAAGTCTATGAAGGAATTCTGGATTTTTAGATCGAAACACACATATTTCATTGTATATTATAATTGCTGGCGTTTTCGCAACACTGCTATTTCTCGAAATATATTTACCCTGGGAATTGAAAATCATTTTGTATTGGACTGTACGCAGAAAGCTCTTTTAGAGCATACCGGTCAGCAAAGAAGAGAAGAGTTTTTATTTTACTCCTTGTATATGTTAATGTTTACTTTTCCAATGTGTACTAATAGGAGGAAAACGAAAGATCATTTCAAGCTCAGATCATTTCATACCTAATGCAGAAGTGTGCGATAAGAGCTCGCAATTAGGACAGGAAAAGGAAGAAAACTTCCCTAGAATTTATGAAGAAGGCAGTTTCAACGGCGTCGCGGTCATTAAGTTTTGAGCAAAAAGGACACGAGTTTTTATGCCACTTTTACATGTTTGTTGAACTCGTTCCTAAGATACCTCGCCCGATACCATGATGCAAAAACACAGCGCACAGTAGCCTCGGGTTAATTAACGTTACGTGGACAACCGAGTTGGCGGGAGTCTCTTCAACAATGTTTCTCGCTTTTCTGAAAATATTCGCCGATTCGTTCCCGGATTTTCATTCTTTCATCGCGTGTCCCGTCAATTTGCTTTTCTAGGACTCGATTTTTTACAACTATTTCACATTCTGAACATTTCATCGAAACTGGCCAAATGGTTTGTAAGCTCTAAACTGGTGCCTTTACCTTAGCGGTGTTTATACCGAAAAGCCTTGATCGATAAAGTTTCTCAATATTTCCAAGAACAGCGGGGACAATGAACTGTGTTAATATTTACTGGGACCACCCTGCATGGTCCCGTGAATCTGTGATCTGAACGATAACGAGGACAAGTAAAAACCGAGACATTTTCACAAGAGTTTTCTTTGGCATTGGTATGTCCAGGTCGGTGAAGCTGTTGCCGGACGGCAGGACCCTGATAGTCGGTGGCGAGGCTAGTCGGCTGAGCATCTGGGATCTGGCCAGTCCGACGCCGAGGATCAAGGCCGAGCTAATCTCTTCCGCCCCCGCCTGCTACGCGCTGGCCATCTCTCCGGACTCGAAGGTGTGCTTCAGCTGTTGCAGCGATGGTCACATCGCCGTCTGGGATCTCCAGAATCAGTCGCTGGTCAGGCAATTCCAAGGTCACACGGACGGCGCGTCCTGCATCGACATCTCCGCGGACGGGTCGAAGCTCTGGACCGGTGGACTGGACAACACCGTTCGCTCGTGGGACCTCCGGGAAGGCAGACAGCTTCAGCAACACGACTTCACCTCGCAGATATTCTCCCTCGGCTACTGTCCCACAGGGGAGTGGCTCGCGGTCGGCATGGAGAACTCGAACGTCGAGGTGCTGCACGCCACCAAGCCGGACAAGTATCAACTCCACTTGCACGAGTCCTGTGTCCTCTCGCTCAGATTCGCGTCCTGCGGCAAATGGTTCGTCTCCACCGGCAAGGACAACCTGCTGAACGCGTGGCGCACGCCCTACGGAGCCTCGATATTCCAGGTAACAGACATTTATGATCCCGCAACTATTTCAGAAGCTGTCGGTCAATCAACTACACGTCGGTACATCAGCTCACTGTACAGAGTCAATTTTCTCTATACAGCGAGTGTAAAAAGTATTCGTACACATCTTGTAGGCTTAACACTAGAAATACTGAAGCTCGGTATATACCTATATTGCCCAAAAGCAGTCAGAATGACTGCATTGTGAAAGAATAACTACTGTGTAAAGAAATTTGTTTAAAATTAATTTTGAATATTTTTTATATTATTCACAGTTATATAACAAGCAAAAGAAATAAAATAAACAACTTGTTAGAACAAGCATCACTGCATAAAGATTCAGGATATGTATGTATGATGACGCGTGGCCGATAAATGTCGCGAAACTATTCCCACTACCGCGGAGTATGTATACCCCGTGAGGGGCCAAGAGTGAGACCAATTTAAATTCTTTAAGTGTTTCTGAAAAATGGTTTTTAGATGGTTCCTTTAAATGTTTCATCGAATCCGCGGTCCAGTTGGAACTTTAAATAACCACAGGTGTGAAATCAATTTGATTTTTCTGTACGCAAATACGAAATCACGGTCGTCAAATGTAAGTGACAGCTGCCTAGCGAACGTGTAAATTTTGAACATTTACGCGTGCTACGTGTCCGGCCGTAAATATTGGCAGAAGAGAAGTTTGCAGTTTGCGTCACATTTTTTTTTTACCTCGGAACAGCACGTGACAGTTAAACTTTCGAAAGTTCGTAGACAACATTTTGTTCCAGATAATTTAACAGTTTCTTAGCGAGTTCGCGTCGCGTTTCGTAAAAACGTACTGATATTTTTACTCGTTGCAATATTTACGCAAGCTAATACTATACAGTGTAGGTTAAGCGACCCAATACCGTGCGTATATTATTTATACTTATTTTTAAAACGTAACGAATATTAAGAAACAGATATGAAATTTTTTTATACAGTACTTACTCGATATATGTCCGAAACACGGGTCCATCCACGGACATATATCGTCCGGGAGGTCTCTCCACAGTGGGAATAGTTCTGGGACTTTAATCGGATTGATATTTGGGACATATACAGGGCGTTCACGCTATTACTAGCCGGCCAGTTTTTCTTGTAAATAGTAAATATTAGAACAAAATGAAACAGGAAAAAGTACTACTGTTTTTTTTATACCCAACACAATGTATATATAATTTTATTGTGTTTATACTATTTCAATTCAATTTTTTAAACGTGATGCTGTATATTTTTGTACGTCACATGAAAGCGTGTGTCTAGACGATTTCATCCGTCTACTGCACAGTGAACTTGAAGGTCATGCAAGGTCAGATATGGAAGAAACATTCACGAAGCCCTTGTGTCTTTTATTCTTTTCAGTCGAAGGAGTCGTCGTCGGTGCTCAGCTGCGACATATCCGCGGACGACAGGTACATCGTGACTGGTTCCGGTGATAAGAAGGCGACCGTCTACGAGGTGATGTACTGAACGTGTGATCGTAACCGCGACCGGAAGACGGACTGATTCGCTCGGGAGGGCTCTCCGCAGCGTGTACATAGTTCTTATACAACATTATGAGAGACGTTTGTTGCCGTTGTTCTTGTTATTGTTGTTGTTGTTACTCTTGGCGAGGCAATGATCGACGCGAGAACGAGCCGAACGAGCTGGGCGGGGAGGGCAGAGAGAGAGAGGGGGGGGGGAGAATAGGAAACGTCGATTCGAGGGGAGTCGGTCGATCTCGATCGTTGTTATTCCGACGAAATCGTGACGTAACCATGTTTTACCGACGACGAGGGAAATTGCGTTTGTTTTTCTTTCCCGTCCGAATTGATCTCTTAATGCCCGGACCGATCGAGTTCTCTCCTCCTCCTCCTCCACCCCCCTCCCTCCCCGAGATCAATATTTTTCGCCGGCAGTCCGGGAAATCAGTTTCGTTCCGCTCGTTGCGCGCATAAATCTCCTCCGGCGGCGAGACCGCGTGTTAATTAGAATAAACGCTGGCATTCGTAATAGCGTTTCTACCCCCAGCCCCACCGCCCTTTCACACACACACACACAGACACATACACATATACACGATCTCCCCCATCCCCCTTGTACATTTTGTATATACGTATACATATTATATGTATATATAAATATTATATTACAGTCTTTAAGCATACCGTCATATTTTTCTACGTCCCCTAAAAGTGAGACGAAAGGCGAGCTAATGAAATGAATTGTGTAAATATTGTCAGGCTTAGAAGATATAAGAGAATCGAAGATGAGAGAAGATTAAATAAAACGTGATACTCGAGATTACGTTCGTCTTTTGATTCGTCCTTGCATCCAGAATCCACGTCCTAATTGCACCTGTCTCTTGTCTACCGCAGAAGGATCGTCCCCGACGAAGGTAAGACGTTTTATTTATTATTACTAGTCTTCGGATCGTTATGCAAATATAATAGTTTGCGCATCAATCGCAAGACACAGGAGTTAAATACACGTTTATATTTTTCACTAATAATTTAAATCTGGGTCTGTGTCTAGTCTATGTTAATTGTAAGAAAACGAAATCAAATAAAAATATATTTTAATAATGTTGATAAGTTGAGAATAGCGTAATGGTTTTCTTAAGTTCTGCTAATATCTTCTCAGTGTTGCCGTAAATGCATAAAATTCGCAGTCTACTTATATGTGTCGCAAATCAAATTTAATTATATTCGTTGTTTCAACGCACTCATTAGAGTGGTTCGAGGGTTTATTTCGAAAGAGGATAACAAATTTTACAGCTAAATTAAATCACGGAATTTCCATCGCAACGATTCAAGCATTAAGTGTAAATGTTTCAATTGAGATTCTTCAATCACAATGTACAGCTTTGCTTTTCAACTTTAGCGATTTGTTAAATTTTGATTGATTTTCCAATTCGAATGGCAACGTTCCGAATTTTTCACATTTAATATGCTTTATGAAGTCTCTAGGTTAAACGTAACCTTTTTAATTGTTTAAATTGTGCGATCGACATGATTTGTCTTTAAATTTCAATGGTGAATTTCAAATGAGCGAAATTCTAATTTGAGAAACGGGATTTTAAAACGTAGTAATTGCCGAAATTTTACAAACGGAATATGTAATATTTGTAATAAAAATTTTCCACTTTAAACGCAAATCGTGGAATCACAATATTCTAAAATTTCAAGTTTCAAATTTAAATATTGTATAAACTTGGCTGTTGTAATATCGGCGGCATACATTTTTTTTTGCAATAAAACCGTGACGAAAAATTGCAGGTCAACTTTCGAGAGGTCATTGGAAAGGGGAAATTTCCTTTTGAAAAGTCACGTTGAAACGAATGCGGAACGAAATTTTTTAAACTCTGCAGAATCGTTTGAACGTTGAGGATTTCAAAGGAATCGGAGCAACTTCCGTTTCTCATTCGTAGGATCATATTTTCCGTAGAAGTGCAATGATGCGTTCAACAATTGCATTATTCTTTTAATAGAAATGCATATATTTGTGCATACATTTTTGATCATCCTACAGGATTATTGTTAGTCGAAACGTTTAGGGTGGCCGGTTGGTCGGTCAGCGCGTCGTAGGATAAATATTGGTCTGAGAGTTCAAGGCGTCGCGACGCTCGTTTTCGTGCAACCTGCCTCTTTTTTTTACCTGTCCCCCCCCCCCCCCCTTGGTAAGCTGTTTCGGCGCGCTGGCATTTGCTCGACACCGTCATCGCGTTCGCCGCAATTTGTTTCCGGTGGGAATCGCGTGCGTCGCGGCGCCCCGACACGTATTCCGCGGCTTTTTTTTTTTTTTTATTGTCGAAACGGTGTCGTGATTTTCGTGACACGATCCCCCGAGCGTCGGGACTAAATATTGTCGACCCCGTATCTTTTTCCCACCGACGCGACGCGACGCGGTGCCGCGCGTCGCTCTGTCGCTGGACGTTGACACGTTTATGGGACGCCGGCAGCCAACACGAGCGGCAGGGTGACGCCCTTGTTTTATAGTTTTGGTGACGGCCGCGTTCGAACTTTGCGGCGCGAAATGCTCACCGCTGTTCATCGGTTTTTATGTTACAACACCGGCCGAATAATATTTGCTCGCGGTCTCCTTTTTTTCCGCCGGCGAGCGCCACTAAACTTTTGCGCGCCGCCTCGTCTTTTCGACAATGGAAACACACCAACCCGCAGAATTAACCGAAATTTCTCTTTCTTTCCAATTTTTAATTTTTTCCATTGACCCTAATCAAATCTCCTAATCAAATTTAGTGCAACGAATATATTAACGTAAAAATTAATTTTAAAACCAGGACAAAAAAATAATTCCGTCACCCACATATGGGTGACAGGGCAGTCAACGCGTTAAATAATTTTTTGTTTCGCCCGATGATCCGCAGTCTGCTTAATAGTTAATTCGTGCAACGAATCGAACCACTGCACTGGTAGCGGCGTACCGATGTCGGGTCCGAGGGGTTAACGTGTTAAACTTGAAGAATTGACTCTTGGGTTTCCTGACCGCAGTGTACTCGACGGAGCGTAAAGATGGTAAATGTCGGACAGAGGCGCGCGCGCGCGCGTGCGGCACGACCGCCGACAAAAACCAGACCGCGAATTAGCAAAATGCTAAATATCAGTTCCCCGGCGGCGCCAATTACATAGCAACGGAAGCATAACTCGTGCTCGCGACTTTTTACACCTGTTCCGGTACCAGGAGCTCGCATTCGAGCCCAATGAATCCGTGCGGACTAGGCCCCGTGCGAATCGCATCACCCGGTACGTAATTAGCGATGCAATCCACGCTCGCGAAGCGCATATTCAATGGAAGGTTCATCGGCGTAATGTTATTATAATAGTGGCGCGTTTTGCATATGTGACTGGGTACCGGGTGCAAAGTGGTGGGCCGGTGAGGGGCTGAAAAGGGGAAGTAGGGGTAGGGTTGGAGAGACGAATGGACAGATCGGCGTGGCGGGAGGCGAAACAGAGTACCCGGTGCTCGTGCTGGGAGAAGACGAACCCGCTGCGGTAGACGAAGCGGACCGCGGCGCGGAAGCGGCGCGGAAGCGGTGCGGAAGCGGACCGCGGCGCGGAAACGCGCAGGGGGTGTGGCGGACGATTTCACACGGGCTTCGCAGCACGCCGCACCGGCCGTATTTGCATGGTAATGATATGCGACGCGGCAGGGCCGATGGAACGGGGCGCGTTGCCGAAACGAACGGGCCGGGGGAATTGGCCGGGGACGACGCGACGCGACGCGCCGCGCCGGAACGCCGACGGTATTTCGCGCACAAGTTTTGAATGTCGCGGCTAAATGCATCGGTTATTACTGGTTAATTCAGTCGACGGAAAAGCGAACAGCCGGCCCAAGCGTTATTTATCTTAACGCACCTGTTCGCCGAGGTTCTATACGGGCCCGTGACCCCCCTCCGGCGAAACGTGAAATGTACAGTCCGCGACAATACTATAAGACATCACTTGAAACCAAATAATTATGTAAGCTGTAAACCGATTTTTTGGATCGGTCAGAGTAGGCAGTCCCCGTAACACCGGGCAGGCAAGACTTGTCCTTGCGCGGAGATCAGCGTCGTCAGTCAGCTGGTTCTTTGCGTCATCGCTTTAATCGTTTACACCGGCGTAGTTTGTTCTGCGGTAAGAGGATTAACGAGCGGAGTCTCTCGGCGTCCGTTCGATCGGTAAACGCGGTGTAACGACTTAATCGGGCCGGGCCGGGATATGGGGGTGTCTCGGACGCGCAGAACATATTGAATATCATTTCACGTGACACTGTGGTAGCGGAGTACGATTTTAATGTACATGTAATAATACAAACGTTTATTCTTACACACAGCGTTCATTCTATATATGTCCCAAATGTCTAGCCGATAAAATCCCAGAACGATCTCCACTGCCACAGTGTACATCCAGTGAGGGACCAAGAAGCGAGGAGTATAAGGTCGCGTGGACCAAAGCCTAAGAATAGTATGTCCTGGCCGATATATGTCCGTGGCTAGACCCGTGTTTTGGACAAGTATCCAGTAAACACTGGACAGGGTGACATAATCATTGTTTAACGATCTTAAACGTTACTTTCGGATGTTCCGAGGATGTCGCGCAGGACGTCCTCGGTACAGCCGGCTTTGCAACCTTCCTACGACATTTACAGAACGTAACGATCACGTACATCTGGATGTTATCCGTAAATAAGATATCTTTGTGCTGATCGAGCAACAATTAGGGGGGTAAGTCGTGGCCATATATCCGGACATCACTCTATTAGCTTACGAAAGGTGCTACTTTTAACCCATTTTACGACATGCAAATTTTCATACGAATTCCACCTATTTTATGGGAGCGGCGCACTGTGCAACGTGGTAATCGCGGGTCTGCCCCGGAAACTGTAGCCGAAGGGTCCCGATCGAGCGACATCCAACGAGGTATGCACGCGCGCGCTCGCGCGTTCAAGCTCGTTTTCTCGGTTCGCCATCATAAATGAGTTCCAGGTAGCCGGGCACAGGCTTCGAACGGGCCCGATTCGTCGTGCGGAATCTCTGAAAATATCCGAAACGGTTGCAACTCACGCGTCCGTGTTTCGTTACACGGGTTGGATGGCTTGTCGGGAACGGCAATAGGAAGCGCGAGGAAGGGGTAACGGACAAGAAGGAGAAGCGGGGAGGGGGCAAGAGGAAGGAGTAGCAGGAGGGAACAGAGAGGAGGGTACGAACGATGGAACGCGTGACCAACATACGACACGGTACACGGCCCGTAAAAGGTACACGGCTCTCCGCGAAATTGGACATTGGCCGCGGCGGCGTAATAGGCTCGCGGAACGGAAAGTTCAAGTTACCGTCCGCTAACGATCCCGAATGATAGCGCTACGCTTCGCTTATTACGCCGTTACGTATTTTTACGCGGGAAATGGAAATTACACGGTGTCGGGGCTTGATCACGATCGATCAAACACAGCTCGCCGCATCCGCTCGCGGCGACGCGCTCGGAAAACCGGGCCCCCGCTGACACGCTCCGCTTGCGCCCGGGAGGACGCGCCGCCAAACTTGTCCGAAATCGTCAAAACTCGGACTACATTCGTGAAAACATAACACGGCTCGGGTATGTCTCCTGGACGATACAGGAGGCTGACAAGAATCGTGTTGTCGACATATAGCGAGAATTCACTGTAGAACAGTGAGAAACGAAAAGGTAGTCGAGAGGTCCGTACGCGCGTTGCGGGTCACCGCAGACCTAGCCGTCGTTATGCGAGGGTTAATTACTAGCGGAATTGGAGAAGTGGCCGACCAACGGTACGCCGTAGTCTGCAATCCAGATGTGTCTGTGTAGAATAAAAACACGTATTTGTGTCGCCTTCGAATCTCCTAATTTGCCGGAGCTCCCCGCGAAACATCGATTAGGCCGGTTGAGCTGCGTGCAGCACTCTACTTATGCTTTCGTCGCGGCGGGAAAAACGACGCGTCGAATGCCGGCCGATTTTTATCGAACCTGATATAGGGACCACCCAGGCGTTTATACGCGGGCCGGCACGCACGTATCGCGTACACGCGTCCGCGTTGCGAGGCATAGAGGTTAGGCTAGCTGGCTGGCTGGCAGAGGCAGGCAGAGGCAGGCAGGCAGGCGGTCAGACACCCACACTCGAAGCGCTAATTTTCTCTCTGTCCGTCGGCGACCCCAGCTACGCGGCGCGGCACGGTGCTCACACAAACGTGGCAAATTAACAGGCACGCAAATGAGCGAGTTCACGCGCTCGCTTTCGTGTTGCCCCGCGCCTCTCTCATCACAATTGGACACTAATAAACGCGCCAACGTGCCACCCTCCCTTCCGAACCCACCCCTGCATCCCTTATCCCGCTACTATTCTCCACCATCCAGTTCTGTTACTCTATTCCGTCCCGCTCTGCCCGACTATAGCGAATTCGACGCTCCCGCGACGATACTGTAAGACACCACGTACATACACACTGTGTATGTACATCGACACTCCCACCCAGACAAACAGCACACGCAATTTCACACATTTTTCACCCCATAGCATGATGTTATTCCGCCATTCGTGGAACAATTGATCCGGAAACTTTGTCGCTTTTATTTCTTGAACGCACGTGGACAGGGTGTCCCCGGGTTTTAATGTACAAACTTGGGGAGCGTATCTTACAAGTGGAAACAAGAAAAAAATGTTATTTGAAGTTTGAAAGTTATAAGCGAATAAAGTTAGAATTGATGACGGCGGATTTGACTTTACTCAACATTGAAAGGTCGTACGTGTTTATCGGATTATTTCAAAATGTCGTCCTTGGGCGCAAACGCAAGCTTGACATCGATTTTTTTATGGAGCTTATTACGGAATAAAGTAGATTTTCACTCAGAGTTCCAAAGATTACGAATAACTGGACTGCGGATTTTATGAATTTGCAACAAAAATTGGTAGATAAAGTATTATTGTATTATTTTGATCTGGTTAAAATTATTAAGAGAAGGAGCGAACGTCTGTGTAGCTCCTGCGTCTCGCAATTAATGCGGACAATTCTCATTTTGCATAAAAATCCACAGTCTACGTTTCACGCAAGTCTAACTTTCTAAGTCGCCGTGGCTAACCAGTTTCTAGCTATTTGTACCATGATTAAGCAATGCAACAGAAGAAATTGATTCAGTTTCAATTAAGTGAAAGTGAATCGTTTTGTGCACGTGGGGGCAGTTGAGAAAGAAACGGTTAAACTTTCGTTCAGGAAACCAGAAATTTTTCACTCTTTTTCATGTAATCCTGTAGATTTTGGCGAGAAAATGTCGAAAATCCAAGTTTCAACGCTAGGATATCACTAGTTCATAAATTACGCGTAAAAATATGCGATTTTCAGCGTTTTCGACGCGCAAGGTCGCCGGTAAGTAGGCGTGTATGGAGCGTCGTTGAGCAAGTTAAAAATTTATGGTTTCCTGAGGAAAACTGAAGCCAAGGAAACTGGTAGGATATCAACCGGATGCCATTTTCCTTTATATAGAAAGGAGAGCAAATTGGCTACGGTTTCCGAGACGAACTGCCTCCAGAAGCAGTTCTTCCTCCACGAGAATGAGGAAGGAACGGACTTGTTTTTTTCCAACGAGACGATCCCGCGAGCAACACTTTGCTTTCCATTCATAGTGAATCGAATAACGCGCGTCGTTGGAGTCTCCTAGCGTTCGCATTAAACAAAAGCGAAACGACTTCGAACACCGGCATTCGCGACTCTCCGAGCACCGATTACAGACGATAAAGGTTTCCATTTGTTTTTTGTTTCCTGGCTCCTCCGGATCCTCGATCGATCGATCCACGGAGGAAATCGTTCCTGGAAATCGCTAGACGTGGGAGCAGTGACATGTAATCTTAGGCGACGGAGAAAGCTCGATCGCGAGATCCACGGTGATTTGCATGTGCTCGGACGAACGCGGAATTATCGGCAGTTTCTTTCGCTGAATCGTGAGCGAGGAAAAAAAACAACAACGACAACAAGCTGATTCCCATGATAAGATCGCGAAGGGGACTCCCCCCGTTGAAATCAGAAACTCGTTTCCCCTCGAGCGTGCTAGTCGCCTTTTCGGAAATTGGTTTCCGCCTACCGTCCGGCTATATCGTGAAAAACATAATGTGGAAACGGTGCATCCTCTTTCAATGATTTTACATAATTACGTAAACAGAGGAAACGTGCCGTTGGAAGGAGACGATGTGCGTCAGCGATGCTATCTGCCACATAGCACATTTTCAAATCGTTCACTTGACTAATTAATTCTGCGATAATCAGCCGCGAACAGTCTTTTTATACACCAGTCGATCACTGCGCAACATGACTCCTTGAACGCTACAGTCCGCGAAAAAACTATAGACATCATCCATAGTATTTTAGCAATATTCTAGGTCGGAAGAAATGTTTCATTTTCGAGTTAAAATAGCCTCCAGTGCAAAGGGATAAAAGTCGCTAATAAAGGAATGACGTTCCAGAATGTTGTTAAGAACGAAACGCGTGTCACAAAATGTCTCGATGATGCTCTGTTTCATCAGTTTACGAATTGTAAATAAAGTAATATTGATTCCGGATTCCTCATAAATTCAATTATTTCGGATAACCAAAATTTCACCGTTTTCCGCGGAAATTTTTTCCAATTGTCCTTTTCGAGCGCTTTTCGGGCCAAATGCCCCACTGTGCGTCGCGACGCGCGGCACATGAAAATGTAACAGCCCCGTGGCGGTTGTTTTTCTGCCGTGTTAACGCAACGACAAAAATTGCAGTTACGCGCGGCGCAAGCGGTTGCGTGCCCGCGCACCTGCTTGCGCGTGTCGAAACCGTGCTCCCTCTCTCTCTCTTTCTCTCTCTCTCTTTCTCGTCCCGATATTGCAATTCCCGCGTGTCCATAACGTTGAAATTTCGTTTCCCTCCGTGTCCGGCAACAATGGATTTTCGGCTTCCGCTTTTTACGTTTTCAATACCCGACGAATCGTTTAACGACCGACGCACGGAACCGGGCCGTAACCGAACGCAATTCTTCCGCCTCCACTCCCCGACCCCGGGTCGTATCGTTTTTTGCAATCATATCGCGGGCAATTCCGTTTGTTTGTTGGTAAGAACAAATTCTTCGATAACTTGTTTCCACCCGTGGCAGGTCGATTCGAACGGCTTTAAAAAACCGACGGTTCTTGTTTCCGTAGCGTCGTGGTACATAGCTTGCCCGCTTGATTCTTGATGTCATTGCACCCCGACCGTTGCCCGGCAAAATGTCCCGGAAAGGGTCCGGCACGCAGGTAACGTCGAGACGGTGGTGCCCGGTGCAGCGTAGTCCGCGCGGAATCGCGGCGATACCACGCCGGGCATCGTGCACGCCCGTAATTAACATGTCTCGCATGTCCCGCATCCGTATCGTCGTTCCCCATAAAATATAAGCCGTGAAAACGCGGGCCCCGTCGATGAACCTGTCCCGCATCGGACACACCGGCGAGAATAATCCGGTAAGACGTTTAGCCAGCATGTTCGGTCGTTTTAATCGGGATCATCCGGTATCGCGAACTTTCTTTTTTCTCGCGGTCGGAATTAATCGGAGGCGCGGGGACACGGGAGGGAAAGACGGAGGTAGGAAGGTGAGCGAAAACTACGGGGGGTGGGGATGATCTCTCGGAAGACTCGAGCCTGAGGAGGGAGGAGAGAGAGAGTGAGAGAGAGAGAGAGAGAGAGAGAGAGAGAGAATGGAGGTAAGGTAAGGGACAGAGAGGAAGGCATTTTGCTAGGACACTTTGTGCCTCGAGCGTGGCCAGTGCAACGACATGCATCGGCCGCAGCAAGGGCGACATTATCGCCGGTTGCACACACCGCGCGGCTGCGGATGGTGCGGTATAGTGGTTAGGGGCGGTTAGGGCAGTGCACCACAAGGGTGGTCAAACCGCAAACGAGACCACCGTCCTGGCTATCTGCTATCTGGATAACCACCACCGCCGCCGCCGATGCCCTCCGCCTCCTCCGCGTTCGCCTGCTGCCTCTTGCACCTCCACCGCCTCCGAGCAGCCCCGTTAGCGTTGCACACGGATTCACCGGACCGACCGGCGATACCCGCTAACGTTACACCCGCTTATCTCGCTAATTTCGACCCGATCGATCATCCGAGCCACCCGTAAGAACACGGTAACGAGCTGTCGCGCCTCGCCGGCCTACGTCGACTTCTTCTATTTTTTTATTTTTTTCTTTTCTTTTCTTTTCTTTTTTTTGTTTTGTTTTGTTCCGTCGTCGTGGCTTCCAGCGATGCGTGGCCCTTCGCCGCTTAAAAAGCTACAACCTTCAACTTGCAAGCGCCCACGCACGTCTTCGGCCCGAAAACCTCGGCCAAATGTCACTTCGAACAGTTTTGTCGGAAATGAGACATTTTTGTATAAACAGATTAGTACGATCGATGAAAGTTCCCAAAACTATTAAAGATTAATAAAATACTTATCATTTTTTCGAAAATACAGCTGAATAATACTGTAGCAGTGTGGTTGTTGTATGCACAAATCAAATTTTCAAAACTATTAAAACACAATAAAATTCTATTTATTTTAAGCAATACAGTTGAATAGCACTCTAGAAATATGGTTCTTTTTATGTGTTCGTTCGTGGCTTATTACTAAACTGCGAATTTTATGCGTTTACGTGAAAAAAGGGTAGACCAAAATAGTGAAAATATTCGACATAATAAAAAATACATCAGTCAGAAACAAACAAAAGAAGTTGTTCATTAATCGGTATGATTGTAGTTATGGTCCGAATCGATCTTGTTTGTTTACTGCACGGAGGATTTATGAAGTGAAATTACCGATTTTTCTTTGTATTTTTCGGGCTTTAGCACGATAATAAAATGAGAAAAAATTTACCGATTTTTAAAATTTTCACCATTTTTAGTCGTTTATAACTCATGAACCAATGGACCAATTTCGATGAAATTTTCGGTACACGTATAACTTACACGAACCTACAAACTAATTTTTTAGATTTTCATTACAAGATAAAAACGCTGTGAAGAGCAACTTTCAGTATTTTTATCGTAATATCGACCAATTGCAATTTTTGTAAAAAATTTTCTTCACTTTATGTAGAAAACCAATTGTTCTAACTTGTTAAAACAAAATTCAAGACGTATGGTCGAGTGTTAACAAAGTTATATGATTTTTAAAAGCGTCCGAATATTAGTGAGAGTCACTGTATGCCCTCTTTCATCGCGTATTTTTCAATGTGTCTTCTTCTCTAATTTGTAATCTTTGTTTATTGTATTTTCCATAATGTTGTAATAAATCTCGTATGAGGTTTTATAACAAAAAAAAAAAAAAAGAAAAAAACGCTGGTTGAGATTCTCGTGTGGAGGTCCTTTCGGAACGGTGGCGTTGTTCCGAGGACGCGCGAAGATCAAAGGGCCTGGGCTCGCTGGGAATGATAAGCGTGGAAATAAACGAAAGTTATTCTTCTGCTGCGCAGCGGCGCGTCTCGCCTCGCCTCGCCGCACCGGGGCGATCGGCACGCTATCATTTACATATTGCGCACCGTGTCTCGGATAACAAACGAGGCACGGTCGAAAATTCCCCGAAGCGTTCTCCCGGATCCGCGGGAACCGCCCTCGGGAAACGGTGGTCGGCATTTTTCAACGGCGCCCGCAAAAAGCGCAATGTAGGGTGCTCCTTTTTTCGCCCGCGCGACGTGCCCGGCGATCGTAGACACGAACGAATAAATTGAATAGCCTGGGAGGGGAAGTTCTTTGTGGAAGGTGCGAGGATAAAAATCTCCGGTCGCAGTGCGCAATTACCTTGGCATGTAATTGTAATTGCAGCGATTCACTCAGCTGCGCCGGCCTGGGCTGCACGATAAATTCCTCCTTCTTCGCCTTCCAACCTCTTCCACGGGACATCCTCTCTCTCTCTCTCTCTCTCTCTCTCTCTCTTTCTCTCTTTCTCTCCTTCTCCCCGCCTTCGCCATACCCACACCATCCCCGTTAGTTTACGGCTAGCTACCGAGGAACTTAAGCGTACCACGACTCATCGGCTAAAGGGGCGCCTGTATATTTATGCAACGCGCGCAACGAGGGGTTGGGGAAGGCACGGGGGGAGGGGGGCCGCCGACTTTTATGTCCGTACACATGTTTAACTGCATTTACGATTCCGTGGACCAGCTGCCGTCTTACGTGGTCTCCGGGCCGCGTTCGCCGTATTTTCTGCGCGAGGTCGCTCCAATCGGGTTCGTTTTTGCGCTGATTTTTAGGCAGCGCCATTTTTGTCCGACACTAGTGAACAACCCAACTTGGTGCTCGTCTTCCCCGGCATCTATACAAAAATCTATAGAAATTTTTTGGAGGATCTAGCACCGGATAGACGTCCCGACGAATGAAATTATAGAACTCTCGTGATTTCTCTATATATGTCGCCAAAGCCTGGATGATAAAAGTCCCAGAACTATCCCCACCGCCGTATGCCCTGTGATAGCCCAAGAAGCCCGAGAGACCTCAGTCGCCGAGGAGCGTAAGGTCGTGTGAATCAAAGAATATCTCCTGGCCGATATATGTCGCTGGCTGGATCCGTGTTTTGGACATATATCGAGTAAACGCTGTACATACTCGGTGTTTGATGTCCATAGAATGGACACAAAAGGTGCTACATTGCACAGAGAAATAGACATCTTAATTAACGACGGGCCGTATATACGTCGCTATATTTTTTACGTGTCTTTTGTTTGGTCTTCTTCGGTCTTCGGTGAGCAAGGCAATTGATCTATCTTTCGCGAAATTAAATTTACACGTCACGCTCTGTGAGAATCGCGCGCTTTACCAACTCTATGTCATGGGGAGCATGATAGCAACCAGACTAGCCGAGCTACAGCCAACTAAGTAGAAGGATAGTGTGGGAAGACACGATAGAAGCGAGCTGTCAGTCATTGATTATGGAGAATCGAGTCTACTGCTCCGTGTAATCGCATTAGCACTCTCGAACGGCACCACTACACGATGTAATACCGTAGAATATGGGCCACCGTGGAGCTCTCTCGCGACATCGGATACAATGATAATTAGGATAGTGTTTACGACAATTTTGTCCTCGTAACATCACTCTTTTAACCTCGTTATACAGTGAATTCTCGATATATGTCAACAGCACGCGTCTAGACAGCGTCGTGTATCCTCCAGTAGAGTCATGTTTACACTCCTCGGCGTCCGAGGTGTCTCGAGCTTCGTGGAGTATACCCCGCGCGGTAGTGGGGATAATTCCGCGACGTTTATCGTCCAGGCCTTGACGACATATACATACTTTTCTTATTGTACATGTGCTATCGTTTCGTTCGTAAAATAAAACAATTTCTTTTGTTACGCACCAAACCTTATAATATTTTTAATTATTTTCAACGAACCGCAAATTCTGAGCTGATATAGTGTTTTGGGATTATACGTCGTAAACGTAAAACCTTACATGCGTCGTTAAGAAATTAAAGATAGCACACCTGGGCTATCTTTTTGACGAGGAGTGTAGGGAAACGTGATGCAACAATCTCCGAGGATTAAACTAGCTGTTCCATTAGAGGCGACGCAAAGACTAGGACGGTAAACGGACGGAGGGCTCGTCGGCGATGCAGGTTGTCAAAAAGGTGTTTATTTTCTCTACTCGCGGACGGTTGTCCGAGGTGACAGCCAAAGTACCACTCGAAGAAAACTCGACGCAATAAGTAAGCGGGCGGGCGGGCAGGCGGCGGCTAATAGCCACGGGGTGTCACTGTAAAACAGCATGTCCGAGTGCTCGATTACAATCAACCGTCGGGGCCAGTCGGGAGACAAGGCAAGAGCGAAAGGCAGAACGGCACGGAATCGTGTCCGGGCGACTACTCTCTACGGTCGCGGCGGCAGTCCCGGTGTAACGTGTCTGCAGCGAGGTAACTCGATAGTCCGCAATGTCCTCGTTGTAGCCGGATATCCGAGTCCCAGGAACTCCGCCGGTGTATCCCTATCGTTAATCCACCGCGGGATCCCAGAGAACAGCCGTTGTTCGCGGCGTCTGTGTCCCTCGTCCGTGTCTCCAGTCAGAAATTAACCCTTCCGAGGCTCTTGGCCGAGCACAGGGTAGGTGGTAGAGACGGCTCGGGGGTAGGACGCAACCGGAGGAAACGTTTCTACGAGGCGAATCATCGGTCGACAAGCGGCGGCCACCGAGACACACCGTGCATCTCTGTGTCCACGCAGACTCGGCCTGCGTAGATGAAGAGATGGGGGGGGGGGGTGGCGAGAGGCATAGTGCAACCGCACGTGTGTACACTTTACATATGTATACCTTGCGCACGACGTATGTACACTGCGTAACGCCTATACGACGACGGGCCGCGCCTAACGAACCGAAATGATATCTAGCCGGTAGTCGGCCACGTGTACACGTATTGGATAGTCGTGCGCGCGCGAGCGCGAGCGCGAGCGAGCGAGTACTCGTTTGGACACACGGTTACATATATATACACGGAGGTCCGCGCGGGAACACGTGTCGCCGCGCAGCGAGAAGAGAGCAGCAGCAGCCGCAGCAAGCAGGCGGCAGCAGGCTCGCTTAATGCTCGGGCATTAACGCTAATTGATGGATTGTTTTTAATATTTAACGCTTCGTTTCTCCTCCTTCTCCGACGTGGTCGTGGCACGGCACGGCCCGGCCCGACCCGGCCCGGCCGCCTCGAGTAGTCCTCTTTTCTCTTTTTCCCCCGGCGCGGCGCGGCGCGGAGCGAAGCGGCGACGGGGTCTCTCAGGCTGTGCCTCTTCTCGGCACACGCACACGACGAACACCCGCGAAACTTGTTCGTTTTATCGCGCGCGCGCGAGCACACCGTCATGCCGAGAGCACATCTGACCGCTCGTAGACTGCTATCGTACAAAGGCGGCGCGCGAAGCCACGACGAAGACGACGTAAAAGAGGTTGACGACGACGATGGCGGCGGCGGCAACGACGAAGAGAACGCATCCGAGGAAGTCCCAAGATGAAGTCGAGGACGTCGTCGACGTCGGGAACAACACGATCATACGCGTCTACGCGGCGGGGGAAAAGCCGGGGCCGAGAGACGTCCACCGAGAGGACCAGGAGACACAGAGAAAGATAAAGTGAAAGAGAGAGAGGAAGGGTGAGACAGTGTGAGAAGGGAGGCGAGACGGAGAAAGAGAGAAAGAGAGAGAGAGAGAGAGAGAGAGAGAGAGAGAGAAAAGAAGACTGCGAGAGATAGCCGTGCAGCAGACACATACGGTAGTCGCAGATCGCCGAGCCAGACAAGGGACTCGAGCAAGCAAAATGGAGGGCAGGCGAGCGTGGAATATAAAAGGAGGAACGTGAATTCATATCTCGTCCGGGGGATCTCGCTGCTTTGCTGCTGAGAGACTGTTTTCAAGGGACGGAGACGGAGCAACCGCTCCGACCCGCCGACCGAGAGACAGAGGGAGAGAGAGAGAGAGAGAGAGAGAGAGAGAGAGAGAGAGGGTCCGGAGGCTCCTGAAAAAGGGTGAGAAGGGTGAAAGAGAAAGAAGGATTAGAGAGCCGAGAGGCAAGGAAAGACTGCGTGAAGGAGAACGAGAGACTCGAGAACAGCCGGTCCGTGGTTGGTACGGTATTCGCAGCGGACGCGACGAGGACGCTCGAATACCCGTCGGGATCGGGCCGACTGAGACAGAACCCGATGACGGTGTCGGTGCGACCGAAACGGCTGTCTGTTTATCGCCGGCCAGATAGAGACGGGTAGATTGCCAGTCCGCGCGGAGTTTACCCGTGGAACGACCGGGCCGGCGGGTAACCAATCGGCGACCCGGCACGACCAATCCGCTGTCGAGCCCGCTCGAATCCACGCTCTCGAGTACTACACGTCGTCTCATCTCTCAGCCGGGCCAGTCGCCCCCGAACCACGCAAGGAGCCGGGGCTCTTTTGTCTCGCGTAGAGCTGTGAATACGCGATGCGTATACACAATGGTACCCCCTCTACCCTCTGCCAAGGGTACCGCCGTATACTCTCTGCCGTGTAGGCAGGTGAGAAAGTACCGAGCGAAAGAGAAAGACCTCGCGACCCGGCGCAAAATTCCCCGAGCATTCACCGGTATTACCCTGGACGGTAACGTGCGGTTTTTCGGCCAGCTTTTTAGAGACCCGCTACCCCCTACCACCCCCGTCGATGATAAAACCGTGCATAGATTAGTCCCGATTCTCTCTGTACCCGGTGCACAATCATTTCCCGAATTCTCTCTCCCTCTCTCTCCCCTTCCCCCGTTATAACGCAATATGCTTAAAACACGGTTTACATACAGCACAACAACCCTTCACTGATTTAGGTTACCTCCAAGTTTCGCTTAATACGGTTTCGATACGAAACGGTGCAAAAATTCCGATTACCCTTCTAGAACACGGTATGCGTACAACACCTTGTACCGTGTTTACTCGATATATGTCCAAAATACGGATCTAGTCATTTCCAATTTTTATAGACAGATTTTTAAAAAGTGGAGTGAAAGAAAATCCTATTTTTAATGGGAATAGCCTTTGCAGATTTAAAGCGAATAAAAGTCGTACCAAAATTCTCTCGAATATTATTACAGTATTTTTTGAATATTTCCATAATCGAAAAAATAACAGTTTCATTCGACCCCTACTCTGACTCGTTGCTATACTACGGGCAAGGGGTTGACCGCGTTAGAGGAGGGCTGAGCGTGGATTATTTTTCTTTGCTGGTCTTGATGATGTTCTAGTCCGGTCTCGACAGATGGCGGACATCCTAACCGAACTTCAACGCAGCCCGAAATCGGCTTCGATGCAGCTATTCAGCCGATCAAGAACGGCCGGGCTTCTTGGAATACGACCATGAAAAACGAGCTTATGACACGGCCGACGATACGATACCGTTCTCTTTCTAATTATGCGAACGATAGCGAAGCCTATTTTCGGACCGCTTCTCGCAATTAATTACTCCGTTTTCTGCAGAGAAACGCGACGCTGCGGATCGAACTGCGTGGGTGGGAGAAAGTCTAGAATACAACGAGCTGCGACATCCGATATGAATAGAAAACTGTGCAGAAATATTAGGTTGTTGCGAATGTCCGATTTTTAACGGTAACGTTTAACGAGCACAATTTCCTTTCCAAATAAACTAATTAATAAAACCTAATACCATTGTGAGCAATATATTCCCTAAAGGTGTCAATAAAGTTTCTTGACTGAACGACGGTAAAAATTGAACGGTAATTATTTACATTACGGGCTTCCTCACCAATTTTGATGACCTTGAAATATATTGTCAAGGTCATCATTATGAACAACTTTTTCCTATACATGTTACCGCCGCTCAACTTTAGTTTCCGAGATATTCGCAAAAAGGTTTTAACATCTTAAAAAGATGTTAGACGTTGAAATAAAATTGATTTGAAAGTGTAATTAAATGTCTTTAAGTAATTATAGTCATGAATTAGTATTAAAAATAAAACATTTGTTTGCATCAACTTACTTTCCGACTGGCGAGAATTTTACAAGAATTTTAGAAATTTATAATAATTACTACACTTTCCGCGATACTTTGGTTCTGAAACTCTACAATTAACTGTGGCGCTACCCATACTTACTGTAAACAGAAGCAGAAGATCAGGAAGGTCAAGCACAAACCATATTAAAAAAAAAAAAACATCATTCCGTACTCCGAATTCGACCGCGTCAACTTAAATACCGACGCGACTGTATATAGAGAAATCACTGTACTTACGCGCGAGCTAGCCCGGTCGGAAATTTTTCATCGCGACTTTCGTTTCTCACGTGTCCGATTGTATCCGCGGGTAAAACGGGCCCGGGTGTACCGATCGCGGGCTCGCAAGCCGGACCGCGGTAACGAGCGTTTCTAAAAGCCTCGGTGGCCGGAGATGTTTTCTTAGGGTACGAAGAATTAGCGTATTTAAACCGTTTACAGGCAGATTACCAGGCGACTACCGTACCAGGCGCTCGCACGCTCGAAAGAGAAAGCTTCCCCGAGATGCGGCGTTTTACGATCGTTAATCCCGCGTCAGCGGACCGTCGATCACCGTGATCGAGCTTTTCTTCCGCCTCGCTAACGAATCCGCCGTGTCGCGTCGCGTCCGCGCCGGTAGAATCTCGATCCCGCAAAAGCGGCAAGAACTTGTTTACCGCATTACCGTCCACGGGAATTACCATTTTGGATATATACACTTCCCGGGTGGAAATATTTGTCGGGGATTAGCGCGACAAGTATCGCATCGGAAAATCTTTCCACGTTTCAGCTGGCTACGTTCTCATCCGCCTTGTAATCTAGCTGCGACGTTGATTTCGTTCGGATAAATTTATCTCCTCCAGATTTACTCGATTTCTGCCGGAACGACGACGCGACGTGGCGAGGATAGTTTCCCCGCGATATCAACACGGTCCGACGAGCTCGCTCCACCTGTAGCTAACGTGTTCTGTCTTCCATTTTCTCCGAGGTCCGATGTCGATATGTCGTAATAAATAAATCAGGAGATTACTTACTGTGCAGAGTGTTTAGTACGATCGCTGATGAACGTAGTGGCTCGATGTTAGCGCACTCTAGTCTCGATAGCAGAATCGCCGGACGAGGGGAGGGAGCACGAATCGAGGGGAAAAGTCGAGCATTAAAGCTGGTTAGTATCTACTGTCATTAAAAAATAACAAGACTGAATTTATTTAGATTCGGACCAATTTTTATTACAATATATGCTTGAATAAAGAAATCGATTGAACCAATTCTCATGAAAGGGTCTTCATAATTTTGGTAATCGTAAAAGAAAAAATCTGGAAGCGGTCGTTTGACCGGCGGTGGTGTAGGTTTACTGTTAATTGGTTTGGCAAATGGGAGGCACAATTATGAGATTATTATGATCAAATTGTTGAAGGTCTTCCAACCAGATTTGAATGAAGATTTATATGGATAATACTGTGTAATAATAACAATAATAATAATAATATTAGCACGCATAATAATATTTTAGTAGACCTGAATATTAAAAAAATATAAGTAAATAAAAATAATAATGATCATACTGATATAACCGCAATACCAGCAATATAAACTGAAGTAATAAACTAAAATATGTGATGCAAAAGATATCGAAGTCGAAATAATATTAAACGTACGAAAAATATCTATAAAGCTATCGTAGACCCTGTGCGGTACGAATAAAAAGATGAAACGCCAAACCTACCACTGTTTGAAACGCAACCGGTTTTTTCCTCCGAGAATTATTGTAATTGCAATAATACATTCGTAGGAAATGACGGAATAGATTTCCCTATTCGAGCGTCTGTTACGATGAAAATCACGGGGTAACATCTACCGTAAGTTGAACGCCTTCATTTTTATAAAGGCAAACCGCTTACCCTCGTTTTTAGTGCTCGATTAGGTTTAGCATTAATTCGGTCGACCGGTGTAATTTCGTGCCCGAAGCGTTTTCTGTATCTTTACGAGCAAGAAAATAATTAAGGCCAGCGGGAGTTAGGTAAGACACCGTGTACACTTTTTGCTCAGGATCGAAAAGGAAGAATCTGTGAAGGGGGAGGGGGGAGTGGGTAATTAATGATGCGAGGACGGTCGAAAGTTTTCGCGTGTCCTAAGGGGTTGGGGGGAGGCGAGGGGTAACCAGCCGGGTTTCGCTCCTTTCGAGTCATCATCGGACTGTTCGACGGGCGTCGGAGAGCTGTAACATCGTTAGATATGGTCGCGGCTGTGTGGAGGGGTTTTCTTATAAATAATCAGCGGAACGAGCACCGTATTATCTCGTGGCGAACAACGGTCGCAGCCTCCGGAACGTGTTCCGATCGGTCGCGGGGTCCGGTTTTATCAATCGCGCCGACGACCACGACGACACCAAATTATTCTGTTTATCGGACGAAAACGCTTCGAACAGCCGTGCTCGATACGTCGTTTATCTGCTCCGCCTCGCCATATTTCTGCCCACCGGTGTCTCCCGTCCTTCCATTCTCGCTTCTGTCTCTTTATCTCTCGTGGCTGCGACGTTTCGGGCCCTCTCGTTTGGTACCGTTCGACCGGTGTCGAGCAATTTTCGACGTTCCCGAGCGATCGTGGATCGGTTGACAAAACACGAACACAGAAGAAGCAGACGAAGAAGAAGAAGAAGAAGAAGAAGAAGAAGAGGAGGAAGACGAAGTGGCGAGGGGAACCTCCGGTGCGACAGAAAGACACGAGCATTTGCTGATACGTCGAGCCTGATCGCTGACTTCGTCCCCCCGACAAATTATTAATCCCGAAGTCTTGACCCCTTTCACCTCTTAATCCGGATAAAGAGAGATATCTCTCGTCTTCGGGGAACAAAAGCGGAGATCGGAGTGGTCTCGATGACCCTATCCCCTCTTCTTTTTATCCTCCTTTGGATTGCTCTCCTCCCCTCTGCCCCCGCCTCCGGAATCGATCTCCTCTTGTTCCCCTACTCTTCTCGGCGTTCTTCCAGACTCTAAAGGTTTCTCCTCTTCTCTTCTCTTCTCTTCTCTTCTCGTCTCTTCCTGACCGCCTTTTTTTCGCCTCTCCGCCGCGCCGTGGCGAGATGGCGCGTCGCGTTTATCTGCCTCGACTTATATTGGCTTTTTCGGTATCCGAGAGAGAGAGAGAGAGAGAGAGAGAGAGAGAGAGAGAGAGAGATCCGGGACACACCGGGGAATTCTTGTTTCCACCGTTTGCAGATTTCCTGCTGGTTCGATCTCCGTTGACTCGGTGCTGCGACGTCGTCTACAAAAATCCGAGGAGCACGCTATCGGAGCGATGCGACGGACTATCGGCTTAGAAAATCGAGGGTGCAGTGTCTCGATACATATACCCGAAAGAGACGCGCACGATTTCGAGAAGAATCGATCCCCATTACCGCGGCTCTTTAACACTTTGATCGCCAAACAATAAAGCTAAAAAATTCCATGAAATCAAACTAAGTTATTCGATAAAATAGAAATTGAAAAAAATTAAATGTATATGTATCGTGTAGTTCTCCAACTTTCTTGCATTTTGTCCATCGTCTCCGTCCGTTTCCGAATTGATTTCCATCGTGCTCGAGGTCAACGTTGGCCGGCTCGCCAGTGGAAAAGAAGCGATCCATTGTATCAGCGTTAATTGCTTAGGCCAAGAGCAGCGTTAAAATTCGTCGAAACGATTAAGGGAACGCTTCCTCCGGTCGGTTGATTTCATTAAATCGAGTACACGCGATCGCCCGTGGCGGCGTTCAGCCCCGGGACCGATGACCGAATCGTCCGAAACGTTATCGGTCGCTTCGCAACACGCAAAGAAAGACCGGGGATCCGAGAAAGACCAGACGAGACGAAGACGCCAAAAGAAAGAAAGACAGAAAAAGAACGAGGAGACGGCGAAAGAATAACAAGAAGTAGAAGAAGGAGGACCCGTCCGCCTCTTAATTAAGCCCTCGTTCTTCCTGTTTCGCTGCAAAGGGAGCGAGAGAGGCGACGACGGGGGGTGCACGAGAGAGAGGGGGGAAAAGAGAGAGAGAGAGAGAGAGAGAGTCGACGGGCGTCGCGTTTATCCGGTACAAACTCTCGCCACCGTTCCCTGAATCTAATCGTCGAGATACATCGGGAAGCTACGTGTAGTAGCTTGTTCACGGATTGTTTCGTTCCCTCGTCCCGTTCCCTGTGGGAGAACGGCGGGAATCGAAGAGAAACATCCGACGCGACGCGACGCGACGGGCTCGCCCGATAGAACAGTTTCGAAGGAAACGAACCGGGAGTTTGCTTCGTGGATGAGAAAGCTCCGGGGCAGGAAGGCGGACTCGAGCGAGTTCGTTGATTAGAGGGGGATCATCGGGCGATTAGAGTTCCTCGACAGAGTGGATCGAAAAGGAGCGAGAGCGGAAAAGGGAGTGAGAGAGAGAGAGAGAGAGATAGGTAGACAGAAAAAAGAGCCCAGTATTTAATTAAGCCCGTTCCATCGCGCGACGACGCGACGCGACGGTTTCTCTGTCGCGCGCGACCGTGTGCGAGCGAGGATAGTTGTGTGGGGTCCGCGCGCGAGCTCGAGCGGGTTATAGTCGCGCGCGGCGCGAGTCCTCCTTATTGCGAGCGAACGCGCCACGCTATCGACTCGTGTTAATTGCTGAAACGCCAAACGATCGTTAATCGTTCCGGCTGGTATCCAGAGCCCCTGGCCGAGATAATTGAACGTTTTCGAGGTGGGACCTCGATCTTCGATCCCGGGCCGGGTGAAACAGAGACGGGAGGGGAGGGCCGGGGGAGGTTCCGCGTTTATCCGGAACGCGTCGACAACGCCCGCTTATTTAAATACGTTTCGCCCGGGAAACGAGTCGACCGTGAACGAACCGGCGTTAACAATAAAGCGACGAGCGCGCGCGGCCGGAGCCAGCAAATAAAAGAGGTATCGGAGCCAGCCCGATCTCTTTTCACCACGGTTAACACGCGCCTACGAACCGGTCCGACGGAGACGGATCGACGCCATTTTTTCGCGGAAATGAACGCGCGAACTACGGGGCTCGATCGTTCCCGCCGATCGGTTGCACACTCGCACCCACCCCCGGGGTATCCGGGGGAACAAAGGAATTAATTGGGAGCCGTGATGCGTGCGCGTGTTTCCTTTTATTGCTCGCGACCATGCTCGCCCGATCGCTCGAGCGAGACGCAAGAAACGGGGGAATTTGTGTTCGATGGAAACGGGAACTAAGGCGGAAGGAGATGCGAATTGTAAAAATTAAATTTTTTCATTATTTCCTATTTGCAGTATTGTCCTTTCCTACGTTCAAAGAATAGTATCTTCTAGCCGATATATGTCCCTGGTTAGACCCGTGTTATGGACATATATCGAGTAAACACTGTACCAGTACGCCAGGTCAAGTTTTCAGATTTCACTGAGTTTTGGCACTCGAATCGAATAATTTTTAATTTTATAAAAGATTCGAAATAAAAACAGTGGCAACGCGCAAGTTCAATTGTCTGTCCATGTCGTGGAAAAACTAGTCTCAGACGAAATAAAAGAACGACAAATAAACGAACGTGGAATAATGGTAGTACTGAGAAGCAATAAAGCAGTTTACACAACTATCGTTTACCCATAATTATACCCATAATAATGTACGCCTATATCGTATAAAGGTGATGGCACGAATAAAAGTTTGCGTGGAAATATCACATACTATAACTTCGTCCTCTGCACAGTATTGACGGTTTCAACAACGACTGTACATTAACTATTACGACGACTAAAACATTATCCCATAGCAATCATTTTATTACCCTCGCAATACCGCCTCATATTACAACTACTCGATTCGTCTCCATTTTTAGAGAAAGAAAAAGACTCGGAATTAATGTGTATTATCTGTCTCGTAAAACCTATTAGTTTAAAAATATAGCAAGACTTTTTCCCACGACGTGGGGGTAGCTCTGAGACTTTTATCGGCTAGGCATTTGGGACATATGTATATAGAGTAAACACTGTATCGATACACTCATTAACACAAAATCCTCTTTCGATCCTTTTCTGTTGTTACCGAGGTAAAGAAGTAGATAGCCCTGGATCCTACAATCGAAAAAGTTTAATTACCTTATCGGCAATCACGGCAAAAAAAAACCACGACGATATTGCCGCACGTTTGAACAAGAGAGTGCAAAGAAACGGATAATGTTATGCGCAAAAAGCCGTATTAACGAAAGAACGCGTGTTCCAGAAGTTGTGTTCATAGATGACGCGCGATAGCGAGCCTAATTAAGAATCGGATGCCACCGGGGGGTTTTTTTCTTTTTTGTTTTGTTCCCCAACAATGTATCGGATTCCCTGAAATCGTGGTCGCCGTTTTGAGAAATTCCCAATTCGCGAACAATCTCGTTAAAAATCTTTAGGAGCAGAATCCGTGAATCGAATGTATAGTACGAAAATATGCAAACGAAATCGACATTCTTTCTTTTTATCGCGATAGATGCTTCGAGAATAGAAGAGATAAAATCGAGACGATTTTTATTGCTCTGTTTGTTTACGGCCCGAGGAACGATCGCGCAAAAGTTCACAGCTCCCGAAACGATACATCATTGCGCGGAGCTTCTCAGTTCGTGTTCGGCCTCGGCTGAAATAAGGCTGCGCGCGTTTCGGTGATTAACTACGGGACCGTGCTATGTTAATACACGATCACAAGGATCATTACACACGGCGAGAGGTCCGAGCGTTACAGAGAGTCCGAGAGAGAGAGTCCGAGAGAGAGAGAGAGAGAGTAGTAGCAATGGCGACGTGTGTGCGTGTGTCAGCGCGAGTGCAAGTGTGCGCACGCACTTGACATGGGAACGACGTCATTATGGTAACCGATTCCGGAGCAACTCGGAACCATGCGGAGTGCGCGTGTATATGGCACCACGTGGATCGCGGTTGCCAGATTTATAAATCGACGTAAACTCGATCCCGATCTCGATTCCGATCTCGGTGCCGGTTAGCATTCCCGCTATCCGGCTTCTTCGCTTTACCATTTTGTCATTTTGCACAGTGCCGGACGAAACGATAGGACGTTCCATATACAGTGTTTACTTTATATATGTCGCAAATGCTTACCCGATAAATGTCCCAAAACTATCCCCACTGCCGCGGAGTATACCCCGTGAGGGGCATGAACCGAGGCCTCTAGAGCTTCACTGTCCTTTTCTACGAGAAAGAATAGTATCTCCTGGCCGATATACGTCCCTGGCTAGACACGTGTTTTGAACATATATGTACAATGATCGAAGAAGCTTAAAAAATTTGTTTCGTTTTTTTGCAAATTACCTTGCATCCAAAGGTCTCTTTTAGAACGGGCCCATACGAATATATATATAATACACATCGGAAAGCGTTTCCGATCAGCAAGATTTTTCATCAGCCAGATTCGACACGCTTGGCCCGATCGTTCCCGGTTTTCCCCGCGCGACCGCAGTTTCTTTACACCGGGGAAATTCCCGCCGCGCCGGTTTCCCTCGCCAGTTTCCAATCAGGGTCCACCGGAGCGACAGAGCTGCGAGCCAGCATCCCGAGAGGCGATTTCAATATCGGCGCTAATAGCGGTTCGATACGATAATCTCGGCCCAGTGGCCGTACTTAACGTCGACTTAACGCTAATCCTGGCCGCGCATCGAACCCGCAAACGTATCCCTACCCCTGGGGGCGTTACGTATGTATGTATGTACGCGCGTGCATCACGTCCGAATAAGTGGATAGCAGACGGTGTCGGCGCGAGAGAAACGAACACGGCCGTCCCGCTCGCTTAAGTATGGGAAAGGAACAGGTTGCGGGATCGCGGACGAATGCCGGTATAGAAACGAGCCACTTCGCCGTTTCGAGTTTAGTATCTGTTGCCGGTAGCACGATGGTATATCGTGCTCTCTCACTCTATCTCTATGTTCGTGTACCGTTCGCAGCTGCACCATCACGGACGCGGATCGGCGTTGCTGGTCCAACTAACCGATCCTGACGGGCAGCCGGTTATACCAACTTTCCTGTTGCTGGCTCTTAAACGGGTATTCTGGTTTTGAATACCATCTTTTTCACCGGTTCACTGGGCTTAGGACGAAACTCTTCTGGGCGAGGGCTGAATCAATTGGGCTTCGCGTTTATTATTTTCATACAGCGGAATATATACAACTTTATTGCTTAGGTCTTGTAGAAAGACTAGGGGTTGCTGCGGGTATACGAAATTTCGGGGTCGGGTCGGGTCGGGAAATTGACTCGGTCCGGGACCCTAAAGTTTATAAAATTCGGATGATTTTAGTCGAGTCGGCTAGGCATTTGGGACATATACAGGGTGTTCGTTTGAAAACATTCCAGCCGAATATCTCGAAAAGTATGAAAGATAGTAAAAAAGTGTAAAACTCATGTAATTTTTATTTTAAAAACACAATTTATACACATCAAATACCCGCGAATGCGTGTGCAAAATTCTAATGTGCAGAAAGCTGAATAGTCCTTGTTGGAATAGAGACAACAACGCCATTCTATGGAATTAATTAGGGGATTGAGGGTCACCCTCGTGAATGCGCATTATCTGTGTTCATTAACAGCGTGTCAATGTAAAAGCGTTTTCAGTTAGTCATTGTTAGGGGTCCGCGGATACTCGAGCCTCGGGTCGGTTCGGGTCAGGATCCCGGGAGTTTATAAAGTTCGGGTACCTGTGATGTTGAGTGTAACAGGAAATTGTAATCAGGTGGGGATCCCGAACAACGGTCGGGCATCCGAAAAATTACAATGTAACATTAGATTGAAAGGTAATGAGAATGTGTCATGCTCATATGATTAGAAAGTCCATAACTCGGGCCTAGCCAAGGACATATATTAGCCAGGAGATTCTTTGATCCACGCCGAACCTAGAAAGGGACAATAGTGCAAATAGGAAATATTCAAAAATAAAGAAGTTTTGTTATTGGGCAGTGGGGATAGTTCTGGGACTTTCATCGGCTAGATATTTGGGACATATATCGAGAAAAGACTGTATAGGGTCCGTGAAACCTACATTTTCTCCATTTAATTACACGAAACATTGAAACGTATCAAACGTTCTATTATTTGTTCCGACAGTGTACTTGCTCGCTGCCCCCCCCCCCCCGCCTTCGCCGCATCTCTCGCGGCGCCCTTTACTTCCTTCAACCGTTATTGTGTTTTCTCTATATCCGCGGTAATCGTTATCTTCCTCCTTGGCTCGCATCTGTTCCTCGCACCGTGTTTTATTTTCACTTCCGCGCCGGAAAGCGGCCGACCGCGTGCCCCGCAACACATTTTCAGTCGCGCTTCCCTGTTCCGTATCGGGTGGCTCCGAAAACTCGACTAGGAACCCGCTAAATTGTCCTCTTCTCTAATTTGAATTCGAGAGAGGGTGCATTGGAACCTCTAACAAGGGGTACCTCTAACAAATTCACTTTTAAACGCAAATCCTAGACGATATAGTGGTTCGCTCTGTATAGCCCAGGCAGAAGAAACACAAGCATGCGTCCTTTGACTTAAGGGCGCTCTATAGGTTTGCTTCGGTAGCGATGCTTCGCAGCAAACGATGCCAGGGAAAGAAGTAGAAGACTATTTATCTCGCGTCCTCCGCGTAGAGTGCTCTGAATAGGCGTGGTTTCGTTGCTCTTATTTCAACGAAGCTGCGTAGGTATGTAGAATAGTGCCCCATAGAGCAATCTCCAGCCATGTCTGCCGTAGCATGAGTCTGTGACCGTTCGTTCGGCGATGCTCGTGTAGCCTAGGTTGTTTCTCTTTTACCGTCAGGTTAGAATTGATAACTCGTCCTACGCAGACATTACGGCCATTGTCTATGTCTGTTACGAACAATATGTTATTCATAAGCTATTCGCATGTAAAATAATTATTATACCGCGGATTTGATGCGTTCGTAACAAAAATGGCCAGGTCACATTCGTGAGTGTAAAAAGTTTAGCGGAACTCGAAAAATATCAATACTTGGATTTCGATGTATAATACAATTATCGAGAAGAGTGAAAGAACATTTTTATTTGGCTGCTGTGACTTTGATACGTAGAGTATAAGACGAATGTGTAATTTACGCTCCTGGCTGACCGAGGTCTTGACTCGAGAATTCGCTGTATTAGGTTCGCGTAGGTGATCATTTCCGAAACCGGAAACGCGATCTTGTAAACAACGCGGCTAAAAACACTATCCCACCACAACAGAATCGCGAAACTTTTAACTCTGCCGTTGCTTAACCCGATGAATAACTTTTATTTATACGATTTTGTTTATCGTCACCGTTCAAACTCGGACATTTCAACAACCTGACAGTACCAGGTATAAATAAAGCTGGAAATCAGAATAAACGCGGTCCTCTCGACCGCCGAGCCAGCACAAGCTAGTCGGTTCAGCGGTCGGCAGTCCCGTGGGATTAAATTCCTTGACAGACGTTCATACTTCCGAGTCACGGGATACATAGCCAACTGGAGAAACACGTTTCGTCTGGTTGGTCAATAGGAATGCGTAGGAGTACCAAACAGAGGCGGGCCAGTAAAATCGTGAACGATTCGAGCCTACGTAGAGATCGGGTAATCCTGATAAACGCGTCCACTTACCCGCCCCCGTGCCCCTTTTGTACGAGTGCTTCGAATGCTTTCGGAAATTTCTATTTTCTCCGGAATTTCCATTGCCTCGTCCCCCTCCCCCAAAACGCGGATCTTTTCCCGGATCCGACAAATTACATCTTTCCACAGATTACATCGGTAGGTGCCGTTTAACGGCCACGCTCGCCAAGATTTACGAGCAACTGCCTCCTCCGCCACACCGCGCGCCGCGCGCCGCGCGTCGTCTTCGTGGTCGTCGTCGTCGTCGTCGTCGTCGTCGTGGACCGGTCGGAACGATCATGAAACTAAAATTAGTCGGAAAGTGTTTGGGTTTCCACGCCGAGCCGGGACAGGAAAAAAGACGGGCAGAAGTCTCGGGGACCAAGGAGAGGAAGGAAGGAAGGAAGGAAGGAAGGAAGAAGGGAACCCGGGTGGTTTGTTTGGCCGGGGCTCTCGTCTCATCTTCCCTGGATCACGGGGATCCGAGGAACGAAACCGTGAGAGTGGTCCTGGAAACGTCTGTCGGGAGTCCCTCGTAAATAACGAGAACGAAAGGGGGTGGGCAGGGGGGACAGGGGGGCAGGCCCTGGTTCCCTCCGTTGCTGCTCCTTTTCAGAGGACAGAGTGGCCCTAAATTATCGCCGAGACCCACCAGGGGCGGGGCGAGGGGCGAGCGAGTCCCCTTCGATCAGGTCAGAAAAAATTAGCTAAACTTCGGTTCGCTCCGGTTTCGGATGACCTCGTCGACCGTCCGTGCAATATCAATTTCACGCGTTAGGCCCGGACTCGCCTCGAGCGGCCAACGGACCTTTTCTTTCGGCCAGCGATCGCTGGGTTTCTTCGTCCCTGCCGCGTTGCACCGTCGTGCTGTTACAGTCCGCGACAATACTATAAGACATCGCTTAAAACGAAATAATTATGCATCGTATGAAAAGATTTAATAAATGTCCCAGAACTATCCCTACGTCGTGGATCAAAGAATAATATCTCCTGGCAGATATACACTGGCTCACGAAAGTGTTCGAACGCCCTTCAAAACAGTATAACTTTTTTAAATTGGACCAAACGACCCGACTTCTTTGAGCAATTAGAAAAATTGGCTTACCGAATGATGTGCAAAAATGATTTTAAAAAAATTTCTATTCAAGCTCGGAATTATAAGAGCAAATAAAAAAGGCATTTTCCAAAACTTTTTTGCTTAAGCATGTAATGAAAATTTAAAATATGCGTTTTGTAGATCTGTGTTAGTTATACACGTACTGAAAATTTCATCGAAATCGGCATGAAAAAATCTATGGGAAATGATATATAGCATGTTAAAGAAAAAAATTTTCCGCGCGTGGTATTGAAAAAACCACAAGTTTCTTGAAATCGTGCAAGTTCATCGAATTTTCTCGAGGTTAAAAAACGTTCGTACCATAATCTCCCTATTTTCCAATATTCCACAAAGTTTCAGCTTTAATTAACAAAAAAATTCCTTGCTCTACCTCATTTCTATCGAAAGAGAAAATGCCCACTGTGCGCCGTCGACGTATCCGTCGTTCGAATGTTTTCCATTAAGTTCTCGCATCGTTTCGATCAGCGCTGGACAATCCGGTCCGTTTCAGTGTTTCCCGATCCCTTCGGTGTATTTAATTTCTGAAAAGCGAAGAACGGGTCCGGGGCTGTTCTCGATAAAATGGGGGCGGGCGTTCGATACTCGTCAGTGGAAGCGACGATGTATCGCGGCCGGTGTTCCACGATATCGAGTGTGTCTCCGACGATCGGTGCGGCCCTGGCTATAAGCCATTACCTCGAGGCACAGACACTCTCTGTCTCTGGCTTTTCCGTCGGTCGGTCTTCGTCTGTTGGCGGCGTCTTCGTCTTCGTCTTCGTCTTCGTTCCTCCCGGTTCCGCCGCCGCGTCGGTTGGCCCGTCGTCTTCGTCTTCGTCTTCGTCTTCGTCTTCGTTTCGGGGTCTCTCGGTCTCGTCAGGCAGGGTGGCAGATAACATTGCTGCATGACACCACCGCTCTTGGTAGAACTACTCGAGGCACCGAGAGAGCTGCGGATACCTACAGGCGCGCAACGAAGGTCCTCGTCTCGTCTCGCTGCACCACCACGGCCACTCCTACGCTTGTACGTGGCTCTTTCGAGAGAAGCTCTTGCACCCGCATACACGTACACGTATACGCGCTCGCGCATACTCGCGTTCAACCAGGACCATCCTGCAACGGTGTAGAACACTTCCACAAGGGAGCCACTTTCAAACAGCTCGAACGGAACGTCCATAACTGCGGCGTCGAGCAGCGCGCGCGGAGCTGCCAGTGCATTAGGACTGGGTTACGACAGTAAATTTTCACTACCGTGCGGAGTTCTAATGGCCGGGAATGCAGCTGGTTTCACTGGCCTTCAGTTCCCGTCTTCGTCTTCTTCCGTCTTCCTCCGTTTACCCCGCTCTCGCAGCCCCTTTCTCGCACACGGGGTGTCTTGTAACTGCACGCGTAACCGGGGTGAAGATCGCTTTACACGGTTTGTCTCGACCCGCGGTTCCCAACAATTTTTCCTTGGATGCCTATCGGTTTTCTTTTTCTTTTTAACCAGTTAACTGTGGCGATCTCTTTGCAAAGCGTCCACCAGTGTGCGTCGCGATAATCTTAGCTACTGCTTACGAGTTAGCTCTCAGGAAGTTATAAATCCAACTTAAATTATTTATAATTTTCACTTGTTCGTTTAATTTCGTCTTGACCTCTAAACATTTTAAACATATTAAAATTTTCGAATATAATTTAGTTTTCGCCAGAATTAGATACGAAGCATAAAGCAGGACGCAATATATTTTTCGTGAACAAATAATTACATTTTCATTTCATCTTAATGTGACAATTTCGTGTCTGACAAAATTTACAACATGCCAACGTTTCTAAAAAAAAAATGATGATCCATTCCCCGACTGACCCATACAGCTTAGCGGCCCTCTAACTTTATGCGACGACGTATAAATTATAGTTGCATATTACGGAATAGCCAGGAGCATGAAGCTCGTCACGTCATATACGTGATCCGCGAATGGAGGCCTCTCAAAACCTCGAGATCCCAGGTATTCGCATGTAGCAGGAAACTTTTGGAGCATTCGTATGTAGCATGATACTGTCGGCATCCCGCGCACTCATATGTAGCATGCTACCGTCGAGACCCTGGAGCATCCGTATGTAGCGCGATACTGTCGGGATCCCAAACCAATCCAGTACGATTTTTCCAAATCCGGGCCGAACCGGTGATCTCGAATTCGCATCCCCTAATATACAGTGGCGTGCAAAAGTTCCCGGCCAGATCTATGTACGTCCATGCCTCTCTCGTCGCTGTGCTGCTGTTATTGCTGCAAAAGGCATGGCTACGAAATCAATTAATTATAACATGTTAAATAATGTACTTCAAAATTGTTACACAATGAAAAACAAGCATAGTCTTTTCGTTGAACACACTGGCCGGAAATTTTTTAACATGTTAATTTACTTATTCTGCAAAGAAACAAGTAAGAAAAATAACCTTGTAATATCCTTGCATGTAATACGCCCATATATACGATTCTTTTTTTTTTAAGAAAAATAGCAAAAACCACCTGGTCGGGAACTTTTGCACGCCACTGTACGTATCGGTCTTGGTGGCCAGTATTGCGAGTACCCGAGTATATACTCTGGTTACTGGGGTACTTGTTAATATTTATCCTTATACAGCATCTTGCAAATAGTAAATATCAGAAAAAAATGAAAGAGGAAAAAGTAGTACTGTTTTTTATACGCAACACAATGGCGTATGTAATTTTGTTGTGTTTATACTATTTTGTTAGATACGAAGGTGACCTTCAATTATATATTTTTCAATTGTATATTTTTTTATATCGCATGAAAGCGTGTGTCTAGACGAATTCATCCGCGTACTGCACAGTGACAAGTTCAAGGTCATGCAAGGTCATAAATTAACGTCGCTGTTGCAAAAGCGGACATTTCGTATGCGACAACCTAATCACAGCTTCAGCGGCGAGGCGCAGAAAAATGGGCATCGAGTAGGGAGAAAAATGAGGGTGAGGGGCAGTAGAAGAGACCGATGGCAGGAAAAGGGCGATGGAGAGTAAGTTGTTCGCGGTTCCTCCTCGCAGGAAATGCTCGGAACAGCCGGGAATTCCTTTAATATCGCGGAAGTGTATCGCGACGCGTGTGCACCCTCCTGCGACCGGGATCGGGCCGAAGGGTGAGCACACACGCGCGCGTCCGTGCGAGCGTGCGTGCGTGCGTGCGTGCGTGCACGCGGCGAAAGGGAAGAGCAATCAGACCGTCTGGTGATCCATCCTCTTTCCATCCCCCTCCTCTCCTGTGTCTCTCGTTCGTTCCTCTTCTTCCCCCTTCCCAGCGTGATTTTACTAAATCAAGTTTCACTCAGGGGAGGGAAAGAGGAGGAGATACAAAAAGCGAACCACCATACGCGCTTGTTCTCTCTCTCTCTCTCTCTCTCTCTCTCTCTGTCCCCTGTCCTTCTGTCTCTAGCGATAATTAGTTTGCCTTGTTTTTGCCAGACGGGCATCCCGGGGGAATTTTCCGCGCGAGGATCGCGTTCGAAGCCGCGGAGTACACGGTTGACGCCGGTGGAACGGTAGTTTTGTAGCTTGTTAATGTTAACCAGTTTAACGAGCAGTTCGCGTTAATGGCGTCGATTCGAACACGGGTATCTTGAGTGATAACCGTGACTGGCCACGCCGAGCGGGCCGGATCAGCCGGCCCCGGGTTTGCTGTGCGCGTGTATTATCGAAGATCCATCGGTTGCCAGGAAACTTTTCTTATTCGCCTGTGTGTGGGTTATTGAATTATACTCGCCGGTGATTAGATTATGCTTCCCCGGATCTTGATCGATGTTTCTTGCCGGTTAATCTGCGTTGCACGGTCCCGCCACGCCGAGGCCGGGTCTGCGCTCGTTGTACAGGCTGTTTCACCTAACTCGAGCATTTTAAATATCTCTCTAGCTTGTTTTTTATGATCGATAAAAATTGCAGAGCAAAACATTAGTTGGTTCGTTGGTCGTTGAATTCGTCTTGACCTCGGCTATCATATAGCGATAATAAAAATATATCATTCCATTTACAAAAAACTTCGGTGGCCTTGAAATCTCAAAATATATAACCTTAAACAAATTTTGTTGCCTATCATAATATTTGCCCTCGTGAACCAACTGTCCTCTGACAAAAACAAGAGAAATACTTTAGATGCTCGAGTTAGGTGAAACACCCTGTAGTTCCAGTTCGGCTGCAATTGAACCGATTAGCCGGCGAAGCCTGATGAACTACTTTTTGCGTATACGTGGCGAACGATCTTTTAATATCTTCATAGTGCGAGCGTTAAACAAAAAGACGTCGCAGAGAAAAAATGTACCAGTCCTTCGGGATAAATTATTCAAAGTTATGCGCGGTAGGTATCCTCTAACTTTGCAAGAGTTTTGTTAGCGTCAAACGATGTACACCTGCGGAGCAATCTTCTTCTCTCTCTCTCTTTCTCTCGTGCACAACACACATGTATATATTGCGTTGATCGAACGACAATTGGAAATAAAGAAATGCTTACGTTTTTATTGAAAACGATATTTACTATCAGCCGGCGGCGATATTTTTAAGCTCGCCGCGATTTCCGAATTTCCAGTCGAATTTATCTCGCTGTCTCCATTATCGATTTACAAATGTAAATTGAATGACCTTTAGGAATCGAGTGGCCGCGAATAATCATTGCGAAATCCATGTAGCGGTTAATTACCCGGGACGCGTATCGGATGCGTCATTTATAAACCGAGGAAAGTCATTAAGGATCATTGGGCAACGTTGGTCACGCCGCTCCGCGAACGATTAAGTATTTAAGGAAGTTTCCGCCCGCGATAATACACGGCGGTCGTCCGAGCATCCGTTACAACCTGGAAACGCGATCTTTTTCCGTTCGCGCTGATACACGCGAGCCCGACACTGTGCCACTCCGTTCAATTCTTCATTCGACACGGTTAAAAAGCGAGCGGCGCGAAAGAGATCGAGAGAGATCTAGAAAGAGAGAGAGAGAGAGAGAGAGAGAGAGAGAGAGAGAGAGAGAGAGAGAGAGAGGGAGAAGAAGAAGGGAGAGGAGACGAGGAGAGGAAAACGATGATTATCCGGCAGCCGCCGGTTAGCGCGAAAACACGACCGGGCGGTCGTTTCGTCCGCGATATCTCTCGGCGGGATCGATCGCAATGATACTTATGATAGTCGACGCCTTAGGAGGAGCTCGTTAAGTAATTTCTCGTCGCGCGAAATTGAAATGCAGTCCTTGGGACGGTGTGCAACGCGCCGTCGCAGACGACGACCCCGACGACAACGAAGACGACGTCGCGGAAAGCAGTTTTCCCGAAGCTGATCATTATCGGTGCGATATCCCCCTTTTATCGCGACCGTGTATCCTTGTCCCGAGCGTCTTTCATAGAGGGTGTTGCCAGTCTCGGTTCGAGTGGTCGCGGCAAATAACGCCGCGTCGCGTCGCGTCGCGACCGCTCGCAAAAGAGAGGAGAGCGATAGAGATGAGAAAAGCGCGACGAGCGTACGGTGGTGGGAAGAGCCCGGGCAAAAAGGAGAACAAGAATAATTAGGGGTTAATGCCGCGTCCGTTGCCCGCCTGGGATGATTAATGACTTCATAAACCGCGCGCCACGGAATTCGGCTCCGTGTACGAGGCGCGAGACGGTGTTTTCCGTAATTGCCGGATCGTTCGTTTCACCGTAGACACACACGTGACATGCGCGCGCACGATTAGAGGACGGGTACCGTAATCACCGCGGCGAAATCTGAAATTCGTCAAACCGGAGGGTCGATAGTCGGGCAAGAGAGCGTCTTACGTTCTCGCCGCATCACCCTCGTGACACGACCCAAATTCGCCGAGGGTCGTACTCTGCGCTGTGCAGGGCGCCCTAACTATCTATCCCTCTCTCGCGTATGTACTTCTCACTCCGTCCCTCTCTCTTTTCCTCGTTCCCGCTCTGAAACCGCCACTCAAATCCGTTGTCCCCGATAAGTTTTGACAGCGTTCCTCTAATCGGTTCCCGTCCGTACGTAGCCGGGGGAACGGTCCTCGTTAAAAAGTGCCCGGGAAACAATAGAAAAGCACCTTGTCCGCTTCCCCCCTTCCTGCCCCGCATGTTACGCCAGCGCGCGACTTACGCCGTATCACGGACGCACTCGATTCCGGGCCGCAGAAGAGGCCGATTCGCAGGAAGACAGAGGGTAACGAAGGGAGGGAAACAGGTCTGGGGAACTCGTGAGAGGGGGTCGGTGGAGGGGTCGCGGCGAAGCGAAAGCCTGCTGGTTCGGCGGTATATTGACGTACGATCCGATATACGCGACACGACCGGACTTTGTTATGCCGTAATAGCGCACCCCCAGGGAGGACAGAAGTCTGGAAGGACTCTTCGTTTGTCCATCCGCCCCTGTCGAGAGAAAAAAGCTCAGCGAAGAGAAGCTGACGAGTGGGGACTCTCCTCTTGTGCTCGTCTCTCTTGCTCCCGCCTGTCTTTCTTTCTCCGGGTTCCAACCGTTCCTCTTTCTCTATCCCCTGAGCCCTGTTTTTCTCTCCCCCTGAGTACCAGAGACAGGGGGGTAAGAGAGTGCGAGAGGGAGAGAGGGAACGACGAGAGAGAGAGGGGGAGAGAGAGAGGGAGAGAGAGAGAGAGAGAGCGAGGCAGGCGTGGGTGGCCAATAGTTTTGCCCCCTACTCGACCGCCGCAGAGCGGCCTACCACCACCATTTCACAGCACTCGGAGCAGTCCGCGCGGACTGTACGAGCAACTGTCGCTGTCGCCGGTTCGATCCGACGAGCCGCGTGTCGTTCGGATCCTCGCGCTGATTGGTCGAGGTCGACGTTTCATTGGCTCTTTTTAAAAGCCGCCTCGCGTGTACGCCGAAAGAGGGGTTCTTTGCTTAAGAACCCTGAACGAGGATTGGATAAGTCGGGAGCGGACGGCCGCCGATTGGCCCGGGCCCGGTCCGCGCGGACTCGCGCTCCGAGATCCAAGGGGAACTTACACTCAGGCCATCCCGATGGTAAGGTCGTCGGGGTGGAAAACGCTCAAATGGGGTGGTTTAACGCGAACCTCGGTGCCAGAAGGACCCGCCACCGTGAGGGCTCTACGCCCCCTCTCCAGACCCGGGGGACTCCGGCTCGTCGAAACAACGTAACGACCAGCGAAATTAGGTAATTCGGCCTCGTAATAATGCGCCGTCACCCTCCTACCCCCTCGTTCTCCTTTCCACCACCCCTCCCTCCCCGACACCCCTCCCCCCGCCCTTGCCGCCACCACTCGTCTCCTCACTCCGCCAAACCGCCCAACCCCTTTCCCGACCCAACCGCCCATCGCCTCTTCCGCTACTCTTTCTCCACCTCGTCACCCTCTCTACCCGCGTAGTCGGTAATGAATCGGGTACGATGGAAATTAGGGGCTCACTGGACACCACCCGGCTCCCCCTTTGCTCATCTTCGACCCGGCACCGTGTTGTCTTCTATACACCCGTGGCCCGGCGAACGGTGTTTGTTAAACGTATCGCACGCCGGCCGACCGTGAAATCACGGCAGATGGAATTTGGATTCAGGTGGTTAAATCGTGACTTCCAGGCTTTTAGCTATCGGCACGTCATGTTGTCCCATAATGTCTCGTCGCCGTATACTGCACCCGCCATTCCTTTTCTTGTAACAATCTCGGCGACGAAAGACCAGTTTCGTTCTGCACGCTGGGAGCTACTAAATTCACCCTTCGTGGGCGCACTGGATCCTTTATGTCTGAAGGACAATTTCAATTTTGAATCCCTTGCGAAGGGAAAAGAGGGAGACCCCCATTTTTTCGAATTTAATCCGTGAAATTTGTATTTTCTATTGACGACTATGTCAAAGTAGGGACTTGAAGTAGAATTCTAGAATTTTTTCAGATTGTTTGAAAGTCGAAAAAATAGCCCTGGGTGAACGACCTTCGGCTTTTCTTATTTCAGGGTTTGGAAAAGTCGTCCGGAAAATGAAATTTAGTTTTGGTCGCCGTTTCCTGTGGAGTAATGTTAGTCTCGATTCACAATCATTTTGCGCTAGCACAATTCGAAAATTGATTCCTCCTCGTACTACCACCAGCTACACATACATATTTCCCTTATTTAATTACATCGTCCGGTTTGAATGTGTGATAAAGCAGAACACACGTCGCCGAGTGAGGAGTTAATTACCAGGATCAGTGATTTATTTATTTAGTCGTGAACCTCTGGTCGTCGCTTCATTCAACGATCTATTTATTAGCTTCTGGTAAGAAGTCCGGAATCGTTCGTTATAAGAACGGTCGCCGATAGCAAGCTTTCTTAATTTTGCCATCAACGTGCTAGCATAAGTCAATATGAAAGTTGAAATTTTTTCTTTTCGATCACCGAGTAATCCTCTCGGGAATCGAAGTTTAAAGCAATACGATTTACATAAACATAGGTAGAGAGGTACGTATAACAGGGAACAGGTTCCGCAGCCCGGTTGTAAACTTTACAAGGGTGATAAGGAAGGCTAAATGGTACAAAAAATCTCCGTGACGTCACCGATTTGCTCTCATTCTCGAAAGTCAATCTGGAGACGTTTTGTTATGCAGTCGCGAACAGAAGTGTTTTATCATAAAAGTTAAAGAGAGAGAGAGGGGGGAGGGCGCTCGACGTGCAGCCTTTTCCGCACATGCATCGCAACACGCGGCGTGCATGAGAAAACGCGTCAAATTGACAGAAAAGACGAGAATGTGAGTTAAAACCAGGCCGCAGGATTCCGCGTCGGACGCGTACGTGTGACACTGCGACTAACGTGTGCCGGTACCGATCTTTTTCCGCAAAATGGCCAATATTCCTCGTGCGAAAAAACTTTTCGGCGAAAGGTTGAAAATGTCGTAACGTGTGTCATTTAGTCGGTGCGCGCTTGGCGTATCGTTGGCGAATCACCGCGGAATAAGGTGTCGCGATGGATCGATCGAACGGGGCCGATCGGTTGTCGTCCGAGCGGAATTCGTCGAGACCGAATCCGACGAAGCGCCGGAAGCGTCTCGGGCTCTTGTTTTCGCAAGCGGAGGGGAAAAAAAGGGGCACGGTGGCGAAGACGTGCCACGGCTCGGTGAAATCCGATACTCCGCGAGTTTCGTTGTCATGCATCTGGTCAGCGAGGTTCTTTTGCCGTCCTCCTCCTCCTCATCCTCCTCCGTGCCCCCTTTTCTCGCCCCGCCACCCCGCGGACCGCACGCTCCAGAAAACGTGTAATGAACCGAGGACAATAGACTCTCAAGCCCGGGGGCTAAGCGGCCGCGACCGCCGCAAATTTTTTTTACACGTTTCTTTATCTCGATTCCCGCCACTTGCGCGTCTCATTTTTCACGCGCGCGTCTTTTATCTTCCTGCTTGCGCCCCTCCGCGACCCCCGCACCATGCTCGGTGAGCTACACGACTTTTTTTTTTGTCGCGGACTTCTTCTTCGTTTTTTTTCCCCGTTACTCTCGTTGCCCCGCCGAGCAGACAAAAAAGTAAAGGATAGCCGCCGCACCCTGTAAGTTTTTTAGCCGCGGTTTTTTATTCCGTCGTTAAAGCTGTCCCCGGTACACGTTTTTTCCCCTCTCTCTTTCTCTCTCTCACTCGTTCACTCTCGCTGTCTCTCGTTTTTTCTCTCTTTTAGTTTTTCTTGCCCATTCACCAGGCTCTGCGTACGGACGCTTTTGAATGATCGAATTACATGAATGGGAGGTAGCGACGTTGTGTCTGCTCGTAAAGGGACGGTCGCGGATAACGTCGAATTACCGCGAAAAGGAGTGACGTCTCGGGAACCACCGTGGGACACGCCGCAGAACAACACTCTTTGCATGCCGGATTTCTCGCGGATTTGTTGTACACGGTACTACTGTCTCGATACGTGTGACCCACTAGTAATGATATCCAATTCATTCTCATCACTTCCAAGTAATTCGATAATTAAATACTTATACCGGAGAATCGAACTCTATCGGAAAGTACTTTTTTTTACAGTCGGCAGGCAGGATAACTAAAAAACTATTGGACCAGTCGAGATGAAATTTTACACACACATAGTTTATTATATTCCCTGTTCGAGAACCAACAATATAATTACATTAAAAGCTTCTTTAATTTAAACTGTGTTCATAACGAATAAGAATGTTTTCTAGTTTATCCTATCTAGTTTATACTATTTTTTTGTACTAAACAAATTTTTGATCACTAGACTGTGGTTTTCAGGCGTTTATTGCAAAAATGGGCGAGTATAATTTAAAACAGTAGAAAGATTAAAAGAATTGGAGAATGTCAATACATCCGTTACAACTTCGTTCCTACGCCCTGCAATTATCGCAAACAATGTTTATTTTGCATGAGGATCCGTAGACCCCGATAATTCGAATACCATAATTCGACCACTCCGCGCGCGAGCCTCAATCTTGCTATTCAACCCCTTCGGGATCGGCCGAATTTCGAGGAAGACGACCAGCTCGAAGAGCAATTTCGCGCGTCACGGTTCATTTTTATGAACTCACCGTAACATTTCTCTAACAAGCGTCGTTAAGCCCGGCCATTGTGCAAAAACGTGTCTGAAGATAATTTAAATTAAATTAGCTCGGCGAACGCGCCCCTTTCCGAGGATCAGATTTTACAGTTACCAGGTTACCGCGCCTCGTTAATATTCATTTCCGTTCAAGGAGCCGAGGGAACAATGGCGGCGCGAAAGAGGAGGAACCGTGGCGAAATAAAAAGGGATACAAGAAAAGAGAGAGAGAGAGAGAGAGAGAGAGAGAGAGAGGGACTAAGGAGAAGTCGAAGAAGAGCATGAAGAGGAAGAAGAAGAGGTAGCGGGTGGCAAGTGAGAGGGGAGGGAACGCATCGATAATTACCTGGGGGCGGCTTATTAGAAACACGATACCCCGGGAACGAGCGGGGAAAGCTCCACACGCACGATTGAGCGCCACTGGAAAAGCTCTCCGCGAAAGATTAATCGTTCGCTCTCCTTATCCTCTCTTTTTCTCTCCATTTCCACGCCCACCCCCTCTGTCTGTTCCCCGGCACGGCGTGGCATGGCGTGGCGCGGCGCGGCGCGGTGTGGCGTGGCGCGGGCATGGCGCGGCGGATTCAACGAAAACTCTCTCTCGTCCACGGGTTCCGCGAGCGTAGAATACCGCGGTGCCCGGCCAGGCGGGTAGCCACCCCTTGACTCCCCTTTTCGAGGAGCGTGTCCAAACTTTTTCACCCTGGGCCGTCGCGGCTGGTCTGGCGCGGCGTGGCGCGGCGTGGCGCGGACCACCCGAAAAAAGTTTATCGCAAAATGGCTGCCGGTATTTACGCGATTCGGGGGCGGAGGCTTTTTCCACCCCCCGCGCCCCCTACCCGCCGGCTCTATTCCACCGCCGCCGCGACCGCCACCGCTTTGCCACCGCTACCGCCTCCGACTCCGATGCTGGTGCTCGTGCTCATGCTCATGCTGATGCTGGTGCTGGTGCTGGTGCTGGTGCTGGTGCTGGTGCAACGGTGCGGAGCCAGAACGACCCAACTGCCGAGAAAGCTTTTGCATAATAAAACAGCCTGTATTTCCTCCGCCCTGCCCTCCACCAACCCCACCAAACTCTCACTTGCTCCAACCCCTAAAGCGTCCCATCCCGACGCCGCAGCCATAGCTACCCGACCCTTCTCTTTCTCTCTTTCTTCACCCTCCCCTCTCGGCCCTATTCCCCGTTCCTTCTCCTCGCTCCCTCTGCTCTCCCTCTTTCCTTTCGTTTTCCCTGCACTCTTTACCATCATCCTCCCCCTTCCTCCCTCCCTCCTTCCCTCTCTCTCTCCTTTTTTCTCTCTCTCTCTCTCTCTCTCTCTCCGGTTCTCTCCCGTTTTCCCGAGCCAGCGTCGAACTCGGGAAGAAAAAGTATTGGAATCCCGGGTACACCTGCGTGCATCGGTGACGGGTATCGTGAAAAAGAGGGAGAAACGTCGATCCGCGGAAGCCGGGGGCGAGTCGAAAAAATGCCCGCCATCTTGGTTGCCAGACGAATGCCTCCGCGTGTTCGCGCCCTCACACAATAAAGAAGTCGGTGAGAGCTTTTCTCTGTGGCGCGCGACGCCACCGCGACGATCCTATTTAACACGTTAAGTGCCTAATATCAACTCCAAAGATTCTTACAAAATCAGAGTAATATTTAATTAATGAAACCACAACTGAACATCTAAAATGTGTGTTACAGGGCATGCTGTCTTAACCCTTTCGAGTTCGGTTTTCCAGGATATCTTATAATAAACAGAGATTTCTAAACCCAGTCAAAAATCACTGTCATAAATATTGTTTTCATTATGAGTGATTAAAGTTGATTTTTTAATCTAAAAAGTTATTTTGTCGATTCAAACTGATTCTTTTGGAAACGTATCGATCGATCTTTTGCTTCCCGTGTATAAAAACATTTCTGCTACTATTACTAGATATTCAGCAATTATCATATGAATTATTGTACACAAAGAAAGATAATGCAATATTTTCGTATATTGAAACGGTAGTATGTCTATTATTTAATGGGAAATCCGTGTCAAAGGACTGTTTCATGCCACCTACACAACAATAGTAGATATTATTAACTCTCCTGTATGGTCCAACTAATAGAAACAATCATATTTTGTATATTAAATTGTACTAAATTTGACATTTAACTGGAAACATTTATCTGTAATTTGATTAGAACGTATACGGTCTGTCAACATTAATTTTGAATAATATTAATCGGAAGAGCACGTTGCTTCTTATCTGATTGACAAACCACAAAAATAACATCAACTTAGATATGCAGCGGGACATTTATAAGCAAGACGTTGTCGTTAACTTGATATTACGCGAAGAAAATTTTCAGCTAATAAAGTGAAATTACTCGTTAATTACTAGTTTTAGGGCTAATGAAGGTTAATACTTTTTTACTCAGAATTCGACATTTTTCCGTATTTTGGAATAAAAAATGTGGTATTTCATTAAAAAAAAAACAAAGTCCACCTTCAAATCTGCGAAACACTTCCACTTGTAAAAATAATAAATACGTTACATAATGTACCTCTTCAGACCATGCAACTTCTGTATACAAAACTTTTTCCTGCAACGCATACTTTGGAAGTTATATGGGTGTGGAAGTTGCGTGGACCACCCTGTATGTCAACAACACGGGTCTTGCCAGCGTCGTGTATCCTCGAGGAGACATACCCGAGAGCCGTATTATGTTTACATTCCTCGGCATCCGAGGATATACCTCGCGTTAATTAATACGTTTATATGGTTTGCAGTTGCAACATTAAAATATTTGTCATTACTAGCCTTACGGATGTTTATGCGTTTCCAGCGTGCACTGTGGTATTTCAAATGCAACGTTCGGGCGAGAACCTCCGATTTCGTCTAAATGTCTCTCGCTAGAACCGCGCAGCTGACTTATACCGGGAATTCACATAATCGGTCGCGCTTCTCGTCCGTACGGTTGGTATCGGGTCGAATTTCTTTCGCTCGGAGCGCGCTCGCATTACCGGGACACGGATCCGAAAAAACGCGGGCATTATGGAAACACGAGACCCCGGCCGTTAACGCGCGGATTGTCGAAATTCAGGTCGCGCGTGACGTTCGTAGCACGCGAGAGGTAACAACAACGCCGCGTTCCGTCTGAGCGTATCGTTCTACATTATGTAAAATAATGTAGGATCAAGGGAGATAGTATGAAAATGACGATATATTTAATAATCACAGTTACATAAAATAACTAACCTAAACCATAAACTGAACACTATCGCCTAATCACCTAAATCTTATTTAGACGATTTAGATGAAATATTCAGAATATGTATAATTGATACAAATGTACAAAACCTACTTTTTAAATTTTTAGTGTAAGCCCGCATTAAAAAGTTGTAAGATACAACTTTTACTACTTTCTCTGTAATTCCGACCAATTGCAATTTTAATCAAACATTTTTCTCGCGTTATGTAACGCTCCAACATTGACAAAGTTATGCGATTTTTAAGAGTGTACGAATATTAGTTGGAGTCACTGTACGTGTGCATACGCATGTATACATGTATATGCACACGTTCGTATCACCTCCGGTGCACGTAAATCTCGGGGAACGATGCACCCAGGACGACGATACGCGCGGCCGAGAAGCCGGTCGCCGAGAGCATTTCCACGGCATTCTCTCCGCCGCGGCGTGCGGTGCGGTGCGGTGCGGTGCGATGCGGTGCAGCCAGCGCCGGTGCAGCAACGGACGAATTATTCGTCGGTAACCGGCTGAAACGAGTCGATCGCTCGTTTACATTTACGCCTCGTTTCGCGCGCCGGAAACTCCTCGCCGGCTCGTCCATTCGTTTTCCGCGAAGTTGTTCGAGCGATCCCGGCTCGGCCAGCCGAACGGCGTAAAACTTGGTGAAACTCGCTTGCCGGCGAACTTCGACCGGGCCAATAAAAATCTCGAATCGCTTCCGACCGACGAACCAGCGCAACGGCCCCGCTTGCGTGGAACATGTCTGCACATTTTTGTGTTTTTTTTTTTTTCGCTCGTTAGCAAACGCCACCGCTGCCGCTGCTGTGCTCCAGTTTCTTTGCTCGGACGATTTCTTGTTACGTTCCGCAGAGTCGCCGCCTAGCCTGCTCGCTGACGGCGAATTATTCCGGGTACACCGTGTTCCCATTCGCTTTTTGATTATCCGCTGTTTCGACGCCGCTTTCCACGGTACCACACACTCTTTATCTTACGCTTCTCGACCGTTATGCGGGCAACCGAAGTGCACGGACACGCGAAATTGATGGAGCACCGCGTTTTCACCGGGAAATTGTTGACCTTTCAGTCCCTACAGTCCCTTCAGTTCCCTTAGTAGGGAAAGTCTTAACCCTAGCTCTCCCTGGGGGAGTTTGTTTTTTTTTCATAGGCAAAGGCTAAATTAGTGGTGGCGAACCTATGACACGCGGGTCATACCCACCAACGCTTTTTAAATCACCCACGCTTGGATTTTTATAAACTTATTTCATAAAAGAGAGAACAGACAATCGAAAATATTAAAATATCAAAGTACAAGTATCTATATCTACACTCCCACTTGTAAGTCTTAGGACACCTCTGGTTTTTAGGAAAACTCTGGTATTTCGTATAGATTATGAACCTTAGACGAGTTTAATCGCGTCTCGAACGCTCGCGAACGTTTCGCGCGATCATTTAGCGCACGGTCGGCGGACACACGGCTTAAAAATTGCGGCCGATATAAAAGAGAAACGGTGGGGGAGGGGGCGGGGTGTGGGTAGAGAAAAAAAATGGTCACGCTTGGCCAACGATAATTACTTTCCGATAATCCCGGAGTTTTTGATCCCGGTAAATATGGATTAACCCAATTCGATTATTCATTCGCGGGCACGGCCCTCGGGGAAACGGGCGCGGGCTCGCGGAAATAGAGCAATAATCCCGATTAAAAGCGCAGCGATCGTCGCGTTTTTGTTGCGATAAGAGGGCCGAAAACGTTGCGCGTTAATACGCGCGTCATTATATCGGGATTCAAAAGCTTTTTGTTACCTCCCGATAACATTATTATTAATTTCAAAGCGCCCTGCAGCCCCGTCCCTCTCTCCTTCCACCCTTCGCAGTCAACCCACCCACCCCCTCCCAACCCCCGCGCCGTCGAATCGCCGCTGGAAAAACCGGCTCCCGCGCCCAGCATTTCATTATTACATCCTCCCTCGGCTGAGTTATCGTTCCGGCCGCGTTCGACCGTGTTATTTAGCTTCCTCATTTTCCTCGTATCGAAATTATCGGCCGTGCGCTTTATCGGCCAATTGAAGTCGTTTCCCTCGTAAACGCGCACGGCCATCGCGGCCGAACGCCGAGAAAGAAAGTCATTTCGCGCGGATCGATCAGCCGGCCGGACTGAAACTGTACGGGGCCATCGAGATAATTTCGACATTTTTTTGTTTTTATTTTTTATGGAAGTCCCACGAATAAGTAGATAAGGCAAGCGTGGACAGAGTACAGTGAATTCTCGATATATGTCAACGACACGGGTCTTTGATCGGAGACTATAGTCTTATGAGATGATAGGTTATTAATTGTTCATGAAGTTCCCAAGAGAAAATTCCCTTGCAGCCATAACGGCCAAATAGATACTCAACACAGTCGAATCTATTGATTTGAAACGGTGTGTGTATGTATTTCGCCATCAGAGGTATAAGTTAATAGTCAGAGCATTTACCGAGACTGTTTACGATTCTATTTTAGGGCCAACATTGATAGAGCTATTTTTCCTGCATGTTTGCTTTTAAGAATTCTCCTTTCATTATTATTGGACTGCAGATTTTATGTATTCATGGTAAAAATGGGTAGATCTAATTTAAGACAGGAAATACATTTGAAGAATTTAAATATATTATTACATTATTTTCAACCCATTAATCATATTAATTTTGTTGCAATTCGGGTAGAAAATTTTTATTTTGCATAAAGATCCGCAATCTAATTATTATGGAAATATTCCGGAAATGACGACGCCAATTAAAAACGCGAATATAATTAAACTGTTTTTATTATAACGATACAAATTTTTATCAACCTTATAAAGAATACATGATACATGATACAATAAGGGATACATGAAATGAAATACATTTTATTTGCAATTGAATTTATTATACTAATTGGAACTTTTAACTTGTGCTTCTTAACCTGGTGCACCCTTAGGGGTGCGAGAGAGATTTCTTTTTCGATAAATAAATTATCCTGCAATAGATGTGATTTTCTAAATAAAAAAATAGAAACAAATTTCTTAGGTGGTGCGAGAGCTTATTTTTATGTTCAAGGGGTGCCTATCAAAAAGTTAAGAACCACTAAGACGACTTGACGAGAAATTGATTGTCCAGGGTTAATAGGATGGCCAGGAAAGGATACTTTGTTAGCTTCGGTATCAGAAGAAATTCATTAAATGTCAATAATATTTTTATTTGACAAGGCGTTGCGAATTATCGGCAGACCGAACTGCCGCTCCGAGATTTCGCCGATACACGGATTCGGTTCGACGTGCTAAGCCGAGATTCTGGAGAAAAATTCGTCGTCCGTTGAGAATCGTCGACGGCGATCGTCTTGCCGTCGCGACAGATCGATTCGATCGATATCAAGCCGGCGATAACTGTTCATATCGTACATGGCACGAAATCCTCTTCCGAGTAGAGGCTTAACTCGTGATGTCTGGTGGTCACGTTGTGCTCGAAACTTCTTTCAACGTTTTACGTGATCTTGTTGATGTTGCGATCCTAGCGATGAGATTGCACAGCGACTTTTACAGTAACGAGCAAAACTGAACCAGTAAGAATAGCAAAAAATCAACATTATAATTATTTTTATCATAGTTAGAAGTAACTTAAGAATTTTTTTTCAATAATTAATGTCTCCTCGTTTAGCAATGGCAACAAAAATAGACTGACTCGGTTTTCCACCATTTCCAATACTTGGCAATATTTAATATATCATTAATTTTTCATATTTCGTCCACAACCCTTGTGCTTGTAAAACTGCACCAATTCGCTTTGGCATACTTTCTACTAATTTTTTGCAATAATCCGGATTTCAATTTTTATTTCATTAAATAACTTACTTTGTATTCATGGAATTTTTTAGGGTTCTGGTTTGGCACTCAAAGTGTTAAATAAAATCATTTTCACGCTATAAGAAAACCAGCTGAATTTTAGTAAGAAAACGCCACGAACTTTTTCCCAGACCCAATGTTTTCAGCGACATACCCGTTCAACTCGCGTACAAATTAATTTTTATCATCCCAACTGAAAGAGACATTTCGGTGGCCATGATCGGACGGACCACCCTATACAAAACCGATTATTTGACCGCCGGTGGTAGGTTTAGTGTTAAGCGCGAATCGGCCGTCACGGTGCGAGTTGAGGCTGCGGGGTGCGCGGGGTGCGCGGGCGCGAGTTGGGAAGGGGGGAGGATAGGGGGAGGCACGGGCTCGTGATATACGTATGCAGAAGCGAGGTGTAACGCTAACTCATCGTTATCACGAAACGGTTGCCCATTATTTTCCCCCGATGATGGGCCGCGAGTCTCGTAATATCTTGTACGTGCGGGCCGCGTCGAGGTCCGGCCGCGGACCATCGTTGTTTGCCCGGCCACGCTTGCGCGTCCGCGCGCAAACACGCGCCGCCGCCGCCGCCGACGCCGACCGACGCTGCCGACGCCGACGCCCGGATACGTGTACGCGCCGCTTCCGAGACCGACGGCGACGTGTGCGCGTACACCACGGTGGTTAATTTCCAGTCAAATTTCATTACTTGACTGCGGCGCGGCTAGATGGTCCGTGCTAGCCTCCCCCGCGTTTCCACCCCCGTTCTCTCTCTCTCTCCCTCTCTTTCTCTCTATCTCTCCACCCCTGCAATCGCCGCGACGCGATGCGCTGCCACCCGCGCCACCACCACCACGCCGACGACCCTCGTGGTCATACACGGGGAATCCGGAACATTATTGTTACACAGTTGTCCATTGTCAGCGGCGTAAAATGGAGCCGCGAGCCAGAGATATTATTAATGATCGTGATTCGCACCCGTAACCGGCCGCGCGCTGATTCCACGCCGATACTACGACTTCTCGTCCTCTCTGTTCCCTAATTTTTCCGTATCGTTTGGTATAGTTGGACCGCGGATTTTATGCGGTTATGGGAAAATTGAGTAGGTGAAATTTAAATCCGTGATCATAACAATTTAACGTTAGAACCACCGGTCAACCATCGACAATACCTGCTATGTACACAATTAACGTATGTATTTTTAATAATCGGATTCGCGCAAGATGGTAGGAAATGATTTTAAATGTTCATATACGCAATACCGGTGTGTAACTTCTTGGAATCTGAACATTAACGACATCGTCGTTTGGCTACAGAGATTCAAACGACGACAGAAAGATAATGAAACACTCTTCTTCAGATAACGATAAAACATTCTAATCGCAAAACAAGAAAATGTGTACCTTGTATTAAGAACGAACGATAAACAAAGTCCTCGAGTTGTCAACGGTTGTTGCAGGGACTTCGCCGGAATGGTAATTTTGTCGAGCGCACACACATAAGCGTGCACGTGACTGGTAACTGTACGTACGGGTTCCAAGAGTAAATGATAGCAATTATCGTTATCTATGAACGCTCGCGGATACGTGGACAGCCAAAAATCGTCACGCAGAATTGAAACTACGAGAAAACTGCAACGCACTATGACTATACCTATAGTCTAATATAGTCGTATAATAATCTTATAAATACTTTACGAGTCTGTCGAAAAATATTTCGAACAAAAGCTAATCGATTTTCAGTCGTCTATAAACCCCCAGAGAAAAAAATCACAAAACATTTTGTTTTCCAATAAAAAATTATGGTCACCGTAATTTTGTAATTGTGACTATATATATTTTTGATTACATATTGTTGTTCAATACATATTGCTGACGTCAAGACGAATCCAATAACCTATTTTACTATGGATATAAGTCTTAAAATAATTCTGAAATAATTTTATCCGCCTAGATTGGCATTTTCGCCCGCTATGCGGTGGCCGCATTGAACGATCCGCGATCCAGGAAAAAACGTGTGTTTCGCAATCGAGCGTGCTCGAAAACATCTGTTCGAAAAATATTTACCAGTAGCAAAACACCCGCGCGATTTGTACCGATTAGAAGCAGAATCGGCCGACTCGCAGTACGCGGGAAAAATACAGCGTCGGACAAAGTAAGCTGCGGTACAACGAATTCTCGATATATGTCAACAACACTGGTCTTGCCAGCGTCGTTTATCGTTCAGGAGACATACCCGAGCCGTATTATGTCTACACTCCTCTGATAATTCTGCTACGTTTATCGCGCAGGACTTATATAGAGAAATCACTGTAGCGATAAATCTTATAGTACAATAATAATAATAAACATTAGGTAGAATAATTAGTGTATCCAATTCTAAAAATATCTGAAAAAATTCATGAACCTAGGAAAATATGTTTTTTTGGTACAAAAATTGCCTACCTATCTCCGGAGAGTATACCGCAATAATACAAAGTAGAGCTTTCCATGTAAAACAATCAGGTTGTACTTCATACGACCTTCAGGTGTAGTAGAGGTGTCCGAGAATTCGGTGATCGGGTCGGGTCTCGCGAATTTTCCGAATCCTTCGAATATTCCCGAGAATCTAGAAATTGTCGAGAACCCGTTCCAATTCCGAATAAAATTCTCGACCCGACCCGACATTTTCGGGTGCTCGCTTTCTATCCGCTGGCAAACAAATTCAACGTGACCGCATCCCTCGAAACCCAACAACTCTTATCCGAAAACATTCTTCGGAAAAAATGTGTTGTTTACAAAAAAAACAAAAAAAAAACGGACCACCCTGTATTCGAACGCATGAAACGCTTCATCATTTTATCCGGGACCGTAGAAAAGACCTCGCCGATTCCGCCAGCGCGCAGCGTACATTTCGACCTAAGCTAATCCCGCGATCCTCGATGAAAAAAAGCCCGTTTGCGGCTCGCGGATCGTTCGTGGAATTTTTAATGGAACACCGGTGAGGGGAGTGTGCGAGGGTGCGAGAGAGAGAGAGAGAGAGAGAGAGAGAGAGAGCCGCATCGTGCTCTAATGACTTTTAAATATAGTTTTCCCTGTAGAGGACGGTGCGAGAGTGCGGGGGAGGAAGGGGCCTGGCAAGGTGAGGGGGGTGGGAGAGCACGGGTACAAATTGCTCCTGTAAAATCGCTTCGATCGGTCCGGGTCAACTGACGTTTCCGGTTTTTTCCTCCGTGTGATTTTGTGCGCGACGCGGGGATTAAACCCGCGGTGGCGGCCACGTGAACTGGGTCAGACGCGCGAAATTTCCAATTACCAGCACGTGGACGTTCCGAATGGCGCGTTAAAAGAGCGAACACGGGACCGATGGATCGACGGGTACCGGGGCAACCGGACGGGGGGAGCGCGACAGGGGGGAGGGAGGGGGACGAGCTTTCGAAATGGAAATGAAAGGAAAACAACGGCCGGGAAAAACGAGAGACAAGAACGGCGGGAGTAATTGGCCGATCCGTTTCGAAAAGCGCGCGCGCGCGAGCGCACACGTGCATCGTCCACCCACACTGTTCTCCCTGACACTCGTTGTCGCCCCATCTCTGTCGAGCCGTTCCCCGATGGCAATTATTGTCTCCTGACGTTCCGATACGGTTGCGCCCGTTATTAACGTCCCCGTCCGCCCGGTCCCCTGCCCGGAATGGAAGAATAATATTAGAAACAAATGACGCGCGCTCTCGTTATACCCGGTCCTCTCTCCCCGTTGATTGGAACGGTAAATCCGTCACTTCCGACGCATTTTCGGGATTTTAATAAATATGCCCTACCCGACCGACCACCACCACCTGTGTAATAAACGGCCCGATGCGATTTTCATATTTGCGGCCGGACCGTGTGCTTTTCATTAATCCAGAACGTCCGCCGGATATCTCGCCGCGTAAGACATCACCGGAACGTGTCACGCTGCGGTCTTCTTGCTTTATCGTCGTTCTCGTTGGTGCGCGAGTGTGAAATATTATTACCAGGGAAGAATAGGGTGGTTTTGGTTAGATCAAAGTGACAAGGTAATCGTACAACTGCTGTTGGCAGCGTTAACGCGATGGTTGTTGCACGGATAACTTAAAAAATCATGCACAGTCTAATTTAATTAACGACACTCAAAATTTAAAACGAAATTTCGATTGCAATGATCAAATTTGGTTTTGGTTCTGTGGGATTTTTGGAAATATACAAAGTTTACCATCGTTCCCGTTCGCAGAAAATTCCAGAGAAGATATTTTCGAGTTATTTGCGCCGGGTACACGTGCCGTTTCCCGTCATGCAAACATTTTGATTACGTCGTGCGATGCGCGGCGCTAGTTTTAAGTATGTTTAGCCGAGGATGAAAACGTGCGATTGTTTCGCGAACGCGTCGGCTGAGACAGCCGTGTAAAAGCGAGCACGGTTACTGGCCGCGAAACGCCGGCCGTCCCGGCAATAATTTCGCCGAGAGTCGAATTAGAACTGGGATAACAACGGTTTCCGGACGAGTGAAGCTGCAGTAGACCTATGTATGTATCTACCCGCCGATGATTTTCAGATATGTTGTAAAAATGTGTAAATGTTTTAAACAACTTTTTCCTTCGCATATCGGCGGCGGTCTCGCATAAAACTTATTTCGGTGCCTACAATAGTGACTAAAATCGATTTGTATTAGTTTCTTGTGAAATATCGAACGTTTTAAATTAAAAATTACCTGTGTGGAACTTACCAAGCAGCCTAGCCCGCAGGGGCGTGGCTTCGCGCCCGCCGTTCTGTGTATGCCCAGGGCAATAAAATCGCTGCCCTTACGGGCAGACGCTGAACAGCTCTGGGCTACCCTAAACGCGCACGTGCTTTCGATCTTTCGATACAATCGCGCGACCGTTTCGCGCTCGTTCATTACGGCTGTAATCGATCGGCCGGGCGCAACCGCTCTGCGGCGGGCCCGCGATTCCATTTAATAATTGTCACTCTCATTTTAAAGCCCCGTTCCATAAGTGAGCCGACAGTAATTATCGATAATGGGCGACGATAATATTTCCTTTTATAACGAAACCGTTCCGCTCAATTCGATTGTCGGCGATCGTGATTTCCGTCCTCTCTTTTCGGCCGTTCTCAATCCCGTTCGACGCGGACATGCCGAGAGCGACGAGCATAATTCGATCGAATGGAAATGCGCCTCGCGTGATTACGCCGCGAAAAAAAAAAACAAATTCAACGATTCATCCGTTCCCCCGCTTGTCATACTTGTCGCTTCCGTGGTTTTACACGCGATCATTTCGACGCGATTCCATGCTGATAATTCGTTCGCGAAGTTGTTGCGCCGACATTGTGGTTGCGTCGTATGATAAGTTTGTTTACAGGGGGACAAGTTTAAAATTTCGATCTCTTTATTTGAAAAACGTGAACCTCGAATATTGATTGTTTGCTTTTTGAAGGTGAAAGAGGTCGACGACCGGACAGCAAATTTTTAAACGGCCGATGAAGGGTGCAGTCGGATGAGGACGTTAAAGGTGCCCCCAAACAAAATTGAATTTGCAATAGGCCATTCGATAGTTTGTCCAATGAAAGTACTTTGTGCCCATTTTCAAACCTGTATGTCGATATGGGGGGGGGGGGGTAGTAATGGGGCAACAAAGAGTTTAATGAATTCAAAGAATTCTCCTCTCGATGAGTAGAAGGTGTTGATGTAAAAAAAAGTTTCTTTGACAAGTGTCCACCGATCCAGAGATCTAATTTTTTGGACAGAAAGTAGAATACTATACTCTGCTACCTACAATCGCGACAGCAATTCCGAGCAAATAATCTACTGTGAGGGGAAAAATATTGAACATTTTTTCGAAAGAAACTGTGCAGCTTTTTTATTTCATTAAATTGCTATCGAATACATTTGTATCGAGTGGAAAATTCACGCTCGGAAATAAATTCAATATGATGTTTTAACAAACTGATAACGCGGTAAATTGATCCTCGAATTAATGCATTTCTCGTAATGGAGTATAAGTCGACGCAATTTTCAAATTGTACAGTTTACATGAAGTTTCATAGATTTGCTGTTAATATTTGTTATTGTAACCAGGGATTGGTAATGTAAATAAAAAATTTTCCTTTCTAAAAATTGTCTTGGGGTCTTTGAAAATCGGGTACGAATTTTCACGATCATCCAATACCTCTCCGGTGTGAATAAAAGTAAATTGAGGAAAAAAAAGGTACTGAAACTTTCGCGGAACGTGATAAATAGTAACGAATTGAAATTGAAAGGACAGTAGGGAATTATTGTGCGATCGTCAAACGGGGAAGGGTAAGAAGTTGTGGGTTAGGGGGATGGAAATGGCTTCCGAGGGTGGCTCAGGCGTTATAATGAATTCTTTTCGAATTCCATTACCGTCTCACGCTCCAATTATTCCCGGCGTTTCGAGGAATGATTTATCCCCTCTATTGTACGCCCTTCCTTTGAGTGGAAGGCGCAGACTATGGTCATGTTTCGAATCAATTAACTTAGTGACGTCAGTCAACGCCACCATCCCCCGTCTATTTACGTGATCGTTCCCTGTGGAAGGAGCTTATTGACTTGTTAACGTCCGCTTCTTGCTGGAATTCGATTGAAACACGAACACTGTCGTGGATATTTGACAATATCAAACGACGGATGTCTGCATAGCCAATGAGTAGGCTTTGTTCAATTTTAGTTTATTCTTTACGGACAATAGTTTGACGCGGAAAGGAAAAATTGAAGCAATCGTTTATTTTACATGGAACACGTAAACGGTATGTTTACTTGATATTTTTGTATTAGCAAATTAATCACTGATTTACACATTAATAATAAAGTAATAACATTTCTGAACGAATTATGTATGATCTACAAAACTGCAGCGAAATTGTAATATCTTTCTAATGTGTTTTTTAGTAGGTACGTTATAACATTTATTTATTCAAAGCAATGTAAACGCATCAAGATTAGTAATAGTCGAATTCATGTTTTATACCTCGGATAGCGAAACTTGGGTCCACTCGGACCCAGACTTACAAACGTTCCATCGAAATTCTAATTTTCTAGTAGGCAGTTCGAATCATTAGCTATTTGTATTCATCAAAATTAGTAATTGTCAAATTCATGTTTTATACCTCGGATAGCGAAACTTGCCTCGAATCTTCCCTCGTTGTATCTGTTTCGAGCTCTGTTTGGGTTGGCCGGTTCCGCGAAAATCGCTACACTCCTACCAAATTAAGTGAAATCGGTGCGCACAGGAGGAGCGGTCGTTTCGAGTTTTAAACCAGGGGAATAAAAACAGAAGGAACGAGTCGTTTTATCGGTGGGAGGCGGGGGGGGTGGGAGGAGAGGAAAAAAAGCGACGCAAAACAGAGAAGAGAAACGGGGAACGAACGACGGTGAAAAGCAGAGGGAGAAGGAAAGACGGTAACCTTTCGACGTTTCCGATCGACTTCGTTCCTCCGCGCGCTCCTTACGAGCCCTCGAGCATTTTCTCACGCGAAAACGTTTCGTCGTGTAGCACCGGCGCGGCGCAGTGCGGAGCACGGTGTGGAAAAAGGCACCGGTTCCCGGGAAAAAGGCAAACAAAAACGGGCCGAGCAGCACGGGGAAAACGAATCGACCTCGTGTGCGGTTTGTTTGCTCCCTACATATACACTTTCGAGCAGGTTGTTTCGATATTACGGCTTTTCCACTTCATTTCTATGGCGGCCCCCGCGATATCGACTGCGCCCCACGCTTTCCCGCACGGCCGATCAGTTTACCCACTTTCCGCGCGGAGCTTTCGTATCGTTCGCCAGGCGCAAGAGAGTGTGGTTACTTTATTAAATTGAAAAGGCGGCGAGATGAGAACGCGGCTACGCGTCTAAAACGAATTAAAAATACACCAGCGGGCACCGGGCCGAGTGTTGATACAGTGGCCGAAATAATGACAGGTTCATACAGTGACTACAACTAATACTCGTGCACTCTTAAACATCGCATAACTTTGTCAATATTGGACTATACCACTTGAATTTTTTTGAGAAGTTAGAACAATTGGATCGTTACATAACGTGAAAAGATTTTTTTACAAAAATTGCAATTGGTCGAGATTGCAGAGAAAAAACTAAAAGTTGAAAAAAAAAACTAAAAACCAAAAACAACAAATAAGGCTTGAAATGTTCTTTTTGTTTTGAAATTTAAACAATCGACGGCGTGGCATCCGAGGTTCACTTTCATCAAAAGTGCACTCACAAGTGAGCTTATAAAAACCTCATTTTTTATGTTTTTCTATAAAATGGTCAACTACTGGTGCCTTTACCTTAATGGAGAAGCGTTTGGCTTTGTTGGTAGGAAGATCAGAAGGCGGTCAGTTCGAAAGACCATGGAACACAACGGTCCGAAACTTTTGTGGGGCAATGTAGTTGCGTGCGAAAAACAGTCTTGCCATGAGTTGTCGGTCGAACACCCCCAGGGAAGAATGGTCGGGTCAGGTTATGCAAAAGCACGGCTCACCGACGGCCGCGTCGTGAATTATGTAAGGGGGACGGTGCTGTCTGTTGGTGGGGATGAGGGGGGTTGGGGGGTTGGGACTCTCTAATTAATTCGACTTCTCGTGACGATCGGGAAAGGAGTATCGGTCCGCTCCTAACAGCGATTTGCTCTTCGAATGCTTCGGGTTCCTGCACGCGACGGGAACATCGATTCGGTGAACGAAGGGAGCCACGGAGTCGTTTCGGATTCGCCTCTGGGAACGTTTCTCTAATCTTTTTTTCTTTTTTTTTCTTTGCGGAGAGAACGCCACGAATTGGGGCGAAACAGCGTGTATTTCGGACGCTTCATAACACGCGCACATTACTTCGGGGAACGATTTTGGGATCGGCCTAATTTCACACTGTAACTGCCTACCAGTCGAAATCACGGACTTGTAATTCCCTGTAAAATGATCTAACTGGGTCTTTCGACATTTTGGGTACATTCCGGCACAGTATGTTAAGCGCTGAATTCATTTAGTTGTGCATTTTTGGTCCGGTAACCTGGTCCGTTGCTTTTCTCACAAAATACACCGTTTATTCTATATATGTCCGAAATACCTAGCCAATAAAAGTCCCAGAACTATGTAATATTTCTTTAATATTTCTTTTTTAATATTCTTTGCACTTTAAAAATAAGTATAATTAATATGAGCGCTGTAATTGGCACCCCCACAGTAAATGGGTCCCTTAAACATGCTTGTATCCACGTGAAATTTTCTTTCTCGAAAAGCTCGGCAGCCGAAACTTTTGAACGATAGTGTAGCCGCACGCGCAACCACGCATCGAATGACGCTGCGCTGGCATGCAAGTGCATACACACGCGAATCCTGCGGCCTCCTCTGGGCATCGGGAATGCGTGCTTATTTCATGAATCTTTGCGCGAGCGTGTCCCCGTCGGACTCGTTTCGTGTCCGATTGAAACGTCCAATTCGAAGATACGTGCGTGGCGATCGAGAAAACCGCGTCTGGATAATGAGCGGGAAGTTTAAGTGTCTCATCGGTCGAGAGGGTAATTTAGGTTCGGCAAGGGTGTCGGGGTCTCTTCGACGAATGTTTTCCTTTAACCGACGAGATCTGTAATTTTCGGGGTTTGCAAAATTGCAGTGCCCGCGTTACGGGGCACCGTGGGACTGCGCTCCGAACGCTGTCGTGCCATGGACGTTGCATTTAAAGCTCCAGGCGCCATAGTATCGCGGTATAATCGCCTAAGTATAGTGTTTACTCTAGATATCTTCCAAACGCCTAGCCGACAAAAGTCCCAGGACTGTCCCAACTTTATAATAATTTGCGAATAATTTGCGTTTTTCAACGCGATGTCTGTAGAGAACAAATGACTCGTTAATTTGTGGTCTCTTGTAAATAAAGTCGGAAACGTATTCTCTAAAGATAGCGATTTTTGTACAACGACATTGTCAACGCATTCTTTTTACCTTTTCGTTATGTAGGGAAACCATGGTTTTGAACCGTACACAGTATTATGACGACTAAAACACTCTCCCATCGCAACGATTGTGTTCCCGTTTCGATTATGATACATAATAAGAGAAAGTGAAATGGCAAATTGCCGGGAATATGAGATTGTGAAATACGAGATGAGCGAATTGTGGATTCAGTGCCTATCATGCCACTTATGAGCTCATCGTGATTGCGCGGATGCAGAAAGCACAGTTCATGCATACGATTATAAATAAAATAAATTCTTCGTTTACTTGTTTCATTATATTTAATGTTCTCTTCTGCTTATACATCATAATTAATGCTGCAGCAGTTGCACAACTTTGTTTCTTTCAAAAGTAATCCTGTCTCATATTACTACCCATATTTCCAATGTGATTCAAAGCCTCCTTTTAGAAAAAGTATAAAAATCAAGTCTTTTTTACAAGGTCTACAATATTTAACAATTAAAAAAGTGACAATATAGAAATGTCCAATTTGTACTACTCCGTGGTAGAATTTTTTAAAATAACTAGTTTACCTAGTTTAAGTTTAGTTAATTAAGTTAAGCGCATTTCTTACATACACATATCGAAAGATTGCTATGGCAAGTGTGCGAGAACCGTCGCTCAATTTCGAAATCCCTGTCGTCATAATGTTCTCGGATTCTGGCAGTCAGAATGTTAAAGCCCAGGGTAGTAGCGCTCGATTGTGTCGGAAATTCGACATCGTAGCAGCTGATACTAATGACTCTGGAATTATTGAACGCGATACGTCTGAGGTCTGGGTTAGGGGCTAATGTGTCTTGGCAGGAACCGATCACAGGGTCATGCCGGATCCGATAGTGGCGACGCTTCTGTACGCGTTTCCGATAACGACGATCAAAGGCTCTTCGACGGCAAAATCACCGTGAGTACGCAGCAGAATTGCCGGGGTTATCAGACGCGACAACACTTTCTTTACCGTGCAATTTTGTGTATCGGTGTGGAAAAATGTTTACTGTTTGCGTCGCGTATCTGCGAACAGTACCCCTGACGCTCTTGGCATTTCCGATTATTTGCGGGGGATTACCGAGCAAAAAAAAAAATTCTCATTCCACGAGTGCTACGCGCAATCTGCACCAGAAAACAAACATCGGCTGACTTCAAAGTTTTTGGTCGTGAAATAATAATAGGTTGGGGAAAAAGAAATCCATTATTTTTCCTGTGGATGGCTGTAGCGATCGATATCTCGTAAAGTATCGATCAAAAAATTTCATATTTATGCTCATTGGAAAGGTGACACATTTCGCACTAAAAAAATTCTTTTGCTGTTTTTTGTTTGGTCCATTTAGTTGTGAGTTACAGGGTGTTAAAAATGGAAGTCAACAAAGAGAAAATTCGATACATTTTACAGTTTTTCTTTGACAAAGGCGAAAATGCAAGCCAGGCGGCTGAAATTCTGAATGGTGAATGGTGTTTATGGTCCCGATATGGTAAGTCTCCTGTACGATACATGACGCTGGCAAGACAATTTTTGGGACACCCCGTACAAAGAAGGAGAATACGTTAATGGCAGTGTCATCGTAATTTTTCGGTGGCTCGATTGCTCGTTCATCGGGAGGATAGTTGTAATAAGGCGATAAAGTACTGGATGGTCGAGAAATAATATTTATTGCGATCACGGGTGTTTCGTAGGCCGTAAAACAGCGGTAATTACAGCCGGCAGAATTTACACGGGCAAGCCGAGCCTCTTAAATAATCGCCGGCAGCCATTTAAGGATTAATCTTAATTCCATCGTTGAAGATCGCCGAATGGTAGCGCGAAATTCCACCGGTATTCGTGACACGTAACCCACGCGCATTATCAAGGAACGAGCAACCCTCGTCGGCGTATCTTCGATCGGCCTTCGACTTCGCGTTACGTTCCCGTGTGGTGTAATCAACGTCAACGGGGCGACGTTTCACTTCAAACAGGCCGTCACGGGACCGAGAAATAATTATCGGTAATTTCTGCCAGATAAATCACTCGGCCCCGGCGATCCGAGATACCGGTCCGTTGCGTCGCAACCGGCAACACCTGCACCGGCTTAAAAGGCGTCGCGAGCGAACATTGCAGTTTCTTCACACCATCCTGACTACAAAGAAAACTATTCCGATTTTTGCGGCTCGTCCCGCGCACCAACGACGAATAAACGAATAAACTTGCCAACGCGGAGCAAGCTTGCTTTCATTTTATGGAATTTTCGAGATTTCTAGTTTGCCAGTTAAAGCGTTAAACAACCTGTGAAATCTTCATTTTCGAGCAATTAAGCTTTCAGACTTTGGAAACATATTGTTACGAGTTTCAACGAGACGCAAAGCCGAGTACTCCTCCTCTGCTTAATAATTTATTTATTAAAGATGCCCCGAAAACTAGCAACAATATTTTTGAAATGTTGTACCTTCGGCTTATTAAGGTACCATTGTTAAGGTGAAAGATATGTTTTCAAGGTTTTCTCGATTCAGAGGCAAACAAAATATTTCTGACTCACCGAATTCGTCTTAATATCCACTAAACGAGAGTTGTAAAATATTATAAGTTCATTTACAAAAAAAAGTGACCTTGACAATTCCTGAAAGAAAAAAGAGCCAACAAAAATTTACTACGATCGTCTCAAAGCTCCCTTCGAACCGTGCTACGGCGTTATAGAAATGAACTTCGATCGGCCTGGTAATAACAGAGTAATCCGAACTGATCACGTACCGTGGTTCACCCTTGTATAGCGTAAAAAGAGAGTCGAAATTGTCTTGTCACCGAAATTCCCTTGGCAGCAACACCCACCGCGAACGCGTGGGACGCCGAGGTTGGCCGTGCACGTATAAAATTCCCAGTCCTCGTCGATCGTAATTGCTAAAAGACAATTGGGTTTGAGGGGATCGCTGTCGAACACTTGATTACGCGAGTTAAGCGGTCGCGGCTCAATTCCGGCTACGAGTCAGCCAACCCCTTTCCGAACCTACTCTGCGACCCACCCCTTCCCTGCTGGTGGCCATCTCTATTTCCTCCGATTCGCAATGTTCGGTCGACGTCGTCGTCGTCGTCGTCATAGTCGTCGTCTGGCTCCTTTCTCCTTTCTCGCTTGGAAAGCTAACGGCGCGGCGCAAGACCTCGTCGAGGTTCCCGTCGATGTTTGCGAGCGTCGTTTCTCCCCCTCGGTTCTCGAGTTCGCATACTACCCCCGAAAGCGTCGACGTGTTTATGTAGATGCCGCAGACGCGCGCATACGTACGCGCCGCACACTTGGACGGGCTCGTATCGGGCCTCGAGCAACGCGCGCCTACCTCGGTGCCTCGGTTCGAGGCACTAAACGTAATTAAACGGATAGTTTCCGCATTAGCCGCGATTGGATAATCATTCATCGATTATCTCGGCTATACGGGGTGACACACAATACTCGCCTGATCGGGCACGCGTTTGCGCGTGAGCTCGGTGTCGGGGGAACGCGTGGCGGCCCCTGTCTACGGGGTAAGTGTCTTTTCGCACTTGACGCTACGGCGCCACGGTGCGTATACAGTGAATTCTCGATGTATGTCAACAACGCGGGTCTTGTTTGTCAGCGTCGTTTATCGTCCAGGAGATATTACCCGAGCCGTGCTATCTTTACACTCCGCGGCGACCGTAGTGGGGATAATTCCGCGACGTTTATCGTCCAGGCCGTGGCGACAAATATAGAGAAATCACTGCATACCGTGATTTCGCTTACGAGAAATTTGGAAGAAATTTTTGTACCGGGCTATCAGATCCATTACACCGTTCATTCTTTCCAGAATAAATAATCAAATGATAGAACACCTCTGTATTTTTTTTTATCTACCACGCCAACATAGTGCACGCGGAAATGAAAAATCTGATAAATATTTCCAACAAATGAAAACGTTACGTGAAAGATTGTGGAACACACAAAATTTCCTTCTAGAACGAACAATGAAACAACAGAAAACCTATTTATTTACCCACTATCCTCACGTACTGTTCAACTCGAGCCGTGTTATGTTTACTCCGCGGTAGTGGGGATAATTCCGCGACGTTTATCATTCGGGCCTTGGCGACATATGTAGCATATATAGAAAAATGACTGTATCTCTTTTTTACTTCGGTATATCAGGGTATCTGGGTAAAATAAAAAATCTGGAACAGGAAAACGAGGCATAAAACGAAAAAACGTTATTCTTTCTTTTCGACTGATTTTTACGCGTAGAATTACTTCCCGATCGGTTGTCCACGGTATGCGGGACACCCAGTATAATTTCACTGTGTAAACCTGCCCCTGTGTAAACTAGTCCCTAGTTTAGAAATTCAAATTGCTACTTTCAACTCTCGCGCCTCCGCCGCGTTGCAATAACAGTAAAGAGCTATTGTTCAGATTCTGCCAAGTGTTCGAATGATTCTGCACTTATCCAACTGGCCGCAACCAACTCGCCGTGCGTGAAATCGGCGTTCCGGCTCCGGGAGATCGCGAACCAGTGGAATTTTGAATTTTGTGAGGGGTCGGGGCCGTGGTCTAATTGCCCGGAGGCGAAAACTTTTCCAGCGTGTTTGTAACGAAAGAATGGCCGACGGGAGGGCAGAAAAGGTTTGCTCGATATTCGTTTTTCCGGGAAACTGTTTGAATTCGATGAAAGTTTACCCCCCCCCCCCACCCCGCGTCGTCCGGTTTACAAAGTTCGCCGTATGCAAGATTTCGCGGCTGCCGTTTTTTTTCTTCCTTTTATTATTATTTTTTTTTTTTTCACTCGGAACACTCGTGGAACGAGGCGGATCGATTCGGCCGCGCCGCGCGGTTTCGATACATCGAAAACAGTATGTATGTATATTAAGAGCGGCAAGCGGCCTGTTCCGCCGGAATAAAACTGCGCCGTTCAATTCATAAACGGTCAACGAGCCTGCTCGTGGCGTGAATTAACGAAATCGAGCCTCGAGTTTTGAAAAAGTGATGCCGGTGCCGGCGAACAATGAATAATCGATCGGTTGGCTGTTGATTGCCACGCGATCGCAATTTATTCGAATTTTTAGTTGTATTCTCGTGTGGCTATCGCGTTGCGAAACAGCAACGTGGCCTGTGCTCGCTTCGACTTGATTCCAATTGTTCTTATTGTTCTTCCGGGCGAACACATTCTTTCGTAAATATTATTTGTATGTTCTTTGCGTTGTTTCCTTTTTCCGTATTTTTAATCGTTGAACGAACTTTTAGGTCCGGAGAACTACATAGCGGACAATTGCGAGAGTTAGGAGAATATTGTAATCCGATGCTCGGTTTATTTAACAATTTTACGATCGTTAATCGCTGTGATCGACTGTGCTTATCTGGAAGGGGGTCGCAACGCGGACCCGAGCCTGCGACACTTAAGCGGACAGTGCTTCGCAGTTTCCGAGAAATTAAAAATATAGCACGGATGTGCCATTGTTCCGTCGAAGAGTGTAGTTTAAAAATAAGGTCCAGTTATACTAAGCCTGTTCGCACGAGCCGACACGGGCGGATCGGTCGATGCACACATCGCACACGGACGTACGCATGCATGGTTGCGTGGGCGTCGATACACCTTCTGAATGGTCGGGTGCGGAACAGGAGGGGAGGGGGCAGAGAACAACGCCACGTACACCATAATAGCGGTCCACGTGGCGGGGCAGACAGCTTGGCCGCGAACGCACGTGTTCCTCCGCACGTTGTCGGCGATGGTAGACACGCGTACACCTTGTAAACCCGGCCGGCGTCGACCCAACAGAAACAATTAAGCTTAATTAATAACTGCTAATCCGGCGTGGGGAACGCGCGCGCGCGCGCGCTCCCTCGCTCGCTTACTCGCAAGCGAGTAAGCGGATAAACGCGCTGGCGCTGGCGCTCGCGCGAGCACAACCCACCCCTGCCACCATTGGCGACGTCACGTAACGGATCGTGGTCAGGCCCGGCTCGTTCCACAACACGTGGCCCCGTATACATTCTATCGACGTGTCTCCGTGCAATCTCGTTAATTATCCAGCCGTTTTGTTGTTCTACCCCCTCCAACAACCCCCACGACTTTCGCTGCGCGAGAGTTGCCGAACCACGCACGATCTTGCCAGAATACGACCGAGGCTTGCGTAAACAATAATTATTTAAACCTGTTAGCGGATAACGCCGCGGCAACCTGGCGAAATGACGTTTTTCTGCGAACCGAATGACTTTGGGAACACAACGTGGTGTCCGTGTGCGCGCGCGAAAACTCGTGACAACAATGGGGGGTGTCTTTTTGCTGCGGATTTACCACCTTGCGTGTACAGCGAGTAATTTTAGCGTTTAACTTACAACGAGTCACTTTTCAATCATGCACATTTAGGGAGATGTAACGTAAAGCCGATGAAATAGTTAAAACAATGTGGAGGCTGAACCTCACCTTGGCAATTCAGAAATTTTTAACTTTTTTTTTATATAATTCTGTAGGTCATGACGAGAAAATGCCAAAAATCCCAGTTATGATGTTGGGAATTTACGCGAATGTGCCGTGGCAGAAGCCTGGGGGAATAGAGCGGTAGAAGGGGAAATTAGAGTGGGGGAACAAGTCTTGATCTGGCGACTGTGCGATTTTTATTTCGCATAAAGAACCGCAGTCTACTCATTATCCAATAATTAATCGTTTCGAGTTGCACCATTTTTGCGTCAAGCGGTTCAAATATTGAATAGTGTTCCGGGATGTAGAATCTCAAGAGTGGCGTGGCCCTCTTCTAGAAATAGCACTCGGAAAATGAAATAACGATTTGCGAATACTAATTTCAACAGACATGCAGCTTAAGCGTTCTAATGCCTGCCGAGTCGTTGCTGTAATTTGAAGAAAAGTGTTAACTGGCTGACTGCAACGAAAATAAAAGTGGCCACGTTGGGCGGTGTTTGCCTCGCACGCGATCGTGCTAGATCCTGGTAAGATTCGTCGCGCAATAGTTTCTCACGTGCGGAGGCAAGTCCGCGTACGCGAAGTCGCTTCGACCGACCGTTATGATCGGTCGTAACACCTCGCGCAACGTGCGATAAATCGTAACGCGTACGTGCCCCTTCGGGCTGTTGCTTAGCCTCACCCTAAAAATTCCTATCTGTTGACTCGATCTGCCCGCGGTAACTCAGCTCTCCGGTTTCCCCTCGCGATCCGTAATCTGCACGCGACCCTGGGACGCACGGGGAAAGTGCCGTTAACGGCGTCAAGTATTTCCCTTCGGCTGCCGATAAAGGGCCGTTTTATCAGCGCCACGAGGAATTCTCAGCGATTAAGAAACCGGGAGAACAGAGACAGGTGTTTTCGACGTCTACGAAGCCCGCCGGAAGTGCTGTCGAACGTTTGATTAGGTTCCCATCATCGGTATCTTTCGGTAGCTCGATGTCGAGTTCGGGCAATCTTGAAATTTAACCCTCGTGCACAGGGCTGGTCGCAGTGTCCTTGGATCAAGACTTGTGTTCCCACTCTAACTTCCCCCTTCACCGCTTCACGCTTTTCTCCGGTACTGGCAGAGAGAGAGATAGAGAGAGAGAGAGAGAGAGAGAGAGAGAGAGAGAGAGAGAGAGGGTAACTCTTTCCCCTCGATTGCGTGCTACCTCCCCTCATCCGTTGACACTGGCCAGATCAAGACTCGTTCCCCCACTCTAATTTCCCCCCTTCTACAGCTCTATTCCCCCACACTTCTACCATGACACGGTCACGTGACGCGTTTCGTCTCTGTCGTGAACACTCGAGTACCGGCAGAGAAAGAGAGTAATTTTTCCCCTCGATTCGTGCTCCTCCCTCTCATCAGGGGTGACTGGTATATCGTTCGGAGTGTACGGTAGTAACACGGTCGCCAGCCGAAGTGATTATGTCATTACGAGCGAATGCAACGCAACTCGCCGAGACGCAGAGTAATTGCAATAAAACTGAGCGTCGCGTCGACTCAACCGCGACATATCGCCCGAAAGGGTTAATATTACCGTTCCGTAGCCGTGGCCTATCCGAGAGAGAGAATGGTCGCGACCGATCATCGTGCACGCGTGTTCGTGGACGTCGTACGTCTAGCCGGTAATGCGACAGATTTTACGACGAAGCCTAATTGCGGCGAACCACGATCGCGTTACGACAGGGGCCGGGGTCGGGCTCGGGCTCGGGCTCGGGCTCGGATTATCGTTCAAAACGGGTGGGTATCAAAGAAAATAGTACAAGTCGTCGCACGATAAATCCGTGAACCGTGCACACCGGGCTGTCCCCCCGTTAACGCGTACGTTCGGCTACGCCTCAAAGGAAAAGAAAACCGCTCATTACCATTATTATACGGACGGTGGCGGGCCGTAAAGTCCGCGCGCGTACCGGTTCCATTCTGTATCTCGCGCGCGAGCGTGACCTTTTTCGCTTCGAGAGCTACGAAACGTCCGGTGCCGAGGAATAAATCGTTCCGTGTAATAAGATGGCTATCTCGGTAGCCCGTAACCGACTATTTAGGTGACCCCGGCTGAATATTATTATCGTTACCTTTGAAAAACCTGGCGAAACAAAATGGGCCTGCGGGGAGAGAGCGGCGCGGCGCTACGCGTCGCAATGATCGCGTAATGGTCATGCACAGGCGCGTGTATGTCAGCTCGCGCAACGATACCGCCGACGTTTCATTGAAATTCTTCGCTTCTCAGCTTTCGCGATAATGATATTCGCGGCGGGCCGCGAATTATGCAACGTTATCCGAGAGAGAGAGAGAAAGAGAGAGCGATAGAAGATTGCGGTGTCGATAAACGCGATGCCGATGAGGCAACGCAACGGCTCTGCGAAAAGGTAAAAAAAAAAAAAAAAATAAGAAAAAAAGAAACTCGTCTCGAACCGCAGCGGCGCGGAGCGGAGCGGAGCGGCGACACCGTTCGTGGAAGAAGTTAGCGCGCTCCGACCAATGGGGCGCGAGTTACAACCTCAGAGACGGGAAACCGCGCGCACCGATCCGGGGGATGAAGTTGACTCGTTTCTTTTAATTACTGTAATCTCGCGTTTCGACGCCCGCGACGCCTCTCCCTGCCGATTATTACGGAATCGTTAATCGTTAATTGATACCTGCGCGCGACAGTTCCGCCCGGCCACTGTCGAGAGCCGCCGCGGATCAGGCAATTCGCGGCGAACGTAAAGGTCGCTTTAATGACGCGTCGTGTGTGGGTTTACGCGAATAATTTCAGGCTTTATGTACGCAGGGACTAATATGTTAAGTGGCCGGCCGCGCAAACTCCGCGCGCCGGACAACGAATAAATTCGAACGGTGATCGTTTCGTCGGATTCGATGTCCTTGATACACTCTCCTCGTCAGAAAGATAGCCCAGGTGTGCCATCTTTAATTTCTCAATGGCGCATTCAAAGTTTTACGTTTGTGACGTATAATCTCAAAACATTTTATGAGCTCAGAGTATGCGGTTCGTTGAAAATAATTTAAAATATTATAAGGTTTAGCGTGTAACACAAAAATTGTGAAAGATAAAGATTCATATTCTCTAATCCATATAATTTTTTAATAAATTGTGGTCTTTGTTCGCCAATTAAATTGCATTGCCATAACACCATGATTCGTATCTTGCCAAGTTAAGATATTATATTAAAATATTTATAATTTAAAGTTATACATCTGTTCTCAAAAGAATATAAATTAAGCGTATCGGTAAACAATGTTTTATTCGTTGAAAATTAAATAAATTGTCACATCAGTAAAAAGACAATGTACTTGAATATGACTGAATAATGAAGTCATGTCTAGCTTGACACTTGGGATCGTTACTATTTTTCATCCTCGAATTTGATTTTCTCAAAGCTAGGTTTCTCGGTGAAACTAAAGTTTTCCAAAAACCCACGCTTATTTAGCTTGTATTCGACTCGAGTTTCTGTAAAATATAAATTACCATAAACCTCCACGGTCTAGATACAAGGGTAAAAAATATTGGAGCGTTCTGCATGTAGAAGTCAATTCTCGGAATGTCTACACCACTCTCTGTACGTGCTCCACTTTCCTCCGAACTGTGGGACATCAAGATAGGGGGTGAGGAGAGATAGAGAGGGGGGGTGAGAGGGGGAGAGGGGAACTGCAGAAGCAGCAGCACTTTAATCACAGGAGTACAATTCCACGCGGTGAAGATGCGTTTGAATATGTAAATCAGAATAAAATAAAAGTGCAGCCCCAATCCGTGAAACCACGAATTTGCATAAAGATTCACAGCTTCGTCGGACGGGTCTTGTCGTTTTTGCTCGAATCCCGGGTCGATTAAATCATTCCATCGAGCGCGACATTTTTCCTGGCGAGCGTCCGCGTAAAACAGAATGGCCGAGCCACCGAGATATTTATCTGTCGCGGTGGAACGACTTATTCAGCGCGCAGAAGGAGAACCGTGACTCTCCTAACCGATGGATTCGGTTCTCATTCCTTCGAACCACACAAGTAACCGGCCACCAAGGTCTAGAAACTTAGGCGAACACGATGTGCAACTTTAATTGATTTGAGCCCTTCAAAGGCCAAATCGATTAACGCTTCTTGAAATATTTACAATTTATGTGCCAAAGCAAATTGTGCACGTTTAACGAATGTTCTCAAGGTTAAAAAACGTTCGTACCGTCATCTCCCTATTTTTCCCATATTCTACAAGGTTGCAGCTTTCATTTAAAAAAAATTTCATCGCTCTACCTCTTTCCTATCGAAAGTTCTTTGATTTTGAATCCGAAAATGCCGTTTTTGCCTACTGTGCGGCGCGCACGGTTTCCCCGTGTCCACGCCAGTCCATTTATATCCGAGTGATATATCCACCGGTGGTTTCTTCGAGAAACCCGGGTAGAGCCCGGCAACGTGTGCGCCGCAACGACAACGCCGATAACCATCGGGACAACTCTCTCGGTCCACCGTATCGTTCCGCGAGATTACGGATGCAATGTTTTTTTCCCCCGGCGAAAGAGTCGGAGAGGGCTGTCTCTCGGCCGTTTCGAAGCCACGTAGCAACGCGTACGTCACGAAGCGTCAGGCGTTGCGTTTGATATTCCGTGCCCAGAGCCTGTGGCGCGCGAGCATCCCGACTACATAGTATCGTTATCGCGAGCCGGTGAACCGCTTCAAATCGAATCGCAGTTACGCGACCAACAGCCACCGACGACCGGTCCCCGGCACTATATGTTCGAACGTGTCCGAACGTGTCCGCGTATGTAGTACCGTTCATGCATAAGTCACTGGACTCGTTCAGCTGATCGAAGGAAAATGTCATTTTCCGAAAATTACGTGATTTCTCCATATACAGTCCGCGACAATACAATAAGACATCGCTTAAAACGAAATAATTATGTATTATATGAAAAAATTTCATCCTCTTTCATGCAGAGTGTTATTATTTACTTCTGGGGATGTCGTTCCACGCACTGTTTTCGTTAGAAAACTGTTTACCAGATACACTACCGCTCGAATGTATCCGAACACTTATAAATTCAAATATCTTTATTGTTTCCAAAGATACGTAAAATATGGTAAGGACAAAGTTGAATGGTACAATGGGGCTGACACGATGCTATAAAAAAATTAACATTAACATTTTCTCGTATTGTTTGAAATAACCAAGATATTTAAGTGGACAGAGTTCACGGGGCACACTGTATATAGTGATTTCTCTATATATGTCGCCGAGGTCAGGACGATAAATGCCACGGAATTGTCCCCACTATCGCGTGCTATACCCCACGAGAGGTCTCGGACGCCGAGGAAGGTTGTCTAAACATAACGCGTTGTATTCGCTAGTGCGAGCGAATATTTTTCCGATACCTTCTATTACAGGTTCTCGCAAACGATCTTTCATTTTACAAAAGTGTCTGTTGCGCCACCAAACACAATTCGGCAAACGCACACGAAGAAAGAAGTGCCTCGAAAACCGTTAGTCGCAAAGCCCACCCTGTATATCTCCTAGAGCCGGCGCTCGCGCCCGCGCGGCTCCGCACACGTGCACACGAACCCTCTATCGAGCCCATCGGTCACGGGTATTGAAATAAACAAACAAGCGTCGGGAGCAATATCCCACTCGGTCAATATTTACCTGACGGTTAGTCGACTCGAGTTTCCCGGCCGTGGCGTCGGCCACCCCAGCCCCCATAGCCATGGCATCTCTAGCGAATGGGTATTCGTCGGTTCCCTCTTCTTCCGTCATTTGTTTCCTCTTCTTCTTCGTCGCGGCACCTTCGTCCCCCGCGTGTTGTCGTCGTCTCCATCCGTCCTTCCGGCCTGTTCCTTCTTCGTCGAACTCCGTCGTGGTTTTTCTTTCCTGTGAAACGGGGTACGAGGGGGCCGGGGAGGGGGCTCGCCGAAGCTTCAACAAGGACGTGTACACGGTGCTCGAAGCGAAAGGAGAATGAAGACAGAGGACGGGGAAGTAGACAGAAGCGAGAAGATGAGAGAGAAAGAGAGAGAGAGAGAGGGATGGAAGGGAGAGTGCAAGAAGAGAGACAGCGGTGAAGGCAGGGGGGCGAAAAGTAAACGGCAATGTAAACGCGGCGTTTACATTTACGTGTTTGCCAAGCAACTCAAATATTTCGTGCTGTGTGCCCCGAGTGTCCGCGTCTCTGCGAGCGCGTCACTCTCTGTGGTGGTGTGCGCAAGCACGTAAACCGCACGTGTGTGCTTTGCGTCGGTGGATACCCCGGAGTGCGCTCGAATGCGTGAACCACCCGCGCACGGTGGTGTTTGTGCGAACCTGCAGGCTACGACGACGACGACGACGACGACGACGACGACGACGTTTCAGCTACACGCAATGTTTATCGAGGCCGAGACCCTTCTTTCTTTATTTTCGCTCCACGATGTTCCTGCCTCATCCCCGGTTGCTCCTCCCTCTTTCTCCAACCCCTTTTCTCTCTCCGTTTCTTGCCGTTCTTCTTGTTACCTGTTCCTGTTCTTCTCTTTTTCTGGTACCGCAGACCAGATACCAGAGCCTTTCCGGGTCTCGTATCCGCGGACCAGCCCGGCTACAAGCTTCCCGTCTTCCTCGAGCGCAGCCAGCCATCGGCGATCGTTCGTTCGGGTCGGCTTGTATCGGTTTTTCGAGGAAAGGTTTTCCCTGCAATATTCAATTCGATCGGCGCAACCGGAACGCAAGTGGTACGCCTCAATGGTAAGCGATACTGTCTGCGGAAACGTGCTCCGCTCGCCTCGGCTCGCCTCGCCACGACCCTGTGCCATGTTTCTTCTCGGTCTGGTTAGAGATTCGGTTTAAACGAATTTTCGTGTTCCCACTTGGTACCTACCGTAATCGGCCCGATGAAACGGGTCTTCGGCTTTCCTCGGAGCGGAGTTTACGGTGGACGCTCCCGTATCCGAACTAGCACTGGGACACAAGGGAAACCTAATAGGATAGTAGCCTAATGCGAGATCCATTAAAAAAAAAAAATCATAATTCTCTATCAGACATTATCGAAATAATTTATTGGAAAATAATCGTTGAGATAATATATGTTATTTTATTTGGCTACAAGTCGTATAAAATGATAAATGCGAGCTTATTTGAACAGTCGGATAATTTTTAATCGATCGTTTCATTAATTGAATTTGAAACGAGGTACAAGCGATTTTTCACTTCATCTCTGATCAAATCGTTCGTACCTCCAAGATTCTATTTACTCCGTGTCCATATTCGCAGCCGCGTCAGATTTCAATAACAATTTTAATAGCGATCGCAGCCAGACTTTAGTCATTGAATTACAAAAATCAGCGTATCTAAACGCAATAATGTACCTCTTCTTGATGTGAAATCGTGAATTATTTTGTTTGAGAAATGCAAGTAAACGTATTGTTTGATGTACACGCCAAATGAAAAAATCGCGTGCACGTAGAATACAAAAGAAACAAAATACTTAGTATTATCTACAATCCTTTGGCTAAGACCCGATAATGGCTTCATGATGTTATGTTGATGCGTGTTAACGTATGAACAACGATAAACTAATAGCTACTGCACTCCTGGCCGTGGCATTGACCGTAAAGGACTACCAAGTTGTTTACAAAATCTGTGTTTACAGTTCCTAATCCCGGGAATGTTAGTGCGGTGCAAAACCGACTACACGAAAAAGAAATTGTATGAAGCGAAATAATAATAATATCACAAATGTTAAGTTTGTTTTGAAAAGCCAGAAGATTGTAGATAATACCAAGTATTTTGTTTCTTTTGTATTCTACATGCAAATATTGAATAAAAAATTATTTTTCTTAAAATGTCGAGTGTGTGTGTGTGTGTGTGTGTGTTCAGTTTTGCTCCTTACTGTATATCGAGATTTCCTGGACAATCGATTCGTCGGGTTCGAAGGGGTTAACCGCGCATCGACATCTGGATCTCTCGTTATTAGTACGGCATTATCAATTTCCCCGGTCACGTTAGCAACGGCTCCGCTAAAACGAAAGTGTCCGAGGCGCGCGCGGTGCGGGGCGCAAACGTCGACATTATAACGCGGGCCGCGTCCGCCATGAAAATCGAGCTGTAATCTCGATAAGACGGTCTCGCAGCCGGTCTCCCGATTGAAATTCACCGGGCGTCGTGGTATGGAGTCATCGGAAACCAAAGAGGGTGGGCGGGGTTGCTCGAGAATCCTAATTTGTTCGTAACTATCCGCCGAGCGCTCGCGGGTGGTGGGGTGGGAGAACGTGGAAGGGGTCGAGGGCGACTGAAAATAATCCGGTAGCTGCAGTAGAGCGTGGAAAAGCTCGAGGGTGAGCTAGTCGACACGAGCACGCAGGGTTGGGACGATGGTGGAGGGTGGCAGGAACGGATAAGGGAAGGGGACTAGGCTGGCTAAGGGTAGGTGGAACAGAACGGGGGAGGGGAAGGGTGGATGGAAGAGGAGAAACAGGCGAAGAAGAGTGTGCACGGCACGGAGAGCCGTAATTCCTTCATGGAAAATTCAAGGTTTTTCATTAGCGTCCCTCGTTTCCCCTTATGGCGGGGTAGTTCGCCACTCGAGCCTCGGCTTCACACCCCTTTACCCTGCCGGGGAGAGCAGGAAAGTTTCGGCCGCTGGCTCGCTCGCGCGCGCGCTCACGCTTGCCGGAAAACTCGACGTGGCGCATATTTCATATATTATTTTGCGCGACGCCGCGCCGGGCGCTCGGAGAAGCATAAGGGTTGGAGGGTCGAGCGAGTGGGTGGGGTGGTTTGCCAACAGAACTGAACGTCACTGCTGCAGGGTGTTTGCGCGGCCCTCTTTCACGCTACAACCTTCCTTCCTCCGTTCTGTCAGGGCCTTCTATCGCCGTGGAACAAAGAACGCTGCTGCGCGCCCCTACCGCCCGCACTGCCTCCGGCGTTAATATTTTAAGCATACTTTTCTACCGCCAACCAGGTCTTTCCCTTCTTTCTTCGTTACCCTCTGCCACACAGCCCTCTTTCCTCGTCTCCTTGCCGCCGTTTCCTTTCAGATACGGGAAGCGGTTCTTTCATTCTTCCTTGGCCGATCCGTCGCAGTCTTTTCCAACCAGAGAGAGAGAAAGAGGGGGAGAGAGGGGAGGGGGAGGGAGCTAAGAAACAGAGCAGGCGAAGGCGAAAGAGAAACGCGGCGGCGAGCAGAAAAAGAGGGACTGAATTTTGCAAGGCAAATTAAGTGCGCGGTTTCACGACAGTGGCTTTCACACCGTCCCGAGACTCGACCGGGATCTGAAAGGGATGTTTCAAGGGGACAGCCTCGTCCTACCCCCAGGGAGGCTAGCCTACCCCGCGATTACGTACCCAGGACCGTAATGTGTCTCGAGAATATTTTCCACCACCACCCACCCTCTCCTCCTCTTATCCCTCCCCAGAGGGGTCACCTTTGTTTTCTGACTGGTTTTCCAGGGGAAAATCCGATTTAAATATCGAGCCGGGACAAAGAGTCGGCGAAGTATGAGACCGGTAAATAAGGGATTCGATTGGACGATCGAAGATCAAAGGCACGCGCGCGGCTGAACGAAAAAGTGCTGGAAAGTCAAAGGATTTAATAATCGAGCGCTTGCCGCACCGTGAAAACGCGATTCAATTTTTTCGAACGATGGTGTCTCGATACGCCTGATGCCCTTCCCCTCTTCTCTCTCTCTTTCTCTCTCTTTCTCTCTCTCTCTCTCTCTCTCTCTCTCTTTTCCCACGAGTCTAAGAGCCTAATCGCGACACGCGATTCGTGCTAGGGTTGTGTGGACACCGAATTGTCGGGTGACCGAACGCCCAGTCGGGATTGGAAGATAACGAAGAAGCGTTATACTCGTGTGATTACAAATTTTTAGGATCCTGAAATTCGACTCGACTTGATTTGCAGCTCGATGAGTCACCTAACATTTGCACCTCAAATATCTTTGTTATTTTTAAATAAACGTCAAACGTCTTCAGGACATGGTGAATGGTTCAATGGTTCCATCACTCGTTTATTTAACACTAGAACTACCGGATGAGTCAAAATGACTTGCTCCTAATGTTTTCTGTCAGAAGTATGAAAATTATAAATACGTTTTCATGAGAAATTTTTTAATATACTTCTCTATCGAAATAGATATTTAAACAAAACTGGTAGCAAGTCTAAACAAATACAATTTCGCCAATAAAAAAATTATGTACGCCAATGTAGCATTTAGTGCTCGGTAGTTCTAGCGTTAAAGATAGAAAAAAATTTTCCATTTTCGAGCTCCGATCTCGCGTTTTTGTCCACTTTGCGCCCTGCGAAAGGGCCCGAAGAGTTTCCGCGCGGAGTAACCGGCTGCTCGCAGATTTCCCGTCGAACGATACGTCATCTAAGTTTCCGAAAGTAATTTAACTTTTTAATCTGGCCGTGTTAAATCGACCGGCGCGGCGCGGCGAAACCGCGCGGCCCGCTTTGTCCGCCTCGCGGCATTAATGGCGCGACAAAAATGTTCCGTCCCGATCGATAAACCAACCCCCTCCTGTCCCCCATCAAATATTTCGTACCTCGGGGAGAAACTTTTCCCCAATGCGACCTCCGGTACGTGCGCACCTATACGCCGCCGCTGCCCGTGGCCATACCTATGAATAAATCGCGCCCGTGGTTAAGAAGTCATGGAGAACCGAGTCACTTTTCATTCAAACTTTTATGACTTTTCCACACGACAACCGCTTCCGACCGCCACACCGAGCCCTCTCTCTCTCTCTCTCTCTCTCTCTCCCTCTCTATGTCGTCTTCTTTCAACCGTCACTCCCACCCCCTATCTCGCTCGGTTATCGAACGATCCGTTCCGTCGTTGCGTTATTTGCCCGTCGTTCGCCGAATCTCTAACCATTATCGAGCGGTCGCGACGACGAGACGAGACGAGACGAGACGCGACGCGACGCGACGCTCGAGTTACGATGCTCAATGAAAACTGAGTCGACCTACTAGCGGTATTTTCGATCGGGTCGCACGCGAATTTGCCGAGGATAGTGCGGTGAAGTGGAGCTTATTCCGACAAGGGTCGATTCCGATATGTCTCCTGACGATTTCTGTGACATCGAGTCGGTTAACCCCTTGCACTACTATTTGTTTTGTGATTATAATGATTAGAAATTCTTCATCGTTCATAATTTCAATGAAAAATGAGACAGTTCATATTTATTGTATGTCTGTTTTCTCCAAAGGATACAAATATATCATCTAGAACAAAATAGAATTTTATTTCGGTTTGAAGGAAATTAATAACATACATATTTATTGGTCTCTGTTCAGAATCTTCATCACGAGTCTGACTCGATGGTACAGGCAAATTTCTTATTATTACGTCCTGAAACTTTGTATTTTGTCATTTCCGTAAAATGACACATATACTTGATACTTACAGAAAACTTAAACTCGATGCTATCAAAATCAATCAACTGAATTTATGCTACTTTGTAAGCACGAAACTTGCAGTGTCAAAATAGCACATATCATAAAATTATTAGTTGTTCTTAAAAATTAATAAATTTAGGATTAAACACTGGTCAGGTCAGGCTTTACGATGGTCAGAAATTATACAACAGTCACCTACCTTCTGACACTGCAAAAGCCACGTGACTAGCCTCGGCCCTTAAAATTTGACTAGGAAGATTGGAAAAATTGCATAAACATCCGTAGTCTGCTCACAATCAACCTCTCGTAGCGTCCACCGAAGCAAGAGCCGAAGGAGGGACTCGATCCGAGAAATAGCATGGATAACTCGAGAGTATTTAACGGGACCCCGGCGCGGCGCGTATCTCTCGCTCGAAATCAGCGAATCCCCGGTGGAATCTTACGCATGGTCAAACATCGTTGTACCGGAGCCTCTTAGAAATCCGAATGGCCGCGTTCTGCGCGGACTGGCGTAGCTCGCGCGGCGTCTCCTCTCGGTTCCCGGTCGTTAACGGTTTACGGCCGCAAGCAAATTGCTAATTTTCGCGGGTAACAGTAGCCTGGCGAGCTGGTACGGGCCCAGATAAAAACGCTCCGCTCCGCTCCGCTCCGGCGCGGCGCAGCGGGGCGCTTAGGCGTTCCGACCATAGGCGATATCGTGGTATCGCGTTTCTGCTTTCGAACACCTTGGTATCTTCCGAAACGATCCTCTCCCTATCAGGTGGCGGCAACGCGTGCGTTTCCGTGCGGTGCGATGCGATGCGGTGCGGTGCGGTGAGGCGTTCGACTGCTCGCAGGTGAACATGATTTTCTGGCAGGCGTCCCTAATGCCGGCCTGGGGGGTTGTTGAACCTGCGACCCCAGCCGACGGCCGTTCGTTCGCTTTCCAGCCCGTAGGCCTGTCGTATCCGAGAGCGGCCGCTACGGGATATAACGTGCGGAGCCGTTTAAAAGTTTTCCGACGTGGCTCATTAAACTATCAGAAGTTCTGTCTGAAAGCGCAGCTGCGCCGCTGTAATTGCCGACACGGGCCGTGCACGCTTCGCTCTCGTGACATTCCCGCCCTATACCCCCATTCCCCTCGCCCGCACCCCTCTTACATCCACTCCCCACCCTCCCCGGCCGACGAAATCGACCGACAGCGTTGCGGGTTTAAGTGATAAACTTTACCCGCTCGGGGAGAGCCTCCCGCTCGATCTACTTCGCCCTGGATCTCTCGCGGTTATGCTCTCTTACCGCTTGGGCGCCGCTTTCGCCTCGATCACGGTGCACAGGTGGCAAAATCCTCTTGACGAAAGTGAACAGTTTACTAATTTTTTTTTCTTTTTTTTCAGAGAGACAGACAGGGAGAGAATGGAGTAGTTCTATGTTGATGGATTACAGTCAGGGACAAGAAGATAGGATACGTGTACAGTGTGATTGGACTGAACTTTGTTTCAGGAAAACGGAAATTTTTCAGTTTTTCTTATGGAATCCTGTAGATTTCGGCGAGAGAATGCCGAAAATCCGAGTTTCAATCCTAGGAGATGAAAAGTTCAAAAGAAAGAGAAAGAGAGAGAGAGAGAGAAGGGAGAGGAGGGACTTCAAAAGTTATACAGAGGGGGTAACTATATTCCCCTCGATTCGTACTCCCTCCTCTCAACTGGCGACTCTGCCGAGATGTCGCGAGAAGTAGCATTGGTTGGTCATGATCAGACAAATGTGTTGGCAAAAGATGTAAAAAAAAAATTATGTTCTCGTTTTTCATAATGAACCGTTAATTTTTTAATAAGACAACTTTGTCATTCTAGACTCGTTTTATTACGACGCGCGAAATCGGCTCCGAAAACAACATAATCCCATTAAAATCAAAATGTTCCGAGTCGGTCGGCTTTCCCGTGTACACATAAATTATATAACTGTCTTCGCGCGCGTGTGCGGAGAATTAACGATCCCGAGAGACACCGAACATGCTTTATTAGGATTAATGTAGGATCATAAGTAGAATAGAAAATTTTTTGCATTCGCAGCAGCTGCAACTGAACGGAACACGGGGAAATTGTTGCACCCTTTTACCATTGCTACCCGGTGGAGATTATTTATTCGCCGTAGGAAAGTTCCCCGGCCCCATAAATTAGTCTAAACAAGGTGGAAATTCGGACGAACAACCGTGTAACGGTGTAATTGCAAATGCTCACAGTATACTTTCGGCGTTCTCGCTTCGAGCCGGAGTAGAACGTTACCGTAGCTTATTAATAGAGCTCCGCTCCATTACCGTTTTAATCTCCGATCGGAAAACTTATTTTAATCCCCCGGGTCAATTTACAATTCCCCGTGTCTGCGCGGCGGCGAGGTACCCCGTCGACCGTTTTCGTTTCGCGAGTCGGATTTACGTATCTCGACAGGCACATCTTTCGAGCCGGCTAACCGTAGATATTCAGACGCGATCGCGTGCAGCCGAGGCGTGACTTATTCTGTTGATTCGTGCCGGCAAACTGTGCAATGCAAACGCGCGTACGCCCCGCGCTGGGAACAATGGAAACGTAAGAGCCGGAGGAAATCATTTCACGCTATATTGCGCGTGACACGCACTAATTCGTCGTTTATTCGCGCACTCGTTCACCCGTGCGCGGTCGTTCGCTATGTCCGTATTGAAATTTCGCGGCCAACAACAAAAAAACCACGACACGGACACATCCGAGCGTCCACCATCTTGGTTTACAGCACCGAATAAACAGTAAGATAGACTACCCATTGATTCACTTGAAAATTTCGCGACACCGTGTTTCCTCGATATATGTGAACAACACGGGTCTAGCCAGGGACATACAGTCCGCGACAATGCTATAACATTTTCTGGTATTGTTTGAAATAACCAAGATGCTCAAGTGAACAGAGTTCGTGGGACACATTTATATAATTAAATCGAGATAAAATTCTTTTTTCGTTGTTGTCGTATAGAGCAATTCGAGAACATACAGACACACAATGAATAGGAAATTATGAACAACAAACAAGGAATTAACCCATCATTAGCGTGCATATACGCTCAATTTTTCTGTTCACGTTAGCTAAAAATAGAAATTCGTTAACTAAAAAATAGAAATGGAGGGTGTTGTTGGAGATGAAAGTAGTAATTCTGATTCTTTCTTATAATGTTGAAATATAAAGTTCTTTTACTTGTAGTCATTTTTGTACTTAAATATAATGAAAAAAAAGAGTTTGGTGATAAAGGCCTTCTTTTCGTATTTCCTTATATGATGCAAATGGGTTACAATCAAACACTTTTAACTTTCCTTTCTTCAACATTTCAGTTGACACCTTTCGATTGCATTTTCGAGCGAGCGTGTTCAGCCATCGCGATCCGTCGAAGCAAGCGAGCGAGCGAGCGAGCGAGCGAATGAGCGCGAAACGTCGCAATTGTCGCGGCTGGTAATTGCGGCGCAATTATGTCGGGCTATCGACGACGGCAACAACAACGGCCTGTTATAATTGCCAAGCGGCTGGCCAAAGAGGCGCGGCTCGTTACTCGAAAATTGTTTTCGGATACGACGATTTTAAGCGTCGTTACGCGCGACCGTCGAACGCGCGTTGTCAATGGAATTACGTAAACGGAACGGGGTTTTATGGCGGGGGCGGAAAGGGTGGCGCGGGCATGGTCGACGTCATTGTTTTTTATGTAACGACATCGATTAACGGAGCGGGCAGCCGCGATTGGATCTAGCCAGAAGCCACAGAAATTTCCGCGAAAATTGAAATACCGACGCATGCTCGCGGCCGGTAGACGCTGTCTGCTCGATCGAGGACAATTTCACCTCTCTTCCCGTCCTTTTTTTTCTCTCCTCCCTCTCCGCTCCCCCTCTCTCACCGTCCCTTTTTTTTTACCATTCCATGTCGACGCGCAAACGCTTCGGAATAACTTGTTTTCCCGGTTTTGAAATTACAGGGTACCGTTTCGGTAGACGGGTAGAACGCGAAATTCACCGGCACCAGAATCAATAAAACAATCGATTTAGTCGTCGTTCGGCCAGATGCATCGCAATCGGCGGCTGGCAAACGTTAAAAACGTGGAAACGTAAAAAAAAAAGAACGGAGGAAAAAAGAAGAATTTTTCGTTCGGCCGCGCGCAAATACCTCTGTTTACAGGGATAAAATGGATCCAGCGTCGGAGCGACTCGTGTTCGTTACTCATGTATTATTTCTGCATTTAAAACTGACACTGATTCTTCCGCGAACGAAAAAAAAAAAAAAAAAATCCGATCGCTGCGAGTGGTCCGATCAGGGGAGCCGGGAAATAAATATTCGACGTCAGCCGATCAGCAACACCGGAAGCTAATTGTATTCGATGCTTCGCTCTATCGTGATGACTTGCGGTGCGCGTACCGCGGGGAGCGGGTTGGGGATCTATAATATTTTAATAGACGCGGATTAATTTACCGGAAAATTACCATGCTATAGCCTAAAAAAAAAAAAAAACACGCTATACACTCCAGGCCAGAGTCGCCGCGCGTCGTTGCAATAACGCGCGGGTAATTAATTCCGCGTGATTGCCAGCCGAAAAAAAAATGAAACTGGAATCGTACCTGCGTCTAGTTCTTGTTCGAGCCGTATGCCGACGAAGTCGTAACGTTACGGACCGCATTGATATTCAATAAAATTCGGATCGTTAAATTATCACGGCGTTCTCGTCATGTTGCTATTTAATTTGATTACTTGTTTATTTCAACCACTCGCGTACACTTCAATCATCGAGATCAAGAATAATGGTCCGTCGAGGACACGACAACTACAGTTTGTGATTTCACATGTAACTTCGTGCAAATTCTTTTTTTGCTTGCATTACAAAATGATTCGAGGGCTTATCAAAATTTGGGATTAGTAAAACGATTATAAAATTGAACCGAAATTTTAGGTACAAGACACAGCCTGCGGATAGAGAAGCAATAAAAATTTGGGATTGGTAAATTGGTAATGGCCCTTGAACCCTATCGAAAATTTATGGTCGATTTCGGACAGAAATGTGAACAAAACTGGGGTCACAAACAAAAATAATTACTTCCATGCGCTACAGCTTTATTGGGAAAGTCTCGATTCTAATCATTTACATAATCTGGTCGAAAGCATGCCCAGACGATTGGAGGCAGTCGTTAAGGCCAAAGGAGGCCATACTAAATATATATTAAATTTAATTTATTTTCAAGTACAAATTAAAATCTACAAAGTGGTCACTTTTTTTGTCATCTATGAAAATGCTTGTTTTGTTAAAATAAAGTTATAAGTTGTTGTTATTGCAAATACTTGTTTAATTTTTCTAACAAACCTTTGATGTGACAGTAAACCTTTTAAAAAAGCCCAATATGTAGTAGGGATCCTTTTTCATTAAAAACATTAGTTTTAAGATATTCTGCATATAGAGAAATCCTCGAGCGAGAAGTTTCTTTCGAATAAAAGTTGTCCCCATATCTTCGATGTATTTTTGTACATGGAATCAACGTTTACCCGATTACACCAACGATCCGTCCTCTATTTTGGGGACGTAAACTGTGCGTCAAAGGGACGAACAACGAACTACCTACCGATTTTTTTTTTTTTTTTTTTGTACGGTTCGTAGAATGCAAATATTGTCGGTCTCAGAGGAGAGGGGCGTTCGAATAGACGGGAACGGTGAACGGTGAACGGTTTTCCAGTATTCGTTTGATTCGGCGCGGCGGCCGTGTTGTCGCATTAATTAGATTTTTATCGGTGACGCGCCCCCGAAATCCACGGTACGCTTTTCACAATCGTTCGCAATACTGTTGTTTTTGCCGGGTCGATCGTTTATTTGGGAAAGCGTGGCTTCGTTCGTTTTGCTTTGATCCGTTTTTCTGCTGTAACGAACTCGGCGACAAAGGGAATCAAAACAATATCGTGTATTTTAGCTCGCGAGTCATGAACATTTCTGCGATACCGACCGTTTTTCACGGGACCGTCTTTAGGTATTCGAAGACGGTCGACTTTCGACGCCGTAATTATCACTTTCGAGCGGCATCCGTGTGCGCCGGTTTATTCCGACCAACGAGCCAAGATCTTCTTTCGCGCTACGTGACAATCGGCTGGAACAACGGTAAATAAAAATTCTATGAATACCCACGGTTCTGTTTCTGTTTTCCAAATGTTTTCGATTGAAATTCATTTACGCCGAACGGTTCTTCTCTCGCGTACCGCTGTCGCGATTTTGCAGATTCATAGCGATAACCCTAAAAAATTCCATGAAATCAAAGTAAGTTATTTAATGAAATAAAAATTTAAAATAATTATATGTGTGATATTGAGTAGTCTTCCAACTTTCTTGCATTTTACGGATCCCAATCAAATTTTGTACAATGAATATATTCACGTAAAAATTAATTTTAAACCTGGACAAATAATTCCGTCGCCCACATATGGGTGACATGGCGGTCAACGTGTTAAACTGAAGTAAAAAGTGAAAGGAAAAACGAGACGAAATTAGCTCCGCGTTCAACCCCTTGCCCTACAATATCGAGTCAGACTCGTGATAAAGATTCCGAACAGAGTCTAATGAATATGTATGTTATTAATTTTCTTTAAACCGTAATAAAAATCTACTTTGTTGTAGTTGATATATACCCTTCGGAGAAAAGATAGGCATACAATAAATATAAACTATCTTTCTTTTTCTACGAAATTCTAAACGACGACGAATTTCTAATCATTCTAATCACAAAATAAATAGTAGTGCAAGAGGTTAACGAGTCAAACAGCAAAGCCGAACGTATTGATAAGCTTGTCAACGGAATCGCGGTAGCAGTCGAAGAAACGCGAAACAAGATTCCGCGCGATCCACGGTCGGTCCAGAAATTGCGAATATCGTTCGAACAGCGGCGTTGTGTTCGACGACGGAAGAATTGCGGCGACTCCGCGATGCCGGGTGTGTGTTGCTTCAACGTTTTTTGCTTCGGGATGCTTTCCGGCGAAACAAGCTTACTTGTTACCGGCAACAAACAAACGCTTCCGCCAGCTCCGCTAATAAACGTTCCTGCTCGCCGAAACGAACAACCCGGGCCCTGTCCAGCGAAACGCAAAGGAAGCAATTCGATTCGAACTTTTTTTCCTTTTTTTTTTTTTTTGCAGCGGGCGTTCGCAGCGAAGTTCTGATTCAGTGATTCGAATTGGCCGGCGATTGGCCTGCAGCCAGCCTTTTTTCCGCCGTGCAAACGCACGCGGAGCTTTTATGCGCGCATACCCGCGACCCGTACTTCATTTGCACGCGTGTCCGTCCGCCGAGCATTGTGCACCGCCGTGTTCCCGTCAACGGACGTCTGCCGTATTGCTGTCGTTGCTGTCCGAACGGACATTATCTAACGCATCTAACGGCCGATACGCGAACAACATAAAATTGCCGTGACAACTACTTGCCTAATATGTTTTTTCTTTTTTTTTCAATGTTCCCGCGATGCCTATGACGTCGACGGCGAAAAAAAGTGATCGCGACGCATAAAGCGTTTCGGCGCTGTTAACAGAATCGCCGGATCAAGACTTGTTACCCCACTCTAATTTCCCCTTCCATCGTGCTATTCCCTCCATGTTTCCGCCACGCACCAGTCACGTGACGCGTTTAATCTCTGACGTGCACGTTGCAACAATCAGCTGATAATATATAAAAATTTCTCGACCTTTATCTTCCATCGAGCCTCAGATCAATTATTTACCTGTCTATGTGCTTCGGCCGATTGAATTTTTCATGCAACAGCCTCGATACCGTTCGTGCCGCCTGAACGAACGCCTTGCATTGCTATGCCACACACAGCTGCGCTGCCATTCTGAAAATGGTTCGTCCATGACGTGCATTTCCGCGAAACTTTAATTATGCGCGTAATAAACGCCGTATTATTTAATCGCGCACGACCGCTGACGACATAAATGATTTCTCGTGGCTTCACAATTTGCACTCGGACCAATTGGTACATATCTATTCGCATGCTTTCATGTTTACAGGTAAGTTCTGCTCCATTAATTCCTTGCACTGCTATTTATTCTACGGCTACAATGATTAGAACTTGTTTGTCATTCATAATTTCCTATTCGTTGTGTGTTTGCATGTTCTCCAATGGCTATATGTATATTGACAAAAACGAAGAAAGAATTTTATTCCTCGATTTTCTGGGTAATGTAACTTGAAAGAGAAAAACAACACGTCAACACACTTTGGAAGTTCTGATAATTATACAAATAAAATGAATATGTTCAAGAATGAAATTTTTAAGATTTCAAACTGAATGTAATAAACATGAATTGTACTTCTCGAACTCGCATCGATCGAGGAGAAATACCATTTTGCATTGAAATTATTGGCCACGAAACAACGTTCGCGGGCACAGTAAGGAAACAAACCATAAAGGGGAGGGTTAATGCTGCAACCCCAACACAGCCCCGCGTCTTGACAATATTTCCAAAGCATTACACCCCTAATTGCTCGCAATAATCGCGGGTCCGTTCTATTTGCTTGTTCGACGTCCGTTGAATTTTCGTTAATTACAATTTCACAATCGCCCTCCATTAATCACCACCCCCGGATAGGCGGGCACGAAAATTTGCTCTTGCATGGTCCATTCCCCAGCCCCTTCTCCAGTTAACGCAGTCAAGCACCGTCTCCACCGCGACTAACCACCGTTTTGACAAGCCCCGAACTTTTTGTTCGTATTCGGTGTCCCATCCCCCTGTACGAGGGTGGAACGGCGAGGCGTATGCTTGATCTCCATTCTTGGACAACTCGGAGCCCCTCCCCCAGCCACCCCATTGCACCAGCCCGATTCGTCTGTTCGGCAGCCGGTTTCGTAAAACCATCGTGGTATGTATTCAGCATCGTTCCGTGTCGGTTCTTTGATCTTCGAAGAGGGTCTGCGCCGACCCTCATTGCTCTTGTTGCAGGTCGCTGCGTCGCTGAAAGCCGTACGTTTGCCTCGTGTCTACAGGGTGCTTCGGATATAAGGGTTGCCGAGTACACTGGGCGATGGAACCCGCGATACCCGGTACAGGGTGTATAAAATTTATATGTCACGACCACCGTATCGTGATTCTACACCCCTGAATCGGTGGAGATCTGTTAAAAAAATGCACCGCACATTTCACCTTGAACTTGAAAATCAAAGCCACAGAGAAATTTCAGTGATAAGCACTGTACGATGGGGTAAAAAAAATTTTTCGACACTTTGACCTTGATTTTCAAGGTCAAGGTCAAGTTTTCGGTGCACATTCTTTAACAGGTCCCCACCGAACCAGAGGTGTAGAATCACGCTATGATAGTCGTGGCATATAATTTTGTAAATTTCGGACAGATTTTGTTAATTCCGGCCCAATCGGAGGTTCCACCGAGCACGGCGTTCACATTGGCCGAGCCGGGAACTGTCCACTGTAGCCGCTCTCCGATTGGTCCGTGTTTTTCGACACTCTGTATAGCCTTAGTGCAGTACAGGTATCAAAATCATACCGGTTTCAAGTTCCTGGTTTCGACATGCATCGGGACAATACTGTACAACGATCCGTAGAATTTTGTGCCACCCGGTAGAGCAGCGCGCGTGCCCATGCTTCGTTCACGGCCTGTACACGGCTGTGTACCTTGCGGAGAGCGTCGGAGCTGACACTTTCGTGACACTTTACGCCCCGAAGAGCCCCCGAGAGCGCTCGTCGGGACTTTCGGGATTAATGTAATGGCACCCTCAGCCCCGTTCACCCGCGCCCTCCAGCGGCGCAGTCATCGGCCTTGTCGTTCCTGCTGTTGCGGTGGCGTTGTCGAGCCGAGAAGGACGAGAGAGAGAGAGAGAGAGAGAGAGAGAGAGAGAGAGAGCGAGAGGGTGAAATAGAGGAGGTGGTAGATAGATAGATAGAGAGAGAGAGAGAGAGAGAGACCACGATGAATTTGTGACACGTCCCTGAAGAGAGCCTTCGCCGGATGGATTTGGAGGCGTGGCTCGATCCGCGAAAAAGCATTCACCGTACCGTAGACGAAAACATATGGAATACGAAAAGCTTGAACATTTTTTTGTCTATCGTGGCTGCACTTTGCTTTGTGTACGATTAAGATGAAGAAACCACGGTAAATACTGATTCGAAGAAGGTCTCCTCTTAGAAATACTCGTCTTTCGTGATTTAGCGAGTGGATTCTTGACAATACCTTGCTTGACTTGAGCGTTGATTGAAAGAATGAGAATTGATTTTATGTATAGGGTCTTTTGTATAGGTAAATTAACACTTTACCGATCCGAAATCTATTAATCGGCTTCCGATGTGAGTAGAACTGATATATGCACCTAATATCAACAATAATTTTGTCAATATTCCAGCGCAACTATTTCGATTCTTTTTTTCGAACGTTATTTTTCGAAAGGAAAATTTGTATGCAGGGTATCCCAAAAATGTTCTACTTGCTGGAAGTTTCGAAAAAAAAAATGTCGAGAGAGAAAGAGAGACGAATAGGCGTGCAAGCTTATGTTAGTCGCACGAGGGCTAATTTAAGGGCGGCAACTGCGGGACGTTGTTATCTGTTGTTAGTTTTCGTTAACAATTCAACGTGCGTGTCGCCTGGTCGTTAAGTCGTGGAGCGGTGCTCCCAGGCCAGCTGTATTTAACGAAAACGCTCTCGCTGCGTTAACGTTATCTGTAATTGAAAGTAATTACGGTGAAAAATGCTTGCGACTGTCAGGCGTGCCTGACGTATAAACCGGAGAACGGAATTGGTGTTCCGGAAAAATACCTGGGCGTTGAATTAATAACGAGCCGCGTGATAATCCACGTCGCGGCTCCCGGGTATGTTGATAGAACTATTGATATATATATATACAATAATATCTAACTCGCCGTCCAACCGATATTCCCATTTTTCATATCCGTGATTCCGAAATTGTAATTTTGCAAATGAAAAAGTGACTGGAAAATGACCGGTGATATTCGCGTCTCTGTTCCGCGGAATCTATTAATCGGGATTCTATATACGCAGACTGTGGCGATTTGGAACAGATTAGAAAAAGATTTAGGAACATATATGTATCAGTTTCAGTTTAATAAGTAACTATTATATGTTGTCTTATAAAAATGACAAGGTCCTCTTGTGGTTCGTATTATAATACATGTTCTATGAAACATATTCATTTAATCATTTCCGGCGAAATAATTTTTATAATCTCAGTAATTGTAAAATAAAAAACCTGGAACCGTCAGTGTACATAACAAATGAAAAGTAATAAATAACGGTTTATGCGTAAATCGTCTTATTTCGTTGCTCGGGGCTGAGTGGGTTGATAAAAGCCAGTGTAGTTCGGACGCGCGTCTACCATCGCAAGCACTAACACAGTCGACTGCACGCCATGCAGATAGGCAACGGATATTGATACGCGTTTGAGGGCTCGGTGGGGTTCTAGCGGATAAAGGTTCGTGACAGTTTTAAAATCGTGTCGCTGTTTGTACCCGCGAATGGGGTGGCGGGTACCTCGGGTACGCGACGCGACATCCGGGGGCCGAATGTAATGAACGCGCGGCTGAAATCAACAGCTACCGCCATTCCGATAAAAATGTCAATATTCGGGCGCGGCTAATTTGCTTTACACCGACGGTATACGCGCGGTGTTGATTGTACAAAGTAATTTGGTTGGTTTAACCGACACGTAAATCAACAGTCTTTTTCTCCTTCCGAGCGGACAAACGGCCGAACGGAACCGCGCCGCAGTATCAGATTGCGCCATTACAATTCACTGCCGCCCCCCTCCCCGCTCCCCGCCCCCCCCGGCGAGGTAATTAATTGTCGACGATCAATACCGCTTTAATATTAAGAGAGCCGCGATTTGTACCAGGGATCGCCGCGTTTCATTTTCCTGCCGTTGCGCCGCGCCGCGCCGCGCCGCGCCGTGCCGCCGCTGCCGAAGATTAATATCGCGTGATCATGAATCTCCGCGGCGAAGATACGTATCGCAATAATCGCGGCGGACGCTCGCGATTTTATTTTCACGAATCGTGTGTACCAAATGACCACTGATCCAGATTACGTGACACGAACACGTCGATGATTCTCTTTTGATCGGTAGCCACGTCCCTTTTTCAGTCCTTCGGTTGTCGGCTGATGGGTCGAACGAATTACAAATTTTAATTACCGGGCATCCGCGTGTTAACGCGTCCCGAGCCGCGTGATCATGTTTTGTTTAATACAGTGTTTTTTACTCGATACATGTCCAAAACAAGGTTCTGGCCAGGGACATATATCGGCCAGGAGATACTTTATGGATTCTTTGATCCATGCCGAAAAGGACAGCGAAGCTCTAGAGACCTCGGACTTCTAGGACTTTTACCGGCTAGGCATTTAGGACATATATGTATAGAGTAAACATCGTAGTCGATGTCAAATTTTCAGTCTGCTTACCTCTTTCGTGGAACATCAAAGAATTCATTACCGGAAAGTCGTGAACTCTTCGATTATTATAGTAGATATTACGATTTCAAATAACGACTTATATGAAAAAATATTTAACTGGTTTCACAGAAAATACTTCACTTTCCAATACAATTTCATGCACACTCAATTACTCACCCGATCGAATTTCTGTAAATTAATAAACCACACTTTGCTTGTTATATAACTGTAAATAGTATAAAAAATATTAAAAATTAATTTTAAACAAATTTCTTTACACGTTAGTTATTCTTTCACAATGCAGCCATTTTAACTGCTTTTCGGCAATATAGGTATATACTAAGTTTCAGTCTTTTGAGTGTTAAGCGCCGCGTTCGAAGAAACGTTGAAACAGTTCCGCACCTGCGTAACCGCATTCGCGCGAAACTCGCCACTAAAAAGCAAAACATTGTTGCTCGCGTACCATTGGCTCGTCACACGCGTCACTTTTCCCGTCGCCAGAAATGACGGTCGGCGGGGCGCGGCGCAGTGCGGCGCGCCGAGCGTAACGTGAAATCAATTTGCGCCGGGATCGACCCTATCGCCGCGACTCGTACTTGTCGAAGGGTGCAAAATATTTAGTCCCGACTGTAAGTGCCGGCCTCTTGCCCGGAGGCAGTCCTAACAACCCTTGTTTACGTTTATGGCTTTGGGTTTGACGATCGCGTGCTACGTGTCGAGGCCGCGCGCGCGCACGCACGTACGCACGCACACAAACACGCGCCCGTACGCCGTTCTGCCGAGGGTGCCAGCCACACACACGCATATGGTATACATACCGTGCACAATGGTTCCGTGGGGGTGCCAAGGGGGTTGCCGAGGGTTTCGCCACCGTAGGTGTAGATACCAATCTCTGTAGCGGGGGTTGAAATCGGCTACGGTAACCTAACCCCATAAACTCTCTGCGAAACCTCCCTCTTGGAACTTAATTCGTCGAGAGTTGACGCCGGGGAACTTTAGGGGTAGTCTGTGGAGTTAGGGGGGGGGGTCGAGCGATGGGGGATCGAGAGAGCGAGACACGTGGATGGGCGACGCGACGGGCGTCGAGCGGAAAAAGGAGGAAGCTCTACAAGCGTCGAAGGCCCTGTACGGCGGAGCGAGACGCAGCTGGATGGTGAAAAGGGGTGGAGAAAGAGACGGCGACAGGGACATTTAGGGTGAAAGGGGAAGAAAGATGGGGCAGGATTGCGTTTATGGGGTGAGCCCGACGCGATCGCCATCGCCATTTATTGGCAATTTGCTAAATGAAACGTGCCGCGCGTACATCGTACGATTATTAGTACCCCCTATCGGGACGGCGCGGTCTCTCTCCGCTCGGAACCGAAAGCTCTCTCCGCGCGTCGCGGCGCGTCGCGTCGTGGCGCGTCGAACAGCGGGAAGTACGAGACACGGTGCCGTCGGATAATGGGATTAAAACGATCGCGGCCGAGGCTCGCGCGGAATTCGGAAGTTTCCGCAACTCGCTTTAATTTCATATCGCTGTAAACGTTACCGGGGGCCGTTCGCGCGCGATCTGAAAATAATTTTGCCGCGCGGCCCAGCCCGTTCGACTCATAATGATTTCACCCGTTTTATCGCGTCGCTCGGTCCTCGTTACCGAACAATTTACGGTACTACAATTTCATGAAATTATTATTTCAACGCGACCGCTGTACCGGGTGACGTACGGGTAAAGCCTTCGGCAGGATTCTTCACCCGTTTGCAAACACGAACGCTGACACGTTGTTCGCTGGAAACAACGGTTGCCGTCTCTCGTTTTCTTTTCTTTTCTTTTTTTTTTGTTGTTGTTTTTTTCGGACGTTGTTGGCACCCTTCTTCGAATTTTATTAACGGGAGACAGACACTTTTGTTTCTCAGGTGTGTTGATTAAATATTTGCCGCGTTTCAATCTTCACGATTCTGGTGAAAATCGATGGACACGGTTTCATTGGCGGCGATACGTTAACTGGGTATTGACGAAATTTGGCTTGAAACGTGGCTTGAAACCGAGTCGTGAAATGAGTATCGGTCGAAATCATTTGCTCAGAAAAGGCTTTACAAACACGATTAAAAATATTTTTGGGCAACAAAGACAAGATTTTTTACATTATTTATAGGGGATTTTGGAAATTATACGTTATCAATTTAAAGAGGCGCAAACAATGGTTTTAGTTTCCGGTTGTTGTTAACTGAAACAACATTCAAGAATTAGGCTCAAAATCATCGTTGAGCGGGTTTTTTTATTTATAACTTGAAACTATGTTTGCAGGTGGAAAGAGACAGTTGATTGACAAAATCGGAAACATTATAAAAAACACATTTATGACAGAAACGGGTGAGATTAAAAGAATTTCGAAATATTGATATATTATTCTCAGCTTGTCAAACATACAAAGAAAGAAAATCAATTTCACTCCAAAAGAACATTTGACTTGCACGAAGATCGTAAGTCTACTCACACGTTTGGACTGTAGGACAAATAAATCAGCAACCTTAAACGATTAACAAGAAAAACGTTTGTACCGTCTAAAGTGTTTCATTAGAATTCGATCTCATCGTTTCGGGACACCCTGTAGACGATCCCCTCCCTCCTCCCCCGAATTTCCTCCTACAGTTCCTTCAAGCTAAAAGCAAAACGAATTCGAAGCACGCCCATTTGTTTGTTTTGTTCCCCCCGGCACCCTCCTATTTATTTTATTCCGAACGCAAACATCGTGTTTTTGCGCCGCTCGTAATTAAACGGAAAATTATTTTCGCTGGCCGCATTATTCGCTCGCTCTTAACGATTCAATTGAAAAATAAATTGATTCGAGCGGCAGCCGATTTGAAACGCGATTCGTCGGACGGGGAGAAAAAAAAACAGAAAACAACGGGGAACACGCACACCCTCGACGAGCGTTTTATTCGCCGAACGCTCGACCGACCGATAACATACGACGACGGAATTGTTATTATCGCGGAGTTCGATTTGATGTCCCTTTCGAAACCCGCAACCCCGCGTATCCATACGTCTACCGGTATTTTCGTGTCACTACCTTTCCCGGAAGTTCCTTCCCTACGACCGACCCGAGACCTCGAATCCGTCGATTGAATTTCCTTTCGGGTTATTTCGCCCCGTTTCGTACGTTTCGCCGCACGCACCTTCCAACTTCGCGAATCCAACCCCCCACCCCACCCCACGGATACATGTTAATGGGGAATTATTCAAAAAAATTATTTTTTTGGGTATATATTATTGAAAAAATTGATACAAATGTGGATCGACACGTCCTTGTTATTTTTGTAAAATAATGTTAAGTAGTTAGTTTTAGTGCTTTGTAAATCTAGTGTTAAAGGGACATTGAAGTTGTAAAATATGAAAGAAAACCTTGCATCCAATATTCTACATACGAATAATAAAATATAATACTAATGTACTACAAACTACATTATAAAATAGTAATGTAAAGTGTACTTACTTCTGAATCTTCTGTACCTCCGTCGGATCCACAGCACACAATTATTTACTCACCAGAATAGGTCCGAATAATGGAACAACAATCACTAAACAACACACACAACATATTTTATAAAATCGTGACAACGAACGAGAAGATGTTACTCCGACCACGAACAAAATAATACTGCGATTTTAACAATGATCCCTTCCACGGAGGTGGTACGGTCAGGTTATCATAGAAAGGTTAGACGCTGAGGGTCTATCAACACTAGATACAAAACCAAGGTAAAAAAATTATGGCGGGGCGCCGACCCTATTTCCCAGAATTCCCTGTTTTCGTATCACGCGTCCGTGGGAGGGGGACGGTTAAAATTGCAGTATTATTTTATTCGTGGTCGGAGTGACATCTTCTCGTCTACTGTCACTATTTCGTTAAGTGTGTTGTGTGTGTGTGTGTTGTGTGTGTTGTTCAATTATTCGGACCTACAGAAGATTCAGAAGTAAGTACACTTTACATTAGTATTTTATAATGTAGTTTGTAGTACATTAGTATTATATTTTATTATTCGTATGTAGAATATTATATTGGATGCAAGGTTTTCTTTCATATTTTGCAACTTCAATGTCCCTTTAACACTAGATTTACAAAGCACTAAAACTGACTACTTAACATTATTTTTATTTTGAACATATTTCAGTCATCAAAATCGGTGAGGAAGCCCCTAATGTAAATAATTACCAAATATGACTCAAAGTGCCTCCTTACGTCTTCTACTTCTAATTTATTAAAAAATTAATAAATTCGTAAAAAATTGAAATATGTAATGATTACAGGGGTTAGCTACCCCTGTTTGAATATTCACCTCGTTTCTGTTTTATTCCATGTGAAATTGATTTTAGCAAGCATCTGCGTCTCACATTTAACGCGAACGGTAATCGAACAAACAATTTATCTCCGAGAGATTTTTATTCCGTGCTTTGGAATAAATTGTGATTGGCGAAGAATGTTTTGAAATATGTAGCACCATTCCGTAGAACAATGAATTGTTTAAAAACATCGAATGTGAAAACGATACCGTTGAATTATCTCTTCCGTTTGTTCGAGCTTAATTTCTAGAGCGATCGCATGAAATACTCGTTGCGCTTTAAAACAGCAATTCAGTGCAGTTTTGTGCGATTCAGCGTGCGTTTCTTCTTTCGGTATCAATTTTTTAAAAGCCCGGCGGACTCTTACGCGGGACAAATGCAAAAACGTCAAGAGCTGTTCAAATATGCCCGCGTCCAAACTGAATAAAAATGTTTAACGAAAACATTTTCATGGAACCTCTCTTTCATTTGCTCATTTCAGTTACAATATTGCAAAATATTTATCACTTTTGTATGCTCGAGTTTCGCTGCGTTGCGCGCGTGGTCTATTTCCCTCAAAAACATTCGTTTCGTGTAATATCGAAGAATTCGGTATACTGAAAGCGTCCTGTAAAAAGCTATTGTCCGAAACGCACCGATGCATTAATAAATGTCAAATGTTGTAATGGACTGTAAAAAATTTACGTGCCTGTAAACGCGTCACAGAACACCAAAAATCGTTCGTCGTCGTTTAATAAGTAAAGAGTTACGAACCAGTTAATAAACTTTCACCAATGGATTCGGCGTTGTTTCAGTGGAAAATACAGAATGTCGTCAAATTACTCGATCGGTTATTAATTTGAAAAAACAGTTACTTCATTCTTTCTTTATTCGATGTCTATTAGAATGCTTTAAAGCATATATATGATTATCGTATGTTTACCTTGATGGAAACAGCCGCGAATAGAAAGGAAATTGGACTGGCACACAATAATTATAGACCTGATTAGACCCTTCCTCGCGAATTTATAATTTAGGGATAAATAATAAACCGGAAGCCGAGGCAACGCGAACACCCTTTATCGCGTGCGGGTTGAAAGAGATAGCCCGACCGAAAGTGTATAAGCGTTTCATATCGAGCAGGGCTATCTAAATATCAGCGGCGTCCGCACGCTGCCGAGCGGATCCGCGACTATCCGAATATTAACGCCGTTGGATATTCATAATATGGTTAGCCGCGTATCGGCAAATATCCGAATTGGCGGATGTTCATGTCATCGCAGATATTCGTATTACCTAAATACGATTTACGATTTATCGCGCAGCCCGATGTACATATATCCGACATGGCTGCAAACATTACCGAGAATATATAAGTCCCTTAATGATCCGCGTTCCGCAACGCATTTGCGTTTGTCCGCGTCGGCACAGAGATCGACTATGCCTGTGCAAACTGTCATGTATAAGGCACGCGATATTCCATTTTAAACCTAGACGACTGGAGAACAGCGTCGCGTGAAAATAACAACGCCAATTAGAATGCACGGTCAGTCGATCGAAAAAGTATTCGAGAGGGGATAATTTCACGACGTTTATCATGCAATCCTTGGCGACGTACAATATATAGAGAAATCACGATAATAACGCGCGAAAACAATTGATCGCCGACTGTAACAAAAATTCAGCCCCCTCCCCCCGCGAAGGACCCGTGAGCAAAATCGAGCGTCTAAGCAAGAGCCCTTGGAACCGCGAAGAAAAAAAAAATACGTGTCCGAAACCCCGGGGAACGTCTTTTCAATTTCTGACAATGCTCCTCGCCCCGATCCGGTGCTCTCTCCGTCCCATTATTACAAAACCGAAAATAAATGGTTAAAAACGAAGTATCCGGAGGGGGCTTCTTTTTTTCTCGGTAACAACGTGCTTCTCGTTAAGTGGATTCATCCAGAGACGACACGGCGATGGCGAAAAGGAGAACGGACTCTGGCGCGCACGCGAATCCCTTGCGCGTGTGTATTTATACAGGTACAAACACGTAGCCGTCCCACGTATACATACACACGTATAATATAGTATACATAAGAGACGTGTATCGCGCGACGATTCAGAAGAAATGGAAGCGATCGTTGAACGGGTATGGCATGAAAGGAGCAAGATAGTGGAAAAAGAGAGGAGACCGAGAGAGAGATTGCGGAGAGACGGACTGGGAAAGAAAGGGGGAAGAGAGACGTGTGAACGAGCCCCGGGGCGAGATGGTTGGGTTAGGCTCGAACAGACACGGGTACGGAGCATAATAAAAAGATTTATTCGGCTTTTATCCCGGAGTTATTCAGCTCTTTTCATCCGGCCGGTGAGCCCGCGTTTTTTCTTCCACGCTACTACCGCTCTCTTCCCCTTTTATAAGTCTCTACGGGCGGAGCAATTCGACAAAGGGAGCGGCGGGAGCATCGGGGGGAGGTGGGGTGGGGTCGGGAGTGCAGGGAGAGAGAGAGAGAGAGAGAGAGAGAGAAAGGGTGCTCGGAAAGGGAGGAGAGAGATGAGACGGAGATAAAGAAAAGAGGGAAGCCGGAGGATGGCGAAGCCAGAGGGCCCTGATTAAAATATACGAGCGAGCTTCGCGGATTTCTTCTTATATCCCTGGATCCTTATGTCTCCCTTTCTCTTGCTCTCCTTTAGCCCTGCTCTTTTTCTTCTGCATCTCTCTCTCTCTCTCTCTCTGTCTCTGTCTCTTTCTCTTTCTCTTTCTTTCTCGCTTCATCTCCACCCTCGGCCGTCATCCAGCCCATTCGACCTTTCTTTCGCGTTCCCCTCGAATGCCCCCGCGTATTCGGGGAATTCGAAATGAGCTGCCATCGCGAATTCACGCGCGCCGAGAATTGGACCGAGCGTATTTTACGCCTGGGTCCCGGACCCCGGTGAAACTGCAGAACAGCTACCCCACCCTCCGATTACTATGATTTTTCGATGTCCATTTTTCGATCTCTATATATGTCCCAAATTCCAAAGTCACAGAACTATCCCCACCGCCGCGGGAATAATTGTTTCGATTTTGTTACAAACACTCGTGTGAGAAACATTCATATTTTCCCTGCGACTTTCCAAAGTAGAAAAATACATATCGAACAACATTCTTTCAAGTATGATATCCTACCAACAGCCTTCTAACACCCACGAGCGTGGTCGCTAGCGTTTAAATCCGGCCTTTAAACAAAAGGATCCGCGCACGGCGAGAGCTGAAGCGCGATACATTCGAGACGCGACTGAACTCGGATAACGTCTCGAAAGAATCCGCGGCGCGGTTCGTTCCGCGGGAATGTTCATCTGAAAAAATCCGGGCAATCCTCTCTGCCCATCCCCCCGGGTCGCAAATTAAAAACAGCGGCCCGTTCCTCGGCGAGATTTTTAATTCCGAAATTCAAATTAAAATTGAATTAGCGATTCAACGGGCGACGGGCTCGCGCTCGCCACTTAAGCCTTCAAACTCTTCCGTTCTAAATTCAAATTAAACCGTCCGATTATTAAATCCACCCTCCTATCTGGCGCGCGATAATGAAACCGAGTGAAAGCGACACGCGTACAAAAGAGGAGGAATTCCGCGAGCGAATCGTGCACGCGAATCGTCGCGGATTTTCAAAGTTCACCACGGAAACTCTCCCACACCGTCCCCCGTTTCACCCCCCACCCCCCCCCCCCGCCATTTCTGTCTCTGCGTCGCGCGCGTTTTCGTTCCGGGGGAATAAAAACTATTCTCGCGTTCGGATCCGCGGAGAGCGAGTAAACAACCGTGCCGCACGGAATAAGTGAATTTGTTGAAAGCGTGGGCGAGTGGAAAGCAGGGTGCGCGCGGCCGAGGGGCGAGGGGACCGGAAGAGGAAAGGGGTAGCAGAGTCGGGGTGGAGCGAGAGGAGGAGAAGGAGGAGGAAGAAGACGGGCGATGGCTGTTCGCTCGACAGAAATAGCCGCGAAGCCGTTTCAACATTCAAAGGCTTGCACCGCGGCAAATTCCACCTTGGTGCAACCTTTCATCCTTGCTGGCGGCGCCTCCCTTTCTCGAGCAGGCAGCCTTGTTTATCACCGGCGTCATATCGAGGGGATGGGGCGGTTGCCGAGACTCGAAAGAGAGACTCCTCGGCGTCGCGGCCGTAACGCAATTACGGCCGCACTTAATTTGTTTGAAGTACACTGCGCCACCGGCGGAGGTGTTAATGGCAACGCGACCTCATCCACTTCTACGGACCTCCTCCTCCACCCTTCCTTCTCCTCCTCATCCCTCTCGTTCTTCTTCTCCGTGCCTCACCGTGCCCCGCCAACCCCGCCAACCCCGCCAGCCTCGACGCCCACGATTCTCGTTCTCAACCCCTTCTGCTTCCACCCCCGAGTCCGCGCTTTCCAAGCGCCATGCCGCGCACAATACCCTCCTGCGCTACCTACGGGGTGGTTCCGCAGAAATAATCGGAGGCAAATTTTTAAGGGGACACCGCGACGCCGTCTGACAAACAGTTGCCGTTAATTTGGCACTTCGCGCGCTCATCCCTTACTCCCACCCTCCCCCCACTATTTCTCCCATTCGCGAATTTTTCCCGGCTCCTTTCACCCTCCTACCCTTACGACTTCGGCTTCTTTTCACGAAAACGACTTCGAGACAGCGGACACGAGGAGCGCGATGAATGGGGACGTTCGTTCAGACGAAAATTGAGTTTATGGGGAACGGCGTAATTGGAGGTGGAACTTTTACAGCCCCCCTAACCCCTCCCCCACCTCTGCTCCAAGGAGACGAGCGTACCTTTCTTATACGGAGTCCGTCGTTTCAATGCGATTTCCCTCCCTATGGTCTCGCGATTGTACGCGGCGACCATTTGGTTTTCTTCTTCTTCTTCTTCTTCCGTGGCTCTCGTTGTTCGGCAGGTATTGTTCGACGGTTGTGTGCGCCGATGTGAGTGAAGCGTTTTGTGCGCTCGCGAAAACAGTGTGTCGGTAAGCGAGCCGCTCATTTGCCAAATTATTTAACCGCATAAGAGAGAATCAGAGAAAATTTATGAAATGGTATACGTTCATTTTGCATCGTTATTTCAACTTTTGTCATTCGGCGGTATTTACCCGTTGCCTTGCAATTTCATTACGAGGTTTCAGGTGAAAATATGCTGTTTCGTTTCGTCTGACGCTGAAAATACTTAAAAAATGCTTAAAAATAATTAAAATATTGCTTCAACGTCAATGTAGAATGTAAGATAAATAATTGACTTTGCAAAATGTGCAAACTATGCGGAACATTATTCAGGATCGACAAAAAAATGTGCGAAATTGACGAACACGTTAGGATTAATCCCGTTCGTTCCGAGGTTTATTTTCAACTTTTTACCCCGGACAGAATAAAATCGAATATAAACCAAATTGTTCGGTAATTTGCGATGGCGCAGATAACGAAACAGTTTAAATAACTTTGAAACCTGTTTTGTGTTGACCTTTTTTAAAAAAAAAAGGATCTTGTTTTTCAAATATTCATACACGATTCCACTTTGAACGTTTCATTTAAATGGTCGAATAACATAACCCGCGGAAGTAAAGAACCGAATGAAGTTCAAATGAAATAAAACGGGATGAAAACACATTTATTCGACCATCAATTATCGCGTCTAAATTGTGTGTTTACCACATCGGTAAACAATAAATTTTATGAATTTATGATAAAATTAAATAGGTCAAATACGAAACAGTAAAACCATTAAGGGTATTTCGGAACATTGCTATATTGTTTTCAATTTATCGACGCTGTTCACAGAATAATGACAGTTGTCTGTTGACAGAATAAAACTATCTTTAATTGCATTCTAACCCCGTTACAACGTACACACAAATTAAGAATATTAACCCCCCGTATGCTATGGTAGGATCATTCGTGACCGGTAGCGGTCAAAACTATAATTTTCGAAGATCAAGCTCATTTCAAGGTCATGTTATTATACATATACGAATGTATTTTCCAATCAATTACACGATGCAATTTAAAAAAATGGAGTTACGTATCAAGAAACATCGATGACCATGAGAATCCGAAAAAAATGACCTTCGGACAAAAATATTTGGACACGTAACAACTATTTTTTGCATCGCAATAACCTGAAGAGATATTTAGGTGGCCTTACTTAAAAGGACCACCCTGTATTTTTGTCCGTGACCGCAGGACGTTGAGAATTGGCGGATGATCGTGGACTGGTCAGATAATTGCCGAAGAACGCCGGTAAAATATCTGTTTGCCGTTTCCGGGGCGTTGCTTAAATTTAGCGATCATAATCGCCCGCAAATATATACGCGGTACGTAATTGGCGCAGCTGTATATTGCTAAAATCGTTAGATAATTGCATTATCACTTACGTAATTTCATCGAGCGAGACCGTCAAAGACTTCCGGGGTAATAACTGTTTGCAGCGTATTCTGCATTTCAATGCGAACAATTTAATTAACAACGGGGGCCAGCGGGGCCGGAGGGTGGGTGGCGGGGGTGGATGAGAGGCAGAAGCGGAGAGGGGACAGCCGAAGAGGACGGAGGGAGGGGAGGAGAGAGGCTGTACGCAATTGCGTTATTTACAGTGATAATACTATTACACTCGCGCGCGGCGTTACATATTTATGGTATTATCGCTACGGCGCGGCGCGGCGGCGGAGAGCGGCACGAATCGATACGCGTCGCTTCGCCGGTACAGTGATTCGAATACAGGCCGCGATGACAGTTTCAAAGCGGATCACCAATCCCAACGTTTGTCCCCCGAGTTTTATTTTTTTAACGATCGTTCTATCGCGCGGTACCGCGAAATTTGATCTTAAACGTTGCGCGCAACAGTTATTGTTGTTTTGTAGACTTTCGTATACACTCCGCGGCAAAACTATGCAACACATAAGAAAATGATTGGAAAATATATTCTAGGAAAAATTTTGCTCTTCTTTTGGCTAAACTTTCGAAAATCGGTCAAATCCGACCCATGCATGAAAAACACGTCTCCTAAAAGGATTTTTAGCCACTCGAAAAAGTTTTTTTTTTTATCATACTCCTCGTTTCGTCTCGCACTCCTGGCTGAATGGTTTATGTAGTTAATGGTTTTTCATGGTCGTTACTATCCCCTAATTTCGCATCAGTCAATGTTTTGTTATCGATGAAGACTGGGTGCCGGTGAAGTTTGTTGCGATGAAATCTGTTGTTCGTGAATTCTGGCGTCGGTGAATTGTTGTCGGTGAAATCCGTGCGATGAAACCTGTGTCGGCGATTTCCATCGTACGCGATACAATAGCTACACAGACATTTATTTCTTTTTATAATAACTTCATAGAGTTTCGCACAATGCAACTCGATTTTCTCGGAAACAACGCCTCGTATGAAAAAATGTTATTCTATATTCTCGACATAGGTTTTTGTTTTATGTAGAATCTCACCCCCTTTTCGGTTGTACCACCGGTTCACCGATCTCACCCCTGTTAGTTGTTGGACACGAATCCCGAATTTAGGTGCTACTTGCAAATTAGAATCACCGGTGGGAAAACGTTGGAAATAGTCGTCGAAGCCGATGTCGGTGTGTATGAGAACCTCTTTATCTCGTCAGCGTGCAACGGATGACGATTTTCCGATTTACAACGTTTCGATTCTCGTGTCGCATTAACGTTTTACCGGGTTTGGTTAGCACCGTGCTCTGCTCGGACATTCGGTTTTTCCGTGGGTCGCCGGAGGGGCGTTCCCGCGATTTTGCAATTTCGCGGCAAACTATCGCGTTACCGCGATCGATTTCATCGCCAGACCAGCCGATATTAAATTTCAATAAGCGCCTACGCGATAATCCGCGCACGGTCCGTCGCCTCGCAACGAGACGGGATTACGATCCTTATTGAAATCGTAAATATCGACACGGCCACTTGCAAAATTAACGCGGCCAATTAATCCGATCGGTCTATTCCCGATCCCTTCCCTTGTTGTGCTCGCGAAAGTTTTCATCCGCCTATATTATGTACGTCGGCTCGCTGATCGTTTGTTTCTGTCACGATACGGAGCGGAGCAACGAACGTTGTTCATTTATTCTGGTCAACCAGGGTAACAGACCCAATTACTGTGCCCATATTAATTAAAAGTTGATCTGCGATCTTAGCGAATAAATTGTTTTCATCCGAAGTTTCGTTATCGAGAAACTCGAGTTTGAAATGCAGCGAATACGCATGCTATTCGATAGGAATTGTCTGACGCGTCTGATCGTGACCAACCAAATCTACTTCCTGCATATACTAAACCACACAAACCTGACAGATCTTCAAAGTCGATTTTCTCGAAAACAAAGCCTCAAACGAAAAATGTTTATTCTATATTTTCGACTTATTCTTTCATGTAGAATCACCCCCTTTTCGCTTGTACCACCAGTTACCAAACACTCTGTATATAGAGAAATCATTGTAACTCTAACCATGGGTAGCTGTAACAGAAACTATTAAGCAAGCGGTAAAAAATCCTTGGCAATGTACCCCATTCGAAAATTAGGAAATAATCGCCGGTAAATAACGCGTTACCACCGCCATACTTTGACAAACCGATCAGCATATCTTTGGAGGAATCGCCTGGTCTGGATGGGATGGAGTAGGGTAGCAAACGGATTGATCCGCAACGAGGGGTTGAACCCTCGGGTACGCATATTCGTTCCCATCGTGGTCGTATAACGTCTCCCCGGGCCTGCGTCGCGGGTCAGCGTGTAACGTCCCCCTAAATATCAAACGATAATCGCTAATTCGATCAAAGCTGGCTCGGGTGTCTCGGTAGTGGGTTACGGGTGTCTGTTCGAAGCGGGGGTTGGAATCGTGTGGCGGGGCTCGAAGGAGGTTAAACGCGAAAACAAGCGTATCCAGGCGCGAGGGTGCTCGACGCGCTATCGCTAATACCTGGCTCGGTGTCGCGTCGCGTTCGATGGGCATCGAGGTGTTGGTGTCGGGTTCGATGTTTTGGTGGTGCGACGATGCAGGCAAACTGGATAGGATGGTATGTGGTCGCGCCGGTGCCGTATTACGTCTCTGTATCCCTGCGACCCTCCCACGGTCCCCGCACAGAGTCTTGCTCGCTCGTAGCCTGCTGAAAGTTTCAGTAATTACTGTAATTAGTCCAATTAACAGACTCGCTCGGCGGCCCCTCTGGCTCTCTTTGACCCCACCTTTCCTCATATCTTCTCCACCTATTCCACTATAGAGCCGCGTGAACGACAACCAACCCCAGAGCCAGCCGGTTTGCTGTGTTTGCCCGACTATGCGGCTTTCGAGCCAACCGCTCCGCGTTACCACGATACACTCTCTTATTCGCTCTCCCTCTCTCTCTCTCTCTCTCTCTCTCTCTCTCTCTCTCTCTCCATCTCTCTCTGTCTCTCTCTCTACGTATATATATGTATGTATCTAGCTCCGTTTCTCTCTCCGTTCGTGTTTCGTTGCAAGCATGTGTACGTTCAGCCGTATTACAGAGGCGCTTGTACGGATACACGCGTATCCGCCGCGATTCTCCGACTTCGAATGCACAGAGTAACGCGGCAACGCGCGAGGGGTGGTAACTCGCGCCACTCGTAATCCAACCAGCGACTGGCTGCCAGCGACCCTAGATACACAGTACGCCCTTGTGTTCTCGCGAGAACACCGTAACTGATACGCCTTATGTCGCAATTTTGAGTGGTCGACGACCACTCGCGATAAGATTGCACAGGGTTTCTGATTACAATGTTTGCTCTGCACATGTCTCAAACGCCTAGCCGATAAAAGTCGTAGAACTATCCCCACTGCCGCGGGTATACAGTGGATTCTCGATATATGTCAACGACACGGGCCTTGCCAGCGTCATGTATCATATAGGACGCATACACCCGAGCCGTGTTACGTTTTTACACTTCTCGACGTCCGAGGTCTCTACATACCGTTTCACGCATTATTCAACGCTAAAACTACCCGTTAAAACGAAGGATTTCAGATTTTTTATTTTACAATTCGCAAAATAACAGAGGTGTCTTCTTGAGAGATTTTTTTAGTATACTTCTTTACTTCTTTTTTGCGTTACCATAAAAATCCTATGAAATCTGTATAAATTGAATCCTGTTATTACTACTATAATAGTATGACCAACGTGGCAGCCGAATTGTTAAGGGGAAAAAATATTGCCAGTATAACTATAATGACAACGATAAACTCTGGTATTCGTATGTGCAATTTCTCTAGCGATTTCATAGTCGCTATAAATCACATAAGATCGGGACACTACAATTTAACTGCCTCTCTTACTCGTATAAATATCACAAGCGATTCTAAATGCAAATGTAGTTACGAAGACGGAGACATTAATCATGTATTATGGCAATGCAGACGTTATGAGATTCAAAGGACAAAACTCGTAAAAAATTCACGACAGATAAGATTATTAAGCAAGTGCTTAATAAAAAAATGTAGATGCAAATTGCAACGTTAAATATGGCGGTTAATATATCCGTACGGATTTGCCTCTACATTTTTTTATATTTAAAAATTTCATTTCTATTTTTCAAGCATTGTTTTTATAAACTTATTGAAAATCCAGGCACACTTATGTACGCATAAATTGTATTCACCTTATGTGTAAATCGCTAATGAGATTTTCTAAATGAAAAGGAAAAACAAAGGACGTTTAAAAAAACAAATTCTTAAAAGAAAAATCAATATTTAAAAGTTAAACTATGGCAATTTATCATTTTTTTTTTTTATAATGAAGTGTATCGCATCTGGTACGGCCTAAAGTAGGTATAAATGAGTTAAGCAATGAATATACATATTGGTTGACCATGGTCATTTAAAATTATGGATACTGCAATTACGAGCAATTTTGAGTAATGCTAAATACTTTTCATACGTCATTCCGGTTGAAAAAAAACAAGTCCTTGAAGTTTATGTGCGCATTAATAAGTATTTGCAAACTTATTTTTACTTTACCCTCGGTTTATGTTTTCATGAGAAATCACTCTTTTCTCAGGCGCAACATGATGTTAGGAACACTGTGTATTCTTATTTTGGGTTTTGATCATTAGGGGAGTCTGACAATAGTACCCCCGACCATGAAAATTTCCTAATATTTCCTAATATTTCCTAAAGTTTCTAATACTCGTCAAAAACGGCTATCTGGTTAATTGGCTTTTCAATAATTCGGTCGTACCAAATGGAACCTTAATATGGAACCTTGTCCTCTTTCACACGATAATTCCAAACGAAATTATTACATTATGTTACCATATTATATTATTATTATTATTATATTACGTTACAGGGTTGTTGGTTTATGCTTGATGTTTCTGTTTCTGTTTCAGTTGCTGAGTCTGATAGGCTTATTAAAAAGTCCTCGGTCATGGGCAACAGGCTTCCAAAAATTATGGAATATTGGGTAATCCGTTAAATATCAATAATATTTATTAATTTGAGGTAATACAGAAATCCGCAACAATAATTTGACGATTTAAAGTGTAATTGAGCGAAGCGAGCGAGGAGTTTCAATTAGTTCGTCGAACCCCCGTATAACGTTTGTGACAAGTTGCTGCTTGATTCGTTAATAATTTATAGGCGTAGATAAGTGGCTTCGGGGACTACATATCGGTGAGCAATGTGTCTCTGTCTGGAGCCGATCGACATCATATTGCCAGCCGGTGACAATGAGTTATCGCCCCGTGCGTCTTCATTTCGACTAATGGAGAAGTTCCGATGAAAACCGAAATGAAGTGGGAAACAGTCTTTGTCGCGCAATAGAGTCGGAGGGTATTAATCATAACAGGTATTATTCGGACGGTAATTAACGAGTGGATCCTCTGTTTAATCGATGGGCGGAAAATGTTTCCGAGCGGACGATATCGGAACGGAGCTGTCGAAGAGCCGCGTTTCGATCTCGTTCCTCTTCATTTAATCACTTCTCCCCGAAGGATCGCATCTATAATAATTCAAAGCTTATCCGAAGCGAATCGCGTGTCGATTCAGCGAAGCTGAATAAAATGCTCGCAGCGACAGTTATTTCTTTTCTTTTATTTTCTTTTTTTTTTGCGTCCGCGAATCCGTACAATCGCATAAAAACTCGACGTCCTGTTTTGCCCAGTCTTTCGCCGAGAACGTCTCTAATATTTACGTTAAATCTTTCGCAACGCGTCGCACGAATTAATTGTACAACACTGATCCCCACATTTGTTTCACAAATGTCGAAGCGTTTCTCGCTAAATCGACGTGTTTCGAAAATAATTTTATTCGTCCCTCCGATTTAAAATTGTTATTCGACCAAGCAACTTGTTTAATTCGTTGTGCTCGCAGAACAACCGGGTCTGTGCTCTGCCCGTGAAACGAAGTCAGAATTAAAAACCAATTAGGGAATCGGGTCGATCCATCGCTAGACTGCGATGCGTAAAGAATGGTCATACAACATTTATTCGAACGTTTATTCAACACAATCAAATATTAAAAGTTAAATATCACTTTCGGATTAAATTGACGACGTGCACACGGCGCGAGGATTAAACGTATCGTCGCGCGATAATAACCATTCGAAGGTTGGTTGATTAAATGTAATGAACGTGGTTGCACGTTGAAACTTTTCTCCTTGAAATTGTTATTAATCTATGATAAAATAATGAATGAATGCATTCGAGTGCAGTGCCGTTTTAATACGACAACTGAATTTCGAATTTAAGTATGTACAATACCAGTAAATCCGTTTTGTTTTATGTATGTATACTGCTTAGGACTTATCTAGTATTTTATGTTATTAATTACATTGCAATGTATACAACGTACTCTACAGAGATTCATATTAAACCAAATTATTAATAGCAAAATTAGCCACTATTGTCTTAAAAAAATATATAAGGGGCGCTATAAAAGAACTTCGTAGTAGGGCGCACACTACGCTAGGGCCGGCCTTGACTATAATCAATTAATATTCTCTTTCCTCACTCCGTGCAGTCAATTATCTCTTATTTCTCCTGTCGATAATGTACGCAATTAATTAATTATTATTTCAAATTTATTATTCGTTATTACTATTCCGTTATTATTTATCGATCGAAATTAAATGGTGCGTGATATTTATAAAACTTTCGACGCGCACCGTATTTATTTCGATATTCGCCGAGGTTGGAAGCGTGATGATGCGAAAATATCGTGACAGCCGAATTGCAAGCGGGTGGAAAAGTCGACGGAAATAGCGGGAAAGATGTAAAATACCGTTGCATATTATCATTTATACAAGCGAAGGCAATAATACGGATAACTTGCAGATTATCGGTGCCACGGTACCGAATTAGATAGAGCTACATGGAAATTATGTCGGTAATATACTTACATTAGCTCCCCCGTGAATGGGTAAACACGTTCCTGCGTTCACGGGGTACACATATATTTCCAGTAACAAATGGCGTCAGATAAAGCGCGGGCACAGATCTAGTAAGCAAAACGTGCCACTTTCTCCTCCGCGAGGGAAAATATACGCGACACGAAGAATGTACATTTAATCGTGACGTCACAATGTCTACCATTGTCGCGTCAACACGCGAAAGTTTTCAGACGACGACGCGTCGTATATAGTGCGAAACACGAAGAAGAGACGCGACAGCGTACGAAAGTAGAGAGGACAAAATTGGAAATGTGAAAAATTATTGGCTCACCATACGGGGTGTAGGACGGTAATACATAAACCGAGGATCTTCGTGCAAAATAAAATTTGTGCACGTCAATTGTGAGAAATCGAAGATTAATGAAAACGTATTTTCCTTTTTACGTCATCTGAAAACGTCGAACATTATATAAATTAAGTATCCTTGAATTTTTGAGAATTCACTGTACAGTGTTTAGAGTTACAGTGACAAAAGTCCCAAAACCTCCTCCTCCTGGCCGATATATGTCCCTGGCTAGAACCGTGTTTTAATTTTCTCCAGGAAGTCTAATCCGCTAAACTGTTCATAACAGCACAGTCTGCAGCATCGTCTGCTGGATTATTTACAACAAGGCATTAACACGTTGCAGGTGCTCGACAACGGAATATCTCTGCACGGAACAGAAACCGCTCGATCAAAAAAAGCTCGAAACGAATTATCAATCCCATCAGCGGCGGGGATCGAAAAACAGAGCCGCCAAGAAGTCCTTCTTCCGTCCCCTCGGAATTTCGATAAGCGCGATTCGATATCCTGTCGTTTGTAGCGCGTCGAACGATCCGATCCAGCGGGGCGTAATACACGGGAGACTGTCCTTGTTATTTTTCGTCCGTATCTGTCAAGAGCGTCGGGAACCGTATCGAGAGCGAGAACGAGAAGAGACGTAAAAAGCGGGGATGGGGATGATGGGGATAGGGGGTGTGGGACACGGACGCTGGGAACAGCCTGTGGGAGAAGATGTTGCCGAAGCACGCGACGCGCGCGCGGTCCTCTCGCAATCTCGTAATATTCCCGAAGGAGAACGCGCGATCTCTGAAATCCCCGGAGATCTCGGCGAAATGAAGCTCGGCCCCGGCAAAGGGACGAGCGGAATGGTGATGAAGCCGCCGTTCGCCCGTCGCTCCCATACAGGGACAACACACGGGGCCGCACGCACGTACGCACCCCTTCCCTCCCCTTCAACGCCACACACATACAAACAAACGTACACAAAGATACAGAGAGGATGAGACCGGCGCTCATCGGGTTGTTCGCAGCCAAGGCACGCGTGTGTGGACGCTTCTGTGACTGTTTGGAGCGTCCACACGATTACGCGTACAAGGTTCGAGGGAACATGTGCCTGGGAGGCTTGTCGGGGCGAGATCAGAAGGTACACCCGTAGTGCCAGGGGTGAGTGGCGCCGAAGTGGTGTGAGATTAAAAAAGAGAAGACTGTGAGGCGCGAGGGTGGTCCGAAGGGTTGTGGGGGGTACGCGGAGGAGACGGTAAGCCCGAAGAGACAGAGAGAGAGAGAGAGCGCGGGGGGGGGGGGGGGGGGGGGGGGAAGAAAGTGAGAAAAAAGGGAACGTTGGTTTTAGAGAGGAGCGAAAGAGAGGCGAACGCCACCGGATGGTGGGGATTGCGGAATGGCCGAAGTTGCCTGCTGCCGTCGTGATAAAAAGTAAATGAGGAACAAAGGTCCCGCCTTTAGCGAACAGGGGGTAGAAAATATAGGGGCGAGGGAGCCGAGGAAAAAGAGAAACCGAGAGCACGAGCAAGAGAGGACGAGAAGAAAAAAAGAGGAACCTGCATGAGAGGAAAGGAGAGAGAGAGAGAGAGAGAGGGGGAGAGAGAGTGAGAAACGGAGAGAGGGACGGAGAAAGAGGCTACGACCGTCGGCAGACGTGCTGAGAATAATGCCGACGGAATTACACGGCCGATAGGGGAACGGGTACTGTTGGTGGCGGTAGCTATGCGTTAGTGGATCGACGATGCCAGAGGGTTGGAAAATCGGGGAAAATTAATTGGTAGACCCTACACAGGTAATTAAGTTTTCAGAACGCCTGGCCTTTACTCGTGCCCGCCCTGTCTCCGCTTCCGAGGAACCCTGCTCTGGTCGTGATCCTCTTTTCTAGATCGCTTCTCTCCGTCCCCCCCCCCTCTCTCTCTCTCTCTCTCTCGCTCTCTTTCGTTCGCCCCTTCTCAACTGGCAGACGTCTTTCCCCGTCACTCGGGGGTGGATAGCACGGCCAGCCCCAATTCTCTCCACTCGTCCCCGTCGCCTCGATAAATCATGGACCGTTCGTGATCGGAGCCCGATCGAGCCCGGTGCTCCGTTGATTTTTATTGCTTTCCGAGTCGCGATTTATTTCACTTCGTTACGCCGATATCGAAAGTTGTTTGCCGCCCTCGCCGGGTCACGGCATCGAGGGGGAGAGAGGGGCGGGAGAATAGGTCTGCTGGAGGCGAGGAGCGACAGCGTAAAAATCTCGTGCAGCCGACGCCCACGCGACTATTCCGCACGATGGCAATCTGCGAGACGTTATCCCGCGGCCGCCTCGAAAGCACCGTGTCGGGGAGTACCGTCTTATCTTCATCTCGGCCGAACGAGATGTGCGAAACCGTCTTTCGTCGCCCCGGGCCACAGTTATGGATCGTGACGGGCCCGTCGATAACGCTTTCCGACTGACTGATCGTCAATGATGTTCCATTTCCGCTTTGCGTGATGCGTGAGCCCGCGCCCGCCGATCTCGCCACCGCCGACAATAATCGCTTGCGGCCGGGCACCAGCAGACTTACCGTTCTCACCAAATCACCGGGACGAAAATCTTCCCCACCCACCGGTACCGCCCCAACGGTTCGCATAAAGCATTTCCATAAACATTCCAATGACAAATATTAGAGGGAACCATGGGTAATGAATTACTTTGAAATCCAAAACAAATTTTCTGGTAAATTCTAGCTTTTATTTCTTAATCATGAGACGGAACTGTAGCACCAAGGAATTCGATGGTAGGGGAGTCAGTACATATAGAGCGAGAACGCGAACACTTTGCCTAGCTATCAACTGGCGGAGGGACAGTAGATATCCCCACTGTTGGTAGGTTTGCGAGGCAATTAATCGGCACGTGACGTCATGTGATCCCTTCGAGGGACTTTTTGCGGGAACGTTGCTCCTATCGTCGACGACGGCCTTCTATCACCCCTGCCGCGGAAAACGAGCCGAGAATCCCCTGTTTATTCGTGCTCCGATGTAATGTATTTTCGTAATAGTTTTCTTGCGCGGAGGGCAGCCGCGATAAGAACTTAAAGGGCAGCTGTAAATTAAGTTCAGGTTTTACGATTGCCCCCGCGAATTTACGATTCGGGTTCGACTGTGCTTCGCCCCGTGCAATCTCGCGCGCGCGTTTGTTCGCGCATAGTAAAACGGCGGACTGCGTGATTCATTGTGCAACCGTAAAATCAGTTTTTGTAAAAAGCGACTTCCTTCGGGAGAGCGTTTAAGCGTTTGTTTGGGGTACGTGTGTCGGTTGACGCCATTTGTGAAACACGCTGTAGACTCCGCAGTCGCGTAGGTTGATCGGGCGCAAACAAGTTATATCAATTTATCAATAATTGTTACAGTTATGTAAATTCTCAACCAGCGACGCAGCACGATTATCGTTCTTGCTCGAGCATCGCACACATTCTAATTGCACATATACACGCGATGCATGGAAAAACCCAACAATAAGGATGAATATTCTCATCTTGAGAGAGATAAAAGAGTTCGGTAGGCTCCCCTATGGCGCGATTAAAAAACTGTTTAACCCTAGATAACTAATCGTTCGTAAAAATACTAATAGGCACATCTGAATCTTGTGACGTCGGACAATCCGTCACATTATGTTTCAATCGTTAAATTCAATATCAAATATTATAACTAGACTGCGGATTTTATGCATTTATGCCACAAACGAGTAGGTATAATTCAAAACAGTAAAAAGATTAAAAGAGTTTAACAATGTCGATATACCATTTTTAACCTGTAAAAATTCTTAACGAGTAAAATAAATTTTTACTTATTTCCTATGGATTGCAATTGACGTATACAAATTTTATTTCGCGTAAAGATCCGCAGTCCAATTACAACTGTTTCATTTCGGGCCTCGGGTGGGGATAGTTCTGCGACTTTCATCAACCAGGTATTTGCGACATATATCGAGAAAAGTCACGTAAACTGTATTATTATTTTTTCTTTCATCTTTTATGGGAGTCGTCATTTAAATATCCTTGTATAATAGAAAGATAAATTGGTTTCAAAAACAGCAAAAACTTTTGTGCAGACTCCGAAGATAGCGGACAGCGTCCTTGAATGTACGTAAATGTTCAGTTATGAAATTACGCGGTCCAGAATGATGGTAACCGGCTGTCGAGCATAAAAATGTTCAGACGCTTGCATTTTCAACGGCAAAGCGTGTCTGGCATAATTCACGGACGATCAGAAGCAATTAAAGGACTTGGCACTCGATTTATTAAGAACGTCGAACGGTGGTTTTTGCGAGCGCCGCGCCGGAGCAATAAATATATCACTGGTCTCGCGAACGCACGCACGCACGCACGCACGCACCAGAAACAAAGAAAGAACGGAGATGAAAGGCGACAGGGGAGCAATAAAATAGAGGCAAGTGGCGTCGGGAGGGACAGACGGAGAGTGAATCAGAGAGTCGGATAATCGTGTATCAACGATTAAAGCTAACCCACCGGCGACGTTGATTATGGTCTGCCGGATTGATTTATCGCGTTCGCCGGGTCGGGCCGGGCCGAGCCGGGCCGCGTACCAATGGCGTCCCACTCGTTTCCGGTTTAAGGGACGTCCAAAGAACGTCCTTGGCCGTGAGCTGATATTCGCGAAAAGAGAGACGCGCCGCACTTTATTGATGTTTTACGGCCGTGATCCTATCCGAACGGGAGGAGACATACGGCAGTCTGCCAATAGCACGGGAATACTAACGGCGTGGATAATATTCGACGTCGCGGAAAATTCGGACGTCGAAAGAACTTCCACGGGCCGGGGGGAGAGCAGAATTTACGAGCCGGTAGTCGCGTACCGGAATACGGTTTGAATTTTGAATCGCATCCCCGGTTGCCCGTGCCGTCGCGCACGTGAACACGAAATCGCGGACATTTTATTCAGTCGTTGCTACGCAATGAATCAATCGCTCCGCTGTACAGGGATTGGTATTAGAAACGGAGAATTGGGAACGTCTCGAATCGCGATACAAAATTCTTTTCTTCAGGGCCCGGTTTTCGTAGATAAGGTAGAGTGACCAGGTTACCGACAATATTTTTGTAGGGTGAACTCGTTAATTTTTGTTGAAAGAAAAGTTCTTTATCTATGTGAAAGAATATTCGCTAACCGATTATTACTTTCCTAATGCGAACCTATACCATAATATACAAATTCATTATGCGTAACGAAATACTTCGACGTTCAACCTTTCTTTCGAAGAGCTCGTAACGAAGCTTTCCCCATGTTTGCACGTTTATACCTCGTTACGTAATCGTTTTAGACTAGATCTGAACTCTCAGCCGGTATCTCTGGCAATCGTTGCCCTCGATAAACCATCCGGGGGACCCTGTATGACTGCACACAACTGTATCTACATCTGTTCTGCAACCGCAAGGGGAGCAAGCACAAATAACGCTACCCTTGTTGAATCTGTCCCTTCGTTTGCGCGACCTCATCATGATCTGTCGCGATTGCAAATCTTCTGGTTGCTCGTGACAGTCCTAGCAGTTTCAAAGGAGACGGTCGATTGACACCGAACAAAATAGCTATCCGAATCTGTTAAGATTGGCGCATTAGTCATACGAAATTTTTACAAAGAAAATAACGTCAAGAACATTTCACTTTAAATCAAACTTTAATGCAAACTCTTAGCTTTCATCCTTTTTCCTATTTAGGACCTCTAATTTAATTTAATTATATTTGTTTTATCATCAGCATAAGCATCGTCGTCGTCGCCATCATTATAATCATCATCGTTATCATAACCGTCAGTAGCAATATTACTATTGATATTGTTATTTTTGTTATTTATCATCGGCATAAGCACATTATTTGTTTTATTTAATTTTATTTATTTATATGTAATTCATTATTTTTTATTTTATTTCATTTTATTCATTTATATTTATTTTATTTAATATTATTTATATTTAAAGATGGGGTAGGATGAGGAATAAAAATGAAACCCGACTGTATTTGTGGACTGCGAGGTCGAAGTTAAAGTAAATTATTATTAGAAAAATTAGTTTAGATAAGTAACGTTGAAGTAGACTCAAATTTTTGAACGAGTGGAATCTTGAATTTTTCGGCATCCCTTGATCCCATGCAAGGAGAAAAGCGTTTTAATACAGAGACGAGCCAAGGCCGCTGTTTGTCAAGCAAAGATTGATCTGCGAAGGGAAGACAGCTATTTTATTTCGTTCGGTCGAGCGTGTACGATACACAAGATATCGAACCGTCTTTCAATAACGGCCGGCGCACGTTTCTTCGGGTGTTGGCTGGCTTCGCGATGGAAAGACGGCGTCCGTGGCGGCGGCGAAGGCGGCGAAGGCGGCGAAGGCAAAAGAATGGCGAAGAAGACATTCGAACGCGTCTCGCGATGGTTGTTGGATTCGCGCGACCACGGGCATCCTTCCACGGTGTCCTCCTTCCACACAATCCACGGGCTCTCGAGTCGGGCCTCGAATATATATCCAGGTTTACTCCCCCATAAAAGTTTCATAGCCCGTTGGCATATTCCGCGTCCACACGTCGTTAATTTTAGAGAGCCGGGCCGACACGCTTTATTTTTATCGAGTGACCTCAACACGATCGTTAAACCCCCGCGAGGCCCTCTGTTTTTCCAACTTCCATTACGTTCCGCGATGGCCAACCTCGGGACACCAGTTTCGCCAGGAAACGTGGCCGTCCCGTGAAGCGGAGATCGTCTTCAGGGGAGGGCAGAACACATTTGCATGTACTTAATAATAAGTAGCTGTACACAAATTCATTCTCGGAACAATTTTTCAAATCTCCGTTAACACTTTTCACTACCATCGCAGCAACTTCAAAAATTTCATTCAATTAATTTATTTAATGAAATATTGATGAGATTCTATCATATGTACCGAGTACACTTTCATTTTGAACTTTGCAGATTCTATCTTTCGATACGCTGAATGTTTTAACGCAGCGATTCATTTTTAAATATGGATAATTATATCGTAAAAAACTTTTTAATTAGTAATTTTTTTCGGAGTTTATATTTAATTTTTTTCATTGCATCGTGTAGCTGATGTAAAAATACGTACAGTTAGGTACGTTACATGACCTTGAAATGACCTTACTCTATATAGAGTAGACACTGTATAAAGACACTTCCAGCACTCCCTATTGTTATTTCGTAGATTCAGATTCGCGAAAGATTCTTGGTCGATGGTACTTGTTCCAGCAGGCCGATTCCGCGGGCATCGTCTCGAGCGAAACAATCGGCGGACACCCTGGTGCCCCGTCGTCGTATTTGCATAATTACTCGCGCACGAGCCCGCGTCGGATTAATGGCCGTGTACCGGCGGATCCCGGAAATTCATTTTCGAAGAAGCTCGGTCCGCCGCGATAAACAGGACCTCGGTCCGCGATAATTGCCGCGGGCGGACGCCGGCAGCCATCGTCTCGCCTATTACGTATTCATTTGTCGCGCCCGGGATCGACCAGTTAAACGGTGAAACGATAACCGAGCAGGCAGGTACTCCCCGCTTGTATGTAATTACAGGCATTTGCATAAGCCGCGAACTTATCATTGTATCGCGATGTCGTTAACGATCGCCGCGGCTCCTCCGCGAGGGATTCGTCGCGATCGTAAAGCCCGACGGGTAAGAAACGCCGTCGTTGACCCCTCTTAATCTAGACGTGGCTAATCCCCCGCAGATTTTATGGAACCGTTGCGCCCCTATCTCCGAAATACCATGCGTCTCGCGACAAAACTCTGTGACATATATAACGAAGCGAATGGAAAGTATATTCTAGGAAGAATTTCTTTTCTATTTAATTAGACCGCGAATTTTATGCATTCAGAAATGAGTAAGTGAAACATGGAACACTGAAAACATCCGACAAATTTGAAGACACTGCTACGTTATTATCAAATTACTAAAATTATTCAGAAACGAAATAACTTTCTATTTAATTCCTACTCCTCGCAATTAACGCTGACAATTTTTATTTTGCCGAGAGCAGACTGTTACTGTACGATGTAAACGATAAAAACACGGTCAATATGACAGTGTTCAGTTGAATAGCGTCGAATGAAAATATGTATAAACCTAAGTCAAGGAAAGGTGTCATGGGCTCTTGCTTACTAGTTCGATCCGTTTACAACGGGCCTGGGCAACTTGTGGCTCGCGAGCCATAAGCGAGTCCTCTTCCCACTCCTGACTCTTCCCTTCCTATTTCGCTATGCAATCTTTCGAACGGCCAAATATGGCGAGCATTAATCGAAAAAAAGTGAATATCAGAAAGAGAGAAATCCAAGAGTGAAGCTTCGCTTCGGACATAGACGACCCAGGTCGCACCACACACGGAGGGTTAAAACGACGCGACACAGTGACGGCTGATGCCACGAACGATCGGGGCCCCCCAGAAGAACACGTGCAGAAAAAGGTGCGCGCGCGCGCGCGCGGGAAACGGTGACTTTTTCGGAGAGGTCCGGAACACAGGAGACGCAACCACGGTGTAACCGGACGGACACGATCAAAGGACTGAGGCGGATGACGACGAGGTTGACGACAACAACAACGAGCAGGACAACGAGGACGACGACGAGCAGGATGGATCGCCGACAGGGGATGATCGCGATTCACTCGGTTGACGTGGACGTCGATGGTGGGCGTGTCGGCCGTGGGATGGCAACGTGTCAATTTCGAGGAAACAGGTGCTCGACGCCTCTGTGACAGCATGTTCGAGTTCTGCGCGGGGGTGATCCGGCTAACGGGTCTCTCTCGCCCGTGGGATGAACTAGGACAAGGGATGACTGACGCGAGTGAGGTTCGGGGGGAGAGGGAGAGACAGAGAGACAGGGAGAAAGAGAAATAGAGTGCGAGAGAGAGAGAGAGAGAGAGAGAGAGAGGTGGTTGGCTGTATCGTGTGCAGCCAGCAATTCGGTGTGCCGGTGGGCTGTCGGTGTGCGTGGCAATCGCTGTACGTGTAAGTCCGTCGAGAACGATGGAAGGGAGTAACACGGGATCGCGTGTTGAACATACACACAGTTAACGCCGCGCTCGACGGGCTTGGACGGGGGTAATGTCGGCTTTTCGGATGTTGGCAAGGGTTGGTAATAGGCCACCGCCATCCCCTACCCATGTCCCACGCTTACGGTTTCTCGTTGCTACGTCGAACAGCAACCCCACTCCGCACGCCCGCGCGATTGTATCAACAGCCTCATCAGGCTCATCCCCGTTTCCAGTCGCCCCGGTTAGCCCCCCCAAACGCCCCCGCGACCCGTCGCGCCGCTCTCGACCCCTAACCTACTCTGCGCAACTAGCGCGACTCTCGACTGCCACCTACTACTATTCCACACACACACACACACGCACGCACGTATACATACACATAGACATATACGTGCATACACACACCCTCAACCCCCCCGGAATTTAACCTCCGTGAACACCGGCAGTCAGCCAGTCAGCCAACCAGCAAACCAACTCCGTCGCGCGACGATTATTAATTACTGTCAAGCCGGCCGCCTTCGCGGACGAGGATCGCTGGCTGCATCGGCCCGGGAGTGGATAATAAACTCTGGCCCCGTTTCCAAGATAATACAGCCACCCCTCTTATTACACGATATTCTGGAAACCCGGTTGCGATGAAACATGGGGCAAAAATTCCGACAGTTCTCCTGTAACACGATATTCATACAGCAATTTATCATTTCTACGGAGCGTTGCAAAATTATATGTCGCAAACCACCGGATCGCTACACCGCTTTTGATCGGTGGATATTTGATTGAAAAAGTTGCCAAAAAATCGACAAATCTTTAACAAATTCCTCAACGAATCTCCACCGATCCAGAGCCACAGAATCGCGCCGTACAATTTTGAAATACCTTGCACGTTGAGGCAAACAGGAACTGGTTCAAAATTTCCAAACGATTAGTCGGTAGCCCAAACAAACTACCCCCCACACGTGCAGTCAACCCTCTTACAACACGTGTTGTAAACACCTTCTGTAAATGTCAGTTTGTTCCGTCTATTTTGTCACAAACGACCTTTGTTGACCTTCGAAGTCCCCATTGCATTTATTCATTGCCTTTGTTCACCTTCAAAGACCTCATTGCATTAATTTCCTTTGTCGACCTTCAAAGACCTCGTTGCATTCATTACCTTTGTTGACCTACAAAATCCTCATTGCATTCCTTGTCTTTGTTGACCTACAAAATCCTCATTGCATACATTGCCCTTGTTGACGTTCAAAGGCCTCGTTGCATTCATTGTCTTTGTGGACCTTCAAAGACGTCGTTGTTGTACCTCGTTGGATTCGTCGTAATAGCCGCATCTCTGAAGCTACTCGCAACAAAAGATTAACGCTATACTACGACGCCTGTTGTCCCATACAACTTTTGTGTTTCGAAAACTTTTATACGGTCACACCTTCGGAGTTATTGTAGGTGGCAATTGTAAGTGTCTCAGCCTGTATAACACACGGAGGGCATTCCGTTGTTTGCATTATTTTTGCACGTTTTGTAGAAAACAAAATGAATGAACCTGTGTTATAGAAATAGAGGCATAGTGGCCCCGCTGTGGCGACCAGCTTTTTCTATCGCGACATATGCATATGCATTTTTAACCCTGTTCTGCACAGTTCGGATAACGATGAGAATGTGTATTAGCGACGATTTTCTTATAGCTCCTCCAAACATGAGATCATCTTGGTGGAAGCGAGGACGCGAATGGGTCAAGCAGTTGTTCTAACATCGGAATAATTGAAGATCCGATCGGGTCGAGAAAGACCCCGAGCTGGTCCGTGCGATTTATCCAGCTGGTCTGGTGTACTTTCTACTAGTTCCGTTTAATAAATTATCTGTAATAGAGCGAATTCTCGGAGAATTCTCGTGATAGTACGACACAGTCGCTATTGACACGCTAACTACCGTAAAATTCACGCAATTTATTCAATAGAATTACTATGAAAATCGGTCGTGTGCCGGTGATCGGTCAAGTCATCAGCCATTCGTGTCAAGTCCAACGTAAAGATAAATATTAAAAATTAAACTGGTGAATAAATATTCGAATTGACCCAGTCACGGCTGCCACGAAATCGTCGAAAGCGTACCGGTTTGTTCATTTTTTTTTTTCAAATCGGACGCGAACTGCTGCGACGAGATGAAATAAACAAACAATATATCGAAGAAGAACCGCGCGGCGCGCGTTGCCCGAAAAACTCTCTCGTATCCGAGCAGTCATGCGAATTCCGCTATAATAAAGTTCCTTCCGCGGAGCGAACCAGCTGTGAAAATACGAGTACACGAGAGTATAGGAACGATCGAGCTCGGGAAAAACGTCATGCGAATTTTACGATATTGCGGAACGATCGTTTAACAAGACCGACGGCATGAAAACGTTGATGCGTGTAGTCGAAGAAGGGGGAGTGGGGGATGAGAAAAAAATTGAAACTACCAGGGCTCGTGCGAACGGATGATGATCCACGATATGTTCCATCGCGGTAGCCGTAAAACCGATGCAACGATAAGCCATAAGGTCGGGATTAAAAATTCATTCGAACACGCGAGCCGGGTGTGGAGAAGCGGCGATTTCGATCGCGGAAAGTATACGGGCGACGGGTGCCTACGGCTTACACGGCGTCACTATGGAATTAAGAAAACATGACTCCGACCCCTCGTCCGATTTAATGCGATTGCCTCGAGGTGAGCCCGACACGCAGGGGTCGCGGGGGTGTGCGTAGGGAGAGCGCGAAGGGTGTGCGTGTATATATCGAGAGAAGGGGCCACGTGTTTGCGGATGCGGCCTAGGGGGCTGAACGAGGTAATGGATACGAGAACTCGTCGCGCTATGCATTTGAATTTCAAGGGACTTCTTCTCCCATGGGCTCCGAGAGGGGTGGGGGAGTTTCGAACACGGGGTGGAGATTCACTTTCTATTTTGTAGGTAGGCACACGATGACTCCTGCGAAACCGGCTAGCCCTCCCTAGCCCCGCGTTTGCTCTTTTTTATCACGATGATGCGAGGGACGCCGAGGGTCCCTCCACCCCTGGGGTAAGGTGAACGAGACCGGAAGAGGGGCGACCCCGCAGGCCGCAGGAACGCTTAGAAATCAGGGGTCGGGTGAAACTGTTCATTTTCACAAGAAAAAGTTATTAGGCTGTGTAGGTAATAAGTCTGATGATAATCGCACTACCGCTCAAAAGTACGTCATTCCATTTAAAAATGTGCTAATGACCTCGAAATCTCTGAAAAAATGAACTTGGAAAAAAATAATTCCCTAAAATATTACAACTTTGCCATCATTTGTCGTCAGTTTTCTCATAAAGTAATTAACAACAGGGATATTTAGTCGTTCCCATTTAAATGTCCCACCCTGTGTATTTGGAACCGCAAACAAAATTTTACAGAAATGGCTTTGGGAAAATGGCTCGCGTGTCCTTCCAGAGTAATAAATTTATCATATCGTAATAAATATATAATATCATATAAAAAGATTTATATACAATATGCATCATGGACATAATAATATAATATGTCCATTTTAGTAAAACAAAAGGATATTAATGAAAATAAGCAAAGAGGGTGTTTGAAATCTATCACCGGTCCACTAATTCTGGCATGTCAATATTAAAATCAACTCTTTTGGGATAATACGTTACAATTGTATATTTCCAAATTCGATTTTCTCGAGAAAAAAAAACCCTCGTATGGGAACAAAATTGAATTCCAAATTTGCGACTTATCTTTTTACGTAGAATCGCCGTTAAAATTCAATTCAAGAACAAAACCCGCAATTAATGTGTCACCAACCTATTAACATTTAAAAAATAACCGTTATTCCACGGACTAATTGAAAATGTTGACGCTCGAGCCCTGTCGGAAATCGATAAAAGCTCGAACGGGGCCCTAATGCGCCGGTGTATAATTAACGCGCGTCACGAAATCGTCGCATTTTTTGTGTGCAGTCGCCCCCCTCCCCCTGCCCCGATAACAGCGCGGATATTATGTCTGAGGAATAATGGGCGCTGCTCCATTTGCAGTCGCGGAAAGATTAATATCATTTGCTGTTAGCCGGGCGCATGCGAGAGCGCTCCACTTTCGGTGAGCGGTAGTCCACTTGCGGTCACAGATTTCCACCCCCGCGTGCTACTCCCGGATTTAGGATTATCGCACTAATTTTAGTTCCCCGAGCGATGTTAATTCTATCTACAACCGCAGATGATGTTATCGGAGGTGGTAGGTAGTCTGATCTAGAATAATGCGATGAGGAATGTCTGTTGACATTAACCCTCCAACGGTCCAATACGGTTATATTATGCCATACACCGTTGCGCGTTACTTTTGACCCGGGTCAGTTTTCTATCCGCATAGGGACGCCACTTTCGGGCATTCCGATGGAAATATTTTGTCACGGTGTTTGCACAGCGACGCGACAGAGCATCCGGGGCCTTCCATCGAGGAGAATTCTGACGATGATCGTTTTTCCACGGAATATTCAATTCGATCTCGAACGCAATTTGTTTTTGGGCGCAACCGTAATAAGCTAAAAAGTAATACATTCTGACGAAACGCTGTGAATTCACAGTGTTCCATCGGACACGCAGCAAATTTCATTTCACAAACGAAATTAACTGTGTAACATCTTCAGACACGATATCGCGATTTCGTTATTTGCATTACTACGATTTTATTGTCGATTATTTCTCAATCCCGCGAAGCACGATTATCGTGAGCATGCCTAGACTGCGGATTATATGCATTTATGACAAAAATGGATAAAAGGGATTTAAAATTACCGGTATAATATCATCAACTTATTAGAATTATTAACGCTAAACCTACCAAGCATTAACGGTATCTGGTGAGTATTGCCTTACAAAAATGGCAACCCTAATTTTGTTGAGATTGATCGTAATTCTCGATATAATAAATGCTTGGACAAGGAAATTTACACCACTCTTTTCCCTAAATAAATGTTTATTTAGAACGACTCAATCGTCTGCGCCCACCCCCACCCCCCACCCTTTGTGAAAAACAAAAAAGCCCCGAATGACAAAACACAATTTTTGGCGTGGACGCGTCTAACGTAATCGATGACTCAACAGTTACCAAAATTTATTAACCCTTGAACGGAGGCAGGTGCGCAGCCGCATCAGCATTCAGCGTTTCACTCAAAACACACGCTATTCTCAAAGACAAATAATTCGGTAATTACCGTCTGCGCGCCCCTTTCAACAAACTCACCGGGGCAGCAGAAAAATCCTCGCGGACGGCGAATGCCACCGGGCGATCAACCCTCTGCATCAATTACCTCTCGAGAAAAATACCCCGGCGTTACTGAAAGTCACGGGGGGGAGGTCATTAACCGACGCGGCCCATTAAAATAATTAATTAAAGTGATGCGAGGAATGAACGCGATTCGGCAAACACCGGCGAGATTACCGATGAATATAAACATTACGATAACTGGAGAGGCGTTGTCCATGTTCAGGCACGCACCTCGTGGCCCCTCTGTTATAACGTGTATTTCATTGCGTCGTACACCAACGCGAACACCGACACCGACACCGACAGGGTGGTTCTTCGGCTCGACCGCAGATACATTAGCGAACAAAATTGTAAAACAACATGAAAATTACCGCAATGAAATTCTTTCTGTGAAATTCTGAACGACGAAGAATTTCTAATCACTATAATCACAAAAATAAACAATGGTGCAACGGGTTGAAGGGCGTTCGAATACCTTCGCGCTGTATGTATGTAGAATAAATTTCATTTATTTGATCTATTAAAATTACTAAAAATTAACAAATCAATAAGGCATCCTGTCTTTTTGCCCCCCCCCCCCCCCGACTGTACGAACACAGAATAGAGCCCTTATTCCGCTAATGTCGAGGGTATCTTATAATTTGGTCGGCCAGCCTAGGTAGGTACATTAGGGGGTGCCGAGCTCTGCTCCCTGAAAACCGGAAATAGCCGGCGCACGACAAATTGCCCGACGATTGACCTCGCGCGAAGGGGGATCGTCCGCGTAGACAGAGAGAAGCTTTGGCGCTCAGCAACCTTTCCGTGCCTTGACTCATTAATTTCACCCCGCCATAATCGGCCCCCACGAAGTCGGAAGGGTGGTTTCAAGGCGGGTGGGAAGGGGTGAGAGTGAGCGAACGGCGCCGTGCCGGAGGCCAAGGGGCGGTGGCAGAACGTCTGCGAGGACGAGAGGCAACGAACCCTCGAAATCGACGACACCCTCGGAACCGACACGAGCAAATGATAATTAACGGTAAATTACTTTCCTGAACGGGGTATTAAGCAACGGTTCCTTGTTGATCCCTCCCCCTCCCCCGGACCGGGCCTCGCCGCTCGCCCGACTAATAAGCGACACGAACTTTAATTAAAAAGTAAACTGAGAACCCCAGGGGTGGACGGAGGGGGTTGGATCCCTGGGTACGAAGTATCGCCGGTAATTTCTTTGGCTGAGATTGTCGGCCGTGTTATTATCGCGTGGGAATTATTGGCCCTGTCGGAGTTATCGCGCTCCAACGGAGAATTTCGGAGATCGTTATGCTCTTTCTGCTCGGACGGTGTCTGTGACGAGGAGGGGAGTTGTGTTGTGTGTGCCTGGGCTAGAGGTGTGCGGGTACCCGAGATTTTATTTTAGAAATTAATTTTTCAGTATACATTGTACATAGCGAAACCAATGTCAATCTGCAAGAAAAGATGTGCGAAGGGAACGAAGAAAATAAAAATTTTGAAAATTTCGACACGCCGGCGGAACGTATGAAAAATGTCCTTTAATATTTTTCCCGGGAAAAATACAACCGGCGAAATTTAATCCATTAACTTTGGAACAGCCAGTACCAGCCGGAGCGCTAATATTTTGACTAGACCGTGGAGGGAGAAGAGTCGCGATAAAAATTCATTTCTAGTCTAGAAGGGAGAAAAACTCGAGCGCGACAATGTTTGCAGATACTCGTAACAATTCCAAAGGGAAGAGGGTGCGGAGGGACGGAAGAGAGAGAGAGAGAAAGGGAGAGTTGGGGCGGAAACGAGGGGGCGAGCAGACAGTTTGTTTCAATGGAGTACACGTAGAGCTACGCCGCAATATTATATTCCAGTCGGGTTTTTCCGGATAATAATTTGCCTCGTTAATTTAGTAATGACGCGAGTCAGAGACCCGTGGACACAAAAAAAAATATTCACCGGCAAACCCGGCAAACCTGATTCGCTTCGAGCGATTTAACGACGCTTCGTCCTCATGTTTTCCACTCTCTTTCTCTCTCTCTCTCTCTCTCTCTCTCTCTCTCTCTCTCTCTCTCTCTCTCGGTCCGCTGTTTTTCAGCGCGAGAATTCCCGCGCAAAAGCGCATTATGTATTGCGTTGTCTGTTCCAATAGAACGACCCGAACCTTGGAGTCCGATAATATTGACTAATTCAACCGTTTCCAATCGCGTCTTTAAATTTCATGAAGTTGTGCGCACGTTAAACTGAAATCGCCCCCCGATCCGGTTGAATTAATTCAATCATTTTGGCGCAGGCTCCGCGCGTTTTCCTATGTATCTTTTTTTTCGCATCGATATCAGGGGGAAAAAAATTGGTTTCGACGGACGCGAAACGCACCGGGTGCATAACAAGCCGGCGTTGAACAATGCAAATTGCACGGAACGAAAGACGATACGGCTGTTCAGAAATGTTGGATGAAATTATGACGTAATGAAATACGCGAGCGCGTAATATCAACAGCAATGCCAGCAGAGTTGAAAACGCGGGTAAAGTGCATAACTCGGAGAATATTTTATAAATGCGAGCGGTTTATAACGAGATACCGATCTCTGCCGCACGTTCGACGTTGTTTCGCAACGTCCGTTCTTACCAATCTTCTTTGCAGTATATATCGGTTTTGGAAAAATAATGTTTCGCTCATCGATATATTCAACATAATTTTACGTAGTCGTTTTCGTATTGTTGCAAATGCCAACGAGAAAAATTCATACGATTTAGAAAATCTGTTCCATGAAGATCCTGATGTAACGATAAATGATAGGTATCAAATTTTTCTTCTTGAAGTATTCGTATCATGCTTTTTTTCATAAATAACAGTTCCCCGCTCAAGTTGTCTTAAACCCACATGTGGATTTTCGTTAACTTTATCTACAATACTTATTTTGCTTCTTTCGTTCCTAACACTTTTTGTAGAAAATCCGAATAAATTTCGGTGTCCTAAAATCGACAGGTTCTTCGTATAGAAAGGCAAGACTGGAAACAAATGATTTCGAGCTTACAAACAGAAAAACGAGAGAACTTTTATGCTCGCCTAATAATCCGGGTTGTAGGTACGCGCGGATTCGCGAGTCGGCGGGCGTTCGCCCCGTTCGAAAAAGGAAAATCGTCGGGCCCGCTCGGTAAATCGCGAGCAGATCCGCGACAATATTTTCCTACGAAATTTCCATCGTTCCCTGGCAACTTCCGCCGTGCCGCGCCACGACGCGACACGATGCGCCGCCGTAACGCGCCGTGACGCGCGTCCTCCAGTTCCCTCCCCCCCCCCCCTCCCCCCTCGTGTATTTACTTTTACAATACCTCCCGGCGCGCGTGTTTTATCGCGACAAGTATCCGTCGTGCACGGCATACCGATCGCCGGCGATACCGTATCGAACGAAAATTCCTCTGAATAATGCACGGTTCGTATCGGGGCCGCGAGCACTCCCGACGACGAATTGTCTGTCGTAAAGCTCGGGAGAGCGAATCGAGGCGATGCGATGGCCGGATTTCGAAGCGGGGGAGAGAAAGAGAAAGAGAGTGAAGGAGCCGAGAGGATGGGGGAACAGACAGAAAAGAGAGAGAGAGGGAGAGGGAGGAAGAGGGCGAGTGAGAAAGAGGGAGGTTCACCCGGTACCTACCTGTGATTTATTTTCCGGGTAGACTGTACCTTCCCTCCCCGTCCTCTAGCCCGCACTTTGGCACTATGGTGCACGAGGTAATGAAGTGGCAACACGGCGTTTCCAGGGGTCGAGAACTGGGGGTGAGATTGATACCTCCAGTCACGCCGACCGGCTTAGGAGGGGATGAAGTGTCGAGAAACCGGATCGACGACGCAGGGGAGTAAAGTAGAAGGAGGAAACTGGCGGCAGGAAGAGGTAGAGCCTGGCCTAGAGGGGATGGATAGGTAGGGATGGGTAAGGGGGGGTGGTGGTAGGTGGTGGTGAGAGAGCGAGCTATCGGGTTTCGAGGGGTACGGAGGGACGTGGAAGAGGAAAATCGTGGGGCCAAGGTGTGAGAAGATCGATGACGGAGGAACGGTGGAAGGGGGAAGGGGGAAGGGGGAAGGGGGGCCTCGGGAGTGAATCGCAGGAAAGGCTCGAGGGTGGCTTTGCTCGTCGAGGGGTTGGAAACGTTTCGCTCGGTTAGATATGCCGTATCTCACTGCGGCGGTGGCTGCCACGACTTCCGTGCACTAATTAAAGAAATTAGGGAAGGGAGAGATAAATTTTTGCCTCTCCCCGAGACGGCGCGGCACGGCGCGACGGTCAGAGGACGCGGAAGAAGGGAGATAGAGGGACGACGGGGCTCTTCTTTATTGCCGCTAACCTAATTGAAATGAGTGGCGCCGCGAGAAAGAGACTCGAATCGGATGAAGATCCAATCGCGTCCGGAATGTACGACGAAGTCTGCTCGTGTTTTTATCCTTCTTCTCCTTTTTTTCTCCTCTCCGTCTTCTTCTCCCCCCCCCCTCTCTCTCTCTCTCTCTCTCTTTCTGTCTCTGTCTTCATCTCTCGGTTCTCCTTTCTTTTTCTTCTTCGTTTCTATCGACCGCGTGAATGTTCGTTTCGACAAAGATCTTCAATTATGACGAACGGCGGACGCTCGAAGAGGTATAATTAATCGTAATAAACCGGCTTTCCGCGCTAATTGCGCCACGTTATCTACTCGGGGAAGCGTGAAAAGAGCGCGAAGACACGATTAAACGGCGGTGTATTGTCGACCGATATCGTGAAATCGAGAAACACCGGATCCCTCGCGATTTTATCCGAGCCGTGACAGAGGGGGCGACCGAGTCTCTCTGTCTGCTCGGACTGTACGCGAATCCACAGATTTCGGATACCTAATTAGTTTATCTGGGAATAATCTTGTACAGTTAACGCGGCGCCAGCGCAGCCGGAGCGAACCCTCCCTCGTCTAACTAAATTCTAATTAAGCGACCCTCCGGGGGTGAAACTGCTCTCGCCCTCTCCTTGTACACGGCTCTGCTTACGTGCCACGTCTGCGAAGTGTATCCACCGTCTACGGCTGGCGATGTAATCCGGGCGTCGCAGTAAACTCGATAACGGACCGAAAAAATCGAGTTTCAATAGTGTATTCCCGGTTTTTGAATGCCATTTTGTAGGAATTTTTTTTTTTTTTGAGGAATAACTGCTGAATTTGGAATAACCTGTTCGAAACGTTTTTAGTTAATGCGTTTTGTAGATCTACGTCAATTATACACGGTGAAAATTTCGTCGTTAACGTTGCTGTGAGCAACAAACATTCGAAGGTGAGGACTGAAGGTTGAAGGTCGCAGATTTTCAGCGTTGTCAGGAAATTTCGCCCGTATATGGTCACTAGACCTTGCGTTTCCATGCATTTACGACGAAAACGAATTTTCTAGAAATTTTCACATCATTTCGTAAACTGATTCTTCTAGACTTTAGGCGAAAAGTCGTGCAGTCTACTTTTTAAAAAGTGACATCATAACTAAAGGGTGTATGGAGACCTCTTTGACCGATTACTGTACACCATCTTTGTGAACAATTCTTTGAAAACAATCAAAATTACAGGGATTCTTCTGCTGAGCGAAAACAAAAAACGGAGTATCATGTCCGAACCATAATAAATTAAACAATCTTGTGTATTTGCAATGCAGCGGCATTTTGGAGATAGATCGTTGATTTCTTCAATGTTTTTTCGCCTTGGAACGGCGGATTTGAAACATTTTGATCGGTACAATGTTGGTTTGTGAAAGGCAGGAGAAAAAGCAACATAGAGTTGAATCATATGGTTGTTATTTTATTAATTTAGATAGGTTTCTTCCTCCACGAATTGCGATCGATCGCTCATTTTCGAAACGAGCGTGTAACATAGTCACCGTGTTCGTTAAACAATTCAAATGGGCGAAAACAAGTTTCCAGTTGTTCTTGCCAATATATTATCAGACAAATTGGAAAGGGGAGATCGCCGAAAGCAATTAATATCATTTTCGTGTAATTTTTCAGTCCAGCATGAATATTCATATACATTTAAGTGTCGAAAATTATGTTCCAACAATTACGCGTGAAAGCCGCGTTATTTATTATAAAGTGAATTTGCTCGAGGCCGGGCTGAATTTGTTTCGTCATGAAATAAATAGGACCATTTAACGAGCGCGAAACAATCGTTGAAACCGTAAAAATGCAAATGCCAATTTAAAGTTGAATACAATTTGAAAAACAAAAGCAATTTACAGTTCCGTGGACGTGCGGATAAAAAATTTGTCACGTTATCCAACTGACGCATGTTCGGCATCTACCGCACCGGTTGCAGACAGTAGTATAATGTAATTAAATTACAGGGAGACCCGCGGTCCGACCGAAACGTCACATAATTAAACAACGACGATGATAATGCACGCGCAATGGGTGTATTAAAGCAATTAAAGAGGTTTTTTCCGCCGGCAAGACACGTTTCCACATTGTCACCCATTGTTCCCGGCTGTTCCCCGGTTTTTTTCTTTATTAATATTCGAAGCTTTGTCGACGTCGCGGAGTCGCATTTAGGCGGGAGCCCTCGAACTTGACGAGTTCGAAGCTTGAAAACTTGTGGAGGGTTGAAACGGCGGGAGAGAGCGGGAGGGGGGTGGCACGGCCGCAAATGAATTTTTTCCGAGCAAACGAATCCTCGAGTGCTCTCGACGCGGCTGCCTTCACATAATGCCAAGCACCCTTCCGCTCTGAAGAGGATGTTAAAGGACTCTAGAACGTGACAATGGCAGTCGCGGTGATTCGCAGTAGCGGCAATCATTGCTCCCTAACGTGTATCGCATCGAGTGGCTGCGATCCGCTCGAAAGCGTATCGTCGCGTTCCCGTTTTTTACGACGTGACGGACGCCACCATTATTTTTCGCAACGCGATCGACACTGGACAAAAACAAAAAAAAAAAAATAACACCGGACCACGCGTCTTTGTGATTTTCCACTTGACGGCAATCACGTTGCCTTCGGGAATGTCGTACTTCTTATGCTACACTGTTTACTCGATATATGTCCACAACACGGGTTTGGTAAGAGACATGCATAGTCTAGAAGATGCTATGCTTCGATACGTTGCCTAATATAAAAAAGGACAGCAAAACTCGAGTGGCCTCGGTCGCCGAGGAGTGTAAACGTACACGATGTCTACACGATGTATGTCCAAAACACGGGTCTACCCAGGGACATACATCGGTTGGAAGATATTTTTCGATACGGGGCGATATTCGTGGCATTTTTCTAATGAAAATGATACCAAATATAACATAATTCCGACGATATTAACTTGTATAACGAATAGACAGTGGATAATATGCATTTATGACAATAATAATCATTTGAAATACTGAATTATTATTATTTTGCAAACAACATAGAAAGTTAATTTTCATTTGGCGTTTAAAGCGAATATGTTATTTTCAAATAATATTTTATTGGAATAATTTTTTTTTTCAATTGTATTGTTCGAGTAAAATAATAAATAATTTTACCGCAAGAAGAGGTTATCGATGTGACCGTCAATTGCTAAATTTAGATACACTAATTTTTGTAGTTTCATGATTAAGTTTAGCTACAGTCGCTTTTGAAATTGTTATTATAATAAAATCTGACGCAGTCGGCGATGTTGACACGAAATAAATACAATTTTCGAGAGTGCCAATTATTTGATCAAATGAAAGATGAAATGAAAAATGTTGAAATGAATTTCCATCGGACATTCAAATAATGAAATTATTTTTCAAAAAATTATTTCGCTGCTCAAATAAACTAACACGATTATTTCAATTATAAAGTTGAAACGACAATTGCTGAAAATAAAACAAAAACGTAAACGCTATGTCGGTCCCCGAGGACCGGCACTATCTTTCAAAAATAATATTTTGCAACACATGCAATTGATATTTCTAAGAACGTTGCTTTCAAATTCGCACCGAATTTAGTTCGATTCAACTTCCTACGTTTTAATTAATATTAAATCATGAATACGCTAAGAGAACTTTATCAAGCATATAAAGGGTCGTCCAGAACAACGGGTGTTTGCAAGGAAAATTAAAATCAAACAGTGCAACGGTGCGCAGCCTCGCATCAATTTCGCACTGATTCGGTCGCCCGCCGCGCAATAACTCTCAGTAGCTACAAATTACTATCGAACGCGTATCAGTTCGCCGCCCTCGATCATTTGGCCAGCAATAAACCACGACACGAAGAGTCTGCGATATTTGATCTTTTTCTCGCTCGTATGCCCGTTGGGAAATAAATGGTTGCCATTTTATAGCGGCGGCGGCGCGCTATTCCTCTGTTCCTGGATAAATTGATCTTATCGTGCCAACCGTTGCGAAGAGTCCTGATCGCAAAATCATTCTTGGAACAATTATTCTGATAAGACAACAATTTTCAGAAAGAAGCTCACGGTTAAATTACTTCGCTCTTCGACTTTGAGGGGACACCTAACGGAGAGGGACGATAAAAACGATATTTTCTTGCATTCAATGAAATTCAAAAACATAATAGTTTCACAGCTTTCTTCGGTAGAACGGAACATAACTCTTTGTAATAAAAAGAAATTATTGTAGTTACTTCGGTATTCGGTATTGGTTGGGCACATCGTTCAAAATAAATTCGGCTCTCCCCGCTTAACTTAACCAATATGGTGGCGCCCTTTCGCACCAGTGAATGCCTAACATTACAACTTGGATTTTCGGCATGTTCCCCCCAAAATCTACAGGATTATATTTAAAAAAAATTAAAAATTTCTGGTTTCCTGAAGTAAAGTGTAGCCGCTGTCTTTTTTCATCTCGCAAGATTTTTCGGTACACAGATTCGGCCATGTACACTTGCATTATTTCCAGCTTATTGGCTCTCGTAGGGGGCTAGAATGATCCAGAAAAGGAATCAATCTGTGTGCAACTCCTACGGCTCGGAATGAATGCAAACAATTTTAATTTTGCATAAAAATCCGCGCGGTCCACCGACAAGCTTCCGAGGAGAAGAATGTCCGATAACTGCAGCTAATGAACCGGCAAGTATAAACAGATAAGAAGATTCCGGTGCATACGACGTCATCAATAATCTGCGGTCGCGAGCAGATTCTTCGCATACAGACACGCGTGCAAAGCGCGCCCCGTGCACGGACGCAATTTTGGCGTATTATCCATTGTTCAGAAGCTATCGGATTGCGATAAACCGCAAAAATTCGAAGCCCGTCGACCGTTGATCGTTCTCGGATTCCGAACAGTGTAACACGGTGTTCCACTTTGACGCCGTTGCAGCCGTCCGGGTTGGGCCGGGCCGGGCCGGGCCGGTCCACGGTAAAAAAAGCGATCGTTCCGATCATTTAATTCCACCGAATCGCGTTCTCGTAGAAGCTGCGAGGGGAACGCGCGCGGACGTAAAAAAGATCTTCGATAAGTCTGAGAACTTCCGGACCTCCCCGAGGATCAATTTCACGGTGAGCCCACGAATCTGCAGCTCGAATCATCGCTGTTCTCTCTCTCTCTCTCTCTCTCTCTCTCTCTCTCTCTTTCTATCTATCTCTCTCCGCGGTTGGTTGCACCAGTTTCAAGGTTCACTGAATTTCTCGGGGAATTGAAATATTCATATACGCGCGAGGAAACGGACTTCCACGCGCCGAGGATCCGGGGCCACCACGTGCTGGCTCTAATACGGCCAACCAGCACGCAGACACCGGTGTGCACCACCGATAAAGGCATGCATATGTAGCCCGGTGCATGTATCGGTTATACGTCGGCCGGATTTGCATGTTATTTCGAGATCCGGGAATACGGACGCGTCAACGATTTCCATGGATCCGGCCCGGTTCCGTCGCGAACCCCTTAACCTGGCAAATGTCCTAGCCAAGAATCCCGAACCCAGACCGCTTTCGTTAACGAGCCCGCAACCGCAAGCTGAGGCGCGATTTCTTCATAAGTCGCGCTGCCTGGAATATCGAGTGTTGTGCAGCAGCTCGTTGTCGTTGTCGTCGTTCGAGAAACGCTCCGCTCCCGCCGCGCCGCCGCCACCGCCACCGCCACCGCAACGCGATTGTTCGTTTTTTAACCTTCGAGCGGGTGCACTGTCGTAAAAATTTACGACATAAACGGCCTTTCGCGTGTTACGTTTTTCTGCGAACATTGACAACACTATAATTCCTATTCCTTGACACACTTCCATTCCGCCGAGACGTACAGCGAGCTTCAAAAGTACTCGTCGCCTCTCCGCTCCCGAATTTAGACGATGCCGAGCGTCATGGTTTTTCGATGTTTCCAGGTAAACTGCGGAAAAACGCAGAACAAGAAATCTGAGTCTCGTGCAATGCTTTCGACAATCACATTTGGCGAAGGAATGCAGCTCCGGTTTTATTAATACTCGTCCGATTATTAAATGGGACGCCATTAGCAGGCGAAATGAAATGATTCCGGTGGTTATGCGGTACCGTAAAATGGCGAACGCCTTAATGAGGGGACCATGCGATTCCAGATAGGGTCGCGGGATCGCGCGGCAACATTGGCGAGGGTTGTTCACGCAAGCAACGAACCTTACGATCGGACGAGCGGATAAGAGGGCAGCCGGGAATTCGAGGCGGGCATTTTAATCATCGCTGTAAATGATGTAACGCGTGCGAATTACACGTTTCGCTTTGCCGGCCGCCGAGCCACCGCGCCACCGCCGGACGTCGGGGAGCTGCGTTTCGCGCACGAAATTGCGGACACGCTCCGTCGGGAATGAATTCACCGGGTTTGCGCAACAGTCGTCCGTGAGCTACCTTGCGCGCCACTTTCACGATGTGCCCCTGCCATTATCGCTTATCACGCCCCGGCATTAATGCCTGCGCGCACCAAAACATCGAACTATTTGAATCCGTTTCTTCTCGGAATTTTTCGACATTTTTTAAACGCGTTCTCCTGGTACGTACGCAGGCTTTTCAAAATAAAAGGGAGTCAACTTCGACCATGCAGCGAGGTACATAATTCCTAAGAAACTCAGGATCCACGTAACACCCCCACCATCTTTCTAGACTAATTTTGTGGTGTACAAGGAGCACAGATCCTCTTCGTAATCAGGTGATTCGAGTGTATTGATTTAGATCGTACCTAGACGCGAGATACAGTGATTTCTCTATATATGTCGCCGAAGCCTGGATGATAAATGTCGCGGATTTATCCCCACTACCGCAGGGTTTACTCCGCGAGAGGCCTCGGACGTAACAGGGTTTGGGCATATCTCCTAGACGATACACGACGCTGGCAAGACTAATTTGTGTCACAAAAATCTATTTTTTGCAAAAACCAGAGGTCGTAGACAAATTTTGAGAACAGATTTGAAATCAGCGTGAAAAAATCTATGGGAAACGATACATAGCATGTTTAAAAAAAAATTTTTCCGCGCGTGGTAGCGGGAAAAACTAAAATTTTCTTGAAATTGTGCACCTTTAACGAATTTTCTCAAGGTTGCAGCTTTCATTTAAAAACAAATTTCATCGCTCTACCTCATTCCTATCGAAAGTTCTTTGATTTTGAATCGGAAAATGCCGTTTTTGCCCACTGTGCGGCGTACGCGGTTGCAGCCCGCATCGTCCCTAACTCTTGGCTCTACCGAGAGGCAAGCGACATTATCACCGAAAGATCCTATGGCGTAATCACGAAAGCTAGTGCTTTATTATTCCCCAATTCCGTGGCGCAACCAAAAGCGTTAACCGTTCCAGCCCCGAGCCCGGTAACACGTTTCCCGCGGAGCGGAGGCTTAAGTAGCTAGATTAAAGGCGCACGCCGCGCCGGTCGGTGGTTCCCGGTGGAAAAGTCTCGTAAAAAGAAAAAGTAGGCAGCGGCGTGGCGGTGAGTTTTACGAGCTGGATACACGGAATTTCGCCTGTCCCGCGGCCAATAAACGCGCCCTACTGCGATCCCGCCTGTATTCTTTCCTCGCCGCGTGCCGAGAGCGGGCCGAGAGCGGGCCGAGAGCGGGCCCGCGTGTTCAGATGGGTCGGGATTAATGCGAGCAGGGAACGCGAGAGCGATGGACGCGGCGATGAAAAGATTTTCCGCGATCGTAATGCATTGCCCGCGAGCACGGACGAAGACCATAACGGTGCGGCGATAATGACTCATTAATGCGCGAGATGTTTGCATGCGGCCGAGGACGCGCGGTGGAGAGAGGTGTGGAGGGGAAGAACGGGGAAGGTAGGGAGGACCTCGATTCACCGAGGGGGCCGGGATTGATTATCTCGCGCTGTTACAGTCACCTGCAGACGTAGACGATGCCTCTAACTGGTACACGACCGTGCGAGCATTACGCGCGGAGTAATTAGGGACGCCGGAATGAAGAATTATCGTCGGCAAATATTTCCATCGCGGCGAACTTAGGATCGCGTTTCTGCCGATTCCCGGCAAGAGATTGTGGGAGCAACGTTCGATCGCGATCCCGCGGCCAAGATACAGGCGACGGCTAGATTTACATCCGTTCGGGAGCCAGCCGTTACATTCTCGCGAGCAGGACATCTTTTTGCTACGAGGACTGATCGTCGATCACGAGGCGACAAAGCGGGAAAAGCGGTGTACAACGAAGCGAGATACACAGACATAGCTCGAGCCACGGCACTCGGCATTTCATGCAATAATGGATACTTTCCGGTAATTGTCGTCTTACCTTCGTAATTGTAGCAGCAACGGATAGCCGAGATTGTTCCGATTAAAATGAGTCCAAACTCGAGGTAAATCGGACTAATTTTATTAATTTACGGTACAATACTGCACATTTAAGTGTCCGCCGCTACTCCCCTCCACAATTTCAAAAATGTCTGTAAAATGGCTGTCGGTACCTCGCTCACACCCCTCTGCTTCGTGCAGCTGATTTCGCGGGAGCCACGTCTCACTTAGGCGTCCGAATTCGGTCCCAAATGCGGACGTTTAAATGTACTGTACCGTAAACAAATAATATTAGTCCGATTGACCTCGTGTTTGAACTCGTTTTAATCGCAACAATCTCAGACATCCATTAGTGCTACAATTATGAAGATAAGACGACAATTACTGAAAATAAAACTTTCTTTTTTCCATATTTTCTTTTTACAGTCGTGGCATTGCATACGAGCAATTTTAGTTTGTTTGCCCGAAGGTAACGAGCGAACGCGTCGCATAAATTTTACGGGGCCCGAACCACTTGACGCGCTTTCCTTTTTTTCCTCTCTTTTACGTCATGATCCACGCATGTTTCGCTCCCTTCTTATCTGACGTGCAGGGTGTTCGCCGATAGCCGGTTCTGCACGTTGAAAGGAAGCGGAAATGTCTGCTACGATCTACTTAACGCGACGACTTGTTTATGGAAAACTGGAGTTCGCTCTAATCTTAATTTGTCTGACTGCTGTTTCCATTTCGAATTAATATTTATACCGGTGTCGTCCATGATGTAGATATATTGCTATCTTCTATCTGGTCGCATTATATCGTCGCTGCGCTGGAATAATAAGGAACTGTTAATGTGCGTAAGTATTCGCTGAAGTAGAAGCGTCCGATAATGATCAGACCCCTTGGACTTTGACGAAACACAATATTACGCAACGCGACACACATGCGATATTACATGTATTTTTAGAAATACAAATTTCCCGCATCAATCACAGGAGGCGGGAGTCCGATAGGCATTTCATTTCTCCTTCAACAATTTTAACAAGCCGGTAAAAAAATATTGAGATTCTTCAATCGTTTGTCTACCGTTTTAAATTCCATCTACGCAGAGTTTTGTTATAGATGCATAAAATCCACAGTCTAATAATTCAGATTTAAAAAATGACGCGTCTACTCGCGTCAGTATTTAATAAAAAGACACGCTAAGAATAAACAAAGAGCAGAATATTTACGATTCGTCTAATGTCGCAATATAATACAGGGTGTCCCAAAAATGTTGTAGTTTCTAGAACAGGGTAATTCCCGAGGAATATCAATATGTAGAATTGATAATAAAATGAACAAACATTTTAGAATTAACATTTTAAAATTAATCAAGATATTGTAACGATGTCACGATAACCAAAATATTGCGTAAGGTGTTTGTCCCTGACAGAATTTCATTCCATGGCGCTTTTAAAGGTCTAGTCAATTTTAATTTTGTATGCCGTTCGCTTTTAGGCTTTAGAACAGTTCCGATGAAATATACATTAAATGGCGAAATGCACCGCAGCACTGTTCACAATACATTGTAACATTCGAACGTGACTGGATGCTCACGTTGCTACGTAGAAGCAATGATGTCTCTATAAACTGGCGTATTAATAAATTAATATACTGCTGTATTTTAGTAATGAATCGCTGCATAATTAGTTTGATGAAATCGATGCATTGTTGTACCGACAAAATTGCTGCATTCATGAATTAGTGTTATGCTACGTCAAAACACATAAGAGCCCCGCGTCCACCGTCGAATACATTATTGAGCCTAGTTACATAAAAATCATAATTGCCACCGTTACTCCCCACGATCTTTTTGAACTTCCTCGAACACCCTATTCTAAATAATTCCCCAAAAACAAGGTTTTTGCAGGACGTAGAAAATAAAGGTAACATCGCGCATTATTAATATACGACAAAACTTATGAACTGATTCGTTCGAAAAAGTGCCACGTGTCTTATAATTTTATCACGGGGAGTAATTGAATTGCGATCGATTTCTGTTTAACCATCCCGTTATTAAATCAACTGTGAGCGCGAGGCGCGGGAACGCGAGCGCAGCTTCTTCGTACGGGGATTCATTTTATCTTCCGACAAATTAAATATCGATTCCGCGCGCGGTCATTAAGCCCGAGCAAAAAAAGGCCCGCGATTCCATTAACGAAAGTGCTGTTCAAGTAGCGAACGTTGTTGTCGCGTCAAGCCTCGTCGTCGTCGCTCGGCCGCCACAGTGGTCTAAAACGCGAAAAGTCACATTTTGGTATAACTTCTAAACTATTAAAGATATCGAAGCGATGTGTGGGCTGTTGAATATTAACAAGTGATCTTTTTTAACACTTTGATCGCCAAACAAGAAAGCTCAAAATCTTCCATGAAATCAAAGTAAGTTATTCGATGAAATAAAAACTGAAAAAAATTAAATATATTATATTGTGTAGTCGTAAAACTTTCTTGAATTTTGCAGATTCTAATCTTTGGTACGATATCGTACGTTAACGTAAAAATTTATTTTAAAACATGGACAAATAATTCCGCAAAGCGCGCGCGCACGTCCTCGTCGCGTTGCGATTCCGATGACGGGAATCGCGCGGGAAATTACAAAGCAGCACGGCGTCCGTGATTAACGAAATTAAAAAGTGAATTCCGGTCGTCGCCGGGCAAGCTTCCCGGCCGAATTAAATGTAAACGCATCAACAACCGGGGGCGCGCGATTCTTCTGCCGAGTCTCGAGCGAGACTCGTCGCCAGCACGATTTTAATTAACCGGACTCTCCGTCTCTGTCGTTCTCTGCCGTGTGCGAGATTTCTTGTTTTTCGTCCTTTTGCCGCGGCCGTAAAAGCGGCTGCCGACAATAAGCATGCGTAAAGTTCGGTTCACGCTGCGACTCGCTGAAAACACCCGTCGCACCGGCGGCGCGCGGCTCGATGGCGAATATTGCGAGACAAAAGTTTGAAAACCAATTATGACATTTTTTCAAAAGATACGGTTCGGTGAAGAGAACCGAAGGGAGGCTCCGGCCTAGCGGACCAGCAAAACTTTTATTTCGGACAATTATTTACAACAAGATGAGAATTCGTGTGTTTCAGACATTTGTCCATACATTATTCCGGCGGATAAAACTCGTGTAGCTTTTAATTATATCCGTATAATATGAGCTTCAACGTCCCCTTTCGTGATTGTCCCCTTTTTGGACGGTGCAGTGTCCAGGCTTTCTGGTTTTAAATTTAAATAAAAGCATATAAATGCACCGCCTATGCAACGAGTCTAAAAAAGCTTAAAAGATTCTTTTGTACTTTTTCCAATGCCTTTTTGAACATCGTTTTCATCATCTTTTTACAATTCTACCCTCGAAATTAATGGGTAGACCCAGGATTCGTTATTACGGAAGTTACAGTTTAATTTTTTTAAATAACATTTTTAATATAATAATTTGGAACGAAAATAAATTTCGTTATAATCCTGTTTTGTGTACCATTAACAGCATCTCATTGAAATGTTTTAAAATCGTTTCGTGTTCTCTCGATATTTGTCAACAAATATAGATACTATTAATCAAATATGCAGAAAAATTTATATATTTAATAGACTTTTATCAGCCAGGTATTTGCAACTTCTCCGCGGTGAGAAATTAACCCGAGGATCGCGGCATTCGGTCATCGTTTAATTGTATTCGAATTACAGTTGATCTGTTGACCAACGAAAAAAACAAAAAAAAATGGCGAAACACACAGACGATCCGCGGCATCGCATTGTTCCGTTCCGGTGAAATTAACCACGAAACGAGACGCAACGCGCGTCTTTGTTAGCGAAAACATCGGCCGGAATTCGCCTGGATCGCGTTCCGGAAGTTGGCCGATTCGAAACGCCGCAAAACGAGGCGAAACGTTCGTCGTGGTCGGCGAGAACATTACCCGTGGCTCACCGCGTTATAATACCGGCATTTTTTTTTTTAGCGATTCGTTTTGACGCGATAATCTCCGTCTATCGGCGCGGGAACGTGTACAAATTGTAGCGACGCGATGAAAACCCAGCCGCTGCGCGGAAGATCCGCGAGATTCGGCGGGCAAAGATTTCTATCCTGTGGGCGGTTCACTGATTCCATAATGGCCACTGAAACTCCTTTAAACCGCGCACGGTTTGACGGCCGAATTACAGGCTTAAACCGTGTCTAATAGAGACCGGCCATTACGAGCGAATTGCGAGTCGCCGTTAGCGTCGTTACGCCGAAGAGTGCAAGAGAGCAGTTTTGGAGCCCGAGGGGCGATAATTCGCAAATGGCTCGTCACAATGAAACGATGTCATCCATTCGGGTGCCGCGGCCACTCGTACGCCACTCCAGAATCAAGTGTAGCCGATTCCAAGACGCTTTTAAGTGTTACGAAGCAGTGCATCGACTACACTGCACTGTTACATTTCCCTCGGTGAACCTAGAAGGGCCGAACACCCCAAACAATTGCCAGAGACGCGATGCATCGGACATTCTTATTGACGACCAGATACGTAGCTCGCTAACTAATATGGCGGCGCCCTTACCAAAAACGCTGAAAATCGCACTTTGCACACGAATAACTTTTGAAGTACCGATCTCCTAGGATTAAAATTTGGATCTTCGACGTTTTCTCGTAAAAATCTACAAGATTACATAAAAAAATAGTTCAACATTTCTGGTTTCGTTAAGTAAAGTTTAGCTCAATTCGCATATTTTCTCGCAACACTGTAGACATTCGTGGTTGAGTCGTATTTAAAACAAACTCGAAGCTGCTTTGACCCCAGAATTTGAAGATTTAGAATATTTGGGTTAGGTACAGTACGTCCTAAAAGTATTTGAACATTAAACTTCCGAATCTGGAAGAATTATCGACATTTAATCCGAGACAATTTCGTAAAAAATGATAGTACACGACGATACACGACGTTGGCAAGACCCGTGTTGTTGACACGTATCGAGAATTCCTTGAAAGGAACGTCCTTGACGCTTCACGTTGTTGAATAGGTGACCAGTTCAAAAACAATAAGAAAGGCCAGGATTCTTTATACTTTCGGACCCGAGAAGATTCAATCGTGTATCACTGGTGTCCATAAGATGGCGGAAGCTCCGAGCTCCATATAGATGTGTATGTATACGTTACGAACGCGTAGCAAAGCTCAGAACCTGTACAACGTTTCGGAGCGGGCACGTACACATTTGGAGGTTTGACATCTTTATTGCTTCACGCCAAACTGAGTTTCTTGTCGCCCGACAAAGAAGATAAATGGGACGCGGGAGGGGGGAGGGGGGGTTGCGGGGTACAAGCGAACAGCCTGTTGCGCAACTATAACGTTTTGTCCATAATGGTTGGCGATGTTGAAGCGCGCGGACACCCTTCGAACTGTGGATCAGGAAGAGAAGCACAATCTCGACGGCGCGGCGGGTAACCCGTCGAGGATCGTTAATCTTTAATTATTCTACCATCGCCGATATTTGTAACCGTATGAATATTTCATACCGTTGTAACGTATACGAATTCTTCTTGATTACCTCCCTTTTAATTTCCCTTCACACCGCGGCGTTCCCCAATTAGTTCGGATAACCCGCGCGAGCGCGTTTTATTACATCTATCCTAATAAGTTCTCGGGTAGAGATCGCCGAGCTCGGCTGAGACCAAACAAACCAAGAAAACGGTATCGGTAAATGCGCTCCCGCCATGGACTTCCTCGGGAGCGCAATTAACGCGCGAGAGAGCCGGTCGCGCAATTAGCGAATCTTTTGCTCCGGCGAGCGATCTATTATTCAAGCGTACCGGGAACTTCGACGCGGTGCGGAGCGTTGCGGAGCGGAGCGGTGCGGTGCGGCGCGGCGCGAAGTGAAAACCGGCTGTGCAAACAGCTTTACAAGCCCCGGCCCCGTGCCTCGAACCTTATACATTCGATTCGCCGCTCGAAAATAATTACCGAGTAATTACATTCACGGCTCCGGGGGCGGTTTTTCCCGCGTGCCAGACCCTTTGGCCGGCCTTTTGTGTCCGCGTAAACGGCAACTACCGCCCGGATGACATACAGGATCGTTCACAATAAAGACACCTGCTCGATCTCGTTTGAAACGGACGAGGGCCGTATAAAGCCCGGGGGTTGGACGACTGGAGGGGCGGAGGGGTGGAGGGGTGAAGGCATACACGGGTACCTCGCCGCGGCCGTCATTGTAATGGGCTGGCTGTGCCTGCCCGTGCACAGGCCCTCGAGGAGCCAGGAATTATTTTCACAAGTTCCGGGCAGCCCTTTGTGGGCCTCTCGCGCCCAGGCAGGTGCTCGATCGACCGTGCCTGAATTCTCTTTACGGCCTTCCGTCCCCCATCGCCCCTTCAGAACCCTCCTGTGCCCCCTCGCCACGACATTACAGAAAAACGTCTCCATTCAAGAGGCACGTTTAATCAAGACGCCGGTTTTTATCGCGGCTGGAAGCGGCGGATCATTTGTTTTTGCGCGGCGCGGAGCGGAGCGGTGCGGAGCGTAGCCCGGCCCCGACATCGAGCGGAGAGAGCCCGTCGCGTTTTCTGCCGTCTAAACGTGTGCCTACGCCTGAAAATCACGGCACCTTCGAAAAGAGGGATGGCTCCCTTTGTGAAAAAATGTGTTGAGCCGGTGGAATCTTTTCTTTTATGATACCAGATACCATATTCGGGAGGTTGACTTTGCAGCCCGCTTTGACGCCCTCTGTTCCAACGGCGTTTCACTTCCTCGCTCCTCCGGCATTTATCATTTGGAAATCATCGATCCTCCGGCGGACGTGACACGTTTCTGATTTTAGCCTCCGCCATTGCACGAAATCTGTTCAATGTGATATAATGTATTCTTTCCTATTAACGCTAAACGTACCACCGCTGGTCAAATGGCCGGTTCTAGACTTTTTATTTGATAATTTTTGAAATTATAAAGATGATTTCATGAGCAATGATTCAATAAATATCTTTAGTGGGGCACGCGTCGCAATAAGAACCGCGCAAAGTGTAAATAAATTAAATCTTGTCATTTTTATATAAGTCAACGCGTACCTGTTACATTCATAGCTCAATGTCTCTTTTTACTGATTTCATCGTTAAAATAGTGAAAAACAAAAGGAAGCACCCATAACTTCCGGTGTAAATTACTATTTTACTACTTTAATTAATAAAATACAAATTACTGGTTTAGGTGTAAATTTTTCGTTTTTCGCGTGACTTTGAGTGGCAGAGATATTTTGCAACGTATTATCTAGACCCCTAGTATCTGCAAGAAAATTGGTAGTAATTAATTCTCGAAGTATACTGTCGATCATTGACTCTAAATAATTAATGGTTCGATCCGATTTCTCTTTCTGGTCCATTAAATCAATGCTCCTCAAAAGCATATCGAACGAAAGATTAATTAATACGGTATGACGTGTGAAAAATGTCTCTAGCTGATTCCAATAATGATACGCTACAAGGTGTTGCTAAATACACATTCCTAGGCGTATAATTTCACCGTATAATTAACGTACTGTGATCCATTATTGTTCCTTCCGACAGTTTTTTCGTTCCCTTTTTGTAGTCTTTGTAAGACGGATCTTATCCCGAATCCTTTGTGTTATACTGTCGTCAGAAAATGGCTTTCAGTGGAACATGTCAGGTTGCTGCGGATGAATGAACGTAAATTTTATGAAACGTTTCGATCAAGGAATACTACTACAGCCTGCAAGTTTATTATACAGAGAGTCCCAAAAATGTTGTATTTTCTTAAAAGAAATCAGACATTTCATATGCTACAATTAAGATTTCCATTGCGGCGTTCGTGAAATTATAATTCCGCGAAGCCGAAAAGAGGCCGGTCACGTGTTGCCACCGGTGAGATCCGTTAATCGCCGCGATTAAAGTGTATTAGACGAGAGAAACACACATAACTCGTGTCCGTTGAACATTTTTACCGCGCCTAGTCGAGCGAAATCGTTCGTTCCGCTTGGTCGATATAACGATCCATTAACATTCCCCGCTAATGGTGTAGCGAGCGAGGCCAGCAATAATAAAATTATCTTAATCGCCAAAGTTCTCGGCGGCTACCAGTACTTCTGCAGGCGCAATCTCCGCGAAAACACCGTGCCGGCTATTTACCATTCATCGGACTACTAATTTGTTGCGCTTAGGCGGCCGGTTTTCCTGCTGGAAACAGTAAAACAGAAAAAAAAAAAAAAAAGAAAAACCATCTCGCGATTGTAAAATGTCTTCCACGTAGAAGTCGAGGAGCGTTCAACAAAAATAAAACCAGCGAAAATATCCCGGGATCGCGTTACCAGCGCATTTTAACGATGCAAGCCACTATCTATAACGCGCGCGCGCGCGCTTGCTATTAAAGTTTCTTTCAGCGCGCTAGCTTCAAGAACTTCCCCTCTCCCGCCCCCTCACCCCATCTGTACCTTTCGCGCAATGTCAGTTACTGCTGCTTAATTGGAATAAATTCTACAGAATTTAATATACCGTTACTAAAACCGGTTTTAATATTTAAATAAATTTCAGAAAATTTCGCCGGACAGGATGGAAATTACGCGTGCTTTACACGAAACACGTAACAATATTCCGCGAAATTCACTGTAAACCAGCTACAAGTTCGGCCCTCTGGCGACGAACCAAAAAAGCTCCTTGGGTACCAAAACCTCGGCAAATTTTGACACGTACTTCTACTCTTTTCAAATGAAATATAATTAATTTTAAGTAATGTTCCGATATACATATGTGACAGAATTATGTGAAAAAATGATCCCCACTACCACAACGTATACCCCTTTAGGGGTTCCCCTGTCTTGTGTTCTTATATCTTATTTTGTGAAACTTTTGCAAACGTATACAATTTCTGGTATTTTTCTGATTCAAATGAGTCCAAACACGATACAATTTCCATTAAATTGGCTCGTTTAGTTCACGATACAGTAGATTAAATCGTAATAAATAATAAAGTAATTATTGTACTTTCTCCATTTTTCATTTGAAATCAACTATCATCGGATACTCGAGGTCCTGTTTAAAGATCGATCGAATTGTGTCGTGTTTGGTGTCATTTCAACCAGAGAAGTGCCACGAATACGTTGGCATTATCAAATTTTCATAAAAAGATCACTGGAAACGAAACGAAACTCGTCGTTGAATAAGTATCGATTATTGTCCCGCGTTATCCGTTTCCACGTTAGCGGTAAGAGATCAAGGGAAAGCGCGACGTTTCAGTCTCGAAGTTTCCACAACAATGGAGAAATTACTGTAGCCGATAATCACGTTACCCAGAACCGTAATTATCTTTTCACGCGCCCCGCGCACGCTCGCTCAGACACAGCGAGAAACGAATTCATCTCCGCGCGGGATTTCTTACGGATAACCGGGTGAAAACAGGGGGAAATAATTCTTCGGCGTAAAAAGATTAACCGTGTTCAAATCCGTCGCGTCGGAAACGTATTTAAACCTATTTCCACCCCCATTTCCAGGCGCCACGGTCTCCTCGCCGTTCCGGCCACGCGTTACGCTTATAAAGCATATTCCGAGCGGGCGCTCGGGGCTTAATACAAATCCAACCGAGCGTGGCCCCGCCACGGCTAACATAATCAAACTTCTTAGGTTGGCAACTGTCGCGATTCATCTTCTTTTCCACGTTCCCTTGGCTTCGAGTTTCCGCCGTGTTTCCCGCGCACCGCCCGCCCGTTTCTTCGTCCCGACTCGACCCGACCCGGCCCGGCCCGACTCGTGCTCCGCTCTGCTCCGCTGGTGCACCGTCTATCCGCGCCACCCCTTTTACGGATGGGGGCTAAAAAGCGGTGGCTAAGCAGAACGGTGGCCAAGGTGGAACGGTCGGATAATAAATCGCTCGACGATGCGGAGGCAGGCGATGCCGACAGATGGAGGGTGCGGCAGGGGTGGCCAGATAGGTGGAAAACAGAAGAAAAGAACATTAAAGCGTGACAAAGAGAAAGCCGTTCGGCTCGACGACGAGAGGGGGTGACGGAGAAGGAGGAGGAGGAGGAGGGAAGAAAGAACGAAAAAGAAGGCGACTGCAACGAAAAGAAATAAACACCGAGAGAAAAAGGAAGCCCTCGGACGGCGAAGAAGGTGGCCCGTGAAGGATCGGGGGAGACGAACGAGCACGGGAGTAAGTCGGGCCACAGCCGGCAGGGAGAAAAAACGCGTGTCGGATAGAAGGAGACCGGGTGGAACGGGCGAGACGAGAAAAAAGGATATATAAGGTACCGGAGTACCTGTATCCTGTTTGTTACAAGGCTCCCAGGGGCGCGGAGCGACCGGGGAGGGAAGATCGCCGAGGTAGGAGCAAAGGAGGTAAGTTTAGGCAGCTTTCACACTAAAGCCCGAATTTACGACAAAGGAGGCCCATTAACCCCGTGGCATCTCCCTTCGAAATTGACTTTGCCCCCTACCCGAGGTCCGCGGCGACGCGTGTTCCCGGCTCCGCTGGAAGAGATAAAGCCGAAGAAGGACAGCGCCATCGAACGAACTGCCCGCAAGACGAAGACGAACAAGAGAGAGGGAGAGGGACAGAGACAGAGAGAGAGAGAGAGAGAGAGAGCTCAGAGGACTCGAAGAGAGTCGCCGACAAGCACGATGTACCGTAAAGCGGGACGATTAGCGGACGTCGAGTGAAAGTGAGCGGAATGTTCGATTTCGAAGAAAAAGGAAGAAGGGGTGAGGGGAGGGGATCGACTGTGGAGAGCGGGACCGGGAACGCGTGTATCTCGTCCTTCTCCGCGATGTCAAACCTATCGCGGTGTAATTTATTCGAGACGAGAGAGGGAACGCGCGAGAGGTTTATCGGCGCAGCGCCGCGCCGCGAGTATAATATCGCGATCGGCGTTTCTAATTGCTCCCGTGCGCTGTTCCGTTCGACGTATAGAGTCGTTCCGATTACGGTAACAGCTCTTTAACTCGAAGCCGCCGTAAAAAAGTTCCTACGTACTTATCGTATTTCATTATTGGCGTTTCTATATTATCGCGGTTATCTGGCCGAGCGTGCGTCTACGAGCCAGCCCCGCGCGTAAATACACGACTCGATAAACGGATCGACACGCTCGGATCGGCCCGAGCCCGGCCCGATATCTCGCCGCGCTGTCCCTACACACGTAGGCGAGCATGCACCGGAGTATCGCCGAGCCGTGTTGCACCAAACACGAAAAAGGAACCGAGATGGCCGGTTCCCTTTCGACGACCGGATAATACACCACCCCTTCGGCTCCGGGAACGTCTTCTATCTCTCGGAAGTACATGATGCGTTACCCGCGATAAGCATGCCGCCGCACCGGCCAAGACGCAAAACAAAGTCGACGAACAGCGTCGATATTGTCGATGTATACGCATACCGACCAAAAATTGAGAAACAAAATCGTCGTTTGGGAATTAGTGTATATTCTTAATCTCCTGAAATACATACAGTAAGGAGCATAACTGAACCATTAACCACAGCTTTTGGTGTAAATTATTATTTATTGGTAGGAATATAGAAGAATAACAAAAAATCAGCATTATAATTGTTTTTGTCATAGTTAGAAGTAACGTGAGAATTTTTTTTCAATAATTAATGTCTCCTCGATTAGCAATGACGACAAAAATAGATCTCTTCAGGTTATTTTTAATTCGAACATATGTATTTCAGGAAATTAAAAATATACGCTAATTCCTAAACGACTATTTTGTTTCTTAACTTTTGTCGGTAAGTGTATATGTGTAGACCCGTCGACCGCAAACGCACATGCGATCACGTACATCCCGAAAATGGCCGCTCCAATCCGGCGAATAACCTCCGGGACTGCAATGAAAAAATGTTGATTAGTTTCTTTATAAGCCACTTTCGTCCCTTCATTTTTATGGGGCAGTTTTCGTTTTGATCGGCCTAATGGACTGTTCGGATAATTGCTGCGTTTACATTCGCTGAATTAACCCTCCATCTGCATACGACCGGTCGTTTTCGAGGCAAGACTGTTCTTATTTTTGCGGTTACTCCGAGGGCTTGCAAAGGAGCGAGACTTCGGCCCGCCTCGTAAAGAAAGTTTATGCCAGCAATGTCGTATTATGCGCGTAACGCCGGGTTCTGCTGGTTCGAATTTCGGCCGATGCGAATTTTCTGAGCATGGTTTCCCGGAAGGATTTAGGGTGCAGGTCGGGTTTGTGGGAGAGACATTCTAGAAAGAGGTGCTCACTTTCCTTCGCAACACATCGCAAGAAGCTACTTTTCACTAAAAACATTGCGCACAGTTGCGTAGATGATGTATACAGTGGTTTCTCCATATATGTCGCCAAGGCCTGGACGATAAACGTCGCGGAAGTATCCCCACTACCTCGGGGTATTAATATTATATCGTTATTAGCATTGCATCAAAGTTATTTCAGTGCTTAAAATAGTGACTAAAATCGATTTTTATTTGTTTCTTGTGAAATATCTGACGTTCTAAATTAAAAATTACGTATATACAGGGTGAGTCACCTAAATAAGTCACTGTATTTATAAATCACTGTATTTGCCTTATTTGTTCGCAAATAAGGGACAAATAGGAAATAAAACTATGACGCTTTATAGTCTCGTCGTTTCGTTACCAAAATACCGGCCAAGAACAACAGCAAACTTAACGCGCAGACCGTAAGCAAATCGGCGAATGGTTGTGTTGCGTTCCGTCGTCGAGGGGGAACGTCATTTATCATCCAATTGAAAACAGACGAAACACGATATCCACGGCATTGCCATTTTCCCGTATCCTATACTTTTCCGGATAAATTACGAGGTTTCGGCCAGATTGGGCTTGCGGTCGGATTTCATCGTGAAATAAAAAGGGTCGTGCAGATCGATTCCATGTTCCTCCCCTCGTCTCTGCCACACTGTATTTTCCTTTATTCGTTCCAGCGGAGGTTCGACGCGTCGACGTATCGATTCGCGTTTAAACCGACTCGACCCACCACGGTAGGCAAACACGATACTTTCAATCTTTTTATACGTACCAATCGTACCTTCATTTCGCGAACGCGAGTACGAACACGAGGAGAAAAGAATTTTTAAGACCACCTCTGCTATAGCCACTACAACAGAAATTCGTCGACGGCAACCTTATTATTACAAGCCTTTACGAAACCGTGATGAACAAACTACAAACGAATAGAACAAATGAAATTAGACTTTCAAAATTTTGTTTGCACATATTTTCTGTATACATACACTCTTTTGTATTTTTTTTTATGCTTTTGTCCTTGTTTAGACACTCTTCTGTATATTTTTGATGCTTTTGATTTCGTTTAGGCACTTTTCTGTATTTTTTCGTGCCTTTGTTATCTTTGTTTCACGTATTACGTCATCCGCGATTTAAACTCGACCTTTTCACATTTCAAAGCCTGATGTTCTATAGGAGAGCACGCGCCTGATTTCCTATGAAAATATAGGATTGTCAGACCGTTGCTATAGACTGCCATCGAAAAATCGAAGTGGGATTGCACATTGAGCGCGGCGCAGCAACCCTCAGAATTGGCGATTTATACGATTTGCGTGGGTTCGAAAGGGGGTAAACTGAAACGGCAGTTTTCCGGGAACGCGTCGGTGGAACGAACGCGATCGGGCGGGCCGGGCCGGGCCGGGCCGAGGTTTCGGGGTTATTATAATCGGAACGAGCCAGCGGGATTACAGATAAAAGACGCCACTGTCAGCAATAAAGAAGCAGCTGTATAATCCCGTGCGGACCGAAGGTATAATGTACTTACAATTAGGTATCCCTTCCCCGTTGTATTTGCTTCGCTCTCTCCATCGTGCTGGTCGGGCCCCATCCCCTCGAACAAATTTCTTTTCCCCCTCGGCTCTCGCCGGGCTCTGTATATATCCTCCCCGCCTTTTATGCCTTTTATACCTTAATCAGCAGCCGAGCCGGGGGTTGAAGGGTCCTCCCCGGCGCAATGGTCTGCCCACGAAGAACTTCCATCGCACCCTTATATACATACGACAAAGGAGCAGGACGCGGAAAGCAAGACGAGCAGGCAAGATGAAGCTGACGGAGGAGAAGAGTCTGAGCGAAAAGAAGGAGGATTCCGCCGGTAAGAACTTTCTTGCCTCTCGTTAGGAAGTATTTCTGGCTAGAGAGGAATGATGGAAGGTGAAAAGATGAGGAGAGGGAGGGGAAATAAAAAAAAGAAAAGATGGAGTACAGAGAGAGAGAGAGAGAGAGAGAGAGAGAGAGAGAGAGAGAGAGCGAGTGAGAGTGGGGAAGAACAGGATAACAGAGGGAGAGGAAAAAAATTCCGTCATCCTTCTTTTTCACCCTTCTCGTACCTCCTCGCAGGAGTACGGGGTCTACGTGGCAAGGGGATTCGAATGAGGCGCGTCTGGGAAATCTGTTATTTTCTTCCCTCTTTACCACCGCCGCCCCTCGACTCTCCAAACACGCCGGTTCTCCTCCATCTATACGAGGGTGCCATCCCGAGCCACAGGGGGTGAACGAACGAGGGGCGAAAGCTCTTTCGATTTAGGAACTCATTGAGAAGTCTGTCGCCGCCGCTGCTGTTGCCACCCTGCAACGTCAACGTAACCCCGCTTCTGCTGCTGCTGCTGCTGCTGCTGCTGCTACCGCTGCCGCTGCCGCGTTGCCTTCTTCCACCCTTCTCAGCCCCTATTTAACCGGGTTGTTCCGCGCGCGTTCGTTTATACGCGCGTACGGGTACACGCTCCCGCCCGCCTCGCCTCGCCCCGGCACCGTTTTCGTCTCTGCTAATAACGACGACTTCACGCTGACGCATCGGTTCCCGCACTGACGCGACCGGCTTTTGACGCTTCGTTAGCGTGACACGATGGGGAAAAAGGCGCATCGACCGGAAGCGACTTCGTCGGACGCCGCCGGGATGGACAAACATTAAAATAGTCCGGGGGATGCCGACGCTACGATGACCGAGGACTGTGTCCAACCGATTTATTGTTCGCGTCGATGTCGATCAGCCTATGTGCGCAGCCCCCCCACCCCCACCGCGTTTTTTCCATATTCTCCACTTTCCCTCCGAGAAACATTCACGCTTTCTCAATATTTATGGTACTGTAAGAGTCAAGACTCCGTAGATTCGTGATAAGGTAGAGTAACCAGGTTACCGACAAAAATGGGCGAAAAATAGTTTTACGTGTCTCAAATTTTCGTCCTTATACGAGAATATTTTTCGCTGGTAAAGGGCTCATTCGAAAGAGGAAGGTTCAATCTCGCGCGCGCTGGTCATGAGCTGACGAGATTATGCAGATATTTGGTGATATAAGCGTTAGAAATAGACCAAAAATGGACGATGCGCGTGCCATGGAATTCAAGCATCTGTATGCCATTGGATGAGTTTTCTGGATGAAATCGAGAGTAGCGCGCGCTAGAAAATATCTCCAGCTACAAATTGAGCTATATTTTGTCTTGATTCTCTGCGAAGTAAAGCGAAAAACTTGAAGCACGTTTCTGGCGCCAGAATTCATAATATCGATAATACAGAGCAACAAATGTGACTTGGCGACGTATACAGAGAAATCACTGTACTCCCGATCGCGACACGCATTAACGTCAGCTTTCTACGTGCTATCCAAGCATCTGTCTAGTTCTCGCGTTCCCGTTGACAAGACACAGGCCAGGGAACGATCTATTTAATCATCGTGCCCAATTATCTCTCCGTTTCGAGCGGCCGGTCTCTCGAGATCGGCCGTGTAAATACGATCTCCAACGAGACCGCATAAAAAACGAGAGTACGAGAGAGCGATGCGCATCTGGGGCGCGGACCGGGACCTCGCCTCTATCCGAAAGGATAGATTACGATCGCGTGATTGCTGGTGCGCCGAGTGGCGCCCATATAATTACCCCTCTTCACTATGGTCCATCAGCCGGGGCCCCCCGTCCCTATTCAGCCGGGGTGTTCCAATAAAGAAAACAATGGAGCTTTCCTTGGGGGCTGAGGAGGTGGTCGGTTCATATTTTCCTCGGTGCCGATTCACGGTGTCTACAATACGCTCACCGCAGGTCACGCTCCACTCGCTTTAGTCCCTTATTCTCTCTTTCTCTCTCCCTTCCCTTCTATTTCTATGTTCTCTCTCCCCCCCCCCCCTCTCTCTCTCTCTCTGCACGCTCGACGGCATAATAAATCATTTCGCGGAACCGTTCGACCGGAAACAGATTTTGTACGCTTCGTTCGTCCCTGTCATCCTCGGGAACGATCGCTGGAGACTCCGATCAGCGATGCTCTCTTCGACCACGAGCGGCCATGCCACGAATTTGTCGAACGTTTGTCGAGAGCCTCGCGCCGGAAGTTACGTTTCGAAACGCTTCGCGCGTCCGTGCGCGAGCTTCTCTCGATGGCCGACGTGTTTGCGGTGAGAGAAAGAGCGAGAGCGAGAGAGAGTGCCTCCTTTCCGTTCAACCAACAGAGGCTCCTTTTTCTTTTTTTTTTTTTAACTATCCGCACCGGAGCGAGCTGTTGACTTAGGAACGGCTGTTTAAGGAGCGATTAACGATCGACGATAGTTTGTACGGCGACCGGCAACACGCCGCGAAGTATCGTCGCGCCAACGCAACGGTGCGCCTCGACCAGGTAACGATTATACCGGGACGCTAGACGTTGTGTAGCTTAGGGTCGGGCGCGAGTTAAAGATACCGGTCGAACAATGCTGACGCACGGTAGTTCGCGGGTGCCTCGTAACGAAACGCTAATTGCGTGATACGGGGACATGCGACGATGACGGTGCCGGTGCCGGTGCCGGTGCCGAGCCATCCGCGGATTTGTATCTCGCGCGTTTCGCGAATAATATAATTATCGCCGTAAATAACGGACACTTTGCCGCTGTGCAAACTTACGATACAATTGTGCAACGTTTCAGCGGATCGATCGCGGTGAGATATCACTTAAATGTCCGTCGCATGTCTGTCTCTCTGGAAACACGCGTTTCCTGCTCATTCTTGCGCGGTGTTGCGCGCTGTTTGGAATTTTCGTTACACATTTTTTTTATGAAGTCAAGTAGTAATCCTTAACGCTAAACCTGCCACGACAGGTCAAATTGACCTTTTCAAACTTCTGCGTACAATTTTATACATACAATACGATCGCGCATCGCTATTTATCTTTACGACTTTTCTTTAAGTATGTATACAATGTATTTTTCGGTATTTATTTCTCGTTTTATTATTTTTTTTTTTATTATTATTATTTTTTGGGGAACTATCCCCACTGCCACGGGATATACCCCTTGAGGGGTGGATCAAGGAATAGTATATCTTCTGGTCGTTACATGTCACTGGCTAGCTTCCCGTGTTTTGGACACATATCGAGTAAACTCTGTAAATCGGGACCACCCTGTTAACCGCATTCGTACAAATCTTCTAGAGCAGGAAATAAAGATTTCTTCGCAGCGTCAAAAGCGAGCAGAGTTTTGATTCCGAGGAGACTGTATTTTCCAACAGGGTGCAGAGGTTTCTCCGTTATTTTTCCCCCTTTTTTTCGGGGCCGGGTATTGGAAAAGTTTCCGGAAGGATCCACGAGTTCCCGCGACCAGCTTCTTAGTAATACGAGCGGGTCGCGCGGTGCATACCCGAGCGCCGGGACGCGTCGTCGTCAAATTCGCCCCGGAAATACCGGGGAACTTGGACGATTTCGCGGAGTCGACGAGAGCGTGTGTGGATTACGTGACGCCTTCTGAATGAAAATCTCTGCCCGGGCACTCTCTGGCGCTCCCTGTTCTTCATCGCGTCGTCGTCGTCGTCGTCGTCCGGGAGACTCGTTCCAAAATAGGACAGGCTTTATTCGCGTCGTGTCGAGAGTAACGCGTTTCCTGGGGGAGATGTGTGCGATGTTAGGCGTCGAGAAGGGTGAGAGAGCGTCTCGTCGGCCCACGCTCAAAAATCCCGGCTCTCCGCAGCTGACGCGTTCGAAAAGCTGAGATATTCGAAAGTCATTTACCCCTTTGTCACGGGAACTTCACCCCCGCGATAAATTCACTGGAAAGAAGAAAGGGGGGAGGGAGAGGGGAGGGGGAGCGTGAGCCCGCACCGCGAGAGTTTTACTCTTGTGCCCGGCCGAGCGAAGAATCTCGCGCAGCGAGTCTTTTTTCGATGGAAAAGACACCCGGAGTCGCCGAGCAGAGAGTTTGAAGAAAGATGGCCGACGTGAAACGGGCTTTGCCAAAATGTCGCGAAGAAAAAGGGACCAGAGCGAAGAGAGAGAGAGGTGCTCTCTCGCGTCGCGGAACCCGTGGGGCGTTCGATCGTAAAAACTGCTCGACGACGCTTTGATTTCCCTTTTGTCGTGTCCGCGCCGTTGGAGGCCTTTGGAAAAGGTTTTAGAGGCCCGTGATTCCCATCCGACGGAAGGCAATTGCCTGTCGGATCCGCGGGGGGAAGTCAAAGACGCGAAGATGAATTTTTCACGGGGGAAAATGCTACACGGATACGTATTTGTTGGTCGTGGTACAACCGAGATCGTGCCTGGGACACGAGGCTTTCTAATAATACGTGCGCGCCGGTGCCTCGTTCCGACATTGTGGCGCACCGAGAGAAAGAGAGAGAGAGAGAGAGAGAGAGAGAAAGAGAGAAAGAGAATGAGAAAGAATGAAAGAAAGAAAGACACAGGAAGAGTTGGGGGCGGCTGAGGGAAAAAGGCAAATACCCTTGTCGTTCGAAAAGACATAGGGGAGGGGGTTGGGCGAAGGATGGAGAGAAAAAGGAGTGGGGGAAAAAAGAGAAATATAAACGAAAAGAAGTATGAAATCGTGTGGGCAAGTATGGCGCAGAGGCAGAAGCACACACAGGCCGGGGTATAGATATCACGCGTCGTCGCGCATGTGTATACAAATCGAGACACCTTGACACAAGATGTCTGCTGCACCGGGCGGTGGAAGAAAACGGGAACAAGGGTCGCGTTTTAATGACCGATGACGATCGATAGTTTAGTTTTACAAATATAACAGCGGGATAGGTTATGGGGGGTACGGGTAAATTGTATAGACACCGCCGCCGGGCGTCCATGGTAAAACCGACCGAGCGATTAAAACAGCGATGGATACTGGCGGTCCGAGCGCGTCCCGGGGGTTAATTAAAACCTCTCTAATTATTTATAAACAGTCATTTCTTTTTCCCGCGCGATAATAAACGTGTAATGCTCGCGCCGGCGTCGTATTGGCTGAACCGTGGGGCCGGGGTCGCGTCATTGGTCGACCGACGGTTGCCGGGATAGTCCACGCGGACTCGATAGCTCCGTTTTCGTCGCACTCATCGCGACGGATGGTCCTTGACTCCCTCTTCGTGTCATTCCTTTATACCATCCTTCTCGCTCTCGGCCGGTTCCCGCCGCCTCTCTTTCTCGCCGATACACGTCGCCACTCTCGACTGATTTCTCTCTCGGTCGCACTCAGGAGCTCGGTCTACCAGCGCGTAATCTGTAAATCCTCGACCGTGGAGAGAACGTAGAAGTCCGGTAAGTTGCTCGAACGGAATCCTCGTCCTCTTACTTCTCCCTTTCCTCTCACCCTCTTTCCCGACTCTATCTCTCCGTCTCTCCCTCTCCCTCCCACCCCACTCTCTCTCTCTCGCTCTTCGTCTGTCTTGCTCCACTGGCTCTTCAGGTTCTCCCTTCGTGCTTATCCTTCGTCTCCATCGTCGCTCCCCTCTTCATCTTTCGTGTCTCTTTCCGTCTTAACTCTCTATTCCGTCATTGTATCCTTGTTCATCTCTCATCCTCTCGTCGTCGTATCACTCTATCCTCGTGGTCTCCCTCTCTCGCTCTCTCTCTCTCTCTCTCTTTTTCTCTCCCTTTCTCTGTTTCCTTCGTTTTTCCTTTGCCCCAGTCTCCTACCACTGGTTTCCATTCCAAGTCGGTGCCCACTCGAAGAAGGAAGCGAGGGGATTTCTTTCAGCGCCGATAAAAGCCTCGCCTCGCTGCCCAATATTGATTCGCGCTCTAATCTGCGGAGAGATCCTTCGCCCTACCCCCTCGGCTCTGCTTCCTCCGCTGCTACTCTCGTTCCGTCGTTCCTTTTGCCCGCTCAAGCCGCCGACGTCTCTTACGTCGTCGACAAAATAAACCGCCGATACCCTCGTGGTATAAGTAATAACTCCGGTCAAAGCTGAAAAGGGGGAGAGGTGGAGGAAGAGGAGGACGATATCGGACGACGGCATCTGGCGAAAGGACGTGCGCAAAGACAGTTCCTGGAGAAATACAACGCCCGTAACCTACCGTGGTTATGGATACGGTCCGATACCGGTCGAACCATGATAGAAATTCCGAATGTACACGGTTACATCAATTAGCGATCGTTCAAACCATCGCCAGGGGGTGAAGAGAGCGAGGGCCACCCCATTTCCTTGATTAAGGGGTTTCCCCGGTTTATCCCTCCCTTAATAACGTAGGTATCGTTGCACACATAATTATCTCCGACTACTTTGTAATAGAACGCGAATCGAATACGTTAAGGGATGAAATCGAATGGATTGTTTGATGACCTTGCCCCGGGACTGGAATCAACACACCTCGGGAAAGTGTTTATCGCGGAGAACGAAAACTAAAGTAATTGCTTCGCGAAAGATTTACCGGGAAAATCGTTCGACAGTTCGGTCCTAGGTAAACACCTTTTCAGTACTGTGTTTACTCGATGTATGTCCAAAACATGGGACCAGCCACGGACACGTAACGGGCAGGACATATGTAACGGTCGAGAGGGAATACGCTAGGCTGCTTCTTGACCCTCTTCTTTTTTCAAAATTAATACGTTCTTCTAAAAATATCACAAAACCGCTCTAAACGTTCTTTGAACGCTGTTACGACAGAAAAATTTGTGAAAAAGAACCTTGTATACTTGTTGGACTGTATGTTCAACGCGTCGACAGATGCCGTCGTTTTGGCGTCCAAACCACACCAGTTTCCACATGATTTACCCGTTGCTCTCGAAATGACATCTAAGAACGATGATAAACAGACACAGAGAATACGATTGTTCCGACCTTATTGAAAAACAAACGACGAGCATAATTTACCACTCGCGTCAAATTGACACTAGGTGAATTTTCAGAATTCAGAACTGATGTTTCGGCATGGAAATAGCAACAAAGTTCCCCATTTTACGTTGCAGCAGAAGGACGGCGGGTCTCGTCGAAGGTGATGCGCATTGGAAACGGCGCGAGGCTCGTTGCGAAGAATACCGGCGCTAATGCTCCGAGATTACTCATAACAGCCATTAAACCGACAAGTAGGTAACGTCGACGAGAAGCCGACGACGGGTCTGTCGTTTTTCCCGAGCAGTTATCGAGTCCGTGCTATTTCCTCGGGGCCATAAATGTTGCGCGGCGATTCCTGGCGTTTTCCGCTGGACTTGGCACAATGACCGGCGTGAGATCACGCGAATCCTTCGATGGCCGGTGGAAACTGCGGAGGGAATAGTGGCGGCGTACGCTCGACCGAGTCGGGCGAAACAAATTGCACGGTCCAATTGAATAATCCACGAGGATCGTGTCCCGTCGCGGCAGCTTCGTCCCTCGTAACTCGGCGGGTAATACAAATTTAAGGAAACGCCCAAGCAGGAGCTGCTCAAAGAAGCCGTGGAAAGCGGCGAAGAGGACCCGGCGGCGCGGCGAGTAGGGGTAGAGGGGATGGAAACAGGGTCGGAAGGAAGGAAGGAAATAGGAAGGAGCGCGGGAAATGGAAGAGGATCGTGCTCCGCGAGCAATGAAAAATAATGGGGCGGCACCACCCCCATCGTTTCCTCTTATACTTCATGAAGTAGAAAAAGGAGAAGCTCGGGCTGGCGCCCTTTAATCTTCGCTTTAAGCCACGAACCGTTTCGCGAGTTTAACGCGAAATGAAAAATTCATTTCCACCGAGGCGGCACGACTTTCTCTTGCCCGTGCCCACCCCTGTGCTCTTTCCGCCCTCCACTCGCGCCCAAGTACTCCGTTTGCCGGCCGTTTTTCCGACCGTTTCTTAATGTCGCGCCCAGCCAGAGGAACTCGTTACGAGAGTGTCTGCGCATCCGATTGTCGGGAGCGATGCGTGTAACAGAAACGGAATGAGGATTCGCGACCTGACGACGCTTTCTCTTTACGCGCGATCGCGCTCGGCCGCGAATAAACGAAATGGATTTATTAGCCTGGCACGAGCTATGGCAAATGCGTGTTGACGGTAACAGTACCGGTTCGACGATCCCGTTCAAGATCAATAAGAACTGCTATCGGGTAACCCGTTACCTATTGCGTAGACTAAATATTGTACAGTAATGCTCGGCTAAATTTACACGAGTTACAGCCCCACTCTTCTCTTTCACTTGTCGACGACTTCCGATGGCTCAGCGGAGCAGTATCGCGCAGTGGCCTAAAACGCGAAATTTAGTGACATTTTGCCAAAAAATCAACTGTCTCGCATTAACTTATGTTCAACGCTTATTGCTCTCTAAATATCCATCAACCTTGAAAAGATAAAAATAAATAAAACGGTTAAAGCTGGAAGTTCTGAAGATAGCCTTTCTCGACGATCCTTTTTAATATTTTCCTTCCAATTTCATTTAAATGAAAGAGTTTGTCTTTAAGCTGTGAAAATTACCATTGTCGATTAAAAATTACTACTCGTAATGTATTAAACATGTCATGCCAAATGCTTTTTATACAGCATCGCTGGATTGACACTGCAGGTTTTCATTAACATTATGCTTTCGCATATGAAAAGACGAATTCAATACTCGTTAAATATTCGTTCATTAAATAAGCACCATTAAACGCGATGTATTTCGTGTATACAATTTCTTTTTATGAAAACAATGAGTAAGTAATGTGTTATCTCTGGCAGCAAAATCGCTGTTTTAATTAATTCCGGCATATCAGAAGTGGAGAGCCTAATTAAAATAATTTACAGAAGCAGACAAACAAGTTCGCGATAAGATGCTCGAAATAAGTATTTTAACAGAATGTATAATTCTGTAAACATTACCAACGTGTACCTGCATGCACATTTTATCTATAATAACATTGAAGTACAGTGGAATCTCTATTATCCGTACTAATTAATGAAACACGTGTATTCGGATAATAGAACGATTGGTTTCAGTGCTAAACTAAATATTCACCGAGTTGTACAACAAATCGTGCGGTGTACGTCCAGGAGACGTACCCGAGCTGTTTTATGTTTACACTCTTCGGCGTCCGAGGCTTCTCGAGCTTCGCAGCCCCTCTCGGGGTACACCTCGCGGTAGTGGGGATAATTCCGCGACGTTTATTATCGAGGCTTTGGCGACATATATCGAGAAATCACTCTATTCATAATGTTTTTTCAGTTTTGTATTCGACCAATTAACTTTTGTTGTAGTTGCACAAAATCCACAGTCGGATGATCGGAGCGTCTACGGAGCCGGGGTGCAAGTACTCGGTGTTTCGAGTCTAGAAAAATGATAAGCGTACCGGAGATGCAATTAAGCTGTCTGAGCTCCAATCCGCAGAGCAATTATCCTTGCCAAAACCGATAGATCCGCGAATTTGCCAGACAAGATAGCGCCGGAACAGCTCCGTACTGCACACACGTACTCACTGCCGAGCTTGCGCGCAGGGAAGGGAGGAGGAGGAGGAGGAGGAGGAGGAGGAGGAGGAAGCGAGTTCTGCCATTAAACGCGAATAAAAAAGTCCGCGATAATCTCCGGAGACTATGTAACAACGGTTGCGTGGACTTTTTGCGTACCGTTTCATTACGGTGAAAAAAAAAACAAGAAAAAAAGGGACACAGACGACGAAGAAGTAAGGGAAGAAAGGGGACGGGGAGGGGGAGGGGCGGCGGCCTGGCTCTTGATTACACCGTTTTTCCACGATTCACGACAGCTTTTAAAACGCCCCGCTCCATGACGAACGCGTTAATTCGTATCGCGTCCCATCTTTCCGCGCGGGCGCTAGAGTTATTAATTTCAACGGTTTTTCTTGTTTTTTATCATCGTTTTTCTTCTTCTTCTTTCTTCTCCTCGGAAAGACTTTTCCGCTCGAATTTGCTGGCACGTAAGTGCCCGCATTAATTATTTCCTCCCCTCCGTGCCCCCCTGTCCCCCCTCAACAACCCGGGTTCGGTTCCACGGCGTCACTCCGCGGGCGATTACAGCGTTACCTTCGTGCCGTAATTTATCAGGTGGAACTGGATTACTATATTTTCCTGCGCGATGAGTGCCACCGCGCCATATCCTACGCTACTCCACCGCTGCACACATTGCGATTTGCATGCGAACCGGCGGCGTTATGCGCTAGATAACGAGCCCGCTGCACCGTGGCACCGAGCATACGCAAGCATTAATACCCGGCCCCGCGATACCGTGCGTGTAAACCGATTCGTGTCGACTTTTGCACAGGAGGAAAGTTTTAACACGTAGGTGGTCTCGTCTGTGCACACAAGTACCGTTGCGTGCCTCTCTTTCTCCGTTTCTCCTTGTTGCACCCGTTCTGCTGCACCCGTTCCCCAGCGCCGCGCCGAGCCGAGCCGAGCCGTGCCGCGCCGACATACGCGATACTCTCGCGTGCACGTTTACGGCGAGCCGGTGTAACATCGTTAATTCGATCGAACCGTCCACTCTTATCGCTCGATCTCGTTAATAACCTTCTTTCTCTTCCCTTAATTACTGCCGCGCCGCGGGAATGGCGAGGCGTGAGCACGCGAGCAAGAAGGATCGAGCACCGGCCCCCGTGTTCGATCCGCGTTTCTCACGATCTATGGTACTGCCCGACGAAAGAATCGATTCCGCGGATCTTCCGCCCGTGCGCTCGCAACAAAAACTTTTACTTTGCTCGCCTTCCCCCACAGTCGAGCAGAGCCTACCAATTGTGCATCCATATTTCTTTCATTTCAACCTTACGGTTGTAGTGGTGTGACTACCAATTAGCTTATTGGTACTTAACGATTTATCCATAGTATCGTTAGAATATCGTTAAGGCAAATTAAACGGAAAACTCGTATTAAATTAATATTTGATATCACCTTTACTTGTTCTAGCTCAATTCTACCTTAAAATTTGCAGTAATTCGAGTGTTCATAAACCTGTGATAAACCTGTGATAAACCAATTTTCTTTTGAATCTTAAGGGAAATCTTAATAGAATACTTCAGGGAAAAGAAATAAAATATTTCCAGATGAAATCCAAATATCTTCAATATTCTTCAGATAAAATATCATTTTAAAAATTTATTGCGTGAAATACATTTTTTATTGTCAAAGTTGTACGCATACTTCAAAATAAATAGGATTATTTACTATTTACTATTTGAAATACTGTTTCACCCAGGTCGGGTAACATATCAATATTATCGATACTTATCGATAACAGTACAAACAGTCACACCTCTACCTTTAGGGTCAAGAAATGAACTTGGTTTACAAACCTTATCTGAAGCCACACATCCGTGCGAGACGTGCTTATTGTTGAGGTCGGCTCGAATTTCAGTTTTGGGTCTACATTGCGGTCGTTTCGGGACGATGCCATTTTCAATGGTTTTTCTAGTATCTCTTCGATGAGTTAAATGTTTTACGACTCGGGTACGGCTAGAAAGTATCAGCCGACTTCCTTCGGAAAGCCGACCCTGGCCGTGCCCCTCTCAATTGCACTCGAAACAGCGTGGGCCCACTGTAGTGCCAAGAGGCCTGTGCCCCTAAGCCTAATTTATAGATTCCAAAAACAAATGTACGGAACCGATTTAGATACTAACGGTGTTTTGCGCACTTCGCGTTTGGTCACGCCGTAGCCAAGAAACGAAGTTCAAATCTTTTATCTACCATATTGCGCATTAGCACAGTATCATCACTCACAATAAAAAAAAAAAAACTAAGAAATAAGAATATAAAATAGCTCTCCGACAAACAACATCTCAGACATTGAAAGAAAACGAGCACAAGAAAGTCCTTGTCAAGCGATTTTGTTTGCTCAACGCTATCTAATCGATAGAAGATAGATAGAATAATTCTTTACAACGATCGTTGTTTAACTGTGTTTAAGTTGCATGAAATTTTACGTTCTGAGAAGGTTGTTGCGTGTCCGTTCTGTGAATTACAATGAAAAGAATAGAGGAGGGATTTTTTAACTCCCCGAACTTAACTCTGTGACTGGGTGGGGGGACCTTCAGCTCAGCGAGGTGGTGGGGAGACACCTACTAAACTCTGCAGCATGGAGGAATAGCGCGGCAGAAGGGGAAGTTAGAGTGGGGACGCAAGTCTTGATCTGGCGACACTGGTAATGCGTAATTTTTAATGCTCGGGTACCCGTGTACCTCTTTCCGCGGACAAATGGTATGTATATTTTTTATTGCGCGTGCACTTAAATATATGTGTATATTCTACCTGATAAACTTCGGCCAAATGGTTTAATTTATAATTTGATTACTCGCCGCATATGCGACCGTAATATCGTTACAACCGAAGGAGAAATTTAAGCCGGCCACTTTTAATTGGGCCACTCTGTACACGTTAGTGCATTCGAAGATTCGAGATTAAAATAAACTTCCTGCCGTGTCTTCGCCTTCGGATCCGTAATGGAACGTTTACATTCGAGCTCGAGTACCCTCGAATTAAAGTTTTATCGATCACGCACCGGTCTGGTCGCAGGCTCGAACAATCGGACGAATTTGTTTTTTGTTTGTTTTTTTTTTTTTTGTTTTTATATCCGAGCTCGGAATTGAACGTGCAAATTCATTAAATACAACTTCATACGTTCCTGTACACGTCTAACATGAGACTCGAATCGACGCAATCAAGATACGGTGAAACATTTAATTGGACCGTTTGCTCGCGTAGTTCCGGTTTAGAAAGAGAACGACGTCGAACCAGACAAAAAATGTGCTCGACTGATTCATTTCTCCTTGATTCGTTTCTCTGCGCGATAAAACGCTCGGACAGCTGAGAACTATATTTATCTTGCAGGAGGAGATTACGCGTAACGCGTTATCCAAACATACTCGCTAATTCCCACTCGAGATGTATTTTCTCCGCCGGTGATCCGACCGGAAGTGCACGAGCGAGACGCTGTTCGAAATAAATGCTTGTTCCGGTCCGGCTCGGTTTTATTTCTGGCAATTATCGAACCGACACTTCGGCTTCCCGTCAAGCCGGACAAACGAGGCGATAAAATATTAATCCGCGAGGTATATTAGCTGCTAATAACTCGCGATAATAACCGGAAATATGACCGTTAAACTCGAGCCGAGCCGAGCCGAGCCGAGCCGAGCCGAGCCGATTCTTTTCGCAACCGGAGCACGTTCGAGAACTCCATCTCCTGGAAGTTCTATCGCTCGATCAGAAGATCGCACCGGAGGCTCGGCGATCGTCGACACGGAAGAACCGGAAAGAGCGTAATAAACGGTTTCTCGTTGCGGGGCAGTCCGAGGATTTAATAGAAAGAAGTGGGACGAGCAGGGGGGTGGGGCGGGGGCAGAGGAGACCTGATAGATGGACTTAAAGTAAATAGGACGAAACGTCATGTTACGCGGTTCGTAGATCGTTATCGATCGCTAGAGATTAATAGCCCGGCGAAGTGTTGCTACGGGGTTTTAACGAGTTCCCCGGGGAAAAAAATCGCGTAGTGGCCTGGCAGCTTCTGATCCGCGGCAAGAAATCGATCAATCTGTGGCGAAATCGCTCTTTCTTCCTTTCGTTCTTTCTTCCTGTCTATCTTGATTTCGTCTTTTCTCTCTTTGCTCGCCGGGTGTACGGTTAATACAAGAAACTCTAACGAGCGTGCAAGAAACGAGAAATAATTAGTACCGGTCTGAACGATCTTCGTCGAGCTTTTAGGTAACTCTTGTCTGTCTCTCTCTCTCTCTCTCTCTCTCTCTCTCTCTCTCTCTCTCTCTCTCTGTCTGTCTCGTCGTCCCTCCTTGGCTCGTGTTGCCTTATGCAGATGCGAGCGGAACGTATTAGCGTCAGGTACGTACAAACTTGCCCTCGCCATCGTCGGTACCTTCGCGCGTGCATATGGCTTTAATGGATGTAGTACATAACCGCAGAAGCGGGGGGTATCAATGCTCGCCGTAGTACCTACATCGAACTCCCCTCTCGCTCTGATATTTTACCGTTCCCACTCCTCCCTCTCTCACTCTCGCCATTCCCCTCTTCCTTTCCCTGTGGCTCTGATAACTCTCGAACCAGGAATAGATACATTATGTAAAGTAATTTTTTCTTGTCGGAGCGAGAGAGGACGGCAACGTTCCCCGGGCCCCTCCGCCGTCACGAATCGCCGAGTGTCTCTTCCGTTCGACGGAATCATTAATAAGCCGTAATTATAAGGCAGTCTTTAACAGACGATTACATTATTATTACGTACGAGCGTAGGCTACCGGCGTGGTTCCGCCTCGGCTAGCCGCGGGTCTCGTGAAACGCGTAATTACCATTAGGGTAAAAGGAGATGTAGTTTAAGCGAGGCGGGTTCTTTTTTCTTTCTCCTGTGTGCGTCGAGCAACAGTTAAGCGTATAGCCCGTCGGGATTGCGTTTTCCATGGGATGTGTGAAATCGTAATCGGTGTATCGATAGCCGACGGATACAAGGTAGGAGATACGAGCGCGTGCTCTCATATGTCTGGAATGTCTCGAGTCGGTATCGTAAGAGATCGGTTGTTCGCCTCGAAAACGTTTTTCCACGTGGTTCGCAAAATACGATGATCCCTCCATATATGTCGCCAAGACTTGGACGATAAATGTCGCGGAATTATCCCCACTGCCGCGAGGTATATCCCGTGAGGGCTCGGATCCCGAGACGTGTAATATAACACAGCGTCCGAGGCCTCTCGATCTTCGAGGCTCCATTCAACAATTATCCGCAGGAAAAACGGCACAACTCAAAATATATTTATAAAAACAATTACAATAATAAATGTATAAGTTGTGGTGTACTTTATAACTAATGTACACGACAATTAACCCAGTAACTTAATAGCAACAAATTATTTTACATTCCTAGGTTGTATATTTCTTGGTTATACACAATAAAAAACAATTGGCAATATTAGGTAATTTTCTGATTTTTTGACTGATGTCACTTTTCTTATTAAGCAACGACACGTTATTTTTAATCTATTATCTAAGTAAATGAATTTCTTACAGAGTACTATCCACCGTCACATTCGTCATAAATGTGATCAGTAGACCATGGATGTTTATGCAACTTACAATTTTTGCACACGAATGTTAAGCGCCAGGTTCTGTTTACAATCCTCGGCTCCTACGGCTCGGTAGTGGGGACAGTTTTGCGACTTTTATGAGGCAAGTATTTGCGACGTATATCGAGAAATGGCTGTATTTTCGTGTTCGAGAATAATCGATTGCGGGATATAGCGGCTGGCGGACAGGCAACGAGGAGAGAAAAGAAACGCGCTAGTTTTGTCGTACGCGGAAACTCGAGACGGGACACCGTTATCCTGTTTGGACCGTTGTCGAGAGGCTAAGCCCGCTTCTTCTGCTGTCCCGGGCCTGAAAACTAACCCCTAAATACAAGGGCATGTGTTCGGCGCGGCATCGAATTTCGATTCCGTTGGCGCGGATTCCGTCTAGCTACGTTCGACCACTCAAACTCGGTGGTTCGAGTTTCTCGAGAGGACCTCTCGTTATTTACTGGCATCCGATTCGGCTGCTGCTACTCCGTGACCCGGAGGGCCGCGCGGAGATTGCCCGACCAGCAAGACGGAAACGGTCGCGCACCAGAAGATTGCACGAAAAGCCTCGGAAGCTTTTCGACCCGCTTCCCGTGGATGTAAAATTAAATCAGATCGGATGGTACAAGGTAACCGGAACCCGCACGCTCGAGTATCCGCGACCGTTTTCTGGAGCAAGTAGACGCATAAAAAGAACGCTTCAGCTATTTATACGTACTATTGTGCGCAGAGGATCTTATTGTGCATCATGGTAGCTTTCCGAGGTAATATTGATACCCGTACAAAATGATAATGGCGGGGTGCTGACTCTGCCTTGTGCAATAACGGGTGTTTGGGAAATCGTGACACAACCGCCAACGGGATGATTTCTCGCATAAAATCTAGTCGAAAATAAGGAGTACAGTGAATTCTCAATATACACCCCCGCTCATAAGTCTTAGGACACCTCTGGTTTTTAGTAAAACTCTAGTATAGATTATCAACCTTTAACTGTATATATTAACTACATAATATAAATATCCTCATATGTTGAGCAATAATTACAACTTTAATGTAATAATTCATTAAAAATTACCAGATTAACCAATCATCAGATTTTTGAACCCCCGTGGCTAGGCCTCGTTTTGGACATATATTATATATCGAGTAAGCGCTGTATATCGTATTTAAACGCACTTTAAAATTCTGAGCTGTAAACGTTTCATAAGAGCAGAGAGATGAACATGATTATTTCGTTCATTTATAGGAAAAGTGACATAGAAAGAGTATAGATAGCGACAGAGAACATAGATAGTGATAGAGACCCCGGTGGCCGCGGAGTGTGAGGTCGAGTGGGTCAAAGAATAGTATCTCCTGGCCGATACATGTCCCTGGCTAGACCCGTGTTTTGGACATATATCGAGTATACCGTGTTCAAAGGTAATCGTACGTATTTTAACCGAACTACGTGTCGCGTATCCATTGAAATCGAAGCCGGGAATTATTAGTGGAACGCGCATAGATCAAACGACATCCTGGAAGCCGAGAAACACAGGCTGTCGCGAGACTATCTCCTCGCAAAAGCAGATGCCTGGAACCGAAGCTATCTGTCCTCTCAAGATTCAATCGTCGTTCACGTCGAACAAAATAATCATATACTCCGCCCGGGCGGGTTTCAATGCGTTTATCCGCGGCGCGCCGTCGGGAAAGGGGAACTCCCCCTTATCCCTGTCACCGCGAGAGGCAAAGAAGCATTACCCGCGTAATAGCGATCTGAAAAGCGAGTACACTCGTTGCCGGTTTACCAGGTTTCCTAACAGTAATTTATCGGCTCCCATAGCTCCGCGTGATGTACGAGCCAGGACCACTCTTTCCTTCCTCCGGCTCAGATCGAAGATAAACGGTGTATTGTCTCGGTGCCTCGGTGCCGGCTAGGAGAATCGCTCGCTGGCCACGTTGCTGCTCGTTGAAGGAGGCAACGATCGTTCTTGCGGCGCACCCCGTATGCAGATATCGAGCGTAGGTGTGTTGAGGCCATTATGCTCGCTCGAAAGACTTCTCCCGGGAGTGTACGTGCTCTGTGTATGCCTACGTCGTGCACACACAACCTACCCGGGGCTCCGTTATTATTCCGACCGTTTGTGAAGGGAGACAAAGACACAAGTTCCGAAGCACAGGGGAGAAGAAAAGACCGCGAGTCGGAATGGGCGGGAGGAGGGGGTTGAGATGTGAGAAAGAGAAACGGAGAATAAGAGACGGAAAGTGAGAGAGAGAGAGAGAGGGAGGGAGGGAGAACGAGAAGGGGGTGGCCATTGTCGCGACGAGAGCGGAAATTTTACGATCGTTATCGGATCCTCCCATGGCTCGGAACTTTCGAAACTGAGTAGTCACCGTTTCGTCGTGCTCGATAAAGCGTTAAGTAGTTACCATCGTACGAGCAGGGAGCGCAGACAAGCCAAACCCAACCGTTAGCGGCCCTCGTATTCTCCGATACATTCTGCGTATGTATGTATGTATGCATGTACGTACGTGTGTATGTATCTATCGCATCGACGACAGTCTTCTACCAGCCGCGTTCATAATGCGCTTATCTCTGCCGTTCGCAGACTTTGACACGCGTTCGCCGTTACCTTTCTCCCTGATATCCATGGCTTCTGGTCTTTACCCCGTCCCCACGTGTTTCTTTTTCCCGCCGTTCCGCGTCGCGTCGCGTCGCGTCGCGACTCGCCGCCCCGCTCGCCTTATCGTCACCGATACGACAACGAGCGCCGCTGAAAGCCAACAAAGCCAAAGCTGTTCTTTGATCGGTAATTATTGTGCGCGCCTTTTTTCCCCCGGTCGCGTCGACGCCTGCCGCAGACAAACTGTCTGGCACCCGTGTTTACACACGGTTTCGCGTTCTACGTCGTGCCCTGCGACCGATAACGCGGGTTACGCGACCAGTTTTTCTTGCCACGCACAAACACTGTCTTTTCTCGATATATGTCGCAAACACATGGCTGATAAAAGTCGCACAATTAGGGAAGCCCCTAATGTAAATAATTACCCTGCCATTTTATTACAGGGTTGTAAAAAAATTATACTTTTTAGAATATTTTGTGCACAGGCTGCTTTACCGAGAACTGTAAAAGAATACGTGTCTCCTCTTCAACGATCGCAACAGAGCTAAAGGGAAAACAAATTCTTTGCAATTAATTGATTACTTATGGGTACCCCTAATAATAACAAGGGTCGGTTACAGCGTTCAATGCGGATCCACCTGGACGATATATGTCGTCGTCGAGAAAACACTGTTACTCGCTGATCGTCCGACCAGCCAGACGGGGGAAGGGTTCCGCCATTTTTCCTGGGCGTCTCGCGGTATTTATCATGCTTCGGTGTAAACAGCTTTAAAAAGCAGGATCAATCGTGAGAATAGGCGGCCCACCGTCCTCCCTCCGCCCTCCCTCTGGTTGCGCGGATCGTGAGCGAAGGAGCGATGAATACTCTCTCTCACTCTCTTCGGGATCGCGTAAATCCGATTACGACGGAAGCAGCAGCAGCAGCAGCCGCGTTATAAATTCCCGATGAAAGTCGACGTTAGGGAAAATGCCTGCCCTCTTCTCCCTATCGCGTCCCGTATTATCCTCTTCCGTCGGTGGACCGGCATCGAACGGCCGTTGCCGTTACCGCCGCCGCCACCATCCACCATAGAATTTATTTATTTGCTTAACACGCCTTTTATAAACCGGTAGCGACTGGGTGCGGGTGCCCAGTCTCCGTTCGTTCGGCTTGTTTGTGAATAAAGAAGAGAAATCCGGTGAAGCTTGAGAGGGCGCGAGAAATCGTGATAGGGAGAGAGAGAGAGAGAGAGAGAGAGAGAGAGAGAGAGAGAGAGAAAGAGAAGTTGAAGATGGGCGAGAAACGAGAGGGTGATCTGGTATTCGTGTGGCCCCGAGCGGAGAGGGACAGAGAGGAAGCGAACAATAAGAGAAGAGGGGATGAAGATGAAGAGAGATAGAAAAAGGGCGGTAAATTAGTGGGCTTACACGCTCAGCAGCCCCCATTAGGCTAACGTAGCGAAGTATTATTAAGTTACCGCCCGTCGTCGATAGTTACGGACGACCTCCTGCGCTCGTGGATAATAATAACACCGTGGACCCGAGACCGCGACGCAGACTGGGATAATAATAACACAATAGACCGTGCAATGGGAAACCGAGGCAAAAATGGGGAGAATAGGCGGGGAGTTGGGGATGATAGCCGTGGCAGGGAAGAAGCCTCGGGACGGAGGGAACGGAGAACAAAGTTGGGTCGTGACCGAGGATGTTTGCCAATTAAGTGTCATTGAAAAATCGAAGATAGGAGGACCAGTGCTCGGAATAACTTCTCCTATTGTCGAACGATAATAGTGCTCGTAAATATTGGGAACGCAGAGTGTCGGTAGCAATACTACGCGTCGTTCGCGGTTCAAAATAATTTCGTTATGCTTGGACTTAATTGCGTATACTCGTCACAGAGAATTACAGTGAATTCTCGATATATGTCAACAACACGGGTGCTGCGTCAGGGACGTACAGAAGATCGTCCAGTCAACGGACCCGAGCCGTGTTATGTTTACACCCCTCGGCGCCCGTAGTGGGGATAATTCCACGACGTTTATCATCTAGGCCTTGGCGACATATATAGAGAAAACACTGTATACTGTGATTTCACTTACGAGAAATTTGGAAGACATCTTATAGGACGACAGTAATTCTTCTCGTAGCTTCAACCCTTCGATTTACGCAGTCGTTGGGCCATCAGATCCATAATACCATTTATTCTTTCTAGAATAAATAATTAAATATCAGAAAAACCTCTGCATTTATTTATCTACTACATGGTGTACGCGGCAATGAAAAATCTGATGAATATTTCCAACAAATAAAAACGTTATATCAAAGATTGCGGAACACGCAAAATTCCTTTGTAGAACAAACAATGAAATAAGAGAAAACCTATTTATTTACCGAGTACGCCCACGTACTGTTTAACTTAAAAAGTGTACGCGGACATGGAAAATCTGGTATTTCGAACTAAAAATATGTGAAATATTTATGGCCGGAGCAGTTCCAATAATTGAGCCGTTTATTTTGAAAGTGGCCTAAGTCGAAAAATAATTGATCCAAACAAAAAATAATTGACAAATGGATTTAGGCCAGTTTCAAAATAAACGGCTCAATTCATAATTTCATTTTGTAGGGTTAAATGGCTGACTGCTGGAACAGTTAGCTTGCGCGAGTCGATGCACGCGGACGTGGAAAATGCGCAAGTTCCAACAACAAAGAACGTTCGTTCTAAAGATTGTGCAACATAAAACGGAAGTGTTCCGGGTCCGGAAACGGTTGCGTTTTCCGTAGTGGCCGATCCGGGCGGCGAGGCGCGGCGCGGCGCGGCGCTCTGTTGCGACTAGAATTTTACGAGTACTAATTACCGGCCTGGCCTGGCTTGCTTACCACGAAATAGATTTCGCCGCGGCTTCGAGGAAGGCGGCTTAGAGCAGCTTTTCACCGCGGACGTCTATTACCTGCTCGTTCCGTGGCTGGGTAAGTTTCGCGTAGGTAAATTCAGGCCGGGCACCTGGCGTGGTATTTTTCTCACGATTCGAAGGTTCTAACGGGGCCCGGATTTGCATGGCGGGGCACCGTGACTCGTGGCTCGGGGGAACTTATTATATACAAGCGTAATGATACACCGTGCCATCGGCATTGTCCGAGATACGAAATGCCTGCGTCGTGTAATTGGCCTGTAGCAGTATGGCTTTCTACGTATTTAAATAGTCGTAAATGGATAGGTTGGCGAAAGACGGAAAATTATTAAGTCGAACACGGTTTCCGTCGGGAAACGTTGAAGCACGCGCGCCTATAATTCGCCGGCGATTACCAGCGGGTTAACGTAACCGAGCCGAGCCGGGCCGGGCCGTGTCGGGCCGCGCGCAGAAAATTATTACGCGTCGTCGAAATTAGCGTCGATGCAACATCGATGCGTACGCGCGGCGTATTAACATAATACACGTGCACAGCTGCGCTTCGCGCATTGCGCAAACGTTGCTGATGGAACGCCGTGCCGGGATAATTTCTCCTATCACCGGTGTAATCGAATCGCGGCGTGGCCCGACGAAAAAAAAAAGAAAAAATCACTGAGAAAAACAGGTGAAAAGGTGCGAGCGAGATACGTGTGCGCGTGTTATTTTCTTTGATTTTTTCTTTTTCTTTTTTGCAGATTCACGACACGTTTTTAACCCGTATCATCGCGTTTCCCCCGTCATCGACGGCGATCGTGGACCGCATGCAAAAAGCATCGAGTGCCCCGGCCCGATACGAATTTTTAATTATGCATGCACGCGCGTCTGCGTTCGGCCATGCGTTATAATACCCGGGCTCGCGGAAGGGGGTGCGGCAAGGCACCCAGGGGCGATTTAATGAGAACGCTGATCGATAAACGATCGTCGTGGTTCGCTCGTATCCGAGATTTTGCGTGTCGTAACACGGCAGGCCGGCGCGGCGCGGCGATCGGTGCAGCGTCGGCATGAATATATACACAGAGAGATGATCGTGCTTGCGCGCGAGCGAACCGTGGCTACGGGGAATGAGTAATTATTCGACACGCGCGCTCGATCGTGTTAATCGCGCCAGATTGCTTACCACCTGCGGCCCGTGGATCGCGGCTTATGATCTTCTGTGCATACACGCGCGGGGTATTCGAGAAGTATTGGACCCGCTGTTGCTGCCGCGGATCAAAGGAAAAGCTGATTAGGAGCTCACGATGAAGTCTGCTCTCTACTGGCCGAGTCTAATCCGCGAGGTATGGCAAGGCCGAACTGGAACAGTCCGGATTTGCGCCATTCAGTCGCGGCCCAAAGTAATAATGCATGCCGCGTAATAGCCGTGAATTACGTTCTCGTGGAAGTATCGAACGGTTCGCGGAACAATTATAATGTTGGCCGACGTGGTTGGTAATTCCGTAGACCCGTCGAGTGCGGGTCAAGCGTTCCTCGATCAGCGACAAGCCCCTCCTCCTCCTCCTCCTCCTCCTCCTCCTCTCCAGGTAACTTTGTATGTAGTACGCGAAAACGCGAAAGATGTTGTAAGCACCCGGCTTTAATGAAGTTGCACGGCACTCGCTGTACCACCGGCACAATATAAAACACATTCGTCGTCGGTCACGAATCACACTTACCAATGTCTACACGGTTGCTTACAAATTCGAATTATTCGTGTCCACCGAGTTTCTACGAGCGGCGTTTTTCAGTGGATAAGTTCCCGAGTTATATCTCGTTGATCGATTTTCGACGCCTAATACGGTATTGTAGTTCAAAATATTGTAAAAGATTATGTTTTCAACTATGAAACGAACACTTCCCTATGCACGAGATGCGAGAATATTATGAATTTGATCATTATTGTTAAATGACAAAAAGCAGAAACAAAAATACGAAAACATGTATTTCATATTTTTATTCACAGATCATAGCTACGAGTTTGTATATTACTAAAGAAAATTGCTGAAAATTCGAATTTTTAAGATATTCATTCATAAGAAAAGTGATATAAGTAAAAAAAAAAGGAAGAAAAATTATTTTCTCAAAAAAGATCACACTAATTATCATCTGGTTGTTAATGTGTTGAGGTCACGCATGCTTTCCAATTTCACGAGACCAATTTTACAACACATTTTGAAAGGTCCATAACTACATATTATGATAGTATTCTACGCTTACGTATAAGGAGCACCATAAATTCGAATCGTGGATGAAGTTACAACTGTAACAACGAATTATGTCGCTCTAAAGTTCGTGTCATAACTTCAAGCGCGTTATTGGCGCGTCTTGGGATAGCATCTTTGAAATGTAACTGTTACCGAAGGATTAAATAATACAGCTTTCCGTCCATAAAGTTGAGCGAGACTGTGAAACGCTCGGAAGCAGTAGAAACTATTTGATCATCTCGCTGATTGGCTGACGATCAGCTGGAGACTTACCGCCACCTGGTGGCTGATACGTCACGAAGCAATGGAGACAGAAACGTGACGTTAAAAAGGTCGTCAAACGCGACGCAACGGGGCAAACCTGTGTTTAAGAGTAATGCCTTAATTTTCCCGAAAGTAACGGAATAATCTAAGAATAACAACAGTAATTTAACATTGCTTAATTACGATCGCAGACTTTTCTCTTGGAAAAAGATCTATGCAAAAGATCGTAGCAAAAACTGACACCAGAAATTACGACAGTTACTTGGGCTGAAAGAAAATCGAGAAGTACAGAAAGACTGTAACGTCGGCCAGCAGTTATCGGCAGACGGTTTCGCGATAGGATTAATATTTTTTACGACCGGCCGAATAGCTTCATTCGACCTTTCCGAACGGAACAGCAAATAACTCGGCGGATCGGTAGTATATTGCACGTATTTACAGCGTCGCAAAAAGAAAAAAAAAGATAAAAAAGAGTGAGGCGCAGGTAATTCAGCTAAATGGAAAATAATAAAGGGCGAAGGTAGTCGCGTAATGGCGCATGGTAGTACCAAGGGTCCTCCGGTTAGGCGGCGGCGGCTATAAAACAATCAGGAACTATGGGTCGAAATGTTACACGGAGGTAACACCAATAAAACCCGCCGCGTTTCTCAGATTCTACATCCTGCTCATTGACTTTAATGTACTCGGCCCTTATACGAGGGGGAATGCGAGGCCCCCATGAGGATGGGGGACCGAAGAGAAGGCGATGCGAATATCGGCGACGGCAAGGATAACCCGCGTGGCGGCGTCAGGGATAGAGGGACGAGCGTTTACGTTGGTGTGCACGCAATTGCACGAGCTGCAACACGTGGCGAGCCGATGCAACGGAGACGAGAAAACAGTAAAAAAACATTAGAAAATTTTTTAAATGCTGTTACGTTATTGTCAACCTATTGAACATATTAAGAAAGAAAATAAATTTCTACTTCTCACTCCAGTTTGTTGCAATTCAGGGTAGAAAATGTTTATTTTGCATAAAGATCCGCAGTCTACTTAGAAAACAAACCCGAGCCGTGTTATGTTTACACTCCTCGGCGTCCGAGGCCCTCTATACTTCACGGTAGTGGACATAATTCCGCGACGTTTATCATCCAGGCCTTGGCGACATATACAGAGAAATCACTGTATTAACTTATTTCATGACGTGAAAATTTTTGAATGAATTCTACCGGTTTTATAGAAACCGTGCGAGCCGCGTCCGTCGTGGTGCACGCGCAACGACAGACATCGCTACGGTGCGCGCGCGCGATGCAGCGCGATGTGACGCGGTGTCGTAGGCACAGCGACTGCGTCTAATTAGCTGGTTGGCCGCGTGCGGAATTGAATTTCAATCGTCGTAATTCGCCGATTCGCCTCGTGCGTGCCGAGACGACGCGTAGCGAAGAGGGTTGACCGTGCCCGGACCAGCCAGGAAGAACAACCGACGGCGTAGGGAATGGAAGGGAATGGAAACGAGGGAACCGGAGGGAGCAGCGCGGACCGACCGGGGGCACCGACGTCCGAACGAAGAAGAAACGATCCTCCTCGTCGTTGCAGCCTTTTACGGTCCTCCAGCTCCGATCGTTACAGTCGCAATTGCGCTGCGGGGCCTGTTGCGCGATGCGGCGCACTCGTAATCGCGAGCCTCGGCTAATTAAACGTCGACGAGCGATCGTTAACGATACGACGCGCCTCGTCGTAAAAGATCGTGGAATCTCGAAGCGTGTCACGGCTGTTACGCCGCGAGATCGATCGATCGAAAACGCCTTCGGGACGAGGCGGCGCGGCGCGTCGTAGCGCGCATTGTGTCGCTCCCATGCGAGGCGAGGCGACGCGACGCGACGCAGAGATACGTGCTCGGTACATGTACAACCGGCGACAGAAGAATGTTAAGAATACTTTCCTACAGAGAAACTCCTGTCGGTACCTTTGATACTCGTGTCGCCAAATTGGATGACCTTGGCCGAATCACGACGGATAACGTTGCCGTTTCTTCAAGTCGCTCTCTTCGGGGACGAAACAGGAAGACAAGTCTGCGAAGAAAAATCGGGAACATTGAGTACATATAAGTAGTCAAAAAACATTTGCACCTCTATAAAAATTCTTTGTACCAGCAGCGAGATACGCGAGTCAGTACTATGTACTCGATGTATAACATAGAAACCCGAGAGACAGGGAGAATTTGCGGTGTAGTAACGCAAGCTTCCTTTTAAAGTTCGGTTTTAAAACTACCTAGGATTATTGATCCCAAGTGGAACACGTCTAAATTAATCGTGAAAGTGGATTAAATTGAAAATGAACGAATAGGTAGTGTTATCAGAAAATCTTTCAGCGCTTGATCCATAGAATTCATCGATAATGCACGAACTACGCTCCTGCACTTTTCCGTTGATTCCAACCGATTTCATATTCCGAGACATTTAATTTTCCCTGGACACATGTTGCTTATGCACTTTTCATATTCACTTTACGCATGTGTTATAAAGAGTTGGATAACCCGTTGATGTTATGGCTCGATCTAATGTGTACGCTTTGAAATATAAAGCCCGTCAGCGTTTTCGTTTTTACGCACAATATCCCGCGGCCATGAACGATAGGCATCACTGCGTAATCAAGTAAAAAGATCGTCTGGTATCCCGATTGAATTCATTGTCCACGGCTACCAAATTCTCCCTCTCCCTATCTGCGCGTTAGGCGTACGCATGGCTGGTTAGGTTTGTTGTGATGGGGAATGGATCGATGACACGTGTTCCTTTATGACATTGTGTACACTTTGCCGGACGTCGAACGTGAAATACTTGCCATCTACACTGTGGAGAAAATGGGCTCACATGGGCTCATCATCATTACTTATGAAATAAATGTTAGAATTAAATATAGATATCGTAACGTAAATTCACTTCTACAAATGTGCTCTGATTCAGATACGCAGCTTCACCGTGTATTCCCACTAATTTTTTAACACCCTGTAGCACGAGCGCGTCGTGTTCCAGTCTGTGCATCGTTTATCTCTCGCTAAATTGCCCTGAATAATACTGACCCGAACCCGATCGCAATGCATCGATCTTTATGTAGATCCTGAGAATTCAGGCCAACCGAGTCGGAATCTTCCCGCTGTTGCTCATCACGTTCAATGAATGGAACTTGGAAAGACGACCTCTTTCCATAATGTCCCGGAGCTTCCACTGAAATCGGTAATACGAAAAGATATTCAAATTAGCCGCGAGCCAGGAAAACAAACGTCCTCCCCATCTTTCCCAACCCCCCCCCCCCACCCGATGACCGAAGTAATATCGCTAATTACGGCGGGATATGCGATGTGATATTAGATTAATGGCGTGGCGGCGATAAACGTCCAGTTGTTTAACGCGACATCGTATTAAATGTCTTGATGAGAACCGGTGAAGGGGGTTTTGTGGCCCGGATTTCGAGATAAGCGTTCGCTCGTTTTATTGCAATTCGCGTGCCTGTTTTCGCTCGTAAATACCGAAGAAAAAAAAAAAAAAAGAAACACGAACACACGATCGAGCGAATTCTAAAGAGCAACGGCGGCGCAAACGAGAACACGCGTACGTTGTATCGGACAAAAACGTATTACGCAAATAAGCGAGCGAGCGCGCGCGCAATGCGATTAAACTAACCAGAATCTGACCGAAGCCTCGTTGTAAATCTGCCTCGCGTCTCGGCCACAATCCGCATTATTACCCCCTCGCGTCATTATATCCGACCAATATCGTTTCGCACTCTTCCTTATCTCCCCATCGTCCCGTAGGTCATCTCCGTTTCGAGGCCACACGTCGTCGAGCTGATCTCAAGTTCTCCCTCGTGTGTATTCACCGGGAAGCAGGAAGAGAACCCCTCGGCAACAAAGATCAGGAACCTAATCTGGCCAACGGGAGAGCGGGAAAGGCAGCAAGCAGTCAGCCATCCAGACAGCCAGCTAGGCCAGCAGCAGCAGCGGCGGCGGGAACAGCAACAGCGTCAGGGGTGGCTTCACCGAGACGGGTCCGTAGATGGATTTATTTAAGGGCGTGTATTCAGCAGGAGATACAATGGGGAAACGACATCGGGGCGAAGAGGGGCGAGGGGTGAGCCGTTCAGAGCATCAGGGTCGTTCCCGTACCGGGAGGTTTATGGCCGACATCTGCGGCCAGTTTTGACCCCCCGGCGTGACGAAACAGCGAATGCCAGATAGGAGCGAACGGTAAGGGTGGTTTAAGGACACTAACTGGCCCGAAGGGTGAGTCGTTGTTGCTGTTGCTGGCTCCTGACTGCTGCCGTAGCGCAAAGACCAGGGTGGGGTTTGGCTCCGGCTATGCGGTAAATCGACCGTTAAAAATCTTGCACGGCCTCCGGAGTGTAATTCTGTTAGTCGTTTCCTCGCGCGAACCGTGACGACCGTGACGAAATTCCCTTCGTCGGCGAGGTCGTGCCTCTCCTCGTCGTCACCGGCAAGGCGTCACCGTTTCCACCCGTGACTCTCGGCTCTCTCCTCCTTTCCTCGAGTACGGGTATAAACGCCACGGACCTGGCCATTCGTTTTCCTGCCCGAGTACCCTGACTTCCGTTCGACGTGTGAAAGGAGTGTTTTCCGCCAGTCGAGACCCTCGAATAGGAATTTTCAGGGCACGCCCGTGGAATTTTACGGTCCCGCGGTGGATCTCTTCTCCCCTCCTATTCCTTTTGGCCCCCCCCCTCTCTCTCTCTCTCTCTCTCTTTCTTCGTTTCCCTCGTTCTTTTCTTGGTCGGACAACAGTAGAAAGAAACGTTTCTGGATACAAATTAGTTTCAAATTGCGGCTGAACGAAGAAAACGCTGGCGAGCCCGGTGAAATTACAAAGGCGATACGCCGAGCCGAGCCGCGCCGCGCCGCTGCGAATCGTACTCCGTTTTATTTCGCGTGCACCTTTTCCCGGCGGGCGCATAATAACGAGTAATAAGCTAAATGAGTCGTGCAAAATTTTCGCTGCCATTCCCGGCGGAATAATGAACCCCGCTGCTCTACGTGTCGTTCTTAATAACACCGCGTCTTACTCCGCCATTTATACCGTAATTTCTCGTTCTCCGGGCATTGTTGGAGTTGAAATTGCGGCATAATTTTTTCTCTCTCTCTGTTTCTCGCTCTCTGCTCCCCTGGTCGCCACTACTATTTCTCTCCCCCCCCCCCCCCTTTTGTTTTCATGATCTTTTTTCCGGCGAGCTTTGTTCGCCCCGCCGTCTTTTTGTTAATCCGCAACGGCGCAAGGATACACTTTATTTCCCGACAAAAGATTTCAATTAAGGAACGCGGCCTGGTGAAAAATGCACACTGGCTGCCCGTTAAGCCCGTGTAACTTTACAAATGTGCATTATACGGATCTCTCTCTCTCTTTCTCTCTCTCTCTCTCTCTCTCTCTCTCGGCAAGTGCTCGCTCGGCGCAACGGCGAACGCACTGTTGCACACCCGAGAGGAACACTATATTCGAGCACGCGTTACATGCCGTGACTACACGTGTATCACGTGCCGCGCGCCGCCAGATATGGGCCAATGGCGTCGAGCGCAGGGGTGTCGTTATTTGATTACCGTATCCGTGGCAATAACTCTCGCGCCGTGACAAAAGCCACGTTCAAATGACGACGTGTCAAAATTGCCCCGCGGGAGGAGGAGAAGGAAAAGCTTTTTCGAATCGACCGCGTAAGAATTTATTTTCCAACCGAACGGATAAAAACGCAACACGCCTGCCTACACTTCCTGCGGGGCTATGCGATTCTGTGAGAGGACTACGCGCTCTAAGACAAACCGCTACGGTTTCATTTGTGCGAACGTATTTCACCGGACACGACCACGCACACGTACACGTACACGTACGCGAAGACTGGGGATCGCGTGATTTAATGGTTAAGTTATTGCCAATACCAAATACGGAGGGGTTCCAGTGTGGAAACCGGATCGTTGTATCAAATAAAACCGGGTTTTGCGATAATTAACGAAATTGAAATTGCGGGAGACATTCCCACGCCAGTGCGGTTCGAAGGCCACGGACCCGGTCTGTAAAGCGGGTAATGCTTGGACCGGGCTCATTAATTAATCCTCCTTCGTGGAAAAAAAAAAGAATGGAAGGAGGGAATGGCGAGGAGGAACAGAAAAGAGGCATGGGAGAGAGGGAGAGAGAGAGAGAGAGAGAGAGAGAGAGAGAGAGAGAGAGAGAGAGAGACAGAGGGAGAGCGAGGGACGAGGACGGTGGCGGGACGGAAAGAATAGGGGAGAATGGGGAAGAAGCAGGACTCTGCAGGGTCTTTCTCGGGTTACCTGGCCGGGGCCGGATCCATAAATACACTTCGCCGTGTTAATTCCGTGTGCCGAGCAAGGGGCCGAGCCACTACCGGTATTAACGAAGTCCACGACGCGCGGTTACACCACGGCGAGGACCTGGTGGGGATAATTTCGAGCCGACCCATCCCGAGTCGGGAGCAATTTGTCTCCGGGCGTTGGATAAAACGTCGACGGCGGTGTGTTATTTGTAATTTGGATAACGGTACGCCGCTGCCAGAACCGCGGAAGACATTTGTCAGCCGTGAGTACGCCTGCTAGGTTCGTTTTCAGACGAATTCGCAACGTGATATTTTTGCCAAAAGAGCCCGAGAGACCGCCCCGCGCCGTTCCTTTCCTGGGACGCCATTCTTCACCTTCGTTCTACACTTTTTCTAGCCACCTGCTATAAGCATTCCGTTCTCGGAGCCAGCCGCGAGAGCATTCCTGCGTTTTCTTCGGCCGCGCTCTCGTTTTCTACCTTTAAACGCAGTTGCTAATTGTATAGGAAACGATCGGTGAAATCGGCACGGCGCGGTGCGACGACGCCGCCTCGTAATCGCCTAGCACAAATCGCCGGAGAGTCGATCAGCCTTTCTGGAGCAGCTGTTTTTCCTTCGTGACCAAATATTAGCCATCTGTTATCCCGTGATACGATCTCCACGCCGGAATGAGGTTCTGGCCAAACCTAGCTGGTTCGTTTGGAAATTCGATCCACGAGCATTATACCGAATCCGGTACGGGGTACGTGCTGAAGTGGAAGAAATGTTTCCTGGAACGTCGACTTTTCGAAACGAAAGTTTCCGGCGTGTTGTGTTCGAGCAAGATTTCGATTATGTTCCGAAAATTGTTATCCAAAATGTCCGACCCGAACTGGCAATCGATTTCGACTGAGATAAGTATGAAAAGAGTTGTCTGTGCAAAAAAAGATGTTTGCGTCCGAATATAATTATATATTGCACGTTCGTTCGACTAACGCGTTTAATTAATAACTTTCTTCTCGGCTTGATCGGTGTTTTCTCGATACGTCTGTAAATTGCGGGTTATTAACAGCGGTTCGACGTTCGGTTACCTATTTCGAGGATTCACCGCGGACATGGTTCTTTCAAACGTATTAATGGCCTGCCGGCGGCGCTCGATCATTCTCGCAAATCCTCTTCGAGCCGACGAGACGTACGTACTCTCATTCAAGCAGAAGTCAAGCTCTTAGATCTTTCCCCCCTCGCGCGGCAGATGAAGTGGACGTTGGTCCAGAAGAGGCGGTTGCTCAATGCACTCAGCCAATTATAATTAATTAAACCCAGCTCCTCGACGTTTTTCCCAGCGATTTTCCGGCCAGGAAATTCTCGCGCACAATGGCTACAAATAGAAGGCTTGGCTGGTGCAATGCCTGGTCGATGTAATATTTACATTGCGGCGGATGAGTTCTTAGCGAGGATGCAACGATGACTATTATAAACTCGAGAGAACAAGCATGTGATTTAGTGCACCTGCTTCTATCCGTACAAATTATCTATTCGGCTCAACAACATAATCCGCGCGAATATATTACGGAGAGTCAATCTTACGTAGAACTTGCATGCGGCGCGCGTATACCGGAGTACACGATTAGGAAAAACACACGGTTTTGCGGATTCGAGTTTTCTCTCCTTTTTTTTTTTGTCGGGGTAAATAAATTTTGCGTACGTGGCGAAATCGAATTTGAAAGAAGCAAGCAAGCAAGCTACTCCGGGAATTAGCGAGAGAAGTTCGCAGCGACGCGACGCGACTCGACGCGAAGGGGCCGTATTCTTCGTGCGGTTACCGAGGTCGCCGCGGGTTGAGAGCACCGGCGCGGTTAGCCGCAACGACCGCAGCGACTGGTTCTGCCGCCTGTCGGCGTCTCCCTCACCCTCGCGATTCGCGATATACGCTCGCCTCTCTCCCTCTTGGTGCCGTTCATCTTCGTCCTACTTCGCCCTTTCTCCCTCGATCTCTCCTCTTTACTCTCTGTAGCTCAGCGTCCATGGTCGTTCGGTGAGCACCGAGCCGCACCGAGGACACGTATCCACCGAGCGAACACGGGCGAACACGCAAACCGGCTGCGGCAGGCGGCAGGCAAGGCGGCTCCGCATAAACCGCAGCCGACCAAGCGCGACCGACAGCTTCGCCAACACTCCACGGCAGTGCCTTATATTCCTTCTTCGCCCCGTGGAACAAGATAAAGAGCAAGGAAACCAGACAGACGCGAGCTAGAGCGAGACGGCGAAAGGAAGGAAAACGGTGGAGAACCGGCGAGACCAGGGGCGGTCGAAGGAGAGGGGAGAAAACGCGTAGTCTCTCCGTGCATGGCACAAAAAGTTCATGGTTGGCGATAAACAGAACTACCATCGCATCGTCACTACGGCGCGTCACGTATTTATTTCATTAGGAGGGTCCTGCACCGGCGCCTTCGTTGTGCGAGCGAAAGCAACCGAGAGAGGCAATAGGGAGGGGAGAAATTGTACGGAGTGCTTTTCTGTACATATGTATGTATATATATCCCATCCCGCGTTCCGCGAAGCATGACAATGGGGTTTTCTAATCCTCCTTTGGATTAAGGGTCGAAAGCAGGGCTCGGTGCACGCTGGCGGCAGGGCGAGAGAGCTCCAGGTAATGGGATCGACGTTTCGTTATGTTACTTTTCCATTCTCATCCTCGGCCTCTATCCTCGGCCGTCCCTCCCTCTTGGCTGCCCCACACAACCACGACTGCGCCAGCCTTTGGTGTCTCGGTTCGTAGGATCCATCCCGCAGAGCCCTCCTCCTTCCTACCCGGTCCGTGTTTTTCCTCATGTAGCCCCCTATTTTTCATGTTTCGCTGCGGCTTCGCGTAGCACCTTCATTCCGTATAGGAACATCCGTGGGGCTCGAGCGACGCTCCGCGCGGATCTAACGTGCGGACGTCAGCTCAAAAAGTTTCGTTCCCATTGGCCGAGGTCGCGCTTTCATTCGACTCTTTGCGGCGGTTGTACGGCCTGGCGGGGACGGCTGTTCGCCGATTGGCCAAGTAGCGGCTAGACGTGCGCCGATTGGTCGAGGCGGCGGGTACAGTCCGCGCGGAGCAGTTCCTTTACGAAGCGAGCGGACGATAGCGGCAATCAAGTAGGAAACTGCTTGGGACTGTGTGCTGCACGATATTCACATAGGGGCACCCCCTTGCCACACGCATAGGATCGTGCTCGTTACACACGGATACCCGGACACAATCGTATCGTGACGCCTGTGTGTGAGTATTCCATCCACACTGCCGTTCTCTCTTGCTCTCACTTTATGGAGGCACGTTGTAGGGGTTGGGAAAACGGGTGGAGGCGCCATATTTGTGGTGGTATGGGAAGTAAGGGAAATCACGAGTGGCGAGAGGAGGCAGCTAGTCGGCGGGATGGTTGGGAGCGAACGGTAAAAGAGTAGAGAAAGAAGGACGAACAGAGAGAAAGAGGAAAGAGAACAGAGGGGAAAGAGAGAGTTTATGCGGACATCCGTGTCAGCCCGGTGACGGCCATTTTGCGAAAAACTTTCGATTTGTTTGCACACGTTGAACGAGCAAAGAGAAGCAACTAATACCTACGCGTATGCATGGCACGCCGTGTTGTCCTCTCGTTTATTCGACCGTATCTGCAGGACCGAAAACTTTCGGGGCTCGGGAGTCTTCGTGCTTCAACTTGCAAAAATCGCCGAACGTATACACTCGTTGAATACACGATTTCACGTTACAATATTACCCCGGAGGTAACCGTACGTATATCTGTCTTTCCTCTCCCCCCCCCCCTCTGCCTCTCTTCCTCTCAATCGTATCTCTGTTCGGACGAAGTACCGGCGAAGAGATAATGGGGGCAACACAGGAGAAAAAAAATGTATTCCGAGAACCGTTCCCTCTGTGTCACCGGCTGTTCTTCAAGATTGATACTTTGAATCGTCTAGATTCCGAAGGTAGTTGAACGTAGTCAACAAACATTATTTGCACACACTCGTTAACCGGGTATCAGCGACATTAGCCGCGGAGGAATGGAAAAAAACGAATGCAATCAACGTTGATAAACGAACGCGTTGTGTCATCCTCTATTGACACACAAACAGCGAACGATCGTGAAATTCTGTAACATTGATACGGACCGAGAGAGAGACAGAGAGAGATTGCTACTTACAACAATACGGTAGGGACCAAACCAAAAAAACAAGTGGAAATATCTAGTAGCAAGCGTTTCGGCATAAAGTATACATATAATAGAATCGATGTATCGTGCGATCGCGTCACGCTTAAACGTGATATAACCGTTCATTTTAAACTCGATTAATTACGGTCAACTAAAACGGCCCTGAAGGCGTACTTCGGTCACTCGCCGTGTCAACATCGCACCGAAATCACAATGGACGTATCCGAGCCTCATCGCCAGTCGATAAAGCAGATCAAGTATACGATAGAGAGGACAGGTGCTATGAAATAGAGAGTGGCAGAAAGCAAAGAGCGAGAAAGAACAAGGAGAGAGAGGGGGGGAAGAGAGAGAGAGAGAGAGAAAGAAAGAGACAGAGAGGGAGGAGGAAGGACGGTACCGACGTTTTAACGAGCCGTGATTTTCGTGCTCGCCTTTTCGAGACCCTTACGTAACGCGACTTAATTGTGAAGGAGCTATCGCGCCGGTTAATACGAGCGTCGAGAACGAGGAGAGACATTCGAGGGGGTGCTTGGCGGGTTTAACTGTGGAGTAACGGCCTGCGAAGGTGGGGGTACAGAAAGATTGCACTGGAGGGGATACCATCCCCACCACTTGCTCGTCCATCAGTCGGTCCGAGGCCGTTGTAGAGAGAGGTTTGTTCTTGCAGTTCGTCTGTGCTTTAAACGTTTTGTGCTTGCTTTCACGTTTACGTTCGGAGGGCGGGTTTCTTTAAACTGGTGCTCGACCACGATTCCCTTACGCGCGTCACTCAATACTGGAAGAAATATCGCGCGTACCAACGGAAAGACGTGTGCAGTGCTAGTGTTGGTAAACTTAACCTCAAAGTGGCGGCGGGCCACCGTCTCGCCCGTAGTAAACAACTAAAAGTGTAGTGCGTCTCTGTGTATATGGTGTAACCAACGTCGAGGAAGTGAAACCGTGAACGGGGAGAATTTCTCTTCTTCCGTTCGATGCCAACGGAACAGGGAATCCATCTCGGGAATTTTCATAAACGCGGTGGTTAATATCGCTCTGTTTTACCGACCGTAAAAAGGGCACGCCACGCTCGCTGTGCCGAACGGGATACTTCGTGCGGCTGGCGTCGGCGTCATATATAACCTCAAATGAACGTAGCCGGCGATAGAAATAGGTGGTGATACTGAAAGGTAATCGATCGGGACGGTGCTATTGTTCGCGGGTGAGAATGCGGTAGTGACGGTTCGTGGATACACCGATGGATCATCGTCGTGAATCCGAGGCGGGGACCTTCTCGATCGAATCGCGTCGACAGAACCGCGGACAGAGCCGTCGGAAGGGTCGGTGGTCGTTCTCGTAGCCCGCGCGGGCAATTCGAATCGGTCTTTTTTGTTTATCGTTCGTTGTTGTCACATCCGTTGACATCGGTGTGTCGCGTGACATGAAGCGTCTCGTTCGCGCGATTTAAGAACGCATACGACATAGTGTTTTCTATTTTCTATTAGTTACAACGCCAGACAGGAATCATGTATCCCAGTGCCGGAATCAACGCCGCCGCTGTGGCCGCTGCTGCTGCCAGGCATCCGGTGAGTAAAAAAAAAAACATTCATTGTCGTAATAGTTTCGGCGTTAAAAAATCGATTAGAACGGGGAAACGGAGTACATACACGTTAATAATTTTCACACGAACCGTTTGCTTTTCGACGACCGATTCTCGCGAAGCATTACGTCTTTATTATGCGGTTCGGGCAATTTGTACCTCGTAACGCGATCTCGACCGGAGCCGGACTTGGCTCGAGTTTCAACGTATAGGTACCCCGGGCATATGCTCGCGATTCTGGTCACGTTCAGTGGCGTTGAAACGAGTGTGTAGCACCTTTCGATCATCTATCGGATTACTTACCGTAGAGTTTCTGGAACGTGTGGCGAGGCAAGGGGAAGCTCGTCGAAACAGGATCGCGCGCGCGTGTTTTTTCCGTCGCCGCGGCGGCGGGATGAAACGCACGTCAAAACATTCGATCAAAATAGAAACTCGCAAGTATACGCGGTTACCAAATGCGATAATAACACCGAATGCCACCGTCGTCGCCGGTTTCTCGATTCCCTTGCTCGGTTTGCTGCTAATGCGGTCACGTGCGCGTCGCGGTACACACATTTATCATGGTTCGCGCGCGTACGTTACATGCACCGGCTGTGTATACGTGTCGGATACACGTGCCTCTGGCACACTGTGCGCGCATACGTGTACACATACCTTCTCGAGTTGTTTCGAGATTTCGAGATATCGGTGGCTGTTGAAAATGGCCGTACTTTACCGCTCTCTCGCCGTGGAGAGAACAGTCACGATTTTGAGGTTAGATGTACCCGGAGCCGTGCAAAAACCGTTTCGTCGTGGTTCGGTTGAGCGGAATCTATTGATCCGTGAATCGAAGACGATCAGCTGCGCGTCCCTCGGTTCTTTCGCGTACCCTCCCACGGCGCACGGATTTCATGACCGATCTTTAATAGCGGCTCCGATTAAAGGCCAATGCATACCTCACAGGCCAGGCCGGCCAGGCTCAACACCCCAGTTTATAAGCATTTTGGGGTCCGGGACAGCCACTTGAGAGGCTCGAACAAAGGCACCGCGTGTCCTCTGCTACCAGAACCCCAGGGGTTCGCAGGCTCTAGCAGAGCCTGTCAGGCTAGCCTGCGACTATTCTCGACGAGAATATCGTCAGGCTAGCCTGTCAGGCTCGTGGCCTGGTAGTACGAAGACAGAATGAACATGCTGTATTTATTTAAAAAGCTATCAACCAAAACATTTCAGAGTCCCTCGTGGTAATAGATGGGGAATACCTTGTTAAGGAATTTAAACGTTATAACAAACAAAATAACAATTTATTACTACGCTAACGAAAAAGAAAGAATATCATCTGACAATCTGTGCGGTGAAACAATTCGTCATTACTATATATTTAAGAAGCTGTAAACTAGAGCATTTCAGAGTCCCTCGTGGTAATAGATGGGGAATACCTTGTTAAAGAATTTAAATGTTATAACAAACAAAGTAACAATTTATTACTACGCTAACAAACCTATCCCCGATTGATGGGCCTGAGCTAGCGGGCGAACGGTTCAACACCTTCTACCTGCATTATTGCTGTCCGTCCCAAATCTTGACGAGTGGAAAAAGCTACCAGAATAATTAATAATACGGTACTTCCTTTCGGAGCTATCGGTTCGAGCTACCCTATGTTGGATTTGAAGGAAACTTCTGTCGTTTTTTAAATAGGCAGGTAATTTTTCTTGTAAATCAAAAACACATGTTGCTATTGAGTCATTGGGAAACAAGAATGCACAGGTTACCTGAAAGATGGCAACAAGTCCTTACAAATAATGGAAATTATATCATTGAATAATATTAAATACGTATTTTTTTATGAATTGATTCAAATGTTTTCTTTAAAATACGGTAGAACTTTCCCTCCAACCTAATATATTTTTATAACAATTTCAAGTACCCAATATTTGCAATTTTTTTGCTTCGCGAATTAAAAAACGGAATTTCAAACAGGAAGAATCGTAGAATACGACCATATTTTTAAAAAATTTTTCACACTTTATAACCGGTGGGAGAATTTGCAGAACAAAGATGTTTCTAATATATTTTCATTAAGAAATTACATTTGCGTATAACATGATAAATTATTTAAGAAGAATTTTATATGTATAATTTACGTATGATAAAATACATATAAGGATGTGCGATGCTGTTTCACTAAGTGCCAGGAACGTTTCCTATTTTCATGGTATTGTAAAGGAGAGATACCGATAGTTTACCTAAGGAGAGCTGTAGAGCTCGTAAACCTTTTTTTTTGTGCCCCGCACAGCAGGGAACTGTCAACGCGCTCTCGAAAGGCCATCTGGGAAGGCCCGAGAGGCCAGAGAAGAAATTCGGTTCCAAAGCCTGACACGGTTGCCGGCTACTAAACGCTAAGACCAAAACTAGGGCTGTAATGTTGAGCCTGGCCGGCCTGGCCTGTGAGGTATGCATTGGCCTTAAACCGTCTCGCTCGTTGTAACCGTGTAACCACGGACGCTGTTCGGGATCGATTGACGGTGTCTGTATCTGTGTGTGCCCGCGCGCGCAATACAGTTACCACGGCGGCATAGTTTCACGCCGTGTTTCGACTCTCTTTATCGAGATTGTAGGTAAATAAACTTTGAACTATATTCGAACGTTCGGAAAGCTCGACCTCAGCTTGAACTTCAAACTTCAATCGATATCAAATATTTAGAAAGTAATATTTAGAAATTCTGATCGTGATTTATTAGACATTTCGGACTTATCGAATTAAGATGTCCGATTTGTTTGCTTTTTTTTGTCTAAATTTTTCCACTATCATCGGAGCGTATACACACACGCTCAATTTATTTTTTCTTATAATGCTGAAATATGAAGTTCTTTTACTTGTAGTAATTTTTCTACTTAAATATAATAAAAAAAAAGTTTGGTGACAAAGGCCGTCTTTTCATATTTTCTTATGATGCAAATGGGTTAATTTTATTCGTTTGCACACCTGTGATGTTAATTTTTCCAGTCAATGGCGGTCATTAGTGACCCGTGGGTCACATTTTATTCCGATACTAGACGACACTTTTTATTCTGAAATAAGAAAATCGCTATTCCCTCTTTTTCATTCGAAATACGACGAAAGCCGGTCCGAGGGTTTGCAATTTTTTCATTGTTAGAACTCGTTCTGCTCGCAAACAAATTAACGATATTTTTAAACGTATTTTCATTATTTCTAAAAGTTTTTAGCGATCACAGGGGAAATTACACGCTCGCAGAATTTTAGCAGATATTTCCAACTTCCTGGCGATTTCTGTGAATAAGATAAGCTTTCAAGGAACAAGATTTACATCATGCTCGATCGGTTTACGGTCACGGTAAATAAACGGTCTCGGCGTGAAATGAAGGGGGGCGGCGGTGATTTAACCGGTTTAAATAGATACAATATATTTATTCTAATAGGGATTACAGTAATACACGCGAGAATGTGTACTAATACCGTGAGCGGTGGCGTGTTCGGATCGGCTTGAACGTCGGAGCCGCGGCGTAAAGGCAGCGTTCACAGGAAGAATTACATTATTCCCGTTGCCATTATATCCACCTTGGCTCGATAATCATAATAATTAGAGACGAAAGGAGGGTGGGGAGGAAAAAAAGTCGCCCATTACTCTCCGTTGTAACGGTGTGTTGTTGTCGGGCAAAAGAGACTCTCGGATAGAATAATGAAAGCTTCATCTGGCCCATCCCTAATAACAGGCGTTACACCGGATGCGGACCGGCGATATTGTAGCACGTGGTGAGCAGCGAGGGAAAGGAGAGCAGGGGACACGACCAACAGAACGGGACGGAGGTAGGCGACGAGCATGAACAAAAAAAAAAAAGAATATATAAAACATGCGCTGGGCGAAAGAGTCGAGGCTCTCTGTGTGTCCCCTTTCGAAAGGCGGTGACAATGTAGTGTGGAAAAGGGTGACTCTGTCGAGTGCCGAGTGAAGTAGCGAGATGAGAGAGAGATAGAGAGGGTCGCAGACAAGGATGAAAGTTGTTCCGACGACGCCGATCCTCCTCGACGCTCTTGCTCTCTCCAACATGGGGAGGTCGTCGTCGTCGTCGTCGTCGTCGTCGTCGTCGGTGGCGGAACACGTGTACGGCACAGATGGTCGCAATTTCGATCCGGATGAAAAATTTCCAACAACGATTAAAACGGATAAAAGGATCCTTGTCGCGCTCGCTATCGGTAAACTTTCATTTCGAATTTGAATCCGCGGACTATGGCGGCGGCGGTGGCGGCGCGGGACGCCGAATGGAGTAAACACGGCGAACGGGACTGTTATTACACTGTTTGTAGTCGTTATCTCGTGTTCAAATAAAATTTTTAATATCCTGGTGTTAGGCGAACATCCGTCGGCGTGTGAACCGCGGACCGTACTCCATCGCATTCCGATTTGACAAATATTTGATACGTTTAATCAACCCCCTATGCGCTAGCGTTTTCTATAAATGCAGCTTCGCGTGTGCACAGCTGGAAAAACTTTCGAAATCGGGGTATCGCGAGAGCGAACGCCGCCTATTCTTCGAAGCTTTTTCAACGTGTCCGTCGAACCTGGTTTTAATTACAACCGTGTCGGGTGGTTTTAACTCTAAATTTCGGGACTCAAAATGGCGGGTTCTAGAATTCTTAATTCACAGTTATCGAATCTGTAAAGATGCACGAATTATTCAACAAAATTTATTTCTTTGGGGATGTGTTGTAAAAGAACTGAATTGTCGGATAGAACGTTGAGCATGGATCAAGGAATAGCATCGTCTCCTGGACGATATATGTCGCTGGCAAGACCCGCGTTGTTGACAAATAAAGGAAAAAGCTAAAAATTTAGATAGATACATTTTTGTTATTTTTGTAAAGTATTACTTTATTTACACGATTTCACTTTTACACGGCTTTTAAAATATGGGATTTAACAAAAAATACAACATTTCTGCAGTCATTGTTTTAATTCCGTTCGCTTGGTAACGGCTGTGTTATCTAATTGTGGTTATTGACACGATAGTTGAAACCGCAGGCAGAAAGTACGATAGGATGACACATGGTCGAAACAATTGTGTTATGTTTGCCCCGACAATAATTGTTTTGTCGCGTTGGAAATGAGGCAGGGAAATCTAAAGAAGTTGTTTCAACTTGTAACTTACGAGTACGCGTTTACTTGGTGCTTAGCATAATGTAAAATGTATAGCCAGGTCGAGGTTGAAATGTTGGATCGCGCAACTCTCTCGGATACCATGCCGTTGCGTCCGGTCGTGTACCTGAACGAATCGCTCGAATTCCGTGAACCAATGCCGGGGACGACGACGACGACGACGACAGCGAGAGGAAACGTTTCCACGGAACGGGAACGATAATCGGTCGATTTTAAGCTTGAAAGCTGTCTGGCACGCGGCGAGAGGCGGGGCAAATCGAGTCGCGCTGTCGGCACGGAAATACGGAATCATAGTGATATCTTGAGCGTCACGTCGTCCATTATGCTGATGCGCCCGGTAAATTTCACGCATTATACTCCCATTATACGTTTCCTGGCCGAGTGGAATCGCGATCTCGTGCTCCCCTCTCGCGGTAATTACACGCTACTGCTTCTCGTTCGCCGGGGAATGGGAAAAGGAAGGGGGCGGGCGAATTGTTTTAATTCCAGCGAGATCCCCCTTTCTCTTCTGCCTCCAGCTTTGCATTCGTATAATCCTTTCAATTATTTATACATGCAAAAGACTGTGTTAAGTCTCGTGCAGCCGTGTTTCGGACCCCGAAGGTGCGAAGAGTGTATACTGCTATTTTTCTGTTCACTCGGGCTGGGCATTTCGAGTTCCCCCTTTTCGTCCACCGAAAGTTCATTTGCAAAATCCTCGCGACAGCGTGAAATAACCAACCGGAATTGCTTGTAAATTCGTAGGTCCCTCCGCGCGTCGTCCGATGGCGAAAGTTTCGTGATAAAAGCTCCGAGCATGGAACATGTCTACGCGTTACGTCTGATAGGAACGAGACGACAGTCTCTGCGTATTCAATAACGCACGATTCGATTCGATTCGATCCGACGCGTTTACTCGGCACCTGGGAGCGGATCGCGTTCCCAGCGGATGCAACATATTGTCTCTTCCATTACACACACTTTCTCTCTCTCTCTCTTTCTCTGGAACTAGCGCCCTCGAGATTCACTTACGCCAGCTGTCGATGTTATTGTCCGCGGAACAACCCGTAAAAATCTGGTCGATAAAAGGAGGACGGAACACGTATATCGGAGCGCCGTTAAATGGTGGCGTTGAAGGCGGCGAGTTGGGCTCAGGCCGATAAGAACTTTCAGCGGGAGAGCATAAAAAGGCGATTCACTCGGTGCAGGATTGTACTACCGTCGGGGCCCTTGAAATGGATATCGATAAGACGTTCGATTCGCTCCCGCACGCCCGTCCGGTCCGCCGACTCCGGTGGAGCGGAGATAATTAAATCGACGGGGACAGTCTTTATCGGTGGCTTCCCGTTTATAATTGTAGTTTGTAAGAGTTCCTAATAGGTCTCGATACTCGATCGACGAAAGCCCCCGGGTATACACAGCCCGCCGGGTAGCGGCTTATTACGTTAAATGGTTTTCCTCCTACCAGATACTGTGGCGAATTAATCAGAAGAGATTGCTCGAGGGATCCCAGACCCCTCTGTCGACCTACCTAACCTACCCCCTCCCTCCCCCCTGTTCCCTCCCGTTCTTTCACCTTTTACTTTCTCACTTTCTAAAAAAGACCGAGCGGGACACACGGTTTAGCTGCAGGTGCTCGGGGAAACGTATAATCCGAGGGTAGCTGGGCGAAAGAGGCGAACGGCTGCAACCGGATAGAGAGCATCCCTCGGCTGCTCCCATCCCATCCCTAGCCGAAATAATCCCCCTAACTGGCGCAACAATGGCCAGAAACGAACCCCCGAGCGTGAACCGTAATACCCCGAGTCCTCAGGGTGCCGTAAATTGGTCCACTGGGAGAAGCAAAAGGAGGAAGGGCTACGTGGAGTGCTTTATCCACGGACCCTCGCGGTTACTTTGCCACCCCTCTGGTTCTGTCTTCTGTTTCAACGAGGAACATCCTAATCGAAGTCCCACGGCGCGGCTGCCCCGTTTTTCCCCCTCTCGTCTCATTGCTTTTCAATTATTCTGCCCGCTGTTTGTTGCTACTCCATTCGGAGCCTCTTTCGTATATTCTCTTCCCCGTCATCTCTCCCCTCGTCCAAACCATCCTCTGCAGTTTGTTTTCCGATCGTTCAATGAATTTCCATGTTGCATCAGGGATGTGCACTGATCGTCCCATAGTATTGGTAACCTTGAACAACCACAACTTTTCTCTAAATAAACTTATCGATCGAACTAAATAGCATTGTAATCAACGAATTACAAATTTCTTGGTCGTATTGCTGTAAAAATTATATATAAAATTATATACGCTTAATTTTGTAGTCATTTGTGTACTTAAATAACATACAAACAAATTTTTGTGATAAAGGCCTTCCTTTCATATTTATGGCGCAAATGGGTTAATGGCTAATTTTCAATTGAGAGTGTAAAGCGGAGGCAGCTGTTTACAAATAAGGGTGTAACTGTGCCTCCACGTAAACTTTAGATGAATATACTGAGGTGCAAATCGATTGGAAGTTTCGGAGCACCGTTCTCATTCATCGAAGATACAGATTTTTTTTTTTTCGTTTCCCCCCGCCTGTTCCTCTTTGTCGGTTTCCCACAACCGATAAATATTTCCCATCGAAGAAGAGATCTGTTTTTACGGTCTCGGTTCGCAACAGAGGCGATGCCTCGTTTCTCTCGTCGCTCGCGTTTCGTGAGACATTCCAGCCGGGGCCTGTTTGTCGTCCCGTAGTGCTTTTCAACTGGAATTATTTATCTTCTGGTTGCGCGTTCTGTAGATAGTCTGGCGGAGTAGTTTTCGTCTTGTCCTTCTCGAGATTTCTCAGAGGCTGTCCGTTTTAACCGAGCTACAAGGGGTCCTCGAGTGTTCGGAACATAATCCATTGTGCAGGGGCGATTGTGTTTACGTCTGCATGCGTTTCCAAGTGGAATGGAACTACGCTCCAACGACCTCTCCTCCTCCTGCTGCTTGCTCCTCCTTCTACTCCCGCTACCTACCACGGTCCTCGTTTAAATAACTCTCAAATTACCTCCAACGTCCCCCGCCCCCTACTCCTTTTAACTCCTTCGAAAGGACCACGTCTCTCCTTCGGTACGTACGTACGTGGGTCCCGGCAATCTCGCTCGAGCATTTATTCCCCGATCGCTTCCCTGCCGGTTAATCTTCCACTCGTGAGCCTGAATTGCTTCTAGTATTAACCCCTACAATGAACCGGCGGAAAGGCGATTCCTTTCGAGGCAGTTTGAAGACTAGTTCAACGAGAGTTCAGGACCAGGAGAATCCACGAATTTCCCGTAACCGGTAATTAGTGCGTCTCTCTCGTTTCTTCCTCGTGGATCGCCGGGCACACCTACTTCGCCGGACTTTGATTATTCATAACACTTAGGTTCACCGACAATCGCTTGACCCGTCGATTATACGTGCAATTAGACCGATTCACGATCGGTGATGACTTCTTTCGACCGCTGCCCACCCCCCCCCCCCCCCCGGTACCAGTGGCTTTCGAGAAAGCGGCCGGAGAAAGGCAAAAAAGCGGAATATACGACGGCGCCCGATTCACCGGAGGACCGTCCACGATTTTCACGGCTCGTTAGTCATGGCTTTATAAATCGAACTGCCTCCCGAGGGAGGGAGGAACTCCAGAGCAGGAGTGCTGAAAAAGAAGGAGAGCCGTTGCCCCGTGAGCGTGTGTGCGTGTGCGCGAGCGCGTTCGTGGATAGGCACGCACATATGGACGGCCGCACCGGCGGCGCTGCGCACGTGAGCGTCTCTCTCTCTCTTGAGAGAGGAATGTGCGAGTACATAAGTATTTCGTGCACGTTTGCCTCGAATAATCCGTGAAGGCACTTGGCAAGGAGCGACGGACACCACCGTGGCAAAGGGGCAACACGCACACACTTACACCCCCGGTCACGGAGTGTGTGTGCGCGCGCGTGTATATAGCGCGATAAATACGCCTAACCGCTTTGTAAACCTCGGCTGGTTGGCGGATGGAGGGGAAAAAGAAAGTCCGAGGAAGCCTCTTGAAGTCCCCTCGGACCTGCTCGTACAGGAGAATGGCACTAATTGGCATTAGGCTTGGCAGTTTGTCGTGTTCCCCCCTCTTTGGCCTGTGTGCCGTGCTCCTGCTCCTACATCACGGCCGCGCATCGGAGCATTTCGTTTCCACGACTCCTCTTCCGTGACAGCGAACATTTCTCTCTCTCTCTCTCTCTCTCTCTCTCTCTCTCTCTCTCTTTCTCTCTCTATCTCTCTGTCTGTCTCTGTTTCTCCCCTCTTTGTTCCCCCTTCTCCGCCCTTCTGCCTTCTACGCCCCGTAAAATTGCCCATGGGCCAAGACTAGCAATCGGCCGTGGTATTACTTATCGCTGCTTGGAACACGCACGCTGAATATACTATACTTAACGAGTATCCCCGATCAGCATGCTCGCTCCCCAGTCTATCCACTCTTTTGTCCTTTAATCCGACTGCTCTTGGAACTCTGTAATTCCTCGCCGTGTTAAATGCCCCGGGTCATTATTCGCCCTCAAACCGCACGAAAAACCGAATTTCGGAAACGCGTCTCCACGAAATTACATTCGGGCGTCTCTCCGTACGCCGGAGAGTTGAGAAGGTTTTTCATTTCGCAGAACAAATATTTTTGTATCTGTAGAGAATGTATCAATAGTTGGCAAAGATACTACGGTTTTAAAATAACAAGACAACTCGACAAACTAACTCGTTTCATTTCAGGATAACAATGGAAACACATCAAACCGAACATGAATATAGTGCCCGAAATTTCAACCGCAATGTTCCGAAACATAGCACACCGGCTAATATTGTTTTACAATCACAGCGTAAAGATGTTTGAACAACATCTCTGACTGCAAATCGAAACGGCGCAGATCGTATGATTTCATAGTTGATTATTTGAAGTTCGATACACCAACTTATAGCTGTTGACTGGTCAGTACAATCTTTTCTCGATGTATGTCGCAAATACCAGGCTGATAAAAGTCGCAGAACTGTCCCGTACTGTCGAAGCTCGAGAAGCTTCGGACGCCGAGGAGTGTAAACATTAATCCAATAGAAAAACTTCTTTATTTTTCATTAATTTTGTGTGGGACTTTCGCCATTATATTCGTGACATTTTTTAAATAAAACTGATACCAAATATGATATATTTCCGATGATAATGTGTAACGAACGATGAAAGTTTTGGGCGCATAGAAAGACAGCGTATGGGAAAGTTTGGATTGACATGCATCGTGTAGGACAGGTGTGTTTACACTCCTCAGGCCTCTAGAACTTCGTTGTCTTTTTCTACGTTCGACGTGGATCAAAGAATAGTATCTCCTCGACGATATATGACGCTGGCGAGAAAAAAGTGTTATTCCTTTGCTAAACATTTTTCTATTCTTGGTCCACGTTGGACGATCGTGAAAATCGATCTCGAGGGGACTTGTCTCTCGGTGTAAACGCGCGATCAATTTGATCGGTGCCGTGGTATGACAATCTCGCCGGTGAAGCGATTCCAAAAACACTGGTTCCCGCAATTGGCTTTCCCCTTGCAAACAACTTTCTCGTATCCTGTTGATGGCTAGGGAAATAATCGAGCGAACACTTTTAAATAACTGGAGCACGGCTCGCGTAAACAGAGAACCGTGATTACGAGGATCCGGATAATGGTTCGGTAGTTAAAGCGGCGGAACGCGGAGCAGATTTTATCGAGAGACTAATACCGCGAATAGAAATCTTTTTACGGCCGACAATTCCGCGGCGAGCCGGCAGAGAATAGTCGGGGGATTTTCTTCTTTCGCAGACCGCTTCGGGATCACGAGTCTCGTCCGCTGATGGAAAAAGGTCTGAGCCGTTTTTCGAGAGAGATAGAGAAAGACACATGACCTGAACGACACATTCGTGAATTTCCTACGCTAACGCGGCTTGTGCAGTGCGCGCGCGCGCGCGCATGTGTGTAGTAGTAGTAGGGTGCATGTATATGTTCGAGAGATATTCTTTCCGAATACGTCTGCTTAGCCAGCGGCGCACACTGGTTTTCCGCAAACCCGCCGCGCTATGCAAATATTTGCCGGACGTTCGTCGGTCCCCGGTCCACCTTCTCCTCCATCTTCTTCGTTCCCCGGGTGTTCTCTTAGGCAGTGTCGTCATGGATACCGCCTACACGGATACAAAAACGGGGGTGGGGGTTACGAGAGGGAAAGAAACGTCCAAATATTTGGCTTCGACTAGCACACGGACACTAACCAACTTCTTTTTGGCTCGGGACAGTGACACTGGCATGCCTGAAACTCGCTAAGCAACATTCGGAGTACAGCGTGTGTGTTGCCCCTTTAGGCGAGCGGCCGGCGTTACATGCGCGCGACTCTAAATCGCAGGGAACCGCACGGTTGTTTTTCTACCGGGCGGAATGCGGCCCGACCAGTTAATGTATTAGACTGATGTATTAATTTATAAAAAGGCCGGACATGCGGCCCGACACGTGTACACGAAAACGTTACAGAGTTCTGTTTACGCCTGGACCACGAAGATACACCGTCGGCCAATTACGAGACTGCTGTACTAAGGTGGGAAGCCTTAGGTGGCCCCGTGCTAGGGACGCGGGAAAGAACGTGTAACCTTCGCCAACTTTTCTTTCGAGAAACCCATAAACCTTTTACGACCAATTTCCGAGTATCCAAGACGCTATACAGGATGTCCCAAAAATTTTGCACTTCCTTGAAATGGATTCCTTAGGTCTTTCGAAATCACTTTTTCCTTTGCGAAAATATCCTCCGCGGCTTCCTTAAGGAGTTATTAACGAAAAACACATTCCGAATAAAAACGCATTAGGATACATTCATAGAAAACTCAATATTATACATCTCCTATCGTGTCGTGCTGATAAAGATTAGAAATTTGCAAGTGCGTCAACAGACTTCCGTAAAAAGTCGCGTCACAGGATGCTACAGCTCGTTTAAACTATGCAAAACATATTCTTGTATAATTATCGTTGAATCTTCAATAACAACCGTGTTATAATTCGGCCCAGTTTTATCATACGATTTCAAGAAGAACGTATTTAAATTTCAATGCTTCTTTTTGCATACAATGTTAGCACACGCATACACACACACGCGCGCGCGCGCGCGCTCAGCTGTCCACAAGTTTTCATGTTGTGCAAAAAAGACAAAAAAAAAACACTTTTCCACACTGTTCGTTCGGGAATTGTTTCGTCACGGTATCCCGATTACCAAGTACGAATCAGGGTTTATAAATTGCCAATTGAAATGAGTTTCCGCGGTGCAAGCGCCGTGTGACTAATTCAAGGTCGTTGCGCGCGGTCGAAGTTGCACGTGTCAGGCATTTGCGTTGCATACGGTTTCTTTGACATCAAAAGGAATCATTAAGCCGGATCATGACCAATGAATCGAGTTACCGGACGGAGAAGCATTTACAGGATTCGAAAATGCCGTTTATAAATTCGATCGATGAAATTGATGTTCGGAAAAGCAGGTTCGCTGCCGAGACCACAATGACACTGGAACGTCGTTCCCGGCTCGCATAATGTCTAAAGCAATGAAACATTTACATCGGCGGTTCGCTCGGGCAGTTTTCTTTTATCCATTTCTGTATTCCGTCGTCGCGAGCACGAATAATGTATAGAAAAAGGGGGTCGCGACCGAACGACGCCGGTGCCGTTGCCCTCGACCGATCATCTTACCGTCGCTCGTAGGAATAGAAAATTGGCACGAAAACTCCGCGCCGGTTCCCTCCATTAATAAATCGCGATACGCCGCGGAACGAGTATGTTCGCCGTCGGTACGTTCGTTTTTAGAGATCGTTAACCATGGATCTCGTTAAACCAATCGAACGTGTTTCCCCCCTCCCCTATCTTTCTCTCTCATATCACCATTCCGATTCCCGTCGGCGGCGTTCCCGGCTTCGTGTCTCGTTTCAGGTGCTATCCACAGAGAGCTCTGCTTTTCACGGCATAATTGAATCGTAGCCGGTGTTAATTCCTCGTTATGCCGGCAGGCGATCGGCGAGCGTCGGCTGGAAGTAAATTATCGCGTTCCAGTCCGATTGCTCGGGGTATCTAGAAATAATCCGCCTAGAACGCGTTCCTCGCTCCCTACCCGCGGAAACGAGAAAGGCAAAGAAAGAGATCAAAGAGCGTGTTCGTTTAATTCGAACAGACGGCGGAGGGGGGTACATGGTGTGTATACCATGTTGTTCAGGATTATTGGTCTCCGGGCGATGGTTCGCGCGATTAGCTCTCCGGACGCTTGAAAAATGCGGGAACCGGGCCCCGTGCCCGCCGTTGGATTATCAAAGTCCTGTTTACGAGCATCCCGTCAAGTCACACGTGAAACCCAAACGGCCCGGCTAATCCAGTCTTCGGGGGTACAGCTCGTCGAGTATGTCAACGACAATCGGACCCCAAACCGGTGAGAGCGCGACCCTCCTCCGGTGTGTACATCTCTCCCTCCTACCGTCGAACAACACGCCCGGAGAAACTAGGGGAAATATGGGCAGATGGGGGGCGGAGGGGGGCTCCCTCTATTATTTTCCACGAGGTCGTCCGTGACCACTTCGGGAGGGGAGTCCCCTCCTCGTGATCGATTGTAATTTTTGGAAGCGAGCCGCGAGCCGACCCTCGAGGGCTTTGGGGTGTTAAGCTGAATTAACATAAGAGCGTGTGTGCAAACAGAATGACTTGGGGGAGAGGACCCGGACGGCAAGGCGGTGTGGTCCGAGGCTACGAGGGAGCGAAACGGGGACACGGTCGTGCCGGTCCGACGAAGACGATAGAAAGCCTCTGGAATGGAGCTAGACGGAAGGAGGAGCGAAGGGTGCATCTGTGGGAACACGTGTCCCACGCAGAGATAGTTAATTACTCGTTTGTGCACGCTGGCTGGCTGGCTGGCTGGCTTGCTTGGCTGGCTTGCTCGCTATCAGGGGCGGGGGAGGACGAGCGAGATGGAAAATCGGTGAGCACCGGGTAGGAAGCAGGACGCCGCAGACAGGGATATTACAGGCGGCGCACGGGAATGAGAGCAGTCGAGTAGAGGAATGAAAGAGCGGGACACGCTCGATGAATCGTCGTCGGGCCGAGCAGGATGGAGAAACCATGGGATCCGGAATGAGAGGGAAAGGTCGTTGAAGAGGAGGGACATGGAGTGCCCGATGGGCGCGAGAGCGAGACAGGACATTCCTGTTTCATCGGACCGGCGAGACCTACGCTCGCCGAGGAGGTGGAGAAGGTGGCGGCGATGGGACAGGGTATACGAGGATGAGGTTAATGATATACATGGGGGCTACCGTATACTACCGGCTCGATCCCATCTGTGGCTACCTTGTGTCTCCTTCTACCGTTGCCTCGTCTTCTCTCTTCCATCGTGCCCCGACCGGCTATGTCCCCCTCCCACCTTCTTCCCCCCCCAACTCTCTAGACCGCTTCCTCTTGCCGCTTCACGCTTCTTTCGCTCTTTGCAATTCAACAATGCGCCTCCTGTATATTCCCCATTCTCTTCTTATCTGTGTACACACACGGGACGCGGTCTTGTACGTTAACACGATCCGTATAGCGTATTATGCTCCATCCCGTCATTGATGTATCACTTTACAGTCGAGCGGCGCCGATCTATAAAACCTGATTTCTTACGGATGCGGCTGCGGTGGACACTTATCCGGACAACCGACGAGCTCGCTGCAAATGCGCGTTGACATTTCCAACGCGTGTTTTCTGAAAAGGGGACGCGTTTGCCGTAGACACGCTGCGATAGTTACAAATTTATAATTCTACCGTCTCGCCAGAACCGCGCAACCGACTTATAGCGAGATTTCACTGTGGTACGGCCCGGTCATGGCCTTGGCTGATCGTTTTAAACGAGATTTTTACTTGGCCACGTTTAAATTGAAATTTGATGTGTGCGCCTCTCCTTCCTGCAGTCCAAGTCACGTCCCTGCTTAAGTGTCCGCGTTCGGTCCTATTTGAGGACACTTAAGCGTGCGCTAGGCCATTCTGGCATAAGTTAGCTTCTTCGAAAATTCTTCTTCTAGCACGTTGACAGCCGCGGTTACCGGCGCTATTGATTTATATTTGAAGTTGACTGAAAAGCCTGTCAGCCGCCGATACGAAGAGTAGGAAAAACGGTGATCGAAGCTGGGCTGTGATCGTTGTTCGTTTCGAAGCTAGCCAACAGGTTTCAGCGGGACGCGAAGCTCTTCCTCGGCGGGAGGCTTTCCGCGATGACGTGACGTTTAAAGGTACTCGCATATCATAATTTACCGCGTCTCTCCTATTTACGTCACCGGGGATCTCATCGACAGCCGGTTAACATTCACAGACGTCGAGGGGTGGAACGTATGGTGGTGGGGGTTGAGCTCGACGAGTAAACGGAGATATGTACTTGTAGAGGATCCGGTCGGCCGTGTGGCGGTCTCGCTCGACTTCGCCCCGCGCACACGATGCTTGTATTTCAGCGGCGCGGAGTTCTCCGTGCAGAGTTCCTGTCCCTGTTCCGCCCGTGGAAGTTCCCCTCGCGCGCGCGTTCCGCTCGGGGGAAAAGTCAGCGGAGCGTGCGCGGTCTTGTAACGCCGGTAGCGAATACCAATATTCGCTCGGCCGGCTACGAAACTGGCTGCGGAGAATCGTATTGTGTGTTTGCGCAATCTTCCCTTCTTCGGTCGGTTACGTGTACGCGGATGGAATCGCTTCATTCGTCCGTGCACACGGCGCGCCCCACGCACAAAGCGCGTTAGCGTCGCGCAGGTGTGTATACACGAGCTCTCTCTCCCCCTCTCCCTCTCTCACTCGGCGTGTACACGCTCGCGGGTACCGAGGGGAGAGGCATTAATCGCGCGAGCTCTCCAGCCCGAGCCGAGCCCGAGCCCGAGCTCGCGTGAGCCCGCCAGCCACGCTCCTGGAATCTTTCACGGTGCTACCGCGAGGCGACGAGTGAATCGCTAACGGTAATTGTGTTTTCCCTTGCAACTGCGCCGCTGATTGCAGAACGCCTGGGAATTTCGTTTGTAACAATTAGCTCGTTACTGCCGGGATTGTTCAAATTCGCGGCCGACTTGATCCTCGGCTCCATCGTTCCTCGCGAACCAGAGAAAAACACCGAGTGCTCCAACAACGCCTGGCGTTAGCTACCTTCTCTCTCCCCCCTCCCAAAAATTATAGTCTTCTTTAAAATCAAAATCTTCTTGCGATTCAAGTGCGCGCGGAAAGTGTTCCCTTTTTAAGTTCCAGTTATCTCTCAAAGTACAACTAGTTTCAAATAAAACCTACCTTGCGCCAGAGTGATTTGCAAAAATAAGCAAAACTCACTGTCATTTTCATGTCTTTGCCTTCAAGGTCATCCGAAGGCCATGGTATACTAGGTCGCTGAATTCGCCTTCATCAAAAATACAAAGTGCCATTTAAAAAAATGAAGGTGATCTTGACAGTACTAAAAAAAATTTTTTTCGAACTTTATGCAATGTGTAGTCAGTCGAAAACTGATCAACTTTCACTGATCAGCGATCACCGAGTGTAAGGTCGCGAGAATCAAAAAACAGTGTCTCCAGGCCGATGTATGTCCCTGGCTAGACCCGTGTTTTGGACATATATCGAGTAAACACACTGCACTCTCAGATATTTTCTTCGTATCCACCAAGTGAAAACAACCGCCAACGCGAAAGACAATTACAATACAGGGACCCTCCCTTTAATTTGTTCCGTGCTGAATCGGAGCAGTGTTAAGTGAAATTTAAGAGAGTAGCACAAATCAGGGGAATGCGGAGGGTTGTACGAGGGTTGTCCGAGTCTATTAAGCGGTGCTATATGGAAACCGAATTATAAGCACGTCGTTTTGCAGAAGGGTTGACGCAATGTTTGCATCGTGCTATAGGACAGTCGAGTGACATTAAATCTAAAGAATCGACGTGACGTTAAATAAATAATTGATCTAAAGAAAATTTATCTCTGGCATCTAAAAGCTTTAGGAGGGGATGGTTTCAAGGGTTGTTAACCTTGAATTTATTAAACGATCCTTGCCATTCTCGTTGCCACTTGGAACGCTTCGCAGAAGCGCAGCGACCACCGAAAGAGGAAAGAGACGTTCCTCGTACTGCTTCTATCAGTATTCAGAGCGCAGTGGAGGAGATCAACGATGATCGCGCACGACGACGGACCGGACACGGTACGCGGTTGACTTGTTTTTCTTCCGGCGAGCCTAAACTTCCCGTTTCTCGTTGTCCAAGGCTGCAGTAACAAGATGTATCTCGCATCTCCGCCTTTTTCTCCCTCCGTTCTTGGACACTTCACACTGCCCCAGGGGGGGGGGGGACTACAGAGTCAGCTTGAAGATAATAATAAAAAAGGATAAAGTAGTTGGCTCGGGCCGAGACCTCGTCGCGTAGTACATTAGCTGCAGCTTGTTCGCAGATAAAGGCCAGCTACGCTCTTAAAAACCCTCGGTCGACCGTTGTCGGGAGATAGGTCCGATAATGGGCCGACATCCAGGAGACACGAAAGACTTTTCTCCTCCCTATCTACCTTGTCACGCTTCTACGTTTATCTCGTTCCGTTCGACCCGCACCAATCATAGCCCCGGGAAGCAGGTTAACGGCCGTTCTGGAACACAGAAAAACAATTAGCGGCGATTTTACTTCCTTCCTCGGACGTGATTGGCCACTCGCGCGCAATTTCAATCTATTCGACACGTGACAAATACCCGGTGTACAAACGCCCCGTTGTCGTTGCTCCGCCGCAAACCTTGTCACGGTTTTTCTGTTCGTTCGAACCTCCCTTCGATACAACCGCCTCTGACTCGCGTTTAAAATACCTTTCGTGTTTCGGTCCGAGAAATCATAAAATCACCTTATTCCTCGGATTATCTCACGTTGATGCACGTTACCGTTTACAAACAGGCGCCGAAAATGCACATCAGGCGCACCAGCACATTGTTGCCACGAACACATAAAATCGAAAGAAAACATCGAACGGCTTGAACAAACGCGATTTATAAAAAGTTTTTCCATTCTTCACGGAAGCATCAGTTTCGAAAAAGTTCTGAAACAGTGTCCGACAAATTAGGAACGCCATCGGGTTTTTTTAGCGAGTTTATCGTAGGCGGACACTAAATTCCGTCTCGCGAGGAAAAAGCTTCGGAAAGTGCACGGTTTATACTCGAAAATCCGGAACACGATAAACCGTGAATAGATGGGGCTCGGGCCATATTCGACGCTCGAGCGAGTCCACGAAGAAGAGTTGTTTTGCAACTTCCCGTCGTTGCTCGCCGACAAATCGTGCCCGTTGACTCGCATGAGTCCCGTATTTACGGCCAGCGAAACAGATCGTTGAGCACACTCATCGTTCACCCGATTAGAATCGCAATTTAGATGCTCCCAAATGATTTTGCCGCGTGCTCGAATTTCATTGCCCCGGTGCGCCCATCCTCCTGACCAAAGGAGGCGCGGGGGATGAGGGTGGGGGAGGGGATGGCGAAGGGTAGCAGCAACCCTACACAGTCGGATAACGAGATTATCGTGAGCTCAGCTAGGAAGTGGCCGTAAGAGTGGTGGGCCACCCGGCTCGGAGAAATTTCATTTCGTCACGATCGTGCTATCCCCGTGCCCTTTGCTCCCGGAACGAAAAAAAAAAAGAAGGGAACGGAAGGAGAGCGCTATCGGAGCTGGGGCGACATTGTCTGCAAGTGTCGAGGATTCGAGGGCGACTCACGGCCCCATTCACTGTTCCGTCCCCTTCTGCTCGTTCGGTTTGCCAGTAATTGTAACATATTCACCCTCGGCGCAGCCACCCCTTATGCAAAGTTGTCTCGCAACATTGTGTTGGCTCTTTAAGCTCGCCGAGATGAAACTACCGACTCGTATTCCGTTGGGGATGCGACGAAGTCAAAAGACTATATTCGTTAATAGTCCCGACGCGGTTCCAAGTCGCGACACGTCCGTCGCAGAGTCACCAGATCAAGACTTGTTCCCCCACTCTAATTTCCCCCTCTACCGTGCTGTTCCCGACGCTTGCGCTGCGGGCCGGTCACGTGACGCGTTTCGTCTCTGTCGTGCATACTTCTCTGGTGCTGCTAGGGAGAGGGTAACTATTAGTTACATATAGAATAGTTCATATAGAATATGAAGGAGCATCAGCTGATGCAATAAAAAATATATGATTCCATTTTTAAAAAACATGAATGACCTTCATATGTCCTTTACACGTCCACTTACAAAACAAAATGTACTATCAGAATGTGCCCCTCTCAAAACTATTCAACTTCATCTAAAAAATTGTTTGCTATGCGTAATAATAATGAGGTAAATCTAGCTGGCAAAATGTGGCGACACCCACCCTGTATATAGAAGGAAAATATTTTAGGTCGGAAGAAATGTTTCGTTTTGCAGTGAAAATAACTTCGAGTGCAAAGGGTTAACCCTTCGAAAGTAGAAAATATCAGATTTCAATTCCGATAGCATTGAGAGTCTGTCGCGCGAGACATTTCCAGGATCTCGGGATCAAAGTGAAATAAAAATATAAATGTTCGGAGTCGTCGAGACCAAGGAATCCCCTCGGTGATCCACTTAGGTAGTTGCCCTGTGAAAGCGCGTAACGAAAAACAGTCGATCAAGTAACGCGTAAACGTAAAAATAGATTGGAAGCGTGCGGAGTTCATATAACGGTGCGAAGGGGTTGATGAATATTCAAGACACGGGATATGACGGTCAAAGTATTTCATTTCGAGGGGGGAAAAAAACGGTCGAGTAATCTCTTTGTGAAGAGGGGTGATTGACGCGTCTGTCGGTGGAATCAATCTCGGAAAAAATTCGACTTCATAGAAGGTTAACACGACGAGGGGTGCGCGCGCGCGTGGACGTGTGAGAGCGCGAGCGCGCCTCCGCGCCGGTCCCTGCGTATTGCGACGTAGGGGTGGTTTTGGCTGCTCGTAAAGAGACGGGGAGCGATGGAGGGGCAAAAATGGGGTTTATGACTGTAACAGATTAGGTGGCCGAACTACCAGGGTGGTTCTTGCCGTGCTTCCTATTATCGTGGAGCTTTTGTAGCGCCGTGCTTTTGTTGAAACATCCCTCTCTCTCTCTCTCTCTCTCTCTCTCTCTCTCTTCCTTGCTCTTGCTCCCCCGGTGTCTGCTTCCATCCCGTGTTCCCTGTCCCTGTTCCACGGGCAAGAAAAGGTATGGAACGGACAGTGAAAGAGAGGGTTGGGTGGCACCGGGCTACGACAGTTGGCCGATATTTGAGCTTCCTTTGTGTCGCTAAAGTACCGCGCCCCATTGCCGTACCTCGCCCCGGAGTTTTCTCGTGGCGCTTTTATCTCTTGCTGCTTTTTCGCGGCAACTCTCAACGGGAACACAGGGATAACGGGGACTGGAAAAGATAGGCGTCAGAGGTGGGGAAAGACAGAGGAGATTCGACCAGTAATTACCTGGTTCACTCGGAGCAGACGAACCGTTGCCTTTCGGGTCCTTTGTTCGCTCTTGGCTTCTGTTCATTTAATCTTCGTTCCGTTTTCACATGCTCTTTTTCCTCTCTCTCTCTCTTCTTTTTCTAAACCGCTCCTCTTTCCATCGCCGTTGTTATCTTTTGTTTAACAATCGCAAGGGCGCTCGTTCCTTTCTCTCGTTACCGTTGCCGGACAGCGCGGAGAGCGCACGGCAATCTTTTCTTCCTTTCGAGAGGATTACGAGATTGACGCGTTCTCGTCGGTGCGCGGTGGCTCGATCGTCGCGACGCGTGCGGCGAAAACTAGAATACTTTCGTGGGAAAATGCGTATTGTGTAGTCGCGCAAATTCCGTGGGAACTCGTATCTATTGTTCGATTAACACTAGGTCTACCGTGCACTGAGAGTTACTATTTCGACCATACAAAATGAGAATATGTCTATCCAAATTGTAGCCATTTTTTCTTTTGTAGTGTACGGCGTTTACTCTATATACAGTGTGTCCCACGAGCTCAGTCCACTTGAATATCTTAGTTATTTCGAACAGTATGATAAAATGTTACGTACAGAAGTTGCAGGGTTTAATAAACTACATAATATGGTATAAATGATATTCCTACAAGTGGAGTTTTTTAAATGGAATGTCCAATTTTTTATCCTCGATTTCGATAGATTGGCGTATTCTGAGTATACAAGTACTAAAGTGTATTAAAAGTTGTAGTTTCTTAAACCCTCTAACTTCTGTACGTAACATTTCCTCGTATTGTTCGAAATAACCAAGATATTCAAGTGGACAGAGTTCGTGGGACAGACTGTATATCTCCCTAGCCGATAAAAGTCCCAGAACTATCCCCACTGCCGTATACCCCGTGAGAGGCCAAGAAGTTCGAGAGACCTCGGTCACCTAGGAGCGTAAGGTAGCGTGGATCAAAGAATAGTATCTTCTAGACGATATATGTCCAAAACACGGGTCCAGCCACGGACGAACACTGTACCACCTAAAGAAATAAATGTTGTTTGATAATTGAGAATATTAGAACCCGTCGTTCTGACGCGTCCCCGTAAACCTTTGTGTTAACGCGAGTCGACTGCTAGCCGTGGTCGAAGGATTATCCGTGCAGCATAGTACTACCGTACATGGGAATCGAGTCGTTTGTGGCGTGATTCAGAGGCGGGCAAAGCGGCCTTGAGGGGCCAATTGAGACCGTTGCTACCAGAACGCATTTCTCTAGAACCCATTACCTCTATTTGCCTCCATAAATACCGACAATGGAATAATTCACTTTCTATCAGTCCCGCTATCTCGCGGACCGAGCCACTTTTTGCCGAGGCATCGCATTGCGAAGATACAATGCGATCGAATATGCCACACAGGACCACTTCTGCCGGTCGTTATTGTCAAGATAAATACATACATACGTATGACACAAGAAACCGTGGAAAAATTTATGCGAACGTTAACGAGACCGTCTTGTATTTGAAGCGGAGGTGCGCGGAACTGGGTCAACGAATTAACGACATAAAACATTTTCATTTCAAGTCGTGACGGTACAGGCACCACGTACGCTTTCCGGCCTCCGAAGACGTGCCTCTCTGTAATTACATTAAAGAAATGATTTCATAGTGAATTTCAATCGGCGCGGTTAATTGCATTTTCATGAATGAAAGTTGTTAAGAAAGGCCACTATTTGCACGGCACGCTGCTACGACTCGGCTCGGCTCGGCTCGGCGTGCGATCCCGCCACGCTCGTGAGTCACTACTTGCCGCAACGTTCATGTTAATTGGAACTTGTTCCAGGCAAGTTGAGGCACAGAGAATGTATGGGAACGCGCCGGGATATTCGACTGGGTCGCTCGAGTGCACGTAATCCGGGAAACTTGATAAAACTTGCATCAAATCCTCCGCAAAATAGACCCGGTGTACGGTTCAGCCTTGGACGCGCATACACCGGCCAGAGAGACGAATAGTACTCGCGTCCGAATCCTCGGTAACAATGCGGCGCGACTAAAGGCTGCGCGTCACGTGCAACGACCCAGCACAAAACGACTCCATCCTGAACAAAAGGATCGCCGGGACGAACAAGCCCCGGGAACAATAACAAGTAGAATTCCTTTGGGCACGGTGTTCGCAGGCGTGTTCGGGCCACTGCTCGTGGAACAATCAATGAGAGACCGAGAGAGAAGGACAGAGAAAGAGAGAGAGAGAGAGAGAGAGAGAGAGAGAGAAGATGCGGCCGGGGCCCGCGGAGCTCATAGTTCCGACCCAATCAGGCCTCACGGAGCACGCAACGCCACGGAAACAGTTCTGACCGGGTGTAATTTGTGTTTAACTTTAATTAGACCCGAGGAAGGGAAATGGCGTCGGCCTTCCCCCGAGCAGCTAGTCCTCCACGGTACATTGACTTGGGCAACGCCGCGCCGCTCGCATAAACGTCGACGGTGGTGTGTTATTAAGTTAAGTCGGCCGCGATCCTGCTCGGACAAGTCTGGCTTGCACAGCTGGCCATCGTCATCGTCGTCGTCGTCGTCGCAGTCGTCGTCGTCGACGACGTTCGCATGGCGCGCGGGTTGCGATGTCGCGACCGTAATCGTTACGGGTGCGCGCACGTGAAAACGCGATGCAAAGCATGCGTGTAAACACACATGCAGGAGCAACCGGGTATGCAGCTAGTCGGTGGCATAATAGGTAAAGGGTGGCAGAGAAAGCGTGGACGATGAAACGGTGACTAGAGAGAGAGAAAGATAGACGCCAGCACGCGATGGAAGGCACGAGACACGGAAGGGAAAGAGACAACCAGGGACAGCCGGGAGCGAGGGAGTGAAAGGGTCGGGCTGAAACGGGTCGGGACGGACGAGCACACAGAGGTAGCACTTATCCACGTATCCAGCTCTCTGCAGTGTGACGTTATTTCACGAGAGCACCGATCGTATCGCCTTAATTGCTCGCCGGGTTAAACTGCCGCGGCCGCCTCTTATCGACGAATCTGCACGAGTACTCGCCGGAACGAGCGAGCGAGCGAACGAGAGAGAGAGAGAGAGAGAGAGAGAGAGAGAGAGAGACGGGGAGTCAAAGGGAAAAGGAGAGAGGCGACCCGGGAACTGTCTGTTGTGCGAGCCGCATGTGTGCCACCGCCGCTGAGTGTGTCAGGTGTTTTCAGCTCGATTCGCATCACTTGGAACGGTGCGCTAGCCCCGACGGCCGGGAGTGAAAGAAAATATCGTATGGAGATGCACCGTGCCGTATTTGCACGGCCGCGACGGATCAGGTGACTGTCCCTCTTTGTCTTTCAGATGAGCTGCTTCGCTGGTATCGATGCCCGATAATAATCGTTGTCGGCGAACACAAGCGCCGGCCGAGGTTTGCACGGCCACTAGAAACGATGAGCTACGGGTGCCTCGTGTGCCGTTCCGTTTGTCTGTCGCCTCGAGAGCCAGCTAAAAATGCTTAATTGGAGGGTTCCGGGGATACAGAGGACATGTTTGAACCGATCGCAGCTTTCAACGATCGACGACTTGCCAGTGGATATGCCTACGCGTGTTCGCTTTTGGTTTTCTTTCGTTTTTCATCTGTCTCTATGGATCGTAGTTTTCCTCTAGTATAAGAACAGTCGATAAACTCGAGCTATTAGCAGAGGCTTGTTTGCCGATCGATATTCCTTCAGGCAGCGAGTCAAACTTTTCTAGTACACCTAATAGAGTGGTGCTGTTCAAACGACGACACCTTCAATCATATTTCTTTGGGAACTGTCACGTAGGGAGTTCAAGGGACCTTCAAAGTTAGGGCTGTGCGTTTATTCGTTGAACCTACTGTAAGAGGTTGCTGCTGGCGGTGTGTCTTTGCGTTTGCCGATCAAGGCACATCGCCGCAACGACTGTTCGAGCCGTTGAGCTCTTTTCGGCGTTTTACCGATGCCGCGGCGTTCTTTGCGGCGCGGTACCGATGCCGCCGCGTTCCTTGCGGCATGGTAAATACCCGGGCGGCGAACAACATTGTCGCGATGATCGGCGCCTTTTAGATGTTTTAGATATAAAAGCGGGTCTCGAGAAATATGATTTTCAATCCCTACTATTACAATAATATAAGCCCTATATACCTAGGGATGGGTCTGCTTCCCTAGGCCCTTTTCCCTTCTATTCCCTAGACTTTGAGGTTATCTTCAGAAAAAAAACTTGAGCTAATAGAGAAAAGAGCACTAATATTTTTTTTAAGCGTGGAAAAGCCTCGATTTCGAATGGTTTTCATTTAGAAAACTATGCTTAATATTACTCCATCAAATTGCAAGTGGTCGTTACTCTTTCTCTTCCTCTCTCTCTCGCTGTCTCTCTTCGTCTGTCCGTCTCAATTACAGTGTACCATTTGGAATCCGTCAGATGAAAAATTCGAGAGAAAGCTGCGCTTGGTCTTCGGGTAATAGACGTGTCCTCGTTCTCTTGACATTCGTCACCGATCCTCGGTCGTGTCATTAGAATGACATTATTACTTCGTTCCCAAATGGATCTGGTTTTGCGGTTCCGTTCCCTTAGCCGCGCTATCTCGTTATTGCGTCGACCTCGTGCGTTCGTGCAACCTGTGATTACCTAAGGAGCAAGAAAATCAGTTAGCCGGCCTTATGGTCTTCAAATAACTATATCCATGTCGCGATGCGCGACATACGGGACAAGACGTCTCTCGGACGCGCGAGATTAAATGGAGGTTTTAATTTAAGACACGGTTGATAAGTTCATCTAGTCGAAAATATTCGCGACCGTGTATCGTAAAATGTCACGACGGCTGCCAGGGAAATCGGAAAGGTCAAAAGGTTCGTTAAACTCAATTTGAAACTAAACTTCGCTAGACGCATTTAGCAATCTGCCGTAGGACGTGCACGTGCACAATGGATGAATACTCTAATTACCCGAAGTTTTTTCTAGCAAACCAGTACCTTGTCGAACTTTAAAACCGCGCCGCTACTGCTGCTGCTGCTGCTGCTGCTGCTGCTGCTGCTGCTGCTGCTGCGCAATCGATTATTTCTTTAAACATAATTGCAGCCATTTCCACGACTAATTTTTCAATTTCTCGATAGGTTATTATTACCTCATTATTATTATCTCATGGGGATATCAATTTCAGCGAGATTAAAATTTTATGACAGTTGTATCGCTACACAGCAGTTATTAACGGCATCGTTAAATTCTCGTCAGATATTTATTTAATCGGTGTTCACCCAATCGATCCGTCTTTACGGTATCTCCTGCTCTAAGATTTTGCGATATTGACTTGTTAACTCTTTGTGGCATTCGCAACTTGTCTCCTTTCTTCCAGCTAGTTCGTCGAACGTAGCTGTTTTCATGCAGTACTACATATTTGCATTGTTATTATTGCAATTTATAACTTATCATTTTTCATGGTATAAATAGGGTTTGAAACATTTTTATACGACGAATAGCGAGAATGCGTGTGCGCCTGAACTGTGTGTGCCTGAATTGTGTCCGACCTATCAGACAGTTTGTTTGCAAACTCTTTTCGCATTCCTTCCGAGTCTAGGAGACACGGACAATACTGATTTCGGTCATAAATTCAGAAAATCCGCAGTCTGGTAATGCGTTAAATCAAGTGCGACGCAAGAACGAACAATGATATCGGAGTTAGACTCGAGACTGCAAAGGAGGTTCGTCATGGTGCTGGCAAACAAGCAGACATCGAGGCACCATTACGAAATCGTGGTTTCAGCACAGGTTAAGTATTTCATTTACGAGGTTCCAGCGAGGTCCGGGACTTAAGCCGGCCGACACGCTGACACGCGAACGATATTTACAGTCTCTTGGTCACAATAAAAGTGATTTGCGGCTGTATGCCGGTCGGCTACTCGATAAACTACATTAGCCCGTTAAGTGACACGATTCGCTCGCCAGGTTTCACCGGGGCAGGCAGGCAGCAGCTCTCTCGTGTGCAGTCCGCCTCGCAGTTCGAAAGAGTTCCGCGTTTCGCTGCGAGAGCGCATCGTTAAACGGACACGAGCGGAGCGTGTCGGTGTTTGCGGAACGCATGAAATATTTCCGCAGGAAACAATAGCGGCTCATAAACGCGATAGTAAAAGCGGAAAAACGCGCGTTCACCGGTGTATCGTTCCCGGATCGATACACGGTATAAAATCTCTCAATTACCGTTAACGAGAGTAGAACGAAATCGGGCACGGTCGACGCCGCTCCGCGTGTACAAGCATATCTCTCTCTCTCTCTCTCTCTCTCTCTCTCACGTTTCGAGCCGCATACCGGAGAATTATGAACGCGAGAATCGTTCCCGTTTCACGATGTAGTCGAGAACCGCGATCTCGCGGCTCCGCGCATGATCATTACGCCGTGCATTATTTATGTCGTTCCTTGTTCCGCCGGCAATGTGGGTCTACGAATCAAAATGCATTGCTTATGCAAATGCCGGTCGCGCGGCGTAGTCTTCCGGCGAATTCGTAGTCTGCTTCGGGGAATAATCATAATGATCAATAAGATACACCGAGAGGCGTGCATTGTTTCCACCCGACCCCCCCCCCCTCAGTCTTCGGCGTGTTCTCGAGTCTTCTCACTTCGCTTTCTATCGCCGAGCTTCCCGCCCGCCCCGCTGCCGCGCGATCATGCTCCTTCGCATGATCTCCGTGCCTCGCGCGTTCGCGCGCCCCTAACCCCCGAGTGTCGCGTCGTCGACGTTTCTCTTTCTCCGGTCGGCATCCCTCATCCTCCTCGTATTCCTCTCTCTGGAGCTTCATGCAAATCTTGAGCCGCATTGTCTGGCGATATTAGAGGAACTGTTATCGCGTTGCATAAGTTCCGTGTTCGCTCGTGCTCTCCGGCTCTCCGTCGAGAGCCAGACTGGTAATCCGTTTGTGCTCGAGCGTCGAAGCAGACGTGTCGTGCCTCCGCTTCTATTTATCTGTGTAGACGCGGCGGAACAAATACACCGACTTCGACGAACACTATACCTCCCCGAGATCTTGTTATCCTACAGAGCACCGCTGCCTGGAACCGTAAAAACCTCGGGAAGATTCCATCTTTGTTAATTACAGAGAGCCACAGAATTTGGACCAGCCGCTTGAACCGTTTATTTTTACGAAACAAAAAAAAAATATTTCAAGAGTTAACCCTTAGGGTCAGGTTATACTAGGCGGATCAGACGCTGAAGGTGTATAAACGCTAGATAGAAAAATTATTACAATAATACATTACAAGAAAATAGCCCTACACGATCTATGTCACAGCACGGACTCGAGGATTCGATTTGGATCAAAACTTTACTGGACATTATAAAGGGAAATACATTGATCATGCTTCCAGTTGTAAATTGTCAGTTGTGAATTGTTTCCACCCCCTTAAAAATGGAAATAAAGATATGTCAGGTTTCGGATTCGGTTGTAGCTGTTGTTTTCGGCTTAGTTTTACTAAACATTTGTATTCCCGAGGTCCAGTTTTCGAGGTTAAAACTCCCTAGTTAACGCTTGCCACGAGCAAGTTGGAAATATAGACAGTGCGGACATTGAAATCTTTGACGTAGGTTAATTTATTCATGACTGTACGGCCGCCACTCTCACCGGAGAGACACGGATTCGGTCGGGTTCAGTTAATTAAAGTCTCCGTACTTGTTTCTTCGGGTGTATACTTCCGCTGATATAGAATTTGCGCCTTGCGAATCCGTGTATTCGACAATTTGTTCTCGTTCCGGCAGGATGTTGCAATTAGAGGTTCGACTTTTTGGGCAGACGGGCTTGAAATCGTGCCAGTGGATCGAAATTGAGTCTCACGGGGAACGAGGGTAAGAGGAAATTACTGCGGTCTGCCAGGTGCAATGAGGCAGCTGTATGGAAGGATTTCAATTATTCGAATTAACTCTAGCTTGTGCAAGCCTACGATCGCTGGGGAACGTTTCTTATTCCGTGGGTAAACCAGAATTGCGGGAATTTCGTGACTTACCGAAACCCATTCGAAATGATTCGTGATATTTTATTTTACGGTTACTGAAATTGTGAAACACCTTTTTGTCATTTATTGTGATCTATTTATTTGGCCGTGTATTATCAGATTGCGGATTTTACGCATTCATGACAGAAATGAGAAGGTGACACACCAAACAGTAAAAACAGAAAAAGCATTCTGCACTCAATGGAATTAAGTTGCTTTCAAAAGAAGTCTGTGAAAACCACTTGATTCAGTTTTTCAACCAGAAACCACAGTTCTTCACCGATGGCATCATGGCTCTGCCCGAAAAATGGCGAAGCATTGTTGATAATAATGAAGCATATTTGGTTTAAATAAATTCATTTTAACACTAGAAGAAAACCAGCCGAATTTTACTAAGAAAACGCCACGAACTTTTTCCCCGACCGAATTATATCTAGGAAAGACTGTAATCTGTCTCCGTGAGAGATGAACCGGACGTTCGAAGTACCGATGTAAAGTCGTAGCGTAAAGGTGGAGGATTCGATAGCGAGATAACATTATCGTTCCATTATCGTCAAGTGGTAAATAAACGTCAGAAATTGGAGTGTGTAAGGGCGCACGAAAGCCATAGAAGATCAAACACTCTAGAGGCCAGGTATTTCACTCAGGAAATGCACGTACGGGTTAGGAAGACCTTGACCAGCGGCGGGGCTTTCGAACTACGAGGGTGTAAGTCGGTCCAGTTATAGGGCGAATGCGGTCGGTTCTGGTCGTTGAGCGGTTTCGGAATCTGCGCCACGTGTTGGCGGTTTTGCGGTACGAGGAAAACCGCCAGCCCCTCGAACCTCTTCTCTGTCATTCTCCATTTGCCCCGACCCGTCTTTACCATCTTTCGGGGTTCAGCTCCGATTTTCTCGGAAACTTTCCACCCGCCAGACCTCGTTCACGACTTTCCCCGATGCTCGTGCTTCCGGAACTCTTCAGTATTTTAAAACGACGCTGAAGGAGAGCTGACGAAGCCGGCCGGGAACTTCTCGTATTTTCTTTCCGCAAGATGTTTCTCCGAATCGTTCCGCTGTCAAACTTCCGCTCCTTAGACGTGGAATGGAATTTTAAATTCGTCATTGATATTCAGCCCTTGGAGGGTGATCTGTCCAGTGACATAAAAAAATTACAAATTGAATCGCGGGGAAAATATTTAAGGGTTTTTTTAGTATTTTATATTTATTTCGTTATATTTACTTTTCACAACTTTTTTATCTGGACTTTTGCCGAAAATTTGAAAACTGCATCTGGTGAATACGTGTCGTTTATATTCTGAACATTTCATTGAAAATCGGGCCATTTTGGGACACCCTTTACCAGTTGAATAATTAGCGAGGCGTATTAAAAGTAAAGAAAAATGAGACGGTTGCTAAAAATGATCAATTTCGGAGTTACCATTTCATAATTAATAAAACTAGAAAAAAGAAAAAAGAAACGATTAAGTTCCCGAGGGTTGAATAATATTCTCCAAAGATTCATCGTTCACGGACGTTTCAAATTTGTTTGCCGGCAAGCGGTAGCGTTGAAACGACAACGAAGTTGTATGGCACACCGCAGACGTTGTTTCGATCTTGTTCGCGTTCGCGCGTCTTCCATCTTCGTCGCGGGGCCGACACGCGTGGAAAATGTTTCACGTACCGACAGGCGCTTAATTGTACGGCAAACGCGGGTATGATGGAACGTTGTCTAAACTCGATGCTCGTTTTTCCGTCACGACAGTTTCCATGGGAAGAGTGGAAATTTCTCGAACGCTTACCGCCGCGCCGGATTAATGGGCGAAAAGTAGTTTGCGCGCGAGCGGGGGCCAATGAAGTCTACGACCTCTGCGAAAGCGTTTTCCCGGTACTTGACCGTTTTCTTGCAGGCCGGGCGTTCGTTTTCGCCGGCTTCGCGAGAACTTTGCAATTTACGCGGGACAAGGAAGAAGCGGCGCAAAGTTGTCTTCTAGCTCATCTTCCCCTCCGCCCCCTACATTCTTCGTTCCGGAGGAACGTTGTCCCGAGGTAGGTACAAACTTCCGCGGAGAGCGCCGAGCGATCCGCGCAACGCCATTCGCGACAGAGGCGAGGCGATTACGGGGGGGGGGGGAACTTTTACTTTTTGTTCAATTATTACCAGGCAATTATGGTAATTAACTTGGTCGAACGAGCTCGGCTCCTCTCTATATCTCTCTCACTCTCTCTTTATCTGTCCGTCTCTGCGGCTCTCCCTCTCTTTATCGCGGCAGGCACGGTTCACTTAGCCCGTTAATATGTATAAAGCTCGCTCAGCAGGGAGCGAGAGAGCTCATCCCGTGGATCGATCCGCGAAATGATTAATGTGTCTTTAACGGTTTGACGGTTGTGTTTCGCTTTCATGGGAAGAGACGGTGCCGCGCCGAGGACACTATGGAGAGGCCCTTAACTCGGCCGATAATGCAGCCTGATAATCCGGTCTTTAGTGGACGGTCAGGATCGATGGAACTAACGTAATTAGGCGCGGTGATATGCGCCACTTAAGCGTACTTGAGTGGCTGCAAACGCAACTGATTGGTTCTGTTGCCGCTATCCGCCGTAATGCGCACCACGACACGCTCGCCGCCATTTCCTCTGATGCATAGGTAATGCCTTTTGTGCGGCGCCGAGTTATTAGGATCGTTGACAAACCGTACCTGCGAGCCGTGAAATCTGCATCCCGGCTCCTCGAGAGCGTTTGTTTCATTAGATTGCCACTCGGCCGTCAATTCGATCGATGGCGCAGACGACAGAACCTTCGATCATCGAACAGAGAGGTTTCGTTATTTTTACCAATATGCGAGTTATGATTGTGGCGATCATGCAGCACGTACGTTCGAGTAAGTTAGTTTCTACCGCGTAGGCACATGATACGGTTTATCGTGGCCTGGAAATGACCCGCATCCGCCTTTTGTCTATCAAACGTTCCAACGATTAATGCAGTGCATAGCGATAATGGCTTTTTCGACCTTTGCTCTTCACCGTATCTCTAACCCATTCTCTAGGTTTGATTGATCTTTCACAGTTCAGTGTCACCGCAGGGGCACGAAACGCGTCACTTGACCGGGCCATGACGGAACCATGGAGGAATAGGGCACGGTAGAAGGGGAACCTAGAGTGGGGGAACAAGTCTTGATCTGGCGACTCTGGTCGAAATCACCGCCATCTTCTGGTGGACGCATACGATTCGAGGAATCGCGTTATACGAGAACAGAAAACACAATACTCGTACTAAAATTATTGATAGAGTCCATGTATGTGTACGAATCACTGTATCCTTTTTACATGCCCCATACCGGTAGCAGATCAAAGACAGGCGTCCAAGCGTTACCAGTGAATAGATTTGAAAAAAAAAAAAAGAATTCGATCACACAGGCATCGAAATAAATCACGCCCCCGACGCGACGTCGATCCTTTTTTCGTCCATTCGGTGATAGACGGGCTATTTCACGGCACTTTCCGATCCGCGCGTTATTTGAATACCGACCACGTTATTATGATTGCTCTCGATCGAGGGGAAAAAGGTGGGCGGAAAGGGAAAAGAGGGGACAGGACGTGGTCAGGCGGGCGCGGGTGTACGCGCGCGGGCGTGTCGGGCTATCGGATAATTAAATCGGCCGCAGGACGTAAAGGACACTGATTGACGGGTGCCGACCGCGCTCTCTCTCATCATTATTCGTCGAAACGACATAATTCGCGTTTCGCTTTTCGATGCGAGCTAACTGCGTTTTCTGGTACAGTATCGCTGTGTGTGTGTGTGTGTGTTGCGCCCCCCCCCCTCCTTCGCCAGTCCCCAAGCTTGCACGAAAAACCGTGCCCCGCCGATTTCTGGCGCCAGTCGATGTAAAACCATGAATATTTTAAACCGCAGGGAAAAATGGAATTTTCCACGGTCGAAAATACCTCCCTCGGAAAAATGAAGCGACGGCCCCGCATTTTAACGAGCGCGCGCGCGCGAGGGCCGAAACGTCGCTCACAAGCTCTATTATTGACACGACCGGCCGGCAAACAATGTTTCGCGTGCGCAGAATTTTTGCGTCCCGTTTTAATTTGATTTTACAGCGACGACACCTATTTATTACCACTTTATTTGATCACGCCAATCAGCCTGCGCTGATATTGGATCCGATGTAAACCCCTCCTCCCCCTTGGCCGACAGGCCCCCTCGTCCCACTTGTACCTCATATCCGGTTCAGCTAATAATATTAAATCGAAAAATGTGAGTTTAATCTTTGCGCCGCGTCGCCGTTGCATTCCTGCTGATTTTTACTCGCCTTTCAAAGCGTGGTGGACGCGGGAAAAATATTTGAAAAAAATATTGGCACCGTGTTTGCTGATATAAGCAGACTGCCGGGTGTGAAACGCAGCCCCAACGCGTTGATTTTGCGTGTTTACGAACATCGCGTATGATTGAACCGAAAACGCAAGAATTTCCCCGGGCGAGACCCGAAATAGCCCGATACTCGGATCGTGTGGTTTTAGGGTTTCGTTGTTTTGCTTATCGCGGGATCGCTATCGTCTGTATCGTTTTATAAAATATCCTGACGATCCGTCTGCGGATCTCCATGCACATATTGCACCCACAGGCGCGTCATAAACAAAATGTTTGTTTCTATTTTACTGTTGCTGGGAGGAGTCCTTTAGTCGACGAATTTGTATACAGATCAATTTTTATAAAGTCGCTATTACAGTGATTTCACGTGACTAGCCCGGTACTGGAAGGGAGGGGGTAACTATTTCCCCTCGATTCGTGCTCCCTTCCCCTCGTCCGACGACTATGCTCAGACGTTCTGCGAGCTTCGGGTTCCGCAGATACATCTTCCTGGAATTGCCTTTGATATTTCACGATGGAAATGTTTTCCGGGGTCTGCTTTTTCGCCAGCAGCGACAATTATAATATTGCGGCGGACGAGTATCATCATACGTTAGCGAAATGACGAAGGACATGAAATTCTTGAAACGCCGGAAAGAAACGACCCCCATGCCGAGTAATTAAAACACGTTCCATGCGGCGGATATTAACGGCGGTGAAACTGGATAAGTGTTCTCTTTATGTGCGCAGGCGGTGAATCCAGTAAAAAAGTATACTGGGTGATCCGCTTAGCACACGTTATTTTTTAAAACTCGTTTTTTTTCGCCACGGCATTGCGTCTCCCGTTATCGGGATTCGAAAGAGGTTTCTAGAAGAGGAATTATTAACAATTGCGTATGTATACAGGGTGTTGTCCCCCCCACCCAAAAAATGTATAAACTGTTTAACGGATAATAACTTTCTGATTTTTCTTTCTTCTCAGGGTGTAATTAATTGGAAATAATGTTTGAATCAAGATTCAAACAGTGTATACATTTTTTTGTATTAAAAAAAAAAATCCAACTTTAAGTCGTCATTGCCACTAAAAGACTATATCAAATTGTATAAATATCTTCTATTTCGAGACTGATGGACATTTAAGAATTGGTATATAATTGTTAACCCTTTGCGCTCGAGTGGTGACTCTGAAGCTCCACTAATATTACTAAATGTTCGTTACATTAGAAAATTTGAATTGAACAGATTAAGTATTATAAGCAGAAATCGGATCAGTTTCGTACGAATAAAATGAAAATATTGTGGGACCGAAGAAAAATGTAGTTTTAGATTGAAAATACATAGCGTGTCGAGTGCGTTAAACATTGATATTACGTGAAAGTCGATTTTCTAAGGAAATGTCACACGACTTTCCAATCTGAACCATTGCGGCGTCAGTTTCGAAAAGCTTTGTTTTCTCGCGTACACGAGCCAACAAAGCCGCGCCTTCGCGAGCAGGATAGTTGCACAGTAGCCTGCAACGCTTTAATGGAAAAACCATTCAATCGAGAACGATCATCGGAGTCGATCGCACCTCTTTCCGTGCGCGTATTACCCACCGCGATGCGCACCGACGGAAGCACGTGCCGTTAAGCACAGCGTCGACGGAAGAGCAAGCGAGAGGGAAACTGAGAGAGAAAGAGAGGAAGAGAGAGAGAGAGAGAGAGAGAGAGCGAGAGAGAGAGAGAGAGAGAGAGAGAGGTGGTGGCAGACATTGGGTGCTCAGCGGCGAAAGCTAATAAATTAATTGGATTGACCGCGGGTGGCTTTGCGCGGACAAATGGGATCAACGATTCTGCCGATCAGCAGAGCGCGCGTGGCTCCGTCGATTCTTGCGAGCCTCGCGTTCACTCGCTCGGCCTTTAAGGCGGCCCGTTAACCGGATGCCAGGGGTATCTCGACGCGTTTACACGTGTTCGATATCGTTTAAGTGCACCACGCGCACCCGCGCCACCCGCTGCACTCTTCCGACGATGCCCAACCGGCGAACACGCGACAAATAAGACACGCGGCACCGCTTCCGACGGCTTCGCGTCCACCATCGCATTAGCCACTAGCAAATATTACGCTAACCTGATAAGAACTGTATCGATTATGGCGCGAACTCGTTCGGCTAGCTCCGTTTCGTAAGAGACCCTCTCCGAACAAAAACCCTTTGCCTTTAAAATTACAGACACTCGTACAGCGTTTACTCGACGCACAGTCAAACCTGTTCTTCTACGGTAGATAGGGACCGCATAAAAGAAACCACACAAAAAGGAAAAATATTCAGGAATTTTATAAATAGCTCTAACAAATAATTTTTTACAGCACATAATAATTTTCTGAAAAACCCTGCGAGTCACTTGTACTTATAAATGGATCGATCAGGCAAACAACAGATTTCAAAATTCAACCAGTCGGAGCTCGCGGAGCGCTAACGAGGTGCTTCGGAACATATTGGAACGTTAATTACTGCGCCGATTCGGTAACCGGGACGGATTCCGTATTCACTTTTGTTCGCGGTACCGACGGACCCCGCGATCAACGTATTACGTTCGCGGCTTTTTATCAAACGTGGCGGGGAAAGCTCGTGCGCGATATGGGTGCACAGACGGTTCCCTTTATCACTGTAGAAAGGATGGCGAGCGGCGAAGAGAGGCGAAAGAGCAAAGGCCGACGGTGTGGGCGAGGGGGTGAACGGGGAAAGGGGCAGTGGAGAACTATTTCAGCTTTTACGAGGCCGTCGTGGCGTATCCGTTTTGCGGGGTACGACGTGCAAAACGATCGATAACACGCTCGTAACGTTATTACCGACAGGTATACGGAGGTGGGTAGCAGCGGTACTACCGGTAATAATGTGGCTTTTACGGTCGTGGGCGCTGGTACAGTTGCCGCCAAAGTCGGTAAGCGTGGGTTTCCAGCAGGTTCTCAAATGCCGGAGCAGCAACCGAATTTTCGCCACTATTACCGCCGCCTTCGCGTCTACCCCTCCCCGTCCCCCTTGCTTCGACCTGAACAAAGGAAGCTTGACTTTGGGAGACGCGGCTGCTCTTTATCGATCGAACACGATTTTCGATGACGCTTCGGAAATCAGTGGAGATTCACCAACAATCTTCGAATAGGATAATTTCAGGGTTTTTCTTTTAACTAAATAAATAAACTCGGAATTTGTTATTTACAGTCTTTATTCGATATATGTCCGAAATATCTAGCCGATATAAGTCGCAGAACTATCTCTACTGCCGCCGGGTATACCCCGTGAGGGGCCAAAAAGCTTCGCTGTCCTTTTCTACGTTCGGCAGTATTTCAAAGAATAGTATCTTCTAGCCGATATATGTCCCTGGGTAGACCCTTGTTGTGGACGTATATCGGGTAAACACTGTATGTCCTTCGTACGTATAAATACCGTGGAAAGTTTCCTTCGAATATCAACGAGGTTTGCAATATAAAAAAAAATCGATTTTTTCAAAGATCTAGAGCGGAACCTCACATTCAGGGGGTAGACCACCTATCTAAAAATATACTGTTTTCAGGAATTTCTTTCAAGAGTAATTAATAACTGAAAAATTCCGTTGTTTTACTGCGATATTAACATCATTCTCTATTTTTCAGGAGAAAATATTAAAAAATGGCAAAATTATTCGCTGTTTCTGAAACAGTCTTTTATTGGTACATCCGACGGATGACCGTCATTGCTGACACAAAATTGAAACGTCTGAAATGAAAATTTCAAATGAACATTTCCTTTCTATTTTATTCATTATCTCCACGAGTGCTAGGAGGAAGATAAACAGTGGATTCCGGTTAATTGGGACACACGAGATCGGATGATAATTTGTCCCGATAAAACCACTCGTTATCCCGATAGTATTGTGTTCAAGTTTTTCTTTCCCTCTGGATTTGCCCGAAATAAACGGTGGTCCCAATTAACCGGAATCCACTGTATTTGTAATTCCCGTTTTTAGGCCTGCAGGTTTGTGACAAGAAGAATTTCACTAATACATAGGGCAAACACAACGGTTATCGAGACCGAGAGAAAAGGCTCCGACTTCCTATGTATTCGTTGCATCGAAAAGTGGCCAAGTGCTGGCAAAGATAACTATTGAATGGCAGTAATTAACCACGATTACTAGACGATTATATAGTTGGCAACCGCATCGATTATCTGCGAAACGATAACCGGCAGTCGTTGCATCGTTACGCTCGGCGGAGCATCGGCGCAACAGTGCACTTACGGGGAACTTTTCTCCCCCATAGAAGGAGAGAGAGAGAGAGAGAGAGAAAATATTCGATAGCTCGCGGAACAATGTTCCTCGCGCGCCCGCGCGTCTCGATTTCCATGCAAAGTGTTTCCTGGATCATTTTTTTCCTCGGGTCCCCGGCGCAGCTTTTACGAGCTGAAATTGGCCAGCAGAGAAGAACCGTGCGCGCAACGTTTAAACTAGAGGCGTAATCAGCGAACGGAAGCCGAAGCAGCAGCACGATTTCCGCCGTTTATGCCGCTCGCGTTCGTATGCACGCCTCGAGGCGGCTGCTTACGTGGGCCGTGACAACTGCATCCGGCGCATCGAAGGATTACCGTTCGTTCCGTACGCAATCACGTCGCCCGATTACGCTTCGAAAATACTCGAACGGGACACCCATCGCGCGAATACCGGTCGATTCCGATGGGCCAGTCTGCGCCGAAAAGTACTATTCTTCGTCGAGACCAACAGTGCACCCTCACTAATATTGGAACACTTTTAAAAATCGTATACCTTTTGGATTTTTGGTTCGGATTTTTTAAAAAGAAGTCAGCACAATTGGTTGCTACGTAAAGTGAAAAAAATTTCTTTTTACATTGTACTTGGTCGAGATTGCAGAGAAAATACTCAAAGTTGTATTTTGCAACTTTTTTACATGGACTTACATTGAACATTTAGGAAGTACGATTTGTAGATTTCTATGAATTATACATATTCATTTGGCATTTGGGACATATAAAGTGTAAACACTGTACAACTAGTATCTCTGACACTTCTATGAGAAATATGCGTTTCTCTCAGATTTTTGGAGATCAACCATTTTGGGGTATCATTACGGGGTATACCCCGCGGTAGTAGGGATAATTCCACGACGTTTCTCCTAAAGGCCTTGGCGACATATATAGAGAAATCACATTTATTACATCTTTTATTATTACATCATTCGTTACATCTTCAATCTTCATGGATAACAAGACAAATTTTAACACTCTATCGATCACCACAGTATGGACGTTCCAAATCTCAAGAAGTAATTCCGTCACTTAAATAGGGTAACGTGGCAGCGAACGCCTTAATTGCACCGATCGATTGAATTAAACGAGCTGTATTGCGATGGGGTACAGTAAAAATGTGAAGAGCCTCGATTTCGAGTCAGAGAGTTATTACCTTGGCGAGAATCGGCAAACATGGTAATTTCAGTTGTTTATTTGCGATTGTAGAATGTAGTGCTCGAGATAATAGTCGGAGTTTATGGTCGGTAGCACGCGATTCGTATCTTCATACGGCGGTATCGCGTGTGAAAATTTGGTCGTTCCGTCTCTGGGAACGGTTTTCGCGAAGGAGAACGGTGGTGCACCATGAGCCCGAGACAAATGAAAAACCGTGATCGGATCGCTGGATCAGCCTGACCTTATTCGTTTTATTTCTTGTTTCAGGGTCCACCGCAGCCGGGCCAGCAATATAAATTTTCGATCGGCGAGTTGTGCGATCGTATCAAGGAGGACTTCAACTTTCTTCAGACGCAGTATCACAGGTAGATCTCAATTTTTTCATGCTCCCATCAATCAAGACCTCCACCTTCGACCGCGGGCCCATTACTCGAAAATGCGCGACACCCCGTCGAACGTCGATTCAACGTCAAGAAAATAATATATTCAATAATTGTCCGCGTCGCGAATAATGTCGACTCGGTAACATGCGGCGCGTCCCGATCGGGACCGGTTTCCATCCTTATGTAATTATCGGAGATTCCCGATCGTTCTTATGTTTGTACACGACAACGTTCATTTCACAACGAACGAAAAATGTGTCCGTGCATGCTGTATTACTCTTTATGGGGTAATTAAACGGAAGTGGTGCTCCCCGCTGCGTTGATAAATAACGGTACAACGTAACGCAAACGGGAAAGAAATTATTTATCTTTGTGCGGCGCAGTTCAAATGAAAACGTAACTTCTCGTTGTCAGTTTTAACAGGATAAGCTTCGTCTCGTCTGCACAAACACACCGACGAAAGTTTTTCAAGCAGCATGCAGCGTCGTTTTAACATAACAAAAAAAAAGAGGAAGGTTGAGATACGAAATTGGCATTTCGATTCGAAAATTTTAGTTTTTCCAAAATCAGTTGATCCACTGCCGAATGTAGAAAAGGACGTCGTCGAGGGTAAGCATAATACGGTGTGACCGCTACTAGTCAAATAAAATATTTCTTTATTTTCAATTACTTGACTATTATGTTTACACACCTCGGCGACCGAGGTCTCTCGAGTTTCGGGGCCCGTTCTGGGACAATTACAGGATAGATATTTGGGAGATTTTTCGAGTTGAGACTGTATCTCTTTCTCCGATAAGTCCACGGTACAACGAATAAACTGCTGGTCTTTATAGCTCCTAAAAAATCTCGGAGAATTCGCGAAACGTGATATTCAGGTTGTGAAAATTGATCCGAGGAACTGTGAATTTGCATAAACGATCGCAGTTGCAGCGGGTAAATTCCGCGATCCCAGCCGATTATCGGGCGTAAAAGCAAAAAGCCTGGAATACCGGGAACAGATGGTCGGGCGTAAAAAGCCGGCACTAAACAGTTACAACAATTCCTCGTTTCTCAACCGTTATCTTGTCTTCGGCGTCGTATTCCTCCGGGTGTTACGAGGGAAAGAGGAAGGATGGCCGCTGACGGCAATTCATTGACTGCAGTCAATTCCCAGGTATATGTGTACACCGGGTGGGGGGGGGGGGAGGGGATCTTATCTAGGAAACGTTTGCGCAAACGTCGTGTTGGCGCGTAGGCGAAGCGGCCAGACAAATCGACAGATGTAGGCAGAGAATTGTTTGTCCGAGCGGAAGCTATGCACACCGAAGTTATGCACATAGCCCGGAGGACGAGAAGGCCGCACAGTTTCGACTCTATCCACTATCCACGCGTGTTACGCGTCCGAGCCAGCCATTCGAGCTCCTTTACGAGCTATTCACCCCGCAATTTTTCTCCATCACGGGACACGACTCTTTCCCCCGGCTCGCTACGGACGCCATTGTGTTGTTTCCTTCATGCAGAAGAATACAGCCGCATTAAACTTTTACACGCATCGATCATTCCTTACGCCGTCATATTTTCTTCATTTCTGCACGCAACTTTCCTGCGACGCTAAACTTTTGACGGACCGGAATTATTTTCAACCCTTCTCACTCGAAGCTATTTTAACTCCAAAACGAAGCATTACTACCGACCTAGAGTATTTCCCTTCTGTATATTTTTTTTTTTTTCGTGTTATACATACGAGAATGGTGCAATTCACTCGTGCAGTACCAAGGGTTAACATTTCGATCAGTGGAGTCTACACTGGCGGCCTTTTACTTATTCCGCTAATATTTGGACGCTCTTCAAAATCGCATAACTTTGCCAATGTTGGAGTATACTAATCAGAGATTTGAAGCTCTACTAATCCAATAAAAGAACTTCTTTATTTTTCATTAACTTAATATGGGACTTTGACAAACGTATTCGTGGCATTTTTACGTGATATTTATTTGTGTAATGAGGGAAGAAATTTTCGGACGCGAGCGGAAAAGAAAACAGACGGTTAACGACGCTATCTGATTTTACGTGCAAAAATAAGTGATAAAAATGACGAATAACATTTCTTCGATCGGTGCTCCGTTTTCGAGAAAATCGGGTTTGAAAGTTGCCCGGATTCGCGCGTCCTTGCATCGGCAGAAGTAGAATTGGCCGGCCATGATCAGACGCGTCAGCCAATATCTGTTCGACAGCACGCGTAACCGCAGAACGCGTAAGTTCGATTTTCTCGAAGTCGAGAGAGCGTCGATCGAAAAAATCTTTATGTTTTCTTTTTTTACGTCCACTCGTACCAGCCCCCGTGTACGCTCTGTATAGAAAGCTAGATAATTGAATTTCATTTGCAATCTTTCTTGTCACACAGACAGACAGACAGACAGAGAGAGAGAGAGAGAGAGAGAGAGAGAGAGAGAGAGAGAGAGAGAAAGAGAGACATTTTCTGCACGCGAGGCCGACTCGCGCCGAAACGGACGCGAATTCGATCGAACGAGTCGCTTCCTGCACGGGTCGGCTACGTTGTAATTCGAGGGGAATTGCATCGGGATATTTGCAACGAGCCAGTAGTAAACCCGCGGGAAGAGTCGAGCAACGAGGAGGAGCATCGGGAGAGAACGTTTCGTGGGAGCTCGTCGAGAACACGAGGCGGCGCGCTGCGTCCCGCGGGGCCGGCCATTCGAAATATACAACGTCGTAAAAACGTAACAAGCATGCGAATACAGAGAGGTAATCGGCCGATAGGATCTTGCACGCAACCACCGTGCACCGAGGAAAGTTGCTCGATAAGGAAGAGAAGAACTTTCTTCGTGTGGCGTTTGCCTCGACGATTTTCGCCGGTCCGCGCGAGCGCCGTTGCCTGACGAGATCCCTATCGGCCAGCTTGACACGTTAATTTATGTCCCGACCCTTTAACGTGTTAATTCGCGACGTCACGTGCCGCACGATTTTCTACCCCGTCGACGGAAACTTAAATTGCTGTTTCGTGTCGCAGCGACACGGGACGGCTGCAGGCCGATCGGTGACGCCCGCGGGAAAAGAGACCGGGGGGTGGGGCCCGGGGTTGTGTACATACATGCATAAATACAAGCGAGACACCTACATGAGCAGGCTCTGCTGCAGACATTTCGACGCGTTCGCAATCCGCACGGGACGGTCAGAAAGTAGCCAATTTCGCACTCTATGCACACCAACTCTTCCGTGAACAAGCTTGATTTTTCGATGGCCTCCCCAACGGACACCTCGTCGTATTCCCTCGACGAACACTTTTCAATGATAATGCTTAATACTAAACGTACCGACGCTTCTTGCATACCTATTTTCCTAACGCGCGCGGGCAAAACAACCGGTACTTAACCCCTTACACTACTATTTATTTTGTGATTATAATGATTAGAAATTTTTCATTGTTCAGAATTTCATAGAAAAAAAGATAGTTTATATTTATTGTATGCCTATGTTTTCTCCAAAGGATATTTTGTAGTTGACAAAAAATAGAATTTTATTTCGGTTTATGGGAAATTAATAACGTTCACATTTATTAGACTCTATTCAGAATCTTCAGACACCCTTCGTTTATTAAATAAGTAGTTCGAATTTTGTTTGACCGATGGTCACTAGTGTGGCATTCGACGTGTTAAATGAATAGGTTTATCGTGCAATCTGCTCTATTGTCGGCCGGTTTCTATGGTTCCATGGTTTTTCTCCCTAATACAATGGGAAATTCACGGAGAAAGTTAATGGACGTCCCCGGACAAGGAAATGCTATTGTTCCGCAAAAAAAAAAAAAGGAACGCTTCCAATAATAACACATCGAAGCTCCCGATTATCAATCACGGAAACGTTTTATGGATGGGGAGACTTCGCACAGCAATTTCCATTCGTTACTGTAATTGGACAGAGCTCCGAAAGAAGGAGAGGACACTAAGGCGATTAACTAATCTCGCAGTCGCTTCGGGCGAAATTGAGTGCTACTGCGCGCGGCCCGTCGATGGAAATTGATAGGCAATTATTGTTCTCCGTTCGAGTCTGGAATCGGGGACGCGAGAATCCGACTAGCACCGGGCTTCAACCTTTCCTAGCGCACTATAGGGTGGGCCCTGTAACGAGAAGAAGCGACCGATTCGCGATCTGTTCGTCCACAATCCTAACGATATGTATTTTTGTTCCGTTCGAGACGCGTCAGCTCGTTTAAAAGCGTTTGGAAGGTGAATTATTCTTGAGCCGACTTCATCGCGGCCGTGTAAGTAAGGTGTAGGGCTCGGAATCCGTTCGGCGGCTTGGCGTCGGATCGCGGCTTCGTCACGATAAATTAGCGCGATATTAACGATCGGTCGGGCGATAATTCCGGTTGCGCAACCGACCGGGACCGGTCCATTAATTATTTCAGATTGACGCGCGGCAACGATTTACAAGGCGCTTTGCGGGGCCCCATTCCTCGCTGAACGTTCCGAGACATAAACACGCGGAAACGCGCACCTGTTTCCTCGTCGAGCAGCCGCGAAAATTCTCCGTGGTTCAGCCACTCTCAATTTGTAAGCGGCGAAATTTATAGTTCTCCCACCTCCGGTTCTATCCCTCCTCCCTCCTCCACCGCCGCCCCCTCCCCTACTCTTGCTACCTCGAACGCAGTTCCTGGCCAACTAGAGTGGTGGAGCTCGCGGGAACATTTATCCGAGCGTGCCACGTTTGATAATAAAACTAACGCCGCTCTGCCACTTTCCGCATCATCGAGCGCATAATACAGACATAAAATGAATTATTCCGCGCGGTCGCGCTGTTTGCGCGGAAAACTCTCCCCGGGCTTGTGCAATCTTTCTTCGCGCGGAATTCTTGCGCGCGATATGTACCCCGGCACTGTAATCAACGCCCCGGGAAATAAATCACGCGTAAAAGGGGCGAGCGTGAATTTTGAATGCACGATATCCCTCGGTGTAGGCTTGTCGGTCGGGCAGTTTCAACGCTCTCCTTTTTAATCCACGCTTCGAACGAGCATTTTTTCCCGAGCACAATTGAGCAACGGATACGTGGTGAATATATACTGGAGAGCAAAACCGAGTCCACGCTATTTGAAACAACATAACTTTTTTAAAATTAGATGAAACGACTTGAATGTTAATTGAAAAGTTGGACGGATTAGTTTATTAGACGAGGCGAAAACAATTTTTTATTCAAAGTGAGAAAAGTTGCCGTTACTTTTTTTTAACGTAATTTTCAGGAAAGGGTTTAATCAGATTTCGAGGATCTTTGCGAGGGGAAATGTTTGGCGGGAGTTCTGAAAAATCATTTCCGTTGTTCCATAAAAGATGGTCGTGGCGGATTAAGCGTTCCCTTTCTCGCTTATTTTTTCGTTCCTTTCGTTGTCGCGCGGGGCGCGTTTTAATTTAGCGTCGCGACGGCGACGACGACGGGTGCAACGGCGACGTGGATCACGGAGGGCAAACAAAGGCTCCGCGTTCTCCGGAGGACTGGTGAATATTAATGCTGCGTTCTTGTTCCCCTCGCGCAGCCTTAAATTGGAGTGCGGGAAACTAGCCGGTGAAAAAATACAGATACGTATTACGTGATGGTAAGCCGTGAGGGAGGGAGGGAGGGAGGGAGGGGACAGAAGGGAGGAAAAAAGGTATGGCGGCTTGCTCGCCCACGGATCCGTTTACACAGGCCGAGTGCGCACCCGATGTTTCGGGATTACGAGGCGTCTCGCATTTCGCCGTCGCGCATCGAAATTAATATTTAACCGACGACCCACCGCTATTTGTTAATTGACATTTAAATTAATTTCGTATCGCGCAATAAATTTGTCATGACGCAACCCGGGCGATGTGTAAACCTTGTCGTCCGATCGAAATAAATTATGTTTAAGCGTACCCATTCCCGCGTCCTCGGTTATTTCAATCTTCGCTGTTTACAGAATGGAATATCAATCAGCGACTCGTCTCCGTGTCTCCCTTCGCGCCGCTCACGCGAATATATGGATTTCGCGAAGAACCGCGCAAAGTCTAAATAAATTAAATCTTGTAATTTTTATAAGGCAACATGTACCTGTTACATTTATAGCTCGGTACGTTTAGTGTTGAATATTTTCGTTATTTTATTTTCATTGTTTCATTGCTTTGTGTAAGCTTCCTTTCACATGGTACGCAATTTCCTTTCTTGCAAAACTATGTTGAATTTGCATCGTGCGCATTAATTTTGGGACTCTCATAATTAGTACCTCTAATATTGGAACAGTCCGATACTCGATAACCGAATTGTTTGAAACTCGCGAGAAAAAATCGGTTCGTTCCCGTCGCTACCGCGCGGCAGGCAGTCCTCAAAATGCTCGGTGCTCGTGATACCGACACGACCGCGCGTTAATACATCATGTTGCATTCCGCTTTCGATTTCGCGACAGGAGAGAGTCGTGTCGTGAATGCTCGGATCCGAAGCCAGCAAACCGTCATGGCCGAGATGAAAAACAAGGCGTTCGGAAGCATAATTCTTGCGTAATTGGCGTTGTGACGTGTAGGAAAAGTCGGGGAAGAATAATCTAGATGCCGGGGCCGTTTCTGGCTGTTCGTAAAACACCGGGAACACGGCAGGAAAACGCGTAACGGGGCGTGCAGAAAAAACCGTGAAACGCGTACGCGTGCGCGCGCGCGCGCGTCCCGTCGTTTTGCATACGAAGCGACGCGACAGGTTGCGTGGCGCAGTCAACTATTACGAGCGCATATTTATTAGAGGCGCGGGATGCCGTGTCGGGTCCCGAGTCTATTTCCTTGTCAGGGGCCGGTAAACAAAAATATGACGCGGTCCCCCGGCGTCGTTAAAAAATTACTGTCATCGTAAAAGGTGCCTTCCGCGGCGAAGCGTTGCCTCGCCGGATCGATGGGAATTAATTTTCCATTTAACGCTCTATTACTCGGAGTGGACGCGACAATGAATGAATTCAATCTCTATTGATTTGTGCAACAATTGCCTTAGACCGAACTGTTTAAATTTGAATCATTCTGGGATACTGTGGACTTGAGACGTCAGGTGTTCGGATAATCGAGGTCGTGCTGTACCTCCAAATACCCACAAGTTCCCAGATTGCTGCGTTTGCTTGTACGTTTCGCTAATACGTTGTTTTCCTGTTTGCTTTGTGCAGTATTAAGTTGGAGCTGGAGAAACTCGCCCAGGAGAAGACGGAGATGCAGCGTCACTACGTTATGGTGAGTTAGAATCCAATACTTCAGCAAATAACATGAAAATGTCCCCCATATTTTTTACGCGCATCGAGCTATTTTTCCCACCATCCGCTTTCGGAAGAATCTGCATAGAGAAAGCTATGCAGATATCTTTCTCGATATAGCCGATATGTCGCGATAAATTGCAACGAACTCGCGATGAAGAAAAAAAGTTGTCGATCGAGACAGAAGAACTGAATTTGTGCCACGAGATATTGTGCCAACTTCGAGTATTGCCTTTTACGGATAGGTTAGAAAGGAATTGGAAAAAAATGGACTCCTTAATAAACCGCATTTCCTGAAACCTGATTCCCGGACGATCTGAACGATGAAAGCCTGCTAGTAATTGATGCTTTTATTGCTCGAAGAAGTATCCGTACAGCGTCTTAATTGGTCGTTAAAAAATATTTCCTTGTAAGCCTGTGCTGGAAACGTGACTCGAGCGAGACAGACTGTGAGAAGTCGTGTCCGTTACTCGTATAAAAGAACTCTCATTGCATTTAGTATATTTTGCTTTAAACGCGGGTGCTTGTTTAATTTTGTCCCAACGCGAACAACACCCTGCTTGTAGGCTTACACTTTTAAATGTGTAATAAACAACGCAAAAACACCTCGAGCACAAGTAAATATCCTCGGAATTATTTGGTACTATTTTCATTAGAAAAATTCCACGATCGTTGGTTAAAGTCCCACAAGAAAATAGAAAAAAATGGAGAAGTTTACAACAAATACAGTAAACAACACGACTCGGGTGGAAGTGTTGTTGACAGATATCGAAAATTCATTGTATTTGGGACATTTATCGAGTAGAGACTGTACCGTGTCCAATAAGAGCTTCAACATTTATTTCAAAGAAATAATTTTCAAAATCTGTCAAGCCGAAACCTGAAATGTAACGATTTGAGCGGATCTAGCCGTGGTTGCTGTAAAAGGGTCGAAGGGTTACGAAAGAATTTACTCTATTTTTCAGAGTTGAGAGGAAAAAGATGAGTTTGTTGTGTCTTCGATTTAGTTATATATTCGAATACGGAGTTACATAAACGATTGTATAAATTTTGATGTTACTGTCTCGAAAAACATAGGAACGGTATTGAAAATTATTCACAGCGCGGTACCAGGTATCGGTCACGATTGAAATTCCAAACAGTCTACGAGATAGTTCTCCGACGTCGGGGGACAAAAAAAAAAACGGAATTTACACGCATCCGCCGGGTAACCGATGTCACCGGTGACAAGCTGTTTAGTTTCCTCTATCCGCCAGTAAATCAGCGCGTATTTCTTAAATGGCGCGCTCATTTAAATACAGTAGCTCAGTTTTAATCTGTTGATTGCGACGGAATGGGAATATGTAAATCGCGGCGAAGGCGATAATTCACAGATCCGGTAAAAAGGTGACGCGTGAGAATCCGTTTCTAGACGCGACGAGCTCTCTCGGCAAGACCCGACTCGGCTCGGTTCAGCTCGGTTCAGCTCGGTTCAACTCGGTGTGGCACGGCCTCGGCAACCGAGACCATCAGCCATTCAACCGACCGAACCGACCCGCCGAGCGGGTTCTTCGCGCGTATTTCTTCGTGGTCTCTCGCGCTACCATCTCCTTTTCAGTCGTTCCCGCTTGCTATACGCGCGCACAGGTGTGCGAGCCCGCCCGTGTATACATGGCTGGCAGCGATGCCGCGGCTTACTTTCGCCCGTAGATCTTCATTATTGCGGCCCGACGTCACCGGTGTATGCGTCTTCATTAGCAAGAGATACAACGCCGCCGCTCGCGAGCGGGTATAAACCGACTCGAGTCGCATTCGACTTCTATGGAGAAGGTCGCGGGTCGTCGTCAGAGCGGCGTGAAAAGACGCCTTTGAATCTACACGGCACGCATACGCTGCAGATCGAGGATCCCTCTCTACCGATGCCGATCAAACGAACTATAGTCCCGCGCGATCGACACGCCCGACAGTCTACCGAACCATGGACAAAAATCGAAATGGTCACTGCTTCATATCGATTTAACACTGAACGTCAAACAAGAAAGCTGAAAAATTCCACGAAATCAAAGTAAGTTATTTGATAAAATAGAAATTGAAACAATTAAATGTATGATATTGCGTGGTTCTCCAACTTTCTCGCATTTTACAGATCCTAATCAAACTTGGTACAATGAACATATTAACGTAAAAATTCATTTTAAAGCCTGAACAAATAATTCCGTCACGTCGAAATGTCCAAATAAATTGTTTTCTTGGGAAAAAAAATGCAAAAAGTTCAGTAAGAAATTAGTTACAAGCGAATCTGTAAGCGAATTTTAGGAAGATCAAATAGTACATCCAGTTCATAGCGTAACTTGTTTATCGAGAATTCACTGTATTCTATAGGTGTATTAGTACGGTTCGTTTATGAAGTCACAAAAACAATTAAAGAGAAAAACGAAAAACAAACGATCACGTAGAAGAATGGTAGAAAATATATTTTTGTAGTATCGACGAAGGATCGTGTGATCCATGCACGATCAACAAATACGGTAGACATTTCGCTACACCTTTTTCCTTAAAAAATCAATATTTTAGTCCGAGAAGATTTTTCAAGCCGTAAATCCACGTGATATATTGAACGTAAGCTGTAATAGCGAACGTATTAATGAGATGGTAAATTATTCATTGTTGTATCCGGAATCAAAATTTATTTTTAACAGGATTGCCCATAAACGGAGTGGCTGAAACGATCGTAGAAATTGCTTCTTTAATTCTTGTTACTTAAACTTTTAGAGCTACCGTATAGTCGGGCTAATAGTTCACCATCACCACGCCGGCGGAACTGTCACCAAGCATTTATGACTGCGCATAAACTCATAAGCCTATTCGCACCGAAGTCATAAACCGAAAGTAACGTCTTTTTAACGATGCAGGGTTCTTTGACCGTGTTGCACCTTATGAAAACTTAAAAGGTTCGCTCGAACGCATAAAAAGATGGCGCGTAGTTTTCGTTATCAATTTATTAGTTTCCTTCTGTCGCTACGGTTCTACAGGATGTCGTAAAACACGACTGCACTTTTCAACAGGGATATAGCACGAATAAAAATTCTATCTATTACCCCCTTCAAATTATGCAGTTCCCTAATTCTTTATTTGCCACGAATGAGTCACAAATTTTATATCGCAATTGCAGTATCGATTCCACGCGTCTACACTCTACATACCTACAGTCGCACCGCACGTCCGATTTCCTCACCTAATTCCCAAAAATTTGAATTTCAAATGGCTGACCAGCCGTGCGAAGTATGCGATTCATAATTTTCCCGAGTCACGATCAAGATTCAGGAAACACACAAAGTCAAATGAACATGATTTTACGTGTCCGTTGACGTGTTGTAATGACGCGGTTTTCGCCGTGGTTGAAGAGGAAGCCGAGGGGAAAAAGATAGAAAATGAAGATCTCCGATTTGCCGGGGTCTGGAATGAAGAGAGAGAGAGAGAGAGAGAGAGAGAGGGTGAGAGAGCAAACAAAAGGAATCGACCGATCGTTAGAGTTTATTGTCTTTCGGTCGGCGTTGCAGTTATCGTGGACGCACGGTAATTTATAGGCCACACTTCGTGGCCGCGTTCGATGCAAATGACTTCATACAAAATGCACGGCGGGCCGGTTGCGTGGACGTGGCACTTCCGTCGATTCACGCACCACGAAGATTAATCGGCCGATCGCGACGGCCGTGTACGAACGCGCGTACGGGACGCTCGACGCTGTCTGCCTGCGCCGATCGATCGATCTTCTTCCGAGACGATCGTTCTTTTTCCACGGTGATTCCTCGCACGATCCGCGCGCGGCTCGTTTTACGCGTTGCATTTCAATCCGCGCGGCCCGGCCCGGACCGGCCCGGCTTGACGCGGCACGGCGCGAGCCGTATCGTCCATCTGCCGTTTTCTATGAAGCCGTTCAATCCGGGGCTCGTTTGAAAGAAAAAAAAAAAAAAAAAAATCTTTCGCTCCTCCTCCGCCCCCTAGATCGCCCCATTCGATTCGTTTGTCACTCGCGGCGCGCCGATGAATCGGCGAGAAAAATGCGCGTCAATCGGTTCGCAGAATCGCAGACCGCTGCGCACACACGGTCATTTATTATTACCCGGACCGTGTCATATTACATCGTTTTGTCATTCATGATTAATCATCGACGCAACAAGAATTTATTGTATTGGCTCCGATTCGCCGCAGCAACAGGTACACTTGTCGGACATACGCGTCCGTCCGGACGTAGTATCGAGTCACTCGTAAACGCGCTCCTAATGAATCGGTTCGCGCCCCGCCATCGTTGCGATGATTCGGCTGGAACAGAGACAAGGCCCGCTAATTAACGAGGCGCAACTATTTGGTCGTTGCGGGGCCAGCGTTGGCGGTCCAATCATTACATCTTGGAAAGGGAAAAAGATTTTTTTTAATTCGATAGCTTGTACAAAGGTTATACTACAAATACGATAAAAATTGCAAAAATTACACAAGTTTCACGCTTTTGATAAAGAAAACTTAACTTAATAGAAGAAAATATTGTACATGACAAAAGAACACAAAATCTGCGGTACAATTTCTAGAGAAATGTATAAGGAACGAAATAAGCATTAGTTGAACACGATTAGTCGCTTAATTACCGAGTTATATATTTTTTAAATCTTAGCCTATAATAACCCAGCTGTTTTTCAACTTTTAACCTAGGTCAGGTCATATTTTCACATTTACTTAAATAGTCGTTTTGTAAGAGGTTGCTGCTGTCGGTGTGTCTTTGCGTTTTAACCCGCCGCGTTCCTTGCGGCATGGTACCCGGGCGGCGAACAACATTGTCCCGGTGATCGGCGCCTTTTAGATGTTTTAGATATAAAAGCGGGTCTCTCGAGGACCACGGAGTTAGTTGCCGCACGACCACGAAAGAATCGAGTAACTTAGCTTACAGTTTTGAGAATATAATGTATTGTAGATCTATTTATATTTAATAATTTATTTATTATCCCCCTTTACGTCTTTCCTCCGTTATGACACTTTGGCATCAGCAAAGTTTATGTTTGCGAGAAATAATTCATAGCTGTTGTATACATATTTCGATTCACTTGAAACTTGACCTGTATAATCTAGAGAGTCTATTTACGAAGTTAATAATATTTCTGTAAGTATCGTATAATATACTTATCACGGTAAATAGAGTATTTCATGGTAAGTGTTCCAATACTTTTGCGAGCCCCTGTATATGGAGAAAACACTGTATAATGTCGACTCTGCAGTGGCTTTTCGATCGGTATAATCCGAAATCAGGTTACGCTGTCGCTTAATATGCCGTAAACAAACTTTAACGTCGTGAGCGAGCACTTTTTTTAAATTAATAGAGCTCCGTAAAAGGAAAGAAAAAACGGAGCTATCACTGTTCGCGATAATTTCCACTTATTTGCATTCGGACGAACCTTTGCGAGCGGCTCTGATATACGGTATTCGAGAAGTTAACAGCCGAGTTTACATCTCACTAAGCTGCAGCGACCGCTCGAATTGGAAACGGAGGAGCATTACCGTACTTCTTCTCGTTTCTGCGGAATGTAACCTTAATTAACTCCGGAATCGAATCGATACTCGTTAGGTGGCGGCGTGAAAAGAAAAGAAGGTAAATAAACGGCGCGGAACGCGAATTGTCTTGCTTAATTCTACGCTGGATGTCCTGTTGCTCCGTTTTTCCCCCGATGGGATCGCGTTCGTTTCGCAGCTGGCGGTCGTTTCGAAGCGATTTCGTGTTCGCGCACAACCGCGAGCAACTGCCTGCCCCGCGTCTCTCGGTATGTATTTTATATTCCGCGAGTAGGTACGTAAACCGCCGGAGGATTTCTGATTTTTTCACGCGGAAAAGCCTCCTGAGCCCGGGAGCCAGCATCATTTTGCAGGCGTTTCACGAACCGATGCGACCGGCCCGGCCCGTTCCGTCGAATCGGATTCTCGCGCGCACAGACGCGGATTTCGCTCCCGATACGGAACTAAACGCGCGTTCTGCGGCGTTGCTCGCGAGGAGGATGCTCCGTACGACGTCGTTATACGATGATATTGCTTGGCCACGGGGCATTACGCTTTTATGGCTCTTTCATGTAATTGTCGAGCTCGTGAACTTTTACGAGCGAGAACCGCGCGCGGAAGAGATCGCCTTGAAGCGCGTCGTCCGGTGCAGTTTCTGCCGCCCGGTGCATTGACTCCCGATGGCTCTGACTAGCTGCAGTTTGCGACGACCGCGGCGTTGTTTATTCATTCGATGCCAAGCCGAGAAGTTTCTTCCTTTTCACGAATAAACGTGGAACTTTCTTCTCGCCGACGACGTCCCTTTCGAGTCTCTTGCCTGCGAATCACTTTCGTTTATCTTTTGTTGGAAGCTTAACGCATCTCGCGATTCTCTAAACCCTTAATTTATTGAATTTCTTAAAAGTTTTGTAAATTTGTGCCAACTTTTTAAAATACGTCATTTAGGTGCAAGTCAACAACCTATAGCACAATTGTCAGTATATTTATCGGTATATTTTATTCAGTATATTTTATGCATTTATGACAGAAATGGGTGAGCAAAATCTAAAGCAGTGGACATGTTAAAACGATTTAAAGACACCAGCTTAGATTGTTTTCAGCTGAATAAAATAACTAAAAGAATAAAGAAATTTTTACTTCGCCTCTGTGTCTTGCAATCAATGGAAATATTTGCTATTTTGCATAAAGATCCGCAGTCTAGACCTCACCAAGGTCATTAATTACATGGAAAATAATTTGCTGCCGAAATAAGCTTGTGCTGCCATCTAACAATTGAAGAACGAACTTCATAGAAGTGGACTTCGAAGGCCCAATGGGTCTCACACGGGACTTACAAATCTCGTCGATAAATAAAGTTTTCTGATTAAAATCACACTAAACACACAATATAATTTGACCGGTATCGAGTGGTTAAATTGACGATATGTAAAAATAGTAGACCTACACGATCTATGTCACAACACGGTCGGTCCACGACTAGACTGCGGACCCATATGCAAAATAAAAATTCTTTACTCGAATTGCAACGAACCGCGGCAAAATAAAAATTGATTTCCCTCCTTAACAGATACGACACGTTGAAAATGACATAACCACAGTTCGAAATTCTTCTAATGTTTTTACCGATTCGTATTCTTCCTCTACCCATCTTCGTGATAAATGCATAAAATCCGCAATCTAGTAATGACACCTATATTAAAAATTCGTGTAAGATGAAACGTTGAACGTCGAAGGCGCAGAATGGTGGACGATCTCATTTACGACCGCGAATGAGTTTCGTATTAACGCGGTGTTTGGACTAGATAAAAGACGGGTCGGGGGACAGTCTGAAATTTTACGTCCGCGGTTATGCCGTCGAAAAAGCTTGGCGCGGAGTTTACGGGGTTTGATGGTCACCCGGGAGTACCCCATTAAATTCCAACGGTCGAGGATTTTATGCGTCCGAGGCGTCGTCGTAGGGATTACCGCGAAAATTTCGCGGCAGGATACGGCGATGAGTTAATAGAATCGCGCGCCGTGAACGACCACAGTTCGGGTCGTTAACACCGCTAACGCCGTGTCCAGCGTCTAGTGCCACGGAGTTTATGCAATCGTTGCAACACGCGAGCACCGCCGCCGTGCACCTTCCGGCCTGAAATTGGCCCGTCCGTGTGCGCTTCGTCCCGTGCTCAGAATCCAAAAGCGATTCGCTTTGATGAGGTCGGTTTCGGCTTCCCTGCGGTCCGCGAAGATTATTAGTTAATTGTTAGAGAATAGGAAACGATTAGTTGCAATTTCTCGTAATTACGAGCGCATTACGCCGCGTAATGGATCGCTCGGGACCAGCTACGTAATTATAGAGACTCGCGCGGCGATGATTCCCAGGAAGTTCCATTGGTTAGCGATTGCTCTTGTTTCCCCCCACCCCCCCCCCCCCCCACCCTTCTACGCGCGCAATCGCAAGATTGTAGCCACTCACGTTTGATTATGGCCATGGTAAACGCGCGCGTGGAAGCCGGAACGAAACGTGCCTGCCCCGCTGACGTGTTGTCCCGGGACGGTATTCCGGTAACTCTGAATTTCCATACTGTTGATTTTTATTTCGTATGCAACAGAAAAACTTAGGAATTTCACTTCACTTTCTAGGACGAAAAATTTTCAACTATATATATAATCCTGTAGATCTTGTCGAGAAAATGTTAAAAATTGACGTTTCAAGGCAACGAATTTACTGGTCCAAAAGTGATGCGTGTTTGAAGTTGAGCGATTTTTATCATAAATGAAAAAAGGAAACTCTCGATACGTCAATCTTTGCTGTGTTTAATGCAGAATGAATTTTAGTGGTTATCGATTTCTGCCAGTGAACCTTGTCAGAATATTTTTAATCTTTACGCGCCGATCTTTTCGTCACGCTTCTCGCTTACAAAGAAAATTCGGTTACAATAGATTTCACATGCGATCCATTATCCAACGAGACCACTATGTTAATATCAAAGCGTATAGCGGGTTTCGATGATCTTCATCGATAGGTGCTTCGAGGGGAAGGAGGGATCCGTGGGGTGCGGGGAGGACACGCATCAGTCTAGTTTTGGAGTGTTTTTCTTGATTAAATCAAGGAGAGGCGAAATCGAGGGCAAAATTTACAAGTTGTACACGGCTGGTAGGCCCCTTTAACGTAAGGGTGTGTTCGCAACAGGGTCCGCTCCATCCGGAGATAGATAAAAAGGGGGATAAGAGCTCGTGAAAGGGACGAGGCGGCTGAGAGAGCGAGGGTCCATTAGTCTTGCGTATCTCGTCACGCCAGAGATACCGATCGCGATCGATATCGGTCGTTTATTCGAGAATGAAAGCGTCGACTCGCTCGCAGAGCCAAAGGGATTGCGATTCGAGGGTCGTCGATGGGATTCCACGCCATTCTCGGTTCGATTCACAATTTTTTAAGTAAGGGATTCCGCGCGGACGGATCGTGCAGATTTATATTTCAAACGAATCGCGTCCGCTATCAAAAGCAGGGTTTCACGAATTATTCCTGCCACCGCGAGGTATTTATTTTTCTTCCAGCGGTATCCTTTTAATGGAGAAATCCTGAAGTTAGAAACGTTTATAATAAAATGATAAATCTCTACAAACGATATAATCTCCATCACTATCAAGGACAGATCTTTCCTGCAAATTTTCAATCCCCCTCTTATTCTTATGTATGCAATTTTTCTATTAGTTTCGATTTTTGGTATCAGCCGTCGAACCGCTTTACCAGAAGCATTTCTCCAAAGTATATTTGCTTGGATAAGACACTTAATTTTCGCAAGTACACGCGAACAGTTCGCAAGCGTCGTTCGCAAACTGTTTCCCGGCGAGCACACACCTTTTCACCGGAGTGTTCTCACCTGCTTAGCGAACGAACCACTACGTGTACCAGTCGATGAATCGTTAACGTCGTCCTTTCTATCCAGCAGAGTTTCATCACGATGGTATATTCCGCCCTGAAGTATTTTAATTTTTTGACGACGTTAAGTTCGAAATCTATCTCTTCATCGAAAACTTTCTCTAAAAAATGCAATCTTTGAAATTTTTAATACAAGTGGAAAATGGAGATCCAAGTCATCCGCATAAAAATTCAAATACCTGCTGAAGATACGATGTTATCGGTTAAGTCTAAGTTGTATGTTTTAGGAACACCGCAGAAGTCGGTCGTGATAGTTGTCCATTTCTGTTGCCGCATACTCGCAAACGCATGGGTTACGTGAATGAAGCGAATAGCTGTTACGAGGCACCGATGTATCTCAGGGCCGTTCGATCGAAAAACAGACTGCAGTTGTTTAACAACGGCGTTTAGTGGAAATTGGATCGTTTCTTTCCCCTCGGAGGGTGTCGATCAACGACCGTCTGCCGTGTTTATCATCGCCAGTATACCGAACATCCTCGGCAAGCATAAATCTCCGTCGGTGATCGAGGCGGGCGGAATTTCGATCACCGCGGACACACGAGGACGCGGTATAAAATCCTGACGCGGGCGTAAAGCTCGGTTCAATTTGAAAATGCAAACGAGAGGGAAATAGGGAGCTCTAGATTCGGCGAGTTTAACGGTTGAACGACGTTTATTGCTGCGCGGCTTTATCATCCCGCCCGAATCGAGCCGAGCCGGGCCGGGCCGGGTCGAGTCGGGTCGTGTCGGGCCTGTTCGCGACACGCTCGCATTAAACGTGTCGACCGCCGGTAACGTTTCCAGCCTCGCGATAATTAAGATCCAGACCTCCACTCCCGCAAGGGTCCCCGGGGCGAAGTCTATTAATTAAAGGCTAATTACTTCGTCGAGCCACCGAGAGAGAAGATCCACGCCGGGCGACCAACTGCACCCGGTACTTCCTTGTCCTGCTTCTTGTCCCGTCCGTCCCTTTTTTTTTCTCGTGATTTCTGGTTAGTCGGAATCCCTCTGGACAAGGTCGTTTCATAATTAAATACAGGCTGAACCAGCATTTGCGCACCACACAATAATAGATCAAAGCGGGGACTGGAAACGTTTATCATATCGGTTTCGGTTCGTCGGCGATTTCTATTTGGTTGTCGTGTCTTGCAAACAATTTTACCATTTTACATAATGATCCGCAGTCTAGTCAGAAGTCGAAAGGTCACTGTATTAAGATTCTAAAGATACATTCATGCGAGGAATTGTTCAACAAATTTATTTCTTTGGGTATATGTTATTAAAAAAATGGTTAAAAATTTTATAAAGTAACGTAAAACATACACTTTTAGCGCACCGTAAATTATTAACTAACCATCGTTCAGGCGACAATATTCTAGATGCTCTCTTTTCGCAATTTCCTCTTGCGAACTGTGGAATGGAAAAAAGCCCCCTCCAACGGTGGCGTTTTATTTGTTTCGCGGTTTCGCGTAGCTCGGTCGACGAGTACCTAACGTCGATTTTTGATAATATCGAGATAAACAGCCCCGCGCAACTCGTAACCGTTTACGACACGGTGGCGCTGGTTTTATTAGCCGGCAGTCGTATGTCCGTTAAACGGTGTACGAGCGTGCGCGAGAACGAGCAGAACTGCGTGTTTTATTTGCGCGTAATAAATAGAGACTGCGGAGTTTATACGTTTGTGATACGATTATGTAAAACACGGTGGAACACGAATTTTAGCAATTACCCGATCAAAGTTTCACGGCATTGAAAAGCTTCGTAGTAATTAAGCTAGCTCGTTGGGAATAGGAGTCTGCTGAAACTACTGCTTTTTACGTGCATCGGGTTTCATGGCGCGGGCGCGTCGCACCGCTTTATTTATTTCTTCAATTTCTCGAGCACTTGGTCAATTTTTGTTGAAATTGTCAGAGCACTTTAAAGTGCTCGATTATAGTGCTAACGACAGTAATCGATCAGCTGCACGCGTACCGCATCGATCTTTAATTAAAAATTTGATTTGAACGTTCAGACTGGGTAGCCAACAAACAACAGTGAAAATGCGCATAGATGAAGTTTTCAAGAAGAAGATAACGGAATCCGTTTGCGACGAACGTGCCCCGACGCTATCTTGTTTTCCGACTAATTGTTTCGCTGTGGTTAACATGATATTTCCGCGAAGAGAAAACGTGTCGTCGCCGGTTATAACCGCGAGAGATAACTATCGCAGAAAAATGATCGCTGGGTACTTCCGTGGAATCAATTATTATCAGCGCGCAGGATATACATTAAACGAAACACTCGAACGATCCGGCGTAAACACTCGCGAGAAACAATCCGATAATCGACGGCAATTATAATCCGATGATAGAGGCGGAGAGTACTCGAACGTCGGAAAAATGGTTAATAACGTTAAGAAGCTCTGTTATCGATAACGAGCGTGTCGGCGAGCGTGTTTAAGTGGAAAACCATCGGATCCCGTCCGGTTTCGTGTAGCCGAGCCGCGGCGCACAAACACGGCTTCTCAACCCCTCGATTTTATGACTCATCCGTGAGTCACGCCGACAAGACTTTCGACGAGCGGAAGAACGTCATCGCGCCGCGGTACGTACTGCACCACGGTGTGGGACACGTCCCGAAGAAAAAGGCAAAAGGACATCGGTGTCTGTCGAGGGACATCGAACCGGGGAAAAGAAAACAACGAGGAATCGGACGGCAACCGAGCGAGCGCGCGAACTTGGCAGCAACGGCAACGGTTAGAGGAAAAATGCGAGACGAAAAAATGGTACCTCTGCGATTTTAACGAGCGTCCGGGACACGGAGTAGTCGCCACATCATTCCTCGTACTGGAACAACGACTGTCGTGAAAACGGTCTTTATTGCTCGTCGATCGTAAAGCCGTGTTTTAATATATCAACGTGGCCGCTGCAGAAGCACTGCCATTTTTCCTTTTATCCTCACCGCCGCGGGAACGTAAAACCTGAAGGTCCGTATTGAGCTGTAACGTCGCGTCGCGTCGGCTGGAACGCACTGTTCCAGCCGACAAATTCGCGGTTCAACGTTTCGCTTCCGGTATATCGGGAAAAAATGGGCCGCCACGGGCGCGAAGCCGAAAATTATGGCGCCGTTTGATTCGACAACAATGGAATCGCGGTCAGTAAATATACCGCTTGCGTCTTGAATTTTTGTGCGCTACCTAAGTTCCGAATAACTTGAAGTTGAGGCGCGTAAAACCATTTTTCGCCTATTTTTGTCGGTAACCTGGTCACTCTTAACCGGTTAAGCGTGTTTCACGTGTATACACGTCGGACCGAATTTCTATTGCAGTGCGGTTAACGTTAATGAATTGTTAATTTCTTATCGAATAAAAATGTAATTCTTTCTCACTCTGCTTTACTTTCTTCGTAAAATTTATAATAGCGGCATTTGGCCCCTTCGTTCGACGCGTATATTCGTCATTGTTTGATTTGAATTCCGTGCCGCGAGGGATTTTTCAAATTAAATTCCACAGTTAACTGGTTAAGTGATTTGTTATTATTCAGTCGCAGCGTCCACATACCGGGAAGAGTTGAGAATCTCTGGCCGGTAGGTGAATTAGTTAAAGCATACCCGGGACGGGATCTTGTACACACGATGTAGAAACGATGTTACGGGAAACCGGTCTTGGACGTCGCGTACACGCACGATTCACACGAACGTGTGTACCCCCGGCACACCGGCGCTCCTCGGATTCTCCTCGTAGGTCCGCAAAAGGGGGCTGGGAGGGTAGACCGATTCTCCGTTCGTTTTTCTCATTTTCTCCGGGGCGTTTATCCTCCTTCCTGGCGGAGATCTCACATTACGGCTCAATTTGGCCCGGTTTTCGTAATCTCGCTCGATCGATGTAATCTCGGCTCTCTCGGCAGCCGTGTACAGACCCTAAAGACCCTCTTCGAAGGGTTCTTTTAGACGTTATTACGAATTCGAGCCAGCATCTCGGTTTAGGTAACTCGATAATTCGATTAGCCCTTGGGAGTCTTTCTGCTCGGCTTAACCGTCTACACGAGGATATATCTCTGGCTTCTATCTCCTCTGGTTCCTCTTCTTCTCCCCCCTCCGAATACCTCTTCGAGGAATTTTCGGGCGTCGAGTCATCGTTTCGCGTCTCGATCGAGATCGTTTGTACCGGACGGACCCGAACCCGCTCTGCTGCTACCTCGCCGCATATTACTTATATAATGGCCGGCGTTAATGCGGGGCCCGTGTTTGATTATCAGCAGCGAATCGATCCTCGAGATCCTCGAGATCCTCGAGATCGTCGAGAGAACGCCCTGGACTCCCCGAGCTACTCGAGCGGTCAGGTGCAATCGAGTCGCGCGTTGCATAATAAGTTGCACCTGAGTACATGCGAACATATTTCCCCTCGCCCCTCGCACCGGCGGTTACCGATGAAATTTATTTATCCCCTTGGTCCCTGGCACAAATTCGGTTCACATATCTCGAGCAGGCTCGATCAGGCTCGGGGCTCTTTGTACGAGCGACACCGGCGAGATCGATGTCCTTGGTAAAATTCAATTACTGTCGACTGGGAGCAAGAGTCGAATTAAATAAAAAACCGAAAGAGACTCGAGCGGCACCGCTTTATACATATGTACAGTGTCTACTCGATATATGTCCAAAACAAAAAAGGGACAGCGAAGCTCGCGGGCCTAAATCAGAACCTAAAGTTTTTTATTTTTAAGTATTTTTTTATGAGACTTTTACCAATATATTTGTGGAACTTTTTTTTAGTAAAATGATATTAAGCACGATATTACTTTTTTTAAAATGATTATCCCTACGGTAGTGACTTTTATCGGCTAGATATTTGGGACGCATATCGAGTAAAGCCTATAGACGAGGAGGAGATTATATCGCTTAAAAAGAAAAAAGTGCAAAGTGTAGACTAAGATCGACGAAATAAGAAGAATTAAGAATTCGTCGAGCATGCCTGTTTTAGATAAATTTGAAAACTCGTCCGACCGAATGCACGCTGAAAAAAAGGCAACTCGCGTATTTTTTAATTATTTCCGCACGACGGATAATCAATTGCCGTTCAGATTGCCCGGTCAGCACGACAAGTATAATTTCTCCGAGACCTCGTTCTCGGATGAAACCATTACGCCGCATATTTTTGCCATGTTTTCGCGTGTAATCGGCCGGTGTCGAGGCTGCAGGTACCCGACGCGTACCGGGCACACAGAAATCGGTCGAACCGTGTCCGTGAGACGAACACCGGCTTTTTTACCCGACGCGACTTGCGCGCAGGTATTGCGCAAGCATCGCTTTAACGTTTATAACCGCGGCACGCTTCTTTATATTTCCGCCGGTTTATATCTCTCACGTCTAATATATCGTTCCTCTGTTTTTCTTTTTCATGTTCGCAGTATTACGAGATGTCCTACGGGCTGAACGTGGAAATGCATAAACAGGTAAGCCCTCGTTGTTAATTTGAATTTCAAATGAATATCATCGAAGCGCGGCGATAGAAGCCGGCTCGTATGAATACGCTCCCGTGCGCCCGTGTTTATGATCGCGCCGAGCTGCATGCATCCGCGTGCACGGCGCGCCTGTATGTGTTTGCGTGACAGAGTGTGTGTGTGTGTGTGTGTGTGTGCGCACGCACGTACAACACGGTAGCAAGAGCACACGCGCGCGCGCACGCACACACACACACACACACACACACACACACACACACACACACCGGTACATAGCAATTACTTCGTTGACTTAACGCGCGATAGCACGACGTGTCCGGTGAAATTTATGTTTTCATTCATGACGCGGCGGCTGCGCGCGAGCAATATCCGTGCGGCGACTTACTAATCGCTCGAACCTCGAGCCGCGGCCCCGACAGGGTTCCGAAACCATTAATACGGAATTAAAGGTGCAACATCGCGGATTAGGGCAGGACGATTCTCGCGGGGAGCGGAGGAGAGTCCGACGGCTATCGAATAAATATGTAAACAAGGTAATAACATGCAAATCGCACGGGAACCCCGAGCTACCGGACGACTTCTTTCGTCGAATTTCGAACGGAGAAGAAGACGGAGGCCACGTCGGGAGCACGGTTTTATTGCGAATTATTGAGCGTATATCACGGATCCGGCATTCAACGGGGCAGATCGTGATCTATTCGACGAGCGTTCCTTGAATTGGAAAAACGTCCCCGGCGGAGGCGAGGAATTCTAGCCGAGAGCCGAGGATTTTCAGGTATTAGGTGATCAATTTCCGGGAACATTTCGAATACTTGCCCCGCAATTGTTATTTTTCTTTTTTTTCCAAAGATACTGACCCCTTGACGCACGGACACGTCGTGTATGGTTTACGGATTTCATGGATTTCGAGTAAATTGTACTATTTTCGTATGTAAAAAAAAATATATGTAGAAGGGCAATATTCTCTGTCGGAAGAAATGTTTCGTTTTAGAGTTAAAATGATATCGAGCGCAAAGGGTTAATCTTGACGTTCTCGTACTAATGAAAGCATCGCGTTTATATCGACGAGGGAAGTTCCGCGGAATAGTATCGTCTTACACCCATTAGTAGTCGAGGATCTTTTCGACGTTACAGCATAAAGTCAAAGTTTGCTTCGGGTCAAAGTATTTCAGTACGCTAAGAAGACCGCGTATAACATTCTTGCGAGACGAAATTCGAAGTCTGAAATTTGAAATCGAGAACGTCCGTCGCATCGTGTAACCGTCGCTTTGATCGAAGCGGGTATTTTTTCTCGAATCGCATCAAAACGGATTACCCACTCGAATCAAACGAACCCATCTTTGTCAAGGTTGTTATCCCGTCCGAGGAGCAACGACTTAATTATTATCGTCGCGAAACCGGAATCTGAAATCCTCGAGTCGGACGTGATTGCTCTGTTTCGTTTCCCCTCTTGCTTTGATGTGCCATATTCCCGGGAATTTGTTCCGATAATCGAAAGAAAAATGGCGCGCGGTCGCCCTGTAGTATATTCTTGGTTAATGCTCTCCCCTTAATGGCCTGGACGATCTGTTTGCCGAGTAAACAGGCAGAAATAGAATCGGAAGGAGAATGCCTGATACCGTGAATTAACCCAAGGGAACTTGGAACGTAGGAAGGAAGGAAGGAAGGAAGGAAGGAAGGAAGGAAGGAAGGAAGGAGGCCTTTTTCAAGGCGATAGAATTCCCGCTCGGAAACGTTTTTTCGATATTAATAAGGACTAAGATCCGCGCCGGCAATTTCCATCGCAAAGATCCTCCGGGACGTGTTTTTCCCCGCGGTTGCATCCATATTCATCGCGTCGATCGGCCGCGATTTGAATTTCTCGTTTTCTCGTCGCGCAGTCGTGATCGCCATTGTAAATACCGATTTTTCCCTTCTTCCACGTCCTCGATCGCTCTTCGTCTACCTTCGTCCGCGCGACTGACGGCGAAAAAGAGAGAGAGAGAGAGAGAGAGAGAGAAAGAAAAACTGCGGTATAATTTGTTGGCGGCGAGACAGGACCAAAAGCGGAACGAAGACTCGGGCCAGAAGAGAAACGTCGTATTTCATTTCGCGCTCGGTTTTACGACATTCCGGACATTAATGTCGTCAATTACCGTGCACGTCTTCGTCCGTTTTTACCGGGTCGATTCATTTACGATCCCCCTTCTCCTCCTCCTTCTTCTCCTCCTTCCACCACCCCCGTCGGGGTCCGATCATGAAAATTTATCGACTTGGCGGGCGAACGCGAAACCGTCGCGGAACGCTTTATATCTTGCGCCGTCGTCGATCTTTTAACAGAAACTTTCTTACCGGGGGCGAGAGAGCGGAGCGTACGGTTCTTGCGCGGCTCCGGGAATAGACAGTTCCGTCAGATATGGCGAATAAAACGGGGAAAGAGGTCTGACACGACGAGAATCTATCTGGTACAACCCATCCCGGAATCTGGATCACGAATTCTCACGACCGACAGGATAAATAGCCCGCTTTTTCCTTCTTCCTCTCGATTTCAACCGACCTATTTCTCTCTCTCTCTTTCTCTCTTTCTCCGCTCGTTGCGCTTTTACGATCATTCTCTCCTTACCTCCTCGCCACTCTTCCGTAAGCCGAAGGTTCGAACGTCGACGTGCCGGGAATAATGCTAGCGTTTATTGAATATTTTCCAGCCCGGCCCCGTTATTTCCTTCTCCCCTCGTTCCCGCTTCCCTCCCCTCGTTCTTCGTTGTTCATCCTCTTCGGCGGCTTCTTCGCTCGCGCCGTTCCGTCCGGATGCGCCCCTCAAATCGTAAATCGGGCTTCGTGTCGGGACCCGGGAACCCGGGGAGGAAGAAGGGGGGGGGACCGTCTCCGGCGTTTCGTGAGACAGCGAAACAGAAGGGAACGGGGAACGGGGGCCGGGGACACGACGATTCATAAATTAGCCGGCGGCCGAGAGCGCATCGAAAGTGGAAGGAGCCCGAAGTTTTGCGCCGAGGAACACGCGGACACACGGCCCCCGGGGAAAGACAGGAGGCGCAGCCCTCTCCGCGCGACTTTTTCTTTCTTCTTTTTTCTCCTCTTCCGACCGGTCTGCTCGCGTTACACGTTCAATAAATCCCGGGGTGATTTACGCGTGGACCCGTGTACGCGTTATTTTATCGAGGAAGAATAGCGCCGGAGACCTTCGCCTTGCCTCGCCCCGAAGAGCAGAGAGGGTCCTGAATTCCTGTCGCATTTGTTCACCGGATCTCGAGGTGTATTCTTGCTACCGATTGTCCGTTGTTATTCAGATTATGCGACTGTACGCATTAACACCAAACCTACACCACCGCCAGTCAAAATGACCGGTTCCTGATTTTGTGACGTTACGATTACTAAAATTATAAAAGTGCTTTCATGGGAAATGATTACTAAAATATATTTAGTAGAGCATGTATTGTAATAGGATAAATAAATTCAATCTTATCATTTTTCTAAGACATCGCGGTCTATTTTCTAAGGGTCGCGTGAAGTTGGAGCGCACGTTAACCCCTTGCACTACTATTTATTTTGTGATTATAATGATTACAAATTCTTCATCGTTCAGGATTTCATTGAAAAAGAAAGATAGCGTATATTTATTGTATGCCCATGTTTTCTCCAAAGGATATATATCAAGTACAACGAAATAGAATTTTATTTCGCTTTAAAGGAAATTAATAACATACGACATTAAAATGTCGGGTCATTTTGGAACACCCTTTATTACCAAATATCTGCATAACCTCGAATCGGTCGAATGGGTCGAATCGGTCGATTCTCGCGGGCTCGCCTCGGCGATCTACCCTTCATTTTAACGAGCGCGTATCCGTAGCCGCGCGCATCGATGCGAGACCAGTGATTCGAGACGACAATTATCGTGCAGGTATAACAGGAAAACGTAACAGGTCGGCTGCGGTTTGATGGATGATGATGATGACGGTAATTGTCGGGAATTACCCGACGTTAATTACATCCAAGCGAAATCGAGCGCGTTTACACCGCCATTCGCAGACACTTACCAGACTGACCGACCGACCGACCGCGTTAATACACGCCCGATAAATTCGATTCGAAATGTCCGCGCGTTTCCCGTCCCGACATTTTGCCGGGTGCGTGCCTCCCCCTCCCCCCTCCCCCCACCCCTCCCCCTCTCATCCCTCTCCGCACGTCATTCGATCTGTTACTCATCTCGCAGTCCGCCCCCGTCGCCTCGTGTCCGCTGCCAATTTTTGCACCCTCCCCCGTCCTCTCGTCGTGCCGTTGTTGTTGTTGTTGTTTTTGTTGTCGGTTTTTTCCCCGTGTGTGGTTTTCCCTCGGTATTTTTTTTTTTTTTTATTTCCATGACGAACGACAACACGCCGGCTCGTCATAAACGCGCGACGATTAATCGCCCCGACGAAAATCGCCGGCGGGGGAGGGGGGTGGCCAACAGGGGGATGAAACGCGAGGGCTGGCGGCGGCGGCTGGCTCGCTTTTATAAACGCGATCAGGCACGAAATTGTGCCGCGGAAATACGATCGTGTAAACAGCTTCTGACACGTCCGCTATCGAAATTTTACAATGGACATCGGGACGCGCGCGAGCCTCGTAACTCGATCGCGCGTGGAAACGCGCGATTTCGTATCGGATGTCGCCCCCTACACGCCTGCCCTCCGACACCCCGCTCACGATCGTTCCGCCGGGAATTTTGTTCGTTTCGATAGCGATTCTTATTATTTATGGAGAGAAAATGTCGGGCCGCGTTAATGCATCACGATCACCGGCACGATTGTCTCCCGGCTCTATAGAATTATGTATACGTACCCGCTGTTCCATTTTCTTGGATCTCCGTGCTCCGGTAATTGTAGATCTTTCGTCCTTTCAATGGAAGTAGAACGACGATCAGGTCGCGAGATAGTCGCATTGTAGGCGACAACCGACTCGCACTTTGTTCAATTTCAGCTCGTGATTGTGCGCAGCCTTTTCCGCAGAACTAAAGATGACATAAGGTTTACTCGATTGTTTGCGCGGCGAGTCGCATAATACAAGTCATGTACGATGTTCAGCATGGATCAAAGAATAGTATCTCCTGGACGATGTATGTCGCTGGCAAGACCCGTGTTGTTGACATATATCGAGAAAAGACTGGAACAATAAGTACTACGATGTCGTAGGAAATTAGTAAAATGAGAGATAACGTTCCAGGCCGCGAATGGGTTAAATCCAGCCACCTCGATAAACTCGCGGACTCTAAGTTGCGTGGTGTAGCAGTCGGCGCGCGCGAATAATAATCCTCCGCAGAACAGTTAGTATAATGCGCGCGGGTACTATCCGTTCTATGATCGCGCGTTTTTATTCGCAGCCAGCGAGGCGTATAGTAAATGTTTTCGGGCATTACTCTCGATTTTGCTAAAGCTATTACCGGCGATTCCGCAGCTGCAATACGTGTCGAGCAGTCGGAAAATTCACGCATGAAAAGTACCGGCGGCCACCGAGAGTGATTCGATTTCGTTGTTTTGCGCTCGACTCGTTGCATCCCTCTCGACCAGCGTGCCCCGGCACCCCCCAACCCCGCCCCGAACCACCCCCGCGCGTTGGCACCGGGCTCGCGCCGTGTTCGACCCTGTATAGTCTGCTCATTATTCATTTATCGGTTTAACGAGTACATCCGCGAAAAAGCGTTGCAAAATACCCGGCGGGTCGGTCGATACTCGGGGCGCGACCACCCTCCAGTATTTCCTCTACTAATTTCCATCCCGCTTTCGATCGCTCGCGTCACACTACGATTCCTCGTACCGCGATTTTTCACGATTTAATGCCCCCCTCCCTCCATCCCTCCCGCTCCCGCCGCGCCGACCCCGTTGAAAATTCATTTCGTTGATTAAATCGTAATCCGTCCGATAATAATATTTCACATTCGAATTACGAAAGAACGCTTCCGTAACGGTGGCTTCGATCTCGGTTGCGGGATAGGGGGGAGGATAGGTGGGAGCGCGAAGGTTCTCTTTTGCGCGCCACTTTTTCCTCCGGAGAGAAAGAAATGTATAAAAAAAAGATTACGCCCGTGGAATCTCGTCAGGTGCTTCATGAATAACCTCTCAAAACCGTCCGGCGGCGCGATTTCTTCCCACCCCCGTTACCCTCTCTCTGTGTCTCTCTCTCTCTCTCTCTCTCTCTCTCTCTCTCTCTCCGTATCTATCCGGCTCTCAGCGAGGGTAACCTAATACACGGTGGCACGGTCGTCGGTCCCCTCGTGCTCTTTCTCTTTCCGCGCACGTCCGTCTGCGTGTACGTTGGTCATCGCTTTTTCCACTTTTTATTGTGTCTGCAGCGCCACTGGTTCGGTCGCCTGGGCCGCGGAGGCGGAGAACCAGATGGAGATTGAGAGAGGGACGGACGGGGAGGGGAGAAAGGGGATGGGGGAGAAAAAGAGACAGGATCGAGAGAGAGAGAGAGAGAGAGAGAGAGAGAGAGAGAGAGAGAGAGAAAATGGCAGGCTGTGGTCGGAGTGGAACGAATGGTACGCCAGGGAAAACGTGGTGCACGTCGACGGGGACGTCGGCCGGGGAGGGTGAATCGGCGATGAGAGGAGGGTGGGAACGACGCGGCGAGAGGCGGGTGTGGAGGGTGCTCGGGGAGGAAAAAAACGAAGAGCAAAATTCGCTATCGGAAAAATCGAGCTCTACGTGCCGCCGCCGCCGCCGCCGCCGCCGCCACCGCCGCCGCCGCCGCCGCCGACCTCTCCACGCACACATGTTGCCCCCCGTTGTATCCATCTGTCCTTTTTCACCTGCCGTGTTTCTCCCTCCGCGTGCCCTGCTCCTTTTCTAATCGTTGGCCGGGTCTCCTCGTTCCTTCTTCTTCCTACCTTTCTCTCTTTCTCTGTCCCTCTCCCCCCTCGTCTTCTCTCCGCCTCGCCTCGCCCGGCCCGGTTGCATCTGTGTAACTTCGATCCCATGTATCTTCCTTCTCTGTTCGCCGGCCGGGACACAGTCCCGAACACGCGGAGACGTGTGCATTGTGTGGCTTGGCACGGCCACGGAGAACGAGTCGCAATATGTGCACGATAAAATATACACAGAAATGTCCTACCCTGCTTGCTACGTACGTCTACATCCTTTTTCTCCATCCTCCGCACAATCCCCCTACCCCCACCCCCAGAGCTCTACCCGCGTCATCTGTTTCGCTCGCGCGCACCTTCGACCTCGATCGAGCACCGGAGTATGTAGTGCGCGAGTATTATGGCGTACCTATACGGGCGCCTCCGGGTACGCCTCCACCAATACGTCGCTTCTTTCAACACACAGGGATCTGCAATACCGATGGGGTTCCATGTACCCAATACACGTCCTCCATGCTCGCGATCTCTCAACACGATAAGTCCTTTCAACCGGCACCCCGGCTTCGATTTCTTTTCTCTCTTACACCGTCTCTCTGATCCTTTACCGCGTCTCGTCTCTCCGCTTTCACGTCCCTCTTGTCTCCCCCCACCACCACACACACACACCCTTCTATTCTGTGACCGTAGTAGTTGTACTCTGTACCACCGCCCCCGTGCTCTTACTCTTTTTCGTCGACGATAGGAAGGATGTTACTCGGAGACGACGCGACCGAAGAGGAAGGTTTTATCCGGAGCAACTTAGGTTTGCCTGGCTGGAAATACCGCACGAATTGAGCCGCCTTTCTTCCCCCATCCCCCATCCCCCATCCCCCATCCCCCCCGGCGATGCTCTTTCTCTACAACCCCCCCGATCTCTCTACGACGCCCCTCCCCTTGAAGTCGTCCTCCGGCATCCTTGAATAGGATGCCATAGCCAATTCTGTTTTCCAGTCGAACGAAAGGAGGATTCCGCTTTCCTCCTTCGTAGATCAGCGCGACGACTTTTACCCCGGATGTATTACGGATTTTCTGTACTTATTCCTGCCTCTTATCGGATCCTCGGTAATCAGATCGAGTGCTGCCCCCCATCCCCACCCCGCCGGTAAAAAGACACGCCGGATGCTGTCTACCGGACGAGCAAATTTTAAGACGATCCGCTCCGCCGTTCGTGGAGATTGTTGCTTGCACCAGACTGGCTACCGCGTTTCGAAAATCTGGTGGCCCTTCGAAAATTGAACTCTGCTGGGGAAGAGTCTTGATCGTACAGGTGCATTGGCGCGTTGGTTCTATACACCAAGATTAGAACCTTCCTTCTTGGGAACTGTATTTGTTTTAGAGAGCTTTAACCCCTTGCCCTACAATAGCGAGCCAGACTCGTGATGAAGATTCTATTTTGTTGCAGTTGATATATATCCTTTGGAGAAAACATAGGCATATAATAAATATAAACTATCTTTTTTGTTCTATGAAATTCTGAACGATGAAGAATTTCTAATCGTTATACAATCGCAAGATAAATAGTAGTGCAAGGGGTTAATAGAATCTCCGCTATTTCGAATAGTTTGAGAAATTCTGCTTCACTTTGGCAGCGTATGTCTCATCACGGGGTATACCTCGCGGTAGTGGGGATAACTCAGGGAAATCAGTGGACCGGGACGTTGAGTGTCCGCAATAGTAACGCGGTCGAGGGGTTAGCAAAGTGAGAACGACCGTTCGATGAACTAACGCTGTCGTAGCGGCTGTCGGATAACCCTCGAGGTCATTAACACGCGAACATCTTCGATCCCGACGTGGATAGCGGGCAACTCCGGGGTTGCCATGAATTTTTATCGGGCGCTGTTTCGCTTTTACATCGCTCTTAAGATTCCGGAAGTTCGGCATTCCGGTCTCCTGCGGGACACACCGTAGGGGCGCTTAATTCTCGATCCCCCGAACGGCCACTTAAATTTCGCGCACTAAAACCCACCCCTCGGGGAAACAGTCGTTAACTCGAGTCGTGGTCAAAAGGCGTTCCTCCTCCGGACCGCTAACGGGTCTGCTCTCCGGGATTCAAGTACCGCCCGGATACTCCCGCGAGTACGTCCGATGCGTACAGTTGGTTGTAAAAGTGTCCGTATACCCCGACAATCAACAATAGAACCGTGCCCGACGGTAAAACTACTGGTTTGCGACTATCAAAACGCGCTTTTAACGAGTGTCTCAAAATTCTGTAATTTTCAACGGAATTTTTGTAAATTTTTTCCTCTGAACACAGAAGCGCATAGCGTGCCCGCAGAAATGTGAAGTATCATCGACAAACAAATCGATTTCTTAACCCGGATGTATTTTATAGAAAAATCTGAAAAATTTCAGAACATTTCTCTCGACGATAGCACACTGCTGAATTCATGGATATCGAATATTAGTCGAAGGCAGATCGATCAAGTAGGAATCGACAGCAGGTTAGAGTAGCGACACCTGTTAATTGAGATTTTGGAGCAGGTGCCATTCGTTACTATTTCGTCACACTTGTAATGTCTGCCACCCGAAGCGAGCACGCGTTTTTTAATCCAAAAGTATATTGTTTGTTGCGAGCACGATTATTTTTCAGTGTTCCCTAAATGAGAAACGATTAACAATCGAAAACTGGTATCTATAAAAATTCTATGCAATTTTCTTCAACACCTGCCTAATTCGGAAAATCCGAAAAAATACACATTAATAACCACAATAAGACACAACTATCGTAATAATATAAATGTGGAAATCTGAATATAAAATCAGCAATTTTAAGATGTTGGATTTTTTAAGGAATCTGCAGTCAAAAATTCAGAAGAAAGTCGTGTGTGAACGAAATGATTACATAGCGTGCTCACCGTATAACCAGGGTTGTTGCGACAAATTAGACCCGAGTGGATGAAATCGGCAAAATCTGGTAGGCGGATATTTTTGCAACCAACTGTAGCTGCTGGTGGCGATGTTGCTGCCAGCACCGGAATAGCTTTTATCAGGCGTACCGCTTTTACGAGTCGTTCCTCTCTTTCCGGCACGACCTGCTGCTTTCCAAGACACGCCGAGGACACTTCGTCTCACTTCATTCCTTTTTCATCCGTTACTCGTTCCTGGGTTTCGCGTACCGCGGTCTTCCGGAAAGAGCGAGTCTCGGAGGAAACTGTAAAACTTCTCCTCGTGTCATCTCGCGTTTAGTGCACCGCCTCGCTGGCATGCAGATGCAACTTAGCGGGTGGTCCGGCGAAAAGAAATTTAGATACCTTACACGTATCGTTTAGACTCGATTCCTTCGAACGACCGGAATTCCCACTACGATAAAGTCTCCGACATGTATCGTGTAGGTGCACTACGTGACGTCAATTAAACCACTGCATACAGGTCATTTTAATCAGAAGAATGCCACGAATAAGTTGGTCAAAGTCCCAGAAAAGAAATAAACAGTTATGTCAGTTAGAAGACGTTTCTGTAATAAATATATTTTAATATCAATTTACGCAATCGGTTAAATGATAATCACCGCATCACCGACTCTGCAATAATATGCATACAAATGTTGAGTAACGGTATAACCTTGTCGCAAACAATTTTAGCGTTTTATTGCAACAGCTTCGTATGCAACGCTTAATTATTAAAATTCATAGTTGCAGCAAACAAAAATTTAAATTTATACACCAATCTACATGAACCGAGGTTGCGGAAAAACTCACGGCACTCTATGAAAAGGCTCGAGGCAAAACAAGAAGTTGATTAAAATACGCACGTTTATCCGTCTATTGAATATTAGAAAATCTAGTATGCTACGGACTAATGAAATTCACAGTCTAGTTGTCGCATTGTTGACATGTCAACTGCCACATCGGCGACAGTAATCTTTAAGCAGGTATACATTTATATTTATCATAATTAGACTACGGATTTCATAGAGTTATGACAAAATGAATGGGTGAGATTTAAAACAGTAGAGAGATTCACATAATTTAAGAAGGCCAATGCTTTCTCTTGTATTTATTACAATTATGAAAAGTGGAAAGAAATCCCCATTTAGCTCTTATTCCTTGCAGTTAATACGCGTTTATTTAGCACCAAGATCCGCAGTCTAATAACGAGAAAATGATAATAAATTAAATTTTAAAATGTTTCAGAATTTACTCGAACGAACCAAATTTTACGAGGACTTTTAAATTGAAACGTTGAAATGCATTTTCATTTTAGTTCTAAATTCGATCGAGTGAATAAATTAGCTTAAAAATTAATTTTTAAATCTGGACAAACAATTCCGTGACCCGTACATCTCGGTGACACGACAGTGAACGTGTTAGCTCGATCATTCTGATTTTTTGCAAATTTTACGGGGTCGATATTCAGCGCTGTACGCGTTAATTTTCTGCCGCGTTCGTCATTCAAGGTGATAAGATAGACGCAGAAGACCCTGAAACGGTTGGATTTATCGCGGGTACAGATCATCGCGCCGCGCCGGCCTGAAAAAGTGTCGCTATCGATCGCTCGAAATAATAACGGTAATTTGTTCCCTCCCCTGGAACCCTTTCTCCCCGGGGCAGCAGCACGGGTATATTCTAAATCATGAGCGATAAGCTGCACCTAAGCCGCCGGTATTTGCATTTAATTAATCCCGGGGGAGCTTCGGCCGGTATTTTCGAGACACCCTGTGGGCATATTTATGTACTCGCGCCGACTACCAGGCGGTCTCCAGACCCTCCTTACTCGGCTTTATGCTCGACGTTTCGCACTTTTATCGATGCAGGGGTGTTAGCATTATGCCGGCTATCAACGAGGGGGTGGAGCGAACACCCTTTGGCCTTCTCGCGCCCAGGGAGTCGTTAAGAGGTCACCCCTACCCTCCTCCTCCCCGGGTCGAGTTCTACCTCGTCACCCCCTTTCTTCTTCATCCCCTCCGCTCTCGATTCTTTTCTCTCTCTTTCCCTTCTATTTCACGTCTGGTGTTCCCGCTTTGCTGCAACCTCGTTCCCCGAACAACAGCAACGCTCTCCAACCGAGGCAGAAACAGAGAGAGAGAGAGAGAGAGAGAGAAAGAGAGAGAAAAGCAGTTAAAGGGAAAGGGAGGCAGATGATAGGAGAAAGGAGAGAGAAAGCGAGGATCGTTTGAATTCGACGGCGGTGCACCGGTCGATCGTTAAGGTCGAATTCGCCGTCGTTCGAGCCACGGCTGGAATTAATTTTATCTCCGCGCGGAAAGAATCGCCACGGCGGCGTTTTCCGTGGTGGAAAATCCCGGCGAAGTTCGGCCGTTCCGTCGGAAAACAGTCGTCCCGGTTAATCCACGATCGGATTACCCGCTCGAGAACAACCGACCGGTGTTATTTAAACGTGGCCGGCGTAACGAACTCGAAGCGAAAAATGGTCGGGAGCACCGAGGAAACGGGGCCTTTGAGAAATGGCTTTGCCAAGTGGATCGTGGAAATTCGCGCAGCTCCATCCTCTTCCCGTTTGGAATTGCGTTCGCGGATTAACAAACCTCTCCCGTTCCCCGAACGATACCGGACCGTTGTCTTTGTGCCCGCTTCGGAAAGTAGTGTCCCGTAAATTTGCGAATTTACGAACTCGTTGGCAGAGTTCCTCCTCTCCCGATAATCGCGAGCCCTCCCCTCGTCCTCTATAATTCCCGCGGGCACCATTAGCTCGGCTTTCGAGCGTTCCCGGTTTCGAGTAACCGTCAATGTCGCGCTTCGTTTAGCAGTGTATCATTTTGGTACGCCACCTTGGCCGATCACACGAGATCCAAGAGATCGTTGCGTAGGTTTTTGCGATGGACTTAAAAAGGCTAGCTAAAAATTAGTCGGTTTAGTTCGTATCTCGTTGAAAGGGAAGCTTACCGGAGTCATTGGAAGTAACTTTTTCCTTTGCGAAAATGTTCTCCGCGGCTTCGTTTCGGAGTTATTAACGAAAAACATGGACCAATCGGAGCACGGCTACCGCGGAGGGATTCCACCGCGGCGCTGTGATTGGTTCGTGTTTTTCGTTAGTGACTCTTTAACGCTAAACCCACCACGGTCAAACGACCTGTTTTCTATTTTACAATTATTGAAATTATAAAAATTCACGCTAAACCGTTGACACAAACCGGTGCGGAACAAATAGCAGAACTACGCATGACGCCACAGTGGCGTCAGCGACCGTGACGGCGTTAAACTGCGCCATCGAAAGCGTGGTTTTTTTTTCTTTTTTGTTCGCTGATACCCTAAAGGAAAAGAAAACTCCCCTCTAACCGCATCCATTACTTCGGAGTGAGTCTCGGGCGGCTCATTGTGTCGGGGTCGCAAAAAACAAGCGGCACCCTCGCCCCTCGGTGAACTCGTTTCCATCTTAGCTAGTGTAAATACGAGCGCGGTAATTAACGCGGGCGACGGTGAAAACGCGGCGGAATGATATCCGATGTGGCGCGTAGCGAGCAAATTAGTGTCACAGCGTCGAGGCGGCGCAGCACCCTTCTCTGACTGGTTCTCGTTAAGGCACTCCCCTCTAAAACCTCTCCTCCTCCATCTCCAACCCCTTTCTTTCTTACTCTCGCACCCCGTCAGCCACCATCAACTCCCCTTTCGCTTGTTCCGTTGTCCGGAATCCCTCTCTTTCTGACGCGCGAGAACAGAATCGCCTCCGGCGCGTTTCCCCGCGACGACGACGATGTCGCAGACGCGACGGGAATTTGCATTGTGAACGCGGCTTCACGGGCAACCCCGTCCCAGTCGCTCGCTCGTCGAAACACCGCGGAATTATCGTTGTCAGCCGACCGTCGTAATTCCGGGATGAACACTGAGGAAAACAAGACCTTCGTGCCCGGCTGATAGCGACTACAATTAACTCGGCGTTCATTACGCGACGACCGAGGATCAACCCCCCGGTGAGATCCTCCGTGGGATTTTTCGGCAGGCCGGCTTAACGTTTTTATCACCAACGCGTCACCGACGTTTCAATTATTTCACGGCTAAACGAATTTGCTTCGAAGAATTTCGAAATTGTTCCCTTATCGATCCCCCCCCCCCCGTGCACGGTGTTTCCGAAATCGGGGCCCGGGACTATTCATTTCCCGGGAATAACATTTTTTCGTTTGACTTTAATCTTGGATTAACACGCCACAAAATCTGAAAAAATTTAGAAACAATGCTTACACACCTGATACGATGGAAATATAAATGATATCGCTCTTGAGCATTCAATGCGAAACCATTTTTGTTGATTTTTCAAAACCAGGATTTTTCACTTAACTCTGGGCACTCGAATGGTAACTGTAAGGCACCACTAAAAATTGTATTTAATAAGTGTTTGTATTTATTAATTACTTCTTGAACCCTGTTAGATACTTAAAAAAAATGCCAATCAAGTTTCATAATCCATACGAAATACCAGAGTTTTACCAAAATCCAGTGGTGTCCTAAGACTTATGAGCAGGGGTGTACAAATACAGGGTGTTTGGTAACTGGTGGTACAAGCGAAAAGGGGGTGATTCTACATGAAGGAATAAGTCGAAAATATAGAATAAACATTTTTCGTTTGAGGCTTTGTTTTCGAGAAAATCGACTTTGAAGATCTGTCAGGTTTGTGTGGTTTAGTATATGCAGGAAGTAGATTCGGTTGGTCATGGTCAGACGCGTCAGACAATTCCTATCGAATAGCATGCGTATTCGCTGCATTTCAAACTCGATTTTCTCGATAACGAAACTTCGGATGAACAAATTTTATTCTATATTTTCGACTTATTCTTTCATGTAGAATCACCTCCTTTTCGCTTGTACCACCAGTTACCAAACACCCTGTATATGACCGACATGACAGTGAACGTGTCAAGGAGTTCTTACGGGTACGGAAACCGATACGAGTCTTGGATCGCGTTGCCGACGGTGCTCAGCTTATCATTGTGCGCGGCAGTCCAGAATCTCTCCGAAACAGTAGAACAATTGAAATCCCATCGCTATTGGTATTCCATGGGTAACGTATTCTAACATGTTGGTCCAATAATCGTGGCCAGCTACAGAATTCTACACCCTGACACGAAATCGAGAGCATAGAGGGCGTCTCTCTCTCTCTCTCTCTCTCTCTCCATCGAACTCGATAACAGACGGACAAAGTGAGAGAGAGAGAGAGAGAGAGAGAGAGAGAGAGAGAGAGAGAGAGATAGGGTGAAGAGGGAGAGGGACAGAGAAGTAGGGTGGAGGTCAGCTTCAGCGGCCGGGCCGTTAATGTTTAGCGCAATCAGCGATAATGGCGGTCTATGGCGCGTTTAATCAAGGCAGTAGCCCGTTGCGGTTTGCGGTTCGAAAGCGGGCTGCCCCATGGCGCAAAGGAAAGGGTCAGTGTGTATACGTGTGTAGGTATACGCGAAACAGGGAGCAACAGAGTGGCGGGAGGAAAGTGGGAGGAGGAAGAGGGAGGGACGCGCGAAGGGATGGAGAACAAGAGGGTTGAACATATCAGGTGGACTTAGCGGTCTCTGCTGGCTCGGCATCGCCTAGGCCAGAGAGTGACCGCTGTACACGCACACGGCCGACAAGCAGACCGGGCCGCGCACGTACACAGGAACACGATTCGTCGGGACTCGCGTCTCTCTGTGGCCCGGGGTATATCGCGGATTGACCAGAGACTCTCCCTTTCTCTTTCGTACCCTCGAGCTCTGTTCATGCCTGTTCTGGTTTCCCGTGCGTTGTACACCCACAGACACACGCACACATACGCTCGCAGAAGTTCGCACCCGCGCGTACACCGGCCTGCCAACAGGCAGAGCAGCCTCTTGCCTCTTGCCACCGTCGCGTTTCCAGTTTTCCTCGTCGACCGGCTTGCGGTTAGGGTCGCGCGGTCCAAGTGCCCCTACAGGCTTTACGAGGATGAGGAGGAGGAGCGGAATCTCCCCTCGTCGGACGTCGGCGGACGCGGCCGTAACGATCGCGGAACGGTGATTGAAACGGGCCTTTATGCGACGCCGATGAACCGGTAATTGTAATTGGATGATCGCCGGGGATCGGGATTCATTGGTTGTGATCGATCACCCCGCTTCGAAAGACTGTTAGTCCGGCTCTCTCGGATTAAATTCCCCGCGAGCGATAGAGCCGTTCCTCTTTCGCGCCCGCGGAACGAGAATCCTCGGAGATTGCGGACGACCATAATGTTTAACGCCCGACGAATTTATCGCACCGCGGCGCGGCGCGCCGGCACCGTTGCCGGGAAAACGCACGCGTAATCGATTCTTTACGAGGAATCGTAGCCCAAGCCGTTTATCGAGTGTATCCCGATTACGATAACACGATTTTCTCCTCGGGAACCTATTCGGAGACGGCAATCTCCTGGCAAAATGGCCCCTAGTTTCCTCTAATACCTGCCCTCCACCCCTACCCCCGGCACATCCCCCTTAATAGCCGAGGAGCCGTGCAGCCGTTATTGACTGCTACTGGCACTTTCGTGGCCCCGTATAGATGTCTTGGTCGTCTAATATCCTGAGTGCCGCTAATTTGCCCGTCCGTAACCCACTGACACGCTAATCGATCATTGTATCAGCGACGTTAGCCGCCCGAGCCGGTCTCTGGTCTCCTCCGCTATAGTCTGGTTCGGTTCGGTTCGATTCGGCTCGGCTCGGCTCGGCTCGGCTCGGATTCGCTCTTCCTAAACGGCACCGTCTCCAGAGGAAGAGAGTCCGCGAAAGACGGAGACGGAGCGGCGAGAGAGATTGCGAATCGCGCGAGTTAGGAACACGGATAGGAGATGGGTAATTAGGTACTCGAGGGTAATCGCAGCATCTCGAGCGACCGCCTACGCAGGTGATCTCGATGACGACGCGCAGATTGTCAGCCACGGTGTTCATTTTCCACGGCAGGGAACAACACGTCGACGATTTGCGCCGGTCTGATTTATGGTTCCGCGGTCGTTATCGCCGTTCCGGAAAAATTCAGGCACTGGGATAAATGCACGCGCCCTGGGGCTCTGCTGCAAGGCGATGGATTAAGTATCGGCGCGCAGCGCTTTTAACTATACAAACGAAAATAAATTAAAGAAACAATACAATGCTAGGTTAATTTTTTTTTGTATAACTACTGGATCTTTAACGTTATTAAACAATTTTATGTCGATTAATTACAAAACGAGAAAAAGATTGGACTAAGTTCGATCGGGGTATGTAACGGCGCTATTCATCGACCTCTAATAAAAAAAAGCAAAAAAAAAAGAAAACGGTACCACGCAGTGGTCTTCCAGCAAGCATTCCTTGGAGTCATTGATTGATGCATCCCCAGCACAACGATCCTTTTTATCGCGCAGCAATACAACCGGGCCGATCGTGATTACTCATGGTTGCGTTCGAAAGAATGACCTGTCGCTGTCAATTCCCCGGCCCGTCGCTCTCCCTCTATCTCCTTTATCTTTTGTTACAGTCGTACGGGGGGTGAGTAATGCACTCCGGTGTCCGATACCCGAAGGTATCAATATTTCCTCGATCGTGTTCCTTTCTCCCCGCGGCTTCTTATCCGGTCAGCTTATCCATCGACGCGATAATAGAAGAATCCAGGGAGAGACAGACAGAGAGAGAGAGAGAGAGAGAGAGAGAGAGAGATTCCCGTGGTGGATTTTATTGTGGAACCTCGGCCGACCGTCGAGGTTCATCCCTCGGCAGCAGCCACCCCCGTCATCCCCCGCGAAACAGATGTCGATTGGAGTTTATTGCGCGGCGTCAGGTGTATCGAATCGCGCGACGTTTCCGGCCGAACAAGTTAGGAAACGATGGACACCCGGTGTATCGAAATACAAGCGCGGGGGGATGAACACTCGAAGACGAGGAGGAAAAGGGTGGAAAGCTCGAGTGCTGAGGCAGCACTCTGACGTTCAAACATCCAAACATCCCAATCTTTCGCCGTCTGTCAGTTCCCTCTCCTCCACCCCCATCGGCGCTCGAGTGCCACTTATTCTCCTCCGTCGTCGCTTTCTCCATCTCTTCTTCCCTCGATCCCGTACCGAACCCACTTCACGTCTCTCTCTCTCTCTCTCTCTCTCTCTCTCTCCCTCTCTCTCTCCTTCCCCATCTCTACCCATTCCATTGGCAATAGCAGTGCGCCGATGTCGCTGACTGATGCCAATGCTGGCTCTGGTGCAGGTAACAATGAGTATTCTGCTCCCTTTCTCTCTCTCTCTCTCTCTCTCTCTCTCTCTATCCCCTTCTCCCAGTTCCCCCTACCGTTCCAGCATCGAATCCCCCGGATTCAGATGTATATACAAAGCCACACGAACAGGGAGCGTTGGCGAGACAGAGACATGCACCGACGAGCATTCTCTGCGCAGCAACCCACTCGAAGTCATCCCTCCTCGCCGAGCAGCCACGATGAACCCCTGAATTGATTGCAGCCTGTTTACCCTCGAACATTCACACATAATGGCTGGTCCTCCTCTTGACGTTGTCGATTACCCTCTGTCTTCAAAGCTTAACCTCTCAGACTGCTCTCGAGCCGTGCGTACGCGTGATCAGTCATCGATCTTCCGTTTGATTTTTTTTTCTGCTGCCCCGACGCCGGAACGCAATCATTTCTCTTCGAAACGAAACCCAACCGGACTTGAGTTTACATCGCGTTCGCGACCTTTTGCTTGTCGGGGTAACGCGCGACAGCAATCGCGACGCGAGATTGTTTTTCTGGTTGAAACAGCGGACCGCTTAATTCGGGAAACACTACTGTTTTTCGATGAAAATGATCTGAGCCGTGACCTTCACTTGACATTGACCTTTCTGTTCAAGGACGGACGGTTACGACCATTCAATGGAATCGTTAACACCTCAGAACTATCGTATGAAAGAGTTTTTCACCAAAATACACTGTTCGCCCTGTATATGTCGCAAATGCTCTGCACCGGATAAAAAAAATTTGCTTCAATACGTTGTAAAAAATTATTTGTTATAGGAAATAACAAACCCCCTTTGTCATTCGTGAAGTTTTTGAATACATTTTTGTTTCCGTGCGGTTTCTTTTATGCGGTCCCTATCTGCCGCACAAAAACATGTTTGACCGTGTTCGCTGCATAGACGACAACATAGCGTTCCAAAATATCTCGAGCTGTAATGCTGTGCGTTTGACCCGCATCATCGAGGGCTGTTCATCCGGCGTGATTACCGAGCAGCCGGTTCCCCCTTTCGTTTCGGCGGGCTTGGTAAAAATTGATTGATATTCGCGTCGATACATCGAGCTCGGTCGCGTCGCAATTCCGGAGAAGCAGTCATCGGTTAACGCCGAGGGGTTCTCAATTATTTTGGCCCGTGGAGGTCGTGCGGCCCGGCCCGATCCATTGTCGCGGTTCGGCTCGCGTTCGTAACAGTTGTAACTTTTGTCCCGATAACTCGTTTACCAGCGACGGGCATTATTCCGTGGGTCGATCCGACGTTACGCGAATCGTTGGTCGCCGCGACGTTATTTTGTGTGCGTGCGCGTACGTGTGTATGCGCGCGGATGTTTTTTTTTTGTCCGTTTCGTTTCGTTCGCAACGGTGACAGCACGTGCGTGCATGTGTGTGTGCGTGAGCGCGCGGGCATCGTATCATCGAGGTGACGCGTAAGGGTGAAACGGAAAATGGGTGTGAGGCGCAGCGAAAATGCAGTCCGACCACGTGCGCGCACCATCGAAAGCACGAAACGCATAAAATTCCATCAAGGGTAGGGATATCTGTGTTTTTCCCTCCGTTATATACACCGGCTCTCTCTCTCTCTCTCCCTTTCCCGCCGCTTTTCAACCCCCTCGGCTGCCGGCAACGTCCACCCCCGTTGCGACGCGGCACAACCAACACCGCGGAAAATTAACCGAATGACAATGGCGAGCTCTAATATTTATACGAGCAATTTTCGACGCGACTAGCAGCCGCGGGCTGCACCGTAGCCACGATTCTCCCCCATAAATCGTGCCCGTGTATATTCGTCACGCGCGACAGAGTTGCCAAAAGGGTTCCCCCTCTCCACTCCCTCCTCCCCGACTTTTTTTTTTGTTTCTTCAATCTTTGTCATCGCTGTCGCCACCATTATTTCAGGGTTCGCTGAAATATCCCTGGCCCCGGATTTTCGGGATTAAGTAGGGGTCTGCGGTCTTTCGTTTCTGTCAAATATGCACTGTGATTTAATCCGTTTAGTCTGTTAACAAACCTCGTGGACGTGGACTGCGGATTGTGTGCATTTATAATGAAAATGAGTGGGTGAATTTTCGAACAGCGAGAAGGTTAACGCTAGGGTTTACAGAGCACTGAACGCGACTATTTTATGTTACTTTTGTAAAAATAACGGGAATGTATCTATCCAAGTTTTGAGTCATTTTTTCATAATGTATACCGATACGAATATATTTTTGAAGAATTTCTCATTGTCCCGTGAACCTAGTTTTCAAGGAATTTAAGAATTTCTCTGTTCGTTAAGCGACGCGCGACGGTCATGCCAACATGGCGGCGCCCTTACGTAACTTTTGAACCAGTGATCTCCTAGGATTGAAACTTGGATTTTCGGCATTTTCTCGCCAAAGTCTACAGGATTACATAAAAAAAAGTTTAAAACTTCTGGTTTCTTGTGGTAAAGTTTAACCCAACGTAGTTCTAAATTATCGTGGCCGCAGAGAAAATGAAGGAGTTCGCGACAACATTTATAAACTCACTTGTGAGAAACAAAAATGACTAAGTTCGAGTGTAGTTATCGAAGATCCAATAGCCTGATAAAGTCACGTTCGAAATCAATTAAACGCACATTGGACGATACAATAACGTGGCCGCAGGAGGTCAAACGTATCGAATAGTTTCCTGATCTCCCTCTAATCCCCGCTCTGCATCAACCATCGATTTTCTATTAATTTTCAAACGGTTACCGTACAGCCGGTTTGAGCGACAGATCGAGCATTAATTACTGGTACCGCCGCATAATTGCTCGATACTTCTCCGAGCGACGAAACCTGGGAATTGATTAGCGAGTAGATTAAATCTAGTCTTCTATATTAACGCTCGTCTGCGCACCGTGCGATTAAGTCTTACAAGATTTCAATTTATAATTCACACTCCGACTCAAACTTGTTTCCGTACGCTATTAAAAAGACGATCACTTTTTTGAATCATACGACTTGGATTCTTTTTGAAAAGTTAGAACAACTAGTTTTATCATATGCTGTGAAAAAAACATTTTTGCAAAAAGATTGAAATTGTTCAGAATTGCAAAGAGAAAATACTAAAAATAGTTCGTTATAACATTTTTTATGCCTATATTGATTTTTAGAAAAAACTTTTCCTGTATATTGTCTGTGTCACCCAAAAATCCTACCACACGTTCCCCTATTCTTTGACTTTACCAATCTTTCCTTATCCACTTTTCCTTTGTAGACTTTACATTCTATAGTTCTTTTGTCCTGCCTTATCGGTTCCTTTGCAGTTTCTTATCGGCTAATATAAATTCCTAAATCTGTTTAAACCTCCTTCTTTCTCCCCGCGCGGTATTTTAGTACTACTCCGGAACAAATTTCTACGCACGAAAACTACCGTGATTCGATGAGTGTCCTCGAATTTTCGAGGAAGCAAAGAAATTATCGACCGCGGAAGTGTCAAGTGATCGCACGGACACGTTCGCGCCACTTAGCCCTAGCTACATTCAATTTGCCGTGCACTCGAAACTCCGGTCACATTATAATTAAAAAGGCGATGGGACTGTTGAGTATCGAAATTACGGAGCAGTTCGGATTCATTTAATTTCCGGGAATTTTAATATTCATTATGAGAAGGCTGTCTCGCGTGGGGCCAGAAAATTCTTCCGGCCTTAATATGTCGAAGTGCTCGAGAGAGAGCCGACCGACTGGCGTCGCCAACTATTTTTCCGCGTGCGACGTGTCCCCGGGACAATGATTTTGTTATATTTTTGTAACGCGAAACAACTTTCGCGGCGGGTAGTTTTAAATTGGAACGGAAATGATAAACTGAACAGTGACGGCGCGGCGCGGCGCGGCGCGGCGCGGCGGGAGGACGCGCGTGGATGCACGGTTGCGCGACGGTTTCACGATAAAACGGGGGATACAGCAGGGATCCCCGTTGAAAACTCATCGGCCATTGTGCTCGTCCGCCGCACCGAAAGTTAGGTTTAATCAATTTGGCATTCCGCAACCAGTGCTCGTTCTGCCGCGAACTTCTGCGCCGACAACGGCGCGCTTGCATTACAGAAAGGACAATTGTTGGAACGATACGGGGAGAGGACTCCTCTCTCTTTCTCTCCCTCTCTCTCTTTCTCTCTTGTTCGACTCGTTTTCCAATAGCGGAGAGGGATGAAAAAAAAGAAAGAAAAAAAGGGGGAAGGGAAAGCAGAATACGGGAAAACGTAATCTTTTTGAAAGCGTCAATCCAATATTATTTTCAGCAGAACCGTTATTTCGAAACGAAGACCTTCTCGCGAACGATCCGGCAAAACAGGTTCCTGAAAATCGACCGCACGTTTTTATTATACAAGGTGTCCCAAAACTATTGTACTCCCTTGAAACGGGAGATTCCTGGGGTTGTTTGAAGCAACTTTTTCCTTTACGAAAATATTCTCCGCGGCTTTGTTTAAGAGTTATTAACGGTAAACACGGACCAATCGGAACGCGGGGTACAGCAGACGGACTCTGCCTCAGCCAATGACAACGCCACGCCCAGCGAGCCCTGCCTCTCGTCGCGCTCCGATTGGTCCGTGTTTTTCGTTAATAACTCTTGAACAAAGCCACGGAGAATATTTCCGCAAAGGAAAACGTTACTTCGAATGACCCAAGGAATCCATTTCAAGGAGGTCTATTTTTGCAAAGATGTGCAGGATTATTATAGCTGTGTGGCTGACAATGAGTAAAAAAAGGAATATATTATATCGTTAAAATACCACGGCTGTAGATGCTTGTTTTTTATTTGCCTCTCGAGACGCACAGTCTAATTCACCTCGAGTGGTATATTTTCGCGTGGTAGCAGCTTTCGATTCGAGTATCCGTCATTCCCTGAATTAAGTATCCCGCAATCCGAGTACGCTTCGATTCGAGCGGGCTTTAATTAGGCCTCGCTTTAAATTGAGTACCATCTAATCTTAGCGTCCCTTCGAATTTAGTACGGTCTAATTTAAGTGGCATTCCGATACGAGAACGCGCGCGCGCTCTGTCTCTGTTTGAACCGGGCTGCACGCGAATTTCGATGGCGGTCGCGTTGACTCAACAATATTTCTAATCCACCGGCTCTCTCGAGCCGGCTGTTCGGCTCGCGGCCGCTTCGAATTGCCGCACGATTCGGTGGATACAATTTTAACCTAATTAACCCGATCGTATCTGATCGTCAACCATTGCAACCTGTTTCGATCGAATGGCAATCCAATTCGGTCGCCTTTAGTTTACCCGCATTCCTATTCAACAATTTCCGGGCGAGCTATTTCTCCCGATCCGCGCACTCTGCTGCCGTGTTGCTCTGTCGACTTAACCGACCTAAAGCTACGTCCACACTGATGCAACAACGAGCCACTTTTATCAAGTCGTTCGGAAAGTTCTGCGTATATTCCGTGAAAAAAAGTCTGTGCATCCTGCCGAATCGGTTACGAATACAGTGTCTACGCGATAATTGTAATTTTTTAAATATATTATTATTAGTTCTTACCAAAAAAATATATGATTTCTTATTGGGAAGGGATGCTGTATATCATACAATAAGAAAACTAAGAGAAAATATTGGACGAAACGATGAGGACATTGCAAAGAACTTGAGCAATTTTGCCTGGTGAAATATGCTACTTTGAAAACGCTCAACTTTAAATGATCCTATGATCGTTAACACTTTGAGTGCCAAACCAGAACCCTAAAAAATTCCATGAAACGAAAGTAAGTTATTTAATGAAATAAAAATTGAAAATAATTATATGTGTGACATTGAGTAGTCCTCCAACTTTCTTGCATTTTACAGATCCCAATCAAATTTGGTACAATGAATATATCAACGTAAAAATTTATTTTAAAACCTAGACAAACAATTCCGTCCCCCACATCTGGGTGACATGGAGGTCAACGTGTTAAAGTAACTAAAATATTTATTCAATTATATTAATTTCTTCATTTTCGAGGTCTATAGATGCTTCCAAGGAAATACAAATTGATTAGTTTTCAATTTCGAAAAGTCTCGACATTTTGGTCGAATGTCCCTAAATTCTGCGATCCGGACCACCGTGCGTCGGTAACCGCGTTATTCTTTCCTGGCGGAGCGGAGCGGCGCGGCGCAAACCGAATAACGTTTCGGGTTGCAACAACGGCCGGCGACTTGATTAAATTTAACTTTCGCCGTGGCGGACGAATCTAACGGGCGATGAGTTTTCGGGTGCATCGTGCGTCGGCGGCCGCCTTAATGCGCGGTAACGTGTCGGTCGGGCGCGCGCGGGCACACCGACGCGACGCGGAAAACACAAGCGCGAACACTCGTACATCCGGCGCACTCCACAACCCGCGGAATATTGCAATCACGCGGACGTTAGCTGGGCTTTACAGCGAGCGCAGCCAGTGTATAGGGGCTTACCAGAAACCAGGGAGTTACCCGAACACGCCGGTTTATTTGCTCGTGTAGCATAATACCGGCAAAGTCCGACGAGCAACTGCTGGTTTACTCGTTAGTGCGAGTAACGGGCCGTTTTACCGGCGCGCTCTGCCTCTGCCAACTCCCCGGCATCGGGCTAAACGTGGCACCGTTCCTGCAAACTTTCCGCCCGCTTATAACCAACCCCCGCATGCCCGCGCACCCTCTCGCTCTCTCTCTCTCTCTCGCTGACTCTTCAATTAAACATTCGGAAGTGCGTCACGCCGTATCTTTGCTCGCGCGATCATATTCTGCTGCTTGGAACACTGCCATTCCTCGGGTTCTGATTCACCGCGAGACGTTTCGAACCTCCATTCAGTGGCGACTCGTTCTAGGCAACTTTTCGCCTCGGGTTATTCGGCCGAAGACATGCCTGGCCTGGGCTTTTCTATTAAACGTATGACCAATTTTTCTTTCTTCTTCTATAACACTAGCTTTACGGACCAGTAAAACTGGCCAGTTTTTAAAAATAAAATAATTATAAAAATATCGGGAATATATTCAGCCAGATATTTAGCAGCTTTCGCCATAATATATGTTCCAAGGAATAAATCGCTGTTCCCAGATTAAAAAAAAAGCCAAGAGTAAGACGACCAGCCATGAAAGACAGAATAAAATAAAGAATAAAGTTAAAGAATAAAGAATAGAGAAGAATAAAATTTGTCCGCGAAGCGGTTTTCTCTTGATACAATCTATCGACAACGATCATGACGCGAGGAATCAGTGTTCTACACGGAGGATCGTCTTTTGGGATCATCAGGATTCCTGGATGGTCCGGGTTCGGATGGCCGATATTAGATTATTCGCCGACACGTGTATTTACATATATCGAGTCGGTGCACAAGCTCGAGCGGAATCGAGGTAGAGGTTCGTGGGAGGAGTACACATTCGGTTCACGTCACCGTTTCACAGGCAGAAGAATTTTATCGGCGGCACTTTGCCGCTTTGCATTTTTATGCGGCGAATGTTGCTGGCTGCTTTTAGGAATACGCGGCCGCGGACGGCGCACAATGCTCAACCGCATGTGTCGGAGCCTATTTCGCGTCCCAGCGCTGATCTCGAGCACACGCCCGCTCCGCACCGCTCCGCAACGCTTCGCGAGGCGTGCACACACGCGCGAACACAGGGGAACCGCGGATCAAGTACGCGTGTACCAGCCGAAGAGGAGCCACTTCGCCGGAGCTTCCTCTGCGGCTTTCGCGATATTACGAGCCCAGCGAGGCCGCGTTTTCGCCCCGGCATGCCACGGGATCCCGAGCTAGCTATGCCTGCTCCTGGAACGCCGACGCGAGAGAAAAGGAAAACAGTCGAGAGCCCAGCTGTAGCTGTGGCTCAGGATTCTTGCACGTACTTACGCGGCCCGCGTTCCCGGCAGACGTCAACGTCTTGCTCGAGGATTTCCTAATGTCCCCGGCGAGATCACTGAAATTTCCACGGGGATCTTCAACTTGGTTTCCGCACCGTTGGTCACCGTGCATCCCATGTTCTTATTCTCTATTCCTTTTCACTCGGTCGCAGTCTTTTCGTTTTGCGTCGAGATCCGCGTGGTTTAAGCGTGTCGACGATGACGTACAGTGTGTTGCGCGCGAACCGGGACCAGAAATACATTCCCGTCCATAAGTCACCGGACACTTACACTCGTTTTCAGCAAAAGAATGATTAAAACACATATACAACTCTCTAGCTTGATTTTATTGTTGATTTTGTAATATTTAGCTATTTCACGATAATTTCGGTATGTAAAAAATAATTCGAATTTCTAAATCCTGCTATTACCTTTTTATTTTTCCAACCCTAACACGTTACGTACTTGTTGCTCGGATTCGAAGTGAAATAAGACCACAGAAATAAATCGAGTAAATGGCAGTAGACCAAAATTGCGACGTTCGACGTTCTTCGATATTTCTCGCCCCGGAATTCTTCTCTCGAAAACTACCTTCTTCTACGATTTATTTGACTGGTTACAGTGATTCGAATTTCTTTGTCGTTCTTTATTTCCTGCAAGAATAAGGAAATTGGTCCCCACCGGACACCGATGTATTTTCTAATGGCTAAACATTGACAACATCAAAGTAGAACTTTATGCTGGTCTAAAAGAAATTAGTAACATAAATATTTAGTAGAGTTTGTACGAAACTTGTATCACGAGTCTGGGGTTAAAACGCGATCGCCAAAAAATTTATCTTCATCGATCAGTTAGCTCGATACACTTGAAAACGAAGAAGTCGACAGCCCTAAATTACCTATATAGATCGCGTCTCTCCCTCTCTCTCTCGATCGAAAAGTCTTTCCCTCCCGCCGTTGGAACTTGTCAGAGGACAGTTAACTCCCAACGGATCTTCAACCCTTTCGGACGAACCAGATGTTCGGTCAGAGGTGTGTCCAATCCCTGTCAACATCACAGTTCAATCAGATTCGATCTTATCGTCGGAACTTGTCACGGGCAACCAGGCGGAGGGCAGTTATTCCCAGCGGACCTTCGACCCTTCCTGGATAAACCGGTAGTCTGGTCAGAGGTGAGTTCGATCCTTGTCAACATCACAGTTCCATCAGATTCGCTGGACACGCCAATTTTCAGTGGCTTGCTTAGCGCAGCCAGCGGGAAGAAAATCATGGTTGCTGCTTCTAAAGCGACGTCGATAGCCTCGAACGATTCCTCGTTTCTTTACCCTTGAGGTTAAACTTCGCCTCAAAATTTTTTAACTTTTTTATATATAATACATAATCCTCTAGACCTTGACGAGAAAGTGCCAAAAATCAAAGTTTTAATGCGAGGAAGTCAATGGTGCAAAAGTTACGCGTGTTTAAAGACGAGCGATTTTAAGTTTTGTAGACTTTGATACGTTATCTAGTTGTACGAGCAAAATATTTGCAATCTTCTAAATAATCCTTCATTATAATTCTCTTCGTTGTAACCTTTGCAATGGAATTACCGATATTCGTACTTCCTTAAATTGCAATATTACCTTGACATTTCTAAAGAGTGTGAAATTTTTAAATGAAAAGTTTAATGTGTAAGCTAAGTTACTCGATTCTTTCGTGGTCGTGCGGCAACTGAACTCCGTGGTCCTCGAGACCCGCTTTTATATCTAAAACATCTAAAAGGCGCCGATCATCGCGACAATGTTGTTCGCCGCCCTGGTATTTACCATGCCGCAAGGAACGCGGCGGCATCGGTACCGCGCCGCAAAGAACGCCGCGGCATCGGTAAAACGCCGAAAAGAGCTCAACGGCTCGAACAGTCGTTGCGGCGATGTGCCTTGATCGGCAAACGCAAAGACACACCGACAGCAGCAACCTCTTACAAATGAAAGAACAGCAGTATCCGGTGTGACATTTCAAGCTCTTTAATTTCAAAGACGGGTTAAACGGTAATAGAACTCGATTTTCCTGTTGCTAAATATTCTTTTCAATCTAGAAATGATGAATAATAAAGAAATTCTAATCTCCGTAGCTGTGCAAGAAATCGCAGTGCGAGGAAGTAACGTTAGTATTTTTGTCGAATCTGTATATTTGTTAAAATTCATTTTTCGTGTGCAACGTTGGTAGCTGCTTTCACGCCTAAATCAAAATAGCGACGGATGAAAAGAACACGGGTCTAATATTTCCCTGACGGGATCATCAATTGTACGATGTCCCACGTCAATCGGCCTGGCAATCTGCACGGTCCAATTTGGCTCGGTAGGGAAAAATTCATTCTGGCCAAGGTTTTCATCTCTGCCGCGTGAAATCCAGGACAATGAGAATCCACAGAGCCAAAAGTCACCTTCCACGCTTCCGCTTCGCTTCTCTATTTCTCCGACGACGACTCTCCTCCTCCTCCTTCTCCTTCTCCTTCTCCTCCTCCCCTTTTCTTCCTACCGTTGGTGAAGCATCCGAGCCATTCAATATTTCCTTGGTTACCTCTCCACGCCGGGAGAAAACTTCTTGGCAACGCAATTACGTTTGCGCCGGAGCCCTCTCCTGCCCCTCGTCGTTCGTCTCTTTGCTCCTGATGTCACCTTTTACACACCATTTTTTTCCCTCCCCGTGCACCCTTCCAGACCTTCCCCAGCGTCGTTTCTTATCTCACGACGCCGTGCAAAAGCTGTGCCGCGCGAAATTGTATCCGTACCATCGAAATTAACGCGATAGTTGCGCGCGTGTCGCCAGCCTGCAAGGTTTTAAAGCCAAAGGGTGGAAAAATATGAGTGCTTGCCGGCGGAAAACGTTGCGCGCGAAGTTTCGACCATTTTACCGTGATCAAGTAATTAAACTCATTTATAAATTAATACTTGTTCGAAGTTTGACAACAAATGATTTTAAAATTATTCTTCTGGCAATACCTCTTTTATTATAGGACTCATTGTTATATTTTCACTAACATATACGCATGGCTTTATATTTTTTTAATGATACGATTGAATATTTCTATATTGAATAATGTGTCAAGAGGTACAGACTTTTCCCGATATATGTCGCAAATACCTGGTTAAACGTCGCCTAACCGTGCTACGTCGACAAAGCGGCATTTCGTTGCGATCTACAAGTTGAAATTCTCGCGCAGAGTGTTCTAAGCGCAACGCGAAACAGCTAAACTTTCATAAAGCGTTCGGAACCGCTGGAAAACAGAAGCACGCAGCTGCGAATCCGCGCAACATCCGCGGTCGCCTAACGACTTAATAAGCTAATGTTTTGAAAGTCGCGATACTCCTCGCGCGGGGGTTGCGTCTCCAGGATTAATCGCCGGGCGGACTGCACGCATGCATCGTCTTTTTGAGAAGCGGATCGCCATCGGCGATATGGCAATCCGCGCGCATCATGTTGGCCCGAGCAAACAACGGCCTCCGCGCGTCCAACTCGGCTCGCACTCTTTGTTCCTCGGTCCCCCGCGCGAGCGCGCGGTTCATTCGTCGACGGGCGAGACTCATTTTCCGGTACGTTATAATTAGCGGTCTAATGACTAGCACTCGGAAGGGCGACGGGGTAATTAAAACAACTGTGCCCGGTGCCTGTTTCTCGGGGCTCTGCTCCGCTCCGCTCCCGCGTCCTCCTTTCTTCTCGGGCTCGACTGTGTTGCGCCCGTGCTGGTTCTCTCTCGGTTCGCGCGTTCGTCATCCCGGCCGAGAGAGGGAAGCTTGCCAAGAATTTTAGTGGCCGCGATATTTCAATTAGCATCCGAGGCTCGTTTAAACGGCAGTGAAAACGGCTGGTGTTGCCAGGGCCGCGCGCTCGCTTGCTCGCTTGCTCGCTTGCTCGCTCGTTTGTGCTTGTGTTGGCGTTACCGCGAGAGACCGAGCAACGGAACACGGCCACCGAGAAGAACGGGCGGCCCGTTTACACCGTCTGCAGCCCAAGCTTGGTTTTATTCATCCCGGGCGTTTATGAGTCGAAGCGTAGTTTTCAACACCGGACACCCGGTACCTCGGCTTCCTGTTGCGCGACGAATCGGCTTCTTCCGTTTCCGCGGCTGGCTCCTTGCACTCTCCTCCTACGCCGCGCTTTTGCGCATCCTCTCCGCCGAAGACGTGAGAAAACGGCTGCCAACTGGCGCCGTTTAATGGGAAAAGAGCGACCGCGCCAACCCGGCTGCTGCGCGATACAGGATCTTGTAATTCGGGTGGTGTTGAGCCAAGTGGCACGAATCCATGAAAGTACTTTGGGAAATCGGAAATTCTGCGGTCTTCGGACGGCTTGTCTCGACGGGGAACGTTTACGGTCGACGATTTTTAAGGGCGATCCCCGCTAATCACACTATCAACCGATCCCGATACGGTAATTACAGTTGGCCGAAAAACTCCGCGCATACCAACTTCAACGCTGCCGAACTATTATATCATTGCCACAACATCCCACAAGATCAATGCGATTTACTCGTTGTAATCAAAACTGCAGAGTTAAAGCTTGACGCAAGGATTACCTCTTGGTCTCTTCCAGATTGTACAAATCTCGATGAAGTTCAAGCTACGAAAATTAATTTTTCAAAATAGATGGGCAATCGTGTCACCTACATATGACCGACAGAAAGAAAATTTGGTAATTATTTACATTAGGGGCTTCCTCACCGATTTTGATGACCTTGAAATATGACGCGACGTATATGATGTATCCATGGGGAATTATTCAACAAAATTATTTTTTTGAGTATATATTATTTAAAAAATTGATACAAATGTTGATAGACACGTTCTTGTTATTTTTGTAAAATAATGTTAAGTAGTCAGTTTTAGTGCTTTGTAAATCTAGTGTTAAAGGGACATTGAAGTTGCAAAATATGAAAGAAAACCTTGCATCCAATATTCTACATACGAATAATAAAATATAATACGAATGTACTACAAACTACATTATAAAATACTAATGTAAAGTGTACTTACTTCTGAATCTTCTAGCTAGATCCTTGCGACATATATCGAGTAAGGACTGTAATGTCTCGATAATGTATGGTACAGACATGTGCACGATGTTTGTGAATTTATCTAATGATAATATTTTTTTTGTTTTTAATCGTTTCTCTACGTAGCTTTTGCCAATATATTTGTCACATTTTTTTCTGATTAAAACCAGACCAAACATGACATGGTTAGGAGTATATTTGATTACTCGGTAGATCTTTTATTATTAAACTTGAACTTTTATCATATCTAAATTCTCCACTATCTCAATAAGTAAACAGTTTAATCTAAACCAAATGGAACACGATTTATAGTAGAAATCAATGAAAATGTGAGCTAGGCAACTTTCCTATTATCGAAACACTCGTGTTCGACTGATTAGTTCGTATCATCGAGGTTCCACTGTATCATGAATTAAACAAGTAAATATGATCCACACTTTGCTATGTTTGTAGTAATTTTAATCAGAAAAATATAAGTTGGAAAACTTTTATACAAAAATAATTAAAAACAAGAAAGTTTTATATTATTACAGCTTTATTATAGCTTTTTTATGTGAACTTGTAATTAAAATTTAAAAAATACATTTTGTAGATTAATGTCCATTATATGTATGTTGAAAATTTCATCGACAATGGGGTAACAAGTTCTAAATTGTTGAAAATAATGAAAATTGCAGTGTTTCTGGTCGAATACGAATCATTATTTTCAGCAAGAATATTTAAAATAAAAGGAATGAAGTATTTCGAGATGAAATCCAAATATTTTTAATATTCGTCAATACTATTTGGAAATAGTTCAAAGTTGTACGCATACTTAGGATTATTTACTATTTACTATTCGAAATGCTATTTTACCCAGCTGTGGTCCGATTACACCGTAATTTTCAACATCGAAGCAACCTATTATCGCAAAATTATTTCTATTCTTTACATTAAGTTTGAACAATGCGGTTCCTAGCGTTTAATAAAAACGGTATTCCGGAATTCCCGAGGCGGCCTGACGCAATTACACAAATGAAATCTCGAGCATGTCGCCTGTGGTACTACCTCGAGTCCCCGCGGATTCAGCGCAACAAAGGGCGGATTATCTAGGTCAGTGGCCCAAAAGAGAAGAGGCCGGGCTGTTCCACCTGCTTCGAGCAGATAATGCAAGGAACCCATTCTTCTGGCAGCCGGCTTGAGGATACGCAACGCTCGGGGCGTTGTTCAGGTCAGATTGTTAAATGAGGTTAGGGCTGGCAGAGGCGCGTCCTTACGGGGGGGAAACAAGGTGCACACGCAGGTGCTCGCGACGCTACCCGGTCGATGGTGTTTACGACACCCTCCGGTCAGAAGAGACTCGACGGGGATTAAATTAAAGCTGAATCAGGACTCTCTCTCTCTCTCTCTCTCTCTCTCTCTCTCTCTCTCTCTCTCTTTCTCCTCCGCCTCGGCTCAATTTTCGTCCCGACGAATTCGGACCGGCATTACCTGTATCCAGTGCCACCTCAGCCGGAAATTAAGCTCCCCAACGGAGCAAGAAGTCGCCCCCGGTGAACCGCAAACTGTTCCGGACAAGTGACGAACGACGATTCTCGATCGTTAACCGAAACGATCCCGTCGCGTCGGTCCGTCGACGAACACGGTGAATTTACTGGAATCCGCGCGCCATTCTCGCCGCACCGTTCCAATTTTAATGGGTTCCAACTTTAATAAGGCCGCCGTATAATCGGGAATAATAATTCCATTAATGTATAATCGAACGTGTTCGCTCCTCTATCCTGGACCTCCCCTTCCTATTCGGACGCTTTGCTGGGGTTAATTTGTGTTAACGACTCGATAAATCCGCTTTCATGAACGATAGGACCTGGTTCAGCTATTCCACCGTTGTTAGAATACTCCGTTAATCGGAGTATATATTTACCGAGCGCCTGTCACACTGTTCTTGAACGATTTCAAAGGTTTCTGGCTCGAGCTTTACGTCCAAGTTATTTTCTGGTCTAACTTTATTGTCCTGTCCACATGGATCAAGGAAAATTGCTTTTCGTAAAGTGTTCTGTAACGCGTATAAATAATTCGCAATTTTATTCAGTTCGAGGATTCAGTACTCGGGTATTTATCGTTAGACGGATGGTAATTAGAAAGAAAAATTATTCTCATTTGTACGCGTTCGACGTGCGTATACGTCAAGCTAAAGCTCTATTGCGGTGCGGTTGACGTGTACGCTCGTCCTGTAAAATAAAAAAATGTTCATTTACAATGAAAACTGAAAATTTCAAAGAGATGTATTAAAATGACATAGTGGTATGCCATTTGGTGGTATGTTTCCTTTATATTACCAATAAACAGCTATGTATTTCTTTTAAATTTGATTGTTCTCCTTGGTTTATTGGATATGAAGTTGATTATTTCTTATCTCGCTTTGAAAAATACCACACCGAAGTCAACTGAATTTCTTAAAATTACTTTTTCCTTTAACCCCTTAACGCACAGTTTTCGAAGAAAAACGTGCTACGCGCTCGAATTAACCCGAGCGTACAAGTTAAGGGGTTAATTTTTCTTGTCGATCAATTTTAGTTTTTCACAATTTTTTAAGTTTTCGATAACAACAATCTTTTTAACACTGAATTGTTAATTTTTTATCGAACAACAATGTAATCTTTTCTCATTTTGCTTGACGTTGTAAACAACACGGTTGCATAAATAGGGGACACGGATTTTCCGATTGTCATTTCACAGAGCGACGCGTGCGCGAGCGTAAAATCGAGGGTCTGCGAAACTTAGTTAATCCCCGGTCCCGTCGAATTCCGGGCAAGTATCACGTTCTACATGGGATCATCGAAATTATTATATCATTATCCGCATTAACCAGTTCATCGCGCGGCAGAAGTGGAAATTGGAATTTGGTTCGGCCGTCGATGATTCGGCGGCGAGTAATCGGGGGAGTGAGATTGATGGGGTGAGGTGGGGCAGGGTGGTCTCAATAAAACTTGAATTAAGTGACATATATTGGATGCGAGTCGCCGCGTCGTGCTTGATAAATGATACTCCTCGAATACATCAAGTGGGAGAGGGTGGCTGCGTAGAATCGTTATCCCCGTTCAATTACGCGTACACGGATCGTCGAGCGATCATAAAGCGATTTACCGTTTAATAAGGATCGTTCTCCTTTATGCTTTCAGACAGAGATAGCGAAGAGGTTAAACGCTATAATTGCTCAGATCCTGCCGTTTCTCTCCCAGGACCATCAACAACAAGTCGCCACTGCTGTTGACAGAGCCAAACAAGTGACCATGACCGAACTCAACGCCATTATCGGGGTGAGTGCACGCCAATGGAAGATAAATTACTCTCTCTCTCTCTCTCTCTCTCTCTCTCTCTCTCTCTCTCTCCGTGTGTGACTCTCTTGCACACACGCACACTCTCTTCCCCCGACCGGAACATATACATTGTGTGCGTATGCGTTTATACTGGCCGCGGCGTATACAATAACGCCTGGATCGTGACGTTTGTGTTTACCGTCGAAACTATCCGGGAACATTATTGGAGTAACATTAAACAGTAAATTAAATATTAAACGCTGTCGCCGTCACGAAAAACAAATAACGGCTGGGCACCGCGAAATCTCTCTGTCTCTTTCTCCCCCTCCTCTCCCCCCTCTCTTTCTCTATCGCTCACTGTATGTCTATCTTCATCCTCTATCGGTCGATGATCGGCCGACCGAAATTGAACTATCCCGCCTTCTAATGCGAAATCAATTTCCGCTATCGCGCGCGCACCGTGAATCGATATGGCGCGGAAGTGATTTGCAGATATCTACGTGGACCGGATAGCGATGCGCGCGTGTCCACGCGTTCTCTCTCTTTTTATATTTTTTTTTTTTTGCTCTTTTGTTTTGTTTTGTCGACCGGCTCGGTTGTTACCTTTATTGCGCGCAGCGGAGTTATCGAAACGATGGTTAGATAAATTTCTAAACTCGAGAGCGATCGGGATTGGAACGAGCTGCGACCAGCTGGAAACGGCTCTGTGAAAAAGGGATTACACCGGGGAATTTGTTGCCGATATTCGCGTCGATGGAACTAATAGGAACAATTTCGGCGACGTACGACCCTCCCGTTCTCGCCGAGCAGCGAATAAAACAGGGCCGCATTTTGCATATTTCCCGAGCGTTCAAATTCGACCGTAGATTAGCCCGTGGGTCAGGGATTTCGTTCAATATCGAATATGATACAGCACACGGTCACTATTAATTTATACTGGTCCTTTGTATACGGATTTTTATGTTAAACTATTTATCCGATAGAGTTGAACAGTTTTATTACAATCTGGAATGCTTGGGAGGATGTAAATTCTTCTAATGTTTTCATTGTTTCGAATTACACCTACTCATTTTTGCCATAAATCCATAAAATCCACTATTCGTTACACAAGTAAAATATATCACTGGAATTATATTGATTGTATTTCGTATAATTTTCATTAGAAAAATATATTGGTCAAAGTCCCGTGAAAAAGTAATGAAAAATAAAGATGTTTTGTTATTGGATTAGTAGCGGTCTCACACCGCTATGTTATACCCCGCGGTAGTGGGGATAATTCCGCGACATTTATCGACCATGCCTCGGCGACATATCTAGAGAATTCACTGTATACGTCAGAGCTAGTATACCGATGTCATCCCTGGAGGGTGGAACCCTCCCCCAGACCCCCGGTCGTTCATCCACTATTTTACACTTGGAACAAGATCTTCGACATCAAACGGAGCAAGTAATCGATCCGATGCCGAGAAGACGCGTTCATATTTTCGAGAAACCACTAGAAGCGCCGCGCCGCCGGCACACAGTGTATATCCTATACCGAATCCTGTGTATCTGGTTCGAAGTTGATCGCGAACCCGCGTTCACCATCTTCCCTTGATTCCCGCGGGCACCGAACGTGTTCGTAAATTCCGGTGCGGTGTCGGCGGGATCGGTTTTATCTCGAGGAAAAATTCAATTCTCCATGCAGGTTGCCTGGCCGCAAATCCTTTTCGACGAAAATTTACGGCGAGCCACGGGTGCGCTCGGTCCGGTTCGGATCGGTTTGGATCGGTTCGGATCGGTTCGGGGCTCTCTCTCTCTCTCGGCGAAGGGGCGCCGGCGAACACACACACAGAGAGAGAGAGAGAGAGAGAGAGAGAGAGAAAGAGAGAGAGAGGACCAGCGAAGCTGATTCCCGTTCAGTACGGCGTGAAACGGATTCGCGTCGAATGAGAATCCCTGCGCGGTGGTAGGAGAAAGCCGATGCACGCCCGAGGAATCCGAAAGCGGACGGATGGATACGATCCTGGCGAATCCCGAATCCTCCTCAATATTGCTCGAGCACTCAATTTCCTCCCTATTAAGCCGCCGGCTTCTCTCCCCGGTTGTCTCTCTCCCTCTCTCCTCCCTCTCTTTCTCTCACCCCCTCTTCCTCCTTCCATCACGTTCAACCAACCCGCCTCCCTGATCTGCAACCCCTTTCCTCGAACCCCCTCCCGGCTGAATCTTATCCCGAGTCTTCCTTCCCGGTTTCCAAGCCGGATAGGTTATAGTGTTACGGCGCACGAGCACCAACTAATCAGCATTCCTGCTACCCAACTCCCTTCGACCTCTCTCTCCCCCTTTCCGACCATCCCCTGAACGGTTCAACCCTCCGTCCTCTCTCGCCCAGGCCTTGGACTCCGAGGCGCTTCCACCCCGAACCACCCACGACCATAGAAACTTCCACGGATCCGCGGCGTTGTCGGGCTACGTGCGGCAAATCCTTAGCAGAATCCCCGGATTCCGCGCGCTTTAAACCGCTACCGTAGCATCTCGCCCTTTGCCCCCGAACCTGCCCCCCTCGTCTCTTAAGGCGATCTTAAATCCTTTTGAAAGAAAAACACGCACAAAAGGCTCGGTCAATCTTTCTTCCGGTCCGTTCTAGTGGTCTGTTAACACGGTGCCATTGATGCCATTGACGCCATTGACGCCATTGATCAAGCACCGCCTACGACCCGGGGGTGCTAACGGGGATGGCATCGATAATGAGGCTTTGTCGGAGCGACGCTCTTTTAACCCTTTGCGCTCCTATGTCGGGTTTGACTCGACATCAATTTTATTCGCATAAAGGCGGTCACACACGATTCGTCTTGTCCTCGCTTGACAATGATCGCATAACCGGTTTTCTATTTCACAATTATTGAAATTGTAAAAACCTTTTGATAGGAAACTACTGAATCGACTTCTTTATTTATGCGCATATTATAATGAGAATCGTACAAGGCTTAAGCAAACTCATTCTTCTCCCTTCTACAAGACGTTTCACTTTTACATGTTTTGTGCTTGGTAGGATAAGCGTTGATCATTGAAATAACAAAGATGCGTAAAAATAATTAAATAAATTTCTTCGGTCGAGCACACGACGTTATAAAGGTTGCGGGAAATCTGAATAAATTTAGTCTTGTAACGTTGATAAGCCAACGTGTATCAGTCGGTTAATGTTAATTTGATCGCGATATCACGACGCAGATAACCTATCGCCGAATCTACCTTGCCACTTGTAGATCAAATATCTTGAGTTCTTTCCAGAAACATTCCACGCCTTATCCGTTACACATGTACTCTGTCGAGATCACTTCACTCTGATCGCTTCGGCAGGGACGTATTTGCGGATGGAATAACCCGATATACCGGGAGTTCGCGAAACCCATTGAGAAATCTCCGCGGAGGTTTATCGTCGTCGAGATCATCTTGTCGCGATAAATAATCCGCGTTGGTCTCTTTCAGCGATTCCCGCGAGTTTCCCCGGAACAGATAACAGAGCTTCCGAAGCTGAAGCTTCTTTATATAGAAAATTACACGGAGCTGCCCCGTGCGTTCCTCGCCGGCGACTCGCGCGCGACGTTGCTGACGTTCATAATCTCTTGCACGAACGGCCCGCGGAAGACGCTTTTCAGGCGTCAACGACATGTGATATAGAAGAAGGTTAAGACGATCTCCTCGGAGATCTTTTAGCGGCGGTATCTTCACGGCTGGTTGAGTCAGCAAGTAGCCGTGCCGTTGGAAACTGCTGAGAACAAGCTCTGCCGGTGAATGCAGGTGCCGTAAGAAGGCTCGCGCGAAGATGTAGGAGGCTTTAATGACTTCCTCTTTCCCGGTACTCGCGAGAGATCCCCAAGAGACCGTGCACAAATTTTTCGAATGCAAATCAACCTTATTCGACCCTGTGCCCCTTTTAATCCTCTTGTTATACATTTTTTCTTCGATTCGCAGTTTGACTCACTAATTTTTTTTTTTTTGTTCCGTAATTCCTCGACACGTGTGCAAGGTTTTTGATCATCTCTTCGTGAAACTGTCGCCAATTCTCTATATATGTCGCCGAAGCGTGGCCGATAAATGTCGCGGAATTATCCCCGCTACCGCGGGCTACATATATCCCGTGAGGGGCTAAGAAGCTCGAGAGACCTCTGTCGACGAGGAGTATAACATATCGGTGTGAGAAAAGAAGACCACTATTAATACAATAACAAAACTTTTTTATTTTTCATTTTTTTATGGGTCTTTCACCAACATATGGATGATATGTGCAACGAATGATGAAAGTTTTAATACAAATACAAAGGAAAAATTATGCGTGCGAAAAGTATGTCGACGAAAGAGAAATTTCGGGAGAAAATAAAATTTGGACTGACGGAAAAGACGGACAAAACGATTTATAAAACAAATCAGTAAAGATTTAATCTAAAACTGTAGTTGGATAACTGTTCTATTATCTAAACACTCATGTTTCATTGATCAGTGCGGATAATCGAGGTTCTACCATATCGTTGATTAAACAAGTATATATGATTCAAACTGTGTCGCATTTGGTATATCATTGCAATCAGAAAAGTGTCAGGAATGCGTTCGCAAAAGTATCATAAAAATGTCATCCAAATCCAAACAGTTTTATCATTGGATTAGTATTGTCTTACCGATAAGCTGGCGTGTTTACTCGCTGTCCTTTAGTATAATAAAATTCAACAAACTGATACACAGAATGAATTTTGATAAAACATTCATACTTTCCAAAGGAAAAATACGTTTTATTAATAAATTAAAATGTCAGGTCATTTTGGGACACCGTTTATTTGGGTATAGTGTTTCACGCAAACGCTACTCTGTTGTTCATCGTTTGTTTAATCTCCGCGCCTTCGCGCAGATCGCGCAGATCGCGCAGATATTTCGCCGGCAGTTTCACTGATCGTGCAACCTCGGTTTTGTGTGTGGAGGCAGTTATACTCGACCCCATAATTAGCAGACGTTACCGCAAAGGCCGGAAATGATCTCCTCATCGCGAATAATCTGGAGCGGCCCGGCCCCGTTGCCCTGAACGCTGGTACGTCAGACTGAGGCGAGCATTATCATCGTTACCGGTTCCAGGACGTTTCTTAGGTGTTTCCAGGCTCGTCGAATCCGCGGGAAACCACGCACCCTCACGCCTCCAGCAGCTTCCTCGTTCCATTCGGGGACGCGCGCGCGCGCCTCACCTGAGATACGCGCGCACGGTTTTGTTTGCGTGTTTTCTGGGTGGTTCAGACAGTCGGCCAACACGAGGTTATTATATCGTTGAACCGTTTAATTATCTCGGCACACTACTCCGCGGAATATTTCGGGTCGGCCTTAACGAGTGTACACGGGCCCGCGGAGAGGGTAGCGCCAGAGGTGCTCTTCCCTCTCTTCAACCCTGCCTTCCGGCGAAACTTCCGTTTCTTATCGTCTTTCCGTCCTACCCTCCCCTTGTCCTTCTCCCCTTGTCCGTTTCTCCGACGTTGCGTTTCCCTTTCTAGACGGTGTTCGCGTCACGTTGCGATCCACCGAGCGTTAAAACGCTCCGGCGTACAATTTGTCTGGCAGCTGAAACTCGACCGACACCCTCGACTCTGGCCAACTAACGAGGAAAGTACCGAGGGTGCACGTTTAAGGCTCTCTCTCTCTCCCTCTTTGCCCCCCTATCCCCCGTGGAAAGTTTTCCCATCCACCCCGCTCGCGCCCCGGGAACGCTGCACAAGTCCCGCCACTTGTTTCGTACTTTCGGATTTAGACCCCGGATGCAGGGACACGGGGCTTATTTAAACGCCGCCCGGAAGTTTACCCCGTGATTTGTATGCTTTCGCCCCCGGAAAGGGGAGGGGGGGGCGAATCACGAGCAGACGTTAGTCGAAATAAATGATCGACCGGAGAGAGGTCGAGTCGCGACGCGGATCCAATTAACCAGCCGCTGCTTCTTGGTTTTGACGCGACACCTACCCCCTCTGTGGAGTGTGTCAAATACAGTGATTTCTCGATATTTGTCGCCCAAGGTCTGGATGATAAACGTCGCGGAATTATCGAGTCTCAAGGCTCTTTAAGACTGTCATTTTTTTATAACATTACAAACATTTAAGTATGTTTAAAAAATTGTTGAAAGAGAGCACGACAGCCTGAACGTGAAACTAATGAGGGTTACTTAGAGTTTATTAGGAAAGCATTTATTTTTGGGCCTAATATATCAGAAAGGCCTTAAAAGACTTAAAATCAATTTTAAATTTGTATCCCCATGAAAATCAAGCAAGCTTAGACTGTCCATCTTTATGTTATAATTTTATCTCTAAACGCAAGTAAATATATATATATATATATATTTTTTAATGTATATTATATACGTTAAATATCAAATATACTTGTATGCTTTACCCCTACACAAAGATTCCTCGAAATCGCCGTGTATCAATTGGATAATGATCCTTGTAACCGATAAAGCGATGTGTTTTCGATATCGGCAAGTTTCCGACCGGTGTACCTAACGATTACGATAAGAGCAGTCGGTCAACGGAGGCGTGTTTCATCAGTTGTCAATGATGTCACCTGCTCTCCAATCCAATCTCCCCTTCGAGTCTTATCTGGACGGCGTGTTATATCTCGGCATTACGATTAGATTATTGGGATCGGTGTCCGCGATTATCTCTAAATCCTGGTGAGCTATCCTATTACAATAATCCACGCGGATTTTTATTTCGACCAAATAAGAACTCCGTGGCCTTGAAAATTCTTTGTTCGCTTTCAATGCAGCGCGAAGATACAAAAATGCGCAATCCATTACGAGAAAGATTAATAACGTCTAGACTGCGGATTCCGATGCGTTTTTGTACCGCGTGTAAATCTATAAAACACGAGAATACGTTCACAAAAACAAATACCGATGACCGCGGATTTTACGTTTTCATGATAGAAATAAGGAACAAAAAACTGTAAATATACTAGAAAAATTTATTTTCGACTTTATTAATATTATTGAAAGAAGAAACATAGTGTTTACTCGATATATAAACTTGCACACACGATAATAGTATTTCTTGTTTAAAACACTTCATAAAAGTTGCATTCTGGAATCGGTTATTTTATAAGCAACGACCTAATAGCTTATTGCAATGTTGACAGATTTCAATGAAATTTTCCGAATATGTTCAATGTAGATAAATTTACGAAATATGTCTTTGCAATGTTCAATATAGACTCGCATTAAAAAGTTGTAAATTAGAACTTTCAGCATTTTCACTGTAACTCCGACCAATTGCAATGTTTTCAAAATATTTTTTCCACGTCATGCCCTTTTAGAAGCGTCCGAATATTACTGCGACTCGACTGTAGGCTCATTGAGAACCGAAGACTAATACTAAAATTCGATTTTCGTGGTTCGTTGTAGCAACAGAGGCCAGCAGACCTGCCGAGGCTGCTTCAACAAATGCACGCACCGCAGCTGCCACCAGGTGCCGCGATGGGACCGCATCCAGGTATACCAGCCCTTCCTGGACCTGGCCTTCCTACCTCAGCCTCTGCAGCCCTTCTTGGATTAGGGATACCACCAAGTGCGGCCGCCACTGCTGGTGGCGGGGGCACCCACCCTCTGCCAATGTTGACCAAGCCAGACCATCATCGCGGTCAACCGGATGATTTGAAGCCGAACGGTGGTAAGCACAGCTTTCGATCTTTCCCGAAGATCCCCATTTCAAAATTTACGTTCATCTTGAATAATTTTCCTGCGAAAATTAAGTATAAGTGGAATATGTCCGCCATCTCTCCCACAAGTCCAGAATTTTATTTAACCCTTACGCCAATGGGGTTTCTGCTATGTATCCAAATCCTTTTTCTATTTTCTGGTTCAAAAATAGCACGACCAACGATAGGTTTGTTCTTTTCTATACTACGAAGTAGAATAGCTGTGTATAATTTTATTGAACGTTTCAAGTAATTTTGCAGTATCAACTTTTACGTGTAGCGAAAGCAATTTCTCGAAACAGACGATTTTCTTTTTTCATAAAACTTTCACCAACATATTTGTGACATTCTTCGGATTCGAGTGAGACCAAGAACGATATAATTTCGAACCTCGAAGCGATAGTATCTAAGTAGATACAGTGTTTACTCTATATATGTCCTAAATACCTAGCCCACAAAAGTCCTAGAACTCGTTACCAAGCGGACGCGTCCGGAATAAAAAGAATGGTATGTAAAATTGTGAAACAATGATATCGACGCGGATTACCGGGAAACGCGTGTCGAAACAACGATATCGACAGTGTCAAAATGCAGGGCGGAAATCGCTGAAAATTCTCCGTGTCGCAACAGAGTATAATACCGAGTAGCCTGATACGAGCGGACTACCTGTCACGTCGTCGACGCGGTTCGATTTACAAAAGTCGCTGACCTCGTGTCTCACGGTTTTTTTTTCGCGGGATCAGCAACCGCGTCCGTGAATATTTCGCGTATCGAACGGACCAACGGTCTTGTTCGCAGAAGTATTGCTCGCGTTTCCTGTAACCCTGCCGCTTGTTTTTCTACGTTCTTATCTGGTCGGCATGCGAAGCCGTCGTCGCAACCAGATCCCCATGCGACCATTCGACGCTAACGTTCTGTCCGGTTCTCCGCAAATAAACAGCGCACTCAGCGCTTCCCATATGCACGGCGTAGCCAAACAACCAGCAAACATGTTGATACGCCCGCATTTCCGTTCCGATACTGCTAATAATCGTCGTATCGCTTATATTTATGTTCGTCGAGCGATAATGCGTTGCATAGATTGACGTAGAGTCACGGTAATATTCGAAATGTTGCTACCTCCGGGGTCTGCAATTTCCACGGTTCCGGGATCAGTCCGTGCCAAGATGATTCTTTTACGATTTATTTTTTCGTTTTCTACACATTTTTCAGTTTATTAATTCGAGATCAGCGTTGAACGAGACCTTCTCGCTAAACTGATACATATGTATACAGTGACCAGCAAAAGTGTAAACATACTTCGCTAGTTTTACATAGAACGTGATAATACAACCTATTCTTCGATTGAATGATAAAGATTAGGGTACTGTATAACTACTAAGTGAACAGGATAAACAAAACCAAATACTCGGGAAGTTATAAATCCAACTCAAATTATTTATAATTTTCATTTGTTTGTTTCATTTTGTCTTGGCCTCTAAACATTTTAAACATATTAAAATTTACGAATATAATTTAGTTTTCGCCAGAATTACAATTTGAATATCAAATTGTAACAAAATTTTACGCGTGTCGGATATAGTCGTCAAACACACTTAACTGGTTAAACGTATGTAAATTTAAATGTATATAAATGTATTTAAAAATCGACACGAACTTTCCGGACAACCCGATAATTCTCTCTGCCGCATAGTAGAATGTCGGCAGAGATACCGAATTGGAAAACGGAAAACCGTTTAGAGCCGAGGATTCCGACGAGATGGCACGGAAGCGTACGTTGCTGCGGGACGCGTTCGGCGAGCGAAACACCAAGGAAATTGGTAGTAACGGTGTTAGGGTGTATACGGCGTACCGAGGCAACGAGGATATTTCAACCGGGCCCGCTACACGACGGTGACGCAAACGATCGTGCTTAAGCCTGAAACTCGCAGAACCCTCGATCTTGACCTCGAAGATCCACTTCTGCTTCGGCGCGTCCTCGTCCTCTCTCCCTCTCCTTGGGACGACATACGAGTGCAAGAACGTTCGCACTTAGGCTCCATGTAGCGCTGACAAAGTCGCGAGGGCTTCAAGTGACTCTCCTGTCTCTATATAGCGCACGTACACGCTCTCGCAGTCGGCGCACACCTACACACGGCCGCTCATCGTCTCAACCCTCCGCGTTTCGCGAAACGCGTCTCGCTCTGGTTCTCGTCTTCTCTCTCTCTCTCTCTTTCTCTCGTTCTCTCGTTCTCTCGTTCTCTCGTTCTCTGGTTCCCTCTCGCTGTGCATGGTCGTCTCTCAGGAGAGCACTCAGAATCTCCTCTTGACACGAGAGTACTTCCGACTCTTCCCCTCCTCCGCTTTCGTTCCATCCACCTCTAGGTGGCTCTTCTAAACCTTCGCGCCCCTCAGCCTGTTTCTCTCGTCTTCCTACTTGCTCCTTTTCTCTCCCTCTCGCTCCATTTTCTCCACTCCTCCCGCTCTCATTCATCCATCCATCCATCCATCCATCCATCCATCCATCTATCCATCCATCCATACGTCCATCCAACCATCCATCCCTCGGCCCTCATTCTCCCCTCTCCCCCCTCTTTGCTCGCAGCTCGCGCAATATCTCGAGCTGCACTCTCGCCTAACTATGTTACCGCGGGCCAAGTATAAACTCCGACCGGTTGTTCCGCGTTGTTTCGCGTTTTCCGAGCGTTGTCGGATGGGCAACACGCCGTAATGAAATACCGACCGATCTCCGCGACCCTGCCGAACACCATCGGCCCCGACTTTTCGCAGTCCCGTTACAGACCGCAACCCTTTGCAAACTACGCCGCCATCGTCGGCCACCCTACACCCCACGATCGTCGTCGACCGATTGGAAACGCGTTCCCAACGATCTAACCGGTTTAATTTCCGGGATCGTTAGAAGCGCGATTGCTTCGAGGCTTTTTTTTCGCTCGACACGGCCACCGATTTCGCCCGCTCGGAATTTTTGGCGAACGGCACGGATTTTCTCGTTTCCGGGTTGCTTGGGTTTTTCATCGCGACGACCGGCAGCTGTTTTTCCAGCGAATTTCCGTCCACTCTGAAATTTAATATTTCACGGGTTTTGAAAAACTCGCGTTTGGGAAAATTGTTTCGGGAGTTATGGCGATGTTAGGGCCGAGGTGAAGTGTGGAATCCGCTGTGTGTTTCCAATCCGACTTTGATGTCGCCCCTGTGGCAAATAGAGTGGCCATTACCGACAGAAATAGTGCCCCCATTACCGTCCCGTGCCTACCGAGCTTCTCCTTTCGAAAGGGTGTCTACGAGATTTCCAATACCAAGTAAAACTGTTTCATTTCGTCCATCCGATTTTTTATACGATAAAATATTTTTATTTGTCGAGTAAAAAGAGCAACCGTATTCATGATTTTATTTGGCGTCATGATTTCCACTCGCGACACCATCGCGTGTAAAGTAAACACAAGTAACGAAATAAACATAAATTTCGTTTTCTCGTTAAAAAAATTCTTCGTAGCCGCGAAGAAAATCGTACGGCAGGAATTTTACTTAACAAAAGTGAAACGGACAATCGGTTGTCGATCAGTGTGCACGGATCACCGACAGGAAACAACAATTTCGATTTACAGTGATTTCTCTATATACGTCGCCAAGGCCTTGATGATAAACGTCACTGAATTATCCCCACTATCCGTAAGACCCGTGTTGCTGACATGTATCGAGAATTCAGCGTAACTCCTTAACGAAGCCGCGGAGAAGATTTTCGCAATGGGAAAAGTTACTTGAAATGACCTTGGGAATCACCGTGGATCACCATGAGATCGCAGCATTTGGAATCATTGTAATACCTGTGCTTCTTGGGAAATCTCGTCGACACCCTTTCGAAAGGAGGAGCGCGACAGGCACGGCACGGTAATGGGGCCACTATTTCTGTCGCGGCAACTGGAACTTCTTCCCCGCTTTACGGAACATTGCTCCTGGCGAATTGTTTCCAGCGGGGAGCCGTTATCGTTTGGCTCTTTCTCCACTCCCGGTTGGATTCATCCTCCGCGACTAACTCGTCGGACGACGACGTAATATCTGCCCTCGGTCGTTCGTCCGATTTCTTTCGGCTCGTTCGCGAAACAATTTACCGTGGCGCGGGGCCGAGGCGAGTCTCGGCGCGCGGCCTCTTTTACAGACGATTAGAAACCGGTACCGTTCGCATTACCATTTCATCGTGGATACTTCGCCGAGTAATGGTCCCTCGGGAGCTCCCGGCCCCCTCGACCGTGTACGCTTCTCGTAATTCCATCGGATATTGTCCTCTTTTTTTCCCTTGCTACCCTCAGCCCCCCTCTCCTCACCCCCTTCAACTACACTTGATCTTCTTTTTTCCCTCTCCCCACGACGCGGAACGAGCGAGATCGGTTTGCTTTTCCGACGACCGGCCCGGCCCGTTAAACCGAGTGTAACTTATTCCGCGATCGTGCACCGTTCACCACGATAAATTACGTAAACGTAATCGCCGCATAATTCGACCAGACAAAGCGACGGAACCAGTCGGAACTACCAGCAAATTGAACTCCGTCGGCCCGCAACCTGCATATTCTCCAGATATTGCCCCATCCGATTATCATTTGTTTCGTTCCTTATATAATATTCCTTATACATATAATAATGAAGAGTGCCTCGAAAACGCCTTGACCGAATTTTTTAAATCAAAATCACAAGAATTTTACAATATAGAGATTAAGATGCTACCTGAGCGTTGGGCACAAGTAGTTGAAAACAACGGCGACTATATCGTTGATTAAATTGTTTTGTTTTGTTTAACCCCTTAACACTAGAACTACCGAGTAATAAATACAATTGATGAATATGGCTTTGTAATGATGACAAGTCTACATCTATTCAAACCTAATACCATTTTTACTCTAACATGTACTTCAATGAAAAAGTTCGATCAAAAAATTCTGATGAAAACATTTTTATACTTTGAGTAATTGTGAAAGAAAAAATTAGGAACCAGTCGTTGTGACTGGTTCGGTAGTTCTACCGTTAACGCACAGTTTTCGAAGAAAAGCGTGCTACGCGCTCGAATTAACTCGAGCGTAAAAGTTAAGGGGTGAAATAAATTAGTTTTAAAAATGTATTGGAAAACGAAATTAATTATTGCTAGACCTGATATAAATTCGAGCGGGTCCGTATCGGCCCCAACAGTTCACCGAGGGGTTAAAAGTTCGCCGCGCAAATTCGCAAACCAATTTCGCCGGAGACAGCCGGGGCGCCATGCCATCCCCCTTGATTCTTAACCAGCCTCCCTCGCCGACTAATTCTCTGCTACAACGACGCTGTTCCGTCGCCGATATTTCCTTCCCGGGCTCTTAATGATCCCGAAAGGTGAACGCGCGTCGCGTTGAAGGCGTCCCGGCGAAGATGCACGACGGCGACCCGCCTCCCGTCGCGGTAAACGAGCTCTTCGCGTTTTAGTAGGAAATTATGCGCGCTCTTCCGCGTCCGTTTACGAGCCGGGGCCAGGAAGTTGCCGGCTGCCGTTGTGGTAGGGGAACAGCTCTCCGAAACCGCGCCCCGCCCCCCGCTTTTGTCCGACGAATGGAGACGACGAAAAAGGGACTAATATTAGCGTTGCCAGATTTTCCATCTTCATTCCTCCTCGCTCGGCGGCGGCGGTGTAGAGCCAGTTGGATACGGTCCACGCGTCCACGGAGGAATTCACGACCCTTCCCGTTTTCGCCAAACCCCCTTCCACCCCCGCGGGCAACCCCTCCCCCGGGTAATGGCCCGGCACCCGAGTTCCTTTCGCGCGACGGCTTTTCCTTAATTTGGTCCGTCGTAAAACACGCGGGCAAGTCGGCGAGCGGATATGTTTTATCGCGGCGTGTAAAACGCGCACTCCACGAATTACTTTATTTGTAAATGGCCGTACAAGGAAGGTTTATGGCCGGCGAGTTTTTCCGTCGTCTAGCGCTCACAACGGCCGCTAAACTCCATCCACTTGGGGATTTCAGCGGCGGCGCCTCGAATGTCTTTGCTCACCGTGACGTTCAAAACGTCCCCCACGTGTTGTTAATTCGCTGTCCCGGCTCCGAGCTCCGTCCTCCGTCCTTGATATTTCTCCCGTCGTTGTAATTGACCGAGGATTTTACAGCAACGGTTACAATTAAATCTTGATTACTCGCGGCGATGTCGGCGGCGGCGGCGGCGGCGGCGGCCATTTGTTCCGTTCCTCGAGCAATCGCGCCCGCTTTACCGCCGCATCTCATTGTACCTCACAATTTATCGTATCTGGGCTGCGGCGATTAACTTGTATTCAATAATATTTTACGTAATTGCGACCCGATGCGATTCAATAAACATTAACCCGTTAATGACCGACATGCTCGCGCCGCGGATACAATAAATTCGTGGACGGCTGACAATTTGTCAGAACGCTAAAAGCAATATCACCGTTTCACCAGGCAAACTGTTCGATCGCGGATCGCGCGTTTTATTTGTAATTTCTGAACCCTCGAACATTCGCGTGCGAACTTCCAGGGAAATTCGTGAAATTGACGAACTATAGAAGTCCAGGAGTTTGAGTCTCCGTTTTGTCTTCGAAACGAGAAAAAAAAATATTAAACTGAAATAAAAATATATTGTATACGCTACCGCTCAAAAGTGTCCGGATACTCCGCAATACAGGGGAACAGCAATAAGAAACGCACGACGTACCCGAGACGCCTTTGTGCGTCAAGGGGTTAGCCGTCGATACAACGGAGAAGCAAATTTAATAGAGATAATGGATGCCCCGAGTGGTTCCCTCGCCGCAACGTATTCAAAATGGAGCAGTATCCCATAGAGGGCGGCTCGCCTTTCCGAAACAAGTTGAACCTTCAGGATGTTTTCCATGATTATTGGTGGAGCTAACCCGGAGTCACTGCCACGGTGGCAGAATCTTTTTCGCACTGGGAACGAGATAAAAGAAAAGGGAAACGGCGGGATCGGAAGGGGTTGGGGCCACGAAAGGAGAGACAGACTTCTCGAGGATTTCTGAGAAGGGACGGTGAATGAAAGGAAAGAGGATGCCTGAGGAGGAGGAGAGATCGGGGGGGGGGGGAGGGGGGTGAGATCCTTGGACCGACGAGCTTTGTCCTCGAGAGTCCGGGTTCATAGTTTTCCCTCGCTCGATTTCCTCCAACCCCCGCTAGTCTCCACCCTTCTGTAGGTACACTTTGTCTCGTAGGAAATATCCTAACGATATCTTCCTTCTCCTATTGTTACCCAACCTACGTAAAAGCTACACGAGTCACTTTTGCTCCTCGGACACGTAAACCGCATTCCGGATCGTTTCTTATTGCTCCGGATATCTGTCGGAGGCGTTGAAACTTCTCGAACAAAGAGGAGACGATGAACACTGTGATAACGTTAATTACTAGACCGCGTATTTTATGCATTTACCAGAAAAATGAATAGATCCACATGAAAATAGTGAAGATATTCCAGGAATCTAAACATGCTGTTTTTATTATACTGAACTTGATAAAATAATGAAATGAATTTCCAAAACAATGAAATAAATATCTGTAACGATGCGAAAGGGAAAGAAATTAACTTTAATTTAATGAAGAAATTAAAATTCTCTGTTTCAGGTCTGAATCCCGCCGAGGAGAGGCATGTGAGTAACAAATATTCGAACCACTATACAACCATAAATCACGGTTTCGCGAATTGGCAATAGCGGCGTATTAACGCTAAACCTACCGAGCCTTAAAAGTAACCGATACACGTTGTCTTACAAAAATGACGAGATTGAATTTATTTGGATTTTGTGCGGTTCGTATTATTAATATAATATATGCTATACTAAATATATCTATTTAATCATTTCCCATGAAAGCATCTTTATAGCTACAGTAGTAGCGAAATAAAAAATCCGGAACCGGTCATTTTGACCGGCTGTGGTAGGTTTAGTGTCAATAAACGAATAGGATAGGACTATTTGAAGCGCCGCGTGTAAATAACTGTGCTGTTGCGCGCTGATGTCGGAGATCCGGCGTCGATCCGCCGTGAAAGCGGTGCATTTCAAGCAGCGAAACGATAATCGCATCGAGAAGTCGTTGAACTTCCTTCCCATCGCAGAATTTCGCATCCGGAGACGAATCCGGGGCGGCGCTGCGCGTAAACACGCGCGCGGGTAGACGCCTAATCCCGAATATTATCTTGCCGCCTCAATTACCGCCTCGTGTACCCGCCATAATCCGCTCGTCTTCAGGCGATGCGCTGGACACCCTTTCACACGTTTCTTGGCGCAGCCGCAACAGACGATTAGAATCGATTGATCTTTGTTACGACTGTCGCGCGTACCATGAGAAATTACACTAAACTTTGTTCGAAGAATCGTCGAATATAGTATCGTTTGGTAGCTGATTAATAGAATACGACAGGCCCGTCCGACTTCTTCGTCGCGGGCCACACGGTCCCCACGGTGTCGCCAGATGAGGGAAGGGAGCACGAATCGAGGGGAAAAAGTTACCCTCTCTCTGCCAGTATCGGGTTATGTAAACTTGGGGAATAGCGCGGTAGAAGGGGAAATTAGAGTGGGGGAACGAGTCTCGATCTGGCGACACTGGGTCCCCACCATCGATCTGTCCATTCTGCCACAGACTCCTTATGTTATAATGCAGGATAGGAATAGGTCCGCGATAGAAATAAATGCCATACGTTTCTAGCGATACGACCGTGTCGAATAGTGGGGGAACGTCGCTTCCCACCTTAGCGGGACTAAGATGTAGGGGAACGGGGGCCAAATGTCGCCCGCGGGCCGCGGGTTGGACAGGCCTGGACTACGACATCAAAATGTAATCATGTTGACCCGTGTTTCTTACCGGGGACTTCTAATAAAGTTGTTCAAAAAGTAATGTTCTTTTAGTTTTCCTTTCGTTGTTATTTTTATTTTAGTATAATCGTGTTAGATTATCGCAAATGCTTGAGAAATCGTGAAAATTGTTACGCGGGACACCCTGTATAAGAATCTCGAAACGGAAATTGATACCGAGGTCTTCCACAACTGAGAATTCAGAAAACAAGTTTGTCACAGTCAGCTGAAGAACCGAAACGAACATCGGGGCAGTTCGGAAGCTCCGCATCGAGTACGCGGAACACAGGGGTCGCTCGTAAACGCGCGGCGTTTCCCGTGCTTTACGAGATCGCGCGTCGTTCGGAAAAATCTCGCGCCTCGGGTCTAAATCACGGCGATCGACCCGATCGGGGAGATTTCTCCTGCCAAAGATTCCGGCGCGCTCGGGGAACGACCACGGTTTGCGTCGAATTTCATCTCGTAAAAGAAATTAGACCCCGTTTGGCTCGCGCGTCCCCGTGAATGGTGCGAGGTGCCGCGGGGTGAACGGCGGGGGGTAGCAAATAAAATCGAGGGATCGTTGCGATCAGGCTCGGGCCAGCGAGCGTAGAAACGGGGCTGAATAGAGAAAACGGGATGAGAGTGAGAAAGAGAGAGGGCAGGAAAGAGAAAAAACAGGTGAACCGAAGGGACGGGAGGCGAGAGGTGAGAGGTGAGAGGCGAGGAGAGGCAGAAGGTGAACAGATGAAAAGGGAAAGAGGGTGAGAAGAAGACAGAGAGAAGTCTGCCGGATCAGCCGGTGGAACAGGAGGAAACCTGAAATGGACGTAAAAGCCCGAACACCGGAACACAGGGCCGTAAAAAGCTCGTCGTCAAATGCACCCCCGGTTCTTTTCCGCAGTTGCTCCTCCCCGCGTCGTCCTCGTCGACTCTCTTTCTCTCTTTCTCTCTTTTACTCGCGCCCTTTAACCCCTCTCCTCGCGTACCCTCGTCGCTCCACCTTTGATAGCATAAAGCGGCTGCTGGGCGCGGCGCGCGCGTTTATTAAAAGCGCTTCGGGGCTGGCAAAAAAAGGCTCGAGAGACCGCTCAAGGCCAGTGTTCCCGGCGTCGCTTCCGATCTCGAGTGGCCCGCAGAATCGTTTCGCGATCGATCGCGAAGAAGTTCCCCTGCGACCCGGCTAAATCGATTTAGGGAACTATCGCGCTGCCGTCTGGATCCGGGATTCATAGAGGAATCGGGGGCACGGGTGAAGCTCTAGACCCTCTCTCTCCCCCTCCCCTTCCTCCTTTCCCCTTCCCAAACCCCTCTGGTCAACTCGCGCCGCGTCGACGGTCTTTTGACAGGGGAAATAAAAGGAAATCCGGGATCGCCGGAATTTTTTCCCCGAAACCGGGAACGGAGGGGATTCGGATTTTTTTTTCAGCGTTCAATTAACGGACCCTGCTGCTCCCACCCCTCCCGAGAAGGGGGGGGGGGGGGGATAATTGGCCTCGCCGCCTCTAATTTCAAGATGTTTGCTGGTTCATCGCCCGGTTTCAAAGGGGCGCGAAGCACCGCTGTCGATCGACAATAATTGTCATCGCACAAAATTTGAAAGATACGGTGCGACCGTTGATGCACCTAATTAACAAATTTTGATTCCGTGAAACTATTACGAATGACTAGAATTATTTTATTGTCCATTTTGTAAACACTGTATTTCCTAAGTTTGGTGACTGTGATTCACAAGTAAATTGACAATACATATTTTGTACCATACATAGAAGTACAATTGAATTATGAGCTAAATTGAGCGTACCGATATTCCAGCGATATTATCGGTATATTAAATTAGCGATAATATTTTGATATTATGCAAATCGGTATCGACAGCTGCGTTTCTAGGCGTGGGAATAAATAATAAAATTCGGGATGCGTTTGATTTCGCTAATTTAGTAGATGCAAAATAAATCGGGATGTATTAATGCGGTTATAAATTGTGAATTTAGCTTTCGAATTAGTATAGTCAATGTTGTCCATGAGGGGCACCGAGATTTGTACACTAATAACTAAAAAAATTGAAAGCACACGACTATTAAAACGACAAGACTGCCTATTTACGTTGCCTATTTATTTATTCTAATTTTATTAAATGACATACCCGAGCCGTGTTATGTTTCCCCTCCGCGGTAGTGGGGATAATTCCGCGATGTTTATCATCCATGCCTAGGCGACATATGTACAATAGAGAAATCAGTGTATCGCAAAAGTAATCAACAAAGGTGTAGAGTTTAAGGCACACAAACATTTTCATTGAAACATATGATCTTTGTAAAGCAATTTAACGAGTGTCCTACTGCGCGATGCGAAACATTTTTTAATCGCTCGAACGGAAAATTCAAAACGGGGCTCGCGCAGCACGGAGGGAGCGTGCTCATAATTAAAATAACAAAATCCTTTGACGTGTAAAATCTGGCCCGCCGAGCGTAATACTTTTCATATGAAAAAATCCTCGTGTTTGGTGGCCACGATACGGCGTGAATTATTCAGCCGTACATTAACCACCGAGTAAACTGTCTTTGGTAACGGGCCACGGTTACGCGAAGGGACAACAAGCGGTGTTCAGAAAGGGAACACGACAGCGGAAGATTTAAGCGTATCTGAAACAGCGTATTTCATCCAGCGTGGCCTAAAGTGTTTAACAAGGAGAGGATATTTCATCCCTCGCTTCTACTCTATCGAACAAACTGGAGCGCTCTATAACAATTTATAAGATTAACTGCACGCGGGAAAAATTGCCGTACACGCGTCGCGCTGCTGCCGCCTTAATGGCGGCGCGTGATACGTACCGGCCGCGGGATTTAGTAACGATCGATCGTTTGGCGCGCGGAGATCGCGCGAACAAGACACTCGAGGTGAATAATAATGTCCGCCGATATTAATCGCTCGACGCGTTATACGACTGTACGAATAAAACTCGGCCGGGGCGGAGGCGGAGCGGGGCGGAGCGGGGCGAGGCGCGGCTTGGCTTGGCGCAGGAGGCCGATCGATAACGATCATTAATTAATACGTTGAGCGTTTTATAAAACTCGCTCGGAATTGACTCGGACCGGTGCGCGACTATCACGGGTTGTTACGGGGGTTGCAGAGGAGGGCGCAGGGGGGGAGTGGCGTTGCACAGGTGAGGGGGTTGCAGAGGCGCAGTTGGCGACCGCGCTATATTCGGGCAGAGAGTGATTTCCAGTGTAATTATCTTTTCGCCGTAGCTCTTTTCCGCGCCGTCATTATGGGCCGTGTTTTAACAGCGTTACACACCCAGCATAACTTGCGCAATTTGCCGGCGGTGCCCGTGGCCCGCGGCCGGACCGATAATTAGCGTCCGTTTAATATGCACAATTATTACGGATTGATAATCGGGGGCTGCGCATCCATTACACCGGCATTGAGATAGATGGTAATAGGTTTCCATCGGTATTAGCCGCCTCTCTCCTCCGTCTGTGTTTCTCACTTGTCCCGTCCCGCCCTTTCCACCTTTTGCACCCGACTCACCCTCTCCCTCTTCTCCCTTCTCCTTTCTCTCTCTCTCTCTCTGTCGTTATCTCTCTGTGTCTCTGTCCCTCTGTCGCGCGTTATCTCGCTTGCTCGATCTGCTTTCATAATGTGCAGCTACGCGCTGCTGGCGGGAATAATTCTATTAATATTTCGGACATTTACAATCGACGCGAACGCGCGACATTTTAAAACGCGTTGTAGAATATTAAACCGCTGATCCCGATACGGTGCTGCCAATAGATTGCCGGAGCGTTTCGAATAATTTTAATTGATTGTTAATACCGTTGGCTGCTTCGGAATTCCGACCCTGATATCGGCTCGCTCTTCCGGTGTACAGTGAGGTGCAAAATTGAACCAATGTAACCATTTTCTTTTTTTTTCTTTCAGAAAATCATTGCTCACGTGATTGTTAAAACAGGGTCGCGAGAAACTCGAGGGAATTTATTCGAGAGATTTTACGTTAATCTGAAATCGAGAAGCGACTAATATTTTCATTCTATTACGTTCCATTTATTGGTTACATTATTGTAGTCTCTCTTGTTCAAATTTTGCACCGGTCCAAGAAAGTATATTTATTATTTTATTGAAGAACTGCTCCGACAGATGCCGATTACTTTAAAGAGGATACGATACCGAGGGAACAACGAATTTTGTTGACGCGATTCGATGAACATTTCAAGCGGGGGCAGTACATCGTTGGTGTGTAAATGTTTTTCGTTAATCACTAGCTCCAGAACGTCGAGGTTCAGAGAGCACAATATTTTAATCAACTCCCGGAAACGTAACGTTCGACGCTGGGTTATTAATCAGCGAGCTAATTTTTGGAAATACAATATTCAGGTGGGATGAGATATTTCGGGGGCGTACTAATTACGCGATACATTATCCCGATGTTTATAATCAAGCCCCTCGATAATGTCCGTGCTCTACGAGTTCGAATAACTGATACGTTTTGCGATACCTGAATGCAAAATCGAACGAATTTCGCAACGGCGATATTTACGGGAAAAGCCGGTGTCTGTCGGATATCGATGCTACTTGCGAGAGTATCGTTCCCGTTGCTACTCCTCTTCGACTCTTTCATCATCGCTGTTCGCGTCTCTCTCTCTCTCTCTCTCTCTCTCTCTCTCTCGATCTCTCCCCGTTCCTGCGCGTAATCCTCTTTCGCTTCAATCTTCGTCTCTCTCTCTCTCTCTCTCTCTCTCTCTCATTCTCTCTCCTTCTGGTTCGCTTAGTTCTCCATCCCTCTCCTTTCCACGGTCTTTCGTTCCATCGAACTTCTATTTATCCTTGTCGCACACCCCACGGTTGCCTTACAGGATCTCCTACCACCGGCAGCCCGAGGGCTATGAAATTGAAATATGAATGCTAATGGGGTGGTTGGCTCGTGTCGCGTCGTATAATGTTACTGATTGCTGGTACGTCGGTCTTTTACCCTTCCCTCGCAACTCCCCTTCTGTTGCTGTTGAATACTGGGAAGAGGCTGACACGTGTCCCCGTGTCGGTTGCTTGCGTGTCGCATAATTGGAACTTCAAATAATGCCACACCGTTCCCACGTTACACGCGATCCGTTCTCGGGTCCGGCCGGGAACATGTAACGAGGCTGGCACCGCGCTTTTGCTTCCGGAACCAGGGCCCGTTGCACGCTGGCTCGATTACACTTGGCCGCCCAGCTGGAAAAAATTATTTTTTCACGGTTTCCAGCTTGTCTAGGGTTTCAATCGTTAGAAGAAAAATAAAAGGAAAATAGTGATGACATAGTTAACGAATAGTGATATTTGAAATCTGTATCCGAAGATCTATTATCTCCACAGAATTACAAGACTTTGTCCTGTAAACTGTCTTTCGGATATATTGTTTTAAACATTAATTTGTAACATTTCGCAGGTTCAAACTGCGATGAAAGGAAAGTAAAAGGTCTTTAATTTTCATATGTTTAAGTCTCGTTGCGTGGAGCGACGTGGAGCATATTACGCTTTTTTATTGACAAACCTTTACCAACAATGAACTAATCGACTGCTCGACTGATTTACAGAACTAGAAAAAATTTATTGACAATCTAGGGGTATCGAGACTCAAACATATATTGTAAGATCCTATATTTATCATACGTTTAAGATTTAAAATCATGATTTTTGCATTTTAATAAAGTACAAGTCACTTCTATCGATTATGAGGATAAGTTCCACGTCCGCCATTAAGTCGAAGTTCGCCTAACCCGTGAATATCAACAATTCGTATTTAACGTTTTCCGATATGCTTGGTTTTTTGTCACACTTCTTTACTCGGACGTGTGTAAAATCGACAATTTTTAAAATACCGAAAAATCCTTCACGATTCGTCCATAGATCGCTAACGTGTGTTCAAATTTGAACAAAATCGCAAACAGTCCTGCAAAAAAGTCTCCGATTTCACGTGTAATGACCTGTGTAAGGTGGATGCGCAAATTTGGCGTTACGCCGAAGGGCGTTTCCAGCGCGTTTTCGCATCACCTGAAACAACTCGCGACGCTCGAATACCGCGAGACACGCCCCCGCACGTCAAGAGAGTTGAGGAAGATGTTGCGCCGTTGCAAGAGCCGCGGGAATACGACCACGTGCGAGACCGTGGAACGCAGAAATTTATATACGTGTTTGTTTATTCGCGCCAGATTCTGGTATTCCCTTGGTGTGGGGAGGGGCGGCGGAGAGGGGGCGGAGCTGGCGGAGGAAACGCTCCAGCGAGGTGGGTTTAGCGAGGAAGGTCGCGGCACAATTTAAAATTAACCCCGAGAAAACGGGAACGAGCGGCACACGCGCGAAGCGCCGCGAAGAGTCTGTAAACAGACGAGCGTTTTTCTTTCTCTCTTTTATTTTCTGTTTTTTCTTTTTGGATGAGCAAAAAAGAAAAGAAGAAGAAGAAGAGAGTGGAAAAAACGCCGGACCTTCCCAGCATCGGCGAGCTGGTTGCTGTGGAACGCGAAAAGCAGCGGAAAATTGTTTACAAGAGCGAGGCGAGCGCGTCTTGCACTCCCCGAGTTATGGCCACTTTCGCGTGTACCGGCGCGCAGGTTGTTTCGCGAACTGGGCCCCCTCCCCCCTGGCTGGTATAATTGACTGCGTTTAAATATTTATCCGGTGATTGTTTGCGTGTTGCGCTGCGCATTTTATGCCGGCCGGGTTTGTGCAAAACCACCTAATTTCGGTAATACTCTCTCGCTAAATTGAACATTTATCGGCGCTTGTTCGTCGCGTTATTTGAATAATTCTCATGTCGGCCGGGTAATATGAATAGAATAATTAGTTACGAAGTAATTGCCTGCCGCTTTAATTAATTATGCACTCCTTCGTTCGAATCATTGCGCCGCCGCCGCGCCGCGCCGCGCCGCGTCGCGTCGGAGCAAATGTTTGTTTTATGTTATTCTGTGATCCGCTTTTGGAACGGTTCTTGCGACCCGAATTAAACGTCCGGTTCTTTGATTGAGCTCTTTGTCCGGGCGCGGCGGCTGAAAAGTCTATTCGACCGTGGAAAATGAGCCGATGAATATTGTAAACGGCGAAACCAGCGCGCGCGGAGAATTCGAAATTTCGAGCGGACGGACGGAGAAGGTAAATGTAATTTCGCGACAATCTGTTCCGTTACAAACCGTAAACGAGAATTAAGCTTTCTACAGTGAATTCTCGATATACAATCCCGCTCATAAGCCTTGGGACACCTCTGGTTTTTAGCAAAACTCTGGTACTTCGTATAGATTTTATCAATAAGTAAGGTAAGGGCACCGGTAGTTGACCACCATGTACCAGTAGTTGACCATTTTATAGACAAACAAAAAATAATGTTTGAAATGTTCTTATTGTTTTGAAATTTAAACAACAGACGGCATGGCACCCGAGATTCACTTTCATCAAAAGTGCACTTACAAGTGCGCTTATAAAAACCTTATTCTTTATGTTTTTCTATAAAATGGTCAACTACTGATACATGGTGCCTGGTTACTGGTGCCTTTGCCTTAAGCCAATCATGATGCTAGGCCTATGTTTACTAAAGCTTTTTTACTCGGTACAGTGTATCCTCTATACCATACAAATATTGAATGGTTTTTTTTTTTTGTTAACACCCTGTATAGAGAAATCAGTGTGTTTAGTGTCGGTCGCTTAAATCCGAACCCATAACTTCGCCACCGTCCCGACAGGAACAAGTGCTGGTTTATTCTGCGATTTAGGGTCATCAGCCCCCATTAAATTCAACCAACCTCGTTAGGGGCTCGAGGATATCTGGTGGCTCTCGATGGGGCATCAAACGCAGTATCCTCGCGAGGAATTGTTTCCAACGGTGGTAACAATCCCTCGAAGTGTCTCGTAAAAACGCGCTCGGTGCGCCTTCTCCTTCTGTCTCTTCGTTTAACGAGAAAAATGGCCATTAGCGGGGACGGCTCTCGTGGATGACGGTGGTGGGATTACTGTGATTTCCATAACAAATGTTCGCGCGGAACGAGATGGATCGGCGTGAATGAGTGACGTGGGGGATGGAGGGTGGGGGGTGGTTGGCAGGCCGAGCGGGGCGCCCGAAAGATTGCGAAAGGTGCGGGGAGAAAGTAGCGTTCCGAGGGATGGTGGAAGAGGAAGAGCCTGGGTGGAGGGAAAATGTCATTAAGGCGGGCGTGATGTTTTTAATTAATTAATTCGCGGGAGCCACGGATTTACCTTCTCATAAATTCCGGCGTGGTGCGTCGCCGCGAGAACGAGGGGCTCGCAATCATCTCCCTCTGTCGGGGAGCGATATAACGAGGGAGACGGGACGGAAGGAAAAAGGACAAAAGACAGACGGTGGAGGGCTCGGTACAAAGTATTTAAAAATATTAAGTACCCCCGACGGAGACGGATATTAGACGACAGGGGGTGGGGGTGGGAATTGCCGGGGGAATGGTAGGCGGTAACGACGACGACGACGACGACGACGACGGGGAAGAGGGCGAGGTTATGGGATTGAAGCAGCAGGAAGCAACCGGGGTCGGGTTGGTTTGGGGCGAAAGGACGGGTAGAGCACGCCGGCGGTAGGGAGGGAACGTTTCAATTAGTAATTAAAACGTGCCACCCCTAACCATCCTATCTGCACTGTACACAGTGGCTGCCTGCCTCTCTTATGTTGTCGTCGTCATCGTTGCTACCGCCGCCATCTTGTAAATTAATTAATGCGCCCCTAACGAGATCAGAGGTGTCGGTAAGGCAGCGGGGATCAGTAGTTCTCTACCCTGTCCGCCGAGAGGAAGAACAACCCCCACCGCGTGTTTCTGGGGTTGAGCGTACCGGGCTCGTCGCTAGCTACCCCGAGAACCACTTCTGCTCTTTCGTCGTGGCACCATTATCATTCACGACTCACCGGAAATTTCCATGAAGTCGCCATGTTTTTTTTTTTTATCAACTCTTACAATCATTCCGTACCAACCTCGCGATAGTGGAGACAGTTCCGAGACAATTAAAGGCTAGATGTTTGAGACATTTATCGTGTAGGAACTGTACCAGCGATTAACTTCGAAGATCTTACGATACAAAATTTCTATCTTGAAACGAAAGAATAAAACGCTAAAGATGTTTCGAATTAACTTACATTATAACGGATGCTTTAAAAGCTAGACATACGAGTCGGTTAAAAATTGTAGCAGCGAATTCGTCTGGCGACTGTGCCAGAATCGACTGGATGCGAACGTGTTAATAGGCATTCGGTAAATAAATTGCGAATTGCCACGAAAGAATTGTCTAGCCACTAAACCAGCAGTAAACTAACAGGGGCGTTAAATGTATTCTACGTCACGCGTGTACCGTTCGCGAGATAAATTCATCTGGCCTGGTCCCCTCCCACGTTTCCGGAACAATTAACCCGATCCAGCTTTGACTTTCCAACTGTCCCAATCGGGGACACGATCCGCAGCGAACTTTTCGACTATCTCTCTTTCAAGCCCCGTCCCATCATCCCCCGCTGTAATCGGCAAACGAGTCGTGTTCCAAGTAGCCGAACGAGAGAGTTCGGCCCCCGCGGCAACCATCGTTCTCCGGCTGTCTTTTCAAACGTTCAATCAGGACGGCCCTGGCCAGGAGCGAATTAGTCCGTTCGAGAGGGGGACGGATCGTCGGGCGCACAGGTTTGCAAGGGTCGCGGCGGTAGGAACAGGCGGCCGGTGTGTTGCTCGGGACCCGGTGTCAGGATCTCTGAACCCTTTCAAACCCTTTCATCGGCGCTTCGCCCGCTTACATAATGCAGTCACTCTAATTAAAATAAATTACACTCTCGCGTCGGTTCGCTCTTTTATCCGGCGTGGTCTCCCCCTCCCCGACCCCTTCCCTCCACACCCACCGGAGCTCGAACGTTTTTTCCACCCTCGTCCAACGGTCGTTCTTTTTCCCTTCTTTTTGCCGTTTTTCTTTTTTCTTTTTTTCACCGCACTTTCGACCGCCAGCCACTAGGCTGCGCGACACCGGCTAAACCCCTCCATCTCACCCTCCTGGATTCTCCGCTCCACCACCAACCCCCCCCCCCCACTCCGAATTCGCTCGTTTATTTGCACTTTATTCGAGATTTAATTTACCGACCTCCGGACGACAGGCTCGTTGGTGTGCGCTCGACTCTGTGATGGGATTAAAAAAATGGGCGCGAGTGCAGGGAGAGCAGGTGGGGGTATGAAAAAGGGGTGAAGAGAGAGCTCCGGTCGAAGGAGAGAAAGGAAAAGTTGGGAAAGAGAGTGCCGGCGGTACGAGCGTCGCGACCAATGGGAGGCGTAGCGCCGGAAAAATGGCTACACCGAGGAAAGAGCCCGGAAAGAACGCGGGAATGGGGGGAGGGGGAACAATCGATAGGCCAGCGACTCTATCCGCGGCCGATTTTCGAAGGCACGACTCCGCCGATCGCAGGAGAAATTGCGGAACAACCCCTCTACGAGCCCTTTAACCCCTTTAATAGGCACTTCGCTGGCTCCGGGTCATGGCGAACCAGAAAATCGATAATCGACTCTGTCATTCGTTTCGCTGATTTTCACCGATTTTGACCGCCTCGGCTCACCGTGATCCCGAAAATTTATGATCATTCCGAGACGAAGAACCGCACAGACCGATGGCTCAATGGATAGAAATTTAATCTTCAAGGTTGTGAGAGGGAGAAGTCTCGGCCGTTAGGCCCGGCAACCGCGGCGGCGGCGATGGCGGCGCTCGGTTCCGCGAACGAATTAATGCGGCGCCGTTTCTCGAGCACTTTTCTCATTGGCATCGAGGGCCACTCGCTTTCGCGACAATTTGCCGCGAGCTACTCGGATCGGGGCGTAAGTATCGTGAAATTCAATTAAGTTCGTGCTCGTGCAACTCGAGGGACTTCCCTCTTCCTCCGGTCGAGGGACGGGGGTGGTGCCCGCGCCGCGCTCTTCTCTCGAGTAGTTTACGCTCGTTCCTCCGTCGCTCGTGGAATAGAGGGGAAAAACGAAAAAACGGGGAACGGGAAAGAAAGGAAGAAAGAAAAAAAAATGGAAAAGCGTCCGCTGCGCCGTCGTCGTGACGGCGATAAATAAATATTCCGCAGTCGTTCCTCGGTGTTAGCCGCCGCGCTCTCGCACCGCTCTCGCCCCGCACTCCAACCCCCGAGAAGAGTCGTCTCTCGGTGTTTCATGAATTGGTTATGAGTCGACACCTCGACCGGAGCCAGACACGGGAAAGGAGCAGACATTCTTCCACCCTCCGCCTTCGGTCGCTTCCTCTTAACTTTCACCCCCGTGCCCCTTCGCCTCGCCTCGCCTCGCCTCGGCGACCCCTTTGTCACGGATTCACGGCTGCTACCCGTCCCGGGTGCAAGCTCGAGAATCCACCGGCGTTGCCTCGCGACGAGAGAAATATTTTTCCGGATCGCGACAAGTCCCGGATAGAAGAGGGCACCGTTGCAAGATGGGTGGGGGTGGAGGGGGTCGAGGGGAACGAAGAAAAGCTGCTTCCGCGAACCCGGGAAGCTTACCCGTGCACGAATAATAACGACTCGCATTCTCTTCCGCCGGTTCTCGGTTTTCGATTTGAGATACGAGCTTTTCACCCCCCCCCCCCCACCTCCGCACCATCATCCCCTACCCACTCTCACCAACCGCGCTGCTGCGGCTCTTTCAACCACTTGGCCTGCTTCCGACTTTCTCCTTATTTCTTTTCCGCGACGATTCTACCCCTTTCGAGGAAGCCGTGCACTTCGTCGATCGGCTCGTCGGAGCGTATCGCGAAACGGTAAATGCTGCGGTGAAGGGTAATAGAAATGGGGTTCGGGCCAGAAGGAAGAATATGAAAAAGCGGTTGAACAACCGGCTGAAGATGGCGGGGGCGTTTTATCGGGTGATTGGTCTCGTCACTTCGAGGAGGGGTGGGGAGGGGGTGGTTCGCACGGTGCGATAAGTGGAGAATGTTTCTCTGCGACTACTTCGAGGATCTAGTCTCTCCCCGTTTCTTTGCCAAGTGAATGGCTATTCCGATCGAACCTTTCCGGCAGAAATACTGTAGAATTCGCTTATCCGCGGATCCAATATCCGCGGTTGGATAAAGGATCCACTTCGATTCGCTTGTTCGTCGAACCTGTACATAACTTTGGTCAAAACTCTTTATAAGAACTACGCCGTGAATGTATCAAATAATAGTATCTCCTGGCCGATAAGTGGCTAGACTCGTGTTTTGGACATATATCGAGTAAAGACTGTATTTCGCTAATAACTCCTTAACAAAGCCGCGGAGAACATTTTCGCAAAGGAAGAAGTTACTTCGAATTGCGTCGGGGTCACCCTTCCCAAGGAGAGAAGGGTAAGGGTAGGAGGGTATTGGGTAATATTGTCTCAACATTTTTGGGACACCCAGTATCGATGGGACGCTGCTCGCGCGTTTGGTGTATACGATAAAAAAATCTCAACTAGCGAGAAAGGGTGCTCGAAGCGTTTTAATATGCGCGAGCCATTGGTATTCCATTATACCGTTTATCATCAGAAATCAATAAGTATAAACAAGCATTTTCAATCGTGTCAATCGGTGCTACAGTCGGGAACAAAATATGCTCTGCACGCATCGGTCAACTTGACCGAAGCGCGGCGCCGCGTTTTCGAGCGGATTCGCCGCGGTGGAAATACGTATCTGCCGCACCGCGGCAGAGTGTACAGAATTATTACAGAGTACGGGGGCACGGGGGCACGGGGGTCACGGGGACAGGATCGCGAGGGGAACGATTTGAACAGTGCCGCGACAGCGAATCGGTTCGTTCCGCTCTTTTACGATCGATTCGTTCGGCTCGCGGTTCGTTCCAGTCCGCTCGCGACGATATTTACGCGCGCGGGTCCTGTCCGCGGGACGACTACGCGCACGGGCGTTAATTTAATTGCGAGCCAAGAAATCCGCGTCCGTTTTATCAAGGATTACGCTCTCGAGAGCGCGCGCGGGCACACACGCGGCTTCCAAACCGTCATACAGGGTGTCTCATTCGACTCTTTGCACTCGGAAATCTTTTCTCTGGGTCGTTTATCGGCGACAAATTATTTATGGAAATAATTCTTATCTTTACCCTCCGCTTTTTTCTATTTTAAAGTTTATGAAACATTTCGATTAACACCTTTGCACTACCGCTCAAAAGTATCCGGAGACTCCTCGGTGGATACGTCGATGAATCTCGTATTTAATTTTATTGTAATATCGGTAAGTTCCACATACATAATCTCTACTTTAAAAAATTAGTTATTTCATAAGAAACTAATAAAAATCGATTTTAGTCACTATTTTAGGTACTGAAATAACATTTACGCGATGGTAATAGATATTTCACAAGTGTCCGGACACTTTTGAGCGGTAGTGTACACTAGAGACGTCGATAAGTACTTGAGAATTTTTTCCGATTTTTTTATGATAAATATCAGTTTACTTTTTTACTAGGGAATTATTAATAGCAAAGAAGTCCTAATGATTGTAACTGTAAAATAAATTCTAGTGCAAGGCGGTTACTCCAAACTTAAAAAAGAATCGCGACAAAATTTTTATCCGTTTAGTAGATGCACCCTGTATAGGGGAAAGTAGTTCAAAATTTAGGGCTGGACAACATAGTTCAAGGGCCAAAGTGATCGGAGCTGGGTACTCTAAACTATTTTATCGAAAAATTTGATCTTGTATAAAATCCGCGGTCAAACAAATTAGGGATGCCAGAGTTAGGCGAGACACCCTGTAGAGACGGGAAAGCTGCTCGCCAGCGTTACCGCGGGCGGCGTGAATAATCTGCGATTCGTTTCACCTCGAAACGCAATAATTTCGAACGGTCGGGAAGTTCCGTCGAACAACTGGAACGCGCCGGCGAGAATCGTAATCGTGTCTGCGCGAAACACCGTGTCGTATTCGAGCAGAATCGCGCGCGTGTTAACGCTGAATTCTTCTTAAAAGCGTAACTTCCAGGCCGAAGATACGCCGCGCGAAGAGTAATTATTTGCGCGAGAGGAATGCTCGCTTCTCTGCCCCCTCTTCCGGGAGCTGACGATCGGTCCTTGTCGAGCTAAGTGTTGCCAAGTTGTACAGCTTTTACTCTATATATGTCCCAAATGCCTGTATTTAAAGATCAAAGCGTTCTTTTATCGAAACACCGTTTACAATTTCGTATGCGATTTCATTTTTATTGTCCGAATACAATATCCAAATCAGGGAAAAAACAATTTGGGAAAATGAAAGTAGCGTCTTTGTCCTTCGAAATGGGCACAGCAACATTATGGCCTGATTCTTTTACACGATGTTACAGCAAATTGAATATCCAGGATTTTTAGCTCAAGATTTACCGATCCATTAATTTTGATCGTTGGTACGTGTATTTGTACGAATGCTTCTGTATCTCGAAAATACATCCGTGGATCAGTTGACATAAGAATTACTGCTGCACCGGAATACAATCGAAACTTTATTTTACTTTCCGACGGTAAGCATAATTATGATTATCGGGCAAAATGTAAACTGTAAAATACGAGGTTAATTTTCTGGAATATGAAATCAAATTACGTTGTTACAAATTCCGCAATCCAATAAATAACGTACACCCTCATTATTGAAAGTTTTAACAGATTTTTCGGCTCGCGTTGCTTTGGAAACGCTGTTTTGTAAAAGTGAATTTGGAAAATTGGTTGTCTCGTTCCTGGTTTTATATAATCAATATATGAATCAATAAAAATCAATATATACATCTTGATTTTTTAAAGAAACATAATGTTACATGTGCAATCAATGTTACATGGCTTCGAGCTCTAAAATCAGTCCATGTTTATTAACTATTTTTTTTTTTTGTAACAAAATTATCATAGTCGAAGTATTGAAAATTTCTCGAGAAATGGAAATTTAGTGTTGAAATACTTTCCGGATCCACTGTAATACGAATAATTCTTATTAGCATGTGGAACTTCTGGAACCGGACAAGTCGAGTCTGTCAATGTTGAAAACGAAATTTTTCCGCCGACTAACGAGTTGAAAAGGCCCTCTTCATCTGGATGGGAATATTGGCCTGCCGCGTTGTTGAAACCCACACGTAGATATCCGCTTAAGTGCGTGCCGGGGTCTCTCCTTTACGACTCGCGGCACGTTTAACGGCCGACTAGCTTTTTAATAATTCGCCGACTGGTAATTAGTTCGTAATTTAATGAGGCGGCCGTAAAACTCCGCCCGGGGCCACCGAAAGACCGTCCGCCCCGTAATTACTTCTACGTATATATATATATATATATATATTTCACAATATAATCGTCCGGCTCGGGACGCGCCGTATAAGCTCTCAACTTTTCCGGGACCGGAAGCACCGGGGAGGTCTCCGGAAAAACTTCAGTTCACACCGGAATAGCGAAAACTACCGAGACGAGTCACGCAAAACCAATTCCCTGCTATCGCCGAAACCTCGAACTTTAATCACGCTTAATCCGTGTTGATCTGCTCACCGATTTTCTAAAATACAACGAGACACGTGTAGAAGCAGTTTTGCATAGGTAAACTCGTAATCCGAATCTACGACTTCTCGTAACACGATGACGTTGGCGACACAATTTCCATGTTTACAAATTAGCTTTAGCTCGTCTTCGTTTTACGTTTTAATGTGTCCAACTTTGTCTTGCGTTATTTAATATCGTAAAGAGACGCGTGAAACACCAATTGTATTTTACTCGTAATTTTATATTTTAAAGAAATGCATCAAATTTGGCTAATTCAGTTTTATTCGTAACTTCGCATTTTCGAGAAATACATCGGATTAAAACAGCAAAAATTTGCGGGAAAGATGGCAAACTGTCCTCGATAATGACGCAGATTATATAATAAATTAAGAAATAAAAACTTGAATTTACTGCAAAGTTTGTTTTAGGTTTCAAAATAATTGATTACTTACGAGTCCCACTAATATTTTTATAATTAATTAATTTGATTTTTAGACATTGGACCCAGTAAGTAAAAGTTCCATGCCGGTTATATGACGGTATTGGTCCGTTAACCCCTTGCCCTACAATATCGAGTCAGACTCGTGATGAAGATTCTGAACGGGGCCTAATAAATATGTTTCTTATTAATTTCCCTTAAACCGAAATAAAATTCTATTTTGGCGTACTTAATGTGAAGCTATTGGAGAACATATAGGCATACAATATAGATATAAATTTTCTCCCTTTTTTAGGAAATTACAAATTACAAAAAACTTCTAATCACTGAAACCGTGAAATAAATCGTAGTGCAAAAGGGTTAAGGGTTAAGTTTCTTTGGTGAAATCTGACCTGTTCGGAGACGTCCAGGACTCGATCCGTACCGCGAGCTGAGGACATCACTGTTCGGCGTGCTAGGAACTCTAATACAGTCCGCGAAACATCGACGATAAATCTCGTCAATCTCTCCCGGGGTCCCATAATTCACCGATCACCGATGTCGGGCAACATCGGGTAACACGTGTAAGATGAAAAGTGGGGAGAGGGAAAGTTCATAGGTCCGGCTATCGCGACCGATGAACAGGATTCCAGCACGCGATTCCACGTCGGGAGGGCCGTTTCGGGCTCGGGGTTACGTGTCCCGGCAAGGGTACATCGTTTAAACACTCGGCCACGATATCAGGATCTCAACGAGTCTCCTCTTTCCGCCGTGGAAGGATATACGACCGCCATAAATCTGTGGTTCGATCGGCGACGGGCAGCCGGCCGGTCGGTCGGTCGGCCGTTCGATCCTCTTATTCTTCTTCTTCTTCTTCTTCTTCTTCTTCTTCTTCTTCTACTGTACCCTCTAACTTTCCGACAGCGAGGGCCCCTGGGATGCCGTGCCACCAGGATGCCCATTAACTGGCTTTTTTGCTTTGTGTAATGACCTTAAAGCGGCCACGGTTTACGAAGCCATTCGTTAAGGCCGGAGCGCGCGTCGGTAATCGCGCGAGAATGCGCCTCTCCGGGCATTGTTGCGTAGGACCTCTTTTCTTGCTCTCGCTCTCTCGCTCTCTTTCTTCCTCCCCTCGCGGTCCCCTCTGTTCGTCGTGTTCCCGTTCGTCCTCCCCGGATCCCCTATCTCCGTTTCGCCCGTTGGAACCCGCTCGTCCGTCTCCGTCTACCGTGTTCTCGGGTCGATCTTCCTTCAACAATCCGGACTCTCTGTCGTTCCACACCCTCTTCCCATCCGTGTCTTGTCCCTCCTACCTCCTCGCCCGTTCCCCTCGTTTTTCTTGTTCCAAGGAGCCGGAGGTAAAGGGAGGAGCAGCTGAAGAAACGGGCGAGATAATAGGGGAGAAGCCCGGCACCGTCGAGCACGCGAAATAAAGCGACGACCGTAATCCACCACGGGCTTTTCAATTACCGGAACTGTTCCCTTTACCTTCCTTCCTCCCCCACCCTTCTTCCACACTTTCTTTCGCGCTTACTAACTTTCTTCCTTCCTCCCTCTAGTCAGCACAAATTTTGATTTTGGAAACGCTCCCGGTGACTGCATACGTTGCGTATATTGTCACTTGACTCTATTTTTCTGATTGATCGCACACATTTTTATTCTGCATAAAGACCCGCAGTCTAATAACTTTAGTCATAACTAACTGGCTACATTGCATACCAAACACATACCAAAAACAGTAAACGAAAAGACGACTGAAATTGAAAAGTTGAACAAAAGCTTAGCCGCGATATCTGTTGCTTCCGTGGAATTGTTCAATGTCACCGATACGACTCGCATCTAACGCAAAAGAGTCAACAAAAGAGTTTAATAATACTTCAACTAGGGCGGGGACTTTGACCTCGCGGAGTAACTATACGTGTTCCCGGGGTCGTCGGTGGAGGACACTAAATTTCATAAAAACACACAGGACAGAGAGAGAGGGGAGGGGGAAGGGGGGGGGGAAAAGAAGAACAGGAAAAGGAAGGATCGTTCAGTCGCAATTTCCAGCAGATCGAAACGAATTCGAGGACCGCAAAAGCCTCGGCTTTCAATTACCTCGCCTTATAACGGTCTCTCCCCCGTTTCTTCGTCCCGTGAAAATAAACCCGCCCCCGGGGCCTCTCTCAACCCTCGGCCGCGAAAGAGTTTACGAACAAACGTCACCGAACCACACGGAATTTAATCTCCCCGAAAAAAATACCCGAGAACGACCGGCTGCCGACCGATTCGACGCGGATCGCCGATTCGCCTCGGTTACGAGCAATTTCCGGGATGCATCGTTCCGTGGAACAACCCGCGGGGAGGTGCGGAGAGGACGCGGAGGAGGAGGAGGAGAAAGAGGAGGGCGACGACGAGGAGGTAGGGTACCCCGGCTAATGGAAAAAGAAAAAGCAATCGTCGCGGTTTCTGTATTCAATAAAGCCCGGAGATAGTGAACCAGAGCTCGAAAAAGGGGGTTGATGGAAAGAGAAGGAGAGGGAGAGCGAGAGAGTATCGACTGGCAGAGAGATACGCGAGACCGCACAAACGTTGAAAAAAGAACGACAGAACGGTTGAGATAGCTCGCGGTCCGAGTCCGAAGAAACGATACTACCGAAACGAAACGAAAAAGCGGGAAGGGAGCGCGATTCGATGCATATTGCGTCGGTCGACGGACATTTCGCAATAGCGCCCGGTGAACGCTGGGGTTGTTCGGTGTGTGCTCACACGAAAGAGAGAGAGAGAGAGAGAGAGAGAGAGAGAGAGAGAGCGGGAGAGGGAGAGTGACCCGCCGTAAAACCGTCGCTGTCGTGGTTGGAAGTAATTGGCCGCAACGGTAACGTCGATGGGAACGCAGCCGCTTCGAGGTCGGCCGAACGATAACGATAACAATAATATCGATCACCCGGGGGATGGGTTTTGCGGGCAAGGGTAAGGGACGTCGAGACAGAACACACACACACACTCTCTCTCTTTCTCTCTCCCTGTATGTGTGTCCGTGGGTGTATATGGGAAAAAGGGTGGAAGGGGGTACTGTGTACGATGGTGGGCGAAGCTGTCAGGGCCGGTGGCGTCGGCGGTGGTGGTGGTGGTGATGGCGAAGCACTCGGAGCGCGTTGTTGCATAAAATTGTAAAGCCCGGACCGACGGTGGCGGCGCCGAGCCGAGATAGCTGCAAACAGAGGCGAGTTAATTTAAAAATGCAAATTCCACCGCAGGGCTTCTGGCCCGGCCGATGAGAGGGTGCACGGGGCACAAGGGGGTGCCGGCGCTCTCTCTGCTCACCGCCACCGGAGTCCTAGCACGGGAAACGGGAGAAAGAGGGCACACCCCGGCGTTCGCCGCTAGACAACAGAAGAAACACCGCCGTGACCCGACGCTCGGAAACGGGCAGACTCCTGCTACACTATTTACCGTGTATCTATGGATCATGCCACTGCGCCGTGGCTTCCTCTACGTTGTACGACAGCCTCCACCCCCCACCCCCGTCCTATGTCACCGCGAGACCGCCGGTACAATGCTCTAAGATATACAGAGTGTTTCCGAAATCACGGTACGGCCGGTGATTCTGCGTGAAGAAACAAGTCGAAGTAAAAAGCGTTATCTTATATCGGAATAAAGTTGTACATATTAACATACCATACAGATGGTTAAGTTATATTCTAATATAATTAACAGTGGTATTTTTGCGGCTGAGGAGATCGTTAGAGTGAAAAATTTAAAACGACGATAAAAGATTTATTAATCTTGCCAACAAAAGAGTAAATTTACAGAAGAATCTCGCGTTTCAGGCGATCTTCGTTTAAAAGTCAGCATCATTTCGAACGATGGAAAAGCATGGTATCGCGCCGCTCGTAGATGCGCGTATTTGCTCGATGAACACAACGATATTGGGTTAGCAATTTTGTGTTATCGGTTTTACCGTGAAGCTTTTAATTTCTCGTGTGGGAAAATACTAATTGAATGCAGCATTTCCCCCGTAGGTTATATAAAAATAATTCTCTGCTGCCCGATCCGAATATTTGTTAACCGGGCTGTGTTTGACGAGCAGAATACGCAGAATAAAAGAGAGGATATTTTGATCGATGAAATTTTTACGCCGCAGGCGATCGAGCGTGGCGTGGCCATGGCATTGGTCGGGCATCAGCGGCTGGCTGGCTGGCTAGCGATAGTCTGCAACTACTTGGCGGCGGCCTCGCATAATTTCGAATCCTCTTAAGGAAGTAATTTTACCTTGATCAGCTTTGGAAAGCTTACGAATGCACTCTGTGACTCGTTTCCTAATCGGAAAACGGATCGTCCGGCAAATAATCGCGCTTCCCTAACCGAGAAAATATTAGCCACACGAACTCTGTACATTGTTCCATTTAGCCTGTCGATGCTATTATTTGCGGAAACAATTATTAGGGTGTCCCGGAAGTTTCTTTCGTCCATGCATCATTTCTGTCGGATAAGAGGATCCTGCACAAACTGTTCATTTAACTTTGGTTCTTAAGCTTCCTCTTACTTAACTATGTTCACAAAAAAAAAAAAAACACATTCGTTGAAAACGAAACGAACATTTGACAACCGAATATTAAAACAAGGCTTTAGACTTTGCAACACAAAACAAGAAAATTTCTGTTTTGTTGCTGTGTCTTGGAATCGATGTAGACAATGTTAATTTGCATAAAGATCCGCAGTCTAATAATGAATAAATCGAGAAAAGACTGGTGCAACGTATGTTTTACACGTCGTGTCACATAAGAAATGCAAAAAATTGAGAATTCCTTGCAATTGCCAAGGAATGTTGTGTTACACGATACAAGTGAAAAATGATAATTAATCAAGGATGTAATACGAGCTCGAGAACCCGATAGCCGCGGTATTTGGCAAAGCGTTCGAATTTCAGATTGATATTTAACGCGAGCTCGCTTCATCAGAAAAAAGCGCGAACCTATTGTACGGTTCGTTTCACGTTTTCCCGATATCGGTTGCGCGATTCTCACGACTGTTACAAGATTGGCCGACAAAAGAAAAAGAAAAAAAGAAGTAAATTCAAGTTAATTAAAGTAGCGGTACAGCAGCGTGTAACGGACGCCGCGCGGGAATAAAAGTGCGCGAGCACTAATTGCCGCGATGATGGATGCGCGCGGTGACCCAGTGACACGTGGTTGATTCTAGAAATCGGCTCCCGGCATTCCCGCGGGACCATTAAAAATTCCATGCATCCTCGAGTGAGGTCGCCGTCCAATGTAGTCATGAGAACCGGCTGAATTACGCCTGCGTGTCAACTTCTCGATGAATCTTCTCTCGTGCCTCGTCGCGTGCTCCGTTGTTCCGATCAAGGAATCAAATTGTTCGGGCGAAACGAACCTCGTGAACAGGTCTCCCTTACGCGCACAATGCCCGCGTCGATTAAACTCAACGTTGTTCCAACGAACCCTTGCTCTGTCCGATTTTTAACGTTGCAGAAACATTTTTGCTTTCCGCTAGAACTTCATTCGCGATATTGTCATATTCGTTGTTTCATTTACAATCAAGATGTAACGCTTTCTGCGTAAGAATCTTGACGATGTATGGCAATCACAGGTTACATCGACACAGTTAGTTTTTGTTGGTTTGAAAATTAATTAATCGTTGGTTATACCAATTGTTGCCGATGTTCGCCCGCTCGGTTGCTGTACGGCCAATTTCATATTAATTTATGAAAAACGCGCGTTTAATTTATTTCTCGCCGCTTTGTCGTCAATTATTTTACCTTGCTGCGTGCTGCTCTCTTCTAGGTGAAAGGAGATACGCGAACTCCAGCGAGTAGCGAGTCGTAAGAGAAGTACAGCGAATTCTCGATACATGTCAACAGCACGGGTCTTGTCAGTGACAAGTATCGTCCAGGAGACATGTTATGTTTACACTGTTCGGCGTCCAAGCCTTCTCGAGCTTCGTGCACCCTCACGGAGGGAGTATAGTCCGTGGTAGTGGGTATAGTTCCGCGACATTTATCGTCCAGGCCTTGGCGACATATATAGAGAAATCACTGTGGCGAGAAGTTGTCCGGTTCTGGGAGAAGAAAGCTGTTAACCCCTTGCACTACTATTTATTTTGTGATTATAATGATTAGAAATTCTTCATCGTTCGGAATTTCATAGAAAAAGAAAGATAGTTTATATTTATTGTATGTCTACATTTTCCTCAAAGGATACGTATCGACTACAATAAAATAGATTTTTATTTCGAATTAAAGGAAATTAATAACGTTCGCATTTATTAGACTCTATTCAGAATCTTCACGACGAGTCTGACTCGTTATTGTAGGGCAAGGGGTTAACGAGAAATGTGCGAATTCATTGAAAGTCTCCGATTTTCCTTGGCAGCGTGTCGGCCAGCGGTTGAGAACCTCTGGGTGCAATCTTGTAGCAACTGGGGTTTGCGGGGTCTTGGGAGACGCGACTCCGGTTCGTAACCTCCTCTCTCGGGGTCCTGGCTACGACGAGGGTGGAGTGAGGAATAGGGAAACAGGCGGCGTGGGTTGGTTGAGGTGGAATACCGTGGGGTGAGTGGTAAGGAGACTACTTGGCGAGCGTCGGTGGTAGGGGGTTGAAAGGAAGGAAGGAGGACGAACAAAGTGTGGGCGAGTGGGACGAGGAGGAGGAAGAAGAGGAGGAGGAGGAGGAGAAGGAGAAGGAGAAGGAGGATGAGGCGAGTCGGTGGCTTGGGATATATCCGTAAGGTCGGAGGCGGGGGTGGAGGGATGGTTTGATGGTGCGGGTAGCAGTAGTTGGGTCGAGACGAGGCGTCGTGGCGAAGGAGTCGCTCACTCGCTTACCACCCTCATGGCTCCGACCACCAACCCCAATACCACGCACACCACCGACCTTCTCTTTCCCTTCCCCGTCGCATCGTCCTCTCGACTACCGCCACCACCATCTCTGCCTGCTCCGCGATGCCTGCTGCTACTGCTCTTCTTGCCAAGTTGCCTGCCTGCCTGCCTTGCCTGCCTTGCCTGCCTTGCCTGCCTTGCCTGCCTTGCCTGCCTTGCCTGCCTTGCCTGCCTTGCCTGCCTTGCCTGCCTTGCCTGCCTTGCCTGCCTTGCCTGCCTTGCCTGCCTTGCCTGCCTTTCCTGCCTTGCCTGCCTTGCCTGCCTTTCCTGCCTTGCCTGTCTAGCCTGCCTCCGCCTGTCGGCAAACCAAGTCGTCCGTAACACTACAAAGTCTATATATCGACGGTGTACCCACCGGCGTGCCCACCACCCTTTACGCCCCACACTCCTTTTCAGGCCACCCCTTAGAGAGGTACCCCCATATTGATCGTGTGCCGCGAACCCTCTTTGCCGAGGAAAGGCTGCTCCCGCACGATCCCGACCAGCTAGGTGTAAGTAAACTTACGGGAACGAAGGTCGGGCCCCCGTTACCCATCGCACGTATCTCAGCCCCCGCTCAGGTGGGGTTGCACGTACACCGTGGAAACGAGAGCCGTGCTCTAGGGGGTGAGAGGATGTTGATGGCGAGGGTGGGTGGCGCGTCGTGACGGAACATCGAGTGCTTTCGGCGTTTCAATGGGGAGAAAGGTAAACGATGCGCCGGGGGTAGATAAGGTTGCTGAATACAACGTTGGAATCGAACGTATTGTGCGATGAGAAAAAGAGGATGCCAGTCCGAGGATGCGTCTGGCCGATGAACGCGGGGGTGGAGAACGCTCACCGACTCCCCCCGAAGGAACTGCGGAAGCTTAAATAGTTCGAGTTGCAATTAATCATTTCGGGGGAAAGATTCGGTTCGAGAAGAACATTATAGAAATGCAATTTATGCTACTCGAAATGGGCCCTGCTATGCTGAACCCTACCCACCAACTCGTAATCATCTGAAACCAAGGAAACTTTGCTTTAACATTTCAATTTTATCGCTAATATGAATTAATAGTTAGTAATTAATATTTCGGTTTATTAATATTTTTTTTATCCACAGGGCAGACCCCTGTTTTGGACATATAGCGATCGATGGACTCAATCATTTCTTCTAAATTAAATTTTGTTTTGGACATTGATTTGCCATTTGGCTATAATATTGGTAGAACCGTAAAAGTATCTACAATGTTAGGCTATCTGCCACGCGCGCGAGTATCTTTCTATACTGATAATATTAATAATTCTAAAAATGAAAATTAAATTGTTCAATTATAAATTAATTTAACAATTCATCTCTTTTTACCGCCGATAACCCTACTCTCTATATTTACTTGTAATCTATTTTTTCATTAAGTAGCCATGGGAAGACACGCTTCTTTCTTTCCCATCCTTATTAATTTTATTTTAAGCCAATCAATTTTGTCACAATCGGCCGAAATTTTTCTATTAACGATTAATGACAGAAAGCGTCCGCGCGGTATCGAAATTTTCTGCAAAATACTACGTCGCTCCTGCATCGTGCAATTAACGCGGACAATTTTAATTGTGCATAAAAATCCGCTAGAAAATCAATTTGCTGATAATAAATAACACAATGTTCGTCGTAGTCCGAGTTCACGTAGACATTGAATTAATAATTGCATGTCCAGTAAACAAGTCTATAAAATCCTTACACGAGCACCCATGACAAGAGTTCTCCCCAAATGGGCAGCGACAAGGACAAATTTCCCGTTCGCTAAGGACTTTCTCCGCATCCCGGTCATCGATTTAAAATATAGTTTGATACCGCCTGGCCGTAAAACAGTCGGGGAACGTTCCATAAAAATGATCGTTGGCAAACTGTCGTATCTCGGTAGCAGAAATCCCTGACATGATTCTCCGCGGACGGTTGGCATAAAAATTCTATGACACGTCGAAACTTTGGCAACAGCGATTCATACGGCTTCCCCCTTGATCCGTGCCATGCGAACTGCTCCGATTCCACGAAACTTATCTCACGCTAACCATCTCCGTTCCGACATAAATCCAAGATCTTCGGAGATTCCGCACATTTTTATGATAATGCCCCCCGACCGCCACACTCTGTATTCCTCTCTCGACGGTGCCCGGGCTGTGGCATCTTCTTCCACTTCTTCTGCCTGGTTCTTCTTCTTCTTCTTCCACCGGTGGCCTCCACACGGTAGGGCGCGGAGGATCGTTCTCGGAAGTATCCGGTCGAACTCGTTTCACCTCTCTCTGTGTCCCTCTGTGTTTTCTTTTACCGTCGATTTATCCTGGAAGCGACGACGGTGTCCCGAAGTATACGCGGGACTGCTGGCTCTCTCTCTCTCTCTCTCTCTCTCTCTCTCTCTCTCCTCTCATCAAGCTTTCCTTTCCAGGAACACGACAATCGTAACCCGGAGTCTGACTCCCGCTTGCTCTCGGCTGGATAAATAGTTGGCTAGCCATTACGGGATAACGAGAAAGGGAGAAAGAGAAACACAAGGGTTGGGGGGAGCGGCGGGGAGAAGGAACGAGATATCGGTTCCACCGTGTTCGACCCGCGAGAGAAAACGAATCCTTCGGTTGCCTGGCTCCGAGGAGGAGCCCGATCGAGCCCTTTCCTTACCCGAGAAAAGTCGAGCGCGGCACGTACTACAACTCCGCCGAGGATTCCTTCCTTTGAGCAGCCGTTCGACGCTCGCCTCTGCCTGTTTTCTTGCCTCCTTCCGCCGGAATTCCTGCCTCTCCTCTTTTTATCGACTGAACCGACCCCCCGACCCCCCGACCCCGTCTCGTGCCGCGCGCCGACCCCTGAATTTCTCTCTGTCGTTGAATTGCTTTCTGCCGCGTGCCTCCGCAGCGCCTTCCGAGCGTGTCTGAAATGCTTTCATCCGATAGGTGTCACGGAGGATCGGTTTTCGCAACTTTTCTCCGCGCAACAGATGGAATATAACCCGCGCAATATATACGGCCACCGGCGTTCGCGCGTTCGGACACCCTTAAAAAGACGACAACTTTTTTAATAACGGACCGTACGCGACGCATCCTTTCCCGAAGAACAATTAGCTGAACGCGTGACGCGCGAAAAATTCGAAGAGATTGCAATCGGTCCGAGTTGCAGAGGAAATAATCTCCACGATTCTTTTTTTTTTTTTCATGCCGGTCTATATTGAAAATTTGATGAACACGCTTTGTGCTCCGCGCAAACTGGACACCGAAAAATGGTTTTCGTGCCTCAACTTTTTTCGTTCTTGTTTAAGAATATTTTTCGCTGGGAAAGGGCTCAATGTTATTAAAATTATTTTCGATGAGAAAGGTTATCCTCGAAACTTCCAACTTTAACTAAATTTTATTAATTTTTTCATTTTCAAGGTTGATGGATATGTAGAAAGCACATTGTACAATGTAAGTAAACTTCGTGAGAAGTAATCGTTTTTCAAAATCATATAGAGCGTTACTCAAATGTTTTCCCAGGTGTATCGGACCGGATATGTAGAAAGCAATAAGCGTTCAATGTAAGTCGGTATGATAGTTGAATATCGTTGTACACAGTAGAATATCGCTAGATATTCTAGACCACTGTGCGGCATGGCAATTCGAATCCATTGAGACATTCGCGCGAAGCCGGTCTCGTGCTCGAACCGTTGCTATTCTGCGGAAAGAATAGGTCGTTGCCGGGGACTTTCTGAATCATGGAGCTACCCTATTTCATCTCCTTTCACTCGACACGGGTCCTCGACACGAGACTCGCTGCGGACGGCAACGCGACGCTGCGAGGGATGATACCGGTGGCGTCGGGGTAATGGACCGAGCCAGAGGTGCTAGTGGATAAGAGACGAAGGGTAATTGAGAAGAGGAGATTTACTTCGGGGGTCGAGAGAGGCTGTGAGTGGGTAGTTTACGATGTTGCTCCGGATAGGGCGCAGTTATCGGGCAAAAGGAAAGGGAAAGGGAAAGGGAAAGGGAATGGCGCGCGCTTACGTGGATGAAGAGGAGACACACTACTCTCTCTCTCTCTCTCTCCCCACCCCTGTATCCCCCGACAAAACTGTCGCTCGTAAAACTTCCTGTCGATGATATCTTCCTGGCGACCTTTCCCTCCCACCTCGAAGCCATTGGCAACGCAGTTTTCGAGAATAGGATGTTTCACGGAGCTTTCCCTACAACCGCGATCATCGCCATCGCTCCCTGGGAAGGGTGCTTCAAGGGATTTTAGATTAATAGGGTCAAAGTGTTACGATGCCGATAAATATGATAAACTGAATCGATTTTCAGCTATCGATTATAATCCCAGTGAGCAAATAACCATAGTTCTTGGCCACGTGGCCCGGTTTCATGTGCGCAGCGAAATGGGTCGAATAATTGTAATGGTAACCGCCAACGTTGTTAAATGTTTCACAGACTTTTGAGCGACTATACGAGTGACAAATACATACAACGACACGATGCGTGTACCGCGATAAAAATGTTCTGTATGCGTGGATAACCGTTTTTCCTTAGTTAAAATAAATTGGCTGTATTTTAGAATTTTTATTGATTTTTACGAGAGAGACATTCTATTATTTTTGTATAACAGTAATCATTAGACTACGGATTTTTATGCAAAATAAAAATTATCTGCATCAGTTGGAAGATACCAAAGCATACCAAAAGCAACTTTAACGAGCAGCGGATTTTATGCATTTATAATAAAAATGACTAAACCGCGAAACAGTAGAAACATTTAAAGAATATAAAAATACCGTTGTGTCAGTTCCAACCGATTAAAGTCATCGAGGAAACAAATTTGTATCTTGCAATCAAGGCGGAGAATTTTTAATTTTCATTAAAATTCGCAGTCTGTTAACGAGGCATCTCTAAAATTGATTTTCATGGGCGAACGTGCAAAATACTTGAAATCGTACTATACCGATTATAAATGAACGAAAGGGCGGTGAAAGCGTCTTGATCTTACAGCGTATAAATTAAAACGGTAGATGCGGTGGATTCGATTTTTCTGTTACAACGAAGACGTAACAAGTTCGCAGAAAATACTTTCGAAATACATCGATCAACGTAGCAGAAACTCGTTATCCGGAGCGAAGTTTTAATTGAAAGTTCTGATATTTCATCCCTATTAAAAACTAGGCGGGGGAGGGGGAGGGGGAGGATGAGGAGGAGGAGGAGGAGACGTCGGTGCCTACGAGGCAAATAAAAATTGTTTCCCTCGATTTTCGCGTCCGGCATTCTTTAGCCGAGCGAACGATTTTCTGTATTGTTTGCCGTCGCGTTTTCTCGCACCGAAGGAAACTTGACGAAGTGATCGGACCGGCGCGGCGGATACGTAATTTAATTGCTCCCGGGAACGTCGTCAGGCAAATATTTTATTTAATCGGAGAACGGGGATGAAGTTCGAGAGTTCCGACGTCGATCGATGTTTTCGTTGGCTCCCGCGAACTGGATGTAAATCCAATGTCTATAAACATACGTTGGACCGTTACGATTTGACTGTAAATCTTCATAGAAGATGCGGATAATTATTTGTCGTTATCCCGGTAATTTGCCCATGTACAGGGTGTCCCGTTTTAATCGATAATTGTGATTACCTTCAGGACTATTCTTTAATCGAAATAATGTTGCATACGAAATTTTTTCTGTTCCGGGGGAAATGTAATCCAGTGCCGCTGCTTTGTTTGTAAATATACGCGTAAAGGACACACGAAGGTCATCTCGATATTCCGAATAGAAACGTATGAACCTGTTTATGCGGAAAACCTATTACTTTGGAAGATATTTTAAGTTCAATATTGCGAATCGTGTAGTACGTGGTATTTTTATCTTTCGGATGTAGAGGATAATTATATCGTTGCAACAACTTATATCTTGAAACACGAATGCATTGTATCTCGCATTATTCATACTTCTGAATGTGCAAGCTGATATTAAGCGACGTATTCAAAAATGTATTGACGTGCAGGGTCACGTGTCCGAGCATTTTTAAACACATTATCAATGTTTGCTGCCCGACAAGTTTTTGTTTTTTTAATAAAATGTTGCACAAGTCATAGAATACTACGCGAGTGTAAATTCGCGTACTAATAATAGGGATTGGCAATATTAAAATTAAAATATTTCCCCAAGTAATAGTTTATCGTCATAAATAGGTTGATACATTCTTATTCAGAATACCGAGACGCCTCGAATAGTGCGTAAAAAATATATGATTACATTAAAAAAGAAAAAGAAAGATGACTTTCATGTGTCCTTCGTGCGTACACTTACAAACAAAGTAGCGAAATTAGATCACAGTCCCCTGGAGTCAGGGAAAGTTTCGTATTCTTTTTTTCAAACAACGAATAGTTCTGGAGACAAACAAAATGGGACACGCTGTATATCAGCATATTATTTGCATATGAATTTTTTGAATCGGACATAGTCCTTTTCACACCATATTTTGCAGGTTTACTTGGATTATATTGGCGAAAAAGTGCGAGGCTGTCGCAGACATAAACGTGCAAATCGATCTCAAAACAAGCTATGCAACGCGGAAGCTCCACGTACCCTCTCAGTATATTGATTTCTGTTTATTTATTTATTTACTTATTTCGACAAAATTTTCCCGATGTGTTTGCGTGACGGGCCACAGTGGCCCGAACATCGTGAACGTAACAAATTTTTATTTGTGCAATCAATTTTGTAAAAAAAAAAACTCGTTCAAAAATATGCATACAAAATAAGCAAAGTCGATAAAAATTCGATTCGATTTAGATGATAATTTCGAAAGTTATACCACAAGTCTACATACCCGGCTAGGTCGCATAGATACACCGATACACCGTAGAACTGTTTAACAGAACCGCGATTAACGAAACCCAGGACACAACAGAAAAGACAATTCTAATCGCAGTTCGTTTCGCTCTGTGTTCCAGAGAAACTCGATATCGCCGGCGGAACGGGAGAAGTACAATAGGCCCCGAAGTACCCCGGACCCGCAGCACCACGATCACCTGCCCCTGAAGAAGATGAAGAAGGAGCAGGACAAGGACATAGGCCATGTAGGTATCCAAGATGGTACTCCATGCCCCACCACCGATTGGTATACCTTTAATAAAGCCGTGCACGTTTGCCCCGACAGCAAAGCGATGGTGAAAAGAGCGACCAGGACTTGGTGGTGGACGACGCGAGCGAAGGGCCGTCGAGTCCGGCGGCGAACGGCACATCGTCGCCCAGGGAGAACGGCCTTGACAAGCTCGGCCCATCCTCGGTACCTTTGAGCAGCCAGGTGAAGAAAGAAGTGCCGCCACCCTCGCCAAGGAGCGGCACCAGCAGCAACGCCAGCACGCCCTCGGCCAAGAAGATGGAGGAACGGGAGAAACCGACCACTCCGATCTCGAAACCTGTCACACCTACATCAGCCGGTACGTTGTTCCATTCGAATAGCGAACCCCCGGTAATCGGCCGTAGGAGATCGTTAACACCGCGACGGGACCACTCTTTTTGTTTCGGGGGGTGTAACGAAGGCGGAAAGTGCATTAGCGATGAGTAATAGGGATCAAGGCGTTTTTCGAATATAAAGACGTTCATCTACGCCCCGATTAGCGAGGAGGTTCGTTTAACCCCCGGACTGCAGCGAGTTCTAGCCCTATACCGAAGACATTTCTCACTCGCGCATTTCACTAATACAGTTTTAGTCCGATACAAGACGATGGCTCGGGACCGGCCTTCGTCGTATTTCGAACGAGAGTGCCTATGCGGCTTGTCTTTAACGCTAAACGTACCGCCACCGGTCAAATGACCGCGGTTCCAGATTTTTCGACAATTTTTGAAATTATGAAGATGCTTTTACGAGCAATGATTCATAAATATCTTTAGTAGAGCACGCATTTCAATAAATTAAATCTTATCGTTTTTATAAGGCAACATACGTCTGTTACGTTTAGAGCTCGGTACGTTTAGCGTTAACCCCTTGCACTACTATTTATTTTGTGATTATAATCATTAGAAATTCTTCATCGTTCAGAATTTCATAGAAAAAGAAAGATAGTTTATATTTATCGTATGTCTACATTTTCCTCAAAGGATATATATATATCAACTACAAAAAATTCCTTTTTATTTTGATTTAAAGGAAATTAATAACGTTCACATTTGTTGCGTTAGACTCTATTCAGAATGTTCATGACGAGTCTGGCTCGTTATGGACTGTAAAAAATGGTAATTCTGACGACAAATGTATGGTCGACAGGTGGTAGCAGCTCCGGCTCCGGCGGTCTGAAACCATCGAGTTCCAGCAAACCGCTGGTCTCGGCTTCAGCGGTCGGCCCTTATCCGCCACACTATCCGCCGCCACATCATCCACCCGCAGGACCTCATGCGGACATGTTGGGTTATCCTCCGGCAGCCCTGAATGGATATCCCGCAAGACCGCCTCTTCAGCAACTCTACGATCCTCACGGAAGCATGAGGGCACCTATTGGACCATTCGGTGTGCCCGGTGGCAAACCGTAAGTACTCTTCATCTTACTTCACCAGTTAGCTTCGTCGACGCTCTTGATCATCCTCAAATTTTAATTATCGACCCTTCGCATTCCTAATAATTTGCTCGTACAATAAATTCGTTCGGTGCATTTCATTTATTAACCAAATCAATTATGAAACCATCGAATGTAAGCAGTTTTTATTTAACCGCGCAGTTAATTGCATTCGTAATGGGTCACACTCGATCGTTAAAATTCGAATATATTCGCAATCGAATGAAGTTATGCTGAAACCCAATAGATTTAATCGGTACCCGGCATTATTTCCACCCGTGAGTACTGTACATAAAATATTGAAAGGACAAAACTGAGAATATATTTCGAACAGATTTTTTTTTTTTTTTTTTAATATACTCGGTCGAATCTCAATGTCACTATATTGATCAATCAAATAATTTTGTCTGAAATATTTTTACATGGCTATGTTCCCTCATCGAAAATACACAAATTAAACAAAAAAAATCATTATCCTAGACCCTCCAGTTCCCATATTTGCAAAAATAGGGTTTTCACCCTCGACTTCGAGGGCTATTGTCACCCTCTAGATATGGATTACTGCAGATAAAAAAATAACAAGTGTCAAATATTTTTCAACAAACTATGTTCCCTATAAATTTCATCAAAATCGGCGTGTGACATTTGGGTAATGTCCTTTGTAAGACTCCGCTGATCTCGAGGCACTAAGAGATAGAGGAAGAGCGTGTAAATTCAAGTGTAGCAGATTCAACAAAATTTAAGTGAGGACTACTGTACAGGGGAGTGTCGCATCGATTGGTATTGAGATCGATTCGGTTAAAGAGTCAAATTGGATATCTGAGGAAAAATTTCTTTGTTTCAGTGCATACAGTTTCCACGTATCTAGCGAGGGCCAGATGCAGCCGGTCCCGTTTCCACCTGATGCTCTAATTGGACAAGGAATACCGCGCCACGCGCGCCAGATAAATACCCTGACACACGGCGAGGTGGTGTGCGCCGTAACGATCTCAAATCCGACTAAATACGTTTACACCGGCGGCAAAGGATGCGTCAAGGTCTGGGACATCAATAAGGACGGTGGCGGCAGCGCGAAACACGTTTCACAGCTTGATTGCTTGCAGCGGGACAACTACATCAGGTTGGTTAAACGTTCACGGCACATGACACATTAACTTTCCAGTCCGCGGAGCAAACGCGATACCCGCCTGAATAAATTCTGATTAGCGTGCACCTGCGGTACTATTAAGGTCGTGTCCAATGATACGTGTGACTGTCCAGTTAATCGCAATATCCGTGAAAACGTTTCGGCATGTAATTAAGTCGCTAATTAGAACGTCGCCCCTGCTGTTTGTCAATCCACAATGAATTTCGTCGTAAATGCTGTCGCGATAACAGCGATCCCAAGCTCATCTTTGTTCTCGAATCTTTAACGTAAATACATCTGTCATAACTATTTAGTTGATACCCAATATTAAATTTGTCTTCTTTGTCATTTTTAACTCTTCCTACGATCCTGGCATCGAATTACAATTTTAACATGGCGTTTTCTATTTAATTTAACAGATCGGTGAAGCTGCTACCAGACGGCAGGACCCTGATAGTAGGAGGTGAGGCGAGTAACCTAAGTATCTGGGATCTGGCGAGTCCAACGCCGAGGATCAAGGCTGAGCTGACTTCGAACGCCCCGGCTTGTTACGCGCTCGCAATATCGCCGGACTCGAAGGTCTGCTTCAGCTGCTGCAGCGACGGCAACATCGCCGTCTGGGATCTCCAGAATCAGTCGCTGGTCAGGCAATTCCAAGGTCACACGGACGGCGCGTCCTGTATCGACATCTCCGCGGACGGGTCGAAGCTCTGGACCGGTGGACTGGACAACACCGTTCGCTCGTGGGACCTTCGGGAAGGCAGACAACTTCAGCAACACGACTTCACCTCGCAGATATTCTCCCTCGGCTACTGTCCCACAGGGGAGTGGCTCGCGGTCGGCATGGAGAACTCGAACGTCGAGGTGCTGCACGCCACCAAGCCGGACAAATACCAACTCCATTTGCACGAGTCCTGTGTGCTCTCGTTACGTTTCGCTACCTGCGGCAAATGGTTCGTCTCCACCGGCAAGGACAATTTGCTGAACGCGTGGCGTACACCTTATGGTGCCTCGATATTCCAGGTGAGGCTCCACTCCAGTCAACGATCCGAGACCGCATAGTTTCTGTATAGATCGTATGCAATCTTTGCATGCGAAACATCGATCACCTCCAAATAACCTTCAGAATAATGGCAAAGCAAAAAGATCATCTATCACATTTTTCATCGTCCTATCGAACACTACAAATTCTGTTTGTAAAGATCGTCGAATTTATCTTTTTATGCCCCGTAGGGATATTGAAGAAATTATAAATTTTCATCACAGTTAACTTATAACGTTGCTATGAATAGTTTTTTCTTTTTTTCTTTTTAATGGTAGAAAGTAGATACCGAGGGTTGAAACGACGTCCTCGTCCATGCGAAGGCCAGTTTCTAGTACCTGATCGAACAATTTCTTTCTGTTACAGTCGAAGGAATCTTCATCGGTGCTAAGTTGCGACATTTCCACCGACGACAGGTACATCGTGACTGGATCGGGTGATAAGAAAGCCACCGTCTACGAAGTGATGTTCTGAATCACCACGACGACCACAGTATCAGACTTTGGATATTATCGAACGGAAGACTACGCTTTCGTGATATTCGTCTATTAAAGGGCAACCGGAACCATCGGCGGTTTAGGAAGCATGAGAAGCTAGGCTGTACTCCGAGGGGACTAATATTTTGTGAATCGAGCGATACATCATCATGTGTTATATTTGTTATATTTGGATGATGCGCAGAGCGATCGCCGTGTGGATGGACATGGCAGGGCCGCCAAGGACTAAAGTTACATTATATAGATATAAATATATAAATATATATATATAAATATAAAGGTGGCAGAACGTTTTAGCTGTTTAAGGTTGTATAGAGCGCATAGTTATAAATAGAAACGATGTTGAGCGATACAATGCGCGGTGATGATGTTCGCCCCCTGAAACGAAATCACGTGAGATATCGGGGTCTGTAACGACTTCGGCCAGAAGAAGTCGCCTGTGTAATATGTTACTAATGTAATATAGCGTTGTACGATTAAGTAAATCATACGCGTGACTATGAGAGATTGCGAACGTGGATGCACGGTATTCGGCCGTTCCCGCTACGCGCGATGTCCTCGTGCTTTATTGGCAAACGAACGAACGGAGAGGCATGCGTATGGGATCACTGATCCAGCGTGTAAACCCGTAGGAATATGTGTCGTGTCGCAGAAATCGGATCGAGTAATACGGTGCACTGCTAGCAGAGTCAGTCCTGAGGGGAATCTATGGAATGTTAAACGCATCAACCTTTTGTTGCCCATGATCATGTGTTAGCGCGTCTTTTCAGTCCTCGCCGGTGGCTTCTTCGAAAACAGTGTCTTTCGACAGCACCTTTGCATTCTTTTGCAGCTTCCCCTTTCGACCAAGCTCCCGCTCAGTTTATTATGGAAGTAATCTTTCTCGGGACTGTCGTGTCCCATGGTCACTGGGGGTTCCAACACCTGCAGAATTAACCATGGGGATAACCGTTCCACACGCCCCTTCGACTGCCATGCAGGAGCACAGCCTTCTCGGGGCTTTATGTGCTGTTAGCAAGCATACTTCTGTTATCGTTGAACCGCGTTTTCTAGAGTTCCCGTGAAACTGTGCGGAACACGACTGGCACGCCCGATGTACACGGAAAGTGGTCGCCCCAAAATGTTGCCGTACTCTTATAGAAACGAGATAGACGCAATGATACGTATCTGTTACTGCGATGTCTGAAGTGTTCCATGCACATCCGGCGAGCCATTCGCTTCACCTGCTCCCAGAAGTTGCTGCCCGTAATAATATCAAACAATCTCGTAGAGGTGAGAGAAGCGTCTAGGGTGGACATAGCGAGTATAGGGCTATGAACTGATGTGTAATTATTTCGTTCTGAGATGAAGTGTCGCGGTATTTTTGTTGCGAAGAGTAACGGCGTCGTTTGTACTCGTAGACCTGAGTTTTCGGGACTTTGTTGGTTCTTTCGTTACACTGCGTCACACCATCGCCACCGGATAGCACTTGACGCTATTTTTGTGAAAGGCACGGGATGACGAACGGGACGCGTTCGGTCCCTTGAGGTTTTCTAGAGCGAACACGCGCCCGATAGAAGGAGACGATCTCTTTTTAGTCGTATTAGACTCGACGAACGAATCCCTCGCGAGGTACAAAGCTTTTGGTACGTCGTAGCTTGTTCGCGTCTCGAGCTCTTGATCACCAAGCGATGACCGGGGTGTTTTTATTCGACTTACCGAGTAGTATATTTTTTACGACTGCTGCTCTCTCCGCCGCGAAATGATCGCCGATCGCTCGAGTATGCACCCTCGCGGTGCATGTATATGTTTTACAGTTTCTACATCGGTTTCAGTGTTTTATTCGGGAGCCGAGCGCGATGTACGTCCGTATATTGTACCATCGCGAGGGGACTAAATGTCTGCGTCTATCGAAAACCCAGTCGTACTCGATGGAAATACAGGAACACGTGCGAGCGAGCTTAGGCGCGCGTGAGCGCAATTTTATTGCCATTCCAAGGCGCCAGACGCGTGTACACGACGAAGGACATACAGACAACGCTCGTAAACGACACGTTTTTTCCAAGATATTCTGCGAGATATTTTTGTGATTGTCCACGACGGCCCTAGGTTTAACCAAACGACACGAGTCGCGTCGCGTGTGGAACAAACCACGGCGGAATTGTGAAATACCGTAGTAGACTGCCAAAAGCGGTGAGAACCTTGTTGTAACGTCAACGTAGATGATCCACTTTGGGCCCTTGATACTCTAGGCACCCAGACCAATGTAACTCGTGTAGCGGATCGCGCGTCCGACCGAGGGTGTCAATTAGTAGTCGAATTTTAAACGAATTTCAAGGTGAATCGCCCGCCCGTTCGTTCCGCTCGCGATCCGATTCTACCGAATTGAATTTTATCGTATCGGCAGAATGAAATTGATGATTGCATTTAAGTACGTTGACGACTTTTCCTTCATGCCGGCGCGTGACGGGGTGCGAAGTTAGGGTACTAGGTAGCGCGTCATTATTCGGATCTGACATTCGGTGAAAGCAGGGGATGCATAATGGAGATTTATATTTTGTTACAGGATGACACACGTTTTACATTCGCTGTGATCGTCGTAGAATCGACGCTGTAATACTGCCCCGCGCGAGGATTATCGTTAAGTAAACGCGAATTTTTCACAACAGGGAAAAGAATGGGAAAGGGTACACGCGAGAAGAATCGAAAAAAAAAGAAAAACAAGTGCGGATAGATTTTCGACGAGCACAGCTCCGAACGATAGACCAATAGAAACAACGATACCTCAAGAAGACTCGATAGTTAATTATCTCTTACGGATTAACTTGTACAGAATCCATATTCTTTTACAGTGAATAATACGCATACCCACGCAGATGCATTAGGACACACCACATGTATACGGACACACGTACACACACAGGCGCACACACGTACACATACGTACACACACGCAAAACTCACAGACACATGTAATACAGACGCACTAGAAAGAACAACGGTAACAAACAAACAAGAAATAGAAACAACGGCGAGGTCGCGGCTCGATACACTGAAATAATTAATAATTGTGTCCTGCATTCACTAAATTGTGTCTCCGTGCTCACAGTTTGCACTCCGTGTGTACGAAAGTAAAGAGAATGCGTTTCTAGCAGAGGAAAAAAAAGACAAGTGTTAATCCTTTCCAAGCACAGTTCATGTTGTTCCTATAGCTACGCGACAATTGTTTCTTTCGACAATTAAATCATCTATATCTATATATATATATATATATTGTATGTTTTATTAATCATCGTTCACCTCTACCTCTCCCGATGAAAGTTGATTTTAGTATATCATCAGCTTTCAGACTGCATTTATTGCAGTCTAGTTTTACGAAGATTTATGAGGATTTTGTGAATATTCTATGGGTCGATGTTCGAATCTGTTTTTGCATGAATTTTCGTACTCTTGCGGACTTATATTGAAGGTCGAAAAGTGTACCTTTGTTTCTTTTTTCTGTTTAAAACAACATTTTTGTTTATGGAAATGTCGCACGAAGCAGTTTCTGATGCATGGTAATGTCGCATAAAGGTTTGGTTGCAATATAGTTTTGATTCACGCCACAGGCTAAACAAAAATTAAACGGATTCTGATCGGTACTAAAGATGATGCAGAAAAAATGGGGACACTAAAACCCTGGGCGTGAGCACTCTTATTTCCTCTCTGTTCCAAGCAGGTTTGGTATCAAATGGACAAGTCCTTTGCTCGCAAAGTGTGATACAAACGCTGCGCAAAATTTGCTCGAAACAGCATTTGGCTAACAGGGCTTTAACAGTTTATGAAGTCAATGGGGGCTGTAAGCCCTTTGTTTCTTTATTACTATATCACTTTACATAATTTTTATAACTTTTCTTTGAATCAACAATTAAATAGCAACACATTTAGATTTACTGTAATGAACTAAATTTTACCGAATGATGTGTTTGAAACGTTAATTTTTTAAGAAAGAGACAAGGCGACTAGACGGTATGAGTTTATAGAAAATAAATACATATAATGTAACACTGTATATGTACAAAGTGGAACTATATTCGGAGTCTTTCACAGATACATACATTGTGATTAAAAAATATTTTCACACACACATATACTCTCGCACGCGTATGTACTCATCAGTTCACATTGAATAAGTTTATTAAAAAAGCTATCCGAAATATTCAGAACCCTTTGAAAATGTAAACATATTACACACTCTATAGTCTGAGTAAACGCTATAACAAATCGCTCATATTCTATAAATATAAATTTATAAGGCAGTGAGGCAGTACAAAATCTCTTTAACATGTTTCCGACATAGCAATCGCAAAAACGTAATCACTAAATCACATAATCTCCTTGGTTTTTCAGTATTCCCATTCTACGTGAAGTCAAAATGTCTATTTCTACAGCTGCAGTGGTGTGTTGTACGTGTTGTGCTTTTTATGCCTCGGTGGTGCGACTGGTGGACTTTCAGATGTCAACAATCGACTGTTCATGAGCCATTTTTTGGCTCTGCCAGCGTGATAGTAATAGGAGTAAAGCAACGCCATAGCCGCCAACACAACCAGAAGGCACGTACCAGCGATAATGATACTGAATAGCCAAAACGGCCCTGTCGACTTTGGCACCAAAGTTGGTTCTGTTGGTGATTTTTCACCGGGAACGGTGGGTCTAACTGTGGGCAGTGTCGGTGATAGAGGTTCTACGTTGTCACCAATAGCAATATCGGCACAAGAACGAAACTCTTCTTGATGTCCACATCCTACAGCTCCTGTAATAAAAATTTTCTTATTTCTAACACGGTCACCGCTACGCAAAAAAAAAGATAAAAATAAAAAGATGATGCAGGTTTTGTTCCAGGCTAAAAATTAGACTATGGGACAGCACTATATCGGGGAAACTAAAATCCCGGGTGTGAGCACTCTCATTTCCTCTCTGCCTGAGCTAAACCAGGTCTATGACTTGAAGTACTATTTTCGGTTCAACGAGAAAAGCATGCTACGGAAATACTGCTAAACAGCAGGGACAATACCTGTTCCGTTTCCACAGTCGCCCCAATTATTCCCAGCTACGTATCTCCATTGAAAGACGCACTGAGCGCAAGTCAGGCCGTCTGGTAATTTGTAGAACATCTCGAAAATCTTGTTCCCCGGGCCCGGATAATATCTCGACGATCCATTCTCCATTCGTAGAAAATATTTATCCAAACATTCCTGGTCGACTTCCTTTCCCTTGTAGGTCATCGCACACGTACGAAATTCGAAGTAACCATGATGATTCGCCGTCAGTTCCACTCGGACTGGTATCATAGAACCAGTTTTGTACTTCCTCGCTATCACGCTATTTCCGTATTTGCCGCCGGTCTCGTGCGGGCGAGGCTACGATCAAATGTAAATCAAATGTATTTAACACACACTCCTCGAAGAGGCAGTTCTAATTCTGTGTAAATTAAGAGGTTCAAAAAAGCAATTGGAAAATCGAGTACTGTTTCAAGGGTGGTATCAATTTATGATCAATCAATGCTCCCACTAATAAACCCCTCTAGGTAATTATAGAGAAAGTTGCCGCCATCTTGGATTTCGACGACCTTTAAACCTGTTGTCGGGGACATGGTTCTGAACAACTTTATGAAATTGAAAGTATAGAAATTGCAGATTGATTAGCGAGAGTCACTAAAATCGCAAGTCAAAATTATTGAATAAAAGAGGGCAGTTATGCGGTAAAGTGGAAAAAATTAGTTTTTATCCTATGATGTTCCCTATTTAGTCATATGAGAAAATTCTGAAAAAATCTGACAGATGTTAAATGCCCACATACATATACTGTAATTATTTCAGATTTTTAAGTAAAACATCCTGGCTGTAAGCGAACTAACAATAAGTTTCGGGTCTTACAGGATGTGTTTTTCGGGATGGTGTTGAAACGTCTGATGCTATTGCAGAGAGTGCATGTACAACTCGACAGACCGAAAAGCCGCAAATAGTAATTTATGCCGTGTTGTAAGAACACTGGAAGATAAATCCACGGAGTTCATAATGGAATTTTCGTGTCCGATACAGAGTCAGCTTGTCATGGGCGCTCAAATACATTAAATACAGTGGCGGACAAAAGATAGATTGAAAATTGGATTTCCGTATATGAGTATTAATATCTTTAGCACTAGATGAAAAAATTATTTTCTTATTTTTGCTTTCTTAGCTGACACACTGTATGCCGTGTATCCTTATAAGAAGTTTTACAGAGTTAATCGTATCTTGCGTGGGTGTTCAAATATCTCGTTAAAGTCCCGTTAGGAGATTTCAATATTTTATAGGTACAACGTCAGCAAAGAATTTCACGTTGTAACGTTTTTCATGGAAATACATTTTACCGTCACGACACCAATTCTTTAATTTCATCTTCTATATAATAAAAATCAAATGCTGTTCGTTGGTCACGACATCGCGTGAGAACGACTGGACCGATTTGGCTAATTTTTTTTTTTTAATGTTCGTTGTAGTCCGAATTAGGTTTTTACGCAAAGAAAGTTTGGAAAAGTTGGGCGGAAATTGGAAAATTCGGGAAAAAATGAGACTACCCACACCGCGACCGCCATACAAGATACAAGATAAAAGATAAATGTATGATATTGTGCAGTTCTTCAACTTTCTTGCATGTTACAGATCCTAATAAAATTTGGAAGAATTAATATATTAACGTAAAAATTCATTTTAAAACTTGGACAAATAATTCCGTCACCCACATATGGGTGACATGGCAGTCAATGTGTTAAAACAGTATGTGTAGAAGTCGATGTTTGAAAAAGAAATTTCTCGGTGTACTGCTACCGCGATATATTTGTTATTGTTGTATTCGTTCAACATTTATTCATACACAAATGATTCTTGCCGCTCTCGACATAAGGTACCGTGAGAAATTCGGCAAAAATCATTTGCTCCGGAAAATCTGAAAATAGCGCCATTCCGTGCAGCGGCAAAACGCTCAAACTTATAGCCAATTTGTTTCCAGTTTCAAGTTAGCCAATTTGGATAGGGGAAACGAATTGGCTAGTAGTTTCAGCGTTTCGCCGCTGCACGAATTGGCGCTATTTTCAGATTTTCAGCGCCACTGTCGTGCTGCGCCATCTAGCGGGAAATTAGCGAAACGAATTGTTTTTAATAAATTTTTATAAGCATTAGAATTAGTGCTCTCTTAGCAATCTCATTAAAGGTTTTCATCTTACCGCTGGCACGTCCCAAGCATCTCCGCAAATCCCACAGTTTCCTTTGTTTCGCTGCCACTGTCTGGTGAATCCGCCACAGTAGCACTCGTTATCATTGTAATCGTGCGGTGTGTCGAACCCATATCTCCACATGGACGCTCTCGAGGGCGGCTCTATTAATCTCCCATGGGCCGAAACTTTCTTTATGGCTAGCACGCTTATAACTAATATTAAACAAAGGATGTGGAAACGCATCCTTGTAGCGTTGAATCCTGAATCAGAAAATTTTATATTTCTTCTGTTAGTCGTCGATATGATTCCAATGATATTTACTCGATTATATCGACTCAATTCGGTAAATATTGGCAATGTTTACACCGTCGCTGAATTTGCAGATTCGGTGATAGTCGCCGTGCTTGAAGTAGGCGTTAGATTTCTACGGAAATACTACTTCGTAGAAACCAGGTTACGGTCAATACTCGTCTAGGTTTCAAATTCGTTAGTCTCATTTATCTCTCTCGAATGCATTAATTGCTCTAATAGCGGCTCGTTTTCGTTGTCATAATATGTACTAATATAATCAGCGATTATTAACTCATCTAAAATTGAACAATTTACATTTCACTGCGTTGAAACGAGACATGAAGAGTTCCTCCATTGATTTAGAAAAATAAAAAAATAAGCGCAATGAACATTAGCGCAATCAAAAGTAAGTGTGTCGTGATTAATAATATAGAAAATTAGAAACTGCTTTAATTACGGAAAAGAAAGTTAGAGTCGTCTAGGTGTTGTACCCTTCAATAGAATCTTTGATTTTCAATCATAACACACCTGGGCACGTTTCTGAAATGACATTATTTGAAATATTATTTCAAATATTATGCTTGATAATTAATTTCATTAATCAAACAATTCGTACTCTCCAAAATTTAACTACCAATTTTGAAAGCCAATGCAGCTAAATCTAATAATTTGTCATCACTAGGTGGGATTCTAATGAAAGACTATGTTACGTATAGGATTTTTTCAGCTTATAGCGAAAAAGGTATCACCTGGAAACAATGACAACTCTTCTCTCTCTTCTGTAGATATAAAACTTTAATATTAAGATTACTTTCTGAACAACGTCATGTCAACTTAGTTTGTTTTCTTAAATATGCAGTAGTTATGTGGCAATAAGGCAGCGCACAGGATAGAAGATAATATTTAACAATACAATAACAATAAGCGAAACAATGTGACCCGGAGAACGAGATTTTAACAAAGCGTCGAGGCTGAACTCGACAAAATTCCATGGTGGAAGGCGACGCGACAGAGTACTGGCCTCAAAGGGGAAACTGCGAACCGGTTGGTACAAGGCTTACCAACGGCCATAAACTCGCTATCAAAACCTACACGAATACTACCACATACTTATATACTGATTGTATGAAAGTAAAGATTGAAATTACGAGTGAAGGAGCTGACTGAAGTCATGCGACTAATAAGAGACCATTCATAATATCGTAACGATGTTATCATAGAAAACGGGAAAATTATAATTTGATTTGAAGATAATGATCTGGCGTTAAAAGTGCCGTGAGATCATGATGATTCATGGATTGGAATGTAACCACAAGAAGTGACGAAGAGAAAGGAATTACGAATTTGCTCGAAAATAATATTCTATTTATTAACAAATAACATTTCATGGAAATGATTTTCTAGTGAAACAACACACATACTGTTGTCATGAACCCTTCATTTATTCAGAATGGAGATATTTACATACACAAGTATAATATTAAAACTCACGATTCATGATACAAATTAATAAATGTAAAATGTTCCCCTTCATAATCCGTAGCAGGTAATCCGAATCAAATAATAATGATTGAATTAATTCTACTTTCATCGTTTCTGCCATTTTTATTTCTATAAAATAAGGGAGGTTACTGATATAAAGTTCTAAAAAATCATCTACTGACGCAAATGCTCGTCAATGCAAAATTACGTTTTCTAAAAGTGTTTACATAAATCCTTGTCTACGAGTCGCAGTCTAGTTGCTAGTAATTGAATTGTATATGTATTCCGAAAGTAGGTTGTGCAGAACTATGCGAATGGCATACCTAATGCTACGTGTCGACAAAGAAATATTATTTTCAAAAGTAATATTCACGAATAAAGACTGCCAGTAATGAATAATGACAGTAATCAGTAATGAGTCACCAAAAATCCTTTTGGGAAACATATTGCTACGTGCAAAATTTGAGTTCAATCCGACTGGACCGATTTTCGAAACTTTAGCCATTGGAACTTCTTTCACGTTTATAATTTACTAGACAAAAAGGAAAATTTTTATTCATCGTATACCCATGTATTCCGCAATGATTAAATGCTGACTACAATAAAATAGAGTTTCCTTTCAGTCTAATGGGAATTAACAACATATTTAGGAGATCCCGTTCGTTCGAAGTCTTCATCGCGAGTCTAATTCGATATTATAGTGCAAAGGGTTACTAAAAAGTTTAAGGTAACGAAGGCACATAACAAAAAAAGAAATTGCAGATCTCTGGAAATGCCCGCTAAACATTCAATGTGTCCCGGAGAATGGAAATTTCGTAGAATAAATTAGTTTACGTTGAGAACAAACAAACCGAGGTCTCCGCCCAAGCGAGACGTTGCTGCAAGAATCGATAATAGAAACCGTCTGGATTTACTTGTGGTCGCGACTCCAGAGTAAACTCGCATTATTTTACGGAGCTCGAGTGGAATTATATCGAAGTAGTAACGAGCGTATCTTGGATAAAATATGATGAAATAAACTTGAACTTTCATTTGAAATATAAATCACATTTTATTCATCACACTTTATTCGTGTTACTGAAAGTGAGCCTCACTTTTTCTATTACATATTTTAAATTATCTGCAACGAGTCATGTTTTTACTGATTTACACAAGAAAATCATCAATATATATTTCATAAAAGTGAAATTGAAAAATATTGTTAAATATTGAAAGTGAAAATATTTTCGGTAAAATAAAGTTTGTTGGGTTCATGTAAATCCATGTAAATACCGTAACTGTTCGATTTATTATGTCGGTTATGGAGCACTCTATGTTAGGCCGACTATTTCCGCGTGTGTTGTTTTACACATGTCGGCACATACATTCGACACATTCACAACGCATGATCTACTTACTGATCGTAGAAAGCTACCACCAAAAATCTAGCCAAGTGGAGTAACAATAGCACGAAGAAAGGTACAATTTTTCAGAGGTGTACTTCTCGCATCGAGTAAATAAAACGAAAGTGTGTTGGAATTTATGGGAAAAATTCTCTCGTGTGATCCTCATTCAAATAAAGAGAGTACGAGACTGCAATTTCGAATCCACTGAACTAATTATTGCATTGAAGATTCTTACTCGTATAATAGACATTCCGATTGAGTTTTCTGTAATAAATAGTTTTTCTCAGCTAGTTGCATCGTGCAAAATGAACATCTTATGTTTTACGGACTTTAAACACATCTACATTTTAATAAAAAGAAAAAAAAATGAAGAGATTCTTACAAAATATACTAAGAAACCGTCGCTGATAAGATGAAACTTATCAACATATCTCCGAACATGCAGGTATATCTGTGGTGACCTATTTTTTAGTTAGTAGTCTTTCTGAATGAACTTTTCAACAAGGATAGGAATTTAGTAAACGAAAAAGTTGCCTGTGTGTGTTCGAGTAACATAGTCTAATCTTCTAATAACGTTCAATCATGGGAAAACCTATCTACACAACAGACTGACATTAAGCAAAGTTTCTGTTAGGAACTGCTTGTGTCTGAATCTCCCATATATATATATATTTGTTTCATAATTTCCTACGAAAGCATCTTTACAAATTTCAGTAATCGTAAAATAAAAAATCTGGAACGGTCATTTTGACCGGCGGTGGTAGGTTTAGCGTTAATATAACATTTCATAGAATAAAATGTCTGATACTTACTTGATTCGAAAGACTTTGTACGTGTATGTTCTCTGCCTCTGCTTATAGTAGTTTTCTTTACTAGTTGTTAGCGTGGTAGTCGTAAAGTATCCGGAACTTGACACCTCTCACGGCATTGAACCACCTCTTTTAACATCGAGGATGAAAACTCGGTAGTGAACAAGTACCGACTGTGTCTGCGTATGGCGTCTGGCTCTAGGTCTGGGTCTAGGTCTGCGGGAAAGAAACGAAAGGCCCGGCTCTCTCGGAAGTGGGTACGTTACTGGCATCGGTGAATCAGGCCCAGGGAAAAGGCCCAGACCCCGGTCACTCGACGACTGAACTCTACTTTGCTCGAAACCGAGCACGGACCCACGGTGACGTGGAGTAGGTCATTAGAACGAAACAATCGCCACTATCAAGCAGTATTCACAGCACGGCTCGGCACTTGGACTGGCTTCGCTCGGCTCGGCTCTGCTCGGCATGGCTCACAATCAGCTCGGCCCTGCTCGGCTGGCTGGAGGACTTTCAAGGAAAAGTTTGCATCCAAAGGCGTTTCCGTTCGCTTCCTAGATACTTACTAGCTGAAAGAGGATCTGCAATCTACATAGAGTAATATTGAGTGGCACACACTGGGTGCTCAGGGGGCAAAAAATCGATTTTATAAATTTTCGAAATTTTTTTTATTCCCTAATAGTGAGTAAATGAACTTTTTTTTCTTGGGAACTCAGGGGTCTACAAGCTCTATGGCTCATTACACATTGCTTAAACTATTAGCTGGCAAAAATAATTTTTCAAGAAAGTTGATTTCACTCCAAGTAATACTGACTAACCGGAAGCCTCTTTGCGTTGGAATACGAAAAATTCTTTAAACGACTTCGGTCTGTTATTAATTCTTTTGACGTGAATAGAATTTGTAAAGCTTCTTTTAACAATTTATGCTAATTTCATCGATTTCAGTAGAAATATTATATATGATAGACTCGAGTATTTGAATTATCTAGAATTATAACAGCGAAGCACAAATTTTCTGAAAGCAAGTAGAAAGAAACGCACAGAAGGTGATATAACAATCTACGTTTCATTTGGAATCTTCGTTACGAGTAATTGCCATTTTATGGTAACTTTTACCCGGATATTCGTACAAATAGCTTCTGGTGTAACTGTCTCCGTATTATTAAAATAAGGCACTTAATTAAGCGAACAAAAAATTATGAACGGTCGTCAGATTACACTTTATGGAGTTCGTAACATACAGAGTGTCTAAGTATTTCCTGCTGACGATAAATCTGTTTCACAGTACGTTGACACCGGATTCTTGATGGTCATACTTTCTCGTGACAATCGATCGTAAATTGAGCGGAAAATGTATTGTTAGCTGCAAAAAAAGGAGGCATTGACGTTTACATAGGTTGCGAAATTTCATTCATTTGCTCAGCTGCATAATATTTTGACGTATCAAAATTAAAATGTGTCCTTAAATATGTTCTGCGGCATGACCTTCAAAGTACCTTGAACTCTGAAGATGAAGGTCAAACTTAAATTTCGTTTGTAAAAAGAATGCAAACTTCGCGAGAAATGCTAACACCTGTAAATCACCAGTAATTTTGGTGTCGTATAGTGTAACGAGATAACCTAAATTAGACGAATGTTATTAGCATTTGAAAAACCATCTAGTGCTAATGTTGGTAATACGCATCTCTATATAGAAATTGTAATTTTAAAAGTTTCGTCTGAACACTACTGTAGTCTATGCTGCACGACACGTCACGTCTAAATTCAAATAGATTTACTGAAATATCCGTGAAGCTGTACTTTCGCAGGACACGCGATGGAAATTGAGCGGAAAGAGTCTGGTTCCAGAGTGCAACGCAAACACTGTGAAAAGGAAATTGCAAATCGTCTCGGAGACTGATCCTGTCTGCACGATTTCTCGTAAATTTCTAATCGCTGCGGTGGATCCACTCGATTTATTGATAATACGTCTCCGAGGTTATTGCACCTTCCTTGTTGATGGATGTTACAACAAAACTCCGTTTTGTTTTGTAAAACTACAAACTATGTAGGCGTTGATCCAGCCTAAAAGATGATGCAGGTTCTGTTCCAGGCTAAACAGATGATGCAGGAAAAGTGGGGACACTCTAAAACCCCGAGCGTGAGCACTCTCATTTTTAATGAGTCGTTTAAATTATATGCGACAAAAGTAACTTCTCATTAATGTTTTGCTACAGTGTTAACAATTTATTATGTAATAGTGTAGTTAATTTCTAAGAGGATACAATTTTCTTGTTGTGTTACAATTATGTTTAACATACACCAGAGGATTGAGCAATCTTGTATCGTACCATAATTAAGCGATTTATCGATTTTTAAATTTTGGTTCGTTTCTTATATTGTGTATTATACTACATGTCTAAATGTTGTTAACGAAATTGTCATTATCCGCAAAACATCCATAAATTTTTCAAACTGTTCAACAATTGAAAACATGTATAAGGTAGTAATCGACATATTACGCTTATTTCCTTTTCTAAGCGTGAAACATGCATTAAAGATTTATTTTCATAACATTTTTTAGAAACGCAAGAAATGTGCGAGGATCTTTATTAAATCCAAAGCTCACTTCTATTTTCACATTTGCATCAAAATCGTCGAAATTTCAAAAATTACCATGACAAAATTGAATATAACATTTCGAAAAATAATCACATTTTAGAACTAACTATTACCTTCTATTAGCTTCCCATTACCTTAAATCGCTCTTAAAATAAAAGGATTAGTCTAATTACTAGATGTAATATGTTGCATTTATTAATTAACAAAATTATAAAATATTCACTTACTTATAAACTCGTTGAAATTATTCCTTGAACTTACTAAAGTGTAGAAGTAATTGAAATAAAAGCTGTAAATGTACCGCGATTTTAGTAAAGAATTCCTCGCACACTAACAACATTTGATTTGGTTTTATCTTAAACGAAGGATCGTCGAGACTTTTTGAATTATCATGAGTAAAATGTGAAATGGTTTCTCGAAAAACGCGAGAATGTGATATGTAAACTACTAGAAACGCCGATGTCATAAAATCGGTGTCAAACAAATTATGTGATGTACGATAATAATTGACTAAAGCTCTTTGGCACGTTTTAAATGTGTTCCAGACCATTTTTCTCTTAGCTTATGTTTTATGTCTATTCTAAAGTCATTTTTCGTGTGCACTAAACTATTTATCGTCCGATCACAGCCACATGTATTTAAACGCATCATATAAATATATTCCACTTGTCTTGATTTGCTACTGAACTATATAACGAAACTGTGTTTCTAACTAAAAAAGCATATTTTATTCATTTCAATTAATAGAAAAATGATTACTCTTCAGTGAGTTATCTTATTTTAAATCCTGTGGAATCCAGCACACTACAAATTTGCAGGCCTTTCAAGATTTCAATTTAATTAAATACATCGAAATTGGAGAAATGAAAAAATAGGAAATATTTGTACGAGGTTCTGCCATAAAAACTCTTTGAATGTGATTTGAGCACAGCATTGTGACGTGTCAGGATGACCCAGAACTGTTAACGAGTGATACACCCCTCCCTACACTAGGCCCAAAATGCATATACATACATATGTATTTTCAAATACACTACAAGAGGGACATTCAGTTACAGAATCTTTCCATATGTGCACTCTCTGCTAGCTCTTGTGAAATACGCACAACAGTAAAAAAATTGTACAATCTTTTACTCGAGTTCTGGATCGGTAAACTTCACTGGATGGTTAAACTACGTTTTTTTTTTTTTACGAATAGATTACAATTGTAAGAACCCAGTCGGCCAAACCTGACAATGGCAGAAAATCAGCAGAATTTGCTAGGAAACGTAGGCAACAGATTTGCAGCGGATGGTTGGTACAGCGCCCCCTACACCTTCCAATATCTGTTACACCATCTAGCGACGATTTTAGAAACTGCAACTCCTGACATTTCAGTTACACCGATAGAGTAAATTAAAAAATCAAATAACGTAAACTTTTTACAGGGATGTAGACACGTGACTGTGATTGACGCCATTATAATATGGTTACACGTATATGTATCAATGCAATTTTGTGTAGATGAAATTGAATTGCTTAGGTAAAGGCTAGAGATCAATCTAGGAACTGATTTATATTTTCAGTTACCATTGTTTACACAAAAACTGAAGTTTATTTGTCCGAGTTTAATAAGACACATGTCTGGTTAACTGAAATATAAATTAGCCCTGATGAACGTGTGAGTCACTGAGTATCACAAATATTTTCTTTCCCAAATTATTAATATTGACTTAGAGGGATTTCTCGCAAAGAGTGTCTACGTTTAATAAGTGATTAAATTTTGAGTTTGGAAAGGATATCTAATAATTTGAAAATAAAACTCAGTTACTCCATTCAGAACAATATTATGAAAACAGTTACATAGTTTCTTGTTTTTAACGAAGTATTAATAGTGAATATGTAACAAACGAAAAAAAGAACATAGAAATATTTTAAATTGTAGAAGAAAAAGTTTTGAAACAAGCTTTGGACACTTTAAAAGTGAAAATTGTATTAAGTTTGGAATAAGAAAACATAAATTATGCAATTCTGATGTATAAAAGCAATGTAAACCTTCATTTTTCAATACAAAATGAAAATATTTCCTTGAAATTTATATAATTGACCAATTGATGTAACTGGAAAAACACATATTTCGTATTACTATGTAACAAACATTTTTGACTTATAATTATTATAATAACATGCACTTCAATATAGCTCATATAGCTCAATAAACGCACACCTGTGTCTTAAGGCAATGTTATTCTTCATATCGTAATTTATGCAAGTCTAAGCTTTGCACATTTTGTCATTACTCTCCTGTTGTAAAATACATTTCCACTTTTCCCTATGCTATACAAGTTCAAACATACTTTAAAATCTTAAAAACTATAACAAATAGAATTCCTGAACACATAAATTATATGTCTACAGTATGAAGATATAGAAACTTAGTTTGTCAATTATAAAGAATATTTCACAAACATGCATATTTTAGTATAATATGTATGATGTACTTAATTCAAGAATCATTAGAACCACTAGAGAAGAAATAGTTCCATACTGATATATTATAACTACACGTATAATGGTTATTTTTTTTTTTAGAATTATGTAATAGACAAAAGGAATGACAATGTTAAACTTCGCTAAATTTTGGATAAGATAACACTACATATTATTGTGATTCTTTGATTATTTTTAAAGACTATGAAACTACTTGTCATCTACAACATGTTAAGTAAAAATTACATTTTGCAGATTATAATAATAAAATTTGATTAAGTATGTACTTTAAAATAGAAATATTATTTTGCTGTCTTTCAGCATATATGTATTGTAGACATACATACATACATACATACATTAAACTCTCAAATATTATGCTATGCAATACATCAAAACAAAATGTTATATTAACTTTGGCACTATTATCACACAGTTTACATAAACTGAGGGATGCAAAACACACTTCACATTCAAAAGAGAATGTTCTAGAAATAAAATAAGAAGTAAAAATAAAAATTAATTTAATATTTTATAGACAAATAAATAGAATTAATTCTATTAATTCATATGGAAAATGTTCCTAAAGTATAAAGAAATTCCCTTCCACAAAGAGTTAAATTGTACTAATCTTTAAATAAAGATTGTAAAATGATACCACTTATAACTAATGATTACAAACTGTACACCTGGTACTCAAATACATTATTACTTAAAAATTAATGGATTCCTTAAATAAAACAGTAATGTCTTCAAATCTTACTGGTTCCCTCATATTGCGTGGATACATAAGCATATAGATTGGCCCCAATATCGCACTTAGAAAGTCAAATAAGTTACTTGTGAATAGTATCTATTGATCCCATACTACGTTAAAACTCATACTGAAACTTAAGAATAAAATGTAGCAATGACAATAAATGGTGACTACATACACATTGTATACATATTGTGTAATATGTATATAGCAAACCTTTAAAGATCTTCAGTTTTAAGCCGCTGAAAGTTGGAATTTAAGATCAGACAATCAACAACTTACTAGGTATATCAAAGTTTTTAATTACGATAAAGAATGAAAACAAACACAACACTAATAAAAATATCTTAAATTACACTTCAAATAATGTTTATACTGCTCTCCAGAACTATATAAATTATCTTAAAATTTCCAGACTTTGTATATTATCATTTAAAGTCTAATAAATGAATATAATTAAATCCTGGTTATCGTAACTATGACACCAACTACATATTCATTTTTATTTATACGATGCAACTCGAATTTAGTTTCTTATGACAGTAATTATGCTTACTATTCATATTATTGAATTCATAGTTACGAAATAATTTAAAAACACTTTTATATATATCTTTTTATATATACATACATATTTAGAATATCTAATTTTCTGTGTGTTACTCTTACTATATTCTTATTTGTTTATATTATATGATGTATATGATATTATGTATGATATATATTATACATATATGTATAATAAATCCTGTGACAAATAAGAGTATGATAAATAACAGTAGTTGTCTGATCGTAAATAACCCTAGCGTTTGAAGTTAATCTGCGACAAAATGTTGAGTGATTTCAGAGGGTTACTATATTTAAAAATTTAGAATCTAACAATTTAGAAATTTATACTCTAATATGTAAGTAAACATTAGAAGATAGTTGCTGCTAAATGATAAATAAAACCTACAGGTATAAACTAAATGAATTTCTGAATTTGACATGTATACAAATTAAAATATTGCATCTATTACAATTGCCTAGTAAAACTTTATGACATAAATTATGGAATTTATATTGTAAATTACATTAATGATGCAATGTATAATTATATTTATGATGCAACTTCAGTTAACATTAGAACTACCAGATCAACAAGATGACTAGTTCCATTTTTCATTTTGTAATTATTAAAATTATAAAGATGTTTTTATGAGAACATATTGAATGACCAATTATTTCTGCACATATTAGAATATGCCATGCAAAGTCTGAATGAATATAATTTTTCCAGTACTGCCAGTACTCGATAGTTCTAGCGTTAACAATATGCTAACCATGTGTACATGTTATATGTAAATGTATTAAACTTAAAAATTATGGAAGTTAATATCTTAAATTATGGAAGTTAATATTTGATATTTTTTTCAACCAGTAAATCAGATTTTAAAGAATTTAAAGGCAGTTTATGAAAATACATTAGATTCGCTAAATATTCTAATCTTATTTTAGCTGCGGATTTTTGTGTTGCTCCACAATCTTGTTACGTAGCAAATTAAAATGTCCAACAACTTGAGACAACTGTGTTTTAAGCGAATCTGAAAGTTGTTTTTGTAATTGTTGCACCTCCAATATTTCTCGATGAAGATTCTCATAATCTTTCGTAACTTGATGAACAGACCTTAATAGACGAAGCACAGAGATCTGTTGAAAGTACAAATTAAACAGCAACTTAAAAACAAAATACAAATGTCGATCTGTGAATTAATGACAGCTCTAAATTATAATAGCTTATATTATATTATGAGTGATTAATGTAGACTTATTAAGCATGAAAAAAATGTAGAGTTGAAATGGAAAATAAACTCAAAGAATATAATCCACTATTTTGTGATTAACACTAAATAACTATGATACTGAGATGGTTAACAGTGCCAATCAAACCTATAAATGAACACCCTGTAGATTTATTGATCCATGATATCTACTTAAATATTTTTTAATTTTAAAAGTTATTTAGTGCGACAATATAATAGTTAAAAAATCGAAAATTGTAACCACAATTAAAATTTTGAAATAAATTTTGGTTGCAACAGCATTATAACCAAAAGTTTTTTATAAATTAAGATGTTAATTAACAAAATTATGAATTACATTTTTATTTTGTGATTTGTAGATTATGTCATAAATAATTACTGTGCTCAATAATGATAATTATTCTGGCTTTAACGCTTTGAGAAAACATGTAAAGAGTACATTAGAAATGTGGGAATTAAAAATCTAATTTGGATACATGTATGTTTTACAGCAAGTAAAATTTGTATGTACAGAATTGTTTCGAACAAGGTATTCTCTCTATTTAATCGAATAATCCATCATTATTTATTCAAATATTTATCTGTACGAATAAATTCTTATTTGGATAAATTTTAATTTAATAGTGTCAAATCAAATTTAAGTTGTTAGTCATATCTCTTATCCATTGTCCGAATAAAATTTTGCCCAATTCTGTAAGAAAGAAATTAGATACAATATATGCGAATAACAATGATTACTATTTGACTTTTTGTCCTTATTGTAAATAAACATAAAATTTTTAAATATTACTCTTTGCTTTCCCAACTTAAATTCCAATTGCTACAACAAGCCTGATATTTTATTTTAAAATCAAATAGCATTTGTTACTTATCTTTGTGGTTCATATCTATAACAACGTTTACATATTCTAAACATCCTGCACAATTCGCAATGTAGACATTACTTAACATACCTAAGAAAACATACCTCACTATCCGAGTTTTCAAACTGCTTCTCAAAAGTGTCAATTTGCCATGCGATCATATCCAATTTTCCATCGGCTTGTTTAACCTATTTAAATGAAAAAATTACGACAATATTTAAAAATATTTACAGTAAACTAACACTTGATCATTTAGTATTGTATTTGTAAACTGTTTAAATGCTAAATCCATCATGTATAATCTGATTAAATGCATAAATCATAAATAAAATTTAGAATTAAAAGTTATTATGGCTTAATTACACTTTGTTCCAAATGCACAATAGCGGATTCCATGTTGATTATTTACAACTGGTGATTATATATAAATAAAACGTAAATGTCAGAACGCTTGTGTAAAAGTGACGGTTATATTATCACGTTTGAATCGATATGTGCACTCCGAGAGTTTTAAAAGCAACGAATAGCGGCATCAGAGAGGAAATTTTCACTCTGGTGACATAAAGTACAAACAGGATATGAGAGTGCTCACGCCCGGGGTTTCGGCGTTCCCGATACAGTGGTGCTCCCTACTCATGTTTTTGGCATGGTACTACCACTTACGCCCTCTACGCTGACAAACAATAAATGTTAGAACTAGATCCACAAGACGCTTAAACCATATATGTAGTATGTCAAATGAACGTTATCCTGGTTTTCAACATATTTCTGTTCCCACAGATCGATTCTTGCAACAATTAATTATAAAAAAAGTGTAAGGAAATAATGCTTGTTTATGAAATATTTTTAAATTACAAATTGTGCTATCGTTAAATTATGCTTTAACACTTTCTTACGTAAAATATTTCTAGGAATTTTTTGTCCATGATATTAGTTTTACTTTTAATATTTTACGTCTTAAAAAGCAACACTAAAAAAATATCTGTTTAATTCGAATACGTTCGTCGGAGAATGTAATAAATAATCGATATGGTTCCGTCACCGACGAAATATATCTCGACGGTGATACTGTGCTCTGTATTTTGTCAGTGATGATAACAAAATGGTGAGACGCGTTTTACAAAGTTTTCGGTCCTATTTTTTGAATTGCCAAAAATCTTCCTGATAAACCTCGTTTTTGTCCAAGTTGTGCTTATTTTAAAAGTTAAAATTATTATTTTTAAAAATTTCAGCTAAATGAACATTCGAAATATTCTAAAAAATTTTTAACAACATTTTTTGTATCGACAAAAATCCTTTTCACAATCATCGTTTCTATCGAAAAGGAACCAATTTCTATAATTTCAGCCAAATTGGATCATTGATAATTCAGGACTTTACCTTTGGAAGATAACGTCGTGTTTTGAAATTCTAGAAAGTACTGCTAACGTAGAAATCGTTTTTACCCTCGTACACGTATTTGGAATTTAGTGAAAATTTGTTTGATCGATAGTGGCAGCAATACTGGGAAATATTTCTTAGTGAATCTCATAATGTAGGTTATAATACCTAGTTTGAATCTGAATCTTGTAACTGGAGCATTCATAGACCCGCGTGAATTTGTTGTCTTTGAAATTTTAATTAAAAAATGGGTGAATTTTGTACTTGCGAGGAAGACGTTGAATTTGACAGAAATGTGAAGATCGACGGCAGAAGGTATGCAATGTTCAAATCAACACTTTATTCTTACTATTTTTATTCTTTCAATTTATCTTTGTGGTTTTAGATGGGAATATCCGATTCCAAAGTCAAAAGGTTACTGGGAGAAGTTCTGCAGGGACGAAGAAAAGAAATTGCTTGTTGTAAGAGACCCTTCCGTACAATTATCCTATAATTCCTTTCCTAAAAACCATTCTCTTAAATGTCGCGTAGATGACTCTACAGATTTCGGAAACTCTTTGCATAAGTTGTCACCTTTAAAACCAAAGTTCAAATCACACAAGCTATACAGTAGTAACAAAGAATTATCTCCAAAGCCGATACTGAAACTTTCATCTGAAGCTGGTGCGAAGAGTTTGGATAAGTATAACTTTTACGAACCGTCCAAACGAACCCCAAAATTAGGCGCTCTGAGATTTGATCTAAGTTTCGGTAAAATTGTCTTCGACAAAAAAGAAAACGCACCAAAATCACATTCCTCGTCCGCTCCGACTCTTCCAATACTGAACGCATTTCCGAAAGTATCGCCGACTGAATCGAATAAAATCCAATCAAATCGTGCACAATTAATTCAAAGAAAGGGCTTCCCGGAAATAAAATCTGCAAATCGAAAGTCAGAAATGGATAAAAATTCGTCCAAGTATCCAGTCCGATGCGCTTACAAAGCGTTGAAGCGCGTGACAGCGAAGAAAAAGCTGAAGTTCGATCGCGAAACGGTGTACGGGTCGATCAGCGATCCATCCCCGATCGAGGACGAAGGAGAGAAGTTATTCGAGCCGATCGATGCAGAGAGACCCGAGGAAAGCAACGAGGAATCTCCACGATGGAAAGAGTCGCTCAAGGATTCACAATCCGCTGGTATCGATGTTCAGCGCACAACTTTGAAATTGGAGGAGATGTCGACGACGATTCCCTCGGGGTCGCGTTCTACATCAGGCTCGAGTCCTCGATTCGCGCACCTGGAGCCGTGGGAAAGTCCTTCGAGCCGTGTCCTATCAGCGATCCCGAAGCTGTCCGGCTTCCCGCGGAAACACCGCGACAGGTGTTTACCGTGCATCTACAAATCGTTCGAATCGGACCCGAACCGAAAAACCTCCCTACCATTCACTTCATTGCAAAAGATCATAAATTCTTACGAAAACCGCGTGGTTTCTCGCGACACATCCGAGGACAGCGACGCCATTTACGTCGCCGTGCCGGACTTCGAGGACACGGTAGAGGAAATCTCAAATTACGAATTCGACGCGAAGAAGGTAACGTTTGACGAGCCGAATGGTATTCCAGAAGGTCGAATCGAAGTAACTCCCTCGGGCCTAGATAACCCCGAAGAAGCGTCGCGAACAACGGCGAAAACCGTTCCGGAGCCAGAGTCCTCGCGCAAAGCAGCTACGCTAAAGGATAAAGAGTATCAGCGCGACTCGAAGCCCGTTTCAGCGGAAAAAAATCTGAACGACGCCACGAAGTTTGAACGAGTCGCGTCCTCGCTGGAACGATCGAAAGTTTCCGCTTCGCTTCGGAGCGGCAGCTCCGACGAAGATGACTCGCTCGCGGTGTCGATCGACGAGGACCAATCGAGGCCGAGGTACTTGGCTCCCTGTCACATGCCGACGGTTCTCAGACCCAGTTTGGAACCTTTCAGAGCTTTGAGAAACAGAAAGCCGACCACTCTGCAGGACCGAATCGCTTTCCTCGAGTCCTCGTCGAAAAAAACTTCCTCCCTCGATGATCGCGATCAGGCTGAAGAGAAACGAACGAAACTTGGCAAACCCGAAGTAGCTAAAGAGGAGAAGAGTGGCCCGGCCGCCAGAACTTTGACCAAAGCGAAATCTGTTCCCGGGGACATGATTCTCGAACGCGTCCTGAAGAAGGAAAGCGTTCTACGGAAGGGAGTGAGCGTCGCGAACTTCAAGGTGTCGGGAGACACCTATGACGAGCAAGGTTCCACCGGTAAAGCCGAAGATGTGCTCGAAACATCGGATAATCTCCTGAAACCGTCGATCGATGGCTCGAAAACGAGGCTGCCACTGACCGATACAATGGAGATCGTGGAGGTTCTACAGAACCTTGAAGAGAAGTCGAGTACCGGTATGTTGGAGACCTTGTGCAAAGAGTTTTCGGACCGTGTTTCGACGAGTATGCCGAACGACTCGGGCGTAGAGAGGCAGAAGAAAATAATGTCGAGGTTGACGAGTTTGTTAGTAGATTCGAAACGTTATTTGGATCCCGAGAAATTTCCCTCTGACTTAGTTTTCTCCTCGAATCAGCCGCCCCCGTGCAATCCCCGACTCCTGAAACGAATCCTGCCGAAAAATTCCTACGATCTCATTGCGCCTTTGCTGGGATTACCGGATTCGGATCGGCCGAGGGGAAGCTCGATCAAGTTCAGCCTCGATATCGATCGGAGACGTGGCAGCGACGCCACGGCGACCAGCGGCGACGACAGTTTAGCGTCCTTAGAGGCAGGTTTATTGATAAACCCGTGACGAGGATGACGAAAACGAAAAAAGAAAGGAATGCAAACGTTTTTATAGTCCCGCCACTATTCCTCGGTGTCTGCTATTTATATTCCGGCGAGTTTGTTCCAGTTTGTCTATTTACGTTCGAGTTATTGTCACTGTGTCCTTTCAAAGATGGTCGCTTTTTATAATTATCAAGGTGCATCCGCCGACGCCGAGAGACAGCGAATCACTCAATGGCGAGGTGAAACTGGGTCACCGCAGATACAATCCTTACGCTCTATTTCTAAGGAAACCAAGACGCAAGGTGCCGTATCGTCGGATTAATGGAAAGGATTACTCGGTGATGGAAAGGCGACGATGAAGAGGAGATTTTTCTGTGTTAGGTGATTACATGGCGCCCTTTGGAAACGGCCGACCTCGAGGGCTACGATCCGAACGCCACCCTCAAAATGAGAACCGACAACATAATGTCCGCGATATGCCAGGACTTTTGCCGGTGGCTCGACACTCTCGGCGGCACCGACAAAACCGTCGACGAGGAGGTCTTGAAGGATATGTTCGAAATTGATTTCACCGCGGAGGCCTGCAGATCGATGCAGGTGAACAAAAAAAAAAAAAAAAAGAAGCAATATTTGCCTCGATATATTCGAGCGTATTTTGTTGGCAGTTTTTATCCCCCGTTGTTTGTTTAAGAGATGTTTTTGAAAGCGGAACATCGATTGCCAGCGTTTCCTTTCAATTGTTATTTTTCTCCTATCGTCGTTTGCATTAATCGGATTCGAATAGAAACTCGTGGTCTTCGTCGGGAGCATTCGAATAGGCTAATATTTCATATTTATTTGCTTCCTGTGTTATTTTTTTGTCGGTTTAGGTATTGACTCGAGAGATGCCGGTGGTCCCGGCCGAGGTCGCCATCACGAGAAACACTCCCAGCGCGGGAAAGCTTGCTATGACGAAGAAGCACGTCCTGAAGGACGCGAGAGCCGAGAAAACACCCGCGAGGACGATCGGTTTTGGTACCAAGATGCCCTGGGAACTTCAGTTCAAGCCGCCGAAAAATCAGGTCCACAAGAACTGGCTGCAGTGCGATCATGTTCCCCCGGAGTTGGAAACAATGGACGTGGTTTGGAAGGACATAACGAATTTGAAAAGCGTATTGGGCTTCGTTGAATGGCTTCAACAGCATCCGGAAGTAATTTGAACGTCAATTACCAATGAAATTCGACAGGAATATCGTGTTATAGCGTTGAATTTCAAATACGTCAGTGTCGGTATCAATGTCGAACGCTGGCATTCGGTTAGGATGCGAACGATAATGGCGATTAAGAGCCAAGGCTAATCACGTGACTTTTACAGAGTCAGCAGGTCGGTAACTGCTGTATAATTTCCGTTCGCAGCCTTCAGCCACTGACTTCGGATCCGTCTTGGCCTCGATCCGACGGGTCCTAAGTCTGAGACTAAACTTGTCACATTTCTCGCTCATCTTTCGAAATGCAGCAATTGTGGTAATTAGTTGAATGCCGACTGGCGTATTTGATTGTTCTAAACGGATCGTTGAGCAAAGCGCTAAACGCGTTACAGCCGAGGATAATTAAAGCCAACGCTATTGAGTATTATAATATTATACGATACAAGGACGCATCACAATCCTCTTACCTGTTCCGTTTCAGGTACCACCGCCAGATCCTTTGAAGGCACTTGTTGCAACAGATATCGAAACCTTGAGGCAGGTGGAGGATGACGAAGAATTTGCACATCTTGAACTGGATATTTATCAAATTACAAGTTTCAGAGTAGCAAAGTAATTTTGTTATTTTCAAACTCGTAGTTACCCTTGAAATCGAAAAATTGCATTTTGGTTTTGGATATTATAATTAAAAAGAAGTAAAAACGATTTTGGATTCTGTAATTGTTTTATAAAAATTGAGCTCCAGCACATTGTAGACCATTTTTAATTCCTTTTAATTTTGTCTTGTACAGAACATACTTTGTTTTGTTATATACATTGAATAAATATCGAATAAATTCAAAGTTATTAAGCAAGTATAAATATTTTATTATAAAAATAAACTTCAAATTGGTGAACTTTGACTTGAAACGTTCAGAAACCAATAATCCTAAGTCGAATTCTCTCATATTAATATATTCGACAGCTACAGCTGTTTAGTTTGATTTTGTTTTTCCACTTAACACATTACCTATCTAAAACCCGTTAATAGGCTTTTACATTAATTAAAGACGTTCCTTATATTATGAATGAAACTGTTGTCGCTTTTAAACAATTCAAGGGAGAACCGTTATTAACTGTTAATCTTCGGTTGTAAAATGACTATTACAATTTATATGCACCAATATTATTCTACAACTAAGTTTTAAGCAACGTAATTATCTCAGTTTCCGTGCTCCACCGATTGCTCTCGCTAAACACAATAAAAACTACAAATTCAGTTAAAGCGATCTCAAACGTTAATCCTGTATACCGAAATAAATCTGCAACCCTTTGGTACGCAACGAACCAAAAGCAAAAAAAAAAAATAAAATAAAATAAAAGGTACAAATGGTTCGTTTATTAAAAAATTGTCAACTAGCTTCGGCGCCACGGTTAGCGTTATTATCTGTTTATGATATTCCAATACTCCTTTCGTTAAATTTCGCGGCATTAAAGCCGAGTTATTTCAATTCCCGTGGAGTTTCGGAACTCGTTGCCGCCGCGTCTCGTCGTTACCGAATACATGAATATTTTAATTGCGTTTGATGACACAACACCGGCCCGGTTCAGCTTGTGTACGAAATGAGCGTAAAAAACGAACCGACTGGTGAATTGGGCCCCGGCCGACTGGCCATTCCTGGCCGCCTCCGTTTTCGCTTATAAATGAGCGAAATGCGTGCGTGTAACCGATACGGCAGGCCGATGACACGATGTCAAAAGCACCGGCGGGGGTTTCGCGTACGAAACGCAGAGGGGTTAACCTCCGAAGCCTCTACGAACGCGCGTCGGCGGCCCGGAATTTCTGACGGTCCGTTCGGTATCATTATTTGCGTGAAATATCAGGCATCGATCGCGTTTTCACCGGCGAGGCGCGCTCGTCCAAAACGAAACGTCCGAATCGGTCAAAATATTCCGCCGGTGTGTGGTGGGGGGTTGGGGGCAGGATTTGTTCTTCGTCCGATGTGTTCGCAAATATGCCCAAAACATTTAGCGCGGAAACGTTTTAATTTGCTGCGCAAAAAAAAACCCACAGAGAATCGCGAGCGCGTCAGGTACCCGACATTTTGGGCTCGGGTTGAACCAAAATTGGATGCCAAATTTTGCTCGGGTGAAAACTGCAGTCGGATAGAATCCAGTTCGAGGATACCGAAACTTTTGTAAAATTTTGCATCTCGAATTGTCGGGTACCCGATCCGACCCGACCACAACTTCGGGTACCCCAACTTTGTAAATTTTCAGAATCCCGCCACTGGCCAAACTGGTCTAAAACGCCAAAAACGCATTTTGCGTTTAAAAAAGCTATTAAATAAGCAAGAAGTATGGTACATTGTGCACCATTAAAAAAGTTTACTTGTTAATATTTTTCACCCCAAATATCACTTCGGTATCTTGAATAGTTTCGAAGTTATACCAAAATGTCACTGAATTTCGCGTTTTAGACCACTGTACGGCCCGGCCCGACCCGACCCGACGCTCGGGTACCCGCACAGCATGCATGAGCATGAGCGCGCGACGCTCGGTCGCCTTTCGATGTCGCGTCGCAGAAATAGGAACGAGAACGGTTGCTTTCAACGCGGTGATAATAAATCCCGGCTAATACGGCCCGATGTCAATCCTGCTCGGCAATCCCTTTGACCGTGGAACGAATCGTCCTCGTTATTGCTGATGTCAATAATCCTACGGCCGGCATAATGCAAACAAGACGTCGACGAATATTGGAAACGTATCAGGAACGGTGGCTGGTCTGTTGTTGCTTGGCCGCGACAGCGCAGACACGAAACCGAGATCTTTCCCGGTGACTTGAAACCCGAGAGAGATTAAAAAAGAGAGAAGAACCGACGGAGAAATCGCGACGTTTACGATTCATCCTCAAAGCTACACAACGCTGCTTCCTCCCTCGCTGCCGAGTTTCAATGACATCGCGATTCGATTGATTTCCTGGTAAGGAATAGGAATATTATTATTGAACCCGGTGAAATAACGGAGAGAGGAAATCGCCGGGAAAGACACGTGGGCTGGAAGAAACTAACAAATTTTATTGCAACTGTTCCCATTTTCTGTGACAACATTTTGTAAACGAACGACAATAAAGATGAGAGCGATACTACTATTCATTTCACAAGTTGGACGTCGACGTCTGACAAGTGTTTCCAGTGTTTACACGATATATGTCCAAATCACATATATCGGACAGGAGATACTATTCTCATCAGAGAATACACATAACAGGATTATAACATAATCCAGGTCTTGGCGACATATATCGAGAAATCACTGTAGACATAGATTTTGTCGATGGATTTCGGTATCGTTGCTCTCCGTATCGACGAAGCCAAATCATATCCACACATTTACTCGTCCGATAAATTCATTCCTCCGCAATGATTTTATTCGTCCGATAAATTTATTTACCCGCAACGATTCATTCACCGTCTCTGGTACATGTTACGTCGTTCACTGTTTTTCTTTCGGGAGCAATTCCCTCGATCTTGCAACGACGTTAACCTCGGACCGCAGAATTCTCCGATCTTGTTAATTATATTCCAAAAAAGTACGACAGAGAATTTCATATGAAATCACCTTGCCGGGGCGCTGTTGTTCGTTATCCGCGTCGGTCTTTATGCTTCCTTTTCAAGGGATTTCCCATGAGGTAGTATCTATGGAAAAGGAGGAGAAAAAGGGAAAAGACAACTATAAGAGACCTTAAAAAAGGAGCAGAAAGGGTTTCGAAAAAGTCGAGGCTGGTGAACAAGGAGGAAACCAAGGAGGTGGAAGAAAGACGGATTCATCATTGGCCATTGGCCATCCGTTTCGCTCCACTTGGAATAGAGACTTGCGCTCGACCGAGAAATTTAACAAGGCGCACGCTCCGGACCAACAATAGCCAACTTTCTGGCCCTCCTATGCTCGGATTTTAATTACTTCAATTTAAACCGTCGGCTCTCCCTGTTGTCCCCGTGGCGGGAGATCGTGCAGCGATCGAGTAAAATACAAAATAATAATAATTTATCTCTGTCCCATATTAATCGTTCCTTACAAGTTGATTTACACGGAAAAAATAATAACAATAATGGTAATAATCAAAATAATAATTTACCCTGCCCATATTAATGATTCCTTACAAGTTGATTTATACGAAAAAAAAAAAAAACAATATTTATACAGACCAGTGCACGCGATGTGATGATTGAAAATGATGTGATGTGAAAAATAAAATTTTTCTATCCGAATTGCACCAAACTGGAGTGAAATTAATTTTCTTTCTTAACCGTTTGAGCGCGGAGAATTTTCTTATACATAGAAAGTGAAGCGCGATAGCGCTTCGCCGCACTCAAACGGTTAATATGTTTAATCGATTGGAAATGATACAACAGTATTTTTAAAATCGTCTAATGTTTTTACCGTTTTAAATTACATCTACCCATATTTTTTGTCATAAATGCATGAAGTCCGCAGTCCAGTATACTAATTTTTAATTTATTTGTAAGTGGCAGAATGTTATGTTTCTATGAAAGGGACCGTGAACCTTAGAAATTTTATCTCGCGAAGAAACACCAAACTCGAACTCGCATTTCTTGGGAAAATGTTTGGCACGTACATTTTAATGGAAACGTGTAATTAGCTCCACGAAAAGTCCATTGACTGCAAAAGTCTGTAGGTCCATTACGAAGTGCCTTATTTGTTGTAACACTTTTTTACACGGAATTAGAGAAAAACTATTGGGCACTCTATTTATCACTGAACCTACCAAGCGATAACAGTACCTGGTAAATATTGCCTTGTAAAAATGGCAATCCCAAATTTATTGCAATTGTCTAAAATTTTCAAAATAATAAATGCTTGGACAAGGAAATTGATTTCACTATTTTCCGAGAATGAATTTTTATAGTCTCAATAATTGTAAGATATAAATTCGGTCATTTTGACCGTGGTAGGTTTAGTGTTAACAAAAATTGCAGATTACAGAACTGTATGTCCCCTTTAACCATGCAACATTTGCTTAAAAAAACATTTTCGTGCAACGAGTAACTTAGGAGTTATTCGAAGTTATGTTATTAGACGAGTAACTTGGGAGTTATTTGAAGTTACGTTATTAGACTCACCCTGTACAAGACACCGTTGTTAAAAATAAAATAAACTATTTGCTATTTCTATTTCAAATACTATTTCGCCCAGCACTGTGTAAGAGAGAACAGCTCGAACAAATTATGGTAAATGTCATAGCCTAAATGTAGCGAGTCTCTAAGACACGGTCGGCGAAACGGTTGACAAAAGAATTTATCATTGGCCCGAGGTGGTACCGCGTCTGGAAGAGTATATAATAATCGCGGCGCATTAGCAAATTACCGAGGAACGGTCGCTGTCAGATCGCATTGGTATTCGTGCTCCTCGAACCGTCCGGACGCGTCCCCGCGATCTTTTATTCATGCGATCAAGTTTGCATTTAAAAAACTTCACTTCCCCCGCAAGCTCCGCCACGGAATCGCCACTTTTCCGAGGGGGAGGACGGGAGGGTAACTATTCTCGAAAAAGATCAAGAATCGGTGCCGGTCCTCGGGAAAAAAAATCTTCGGACGATCCTGCCGCGTCGATTTTATGCAACGCGACGCGCTCGTGTCAGACGAGGGGAAAAGGATTGTCGAAGTTTCATTTTCTTCGCCGGACCCGAACGACAATTCCGATTATGAAAGGAACGGGGTGATCGAATTGGATGGGGGCTGGTTTTGTGTCTCCTCTATTTTCGTTTTTTCCTTTTGCCCCCTTTCCGTCCCGTTTCTTTTTTTAGTTTTTTTCTTCGTTTTTTTTTTCGTTATTGCGCGCGACACAGGCGGCAGAGAAGCGTGGTTCTAGGGCGATCCGGTTCGCTACGTTCATTCGATGTACACAAGGCGATGGAAACGTGTGAGCGCGTACGTAGCTATTCACAAACGAAATGGGAAGCGCTTCCTGCCGGCCGTTCGCGCCAGTTCGATCTATTGTCGGCAAGTTTGTGACAGTGTGTATAATAGGAATGTGTCTGCTATGGGCTCTATCTCGGTGCATCTTTCTCGTCCAGTCGACCAATTCCAGCTCTATGTCTTCTTTCCTATTCCCCGATCGCTAAAAATACAGCCTGTGCGCTTGTTTAAATAGATTGCTATTATAGGGGTATCCATAAGCAATTAATTATCTGCAAAGAATTTGTTTTGCCTTCTGGTTCTGTGCCGATCGTTGAAGAGGAAACACGTATCCTTCTACAGTTTTCGGTAAAGCAGCCTATGTATAATTTTTTTTATACATCGTATTCTTATTGTACTATTACCGTATCTTATATTATGATGTTCACTTGTATTATCCCTGTAAAGCGAAATAACCCCAAAAGGGTTTAACACTAGATTTACCAGACCAGTCAAAATGACTGGTTTTGGAATTTCAATTCAAAATTCCTACTGCATGTAACATTTTTTTTTTTTCCGAAATGATATCATGACTTTTGTAGCCATAACTAAAGAATCAGTTTTATGAACTTTATAGTATTTTATATGTATTCGTAACAAATTATTTTTTTTTTTTTGTTATTGACACTTATACCAGTACCAGTCAAAATGACTGGTGCATGTTTCTATGTGATGAAATGACATTGGGGCTCAGCTACAACATATATATCAAGCCGTTTCCAACCATTTTCTCTTTTCCTCTTTTTTTCTCGCTCGCGCGTTACACCCCGTGCCCCGAACTAAACCGAAACCAGGCTCGTCCCTCGCACACACTTCCTCTGATTGAATCGTTAAGACGCGAGATACCGAGCTTCGGTATAATAAACCAGCTGCACGCCGAAGCGCGCATAACATTGAAGAAGGCCAAACCAGGGGTGTAGGAGGGGGTTGAAAAAATGAAACGCCTCGAGAGAGAGACTAAATGAAAAGCGGGGAAAGAAGATCCTGCTCGCGTGAAATCCGTTGCCTCGACGGTAAAAAAAAAAACAAAAAAAAACAAAAAAAAAAAAAGAACGAAAGAAAAGGCCGAGGCCTTTAAAACTGTACTAATAACGTCGCCTACCAGCGACACAATGCTTTGAATGCCTCGTGTTCCATCTGATCGCTCTTCTATGTCGGTCATACTTCGGGTTCCCTGTAAATCCGAGCAAACTCCCCGAACGACGGCCGTTGCACAATGTTGAACGGTGACGCGTAATAGACTTCAACGAACATCCGGCTTCACCCGGAAGGCCGCTCCCATCACGGGTTACTCCCGGCATAGTTACACACAGTCGTAGCCGAACGGCCGATTCTTCTGTTCCTCTCGTGCATCGCGCGTTTTATTGCCAAAGGACGGCGTGTCGTCTGCAAACGCGTTCAGCTCGCCGGAGATCGGTCAGTTCACCGTTGTCCTTTGACCCGATGACACGCGTCCCGCGCGAGCTGTGGCGAAAACACCGTGTCGTGATAGCATATCGCATCCGAAACCGTCAACTTCCGGTTCGGGGACGACGCTTTTGCGTTAAGCTAAGGGGGATGACGAACCTCGGGCCGCAATCGTTGGTATTAAGAGAGCGAACGCACGCACTCACGCACGCGACTGCAGGACGAGGAAACAAGTTTGCGAAGAGTGAAATTGGAGGTAGGTTTCTACGATTTGTTGCGTTCAAAGGGAAACGAGGGAAATTTCACAGAGGCTCGGTTTTAAGTAATAGCACCGCCGACACGTGACTTTGTAACCCCTCTCTCTCTTTCTCTCCTCTCCTCTCCTCCCCTCCCCTCCCCACCCTTCCCCGGCCCCGATCCGCTCTCCTCTTTCCGCGCGAACGTAAGCAAAGCAATTAGACGGAAGTGCGAAAGAAAAGGTGCGCGAGCGTAATGACGCAAGCAGGGTAAAGTGTGGCCGTCCGGCGCGGCGTTTCCGGATGGATTCACCAAACCCTCTTTTCGTCCAGGGACGAATGTACGTACGAGCGTTGGTCTCCTATCTTTTTTAGCCCCTCGCGGCCGGACCCTCGGCCGGCTCCGCGTTGCTCCAAACTGACCGTAAATGGGACGCGGATTCATCGGCGTGTACGTAGTTGTACACGAAAAAAGATGAACGGTCGATTAACCGGCCTCGTTTAATTTTAATAGACCATCGGTTTTAAGAACACCTTTCTCCGGGGTATTTTTCGAACGCAGCCCCCGTCGCCGGAGTTTATTCGTGGATTTCGGGATTCTTAACGCGATGAACATCGGGAGCACCCTTAAAAAGGCCTGCGGACTACTTTTTCCCGTAATTTGTTATGCTGAAGTTACGCTGAACCGACCAAACCCTTTGTGGTCCGAAGTGTTCCCTCTCTTTTATTTTCGGATCTGTCCGCAACGTTGCGTAGGTATGCGCGTCAGTTTTATCTCCATGTGGAATACCTAACCACTTGCACTACGATTTATTTTACCGTTTCAGTGATTTTTTGTAAGTTCTAAATTTACAAAAACTTACAGAAGAATTCTGTAAATTTTAAAAGAAAGCTTTTTTGTAATTCCTAATTTCTTTGAAAAAGGAGAAAATTTATGACTGTATCTGTTCTTCAATGGCTGTACATTAATAACGCGAAAATAGAATTTTAAATTCTATTATTTAAATAATAGGCAATATCGACAGGTTTAAAGGAAATTGAAGCGAAATTTTGTAAAAGTGGAACGTCTAATAGAAGGAAGAAGATGGAATTCACTTAAACTTTGCACGATTTTCATTATAATACGTGCTTAACGCGTTAACTGCCACGTCAGTCACATACGACTGACAGTGATTTTTGGCTGGGTTTAGAAATTAAAAATGAATTTCCGAGATCTCCAGATAAACCGAATTTTATTGGAGTCTCTATAATACATTCTAATAATACAATTCTACAATTCATTCTATAATACAAACCTATTTCTGGTTGTGGTTTACTTAATTAAATTACTCTGATTTTGAAAAAGAATCTCTAGGGTTTATATTTGGCGCTTAACGTGTTAAATGAAGAAATAGATTCAGTAATTTATAACGAGAATGTTTCTTTAATTTCAATAATTGTGAAATGGAAATGGTAGGTTTAATGTTAACAACATACATATTTATTAGAGTATGTTCAGAATCTTCATCAGGAGTCTGAATCGATATTGTAGGGCAAGGGTTTAATAACCTATTTCGAACAGTTGGAAATGCTGCAGCTGTTCTTGCATATATAAAATTAACAATCCAAGTAACCATTTTTTGTACGTAAAAATACCACACATTATAAAACGCTATGGTAATCGTAAAATCAATATGTACTAGACTGAGGGAATTTATCAAACAACGTGCATTATGAATTTGCATACATATTACTATCGCCGCAAGAATGAATTTCACAATTACACGATGCCCATAAATAAATATTTTTTTGGTCGCGTTAAAGTTCAATAGCTACCACACGCTAATAAAAAACAATGTAGGACGTATAACCGCTATGACTTATTGGTTCTTCAAACATATCAAGCGTCCTATTACAAGGCTATTACAAAGATTACCGATTACTACAATTACAAAATATTTAAACACAAGAACCTTATTCTTATTGTGCACTTTATTTTGCATCTACAGTGATCAGAACTGTTTCATAATTTCCTATAAGAAAAATATTTATAGTATGCCTACGTTTTCTTAAATGGCTAAATATTAATAATAGAAAAATATAATTGCATTTAGAATTAAAAGGCCAGAATGACATATATTCGACATATGTACATATATTGCATATTTATTCGATTGTGCTCAAAGTCTTCGCCTCGGGTTTGACCGGATATTTCAAGGCAAACGGTTGGAACAGTTAATCGAACAATATTTTTAATGGAATTGATTAGATCGAGCCCGGAATCTTTAATATTTGCAAATCTAGAATCATAGGTTCCCGTCACGTGATCAAATCCCCAACGGGCATGTTTCGTTTCTTCTTCGGATTGAAGCGACCCGAATGCGGTAGGTAGATCGATAGGGAACCCTTGTCCGAAGATGGCATAGGTTGGTATCATCACTGAGAAGGTTGCAAAGTATATTTACATACGGAGCCTCGGTCAAAGCCTTTACTTTGCGCCCGATATCAGCCGTACGTAGTCACGCTACGCCGTTCAAGGATAGTCCTTTCCCCCCTGAGCTTTCACTCGACCGAATTAAGTATCACCCTTTCCCGCCTCTAAATTTTGCAGTGACAATGCTTATGACTGAACGCTGAGTGGACTTCCCGCCGCAAGCAAACATACGAGATCTCTTAGCATTCATTAGAACGGTACGCATAATTTATTTTTCGCGTTGGACGCAAGATTCTCTCGCTTTGCTGGCGAGAATCCTGCCGGGCAATTAATAATCTTTGTTGCCTGAACAAATTTGTTTATCCAGCGGATCTATACCATCCACTTCTTTTAACGCTAGACGGGTCCTAATATTTTTAATTTGAAAATTATTAAGATTCCAAGAAACCATTTGGCAAATTTATTTCTTTGGGTATACAGTGATTTCTTTACATATGTCACCTTGGAATGTCTCCTGGACGATACATGTCGCTGGCAAGACCCGTGTTATTGACACACATCGAGAATTTACTGTATATTATTTTTTAAATATTTCTAAAAATGTGGGTAGCACATTCGTCCTTGTTATTTTTATATAAAGTAATGCAAAATAGTTAGTTTTAGTGCTTTGTAAACCTAGTGTTAACAGGAATAATGCACAAGACTTAGTGGACTTGTGTCTTATTCGGGACATTTATAAATAATGTTACCGCTTGAAGAACATGGCTGCGTTTGGTAGTTCGATCGATGCTACTTCATATTATTATTCTAGTCTTTAATAAGCGAGAATTGTTAATGAACATTTACATGATCACCTGCGAATTATCCAAAATCACGGTACCAGAGACCGAGTGGCGATTCCGCATGCAGAAACAAAGCCCGAAAGATAAAATATTGACATTTTCTCGCTTGGCGCTTCGTTTCCGAGAAAATCGAGTTTGAAGATCCGTCGGGTTCGCGTGCCCTAGTATTTGGAGGAAATGGTACCGGCGGGTCATGACCAGACGTCCCGGCCAATTCCTATCTAATAGTACGCGTATTCGCTCAATTTCCAAACTCGATTTTCTCGAAAACGAGACGTCGAACAAAAAAATGTTATTCCTTTTCGACTCGCTCCTGCGCGTGGAATCGCCGCCCGACTTGTGCCACGATTTTCGAGACATTCTGCATACACTCGATTCAGTTCCATTTAAGATTAGAAAAGTAGAATGTTAATATTCTAAGAAAAATTAGAGGTGTCCAATTAGAAACAGATAACTGCACCTGAGCGGGCGCAATTTGAAACAGTGAAAAGATTAGACGGCTTGAAGAGCATTAAAAAATAATTTAAATGTGAAAAAAAGAAATATAAATGTATAAAATGTATATATTTAGCTCCTGTGTCCTGCAATCTATGCACAAACGATTTATTTTGCGTAAAAATTTGGGGTCGACTCACGAGCATTTAATCAATAAAAATTTTAAAATATTTTTTAGTGATGTTATTTTCATGAAATGTGGAAGAAACTAATAATGAGTGTGGGATTTCTTAAGTACGAGAGACCAGAGACAAAAGTCCCATTTGCCCAACTCTAAGGGTGGCACTGGTGCAAAACAATGCAGCAGTTTCTAGTTTGAAATGCTCTTCAGCGTCCTCGTCAACTTCCTGTCGCACCGTCTTCATGTCCCCAAAATGTTGTCTCCGCGTATTTCTGGAAATAAAAAAATGTTAACATTCCAACGATCTCTCCGAGTCACTGAGATTCACGAAAAACTCGATGCTAATTCCTTTGTTCTTCTTAAAAAAAAAATTGCCCGTCATTCTGTGCCACTCGTGACATCAGTTCGCAACAAAACGAAAATGAAATCGTTCTGCGACAGATTTTTTGTTCACGCCTCGTATTCTAATTATAGCTGCGTCAATGTGTAACTTTATCGGCTCAAACAGAGGGGGAATGTTTATTTACCGAAATGAAATGAAGCGCGGCGAAACGTGTTTCAATAAACCCCGACGACTCTGAATTTCAACTTCAGAGGGAATACCGAGACACGAAAAGCTTTTCGAAAGTAATGATTTGCAAGAAATAGTCTATATAGTGACTCCCACCAATATTTGAACGCTTTTAAAAATCGTATGTCTTTGTTAATATTGGACCATACGACTTGGAGTTTTTTTTAAAGAAGCTGGCACAATTGGTTGCTACATAAATTGAAAAAAAAACAAATTTTTACAAAAATTGCAATTGGTCGAAATTGCAGAGGAAATACTAAAAGTTGTGTTTCGAAACAAAGCACAATCTATAGATCTGTATGAATTATACATATTCTGAGAATATCATCAAAATCGGTCAACGTTGCAATGAACTACAAATTTTTCTTTGACAAATTTTGTGTCTTTCACCCTTAAGCTTTCATCGTCAAATGTTTGTAGCTCGTGTACAAAACGTACTTTTTAAATTTTGAATACAAATCCGCACAAAAAAAGTTGCTAAATACGACTTTTAGTACATTCTCTACAATTTCGACCAGTTTAAATTTTAATCAAACATTTTTTTTTTCACGTTATGTAGCGATCCAATTGTTCTAACTTCACAAAAAAATTCAAGTAGTATAGTCCGATATCGACAAAATTATGCGTTTTTCAAGAGCGTCCGAATATTAGTGGGAGTCACCGTATTTAAAAAGCAGGAGCGGCACAGAGTCAATCGGCCCCTCTGTCTAGAATTTCCTTTTTTCTTTCACCGTTTTTGAGGAAATATGACCGGGTGGGGTCAAATCACGCCAGGAATCTCGTGGCGAACGATGATAGAGAGGGTTCCTGACAACGCGAGGGGGATAATTGCGCGTCCAAGTTGACTTATAGCTTCTAAATCGGCGGCGTCGCTTCTCCTCTGGCCGCAACCCTTGTTTCGCGCCCGATCCTGGTTGAACGAGAACAACGTTCAAATCTATTAAGCTGTGATTCACGAAATATAACCCAATTGGAGTCTAAACACGGGCAAGCGCAACAAAGATTGATTCGGGACACTGAAACAAGAAAAAAGGTTCGTATAAACATGTTCCCGGTATGACCTAGTTGTCGAGTTACAGGTTATTTTATGCAGTAACATTGTGTTTTCCTGTCATTTCCCTGTCGTCCGACGCTTTTCCGTTTGGCAAGTGTTTTCCGTTCGGAAAACATTTTCCATGTGCATAGTTGTCTAGCTCTTGCAATATTACGCTTTGCAAGTCCACACGTTGTCAGATAAAGTTTAAAGGAAAAAACAAATTTTCCTTTGGTAGAAAATTATTATCTTGCTTAACACTAAACTACCAAGCACAAAACACGTAAAAATGAAACGTCTTATAGAAGAGAGAATTTACTTAAACTTAGTACGATTTTCGTTATAACATATGCTTGAATAAAGAAGTTAATTTAGAAATTTCCTATGAAAACGTTTTTAGAATTTCAATAATTGGAGGAGGAGGGGGGATAGTTGTGAGATTTCGATCCTTGGCACGCATCGAGCTTCAATCGGCCCCGCTTTCGAGCGGATCCATGCCTAGGATCCATCCCGTGATCCCGTATCTTTGGAATTGGGGGAGGGGGATTATGCTTTGCGAATTACTGTAAACAGCCCAGCGTTAACAAACGCGGGCTGACCGCGGCGGCGGTTGATAATCTCGCGAGAACGAATTGTTCGTTCGGAAGTTGGTAAATGACACCTTACGCGTTGCAGTGCGAAGGCCAGATTGAAATCAAAGTAAGAGAAACTTCCGAGTTACGCGTAATTACAAGTGTTCCTCGCCGGAGAAGGTAACCGGTAGGGGGTGAGTGTTGGGAGGGGTGGGGAGAGTGAGGAGGAGAGAGGCTAAGCCGAGCCGTTGGCAGACACTTAGGCGAAGTTTCGATTGTGCCTCGGTGTACATGTTTTCAGCGTGGAAACTCGCCGAGGCCCGGGCAGGGACTATCCGGAAGCAACCCTTGGAGGGGGGGGAGAGGGAGATCAGGTGCGGTATGCAGGCGCGTTCGGTGCTCCAACCTGGGGGTGAATTTTATTAAGCGATATTTCTCTAATTATCTCAGTCGGCCCGTGGCAAGTAAAACTTCGGTTACGGTGGGAGGGGGGGGGGGGGGGAAGAGAGCGGCCCGGTGTGCCGCTCCTGGTAGTAGCCATATTCATGGGCCGCGTTAAGCGCCTCGAAAGCATAAACATTAAAAAGAGCCGGGGCGTCGAAGTTAGCGGCCGCTCAGCTTACTTCTGCGCCCTGGCTGGCTGGCTGCCTTGCCCGCCATCGCCCTTCCCGTTTTCCTGTCTTGGCAAACTGGAAAACTTCCGCGAAGCATTTCGAGGAAAAAACTTGAAAGATTAAACGCCGCGATGTTATAGCCGCCCCGCTACGACGATATATGGAATCGCGAAAAGGAGCGTCGAGTGTTTTTCCTCGCGGCCATGTTTTGCTGCGACTCGATAGTCCCGTGCAATTAGGACTAGTGTCGGAAGTACCGAGATCAACCACTTGTCCACTTGTTTTTCATTTGAAAACGGTGAAAATATTTTATCGATATCTTATGTCAGCAATAGTCTTCCTAGTCACAATATTCTATCAACCCTTCGCGGAGGACTGTCACCTCTGAGGGCAAAATTACTCTTCTCCCATTCTGCCGGTAGCGTTGACAAATTTTTCGCAATTATCGAGCATATACATATTTGTCGTATATTTCGAGGCGTTACCGCACTCTCAGGTTGCATCAACGCAGCGAAGGTTAATCCGCTGTATCGATTTCAAGAGACGTGGCGCGTTTACAGATTAGGGATTTTTAATTTTGTATAGGGACAGATCGATGGAGCAAGCGATGCCAGGATTCGTGTCGCTTTGAAATCGATTTCTCATATACGACGGAAGAAATTAGTGTCGTCTGGTCGTAACAGGTCGCGGTTGTAATCGAGAAGCGGCGAGGCAAGTCGACGAGGTGTCTTAAAAGCGGGACGGATTAAAGGCGCCGTTTTGCTGTTTACGGTGGTGCGCGACAACGTTTCGAAATAACAGCAGCAACGTTGAACCGGTCTCGGGAACGAAGGAGCACGTATTCTAGATACGTTACTGGCGGAAGACGCTGCTGCTCGCGACCGCCCGTGGCTCGTTGGCGTCTGGAATGGGGTTCGTTATCGTGCTCGATGTTTATTATTATACTTGGAAAGCGCGAACAATAATTGGACGGTTTAAGTCGTCGAAAAACTTTCCTACAGCACCCGACGGCGGTTGCGCGGAAGTTGCCGTTGATTAGAATTGTAAATCCGTCCGCGTTAAATAACAATAATACTCGCCGATTCTTCGCCGACCGTCGTCGCGTCGATCGCCTGAATCTTCGACCCCCGCCAGCCGGATGTTAACGGCCGGAATTATTTCAAATTTACTTACCACCAGGACCGAGCTATTTTTCACACGAAAAGAAACTGTGGACTCGACATTTTTATATCGGACATAGAAAGGAACCTTGCCCCTCTGAACCAACTAATGTTTTCCTATGAAATTTTCTTCTATATACAATTACAGTTACTTCTATATACGGTACATTCAGAGTAATAGGATAACAAGATGATTTAAATTTGATGATTTTGCCGTCATACACGCGGCATTGGACGCAAAAGTGCCATGACGCTTACATGGCGGCATTGGTCTGTTAAGGGGTAATTCGACAGATCCTGAGACGTACTCGAAATTCCGGCAAAAACGTAACGTTCGCGAGACGGCGAACATTTTCGAACGATTATGCTCGACTTCCGGCGCGGTGCGGGCTCGGGTCGACCCGATCTTCCGAACCAGTCGAAGTGACTGCGCCTCGAAATAGAGCGGAATAAAATTCACGACTCTCTCGAACGGCAAGGTAATTACGTGTAATTTATATTACTTGCCATTGACATGCAAATCTGCGAGAACCATGCATGTCTGTCCTAGCCTCAGCGGTTCTCCGCCCTCTACCCCCGTACCCCCCGCCCCCTGGACGTCGCCCGTGATACGCGCCGCCATTTCCATCGGTTTCCGCCTCTTCCTCGCTCTTACTCGGATCTTCCCTCTCCTCATTATATTCGATACCGCAATTCTAGCCGACACGAGAGGAGTCGGGGGATATTCTTGAAAAGCGTGGAATCATCCCCGAGCGACCTCCGGGTATCCCGTAACGCGACGCGCGTAGAACTTATTGTTAGATAAACGAAATTCGTTAGGAGCTAGTCACGTGACTTTTCCCGAGCCAACAGGTCGGTAACTGCTGTACAATTTCCCGTCTCGATCCGACGGGTCCTAAGTCTGTGACTAAACTTGTCACACTTTTTCTTCTGTATCGATCTGTAAGTTTTTGGTTTCGTTTCGCAGAGAATCAAGACAAAATACAGCTTAATCAAATATTTACCTTATAGCTTATTAGCTTATATTAACAAATATCCGCATAATCGTCGTCGACTCGTAACTAGCGCGCGCTAGATTGAACGTCTTCCTCTTTCCGAAAAGTAATCTTGTAAGGCTGAAAAGTAGTTTAAAAGTTTGAGATTTTTGTCGGTAACATGGTCCACCTACCTCATCGCGAATCCACGGGAGTCTTGGCTCTTAAAACCGGACAGCATTTCTCGATTGCCTAAGCCCATCGAATCGATCTCCCTTCCGTGCCCGGGTCTCGCCATGATCCCGGCTACCTTTCTTCCACCACCCCCTCCCCGCTGGTAAGGGAGAACAACGAACGCAGGAGACAAATGCCGGCGTTATCCAGGCACGCGTGCCTATTAGCCCGGGCGCGGTCAGAAAAAGAAGCTTATCAGCCGGCCAAATAAGTTCGTTTAATTCCAATTTCGTCCCTTTCACGCCTTGTCCGTGGCACGTATTACCGCGAGATGCATCAAAGGGGTAGTGGACACGGCGGGATGCATATTCATATATGCAACAGAATTCGAGGTGGCGCGACGCGGCGCCGGTGACGCAATGGAGTTTCAGAGGAACGTATTTAGAGATAAATAGACAGGGCTCGTAGCGAACGATGACGAAAGAGAGACAGAGAGACAGAGAGACAGAGAGAGAGAGAGAGAGAGAGAGAGAGAGAAAGAGAGAGAGAGTCGGCAGCTTAGATACGGCTGAATTGGCCAGTAGCGTCAGTCTTTTGATCTAAACTAAAATACCAGGCCGAAACAACGGCCAAAGCAAATCTGTTCAAAGTGGCCGGCCTCTTCAAAGTACTTGGCTTCGTCCATCTCGCTCAGTCCCGTGCGACGGCATACCCGAATGACCAATTATCTTTGTATCTTTACCGATGACAAGTGAACCGCGAGTAAACCACCGCCCACCGACGAGGGAAAGAGTTCGGTATGGTGTCAGTTTATCGGCAAGGGTTGAACCCGGAGCCGGCTCTCTTTTCGTCTCTCTTTGCCGCCCTCGTCCCACCCCCGTCGAAACCCAGGCCCGGCTACTCACTCTCTCTCTCTCTCTCTCTCTCTCTCTCTCTCTCTCTCTCTCTCTCTCTCTCTCTCCGGTCCAGCCGGGTCTCTCTTTTTCTTTTTTTCCTTTTTTTTTGTCGTTCTTGTATTCCTAATTTCATTCTCTCGTTCCCGCCGTCGCCGACGCCGACGCTGCCAGCGCCGCCGCCCCGTCGCGCGTCGTCTTCGAGTCGATAAACCGAGTCCGAGAGAGCTATCTGTGTAGTATTTTCTTCTTTCCGTTCTTTTTCCATCTGGAGGACGAACAGACAACAAGAACTGTTCCGGTACGCGGCGAATTAAATTAAAACTAAATTAAATAGATCCCCGGGGCCCTTCGCTGCGACGAACCGGCTAACCTCGATCCGTCGCGTCGTCCCGAAAAGTGATGCTTACTCGGCGCAGGATTGAACGGCGGGCGGGCGTAAGACGGAACTTTAATTGAAATTCGTGTGTCGAACTAATTATACGTTGTTCCAATTATAGTTTCGCGAAACGGCTGCGCTTCGATCCGGGGGAAACGAGAGCATAATCAGCCGCCGACGCCGCCGCCTCTCGCTTTTCCCCAGAAAGAAAACGACGGCCGGATCGATGTTTTTCAATTTCGCGGGACGAGGAGAAGATAGACGCCGCCGAACGCCCACCCCCTCGCCGCCAACACCTCCCCCGCGGCTGAAGAAGAGTGAGCGAGAATATTGGTGAATATTTAAAACCTGTTTTCCCCCTAACAACCCCTCCGCGCGAAACGCTACCGAACAACCCCCTCCTCTCCCTCTGCCCCCCACCCCCACCCCGGTGCCGTTGTAACAAACAATTGCTGTCGAAACAATAGCCACCTAATGCGAAATAGGATGCCCGGTCTCTTGCGTTCCCCCGAACCGGCTTCATTTTGCAGACGAGCGATGAGCGCGCGCGGAATCCACGGTTTTGTTTGATGTTCATGATTCTCTAACATGTCTCGTTAAACGTTCTTCAGACGATTCCTATTCACGTCACAATTCATTAGACCGAGGAGACTTTTCTTGGCGACTTCCCCTCCCCAAAGTATCGCTCATGCGAACAAGCGTTCTTCTATTCCGTAATTCCGATATTGTGTCGCGCATGCTAGATATAGGTTATCGCGTAACAAAGACCCTGCGCAATAAAGTTCGATATAACATTAACCCCTTTTGCAGTAGTGTTCGCCTCGCGGTTGCAATAATTTGAAATTTTTCATACCGAACACTAAACCTTGACACTGAACCACCACCGGTCAAATGACCGTTTCTAGATTTTTATTTGACAATTTTGGTGTACAGGGTGTGAGAAATGGAGGCAAAAAAGTGTTATTCCTTTTTTTTTTCGAATTATTTTTAAATGTAACATAACCTCCAGCCGACTGGTACATTTTATTCGGCCGCACCGTGTACAGAGGTTTTCCGAAATCTTGATAATTTACACATCGCTTCGCAAAAATATTCAATCAACTGTACAGGATAGCTGAACTTAACGGACTGGCAAAATGCGAGCCAGCAATGCGCTTTATTAACCAAGAGAGTCGAATCGATGTTCCGTCTCACTTTCGTGTGAACTCGGCCTGTTAATCCGATTGGTTTCGAATCGTGAACGCCCGTGTGATCACGATTAAAAATAAAAACGATGGAACACGGGATTGACGGAGAAGCCGACAATAGAGGACATCTAAAACAGGTACTGCGAACAACGAGTTCTGTCTTTTTGCGTTTCTCCAGTTAGCCTGATCCCGTGGTAGAGGTAGGTCATCTCAAGATTATGCGAGGAAGTACGGAGACATTGAACGTAATCATACAGGAAAAGAGGGATATACTCACATTCTCATATAATTCTTGCATACTCTTCCAGAACTCATTACTTTATCGTCTTTATTTTCATCCACATTTCGAACAGCTTTTGACATTGTTGCACATGTGGGGAACACAAATGTTACACGAGAACGTTCCATTTATTTATAACAGTATTCGCTTACATGTTTTTGTTAACACCGAACCCACCCACCACCGGTCAAAATTACCAGATTTTTCATTTTACAATTATTTAAATAATAAAAATTGTTTCATAAGAAATGTCGCATTTCCCTTGTCATAAGAAATAAGGGCACAAAGTGTAAATAAAAACAATCTTGTCATTTTGACAAGGGAACATGTACCAGTTATTTTTAAGGTAGGTCTAGCGTTGACATCGATAAATTCGTGATAATAATAATTACTAACAGTCGTGTCTATGCGGAAAAAATTCTATTTTTCAAACTAGTATAAAAGCAGTACAGCGAGTTCTCGACATATGTCAGCAAAGCGGGTCTTGCTGGCGTCCTGTATCGTGCAGGAGACATACATGTACCTCGTGTTACGTTGACACTCCTCGGCGTCCAAGGATTCTCAGGTAGTGGGGCTAATTCCGCGACGTTTATCATCCAGGCCTTGGCGACATATACGTATATAGAGAACGTCTGCTACTATTTAAATTTTTCTCCCGTTGTCGGACACACAAAAAGAGAATTCAAGGCGTACTCTTTGAACAAAAAGTTGGACTGCTTGTTCACAGAAAATTCGATTTCGAAAATAAACGATAGAGTTCCTGCGCGGTAGCGGGGCCAGGCCCGACGTGTTGCACGAGGTGACACGATTTTTCACGCTTCTTTGACCCCGGCGCATGGCGCATACTTAGCGCGAAGCGAGATAAATCATCTCGGTGGCCGGCGCGCGGCGGCCCGGGATTATTAATTCGTGTACGAGGATAGGTGTATCATCTGGCCCGTGGCACGTGAAATACGTCGTCTCCCGGGCTAACGAGAAGAGATGGAACGAGTTCCAGCCACCGGTGTGTTTGGTGTCCAGGCCACGTACGTGAAGTAGCACAAAGTACTTATTGTTCTGACGTCGTCTTCTGTTTAACGCACTGGGAGCCGGTATCTAATCTCGCAAGAGTAATCCCTGTGTCCTATGGCCGGTAGAAACGGCCGGGCGCCATCCTTACTGCACGGTAAATCGGACCCAGTGACGTGATTCGCATTCGTTAGCAGGATCAACCATGCCGGGCAAAGTGGCCGGTTCCTGATCACTCTTTTACCGCCTCGCCGATCTCTGCGCCCGGGCTCCATTCACGTGGTCGAATTATTTGAGAATTCTTCGCGAACAACCCCGAGGACGTTCGTTCAGCGTGGCCTAACTATAATTACACTCCTCGTCGAAAAGATAGCCCAGGTGTGGCTATCTTTAATTTCTCAATGACGCGTGTAAAATTTTTCGTCTGTAACGTATAATATGTAAGATAAGCTGTAACGGATCGGCTACCGTATATATTGTTCATATAAATAACAAATATGTTCATGTTATCGATAAGCGATTCATCGCCAACGACAAGCGAACGTGTCGAAAAAAGAGAAACGAACAGGATGAAAAAAGGACGAGCAGTCTCGTCAGGTCCGACATCGGAGAAGGACATATAAATAAATTACATACTGTCTGCTTTAATCCCGGCCATTCCTTACAATTAATATCAAAACATTATGAGCTCGGAATATGCGGCTTGCTGGAAATAAGTCACAATATCGTAGATGTTTGTGTACAACAAAGAAAAACTGTTCCATACTAAGGTCGAAATGGTAGCACACTCTGTTGATAAAAGTTATATCCAAAACTATATAAATCGATACCAAATCGTACAATAGAAGTGATAGAAAATGAAGGGGGATGTACCCATTATAAGTATACAATATGTTTGACAAGTAATTATTGTTAGCTAAAATTTATGTTCATTATTATTTTCTTATTGTACGTGTGCTATCATTTCGTTCTTAAAATAAAACAATTTCTTTTGTTACACGCTAGATCTTATAATATTTTTAATTATTTTCAACAAACCGCATGTTCTGAGCTCATAATGTTTTGAGATTATACGTCACAAAAACGTAAAACTTTGCACGCGTCATTGAGAAATTAAAGATAGCAATACCCTGGGCTATCGTTTTGACGAGGAGTGTATAACGACGTGAAAAACCGGCCAAGTCCGCGCGCGCTTATAGATTGACTGGAATATCCGAACGAAGGAAAGGAAAAAGCCTTCTCGAAGTTCTTCGAGTGTGGAAGATTCGCTAATCCTTCAATAACTTCGCGCGAACTATCGGCGCCGAAGGGAAAGTACACCGGAGAAATGTTTCGGAGCTTTCTTAAATAATTCTGACAGAGATTAGCTCGCGTTCCAGATAACTCTTGCAGAACTGGATGATTGGATCCGGACGGTGTTCAGGTAGAACGTACTCGACGACGATACCGATATTCCACAATTTTTCAAATAATTATTTAACACGTTTACTGTAACGCGAATTTCATGAATTTCGCACAATTTTCAAGCTCGATTTTCTAGAACACGAAGCCGCGTATGAACAAATTTTATTCTACATTTTCGACCGATTTTTTCGTACAGAATCATGCCCTTTTCGGTTGCACGATTAGTTACTACCGATGTATAGTTATACAGGGTTATGTATACAATTATTTTTCTGCTTCTATATTGATCACAGAAAAGTGCATTTCGATTTAAAAGAAATATTCGTTGCGAGCCTGACGCGTTATTGTTGGACAAGGGGTGAAGTAATAATAAGAGAAATAACACATTCGGTAATAGCTCCTTGACTATAAAAAGAATTTTAATACCACTGGCAATTAGCTTCGTGTCGAAAGAAACGATTCTCAACGATTACGATTTTCTTAGACAATTTTTATTTTGCATAAAGATCCGCAGAGCTGGCGATAATGACTTATTTAAGCACTGATGCGAAAGAAGTGGGAATATTAGTTCGATAACAATTTTTCGTTAGGAAGAGAATTAATCGGAAGTGTTTGATCCGGAGCGAAGAATCTGCGGGCAAATTGAGAGATTTTTTCGAGGGCGTTCTGTCAAAGATCAAGAGCTGCGGCATTCCCCGGACGGACATCACGTTAATTTCGCAGGACGTTACATTAATTCCAAATTGGTTTTAGCCGAGCGGAAATCCTATGGTGTTGCCGCGCCCAGGACGAAGGATCACCGATCCGCAGAATACCCGGCTTAGTTCCATGGTAATTACAGGACAGAACAAGGCTTAGCCGATCTTTATTTATACATGCGTCACGCTGTGACGCGCGTAACACGTCGATAATTTTTTTGCCGTTACTCGAAGTCAACCGTTCCCTTTTTTTTTTTTTACTGAAAATTCTTTCACGATAAACTTATCGTAGACCACAGCATGTATATATACATATATTGTGATATACAAGTTCTAAAAGCTAGTAAGCGGAATTAGTCAGGATGAGAGCACAAAATTCTACCGAGTTCCAACTTTATATTAAACTCGGATTAGCCTGATGAAATCGAGTTTCGTATGGTACGTTAAATTGTAGATTAGTCAAATATGCATTGGGTTCGGGAGATTTGAAAATATTTGTTCGGTGGACAAAATAATTGCGGTTTTCATCGGTTTAAACTGATTTTTCTGACGTTACGTTTTATTATCACGTTCCGTTCGTACAGGTAGTGGTACATCAATGGAAATTGTGAAACTCCATCTATTGATTTGCGTTCCGTTGCGACTGTTTGTTATTCGGTTATGTTTGCTGTCAAAATAAAAATCGAGAAACAGCTTGTTATTATTTATTAACACTGGGTTCACGGACTGCTAAACATTACTATTCTACATTATTCTATAAAAATAACAAGAATTTATCCATCGAAATTTTTAGCTATTCCTTCTTAAATTATACCAAAGTAATACATTCGATGAATAATTCTTCATGGATGCATTTTTACGATCTCGGTAATTGTGAATGAAAAATATCAGAAAACATAACGGTTGAAAAAATTCCGTGACGACGATGAAGAGGGTCGTGGTGGTCCTTCTGCAATTGTTAATGACGAAATAAGAGCCATTATCAAAGCGGAGCATCTAAAAATATTCCGGGAGGTTGCAAAATAATTGAATGTGGATCTTTATGTAAAATAAAAAATATATATGCATACATATGCATCGATTGCAAGACCCAGGAGCGAAATCAAAATTTCTTTCTCTTTTTTTTTTTATTATTTTATCAAGCTGAAACCAGTACGCTGCTGCCCTTAAAATTTTTTAACACTTTGACTGCCAAACTAGAGACTTCATAAATTGCATAAAATCAAAGTAAGTTATTTGATGAAATAAAAATTGAAAAAAATTAAATGTATGATATTTGGTAGTCCTCCAACTTTTTTTTTTACATTTTACAGGTCCCAATTAAATTTAGTACAATGAATATATTAACCTGGAAATTTATTTTAAAACCTGGACAAATAATTTCGTCCAATACTCACATATGGGTGACATGGTAGTCAACGTGTCAATATGTCCACTGCTTTAAATTGTGCTAATCGAGTAGTCCTCCAACTTTCTTGCATTTTACAGATCCTAATGAAATTTAGTACAATGTATATACTAACGTAAAAATTAATTTTAAAGCCTGGACAAATCCGTGACCTACACATGGGTGACATGGCAGTGTCAACGTGTTCATACGTTCACTGCTATAAATTGTGCTTCCTCGTTTTAATCATAAATGCCTAAAATATAGCTTCCTCGACAAAAAAGGGACAAAAAGTCCTACAGTACTAAATTTCCAATTGCTTCTCGAAACGCAATGCCAGAGTGCGTCGTGCCGGTCATTCCACGAGCATCCTCGATTACCATGTTGTACCATCATGCTCAAGTTTTTATTAAATCCTGCCGGGGGGTCAGAATTGCGTAATAAGTCCGCGAGTTTCCCCGGTCGTACGCCGCAGCGGCTCGCCGTGGTGCACTTTGCATCGAATCATCGCCAGTTACCGATTCGCGACCGGTTTCGAGGAAAGTTCGAATCGAATCAGTGGTGGGTGGCCGGACAGTCCCCGGACGATTTGGCCCGGCCCGGTCTGGCCCGACGACGCGACGCGTCCGCCAAGTGGCCGACGATCGACTCCCATTACCGAGGGATTGAAAAATTAACAGGCTTCCGCGATTCGAAACTGCGGCACGCAGCATCGAACTATTGTCTTCCCCCAACCCCACCCCACCCCTACCGCACCCCCAGGGGTCGGATGTCCAAGCGGGAAGAGACGAGTTCGGCGACGGTGACGTCGTCGGCGGCCCTAAAAGGAGCACGTAAGGCGAGAAAAAGAACGATCCCGAGGGTTGGAGGGTGGACGGGGTAGGGGGCGCCGAGGATCTTTTAAGCACTATGTCGCTATATTTAGGGTTCATCCTTATCTTCGACGACCCCTTCTAACCGCAGTTTTGAATTGCGGCGCGCGCACCGTCGCTAACCGCCGGTCTACGTCGCTGGTGATTTCGCGATGGGGTCAAAGGAAGGGGTTGCTCGCACGAGAAAGACGGAAACAAGGACGAGAGAACGAGAGAGAGATAGAGAGAGAGAGAGAGAGAGAGCACGGGAGGCGGTCGGAGGCAGGGAGAAGGGGAAGAAGGACGAACGGAATGGGGGTTGGAGAAAAACGCGACGAGCACTGGACGGAGAAGGAGGAAACGGTGGGGCATGGATAAGGGTTGGAGGGAGAGGGAAACACCGAGACCAGGAAAAAGCGAAATGGAGAAAAAAAGAAGGAAGGGACCGGCAGGGAATGCTCGGTGGAAAGAGGATTGAACGGACAGGCGAGAGGGGGTGGGAGAGGGTGGGAAAGCAGGCGACGAAATAGAAGAGAGAGAGAGAGGCGGGCGGAGAGACACACAGGCGGAGAAATAGACATAACGAGTACGTGAAAAAGAGCTAGAACAAAAGGGAACGGCGAAAGGAAGGAGACGGAGAGGAGGCTGCGGCGGTGGTTGGAGGAAACGGGTAGGACAGAGGGATGCCGGTAGCAGGGGTGAGTAACCAAGCAAGTGGCCAAAGGTGAGAGAGTAGGACAGTCGGTGGGGTAGGAAAGGGTGTTGTAATGAAGCTGCGCGGGAGAGGTGGACGCTGGAGAAAGGTCGATGAAGAAGGGGGTGGAGAACGGCCCCGTGGAACCAAGGGAGAAGGTGGTAGCGCGAGAACACGATGGGGTAAAAAGGTTCGAGCGAAACTACGGCGGGAGGGAGAGAGAGAGAGAGAGAGAGAGAGAGAGAGAGAGAGAGAGAGAGAGGGAGACAGAAGAGTATGTCACGCTCAGGATTCTGGTGGGAGCGTCTAGGCCGGGGTGGGAGAGATGAGTGCTACGGTACAGAGAGGGGTGTAAAGAGGGGGTTGGAACCAAGGGACAGAGCCATAAGAGGGTTGATGGTAGCCCGCGTTGGCCCCAGTAGCACAGTCGCGCGCCGAACTCTCGTAGGCAACCACGTACTCGGTAGAACGCGCTTCCGCACCTACCCTCCAACAACATTTTTTACTTCAACCCTCTTCGCCACCACCCACCGCACACACACGCACACATACACATACACGCTCTATCTTCTGGCTGCTTCGACCAACCTGTGTCGCTTGGCACAGCTCTCCTGCCTCTGTCTGTCTGCTCCATCCCGCGCGCGACCAACCAGCCTGTGACTGCCCAGAGACCGACCACGACGAGAGATCAACGATCGACGGTGCTGATCCCAGCGAGAAAAGATCCTTCGCCGAACCGGGGCCGAGCGACGCTGGAGAATCTCCTGGTCAGGTAAACATCTATTTCTCAAACGAAGTGTGACGGTAGCGTAAAACCGTTCCGTCATCATGGTAACGACACCATCGCTCGTCGGCGTTGCGAGCAACATTTTCAGCTCATAAATTATTCGCGAGCTCTGTTATCCGCTAATCACCGTCTGCGTATCACATGTCGCGCGCTCCATGGCTCGAATTAACTCGAATTAGAAGTTAACGCGGCTCTCATTAATACGAACGTCGGCACGCACGCACGCACACACGCACGCACGGCTGGCTGGCACGATTATTTATTAAGCAACGAAGCGTTCCAGCCCGAGGCGCGGCAATCCGCTCGCTAGATTATCGGATAGCGATTTACGTCTTTCGCCCCGGAACGACACCCGGATTTCATCAGTAATTACGCGTAAAATCCCCCATCGATAAATCGTAGCTTCATGCCCGCGCGTGAACGTTTATCGATACCGACCGCCGCGCGCGCGGTCTCTCGCCGATTCCTCGCGGCGTTGCGCGAGCATTCTCATAATCAACTCGCCCGCCCGTCCTCTCGTTTTCGAAACGCTTCGTCGAGGAGTGCCGAGCAGCCAAGAGAATCGCAAATGACGCGACCAAGCGACACCACCGAGGTCGAGTGAGAAAGAAAAACGTTCAGTTTTTTTTTTTTATCGTCGTTCGATCGAGGATGTGAAATTCTCACGGTGCTGGATTACAATCCGGGCACGCGGAAAATACACACCCGTGAATGGAGAGAAGCTCGACAACGCTTGCCGATCGAACAGCGTGCTTATTTTTTTTTTCCGCGACGCGCCGCCTTCGTCATCGATCCTCAGATTTTTCTGTTCATCGATCGGCTTTCCTCCGGCAGAGAGGAAACAGGGAAATAAGTGGAGGAGCTTTGTAACCGTATATAATATAAGTCGATATATTGTTGCGCCAGGCTCCGACGTTCGAGCAACGATTAATTATTGCGTCATCACGGCCGACGCGCCATCAAAGTCACCGCGGCGTTCTACGCGGGAACACTGTATCGGGCATGCAAAATATTCTCTCCGTAGAAAAATGCATTATCGAACATTCTCGCGCGCACTTGACTCCACGGGGTGCTCCGGCGTATAGCATTCTTCCTCGATGCGGGGCGAAATTATTATCAGGCGCGCTTCGTTCGAACCAGAATCGCGAAACTCGTACAGAACTGTTTTTCGTGTCGCGGAATTTAACCTTTTGCACTCGAGGCTATTCCAACTCCGAAACGGAACGTTTCTACCGACCTGGAATATTTATATATACTTTTTATGGTTCATTTTACTCGTACCGAAGTATTTACTAATTTATCGAGTACAGACAGATTTAATAATGTAAAAAATATTTTGATCAATGATATTTTGGTCAATTTTTAGCGATGATCAAAAGTGATGATCGTACGAAAGAAGTCGTGCACACTCGAAAATATTAGGTGGGACCCATAAGTAATTAAATTTTGAAATCAAGAACAAACTTTGTAATAAATTCAGGTTTCTATTTCTTAATTTATTATATATTCTGTTTAGAATATTTTGAACACAGGCTGCTTTCCTCTTCAACGATCAGGGCAAAATAAATTCTTTGCAAATAATTGATTACTTATGGGTCGCGAGTGACATTGAAAACGAATTTCCGTGCGGAAGAATATATGGGAAAATATTTGTTCCTTGAACGGCACTGTCCGCCGTCTGGCAAGGACGGCAATCGATCGTTTATCTCCCAGCAGGAACGCTGGCAATATTGCATATTATAAGCAATTTCAAAGAGCTAGGTTATCGCTGATTTATCAGTTCCGGGGCGCGAGGATCGAGCGGGGCGATATCTGCGCGACGACAACAGGGATCCTCGAGCATTATTAACAATTTTCGTCCGACTGACAAATTGTGCGCGTTCATACTCGAATTCCTGTTTGCCGGAATTTAATTACTCCGTAAACTGGCCCCGACAGCGGCGAAATATGCAGTTTTCGTTCATGACCGGAAGGGCATATGCAGGCTCCTCGAGCGTTGGGGAACTGGCCGGATGATCCGAGGGCGGTTCGCACCCTCGCTAACGGGATTAAATGCCAATTAGGTTCTTAGCACCACGAGATTGCGCGGCACGCCGAACTTTTAATTCGATAAGTATCCATTAATGCCGGCACCGGGAGACACGCCGGCTAATCGAACGTTGATAAATAGTGTAACGTGTCCGCAAGTGTTGCTAAACCCTGTCGCGAACCGGATAAAATCAGTGCCTGCCTGATCGCAATATTCTTCGTGCAATTGTTGTTGAAACTATCGAACAACGTTTTCCGCTGGAATTGAAAAGTAGGGTCTCGTTATGTTCCGAGTTTCGTGTAAACGGTCGTCGAAAATGGTACGACAATTGAATTTGCGGTAAAAGTTCTCCGAGAGTGTTCGCGAGAACCTTCCTTTTTTCGCGACAAATTGAATAATTTTTCGCTCTCCGACCGACGGGGGAAATGCCCTCTCGTAATGGACTTAGAGTTCATGAGCTACGGAGCCGCTGAAACATGGACCCGTAACAACTGTAACGTATTTTCGTAGCAGAAGTTAAGAGTCTCGGCTTAATCCTATGTAGATTTTAGAAACAAACTACGACGCGTCTCGGGTAACCCATGAACGCCGGGGTGTTTGTTCTGCTTGGTCGTGAAATAAATTTACGCAATTAACGTCATTCAATTACGCCATTAAGTCTGATACATAGAAAAAGACTTCCGCTTAAAATCTTGCACGACCTTCAATTCTGGACGCACGAAATTCCTAAGAGCGGTCGATGCCACTGACACATTCACTGCCATAACAGTGCCCAAAATCAGGATAACTTATTTTATAACACAAATATGAAAGGGACAAAATTTATCGTAACAACGATTTTTAACTGTAGATCCTGATAAAACTCAATAGATTAACTCATTCTATTTACTCAATAGATTTTAGTGAAAACAACTGATTTTCTAAGGTTGAGTTGAAAAAAAATTGTGTCGACCATATATGACCAAGAAGTTTTATCCTCGATGACTGTGCCATGTCAAAAGGAGCCAAAAAATCTTTTAAAATCACAAAACGTTCCTGGGGGTGGCCGTTTGGGTTCAAGCATTGTTGTTAAAGTATGAGTGTAAACTTTTTTCTATTATCTCCTCCCGCCCTAAAATTAATACCGTTCGACGACGACGCCTCTCAATCGACACGCAAAACTGACTGCACGCGTCCGATCCGTAAATGCCACGTAAGATTCGATTAAACTGAAATGTCGTCCGCATTGCGTGCAAATATAGGTCAAAATGTTCATCATTTTCCTATCGCATTAAGCGGCATAGTAATTATTGGAATTGTATTGCGAACGCGAAAGAACACACGGCGATACCTACGCAGTTTATGGTGATGAGGACACCGACGTCGACGTCGACTGTGACGTAATAGGAGCCCGTGTAACGCGTAGTATCGAGCCGAAAGGTAATTGGGTGTTCCGGTTAGTTTCGGGGAATTTTTGGGAAAAACTTTCACGCTTAAACTAGCATGGTCAAACGACCGGTTTTTTCGGTTTCATAATTATCGAAATTATGAAAGTGCTTTGGTACGAAATGACTGAATTAACTTCTTCGTTTGAGCACATATTATAATGAGTATCATACAAAGTTATATTCAATCTTCTCACTTTTATGAAACGTTTCACTTTCACAAGTTTTTTGCTCGTTAGGTTTAGCGTTAAACGAATTTAGTACCGCATTGATAACAGAAAATCAACATGCAAACCGACGGACGTCTTTGCGTCCCAAAATCAAGACAAAGATCGACTATAAAATAAAAACGTACGTTTCGTCAATTATTTAAATGAAATATCTACTGATTGGAATAGAAAATTTAAGCGCTAATAAAGTGAGTAATTTTCCTCTGTACAACATGAGGAAAAATATATAGAAGAGAAATTCTAGGAAATTGTAAGTCAGTAGAAATGTTTTGGAGTTTAAACCGCTTCGAGTGCAAAGGGTTAATATTAATAACACAATATCTAAATAACTAAGTAATTACTAGTGAATTTTTTTAAGTCTATTATTTCTCCTATTACCTTTTCGCTACTTGCATTAACTCCCCACCCCTCCACAATCCTCCAAGCGTTCGATCTACCTAATATTTCTTTCGCGTGTCCTGCAGCTTCTATATCGACGACCAGACAATGAAAATTCGTTTGTCAAGTAAAAAGCAACGGTTCCGAGTGACTCGAGCGGTTCGAAGCGCTCGCCATATTGTACCCGGTAATGGAAAGACAGTTTAGTTCGACAAGATCCGTGCAATACGGAGCGGAAATAGGTAAGGCACTCGCAAACATGACCCAGGGGGTTGCGGAACGCATTTCCGGGTGTAGGTCACGGAAGAAAACGAGCTCGCATCGGATTCGGAATTAAATGAACGTGACCTGGGGGAGAGGGTAGTGTGTGACCGGTGTAAGCAGAATTCGACGGATCCCCGGGCGCGATGGCCGAAATTAGTAATCAAATTAGAAACTGAAACGGCCCCGGGGCTCCGGGATTCTATGGCGACCTCCCTCCCTCTCTCTCTCTCTCTCTCTCTCTCTCTCTCTCTCTCTCTCTCTCTTCGCTGATCCTGCCGTGCTCATCAAGATAAAACGGCGCTCCTCGTTTCGCCTCTCGTATCCTCATTCTCTCTGACAGTCGGTTTCAAAGTTTCCGGTGTAAAACCTTCTCGATCGCTGCCGTAAAAGTGTACTTAAACCCGGTGTAATGCATTTTACGTCATCTCTCTCTCTCTCTCTCTCTCTCTCTCTCTCTCTCTCTCTTCTCGACGGGCCTGTTCTTGCTGTGTGTACCTCGCTCTCCACCTCTCTCCCACACCCCTCACCCCCTCCCATCGTTCCCTCCCTTAGCTCTCTACGGTTCGAGCTTTCACGACGCTCTATTTTCCTTTCGCTGTCCAGCGCCCGAGAAAATACACCCCGGCGATTTCTCGGGGACGAAGTATTTGCTCCCGGTAACCATCCCCTGATTCGCGGGTAAATTTTTCTCCCCCTCTTACGACTCCCCTGCTCCCCTCCCCTCCCCTCAGGACAGGGAAGGCTGGTACAGGAGATCCAGCCGGTGAATTGACCCCTTTCACACACTTTGCCTGGTCGTAATTAAATTTCGAACAAAACTTTTCCGGTCCCGCGTTCGATCATTAATAACCGCATAGTACTTACGCGGACTGCCAATGCGTTTACGCGCATTTGCTTTGAAATTTCATCGAGTAGTTTCACCTGGTTTCGTACCAAGGAACTGCCGAAAATTGTATAAAATTCTATTGACCTAAGAAGAGGTAAACTAAGAAGTTTAACCCTTGCTTGTTTAGCACTTGGTCGTTTGCAACCAGTGCACGCCATATGCAATTCAGCGACATTTCCTGGAACCGTACGTGTCAACCACTCGACGAGCGTACGAGGCAACAGTTGATCTCTAACGTTCGTGTGATGGGCCGTGAAACTCGATGACCGGGTTATCTCTAACCCGTATTTCAAACTATATAATACGCGTTCGAAGTTTACACGGTAGACTCTGGTTCCCGTTGACACGCGCGAGGGTTAATGTTTCGCTACAACCGATGACTATAATCATTCGCTATTAAACGGTGTTCATGTGCTACTGTATCAATCACGGTTACGCGATATACGACACTCGTACGTCCACGCAGGAAACGACTAGGACGGTAGAGTTTCCGGACTTGTTGGAATGACCAGTTTCAAAGTTTTTCTTTTACTATTATTGGGGTTGTAAATGTGTGTTGTATCGAAGTTTGCACGCAGCGTAGATAAATGCAGTCTTCCTGTTTATGCGAGATAGTGCAAACTAGGTGCAGTGTTTACTCGGTACATGTTGAAATCACGGGTCTAACCATGGACATATATCAGCTAGGAGATATTATTTTGATCTAGGCTAGGCATTTGCGACATTTATAGAGAAAACACTGTACTTCGAGTCCTCTGTGATGCTGCATTAATACTTCGGTCTTTATTAATTAGAAAATACACGAGCCACGTATTTACTTCTTCTCTTAATAATTTTAGTTGAGTTGAAAATAGTAAAATGATATTTCTAATTTTCATAACTCGTATTTGACACAAATTTCTCAAGTCTGCACCTTAATGACGTAAAAAGGCAAGATAGCTTATTAATTTGAAATTACTATAAAATTACATTGCAATATATAAAACAGATTTGCAATATTAATTTGCTTCAAACCGACATAAAATTCTACTTTGTTTTTGTGAATATATAGTCATCGGAGAACACGTAGGAATACAATACTTGCAAAGGGGTTAATATCAATTTATTGAAAAGTTACGCTTCACATGAACATCCACCACTTGAAATTTATTATTCATGTTTCATGCATATTCATCCCATTGCGGGCGGTCCAAAAAATCGATCGTTAAATATGTAATTGATTTAAAACTGCATGTCGCACAAAAATTGGAAAATGGAGTACCCATTTGAAATTCGTATTCCAGCACACAATGCCAGGGTTAAACAAGTACGTTCCTCGATAGCACGATACACGTTCCCGATTTTTTATTTCGTTTCATCCTTTTGCAGTTCGAAGTTCTGCTCTTTTCACCGTCTCTCGGGTACGGTTATTTCTCGATATATTTCACCAAGGGCTGGATAATAAATGTCGCGGAATTATCCCCACTATCCTCATTATCCGGCATATACCGCAGGATATACCCTCTCCTGGACGATATATGTCGCTGGTATATGGACCGTTTATTTTGAAAGTGGTATTTTAGTGTAAACTTTTTGTTTATAACTAGTTAGTATTTAATATCTTAAAAAATGCCAATGCTTTGTTCAATTTTTTTTCGCTTTTTTTTTAATTGTCAGATCTGCTAACATTTAATTTTCTCGAAACAATAGAAAATGGACTTGCACCACTTTCAAAATAAACGGTCCATATATTGTTGACATATATCGAGAATTCGCTGTATACAGGCTGTTTCGCCTAACTCGAGCATCTAAAATATCTCGCTTGTTTTTTACGATCTTTTTCACGATAATCTGAAAAAATATAATCGCGAACAAATTTTTTCGCCCCTCTGAACCAACTGTCGTTTTCCTCTGAAATTTTCTTCTGTCATAAAAATCAAGCGAGTTAGGCGAAACACCCTGTATAATTGCACAGCAGAAAAACTGTCGAGATGTCGCGATGATGGTTCCTTGACGCGTCCAATAAGTAAGCCCGCGACGAGAGAAGGAATACAAGACGTCGCCGGTTTAATTTTCATCCCCTAACGAGCAGGCTCGAGAGCAAGGATCCCGAGGACCTGAAACATCGTTTAAGGAAATCTTGCCTTAAGTCGAGCACCGTGCCGCCTAACGCAATTGGGGCTCATTTAAAAATCCCATCAAAAATGTACCTGGCAAGTATCCGCGTGTCCCCGAGTTTCCCTCGCGCGTTTCGACCCTCCGGGGCTATTTCCGCGGTGCGCTTCTTTCGCCCTCGTTTTCCTGGTTCCTCGTCCCTGACCATCCTCTCCGCCTCGCCGTCATCTTTTTTTCCCTCGCCTCTCCTGCCTCCCCCTCGTTCTCGGCCTGTCCACTCTTCCTCAACTTTCCAACCAACCCCTGTCCTCCCTCCGTGTTTCACTTCTGCCTCTCGAGTCGACGAAGCTCGAACGGACCGAAACAGACCGTAGAGAGAGAGAGAGAGAGAGAGAGAGAGAGTGAGAGAGAGGAGCCTGATTGGATTGTAAGCTCAATTTACACTGCCTTCGGTTTGCTATCGTTTCTCTCTTTTTTTTCCGTTTCGCAAAACGACGCCCGGCCCAGGGACGAGTCGTATCGTCGCATCCGCGAACTACAGTGTTTCGAAAAGTTAGAGTTTCGAGAGGTAAGTGAGAGCCAGCCATCCAGCTAGCTAGCTAGCGAGGCGGCCATCGTTGTCGGCGAGGCGATGGATAACAAAGCGCCGTTATAATGACCAGTGCCGGGGAAGAAGAAACTTTCGACAAAGTGAAATTGAGTGTGCATGACATTTCACCGGAGTGTTATACCTTCCTCCTTTCTGGAACGCGCGTCGTCACAGTCTCGGCGCGAAGTTATTCCTCTCGGTCTCGGAGTTTCTTCTCGCTTTCTTTTTTCCCTCCCACGGTAAAAGAAGAGAGAGAGAGATCGTTCCGATGCGAAACTGGATCCTGCCCGCAACTCTCTTCCGCGCGCGCGCGTTTCATAAGAGGATCACCGGGAGAAATTTTGTGTCTGCTCAACGCCGTATCCGGTTTGCCTGTTTGAGGATACGTATTCGCTGGGACAGGCTCTCCGTTCTCGAAGATTATCAAAGTCGACCGGGGCTCGGTGATCGAGCATTCGATTTCGCGCGTTCAATAAGCCGGGGCAGGCTAACGAATCCATTGTCCAGCGTTTCCGTTTTTCACGGCCTCTGTCTCCGGCGCGTCTTCGAAAAACAGCATCGGAAACCGATAAAGCCACGGCTGATCACGCTAAATGCACCGACCAGTTTTTGCCAAAGGGAGGGAGGGTTGCAGCAGCAACGAAACAGCGATAACCGCAGATATGGAGAAGCTCGCAGGGACAGCCTCCTCTAACTCTCATTGTCCCGGGAACAACAGTTTTTGTTTCTTCGTGCTGGCCGTTTCCGTTCGACCGATATTACCGCGATCCCGACGATTACGCCGATATCCCTCCTTCCCTCTCCCTCTCCCCCCACCCTATGATGGGAATTAATTTGCAAGGATTTTCCAATACTAAATCCCGCTCCGGTCTTCTCCTCCCGGCTGTTTAATAAAACACTCCCGGAGCGTTCGGTGCCCGCGGAATCTTGTACAAATAGCGCGCTCGCGAACCGACGCGATGCGATATAATTAAAATCGCGATATGAAAGAAATGTTTTAACCGGCCGGAATTAAAATCGCGAGAATAGCGATGAAAACGAGAAACACGTTCCGTCGAGGGCTTGCCGATTCCGCGGATCGATTTTCCCATTTTTTGGAAATTTTTTGATACGTAAACTGTGATGGTTTCGTTGAGAAAAATAGTACGATGATGGTTTGTGAAAGTCGAGGCTTTGGGCTTTAACGTGAGCCCAGATTTATTGCAGTGCAATTCTTTCTAGCAGAGTTATTATTGTTTGACACTAGGTTTACGGAGCACTAAAAGTGGCAAGTTTGGATTATTTTGTAAAAATATCAAAACCATATTCAGCCAGAGTGTTAGCAGCTTTTAGCATAATGTGTGCTCCAAGGAATAAATGTGTTAACCCCTTAACGCGCCGGTTTCGAAGGAAAACGTGCTACGCGCTCGAATTAACTCGAGCATACAAGTTAAGGGGTTAAATAAATTTCCAACGAATGCATTTTTACAGTCACAATAATTGTATACTAAAGAATGTCGTCTTTTTACGAGTCCCGTAAATCTAGTGTTACATATCAATTTCTCGAGGAAACTTAGGGTTCAAATACCTTTTAGATCAGCTGTATGACCTTCTAGATTAAGAAAGGTGTTACAAAAAGGGTAAAATTGTTTTGTTTGTATTATTGGCGACACAAAAGGTGCTGCATATTGCGTACTATTTCGCTGACGTGTATAGGTCTCTGTGTACTGCAGCGTCGATTTTTATGCGTAATAATCTTGTGCAATAAAAGATTCAGCACCTCGATATTGCGTTAAGATGATACTTCGATCTATAGGGAAAGGATTTTTATAGACATGACAGTATTGTCTTCTTTCATTAATGATTTTTTCGTGGTATAAGGTAATGCTGGTAAAAATGTTCTTTCAAATGCTAAATTAAATTAAATTAAATTAAATTTGTTTAATCATTTTAGTAAGTAGAAAATAATGTATTAATATCCTCAAATTCTGTTAATCCTTCGTCTGCTTTAAATTACACCCACCAAATTTGATCGTAAACGCATAAAATCTGCAGGCCAGCAATAAGTATTCAAGATGGTGAAATCAGCAGTGCTTAATTTTCAAGTATTTTCTATTTTTCATTTGGTTCCTGAAGGACCGAATTATTTTGCAAAAATTGGTCAAAGTTCTCCCTTTATGTCACGATAAAATTAGGAAAAAAAAATAATATTCTATGGTCGTTAAGGAGTTAACATCACTGGATTATAAATTTTCCTCGAAATTTATTATTATTACGAGTTGCACTTTCCCTGCGTTAATTTGGATTGCCAGGAAACACTTGACATTCGACGCAAGTGGTGAAAATACTTGTAATTATAATAAATTTAAAAGAAAATAAAAAATGAAATATACAATTCAATAAATTCTATTCAATAAATTTGAATAGAGTTGTACTTTCCCTGCGTTAATTTTTATTGGCAGGAAACACTTGACATTCGGCGCAAGTGGTTAAAATAGTTGTTTCGCGTTCGAAACTATTAAAGTGGAAATTTGATCGATGCCGGAGGCACGCGAAGCGTGTTGATTCCTAATTAGGAGGCAATGCAGCGATGAACAGCCTAAAGGTCGGTTCGACTTCGTCACCTTTGAGACGACTAATTATTATAGAGCTGCAGCATGTATCGCAGACGATAAGGACTCGAGGTGAACGGCGGAGAATGGTGGGGGAAAGTCAAGCAAGCATCTCCAGAGCAATTAACCGTACAATACGACTCTTAAAATAACAAGCGTGACACGGGGAAGCTGGGACGCCGCTTTGATAAAGGAACACGTCACCGGCAATGCGCGAACACCGTCAGAACCTACAATGCAAAACACGTTGCGAACAGCTCACAAAGAGGCATAGAGCGTTTGACTTGGGAGGAAAAGAATCTGTCTGAGAATTGGATTCCTCAGTCGATGGAGTTTCAGACAGACGAGCAAGAGATCCGCCCGCGTATATGTGCTGCCTTAACAATCTGATCTAGCGATTCTTCTTCTTCCTTCCGGTTTCCTTTTTTTTCTTCTCTCAAGTAGGAAATGCCTTGTACGTATCCGCTCTCAGTTCTTTTACTTTGAGCGTAGGACTCTTCCAACGATAAAGGTGGTTGTCTGTTAAAGTAGGCGGAAAATATCTGACGGCCAAGGAAACGATTTACGGGAGGATTATTTATTAAACAATAGAAGCTGTCTCTGAAAACGTTTTAAAACTCCGTAGCCCTTGTAGATTACGCTGTTGTTTCGCAAGTTATATTTAATGCACTTTTATAACCTCGTTGTTTAGTTAACTAGGAGAATAATAAATGGTGAGACATCGATACGAACAAAAGAAGATTAAATGTTGCTATATACTCTTCTACATATATACTTTAACAAATACTTTTTGTATTAATTGGTTCTGTGCGGAAGAATTATTATCGTTACAAGCGATGTGAAAATTTTTAGTCTGAATAACGGTTACAAATTTATTATTTATGTAATGCTGTCACCCAGAAACTTGCACCGACCTCGCGTTCAATGTGTTAGAGCATAGTTTTCCATGATAAGACTGCTTGCAGGGAAGCCAATGCAGAATTCCAATTAACAAGATCGAAGCAGTCCTCTGTTTGCCTTTAATCCTCCTATTTATTGTCTAATCTTCCGACTGTAGAAGCGTAGCACACGCGTGCCTATTCGACATTTAATTTAAAAGGGGCGAGCTCTGGTGCACTGAAACCATACCTTAATCAACGACAACTCTAACTGGATACTTAGAGACAAAGCTCGAGATTAATTAACACGGAATATCAGCTAATCCGAGAATGACGTTGTTACGGGATACCTCGCCTGGCTTCTAACCTAATCATTTTTTAAAAATAACAATGCACTGCATGGACATTCACCTTTCTCTGAAATTTTCTTATGCGTCGAAATTTATTTAAATGGATAATTCAGGATAAAAAAAAATCCGTGCAAAATATTTTTCAACGGGCTATAAAATCCTGAAAAGTGTTCGCGTTGCTAAAATTGATGAGTAAATTTTTTCCAATATTCTTAGGTCAGATGTATTGTAATTTTTCTTGTAACGACGAACTATGTTACTTTTGAAAGGAATCGTATTAAATTGAGTTTCTTTAGTAACCCTTGTCAGCGATTTAATGATTTCCAAAAAAAAACTGAACTTTCCAGAAAAACTGAAACTACTCGCCAAAAGAAACAGATAATGATACGTTTTCCAGGAAGAAGTTAAAATTTGAATCCTATGTAATTCTATTAGCGATCAGTTTCGAATTCAGTCACGAATTCTCTAAATCCTCGCGTCGAAGTAACAGCATGTTAGGAGATTATTAGAAAAGGAATTTTGCATCCAATTTAAGAAGGCGGCGCCCATTATTCCGTAGCTCGCGTGGAAAAGATAAATCGATAAAATCCCCATCGAGGGACGGTGTCGGGCGAAGAATGATGCGAACGCGATCATCGGGCGCGTCGCTGGCCTCTATATTTTCTGGTAAAGACAGGCGACGATTACCCCTGGTGCGAACGTAATTACGGTAGAACGAGATACGAGGTGGAAGCTTACATGTAAATTGCTGCTTAAAGCACGATCGTACCCGTCATTCCCGCCGGCAAGATTAGAAAAAGCAAGGAGCCTCTTCCACGGTTCACTAGTCACGCCGTTCAGCCTGTCGAAGAGAACCCGAAGAGGGAAACAGAATGAAACTTCAAGGAAAATAGGTGCCGAGGAGAAGAACCCGCGTTGCTCAACGACGATACTCTCCGATGCTCCGCTAATTCAACCCGAGATTGACAATCTAACGAGTCTCTGAGAATCCTGCGAGCTGTTCATTTTCAACAGGAAATACACTGGCTGGCTGAGACACTTTGGCAAACTTAATTGTTTCGATAGCCGCCCTTGGGTTTCTCGGAAATCTCGACTTTTTCGGGAAACTCGATTCCCTCGGGAATTCCCAAATTTTCGGGAAACTCGATACCTTTGGGAATCCCGAAATTTCCGGGAAACTCAAATACTTTGGGAATTTTCGAGTTTTATATTCGATTTCACGCCTCAGTTTTAGCAACAATCTCATAAATATTTAATGAAAGTCGTGTGTAGTATTACGAGCTGCATTAAATCACTAATGTTCTACGACAAAACTTGTTTTAGATTTTACACCTCGAAAAGTGGACTTTTTCGCGTACAGTGAGACACGAGACAGTAGATAGAAAACGATTGATAAGGACACGGAAATTCCATGCTAATATCCATATTTTTTCGCGTTGATTGAAAACACTCGGAGCAGCTCGGCGGTGCTCCCGGTCGCAATTAAGAAGCGGAACCGGGCGTCGTGGATTGGAGGCGCGAAATCAACGTTAAATGCGACGCGAATTTCCGTTCGAAATAACGTTGTGTTCGACGAGAAACTCCATCGGCGAAGGGAAATCGGATTTGCCGGATTTGTTATGCTCATGAAACACGAAAATCGAGACGAGACGAGACGAGACGAGACGGGATGAGATGAGGCGGGATGAGATGAAGTCGGGCGAAACGAGACGGGGCGAGGCGAGGCGAGGCGAGGCGAGGCGAGGCGAGGCGAGGCGAGGCGATGCAAGGCGAGGCAGCGTTTGAGAGCGTCACCCAGTTCCGTGAGCGTTTATTAAATCAATTTCACTCCGTGGGAAACTACCGGCGGGACTATTTTTTTCAGGAACATTAACGTTACCCCCCACCCCTACTCCCGCAAAAATGGGTAGCAAGACTGCGGCAACCGGCTACCATTAAAGTGAATCCTAGAGAAAGCGAATCCTAGAGCTGCGATAGAAATGTGCAGATGCAGTTGCATTTCCGAAACTGTGTCGTGACAGAGAAACAGGGGTTCATGGTGGTTCGAGTACACTTTCGAGCAAAGCTTCCTTCAACTCCTCGAACCTGGCGTCGGTACGTCGTGTACTGACTTGAATGAAAATTTCAAAATTTAAAAAGTATAAATCACCGAGAGATTTTTCAGTGGAGCGCCGTTTTCTCGGAATTTTCCGCAATTTTATGCATTCGACAATTTACTGAAATATTATATACATAAATCATTGAATAATTAAAAATTGAAGAAATGGCTAGGGTTAACGATTTCTCCAAGACCTTCAGGAGAACCAGTACAAGGTTTCTGTTTCGACGCTAATATTTTGAACCGTTTGTGCGCGTTCGAGTTTCGAGACTCGTAGAATCGAGAGAATCGTATGAGGAGGAAAAGAATCGAGGAAAACGATACGTCTATTGGGAGTAGTAGCGCGTTGCCGGGGGAAAGAAGTATCTCCGTTCTATTAACGTAATGAAAAGAAAACGTGTGTTCGAAAGTTCTCTTCTGGCCGAAATGAAACGAAGGAGAATAATCTTGGAAGAAAGGAAAATCTTGGACAATTGGATCGTTTGCCTCCCTGTCAAATTCCTGGGATTACAAACGCCTGTCGCAATTAAGGTTTCTCGTGATGGTCTCGATAGCGGTCGACGACGATAACGATATCTGGACTTAGGAGAAACGATCTCCAGACGTTCGCCCCATCCCAGACGTGTCCCCCCAACGAGCCGGCCGAAATACCATTTTCCATCGCGATCGCGGACGAAGCGGTTCGGTATGATCGTCTACGAGGATCGTTTGCGAAAACCGGCCGAAATTGTCGGCAGTAACAGTTAATACCGGTTAGAGCGAGAGGGCGGATGAAAAAAAAAATTAAATTTCCTCGTAATGGGCCGTGATAGCGGCCCGTGGGAAAATGGGTTACGATCAAATTAGAGACGAAGCCTCGAAACGCTGTAAAATTTTATTTTACTTCCCGGAAGGCAATTCGACGAGGTCCCGCAGGCACTGCAGCTACGCCATCTCGTTTTTCCGGGACCTGAACACGTCCAAGACTGAATGCCTACCGACGAATGCCGATTCCTTCGGGGAATCTCGAAATTTTCGGGAATCCTGATTCTTTCGGGACTCTTGAAATTTTCGGGGAACCCAATTCCTTCGGGATTCCTGACTTTTTCGGGAAACCCAATTCTTTCGGGAATCTTTAAATTTTCGGGAACCGATTCCTTGGGGAACCTCGACTTTTTTCGGAAACACAATTCCCTGGGAATCTCGAAATTTTCGAGAAACTCAATTCCTTCGGGAATCTCGAAGTTTTCGGAAATCCCGATTCTTTCGGAAATCTTGAAATTTTCTGGAACCCGACCCGACCTCTTCCCGACTCGCCCCGACCATCGTGTGTTCACGATATTTCGAGCCAAACTTCCAAACTTCCTTGAAGCATTGAACGCGTCTCGCCAGGTGTCCGCGACAAAGATGTATCGAGCAGAAAGTCCACGGACAAATCGAGCGTAAAAAGAGAAACGACGAAAATCGGTCTAAAAATCAGTTACAGCGTTACAAAACACCTCGCGACAGACCGAACAGATGGGTCAGATTAATAGTCGTAGATTTTAGGCGTGGTGACGGGTCACACACCAGGAGCCGGGGGTGTGCAAATTCGAGGACTCTGGCGGTTGACGTGTGGATCGGGGATGGCGCACAGAGGGTAGAGGGAGGAGAGGAGGCTGCTCGGGCGTAGGGAGGGGGTGTGGGCTCTCTTAACGGCAATCGCGCGTGATAGAATAGTATCTGGTCGGGTTCACGCATACTGTCTGGCAAGTGCACGGGTGCAGGCACGCACCCACGCACGTGCACGCGGATGCATTTGAACGAGCTCCGCCGCATTGGATTGCGGTTGAAGCGCACGGGGGACCATAGGTGCTTCGCTATCCTCACGCAGACTGCTCAGATATATATATATATATATATATATATATATATATATATATGTATGTGTGTACCTAGGCGGTAACGCGCGTGCGCGCACGCTCCTCTGGTGCGAGTGAGCGTGCTGGTGCGGCGACCTGGATGGCGCGGATTCAAGTAAATAGCTCTCCATATAACGGGTGCACATAAAGGAGAGGGTACATGGGGTATGAAGCGAGGAGAGAAGCGGATAGCACCCAGATAATAGCGGAGAACCATCCGCCAGAAAATCTCTTCCAGCGGATATAGAGGCGAGCGGGACGAAAGGCAGAAGGGCGGAACATAGGAGAAGGAGAGGAGAGGAGAGGAGAGAGAGAGAGAGAGAGAGAGAGAGAGAGAGGCGGAGGCCGTAATATAATGGATATACGCGCTCGTTCTCGCTCGGTCTCCACGCAATGCATACTAAGCTCGTCTGACCGTCCGCTAAGCACCCGGCCAATGCACGCTGTTTTTCGGTTTCCAGCAACCTCTGCCATGCCGGCGGTCTAGGCTGCGACGAGTCGCGATTAAACCGCAGACCACCTGCGCCAGCCCTCTGAATCGCCTCGGGATTAGGTTATCGGATTGAATCTGATAATTGGGATCATTTGCCGTGCAGGTTTGCCCCCCACTCCCCGGAATCCTTTGAGGGTTCGGCTTAAGATCCGAGCGAGAGGGAGAGAGAGAGAGAAAGAGAGAGAGAGAGAGAGAGAGAGAGAGAGAGCAGAAATACGGTTTATAGGAGAAAGATCGTTCGCTTTACGCTTTGCGAATTACGATTTAAATCGACCACAGTACCTGAGAATGGCGAGAGCAATTTACCCTGACGTATATCCAAAGGAACGGTCCCGATGCCTCGCGAGAAAATTGAGCGGGGAATGGAAAGAGCTCGGCAAAATTCTACTAAACGTTCAGCTGAACCATCTTCTTCTTCTTTTTTTTTTTTTTTTTTTATTGGAATAATAACCGCGCGAATGGAACAGAGAATTTTAGAAGCCACCGAAGACGAGAGATTCCTTGGAAGCTGCGGACCTACGAATATTTAACGACTCTGCTACTACCAACGTGTAATACGTACACGATGTAATCTTGTCTTCCTTGTTACCCTTTAAAGTACAGGTAACGAGCTTTCGCAAGCATGCGAGACTTTCGAAATTTTTAATAAAGAATCGCCAAAATCTAGCTAAAATTTCAGAACAGATTAGACACAAATCCGATGTTCTTACACGAACAATTACTTACGCCTGTTCTCTGCTTAGCAAGTGTTGAAACATTTACTGATGAAAAAATTAAAGTAGTTGCAAGTTTAACACTAAACGTACCGAGCTATAAATGTAACAGAACAGGTACATGTTGCCTTATAAAAATGACGATTTAATGATTTAATTTATTTGAACTTTGCGCGGTTCTTATTTATTAAAATGCGTGCTCTACCGAAGTCACATTATTCCATGAAATGCAATTTATTCTCTCGTAAAATCAGAAAAATGATATTGTCATTAAAACAGCTATAAATTCTCCGGATACCAATGCTGTGCATTACACAATCTTAAATAACGACATGCATATAATGCAAACATTATTGAAATGTCAATAATTTTGTGCCATGACAAGTATAATACTCGTCAAAAACAGTTCATTTCTACGACTCACAATTCAGACACACATTTTTCAAAGAGGACGAAACAGTTAACTGGCTAAACAAACGTTCTCGAAGACAGTAATTTTCGGAAATACCGTCGAGGTTCCGGTTAAGTTTCGCGAGTGTCCAAATGTTTACGGCCGGGGCAACGACGGATAAACGAGAGGAAATATCGGGCGGAATTCGGGCCGATAAAAAACGAGGGGCGGGGGCGGGTTGCTCGGCGAAATAGCCGGGGTTTTCGGTAACCGATTCGTGACCATAATTAACAGGGCGGATCGTGGACGGTGATCGCGCTAAATGGATCATCGAGAAAGCCGCAATCGAATTCGGGTTGGAGTTTCGCGGGTAAATCCGAAACGGATCGGTCGACTGTAAATTCGGTAAATGCAGGGTACACGCCGAGTCATGGCCGGCGCGACGTACATACACACACAGACAGAGTGGACTCCGGCGCTAAACTCGGTTCACCCAGTTTATTCGGAAAAATTAACGCTTAAGCCCCCGCGGATAAAATGATACTAAACGACCGTTGATCCCGATAAGCTCTCTGGCCCGTAGCTCGTGATACGAGGTTGTACCGACCGTATCCCAGTAGTATATACCGTTCTATGTACGGCACAGTCTACATCGGGCTCGGATCCCAGGACTCGTACAAATAGATACAGACGCGCCTATCTCGCGTCCCTGTGCCTCTGGTCCTCGGCTTGTTTTTTTTTTTTTACTTTTTTTTATTTCTTTTTCCCGGGGTTCGATCTCTATTTCCATCGAGCATACGTCCTCGTTACCGAGGCGATATTTCAGTTAGCAGGCTTAGCGGAAGCTCGTGGTCCCTTTCTCTCTCGTCCACTTTGTCTCTTCGTGTAACAGGGGAGGGGGAGGGGGTAACAGAGGAAAAAGAGCAGTGGTGGTGGTGTATGTATATGGAATCACGGGTGCTCAGCGAAGGCATGAACATCCGGCCGATCGTGGCGGAATTTATGGCCTCGTACTGACGCTCTCACGGCCAGTTAAACTTAACGCCTATTTACGCGAAAATAACGAAAATTAACATCCCGTATTTCGGGGCCGAAACGACCGACGGAATTCGTTCGATTCGGGCCGCAGCCGAATCGATAATTCTCCGTGAATAACGTCACGATTGCGCCCGATGCTCGGCGCGAACTGATCACCGGAATGAAAAGAAAAAAAAAAACATTGCTCGTTCTCATGACGCACAGTGGAATTAGGAGGGAGAAAGATGAAAATTAAAGGTAACGAAAGACACGTATCAGTGAATTCTTTATGTATTATACACCCACACAGAGACGCAACACCCCACAGACGAATCGTCGATTGGAAAAGACAGTTCGGCGAGTTTGTCGATTGGAAAAAATTTGCGACGGCAAAATTCAACGCCAAGGCAACTTCCGGTCCCGCTTCTCCGCGTCCAAGTATAATCAGAGTCATCGAGAACTTAGTTTACAGAGAATTCCTGCCCAATCTCGCTTTGCCCGAGAAACACGAGGAAATTGGTGTCCGCGGAATGAGAAACTTTGACGGGATCTTTAATTGGAAACTGCGACGAGACCGGAAATATAAAAATCGACCTTCCTGACCATCCAGACGCGGAAAAATTTGTCGAGCGTGTCCTGGAACGGGACGCTGCTTCTTTCTCAACTTTTGTAAATCATGTACAACGGTAATTGCTAATGAGATGCGGATGTTTACGCAAGATCGTGTTATCATAAATTATGTGACCGAATTAAATACGATTACGGAGAGTGTGCAATTGTTCGGAGGAAATAGACGAAATAAATACTAATACGGGGAATATTACGCAACGAAACACGCCAACACGATAATTTAATGAGAATTCGCGCAAAATGAAACCTTAATTAGTTAACCCTATTAGCTCATAATAATTTTTTCTACTCGGCTCAATATCAGACGAGTGTCCCTAAATGTTAAATGTCATTCCGCACTGCCAATAATTAATTAATTAATAGTAACGCCAGTCGTTTTGTGAATGGGACCACATCCTCCGTAAATTAAATATGCGCGAATTACGAATTTACCTATTATATATAACGATCGTAACAACCAGGTATATTAAATTGTTCGACCATATGAAACTAATTTATTATACAAACGAATGACGTTAATAATAGCTCCGGTTAATATCATTGCGTTTTAATACCCTCATCAACGCTCTGTTCCAATGAAAATGAAAAAAGGAGAAATGAATTTTTATTTCGCTCCTACGTCTTGCAATCCATGCAAACATTTTTTATTTTCCATGAAGATCCGCAGTCGACTGACAAGTCACGTTAGAGATAATTGAATCTGCTAATTTTAATTGGCACTACCAATTTTCCACGCTTGCTTTAACCCATTTGCATCATTATATATACACTCAATTTTTCTGGTCGCTATCATTATTCGTTAGCTAAAAAATAGAAATGGAAGATATTGTTGGAGATGGAAGTAGTAATTCTAATTTTTTCTTACAATGTTGAAATATGGAGTTCTTTTACTTGTAGTCATTGTTTAATTTAAATACAATAATAAAAAAGTTTGATAATGAAGGCCTTCTTGTCATATTTCCTTACGATGCAAATGGGTTAACAGCAAATATTAATAAACAGAGTTGTCCAGATTATAATACTGCTACTATAGTGGCCTCCCGAGTGACGTGAATTTTTTTTGTTGTTGACAGTATTATAAAAATCGATATCTGATCAGGTGGTTTTGTCCTACTGTGCGGTGCACCAACGAAGCGCAAAGCAAACGTCAGGGACGTCGATCGCGGCTGTAAAAGGAATACGCGAACGAAGCGAAGAATATTTGCAGCCACGCCTTTCGAAATCGTAACGTCCGAAATTACTCGGCGAACCATTTGCATACTGCGCTTCCGAGGGTTTGCAAATTTATTCAGAATTCGTGCACCTCCGTCCTCTCGTTTCCCCTTTCATACCCTTCCGAGGCCTTCTCCTTTTTCCCGTTCGGATTTCAAGTTCTTCCTTCACCTTTTATCATATCTTTTGCCGCTCATTTTTCATTTTCCTTCTCCCTTCTCCTCCCCCCGCCTCCACCCTCCCCGCCGAACACTTCCCTTTTCAACGGGGCAGATCCGATTTACGATGATGGAATGGCGCGACATATTCGGGGAATCGAAAATTTCGTATTATTACGCGCGCGCTCCTGAAAACCCTCGAATCTGCACCCCGCGACCGAAATGTGAATAAGAAATTGCTCCGCTGCTGATTCCCCGTCCCCACCCGTTCCAGAAAAGGCGAGGACACCGTGGATGACGAAAAGGTAGCCGGTGATGTTGTAACGCAATCACTGACAACCCCATGATACTCGTGCCCTACGAACCCACCCCTAACAACACAATTTAAACAAAGCTAATATTTAACCCTTTGCACTCGAAGCCATTCTAACTCCAAAACGAAACATTTCTAATTTTATTAAATAGAAATAGGTTTAACAAAGTCAATTATATTTTGAATAATGATGCAGCAATTTTTCGTGGCGCCTCGCGGTCGCTGTTCGAGTGATAAGGGTTAACAATGCTATATCAAAAATATTTGCGTGACAAAGTTGGCAAATTTTTTACCGGTAACCACATTAACTAAAGTTCTCAAGTTTTTCTAAACGATCTACCGACCCTGGAAAAAATTATTCGTTCAGACGTATCGAATGTCTCTCGCATTGCAATTCAATTTTTCAATGTGGAAAATATTTCCGTTAACGATATAGGCAACTGGCAAATGCAATAATAAAACTCGTTACGCTATACAGGGTATCTCAGGATGGCTGGTACAAACGGCCACGAGGTGATTTTATTTACAAAAGAAGCGAATAATATTGTAATATTATAATAATAATATCTTCGGTTGATGTTTTGTGTTTTCAAGAAAATAGAGTTCGGAAATTCGGTGGTTACGCGTAGTATTGTATAGGAATCGCCTGACGCGTCTGACCATGGCCGACCTATTCTACTTAGATCACATCAAACTCATAACTGCATGCATGCGCAAAGTACAGGCATACGAAGAAGCTAGATGAGAATGTATTTCCACTTGCTTTGTCGTTTACTCGTCCATTTTTACTGTAAAATCCGTAGCCTAAATATTACCAACGATTACCTCGTGAATTTGCGAAACTGATTTGGCAAAGTAAACACGATTAATTGGCTAAACGTCTAGCCAACAAGCTAGATTGCTATTAACCCGATATGTATTCCCGGTTTTCCGCGGAAACTGTGGAACCGATTAAGTCAATTCAAGCTGGTAGATCATGAAACTACGTGACACGGGAGTACTCGGTGAAACATGATCGCATCTCACGCTCTCGGCTGGCTCCTTGACACGCGACACGCGGCCAATCATCTGAAAGACAAACTGAACCCCGTGTACACCGAAGAAAGACGAGTTAACTCGTGTTCTCAACTATGTTAAGCACATATCATAGATTACCGCTGAACCCGCGCCACATATTTAAAGACCAACGAAGGCCATCCTTCTTTAAACAAATCCTCTTTACTTTCCGCCGATAAGACACGCATTTGCGTATCGTATCATGCACACGAATATCCACATTCATCTTGGTGATCAAACACACGTGCGGAGGCACGATTTTATCTGAAAAACAAACTGCAGCGTTCATTAGTTGTTAATTCTTCGTTGTTGATATTAACGTGTATTTGCTGCAGAGTGCGAATCGGAAGTTCGTGACGCAGTTACAGGAAGATTAACGTCCGATGAATAATTTATATAATAATTTTAACGACGTACATTTTTACTTCTGCGACACCTTCATTTCAAATTCTACACTTTTTGCACGCATATACCGGGTGATCGAAATCCAATATAAATTGCTTCGTGTCACCTGGAGCACGCCCGTAAAATCGAGCCCTGTTTGATATGCAAATCGCGGAGATAATAAAGTGAGATTAATCAACGAAAACCGAAACAGCTGGATCAAGAGCCGACCTATACTACTTGCGCAAATTCTGTCGATGGCCGCCACAGTCAGCTGGAATCGCAGAAAACTGGAAATTCGTGTCTCTGTTAATTATTACATCATTAGCTGCAAAGAAACTAATAATTTTAAGGGTTTTTGGGGTCGTAGAGTCTAATTCTGATATTTAATATTTGTTAAAACTACTCTTACAGCGGGTGTTTTAATCTGAGAAACTGAAACTCTGTTGGCTGATTTCGAATGGATTTTAAGCAATTGGTGTCTCATTATGAAAGTTATGATTTTTACTGATCGTGCGAGTTGGGCACTCGTAAATCAATTTTAAATGAATAGAGAATCGATTGTAAATTATTATTAAATTAATGTCAGCTGCATCACACACTCTAAACACTTCAATCAACTCGGTTCTACTTATTACTAAATCATTTCCAATCATTGCTAAATTTTCAATTTATTTCAACAGTAGTGTTTCCTAAACGTAATAATGGAAAAATTTCGATATACCTAACCGTGCCAAAGAAGCTACAACATTCCTGAGTCCAGTATAAAAATATTGAATATTATTTTATGGACTGCTGTAATGGTGAATTGCAACTTTGTAAAAATGTGAAAGTGATTTTAGTAGGTACAGATAAATGTCTGGACTGTAAAAGTCCATTCTTAATTGGCATTAACACTCAAGAAAATCAACTGATAAGAACCGACTGATTCTTTTGAACTCGACCACTATTTATTTAACAAATGAGACGGTATCTAGATCAAGCATTAGCTTACAAAAAGACCCAGTTTTAACCTGTTTCGTAATATGAAAATTTTCGAATTAATTCCACCTATTTTATGGGCCGGCACGAAATTGGTTCGCGCTACTGCGGATCGGTTTAATCCCGGGTCTCGGCTACTGTCGAAGAAGTGCAATCTCACGGGCAGGTGTGGGGGTATCTCCTCTGACAAAATGCATCAGGATATCTATATTCATTAGCGGCTGTTTCGCGAAGTTTAATTAAATAAGAAACTCTTAGGGGATCTTTTGTTCGCCCGACGGAAGACCGTGGAAGTGACGACGAGGAAACGGGGGGTTGGAGGGTGGCTGAGAGGGTTGGGGAGAAGGTGTCGAGAAGATGGATGCCGGGACAATCGAGAAAGTAGAAACTGTTAGCTGATCGTTCGACGCGAAAGGTTAACGCGGCGCATTTGTTGAGCGCGCGATTCGTTCTTTTCTACTCTCCTGTACGGGCCGGGTCGGGCCGGGCTGGGCCGGTCCGCGACCCGATCGATCAGAACTTTTCTCCGGGCGCAGCGGTTGCCGCAACATAACGGAAATCAGCGTGGAAAGTTACGCGAGGAATTTGAATATAAACGTTACCGGCGGCCAATTTAGCGAAAAAGAGAAACTCTCTCTGCCGCGGGAACAAAGCTTGCGAACTTTCATAATTGGTGAAATTCTGCGGCCCGACCCGGAACCGCCCACGTGTGTTATGGTAGCGTGCAAGCCGGCCCCGGCTGTTTCTCCTATTGCGTCACCGTCGTCGTTTCGTGCAATTTCCCGAATTGCGAGAGTCGCGATATTCGGCGTACTAGGCCACTTATTAAAACGTTCCCCGGCGAAGGATGACGTAAATAATGGCACGCCGCGGCCGTCGGCACGAGGACAGCGAGCGGCGAACGCGAGAAAATGAAATCCTTTGTGGATAGAAAGATACGTTTCGTTTGCACTCCACTTTAAACGCGAGCGCCGCTGTTCTTTTTCCGTGGGGCCGCTTTAATATTTCGCCGGTATGCAGCCTCCGCGCACACGTTTCAATTATGCGTGTCTAACTGGACTTGCCAATGTTTTCGCCTTTATTCTCGTCTCTCCGCGAGAGCAACTCTTCTCCGAACCATTAGTTCGTATTACATTTTACGGAACGAAGGAAAAAATATTTAAAATAGCCTCAACTCGGGTCGGTTAGTCCGCGAGATTCGAAGAAACGCAAATTCCAGCGTTCTAAGAACTGACGTCGTCTCATTGTAGGATCCAGAGCAGTGGTGATATACGGTAGTGAATATTTCCAATATCTAAAAATGTAGAAAATATATTTTTGATTATCTGAGAAAATTTGATTCTAAAATGTCGAGAATAGTGTAACAATATCTTCGGATTCTTTTAATATCTTCTCAGTTTTGTGTTAGACTCATTTAGCTTACGTGTACCCTCTTATAAAATATTAGCGGGGCCCATAAGTAATCAATTATTTTGAAAGCTAAAGCAAACTTTGTAGTAAATTCAGGTTTTTTATTTCTTAATTTATTATATAATCTCAGGTACCTCTAATAAAAATATAGAAAATATATTTTTGCTTAATCGAGATTAGTTGTTTCTAAAATGTCGAGAATAACAATATCTTTAGATTCCTCTAATGTCTTTTCACTTTTGAATTAGACCCATTAGTTTTGTCATAGATGCATAAAATAAAATATCCATAAATAATAGATCCATAAAATCCCTCTGTACCCTCTTATAAAGTATGAGGGAAAATACTGTCACAGAGAAAATCAAAAACTGCTTTATAATTTTGGAGAACGATGTGCAAAAAATTTACGATACATCTGAAAAACTAATCAACCAATTAACTTGAAACTTGAGGGATATATTCAGTCGTGTTCTGTTATGATATGCATTGGAATGATCGTTTGCGAAATTCGAATTTCAACACCGAAAACACTCATGTGTACCAAACAATGAAAACTTTCTTTTAACATGACGCCGTTTTTCAATATTTTCTATGCATTCTGGTTCGTGCAATATCCACGGGGCACGTGAATTAAAAAATGTATTGTTCTTTCTGTGTCAGACGACTACAACAGGCAAGCATTATTTTCCATTGCTGGCAATATACTCTTTCCAAATGCTCTCACTTTGTAAAAACAATTATTGCTCGGACACGTTTTTTATGTTGGTTTTTAATTCAGTTACTTTCGAAGAATAATTGTCGCCGGATCAAGACTTGTATCCCCACTCTAAGTTCCCCTTCCACCGCGCTATACCCCACGCTTCCTCGAGGATCCTCTTTGAATTATTCAGCGGGCGGTTCTTATCATTTCGTCTGGTATCTGCAGCGAGGAGAGGGAAGAAAGGTGCCCATTCTGCGCGCGTCGGAGAATGATCGACACGCCGTAGTTAAACGTTTTAATTTTCCGAGAAGCGGCATTCTATGGGAGCATAGCGCGCGTCTATACGATATAAGGGCTACTCGGGAAAGTTCCCCGGTCGGGAACGCGTAAGTTTGTTCTCCCGTTGCACGGGGGGTGGGAGGGTAGGGGGTAGGGGGTACCGTTTGAACAATGACGTTAGAACGAAGAGAGAGGAGGCAAAGGGAAAGCTGTCAGATGGCAAAGCAGCGATAGCCGTCGCCGCGACTGTTCGCCTGCACAATTGCGCCCGATTGCCTAACCGCGAGCGGCGTATAGCCGACGCGACGCGACGCGACGCGACGACTACGACGAATCGTATCTCGAGCGGAAGGCGCAACGTCACCCATTGTTTCTCCGGCGCCGCGACGTTTGACATCGTCGACGTTTCCTTCGCGCTTTAAACAAACCTATAGTCCCCGCTATCTGCGGGCCCTCCAACGTTCCGCTCCCCTTTTATCTGTTGCGAAACCACGCCACTCGAATCCACGCTTCCCGCTCGAGCCCGCCTCGTGAACGGTGCCGGAACAACTATAATTTCGAATTTATTCCATGGATCATCGTAACGAGATACTGCAAAAGTAATGACGGTTTTTGTTCTTGAACTTTAAAGTTACACTGTGCTAAAGCGTTGAGCAACTGTTAGGCTAGTAATTCACATCTTTGCTGGTTAAACTACATACGTGCACACAGTCATCTTACGCGTACGTATTTTATTAGACTGCGGATTTTACGACAAGAACGAGTAGTTGCAATGTACAACCTGATACAACGTTATACCGTAGATCCTACAGACTCGGTTTTCGTAAAAATTCGTCTAATTATTTCCTTTTATAAATTGATAATAGTGTACGTTAAATGTTACGTTGTATATTAAAGCTTTACTAAACTTACTGTACATACATAAAAGAATTCACAGATATTCATATTACAAAAAATGAGCAAGGTTTATCTTCCTGTTCAATTGACTAGCGCTGAATCTATCACATTAACTTTCAATGAACAACGATGGAAGCGATAAATAGAAACAAGTATCGCAGCAATATTTCCGTCAAAGTTGCCTGGACGCGTACAGTCCGACGAGTCTTCAAAGAATGCGGTAAGCCCCGAAGACACATAGAAATCCTTTTCGATAAGTCGGCAGAAAATTAACTTCCCAGCCTCGAGACTTTAAATCCTAAAACTCAATGTCCAGGATAGTCTAGACGCCCCGAAGTTCCTTTCAATTCCTCGAGGTCGGTAACGATTCCGTTCATCCCCTTTAATCTCGGACCAGCGTATAGGTATAGCGAAGGTATATCCGATCCCCGTCTTGGCGCAATAAAATTAATTTCAAAGAACTAGCCAAGCGGGTTTCGATCAAGACAGTCGAAAATTTCGAGCTGGCAACAGAAGAGAGATAGAGAGAGAGAGAGAGAGAGAGAGAGAGGGGGGGGGGAGCCGTCCGGGGTGCAGCTGCCCAAACTTTCCACTCGGCCACCCCCATGGTTATGAAACGTAATTTTATTTCTCGGATTTTAAGCAACAGTCCGGCCGGTAATTTTGTTAAATGAGTTATTTGGTAACATGGTTAAATTCGCGAGCAGTCAGCCGGGTGAACGGTCGGGGGTGTGGGCAGCCGTGCGGGCGTTGCCAGGCAGGTTCCCGTCGACCGGTCGGGTCCAACCAGTAACGAACCGACCGGCAGGGTCTCGCACGGGTAATGGTTTGACATGGTTATTGACGTTTCAGGCCGAAATCTAATTATTTGATATACGTGCTTGTCCGCCGTCAATACGTAATACAGATACGTCAGCCATCACCGCTTCCTCTCGCCGATCCCCTCTCCCTCCGGCGGCAGCCGCTGACATCGCCACCCATATTTCCAGGTACGTCTATAAGTTCGAGCGATAACTATGCGGGCAACACGTCCCAACCACGGTGCAAACGTTCCCAGGTAAACACCGGTTTTACCTGTGCCTCTACACCGACTACAGCCCCGCCGAATTTCTATGAGAACACTATCATTTACGAAAACATATTTATCTACCCCTAGAATCGTTCACAATTAATATTAGCTTGTTGAAATGTTCGATTTCAGAATGCAAGTGTTCCGAAGCGATTTCATTAAGAAATACAATAAATAGTAGTGGGGATAATTCCGCGACGTTTGTCATCCAGGTCTAGGCGACATACACTACCATTCAAAAGTATGTGGACACTTCCTTAATTCTTACCACTACTTTTCAATACTGTAGCCTGTTCTCCTAATAGTATATCCTTCTTTCGATAACGTAATTATTTGCGAACGCATTTCTACACTCGATTCAGTTCTTTTCGTACACATCGTGCTCTCACAAGTATTTAAACTGAGCTCTGTCAGATCACAGCGATCGCGATGCTCTTATCTGAGGTTCCTTTGCTTGGAATTGTGTTTATAAATGTTTATGTTACTCTTGAGAAGGCAGCGGACCTCACTCGTCACTCGAACGATGCAGTCGTTGTAAACTGCTAGGGAAAAGCCTTGCAAACTGTACACACGCAACGCAATATAGCGCAGTGTTCCACCCATTGTTTATTCATTTAAGACAATTAAGTAACTAGATTGTTAATTTAGTACTATTAGAATAAATTACATACGTATTCGGTGTACCAAATGTAATCGGAAAAACGCAAAAAGGCTTGCAAAAGTAACGAGTATCCAGTGTTTCGGTTTTTAAATATTGATTTCGTTGAATAGATCACGTTGATTTCGTGGAATTTTTGAGCAGTCGCCGCGTTGCAACGCGAATAATCTATGATTGGATCGATTGACCTCATTGACGTTTTGTCTGCCGGTCGCCACACACCCCCATCCCCCAGATGTTTCTCATTTTCCGCATGTGCGTCCATTGTTCCGACCAGTGGTAGGTACAGCGCGGAGATTGTAGGCGGAAATCAGCGTGCAAATCGTGTACCCAAAGTTTGACCTTTGCCGTCGTTCGCCCCGAAGGCATCACGCTGCGAAACAATGCGATGGCGTCCTATAATTATGTTAAGTACGTCGCCGGAACAGAGGAACCGTATACTACAGCGAGCAAACTACCATACACTACCTGGCTGGTTTACACAGATTCCCTCTTGCAGACAGTGAAGAGGGAGCGTATATTACCAGGCAGCCTATAATCTAACACTATTACGGAGCATCGCGACCAACTATCCCTGTGTGCGATCAGACAGTAACTAACCGCATCCCTGTTGCTGGCGCGCACGCCAGTCAGGCTGCTACTGCACTCGTAGTTAGCCGGCACACTTGCGTCGAACAGCATACTGAATGGTACACGAAGAATTTAACACTTTGACTGCTGATACTGGAAACCTCAAAAATTCCATAAAATCAAAGCAAGTTATTTAACCCCTTGACATACAATGACGAGTTTGACTCGTCATTCATTTTATGGGTCACTGTAGACTTTGACGAGTTTGACTCGTCAAGCGCTTTTTTCGGCGGACGCTGTGCAGTATACTATATAGTATATATATATATATATATATATATATATATATATATATATATATATAATGTTATTTAGATGTTCTTTATTAACACCAAACTGATTAATAAAAATCCAAAAGTAAAATGTACCCTTTCTCAGCTTTCACGTAACTGTTCAGTTGAGCGAAATTAAATGGTATTCTTCGGTCGCATCAAGTTTCATTTAATTTGTATGTCAAGGGGTTAATGAAAGAAACATTGAACAAAATTATATGTACGATATCGAGTAGACCTCCAACCTTCTTGCATTTTACAAATCCTAATCAAATTTGGTACAATGAATATATTAAAAAGTCATCTTAAAACCTGGACAAATAATTCCGTCGCCCACGTATGGGTGACATGGCAGTCAACGTGTTAATAGAACGATCAAACGTTGCCGGTTGAATTTTCTAACGAAGATAAACATTGTTTGCTACTCTTCAACGCTTTAGGCAAATATACAGGATCGAAACTCTTTTTGGAATTTCACACTCCTTCCGGAATTGTTATCTGTTTGAAGAAGATGCTTTTCCAATTTGCTGCAAAGCTGGATCCCTGCGGGGGATCCCCATTACAAGGGTGTTGTAATGCCGACACTGCATAAAAAATCGCATAGAAAAGGACCGCAGAAAACAGGTTTCACTGTACTAGATTCAATGATCGAATACTGCGAAAAATATCTTCCCACTTTATACTACTTTTTTATTATATAAAATGACTCTATATCGTCACTGATGCCAACTTAAATTACGGTAAATCGTGTGGTCATCTTTCAGCGGTTTCCGATTAAAAGCGGAGAGTTCGAAGTGCTTAAATAAATGTGAAATTTTGTAAAAATTGGACCAGTTATTTACTCGTCGGAAAAATTGAATTTTTGGCGAAAAGTCGATCGCCACTGTGTGTGTGTGTGTGTGTGTGTGTGTGATTTTTTTTTACTCGTTACAAGTGCAGGTCGAAGTTCACGAGCCACGCACTTGTCCCGGGCAGAACGGAGAGCGCAATCCGAATCGAGTGCAACACGAAATTTCGCTGGGGTTATTGTGTACCGTGGATCACGGTGTTTCATTCCAATTCTCATCGCATCGAATTAAGGACTCGGGACACGCGATCACGAACACGTAAATAAATATTCAATTAGCCTGGTCACGCCGCGCACCGCTCCCCTTTCGTTTCTCTCTTCTAAACTGAGGATTATTTTTGAAAATCGACGAGACAATTGAATTGGTTCGCCGAGATTTTAATCTGTAGCCGCCCCGCTGCCCGGAAAAACGATTCGATATTCGCGCCGCTTAATTTCATAATAATATATTCTGTTTCTCGCCCGGGATCAACAATTGTTCTCGAATTGACGCTCAGGTGCTCCACGTTATCCCCTCTTTTTCTTCTGCATCCGAAATAGGACGAAAGCCGGTTCCGAACCTTATATCGAACGAAAACGTGGAGTGAAATATCGGTGTGGGTCAGAAATGACATAGGCTCGCAGGAGTCCGGAGGACAAAGTGTCCTCGTTTCAGGCTTTCTAATAAAAAGTGTAAAGCACACGTAGAATCTCGTAACGGGGTTTTGAGGGACGTATCGTCGCGCGGTAAAGATCATAGAACGTCTAGGTTGACACTAGGGGGAAATCCATCGAGTCTTTATGACTTCGGCACGCTGTCCGTTATAAGTGGCATAAATTGCGCCCCGTGCTGAACGCCGGGAAATCTCGAAACGAAGAGGATGGTAACCGACGAGCGTGCAACTGCTACGCTCAGCCGCGAATCGGCGGAAAATTGATTCGCGTTTTCAGCTGGTTCAACAAAAAGGCCGGGGAACATCAAAGGACGCGATTCGATCGGACGGCTTTCCGGGCGAATATTCAGTATAGCTGGCACACGGAAATTTAGCAGCTTAATGTAAAAAAGGACGAGGCGGATTGCACGGGCTAGTACTTTGCCTCGTGTCCCTTTTCTTCGTTCTTTGCCTTCTTTTTTTTTTTATCCACTTCCCATCACTCCCACTCTGTCCCCTCTCTATCAAACCCCCCTCTCTCACGGTCAATCCTCTCCCTCCCCTTACAAGTGTACCGCCTTGTCCCAACCAAGCTGCCATCTCTATGGTCTCTCCTTTCCGCCTCGTATCTCGCTTCTTTTTTCTCTCCCGATATTTCCTCGTCTACTAATAGGAAGGCCTGTCAATTGCGCTTTTCACAAAGCTCTCTTGCCGGTGCTTTGCGAGCAACTTTTCCACAGTGAAAGAGCACAGATGCATCGAGGCGCATGCACGCCCTACGCTCGCAGACACGCTCAAGCCTCGTGTGCCTGATTCTGCGTCAGTGCTCGAGACCGTACGCACACACACTCGATGCCACGCGACGCGATTCGTCGCGACGCGTCGACTTTGCGCCCTGACCGCCCCCCTCTGCGGTCCACCTCTGAATATAGTGTCTTTCAGGCAAGTAACACCATAATTTCATTAAGGTCCTCGGCTCGTCTGGCACCGCCACTTTGTTTTCTCTCGCACACCTCGGTTTTCGCGTAATTATCTATCTCTCGCCGTTCATTGTTCCGTTCCCGAGATTAATGCATTATTAACAGGTTAAATGCCAGAAATCGATCCCAGAAATTCTCGCAAAATCAGTGGAATTTAATTAGCGATACCGGAACTAGACATTTAAAATATATTATAGGGGATGCTGTTCGAACCCTTTTGTATTCGAAAGATAACAATAATTTATCTGGACATGTCACGGTAAAAATGAATATCTAAACTTAGTGAAAAATCACTGTCAGTCATGTGTGACTCGAATGAGTGGAAAATAGTAGAACCCAGAATAGTGGTAGGAAACAATAGAACCTCGATTATCTGAACTAAACAAGCAAAAATGAGCGTTAGAATAATAGAAAAGTTATTTATTGTTATTTACAGTATTCTTTGGAGAGGTAATGGCAGATAATTGTAGAGAACGGCGATGACTGTAAACTGATTAATAAAATTGTCATTTTAGAATGTAGACGTTCGTGATTTATTTTTAAATCGGGCACAAACTTTTGCAATCCTTTAATACCCTCAATCTGAATCGATTTGTATAATAAGTAGCGTCGCATATGGATCGCTTTAGAGTATGCTATATTAAGCTTGTTGGGATAATGGAGACTTCAGATATCGAAGGTTTAGATCATCGAGGTCTTACTGTACTTGAAACATATTTTTGGATTACGAGTTGCTGCCCTGTGTACGCAAGAGGGAGAACTTGATATAGTGCATTATGATGTTGAACATGAACCTAGTACTTAAATCCATCATTGAGCTTGCCGAGGACATGCGAGCAATTCATTTTCCAAATCTATTAACTCTGCAAAATAAAAAGCAGAGTACTTTATAGTATATAGTATATAGTACCTTATATTATAAAGTGCCTTAAACATTCCAATAATCCTAAAATAAGAAATCTGAAACCGGCCGTTTGACCAGCGGTGGTAGGTTTAGTATTAATAATAGTCGTGTATAATTATACTGTATTATCTTGTTGTTTACAATTCCACTCCATTAATCACAATGTTTATCATCGCATTCAACTAATAAATTACTGCGTCTACAATTAGCTAATTCCTGTACGAGGTGTGACAGAGAGGTAAACAAATGGTTGCTGGAAAACTGTCGAAATAATTATTCAGTGGACAACAAACTTCGACAAATTCCCAGGAATAACAACAAACACTATTGCAAACAGTTCAGCGTCTTCGAAATAGCTTTCAACGTAGTTTGAAAAATACACAGTTTTTTTTTTGTTTTTAGTAACAGTATCATTGGCTTACCGTCATATCGATGTCAACCGGGACATCCGATAAAATTTGTTCGTATTCTGAAAAACCGAAAGTTTTGGCACAGCGTGGTAAAAACGATGTAAAAACTCGATCATTGCGTTTATTTAGCAGCAACGGGACAATCCCGTTTGAAAAGCAACAGATTGAACTGCGAAAAGAGAGTTTATAAAAATAAATAAATTGCATATCGGATTCAATGCCCGAGTAAGCCGGACAGATATCATAAAAATTCACGAGAAAATTGCGTGCGCGCAATTTAAAATCGCTTTCAACTAGAAACCGAATAAACAACCGACGCGCGTTCATATGTATTAATACGGGGAATGATTCGGTGGGGAATTTTTCTAATATTTCCGGACAAAAACTTTCATCCTCGTACAGGTATACAGCGCCAAACTATATAATGATGGCGCACGAACGAGGCGTGCTTATTAACTATAAGCGATAGTTAATAGGCAACAGAATATTGGAACGCGACTGTTGGATTATAATTTTGTTGGGCGTTCGGCGTAATACCGTGGCACGCCGATTAAACGGAAGCCGTATTTAACGATCGGCATGATAGCGAGCGAGTGCCGCAATTTCGCCCGGCATTAATGCGATGTAAATGAAGTTGATAACAATTACGCAACTGCCGGGTCCGTGCCGATGCATCTAATCACCCGGCCCGGAATTCGTTTCTTTCGTTTCTTCAGCAACGGACACCGTCGACTCATCCGCGACAGAAACGAAGAACAGCCAGAGATCACCGAGCGGGAAGAACAATGGACGCAGACGTCTGGGTTTCGTGACAGGCGAGCCGTTCTTTACGACTTGGTTCGTTGTCAACGAAACCTGCATGATCTGCAACCACATCGACGTAGCGAAACCATCGACGACAAATCGTCGCCTTCATCGTGAAAATGCTCCATCCGCCAGTTATTGAATTATGAAAAATATAGGACCAATTAACATGTTGATTGCCGTCTCACCCATATGTGGGTGACAGAATTATTTGTCCAGGTTTTAAAATGAATTTTTACGCTAGTACACTCACTGTACCAAATTTGATTAGGATCTGTAAAATTCAAGACAGTTGGAGGACTAAGGTAAAGGCACCAGTAAGTTGACCATGTACCAGTAGTTGACCATTTTATAGAAAAACATAAAAAAATAAGGTTTTTATAAGCGCACTTGTAAGTGCACTTTGATGAAAATGAACCTGGGATACCATGCCGTCTGTTGTTTAAATTTCAAAACAATAAGAACATTTCAAACCTTATTTTTTATGTTTTTCTATAAAATGGTCAACTACTGGTGCCTTTACCTTACTCTATATCATACATTTAATTCTTTTTTCAATTTTTATTTCATTAAATAACACTGATTTTATGGAATTTTTTAGGTTTCAGCAGCCAAAGTGTTAAATTTCGGAAATTGAATACGGGAACAGAAAAGTCTTCGAGCGTTCCACCATCGATTAATTAAATGATGAAAAATATGGGACCCTAGGGGTACCAGGGGCGGAAAATATGGACGTCTTCGGTGTCGCGGGCGAGAAAAGGGAAAAATCTCGAGCACACGGGAACATGACGCGGTCAGGATGATTAATACACGTCCCTCGCGAACGAAAAAACAAAGCATAGAGTAACGAGTCGGCCGGCCCGACGACGCTTGATCCTTAATATTAATGAGCAGGCTGCGGATAAAAAATGTGACGGTTCGAGGCGAGACAGTAAATAAATCGAGGGAATAGGTCTCCGCTAACGAACCGGGTGCTTGCGAACCCTGCCACCGTGTTCGGCGCCGGGGGTCTCAATTTCCGCGTAGATTAGGAGCACCGAACTAAAACATAAAGAGGCCGAAGTTGGCTGCGGCCGATTAACGGAACGGAAGGTAGTTCTCGAAGATCCTAATCGTTAACGATCCTCGCGCAGATGTTCCAGAAGCCGCACACTCGCGGCAAGAGTCGGGCAGACGCGACGCGATGCGACGGAAAACGAAGTAACGGAAGACACTCGAGGTCTACTTGGGGGTTTACTTAACTTCGGATTAACTCCGGGGTTAATTCACTTAAGTAGGAGTTGCCCCCGACACCGCCCCGGGCTGCTATTAAGTATTACCGCTCACATCGGTATTACCACTTTGCCGGGCTCATGCCGGCAGCGCGTGACAATCTGTTTCTTGCACTCCGCCCTGGCTCCGCTTCCGGTTCGCCCTTACGGTGGATCCCTTCCGGCTGGCTCTCTGCACGAACTCGCGTTAGAAATCAGACCTGTAACCCCCATGGGCTATTACCCCGTTATCAACCATACACCCCATCCCCTTATTCCCAGAAATAAGTCCTCGAGATTTTCGCGAAAGCGAGGAGACCCGATCGTTATTTCGCGGGGTTAACCCTTAACAGGCCGGAAGTATTTCAAGTTCACTTCCCAACGAGCTAGTTTTCGTACGAAGAGAAAAACTGTGGACTCGACATTTTTATGTCAAATATAGAAAGAAATTTATATTTTATTTCATATTTACAGACTGGGGCCGCACGGGTGGTGGTTCAACCGGGCAGGGGATGATTCTATGTGGAAAAATAAGTCGGGAAAAACGAATAACAATTTTTCGTTCGACGCCTCGTTTTCGGGAAAACCGATTTTGAAGATAGAGCAAATACGCATGTTATTAGCCAGGAGAATCGCCTGACGCGTCTGACCATGGCCGACCAATTCTACTTGCTGCGTATACTAAAACCGACAGGATCTTCAACACTAGAACAACCATGCACTAAATGCAACTGGCATAGATTGCCTTATGATAACAACAAAATTGCATTTGTTTAGATTTCGTACCAGTTCTGTTTAAATATCTACTTCGATAGAGAAGTTTACTGAAAAATTTTCTCATGGAAACATATTTATAATTTCAATATTGCTAAAAGAAAAAATTAGGAGCAAGTCTAGATCTATTGAGATTGAGATTGATTAACAAGCCTTCGCAGTATCTGGTAAATATTGCCTTACAAAAACGGCAACCCCAGATCTATTGAGATTTAGATTGATTAACAAGCCTTCACAGTGTCTGGTAAATATTGCCTTACAAAAATGGCAACCCTAGATCTGTTGAGATTGATAAATGCTTGAACGAGGAAACGTATTCTACTATTTTCCATAAATGAATTTTTATAGTTTCAATAATTGTAAAATATTAAACCGGTCATTCGACCTGTGGTAAGTGTTAAACTCAATTTTCTCGAAAACCAGGCGTCAAACGAAAAAATGTTATTCCTCTTTTTGGCCTGGTCTCGTCACATCCCGTATATTTATATTTTATATTTCTTTTAATTTTTGCCACGACATACGCAGCGTTGGACCCAGTAAGTAAAAGTGCCATATACGGCGTCATTGGTCCGTTAAGGGTTGATATTAGGTCGTCCCATAAGTCCGAGCCGTAGATAAGTTTTCATTGTTCACCACTGAAAAGTATTTCAATGAAAAAACCGCAGAAATTTTTGTAGCGACGGTATGATGTCATTGCCGAAAAGGTCAGAAGAGGTAGTGGACCGAAAGGGTGATTACTAGACTGTGGATCTTTATGCATTTATGGCTTTTGGAAATTTTCAAAAATTTTTATAGTATAGAACTTCACAGAATTCAATGCTATTTTTATTTATTCCAGATCAACAATGGCTACTACCACTAAAAACTAGGTTTCATTTGTTTCCACTCTCCTAAAATTTGCCTACAAAAATTGAAAATTGCATAAATATCCGCTGTTGGGAAGTGTTCGTTCTTGGATGGAAAAGACCGGTGATTTTGGCTTTCCTCGCATCGATCACTCCGGCGCGATTAATTAAAGCCGCGCTCGGTTATTTTTATAAGAGGTCAGGTGTTTTGAGTCTCAAATCGAATAAAGACTTTTTACCAACGATAACTTGTAATACTGATAACAACTGTAGAATGATATGAACGACGACCCATGTATACGGTAACTAACGATCCGCAGTCTAGTGATCACATAAGTTTATTTTTCGAATTTAAATGGTACAATGGTAAACGGAACGAACTTACGGGACGACCTAATATTCGATTACGGTAACGGGTGTTGTCATTAGCCCCAGTTGTGTGCCGTTTTCTGTTTACCTGCGCGGGATCGAGCCTGCGCGCAGGCCGCGCGAAATTCCGTCGGGGGCTGTCCGGAACGGGGTCGGAGCAATCGGAAATGCGTTGCGTATTGGCCATTAACGGGACAGATCGAACGAGCACTCTTCTCTCTTAGCCGGCTGGGCCAGTGATTTGAACGTCGACGGGCGAACACGTGCGGCGGCTTAATAGCGCCGGCATGACGTCCGCCGCGCCTCGCAACATATTGGAAATCATACCGTGCACGGCATAATAACGAGACGGCAAGCGATTGTCTATCATCCGCGAACGAATGGCACCCGGGACCGAGCTCTCGATGGGCCGTGCGCGTGAACGGGAACGCGCGGATTGATACGCGGCCCATCAGCGGACCGTTTTGCGAGTCGATGGATGGCTTGGTCCAGGTAGATCGCAACCCCGCCGTTCAATACTCGCCGCCGCGTATGAATAGCCACGGCGGAATCAGTAGTCGAACAGGCGCGAACTAGTATCACGGCCGTGAGAACCATTTAAACGTCACGAACTATATCTGTCATGGAGACGCGCGTGGAGCATTTGAAATTTTTTTCCCGTCGACACCGCACCCTTGCTCGTCACCGCACGGTTCTCTCGATTGTTTCACGGGAAACGCCAAAAACACTATTCAAACCTCCGGCGCGTCGCTATACCAAACACTATTCAAGCGAATTGTTTTTTCTCTCTCTCTCTCTCTCTCTCTCTCTCTCTCTCTCTGTACCCTCAACGGTGTGCCGAAACTTCTTGCTAATCCCCGCGTTGAATTTCGCGAAATATCCTGGCGCCGATCCCGCGCCGCACCGCTGGCTGGAAAATCAATCTCGTAGATAATGTCCGATTCCGATCGGAAATTAGGGATTACCCTCGGAAATCGGGCAAATCATTTTTGCTTCGAGCACCGTTCGATTGTAGCACACGAATTTTGCGAAACATATACAGGGTGTTTCACCTAACTCGAACATTTTAAGGTTCGGAGGGGAAAATATTATGATAGGGAAAAAAAATTTGTTCGAGGTAATAATTCTTGAGATTTCGTACTCGAAGATCTTCCTTGAGAAGAAACCGTGCAATTTTTACGAAAACGAGACTCGTCGGAAACAGTAGCAGAAAATTGCCGGTCCTATTTTAAGCTGTAACTTGTGCAATTCCAATGCGATGGTAATGATAATTGTACAATTTTGGAGCACTCTACTCGGCATTCGAGGGTCGTAATTGGGATAGGGATATTCATTAAAACGTTAAAGGCTCCATATCGCACGGCGGTCTCTCTTCTTCAGATTGTAACGAGAGCGGCGGCTACACGCATTTGAACAGCCACTCGGCCTCATTCACGGAACCAAGCCTTCATAACACAATAACCGCCGCGCCGCTATTGCAACCGTATTACTTGGTCGAGTCATTTCTGTTCTTCAATTACTCAACATCTACTTCGGCTTTACTTTTTACAGTGCCATAGCATGGGGTTGCAAGTGGTACCCTGCACCAGACGCCGGACGTAAGAGACGACGCTCGGCGTCCGACAGCAGGGCTTAAAGAGGATCAACCTCCGCCCCATTCCCTAGTGTATAGATCACCGGCGGCCTTGACAGTAACAACTGCTTATGTTCTTCGTCACTTATTGCCTCTTTGTCTCGTGGCCGGTTATTTATACCGCGTTTATTTCCAAATTTGCTTAGTAACCGCTTGCTTATACACTCTCAGAAGGGAGTTAATAATTCGATATTTTAAATAATTTGATAACAATATTCACCTTCCAATAGTCACCTTCATTTTTCTAAATGGCACTTTGTATTTTAGACTTAACAGTATTATAGCCCGTATCAAGACGAGTTCAAGGACCTAGTATACCGTGACCTTCGGATTACCTTGAAGGCAAAGAAATGAAAATTTTAACAAAAAATGCTTGAATGGATGATAATCTGACCTTATGTGACAAATTTTGAAATGTTCCCATAGAATTAATTTATCGAATGAAATAGAAATTGGAACTGTAATTCCGAATTCGTCGCGACCGCAATAATTTGTTGTCTTTTTCTCTTTAATAATTTCGCAGAAGAGAAGAGTAAATTTACACTTGTGTATACATTTGCTCGATGCTTAATCCTTTCATTACAAGCGCCGGATATATACGGTATGTTTACACATGTCGCGTGAGGTTCCGTTCGAAACGGACTGCCGCTAGCAAAAGGGTTAAACGCTTAATGGTTGCAAAAGTAGATTCATTCGGGAACGTGATCCAATCGCGAAAATTATTTTTTCACTGAAGATTTTCTGGTAGAGCCTGGTCGTCCAGAAGCGTATTTAATAGGCCTGCGATAAGCAATGCGTTAAAAGAAAAGCATAACATTCATATTTAGCAGATTTTGTTTGAAGTGTTCGTCACGAGACTGACTCGTGATTGTACGTCAAGGGGTTAATCTAGGTTGACGCACGACCATACGTTTCTGTGCGATCGACATTGTTGTATACTGTCACGGACGTCACCATAATCTGTCGATGATTTATAATACGTAATACGACCTCGTATAATAAATTTTTTCAATATTTTCGGACCCGGATTTTTGAGGTATTACAAACACAGTGGCTACAAAATGCATTATAAGTAGACTGCGGATCGTTATGCCAAATAAAAAATATTTGCATTAATTGCAAGACGCAGGAGCGAAATAAAAATTTCTTTCTTCTTTGAATTATTTTATTCGGATAAAATCAACACGATGGTGCCCTTAAATCTTTTTAATATGTCCACCGCATTAAATTGTGCCTAACAATTTTTGCCATAAATGCATAAAATCTGTAGTCTAATTAAGTTTGTAAAAAACCACCGTACAATATGATTGGGCTCATTTTAAATCCTAAAACCCCCACTTTTAGAATCTATTGTTCATTTTTTCTAAGATGTTTTTGCATAACACAGCGGATGGTAAACAGAAAATTTTTTCTCGAAATTGCTGTAAATTGAAGTGTCCCTGAAAACGTTGGAAAATATTGTTGCGACTGAATCTACCTCAGATTTGAAGACTGAAGCTTGCTCTTTGCAACAATCCCCTAAAACTTGATATACCATTATTTTTGGCGGTGTTACGTAACAAAAACGAGAAGAAAGTTCGCTCGTGTAATGCTCTCACGGTGTACCTCACGTTACTGTAAAATTGGCGATATATCTTTCATTCAGAGCTCGGTAAACGACTAAAAGAGATCGTAGATCAAGTTCTGGGAGGTCGTTGAAAAGGGGATGCTCCAATCTTCAAATTTACGGTGGTTTCTTATAAAAGTTATAATGTTAGCTATACGAATTTTCTTTCCGAAATTACAACAGTTTGACCATAGACAATTTCACAAAAATGAAAAAATTCAGTGTACCGATACATTTTCGAGTATTTTTCTGACACAACCACAAATAATGATATAATAATGACACCTCAGAATAAAGGTGCTGGTAAAAAAATCCATTTAAATTCTAAACAAGTAATTTTGTAAATCTAGCGAAAAGGAGTAAATTTTTAATCCTATTCGACGCTGAACCAGCCTCGTTGCGAGTGCATCGAACGACAGGCCGGTTCTTGAAATTCTCACTCTAACAATAAGCAGAACTTTAACGAAGAATTTCCAGTAAAGTGTGGAAATAATAAATAAAACATAACAAGAGAGAAATTCTCCATTAGCCCCATGAATTGGCCGACCAGCTCATCGTCATCCTCCCATCATTTCTTATTCATGTTTCGTGTTATTAAGGGTCATCCGAGTGGTGTGCTTGTATTCAGCCAGAGAGAGAAGAGATCGATTGTTGCCTCCGCGAGTGCATGCGTGCACCTGCAACCTTCGGGACGAACTCCCGGTATAAGAATAACTTGGTTGAGGCCAGGTGGCTTTTCTCGCCCGAATGACTGCCTCGCTACATCTCGAAAACGACCCTGACGAACGTGTTCTGCTCTCGAATAAAAAGATAACGGAGGCGTGTACGCGGAACATAGTGCGGTAAATGGCGCACGGTGTTAACGGTAGACGTGTTCGCTTCATTGAATTACAAGTCAAGAATAATAAGTTATTGACAAACAGTCAGAACCCCCCCCCCCCCCACCCTACTAACTGATCGTGAGTTCAGGCCAAAGCATGAACATGACTCTCAAGAAAGTGCCGGCGAGTGGTGGCTCGACCGGTGGTGTTGTGGGATTGCGATCGTTGAGGTTAACCCCTTGCACTACTATTCATTTTGCGATTATAATGATTAGAAATGCTTCATCGTTCAGAATTTCATTGAAAAAAAAAGATAGTTTATATTTATTGTATGTCTACATTTTCCTCAAAGGATATATATCAACTACAAAAAAATAGATTTTTATTTCGATTTAAAGGAAATTAATAACGTTCAAATTTATTAGACTCTATTCAGAATCTTCATGACGAGTCTGGGTCGTTATTGTAGGGCAAGGGGTTAAGCGATGTTGGTTGGGGCTCATCGAAAGATGGGTGACACCGCATAGGTGTGAACTTATAGAGGATTGTTGTGTAACCGTGAGGGGAACAATAATAAAGAATTGACTCTCAAGAAAGTCGGAGCAAGATGACCGTCAATTGTGACGCAACATGTCGCGTTTTCATCCCCGGCGAAGGGTTATCGTATAATTAATCGGCCGACGGGAATCACGCCGGAAATTGTAGTCATATGCATTCATAAAGCCGTGATGCGTTCAATTTCGACCGCGAGCGTTCGCTAATTGATAGATCTCTAATTCCATAAACCCATAATTCCTCCCACTCGCCGAAATTCCATAAACCTCGTATGACGCTGGCCAAAACAGCGAGAGAGAGAGAGAGAGAGAGAGAGAGAGGTGCGCGTCCGAGGTATCGGGGCCGGAACAAAAGTTATTATCGGACTGTAAATACAGAACGGATCTCCCGGATGCCACTCAAATTCCATTTTCGCCGCCTTCGGCCGCCACACCCCTGTACCTGTACTACGAGTTTCCGGTCTTGTCGCAACTACAGGGCGGCAGTGATCGAACTGTCCGAGCGAATCAGTGTGCCTTTCGATACCGTACAGTTCGCTGGCCCTTTAGCTCTCTCTCTCTCTCTCTCTCTCTCTCTCTCTCTCTCTCTCTCTCTCTCTCTCTCTCTCTCTCTCTCTCTCTCTCTCTCTCTTTCTCCGTCTGGCATTCTTGTTCGATCTCTCATTTTCTCGCGCAGATACACCGACATGTGTACGCCAACAGGAGGCAATGACAGCTCTCGTGCCGGCCGTGTGACGTCTGTGGCTATTCCACCGGGCATCTAATTATTGTCCGCCATACAAGTCTCTCTGTTACACACGGCGATTCTTTTGCACGCGTCGGTAGCCCGTCCAAAAAAAAAAGGCATTACACCGAGCGCTCGCCCGTCGTTGGTTTCCATGAATTTTGCAAAATTGTGTAAATTATTCGCGAACTCGACCGGATCGTTGCAACACTGGCATCGCAGATAATCTCACCTACCATTATATAATTAATTACCAGCGTCGAGCGCCACGGTGCCGTTATGGCGTTAATTAAGATATACAGCCATTTAACTTACGTAACAGTAATTTTCATCGTCATCTCCGTTATCGAAGCGTCCGACGATACTATCGAAATTAGCAACGCGGCGCTGGAGTTGCCCTTCGAGAGCGATGGTCCAGCGATGTTCTACCTTGGTTGCGAAGCAAACAATACTATTTTTATTTTTATCTTCGGTGGAGCTGCTAGTCGGATGAATTCCGCGAATGGAGAATTCATGTGAATTGTAGGAAATACGTCGGTCAAACAATCGATGGCGCACACTTTAATAACGTTTTCATGAATCGAACAAACAACTTCATTTTATCTGCCAAGCTAGAAGCATTAGTTTGCTAGGTGTAATGAAAGTTTTGGAAAAATTGCTGGTAGTCGGAAAATTACGAAAAAGATAGTCAAGGTTGCTTTTCACAATTTCTGTGAAATTAGCATAAACATTCACTCGATCCTCAACCGCACATAAATATTATCGCGAGCACAATATTATTAGAATGCTCGTCGATCAAGTCACAAACAAGTAGGAATGCTTACATTATAGTATCATAACAATAACAATTATAGTCTCCGCAAGCGCTTGCCGAAGTTTTCGTTTCTACATTACGTTAACTAACATTAACGTGGCAGCTACACATTTGTTATAACTTTCAAATATGTAGATACATATTCGCGACAAATGTTTACATACCCTTCCTCGGCACATCTCATCAAACACTCTTATGCCAAATTCATAGTGACGTCGCTCGACCTCCACTTTGTAAATGTCGCTGAATCCCAAAAACAACGAGAAAATAGGCATTCCGGAAATGGTATTATTTGAAAAATTAAAATACGTGTATCCTCGTGGCTGTTTAAGAACGTTCTTCTACGTAGCCAATTTTGGCTAAATTGACATCTATAACAATGTATGTATGTCGTCATTTAAGATTGCAATTCATGCCATAATATTCGAAGAATTTATAGCTTTTTTATGACAGTATCATTTCTATAACTTTACGGGAGAATAAATTGCATTTAATGGAACAATGTAACCATGAAAAAAGCTCAGATCAATTCTCTGGTAAGCCCGCGTAAAAAAGTTGTAAAATACAACTTTTAGTACTTTCTCTGTAATTTCGGCCAATTGCAATTTTAATCAAATATTTTTCTCACGTTATGTCACGCTCCAATTGTTCTAACTTCTCAAAAAAATTCAAATAGTATAGTCCAACATTGACAAAGTTATGCGATTTTGAAGAGTGTACGAATATTAGTTGGAGTCACTGTATGTCTCCTGGACGATACGATATATCGAGAATTCACTGTACTTCAGCAAAGTTAAGTACAATAAGAGACGAGAGAGAGAGAGAGAGCCGTAAGATATGCGTTACCTGGTGCGCTCAGAGAGCTCTCTAAAAAAATTCCGAGTAACCTGTGGCGACTGAACTTCGCGCTGAAAAGTAGTCCAGACCTTGAGGAACGTGTTCCTCGACCCTGCAGTGGCAACAAAGGCGAGTTCAATTTTATCACCCGCGAGTAAACTCGATTTTTCGAGTCTTATTAACTTTCGCGTCATTTTCCAGAAAAATCGCGCACAGTGCGTCGCCGAAACGGACAAAAACTTGATGGTCGCGCGAAATCCGGTATTCTTCGTGGTTGCTCGACGTCCATTCAGAACCGCGTTCTCCATACACCGAGCATCGAGCTGCTCATCATCCCCCGTGCGTCCCTCGGCCGCGTTGTTGGCGCCGCTGAAAGCCACTCCTGATCAGTCGCGCGTACTATATTATTTTTACCTCCGCAACTAGAGCGGTGAAACACGCAGGCGTTATCAAACACGGCTTTGTCTAACTTTAATTGAAAATATTGGAATAAATCTTCCAATAGACATTGTCGGGCGAAACTGCCGCTTCACCGTTCTGTACGGGCGCCGCGCGCCGTGCGAAGAGATAGGGGTGAGAACGGCGGCGGACGGGGGGGAGGATGGGTTGCCATGAAGGGACGGGCAGAGAAGCGACATCAAAACGGGGGACGAGGGGGATGGAACGAGGGTGAATAACTGGATAGCAACAGCTGAGTGGAACAGAGAACATGAGCGCGAGCGGCATGGCAGGCCAGAAGAGGTAAATAGCCATTTGTGGTCGAATTTATAGCGAAGGTTCGCTGCTCAAAAAAAATGTCACTGCATGCGCACAGTCAACGAACCGTTTTGGCCAATTCAAATCAATCCTGTGTCTATTCCCCCCCCCCCCTCCACCCCGCGGTACAGCCACCTCGCGCCTTTATTTCGTCGAAACAGTTTATGTCGTATCGGCGTTTTCATCGGTGCGGCAAATGGACCTTAACTCGCTCTCTTTTTCGTGTCGGCCGCGCTCGGAGTAATAGGTTATTATCGCAACGCTGCCCCCGCGATTCGTTTAGAGACCGGTTTTTGCAGGAAAGGTTTCGCGCCTGGAGAACAAAAAAAAAAAAGAAAAAAAGAAAAAATTGAATTCGCCGATCGATTCGCAGAGACGAGCAAACTGAAATACTCACTGTTTTCCTATCCGGTTCGGTCCGACCTCTCCTCGGTCGACGTTAATAACTTCTAACCGCGGCGAGAAAAAAGGATTTTAAGAAAAAAGGAAAAAAAAAGGATTGAAGACGCCGGTGAATTACAGATCGACAAGTCTTGCCCGGGACCGTGATTGAACCGGTTTTCAGGTTGCTACCACGGCCCTCGTCCGCCGGTAATGACGATAACGAATCGTTGTAATGGCGGTAGCCAGCCGGTCGTTGTCGACGGTGAACGCCGACAACGTCGCCGCTTTGGAATTTGAAGCGTGACAGGCTACATAGGTAGGCACGAGCGACGACGGTTATCGGAGTCGATCATTCAATTTTGCGCTGCAAATCGTCCGCGCCGGAAACTCATATCCGGGCACTTCCGGTTCTCCCTGGTTCCGCCCCCGGGAAGAGGAGTCTCGCGAAAGGGCGGCCCCCGTTGAATGGTCCGATAAGAGAGAGAGAGAGAGAGAGAGAGAGAGAGAGAGAGAGAAAGAGAGAAAGAGAGAACCGGGGGGAGAGGAGGAGAGAGAACGAGAGCAACGAGGGAGAAAGAAAGAGAGAGAGAGTGGGGAGGGAGAGACCAGACACAGCAGAGAATCGAGGAACGAAGAGGTCACGGATTCGATAGGTAGAAACTCGCGCGAATGAGCGCCGAGGTCGCTTCCGACTGATTGCTCGTCGACCTCACAGAACTGTTCTTGTCATTGGGAGTCACGTCGAGGATTTCTGTACCTGTACTCCCACCGAAAATGTTCGATCGTTTTATTGTTGCCGCGCGAAACTTCGTTCCGCCCAGGATCGAAAATCGAGTTAATTTTTAATCCGTCGCGAACGAGAGTCGGTGCTCTCTCGGCGTGGAAACGTCGCCTGCCAGAAGAAGCTTGTTTCTCAACCAGTTTCTTTGCTTCGCCCCAATATTTGCTCTATGTTATTATTAGTCTGCGGATCTTTACGCGAAAGAAAAATTTGCAAGAAACACCAGCCAAATGGAATTCTCTTTCTGCCAATGTACGCGTTCGAAATAAAATATTCGTGTCCTACGATGCATTCGTTTAAAATTTCACTGTAGTCTATTTCCCATAGAATCTCGTAAAGATTCAAACACAATAACATTTAAGTCTTAACCAGGAAATTACACGAAACTATTACGAAAAGAACAGAACAGACTTTTCAAGTAAGTTTAATTTTGATTTTTAATTAATTTTCTTTCACACCTACTAACAAAATAATAAAGTGTCCCATGAGCTCTGTAACACGAATGTCCTGATTGTTTCAAACAATACGAGGAAATGTTACTTACAGAAGTTGTAGGGTTTAAGAAACTACATAAGATGGTATAAATGATATTATGAATATGATATTATTATTATTAAAAAAACAAACGGGACCTCTGTATCTTCTCTACGCCTCCACTTGCAAGAATATCATTTACAACATATTGTTTCTTAAACCCTACAACTTCTGTAAGTAACATTTTCTTGTATTGTTTCAAATAACCAAGATATTCAAGTGGAAAAGGCTCGTGGAACACACTGTATATCGAATAGTAAATGTTACCTTACGAGTGAGTCTAATAACTAGACTATCTTTATGCGAAAAAATGTTTTTACCTGAATTGCAACGAACTGAAATGAAATAGAAATTTATTTTCTTACTTATTATGTTTAGCAGATTGAAATGTTTTGCTAGTTAAAATTGCACCTACTAATTTTTATCACACACGTGTAAAATCCGCAGTGTCTACGCATTCTAACAACGTCATAACAGGCAACAATTTTTTACCGTGTACTGTACAATATGCGTACGGTATTACGGTAACGATAGTGCACACAAGGGGACAAAAAGCAACTCTAAAACAAAATCTCGACTATGTGTAATCGTTCCACATAGACGTTTGCGTCTAGGATCCTGAGCACAGAATTTGCAGATTTGCTTCGAGCAACTTTATACAGGTGCGTAAAAAGACAGACAGGCGGAGGGCCAGTTCGCGGTAAAACCTGGTTATTAATCTGGAACCGTATCTAATCCGGACATTACTATTCATCGCCACGCTGCCGTCAAACCGACTGATCTAGCGGAATTATTCTCGTCAAGTTGAGCGTCTGTTGGGAATCGAATTTGCGCGTGCACCAATCCGCACGGATCGGCGCGGCGCGTCGCGGCGTGCAGCGTGCAGCATGCAGCATAGCGTTCGATCGCGTCGCATCGGGTTCGATCCTCTTTGCTTTCGTAGATTATTCACGAAAAGCAATCACGGAAAGGCAGCGGCGGGCACTTGGGAGCGCAGGCGTCAATCGGCGCGGCGCGTTCGAGTCGTTGACGTTTAATTGACAGACAGACCGTCATTAGCCGTTTACACGGGCCCGATCAAAAGTGGCAAGGACAACGGCGGCGTACCGATGCAAATCAGGATTTGTCGAATCGATCGTCGGCCGCGCATCGGCACGATAATTAGGCCCAGGGTACTAACTATTATCGGCTGTGCCTGCAATTAGTGCCTTTTAGCGGGCTCGGTCTAAATTTTCGAACTGTTTCGGCAAACACATCGAGGCGTTCCGCGTGGATGATGATACAGGCTTCATTAACGGCTTATACTCCACTTAACTGGCTCGCGCGGATTATGCTACAGAAAATCATCCCATAAACTCCGCGGGCCGGCGTTTCGCGAAAGTCCCCGTAAAATTATGCGGCTCGTGTTGCCCGTCCCGACTTCATCGGCATTTATAAATATATATATATATATATATGCCTACTCGACCCGGCGGCGGATTACATGTTTCCTGATCAACGCAGATTCTCTGTGTACTCCTTTCACCCTCCCTCCCCCCTAATTTCGGATAATTTTATAATCGCCCACGGTCCCGGCTACGAACTGCTTTAACGGCTTGTGAAAATATTCCCCCGTTGCGAGTATACGTCATTTCTTGGTTCCCTTTATTCCTAAAACTGCGGCCAGAAATTACACTGGCTGGTAATCAAGCAATACAAATGCAAATACCGCGGCGAAATCGCGGCCATTGCCGCCTGCCGCTTCTGTCCTGCATTTCGAAATATTCCGCATAAATAAACAATCGTCATCTACGAGTTACATCTATTTAGAATATCGATCGTGCGAACCCGATTTTCGTCGAACCGTTCCTATTAATATCCTATCTTAATACACGCTCAATCGTATGCGTGCGTAGCATGTGTGTGTGTGTGTGTGTGTGTGTGTGTGTAGAGGGGACAAGCGTTTTCCCCGTTCACAACACCAGATTCCCGCCGTTTCTCGCAATTTCTCGCTAATTTCGTGACAACACCGACTGTTTGTCGTTGACCTTCCAGGACAAGGTACGTCGGCCGTGTTTTTCCCGACAGATCAGTGCAAGTTGCGTCCGAATTCGTCGATCGTTCGTATCAGAACCATCCTCTAAGACGTCGGACAGTTATCGAACTCATTTTCTAATTCGCGAGTCCGGAAGGAGGATCGATCCTTGGTCCTCGCGACCAAGTTCCAGTTCGTTCGTAAAGTTTTATTACTTTTTTCTTGTTTTTATTTTTGCACGTTCAATCGCGGTTAGTCGCCGGTGAAAAAGCTGTGCCAGATTCCGCGTTTCATCTGTGCGCCCGGCTGTCCCCGATTCGTTAATCAAAGCGGCGATCTGAAAAGCTTGGAAACGACATCAACTAATTCGTCAACTCGAAAGGTAATAACGCGTCTATTCTATTATGCATATCGGTTGATTGTCGGTCATTGAGTTCGTGTCGCGTTTATTGCGAGAAAGAGAGAAAGAGAGAAAGAGAGAGAGAGAAAGAGAGAAAGTGGGAGAGACGTGAGCGCCGAGCGTTGAACGTCGACAATTTTGTTAAAATTTTCCGCAGCACGGTCAGTCAAATATATTCCGACCGTATTTTATTTCAAAGAATCCCCGGATATCGTTGCTCGCGAAAGGAAATTTTATGAAATGATAATTTCAATCGTCGCTCGCCCTCATTTTCTCAACTTAATTGCACCGTTGTTGTTATCCAATCAATATAATGCGACACGAAATACTTTTTAGATGTCAGTGTTACGTACACTGAATAAGAAATAAGTGAACACATAATCGCGAGGGGCTCCCCTAGCAGAAGCCGAACCTTGTCAAGGACCGAAGTAATAGGCTTTCGGTATCAGATTCTAGTGATTCGACAGGGTCCCCAATTAAGCGATATAAACACTACTTAATTCTTGCAGCGAACCAGCTTTCCCACGAGGAAAGTTCAAAATTCCGGGCGTGCAGTCTGTTTAAGTGTAACGCGCGGAAACGACTGGTAGCGCACAAAAGACAGAGTCGTCGCTCGAGATTTCGTCGTGACGACGGACGCATGAAAGCGTTTACCTTTCGCAAAGGCGTGCTAGAAGTGGCTTTTGTGTAATTCACGTCGCCCCGTGAACGGTCGCCGGTGTGCGTAACACACTGATTGCATTACCACGCCTAACGCACAGGCGGAACGTTACGGTCGACTGACGCGCCGATAGCGTCACACAGTTTACCGGGATTCGTTTAACGCGATTCAAACGAAAGTTGGCGAAGTTGGTCCGGTTACGCGACAGCCGCTGTCGGCAATGTTGCGAGCTCAGTGTCAGGGAATCGCCGGCGATGAAGTTCAAATTTCACATTATCGCCTGTACTCCGAAACTTTCGAACGGAGCGATGACGTCGATGCCTCCGCAAAAATTCTTGCGACATTGTTTCGAAAAATAATTTCACTCTTTCCTCCAGTCACCTACCAGCAAGTGGAAAGTATTTATTCGCAATTATCCGTACCGATGTTATCCGACTTCTTCATTGTCCAAACACGTTCCACGCGTGATCAGTTCAAGAGCAACGCGCGACACGATTTATTGTTCCATTCTGTAAGGACACGATTCAACACTGGAACTAAATGACTATTCCATTTCGAAAATCTTATTTCCAAATAGAGATTGTAAAACTATTAGGTACTTATGAGAGATTTATTTATTAGTAGAGACCTTTGCCAGAATTTGTCAGATAGTAGTAAGTGTCCAAGATTCTTTTAAATTTTCATAAAATTAAAATACAATTTCTCCGGCCACAGAGAGTCTAATAATTTTCTGTTTATTTATTATTAGAGACCCTCACCAGAACTTATTAGATGGCAGAAATATTGGAAAATTTGTTGCCAGTGAAATTTTGTGCCACGGTGTCTGGAATCAGAAAATAATTCTTGGACGCTTCGAGCTCGATTCAATTTTGTAATACAGCACTCCCGAAAATTGTGTCCCCTGAGCCTTCAGGATAGAAGAAGACCCTTGGGACTGGAACGAGTTCGGGGTAACCTCGAGCACGACGAGATCATCTGACCACGTCGGCCACTAGCCTACCCTCTGGCCATATTTGCTCCCTTCCTTCGGCTACTTCAGCCAATTCCTGCAACTTTGGTAATATCTTGTGGAAATCTCTCTAAGGACCTCCGGATTCACATGGGACCGAGCCCTCTTTGAGTTCCCCAGAGGCGGACGCTATCTAGGACCTCTGGGTCTCTATGGAAAAAAGTCTCTTCGATATACATCTAAATTCCTCTGAAAGAATTTCTCCAAACTCTTTTGGACTCCCTTCAAGGAGATCCTTTTTCGAGGGCTTCTGGAGTCCTTTGAGAAGTGTCCAAGAACTTCTGTGTTTTCTTAGGTCCTTGCAAGAATAGCTAATCCTGCGAGGATATCTAGCATCCTTGAAGACTTTCCAAACCTGGCAGAACTTCCAACAATATAATGAATTATTGTAGAAGTTTGGCAATTGTACTTGAACAGAAATTGTAATTATTTAAAATAGTAGATCTAGGGTATCGAAGAGTATTGAAAAATGTGGGTTCGTTTAATTTTTATAAACCCAATCAATTTTGGACCAATGCAAAAATTCGTGTGCGATCACCGACAAATTTGACGAGTATGTGCGTCACGATTAAGTGTAGTTAATGCGAGTGCAAGGACACGGATGATTACCGCTTCAACTGCGTCCGTGAACTCTTTGTCGGGCTTGAAGAGAATCGTTTGCTTCTAGGTGTTTAAGCGCAACGGGTCGCCGAGAAGAAAGAAGTTGGCCAGCCTACTAAAAATTCAAAACGCGGGCGAATTTCCCTGGGAATAAATTTCCAAGTTTCTCCCGCGGAGAACAGCCAAGTAAATACAGCACGGCGAGCTCACTCAACCCCGGAACGAACTAGGTAAAGTTTGACGCATTGTCGGCGAATAAACCGAAACGATTGTTACGCAACGTTTGCTGGAAGAAAGGAAAAAGAAGTTTTTCCAAACGGGAGACGCGTCTTACGTGCATTTTGATGAACAACGCTACTCGGCACGAAGCGAGGACTCTACTCACGGTTGCTCTTTCTTCCAGGCTGTTGCGTTCCTCTTCGAGAGACAACGAAAACAGACTATGATCAATAGTCAATCGAATGCGAGGTAAGTCGAGCTAATCAAACCTACTGCACTGTCTCGATATGCGTGTGAAAGAGGTGTGCATGATTGAGGATTCTTCGTGAGAATGAAGCGAGACGTTGAACTTGAGAACGTGACACAGAATCGAATGTATAGTCAGGAGCAAAATTGTACCAGTGGAACCACGTCTTTGGAAAATCATTATTTATTGGTTCATCGAAGCAGGAGCACAAGAAATTCGAGGGATACACGGTTTTACATTAATTTATACTCGAGAAATCAGTATACTAAATACTTTCCTAAACGCAGTAATAAACTCAAGTTAGAGTATTTACTTCTACCGGTAGCATAAATGTAAATTCATGCGAAAATCTTGACATTTTTGGGACTCTATCTTAATGTACAGTGCTTACTCTACAGGGTGTTCATTTGAAAACTTTCCAACCGAATATCTGGAAAAGTATGCAAGATATTAGAAAAGTGTAAAACACGTGTCCAAGGATTTCGAGGGGTAAGAGGGGGTGGGCAGTATCAGTTTTCAATTTGGGTAACGTTTTCAAGGTCATTTGAAAGTCAACTTTGTTTTCCCAAATGGAAACCTATACTTTTCATTATGGGATCTTATTGTACGGACAAAGACCAGCAATTTTCGTAGAATACTTTTTATTCGATGTGGATCAAAAAGTATCTCGTAGCCGATATACATATGTCGCTGTCTAGACCCGTGTTTCGGGATTACATATATCGAGTAAACGCTGTGAATAATGATTTTCTAAATGTAGTGCCAGAGTCAAATGCGTCATTGAGAAATTAAAGATAGCACAGCTGGGCTATCTTTTTGACGCGGAGTGTATATCGAGACGTCGATGTGATCGACAATGTGCATTAAATCTCGATCGAATGATGTTCAAGTTCCGAGTTGAAAAATCGCGACGCAATGCGAACGATAACCCTGCTGCCGGAGGTCGATGGGAGAGATTACTTCGCATCGCCTCGAGGAAGAACGTCTCACCTGCGCCGACAAAGCATGTCCCTGACTGCCGTTATCAACCACCGAAGAGGCCTTCTCGGGTAATATCGTGGGAAAATTTTTAATTTTCTGCTCGCACTTTCGCATCGACCCATGGGCGAAAAACACCGGGAATCATCGGCCGCGTTTTTAATAACTCGACGCAAAAATTCGATAGGTTTCATGCGTGCTTTGCCCATAAAACGCGGGACGCACTTCGACGCGGAAAGCGTATAATTTTACGATCATTGAATCCGGCTCGCGGAACAGAATATTTTCGATCGGACGGTTCAACGATTCGATTCAATTCGTATCGTTCAGTGTACTGATGTGAAAAACGCTTCCCGACGCGGCTATAATACTCTATCGCCATTCTATATATATATATATGGTAGATGCAATATAAAAAAAAAAATACGGCTACGCCGGAGCGATTGAAACGAAACTCGAATTACATAAGATGCGTCCTGCGTGCTCGTTCCTGTCGACAGAGCGTTGATTTCAGGTATAGGCAGCAACATGTCTCTGCCCTCGTGTATACCGCAGGATCAAGAATTCTTGACGGGTCAACAACCGCCCGGATCCAAAGCGCAAACGCTCGTGCTGAACAACCAGAGCCACCTGGAGAAAAGCGACATCGATCCGCAGAAACAGCGACCGAATTTCTTGCCGTTGTCGCCCGTTAACACCGCATGCGTCCCCTTGAACGCTCTCGAGGCCACGAAAGGTAAACGGTCCCATATTTCACGGCAATGAACACCTCGAAACACCGGCAGAACCCAACCGCCGATGAAAACTGCAGAGCAGCTGCTTAGGAGATAATGGGCTAATGGGTGGTCACTTAAGCAATGACGATAATAAAAGGAAAATGTGCGATGAAATGTTTATTTGCGTTCGGACACGTAATACGTACGGATTATATGTTCTCATCCGCGAAACAAGCTCGAGAACTTCGTACAAAATGAGAAAATATTATGAATTATTGCTAGAAGAGGAAAAACTGAAAATCCAAGAACGGGTATCTCGTGTTTTTATTTACGGAACACAGACACGTGGTTGTATCAAAAAGTTCAATAACAATTCGTAAGGGAAATCGCGAAGAAAACTTGTAAAATTCAAATTTTTAAGATACCGTTTAAACAAACAGTGATATTTAAAATCTGTTTCCGCGGATCTGTTCCTTATAAAAGGATCATACGATTTTGTCATTTACGCCATTCCTCTAGGTCTAACAGTCTCCAAAATATTCTTATATAACTTTGAAGGGTGTTTTCACCCCTTCGGTGTGGACGATGGCCGATAAAAAGAAAATGTGTCGAATATTTTTCTGAGAACTACCTCTCCCAAAAGTTTCATTAAAATCGACTTACGCGACTTGAATATAATTCCTTGTAAGCGAGAAAAATGTGTTCAAAATCTTGAGACTTGTAACTAGACAGGGGATTTTATTTTGACAAAAATGAGTGAGTGTAATTCGAAGCAATGAGGACATTAGAAGAATTTGAAAATACTGTTATATTATTTTCGACCTATTGAACATATTACGAAAGAAAATTAATTTCTATTTCACTCGAGTTTGTTGAAAATTGGGAAGAAAATTTTTATTTTGCATAAAGACCCGCTGTCTACTTATACCGTGTCCAAAAATCCTCGAAATTTCTGCACTTACTTTCGTTCCGCACTTTCACCGAACCATCGCTTTCGTCGACAGCTAAACAGCAAATCATGGACCAACGACCGAAGCCCATGAAGTGGAGAAAATGCCACTCGGAAATGGTATCGATCATGAGCACTCTTTACGCGAAATTGCTGATCGTCATCGGAGTCGCGGTGCCAGTCACAGCCAGCGTGACCGAAAGGGTCCCGCCGTATATGAATCAGGTGACCCGAGCTTCTCGCTCTCACATTTTCGATCGCTGACTCGTTAGATAGAAAGAAAAACCGGAAAACTGACGAGCATTTGTTTTTTTTTTTTGTTTTTTTTTTCCCCTCGAACAACGTGCTTCGCGAACGAGCAACTCTTCTGGCCGGTTGTATTCCACTCGCACGCATCGAACAACACGACAATTCGTTTTTACAGGGATTTTACCTGTACCTCTATTTGGTCAGCGTCGCTTTCGTTGTAGCGATGTACATCATCGTGTTGAGGGACAAAGCCGTGAGGAATCTGACGCAGAAGAACGCGAAAAAACAGCAGACCTTCACGTTCGACGAGAAAGGAGAAACGGAGAATACCGGTCAGGTAATCTTTTCGAATGATAAATTAATTAATTCTGTCTCTGTAAAATCCATTCAGAATTTTAACACTTTGACTGCCAAACTGGAAACCTCAAAAATTCCCTAAAATCAAAGTAAGTTACTTAATGAAATAAAAATTGTAAAAAATTAAATGTATGATATCGAGTAGTCCTCCAACTTTCTTGAATTTTACAGATCCTAATCGAACTTGGTACAATGAATGTATTAACGTAAAAATTTATTTTCAATTCTGGACAAATAAATCCGTCATCCACATATGGCTGACATGGCAGTCAACGTGTTAAAAGTGGCCTTTGGTTTCACACTAATATGTTTGAATCGCGAATATGTCATTGAAGCAATCAAAGCGAAGACGATACAGCCTTTTCTCGATATATGTCACAAATATCTACCCGATAAGAGTCCCTGAACTATCGATAAGGCAGTTTCCTGTTACGGATATCACTTTGGACTTTGATATCACTTTGGATTGCTATTTCCTAACAACTGCTAAATCACTATTAGCTATTTCGTAGTGATTTTCAAACACTGTTAAGCACATGAAAATAAATTTTAATGACAAGAGATATTAAGTTCGCGATAATTTTCTGCTAACTCTTCACGTTTCAGGGTTATTTCGCTTTGGTTATGCGGATCGGTGGTTTAGGGTTTCCTAGTTAGCGCAAAATATGCAAGAATACGATACGTAGAATGAAATCTTTGTTTCTCAGACGCAACAGTATGGCAGCTTTTGTCTCAGACTCGGCGCAGTGGGATTTGGCGCCGGTTCGCTGGTATTTACGGGATTGCAAATTGGGGCGGAAATAGCTTCCGGCCCGTTTAGGGCGATTACACCGGGAGCCAGGCTGCTGTTGGTCACAGCTCAGATGCACTTCATATTTCTGAACAGCAAAAGCCTTAAGCTCTCGAAGCACACCGCCCTCGCGAAATTGGGCCTGATGCACATGATCGCCACCAACCTCTGCGAGTGGTTACAGGTAACACTTTAATTCCATAATACCGTAAAAAGTCTTGACTTGAATTTTTCAATCTTGACTTTCGTCGAGTCGTATAATTTCTGAATACTCCGAATAGATTGCAGATTTCACAAAATAGAATTAGGTTAAATTAAAAAATCTCTGAAGACGTCAAAAAAATTTAGCCCCCGATTTAATGACCTGTTTCAGATTTATTTCAAAATTATTGAAATTATATCGATGCTTTCATAGAAAATTATTCGAGCATATGGTAATAAATATCGCGCAAAATCCAAATAAATTCAATCTTGTAATTTTTAGAAATATGTACTATTTACTATTTTCACGTACTATTTGTACTTAATACTATTTTCGACTTATTCGGATGATTGAAAGAAACATACGGTTTTATTTAATTCCTATTTCTTACAATAATGATGAATCATACCGAGGTCCCCTGTTGTCAACAATGTTTAACCAAGCAGCAGTTTCATTTGTTTTGCCTTATTCTAGTACTCTAAATTATTTCCGCAAAGTTAAATACAGGACTTCAAGAGAAATACTTAAATGCTATTTTATTAATATTCACGTTTCGTGGTTGTTAGCTTTCTACGGAGTATCTAATTGAACTGAGTGTTATAACAGGATTTTAAATCACTTGAATCTGCAAACACCCTTTTAGAGACGATATCGATATCAAAATATTGCGCTATGAATATTAATGGAGCATTAAGAAACGACAGCTGAAACGTGCGAATGAATTGTACATCAACCTTCGGAATGTCTCTAGTCTCGACAATAAGGATCGAATGTGAGATTAATATTGCGGTTTGAGGTAATTATAAAATTCGAACAGCGGCGCACACAAATCCGGGGAGAAGAGTATTCGCATAAATATTGTATTATACGATGAGTGTATTATCCGGTGCGCACAGTACTCGGTATAAAGTAGCTTGAAGTGGAAAATGGAAAACGCGCTTGTTTCTGGTAACGAGATATCCACTCGTTCAATTTAAACTCCTATTGATAGGATAGGGTTTAAATAATTTATACGTTTGTCCTGTAAACCGCCTTATCTGGACGATTTATCAGAGCTAATTTAATTTGCTATTAAACGTTTCAACAACATAGCCCAAATTAGACTAAATTCGAATGGTTTCTACTATTTAATTAATGTTTGGTTACTCGGATCATTATTCTCGATACAGGTATTCTGGATAACTTATTTAGGACAAAACCGATTTAGAGCTTGAACGTTTTTGATAAATGGCTCCCTACATAATTATTAAGTCGTAGTATACGATTGACGAATGCAATCAAGTTGAAATTTACAATAAATACATCAATCCCCCTAATACAGCTTCTATACAGCCACCTATCCGTTAGAGACACGCCTCCCTCGAAACAAACGTGAGAGGGTGCTGTAATTCGCTTATCGAGTGACCCTCTCGTACATCGTAAAATCAGAAAATGCTTGGAAAAGCAGACCGGAGTGGGGGATGAGTAGAAAATATAAATTCTCTGGTGGGCGACGCGTGGAGCATATTGATTCGTAGTATTTAGCATTCGGCAAACGGACTGTTCGTTCGTGCATTTGTGGATACGTATCCCACGGTAAAATAATTCCGGCATCACAAGGGGATATTGAACTTATGGTGCAGCGCGTCGCGGAAACGCGGCAAATATTAACAATCATTCCCCGGCCCGACAGCTCTTGTCGACATCGCGCTACATACACGCACCACACACACACACACACACACGCGCGCGCGCGCGCGCACGCACACACGCATAGACGCACGACTACGTAAATTTTTCACACGGTCACTCATCCATTCCGTTTGTCTTGTCTTTTGCCTCTCGCCACCACCACTACCACCACCACCACCACCACCACCATCGAAGGCGCTTGTCGAGGAGACGCAACACGAAATCGAACAACTGGGCCATACGCACGACGGCGAGGACGGGATCCTGAAGTCTTTGCCGCGAGACGCCAGCCCCTTCCTTTTTCCATGCACAATTGAATTCAGTTTAATTTGCGCAGTGATACTGTTCGAGATGTGGAAGAGGGTGGACGAAAAGACCGACGCAAAGGGCGAAAGCTCGACGAGATCTTCGTATCATCTTAGCATAGATTGCAGCAGCTCTCACAGGTCAGACAGGAATTTAATTAAATCAATAAGACGCCCCGCCGGTCATTTGTTCATGCGATACCGTTACCGTTCGGATTTTAAGCCACTCTTTCCGTCCGCGCTTTGAGGTCGTCGCTCGTTAAGGCCGGGATCACACGAGCGCAGTGTCGCGAATGGCCACTCAAGGTGGAAAAAAATCATAGATCGTTTCACTATGAATTAATCATTTGTGCACCGTGACGGGCATACAAAACCGAGGATATACATTTAAATATAAATCTTTTGTTTCGCGAACAAATTTCTCTAAATGTAGAAAATTAATGTTGTGACCTGTGGAAAGAGCACGTAAGATATAAAAAAAAATCGTTCAAGAATTTCCTTATTAATATCTGTTATTTTCGAACTTTCTGTAAAGTTTCTTACAAAGATTTAAAAAAATTGTGACAGGCAAGTTGGCAGATATTTGCAGCTGATTTTTGTCAGAATCATGATGCACTAATTTGACATTTTTCGCCTATTTTGGTCGGTAACGTGGTCGCTCTACCTTATCGCGAAGTCGACCACTAGATTAAAAATAACGTTTCTTCTAAACGATTGATGTTTAATTGATCGAAACTCGTTTCCAGGGGTTTGTTCGGCGGGATATTGGTGGTGGCGGCGACGATATTGAGTCTGATCATGTTCTTCGTCCTGAAGGAGGCCAAGATGAAAATAGCTATCGTGCAGGTCACTGCATTGGACGCCACTATATTAGCGTTAGGTACAGAGCGCTATCCGTCGAGCACACCGTTGTACCCTGTTAAACAAAGCGCCCGGTTAACGGTGGCAACTTTACAGGTATGCTCGCCTCGATCGCCGGAACTTTGAAGCTGCAGGAGCTCCAGCAAAAAATAATCAAACCGTCGGACCTGGACACGACGCTATTGGCAGCGGCGCAGGCCGGCGTCTATCTGCACTGCCTTTTCGGCGTGGTCGGTGATATATTAACGATGGGCCCGACTTGGGTGCTCTCGTTGATCACGGATTTATTGGCGTTGATGCAGAGCACCAGCCAAACTTTGCTCATTAAAGTAAGCGGCCGGAATCGATCCGCTTCCGGGGGGCGGCTAATCATTTCCTCGAGTAGCTTCAATTTCGCGTAATTTTCTAGATCGCGTGGGGAAGGCGTTGCTCGAGAAACGACAAACCCGGCAAGGAGCTGATCACTTTCCTCATAGTCGTCAACATCGCCCTCTGGACGGTGAACACGCTCGAGAAATCACGCGCCGGTGTTCGTCCCGATCATTTGCAGTTCTTCGGCGTCTGGGCCTGGACGATCATCACTCACGTGTCCATGCCATTGGCGATATTCTATAGATTCCACTCGGCCATTTGCTTGTTCGAAATATGGAAAACCTGTTACAAGTCTCGGTCCACCAGCGTCGTGCAAACGCCGTTCTGAACGGTGCACAACGGGGAATTTCGTGTATACGTGCACAGAAGTTAGGCGAGAGCAACGAGTGTCTTTTAACAACCCGGTTGCGTTGCATAGAGATGGTCTGGCGGGGTGGGGATGGCAAAATTTGAGCAACCACCGCCAAACTACATTACCGTTCGGCCATCCCTTTAATTACCGAGCTACTAAAAGGGCGGGGGGTGGGGAAAGAAGGAAGAAGAAAGAGAAGAAAGCGACCGAGCTTTCGCAAATAACAACGTTACGGGAGGGGGGCATAGGGTGGGGGGAGGGGCAGGGGGAGGTAAACTTCGGCACGCTGTTTGCCGGCTAGGCAACCGCACCGGGAACTTCTAAACTAGCGGGTACCAGACAAAGGGTAAAAGGGGCACTTCAAACGTTCCAGGAGACGAACGGATGCGACGGCATGGTCGTTTGCCGAATCGATAGGGAGCGATGCCTACTTTTATCGATGTTGCACGGGGAAAAGACATGGTAACGGTGATGGTCGGCGCCGACAGTTTGATACGGTTTACGGTAAACACATTTCGGTAGCAATCACATCACGGGGGCAAGCAAGCCTCGCTGCAGCGAGAAGTAGGTGATGCTTTGGTGGTCGGAGGAAGCGAGCGAGTGGTCGGTGAAGAGGCTCTTAGCCAACCCTTTGTTGCTCCTGCCACCACTATTGCTTCTCCCGAATCCCCCCTACCCAACACCCCCCCCCCCTCCACCCCTTCCCGCCGCCTTCGTGAACCCCTCTGTACGAAGTGGAGGCTCTACTCTTGACCAAAGGCCTCTGATTTACTTAGCCTATCAAGTGCTCTTGGACTCGTCCACCAAGAATAGCGCATATACGGCGGCCCCGATTGTGTGTACGTCGTGTACCGAAATTTCGAACTTAATGCTCCACTTACTGTCCTCCCACCTTCCACGAGTCGTGATTCCGAGACTCGATTGCCGGGACACCGGGTAAATAAATTTCCACGGACCGGGATCAGGGGATCGACGGAGATACGTTTACTCTATTTATTCTTTGGAATTACTGGAGTGCAGATTTTCAGGCGAAATAAAGGTTGTATTAGGTCGTACCATAAGTTCGTGCCGTGGACATGTTTATATTATGCAGCATTGAAAAACCGCAGAAATTTTATAGTGACGGTATGGTGTCTTTGTTAACAAGGTCGGAAGAGGTTGTGGAACGAAAGGGTGATTGCATATTTTATTTTTAGAATTTAAACGGTACAAGAGTAAACGGCACGAACTTATGGGACGACCTAATATGTAGTAATTTGGACATACTGGAGCTACAGTGACATTTACTTCTAGTTTTAATAGTTTTAACTAAGAAGGAAATAATATCAGGTGTTTGCAGCAATTTTAGCTTCACTCTTATTCCTTTTTGTTATACGCGATATACGAGATATGACGGTGGGAAACAAACAGTTGTACAAAAAGGCAGAAGATTATAGCAATTAAAATTTTCTACCGGAATTGCAACAAACCGGAGTGAAATAGAAATTTATTTTCTTTCTTAATACGTATAACAGGTTGAAAATAATGTAACATTGCATTTAAAAATGTTTCTAATGTTTTTACTGTTTCAAAACACGCCTACCCATTTTTGTCATTAAAAAAAAAAGAAAAATGCATAAAATCCGCAGTCTAGTCACTATGTATGACCGGTTAAAAAAGACTAAAACTTCTGCATACACCTAATACAATAGTATAATATAGTATAGTAATAGTAGTAATAGTATCTTTAAATTCTTCAAATGTTTTTACTGTCTTGTACTTGATCTAATCATTAATGTCATAAATATTGCATTAAATCCGCAGTATGACAATTACGTACAACGGTGTTTAAATTGTGTACACATGTAAAATAGTGATTCTTAATTTATGTCGTGATTGTTTATATATTGTTAAGATATTTTGCAAGAAGCAAACGAATCTTCGGAGAAGAGAAGCAAAAAAGGAGGGTGTTGGTGCTGCGTCGCCACTCCCTAACGCTTGCCATAGGTTGTGTCTCTTTTTTTTGCGGATTTAACAAGGATTTATCATCCCTACGATTTCCCTGCCTCGCCAAGCTACAGTTACTACTACCCCAGAATCTATAACTCACGTGTGAAAATCTTTGGACGGTGGAAGAGAGAAATCTTGGACTTTCAAGACGTACGTCCAAGACGTTTTCAAGAATTTATTCCGGAGGACATCGATTTGTAAAATTCACGAATCAAATTTACAAAATCCATTAACGGCACACGATTTTACTCCATGCACGCGTGCCGTGTTCAATCCGGTATTAATTGCACGGATAATTGACCAATTAATAACGATAGCAGTTATTAAACCTCCAACCCTCACATTAATTTACACTTGCGCGCAGCTTGTACAGGGTGTATGCATATTACTGGCAAAAACCGATAGCCGTGATTTTACAACTTTGGATGGGTGAAAATTTGATTGAAAAAATTTTGTTCTATTTCATCGTCAGGGTCTACTTTGCGAGATGAACTATGGGTCGCAAATGACCCGACCTCTTAAAGCTTCGATAATGGTTAAACTGACTTTATTCACAACATGTTTACACTTATAATGAGAAAGTATTATAAATAGCGTGCTAATGACGAACCTCGAGGAAACTGCAGATTGGCTCATGATAATACAGTAGAACCACCATTATGTGAAGCACCATTATATGAGCGTTCCACTATTCATATGAGCAATGTATTCCGTAATACAACACGTAAATATATTAATAATGCACATTCATGAGAAATTAATCAATACACTATTTCCGACGAACCAAAATTATTAAACGAAAAAATACATTTCTATTCGGCTCCAACTTCTTCCAATTTACTTAGACAATTTTCATTTTCTATAGAAACCCGTAGTTTAATATTCATAACGACCTAGTATGCAATTGGCATATTATATACTTGGAACATTATATCGTGATGTTGCCGAAACGGAAACATCTAGTATTAGCAACCGGAAACAAATTATGAAACTAGAACATACTGAATGTTCAACAAATCTAACACAACAATACAAATAATAGGTAAATAGGTATTTGGTAAATAATTACCAAATAATGTTAAGTAGTCAGTTTTAGTGCTTTGTAAATCTAGTGTTAAAGGGACATTGAAGTTGCAAAATATGAAAGAAAACCTTGCATCCATTATTCGACATACGAATAATAAAATATAATACTAATGTACTACAAACTACATTATAAAATACTAATGTAAAGTGTACTTACTTCTGAATCTTCTGTACCTCCGTCGGATCCACAGCACACAATTATTGACTGACGAGAATACATCCGAATAATTGGACCACAATCACTAAACAACACACGCACACAACACATTTTATAAAATCGTGACAACGAACGAGAAGATTTCACTCCGACCACGAACAAAATAATACTGCGATTTTAACAATGATCCCTTCCACGCAGGTGGTACGGTCAGGTTATCATAGGAAGGTTAGACGCTGAGCGTCGATAAACACTAGATACAAAACCAAGATAAAAAAAATTATGACGGGGCGCCGGCCCTATTTCCCGGAATTCCCTGTTTTCGTATCACACGTCCGTGGGAGGGGGACGGTTAAAATCGCAGTATTATTTTATTCGTGGTCGGAGTAACATTTTCTCGTCCACTGTCACGACTTCGTTAAGTGTATATGTGTGTGTGTGTGTGTGTGTGTTAAGTGTGTTGTGTAGAGTTTAGTGATTGTGGTCCAATTATTCGGATGTATTCTCGTCAGTCAATAATTGTGTGCTGTGGATCCGACGGAGGTACAGAAGATTCAGAAGTAAGTACACTTTACATTAGTATTTTATAATGTAGTTTGTAGTACATTAGTATTATATTTTATTATTCGTATGTAGAATATTGGATGCAAGGTCTTCTTTCTTCTTTCTTTTTGAGAAGTTAAAACTTTTTTGGGAATATGTATTATTCGGTTATTGCTTTAAACCATATAAGGCTTATGTAGCATAATAATTTTGGAACATAAGGATTTTAGGAAATTAATTTCATAATTTTAGAAAGCTATATATTATTCATTCATTGCTTTAAACCTTATAAGGCTTACATAGCTTAACAATTTTCGAAACTGAGGATTTTAGGAAATTAATTTCGTAATTATAAGGAAATCCATGGCGGAAGATGTTTTAATAGATCATTTAACAGCAATTTGAATCGTGAACTAACAACTCATCCTCGCTAATGTAATTGGCTAATCATCACTAAAATATAATACAAAAGAATCATTACATAAAAGATGATTTCTGCGAATCCTTTTGTACAGTTATTAAAAATTCTATCAACACGTTGACTGTCCCATAAATGGCAAAACCAAAACACCATATGTAATAACTAGACTGCCGATCTTTATGCAAAATAAAAAATGTTTGCATCGATTGCAAGACGCAGGAGGGAAATAAGAATTTATTTCTTCCACTGCTCTAAATTGTGGTTACCAATTTTTGTCATAAACGCATTAAATCCGCAGTCAAGTGATAACATAGGAACAGAAAAGATTAACTTATTTAGATTAGTTTATCATAACATTCTCACAAGTCGTAGATCCTAATAAAATTTGTTCTACCCAATGGATAGCAGTGAAAGTTAATTTTCAAGTTCGGTAAAAAGAAATTCCGGCGACCATACGCGCCGTATGTACATACGTGGCGTTCGATATATATATATATATATTTTTTTTTTCATAGTACTTTTGACAGTATTGCTTGACAACATATTTCAAGGTCATCAAAATCAGTGAGGAAGCCTCTAATGTAAATAATTACCGAAGCAACATTCAAAAGTGAAGAAGCAAGTGAAGAAAATTAGCAATTAGCAACTCATGGCTACCCCTAATATTTTTGACGCAACATTTTGTCGTCGCATTTGCCACGAAACAGGAAACACATTCGAGTACGACGCGCCACTTGAAGTGTCCATGGAAAAATCTCGCAATTTATCGGGTTTACTTGTCTGCCCGTACAACTGCTGTCGAGTCTAAAATGATGGAGAAGGGAAGAGGCGAGGAAAACAGGAGAAAGCTACTGTACAAGGAAACCTTGATATATCCGCCAAACACAAGGAGCTGGAACGCCCGGCCGGATTTATCAGAGTTGCGGATAATGGATGGTCTACCCGGGCAAGGAAACTTTTTTAAATAATATAACGCAGAACTAGCGGTGAGCCTCGATTCCACGGCGATCTAAAATATGCTTGCACTCGCGAAAACTCTCTCCGGACCACCGTGGAAATAAACGTGCCAGAGATAAAAAAAAAATACAGCCGAGTAACAATTGGTCCCTTGCTCTTCAGCGAAAAACCAAAGACGGATATGTGAAATCGCGTAGCATTCGAAACAAAATTATCTAACGAGTAGATAGCGTAAAGAAATCGGAGGAAGGGTCAGCAGCGTCGGATCTCCTTCTCGACCTAATTACACTTCGGGGGCTTTAATGAATTTTCGATATGCTCGACGGTGCTACGGCGCACCCGGCTCCGCTAAAATAAAATGAAAAAAAGAGAAGAACGAGAAAGAAAGAGTGAGAAAAAAAAAGAAAAACAATTATCGTGAAGCAAATTATTCGATCCTGGCAACACCGAGGGGAGGAAAGAAATGACAGTGGTATTGGCAGAACAACTGCCAGACAAAAACCGCCACCGGAGGTCGTCGATTGGACGATCCTCGGGAATGTATTTAATTCGATTGGACTCTGCCATCTGGACGAGACAAGGAAGGCGAGAGGCCGAAGAGGGTGGCTCTGCTCGGCGAGCAAGGGTGAGGGAACCTCTGTTTCCGGCGGAAATGAGGCCTTCGCGACTCGCACTCCCATCCACTACCCCTTTTGCCTCCTCCCAGAACGCTCTTTCGAGCCCCCTTCAACCCGCCTGTGGCCATTCTCCTAACTGAATCCTCTATCGTTCCCTGTCGCAGGGTGCGAGGGCGCAAATTCTATTTATATTCCATCTCTCATGGTCAGGTAAATATTTTGAGTAGACGAGCGTGATGAACGGTTACATGCGTCGCACGAAACTTGTTCTCTGGAAATCATTCGATATCCATCCGGACACGCGAGTTTTCAACACATCCGCCCCATCTCCTGTCGCTCGACTATTTTAGTCGCCTCTTTTAAATATTGAAATTATAAATATTTACCGGGATCGTGAAATTTTGGTGCCCGGTGTGCTGCACACGTGCGATTGAAAATTTGCAAACAGGGACCGTCGGAGCGGTTATACGTATATTATCATCGCCGTTCGTTTATTGCGATTTATTGGAGCACGGTGCAGCGCGTCCCGGAATCAAAGTTTAAACGAATCTCGTTTCTATAATATCGTGTTTTCTTTCACGGTGGGTAGAATTTGATATAAAAAAAAAAAAAAAAAAAAAAATGGGAGAAAGTCACCGGGACGAGACGAGGAAAAATCAGAGCCAGAAAGGCTTGCTAATACACTCCGCCACCCTCTACGCGAGCTGGCTCGACGCTCCCTCCCTTTTTCTCCGCGTGAATGTCGCTTGCACGACGAGAATGTAATTTTCGCTGTATGCCTGGATTAGAAGCCAGCTCGTCGGGCTCGAGGTTCTGCCGCTTGATAAGTATTGGCCCCGTATCTCTTGAATACACTAGAACTGGAAAAGGGATCCGAGTTGATCTCAAAGCGATCGATTGGCCTCGACGTGACGTCACGGGTCACGGCGGCTGGTAATGTCTCGTTAAGAATCCACGCACCCGTTATGGCGCGGTTTAATGATAAGAGCGTGAAGACAGGAAAATCGCGCGACGCTCGCCGCAACGTACAAGCTATTATTAGGCAGATCTGTCACAGCCACTTCGGCGAGATTGATTTTGCTTAACGTGCCGGGATAGATAAAAATATAAAAACTCTTTATCTGCCCGGCTTCGAGACCCGAATCTTGAGATGCATCGTGTACATTTAATATGCGGCCCTCCGGGACAATCGATTGGTGCACTCTATTCAGAAACGTTGTTCGACCTTGTATTATACATTTCCACGATGCCTGTTTAAATTGCTGAAAGAGCAGATTATGGGAGCTCGACGGTCTTAGGTGCAGCGAGGACAAAACTTTCGCTGGATAGTACTTCTGAAAATCAGGTAAGAGGATCATTGGGAGATTCGGTAGAAAAAGTCTCACAGGAAAGCGTCGATGTAAAATAGACGCCCCTATTTCGCGTATATGTACGTAAATACACGTGTAATAAACGAATCGGGATCAGTATTAAACACACCGGTATCCGTGTATTTTAATACACGGTGATAAGTATAACGCTGAACAGATGAACGTGGATTTAGTGCTGTCTCACTTCTAACATCAATCAAACGGATCAGTTATCGGACTCGAACAAAAATACACGAATCTCTATATCCGTGTACACGGAGAATAGAGTGCATAATTTCACGTGTATTAAGTACACGAATACATGGTTCACGGATTTCGTCTACACGTCCAAAATCGTAGAGTGTAATGTAAAGTTTTCTCTCTTTCTGCACTGTCTGCTTTGCATTAAAAAATAATTAATTGTAAAGCGAATTGGTTTTGAAATCGTGAAAAAGTAGCATTGTAGAAAGACGTTGAGATCAATGAAAGATTGACATTGATTTTGAAATCTTTCTTTATTCGAGCACTTAAAATATCTTTATTCGAGTATGTGTCGTATAATGAAATAACCAATATTATCGGGAAGGTTATAGTTTTTTAATAGTTGCTGTTTCAACTTATTAAATGTATCAGTGTAAACTTTACTATGCCGGTGCAGTAACATTGTAAATGTTCCGCTATTAGATTAAAGAATATTTTTATTTTTAACCTTTACACTTTTTTTGTCACCCTCAAGAAGCTCCACTGAATTTTTGTCCCTTTTTGTTCACTTTTATTTGAGCATAATTAAATAATCTGTTGGTTTAATCATTTTTAAATCTGTTGTTGGCGGCAATTGGACACTCTTTGTTAATGACCATATCTATAAAGAAAGGCAATTAAGAGATTAAGGTGCACTGTATAAGAACAAAGAATTGAGAAACTTTTCTTGTGTTTTTACAAACATGCAAATAGTTTTAAAAGCTTTAAAAAGCCAGCAAAGTGTTGTTGGATGTTGTAGATTTTTACTCACTTTTGGAACTCCCATTCTCGATTGTCAAGTGGGCAAACCTGTCGAGTCTTCAACCAACGTGAGATGCAATGGAAATGGAATGCATGCTATGCAAAAAAGAATGATCAAAATATTAACATAAAGAAGTTAAAACATATCGCTTCAGCGATACTAATAATACATTATAACAAAAAGTATAAGCTTTTGATTTGTACATTGCATACACCCCAAGCTACGGTACATTCTTCGCTAGTAGCTGATGCCTGATTTGCTTGACATTCGATACATAGATCCATAATATGGTTACGGCATATAGCACAATTGTCTACTACAATATCTGTAAAACAAATAATGGCATAATTAAATAAATATTGTAATAAAACTAATATACTGTACTTGGTAGTGAATCATGAAAATAATACAAATTCTGTATACGTACCCCATGCCCAAAGTGCTACTGCATTCCACTGAAAAGAGAAATAACATATTTTTCAGTAAACATGGAATATTAACCATGTGAGTATAGTGCTAATGACAATGCAAGAATAAGGTTAGAAATCGATCAACAAAATTATTATAACGCACACGATTTGTACATATTTCACAGAACATTATAATCTACTTTTCTTCTTACCTTTTTGACCTCGAAACGTTTTTTCTCCCCTTTACTGCTACTCGAAGTTGGTAAGTCACTTTCTTCATCGTCAATTTCCATTGCAGACGCCATATTTAAATTTTGAACGATGCCAACTGACACCTTGCGTAGACAAATCGAAACACGACGAACAATTCACAAAAGAAAGTGTACTTACGAGCCTCTAATTGTTTATTTTAACGTTTTATACGTGCACGGTACACTATGTTACGTCAAAGTTTACATATCAATCTTATAATCCGAAATATATGGAAATCAAAGTGAAGATAATACGAAAATATATTGTTATACTGACGTGTTGGCACTAGGTTATGTTTTGGAAAGACGAACCTATTTATACTTGAACAGGTTTGACAATTACATCGATCACTTGAAAGCTGGATAAGTATACTTTAACACCGTGTCAGTGTAAAAGTTTGTACTACATTTAATAATCTTAAACGTATTGTCAAGTATACTTTACGATGAGACGAAAAGCGGGCGTTGGAGCAATTCAAAAACAAAAGCTAGAGCAAGAAAAATATAAAGATAAGGGGACAGAGATTCAAGAGAATCAATTTGAGCAAATGACGAAGCAAATGGAAACGTTTCGCGTTAATCTAGAGGAGTTTGCAACCAAGCATAAAAATGAAATTAAAAAGAATGCGCGTTTTAGACGGCAATTTACTGAAATGTGTGCATCGATAGGTGTAGACCCTCTTGCCTCGAATAAAGGTTTCTGGTCGGTTCTTGGCATAGGAGATTTCTATTATGAACTTGCTGTCCAAATAGTAGAAGTATGTATGGCTACAAATTATAAAAATGGTGGATTAATATCATTAGACGAACTCCGAACAAGACTGATTCAAGCAAGAGGTCGTAGAAAGGAGCATCAAGAAATAACGAATGAAGACTTATTAGCCGCAGCTAAAAAACTGAAAATTTTTGGGAGTGGATTCTCCATTGTTCCGATCGGCAGGGGTAAGCATTTAGTACAATCTGTTCCTGGAGAACTTACTATGGATCATACTGCTGTATTGCAACAAGCCAGTTTATCTGGGAATGCGTATGTTTCTAAATCGATATTGTACAATGATTTACATTGGGAACCAGACCGTGCTCAAAAAGCATTGGACCATATGGTAAAAGAGGGATTGGCATGGTTAGATAAACAAGGTGACGATGAAATTTTATATTGGTTCCCTAGTTTGTTTACAGCCTGCATTGTATCCAAAGAATAGATGAATCTTAATTGTATTATTAATATTTACATAGGCAATATTGAAAATAAAAAAACAAGATATATGTGTAATGTAAAATGTATTTTTAATGTGAATAAATTGATATACTCTCATAGTATTAACACAATCAAGTTTTGCTTGTAAAATAATCCTACATACAGAACAATATTGTCACCTAATTTCGTTTGTTGCATTGAATCTAAAAGAAAAAAATATTTATTGTTATTTGAAAATGCATTTATACTGAAACTTACTAAAAATGTACCTTTGTATGTCTTGCAATGTATGTTGAGCCAATTGTTGCTTGCAAGTTAATAATTCCGTGCTTAATTCGTTATTTTCTTTTTGCAATGTACTTATTTTACTTCTTAACTCTTTGGATTTTCCTTGAAATTTCACTGTCAACGATTTAGCTTCATCTCTCCATCTACAATATAAATAAATATAAGTGAATTTATTTATCTATCTAGTGTATATAAGAATAACAGCTCCATACTTTTTACTCAGTTTCTGATGAACTTGAACATGATGAATCAACTCCCTTGTTTTCCTATCAAACTTTTCTTGCAATTTATTCACATGATCTGACAATACCGATTGGCAACAATGACATTTATTTTCTACACTATAACAAAAACATTACATATATAGATATGTTAAAATATTGAATAATTAGATTTACTTACGTTATGTCCAACGTTCGTTTATTTTTTATGTCATATAAATAAGGATTTACATCATCATTGTGATTATCTCGTGATTTATTTTCTGTTATACAATTTGTTTTGTGAAGATTAACTTCTAATTCGTGAATTTTACTTTCTAGCGAATGTCTTTCGTTATCTCTTTTATGTATTTCATGATCAAAGTCATGCTTCAGAGACTTTAATTGTAAAATAAGATTCTCTTTATCACCTAACGTTTTAGACAATTGGTTTTCTAAATCTGAGTATTGTTTCAATATGTCTTTGTTGTCACGATCAGTCTTCTTCATTTGAACTTGTGCATTAGTGGATTGCTGCCATTCTAGTTTCTGTAATTTACCATTTGAGCTGACCAAGTTATTTTCGAGAGTAGCTATTTTTTCCTTCAACTGCTGCATTTCAATATCATATTTGTTTTTGCCTATTGTCTCATTGTATACCTGCAATTGAAGTTCCAAACGTTTTGCTTTTTGCTCGTAATCTAGTAGTTTTTCATTTGAGTCTCTACGTATCCTAATCAGTTCTTCTTCCGTAAATTTAAGTTCCATTTGAGCTTTTTCTAACAATTTAATCTTCTCTCTTAATTCTGCTTTAATCTCTTTGATTTCGGTCATATAGGTTTTTGTGTGCAATTCAATTTCATCTTGAGTCTTTTTATTCAATTCCTGTATTTTTGTGTCATATTCATTTGCTATTACTGCCAACCTATGTTCCAATCTGGATTTTTCTTCCAAGACAAGAGCTTCACGATGGAGCACTAAATCCTTTTCCCTGACTGCAGATTCTATTAGCTCTATGGCTTCTGCCATTTTATTTTTTGTTTCCTTATCTTTCTCTACTATATTGTCAGCATATCTTCTAACTTCGTTCAATTTTTTTTCTAATTCCAATTTGGTTTGGACTATTTTGTTAGTTTCTGCTTTGGCGTAAGCCAGTTCTCTTTTTAGTGTCTCAATTGTTATTTGATTATTCCTGTCTTTGAAAACATAAAAATAACATTTCCATCTGGTATGAAATAAAGAAGTATTTATTACTGACCTTTTTCTTGAGCTTCTTTTTGTAGATTTATATACTTCTCCATTAGTTCATCCTTCTCCTTGGTCAAACTTTCAACTCTTGCTTTAGTCGTGTGATATAGTGTTTGATGTTTTATAAAATTGTCCTTAGCCTGTGTAAGTTTTTCCTCTAACATTTTGATAGCTTCGGAATAGCTTTCTTTAATAGCATTTGCTTGGTCCTGGTAGAATTTTGTATCTTTCCCATTTGCACGAAAACCTCTCAATTCTTCCTCTAAGACACTTACGGTATTTAATGAAATATGCCACAGCTGCAAAGCTGAATCTTTTTCAGTCTCTAAGAGTACAATACGCTCTTGTAAATTTGCTATTTCCCTCGTATGAGAGTCCTCGGTACCGCATTCTTCCAAATGAATACGGTTCAAAGATTCTTTTATATCATGTACTTTTTGACTTTCATTTCGTAAAATTTCTAATTCAGTCTTTATACTAGTTTGTTCTACCTGAGAATTGAAGGTACACAAACATAAACACTTACAGCAGATAATGACGTATACAAACATTCGCAAAAACAAGAATACCTTGCACAATTTCAAATCATGCTTAAGGAGCTCCACAATTTCATGTTGTTCCTTAAGTATTGCATCCGCGTCCGCTCTGATGAAAGAAGAATTTATGTCACATAATCTTCGTACAAAAACGAAACTCGTGTAACCTCAAAACTAACCTTGGCTTGAGAATTTGGTCCGGTTGTATTTCCAACATTTTATTTCTAAAAATATGTTACCCTTTATACTATTATTTTGATTGAAGGCGCATAACGGTAAAAATACCGTTAGTTTAACTCATATTATAATGATTCGGAGATACATAAATTTATCTCGTCGGTGGTAAGGCGACGTTCACGTCTGACTCGTAAACATCAACAATTCTGTTATTATCGACAGATTCATATGAGTTCAGAGAGTTCATGCATTTGGCACAGAGGTCGCCAATAGCGTGCAAATCGAAGTCCACTTGTGTTATCACCGACGAGGTATAGGAGTAGACCAATCATCCAATGTATTTTTCTGTCTCACCACCGACGAGGTATAGGAGTAGACCAATCACCCAATGTATTTTTCTGTCTCACGCTCGGGGGGCTCTCGTCCCACATCCTACCGTATCAGCCAGAACTAGTATTGTGGAATGTTGTGGAACAAATATTCTACTATCCTAACCCTCGACTGTGATCTCATCTTATGCTGTTTCGTGTCGCACTCTAGCTTATCGTATTCTGTACCTTGAATTCTCTTACCTACCTTTTCTATGAAATTAGGTGGTAACATGGTCAAGGGAGTGCTTGTCGACGTAGTTGGCAGAAAAAATTGTTATAAATATTAACTAGCTGGAAATAATTAATTTACCAGTTAATTGTGTTCGATAAATTAATGCGTGCGTAAGTGACCAGCGAATCAAGGACGTAAACAAAAGTTTTACGTTTGTGTTCGGGTGTTCGGCCTCGGCCTCGAGCTCAACAATAAACAGCCAGAATTAATAAATTTTTCAGTGACTTAATTCTGTAATTTATTTTTACTGAATAACTAAATGGCATAATGGTCAAGGGTGTGATGGTCGACATCATTGGAAATGAATTGTTATAAACGTTAAACAACCAGAAATAATAAATTTAACAGTGAATTTCGTACGATAAATTAATGCGTGCGAATATTCATGCCTTAAAATTTATTCTGTATCTCGGTTTCTATAATTTACTTTTATTAAATAATTATATGGCAAGATGGTCAAGGGAGTGCTTATCGACATCATTGGCGAAAGGAATTTTTGGTGTGTGACACCATATGATGGAGACACTGGCGCTGCCTGCGAACAGCGCCACCATTTATAATTAACCAGTGTCTCCATCTAACGGTGGATAGAGGAAACAAATTGGCTAGTACGATTATATAAAATGACTTTACATACACGACTGTGTACATATTATGTACACGTGAAAAAATAAACTTTAGTCTCTGCCATATAATATAGAATATAAAAAAATAGAAACTCTGCCAACAAAGAGTAATATACATATACATTGAATAAATGCTGACCTTTCAATCATGCGTTCTACATACATGTTTTAAATATGAATACATTTTAGAATTACATATGCGTTTATGTGTATATGTATATACGTATGGAGAAAGATATATTAGTCTCTATAAAAGTCACCCTTTGTACCGCCAGTTTTTGAAATTAGCTCTATATCGGTTATCTTGAGTGCAACTGGAGAGGTCGCGAACTTACACATGTCGTAAACGGTTAACGCCGCGATACTTACTGCCGTCAAGGCTTCCATTTCTACGCCAGTCTTGCCGGTACATCTAATTTCTGCCGTGATTTCTACTCGATTCGATTTCTCGTTCAAACGTAAGAACACGTTTGCGTAGGACAACGAGACCGGATGGCAGAGAGGTATCAAATCGGGGGTTCGCTTTGCTCCTATGATACCGGCCAATTGTGCCACGGACAACACGTCCCCCTTCTTCCCATTATTTTCCGTTATTAATTTGCTTATCGTTGAATCGACCTGTACAACTCCTTTCGCTATTGCGACGCGTTTACTATCGACTTTCGAACCGACATCCACCATGCTTGCTTTGCCATCTTTGTCCACGTGCGACAACACGGAAAACATTCTTCTCGTGGTACTTTGAAATTCATGCGGACAGAGAAACATACGCGTTAAACCCCCGAGTGGAGCGTCGCGTCGTTGTTCGTCTTTAAAACGTTCCCTCGCTAAGCGATTCTTTTTCACTGCAACCACAAACAATCGACGTTACGGTTCAACTTTGTCGACTATACGGTAAAAACACACTGTCAAAACATATGTACTTGAAAATATTTTTATGCGTTCCGGTAGCCAATAGGTGTACATATAGGTGGACTTGTAGACCTTCATCCGCTAATCGCGAATCTAAAAGAGGAAAAGCGTTTTGTTTCTATCAGTTTCCATAAGATAAAAAGTCTTTTACCAATTTTGACAAAATCTTGTTCAGCACATTTGAAATTTGCAAGAATTACCTATTGACTACCAGTACATTGGAATTGTTTGGAATTGTATTGGTTACGCGTTATATATAGTACATATGTATGTATGTATGTAGGATAGAGCGATAACGTTTGTACGCATACTCTTGAGAAGACCAGAGAAACCATTTAAACCTGCATGTAAAATTTCCAAAATACGTAACAACGAGAACGATTCACCCCCCTATAAGTATCATCGGCCTGTTTTCCATCTTGGATAGATTGAACATTCCTGAAACACATACATTATCGGATAGGATCATAGAAACGTTATCGCTTCGTATATTGTTTTCCCATGTTTTCGGCGAGATAATAATCTTTTGAGAACCATTACCGAAGATCGGTGATTAAACGTACCGGCGTGTTGCTTTTTCTTACGTCGCACCGCGACGCCGATCATCTCCTTCAAACCCTCGTCGGAAGTTCCGTTTCGCAAAGCGTCACGAAGAGAGACTTCCCCTTTTCCTTCGAACAAACAGACCTTCAAATTTCCATCTGCCGTTATTCTCAATCGATTACACGAACTGCAAAAGTGTTCACTCATCGATGTAATAAATCCGACCTGTCCTGTGAATCCAGGAATGTGGTACGCCTATTCCGAAGAAACAATTTTACGGTTACCAAGTTATTGGAATATGGAGTCATAAGACAGGTATACAAGATCCCATTTACATACTTTCGATGTATCGTTGTACTCGTTCGGAAGACGTCGTAAATCGGGATATACGTTCCTTATCATTTTCTTCATTGAATCGAAAGATACCATTTTATTTTCGTTCCATTTGTTCCCTTGGAAAGGCATGTATTCGATGAAACGTACGTCGATCGGACGACTTTTCGTTAAATTAACGAAATTGACTAACTCGTCATCGTTGAAGCCATTCATTACCACACAGTTTACCTACACGATATGCATTTAGGAAATCGTTTGTTGCCGTTTCTTACGGTAGATCTTGATATCGACAAAGGTTTATTGTTTTCTCACCTTAACGGGATTATAACCCAACTGAACGGCCAAGTCTATCGCAGCTACAACTCTGGACCAGCCTTTCCTGCGAGTAAATTGCTCGAAACGATCTTCTCTTAATGTGTCTAGAGAAATATTTATCGCATCTAATCCTGCTCGTTGAAGAGATGGCAATTGACGCGTTAACGTTAAACCATTGGTAGTAATTGCAACCTGTTTCAAACCAGGCAATTCTTTCAAGCCAGCTACGACAATCGAAATTGTTTTCAATATATGTATTACAGGATTGTATGTACAAAGATAAATTGCAGAATCACTAAGATTTTCTTATTTACCAATAATATCAACAATATCTTTCCTAACTGTCGGTTCGCCACCCGTTAAACGTATTTTACGCACACCTTCTTCCACGAATAAACTTGCTATTTTAATTATTTCTTCTGTCCTCAAAATACCATCGTTCTTTGTCAATGTAACGCCTTCTGCTGGCATGCAATACAAACCTATACATAAAACATATAATGCTTTGTACGATTATTGTGTCCAGAATTTGAAATTCTGTAAATTTTGAGAGTGCTTACATCGAAGATTACAACGTTCGGTGACAGAAATGCGTAAGTAAGTATGATGCCGTCCAAAGGAATCGGTAAGCCTATCATTGTAATCGCTTTCATTCAACAATTTCTTCAATTGCTGCACCTGTAATAAAAACATATCAATCCCATGCCTGACGCATATACACAAATAGACACGTTTGCATGTATACATGATTACTATTGTGTAGTCTAACGTTACAGCAATTCCTGTTATACCTTAATATTTTTTTTTATTTTTTTTTTTTTAATGATCAACTCAACAAATGACAAAGATTACAAATAGATTCTAATAATGAACGTATTATAGATAATGGAGCACACTATATGTTTAGTACACTATGAAATTGATATTGTACCAAATTGAACAAATGAAAAGTATAATTACACTTACCCTAGACAATGCGTTTGACGCCACAGATGCATCCGTGAACGTATGCGCGCCACCGAGGATCGTTTTGACAGTGTTAATTTTACGAAACATTTAGGTAACGTGTCTCAAAGCATTGAAATCAGATCAACGTATAACCTACACGTTTTATGAAAATCGCGGGGTTAGTAACGTCCTATCATATAAGAAAAAAAATTATATAAATTTTTTTACACTCATCGAATACTTATCTACTCCGTGACTTCATTGGAACTGTATTGTGCGTTACAACAACGATCCATCCATCCTCAGAACAATCAAGATAACCGCGTTTTTCTGTCCTTGAGCTTGACAATACCTATCATCAAATTAATTCGTATCATTGTCACAATACGATTCAATGTACAATATACATTGCCGCTAATTCATTTTAGCTAATCACCACGTAGTATATGTATACATATATATATTTGTGTGTATGTATATGTATGCAGATTCATGCATACATGTAAATACAATATATATCTACATATGTACATATGTATTTATATAGACATTCCGAACTGATGCACTGAAAAACAGGGAATAGAGGTAAAGAGGGTAAATTTTTTTTGCTGTACTTTTATCGAAAATATGTTAGTATAGATTTTGAATGTGTAGTTTTTATTTGGATAATAATTGTTTTTGAAAAAAGTTTTTCTTCGTGAAGACTAATCTGAAAATAGAACTAGAATAATTGCCTCGTTTTTGGTATTACATAAATTGTATTTTTATTGGCTGTTTCACATAATGTTAAACGCTAATTGTTTGATTGTCAAACTTGTTCTCCTTCAATTTGTGTATAATATGTCGTATACTGGTTTTGGGAGATAATCGCTACACAAAGCCTGTATTCTCTCTTTACGGGAAACTGGTGTATACCTCCTCATTGGGAAAGTTTTTATTATACCATCTGTTAAAGCTCTAGTTACCGGCGTTAAATCCGCTTCTGGACCTTGAGTATATTTTTCGAGAGCCAACATTTCTTTCTGAAATAATTCTTGACCATATTCCTTACGTGTCTGAGGATCTAGCTGCGTCCACATTTCTCTTGCTTGTTCGAGTAAGGCAGTATTATCTTTTAACCATGCATTTCCAGATACATATTCGCCGGTTTCAATAATTACCACATCTACACCCCATCTTCTCATCTCCATTCTAAGACAGGTTCCCCATGCATCGACTGCAGCCTATTAAGTAAATTATGATTTTTTGGGTTCATTTCACTGAGGAAAGTGTCATATCAATATTACAAAATTATTTACCTTGACTGCACAGTAAATCCCTCGAACTGGACTGGGAATACGAGCTAAAAGACTACTAACTAATACAACGCGGCCTTTCGATCTTCTGATTAGAGGTAGAAAGACCTTAAAATAAAATATTACTGGTATCTCAATATTAATGTATTTCTCTCATAAGTCGTTTGTTGAAATATCTCTATTACAATTACCTGAGTTAATCGAGCAAGACCAATAAAATTAATGTCTATACTGCGTTTCAATACAGAAGGAGGTACCCATTCGCATTCACCCAAAGTTACCCAAGCTGCAGCGTGTACTAATGCCCACAAACCTAATGCAATATATGAGTAAAGTATATGGTGCAGTAAACAATTTTGTAAATTTTCGAAACAACTAATTTTACAAACCTGGTGCACCATCTGGCAAATTTTCGTTAATGTACAGAAAAGTTGAATGGATATCGTGTTCATTGGTAATATCTAACTGTAGTATGTGTAACCTGCCAGAAGTTTCTTCTTTTAATTTCTGCATTGTTTCATCGTTTTCTGCTTTATTACCGAATCCAGCGAACACTGTAAATCCCTTAAAAATATATGTACGTATGTGGGCATGGTACTGTATAAATGTAAAGAAATATTAATTTCAGTGATGTGTACAAAGTTAATCTTACCAATTCATCTAATTGTTTACTTAGAGTGTATCCGACTCTTGAATCGCATCCAGTAACGAGAATGGCTTTTCCAGCTGCAGTTACCTGTACCATTTACTATAATAAGTATGTACTACCTCTAGTATTGTAAGCATCTTATGTCAACTAATACATTTGTCATAAAATCAGAAAATAAATATGAAGTTAAAATACAGATATTAATGATCGTTTCACTATTCGTAATTTTTCTTTTTATCATTAGTTTCGTAAGCAAAACTGTTTACTACTGATGGGTTTCACCTTGTTATTTTTCTGTGATCAAGACTTAACGATACTAATGACTTTTTTTTTGTAATCGATAATTAAATTGAAAACTACATCAAAATTTTATGCAAGTATTAGTATATTATAATTATATTTGTATCATTTACACTAACAGACATAGTTTAAGCAACATACCTTCAAGTTATGATAAAACAACGTAGATCCTATGGATATAACCAGTAGTAAGAGAAACAGCACGAAACTGGATGTTTGCGATATACCTAATGTATTCAATATAGCTGCTAAGATAACTGCAACTGCGTGTGAAAATGCAATTGGAAGAAAACATCTTTCCGCTAATTCCCATGTTTGACTGTCATCTGGCTCTTTATTTCCACTCGGTAGAGTCATTTCTGATGAGCTTTATTCGATTTTTATACAAATGTAGTCACTTCCATTCGAATAAGATTTGCGGCTCAGCTAAGAGCCCTAACTGGGCTAACTCCGAGCTAACTTTAAACTTAAATCAGCGTCCAGTCTCATTGATCTATATTTAACCACAGTGCTGTGTCTTAAACTCGGAGATCCTAGTAAAAATGAATATTTTACCTTGATAATAATTACATCTTGGTACTATATTTATTCAATGATATTATTCTTACTAATTAGTTTGTTGTTACACATTTTATTTATGTGTACTATATAATCATAGCTGCGTTAGTGGATAAGATCCACAATTCAAAACATATCATAACAAGATATATTAAAATAAACAGGTACCTATAGATATACATACATATATCGTGTGTATATGTATGTTAAAAGTATAATATTTATACGTGTTTTTACGTATAAAAGAAAAGTGAAAAAATAAGTTTGTTCAGAAACAAACACTATACCTATATATATATATATATAACTGTATATAGATATCCGGAAACATCCCAAATTATCGTTTTTATTTGAACGCATTTCAACGGGAAAAGGGAAAGTTATTTATGAAATAAGCAGCTAAATATAAAAACGCTATGTATATTTGTATATTGCTGGGTGGTTTTCATTGGGTATTGGGAAACAACAGATTATGATATGATTTCTATTGCGTTTCCAATATAAAAATAAATTGTAAAAATGTTAGTTAATACCATCCAGAATAATTATTATTCGTTTATTCATTTTATATTTTATAAAAATATACTACATCGAGCTGCGTATATATAATTAGGTACAGAAAATTATTATATATTATATTTATTGTAATTGTACTGAAATTTATTATATTAAATTATCATCGAATTCACACAGAGGAAATCATTTTTGTAAACAATTGAACGGTAATAAAAAAAAGAGATATTACTTTTAGAGTGGGGTTGGTTATTGATTTCCGTGTGGGTGCCATGTTGGAAGGGAATACATGAGGGTGTCTCTCGGTCGCACCGTACGCGATACGCGATAGTCTACAGAGAATATAAATAGGAGGGGTAGTTGCACCATTGACCCAGTGTTGAGTTGACATACGGTCAGTTCAGTCACTCGAACGTTACTTATCTTTATAAGCTTTTCCAAATTTTTTATTCGTAATCCGTAAATGCGGTTAAACATCATAGAGAATCTCACTAAAACTCGTCGAAACTCGATCTAATGCAATCCAAAACACTGCCCTTTCTTACCTACGTTCCAACCATACAACTTTATATACAATACCTAAATAGTGCGTTCAAGTATCGTTACAACGTTTTCGACTAACGAAAATTCTTTAAAGATCCTTTGTGTCCGATAACAAGTTCACGCGATTGAAAAAGTATACATATATAGTGTTACAATTTGATTTGATGATCCTCGACAGCGTTGATAAACTAATGTGCAACGATAATCGAGTATCGGTAACAGTAAATTCTTTTAATGAAAACAAATTTTCTATGACGAAAATTTAATATAGTTGACCTACATTTGTTTCGCTTAGAAAAACATACCAACATCTTTCAGCGAGCCGTTTTAAGATTGCTTTCTGACTTGTAATTTGAAGCAGCATGTCGGAAACAGCAGGAATATCGCAAGGGTTAGGCAACCCTTACAAAATTGTCGATCATGCCAGAGAAAAGCGAAAAGGCATTACTGCATCTTCGCTGAAAGAACTAACCAGTATCGCGAGAAGTCGTTTGTCTTTGCCCTTGGATGCAGAACTAACAATAGTCTTAGAACAAGACGGTAACGTAATATCGTACTTTACTTTGATTCAATTTTTCCTTAAGGCCAACATATAAGCTAGCGTATAATAATGTTAACATGTCTTTGTGTTTGTTTCTTTTTTGATAGGCACAGAGGTGGACGACGAAGAATATTTTGCAACGTTAGAAAGAAATACTAGTTTAATGGTTCTACACGGAGATCAAAAATGGATAGCGGCGGGAAGTAGTAAAGCTGCTTCTCGGTATATTGTCGTAGACGACGTTGATAACGTAGAAAGCGGCGTAAGAGGAAGCGAGCTCAGAAGGCGTCGACGGCTGATAGAACCGTTAGTTTCGTCGTTACACGGCGATCCATCGCATATATCGTTGCTTGGTGGAAGTGATTTAGAATTACTCAGCGACATGGATCCAGACAGCTTAGCTGACATAGTACCCGACAGGTAAACGATCAAGCTTGAAAGTCGTTTGGTTTGCGTGTATATCGTTCGTGATGAGTTTTACCGTTATTTATTCGGCAAATTATTGCAGAATCTTCTTGGAGCAGCTAAAGGAGGCTTCAGGCAGATTTTTGGCTGAAAAGCGACAAGCGCAAGCGTCTATGGCTCTTCTTCAGATGTTTGCAAGTAGCGGGGAGATGGAGCGAGCGTAGGCCATGTGGGGGGTGGGCGCCCTCACATTGGCTAATATGTACCGAGTACGACGTCGCATATTTTACAAAGGTCGTCAACTACAACAAACATTAATCCTTTTCTGGAATTGAGCCCATTACACGTTCGTAGCGCAACACTGTACTGTACTCTACTGTGCTGTATTGTACTGTATTGTGCTACATTGTACCGCCGTGTTGCACCATTCATGAAAATCGAATGTTCGCATCGTCAATGAAGGTATTGAAATTCTTCTATACCGCATTTCGAAAGGTACAATGAGAATAGAAAGAGAAATACAGGAACTAAGAAGTTCCTACGTTTGGCGGATGGTCGAAAGTTATTTCTGAAGTATTTGCAAGTATCTACTAAATACGTGAACACATAAATTTATTAGCAAAAAGGGAAATGCATTGAAAGTTGATGCTTGTCCATATGATAAGTTAATATTCTAACAGTATGTATAGTTATATTATACTTTCTATTAATAGTAAATTATTTTTAGTGTCTTCCTTTTTATTTTATGCAAATCAGAGGCACAAGTATGCGTCGGTGTTATTTATTTTGTAGAGTGTGGCGTAAGGAATTGCTTTCCTGTAACACGAGGTCTTAAATACACACGCATAGTTGCGTACAATGCAATTTAGCCGTTGAATAATCTGAATGTATCGCGTAAACCAAAACTATATAGAAATATTATGTCAAAGAAAACATTCCGTCACGATGTTGTCATATCAGAATCAGCAAAAGGACGACACGTTTGGTTTATGAACTTTTGTACATAGATATATTATACCAAACTTTAGTTCAACGAAGATCGATGAAATGTTTAAGACTGAATTTATAGAGGAAAAGTGCATCCCCATTACAATCACCAATTCATTATACACTAAATGTAGTGTTGTAATAGAAGTGAGAGAAAGAAAGAGAGAGAGAGAGGGAGAAAAAGAAAAAAAAAGAAACAATATCAGCCTTTGATACCAAACAAAGTTATGCATTTGATAAAAAAAAAAAAGAAATCACAGGAAAAAGAGAAAACTCGTGCGCAAAACTTCTGTTTCTGAAAAGATTAGGCATATGCAAAGTAAGCCACATATTAATATACCGATTATGTCGTTGTATATCTGTACTAATAACAAAAAGATAACTTCTTCGTATTCTAAAATATTAATATACCATTTCAAAGCTATAAAAACGATGATTATCATGAATTTTGAAGATCATCAAATCGATTAAACGCTTATGTTTACTCTTTACAGAAACATTCTTGTTAAAATATCGTGACATTCTTTGATATATATACCTTGATATCTGTATATTACGAAATAATGTCCATAATGTTTATTGTCATTCGGATATTTAAAATGAAACGATTCAGCATGCGAGTGCGCCAGTACATTTTAAATTTGTTCTGTACGTCATGTTTACTGGTCTTTCTTTATGATACATCGGAAGAAGTAATACTTTAATTAAACTTTAAGACGCGCTAGGAAACAATTGATACATTTAATAGAACTGCCAATGAAAGAGAACAACTAATGCTCAATATAATAATATATCCTACCCACCAAATCCTATAAGAGAGTAGCATATTTATTAATTTTCGTTTCTCTGAATTGCACATATACTATATATCTACATACTGATTGGTCATATTACACTGTTCATTTGTGTTTTAATACCACCATTGTTGCTGCTTTTATTATCTTACGATTCTTATGAAATATTATGTACATTCTAGGCTTGTGTAAACTAAGTTTTAACAGAATGTAGAAAATTAACGTCCATGAGCTGATGCAAGACATTGGAAGCATCTTTTGTTCGAATGCAGGCATTACGTAACTGACAGACTGCCTCTTGAAGAATCAGTTCACTTTTTAGCAGTTGTCGATTAACGCATGACAAGTCTTGCGTGGCAGCGTCAATCGTGCCCTCGATCATTTGCACAAGATCTCTGTCCAATGTTTCGTTGCATTCGTCTGTTTCATTATAAAATTTATTAATTAAAATATCAAGTATCGTTCCTTTCGAAAATTAAATGTTTATATTATAAAAAATTGTTCGTGTAATATACATATAAAGTAATCGAGGTGCAAAATGCTTCTAAATAATTGATGTTTTAGAGAAACTGAAATCAGCCTGAATCCATAGGAAGAGACATTACTCCTTCAATTATGTTACAATACATTTCTCTGCATCAGAATTATTAGATGATATTCTATTATAGCAATAGTTCTGCATATTGTATTACTACTCTATTAATAAAATGATGATGTTAACAAATTTTAATGTACCAAGAGGAAGAGAGAGACTGTTTAAACTTTAAACTTACATAATTTCTTGTGTAGCAAACTGTTGTATCTAATGGAATATTTTTTTGATTTTGGTATTTTGATATCGGTATAAGGCATACAGGCTATAGCATCTACTGCTCCGCTAACGCTGCTTAAACTTGTTCCATCTGAGAAAAGCAAATAGAAATTAGGAAAAAGTTTTGCTACTTTGCTGTTTGTAAGATGTGAAGATTTGCTTATTCTACTATACAAATAGAAACAATCATTTCGAAGAGAATCTTACCATCATCGGATTCAGGAGCTTCACCAGAAATGATAGTACCGCAGTAATTAGGATTTCGCATAGAAGGAAATTCTGTACCCTATATGAAGCATTATAATTTTTTTGTCAAGTTCTTCTTATATCCATATTCGATTAACGTAATTTGTAAAATAATGTAAAGGTGTCGTACAGTAGTAATGTTTGCACCGTCATCATCAGATTCTGGGGCTTCTCCGGAGACAACGACAGCCTTTACATCCATCTTGTAGCCGTGGAAACGAAATTTCCAAAAATTCTTGTCTTTTCAACAAAGAATTTCAATTCCAACTCGAAGATCTTTTATATACAGCTGGAAAAATCAGTTGTGAATCAACAAAAGAGAAACAAAAATTCCTTTTCCATTTTGTGAACTCTATGTAGTCTTTTTATTTTCAGCAGTGTATAACAAAAGTAATTAAAATTTTCCATATGTAAATATAGTAAAAACTGCACGATGTATTTATATAAAAATTATCCAGAATAAAATTAACATAACCTGTACTGTTCTGTCGAAATCAAAATATCGCCGAAAGAAAAAAAATCTAGTCTCTATATTATGTTGTACCTATTTCTATTTTTTAAAATACGTAATATTTCTGAAAGACCAATCGGTATTTATTTTTGTCTCGTAAAATCACAAGTAATCTGTATCTATTTAAATAACCACTATTCCCTATCGCGTAGTAAATACAACTGAGTTCAACCGTCTGGCACAAATTTTGGTTTATGTAGCATTATTACAATCTGTAAAACAAAGATTTTTCATATGTTACGCGATTAGTTAGTTTTCTCTCAAAATTCTGTAATGAGTAGAATAAATGAATAATATGTTGTTTGTGTTTGTACACGTTAGTTTTAATTATAATTTTAATTAACTACGTATATATACATAAAAACATGATACAAGCACATAAAAAAAATTGAATACCCGAAAATACAGAAAATTATGAAATTGGGGATGCATAGAAAACACATACAGATATGTGGTATGCACAAAATTTTTTGTGGTCTAAATTATTGTATACGCTCTACAATCTACATGTACTTAAAATTGCATAATTTTCTGAATTTTCGGATTGTATATTTTTCTTTATAAGTAATAATTGAAATCAACCGCGCAAAATATCTAATTCCTCGGGAGTAACATGCATTCTTAATTCTTTTTCTCGTATCACATCCTGAATTTGTGTAAGTAGCTGAGGTGCAATTTCTGCTGCATCAATATATATGCTCCTGGCCCAAGGGCATTGAGCTACACTTTTATGATACACTTCCTCCCCCTTTTTTTCGCATAAATTATACTCTCTGAGAAGAAGCATATACAACCTCCATAATAGAGGGCAACACCTAGTTGTTGGTTCTCTGTAAATATGAATACTTATTAGCAATACATTCGTATATGTATATAAAATGTAAAAAATTAAGAAAAACTTGTTAAAAACGTACGATGAAAGAGTTTGATGAAAATGAAATAACTTATTTATTGCTGCATTCATGCTGACCGAGTCTTTAAGTTCTCTGAAGAAACGAATACGTTTACGATTTGCTAAACACATAGCGAATGCTCTCCATAACGAAAGGTTCGTGTTCTGACTGTTAAATTTCCAAATTGGTGAGTTACTCTGTTAAAGGAATATCAAAAGAAAAATATTAGATATCGAAGAATATAATTCTTCATTCTTTGCAATATAATAATCTGTACCTCGAAACATGCTAATGTCGAAAGGGCAAGGAAGTTGTTTGGATATAAATTTAACATTTCGTTTAATGTACTTTTGAAAATGTTGACTTCTTGAGTCCGTTTGTAATGTAGTTGCAAAACTGCAATTTGACTTTCGTATAATATTTCCTGAAACAAATATAGGATAAGTACCGCGTTGAATGTATAATATAATAGCCCTTATTAATGAAATGCACGCATTATTACCTGTATACAACGACAATTTTTGAAATGATTTATAAAATCTGTAAACATATCTGTTACTTTAGTAATATCAGAGTCTTCTATGTACAATAGGTACGCGTAGCATACGAAAGCGTCGCATTTCAGATTTGGTAAGAAGTATGTGTCGGGTTCATCGTCTGCAGGGATTCCTTGCAAGAAGTTTTTCACGTAATTTTCTAAATCTATTTTAGCATGTTGAAACTGATTATCACCGGTCTCAATAACCATTTGTTTAATAACGTTCAGTACACGAATTCTATGTGTTTCTTTGTATGTATCAGTATCAAGTAAAATTTCAATGAATGTTCGATATAAACTGAAGAGTGCCGTTCTCTCGTCAAGATCAGGTATCGCCAACGGGTAGGAGGATTGAGATTTAATCGCAGTTTCCAAAATATTTACGCAATTATCGAATCTACCCATTTCTTTTTCTATTAATGCATACTCTTTATAAAAATGTAAGTTGTTCCTATTCTCCTCCTTTTTTAAGAATTCTTTTATCGTTGTCCTTAATTTCTTTCCTCTGCAAAGAATATGTATAATATAGATATGTATACACGTATATATAATAGTACGCGTCGAGTTATTACATTCAATGAACGAGTGAGAAGAGCAGTGAGGTATACAGTACTTACTTGTTGTCACATTTCGAAGAATCATCTTTACGAAGGAAAATAAGCAATCTCTCGAATCTTAACCACCAAATATATATGCTTGTACGTTGCATAGTTGGTAAATTTTCGGCTATCGTGAAAAATGTATCCCGTATAAAATCCAAGTACGATTCTTGTGCAGGATGAAAACGAAGGTATTGAGGTCCTGATGTTAATCCCCCTTCAAGTATACCAGTCAATAATTTTCTTCTTTCGTTATTCCCAGTCATTTCACCTGCTGCAGGATAAGCAAATGGAAGTAACACTTCTGAAGTTTCTATGCTCCATTCAAATTTATTTAAGGACAACATCTAGAAAGTAAAAATGTAACAAAATGCACATGTTTGTATGTATGTATGTATGTATGTATGCACATAGTGAACGAAATGTATACTTTTACCTGTAACACATGATCTCGAGTAGGTAAAAGTGGTACTTTAAGTAAGAGCAGCATATGTACCGCCATTTGAAAATTAAAATTTCGCGAAAGTATAGGGTGTACAAAATCGGCAACATCATCTGGCAAAACAAATCTTCGAGAATCTCCAGTTAAATCCAATTCGTCCCTGCTGACACTAATCCAGTGACTATTTTCTCTTAACGATTCTATTCTTTGCCACAGCTGATTTAGTGGTAATCTCGACATTAATATTACCTCTTCCATTCCAACTGTAAGTCGGTAATAAGATTGGAATGAATAGTTAGAATAGTTAGTATTTTACAATATGTGTCATGTAACAATCCGTACTTAATTTTTTTTCGTCTATTGTTTTTTGAAAGGATAGGCTGTCCTTCTTTATGCTGAGATTCAAACTGAGATTCAAACGTATCGTTTCCCACATTTGTTCCCACAGTCCAGTATGTCTCAGGAATGTTAGACACCAGCACAGCATCTCTGTTCGCATTCGAAAAATGTTTAAGCAACTTTGCTCTGACTGAATTCGATACAAGTATCAAAAGAAACTGTAGGTTGTTACATACGTAACAATCGTTCGTCGTACATTCGTGGATTCATTCTAGCTTTCTGTTTTAAAATACAAAAGCATTTCGAATATAAATCCAATACTTTTGGTACAGTGCACATCGCTACGGAAGCTTGTGTAGCCATAATGAATCCTTGCCATAAAGTAACGTTTCCTGGATCCTTGTTTACCAATATTTCAAGTTGTTGTGAAAACTCATCGGCTGGTAATAATTCTTCCATTAAAGATAATTTTATCCTTAGCAATTGAACAGAGCCTACATTTTTTTCCATAGCTTTCTCGACGATAGATAATTTTTTCATTGTCACTGCTCTATGAACATCCTTTGACGTTTGATACTTTTGAAGGTTCTCCAATGTGTCCTATAAAGTGTTACTTGTGTAAAAAGATTGATAATTTCGAGCAAACAATAGGAATCATACCTGAAAATGGACGTATTCCAGCCACAATTTAACATTGTTTTGATCATCTGTTAATCGTTCATTATATTCTTTAGTTTTAGTTCTTTGTAATTCTTCAAAGTTAATGTTCCATGAAGAGACATATTCTGTTTCTTTAAATGAATCAGAAGTGGCTTGTTTTGTAATAATATTACTCTTTTTCTTATGTTTCTCTACAAGATCTATGTTATTGGCATAGTATCTAGGGTAAGGGTCCTTTTTCTGCTGTTTGTACGATATGAAACCAAGGGAGTTTCTTTGGATACTATAGTATGGCCTAACTCTAGAACAAAGTGTGTTTACTGTACTATTTCCCTTATCCCTATGCTTATCTTCAAAATATATGTTTTCCACTTCCTGCTTATAATATGGTTTCTCTGTTGTTCCATATTTTCTTTTTTCTTTCTTTCTTTTTTTAATATGTTTACGATGTTTTCTTTCTTTATACATAGAGCTCTCTTTACTCGATGAAACAACATCACGGGATATTTGTTGTTTGTCTGAACAAGATGCATCGCTTGTAGCTTCGTTCGAAGACTCGGAAGGAAAATCAATAAAGTTGTAGGATGAAATCTGGTCTAGACAACTACCATTTTGTAACCAATTGCTCGATACATTGCCTGCAATTTCAAAACAGTCTCATAGTATTAAAAGCATATTGTAAGTTACAAGTAGACTGTGGACCTTTATGCTTTTATGACATGGAAGTTTATGGAGTGACAAGGAAGCATTTATATTACTTAAAAAAAAAAAATAGCATTTTCATGAAGTTTTCAGCAATCAAGTTTTTAATCAACAAAATTAAATCTTTATCTTAACACAATTTGTAAAAGATAACCTGTGAAAATTGCATAATGATCCGCACTCAAATTATATGTAATATAATGAATATATTTTGTAGTGCATTTTAATAACCTTTTAAAAGACATTCTGATTTACTCGATGCCAAAGATTCGTCTGTCTCAATAGAATAAGCAGGAAACAAGGACATAATTTTAGAAGCATGTATATTCTTTTAGTAATTGTAAACAAATAGTATTCTGTTTTCTACACAAGATATACGTATAGATACATATATGTATTTAGGTATATAAGTACTTTGAACATCAAATCAACGTCAGTAACAAACTTTCATTGTCATGTCATACGCCACAGTGTTACTATATATACAGAGAATTTCCTCTCTGCTTGAACTGGCTTGAACGCACGCGCATTGAGAATTGATTATCGAAGAAACGAAGCGTAAAACTCGAGTGAAGTATGGACAAGTTATCGTACATAACCTAACGATAAAGATAACCATTAAAATACAAACAATCGTTACGTTAATCTACGTTAACTACACATGATTTTAAATACTTTTGTTCGTTTAAAAAAAAAATTATAATGAAGACACAAAATTGGAATGAATTGGAAGCACCTTTAAGTGATTCCGTATTAAAAACTATTGAAGAATTGAAATACCCTTACATGACACCAGTACAGGTAAAAGTTATACAATAAAAAATACAGTTTTAAGTAGAGTCACGTTTCAAGATTCTGAATGTACTTATAGAAGAGTATGAAATAGTATTTATGGTTTTTTTTTTTGTTTAAATTATAAACAGGCAGCTTCTATACCACTGTTATTAAAAGGCAAGGATGTTGCAGCGGAAGCAGTAACAGGTAGTGGAAAGACAGTTGCTTTCATAGTACCGGTATTAGAAATTTTACAGGTATTTATACAACATAATATGCATGTATAATAATTATTTTATGAACGTTATTTATTCTACTTGTGGAAAGAGTTGTTATCATACCATTGTTTTTTATGGACAATAGAAACGAAAAGAGACGTGGAAACCCACAGAGGTTGGAGCAATAATAATCAGCCCTACGAGAGAACTGGCAGTACAAATACATGAAGTACTACAAAAATTTTTAAATAACCTTCCACACTTGAAACAAATGTTACTTGTTGGTGGTGTAACGATCGCGGAAGATGCAGAGCGACTTAAAGCTGGTGCTAACATTATTGTAGCAACACCTGGTAGATTAGAAGATATACTATCAAATTGTAAAAGTATCAATCTGGCTGCACATGTAAAATCATTGGTAAACGGTTTTAAAATCTAACAGCATCATTTCTACAGAAACATGCCATTTTTAAAATGAAATCCTAATTATTTTATTTGTAGGAAATATTAATTTTAGATGAAGCGGATAGATTATTGGATTTAGGTTTCTCCATGTCGTTAGATACAATATTAAGTTATTTACCTCGTCTCAGAAGAACAGGTTTATTTTCTGCTACACAAACGAAAGAACTGCAGCAACTAATTAGAGCAGGATTAAGAAATCCAGCTTTAGTATCTGTTAAAGAAAAAGCAAATATTTCAACGCCATCAAACTTAGTAAACAATTATACCATTGTGAATGTGGAGTACAAATTTTCCACGATGATAGACTTTATACAGCGAAAAGGAACTACTTTAAAGTATATGATTTTTTTATCTACATGTGCTTATGTAGACTATTTCAGTCACATTGTTCAGGAGTAAGTTACACTTAAGTAATATATTTTACTTACTCGTTTCTTTTGGATGACCAAAAAATGCAACGTAGGCAAATATTATTATGTAGTTTGAAAATAGAAACTAATAACTAAAATAATTTTATATTTGTTATATTTCCCAAACAGATAATATTTGTCTCAGACATTTTCCTCTCATTAGAAACAAGCGAGATGTTTGACTGTTCTACTGTATACATTTGCAAAAATATATATGTAACACACTGAATTTTTAGAATGTTGCCGTCGGTTAAAGTACTTGCGATACATGGTAAAATGAAGAATAAGAGGTACAAAATATTTGACGAATTTCGACGTATAGAAAGTGGTATTTTAATTTGTACAGATGTAATGGCTCGTGGTGTAGATATTTCAGAAATCAATTGGGTATTACAGTACGATCCCCCTTGCTCGGCTAGCAGCTTCGTGCATAGGTAGAAATAATCAAAGTATAATAAATTACACGTTGCAACACATAAATTACTTGCTTAAATTATCGAGATTATTATTTGTTGTTTCTAGGTGCGGCAGAACTGCCAGAATTGGAAACAAAGGAAGTGCACTGTTATTTCTTCTGGAAACAGAAGATGCATATGTAGATTTTATTAAACGGAATCAAAAAGTAGATTTAGAGAAACTCGATATAAAACCATCTATACGTTTATATGAAAAATGTTTAAAATGTGCGAGAGATTTACAGAAAAAGGATCGATTGCTTTTCGATAAAGCTAATAGAGCATTTGTATCGTACATACAAGCATACAATAAGCATGAATGTAATTTAATACTCAGACTAAAAGATGTCGACTTAGGAAAACTTGCAATGAGCTTCGGCTTGTTACGTATGCCTCGGATGCCTGAACTTAAAGGAAGAGATACATCGTCGTTTAAGCAAGAAGACATTGACGTTAATTCAATCGCTTACTTAAATAAGCACAAAGAGCAAAACCGCTTAGAGAAACTGAAGACATTTCAAGATAGCGGAGTATGGCCCACTACATGCAAACGTAAACACAAACAAACTGAACCGTGGTCTGCAACTAAGAAAAGAAAACTGGAAAAACAAGAGAATCGTAAAAAAAGGAAAGAGAAAAAAATTAAACAAAAAATGTCCGCGAATTTAACAAAAAAACCGAAAAAAAAAATAAGTCAACAGGATATCGAGGAACTTGCCAAAGACGTAGCATTGATAAAAAAACTAAAAAAGAAAAAGGTATTCGTCATATATAGAATTTTTCAAGTATTTTAACAAATATTTAAATCTATCTGATTTTTTTTTTAGATTTCACAGGAAGAATTTGACACTGCTTTTGGAATTGATCAATCACTTTAATTAAGATGAAAGATGTGTGAAAGGAGAATCTTTTTGCCTATTATCGATTTATCTACTTGTGTATACAAAAAGAAAAAACAAACTATCAACCAGTGTGAATTCAACAGTAAGGTAAACAATTGTACATGGATAGACTTTGAAACAATGTCTTGTACATATTTAGATAAATGTAAGTACCTACAGGTGATAGAATATACGGGGTGTCTCGACCATATGGAATCGCAATCGAATCACGTAAATATTTGCTTTATTTACTGTTCATCGTATGTATATACATACATACATATGTACGTACATATGTTTTATTGGAAGAAAGAAATTTTCGTCAAAGGTATTTTTTCACGAAAATTACTTGCAAAAAATGACCATGAACCTAAGGTTGTCCAAAGTATACTTTTAAATGGACCTCTATTCGAAGAACCGAAACATCCTGTATTTTACATTTTTCCAGTCTACATAAATGAAGATTTGTTTATTATACAATATGTGGTACTGTTATTTGGTACAATATGTGGTACTGTTGCATTGTTATTTCGATAAAAAGAAATGTAGCATTTTTTAATTAGCTTCTGAAATTTAACTTGAAGTTACACACCTATATGTACTTATTAGTATTTGTCAAATAAAAGAATTTTCGATCTAGATCGAAAAAAAACACTTCGTGGAGGATACGTATTTCGTGAAGAAACTATTATCGCGGAGGATAAGTGAATGAACGCTCTCCCTTGGCGTTATCCCAGACCCCCCCCCCCCCCCTCAACTGCTTGTACTCCATCTATGTTTACCACCACATCTTACAGAATGATCTGTTTTAGTGGTGGTAAACACAGATGGAGTACAAGTGGTTCAGGGGATCACGCGGCCTTGTAAAAGCTATATACATAGTAATACAATAAGTTTCAAGCTTTTACTTGAAGCGTTTGGACGATATAAACTGGTTGGTTGAGTGTTTGATACACCGTCCAAACACTATTCTTATTTACAAATATTCTACTAAACGTGTTCATGTGTGCGAGATATTTAAAGACGCTGAAAGTAAGTCTGGTAAATACGAAGGGAAAAACACGATAACGATGGTCTCGTGCTTACTTACGCGTATGAGGCATCGGGCGGTGAGTCACGTCATGCGTTTATAGGAATGGGAAGGAACAGAATGCGCGTATGTTTCGAACAAACTTTACGATTGCTTTCATTCGCATCAAGTTTGATAAGTATAGTGAAATATTTGGAGAAAGAATTGACTAGAAATGACCGATACAAGAGCAAATGATGATCATCCGAAATGGTTGTTAGAATTAGAAAATCGAAAAAGAAAGGTGAGTCTACAAAATTTAAAAAATCTTATTAGGAACATATAGATGCACATATATAGTACTTTTACATCCTATTGTGACTCGCATAATTTGTATAATTCTTTGATCAAATAACTAGATTATTTAAACATTACCCTATAATAAGACTTGAATTAAATTCTAAAGAAAATTGATTAAAGCCCAACTCTTTTTATAAAATTATCAATGCCCATATAAAATTATTAAGTCCATATAGTTTATAAGTTATTGTTAGTGCTTGCTGCTGTTTGTAACATAAAATATACCGTTTTCTTTGAAGAATATTTTAATCTAGCTATTTGTTTATTTAGCCTCGATTGGCACACGAAGCTGGAGCAGGAGCCTCTTGTGTGATTTGCAAAGATACATGTCCGGGTTTGGATTTACATTTTTGGAGAAAGACTTGCAAAAACTGTAAATGTAGTAAAGACGATCACGACGTAAATGACGAAGATTTCCCACAGTTTGACCTGCTGTTTGGATCCTCCAAGAAGTATAAGAAGAAACCAACATGTAAATACTTTTGTTAATATTATAATATAATATTCTATATGAAGCAAACAAGATTGCATTTTGGTAAATTTGTAATATTGCCACGTGCTTTGTTTCAGTGTTGCGTATACATAATCGAAAGGACCAAGCGCAAGAAGCATTTGAATGGATTCCACCGGATACAACAAAAGAAATTGCTACGGAATATATGAAAGCTCTACCCGTGGAAAAACTACCCATTAAAGGTTCAGCAGGTGCAGCCTTGAGAAGACAGTTATTGCAAAAACAGTTGCCTCTTCACGATATAGAGTACGATGTTTGCGATAAGTTAAGCGAACAAGAAAAGAAACATTTTGAGAAGTATTTAGAAAATATAAAGAAATACGTAGGACAAGGAGCAGTGACAAAGGTAAATTAATCTAATTTAATAAAAGTCTAATCGTATCATTGATACAAATCAATTGACTTTTTACTTTACAGATGCTGAGTGCTCGCCCGTTCGATCGGTTGCTAATGACGCCCGCTAATGCCACTGACATGCAACTTTACAGTCCACAAAATAAACACGACACACCAAAAATTAACATGGTTCAGTTACGCACACCGAGTAGTTTCATGGCCAAACCTCCATATAAAAAAGACCTACACGCAAAATTAGACATCTATGAATCGTCGTTGCCCGTTTCAACAACGCTAAATAATTCTGGCGCGATACCAATTCGTGAGAGATGTAATAGAATTGGTAACAATTGTGAAGTAGTAAAGTCGGAACCAGTCAAGGGCGAACGTTTCAATCATTTGAGATGTTTCGATTCTGAATCGATTACGCCGTTGCGGAACTCATTTGAACATTTCGAAGAATTAAGTAAATGCAGGAATCCATCAACTTCTCCCTCGCATTCGAAATCGATAGATGATGATGATGAAGCGTTTATTGCAGAATCTATATTAGCAGATGCACTACTTCCACCCAGTACGGTACATGCCAATGACATAATCAGTAGTACGTTAGATCGAAAAGGTTTGATGTTCATACGAGAGAAACTTACAAATAGATATGGTAATCAAGGAAATGAAATCAAGCAAATGCCCTATAATACATCCAGTTTCGCAAAAGATTGCGATACCAGTGATTTATTAAGAAACCACGTTACATCGCAAAGTATAAATAATGATAACGAGAATGATGATGTAAAAACTATTATTGCTGCCACGAGAACGACATATCCATCCGGTGTATCGAGTCTGTCGCAAGGCAACGTTCAATCTGTGGAAAAAAACACCTTTAAATCTACGGGAATAGAAGGGGAAAATGAAATATTGAGAACAAAGTTTGAAAAACTTGAATCAACTCCCCTGGATCTAATGGCATCGCACTCGAACTTAATGGAAAATTCACCTTTGCCAATCCCATCGTTTCAAACATGTATACAATATTCGAACGCAAATAATCATCAAGCAAAGTTGGACAATTTTACAGTACCGTCCACTATTATTCATTCCGAAAAATTGCATAATCATCCATTCCCTTGTCAGAGTATTGTTTACGGTGTCGGGACAAATCAACCAGAACACCTTGAGGGTGCGATAGAAAATCTAACAATAAATCCTGCTAAACAACAAAAATGCCATAAATGCGAAGAAGTAATATGTGTTGGCGATGTGGCTGTAATTGCAGAAAAAGCTAAAAATGCTATGTGGCACCCTGGATGTTTTGTGTGCGATACGTGCAACGAATTATTAGTAGATTTAGTATATTTTTACTACAAAAACAAATTATATTGTGGAAGAGATTTGCCGTCGCTCATGGGAATACCTAGATGTTTTGCCTGTGACGAGGTAATAATTGCATTTTATAATAATATTTTCCAATATTTTATGATTCCGAATTGAAGTTTTATTTCAATTTTTCAGCTTATTTTCTTGCGAGAGTATACTGTCGCGGAAGGGCATAATTATCACGTCAAACATTTTTGTTGTTGGGATTGCGATATTCCTTTGGCTGGAAAACAATATACCACAGAAAATGATCGCCCACTATGCCTTCCATGTTATCAAAAAACATACGCCAAAACGTGTAACACGTGCAACAATGTAATTGCTGCGGATCAGCAAGGTGTTACTCTGAAAGATTTAAATTTTCATGCGACAGGTGTTTGCTTTTGCTGTTATATTTGCAAAAAAAATGTATTACAAGCTCGAACAGCAGTTAAGGATAAGAAATTATTTTGTAGCAAAGAATGCATTGCAATATTCTTGCAACCAACAACATAATGTTAACCCAATTTATTGTTTTACTGAAACAAATGAAAAGAAGAAGAATGTATTTTAAACTTTAATGTAGACCGTTAGAACGCATTCACGCGAAGATATAGAAAAAATCTTCGTGGTGATTCGCGTATTACGACACGAACATTTATATGTGAAAACGCTTTTACTCTAAGAAAAAATCAAGTATGAATGAAGAGATTTTTATACAATTTTTTTAGAAGAGTATATTTTTAAATATATTCAAATTACTGCTATTAATTGTAACATTCATAAACTATACTTACAATTAGTAAAAACGTTTTTATTGTAAGTATACAACATAATCTGTATATTCACATTTTTTATATTATTAAAATATATTATTACTAAAGTCTATAATATTTCTATAAAAAGTGACGTACATTACATGAATTTCAAATTATGTAAAATCAAAAACATTGCGGACAACATTATGAGATTAATCTCTATAAACTGTAGCCAACAAAAGAGTTCTAAGTTCTGTTGTGCTGACCTAGTAGTATTTCGTAGATACGATGATCTATAACAACAACTAATTTAAAGTAGAGAATAGAATAATTGTTTGCATACATACTGTATTATAATATTGTACAATCCAAACCTGCTTGGGTATCTAATTCTTCAAACTTAAACGATTTCTCGAATACGAGAAATGTCATTACAATTTCATACATATGCAATGAACCTTAACACTTTACCGACCGCTAGCGGTTCAACAGCATACGTACGTCCGACCGGCCGCTCAGGCGCAGATTCAAAATTGAATAAAAATGTGGTAGCTTACAACGCAATTGACGCAACTGAGCAACGTACCTCATTGTCAGTACTAAATAACAAAACACTGTTCATATAACGATAAAGATTGTTTATATTAATAGGCTCTCGGTCGGTAAGCGTTGGCGACAAAAAGCCGATTAATCGGCTACCGGTCGGTAATGTGTTAAGCGAACCAGGTTTATTTTCCTGTCAAGAATGAAAACTATAACTTTTTTTATGACAATACATATATGTGAAGTATCTGTGCAGTTTTCCATTTTAGTTTTTACCTACCACTGTTTTAGAACATAATTCAATTTATCTATGGTAATCTTATCCATATCATCACCGATTATAAAGAAATATACTTATCGTATTCGGATAAGCATAATAATCAATGCATATACATCTTATAAAAACATTTTTCGAGTATTACATTCGAAAGTTTCATTACATTTTATTATTCTGAATCGCTATCAACAACTCGTAAAACTCTCTTTAAAGTAGAGCGTGATTGACGATTTTCTACAGGGGTTTCTCTCTTTCTTTGGGCACGTGTAACACGTCCTAAAAAAATTAATATATCATAATTAGCGATTATTGTCGATAAACTTACACTTATCGTTAGAATAGGTCGTCAACGAAATTATATATATAAAATTTTGAACCTTCTGATATAATGTTGCTCGTATTCAGTTCAGCAATATCCTTGAGTCTCTCGTTTCTTTCTTTAGCCTTTTTGCACTTTTCCAGAGTTGGCTTTCCACTGACTCCATTTTTTTCTAGTAATTCCTCGAGACATCGTATCTTTGCAGCGTTCGATTTACATCCGGCCCAAATAGTGTTGTACGATTTAACACGTATTCCAGCGGTTCTGATGTACTTTTTCAGCACTTCTATTCTCCTATCGCTTGGTTTCATTTTTTTCGTGCTTGAAACTTTCTCTGTGTCCTTATCGTCTATTGTATCAGAATTTTCTTCCTCCTTCTCCTCCTCCACTTTTTCATCTGATTGCTGATCTATTTTCTTTGCCCTATCGTGACTTCCTTTCGATTCGGAGGATGATTTCCTTCTGTTCGCCTGTGTTTTCTTAAGTTTTCTTTTAGTTCGAGGACTATAATCTTCGTCGGAAACATCGTCGTTTTCTTCAGAATCACCGTCTGTTGGCTTACTGAAAGAAGTACGAGCCTTTCTTTTCCCTTTCTTTGTATTTTGCTTGGTTTTCACTTCAGACGCGTCTTGTAAATCTGATTTTTCTGCTTCGGAAGAACTAACGTCGAGTTCTGAATCGTTAGGTTTGGCTTTAATAATTATTGTCTTTGGTTTAGGTTTTTTGTCCTTTTCATTTTCGGATTCAGATGAAGTCGAAGATTCTTTATCGCTCGCACATTCGACTGAAAGTTCTAATCCTTCAACCACTTCTGTGTCTTCTATTTGAGACTTGTCACGTTTTTTTTTAGGCTTACCATTTTTCTCATCTTCTTCTGCTTCTTCGTTCTTTGCAATTGGTTCCTTTGTGTTATCATTTGTCTCAGACTCTACAGGAATACTATCCTTTTGTATGAAAAAGTTAGAAAGTATTATAACATGTTATACATTTGAATAAGATATCTTTTGCACATATAACTCCTTACCTTGTGTTCGCTGTCAGTTGTTTTCTCAGTCTCGGTTTCTCTAACATTGTTAATAATACAAATTTCTTTGTTTTCATTTTCAGATTTTGCATTACAAAGTATTTCTTCTGTCACGTCTGTACATCTTGCATCTTCTTTGCTGCTAGAAATATTTGTATCTTTAGCGTCTTGTGTACTATCAGAGATATTGGTGTCTTTTGCACCTCCTTCGGCGATGCTTGTATCTTCTTTTATATTCGCTACACTGCCATTTATCTCTGATTTGCGTTCTAATTTTGTTTCTTCAAATGTGATTTTATTATCTGAAGTACATAACTTTTTGGGAGATGATTGTGCATTTTCGTCGTCTGAGCTCTCTTCGCGTAGTCTCTTCTTTGGATGTTCATTGCTATCCAAGGAGTCGTTAAGGTTGTCTTTATCGCTTTGATCAGATTCGATCATTTTTGACAGATTTACCTAAAACAGTAGCAAGTTGGAAATATGTCGAGATAGTCCATAGAACGCATTGGAATAACAAAACATTGATTAAATGTAATTTCCTTACCATATAATGCTAGCTATCAGGCTGTTTAAATGATTATGCGATGTGTGTACACAATATTAAACTCTTTTCATTCCATATTCACAATCTAAAATGATTTCAACAATTCATCAATATAAATTAATAATACGATAGATTATCATTAAAATTGCGACTCACTTCCGTTGGAAATAGTGTCTTACTTCGAATGTTTATCAACAATTAAGTATCATGTTATCACAGAATTACAGACGTAGCGTAAACATTTACCATGAACTTGATAAACGTAGAATATTTCGTGTCTTAGTTGTCAGCCACTTTAGTCAAACAAATTACTGGAACAATCAAATACAGGAATTAACTGAAAAAATTAAAATGCTAAACGACATTCAATTAAGGGCCAGGTATAGTCACGTGACTTTTCAAGATTCGGAGGTCGGTATCTGCCGTACAGTTTTCTTTACAGAAATGGTATTACCTACAAACGTGTAGCTGATTGATGAACACGAGATGGAGATACCGTCGCATTCTATTTCGAATCAGAAAAGGAACTCGAGTGACGTTGCAACACAAGAAGTGTGTGACGAGGAAGCTAGATTTTACTGCGTTGTCAGATTTCAAAAGGGCAATGTTGCCGCATCGTATTCATACAAACACCGTCGATGCTTGCATCGAAAGCATTCGAGCTGGTTCGAGCGGTTTCTTCTCTTCCTTTCGGATCTGTCGAAATTAGGAGGCTTATTCTTTCTTAATTTAAAATATGGAATTTTCAATTGTAAATAATTGTATTAAACGATCATTTGAATATTCGTTGACTTGTTTTAAAATCTTCTTAATTTTTTAAACTTTCTATACGAATATAACATTTTTAAATAATTTTAAATTTTTAATTCGTGGATTTTTAATACATCACGCGAACCTGATTATATGTGTACATCCTATGTAAATGTACAAAAGAAAAGTATAGGTTTACAAATTATGTTTTGTATATATTGTTAACAAATGTTAACATATCAATATAATTGATTTGAATTTTAATACGAAGAGTATTATTTTCCGACGTGGAAATGAAAGTTATAAACAATCACGGCATGATAATTGTTTCAATGTAGACAGCAAACATAAAAAATGTAATTAATTTATTGAATATATGAATAAACTAATTGAATAAACTAATTTATTGAATAAAAGATTGGTAATAAATAAAATAAAAAATAAAATATAAATATAGAGTATAAATTATTAATAATTCTTTTCGCAGTCAGATTTTATGTTTTATTAATAATATTTTTTATTTTTGTCTTTAGCATATGTCGCGGTCATTATTAAAATTATTAATTATTATTTTATTTAGATAAAAAATTATTTAAATAACGATTCGAATAAAAGATACTTTATCTTTATACGTTACTGTTAGGTTCGAATAAAGAAAAGTATCTTTATTCGACGACCATCGAATAAATAATTTTATTCGACGAGAATTTATTCGACTAATAAAGATAATTTTTTATTTGAAGCCGATTGATTCGAAACTCGAGAGCTGTCGCGGCCACAACATTGTCAGCTATATCGGTGTGAGACTAGAAGACCACACTAATCCAATTACAAAACTTCTTTATTTCTCATTATTCTCTCATAAAACTTTTACCAACATATTCGTGGCAATGTTCTGATTAAAATGATACCAAATATGATATAATTCCGATGATATTTAATTGTGTAACAAGCGATAAAAATTACGAACACAGAGAAGGACAGCGTATATGAAAGAAAGAGTCGCAGAGAGTCGCGGCCGCCGGCAAAGATCAAAGCTCGCGTGATCGCAGGCCTGAAAAATTTAACTTCTTTAATATGAATTATTTTCTTATGAGACTTTCACCAATATATTTGTGGCATTATTTTGATTAAAATGATACCAAATGCGATATAGTTCGGATCATATTTACACTAATTTTCTGTTAATGTAATTGTTATGGGGAGCAACATTCATCGTTCATTACAGAAGTAAATATCATCGGAATTGTATCATATTTGGTATCATTTTAATCAGAACAATGCCACGAATATGTTGGTAAAAGTTTCATAAAAAAATAATGAGAAATAAACAAGTTTTGTAATTGGATTAGTAGTGGTCTTCTAGTCTTACACCGATATAGCCGACAATGTTGTGGCCGCGATGGCTCTCGAGTTTCGGCCACTCACAGCGGTGGTGTGAGGTTTTCCACTGCCATCAGCATGGGCATCCGAAACGTACGCAAATTGCCTCATCTGGACCAGCTCTGAAGGTTCGACAAGGAAAGCGAAGAGGCATAACGAAAGTGAACAAGATAGACATACTACGACGACGAGCGACCGCGATCGAGCTCCAACAATTAGAAAAGATGCCGCGCGTATTACAATGCAGACGTGCAAAGTTAGATATTGACAATAATATAATTCTGATATGTCTCATATTTTTTACTATTTCTTTTATAAATTACAATAAAAAAATTTAGTTCTAAGTTATAATGTAGTATATGTATATTTTATTTGTTCCCTTACTGTTTTCTTTTCTTCGTTTTCTTTTTAAATTAATCTTTCACCTATACAAAATCTATAATATCTATAATATCTTATAAATATAATATCTTATGTTCTTATACTATCTTTTCTTTCTTTCTCTTTCACTCATTCTCATCTCTCTTCCTCTCCTTTATATTTTCCGTCCTGTATTTCTTTTCTTTCCCAGTCTAATATTTTCATCCACTCTTCCCCCCTCCCGTCCTCAGCCAGTATTTCTTTCATCTTCTCGTGTATCCCTGTTTTCATTCCTTGTTCTCTTGCGCACCTTTCCAGCATATAATTACATGATAGTGTAAGAATATAAGATATTAAAGATATTATAGATTTTGTATAGATGAAAGATTAATGCAAAAAAAAGAAGAAAAGAAAACAGTACAGTGTAAAGGGAACGGGATCTCTTTGTAACCCGTAAGGGAACAAATAAAATATACATATACTACATTGTAACTTAGAACTAATTTAAATAATTAACTAATTTAATAATTTAAGTAATTAGAAATTTAATATATACTTTATTGAACGCAATTTCATATGGTACACATTGCTTGCATGAGTCCGAAACATCAAACTAGCGGAGTATTTGCATGTATAAGAAAATTATATACATATACAGACATACACAGACGCACGTTGCTGATGAGCGAATAGCCGTCGTACATAACCACAATCTACGGGGGTGTCCCACTTGGACGCTGACCGATTGGACGCGTCCCGATTGGACGGTCCCGATTGGACGCGTTCCTATTGGACGCCGTACCTTTTGGACGCCGTGAATTGGACACATTTACAGAATTTTAAAATCGCAGTATTTCCTAAACCGTGCGTACTAGACAAAAAAATAACGAAATTTTTGAAAGACTTTATAGAAAGCATATCACCTCGGCACTATCCAATCCAATCTACGCGCAGTTTCTTTCAATTCCACGTCGACAGTCTTTCGACTTAGACGCCACCTGATGAGATTCAGCTCAACTAAATTTTTGCTCTATGTTATCGATATTCTCAGATATCATGAATTCTAACGCTAGAAAGCCACGTCCAAAACGCCCCGCAACTTTTCTCCTTTATTTCGCAAGAGAATCAAGACAAAATATAGCTCAATTTGTAGCTGGAGATCTCCTCGAGTGCGCGGAACTCTCGATTTTGTCCAGAAAACTCATCCAATGGCATAAAAATGCTTGGATTCAACGGCATGCACATCGTCAATTTTTGGCCCAACTTCGAACGCTTATATTACCAAATATCTGCATAATCTCGGCATCTCCTGACCACCGCGCACTCGATTGAACCTTCCTCTTTCGAATAAGCCCTTTACAAGCGACAAAATATTCTTATTTAAGGACGAAAACTGGCGGGGCGAAAACCCATGTTTTGACGGTAATGTAGACACTCTACCTTATCGCAAATCATCCGCAGACCTGGCCCTTAACGATATCACGAGAGATGGTTGTAACGTTTGCGCGGCAAAATCTACGACGCGGTAACTGCGTAGTCGCGATTGGTTGTTCAAGTAATCTACCTATATATAGCATACAGACGCTTCAGGATACTCTGTACCCTGTGCCTATAGGCTCACTGTAATCATACAATCTGATACAACATTTATATATATGTACGTATGTAAAAAAAAGTAAACAAAGAAAAGACAGAAAATCATTTCTGTTTTTCTTAACGCCTTCTTGAATCTTTTGGATTCTATTACTTCATTGACACTATTTTCTGCAATCTCCAATAAATCTATAAAAACAGTACTCAGTCGTGTATGCTATTAGCTGCTATTAGGTAGAATATTCGTGAATTTTTTCGTAATTTTTTGTTGAACACGGCATGACCACCTCGTCGGTGCTTTGAGGCTTGCAGTTTAACACGGGGGCTGGCAGTCTTTAAATATATCTCGTCGGTGGCATGACTAAAAACCAATTTGGTTTCGGGGCACTTTTGATTATCTTATACAGTTATACTTTAGAAATCAACAAAAAATTTATTTACAAAAATACGAAACATTCCAGTAGATACCATTAAACTCGATATAAAAAGTAAATTTTAGTCCAAATGTCACTTTGATATCTTTTCTAGATCAAAAGACATATCAAAATGTGCGCCGTACCGAGAGTCGGATGCAATGCATCGAATGCGCTACCTCTATGCTCCAGCCTCCAGATTGCGGCTCAGACGCTCGAAATGTAAAGCGTTTGGCGCTAGTGTCGCCATTCCCCTAGGTCGCGCCTAGGGAAAGCGCAGACAAGGAGTTGGCAAGTTTACTCCCAACAGTCGCCCGCAGCAGAGAGAAGTAGAGCTGAGCAGAGTGGAGCAGAGAGGTCTCACGACCGGGTGCTTTCATGCCTTTGTAACCTTACAGGGCGTGAGCACCCTTATTTCCTCTCTGGTAGAGGCAGTCGTAGAGGTTCGCTTGTGTGTATTTAGCATGTGCGCAGTTGGTAGAAACAACGTAAGGAGACGACGGTACGCCAGAGTGGGGGAGCTCAGCTGGCCAAGCTGGTGGAGGGGTTTGTCCTAAAGTCGCCATCTTCAAATAAACGCTTGATCTGTGATACATGTCAAAAAGCCTCCATAGAGTTTCTTCATTTATCCTTCCGGAGACCCACAAAGGAAATATGGAAAATCTAAATAAATTAGGGGCAAAAATTGTTAAAGCAGAGATAATGGGTGATACTGTACGTTTGTGCTTGTTATACTTACATCCACAGAAAGCATCGATAATTAATAATAATTTGTTTATAATATTTTGGTAGAAACTCGTTGCTGAGTTAAAAATTCAGCTGAAGAAAGCTAGGGAACTTGCTGAAACAACGAATGCTGAAACTGTAATTCTCTCAAAGACCGATACGAAAGGTATGCACAAAAGACCATTGATTAAATTCCACTTAAGGACAAAGATTCATTAATAAGCGAGATACATCAACAGGTGTTACAAGACCACTGGAGCATAGAGATCAGTCTACAGATTCATCAAGAAATAGGAAACGAAAAACTGTACAAACTCACATTGCAGGGAAAAGAATGCTGCATTATTTCGATGATGACAAATATTCATTGCAACAATTAGTAAGTAGTTTCTTTAGAAAGGTTAATTCGTTATGTTAATGTTATAGACAAGTAAAATTCTAAATTGTTTTAGTTCCAACGAGAGAAAGGAAGGTCTGTTGATGAAGATGATGCTGCATTTACTAAAGTTGCATCTAGGGTGTGTGTGGACAAGCAAAGTAAATGAATCCGGGTTATATGTCGCAAAGCTTCTGCATTAGTGAATTAACATCAATATATCACTACCCCACTACCTCGGGATATATATCATGAGGGGCCAGGAAGCTCGAGAGCCGTTGCCGAGAAGTGTGAACATGACATGGGTCGGCTTATACCGGTGTGAGACCAGGAGACCACTACTAATCCAATAAGAAAGCTTCGTTATTTTTCATTATTTTTTTGTGGGACTTCCACCAACATATTCATGGAATTTTTCTAATGAAAATGATACCAAATATGATATAATTCCGATGATACTTACTTCAAAAAATTAGTGTAAATATGATCCGAATTGTATCGTGTTTGGTATCATTTTAATCATAAAAATTCAACAAATATATTGGTGAAAGTCTCGTAAAAAATAATTTAAAGAAAGTTTAACTTTTGATTTAAAGGCCTGAGCTCACGCCGGTCTTTCATCTTTCCGCGTCTCTTAATTATCATCGGAATCATATCATATTTGGTTTCATTTTAATAAAAAAAATGTCACGAATATGTTGGTGAAAGTCCCATAAAAAAATAATGAAAAATAAAAAAGTTCTCGAGCTTCACTGTTCTTTTCTATGTTCGGCAATGCATCAAAGTATAGTAGGGTCTCGTCGATAGCATTGACGACGCTGTGACTGACAGATAATTCAAAGGAGACAAGAATTGCGACATGCTTACCGACCGCGGCGAGCTGTAGAAGACGGTAGACTATCACTGTCCTTTTCTACGTTCGGAACTTCATCAAAGAATAGTGCCCCGAGCACGACAAGACCCGAGCTTCTGACATATAAAGCGGATTCACTGTATTTATTTTAATATTATTCTGTGCAATGTTGATAAATAAAATAAATATGTTGATTTGCAGAACACGAATATGGAAGATATATTCGAAGAACAAATTACGCGAGTTCAAGACAGTTCGAAACGAGATCAGAAGGATCGTTCTCTTGCTATCAAGGAACACAAACGCTTATCAAAAAGTTTAGACACTTGTCACTGGTGTATCGACTCAAAATACATGTTAAAACATATGATTGTTGCAATGGACTCTGAAATATGTTTGAGTCTTCCTGCGTATACCTCTTTAACCGAAGGACATTGTATGATCACACCAGTACAGCATATTGCTTGTCAATTGCACTTAGATGAAAATACTTGGGAAAAGTTAAAGGTACAATATAATTTTAAATATCGTATCTTTGCGATTGCATAAAGTTATGCATATACCTCTTTTATTTTCAGGCATTTAAACAAGCTTTGTACAAGATGTTCGCGGAACAAAACAAGTATCCAGTGTTTTATGAAGTTTATAAAAATCGTTACAAATTTGTACATATGCAACTGGAATGTGTTCCCCTACTAAAAGAAGTAGGTGAACTAATTCCTATGTATTTCAAGGTAAGATTATATATGTATCTATAATACAAAAATCCTTATTACTTATTATATGTATATTATTATTTTTTTTTTTAGAAAGCATTATTGGAATGTGAAACAGAGTGGTCTATGAACAAAAAGATTGTTAATCTTGAACACAAGGACATAAAACAATCCATACCAAATGGTTTATCCTATTTCATGGTCGAATTTGAAAACGGCAAAGGATACGCGCATGTCATAGAAGATGAACATTTGTTTCCAAAAAATTTTGCAGAGGTAATTATTTGATTAAATAAACTTAAGAAAGACAATAATTTTCGAGAATAATATTTCTTGTTTTATTCTAGGAGATCATTGGTGGAATGTTAGATTTAGATCATGATGTATGGCGTAAACCTAGGAAAGAAACTTTCGATCGACAACGAGAAAAGGTATTAAAATTTGTGGAAACTTGGAAGAATTATGATTGCACGATTACGGATTGTACGTAATTTGGAAATATTAGTAATTCCTAAACTGATATTTGTATCTGTAATTATACTATTGTATGATTTTCAAGGAGCTTTTAATGATTTCCTTAGAAATATCTATAAAAATATTATTATTATTATTTTATTTTATTGAAATTGTAAACGATACATTTCACTGTAATTTTGTACGTTTTACCCTTCTCGTTCATCCGAGAATCCTGCTACAGGTAGTTTCTGGAAATGATCTTTCAAAATAAAAGGAAATAGAGATAAAACTTTAAATTTACTCCCCATTTTACTTTCGTCCATTATCATTTGATATTCAGATTCTAAACGTATTCGTACTTCTTTCGAAGCATTTTGTAAGAGCATTTGCAACCGTACATCGATCCCAAGATTTTTTAGAAAACTTGCTTGAGTTATCGGACCGAAAGTTAATAGGCTGTTGTCTTTCTCTGCAACCTTTTTTATAACTGCAAAATCGACATCCGCCGTCAAATCTGCAGTTCCTGGATATGAAAGTGGATCGTGCAGTTTGTGCTGATGAAATGCGCGAAATGTATCTGTTTTATCTCCGCTGTGTCCGTAGTCGCAAATCAAAGCAAATCCACTGTATTCCTGTAGGTACTGAGCTATATATTCTACTATTACGAGAGTTTGTGGGCTGACTTCTACGTGATTTCGTTTTTCATCATTCTACAAATAAATGAACAACAATGAAACAATAACTGTTTGAAGTTTAAATAAATGTTTTTCGTAACATTATTTTCGTTAAATGGAAAAATTACAAATTCTTACAGAGATATAAAACGTAGCAGGTGTTTGTACATTTGATAATACATAACGAAATTTTTCTTCTTTACTTCCTGTGATTATATCCACCAAAACTTCATTCCATCCTCTGTCAGTTCTCTGAAGTTGAACAAAATTCATTTACATGTTGTATGTATATGACTTTAATATGTATCACGCTTGTCTATTACGTACCTGAAATTTATGTATTGGCAGAGCATCAAAAAATTCATGTGCTAAAAATATACTAAACTTTTTAGGTATATCCTTAACCGAATAATACCAATATACATTGACATTATCTTCTGTGACACCTTCTCTATAATAAGGCACATAATTATGTTTAGCCTCATTTTCTAGGATGTTATGTTCTTTGGTTGTTTTACACAAATTGTCTGCTTGAATTAGAGATAAAGCAGGACTGATTTCCACCAAGTGTACTGATATGTCGCTTAAAACGTTTAGTTGCTGAAATACCTGTGTTATAAATGTATACTTTTAGAATGAAATCGTTATATTCTATGCGTCAAGTTCTAAAAGCATACCCGCAATATATCTTTTATTAAAGTTCCTCTACCTGGACCTAACTCGACAATTTGAAAGGGACATTTAGAGATTCTTAGTTTTTCATGAAGTATCCAAACTGCTATCATCTGAAAAATGTAAGTGAAAATCTTCAATAAAAGAATTGGGGGAAAATTGAAATACACTACCATTCGGAGACTTTGAGCAAGACTTACATACTTCTCCAAATAACTGTGTAACTTCTGGAGATGTTGTAAAATCACCTTTTTCTCCGAAAACATCTTTCTTCATATAATAACCCGCAGTTGGATGAGTTAAAACTTCCTTCATGTAGTCGGCAACGGTAATAGGTCCACATGCTACAATTTTCGAATGTAAATGTCGATAAAGATCCGATAACTTTTCTCCACTTGAACGCGACGAATAGGTCGATGAATAAAAGAGATAAGTTGTTTTGCGACAATTGGATAATAATCTTGTTTCTAATAATCCATAATCCTTTATACATTTCCGAAACGATCGAAACATTTGAAACATTGTTCTAATTCTGAACTCCTAAACACTTGTGATACTTTACAGTTTTACAGGTTACGAAATTGAAAGACTCGGGAGGAAAAACACAAGTACATGGACATTCACATATGTATTTATGTTTACAATACTTGCAAATAATAGAAGAGATATTTTCCTTTTACTTATACTTGTTAAATTAGCAAAATTTTTTGATTCACAAGTATCTACATAAATAGATAGGAACACAGACGAGGGATAGGACTGGATAGGACACAATACTGCTTCTGGCTGATACGGTAGGATGTGGCACGGAATGTTAAGGGGGCTCTAGATGGTTCTCGCCGTCCCTGGTAGAGTCGCTGTCCCCACTCTAACTTCCCCTTCTGTCGTGCCTATTCCCCACATTTCCGTCGCGGTAAGTCACGTGTCGCGTTCCGTCTCTGTCGTGCAAGTGCAAACATTGGTACTGGCAGAAATTATTGTGCTGTCCACGAATCTCCGTTTTAGCCTGGATCATACCCCTCTGATAATATCTTGTATATGTTCTGCGTGGATAATATATGTAGAAAAATACAATTGAAATACCCTTGAAGCAAATGTCGGTTATGATATTTTAAAATAAACATATTTGCACTTAGTATATTAGATTTATATATTTTCTGTAACTCTTTAAACAAATCAATCTGGTGACAAGTAAAAGTAAACGGGATCGTCATCCTTTCAAAAAATTGTAGGGTACGTTACAAACGAACAAACCAAATGCTTAGCTCAATCAAATTGTCCGCTCAGCACCTCTTATTGTTAGTGCCAGAACGGGAGAGTATGTCATATTCTATCCTTTTCCAATGAAAGATATCGCTGCTCAGCCGACAGGTTTCTGGTCTGCCTATCATTGCTTCTCGCTCATTCCCTGTGTACCCTAATTCGCAATACGTCGAAAGCCGTATGGAGCCATCGACTTATAGCGATATAAAACTGTACACGAAACTATTAAAAATAGTATCTTTTTTATTATGTTTTAAAAATTGCTTGACCTAATAATTACCTATAAGGATACAATGCATTCGATAAGTCTATAAAAATATTGTTCTTATTGTAGTTACACTACTTTAAAGCTACTATACAAAATAATTGATTATCTAAAGGTATACTCAGTTCTATCGAATATTCTTGTGTTTCGGTTGAACAAGGTATTTGATAACTGTCGGTAACTGGCACAATTTGTCTCTAACCATGTGCGGAACTTCCGAGTTTTGATAGTGTTGGTTGTATCGTGTGATAGTTCCATTATTACTCTCGTAAACTATGCCACCGCCATAGCTTTGAGGACTTACCTAATTACAATAAGTTCAATTAAAATTTATAATTATATTTTTCAACTTGTGGTGCACATTTTATTTCACTTACCGTTAAAGCCGAACCATCCATATAATTAACACGAATATCTCCGGAGGATAATTGTGTTGCAGTGCCTACACCCGGAACTACCACCTTATTGAAATTACTAGTATTTGAATTTCGTATAGAATTCATTTTACGTGACTGAGACGCAACTGTCGAGATTACCGAACAACTAGCATCAAAAGACGGCATCTGAAAAAAAAGCAGTGTAATTAGACGATTATATTTCACTTGACGATATCATTCATTCAATGAAGAAATTAATGAAGAAATTCAGTAAGTTCTCAAATAATTAAAGTGATATTATGATCGCTAACAGGATTTGAACACTATTCAGGAGATTAAAAATAGTATTTTATAGAATATTATTCTTTCATATTATGTTTTTTAAATTTGCATACTACGGGTGTATGATTTGTTGCTTGAGAAACGTTTTCCTTTCCTTGCATACAAGGGGCATCATTTAAGGCTGCACTGGGCCTACGTCCAATTATAACGGGAAAACAGGAATGTCCAGTCGCTGCTTCCAAAGATGTTAGAGTAGATTCTAACAACAGACAGCGCTGATAGCATTCCGAGTAATGTTCATAATAGTCATCGAAGTGTGGTGGAAATTCACCCTCTGTAAAAGCAACTCCATCATTTTTTTCTGTTATTTTCACTACGCCGTCGACACGCATCACCTGTAATAAGTGACACTGTTACTATTTATTCACTAGTTATGGGCGATTTTCGAAATTTGTTTCTATATAACCTTAACTCCATTATAAAAGTGAACTTCACAATCCGGATGTGGCCCATTTTCCATAAAAAGACATTTCGATCGATGCGTGTATAGTGTAAGTTTCGATGTTTTAGCCTTTACAAGTTTTATAAAACGATATGCATAAACGTATTTTCTGTGATGGCGTGGGGGTAGATTTTCATACGAATAAATGCTATCTGCACCGCGGGCAGGTAACGGAGGCGGTTGTGAACCAACTTCTGCTGAGATAGTTGGTTTATACAGAATAACTCTCAATCCATCGCCCGATATTCGACACACTTCCCCTACTTTTTCCTGAGGTGTCAAAATAATTTTAGTTTAGAAACACCAAAAATTATTTAGTCATTCTTTACACTTACCAGACCGTTTTTGCGTTTAATAAATTCAATGCAAACTTCTCCATGATCCAAAATGGTAAGAATTGCATTCTTTGACCTGTGTCTAGTAGGCTGTAATCTTTCTGAAGATAGGACTGGAACTTGTAATTTTGCTCCATCTTCAGTTCCTTCAAAACAATTTTCTGGCTTTTCTCGATTTTTAGATTTATCATTTTTGAGTTTGTCAGCATTTTCGTATGCATCACAGCCAGTGTAATGCTCACTTTGAGAGAATATTCTACTTTGTGGGGGTGGTGGTATCCCAGCTAATATAGAATTTTGCTTTGGATGAAAATCAATGCCACTTCTTTTATGCGAACTGGTTTTTGCGATAGGTTCCGACATTGCCTCACTCCTCGCACTAATCATTGGTCCTACACCATTTGAAAATATTGGCATTGTGGACATCCTTTCTTCTGATCTAGAGCGTATTCTTGGTCGGCCATATGAAGATAATGTTCTTCCTAAACCTGAATCAACCATACCGCCTCCTGACAATGCAGTGCGCATACCGTTTTTTTCACAGTATAATTTATTTCTTTCTAAATTCATTATGAATGGATGTTTAGGAATATCACGCAAACGAATTCTCTCTTTTGGATTCTTTTTCAATAATTTGTCTATGAGATCCTTAGCATTATCCGACAAATGATGTGGCATTACATAATCAGCCATGACAACACGTGTTAAAGTACTTTTAACAGCATCTGTGTCAAACGGTGGTTTACCAACTAAAAGAGTATATAACATGCATCCCAAACTCCAAACATCTGCTTCTAAACCATGCGATGATCTTGTTGCTACCTACAATAATGTATTACGTTGAATGTATTCAAAGCTTCAATACATATTTTTGTAAGTCAATTATCAAACCTCAGGTGATATGTAGTTAGGAGTACCACACATTGTTAAATGTTTCTCATCTGGTCTTGTCAGCTGAGTAGCCAACCCGAAATCTGCTATTTTCTATAATTAGAATTATTCGATTGGCATTGAATGATTTAAGTCCAGGCCTGCCTAACGATGGCTTGTGGAACATATGTGGCTGCTTCTCATCTTTGCCTGCTCGGCGAGTCAGCCTCCACCATGTCCACTCCAACTTTTCCTTCAGCACGAGGCCCATGACCGCTGCACCGGCAGGTTATTTACCATTACTACGTATTCATGTACATGTATATGCCAAAGTCAGAATGAACATGGTGGGGACTGACTCACCGAGCAGGCAAAGAAGAGTAGCAGCCACATTTGTTCCACGAGCCATCGTTAGGCAGGCCTGATTTAATTCATTTAAATGAGAGATAAGTTTTTATAACATATAGTATTAGTCTTACCACTTGCATGTCTCTGCTTAGTAGTAAATTAGACAGAGACATATCCCTGTGAAGTATTTGATGCGAATGTAGATATAACAATCCTTGTACTACTTGTCTAATTATACGACCAGCTGAAATAACAAAAGTATGTAAGCTATGTGCAAATTTCGAAAACAGTAGGAACTATAAATATATCTACATTTATACCATGTTCTTCAGGTAATGCACAAGAACCTTGCCTCTTGAGAAATCTTTGAAGCTCTCCGTTGTGACATAATTCCAATACTAAGTAAACATAATTGGCGTCTTCAAAAAATGCATACAATTCCAGTACAGCTGGATGCTTTAATCTCGAATGGATTGCAACCTCTTGGCGTACCCTACCCACCATCCCAGCAGCTTGCATCAATTTTTTGTCGATCTAAAATTTTATAAATTGTTCTTGTTCTTACAAAATTGCAACTATGCACACGTGCAATGAATACAATTATACGTGTGCATATATTTAATAGCAGAAAGTCTCAATTTAAAAGCATAATGCAACAAGTGTTTGTAACGACAACGGCAACACTTAACCTAAGAAAACAATGCAATTACCATTTTTATTGCAACTTCTATGCCACTTCGGAGACATTTTGCTCGGTACACGCTGGCGAAACCACCTTTACCAAGCAAGTTCAGTACTTCGTAATCCTATAGTTGGAAATAATAATTAGGACTTTTGAATGATGCGTTTCTGTAAACGGACAAATTCAAAATACTAACCTCAATTTGTTCACCGAAACCTCCCGACAGCGGTGGCATTTCTAGAATCAGTTTAATGAAATGGTGAAATTGTTTCAGTCACCGAGGCCACCAATTGGTGTATTTTTTATGTATGAAACACGTCCGAATAGAAATTCATTAAGGAAAGATATCCATAAATTTGTAAATAGAAGTAACATGGCGTAACCGCCATGTATAAATTGTACACGTCTTCTGTTTACTATAGATGGCGTGCAGTAGTGCGAATAACATTCGATTGTTCACTTTTAAAACGAATTCTTCTGTCAACTTTAAATCGAAGTATAAAAAGAACGCGTTCAAAGTTTCAGTTTCAAATAACAAAATGTACGAATTTTCGAGTCCTTACAACTGCTTGCTAATCTGCTATCTCAGGCGAAAATAGCAAACTTCGTCTTTATTGAAATTTTTGTAATTCAATTTGTTGTTGCTTGAGAAGTGTTTATTGTTGTTTAAGTTGCGCTATTTCTAGATTTTTAACTCGCTTCGAGTTTCGTATTGATATTTTAGGAAAGTCAGAAGATATACATGGCATTATTGATTTATGCAAAAAAATTCGATTTTGCTAACAATGGTTGTATTAATAGGTAAAAGTATATAGATATTTAGTAACTGGAGATATGCGAGAACCCGAAAATGTCGGATCGAGAATTTTATTCGAGATCAGAACAGACATTCTCGAAAATTTCGGGATTCTCGAATACATATATCGTGACTCCTGAAATTCTCGAGAACCCGACTCGTATCGACCTGTCCCGTCCATCGGATTCTCGTACACCTCTAACAGTAACCCATTTAAAATCTTTGCTTTATGTTAATAATTTGAGCATTTTAATAATATGACAGGTATTTTAGATTGTGTTACCACATACAAAGTATAAAAGTTGAGAAATTATTAGGTAATTGAATATTAGATATACAGCCTTTTTTGTCTAATAACCAGACAAACATGTGTATTGAGAGAGAGAGAGAGAGAGAGAGAGAGAGAGAGAGAGTGTTGGATTTATCCTACTATTTCGTCGGTTGCATTGCTCCCGTTATAATAAAACATTGTCCGTATTACTGGGACGTAAAGGTTCCAATTATCATTCTTGAAATTTCCTTTTCTCCAAAAAATTAATTATTACTCCATTAAGCGGGTAAATGATGGAAGAGCTATGATATTTTTGTAAATCTAAATTTGCTATGAATTCTCACAACTATAATTCATTTGAAATAACTATAATTACAAATTAGTTACAAATAATACACAGCATAATGTACATTATGCGCATGAAATATGTATTAACTTTTTAGCGGAAGTGGACGAAATATTTTGAAATGCTGCGCAATTCGCCATAGTACACGGTTATTCTACAATATAAATATCTTGATATTTAGCGACATAATAAACACTTTACGTAGATTAATGTTTTTAGTCGTTAGTTTCACTTTCACTGTGTAAGGAAATAAATTCGTACTATAATTGTACACTTGTTACAAGTTTCTGTTTACGAATATAAATTATTTTGTGGCACATGACTCGTTTATGTCTTATCAGTATTGACATCTATATCCGTTAGAGGTGAAGAGTGTGTAGCTGTTTCTTCTTATGAAGTCAGTCTTTGAAAATAACACTACAATCAGTAATTCAGCAGAGTCCAATATTTTCTTTACTAAAAGTGAAAGACTGACGTTACATTAAAGTAAGGAATTGTTTTGAGTATTCATAGGCATAGAGCTTTGACATCGTTGAGCTGGAGGCTGATAAATAGGTTGGGTGCTGCGTTGTTGATTACGTTTCTTATTGTAATTGGTTTTATTTGGGGGAACAACTCCACTTCCGCTTCTTCGAAATTCCATGCCTGCTGTAAAATATATTGTTACAAATGAAATATGTGTTTTAATGTACATATTTGAAAATAAACGATGTATCCAATTTATAAAAGTTTAGATATTTACCAGCTATATGATTCTGTGTTTGCTCGTATCGAAGTTGTTTGTTATTACTCCGTTGATCTAATTGTTTTTGATCCATGCCAAGGTCTGGAACTTGATACTAACATAATTAAACAAACGACGACAATTAGTTACTGTCAATATTGTACAGTTGTCGAAGCTACTTATAATTTACGTACATCATTTGTTATGGGTAAACAGTCAACTTGCAGTACTTCTTCGTAATTTTCAAATCCTTTAAATTGAACAACGCAAGTTCTGTCCGATACGCCGGTTACTTTTGCATCGTAATACTAAATTTCAGAAATATTTATCGTGTTCATTAAAATGCGTAAGATGCACATAAGATATTTTAAAATATTTGTCTACACAGAGTGTATCTTACCGTTGAATAAGTTTACGCATTTATTTAGTAAAACCTGTTATTTTTACATCACCCTGTATATTTATGTAACAGATGATATCTTACCCTATTATCTTCCCAATATTTGGCTAAACATTTATCACCCACTCGCCAAACCCAAGAACTGCCAACAGGAACATTCGCATTTTGATTGTTTCCAAAAGGATTTTGCGCCCTTTGACTATTGGGCCCTATAGTACTCTTACTACTCGAACTATCATTTGGCTGAAATTTATTCAATTGGTTTTTGTAATTTTTATCACTCGTATTTGTAGGGTAAGGTCTATGCATTGCATCTTCTTGTGGTCGATTATGTCTGCCATAAGAAGCATCGTAAGTTTGTCTACTTCTGGTATCAGTCTCGTAATTCCTGCTGCTACCAAAATTCTTTCCTTGTTCTTGGGAACCTTTATAGTAGTTGCTATTATCATTAACGCTTGTTCCATCTACATGCGTTTGAAAACCGGAATTTCGATGATCACCCAACTGTGATTTCTGGTAGGATTTAGTTCCAGCATCTTGTTGAACAAAATTATGATTATCTTGATTTCTTTGAAATCGTGGGGGTTTATTTTGTTGAGGATTGTTTCCTCCGTTATATTGTAAATACTGAGGAGTATTAGTGTTACTAAAGTTTAATTTTTTATTAGTTTTATTTTCTTCCAAATGTCTGGGAGGAACTTGATATCCACGTCCTCCTCTTTGACTTCTACGAAAGCGAATTAGACATTTATTTGTAACAGTTACGACAATGATATATTATTTTATAAGATGTATACCTTCCACCTCTTCTACTCTGCGCGTCATTGTTTCTCGATTCGACTCGATCATAACTACTTTCTGTGTTTTGCACATGACTGTTTTGAGGTTGAACATTAGTTTCTGTAACTTCAGACTGTATAGGCAATTTATCCTCTAGAAAATCGAAAAGAGATATTTTTCCACTGCTTGGTTTATTTTCTTCGGATTTCTTTTCAAATCTTTTATTTCGAGGTTCTCGCGTTTCCTTTGATGTACTAAAATAATTGTAATTGTTGAAACGACGGTGAATTAGCTCAGTCGTTTAAAACATGTAAAAGAAAACAAATATACCTATGTTTGTTATCTGTTTTCTGTAAGCTTTTCAACGCTCTTTCAACATTGTTTCTATTAAATTTCAAGGCATATTCTGCTTGCTCGATAGAGAAGCCTTGATCTACTATCTTTTGTACACTGTGATCTAAAAGCTACAAGATCATCACATGAGTGTAATAATTGATATAAAATTGAAATTTCTTATTGTACATTTAATTTGGTATACCTGTTTATTTCCACCACCGAAAACTTTCTTGCTACCTTGTTTAGCTGCCTCTGCTATAGCATCTTTACGCTGAGCCTCGAATTCTGCATTTTCTTTGCTAGACTTTTCCTTCTCCGCCAATGCCTTAAAGTTCTTGTCATTTTCAGGCACTTTTAGAATCTTTTTGCCAAATGGGATCCAAGGTGGCGGTCCACCTTCCTCGGTTGATCTTAGCCTTGTATGCAATGCCAATTTCTGTCATGAAATTATATTTGATATATGTATCTTACGTAACAAATAATTGTTTCTAACACATTGCAATATGAAATAATAATATCTACTTTGTTTAATTCCCATTTCTCCACCAAGTTTGTTACTTTTCCTCCAAGTACTTGAGTTATGTGCGAAGGTCTTAGTAGGATAATTCCATGAGACGTTGGTGGCTCTCCTGGACCAAGTAGTATTTTTGTACCAGGAGGAGTGTTTAGACTAAAACATTTTTCATAGAGCAACAAGACCCGTTATTCATAGAAATTAAAAACCCACTGTTACGGCTTGATTATTTACCTCAAAGACGAGATGTGTTCAAGTTCTATCGCTTGATAATTATTTTTACCATCGGTTAAAGACAATTTTAATAGACGTGGAGCTGCACGAGATTCTTCGTTGTTTTTAGGAGCAGATACATTGCGTATTTTTTGTATTTGTAATACAATATTTCCTTGAGTAGCATCTCCTTGACCATTACTTATTTCTCTTAGATCCAACTATGCAATAAATGAAACAGTAGAAAACTAGCACAGCTATTGGTTAAAAGCAAAGATTTATAAAGCTCGTAAGGCTTACATCCAATAACTTCTTTATGATTTTATGGATATCAACAATATTTCCAGAATCGCTAGCGATGTTGTAAGCATGGTCCGTGATGTACCTAATTCGTATACGCAAGTACATATTAATGCATTACCATCTTTTATTTCTAAACTCATCTAAAGGGTTGAATTATTCATACAATAACTCAACATGCAAGATGTGCTAATAAGATACATGTTTCTATGAATCTTTCCAATTGTTTTCATGATTTCTATCTATCAGTGAAATGAGTCTTAGATGTCGAGAAACACCTTGTGGAATGACATCTTGATTCGGGAGTAGTTTGAATATATTCGTAATTGATTGTGAACAAAATAACATCGTTTGTATACGTACCACCCTTTTTCCTTCAATTTCATGATGTCCATTGTCATCGTGTCCTCGAGCATGATTTTTCAAGGAGCCAATCTCATTAATTCGTCTACTTTCCCAGGAGAAATTTCATGTGCGTTGCATGCGTGTACTCGTCATATACATAAACATGTGTCAGCTGACGTGCAAACCAACGGTGAACAAGTCTCCCGGGAATCAACGGTCACGAAGAGAGATCGAGCCTCTTAATGGGTGTTTATTGTTGTTCACTAAACGTACTGGCACTTTCTGGTTTTCTCAAACAATAGGGAAAAGGAACCGCGCCTATCAGACTTCAAGTTCCCGGCCACCATCTTGGACGTTTAGTCCATTGTGATTTTAAGATCGATATATCGGTGGCAACAATACGACAGTATCGATATATCGTTTGCCATTTAAAAATAGCTGAGACTGTTATTCGCGAGTGAACATTTACTTAGCGATTTTATGAAATCAGAATTGTTCTTGAAAATATAGATGTTATATACAATATTTCGATACAAACTTGGCCAGGAATACTTGGGTGTAATAAATTGTGATTCGACGAGTACACCAAACAGAAATGTAAAATAAAATACATGTATCTTCCGCTGTTATTTATCCTCGTAGGATTACATTGTGTTAATCGAAACGTTGCACGTTTTTAGCCATTCTTGTAAACTGGGCGCGAAAATACAATTTATGTAGTTGTTTTATCTCGGGCATGTAGAGGTTAAAAATCAAATAAAGTTAAGTATTTCCAAGGTTGTCATTTTATCGTTTGAAAAAATTCACATTTCCTACAAATGTGTGTAAACCGCATCAGCCAACGTACCGGTATATCTTTCCAATTTATTTGCGAGAAACGAAACAGAGCTTTTGCGTTTTTCGTCGCAAATTGATAAATGAATTTTTCAACAAATCGATACGTAGTTTTCTAATAACACTCGGCTGCGGCCCGTAATTTGTTACGTAACGGCACGAAGTAGCAAAAGTAATCGAAGATAAAGAGAAAGAGACAGATGGTTCACCGGTGGATCGTCGAGCAAATTGCGCGAATCAATTCCGCTGAATAAATGGACTAGTTGAAAGAAACACTTGGCCGCGCCACGCCGGTTGATAACGATTGTCGAACGGTGGCACACCGGCGAAATGGGTCGCACGGTTCTCGCGTTCTCGCGTTAGAATCTAAAATCAAGTTTCGGTGAACACAGTGAGAGTGACGTTTCCCAATTCTTGAGATTCCGTTAACTGCGGACGGCGTAACTCGGCTTATATAAATAAGACTACCTTGCCGTCGGCTATCATGTCCACAAATCATCTGAACATACATACACACAAACCATCTTATATACCCATTAATCTGTCAGTGATCAGTCTAGGGTACGAGACCCAATTACTGTGCCTATATTAATTACACTTATTTTTACAACATAATGAATATTAAAGAAAAGAAAAAAAATGTATATACATATACATATATTGTAATGAAAAAATTCAATATCTCTTTTCTAATACTTTTTTTTATACTTTACAAAATAAGTATTAATTAATATAGGCACAGTAATTGGGTCCCGCTTGTACTACTGGTTTCTTTATTAATTTTTTGTCCACTAATTAGATTACTCTTTAGACAGGTGGACCTTTTGAATGGGAACAGCTATATAGCTGTTACCTTAGCTCATACCTTTATTATTAACAATTGCATGGAAAAAGATCCCAGGACAAAAATGGGACTATCCGGCTCGTCGTTTTGTTATTATGTCGTGAACGCAATAAAAAAATTTCGAAATGAATGAAACGAACAAAATAAATGGAATTTTTGTATCCAAGTCGACGCGTAGGGGTCTCGCGCGATTCGTAAAACAGTTATCGCCGGTTATTAACGTCGGCAACCCCTACGGCGATAACGAATAAGAATGGCGTTAATCGGTGATCGGTTCAATTTGAGTCGACGATTATTACACGGGCGGGGCCCCGTTTGAACAAACGATGAAATTAGATCACATAGGAACTAACTTTGGAAATGACGGAAGCGTATGGACACGTTCCAGGGCAAGACCCGCCCCGCCCATATCACTGCACCGAAAGTTTGTAAAAATTGGAAAAATTGTAAAGATTGGAAAAGAATAGAATATAAGAATAAAAAAGAAAATAATATAAGAAAAAAAAATAGAATATAAAGAATAGAATATAGTTCGACTTATTCAAAATAAGTGGAACGTCGATGCACGATCCAATAACTGGCTGCGTCGAAGTCTATTGAATCGCTTCCGTACGTTTATATGTATGTACATATGTCCATACTTACATATGATTTAATAATTCTTGCCACAAGTGGGTGGATGGTATATGAACAGACGGCTAAATTATATTAGAGCACAGTGAACTTGTCTAGGTTAGCAACTTTGTTAGTTTCATGTAAAATACAAAAAAAAAAAAAAGGATTCTTTAAAGAACAATGACAAAGAGTCAAGATTCTTTTTAAAAATAGCACAGCATAAAATAATTTTAAAGTTTCAATATATTTTTTAGCTTAATTACATATTTACAACTAATTTAATCGTTTGTGACGTATTGATGCCGTGTTTAAAATTACCTAGAAGGACCTGTGAACGCGTTGAAGATAATAGTTATTTGACACGTCAGCATCTATAAAAATCTCACACTAATTAAAGCAATTTGTTTCATAAAGCTTCAGTTGCCGTAGCGATTGTTCTATTGACCTTCTTGTACTTTGGAAATCCTTGCATTTGTTTCACTTAACACGACTGACACAATCGAGAGAATGGTAATTCTCTAAAAAAATATGTCCAAAACTTTTCTTCTTTTTTTTCTTCAGATTAATTTTTTCGTAGAATTTTTTAATCGACGCAGAATGATGCCCCATGAAGGCTTTTACCCTTCCCACGCACAAGCGTGCAAGTACACACGCGCCGCGCAGTGTCGATTACAGCATGGCAGGGTCAAAATCAATTGGTGCCTCAAGGCTGCTGAATAATTACTCCTACCACCTTGCTCACTGTTCGTTTAATTGTTCCTCTATGGGCTTATATAAATTTACCTTTCTGGAAAATCGATAGTTGAATCTCTAGGAAAATCTTACTTTAAACCGTTTAAATTGAAAGCAAAAGAAATGCTATGGCGAATAGATCTGTTACTTCGGTCAGACTCGGCTCATCGATGACTCGGCTTTAACAAAAATTACTTCTTTTCCTTCAGACATTTAAGACGAGCTTTTTTAAATCTTCTTACGATACAACCTAGCACATTTGTTTATAACGGTATCGTCGTCTAAATGTTTATAATATATAAAATTTTGTAACAATCCAAAAAATTTTTATATCCCCATAACTCTTATAATCCCCGTTAGCTCTTTATAATCTACATAAATTGATAAGAGCGAGCTGTAATTATGCTTCTTACGAACACAATCAAGAATGTCAACGAGTATCATTAATAATGTCTTTCGAAGTGTTGCTTTTTTTCTTTTTTTCTATAAGGATCATTTGCCAAGTGAAACACGCCGGCTTCAATATTCGATAAAACTCGCGAAAATACATATTTGCCACGTATTTTTTCATCAGTCGACATCGATAACGAAGGGGTGAACAAACAACTCTCGAAGTTGGAGTTGAAGAATCTATTGTATCATATGCCTTAGAAATTATTGGACATAAATGGAAATTGTAAAACGCAATTCTGCGTTTGTCAGCTGTAGTTTTAAATAATTTATCAAAAATTACTTTACCTTTGCAATTTTCTTAGAGAAAGAATGAAATCTATTCATCGAAAATTTTTAACCTAGATTATGGACATATGTAGATAACAAAGTTGCGATAATTTGCGATACTATATCACGAATTATGCTCACAATTTCATCACAGTTCATAGTCTTTAATTTGTATCATGTTCTGGCAATCAAGGTGCATAAATTGTATTTAACTGTTTTGAAATTAACCAGTATCAATAAGATAGTTTTTCATTCACCTTTAAGGCGTATCTTTTCTCCTCCAACGTGTTAAACATTTTCTCAAATTCTCTAATCTTTTCATTACATTCTTCTGAAAAAGGAAAATTAATTTGGCAATTCACCACCTCTCATCGGTTGAAGAATTAGCACCTGGCAAATACGAGGTTTCGCTTTGGCGAGAGCCAACATGGTATGAAAACGTGGTCGGACATAGAAACTGGCGCCGGACTGGTGTCACAGTCACGAATAACTGTATCGGACAGCTTTTCTTGCAGTCACAGATATTCTAGAATGCTGATATTCAGATATGCTGCACCATCGAGCAAAGTTTCGATCATGCACAATCCATTCTAGAGCCTATTTTTCTAGAAGACCACCGCTGACCCGGTACCCTTAATAGCACCTCACCCTGTTTGCGAGTGATAAGAGCGTCGCTCGTAGTCCGTCGAGCTAATCGGTTTCGATCGTTCAACAAATTTACGCATCTGTGTCAACACGCAAGAACCAAAACGAGGAACGTGCGTTCACGCGTTTGGCCCGAGACGACAGACGTTGTCCCGTACCCCACTTTCGGTAGCTCATCGGATCTTGGACGGATTCTCCGCGTGTCGGATCGCACAATGGCTACACACGTTGCTCATAGAAGCCCTGGGACACGCTTGTGTGTAGACACAGGTACGGTCCGCGCTTGTTAAACGATGACTCGTACTAAGCTGGTAAAGGGGGGTAAGGGCGAGGAGGGGGGTTGGGAGAGATTCGAATAAGGAGAGTGGAGAGGGAGAGTGAGTGTCAGCGAAGGGGAAGCAAAGCAGCGTGAAGACTGGTGAAGACCGAGAGAGGAGCAAAATAACCAAAGTACGGAGGAAGATGGACAGAGAAAATGAGGATGGAGAAGGGGGGTGGGGGGGGACGGGGATATAATCGGTGACACCAAGTCAAAGGAGGGAGGGAGCCGAGAGCGAGGCCGGGAACAAAAAGAGAAAGAGAGAAAGAGCTCCCCGGCAGTCGGTTTTACCCATTTCAGTTTCACTCAGACCCCGGCCTGAAATCGCGCGAGTCCGTGTGCCGCGCCGTAGGTACCCGCTTGAGTCCGCGACCTCGTGTCCGAATTAAAACCACCGATTTTCCAGGCTGTCGCGCTCCGTGGACGTTTCGCGAAACCTCCGTTTGCGCCTTGAGACCCGCGTTTGATTTTCCGCGACTGGCGCGCACCGTGCCCGACAACCAACAGCCGACAGCCGACAGTTTCGAGCGTGCCTCGCGGAACGGTGTCACGCTTTTGTCGGTGTACGAAACGAACTGCCGTAAACCGGGACCGGGGCCGTGACCACCGAAGGGCGAGCTATCCTACCATACGGAAAGTAGTGAGTACAGAAACCGTAAATCCCGCCGTTGCATTACAAATATGGAGCATCGATTTGGCCGCATTCCGATGCAAAAGGCTCTGCGTTCGCCGCTCTCGCGAAGCGATCCGATCCAATACGCCCGGGCCAACAGGCTGCGCGTCTCGATTGATCGAAATTGACCGATTCTGCCGCGAGAATCAACAGGCTACATATGTACTGCGAATTCGCCGCTGGCTCAGTTTCTGTCCCCCGAACAATGAACGCGCTTCGTCCGTCGTCGAATAGATTGCAGATGTTGACCTTATCCTGTATCGAAATGATCGTTGATCAAACGACGCCCACGACTCTAGCAGCTTGGAACCATCGTGGCCGGTGACGTCGCAAGTATAGTGGACTTGATCCCGTGTGCCGACGACTCGGTGTTGTTGCGACTTCGAAAATCGTATTCACTTTTTCCCGGAGCGAGAAGTTTTCGTTTCGCCAGCGAAGCTTCCAGGATCGTAAGAGAAAGGAACGACGCGACTCGAAACGTTTTTTTCGGCACTGTAAATCCGTAGATCGCGATGGATCGGAATTTTCCAGCATCCATATTGTTACGCCATCGGCAGCATTGTTGCGAGTGTTTGCGCGCAACAACTTACGTGCCGCGCCAAGTGTGTAGAAAACGCGCGCGTATAGTAGACGCGCGAGCATCGTAACGCGGACGTAGCGATCGCATGGGTGGAACTCGATGACCTCGGACGTCGGATTACTTTCGACCGACTGAAAGGAACCCTCCCTTCGAATTTTTCCTTGATCGTTCTTTTGTCTTCTTTTTATTACGTTCTCTCCTACTGTTTGCCCTTTCGTCCTTCTCGCCTCAAACTCCATTATTCATCCTGACAGAGTGCTCGGTCCACACGTTTGGTGTGTGGCGGACAGTGTACCATTTGCTTGCAACGTTTTTCAGTTTATCTTCTTCCTTGGCTGTTGGTTCAGTGACAATTTTCAGTGAGTTTTTATCTCGGATCATTTAAGTTCATGTTTTCTGAAACAACCTAATACGGTATTTCTGAACTCACGATCGAGCATTGAGAAAGTCTTGATCGAAAGTATCTTCACGAATAATGCAGCAAACACTGTAAGCGTTGGTGTAACAGTGCAACTCGGTGGTTATTTTTTTAGTAGAGGCTAATATCGTTTGTGTTTAGTCCTAAAGAATTTCTCCTTGGAGAGATTAATCACCACTTGTGGAATCGAGAACTACGATGACCAAACGCCGGCAGATGTTTAGGCATTTGCATTGTAAGCGATCGTCTGAAAGCCAGCGAACGAAGGGTTAAATAAACTGTGGAGAAACCTATACATATTTCATTTCTACCATTTATCCTTGCATTCGAAAGAAAGTATCTTCGACCTGGGTTTAAATTAACTCGTATAAAATCTGTCCATGAATAGCCAAGCACGATCATTATTTAAATATGAAAAATATTTAAACGTTTATAACACGAACGTAACGTAGGAATTGACGTAGACTTCAACTTTTATCGAGAATGACTCCGAAGCAACTCCATACCAAAATTTTAGCACTTTATCTACCGAAAGTTTATCAATAGACTTTCGAATGTACCTATCCGAAAGAAGTTTGATAATTCTCTGTTTAAAAATTAATGCAGAAAAAGCTGTTGCACCATGTTCGTCCATATACAAATTGGCTGGGTTATGAACGACATTGCTGTCGCTGTTGGTCAGTTTATTAAGAAATTCAACTGTTAGAAAATAGCCGGTTAATCGACATCATTTAATTCGAGTATCTAATTCAGGCGATTATAAATGATAATGTATAATATTACGAAATGTAGATAACTAACCTTGCTCAAATGCAACCTTACGCAATCTGTTCGATATTTATTCGTGCTCTAAGAATGCACGTACGGAATATCAATCAGTTCGAATCGCAACAGATAATATCGCGTAATGTTAATCCCTTCGTTTGTCATTGTTGTTACGTTCGAATACCTACGACAGAGAAGCGTACGATTTCCTTTTGTCTGGAGGAAATCGTCGCATTGAAACGTTCCCTGCCGTACTTACGGCTTGGTAGATTGTTGGTCGCCTAAGGTATTAAGAGAACGTGCAAATAAGAAATGTTGGTTTAATTTAGAGCCGATAGAGCCGATCCAGTCGCCGGCCAACGCTGGATACGCAATGGCAGTAAGTAATGTATCGACCCGACCTTTCGAAAACAAGAACCAACGAAATCCGTCGACAAATTCGCAGACACTGACAACGCGTATACATCGAACTGCGGGACGACGCAACGGAGCGCGATTTTAACGATTTTCTCATCGTTGACTTAACCTTCGGGCCGCAGCCTCGACGCAGAGTTTCGCCGACGTCCTGGCGTCGATGCTCTGTGGTTCCGCGGGTTTTTTTTTTTCTTTTTCGACATAAATCATCGAACGTTCAGCAAACGGCGGAACACCAGCGTCTCGGGAGAAAACGATTCGTGGAAAGTCACGACTGCAACCGTGAAACTCTCGGGAGCACCGCGGCGTGCTTTGTCGATGATGCGGGTATGCGCGATGATGTCAAGCCGAGCCGAGTTTCTGTTTTCGCTCGACGGTCTTCTGAATCATGCAGACTCTGCTTGTTACCTGCAGCCGCAATTTTAAACAATCTTTTACGCAACACGATGGCGACCACGAATAAGACATTAAATCCTGGCCGTTTGTTGTTGTCGCTTCGTCTGATCGAATGAAAGCGTTTTATCGCTTCCGAGCGAGGTGTTTGTCGAGAATTCGCATGATCTACTCTAGTTTCGATTCTACATACATACATGTAGGAGGAGGACTGACCCGGAACTGTTCGCATCGATCATTTAATCTCCCCAAGAGTCGATGTTTTAGAATACGTGGCAGACGGCAAATCTGTGACACGAACTCCGGAAATCCGTTTCGGAAACCATTACGTTGATTGTTTGTTAATTATACGGCACGTTTCAGTAGATTTTGAGTACAACGTGGATCAATTCTTACAATCGTAATTTGAGGATTGACGTTGACTGTTTGATTGAAGTGAAAGATGTCTATGCGGAACTTGTGTTTAGGGAAGACTAACAACCTGAGAAGACATATACATGTACATGTATGCATAGTCGTTACATGTTGCTTCTGTCTCTGTCATCTCTTACATTCTATTCGTAGTAGTAGTAGTAGTAGTAGTAGTAGTAGTAGTAGTAGTAGTAGTAGTAGAAGTAGTAGTAGTTGTAGAGTATGTAGATATTGGAATCATATTCTAAACATTAGATTTGTGTTTGAAAGGTAGATGTAATTTTCAAAAATTTGATCTATATACTTTTTGAGAAAGCACACCAAATTTCTCTCGGAATGTAAAATTTCTTAATTGGGCACTAATTTCTTAGCGGGGTCTATATCCTACATTTTCGGATTGAAAATCAATTAACTCTTGTAAGACGAACACTTTTAGCGATTTCATCAAATTTCTTTTACATATTTAACCCTTAGCACTCAAACGGCGATTGTAGGGCGTCACTAAAAATTGCTGTATCATTATTCAAAATATCGTTTATAAATTAATTAAATTTGTTTGGAGTTGAAATAGTTTCGAGTGCAAAGGGTTAAATCTACTTCGTTGACAATAACGTCAATCTTCTTATAGTATATATCTACTGCAAAATCCTTGGAATTGGTTGCTAGAAAATAATAATTTCGATGGTATGTTTATAACTCTGCATTAGAATGGACCCAGATCCAGCCATCGGCGGAGGCTTGATAAGAATACATATTGCGCAAACCATCATATTATTTATGGATTTCATGAAAACGAGAGTTCTCGTAATCTCCGATTCTTTTCAACATTGTTCCCATCTCATCCGCTACACTTTTGGTCAGCTCTCAGAGCTTTCACGCACAGACTCGAACCTTTCTTTTGTTAGTAGTTGCGCGGATAATTGCCTGGACGAAAGCGGTTCGTGGCAAAAGGCGTAGCCCCGGCAAGGGCTGCCAACGCGACCGAATAAACCAGCGATAAAATGCTTAATTCAAACGTCTGGTAACAAGGAAAAGGAGCAACCGTGCCGTTGTTAGCTCGCCTGGCGGCGGCGCGGCATGGCAATAAGAGTCTAAGCGACGATGCTCGTCGCTAAAGTGATCGATACGCGTCGAAGCGGGCGTTCGCAATTACGACTCTACGAGGAATTGCGTTGCTCTAATTAAGCTCCTTCCTTCGATGTCGGGGTGCCATTTAGAAGGGCCAAGATGCCATTTACGATGGCCGAAGACGGTGAAGGAAGTGGTGCGATGACGTCACCGGCCCGTCTCGGGTTTCTATCGCTCGATTATTTTCATGTTTTACATACAGCGGATCGACCAGCGGATTACTTAATGCGAAGGGAGAAGCAAGCCACTTTCTCTCTCTCGTGTAATGTGTCTTTAAGGCAGTATGCCGGGTGCGTGACCGAGCCAACGGGAGAGCTTCGCGGCATAGCCCGTTGCAAAACCGGTATATGTATTATACTTGCCGTCAACAGTACGGTCACTCGCGTAACATGGAACGATAGAACCGCTTCCGGTACAGTAATTCCGCTTCGACATCGGCTATTCCGAGACCGTTGGTCCTCGTTGTTTTCTAAAATTCTAAACCGACGCGCAACGATGGCTCGGCACACACACACACACACACACACACACACACACACACACACACACACACACACACACACACACACACACACACACACACACACACACACACACACACACACCAACGCTCCACGAATTTATCCTCCACACTTTCACTGGTTTTCTCGCGGAGATGAAACCGCCAGGAGATATTATCGAACGAACGGTTGATACATTACTGGTCATAGGTTTCACTGTCGGGGATAATCTCGTAATCAAACACCGGAGTTTCGGTTCGGTTCGGTTCGGGTACAAATCGGTGGGAATAAACGCGTTCTGTTCATTTTACAATTTCCATCATTTGACCGAGCGTTTTCCGAGTTCCCGCAGATCTGTGTTAACGATAGGCTCCGTAGTCTTACGAATATTTATAAAAGTGAAACGTTCTTTTCTTTGTTACCCGACCATGCAAACAAACACCAGTTTTGCAAATCTGAAAAAACATTCTTTTCACCAAGAAATGCCATTACAGTCTACAGGTTCATTATGTAAAACTCTGAGGTACTTTGTATCCCATCTTCAATTTTAATGTAAACGTTTAATTATACTTTTCAGTTGATTTTATAGGTACGTCAATCCATGCGATTGTCGTGTATTCCTTTCATATGGAAAAATAATAATAATAATAATAATAATAATAATAATAATAATATATATAAATATGGTGATTAACCAACGTACTATTCGTTGATGGTAAAAAAGACTACAACATGGAGACTATAACAAGGTTGCGAATGGAGAACGAATGAGTGAATTTCAGTTTTTACCGTGATAGAAACTTGAAATTCACTGGTAGAATACGTTGATTACAATGCTGCTTACTTTGATCGAATAAGTTCATTTATAGAAAAAGTTGCGTTTCTTTATTTTTACTGTTAATAATCGGACATTTCGTATGCAACAACGTAATTGTATGTAGTTATCGGCCGCGAAAATAAAAAACATATATCTGTAGAGAAACCGAGTTTCACGACATACGATCGATACGGAAACGGGTTCTGCGGAAACGAAAGAGATCGATAAACGAGAAACGTATACACGCAATGTCACGTGAGAACGTTACTTCTCGGTGCGATGTAATAAGCGCGCGTCGATTATGATGTAACACGAATTAATCAAGGGTAATGAGCAACGGGGAATTAAAAATGCATGCGACCTTCGCGCGCGGTACACGAAATAGTAATATCACGCTCCGTGCACGGGGAGTCGTTTTTATTATCTTCCCCGAACAATAGCAGCGCAGCGCAGAGCCGCGCGCGCGAGTCGGATCTGCTCAATCGAAGTGCGAAGTGTACTCACTCCGGAAACGTAGTTTCTCTGTTCTAGCTATCTACACCGATCTCCCGATTAGACTACATCGCAGTGCATTTAAGTCGTTAGTCCATCATGCTAACGTTAATCATCGTTGTAATACGATAGGCAAGGTACAGTGTTGTTCGTGTCCTCGAACCTTTGCACGTGTGGTCTGAAAACGAAACACTAGATTGATAAATTATGTAAAGAAAGTACCCGGGATGTCTAAGTAAAACACAAACTAGCTGTTTATTCGCTAACATTTATTTTGTCACATACGCCGACGCCTTCTCCCAGCCTACAAACATTTTTCAAAGGCAGAAGAAGGTATTCCCTTGTATGGCTTCAATCGACTCGAAACACCTTCCTCGAAACGGTAATTTGAGTTTAAGAAGTAGGAAAAAGTCACACTGGTGAACACAGAAACACAGTGATCGATGTAACGTTTGTTGAGTTTCTCGCCAAAAATTCGCGTACCAAGAAGACTGACACAAACAGCTGCTGTAAACACACTGGTTGATAGATCACGACCGAACACAGTGTCACGACTGAGCGCGCTGGCGCCTACTTGCGTACAACAAAATTTTCTAAATGAGAAATTTTGTGTAATTTCTTTTTTTACATACGTAACCAGTATATTCTGTAGTTCGTACTATGAATTAGATTTTCATGCAATTATATTCGTTAGATTTCAATATATTCGCTTCGTCGTTCAAATGTTTGATTAAACGTAACGTATCTCTTTCGTGAAATACTAAAATAATTGAACAAAGTGATGGACTTGCTGAATATTGTGATATCTTCTAGGATCTTAAAAATAATAATGCAAGATAAGTAATTGCATCTAGCAATTGTTTTTGTTTTCAGAATAAGTAATTGCTGTGTGGTCACAGACCGATATGAAATATTAGATATACCAGAGACGAGCACGCAGTATTAAATAAACATTCTTCGTTGCATATTGTTTCGTCTTACGATTATGATTTCACGTTACGTGAATAATCATTTACGCGTCGTATACGTTGCACAGCTTATCTGGTAATTGGCAGTACGGGAAGGGAGTGCGGTTCAGCGTGGCAAAATAATTTTCGTCTGGAAACGAAATATTTTCATACGAAACACCAAGATTATTAATTTCAGACACATCGAAGAACATTCGACATGTCTGTTGACGACATGCCGCTTCTACTTGACGCGAACATCGGCTATGTACTGTGTGCGAGAGAAACATTCTCTTTCATGCTTTCATGTTTTATTTCTCCATGCATAATCGTTCGTTTCTCGATTATATCGGCATCCACCGGATACACACATACTCTGCACGATTAAAAGTACAAATCGATGTAAAAGTTTCGCACCTGCATTCGATCGAAACGGACATTTTTGCAAACTGTTGCGCCACAGTCTAGTCGGGGTCCCATCGCATGTCGACTGTGAAAAGAATAACAAGACAACGCGTGTTCGATTTAGGATGCAACAACGCGGGCTACAATGGCTCGTCGTGATTCACTCGGACCGATAATAATCACGCACGCTGGAAAAACCGACGTAGGAACCGGCACAGCGCGGCGTGGCGCGGCGAAGCGATCGTGAAACGGAAAACGAGGCGAATCACGGAGTGCCGTCCATTACCTGAAAGTAACTCAATTATTTTTTCCTGTCCGGGCTGCGGCCGGTTCTGAGCCGCCAGCCAAAGTTCCGCATCTAGGTCAAACGCGTTGAAGAAAATTACACGACAAGGCGAATTAGATAACGCGATGACAATTGAATAATGTTGACGGTGATTAACGGGCCTGTTATGCCGACGACGAGCTACCTAGTCTGCGAAATATAGAAATATGAGCAGGAGATATCATCTACGACTCACGATCAATGATTCTACCTCGGGAGCCTTCTGCGTGACCGGAACGCGAACTGCGCACGTTATTGTGCGCCTAGAAAATTTTATAATATTCCACGGACAAACGAGATTACACGGGTTAGAATCTTCTAGCCTGATACGACACCGGTGTCGTATGACAAGTTTGGATTACTATTCAAATATAATACAGTATAATTTAATATAAAATACAAACAAATACATACAATACAAAAAAGAATAAAACAAAAAAAAAACGGATAAACACAAAGATTCAATAAAGTAATATTTGTTTGAAATTTGTTTCGTACAACAAATAGCTTACGGGTGCTTTGAAGTCGCCATGTTACGAGACTCGGCCCGTATGATCGTGAACTTTAGAAAAGGGTACGGTGAATTCTCGATATATGTCAACAACACGTCCAGGAGACATACCCGCGAGCCGTGTTATGTTTACACTCTTCGGCGTCCGAGGCCTCTCGAGCTTCGCGGCTCCTCACGGGGTATACCCCGCGGTAGTGGGTATTATTCCGCGACGTTTATCATTTAGGCCTTGGCGACATACGCATACATATAGCGAAATCACTGTCTATAAAAACAGAGAGCGCGCACAGCGCGGTGGGGCATAGAAAGTCGCTGACAAGAAGCACTTTGCAAGCGGGCGTATGCAATTCGGAGCGTACCCAGCACGTGAATATCGTCTGTCCGTCGATAAACGCAACCGTATATTGTCCGACCGTCCGAAATGACCCACTTTTGCCGGCCTCGGAAAGAAAAATCGCTGGTACGCGTCCATCTACGCGAAGGTCGTTTCGGGGCAGGTCGTGCCGGGGCAGGTGCAATATCTCCTGTCGGGCCCAGCTCCGTAAAAGTTTCCTGCGTTCCGAAAGCGAGCCAGCCTCGATCATCCCCACGGCATGCAAAAACGAATCGATCTCGATTCTTACGTCATTGTATTATAAATCCGCGAGCTAAGCTGGAACGTGCGCGCGTGATTCACATGGCAATGCCGAGAGCTTACTCATAGGCCTCGATGATCTTGAAACCGTGATCCTGGAGCAATCAAGCGACCAGCCCACGACGGCAATTAACAGACGTGGAATCGTTTCGATCTTGCCCGAAGTTGAGCAACTTTCGGACATGCTCCGTTCGTGACGCTGCTTTCTTGCGTTTCCTTTAAAACCTTGCCCGTTTGAACCCCAATGACCTCGAGTCGCGCTGATCGTTCACAGCGATTTCTCGTCGCTTTGACCGGCAAAGTGGATGGTTTTTGCGAGTCGATTACCGTGAAAACTAGCTCTTGCATTTTTCAAGATTTATAGACGTACCCTTCGGAAGCTTGGCGGCACGCATCCGTTCTTGGAAAAGTCGGTTCATGGAAAATAGCGACGATGGTCTTGCCGGTCTTTTATCTTCGATCTCCTTCGCGTAATGTTCTCTTAACACGATTAGTTAGGATAATTATTACGTGAAATTTCTTCTTTAAAATGTTCGTGTAACACGATTCAGCAGAATAATTGTTAGATGGAAATTCTGAAATAAAATAGGAAAACTAATCCTACGAATCAATAATAAACAGTGACGATAAATCTATTGTTACATTCAACATACTTGTGTTTAGCATATTAAGGAAGGGCGTGTACAAAAGGAACAGTGTCATTAGGCTTTCGTGTTCACCGGCTCGAGCTCACGATCCCTTTAAACACTGCACCTGGTTCGATCAAAGAAACCTTCAATCTCGACCGTTGTTCGACGGATAAGTATTGCACGCTCCGCGTCTCTCAACCAGTGTCGCCAGACAAGGGGAGGGAGCACGAATCGAGGAGAAAAAATTTATCCTCTCTCTGCCAGTACCGGAGCGTGTACGACAGAGACGAAACACGCGTCACGTGGCCGGGCCCGCGTCGGAAGCTTGGGGAATACCGCGGTAGAAGGGGAAATAAGAGAGAGAGAGAGAGAGAGAGAGAGAGAGAGAGAGAGAGAGTGAGATGGACGGGGGAGGGGGTACAAGTCTTGATCCGGCGACTCAAGTGTCGCCTAATTTCCCCTTCTACCGCGCTATTCCCCAAGTTTCCGACGCGTTACGTCTCTGTCGTGCAAACTCCGGTACTGGCACAGGGAGGCTACCATTTTCCCCTCAATTCGTGCTCCCACCCCTCATCTGGCGACGTGCTTAAATCTGCGAATGAGCCAACTACAACGTTAACGATAATGTCGGAATTATGAAATGAGTGGTCATCACTTGCTTGATAGAGTCTGCGATAGTTCGAGGCGCCGCGATGGCTTTAGAGATTGCACGAACTGTGTGTTATGTGAAGCAACGTAAATCGTATTCACGAGATGCGTGCACTGACGTCGAGCATTACAAAAGCTGTGAGTCACAGCAAGATGTAAAAATAGTATCATTACTACTTCATACGTGCACGGCTAGATCTCACCTGAATTTATATACTTCCTTTTTTTTTTTGTTTTTCTTATGGACGTGAGAACTAGAAGCATCAGACCGCGTCACTGAAATTAGTCACTTCACCGCTAATCACCAACGATCATATGACTAGTGATCAGCACATTAGCCGTATAGGTCTTGCCGTACATACATACATATGTACATGATTATAGTTTCTTTAACAAGAAATTAAATAAAATAATCCACGTGTAGATTGGGTAGCAAAATTCTTTGTCAATCTTTAAAAATTAAGTTGTCTCGTTATATCGTTGCTCAAATCGAATTTGTGAGAAACCTTAACTCTACAACTTTGATTGCAATGGTGAGATTAATTTCATTTTGTGGGATTGTTCGGCAGTCAATATGTTAACGAAATATGAAGCCAGAATGCGAATTAAAAAATGTGAAGAAGAACAAAAAGATGAACAGAGAAAAAATACCGGTTGGACATGTGTTAAGGATCCTGATTTAGCAATGGTGCATGTTTTTATGCATCGGACTAGCGATTCTCTTATTCCGAACTTTTTTCTCCTTCGAGACGCGGGAATTCTCGAAGTAGCAATTAATTTAAAAAATACTTGACAATCATGAGATTCTGAAAAAAACCTGTTTGCCTAAAAATAGATCTATTCGAATATGAAACGAAACAAGGAAAAGACGAATGCAAATATCATGCGAACTAAGAATGATGCATCGTTTTATGTTCGTTTTAATCTTTTCCTGATTTAATCTTTTAAGCTATTGAAAAAACAGCCTACAATTTTATTACAATTTTTATGAAAACAGCTATAAGCATGAAGTGTGTCCGTTGATTTAATCAGTCAATCAAGTTTTGTGTTCGGACATAAAAATTCCAGAAACTGTCAAGTTCCGCGTTGACGGCAGTTTTATGCAAAACAGTGCACTATTTATTTTGCCCGATGACTCACAAATACCTATTTTCTTACATAACGAACGGAAACTATCTCGAACCGTTGTGGTAGACGCCAAAATAAAATTGATTTATATAATAATAGGATAAATTCTATTTATGATTGTACAATCAACGCCTTGTATTTTACAAACATTTCGAGTATCAGATTTTGTAAATCTCGAGATTTAAAGGTTCAGTCGAAGGTTGTTGAACTCGGCTAGACTGCTACGATACGGAAAAATGACGACCAATTAAAAAAAAATGTCTTCGTTAGGCCGTATATTGTTCGATTTCTGCTTTATCTGTCGTTGATCGATCCGAATCAGCTGCTCGATATTACGAAAAGAAAAATGAAAAATGAACAGACAGACGATTGCGTAATCACGGCCAATTGGCTGGAAGGTATGCACTATGTAGGCCGGTGCGGCGCGGCGCGGCGTGGCGCGGCGCGGCGGAAGGAATAAAATTGGGAACGATTACGCGGCACGTGGAATTACGAACAAGTCTTTCTGCGTGCTGTGGCATCACCGCGGAAACAATTGTGAAGCAAACTTTGGCGATCGGTTCCCGATCGTGTTTGGGTATCACAATGCCACGACGCGACGCGACGCAACGATTGCGAGACCGGTCGATCCCAATTCGGACCCGGTTGCACTTGCAAAACAATGCTGCAAGGTTCTTCGCGTCGAGCACCGAGGCCATTAAACGCCTATCGTTCCTTTGCCTAATCGTAGGTTTGCGAAGTCACGCGATACGAGCGTCCGTACCTATGACTAATTCAGGAAAGTGAAAAAAGGTGCCATCAAGCGGGACAAAGGGGTTAGAAATTTCCGAGCCAGGATATAATAGAATCTCTTATCCGCGCTCAATAGATCGCTGCGTTCTTTTTTGTAATTTCATCGCGCAACGAACATGCTGGGTCTTGGAAAGTACTTGGATCTTTAAGCGACGTCTGCTGTTTACAGATCCGGAGATAGAGCAAAATGGGCTACGGAACGGAGATGGATGGCTGCGGACGGTGTATGAAGTACTCCCTATTCTTCGTTAACTTTGTCATCTTTGTAAGCATTAGTGACTATTTATTGAAACCGTTTTCGATCTTTGACGAGACCGTTTTCCCTTCCGTATTGTGATAATGAATTTAACGCTTTAGCTACTAACGTTGGATCATTGTTTACTACGTGTAAAAGAACAACCGTTTTCGTATTTTGATTCAAGAAAAATTAATAGGTTTCCTTTTGAAGAACAGCTGCGTGTACATTGAAAAATATTTGATAAAGCCACGGTTTGTTTGGCTGATTAAATTGCCTTCATAGCACAAATCTGAAATTACAAAAATTAGTTGAATTTTTGCTAAATTAAGATTCCATTATTTTAGTCGATTTTAACTCTAAATAACTAAGCTTTTATAAAAATGACGATCGAAACCTTTGAACCTCGTGACGTCATATATAATCCATCAAATGCTTCAATTAACCAGCTCAATAACCATTTTTTATACTTTGATTATTCCGTTTCTTTGTTAGGTGAAGTATTTTTGTTGCTGGATAAAAAGCGATCAATTATTTTCTTGTCTCTAATTGACGTCGTTATTTCCACGCATCGTAGCGTAGTTATCTGGGGTCAAACGAGTCCCGTTTAACTCTTCCTTATTTTGGCATTCCTTATTCGGCATGGTATTTATCGCTTTAGCAATCAACGTTGGATGTTTATCACATAATAGACCTTTTTGTTATTTTTATTTAAAAAGCGAGTAGATGAAATGCAAAATAGATTTTGAGAATTTAACGAAGTATCGTTCTCGGCTGATTGAAATTATTCAGAAAAGGAATACCTAGATGTCTATGTCTTTCTTCACTGTCTCGTAGTTGATACAGACAGTTTTTATTTTGCATAAAAGCCTGCAGTCTGAGAATCAATAAAATAAGGAACTACAGTGTTTTCTCGATATATGTCGACAGCACGGGTCTACCCAGGGACATATATCGAGTAGAAGATACTTGACGTGGTCCGTCACGGGGTAGACTTTGCGGCGGCAGTGGGGATAGTTCTGGGACTGTTGTCCGCTACATGTACATCGAGAAAACACTGTATGTACCGATGCAAACGCCAACGTCGAGTCTGGGTCAAGTGTGTGAAAAGCGCGAGCGCGTTTTCGCGCGCATCTTCTACTAAAATGTTCTACTTCTATGTTTTCCTTGCTCGTGAAACAAACAATAAAATCAGTTTTCGTATGTTAACGAACCCGAACGTGTTTCAGCTCGGCGGAGTGGCCATAGTTGGTCTAGCAGTATGGGCTTTGCTGGACAAAGTACCATGGATCGGCGAGCTGGTGGGCAACGATCTGTTGACAGGTGCGATCTACGTTCTGCTGGCCGGCGGTATCATCGTCGCTATTATCTCGTTTTTCGGATGCATCGGCGCGTCGCGGGAAGTCAAGTGTATGCTTCTCACGGTATGAAGCTCCCTTTCGCTCGTAGCCGAGCGTCGCCGTGCCGCTCGCCACGAGAATTCTAAACGACCGAATTCTGAACGATTTCAGTACTTTATCATCGTGTTCCTGCTGTTCGTGACGATGCTAATTGGCGGGGTCCTCGCGTACGTGTTCCGTGAGAAGTTGGTGAACACGCTGCAGAGGGAAATGTCGAGTTCGATGAGAGTTTACGATAGTCGCAAGTCTGTCAGGGAAGCATGGGACACGACACAATCAACGGTGAGCACGTTCGAACACACGTCCGATCATTTAAAAACGATCCTCGTAGGTACTCGTCCATACTCGACCTACCCGCTTGCCCGCTGGGCAACAGAACTGGTTCTTGACACGCGTTACCTAGCGGTGATTATTTCATAATTTTTTATTGGAAGATTGACCGAAGACTTTTTATTGGATCCTTCAACAGCAATTTCAATTCTGAACAAAGTTGAACTAATTCTGAACTAATTTCATTCTGAACCAGTTATGTTATTTAATAATTTCGTTTCAGCATTCTAATGTAAAAGAAGATTTCTGAACTCCATTTTCTGAACAATAAGTTTCATGGAAGTACTATATTATTATCCATTTCTCGTGGTGCCATTTCTCACAGTCAGCAAACGTTATTCCTTTCGTAGCTATTTCGAAATTATTCATAACGATGTTGGAAAATTTGAAAGTCTCGTATACGCGTTTGTTAGCGTCAGAATTTATTTCCCAACCGTTTGAGAAGGATCGTGCTGAATCGCTAACAGCCTATTTAGTACAGTACACCTCGTTAACACACTGCAAATGGCCCACGAGAAATCTTGTTTTCACGTTTCACTGTGTTTACGACATCTACGTGTAACCAAAGAAAGTTAGTATTAATTATAGTAAAAAAGTGTGCTCGAAGAATATCACTGCAACTGTCTAACAACCAACAATTTTAGTTAATCATTTTACGTGACTAAGGAACGAGAAATGAAATGGAACGTTTATCAAAGTCTGTGTTTGTGTTGTTGCGAAGATTTTCGAACGTGGCATTTCAATTTCAGTTTGCGTCCAAGTACAATAGTTATCTGTGATTAATGCGTGACATTTTCCCCTTGGACTTTTAGCTTCACTGCTGCGGCGTAACCGGCTGGAGAGACTGGGGAAGTCTGGGTCTGACTGTGCCGCAGAGTTGCTGTCGCGAAATTCAACCTGGCCAGGTAAAGATCAATTTGCTTGACGAGCTTGTTCTCGCGGATGGAAAAGTTGGTCGTCTACGGATCCGTGCATACGGGATTCCAGTAATTAGTGGTTTACCCGGTGTTCGCGTCTGGATCCTCGTCTGGATCAATTATAATCTTCAAAGTGGGAGAACGATAAATTATCCGCCTTCTTGTGGACTAATTGCCTCCATCGTTGCGTCTACTCCTTGCAATTAATAAGTCGTCGTAATTAATAAAATGGTTGCCTCACATTTCTATTTTCGTGCACTGTAATGTAGACAGTGTGACTTGAAATTACAATGAAATCTCACGCAACATACAACTGTTCATTTAGGAACAACAATAAGAATGTATATCGTGGTCTAAAAGCATGTAAAAGTGCATTTCGCTGGTAGAATAATCTGAGGTATAGCACTCTCTAATCAGAATTTCTTATGCTTTTTTCACTCGAATTCTCTGGTTACAGAAAATTACATTATCGTGTAAAATAAATTGTAATCTCTGTTACTGTACTGCCTCTGAGCATACGGGGTGTCAAAAAAGGAAAAAAAAAGAAAAAAACAAAAAAGGAAAAAAGAAAAAAGAATCCAAGACTTCGAGTACTTATTTATGGTAAGGAGAGCAAAAATGTCCGACCAACGTGTGGTCCTAGAATCAATTCTTTCGAAGTAAAATCGACTTGTGTCGTTTACAAATATTGGATGTCGCGAGTGAAAATATCTTCGTAGAACGTAAACAAAGCGCTATACCTCAAAGTTGTCAAAACGCAAACTTCTTACATTACGTTTGCAGACTTTATAAAGTCTGTTGGCATTATTAAGAAGTTTGTGTTGACCACCTTGAGCCAGTGTGCTTCCGAGTAAAGCTCTTCGTTTCGGTTCTACGAAGACATTGTAACTCGAGACAGCCAATGCTCGTAAATTATATGTAACGTTGAATAAAAAGCTACTGACGTATACGGGGTTAAAAACTAATAATCCCCGAGATTAGGAATAAACAACTTTCGTTTGAAACATTTCTATACGCAACAAGTAGTTGATGAATAAATTTAGGTGGTGCAACAATTAAGTGGTTCACCATGTATAATTAATCGAGCGAATTAAGCGGCTAGTAAAATGGTACACGAGGAAAGCTCGTAATTGTGAATGATTTACAATCATGATTTCCTTGAAATTCAGATCTGTCGGTTTCGCGGAACATTCAACGTCGGTTCACAATTACCCACGGTCGGTTCTGTTGAATACCTGTTGGTCTCTGTATTCGTACCAACGAACGATAACGAATTTCCAATTCGAATTTACTTTCAAGGGTGATTGCTCCGGCACAATTTGGCCGAAACGATTCAGCAGCGAATTTCGAAAAAACGACGACCTATCGATTACGTTCAGAAAAGCCTCTCCGCTCTATCGCAATCTCTCGGTCAGCCTCGGCGCTGTTTCGCCTCTCACGTTTTCACCGGCTCGATTGAATTTCTCAAGCCGAACACCGTTTCTCATGCGGTTTCTCATCGATCTGTTGCAGCGGTTCAACTGCAACGCTGGACCAGACACGGTGAATCCCTCGAATGCCTATCTCGAAGGTTGCATCAACGGAACGCGGATTTACATGCAGAAGCACGCGACGATCATGGGTGGCGCCGGTATTGCAGTCGCGTGTCTGATGGTAGGAAATAACTTTCTCTGTTTGCGGTTTAGCAAAACTACATAGACTGCGGATCTTCATGCAAAAGAACTCTGTATCGAACTTCGGTAAGAAGTCTGTATTTTAACTCCAAGACACCGAAGCTACAACATAGCCATTCGCTTCTTTCCTGAGTAATTGTAATCAAATGAAAATGAGACAAGACATCTTAAATTCTTGAAATGTTTCATCTATTTTTCATTTGACTCACCGATTTTCATCATAAATGCACGAAATCCGCAGTCTCTAAACGTAACAGCCCTATTTTCAGATCCTTCGTGTTACTATAAATTCTTTATATATTTTTATTTGGCGTGGCAGCCCACGCGTCGATTGGATTGTTCACGTGTTAATCAATGATAAAGATGTGTTATGGTTTTAAAAAATTGATTTGATACTTCAATTTTAAGTAGGTAACAGGAGTGGGTTAATACAATACATATAATATACATATTTGAATTGGCTACGATTTGATTGCAGTTCTTCGGGCTGATATTCTCGTGCGCGCTCTTCAAGATGATAGAATGACGAGGGGGTGATGTGGTCTAAAGACACCTCGGTACTTCGAGGCAAAGCTAATGAAGACCAAGTGGATGTCAACCGTCCTCGAGCGACTCATACGAATTCATAATCAACGTCATCATCGTCATTGAGTGTACCTAGCTGAAGTATAAAAATCAAAATGCATCTCCACGCGCATCTACACTTTCAATGTACAGTTCTCATCGTTTTGTTACATTTAGCATTACTCGATGTACCTTTATTTACTGTCTTTTTAACTTTCTGTAATTTATACAGATACATAAGGTAAGCGTTCTTGTTTAAGTGTACGATGTATTATATATATATATACATATATAATTATTGTGGTTAATACTTTGTGTACCTTCCGCGCGAAATAAATACAACGTGTACGAAGTAACCCAACGTACGTATGCTCGAGAATTTCGTCGGAAATTTTACCAGTTTACCGTAGTGATATTTACCAATATAAATGAATTGTATCTCAACAAACAGATTTCAGTACGAAGTCTTTTTCATTTTTGTGTTTTACGTCGCATCGAGGCTCTTCTGGTCATTAGCGACAGCTTGTTCTAGTTATGTAGCTATTTATGTTTCTTCTTATGGTGGTTGTATTTTTTTGCAAAGATTACTTTTCTTTTAAGAAATTTAAGCTTATCGGTAGCTTATCGGTTCCGTCTGTATAATATTGCTAAGTGAAAACGACATTTTGTTTCTCGTCGACATGTATAAAATATGCTTTTTATCAAACGATCAAACGATCAAACGATCCATTTTTTGTCTTAATCACAGAAGAATCCGCATTTTATGACCCTGGTCCGTCGTCGCTTTATCCATTATTCGTACCCCAGGGACTACAAACTTTCAAAATTATTCTCGGATTCGGCAGATAAAGGATTCTACTTTTCCGTTCACGGGATCGTTCAGTCTCCCCGTGTTTACGCCAATCGATTCGGAATTTCTGACACGGCAACGGGGAGGTCTATCAAATTCCGTTTCTCATAAAGGTTTGTTCATCCCTGACAGGTATTCAATCGCAGCGGCCTTTAATTTCGTTTACGAAACGCGGGTTAGCCAGGACGCGTTCCCCGGGTAATTCCCCATCGAATACCGTATTCGGACAACCGTCTGCGTTTACGATGTATCCTGCTGGTCCAATGTTGACAAGTGATGAAAGAATTTAACGATTTATCATCCTGCATTCTTGATAAAATTATACTAAAAAATCTGGAAAAGATTCATAGATTTATATAGACCTGTAAATGTTCCGACTCCTCCAGATGGATTTTTATACAAAGTAAAAATTGTCTATATCAATTACAAGAAACGGGAATCAAACAGAAATTAATTTCTTCTCTGAATAATTTTGGTAAGCCGAAATTAATGTAACAGTATTTTTACATTCTCCAACTCCCCTTGTTGAATTATTTTGTATTTCGTCTACTCATTTTTGTCACAAATCTGCAAGATACGCAGTCTAGTTATTACCTTTTACAATATAATACAATTTTTTTGATGCTCTTGATCGATGGAAATGTATAATATAAATTATTTATTGCGAAGAGGAGCAATTTTATGAACAACGAACGAATAGCTTGCACAAGCTTCGTCAAAATGGCGCTTATTAACGGGGCCATTGCTGCTGGTCGACAGCAACAGCGGCTCGCAGTGCCATTCTTATTACTTATCCTTTCTTCGGCGTTGTCTCGTGTTCCGTTTGAAATGGACAAAACAGAAACGTAAAGAAGAAAAACAAAACAGAACAACAATAAAAGTCTAGGAACGTGGCCACAATCTTCGGTAATGAGAGGGCGTACATAGCATTGTTTCGGAAACAGTCAGCATGCTGCGAGCCTTCGATACAAAGACAGGGTGGACCAATCCGAGCCGTATAGTATACTATACAGACAACGGTGCGCGTCGATATTCCAGACGGTCGTTGATAGTACAGCGGCAGCAAGAAATATTTTCCCGGCACCATCGGATAATCCTTTCATTAATCAACAAACAATAACAAAATTTTTTTGTTTATTGGTTTTCTGTTGAACGTAGGAGTTTATTAGCACGAACATTGTCAGTTGACCATTAAGTAGTTTATCACAGTACTTCATTTTGAATTGCTTTTCTTTGGTTTACTCAAATTGCTCGAGCTGGCCCCTAATTACAGTAACTGCTTCGATTCTTGATATTGTTCGTTAAGGATTACTTTTTGTTATTTAGCTTCGACGACAATTTGTTAATAAGTACTTCTATTTCCAAAAGTATATTGCGGAATGTACATATGTATATGTATACTCCTGAGTGATTGTCTGGCGTTCTAACTACAGTTTACCGCTTCGAACTTGGTGAGTCAAACAACGATCCCCAGCTATATGTTTGCCCACGGCTTATTCACCCCTTTGTCATCGGGCTACACACCTCCTTGCATTAAAGCACGACGGGTTCCAATAATTCAGGCGCCTCGCCGAAATAAACCTGCGTCGCAGTTTATCGGGTTCCTTTTTATTTTCCGTTTAATTATCGAGTGTTGGTACAGTCGTACTCGAAAACGTCAATCGGTGCACGTCATAGCGTGTCTTTGACAAACATCTAAATACTTCTCCATAACTTGTATAATTCTAATTTCAAATATATATATATATATATATATATATATATATATATATATATATATATATATATTAATTGTCAGTTAAAATCACCACGATTAAAATAACCAGCCTTTTATTCGACGATTGTTGAAACTGTAAAAATGCATTCATGGATAATGGAAGAATCCTTGTTGAAGCATATATTGTGATAAAAATCGTGGAAAATCGAAGTAAACTCAACGGTGTACTTTCTGTAAAGCAACGTTTATCATTCAATTTTACTGAACGAAAGTAACTACAAAAGCAAAGAAAGAAGTAAAAAAAAAGGAATCATTCGAATTTGACACAGCAAATTTCCATAAAATTTTGTAATGGCAAAAAGTAGTTGGAATGTACATGTATATTATTGTGCTCGTATCGTTACAGAGGAAATCGATTTATCAAACAGGTACTGCCCCCGTTCTACCGTGTAAGACGTGCGTTCGGAATACGCAATATTCTAACGGAGCAATATTAAAGGATAAAGGAGAAAATATCTGATGGTTGACCTGTGGAACCAAGAGAAATATTTAAATTACGAAAAGAAATCATTTTGTTATAAAAACGAATGCGATGGTGTTTACTTACTTATTCGAACGATTCAAAATGTATTATACTTCTATACATCATCTTTAACTTGTAAAGTTTCCCCCCGTCTGCAGCGTATTCGTCATTTTATGAAACAATACGTTCGATTCACATCGCACAAGCCCACTCTGAAAGATGCAGGAGACCACATGTGCAAGGTGGTTCCTGCCAAATTTTCCACCCCTCGAGGGCAAGCCGCACAGTCACTGAGAAAACTTGCCGCACCCCAGACAGTATGTACAATACTCCCCAAAATTTTGACGAGTATAGAATCGTTGTTTCCCCAGATTATTGTCATTGTACAGTATGAAAGGTATACATACGTACCGATTTTAACCAAATTCCTATTATTATTATCGAATCTGTTGTCTAAATTTCACGTATGATTCATTTGTCTAGAAAAATTAATTGTGTCTCGCTTGCGAAGTATGATCGCTGTTCCCGAATCGATTGTCAAAGCCTCTAAGGTTTTGTGTCACCTCTGGCTCGCTTCCAAAATATGATTTCAACCGAACAGGAGACAGAAAAGATATTTTAGATCTTTCAACAAAGATTAATAAAGATTTGATTTTATCCTCTGCCAACGTGCATCCGGAGAATGGTGGAGCTACTTCAGTTTTCTCCCTCGGGAATCAGTCTAGAGAAATTTCAAATCTCTCAACGAAGAGTAATAAGGATTTGATTTTATCCCTCGCCTAACAGCATCCGGTATGAAGATGGAAGATGCTACTTCAGCTTTCTCCCTCGTAAATTAGTCCAGCGGTATTAGAAATATTTCATTGAAGGATTTGATTTGATCTCGATGCCTAAAAGTATCCGGAATAGAGGAGCCACTTCTCAGCAGCGTGTTCTTTCTCGTAAATTAGTCTGCGAAAAATGTAAGTTTGCATGGAATTCCGCAGTCTACTTACCGAGCCACGTAATAATTATTCCATTAACAACTTTCCCCCGGTGGCTCGGTCGCGTTCGTTACTTTCCGTTCTCGCGTGTGTCATCGTTCAGCGTCTCGACGACCTTTCTTCCCTTTCAGTTTATTCACCCCGGCGTGCGTCACCCTGCGCGCGTCTTTGCTCCGAGGCGTGACTGGCTGCCATTCAAAAGGCGTTCCGCCAACTCGTGCGTGCTGCATGATTCTCGCTATCCGAGCGTTCTTATCAGCCTTTCCCTCATTTGCTTCCGATCTATCAATTCTCTTGGCTTGTTTGTAACAGTTGGGCACGGGCCAACGTGACCGCACAACCATGCTGTTCGAATTTTAAATCGTGTTTCAAATCGACCGCGTACAATTCCGTTTATGCGAACTAGTTGGGATCTCGACAGTTCATACACGAGGTGCGATAAAAAAGAAACCCAACTTCCTTGCGATGTTATTCGATAAAATTGGATGGCTTTGCTGACCATCGCTATACCATATTCTATCGGGTTCGCGTGCGATTTAGTAGAAGCACGGTCGCGTGGCACTACGATTTGTAACCGAAAATGGAGATAAGCTAAATTCAAAAAGGTTCTATTAGTCTGCCAACCTAAATTTGAATTTCATTCCCTGCGTAGCAGTTCCCTTCTGCGTTTCTATGCATAACGGTTTCAATTCAACAGTTCTGCCAATCCCTTAACATTAACTAATATTGGTGGAAATCATTTTCTTCATACCCCTCGAGGAGAACGCCCTACCAGCGGTTTCTTTCCGTATCACTTTATGGGATTTTTCATAGCTACATATGTTGAAATTCTGGAAAGTGCATGAAACCGTGTCGCACATACTAATCTGATCTTGCGTAGTCAATTCTGACTTATTCGTCAGGGTCGCTATGGTGTGCAGAAGTTAAATAGTTAAAAATAACTGTCACACCGGTTCGATAGCATGTCGGTACTCGTTGTACAGGAGGTTCGCTTTTGGATATTAAAAACCCTTTGGTCCCACCGAGAACGAGTCCGGTTGTCGGAGAAACGTACGTATGTAGATTTTTGTGGGGATGTTTCAAGGCGTATAGAGTGGTTCTTAGGGTTACCCTTCGGGGTTGTCGACAAGTAAGGCGTGAGGAGAGGGTGAAACCTTTGTAAAGAGTCTCCTAAACGAATCCTTCAAAGGGAGCGACTACCGAATAGGATTTCTTGTTTGGAGAGCTTTAGTTTTTAACTGCTTGCGTGAGAGCATTCTCACGGCCTCTTAATTACTTTTTCGGATACAGTGGGACCTAACTTGTGTGAACCAAGCGCTTATTTGTAAAGCGGTGTTTGTAAAGTGGCTTCGTTTATTCACCATCACCTTGTCACAACGGTTACGAAACAAATTTTTATTTCCGAAACTGTTGTGGTCCAACTATCAACCACAACTATATTAACTACATAACTATATAACACTGGGCTACATAAACAGTGAATATACAGAGTGTGTTTTCAGAGATCTAAACATTATTATACGATAAGCGATGTTTTACTCTATTATTTGCTAACAAATCACCGATAAATAACCTTATAAAACGGTTTCGAAAATGCAACTGGGAAATACCGGTATTTTACATTTTAAAGGGTAGAAGTCCCTGATTTAAACGAGGCTTAACGAAACTCGTAATTTTATTTATTTGATATTAGCCTGCCACGGGATGGACGCTATGCCGGCCCACATGCGCACTCGATCCGAGACGAATTTTCACGGTGCAGCGAGCGCCGAATCGCGCCGCATCGCGCGGCGAGTGCGAGCGGGTGTCGTAATCCCACGCGCTTGTGCTGCATGCGTGCGTTCATGATACTCGGCTGCGACTATTTTCTCCGCCGAATAAGCTCGGTATACGCGCACACGGTGAACCATTCCCGCGCGTTGCCACAAAGGGCCCCCTCGGACAATGACGAATGAATCGCAACACAGCAACGGGGATAATGCCACTCGTCCCGCGGTCCGATCTCCACGAGTACCCACGTACAGTCTGCTTCCCTCCATTCTTTTCTCCTCGGTGTCTTCCACACGCGATCCTACTTCGGGAAAAACTGAACCTCGTCTTCGTTAATTCAGCCGCGAACGCGCCCGCCCCGCCGCGCCGCGCCGCGCCGCGCGCCACCGTCATTCGTAGAACTGTCTTCCCTGTATGTATCGCTGTGTACATATATCTAGCCAACCCCCAACCCGCTCGACGCGATATTACCTTTTCCACCAGGCGCTGGGAAACGCGATCAACAGATTTGCTACGATTCGCCGCAAAATGATGCTCTAGTAGAATGCACCGCGTGCATGGCGCACGCTGTAAAGCGCGGTTCGAACGAGATCGCGTACTAAATTGTTCAATTCATTTCCATTACTAGGTGTAAAACTACATTCTTATTCAAGAGATTTTTGATATAAAAAAAAACCAAATAAATACCAGAAAACAAAAAAAAAAGTGCTGCCTCTTCTGCAACCATTGTGACAAGTGGCTCGAACTTCTGCAAGAGTTTCAACCCTCTATACACTCTATACTAATAGGATGTTCCGAAGTGACTCTTTAGTCGGAAATTGCGACAACCATCGTTCTCGCGAATTCACATTACCAGAAACCAAAAGTCTTCTGGCACGATATTGACCTAAAAGACAACATTCTTAAACCAAGACCCAAAAGAAAAAAAAAAAACTGCAACGATGAATATATACTTCCTCGTGGATCTTTCACGTTGCTCGGACAGTAGAAACAAGAATTTTTAATTAGGCATCGTTTCCCGAAGAGATTTGCATGTCCGAGTACCTTGAAAATTGGATTTCGTACGTCGTTGGACCTTTCGACGTTTCCAACGGTGCGACGTGACATTTTTCTTTTTGTTGGTTTTATTGGCACAGTTTCCGCGCCGCTGACATCGGTTCGTCGAAGACGGTGCGATGACGCGACGCGACGGTGGAGAGAGAAACGGAAACGCGAAGCACAGGGATACAGAGATGCAGGGATACAGGGATACAGGGATACAGGGATACAGGGATACAGGGATATTGGGATACAGGGACACAGGGACGGGCGAAGGGAAATGCCGAGAGCAGAGGAGATATCCGCGTATTGATTTCGTCTCGAGCATTAAATCCGAATAGGCCGGAACTTGGGGGAGTCGTCCAGGTGAAACCGAGGGAGCACCGAGCACTTCGGGCCGGGAGCTGTCAGCCGAGGCGCTCCGCTCGCAAATTAAATTCTACTCGAACTCGGGAGCCGGCCACGAGTACGAGTAGGCCAATGCAATTTCCCTGAGACCGAACTATTATGCAACGATAATATCGTCGTCGCGTTTGCATCATGTAACCATTGTTGGCGACGAGACGCTCCGGTGTACGCGCCGCTTTGCAATACGCGTCACACCGACATTTTACACCGGAATAATGCGGCAATGGGCGGATCAGGTGGGTTAAACAGAAACAATTATGTCTTTTTAAACGGTGACACCGAGGATTACGGATTCTCGTTCCAGTTCGGTCGCCTCGGTGTCTTCGCCCTCTCGATTCTGCACAAGACGCAACTTCGTGTCTCCGTGTTCGTGAATTTGATTTTTGTAGCATATCTAATACATCTGTCGTCGTCCGGTGGTCACAAATCCCCAAAATGTATCCATAACCTGGAAAATAAATATTTTCGAACATTTAGGAATGTATGAATTTCATTTATTTGACTATTTGATATTTTTTCTACGTTTCGGGGCCACTTCGGACCACCGTGCATCGTCCGGTGGTGCGTTCCCGTTCGATGGAACGTCCGTCTCGCGGGGCGGAAAGTGGAGCAGAGCTCGTCTGGAGGCTCCACAAGAGTCAGAGACTGACCGGGAAAAGCAAAGACCGAGGAACAACGGAGAAGACGGGATTAAATGGAAAAGGAAGTAATAACGAGGGGGCTCCGAGGAAACCGTCCCTGTCATCTCTCTCAATTCCTCTCCATCTCCCTCTCCCTCTTCCTCTCACTCTCTCGCTCTCTCTCTCTCTCTCTCTCTCTCTCTCTATCCGTCTTTTCCTCTTCCCCTCTTTCTGTCGATCTTTGCCTTCTTACCAGGAGCCACGGGAAACGAAGGGCGATTCGCTTGATGAATGAATCCAGAGGACACATGTCATCGCACGGAAAAATCTGGGATTATGCGCGGGGCCGGGTGCAAGCAGAGTTCTTTGGAGATAGAGCCCCGTCTTTTCATTCGGTTCCTTGTTACGTCAACTGGAATTCGGAGAAAGTGGAGCCTAGCAACGGCGGAATTATTTATACGCAGGGATGAAGAAGTAAAAGATTGAGAAAATGATACCTTTCGAAGCTGAGCTTACATTTCTAAGTGAACAAGCTGTTACACGAAGGAGACAGCGTAGATGTTGAAAGGAATTTGGAGAGCATCGAGAACCTGAGCTTCGGCTGTTATCGGGATGATCCGAAGCTGTAGTTTCCGAGGAAATTGTGATTCACTTGTTCACTGGGACGGATTAACGAGTTTTCTAGTTTACCGTTTCCGATGCTCTTCTATCGATTATTTCGACATCGGTTCTCATACTTGACGGCACTATAATGCTTATATTGATACAATTCAGTGTTATCGATATTAACCGTTTGAGTCCCAAGAAGCGCGATCGCGCTGTTGAGATTTTATGTCGAGAAAACCCAGCACATTTCGAGCATTATGGACAACTGACGGTGCGTTACCGATTGTCCAAGTCGCGCGTTCAGATTTAGTGACGCAAGTACATCACACAGCTCCTTTTAATGTAAATAGTACATTTTACAATAGGTAGAATAATACTGTAATAATGCAATAATACATTACAAAATAAAAATTCTCATTTAGAGAAAGCGCGGTTGCGCTGTTTGGGATTCTTCGACGGTGCTTTTTCAATACCCCCTGGGACTCAAACGATTAAGGTTGTCAGTATTGGATGACAATCTATTATTACCCAGTCTATTACGTACGGGAAACCGATAAAAGTTCACTTATTATTTGCTTATTATCGTATATACTAATTGTAAGCAGCCTCTTATTTGTGGATTGTTAGCATAGGGAACTCAAAGGAATCTTCGAAACCGCAGCTCCGACGAGATTCGAAGAGAAATAAATCATTGGTAGGAGAGTTCACAATCTCGTTTTCAATTAAGGACCGAGCCATGGGTGGAAAGATTTATCTAGCCACGATTCATCTACGCGATTCGAGCCGAACAAACACGGTCGAAGGAAATATTTTGGATGGGAGCAACCTGCGCCGAGATTCGTTTACCGATTTGACGAGCGTATCGGCATGGTTCGCCAAGTGTTGGCTCACGCTCGACCAGGTTACCGCACAGGTGAAAAGCCAGAGGAAAAGGGCGGATCGTTTTATAACTGATTACATGATAGACGGCAGACACGCCGGGAGGAAAATATATTTGCGTGGTTTCGCTGTATCTCGATGCTGTAACCGCGTCCGACGCCTACAAGAAAGTTATTAAAGTTCAGTGCGCGCGCGCGCGAGTGCCTGTCTCGTCTCCAAAACGAGAGGCGACGATGAAAGAGAAAAAAGGTGAAAGGAAAAGAATCGCGTGAATCGTCGCGATGAAATACATCACCGCCATTAATCTTAATAATGTCCTGCTATTAAAGTAGGACTCAAATTAATAGTAATCGAATTAATCATTCGAGAGCTACGAGCCGAGAAAATATTTGTTTCCGAACGTACCATTGGCGATCGAAAAGAATAAATGTTGAAATTGCTATATGGATTTTTTAATTTGATCGGTATTCCCTGTCCAGCAGATTTTCTCATTGCCCAGGTCAATGATGTGCTTTTAAATCGGAGGGCATTTTAAAAGATTAATGGCACGAGTAGACCGATTCAATCTGTGTGATAGAGAATTTCAATTCAATCATCGATGGTTTTGAATTTTAAAGGGCAAATGTTAATCGAATATACTGTCCCATTTATAAAATAACTCGATACCTAACGACTACACTGCGGATTTTATGCGTTTATGAGAAAAGCTAGTAGGTCTAGCACAAAGTAATAAACCCATGAGAAGAATTTAACAATAATGTTGAACGCATTATCTACCCGCGATTATTTTATAATATTTGAAAGTCTGTAGTCCATAACTTTTAGACAATTGCCTGCAAAACTGCGAATGACTGAAAGTAGCAATTTTCGCTTCTATATTGCACAACAACTGCAAATATGAAGTTGCTTTAACTTCTTTGGAACACATTTTGGGTTTACAGGCTTCGAATTCGAGAAAATATATTGAGCTTTCCATTGAAAAAGCTGAAAGTATCCTTCGTATCTCGATAAAAAAGAAAAATAATAAAAAAAAAAGAAGAAAAAAGAAAACAGATTACGGTACTGTATGTCCCCTTGGAAACCATGCAACATTTGCTTGAAAAGTATTTTCACACGACAAATAACTTACGAGGTATTTGTAGTCGTTATGTTACGAGACTCGCCCGGTGTAGTTTCCCGAAACAAATTTTTCGTCTCATTACACAGAGGTATAGTGTACTCAGACTCGATAGTTGCAGTACACATTTTTATGCCTCGGATCTAAATGAATTTCCAATTATCCAGGAGAGTGAAAATCTACAACGATCATCGTCAACGAGATCGTATAAAAATGTTTAAAGACGACGAAGAAAGCCTAAACACCCTATAATCCCTCCCTACCACCGCTCGAAAATCCTGCCACGCCCAAGATGCTCAATCAATCCGCATGGGGCAGGAAAGTTTGCGGGGATTCCCGTAAGAGAAAATTTCGGAAAATCCAGACCGTGTAACCACGGATGTACAGATCGTACGGTCGTGATCGATCTCGAACGGGCTCATCGACCGGGGGCCATGTGAATGGAACCTTAGGTACTCTGGGCAGCACCTGGTTGTAAACGCGTCAAAACCGGGTAGACCGTCTGTTCTGTCAATCCCCACCATGGCTCGCAGCTACTGGAGCTCCTCCAGTGCACCACCACCACCACCATCACCAGCACCAGCACCAGCCCTACCACTGGCACTGGGACTGGCACTGGCGCTGGCACCGGCTCCGGCACCACCGGCAACAGCGAGAGTCTCTCTCCTTGTACCGTCACCACTACCACGTACCCGACGCCACCACCACCACCCGGCGACTCCACCACCATCATCGTCGGGCCACTGCCATGGAAACCGACGAATGCGCATTCTGACTTCAGTTCAGCCGTCGGTTTCAACCTGCCAAGTTGTGCAGGTGTTGGCGAACGGTTGTCGGCATCCACGGACGGGTTCTCCGCGGGTATTCCTCCCACGGCACGGCACGGGTCGGGTGATACACGGTTGTCGGGCATCGCCGCTCGAAAGGTTCGCACGGGTGCCGGTAGATCGGTGGAGCAAAGTCGAAAGGAGGGTCTTTTCTCCTCCCCCATTTTCCGTGCGAGGTGGATTGCTCGCGCGGCCTTGTTTGTGCGTTTTCCGCGTGGGAAAGGGTTGGAAACGGTTTACAGCGGGTCGAGGATCACGGCGGGAAAACGGGCGAGTGTTAAAAAGCCGTGCTGCCGCAGAAGCGCTGCGATTTATGGAACCACCCCATGGATAATAACATGTCGACTGCCGCCTTCATGCACCGGTATGGGAACAAACACTTTTAAGATCGATACTCCTCTACCCCCCCCCCCCCACCGACCCCTCACCATCTCCCTCACCCTAGACTGTTACCGTGACCCGTGACCCATCCTTCTTCGACCGTCCTCCACGGATTTCCACGCCTCGCGTGCACGCAGTTTTCTCTACGTTCTTCTTGGCCAACGTATCTACTCTCCGAAAATTCTGCCCGAAAACGCTCGCGGGTGCCGATCGATCGGCCGTTTTGTTGCTATGCAGCGGACCACCTCGGGGTTCGTATATCGTGCGAGGGACCTCGATGTCGCGGTGGCTTTTCCAAGGGCTAGTGCACCGTGCCCGATCGGCAGATACGCGCCTAACCGTGTTTCGTTTTTGTCGAATGTTTGTTCACGGAACGCCGCTCCGCACCGCGCTGCGCCGGCAAAGAAACCCGGCGGCCACTTCCTGTGCCTCGAATCGATTTCACGGGCTTTCAAAATTGCTTCCGTGCAATCGACCGGCTCCGTGGCTCTCCCGACCGCGTGCGACTCGGTAAAAAAAAAAAAAAAAAATTAAAAAAAGAACGCAAAGAAGATGGTCGAACACGTCTGGCCACTTTGTTGAAATACTTCAGGACCGATAAATGGCTTCGAAATGAAATTATCTTTTCTTGTTTGTCGAGGGAGCAGCGACGCGACGTGACGCGACGGTGTTCCGGGGACGGGTAAATTGATCGAATCTTCGAGTCCGCGGAGGACGGGAGAATTACCGACTCGTTGCGTGTGATCGATAAGGCTACTCCGGTGCAAATTGTGTTCCGAACACGTTTACAGGCTTATGAAAGAGCCGGCAACAATGGGATTCGTTGCGGCAATAGACGCCCTGGCTGCTACGAAACAATTGGCTTCTAGAGTACGATTTCATGTCCCGCGGTTATCGTCCCCGTTTCAAAGACCGGCCAGGCATCCTTGACCGCTCGGAACTCATCGCGCCAGGCGTTTCCATCTGCATCGCCGCTGTCGCCGCCGCCGCCGCGACGCCCAAATTTCGAAGCACTTCTTCGCGGCTCGACGCGGCTGAACGGAAACTGATCGGGTGTTGACACCGCCTTTCGTGCGTTCTCGATTGCAAATTTTACCTCTCGCGAAGGAAATTAGTACCTGTGCAATCATTTTTCAGCTCGATTTTCTTATCCACTCTTCTCTAGCGCTTCAAAGTATTGATCCATGTTTTTGAATAATTATATGTTTAACATTAGATTTAAGGGGTTTGCGAAAATGACGGGTTTTAATATTTTTTATCTACGATTACCGCGATTGTAAAGATCCATGAGAAATTATTCAACGAATTTTTTTGTTTCTTTGGCTGTATATTGGGTTGAAATTAAATTAAAATTCAAAGATAAAATTGAGATATTTGTTTATAGGTTTATTCGATAACATGATAAATTACCAAAAAAAAAATGGCAGAAAGTGGTAGAACGGAATGGAAGATATGTTACCGAATAACTATATGAATAAAAATCTTAATTTTATCTTTGAATTTTAATTTCAAAATGTTACCAATTTTCGTTCCAAGCCAATATTACAAAAAAAAATGGCTAAAAATTTGGATACACACATTCTACTTATTTTTATAAAGTAATGGAAAACAGTGACTTTTAGTGTTCCGTAGGTCTGCGGATAATCAGATTCTTTACGCATAGAACAGTTTCAACAATTCATAAATTTATTGAATGAACAGTATGAAAATCACGTAAATAAATCACGTATTCAGAATAACAATGTAACTAGAATAATCATTTAATATTGTTATGATTTTATTTATTAAATAGCATTTGGTATGAATTATAATAAATATTTGAGAATTTTTAGTACATTGATAAACAATAAACGTTATCCTACTATAGAAAAACTTTTGTTTTCATATCTGATTAGTTTTATTTAAAGCAAAACTTTTATATTTAAGAATATTCCTTTATCCGTTCTCATCGGAACTTTGTTAAAAAAGTTCGCGTATAATAGATTCTATCACGGCTTATTAAAAAGTTCCATTTCTTTTCATGCAGTGGCTAAAAGTGATTTCAGGATAAAATCAAGCTGATATCGAAATATCAGATAGGTCTTTATTGTTAAGTACAGAGTGGTAAGACGGCCAAGTGGGAAGAACGTTTTAGAACGTCGTGGAAGATTTCAGTATAGGAGGACGTGTGCCGGTAATACCGAGACTTTTCTAGACGGTATTCTATTAACCTGCATTTTCACGAGCGCGTCACCTGTTCAGCTCCCCCAGAACGACACGGTGTCGAATCGGACCAGCCCGCTTTCCTTGAACCTGCGGATACCGCAGCCATTGACCGCGGCTTCGCTCCGTAACGAAAGGACCTGAGTGCAGTCATTCTCTATTTCTCCTCCCTCCCTCTCTCCCTCTCTCTCTCTCTCTCCCTCTATCTCCCTTTCTCTCTCTCTCTCTCTCTCTCTCTCCCTCTCTCTATCACTGCTCGTTTTCTTTCTCTCTCTCTCTCTCTCTCTCTCTCTCTCTCAGCCTCTCTCTTTCTCCCCCTGCGCTGTCTCTTCGTGCCTATCTTCACGGTCGGTGTCCCTGGCTCATTTGAATATCAGAATGACGCACCCGATTTATCGAAGGCCATGAAAAATCATTACGAATAAACCCGCTGGAACCCGTATGTCTTAGGTTATCGGGCTTCTTTGCCAACGACCAAGGCCACAACATTTCATTGCAGTTTACCTTTTTTTTATTACAAATTCCTACTATTTTTCTATACCCCCTCCCTCCCCGTTATGAAAGTTATGTGTCGTGGTGCGCGTAACTTGCGAGGGATCGTCTTGTCTTTGTGTTTAACTATCACGCTGGAAACGTTCGTGAAAAGTCTCATCTTTCGGAGATCGAACGCGCACGAACAGAACTGAAACTCGTTTCTTCAATGACTTTCTTTGAGTGGAAATAAAGTGAGATGATTAAGTTGTATTATGACTGTCGTCTGAGCGTGGAATTAGTTGGTTGTGGGACTTTATGGAAGTTTACATTCTTGTAGGCCAGTTCAAAGAAGTCTTATTTTTTGATTTCCTTTGTGTATGGTTTCAGTGAAATGAAATTTTTTATTGTGTTATTCTTTGATGATATTCACAAGCTACAAACGTATAAAGCTCCACGCTACAATTGCCATTCGAAGATTATAAAAGCAAATATTAGAACCGCGTAAATTGCTACATGATTCCTGGTATCTGCAGGACGAATAGCTTCCTTTCGTCATTAGTGAATTTTGTTTATTTTGCAGTAAGCACAAAAACATGCTTAACATGGGCACGATCACGAGAACAGGAAATTAAAGAAACTTGTTCTCTTGTTAAATGATCTCATTAGACGCAGAATATTAACTTATAACTTATTCTCTCTCACGATTGAACCATGCGTTTATAGTGAATTATTCAATAAATTAATCTCTTTGGAAGTCTATTAGGATACAAATCGCTAAAAACCTCAACACCTGTTACTATCACGACTATTTTTTTCCAGCGAGGAAGCAAATTATCTTGTCGTAAATATTGAGTGCAAATCGAAACGACTGTGGAAAAACACCGGGAACACTATTCGATTAACGATAAAATCGCTCGGTATAAATCGAAAGTAATATATCTCCAAGGTCACGAAAATGCAAATTTAACTCTTTACAAGAAGCTGCTTTCTCTCCGAGAAATCAACGAGGCTGAAATTTATATACTAATAGCGTTTTTAATTTGCATTTACATGAGTTTCGTTGACACATACTTTCGACCTACATAGAAAAATGCGACTTTATTGTCGATCAAATAGTGTTGCTCGTAAGAGAATCAGACACGACTGACGACCGACGACCGACGACCGACGACCGACGATCGACGACCGACGACCCAGTTGATCCGATAAGTCAACTATTCCTTGAAGGTTCAGGTTAGAGGCCAAAACTGTGCTACGAAGTTGTTGCTCTTCATCAATTTCATCCGCGGAGGCTCTCTGCCGCAAACAATCCGTGGTTAAAACTTCTCAAGAGCCATTCCAACAAACAGTTACGGCCCGGTCGAAATCACATTGCAATAAAACCTAAAGCGGGTTCGTCGAAACAGAAATAGAAAAAATTGTGCTATCAAGTTCGCCATCGGGTCTATTCGCCGTTTACACGAAAGTTACGACGAGTTCGCGAAAGAGAGCTCGGCTATCGATCCGCTGCGGAAAGCAGATTCGCCGGATTCGGAGAAAGCTGTGGCAATTTTGCGAGAATGAGAAGATAAAGGGGAGCATGGTGGGAAAGCGGAGATACGTCGCGGAAAGTCTTCGGGGTCTCTAACGAACGAGAAATCCCTTGGAACGGATGCGATAACGCGATAGAGGGAAGTCGCGAGACCGAACAAAGAGAAGAATCGCGCGAGCAGCATTAAAACTCGCGAGGGAACACGTCCGAGCAAGAGAGAACACGCCCTGCTAACGTTCGGCTCGAATCGTGCCTTCTCCGACCGCTTCGAGCAACACGCTAAAATTCCATGCTCTCTCTCCCTCTCTCTCTCTCTCTCTCTCTCTCTCTCTCCTCTCTCACTCTGTCTCTCTGTCTCTCTCTATCTTTCTCGAAAAGGCCGTGGATTATATAACGAGGAGAGACATTGGGAATAGATGGCGGAGGGTTGCGCATAGAGACAACCGTGAGGAATATTTTATCGATAACGCGAAACGCTTGCGCTCCTTGGTTCCGGTGGTCGGCCTGTGCTCGCTTAGTCATTCGACATTAATTCCAGTCGCGTTACCCCTCATGGAGGAAACGGGATCGAGTTCTACTACTGGGTTGTTGCGTTGTTCAATCTAGAACCCAGAACCAGATTTTAGTTAGTCCACGCGGTCGCCGCCGCGCCGCGCCGCGCTACGGCGACTGTTTTGTTTCTGGTCTCGTGCTCGACGAATACCAGTCATTTCGGCGAACCCAGTCAATTACACTGTTATTACAGTTTCGAGTTAATACGCTGCTCCACGAGCACCTAACAATGCCGAATATAATCAGCGTGGATGAAATATTTGAGCGTTGCGCGCCTGGCTGATGAGATGTTATTGTGATTACAAAAATTGAGCTAGAGCCAATTTTTGCTGTTTCAACCTCTTGCCGTGAAATTTTCTTCGTGGTTGCTGCTTTGTCTCTAATAGTTTCGTAGGGAAGAAAGAAAATTGATATTTATTATATTTCTACATTTACTGTAACCCTTCGATATTGATGAAAGAATGGAATAACATTCATATTACTCGAACTTCTTCAGTTGCATTGACTTAGAAATACAGTTTCTACCCCTAGATTAAACGATAAAATGATTGTTCTCTAATATACAGATAAAATTTCAAGTTGATCGTTCCAATACTTTTTTCTTACTTTTATCAGGCAGCTGTTAAAATGTTATTCCAAGAAAAATCAGTTTCACTTATTTCAGTGAATCGGTAATAAAAATCAGTATCACAGTACTTTACGTACTGCTTCCAGTAGGAGAAAGAGTCGATTTTACCAAGTTGATCGAAGACAGGTTATCTCCTTAATTTTAGCTACATTGTCTAACCATTTTATTTTATGTTAGTTTTGTTTTATCCTATGCCAGAGAAGATGTAACGTTATTATATTATAAAGATTGTATACTTCTTTTATATAAAAGTTATGATAAATTATGTAGAAATCACAGTTTTATATGCTGGGCAAGTCTATAAAATCACCTAATCCACGGTCCGTAATCCTGATGTATGATAATGATCTCGTGAAAAACAGGCTTAGGTCAGTTTAGCTCTCGGATACAGGTTTTAGAAGCTTGATCAATGTACCGCATTCTTTATAGATAATGACAACTTTAAGAGAAAAGTTACTAGGTCACTCGTAGTCAAGAAACTAACAAAACTATATTTATTCGATATACCTATACATACTTATTCTACGTTAATTTAGAGAACTGGAACGACGTAAAAATTTCCTAACTGCACAAACCTTTAAATTCCAACTAAAACCTTATAAAACACGAAGAAACTTGTTGCAATATTCGCGTACTATACTGCACATTAAACCAACAGAATCGAGTAAAAGTGCGCGAGACACGTTGCAGTGAATCTCTCGAGCGATATAATTAATTAAGCTTTTACTTTCTCGTATACACCGTGAGTCATCGGTGAGCTATGCGACACTAACACACTAAAAAAAAAAAAACTCCAATCCCCTTGGACGGGGTTTTCTGTACATACTGTATAGAGGCCACGCGCGCAAACATACATAGCTGCGACTCCCTTATCTTTCACCCCTCCCTACTTTATTGGAAGTGCAAGTTCGTGTTTGAATCGGTGGAGAATGGCACGGCGGGAACGCTGCATCATCGCGTGTCGTGCAAAAGCGAACCGCGGACGATCAATTCATCTGCCAGGATACGCGTGCGTTGCTATCCGATTACGATCCAGGCTCGCGATCGTGAAAATACCTGGCCAACCATCCTGGATCACTTGTTACGCCGTTTGTTTCACCTCTTAGTCTTGTACGACGAGTATATTCGTTATGGAATAACATTAATTGCTATTAGCATTAAAATTTTCGTGGAAGCTAAAACGCACTCGTGATTTTCGAATATTTCGAGGACAAAATAAAATCTTCATAAAGAAATGATTATTTTAACGAATGTCTTGTTAAATTTGCCGGATAATTCCTATACAATCGTGACGAGTAAGGGACACTAGTCGCGATTTGCCAAAGGAATTTGGCAATCACAAAGATACATATACGAGTGTTATCAACGTTCTCGTAAAAATGGGGAGTATTGGCTAGATTTACCCTAGTCGACGTGTGACCCTAAGTCACTGTAATGAAATCGTTAATCTGTGACTTTGTGCAACTAGATTGGCGATTCGTCACGCCATGGATCGGTTCGGCGGTGATTTCGAATGCGATCCACGCGCGGACCCGTTGTTTTATGTCTTCTTCGCGCGATGCTGCAGCTAACCGAGGCAGCTTTGGCCGTGATCGAGCCTCCGATACGACCGTTCGAATGGCCGCTGGTATTTCGCGCAATGAAAAGAAGAAAAACAGCGGATGGCGAGGCGGTGCGAGTGTTTCTCTGGAGAAAACGCGATTACCAGGAATTTATCGACGTTCGTTTCGCGCGCGCTTCTGCCGCGCGTATCGTCGCCAGGCGATCATGTGTCACGTTGAATTCCACGAACGCGGACAGCTGACGGGGGAAAATGGCTAAAAACTGAAAACTAAAAACGTTGTTCCGATCGTGCGTGGTCAGCACGGGAAGCGTTACATCGGGGGAAAAGCGTGTTCTATCCTGGCCGTCCAGAGGGACAGTTACTTTTCGATGACAATGGATTTCGAAGGGGCTTGGGCCGTACCGCGTCGACCTACATCCGTGATCCTCCGGCTAATGAATCATGCATGAGCGCTCTCGAGGCTTCATTTAAAAGGAAATAGCGTGAAAGAAAAATTTCCAGCTTGGCACTCTTTGGAATTTCGTCGACAGGTAGACTAAAGGTAGAACTTGTTGAAATTCAGAAATATGACTTTCCTTGTTACCGGAACAATTAGCGAACGTTAGAAAGCTATATAATTGTGGTAGAACTAATTATAAACTTTACGAGGATGATGTTTGCAAATTCGGAAGAAGAATATTCAAGTGAAAGCAAAAATTGAGTTCTAGAATTTAAATCTTTATGAGAATTGGAAAATCTCGAGTTCTTCAGGGGTCCTCGGACACCGGGGTCTAAAGGAACTCGAAACGAGACAGGGAAAAAGTATGAAAGTAGATGGCAAATTTTCACTAGGAAAAAGAGATATCCCTCCACTGAAATAGAAAATTGGAGAAGAAGTCCGGTTTGTATTTGCCTGGCCCTCGTAGGAACAAATAAGTTTCGTAGTTTTTTGGTGGCAGACGAACGAAAAGACTAAACGTCAAAGTCTGATCGACGGTTGAAGAGCATTGTCTAACTGGAGCAGCCGATGCAAAAAAAAAAAAAAACGAAAAGGGAACGAGAATAGCTCGGCAACCGGTCGTCCTCTCTACTTCTCCAAGATAAGCGTGACACTTTGCGAGAAAGAATAAGGCCATAGCTGCGCGCGACTAGTCGTATTAGGATGGCGCGGCGCGGTGCGTTGCTCGCGTTGTTAGAAGTGCATTCACACGCGACCATGCGACCGGCTGCGCTGGCTGTGCCGTGAGTGCAGCGGGATGCGCTCGATAGGTGCGTGCAGACTAGACGGTTAGCGTTGGCAGAGAGCACTCCGTTCCACCGTATCCGTGACAGGGAGCCACGGGACGTGCCCGGTAACGGAGAGCCGCAAAGTGAAACTCGTCGAAGGTTTCCTATAGGGTTACACGACCATCCATAAGAGAGTGTTTCCACTGCCCTGTCCGCCTGGCCCTGGCCCGACTCTTGCCTGCAGCTTGTGCCTGCCTGCCTGACTGCCTGACTGCCTGTTCCCGTACCCGTGCCCGTGCCCGTGCCCGTGCCCGTACCTGTGCCTGTGTGCCTGTGTGCCTGTGTGCCTGTGCCTATGCCTGCCCCTGCCTGCTCGCCGGCTCGCCTGCCCCCTTTTACGCCACACCGAAACGAGTTTTACTCGTTGCACGATATCGGTTACCGGCAAGTCGAGCATTTATTACTCACATGGAACCCGGAAGATCGATCGAACGGAAGTGGCCCACGAACTTGAACCGTGTCACGCTGGATGGAACTGCTCGGATCTCGGCTTGAAACTCGACGGGACTCGCACGATCGATTTTACCGAAATCTCCGTAGCTCGCGGCATACTGGTCTTGGGGAGCTAATTGAGAGCTACCGATTTTGCTAGATTCCAGGCAGAGATGGAAACGGTTCTGAAGATGACTTTTTAATCTAGGATGCAGAGAATTGGGACTATTTTGAGGTTTGATTCAAACATATTCGGAACAATTTCCATTGCAAAACAGTAATATAAAACGACTGGGAATAGAAGTGAAATTCTCAAGAACTTTTCTTATGGTAATTTGTAAATAGATCACTATATTTATTACTTATGAATGATTCAATGAATCCCGTAGAATTGCTAAGGAAGCGCATAATATATTATTAAGCATAATAACAGTCACGATAACGAGCCTAATAATTCTTACAAGAGTGAGCAAGGCTTGATTAAAGCTAAGAAATCGATGTAGAAGCGAGTTAATTACACAGGAACTAGATCTGCTCTATCAAAGTAAATTTTCAGACCTACTTGCCCGACCTCTTTCACTCGTTTCAACGGTTTAAGTAGAATTCTCTTCGACTAAATTGTTATGTTTCTCTAAATAATTTGACTACAATTACATCTCAACAATCGCTCTCTTCGAAAATCTTGATACGAGATTTCTCAATGGATAATCGAAATTGCATTAATATATTTACCATTTACAAAAATTACCATCGTCCTTTAAAGCTACTTAGCTTTGAACTGTTGAACAATAAGAGAAATTCAACAGTTTCTTGAAAAATAAGACAGCCATTTTTCCAAAGCGATTTCTGCGATACACCAAATACACATTTCTTTAATTTTACGTTAAACTAGACCCAAAAAAGCCGTTTGAGACAGATATTGAAAAAAACATATTTAAAAAAGTTACAGCTGTTTGAACTCACATATGCAATTTTTCACCTAAATTTTCAGCTTCTTTTGTCCGTAAAAAGAAAGAAAAATGTACGTGTTCAGAAATCTACTTCGTCAAAGATGAGACAATAGTCGCGTCTTCCGACACATTTTTGTTATTGTGAAAATACATCCAAACTAGTTCAGTTTCTTATTACTAAAACATTAAATGTTGAAGAAGTATTAGGGATCGTACGAAAAGAATATACCATTTTTGAAAACTAGACTTTTTTATTTTACCAAAGATATGTAGCCTCTTGAAAAGAGCACGAGGTGGAAATGTTTTTAAACCAACGATGGTCCATCGGTTCGTTAAAAAAGGAAAGATGGTTCAATTTTAACTGCGTCTAGCAATTATCATAATGGGGTAACTTCGCGACGAGTGTCCTCGCAGCAATTTTTTTTTAATTGTCCGCAGAATGGACGGACTCGTGAATGGCCGAGACAGGATGAACGAGAGAGGATGCTCGCATCAAGGAAACTTTTTTAATAGCGTCGTCTCGATGATCCAGGAGAAGCAGAGGGAGAGGGAGAGGGAGAGGGGGGGGGAGAGAGAGAGAGAGAGAGAGAGAGAGAGAGAGAACGCGTGGCGATACATCGGTTTTGCGTCTCGTACCGAATCCAAACTTGTTCTACTAGTCGGTCGTTATGGAATACCGGTGAATCGAGCCGTTCGCTACTTACGCGGAACCCGGAAGATCGATTGGACGGAACTGGTGCATGTAACATCGACCCTTTCCTGATAAACGGTGAGACAGTAATTAATTGTGTCAAGCGTGTACATCATTGATTTCACGTTTCTGTCTAGCCTGGCGTCCGCCGGGTTTCCAATTTTAACGTAAACGATCCTACGATATAACCGAAGACGAAATAATTAACTCGAACACGTGATCAAGAATTGACCTCTTTCATCGCTCATTAGAACAAACTAAACTAAAACCAATCAGAATTTTATGGAATTTTCGCTATAGATACAATAAACGAAACGTGTTTGAAAATCGTCACAGAAATATAAAAAAATAAATTCATTTAAACGTTGCTGTATTGTTTATACCTTCCACTCGATAAACTAAATCGGTACTATTAAATATGTTAAAAAACAAACTAAATGTCTATTTCATTCCTATTTGTTGGAATTCATATAGACCATTTTTATTGTGCACAAAGATGCGCCGTCTAGTCATGACGATTTTGTAGGTGTGCTGTAATTTGATCAGAAATGATACGTTAGCGTCTAAAATGTATACACGCGTCGCCAAGAATTGTAGAATACGACTACTCATCGCTCATCGCCTCTGCTTACCGCGACCGCGACTAAGAGATGACTCTTCGATTTTCTCGAGGTACCTAAACATCCTGCATAGCAGTATACCAATCACCTATTGTTGTTACCATGCTACTCGGTCCGTCAGCAAATTAACTTTCCCTCGAAGCTCCCATCCGACAATGTATACTACCGCTGAAAAATAGCTCGTTGGTCGCGACGTTGGGGAGGCAGAGTATCTTCTCCGCCAGGTGACACATGCGTTACATCACCAATTATTGTGTTTTCCTATTAAGGGCCTGTTCGTTTCAGCTGACGGTGCACATGTAGCGTACACATAGCCTACTATATACAACGGTTGCTAAAAGGGGACGCAGAAATATGACCAAGAGAGATGATGGGTCGATGAAGTTGAGTAGGGGTTGTTACACTATGCCTCGGCGGAACGTGAAAGTGGGTTCAACTCATTTTTAACTGGCATTGTCAATCCTGAAAGGAATATAAAATTTCAAGCATCCATTTCGAGTCAGACTCTTGAAGAGTTTGATCACAATCTACTAAATATATGTATATCATTAAGATTTTTTAATCTAAAATGAAATTCTATTTTTCGGTTATCGATGGCAGCCATTAGAGAAAATATAGACATATGATAGATAGACTGGGAATCTGTATGCAAAATAGAAATTGTTTGCATCGATTTCAAGACACAGAAGCCAAATGGAAGTTCCCCAATCTTCTTTTTATAATTTTAATAAGCTGGAGCCTGGTACATCAAAGTTCTTAAAATCTTTTAATTTGTATACTGTTTTACATTGCACTTGCTCATTTTTGTCACAAATGCATAAAATCCGCACTCCAGAGATAACAATTTTCTTGCCTTTAATAAGAAAAAGATCTTCCACGCATGGCGTTTTATACGACCACAAGATAAATAAATTTCTAATAAAACAACCAATTCAATGCAAACATTTATTGACGTAGTTGGCTAATTCAAGATTAAACACGTTTTCCTTCGAAAGCAGGTCTCGAAACCGGCATTCATGATTAACACGTTCACAGTCCGCTATACCGTGTGTACTTGTAGGTCAGTATGGTCTCGACTCGCATGTCTCCTAACCTAAACACGAGGCAGAAATGTTTGAAAGCTGTACAGTTGTAATATAGGAGAGCATTTCGTACCTGATCATTTGTATGGAGAAATAATGTTTCGTTTAAAAGCATAGTAACTAGGTATTTAAATGCGAAACATACAATTTAAAAAATAAGTAAACGAATCTGGATTTTTCATAGCATGAAAATCGGTGTATTCAAGCAGAGGATAAAACACGATATTTTCGAACATAAGCTAAATCAAACAAAACACATCTATTAAAACGTAAAACTCACCATTCCGAAATCTCCATCCATTTATCTAGAACAAAGCGTCAGAAAGATGTGTTCGAAAAACAATTTTTAAAGGAAAAGTCCCCTTCAGGCGGAAACATATTTTTCAACGACACGACGGCCGTGCGCGGCGAACCGTGCAACATAGAGACGTGCCTTTGCACCTTGTTATTTTTGTTCACTCGCGACGAGGACGATCCCTCGATACAAAGGCCCACGAAAACCGCCAGAAAGAAAGCAGGGAGCGTCCGAGTTCTCATTGATCACCGACGAACGCCGAACGACGAACGACGAACGATGAACGACGAACGACGAACGACGAACGACGAAGGACCGGAGGACGAAGACACAAGACAAAGACGAAGTCAAAGTCGAAGGCGAAATTAAGGCCGTCACGAATTCGTACGCGTCGCGCGCGTTGCGAGCGTTGCGAGGAAACCATCGTTCCCCCGGGTTTCGCTCACCTCTCTCATTATTGTCTTCCTCAATGCATGACGGTATGGTTAATGCACTGTTATTGCCGTGTATCGTATACACGGTCTGGGGCATAATGACCGTGCCCTCGGCGTATAATCCGGCGCTCGCTCCTCCCTTTGTCGTCGGCGCAGCCTCGGAAACACTAGAATACTCGAATCGATGAATGTTAATTCGCGTCGAAGAGCGCTTAGCGCGGAAGCGTCCCACCGTTTCGCGGACTGACGCGGGACAGGCGTTTCCTCTGCCACCGGGTAATTGGATCGACGAGGCCAACGACGAGGTCTCGATTGGTCTCGATAGCGAATGAATCCGAAGGGATACACCGTGAAATAAGAATACATACCGAGTTCCCCCGAGTAATTGGAGGCGAAACTGCATTCGGTATGCATAGGCGGAATTGTTTTCCCGGCGATTCCCCCCAAAAGGAATATTCAGAAGACTCTCTAGTCCTCGAGCATCGCGTGCAATGTGTCACAGTTACAAATCTTCGATACGGATCCTTTGTGTCAGACGCGTAAGTTACATTTCATTTGAATAAAACTGACTGTGTAGAAGAAGTCGGCCGGTGCAGTGGTGGCACACTTTTCTTGAAAACATCAGAACTTACGTTGCATTAGGTTACATACGAAATGTCCGATTTTAGAGCGTTTTGATCAAGTATGCTATTACAGTCTACAGGTTTATCATATAAAACTCTGAGATAGAAAGCTAATCCATAATACCCTATCTTCAATTTTAACCTAGACGTCTAATTTTACTTTTAAATCAATTTTATATGGTATTAATTTATTATACTTCTGAATGAAGCGAGGGTAAAGTCAGAATCTTTAGTCTATTTCTGTCTTGTTGTGATGTTGGAGAACAAAAATTCAAGATTTAATTTGAATAAGAATGCATACGAATATTGAGATGAGCAAACAATACTAGGATATGTGTGGTGAATCTGGTAAGTTTCTTTACGACGTGGATCACCTTGATCTTTTTAAACGATACCATGGTGTAAGCGTGCAAGATACTCCAAAGTCGAACGAATGGTAATTCAAGTTTGAAAAATTCCGACTAGCCCGATAAATAATATTGTCAAACGTTTATTGTAAGATCAAGAGGGATAGCTAGCTGTCGGATACTGCCAGGTAGATTGTAAACGTCGAAGAATCCCAAAAAGGTACCTGGAGTTCTTCAAGGCGGAGAAGTCGAATGTGAACAAGTCTGCGCGAAGATGAAAAAACTGTCCATAAATCAGTCGTGCTGCAAGACGAAGAAACAAATTTAAATCCACCGGTTGTGATAAAGGGAAGTGGGAATATTCTTCGTAGCGGTGGTTCGTAATCTTGAGTACTACGGCATCCTTACAAGTAGTTTCTGTTTTAACTGTGTTTACAAAGTGCAACAGAAATTCACTTAAAATATAGAACGCTAAACTTTGCCTGTAAATGCAAATTGCTTTTATTTGAAATCCCGTCTAGTACATTTAGTAAGCCGAAGGGAGCTACGCGATCTTAGTCAGTTTGTCCATCCCCTCGACTGTGGGAGGGGGGCATACCGCGCGAGAGGCTCAGAAGTTCGAGCTGCCTCGGTCGTCGAGTATGTAGTGTAAACATGCAGTAGTGTGACCGGGTCGGGTATATCGGTGTGAACCACTACTAATCCAATTACAAAACTTGTTTATTTTTCATTATTTTTTTATGGGACTTTCAACAACTTATTTGTGGCATATTTCTGATTAAAATGACACAAAACGCTATATAATTTGAAAGACAGAATGTCTTCTGTACAGAATTTTAAGACGGTGGAAATCGTAATTTGCGTTAAGGATAAGTAATTTCAGCTTGGTTTTACCGGGATCTAGTCAGTAAAAAAGTCTGAATGCGTCCGGGAATGAATATGTTTTCTCGGAAAGTAATACGAAAATTAATTAACGTCTGTGCACCACGAGGTTTGCGGCAATTTCAAGAGAATGTGGCGGCGAGCACGATGACGCACATCTCCAGCGAAACGGTTCAAACTAATAAGAAGAGCCCGCAAGGGCGAGGGCGAGGGCGAGGGAGAGGGCGAGCGCGACGCTTTAGAAAGGAGCGATTTCCGCTGAATGTCTGGAAACGTTTCAGCTTTAGGCCGGCGATTAATCAGTTCCTCGAAAACGAGTGTCGTGACTTCTATAGAGTAGCCCGGGGTAGGAGACCGCGGGAGGAGCCAGTGAAAAAATCCTTTATGAAAAAAGGGGGGCAAGTGGGGCTTTAATGCCCGCGAACGACTTCCTCTCGATCGATCTTCCGGGTTCGTACGGTAAATGCTCGCAACCGATATCGTTTCCCAGAGTTAAACCCAACCACGGACCATCCATTGTGCGCTGAAAGCGCTCCTCTCGTATGCAAGTGGAGATACGTGTCGTGCACTCTCTGCACGGCGTGCTCGAACTCGGAACAACCTCTAACCCTTCTGCAACCCAATCGGATGATGAAATAGACCTTAAAAAATAGGTGAATGGACAAACTGCTGCCGCTAAACATGTGCATTTCGTTGCTCTCGACAACACTGGCCAAAACCAATAAGTACGATAAAATAGTCTAATAAAAGACCTCCCCTAATATGAACCCTCCTGCTTATTTCCGACACAGAACTCTAGAAAATCGATCGTAGCGATGCTGTTTTGCCCCGAGACTAAGCATACCTTTCGCCATATTGTATCTCTTTGTTTTCGTCTGACAGAATACAGGAGCGAAAGCGGTGCCGAACAAATTTAAGCAACAGGATAAAAGTGTCATGAAAACATACGTACGCAACGTCAGAAATGAATGAATTAAATTTGTTTCGTGTAAGCGAAGTTAAACAATCGATATTTCTTATTAAGTGGGAAAAGAAATTTCCCCCCGGACACTGAAATTACCAAGCAGTCGAAAATTGAAAGATACATCATTTTTTCTGGGAGCTATTAATAATTCAGGGTTTCCGTTTGTTCGAATTGCTTGGATTTTGTAGTAAATTACGGCTTTCACGCACCCGTGCGTAGAATCTAGACAACGAGCGACTGAAATTGTTTTAAAGAGCTACTTCCGCCAATATTACCTGGCGGTTGTGAAACGAGTCGAGTCTTCTCTCGTGGTTTTCTGCAACGATTTGGATCTTCCGGGTCTCTGGAGCTCTGGAGCGAACGACTGGAAACGAGAGACACGGGTAGCCTCGTTTTACGATCGAGCGAATGTTGACCATATTATTCGGTCTTTTTCCTCGTTATGGAAAAGCCATTGGTAGAAAACCGCCGCGGCGCTGAGCAAGTTTGCGTCGATCAACCGACTTTCCACTTTTACAGATGCTTCTACTTGCACAGTTTTTACTTCGACTCGGTTTTCGTTCGAACACGCTAGGAAATATGAGAAAATGACATGTCCACTCAAATCCTCGAGTTATGCTGCAAACGATTAACCTCTTGCATGAAAAATAGATAAAAAATTCGAAGCTATCAAAACTAATTTGATTTCAGAAAAGTACAATATTGTTGATTGATTTTTAGAATGCAAAATTCTATTCGCACTTAAGAACTGTTAGCATCAGGTCAAAAAATCCATATGTCAATGTGTACACAAGGAATATTCTATTTCCAAGTGCTTTTTAGAAATGTTGCGCATATTTAAAAGTGTGCTGTCTTTTTGTCCGGGATTGTACCGTGGAATGGATAAATGAAGTTCCAAGAAAGTCAGTAGGTTTGTCCGACAATGCGAGCGGATAGACGATTTTTGTAATGCTTTTAAACCACCGAACGAAACACGAGTTGACGGATGCGCTGAATGGGGATTTCACCGTGCCAGATATTCCCCCTGTATATTCTTTTCATAGAAATGCCGGATATAAAAGGTAGACGCAATTCCCCGTGTTTACACGCGTCGAATATCCGCCATCCGCCATCCGCCATCCGCCGGCGGATTCCACCCGGGGAAGGAAGGATAAAGGAGGCACGGTGTCCTACTTGCGCTGATTTCGAGGAAAAACTCGAACGCGAGAGCGATAGTAATGGCGAAACGCGAGCGCGCACGGAATTGTAGACATCGACGGAAAAAATGAGATGGTTTTCTTAATAACCCGCTTCCTTATAGCGATTCTCGGTATTCATACTCGGCGTTACGAGCTCCTATCCGCTGGACATGTCAGAAATCTTAGACCACGTTCAAAATGACAATGCCTCCAAAAAAAAAAAAAAGTATTTGACCGCTAGATATCCTCGAAAATCCTCGATATTTAACCTTGTTAAATGTTACCGGAAATGACTTCTTTGTTTGCAATGGAAATGACAACGTGGACAATGTTTCGGAAACCAGAGATTTAGTACTGAAATACCTTTCAAAGCGACTGCATTTACAAAAAGTAAGAAATATTCCGGGTACACGCCTCAGGTTCAAAATGCTTTCGTGATGCACTACGAGGTTACGTGATAACTGAACACGTGCCATGCGATTCACCGACTCGTTAACGGCCACAATGCGTATTTGCATATCTCGTTACCCGATGCTGAGTTTATCGTCACGTTTCCACTTGAGCATACCTGGGGAAAAATTATTTATGTATGTCTCGGATAATTGCTTCCCCGAGGCTGAAAGCGAAACGATGGGCTTCAAAAATATTTTCGAAAATGTTAGAATTTAGGATATTATTAAAACTTTCTTCGTAGGAAAAAATATACGTACATTACTCTAAACTTCGAAATCCGTATTTAGGAAGTCCAATCTAATTTTCACCATGAAAAAACAATTCGTTTCTGCAAATCTAAAGTTACTGAAATAGTAGCCTAAAGTTGCTGGAGGAGTGTCTGATCAACTCTGTTCTAGTTGACTTATTCTGCTTAACCTTTGATTATTTTAATATTTGACATTTTCTTTGAAACTTAATGTTTCAGTTATTTGCTTTTTAACGTATCACTCAGGACCGTTCACAGAGTTATTTATTAATTTTATTAAACGTATTTTTGAAGATACTTTTTGTGGACTTACCAAATAAAAATAGGTCGTTCTGCTTAAATGAAATATCACACTTCGTTAGACATACTGAAACGAATCTCGAGAAACTGTTTCTCCGAGTTGACGATGTCTTTCGATCCTAACTTCATCAGGAGCTGAAATTATTCCACATACAGACGTGTTACGAATCTGCGCTCCAATAATAAGGAATGACCATAGAAGTTCAGCCAGAAGATTAGACAAGCTAATTACGAGCAGCTTGTGCACTCGACTCGTTTTCAGTAATTACAGTCCTGTAATAACCGAGCTTCCGCGTGTCTCTGAATCCGAAGCGAGCCGAGAATTCCTTTCGCCGGTGAAAAGTAAAAAGTGGAAACGTGGAAAAGTTCGTTCGACGTGACTATCAACGATCGACGACTCTGTTTACTGTTTCGTGACGTGAGAAAATCCGGCTCTCGCGGTGACTCGCAAAGATCCGCGGCCGCGGCCGCGACCGCGGCCGGTGCATTGCGCGGCGCAGCGGGTAGATTAGCGAGATGCAATTTAATGCAATAACGTCGCCGCGGCCGGCCTCGCCGTGCATACGTATCGGTACCACTAAACAAACGGACGGAAGGCCTGTTGCAGCAGTTCGTAAGTCATTATTAACCCGCGTATAATTATGCAGTCCCGGGAGCTTCCAAGCCACGCCGCGGCGCGGGTTAGGGGCGGCGGCCTAAGAAGAGAAGTCACCGCGCCGCGGAAAGGTATTTAAATTGGCTTAATAGAAGAGATACGTCGTCCTTTAAGAACTTGCCGCGCGATTATCTCGGCCGCTCTTGATGCTCGTCTATACAAGACCGGGTAGGACCGTCTTCGCGGTACGCGCGATTCGAGACATCATGTTACTCGATCGAACATTCTACCTTCGACATTCGGCGCTGAATTTTCCGTACAAGGAGTAGCAATCATACGGATGCATCGGAACCTTACGGCGAGGATGTGTAGAATACTCTTCACCATCCAAACGGTCCTGCTTGATTTTTGCTGATATAAACGCCGTTGGAAATGTTTTAGGAGTATGTATCGTAATCACATTGCTTCAACCCTTAATCGCTATAGTAGGTCTGAGAGACTTGAAATTTTCATTTACTCCTGTTTTACTGCATGCTTACGGTGACCATACTTCTTGGGAAAAAAGAAAAGGCACATCGGAAATTCTTTCGTGTTTAGAAAATTTTAATCTTGATACTTTTCGCAAGAAAGAATCTTTTTAATAGGAAATTTTTGTTTCGAAAATTCGTAAAGCTGTGTATAATTCGTGTCAAAGTTGTATTTGGTATAAATGCTTGAATTCATTCAATGTTTCGATTGTTAAGGATTAAACATTCGGAATCAGGCCTCAGCCTCACGGGCAGCACGCGGCCGCGTAAGAATAAAACTGACGTGACCCACGGATTAAGACATTAGCCAATCAACCCTAGTAGCACAAAAATATTGGATAGATATTTTTTTCAAATATTGGAAAAATATTTTTTAAGCCACATTTTTTCATATGAGAAAAATATTTCGTTTCCGATCGCGGTGCATGCGCAATGTGCGTACGCAGGCTACGCTCTCTCGCGACCGTGTCATTGGCACAAAGGGAACAAGTTCAAACAGGATTGTTGTGTCTTCGAAAGCAATGTTGACTTTCATTGTGAATGCTTTTTCCGAATCGAAGTAAAGGATCATACGTAAAACGTCGAGAATACTACGAAAATTCTAATATAATGAAAAAAAAAATTCGTTTACTATGGAAACGCCATTTTAAAAAAATGTATGTATTTAAATGCAAACACTACTCCTTGATATTCTGCCGCTAACGTCACACAAAAAGGACAACTATTTTGTTTTTAATTATTTTATTTTCTTATGACACAATTTGGATCGCATTTACTCGCTTGATTCACGAATACAGAGTAGACCTTCGACTATCCAAACCGGTGAAACCAGGAAAATGAATTTTGTTAAGTAATTTCTTTGATAGTGTCTGATGCTTCCATGTGAAAGAATATTTTTCTAAAAAGTAAAATATGTGCAATTTAACAATGGGCTTTGAATATCGATTTTAGGATAATTCATTATTTGACGAGCCACTATTATTTTGAATAATTTATACGCCGGTGTGTCAATATTCAAGCAACCACTTTGCCACGAAAAGATCATGTTTCATGGGAAAGTCACGCGCAAAGTTTTCACGCGAGAGGACGCCATGCGTAGATAGTTTCGCCATTTAGTTTGCAACATTACGAATATTCACGATATTTACTGCTTGTTTAAATGGACAACTATAGTTCAGACGTTGCGTTCACGGATACAAATTACACCGGCAATGAATCAGTATTTATGGATGCTTTATTAAACGTTCCTTAAACGCTTTCCGAGAAAATCATTTTCCTCATCCGTTCCGAACGCCTAGGTGAAACGAAAAACGTGCATATCTTTCCGTTGTTTTTTGCTGCACCGTTTCTTTTGCGAACAAATGGTTCGACCTCGGCTAGGAAATTGTAAATAGAATGGGGTGATTGAACTCTGTGAGAGCTACGAAAGTTAGTGAAACTCTCGATATTTGAATGCGTCCCAAAATGATCCAACCACAGGAAGTAAAGATGACGACGCTTCCGGATAATTTCGTCTGCCTTTAAACGCGTCTTCCGGTTTACAGAACAAAAGACACTTCTCTTTAATCCTTTTGCGTCAATATTATTTGCACGTAAGTAAATCGCGGATTTTTGTGTATGCAAAACTTTAAGTGTAGAAGCTTAGTAGACTTGAAATTATAAAAAATAGAATCTGAAAATAAGTCGAATGATTATTTACTATACCAACAGATATATCGGACATTAAAAATAGCAGAAAACTCTGTTGAATTATATGGAATTTTGTATTTTACTGTGCTTTTCAGGGGCTGTAAATACATAAAAATCTGCAGTTTGTTTGCAAGTAATATTGTTTCTAATAGTGATGTGAACTTTAAAGAATATACACATTCTTTCCATCAGAGTAATACATGCGTTTAGTTTACAAGTGTTTTATGCACAGAAGAGAAAATCGGAACTTTTTGCTCTCAACGATATGCGACATTTCTAACATTCGTAGCAGACTTTTTCTGCTACGAATGCTATTACGTCTCGCTCGCATTGTCGTTAAAACCCGGAGACAATGGTTGTGTTGCGTAAGTGGTGACACGATTGTCGGAAAAATTTCATGGCAGAAAAGTGTCGGAGAGCCAACCTCGCAACGAGAATCCCAGAATTGTGCTAGCTGGAGCGTTCTGCCGTGAAAACTCTTGAGCGTTGCCCAGCAGGAAACTTTACTCGCAATCAGAGGAAAAGAATTCTTGGATTTTTCCTCGCTTAAGAATCAAAATACTTTTCAAGTTGCGAAAATTGTTATTCCTAGCCTGTGCACAGAAATCGCACGGAATAGTTGGGGCTCGTTCTTCGTGTACCCCGTTCTTTAAAAATATGGACAAATATGTGTGTACGAGCAGTCTGTCGGTGACAACTGTCGTTGGATGTCCATTTATCTTTGACAGATTTGAAAAAAGTTATACTGTTTTAAAGGACGTTCGAACGCTTTCGTGAGCCATTGTGCGTGGTAATGAAGCTACCTACAGAAATATAATAGAATTGTGTAATTTTGTAGCAAGTTTTCAAGTCAGAAAAAAATAACACGTGGACCGCAAAGGTTTAATAGTAGCACAAAGGTCCGCAGTCTAGCGATTACATACTATGCCACCAAAAATTAAAAAAGAAAAAAAAAACAGACGAACGTCACGACGATGGTATAGATCAACGACGAAGGGTGGGTGAAGCGAGCTTGCCGTAAATCTCGTGTGCCATTCCTGTCCGACGATCTAGTAGGTAGTGTAAACGAGAAAGTCGTCCTTGAAATGCTGTTTGCTTATGATAAGCCCGGATAAACTCGTTCGGTTGGAATCCGCGCGCAAATTCCGAGGGATATCCCGGGGATCCGTAGAAAACGACAGTTCTCGTAATCCGAGTGCTGGCGGGGATAGGCCTGTTCGCGACGCGACGATAGTTGCGTGTTTCACAGCGAAATGCATCCCCGCTTTCGATAATCGCCTCGGCTTAAAATTCGAGACGTTTTTCCGGTAATCGAAGCTCGCCGGCCGTCGTGCAAACATAAAAGAGAAATTGCGCGTGCCGCGCGCGACCTGTCTATGCAATTTGCGACAGTAAACTATATAAACTTTCACTCGGACTTTCATTGCCCCTGTCGAAAGAGCGCGGGCACGGGCGCTGGCGCTGGCGCCCTGTTAGCTCGTCCGTGCCCGTGGTGCGAAGTTACACGCGCGACCGTATACATACATTGTGATATTGCTACGGCAAAAGCGAGAGTTGTATCGTAATTATCCGCGAAATAAAGTCTGCCGTATTGCTCGAGACTTGGACACGTGTGCATTCACCGAGGGAAGAAAACGGATTATAAAACCCGCTCGGGAACCGTTGTTACCATTCGGAAACACACTCTAACAGTCTCGTAAACTTAATCAATAATTTGGACCGTTACTCGCGATATGGTATCGCCAAGTGTCTGACCGTAGAAAAACGCCGAACCCCCTCGGCTCTTTCTGCGTTTGCAATTATAGATTCCACGGTGATTCCGATCGTTCTCGATGGAACGAAGCAAACATGCTGAATAAAATTTTGTTTTATGGAGTAGCGGTTTCGAGAGTAACATTTGCGATCCGTAACAGAGATGTTTATGATTTCAAGGAACAGCGAGAAATGTGTATCGTCGAGCGTCGATGCTCATTTTATCTATTGTTATGTAGCTGGAGCACCGACGAGACTTACTTACTTTCTCTTTCCGATTTCCATTTCTTTATCCATTCTATTCATTATATTTTACTTTATTCGAAAAGTGTCTTTCATTTTCTTGTACTACTTGATACAGCTGTTTTGTTTATTTTATTCATACTCTTTCATTGGTTAAATTGTAAGACATTATAATCGACCGTGTCCTTTTTGAACATTAATTGTAGAAGACCACTAATTTTCAGACTGCTGGAAAAAAGTTAGTCCGACTAGTAACTAGAAGTAGTATGCACACACGGTGGCCATTATACGTCCATTATTTAAAAGGACTTTATTTCAATACTCTGACCTTTAGGTTGTTTTTTTTTTTTGCCATTTTGCCCTTCATTTTGCGAATCTAAATAAAATTGAACATCGACGCACAACACGCATAGTGAACAATATATGGACCAGTGAAAGGGCCCAATTAAGTAGGGCGAATCTGCCTTATTTATGCACTGATGTCTTATTCCAAGTAGAATATCAACATTTCTCTGTCTATGTACAGTGATTAAATAGCGATTTAATTTTTATTGTCAAAATAAAAATACTTTATTTTTGATAATCTTTATTCTATTCAGAATACTATTTTTTTTTTTAAGCCAAATCAAATCTAAAGTATTAAATATTATAGTATTTGAAATATTTATTTCGCCAAATACTGGCCATCGTTTCCCGGGATCAATGGTTTTTCGAAGAAGACTTTCTGCCCCGATGAAAAGAAAAGAACGATAGCATATCTCAGTATAATTCATGAACTTGAGGTTGAGGTCTATGCAGCAAACTGGGATTGCACCGAAAATGCTGCTAGAAGTTTTTCGGTTCACCATAGGACATCCGTAGCGATGTCGAAATCGTACAAAACTTGTTCCGAAATGGTCATCCATGTTTTTTAAAGCGGTTCAAGAATCTAGAATCGTGCAGGATGACTCGAAACAGGTACGAGAAGATGCAAAGGATAAGCAACGATTCATGTCCCGCATAGTCGCAGAATCAAGCACTTCCGGTTCCACCTGGTTTCTTCCGACGAAGCGTGTGCGGGCGCGGGCGCGGGCGCGGGCGCGAACGCGGGGGATGACGAACGGTGGAATGGAAAGCATCTAACAAGCTGTGAAATAATGTCCTTCGCAGTTAGATTGCGACGGGTGCAGTAACGAGGCGGTAAACAGCGCGCAAAACGTTGGAAATACCGCGGCATGGCACCGTGAATCGGTCGGGCTCGGCATTCGGAAACTCAGGTGCGTGAGAAACCTCACGCTGCCGCGAGCTAGGCGAGAGAATATCGCAGAGATACGAGAGTGGATGAGGGACGAAGGCGAAGAAGAAGGTTGCATAATTAGGGATTGCGATGCCGGTTACGTCGCGGCCAACCTCTCGTGGAAGTGAAGCGAAATACGCTGGCGCGCGCCTCTCCCCGCCCATCTCGTCCTTTCTATACGCGTCCCTTTTCCACAGAGTCAGAGTGTATGTACATATCAACTATTCCCAAGCGAATGCCGTAACATTTTTACGTTTCTAGCTCGGCCACAATAAAGTCGTCAATTCTTCGATTCCTATCGCTAGTCGTTTCGGCTTCGCCGCGAGAATCCTTCCGAGAAATTTAACATGGAGGACAATTTCTGCTCGAGGAGAGAGGAAACAAACCTGTCCACTACCTAATAAATTCAGAAACTGTAAATATCTGCCTACGGAAGATTATGCGTATCTGTTTCTCGGAAATGTTATGAAGAAAAATGTAAATATTGCAGTCCTCGAGTGGGACACTCTTTGGGATAACTCTCCAAAGCTGTAAAACAGCAGGAGAATACAGTGAATTCCCGATATATGTATGTCAACGCGAGCCGTGTTACGTTTACACTCCTCGGCGTCCGAGGCCCCTCGAGCTTCGTGGTGGCACCTCGCCCCTCATTCGGTATACCTCGCGGTAGTGGGGATAATTCCGCGTCATTTATCACCCAGATCTTGGCGTAGCATATGTACATATAGAGAAATCACTGTATACCCACATTCAAATAACTACACCGGTTAGTTGGTAGAAAAGAACTTATTTTCTGCACCTGACGAGAAAGATTTATGCGAATATTTGGAACGTTTCAGTGTTTGATAAGAGATTGCAGTCAGAGAGATAGGGCCGTTCGCGTCGAGTAAATTGCAAGTGAAAGAAAGGATGGGAAGAGAAGAAGAATGGCCCCAGAATGTTGAGAAAGGAAAGCGGAAAATATGCAAATTATAACGAGCAAGAATGTAGACTAAATGGAACAGTGAGGATGGGCAATAAATTACGCCCATGATCAAAGAATAAAGGGAAAGCAAAAAGTGAATGGAACAAGTTAATTCTATAAAATTTTCTATAAATTTTCATTAAAGAAAAATGTGATTCAAATACAAATCTTTACGCTGTGATATTTCAATTTAAGAAATTATATATATAAATAAATTGTTTTTCGATAGAAAATGGTAATAATTGTTGATAAATTGTTTTTGAGGCTAGCCACGATCCTGTCTCTCGCCCTGGAACGCGAGTGAGAGTGCACACACCGACATAGGCTTCGATCATTTATCCACAGGTTGATGCAAGGTACGCGCACTTGTGTCATGGGAAAGGTCATTTAAAAATGTTCGCTCGCTCGTTACGTTGCCACAACTAACATTAACGGAATAGAATTGTCGTTTGCACGTACGGATGAGGCGGCAGCAGGTCGTCGGTTATTTCATCGATGCGATGGGCCAATCTGTCGATGATAACGCATCGTTAGCCGCTCACCCGTTCGCCTAACCGCGAACGACGGCTAAAATCACGGCGAGTAGAAAGCGACCCGAGGGGCTGGGTCTATTATGGTTCCACGGAGAATCTCGCGATGCTCTCTTTTGTTCCCGCCAAGCTCGACAAGAAAAGAAAAAAAAAAAAAAAGAAAAAAAATGGAGCTATATCTTATTCCTGCTTTGCCGAGTTAAAGGCCTTCGGTAATTAAAGGAACGGAAAAGGAGGTCGACAGTCACACGATTCGCTGAATTTACCGAAGTGGAGTGCCTGCCTATGTTTTCGTCGCAATCAGCGCTGGCAAAGGTCGGCTCACACCTTTCCTACGCTAACTGTTTATGATCCACGAGTGTAAACAGTCGTGTTCTCTTTTACGAGAAAGTCGCAGGTACCCGCGATCTTTACGTGTCCGATGACGTCGTAACATTAACGCTCACGGTCTCTCTCGATGCTGAACGACAAGGCGTACAAGATACACTGCAAAGATTACACGATTAAGTGATCCTGATCATCGATTTGCTTCGTAACTGTCAACCGACTTTTCTGTTTTTTTTCTTTTTTTTTTGTACGTCTGCGATGTTCTAATAAGATGCACAGCAAACGAACACATTCTGGAACGAGAAGGAGCTTAGAGGCGTGTAAATTAAATCCGTCGCAAGAAATTCTTAACATATGGGTTCAAAAGCATGTGGAGATTGTAATTTATATTTACGATACATCGATCTAATTTTATTTTTCATTACGATCCGCATCCCTCCGTTAGTCAAATCTAGATCAAGTTCTTCTCCTTTTACATACTCTTGTTATTTACACTCTTATGTATATTACACTTTGTTGTAAAAATACTTGTACGTTTTCTAACACAACATTGAAATCTTGGATCTGGTACATCCAAGACCGGAAGACAGTAATTATACGATAATGTTTAATGTATATGATAAATTTAATAATGCCTATCTGGCTCTAAAATTTTCTTCTAGTGGAAAGAATCGGAAGTCTGGAAGCAAGAGACATTGGCATCTAAGAAATGAATTGTACGGACGCAAAGATCATTTTAATTTATAGTCGGAGATCAAATAGAGTTAGACGAGCGATCATTGACATTTCATTTGACTGTACAGTTGCTTATGATATCGGGAAGCGCGGCCTGTTCAGTAGATTAATGATTATCGATATATAAGGCGAGCCTGCAAGGTGAAGTTATGTCACGAAACGAGGTCGTTGATCTTGAGAACGGGCCTGGAACTCGATGTTCAATCGAATTCTCGCGATTGCATCGCGTATCAACGCCCCTTCCTCTCGATTATTACCGAGCATCGTCGTTTCGCGTAACACACGTTGTTATGCAACCTCTTCGGGGTACGTGAGTGTCTACCTCGTTCCGATTACGTATACACATTCTAGCCCGAAGAAGTTGGATCAACGAATTGACGCCTGGAACTTTCCTCTCCGTATAAGAGAGCCCAGAGAAAACAGAGCTGGTTCGTGCTTAAATTAAGATCCGTCTGCCGTTAGACGTAAAAGGAGACTCTAGTTCCCGTTCATTTTATAACGTAGTCGGGGATCACTTCCAGTTAAGCCATTCGATCCGTTGGCAAATATTCACCGCTCTCCGTGTGCGTAATATTGCTTTAATTAACGTCCCGAAGAAAATAGCGGCTTAATTAGTACACTAGTCTTTCTAACATCTCAAAAAAAAAAAAAAAAAAAAAAAAAAAAAAAAAATTCAAGCCGTTTGGACAACTTTTATAAAAGTTATTCGTTTTTAAAACGTTTTTAAATTTTTGCGACTGACTGTATAGCTCTTATTTGGACGACCGTTTCTAATAACCGGAAATCGTTTGTTCTGGATGTTCCATCCATCGATCAAGGATCCCACTTGTAATTGTCGTTCTAGGATCCATATTAGAGCGTTAAAAATTATGCCGCGTTCCGACACAGATTCCACTCGTAACTGTAGTTCCGAACAATTAATTCCAGCGGGCACCTCCGGCCGCGTCGAATGTGCGGTGCGCACCGGAGCAACGCGTATAATATGTCGAATAAAAATAAAGGATCGGCGGTTGCCGAGGCGGCCGATTCATTCCAGAGACACTCGATAACGTAACGACGGGCGCGAGCTTCCTCCGTGGCGGTCGTTGGAATCGTACGAAACGTTCGCAGGTACGAACTTTCACTCGGCCATAACTTTTTGCCCGTCGAAAACACCGATAGGAGTAATTAACTGACAGCTGTACAAAAGAGGCAAACCGAAAGACAGAGGCACGGACAGATGCGGGGAGACGAATGATGGAAAGCGTTACGACGGACATCATTTGTGGTTTTGCGGAAAACCTTGCGAATAACTCGGTCAGACTGTTTCGATCACAATGTCTGACTCGCCGGTGAAACTCCGAGCGGGTATCTTTGCGTCCGCAACTGATTGCACGGGGAATCAATCGATCGATCGATCGCGGGTTTCCCGATCGCTCTGCCTACAAGCATCCATAATTTGCCAGTCAGCCGCGAGATGCGACGTTTCGATCGGTTCGAGCCGATTTAGAAAGCGGTGCACGAGCGAACCGCGAGCAAAACGATCGCAATTAGCAGCGCGACTACGTAGATAGCCAGTTCGCGCGATCGAATCGGTCCGAAGTAATTAACCCGAGATATTTTTTTTTTCCTTTTCCCGTCGACTTATCGGGCAAGAAATATCGGTATGGCCCGATAGCGCCGATTTCAAGCGGGCGGTTCTTTGCCGGCTTTTAATGACACGCCATTAACGTGAAAAGTCGAGCGTATTCGTTGCCGCCGCAACTGTCATGTCGTCGCGGACTCTCGCGCCCGCCATATGTTTTGCGAAAGCGCACACGTGGTCCGTATTTAAACGAAAGTGCGCCTTCGATCGTTAACGGTCGCAATGGGCTCTATATCTGTCCAATTCGAATAACCTAGGAACGTTGCGAACGTTAACAGCGTTTCCTTTTTCTTTTGTTTTGTTTTTTCCTCTCGCATTGAAAATCGTATCTGTTTGGTCGATCGGAATATTTTGCGAACTTTGTGTTTAGACCATTGGTATTTACTGTATCTTTCTCATTTTTCATCAGAATATTCTATGACTTTTGTTCAATAGGATCAATGGTCTGATCAATAGGATGTGTCCGCAGAACGGATGCGAAGAATGTGTCGGCAAAAGGTCGATCTTTCCGGAGAAGAAGTTGTTACCGCGCGGAAAGAAATGAATGTTAATCGCTGCTGCGCGGCGGTGGCAGCTGGGAGTAATCGATAAGGGCGATTCGAGTCACGGGCATGATTGTACCTCGATTAGGTGAACGTTGCAAGGCCGCGAACCGGTAGCTAAGCACCGAAGTTTGCTCGTTCGACTAATGGATGTCACTGACCCGCTGACACACATTGTCCTCCATGAAGTGCACGAGCGTTTCTTGCACGCTCACGTGCTTCCTCGCGGCTACTTTTACGGCGGACCACCATATGTCAATGATCGCCGGGTCCGTATTCTCACCGATGATGGCCGGCGGCGGTGAGAGAAAGAGAGAGGGAGAGAGAGAGAGAGAGAGAGAGAGAGAGAGAGAGAGAGAGAGAGAGAAAAGAACGAAATAAGAGAATTTCTAGCCGGAGGATGGACTCGAAGGATTTATTGGTTTTCTGGTCTAATTGATCACCGGCGACCGCCGCCGATCTTATCTCCGCCGCAATACATATGATCCTTCGCTGATGTAGGAAAAATATATATACGAGGGCGTTCGGCTCTGTCACCCGAAGATTTATGGCTTTTGACAGTATCTGCGAAATTGTATCGTATACGCGTGCCAGTGGGAACAAGGAATCGAAACATCGAGATGTGAATAATGAGACCTACCAAGGGGTTGCTCGTGTTAAAAAACCATCCGCTGCGCAAAATGAATGATAGATTACGGCTGGAAATTAGCCGATACACTCTGTACTTCGTAATCAACCTCGTTCTTGGTTGTTTCAGATAAGATAATTATTATTGCAAACTTTTTCTTTAGCGTTTTTCAAGTCATTTTAATTGCCGCTTAAGAATTCGAGAAAGTCTCACGATTTTAAAGTACACAATCTATTTTAGTATAGAACTAATTAAAGATTTGGCTCTCAAATGCTATGACTCAGTTTTAGAGTTGCGTATTATTCTGTACAATTATAGAAATAAAGATTTGAAAGCAATTCTGTCCAATAAGTCTACTACATTCTCCGGTGGTCTCCAATCTTAACGCTCTATTCTCTGCTGAAATTACCGCACCGAACAATAGAAAAGTGATCCTTTCAAAGGAGGAAGTAAGTGTCTAATTTTGCAATTTTGATGGCACTCGTACAAGCTTTCTTTCAATCTTTTCATTGCCAAGTATGACTTGAAATCTCCGAGTGTAATTCGAGGAACATCAAAAGAGACACACACGGAGGACAATTTCTCACGTAACAAATGATCTCGGTCGCGTAACGTCGCGTCGTTTTAACGCCGCACGCTTCTCGCTCTTAATTATTTAAGTGTCGACGGCGCGGCGCAATAAAAATTAACACGGAGATACGGATCCGCCGTGACGCGTTACTTTCCACCGCGTGAAAGTGAATCTTCTCGGTTTCATAAGCCGAAAGACAGGAATGGTCAATGACACGGCGATAGCCCCGTTACATTGCGATTCTTTCTCGCTAGCTGGCCCGGTCGCGGCCGGGGACGGGGCCGGGGCCGGGGACGGGGACGGGGACGGGGACGCGGCCGCGGCCGCGGTCGGAGTGGAATCGAGCGTGGCACGCGATAATCGTCGAGACGTGTACGGATGGTCGAGCGAGGAGAAACCGGACAAAATGCGCGGATTTTTGCCTCGATTAATTTCTCAACCACCGTGGGGAAATCGATCCTCGTTGATCCGCATTTTATTCGGTGGTCGAGAAAGTTAACGCCATTCCTGGGCATCGCTAACGAGAACTGTTCCAAATAATCACTTCGCTACACTTTGGAATACATAAATCTGTTTCTCAGAAGGGAACACACGATCCGGGATTTCGTAACCTTTTTAGACTTATACATACAGTGACTTCGAAAACTATAGGCACACTAAATATTTGATTCCACTAAAATTTGGTTTACTAAATTTTTCCTTTTATAACATCCACGCGTATTTGATGTCTGTCGTGGAGAACAAAGTACACATCATTTTCTTTGGAGTAATAGATGTCCCTCGTAATAGAGTAAAGAAATTCATTTGTTTTACCCTCCACGAATGGACCCGTAAAAATGTGTATTTACATAAAAACGAAATAATCGAGTAAAAAGAAGGAACATGGAGACCAGAAAGAATGAAGGGAATGACTAGAATGAGAAAGAGAAGTAAAAGGGAGTTATGATGTAAACTGAAATGAAACAACCGGCAACAAACAAGAGCGTAATAATCAAATGCATATGAGAGACGATCATCGGACCGTGGGCTATTATATTATTTTCCTAGCTAGCAAAAAAGGAGCTGTATACAAAAATGCGAGCACGGATTCTGTCTTCATATCCAAGACGAAACCTCGCTGCGTCGACAGTATGTTTCCTGATAATCACGACTTGATTCGTGGTGCAGTTGAAACTAGGTGCGCTCGATGCATCGAGATTTACTGGGCGGTTCGAACGTAGCGATCGCTACTGCCGTTTCCACGACGAGAAAGCGTCGTTTCCGGAACGCGGAACGGGATAACAAAAATAGTTTTGCTAACGAGGTACGTGTATGAGAGCGCGCGCACAGCTAACGCAGGCACGTACACACACACACACACACACACACACACACACACACACACACACACACACACACACACACACACACACACACAAACACGGACGCGTAGCTTGCGAAAGCTACTCGAGCTGCGCTCGCTTTTCGCGTAATAAGCAGAAATTGGTTAAGAACGAGGGTCGACGTTAACGAGGGGTTGCGATGCGAAGGGTTGGCCTGCGCCTGGAATACATTTGCATTTCATGACGTTCCGAAGGAAAACCGAAGAGGCGATAGCCGTGAGAGCCTCGACTCGCGAAATTATTGGTCGGCCTCGGCTTCGCATTCCCGTTAGACACCCGCCAGAGAAATTATTTACCATTCGGTCGGTATTGTGCCAGCATTAAATCCCATAATCGGATGCCTAGCGACCATCTGGGAGACTTTACTGTCCGCCGTTGATCACCGTTACCGTTCACCGCAGAACACGAAACGAGCGGTGTCGCGGTTCCTCGATCCGCGTTCATTCGACATTCTGTCCTTTTTCTAGCTGTTCATTCCTCTTTTTTTTTTTATAATCGACGAGGAAAAGAAAGGCTGTAACGACACCCGTAAATTGTGAAACGGTCGGAAAGAATTGCCGAAACAAAACCATGAGTTCTTTGGCTTCGTCGGAAGAACGATCGATCGATCGGGAGAGAGAAAGAAAGAGAGAGAGAGAGAGAGAGAGAGAGAGAGATACAGAAAGGAGTCTGCGGCCTTTGATCGATACGTCGCGTCGCGTCGTTTATCATGATCGAACGTTGGACGCGTTTCAAACACATGATCACCGTGTCTGCGTTCCGTGCCTATTTCTTCCTGTTGCCTTACCTGGAAAATGAAGGATGATAACGTCAGACGGGAATCGTGCAGCTACGCACACAGAGAGACGTCTGAACACCGATTCAATCTCGTTCGTTAAGAACGAACTCTCGGATTCCGGCGCACGTCCTACGCGCTCATTAAGGGTCGATCCAGACTTGCCGGGACCGGAGGGTACTACGTACGGACCCTAAGCCAAAAGCCATGTTACCGAGGATCTGGCCAAGATCGGCGGCCGTCGTCGACTATCTTCGGCCGGCGGCCGGTTGGGTCGACCTCCCTACTGTGCGGGGCGCAAAAAAAAAAAAAAAAAATAGTTTACGAGCTCTACAGCTCCTTAGGTAAACTATCGGTATCTCTTTTTTACAACGGTATGGAGATAGGAGTCGCTCGACGGGACAATGATCCAGTGAACCCTGCCGAACGTTCACGATCACGGTGTTATGGTTCTCCTGGTCGCGGTGACGTTCCTCTCCTCGCGATTTCTTGGCTCTCGTGCTTCTTCGCCGCAACGCTGGGTCCAATAAACGAGAATATCGGAAATATCTCAAGGCCAGCACCAGTTGTTCGATATCTAGTTAACGGAAAATAAAAGATCGCGGGGGAAACTTGATTACAGTAATTCCATTCTCTGATCAACGGTATCCGGTTCATCGAGTCTGCCAGCCTGCCGAGGCGCTATATAATTTTTCACTCACTTCGCAGACGATTAGCAAAAAACATGGAATGAAGAAATTGCCGCGAAGATGCTAGCCGGATTGTGACGAGGACTTTCGAGTCGCAATGCTACAACGCAGTGTTACGTTGCATTTGTTTAACCGGGAATGTAAGGCCTGGAACGAAGGAACCGATTGTTAAGGAAAAAGTAGTTCTCTCCGCTACCGTAAGTTCAAGGATCTGCCGAAAGAAGTTCGAACTGTATCGGTTGCTCGTGAATGCTCGCGTTCAATGTTTACGCCTTAGTGTACGCTGCTGATAATGGTTAACATTACTCGAATTATATGTATAGTATACCAACGTATGTGGGTATACCAATTGCGTAGTTGTGAAAATGGTCCGTCGTCCGAGCGTTAATAGATTTTCCAGGAACGCTAGAGGCACGCGTGGGGATCACCGAGAGTCGATCTAGCGCGAGAAGATCGATCGAAGCTATGGATTCCCGCGATCGTAGCAGAGCGAAATCAGTTGCGCGTGAAGGGAAGAAACGCGGAACACGCCCGATTCCGAAGCGTTGACCTTTTCTTTCACTCTTTCTGGTCGTGTACCCTCGGGGTGCGCGGCGGGGTACTCGGCTCGAGCATAGTTAACCGAGCAATTCGGCCGTGACGGAAACGAATTTTACTTTAGAAATGGTAACGCGACGACGCGATCCAGGATAACAGGTTCCAGGGAGGACGGGGCGCGCAACCGCGCACCGAAACGACCGCAATTTTCTGCCGATATCAATTACGCTGCCGCCGAGATGATACACGGATATCGGTCGCCACCAATTAGCGAGCACAATCGAGCAACATTCGAATTATTTATCCTCCCGGCGCTATTGTAAACATGCCTTTACCTGATTTATGGCGACCGTTTCTTGTTCCCGAACGAATTTAATTTTCCCGAATACATACGCCAAATGGAACGCATGAATTATTCTACCGAACGGACGAAACCGCGAACGACTTTTAGCCTGCTCGGACGATCTCGTGGATGTTCTTTTTGCATTTAACGGGCATCCGTGCTCGATGTTTGTTCAATGATATTTCCTCTGTTTGCTCGTCTATCGGTGTGTCTTTTTCGTTCTGCGTCGATAGGTAGAGCACGGGAATAAAAAAATCACAAAGATATAGAGCAATTGTTTCAGCAGTAAGCCATCTTAAATGTTTATAATACGAGGCTGAATATACACGTTAGAAGTGAGAAAAAATGGCTACAACTTTGAAATCAGGTCAAGAAAACACATGTTCGTATGAACTTCTTTCATCGTTTTGTAGCCCTTGTTTTCTCCCGTTGTAGGTCCCACATGCTAAAGTGCACCCTATATAATAATGTGAAAGTTCTGGGATCGATTCCCGTTTATATAACTTTTTTCTCGCATTTAAGCGTTCGTTACAGTGACGACATACATGATTGCGGACTTCAAGCCCAATCATAAATCAATAAAGCAAGAGAAGGTATACACAACATACAGGTATATAAAAAGGTGTTCAAATCGTTTTCGAGTTATAGCGCGTTTCACGTTGACGTAATTTTACCTGTATCTAACCACGTATTCTAAAAACAACAACGATGTCGCGTTTCATTCTCTGTAAAGTCGGAATAATTGAAAGCAAGCGAATCAAAAGGAAGTATCGAATGGCATATGCATTCGCGATCGATTCCTTTGAATTACGAGCTCGCCTTACAATTAACCAACGTTCGCCATTAACCGCGCGCGCGCCGCGATACCAGGCACACGGGCGAATACCGAATAAAGGTCTCGTAACCGAGACGAAGAACTGCGGAACACGGAACATCAATTAGGGGCCGAGGAATATTCCCATGATTCCGTTGCATCGGGCATCATCTCTATATTTTACGTGACGTTTATCCAGTCGTTGCATAACTGGCCTCTTCATTCACAAAACAGCTTTTGTGGTCGCAAGGAATTCCGCCGAGGATAACCGATATCGGTTTTATAGCCGGTTTACAAGCAGCGCCTCCGGTTGAACGAAACTTCGGCCAGCGACAAATCGTGTCTTTAATAAAAGACCTCCTCGATCGATCCGGCCAGTCACTATTCGATTCGTCGAATTATAACTGTTTCTTTGGGCTGGGGACGAAACCCGGTCAACGATGAAAGTCGATCAAGATATGTTTTTAATATTAGACGTTGAAGAAGGAAAAGTATCTGACTAACTTATCAAATGCTTATGAATAGATCGGATAAATCCGTAAGTCTACAAAAAGACTAGTACAATGGCAGAGAAAATATCAGTAAATTTCATACGGAAGGACAAAAGAATCAATGGACTCTCTGATGGTTAAAGCCAGCTATTTCGTATACTGGATGTTCCAAAAATGAAGGGGTGACTCCTGATGCGATTCGAACTAACTTTTTCCTTTGCGAAAATGTTCCCCGCGGCTTTGTTAAGGAGTTATTAACGGAAAACACAGAGCAATCGGAACGCGGATACAGCAGGCAGATTCTCTGACTGGGCCAATGCCAACGCCACGCTCAGAGGGAGCTGTCTCCGAGCCGGGATCCCTCTGTTACAGCCGTGCTCTGGTTGGTTCGTATTTTTCGTTAATAACTCCTTGATAAAGCCGTGGAGAACATTTTCGCAAAGGGAAAAGTTACATCGAACGATCTCAGTTTCAGGCAAGTACAACATTTTTGGGTCACCCTGTAGAACAGTGGCGTTTCGTACACCAGCAAGAACCGCAAGGGATATATCGACCGCAGAACTAGATAGGATCTTCAAATATCCCCCATAAAAAGTCAAGTATCGTAGCTTTCGAGCGCAGTCGTGACCCGGGGTCTTCTATTTGCCATCTATCGCGAGACCGCAAGGTTCGAGAGAATACTCGACGAGAATACTCGTCAGGGCGTGTCTTTCCGTGTTCCCTGCAGCAGCCTGCATCGACTTTCTCTGCATTGTTAGCGAGCTGGACGTTCCGGGCATCCCTTCGAACCGCATACGACTAATCCGAGTTCGAATAAATTATTCGAGAAACCCGTGTCACGAGCGAGCCACGGAAAAACAGGCGAAACCACGAGCCAGCGAATAACTGGAGAATTGCTCGAACGCGTGTACCCTCGAGGATGTAGATCCTGAGACGGAAACAGCTCCATTCGAGTAACATAATCGCGAAGAGAAATTCTGTCAAACGACTTTAATCCTGAATCTGTTAGCGGTTAGCATTTTCTTCTCACTTTGAAATCAACTCGATTAGTTTTATGAGTTTTAAAGCAGAGAGCTTTACAACTTTAACAGAATTTCAAAATCTTTGTTTAATTACTCAGTTTCTGGCATTGACTTGGGAACAATGGAAAGTACATTTAATAAATTAACAGAAGAGTATGAAAGAAGTGGAAGATAAATTGTAGATTTTTAAAATGATATGGATCACACGCACACACGCACACACACACACACACACACACACACATACACAATAAGTGATCATCTCCGAGATAAAATCCTGGTTGAAACACAAGCGACAGAACTCACGTAAAAACAACACGGTTAAGCTGTTGCTCCAGAGCTTAGCTGTCGGTGAAGAAATCTTATTTAGTTTCTTAATCAAAATTCTCGTGTTTGTTGCACATTGAACCGGTTGTCGATGTTATCTTGTACCCGTCATTAGAAACTATTTGTCCGGATAACGAACGTGGACATTTTTGCTGACAAGCCCTTTATTATGCGAATTTCTTGTCCCTTAACGGTCTGCGATCATACGAAAACGTGAACGGAATATCTCCGATCGGTGATTCGATCCTGTTAGCTCATTACGTCCACGAGGGCACGAATGATCGGTATTCGAGCTTGGTGTGCTGCGAGCATTGTAATTGATCCGCGGGTACACCTGTTCAACGGAGGTCACGCGATGAATCAGAATTACATATATTATTTTTCATTCGCGCGAACGCACGATTTCATGCGAGCGAATTAAGAGATTAAAAGTTTACGTTTCGACGCGAAGTTGTCCGTTCTGCAACTTTCTCGGGTACGCTTGTTGTCACTATGCGGACGGGAATGATCGGCATTCGAGCGTGGCTTACTTCGATAAACGCAGGCAGTTCGCGGGTACAGGTGGCCGATCGAGGCAATTCGACGAATCGCAATTATTGCAGCTTTTGCCGAAGGAACTTTTAATTTGTATTTACCCACCGGCCACGCTTCTTTCGCAAGCTCTTCGAATTTATTGAAACGAGCCAGACCGGAACGATCGGTATTCAAACGCGGCGCACTCCGATAATTGCGATTTGGTTCGCAGATGTTCGATAGAGGCTATGCGACGAATCGCAATTATTTCAGCATTATTGTTTTTCTTTTTGCGGCGGGTATAAATTGAACTGCATCAAGAGGCCCGAGTGTTTTCGTTTAAACGTGCGGTAACCATTATCACGCTGAAAATGGTTGGTCCGCAGGTGTGAGCATTTTATGCATGCTTTTTTTTGCCACGATAACAAGTGGAGTTGGAAACTGGTACCGAAACTGGTCCTAAATTATTTTACCGCGATAATCCTACACTGAAATTATCGCGATAATCCTACCGGAAATTATTACGCATTTTTCGTCTTATGAAAATACTGTCATCGTCTACATGACAACATTTCATTCGTTTCAATATAACTGGCATATTTCTATCCGAAATGTTTGAGCCTGTTCCTCGTCGCGTACACGCATGTTTCGACAAGAAATTACGAATTTTATTGACAAGAAGGCAAAATAAGTCCAAAACGAACATATATTTAACGATACATCGTACAAACGTAGTGCTCTTCGACTTACCTTCGGTACTGTATTTAACAATCATTAACGTCCCAGAAGGTTTCTCTTTCAACAACGGATCCTCTACTTGTGCTGAATTCTTGGCGTTATTATTTATTCTCTGTAGGGAACTGATATACATTATTACACTTTTACAGTTCATCGCTTTCTCGTCGCGATTTTATCGTGTTCCGTATTACCTTAGGTAAACCGTATTACCAAAGGAGTTGTTTCGTTTAGCATTTGTCCTACTGCATTTTCCACACTTGTGTACATTATGAACGCATCGAATGTGAAGCCTACTTGTTACTGCTATTCGAATAGGTGTTGTTTCTTCATGGAAACGATACGAAGGGACCCAGAAGAAGATCGAGACGAGGAAATAATTGAAAGATCGGAGAGTGGCGTTCCTCGCAGCTCTTTCGAATCTATTGAAACCACGCGGTTGCCACATGCGCGTTGTTACAGCAACGCGGGTATTAAGAAACGAAATAATTTCGTCGGAACGCGTTCGTTAATTGTACAACGGGAGTTCTCCACTTTCCCTCCGAAAACAGAGTGGCATACACGGGCAATATCGGGGCTGTAGCTCGTTGACCCTTCCGACTTGTTCGACAGAGAGGATTCTTGGGCTCGAGTCACCGATTAGCATAATATGTGAATGGAATAAGGAATTTCGTGTTAACGCGTCGGTTGCCACGTCGCTCATTTTCATCGTCAATCTATCGAACACGTGTTGGTTATCTCGAGGAAGACATTCTTTGACGTTATAATACGCACCTTTCTGCTGTCCCGTGAAATATATCTATGTCGCTGGACGTGGCAGTAATAATTCCGATATGATCAACATGCTCATAAAACAGAAGAAATCCGTCGATAGAACGTTTTCACGAGCTGATCGTATATGTCCAATTTTCATGCTTCGGCTTTTTGAAATTCCTACGGAAGACTCGCTAGAAGCTTTAATAATAAGAATAACCCCAAAATGATTCGAAGGAAGCGAATTTAATTTTCTTTCTGTCTCCGTGGCCTCGCAATTTCTTTAGAGGACCGCCGTAATAGCTGCCTCGGTTACGCTACTTTAGACACGTTGTCCACGCTCTTCGAGGCTAGTGGAAGGAATGGTCGCGAAGGCGTGGAAGAGATGCGTAACAGTTCGTAACACTTTCATGGCTTGATCGTTAAGCAGCGATACCGATGACAATAACGGTATATCAGTCTATATCGACGAGCCGGCTCCTTGTCACGCGAACCTCCTTGAAAACTACACACACACACACGCGTTCATTGTCCTCGAGATTACATAAGAGATTACGCGCAGATTTTGAAGCTTATCAGCGTCCCCGTAAGTTTCAATATCGGCCCCAAGGATGCTTCTATCTAGCTTCTATTACCGTAATAATACAGTACCGCTATAACAATGGTATAGCATGTTACTAATGGAAAAAATGATCCTTATTAGAGTAACTATCAATCTTTTAATTATACTAGTCGCTCCACTTAAAGTACACCGCCAATAAGAAAGGAAAACATACGGGAGAATTAAAACGATCATTTTAAAGCTATTCAAGTGATTATGGCCACGTTACTGTAGGACTTTAGACAATTTCACGATTAATTTTACAGTCAACTATTTTAAAATGTCTGACACTCTTTCTAGTAGAAACTCAACATATTACTTACTTTCAAGTCTGATCTTGTTGATCGTCATGTGTACGAATCTCGATATCTTCTCGTTAATCGTTACACGGACTTGACGCACACTCTCTCTTTCTCTGTCACACACACACACACACACACACACACACACACACACACACGCTCAAATTCCGAAAACGCACATTTTTATAACATTCGCGTTCCTACATTACTGACATTGATATACAGACTTTTTGCGATTATCTACCAGATATACTGCGCACAACAAATATTAATAATCGCGTCTGCGTTTGATCGCGACGGTCCAAACAAACGAAACGTGGCGTTACGAGCGCGAAATAAATCTTCGGATCTGCCTGGTCTGGCGGGTAAACGTTTTTTTGAGTGGCCCTCGCAAATGCACGGGGCCAGTCGTTTGCCAAGCTGTCGAGAAGTGGCACAAGTGTCAGCGAAGTTGTTGAAAACGCGACGGCGGCGTCTCGCGCGCGGCCCGACCATTTTCCGACGCGTCTGAAAAGCACCGGCTCTTTAATAAAGCGGCTACGATGTAAAACCGTCGTCGTCGCGGGGGTACACGTTAAAAATGCGTTAACAGCTTGTAACGAGTAGCCGGTCGTGTCAGTGATCCCTGGCCCGAGAGATCTCGGGGATCTTGGTAGGTGTCGTCGACAGGTATTTCACCTTCGCGGCCAGACGGGAAGAAAGGGGAAGGAGAGTGAGAGCGAGAGACAGAGAGAGAGAGAGAGAGAGACAGCCTCTTCGTCGCGGTGCTCTTGTCTTATCTGGCGGATCGCCGATCCGCGTGGGACCAGTCTGTCAAGAACGGACCGACCGAGATGGTAGAAGCCTCGGCAGTAGCTGCTATCCTACTCGCGAACCATCCATCCGTCCGTCCCTATCCGAAACCAGTTTCTTTTCCCCCATTCCCATCCGGTTAAGGAAATTTGTAATTTTCCGATAATTGCGAATACGTTTGCCGCACAGATATTACCATAAAATGGTAATTACGCCCGTAAATGGTTACATGTAAATTGCTTCGAATAGAAAGCTCCCTCTAGCCTACGTCGGCTGAACGTATATCTGCTCGAAAAGGCAGTCCAGCAAACCCTTTTTACATGAAATCTGGTTCAGGGACCAACCAACTCGGACAAATAATAGAATATTGACCGCCGTTCCTTCTGAGAACGAACGCACGAGATTGAACAGTGGAGATACTAGGTACTGTTACCGGTGTACCTGGCGTTCCGCAGTTGAGCCTTCGAGTTATTCTTATTGAAATTGGAAATTACCGTTGTTACGATTACATTATGCGTCTTCGACAGCGTGTAACGACACAGAGTAGACATATTTGCTCGTTTGGTAATCCGTAGCGGATTATCTATTGCTACACCTAATAATAGTACTTACGATAATGGTTCGGTACTTTACAGAAGAAAGTCTGCATAACCGATCTTAAATTCCGAGAAATAACGATAATAGTAATCTAGGGTATCGTCTTATCTCGATTATTTTTATGACTGCGAATTTATTTCAATGGGAATGCAAGTGAGAGCACTCGCGAACCCCGTGGAGTTACTTGTGTTTACGTTCGCTTCTAGGGTCGCTTTCAGTACCATCAAACAATTTTTTGTTTAATCCTAGAGACACGTGTAATGGCATGGGGGTAACATGGAAAGTAATTTCTTTCATTCTTTAACGTCGCATAGCTTGGTCATTAGCGATGACCATAGCGCTATTTAGATTTCACCCCATCTGTTTTTTTATAGACTTCATGAATTTCAAGAGGTTCTCCTCTTGTTGTTTCGATTTTGTAGATTACGTTGTATGTTATACACACACATACACACACACACACACACATACACACACACACACACACACACACACACACACACACACACACTATATTTAATGGTAAATCAAATTCAAAGATTCTTTATGTTCTTCGAAACACATAAATCTCGTCGTTGTTCCTCCAAGTCAGTGTCTTTATAACGTGACTGCGGATTTTATGCATTTATAGGAAAAATGAGTGAGTATAATTTCAAGCAGTGGCAGTATTAAAAGTATCTAAGAGTGTCAACATATATTTTACGGCTTAATAAACCCAAACTATAAAGCGAAATAAATTCCTATTTGGTTCCTAGCAATTAGTGCAAACAATTTTTATTTTGCATAAAGATTCGCAGTCTATTTATAACGACACACAGTTATGTTTGAAAGTGACAGGGTCGTTGTTCGATTGCTTTTAAATTTTGCACACATCGTTTTCTCACCAAGACTGACAATTTGGAAGGGTAGGACCAAAAAGATCTCAAGAAAACCCATTGATCCCTGTAACTAACAATAAGAATAAGGACCACCCAAGCGTATAACATTGTCGAGATACTACCAGCTAATATTTCAAGCCAATAGCCGGCGTCGAAAGATTCTCCGGCCGGTTTCATCCGAAAAGCAGCGGTCCCGATTGCAGACATCCCCCGGAGGAAAAGGCAAACGGCCTGCGCGGCCTAGGTCTGGTAGAGAACGAGCGCAGACTGTGGAATTCCCTTTTGCCTTCGGTAACGTTCGACAAGCAAAAAGAACGAGTGGAAGCTGGGAAACACAGAGGGGGAGCAAAGACGTCAAGCCCTCCGGCCACGGCGGAGTCATTCTAAACTAGTGTCTCGTTCTTTCTAATGACTGTCATTTACCTGGTGTCATCCTCGTGTCCTGCAGCATCCGGCAATCTACGACGGGCCTTCATACTGCACGTAATCTTTTCAATGTCCGGGGCAAGATGGATTCCCGGCGTCATTAGGGAGCATAAAGTGTCTTTCTTTCCTTGCTCGTCCACTTCCCCGCCCCTTTCTCCCTTTCGTCTTTTCCGTCTGCTGGTGGAATTTGCTTCGACTCCTCCGCGCCTTGCTCTTCTCTCTCTCTCTCTCTCTCTCTCTCTCTCTCTCTGTCTCTTCGTCTGTCTCCATCTGCCTCTATCTCTCTCCGTCTCGCTGTCTTCTCGGTGTTCCCGGCTCTCCGTCGGCAATGGTGCGCCAGGTGTGGTCATTAATTTCGCAGCGCTGCGGAAAAAGTTCGCGGGAACCGAACAAAGGTACCGAGAGAGCTCGCTCGCACTGCTCGTTGCACCGGCCGGAGGCTGAGACGCAAGATTTTTGCGGTACAATTATTCGCGAAGGTGAGCCACCGCGTCGGCGCTAGAATTACTATAATTCTTTACCGTCGACGAGCGTGGTCAAATTTTCCGAGCGTTTTGCTTTTTGATCGCGCCAGACTCCTCCCACCGCAGCAAGAAATGCTAACCGCGATTCCGCTTACACGTTAGAATTTGCAGCGCGCGCCGGTGTCTTATTATGCGAGCGTTGATCACGCTTCGACGATCCACCGAGAGGTCCACATTACTTTTTCGAGGACTTTTTCCTACGATTACCCTTCACTCTGCATACAGTATCTTTTCTATTTACAGTGATTTCCCTATATATTGTAAATCGCCAAGGCTTGGATGATAAACGTCGAGGAATTACCCCCACTATCGCGGGATACATCCCGTGAACGTCGCAATTTATTACTTTACCATTGCTGCATTGCGATTTCTGCTCGACTACATTTTGCTATTCTTTAATTTTTGTTCATCGTCTTCATGTAATATTGTCACGTATTGTAACGATTGAGAGGCTAATAGAGCTGAAATTAAAGTGAACGTAGTTATCGAGAGATCAATAAAATTGCAATTAACGGCGTATGCAATTATTAAAGAGCCAATAACATTAATGTTGAAATCGTGTTTAATATTATTCGGAGCTCGATAAAATTTAATTTAACAGACGGTCATCCGTAGAAACGAATATATGTATGTATGTAGGTAGGTTACCGTAGCTACCTCGAGTCACACATAAACGTTCGTTTCTCTGAAATTTGAACGAAATGTGTAATCGGAAATTTTCATTCTAAGCGATTAACACTTAAAAGATTGAGGATCTTTATTGCTTGTAATTCAGGCCGGAGACGGCTATTCTATAAAGGCTGGCAGCTGAACGTTATTGGAGCAGGAAAGTGGCGATTACCGGAGAACAAGACGACTCGAGTCTCTCGTACTTCGAAATACTGAAAATTGTACCAGGCAACAATGTAACATCCTCGAAGTTGAACATACAGTCCTGAACAAAATGATACTGAATTTATGCTGTCTTCATTTTCACAAGGATACCATGATATTTTCTAGTATTTTCAAATACCATATTAATAGAACCAGATTAGAACATGATCAATGGAAAAAGGAAACATTGTACATTCGTACAATGAACATTTCTAGTAACATCTTCACCAGCTACATATTTCAGCCCTTTTTTCAACGTTCTGTTAATGTTGCCGGACTCCCTCACAGCTTGTCTTCCTTTCGTAATTTTCTGGGTGTTTCAACACATTATAAATCACTTTACGACTTTTTCCTATCCTTCTTGAAATTCCAGGCATAGTTAAATTTCGATTATACGACTCTATAATTCTCATAATCTCCGTTTCACTTAACTTTTTTCCACGACCCAAGTTAATAGCTGCATGCAACACAAGATCCAACAAGACAAATCCAGTTGTTGAACCGACAGACCGTGTACATACTATCGAAGAATTTCTAAACGAACCTGAACTATTTTGTTTATGTACACTGTATTTATTTACATTGTATATACTTATGTACTATGTAGACTGTACACTGTCTACGGTGAAAGTGAAAGAAAGATGGCCTATTCTAATTTCAAATTTCTTCTACTCTGATCTTCAAGGTTATACAATATTATGTTTACTACAACTCGAAAGTTCTACCCATCATTTTGAACCAGACTGTATGCGATGATTCTCACAGAGGAAGAAATATACAATAATTACGTCCATAGCTCTAAAACCCCAAGTACACATGATATCGATCACGTAAACTGTTCATCTTCGCTCCGCGAGCGATCATTTTTAAAACGAATGCAATGACCTATTACACAAGGTTATTCAGCGTCTGAAACGTATAAAAACTTGATCTTGTAAGTACAACTTGTCGAGGAGCTGAAGGTCGGAACTTTGAGAGAGGCTATTGTGAAAAGTGAACGTACGAGATGAACCGTGAATGTCTTTTCTCCGCGTATCCAAAGCTCGGCGTTCGTGTGTGTAGGATCATTGAATTCATCTTTCGAAGTAACCCGTCAGTTACAGCTTGCAGCGTGAAATTAAATGTAATGCACTGCGGTACAATGAAATTTTCCACGCGACTTGGATATACATACATAAAGATTTACTGGCTCGTCAAACTTTGTGGAACCACTTTACCAGCATCTTTTCTGGTATAATTAACAGTCGTTCAGGCGAGCGGTGTTTTCAGCAGAAATTTTCAGCAGGTGCGTGATTGACGTAGATCTAGAAAATACATATTTTAAGGAATTTTATTTTACGGACTCGAATAAAAAAGTTTAAAAAAGATTTAAAAAAAATTGTACTGTTTTAAAGGGCGTTCGAACGGTTTCGCGAGCCGCTATAAATATACTTGGGAATTTTGGACAAAGGTATCTTGATCGTTTCCGTGATCGTAAAATGGAAAGCTTGAGGGACCATTCCGACGAATTTGATTGGGTTAAGAAACACGTAACAGTGAATCGGGGGTGAATCGGTGAAAGGATTAGGCTCCTGGCGTCGATATAAGTTGATTTAACGGAAGTATAGACAACGCAATTACCCCGTATAATTACTCTAATAGCAGCGAGGTCTAGAGGGGAAGGAAATCAATCGGAAGCAACCGAAACCGCCATCACCGCCGCCCTTGCAGAGCATTTCGTATGGGGTGCGCGATCGTCTCGCCGCAGTGATCTAAGTTGCAGGCGACATATTGGAACCGAAACCTGGGTGCATACACGCCGGAAACTGCGCAGGGACTACACCGTCTCGAGTGCCTTTCGCTGTTGTCTTTTCTGTTGTACGAATAATTGTCGTTATTAGGGGCAGGCACGATTTCGAGTGATTTCGCGGCGCGGGAATCACGACGAGAAAGTAATGCTGCCCGCTTTACGTAACGGAAAAGAAGAGGCTTATTAACGCCACTGAATCCAGGGTAAACATTGCATCGCGAACACATAAATACATACATACATACATACATACATACATACATACATATGTACGCGGGTACTCGCGTCTCCATTCCGGGCAAATGAATCGCGCTCCACTTTCTGCGCGGACTGGCAATACCGAATCGCAAAACAATAGCCGTAACAACGATCCTCTGCTCCAGAGCTAAAAGCATCAAATTCCTCGCCGTGCGTAAAATTACGGCGATTGTGCGACTCGTTGCAACGACCGTCCCGTTGTGTATGCGTGTCGCATTAAGAGCGAAATATCCAAGTACTACGGTAACAAATTGGGAAACCTGCCGATATCACACAGCAGCTATAAATTCTTAACTAGTGTACTTCAGGATTTGTTGTGAAAATCGTATTTATTACTTGTTATATTGTATTGTACAATTTGATTTCGGGATAGTAGTACACTGAGAATAAAATCAATTGCAAAGAAAATAAAAGTCTTTTACGGACGTCTTGACAATGTCTTTGTGATATAAGCCACAGTACGAAAAATGTTCATTTTCTCCGTGTGACGCTACTGTAGGAATAAAGCCGGTTAATTTGTTTCGCAGGAGTTTATTGGCAAAAACCAGTGACAACTACAATTCGTCGCCGCTGCTCGCTACTTGGTTTCTCACGCGCACGCCTCTCGTACCTGAAACACGCCTACGACCACGACTCTAACCCGTTCAACTCAATTACGACCGCTTCGACAAATTCGCCTATTCGGAAATTCGGTGTAGCTATAGTTTTATTGTAAAAAAGCAGAATTTTATTGTATGGTCTTTGAATTCCCTCAGGTCCGGTGGATCTTCCGGCACGCCCAGTGCCGTCATGGTACCATCGACCGGTGGCGGTCCTGGGAACACAACAGGAGGCGGCAGGATGGCCGTCATCGGTGTGACCAGGAACGTGAGGCTAAGACGGCGCGGAGCATCAGGATTCGGCTTCTCCCTACGCGGTGGTCGTGAATACGCCGCTGGATTTTACGTGAGCGACGTGCAGCCAGGAGGAGAGGCCCATCGGAACGGATTAAGGGTGGGTCTGCTCGTAATATGCTCGCGGTCGTTATTACAGACTGTAAAAAATATACGGCCAAAAACGGCTCGTAGAATTTGAATTCGGAACGTTACAGAAACTGAAGCCCTGAAGTACTGAAAAGGAATCTCATTTCGAATTCAATCGATTCTCTTGAACCCCTACAGTGTTCGGGGTCGTAGAACTCGGATTTTTATTTTCTTTATACGTCTGAAGCATCTTTGAACCAGGATTACGAAAGTTCCATCTAAATGTTAAGTTTCTTGCAATTAAAATCACAATTTGTTCGTCTATATATATAAGTATAAAATATTCTATTTTTCAAACAACGATTGCTAAATGAGAAACCAATGAAAACTAAAAAGTTGCAACGTTTTCTTCGAATCCGATCGAACAACGTGCCATTTTGCGTGCGAAATTGTTGTGTTTGCAATGGTTATAAAATGTGAACAAAAATGCTTGCGGTTGTTGAAAAATTGTAGCAGTTCGCAATCCCTTGTCGACGAACTCTAAAAAATTGAATTTACGTGATCTCCGCTCTATTTCGCATGGTTTCACCGGCTGTCTGTTGTTTTCAGGTCGGTGATCAAATTATAAGGGTGAACGGGTATCCGGTGGAGGACGCCGTCCATCAGGAAGTTGCGCTTCTGGCAAAAAATCAGCAAGTGCTCGTCCTCAAGATTCGAAGTAATTATCACGTTTTTGCGATTATTTATTCGAGTTGATATTCGGCATTTAACCTGTTATGCTTTGTCGGTCCCACCTGCTCCGAACATTCACTGATTCTGTTTCTTCTTTCAGGCGTGGGAATGATACCTGTGAAAGAGTAAGTACCAAGCAGTCGTCACAACAGTGCCGTTGTTAAACGATTCGTTCCGACGATCCTTTCCTCGTTATAAAGAGTACTTTATGATTCGCAAAGCAATCCGAATGACCCGGTGACCTGGCACATGGTACAACAACAACAGCAACAATTGCAGTACAACGAGACCGGTGTAGGAGCTGTGCCTAGCACCGAAGTTAGGATTCGGATCCTCGTCGGAGAGAAGGGACGATTAGGCTGCGGTGTATGCAGAGGCATCGTGCCTGGCCTCACTGTCCAGGTAGTCAGAGATTCTATTAACAATCAACAGAAACTTGGGAATTTCTTTCGGTCTCTAATAATTTTAGTAGATCGAAAGTGGTACATCGATACTCTTTAATTTCGTTCGATTGTTCTACTAGTTCAAACTGCAGCCACCCATTTTTTTTTTTTTTTATGGGTATACTCATTCGCGGAGACACTTAATTTTTGTGTCTTTATTACGATATAAACTTTTAAATCAACATGCAACAACCAATTATACATTAATCAGCCGAGCACGGTAGAAGGTTCGATAGTGTTGCGCTTTTATTATTTTTTGATTGTAGTTGTTTTGTGGGTTTCAATAAAAAATGACTAACTCGAACACTCGTTGGAAAGGTGAACTGCAGTGTACAGTAAAAATAGAGTATTCTTATACCATGAAAACAGACTCTTTCTAACCCGAAGTACCACATGTTATGAAACATCTTGTACAATTCGAAGACACGTAAAAACATATTATTTACGCTTGATGAAATTTTGTCCGCTCGGTAAACTCGACGAGAAGGTATATCGGATGAAAGACTAGTAATCGATCAGCAGAGTTAACGTAACGAAAATTGGATTCAGGGTACCAGAGACGACGGGCCAGCGAGGGCTGCCGGGCTGAAAGCCGGCGACGTGATCGTTTGGTGCAACGGGCAACGACTCACCGATCTTCCGTTCGAAAGAGCCATCGAGGTAATGAGAAGCTCCGCCATTCTCGACCTAATAGTGCAACGACCCACGCCAAATCACCTTTACGACTGTCCCGAGCCGCTGTGGACCCGAGGCTCCAGTGGCTACGACTCGGAAACGTCGAGCGTAGCCGCGGCCAGTCCGCAACCTCAGCAGAATTCTTCCTACTCGCCGCAGCATCAACATGACGCCAGAATGCACCATCGATACCCTCGCGAAGATACCTGCAACCGAAATGGGAGGTTAGTCGCGAAAAAGATGCGAGCTTGAGCCAATGCAAATTTTCAAAGTTTCCCCGGTTTAATATATACTATCGCTTCGGTCGGCGGTCGGCGGTCGGCGGTCGGCGGTCGGCGGTCGGCGGTAATGCTGCCAACTCTATAATGGAACCGACGCGCGACGCCCAACCGGTAGCGCTATTGCCAGAACTGTAATACTATTCTGAGCCCCCCTTTGAGGACAAATGTCGACGCAGCGATAGCATCGTGGTATCATTTAATCGTATGCAAAACAAAAGATCAGTTTACGATGCTCCCATTATTTAAGACTTTGACACGCAATCTAATTCCCCGAGGAAAATATTCGTAGTATTTCAAAAAATCTTCAGCAAAGGCTGAATGTATATCTTCTTCCCAATATAATTGGGCCGAAAACGTTGGAAATAATACTTGCACCGCGCAGTAATGTTGTGCTATTCTTCGGAGTGTATAGAAAATTCGATAATCAATGTTAACCAGCTTCCGATCGGATAAACGTTAATTATCCGGAGAAATGTAGAACGACGAAATTTCATACAAGGTAGCGCACAGTTACAGGATCATAAAACTGCGAGGCATTGTACGTAGTTGTTGTTAAGAACGATCGATTAAAGGTTCGTTCGGTAGAGAAGCGAGACCACGGAGGCCCGAGAGGGTCGCCGTTAAGTATCAGCGGCTGCCGCGGCTTTACGACTCCGGATGCATATCTTTCTCGTTACACGCTGTTATCGAGTGGCATCGATGGGAGAAAGTCGTTCTTTCTATTAATAGGACATTTCGTGATAATAATCTCAGAGTATCGGGCTCGACGAATTCTTCGCGGGCTCACGAACGTGCATCCCGTGCTAGCACGAGCCGCCGCGGTTGATCGTGCTTCCTCGCGGCGTCGTTTAATTGTGAAATTAGAAAGTAGCGCGTGTAATCACCGATGAAAACTCATTCGACCATGTGTCTGCGGATTTTCTAGGATCTGCTGCCCGCTAGCCTTGTCCACGAGCAGTTGCAGTTCGTCGGAATGGCCGCACAACGACCAGGTAAACACGCATAACCTGCATATTCATACATATTCTAATTCACAATAGCAACTACGCCAACCAAACTAATTTATGGAACTAATTTAAGCTGAAAGAAAAATTCCTGTTTATCAACACGTTCCGTGCCGAGGCGCCATCTTTACCCGACCTTTCTCGGTCAAGCTACTCGATGTTCTCATTGCAGGCCAAATTAATTAATTCAACGACTCGTTGTCCTACTAATTGTAAAGAAAATCGCGAATACTACGATAAATCTGTAAAGTTCGCGTAAAGGCCTATTAACTAGACCTGTTTACGCAGTGCGTAAACATCGAATAAGATCAGAAATTCGGTAGTTCAGAAACAGAGAAAGCATGTACGGAAGAAATACTTGGAAAGTAGTTTGAATCCCTATAGCTGTGGACCAACGTATTACATATCATACATACATATATATGTACATGTATATAATCTTTCTTTGGAATAATGCGGTATTTAGAAATCGTTTGAATCGACTTGCAGGCGCAGGAATGGACGCGCAAGTCGAACAACACCACAGTGATCCGTATCAATCAAAACCAGAACCAAAATCACAGGCACATGGCCGGGCCGGGTCACCCGAATTCGCGCAGCTACGACGAAGAGATCGACAACGAGCCCCTCTACGACCCCGTGGCGCCACGAATCGATTACGAGGTCCACGATTTCGACGCGAATCCGCGAGACGAGGCGAATCGTCGATTAGCGTATCGCCGGGACAGCTGCAGACAACAGGAGTACATCTACGACGGGCCGGCCGACGACATTCCTCCGTATCACGGATCCAAAGTAAGGAAGAAGCTTTCTAGCTCTCACCGCGCCGGGTCCTTCGACCGTGAACATTTTTCGCGAATGTAAACAATCTTTCGGGAATTCCATCACGGAATGGAAAAGAAACTCGTTGTACGGTAATTACTTAATGGACGTTTAACCGGCGCTTTCTAGTGCCATCATAATCGGCTTTGATCTTTTGACCGAATTAGCGTGACGATCGATCTACGGTATACATACATACACCTTCGGAGCGATTCAATTAAAAAGAGAAACGATCGCGCGAGGCTGTTGATCCTTCTTTCTGCTACACGTGGACAGATTTGAGTTGACTTTTCTTCTGTTGTTCGTAGGAAAACGGCATGCAGAACGAAGGAGACAGGAAGACGGTGACTACGGTAGAGGTGCATCAGTCTGTTTGCCCACCCGCGCCACCGCCACCATTGTCTTACAAATGGCCAGGAGGTTTGTCTCGAAGCCGACGACTTTGCTGACCAGCTTTTGCCAACTTTGCTGCAGTTTTCGGATGAGCTACACGAAAGTGTTCGAACGCCCTTTAAAACAGCATAAGTTTTTTGAAATCCGACCAAACGGTCCGACTTTTCTCGAGCAATTGGAAAAATTGGTTCTCCAAATCGAGTTCAAAAACAAAACAAAACAAAACAAAAAAAAAAGATTTTTAAAAAATTTCAATTGCCAAGAATCAAGTACATGAGAAAATGAAAAAGGCAATTTTAAAAAATTTTTTTATTTCCGCCCGTAAAGGAAATTTAAAATGTGCCTTTCGTAGATCTATGTTACTTGTACACATTCTGAAAATTACATTGAGATCGGTTGACGCAGAAACAAACGTTACGCATCGAAAGACGTAATAATCTGTGGATTTTGGAGTTGTACCTTCTAACGAATGCAGACAATTTTCGTTTTACGCAAAAATTCGCAGTCCAGTAATAAGTTTCTTACATTTTTTGCAAACACAAAAGTAACTTTCGCAAAATAAGGACACAACTAAAGTTGATTGCGTCGAAAGAAGATTTCAAGAACGCAGCAAGGTAAAGTCAAAACATGGTCAGCTCGGTTTGGTGAAATCAAAACGTTCTCTGAATGAAAACGGTCAGAGATACAGAAGTAGATTAAGATCGTTGGGATTAAGCAGAAATATTTATTCGACCAAACAAACCTTATCGTGACTGATTACATAACTGGATCAACTGGATGTGTATGTTCGTCGAGGATGATGATAAAATTTGATACGTCGATTCAGATTAAAAAATTTATTGCGCGTGTCATGTAGTCAATCGTCTATTTCTCACCCCACTACAGAAAAAACGAAGCTAAAACATTCTACACGGAGTTGTGTGAAGAATGTTCATGTCCTAACGATGATATTCAACATTCGCTGATAATAAACTTTTGGTGCAGGCCGTGATAGTCACTCAAATTTAAGAAATAAAATCCTTACATTACGGAATTAGAAAGATTGATAATTACAGAAAAAAATAGAAAAATTTCTTTAAATACCGGCTTAAACGGAAAGATACACAAAATAGGCTCCGAACCCGTTGCGCTATAATTTATTTTACGGTTACATCGATTACAATTCCGTAATACAAAAGCTTCTGAAAGAGAGATCAAATTGATGATATTTACCATATGTCTATAAAGGGTAAACGTGTTAAAAAAAATATATATATATATTTTTCCAAAATTCTCCAGATATGCTGTATACTTTATGGCGCGAATTACATGAATTTTTTTAACATTCGATCCGGGCCGGTTAGAAACTCTGTCTACATAGTATACTCTGTCTGTGTAGCGGAGAAGCGTGCTGCGTTGCAAACTTTTGAAAATACGAATGATAAACCGACGGTAGATGACGATGTTCACGCAGAGACGAAACCAATGAACGCCATGGGCATGCAAATGGGCAGCACGATGTCAATGGGCAGCACAGGCTCAACGGAAACCGAGTCGAGCTTGGAGTCGTCCTGCAGCAAGGACTCTGCCTCAACCTCGTCGTCATTGTCAACGTCCTCCTGCGAGCCACCGTCGACAGTCTCTTATGGTTCGGTGACGGCAGCCACAACCGGGACCAATAAACCCAATGACACGCCAGCTACAACGCATCCAGCACCCCGCAATTCCGCCACAAGGACGTCGCCGATCGTCTGCACCGACTTGAGCACTGCCATAACGCAAGAACTGCAGAGGCGGGCGCAGCAGGTAGGAGTGCGGCAGTTTTCTTTTGCGAAACTAACAAGTAGTCGCACTAACAAGTACTCCTCCGAATAAATTACCGATATTCGTGCAAAGCTGAACCAAAGCCTCAAAGCTAAGCCAAAGCCAAAGCTTGTGTACCAAAGTCTCAAATATAAAAGAAAAGTGTGTACTGGCTTCATTATTTAAGTAAATGAACTGTTACTTTTAGATCTGTAGGAATTAGATGCGGATAGACAGTCGTCCTGAAAGGGTTGAGATATCAGTGTATCTTTGAGTGTCTATTCTCAATTAATATCAGTCTCCTAGATTCTGGACAAATTAGTTCCCGTCAGTCTTCTTCGTTATCGACGACGCCACGAATCGTAAATGGGACTTTCTACAAGATAAACGAAATGAAGGTTGCGCAGCAATTTGTACGACGACCCCTCCGTTCAACGAATAACACATAAAGTCTCTTTTATCTTCTCGTAATGATTAGTACTACATACTTTTCATTAATCTGTTACGCTTGGACGCGTTGTCTGAATCATCGTTATCTCGATACCTAGAGTACTGTAGTTTGAAAAGTGAAATTATATATCAGTCATTCACCAACTTGGTCACGCTTTCTTGTGTAGTGTTAAATGCGCCTACGCTGCCTGCCTGTCTATCTCTTCAAGAAACACGATTCACGAATCATGAGAATCGAACAATGATTCTCTGCCTCTGTTTACGGTATCTTTTACGTCATATTTCGAGATAACGTTCCCTTAAATACGTACACATTGTTTTCCAAGAAGGTAGACTCATCGCGAAATCTTACCTTACTTCGCTCATTGTCGCGAAATAATCTTACTGTACACGTAGTCGATGGTAACAGCTATGGTATAGTACAGCCCCGGGGGGGGGGGTGTGGGGGGGGGGGGTGATAGCAACATATCAATAACAAATCGTTTTAGCAGTGCAATCGGCATTCATCCATCATCGGTACACACCAGTTTTCCGTGTGCTTTCAGAAAAGTATGAACCTCGCCAAAGCAGAAGCTATGAAGGAGAAGACGCAAGAAGCACGCAAGCCACAGAACCCGGAAGCACTGAGGGCGCAAGAACAGAAGGTCACCCATGATAAGGTATTTCTATTTTTCAATCTCATAAAAATCACGATTCACAATATCTCTTGTAATGCTAACACTAAACCTATCTCGGCCGGTACTTTCGTGGGAAATGATGACATAAATATATTTAGTACAGCATAGGGTAAGGATCCTGTAACAAACACTGAATGATATTGACATTTATTCAATCGTCCCAATTAAGTTGTTAAGCACTTTGAAATCGTCTTCTTTGTTTTTAAATGTGTACATAAAGTCGTTTACGACCGCCAAACGACTATATAATAAATTCAATTCCACACACGAGTCTGATAAACGTTTAATTACTAATCTCGTTTATCGTGTACAGGCACTTTGGCAAATTTATTAATTAGTGCGACCCAAGCGTGCGCTCGAACAAATGAAACATCGAGCCGGGGCCTCGAGACTGTAAAGATCCGCGCAAATAATGAGTCTAGAGCGAGTGCGAGTGCGAGAGAGAGAGAGAGTTGATCTAATTAAAAATTATTGCTCCGATGTTGCAAACGATCGAACTTTCGTGTATGAGTCTTGCAAACGACGATATTCACAGGTGGGCTCGAGCTGAGAGATGCTCGTGCTGTTTATAACCGTACCGTGGACGCGACGGGCGATGCACTTGCAATTTCACCGCGTTCTCGCTGCGTCTCCGATCAATTCCGTTCCTTGCCTCTAAATCGAGAAGTAAAAGTAACATTAAGCGGGCGACGATAATCAAACCACATTCAAGCGAGTCTGCTGCCGATAATTCCTCGCAATCGCGCGCGCGCGCTACAACTGCATACTTGCAACGTTTCGTTCTGTTGCAGCTAATGGAAGAGTTCAAGCGTGCTCACCGGAAGATGTTCAACTCCAACCAGCAGAAAGTTCATTTCTCCGATCAGTCCATCGAACAGGTAAGAGAACGATGATCCTATTATACGTCGGCATCCTCGAATCGCCAAATTGTCACGTTTGTTAAATTCCGGAAGCGCGTGTCTTTCCGTCGCTGTTATCTCGCTGAAATACCGCGATTCGTTCCACGAATTCCGCGCAAACGAAAACGTCGTATATCGCGCTTGCAACGAGCAATGACATCGTTCAGCGATGACTTTCACTGGTTTCTTTCGCCGGCGAAGACGTTACAGCCTCTGACCACCGAGCGGAGCAGGTAAAATTTTTCGTTAGATTCGAGCGACGATACGCGAACGCCCTGTGGAAAAAGCGGAACTGAGCGGCACGTCTCAGACCAATTAAAAATCGAGGAGGTTAGCAACCGAGTCGGAATTATTACGCGCGGTGAAGACGTTTCCCAGTGAGGATTATGCATAGCAACCGGCTTGTATTAAATATTGGTATCTGAGAAAAAAGGAGAGAAAAAGGGAGAAAGAAAAAGAGAACGGCGAAGCAAACATGAGACCGGGAGCATATGTCGGTGATACGGACATTCTTACACAGTTAATTACACAACCGGTGGGATCTACAAATGCAAACGGATAACGCTTTGAACAGAGATAACGCAGGCAATAGTGCCCCGAAAGAATCGCGCGCGTTACGCCTCCGTGTATGTGAATGCGTACGCTCAGGTGCACCTGAATTTATGAAGAACCGCGTTATTAACTGTTATACAGCACTCTTTCACGTGCTCCGTTCAGATAGAGACCGATCCGTCCCCTTATAGTCACGTACATTTCACTGTTTCGCCTCAGTATTGCAGTATCCTCGCGTTCGAGAAGGTCGACTGCCGCGGGAAACATTAAATCGCTAACGAAGTGTAATTAAAATTAAAACGATCAGCGATTACGGTATCGCCGACACGGCCGCGAAAACTAGCCAAGGATTTTTGATTTATCGAAAAGGAAATTTTTTAAGAAACATGGTCGAGCGACTGTAAGTTTTCGAAAATCGGTATCAGAAGATTCGATCTTTTCGCTCGTTATTGGCAATGTAATATTTCAGATGGTTTAACTTGGTGTTCAACGAATAACAAACATGTGCACTAACCACGAAATGTAAATATTAATCCAGATTACAAGGGGTGGAGATGAAACATTAGACTGGGGATTTTATGTTTTATATTTAACACTGGTTGATTGGAATGTTGCAATCGCCAGAGTATCCAAAAAATTTAAATAATTCAGTAAATGCAAAGCCCCCGAATTTTGATTAGAAGTGTAAACAAATTTCTGTAACTTGACAGACTTTAACAGCAAATGTGATCCTCTAGATACAGAAATTAACAGTGAATTCACAGTTAAAAAAAAATTGAATTTACACCGACGACGCGTGAAATAAGTATTAACAATACCGGCGCATAAGATTGATCGGTAACGAAGCTAATGGATTTCTTTCTGGTAAATATTGCCAATCATTCGATAGAAATGAATTTTTTCCATTACGGTGAAAATTGATTTCTGAGCCTGGCGAAAATCAGCCATATGTGGCAGACGGGACAGTCGACGTGTGTTAATATCATTTAATTTTCGAAAATCTTAACGTAAAACTAAAGTTTTGTTTCTTCGATGTGTAAAGATTTAAATTTACATAATCACGCGCAAATCAGTCATTTAATTGCTGAATGAAATAGTCTTTGCAACTCCTCGGGCAAGCCAAAGTCTCCTGCGAGAATTGCGAGTAGGACATAGAATAAGCAGTTGACCAGATTATGTGAACAATTTCTTCGAATGCGACGATTCTGAGATTACACGATCTGTTATCGGTCGGTAGTCGATGCTGATCGGTTGGTCGATACCGCTTTAAATACGCGCGAGTGCCCGCCGCCACGGTCGATTCCACCTTGGTTCACGCAACCTGTCGGTTTCTTGCAAACCGTGGCAGACGCGCAAAATAATAGAGCTTACATAAGAGCTGAAGGCAACGCTCGTGACTGTTGGTGTGGTTGGTGTGCGATCGGTGTTCAAGGTGGGTCGCAGAAACACCGCAAAATACCGCGGATCTGGCCACGAACTATGATTTACGAAATCTCAACGTTCTTAGTGACGCTGCTGGCGGCAGCGTAATTCGGAAATGGCGGCGTTCCGTGTCCTCGGTCGTTGTTTCCAGGCGCAATCACGGGAACAGTGAAACACAGTTAACTTTTAATTGGCGGCGAGCTTTTCCTTGAACTGTTAATTAACGAGCGGCCGGACCCGTGATTTTATAAGGAGCGCGTCGAACGCAAAGCAGGTGCTTGAAATTCGCCATACCGCTGCAAAAGGAGATCGTATCGACGATGGAAGGGAAAGTTAATTAACGAATGATAGGAGTTTGAAGCACAGAGGATGGACGGTTCAGTGAGCAATGCCAAACGGAGGAGCCGGGTGTTGGTTACCATCACTCCCTACGGTGTTAGTTATCAAATTTTCTGCGTTTCATCGCGTGCTATCGACGCGTTTGATCGGTCATTTGTGTATGGTAAAGGGCAATTAACAACGCTCAGCTAAAACCACCGATAACGGAACAGATGTGTGTTGCGAACCTGCCATTCGCGTTGATGGAGCCCGATGTGCTCGTGGCGCGTATGCGTCAGCCTTTCGAATGTATTTTCATAGAACAAACGTGTTTTTGCGATAACGTCTAAAAAGGGACGCTGTGGAAAATAACTTCAATCTCGACGGTGCGCTCGTTCTAACTGCTCTGTAGTCCTTGTAGGCTGACGATAACATGAAATTTCCAGTGAGACACAGATACTGTCGATATTATCGTCTGTTGACATTTGGTTCATTGCTTAAATGCGATAAAGGCTGCAAGGTATGAATATATATATATATATATATATATATATATATATATATATATATATATATATATATATAATGTTTAGAGCCGGACGTGATAAGTATTCCAATTCCTTCCATTTTCGCATTGTCATCGTTAGATTTGCAAGGTTTTACCTTATCGCGCAATGCCGTTTCGAAACTATTTACATGCCGTGAGCAAATAGGCTATCTTGAAAATGTGTTCACCGTCGGTAGACACACCAGTCTTCTTATGTAACGAGTGTTCGGTCTTTTATAGTTTATATGTTTTTCTGTCGTTATTAGGAGCAAGAGAAGAGAGTTCTGAACAATTCTGCAACGCCAAACATCCCACCGGCACCACCAGCTCCTCCAGCACCCCCAGCGCCCCCAGCGCCTCCTGCACAGGTAACAGCACCGCCAGTTCCACCTACGCCACCTGCGCCTCCGGCACCGCCGCCACTTCCGCTTCTTTCGAAGAGCAAGAGCAGCGAGGACGCCGTAGAGATGCAAAGCATCGAGTCGTTCAAACTGAAGGAAACGCCAAATCCAGTAATCCCAAAGCCACCGCCGACATACTTCCCTCTACAGAACTCGACGGTAACCACAAACGGAAGTCCCCGACACACCGGCACTGGCACCGGCACCGGCACCGGCACCGGAACCGGCACCGGTATCGGAAACGGCATCGGAAACGGTACCGGAAACAAGCCGCAGGTTAACGGGAAAGACACGTCGATCAGTCCCGTGTCGGAAGTCCCGAAACCTCCTGTTGTCCCATCAGCCGCTATGAACGGACAAATCCCGAAACCTGCGGCGGGAAAAGTCGCCATTAGAATAGGAGCGTACGAAGGAGAGGCCAAGCAACCCTCCAAACTGGACTTTCTGTCGCAGCAGACACGACCAGAGAAAAACGGTACCAATGAAATAGCGAACGGGCCAGTAGTGTCCAGATTGCAGAACGAACTGGCTGCCACGCTACAGAGATCCAACCTAAGAAGAAAGACTGATGGGGTAGGTTGCGTGTTCGCTGAGAATTTTCCACAGGTGTTAGCATTGATTGGAAATAGTTGACCAAATACAAAATTTCGGTGTCCATTGGTTACTATAATTATACAGAGTGGACCGTCTGACATGACCACTTCAATTATTTTCACGAAGATGTAATATTATAAAAATGTCGAGCCTGATCTGTTTTGTCGTCGTATGCTTTCATTAGACTAAAAAATGCTTCGTTTTGAACTCGTTGAATGTGACTCGATGTCTACCAGCAGACAGAACTGTAAAGGAATTAAAAGAATTTAAGAATAATGTTACATCACGTTAGAATCGTAAAACGTAATGAAAGAAAATACACATGTTCGTCTACGTTTCCATTTTTTACGATTGACTTAAATTTTTTTATTTTGCACAAAAGTCTCCTGTCTACTAATGACATACACCATCACCAGTCCTTGTAATTATTCAGTAACGCGTCCTCTGGTGAAAATAATTCAGTCGTTTGAGTGTTTCGGACAGCATTATGATACTCCCGAACAGTAAACAAAATTAGCTTCGGCTGAAGTTGCTACCGAACAATAGATCCCGTTTATGCGAGTAAAAATGACAGAACTAGGAATTAAGTTAATAGTAGGTTTGCTGGAGAGCGGTGAGACTGTAGTAGCACGGTAAGACCGTGAGAGAGTTCTAATGTCTTTTGTCTTTCTTAGGAGGGACAGTCAGCAATCAAGCCGGTCCCCGAAAACGGAACAACCTGCAACAACGACACAACGAATTCGGAGCCAGGAAAACTGCCGCAGAGCAGCGTCGAGAAGCTAGCGTCAGCTCTCAGCAACAAAGTCACGATTAAAGTGAATCCAGAGCAGAATAACCGATAGGAAGCTACGTAGCTATGTCGTATAAGTCGAACGGATCGATTAGGAGTCCACCTTGTACCTCTGCCACAATGTACATTTTTGCACGCTCTTTCGAAAACCTACATCGACTTTATCGTAGACGAAAAACCGCTCCCCCTATTGGCGAGCTTCTTTTTTACGTCTTTTACCCGTACGTCTTTTTTATATGTTATTTATTATCGTATTATAGCGAGTAAGGAGTTATTAAACAAGAAAAAAAAAAAAAAACGGCTGATAGCCTTATTAACCGACACAAGGCACTGCGACACCTTTTACCACATAAGCCCGTGTCCTTAAACTTAGTCCCCTCCGTCGCCGGCTATGTACGCGAGCCGTGAAACTCGACGGAGGCATCGAACTGAAAAATAAAGACAATGATACCGTATTGGATATGGAGTATTCATTTTCACTTTCCTTCTTTGCTCAATAATCTTACTCCTTATTCTTTAGAGGGCCGGCATTTTTCCAAAGAAAACTTGAATTTTCATTACGAACAGTTTATTGTACATACAATGTGTCCGGTTTAAAGGACAACAATTATATATCTCGAACAATATGAAAAATATAAAAGAAACAAATGAATCAGACGAAAGTTGTAGCATACCACGGGACACGTATCGTGCTGGAAACAACCTGAAAACGTCAGGTCAAAGCACTGCATACACGTGTCTTTAGCTTAAACTGTTTGATGATATTCGTATGAAACGATTTTGCCGTATCGCCGGCAATAGTGTTGTACGATGTACTTCGCGAGGAAATGGCTACGGGTGCAAGAGAGAACGCACTAGTATAGGGAAGTGCGAGTGAGAGCATGCCGGACTACGAGTGCGAGTGCGATAACGTTAGTTGTAGTTGCTTCTCGTACTATCAGAGGGAAGCACGCGTATGAGTAGGTAAGGAGGGTTGTTGTAGGTAACAGTGCAACTGTCGGGAACAGAGAGTGATGTAAGTTAGTGTTAGACTGCTCGAACACCTTACAAGTTATTTTTTGTACGATTGAAGTATTTGCACGTGATGACCTTTTTTTTAGGATCGATGTGTTTGTAAGTGATGACCTTTTTTTTAAGGATCGATGTGTTTGCAAGTGATGACCTTTTTTTTAAGGATCGATGCGTTTAAAAGTGATGACCTTTTTTTTAAGGATCGATGCGTTTGAAAGTGATGACCTTTTTTTTAGGATCGATGTGTTTGAAAGTGATGACCTTTTTTTAGGATCGATTCGATGCGTTTGAAAGTGATGACCTTTTTTTTTAGGATCGATTCGATGCGTTTGAAAGTGATGACCTTTTTTTTAGGATCGATTCGATGCGTTTGAAAGTGATGACCTTTTTTTTAGGATCGATGTGTTTCTACTTGTGTCCTGTCTTGTGAAGAGAGTCCTCGAACAACGCCGTTTCAAAAGATGCCCCCTACTATCATTGCAGCTGGCTTCATCAAAGGTGAAGACACACTGATACTGGCGAGTGTGTCAAAGAGAACCCGTAAAAGAGTCATGGAGCCACAAGACCGAGAAGCAACGTTGTTGAGCTGGACAATTAAAATCTACTGGTGACCACCGTTCCGGAACATTGAGCAGCCCTATATAAGTTCAGTTTTCCTTGACACTCGCCAGTATCAGAGTGTCTTCACCTCTGATGAAGCCAGCTGCAATGATGGCAAGGAGCATTTTTTTTTTTTAGGGTCCGAGGTCATGGTCGGAATCGTCACCTGGATCATTTTCATAGCCCTAATCGTCAAAAACCACAACCCTAACCAGAAATAACCGTCACCAGAATCATTTTCATAGTTCTAATCGTCATAAACCACAACCCTAACCAGAAATAACCGTCACCAGAATCATTTTCATAGTTCTAATCGTCATACACCACAACCCTAACCAGAAATAACCGTCACCAGAATCATTGTCATAGTCCTAATCGTCATACACCACAACCCTAACCAGAAATAACCGTCACCAGAATCATTTTCATAGTTCTAATCGTCATAAACCACAACCCTAACCAGAAATAACCGTCACCAGAATCATTGTCATAGTCCTAATCGTCATACACCACAACCCTAACCAGAAATAACCGTCACCAGAATCATTTTCATAGTTCTAATCGTCATAAACCACAACCCTAACCTGAAATAACCGTCACCAGAATCATTTTCATAGTTCTAATCGTCATACACCACAACCCTAACCAGAAATAACCGTCACCAGAATCATTTTCATAGTTCTAATCGTCATAAACCACAACCCTAACCAGAAATAACCGTCACCAGAATCATTTTCATAGTTCTAATCGTCATAAACCACAACCCTAACCAGAAATAACCGTCACCAGAATCATTTTCATAGGAGAGGCCATCTTTTGCGCACAGACGATCGCGCACGACGGCATTGCACACGGTTCTTTTGGACACGGTATTATTGGACACACGGTTCTTTTGGACACAGTAACATTGGACACAGTGGGTTTTCGCTCACGCAAGGATTGCCCACATGGTCAATTGCGCACAAATAGAATTGGGCACATTCACAGAATTTTAAAATCGCTGTATCTCCTAAACCGTGCGTCCTAGACAAAAAATAACGAAATTTTTAAAAGACTTAACAGAAAGCATATCACCCCGGCACTACCCCTTAGGCCTATTCAAAATTCAAAAATAAAAAAAAATTTTGAAAAAATTCAAAAAGTGAAAAGTAAAAATTTTGGGAGGCTTTCCCAGGGGCATACCACCCTTACCTAACCCCGCAGTTCTACTCAAAAGTCGATTCACCCCCTTCTACCCCAAGTGATTCCCTAATCCTAACCCTAACCCTAACCCTAACCCAAACCCTTTTTTCCGTGAGGAAATGTTTTATAACGCACATAACCCGAAATTAATAACGACTTGGCCGCATTTCCATCACTGTCCAAAATTACTGTGCGCAATTATATTTGTTCTCGATTCGCCATTCTGTGCACAATCTATCATGAGTCAAATTTTACATGTGCGTAACTCAGCGTGTGCGTCTTAAGAATGTGGGCAATCCTTGCGTGAGCGAAAACCCACTGTGTCCAATGTTACTGTGTCCAAAAGAACCGTGTGTCCAATAATACCGTGTCCAAAAGAACCGTGTGCAATGCCGTCGTGCGCAATCGTCTGTGCGCAAAAGAGCCATCCCCTTTTCATAGTCCTAATCGTCAAAAACCACAACCCTAACCAGAAATAACCGTCCGGGGTCTTGGTCGGAGGTCTTGGTCGGGGGTCATGGTCGGGGGTCTTGGTCGGGGGTCCTGGTTATTCGCTTTTAGGACTTAGTTTTTGCGTCTGTAGAAGGTTTTTCGAGGTCGGGGAGGTGTTTATTCGCGGTTAGAGATTAGTTTTTGCGTCTGTAAAAGGTTTTTCGAGGTCGGGGAGGTGTTTATTCGCGGTTAGAGATTAGTATTTGCATCTGTAGAAGGTTTTTCGAGGTCGGGGTGGTGTTTATTCGCGGTTAGGGATTAGTTTTTGCGTCCGTTGAAGGTTTTTCGAGGTCGGCGAGGTGTTTATTCGCGGTTAGAGATTAGTTTTTGCGTCCGTAGAAGGTTTTTCGAGGTCGGGTTAGTGTTTATTCGCGGTTAGGACATAGTTTTTGCGTCTCTAGACGGTTTTTCGAGGTCGGGGAGGTGTTTATTCGCGGTTAGAGATTAGTTTTTGCGTCCGTAGAAGGTTTTTCGAGGTCGGGGTACTGTTTATTCGCGGTTAGGACTTAGTTTTAGCGTCTGTAGAACGTTTTTCGAGGTCGGGGTGGTGTTTATTCGCGGTTAGGACATAGTTTTTGCGTCTCTAGAAGGTTTTTCGAGGTCGGGGTAGTGTTTATTCGCGGTTAGAGATTAGTTTTTGCGTCCGTAGAAGGTTTTTCGAGGTCGGGGTGGTGTTTATTCGCGGTTAGGACATAGTTTTTGCGTCACTAGAAGGTTTTTCGAGGTCGGGGAGGTGTTTATTCGCGGTTAGAGATTAGTTTTTGCGTCCGTAGAAGGTTTTTCGAGGTCGGGGTAGTGTTTATTCGCGGTTAGGACTTAGTTTTAGCGTCTGTAGAACGTTTTTCGAGGTCGGGGTGGTGTTTATTCGCGGTTAGGACATAGTTTTTGCGTCTCTAGAAGGTTTTTCGAGGTCGGGGTAGTGTTTATTCGCGGTTAGAGATTAGTTTTTGCGTCCGTAGAAGGTTTTTCGAGGTCGGGGTGGTGTTTATTCGCGGTTAGGACATAGTTTTTGCGTCTCTAGAAGGTTTTTCGAGGTCGGGGAGGTGTTTATTCGCGGTTAGGACATAGTTTTTGCGTCTCTAGAAGGTTTTTCGAGGTCGGGGTAGTGTTTATTCGCGGTTAGGACTTAGTTTTTGCGTCTGTAGAACGTTTTTCGAGGTCGGGGAGGTGTTTATTCGCGGTTAGAGATTAGTTTTCGCGTCCGTAGAAGGTTTTTCGAGGTCGGGGTGGTGTTTATTCGCGGTTAGGACTTAGTTTTTGCGTATGTAGAAGGTTTTTCGAGGTCGGGGAGGTGTTTATTCGCGGTTAGAGATTAGTTTTTGCGTCCGTAGAAGGTTTTTCGAGGTCGGGGAGGTGTTTATTCGCGGTTAGATATTAGTTTTTGCGTCTGTAAAAGGTTTTTCGAGGTCGGGGAGGTGTTTATTCGCGGTTAGAGATTAGTTTTTGCGTCCGTAGAAGGTTTTTCGAGGTCGGGGTGGTGTTTATTCGCGGTTAGGTCTTAGTATTTGCATCTGTAGAAGGTTTTTCGAGGTCGGGGTGGTGTTTATTCGCGGTTAGGGATTAGTTTTTGCGTCCGTTGAAGGTTTTTCGAGGTCGGGGAGGTGTTTATTCGCGGTTAGAGATTAGTTTTTGCGTCCGTAGAAGGTTTTTCGAGGTCGGGGAGGTGTTTATTCGCGGTTAGGACTTAGTATTAGCAGCTGTACAAGGTTTTTCGAGGTCGGGGTGGTGTTTATTCGCGGTTAGGGATTAGTTTTTGCGTCCGTTGAAGGTTTTTCGAGGTCGGGAAGGTGTTTATTCGCAGTTAGGGATTAGTTTTTGCGTCCGTTGAAGGTTTTTCGAGGTCGGGGTGGTGTTTATTCGCGGTTAGAGATTAGTTTTTGCGTCTGTAGAAGGTTTTTCGAGGTCGGGGTGGTGTTTATTCGCGGTTAGGGATTAGTTTTTGCGTCTGTAGAAGGTTTTTCGAGGTCGGGAGGTGTTTATTCGCGGTTAGAGATTAGTTTTTGCGTCCGTAGAAGGTTTTTCGAGGTCGGGGTAGTGTTTATTCGCGGTTAGGACATAGTTTTTGCGTCTCTAGAAGGTTTTTCGAGGTCGGGGTAGTGTTTATTCGCGGTTAGAGATTAGTTTTTGCGTCCGTAGAAGGTTTTTCGAGGTCGGGGAGGTGTTTATTCGCGGTTAGGACTTAGTATTTGCAGCTGTAGAAGGTTTTTCGAGGTCGGGGTGGTGTTTATTCGCGGTTAGGGATTAGTTTTTGCGTCCGTTGAAGGTTTTTCGAGGTCGGGAAGGTGTTTATTCGCAGTTAGGGATTAGTTTTTGCGTCCGTTGAAGGTTTTTCGAGGTCGGGGTGGTGTTTATTCGCGGTTAGAGATTAGTTTTTGCGTCTGTAGAAGGTTTTTCGAGGTCGGGGTGGTGTTTATTCGCGGTTAGGGATTAGTTTTTGCGTCCGTTGAAGGTTTTTCGAGGTCGGGGAGGTGTTTATTCGCGGTTAGAGATTAGTTTTTGCGTCCGTAGAAGGTTTTTCGAGGTCGGGGTGGTGTTTATTCGCGGTTAGGACTTAGTATTTGCAGCTGTAGAAGGTTTTTCGAGGTCGGGGTGGTGTTTATTCGCGGTTAGGGATTAGTTTTTGCGTCCGTTGAAGGTTTTTCGAGGTCGGGAAGGTGTTTATTCGCAGTTAGGGATTAGTTTTTGCGTCCGTTGAAGGTTTTTCGAGGTCGGGGTGGTGTTTATTCGCGGTTAGAGATTAGTTTTTGCGTCTGTAGAAGGTTTTTCGAGGTCGGGGTGGTGTTTATTCGCGGTTAGGGATTAGTTTTTGCGTCTGTAGAAGGTTTTTCGAGGTCGGGAGGTGTTTATTCGCGGTTAGAGATTAGTTTTTGCGTCCGTAGAAGGTTTTTCGAGGTCGGGGTAGTGTTTATTCGCGGTTAGGACTTAGTTTTAGCGTCTGTAGAACGTTTTTCGAGGTCGGGGTGGTGTTTATTCGCGGTTAGGACATAGTTTTTGCGTCTCTAGAAGGTTTTTCGAGGTCGGGGTAGTGTTTATTCGCGGTTAGAGATTAGTTTTTGCGTCCGTAGAAGGTTTTTCGAGGTCGGGGTGGTGTTTATTCGCGGTTAGGACATAGTTTTTGCGTCTCTAGAAGGTTTTTCGAGGTCGGGGAGGTGTTTATTCGCGGTTAGAGATTAGTTTTTGCGTCCGTAGAAGGTTTTTCGAGGTCGGGGTAGTGTTTATTCGCGGTTAGGACTTAGTTTTAGCGTCTGTAGAACGTGTTTCGAGGTCGGGGTGGTGTTTATTCGCGGTTAGGACATAGTTTTTGCGTCTCTAGAAGGTTTTTCGAGGTCGGGGTAGTGTTTATTCGCGGTTAGAGATTAGTTTTTGCGTCCGTAGAAGGTTTTTCGAGGTCGGGGTGGTGTTTATTCGCGGTTAGGACATAGTTTTTGCGTGTGTAAAAGGTTTTTCGAGGTCGGGGAGGTGTTTATTCGCGGTTAGAGATTAGTTTTTGCGTCCGTAGAAGGTTTTTCGAGGTCGGGGTGGTGTTTATTCGCGGTTAGGACATAGTTTTTGCGTCTCTAGAAGGTTTTTCGAGGTCGGGGAGGTGTTTATTCGCGGTTAGGACATAGTTTTTGCGTCTCTAGAAGGTTTTTCGAGGTCGGGGTAGTGTTTATTCGCGGTTAGGACTTAGTTTTTGCGTCTGTAGAACGTTTTTCGAGGTCGGGGAGGTGTTTATTCGCGGTTAGAGATTAGTTTTCGCGTCCGTAGAAGGTTTTTCGAGGTCGGGGTGGTGTTTATTCGCGGTTAGGACTTAGTTTTTGCGTATGTAGAAGGTTTTTCGAGGTCGGGGAGGTGTTTATTCGCGGTTAGAGATTAGTTTTTGCGTCCGTAGAAGGTTTTTCGAGGTCGGGGAGGTGTTTATTCGCGGTTAGAGATTAGTTTTTGCGTCTGTAAAAGGTTTTTCGAGGTCGGGGAGGTGTTTATTCGCGGTTAGAGATTAGTTTTTGCGTCCGTAGAAGGTTTTTCGAGGTCGGGGTGGTGTTTATTCGCGGTTAGGTCTTAGTATTTGCATATGTAGAAGGTTTTTCGAGGTCGGGGTGGTGTTTATTCGCGGTTAGGGATTAGTTTTTGCGTCCGTAGAAGGTTTTTCGAGGTCGGGGAGGTGTTTATTCGCGGTTAGGACTTAGTATTTGCAGCTGTAGAAGGTTTTTCGAGGTCGGGGTGGTGTTTATTCGCGGTTAGGGATTAGTTTTTGCGTCCGTTGAAGGTTTTTCGAGGTCGGGAAGGTGTTTATTCGCAGTTAGGGATTAGTTTTTGCGTCCGTTGAAGGTTTTTCGAGGTCGGGGTGGTGTTTATTCGCGGTTAGAGATTAGTTTTTGCGTCTGTAGAAGGTTTTTCGAGGTCGGGGTGGTGTTTATTCGCGGTTAGGTCTTAGTATTTGCATCTGTAGAAGGTTTTTCGAGGTCGGGGAGGTGTTTATTCGCGGTTAGAGATTAGTTTTTGCGACCGTAGAAGGTTTTTCGAGGTCGGGGTGGTGTTTATTCGCGGTTAGGTCTTAGTATTTGCATCTGTAGAAGGTTTTTCGAGGTCGGGGTGGTGTTTATTCGCGGTTAGGGATTAGTTTTTGCGTCCGTTGAAGGTTTTTCGAGGTCGGGGAGGTGTTTATTCGCGGTTAGAGATTAGTTTTTGCGTCCGTAGAAGGTTTTTCGAGGTCGGGGAGGTGTTTATTCGCGGTTAGAGATTAGTTTTTGCGTGTGTAAAAGGTTTTTCGAGGTCGGGGAGGTGTTTATTCGCGGTTAGAGATTAGTTTTTGCGTCCATAGAAGGTTTTTCGAGGTCGGGGTGGTGTTTATTCGCGGTTAGGACTTAGTATTTGCAGCTGTAGAAGGTTTTTCGAGGTCGGGGTGGTGTTTATTCGCGGTTAGGGATTAGTTTTTGCGTCCGTTGAAGGTTTTTCGAGGTCGGGGTGGTGTTTATTCGCGGTTAGGACATAGTTTTTGCGTCTCTAGAAGGTTTTTCGAGGTCGGGGAGGTGTTTATTCGCGGTTAGAGATTAGTTTTTGCGTCCGTAGAAGGTTTTTCGAGGTCGGGGTGGTGTTTATTCGCGGTTAGGACATAGTTTTTGCGTCTCTAGAAGGTTTTTCGAGGTCGGGGAGGTGTTTATTCGCGGTTAGGACATAGTTTTTGCGTCTCTAGAAGGTTTTTCTAGGTCGGGAGGTGTTTATTCGAGTTTAGGGCTTACTTTTTGCGTCCGTAGAAGGTTTTTGCGTCCGTAGAAGGTTGTTTTTGTGTAAATTCGAGGTTAGGGCTTACTTTTTGCGTCCGTAGAAGGTTTTTGCGTCCGTAGAAGGTTGTTTTTGTGTAAATTCGAGGTTAGGGCTTACTTTTTGCGTCCGTAGAAGGTTTTTGCGTCCGTAGAAGGTTGTTTTTGTGTAAATTCGAGGTTAGGGCTTACTTTTTGCGTCCGTAGAAGGTTTTTGCGTCCGTAGAAGGTTGTTTTTGTGTAAATTCGAGGTTAGGGCTTACTTTTTGCGTCCGTAGAAGGTTTTTGCGTCCGTAGAAGGTTGTTTTTGTGTAAATTCGAGGTTAGGGCTTACTTTTTGCGTCCGTAGAAGGTTGTTTTTGTGTAAATTCGAGGTTAGGGCTTACTTTTTGCGTCCGTAGAAGGTTTTTGCGTCCGTAGAAGGTTGTTTTTGTGTAAATTCGAGGTTAGGGCTTACTTTTTGCGTCCGTAGAAGGTTTTTGCGTCCGTAGAAGGTTGTTTTTGTGTAAATTCGAGGTTAGGGCTTACTTTTTGCGTCCGTAGAAGGTTTTTGCGTCCGTAGAAGGTTGTTTTTGTGTAAATTCGAGGTTAGGGCTTACTTTTTGCGTCCGTAGAAGGTTGTTTTTGTGTAAATTCGAGGTTAGGGCTTACTTTTTGCGTCCGTAGAAGGTTTTTGCGTCCGTAGAAGGTTGTTTTTGTGTAAATTCGAGGTTAGGGCTTACTTTTTGCGTCCGTAGAAGGTTTTTGCGTCCGTAGAAGGTTGTTTTTGTGTAAATTCGAGGTTAGGGCTTACTTTTTGCGTCCGTAGAAGGTTTTTGCGTCCGTAGAAGGTTGTTTTTGTGTAAATTCGAGGTTAGGGCTTACTTTTTGCGTCCGTAGAAGGTTGTTTTTGTGTAAATTCGAGGTTAGGGCTTACTTTTTGCGTCCGTAGAAGGTTTTTGCGTCCGTAGAAGGTTGTTTTTGTGTAAATTCGAGGTTAGGGCTTACTTTTTGCGTCCGTAGAAGGTTTTTGCGTCCGTAGAAGGTTGTTTTTGTGTAAATTCGAGGTTAGGGCTTACTTTTTGCGTCCGTAGAAGGTTTTTGCGTCCGTAGAAGGTTGTTTTTGTGTAAATTCGAGGTTAGGGCTTACTTTTTGCGTCCGTAGAAGGTTGTTTTTGTGTAAATTCGAGGTTAGGGCTTACTTTTTGCGTCCGTAGAAGGTTTTTGCGTCCGTAGAAGGTTGTTTTTGTGTAAATTCGAGGTTAGGGCTTACTTTTTGCGTCCGTAGAAGGTTTTTGCGTCCGTAGAAGGTTGTTTTTGTGTAAATTCGAGGTTAGGGCTTACTTTTTGCGTCCGTAGAAGGTTTTTGCGTCCGTAGAAGGTTGTTTTTGTGTAAATTCGAGGTTAGGGCTTACTTTTTGCGTCCGTAGAAGGTTTTTGCGTCCGTAGAAGGTTGTTTTTGTGTAAATTCGAGGTTAGGGCTTACTTTTTGCGTCCGTAGAAGGTTGTTTTTGTGTAAATTCGAGGTTAGGGCTTACTTTTTGCGTCCGTAGAAGGTTTTTGCGTCCGTAGAAGGTTGTTTTTGTGTAAATTCGAGGTTAGGGCTTACTTTTTGCGTCCGTAGAAGGTTTTTGCGTCCGTAGAAGGTTGTTTTTGTGTAAATTCGAGGTTAGGGCTTACTTTTTGCGTCCGTAGAAGGTTGTTTTTGTGTAAATTCGAGGTTAGGGCTTACTTTTTGCGTCCGTAGAAGGTTTTTGCGTCCGTAGAAGGTTGTTTTTGTGTAAATTCGAGGTTAGGGCTTACTTTTTGCGTCCGTAGAAGGTTTTTGCGTCCGTAGAAGGTTGTTTTTGTGTAAATTCGAGGTTAGGGCTTACTTTTTGCGTCCGTAGAAGGTTTTTGCGTCCGTAGAAGGTTGTTTTTGTGTAAATTCGAGGTTAGGGCTTACTTTTTGCGTCCGTAGAAGGTTGTTTTTGTGTAAATTCGAGGTTAGGGCTTACTTTTTGCGTCCGTAGAAGGTTTTTGCGTCCGTAGAAGGTTGTTTTTGTGTAAATTCGAGGTTAGGGCTTACTTTTTGCGTCCGTAGAAGGTTTTTGCGTCCGTAGAAGGTTGTTTTTGTGTAAATTCGAGGTTAGGGCTTACTTTTTGCGTCCGTAGAAGGTTGTTTTTGTGTAAATTCGAGGTTAGGGCTTACTTTTTGCGTCCGTAGAAGGTTTTTGCGTCCGTAGAAGGTTGTTTTTGTGTAAATTCGAGGTTAGGGCTTACTTTTTGCGTCCGTAGAAGGTTTTTGCGTCCGTAGAAGGTTGTTTTTGTGTAAATTCGAGGTTAGGGCTTACTTTTTGCGTCCGTAGAAGGTTTTTGCGTCCGTAGAAGGTTGTTTTTGTGTAAATTCGAGGTTAGGGCTTACTTTTTGCGTCCGTAGAAGGTTGTTTTTGTGTAAATTCGAGGTTAGGGCTTACTTTTTGCGTCCGTAGAAGGTTTTTGCGTCCGTAGAAGGTTGTTTTTGTGTAAATTCGAGGTTAGGGCTTACTTTTTGCGTCCGTAGAAGGTTTTTGCGTCCGTAGAAGGTTGTTTTTGTGTAAATTCGAGGTTAGGGCTTACTTTTTGCGTCCGTAGAAGGTTGTTTTTGTGTAAATTCGAGGTTAGGGCTTACTTTTTGCGTCCGTAGAAGGTTTTTGCGTCCGTAGAAGGTTGTTTTTGTGTAAATTCGAGGTTAGGGCTTACTTTTTGCGTCCGTAGAAGGTTTTTGCGTCCGTAGAAGGTTGTTTTTGTGTAAATTCGAGGTTAGGGCTTACTTTTTGCGTCCGTAGAAGGTTTTTGCGTCCGTAGAAGGTTGTTTTTGTGTAAATTCGAGGTTAGGGCTTACTTTTTGCGTCCGTAGAAGGTTGTTTTTGTGTAAATTCGAGGTTAGGGCTTACTTTTTGCGTCCGTAGAAGGTTTTTGCGTCCGTAGAAGGTTGTTTTTGTGTAAATTCGAGGTTAGGGCTTACTTTTTGCGTCCGTAGAAGGTTTTTGCGTCCGTAGAAGGTTGTTTTTGTGTAAATTCGAGGTTAGGGCTTACTTTTTGCGTCCGTAGAAGGTTGTTTTTGTGTAAATTCGAGGTTAGGGCTTACTTTTTGCGTCCGTAGAAGGTTTTTGCGTCCGTAGAAGGTTGTTTTTGTGTAAATTCGAGGTTAGGGCTTACTTTTTGCGTCCGTAGAAGGTTTTTGCGTCCGTAGAAGGTTGTTTTTGTGTAAATTCGAGGTTAGGGCTTACTTTTTGCGTCCGTAGAAGGTTTTTGCGTCCGTAGAAGGTTGTTTTTGTGTAAATTCGAGGTTAGGGCTTACTTTTTGCGTCCGTAGAAGGTTGTTTTTGTGTAAATTCGAGGTTAGGGCTTACTTTTTGCGTCCGTAGAAGGTTTTTGCGTCCGTAGAAGGTTGTTTTTGTGTAAATTCGAGGTTAGGGCTTACTTTTTGCGTCCGTAGAAGGTTTTTGCGTCCGTAGAAGGTTGTTTTTGTGTAAATTCGAGGTTAGGGCTTACTTTTTGCGTCCGTAGAAGGTTTTTGCGTCCGTAGAAGGTTGTTTTTGTGTAAATTCGAGGTTAGGGCTTACTTTTTGCGTCCGTAGAAGGTTGTTTTTGTGTAAATTCGAGGTTAGGGCTTACTTTTTGCGTCCGTAGAAGGTTTTTGCGTCCGTAGAAGGTTGTTTTTGTGTAAATTCGAGGTTAGGGCTTACTTTTTGCGTCCGTAGAAGGTTTTTGCGTCCGTAGAAGGTTGTTTTTGTGTAAATTCGAGGTTAGGGCTTACTTTTTGCGTCCGTAGAAGGTTTTTGCGTCCGTAGAAGGTTGTTTTTGTGTAAATTCGAGGTTAGGGCTTACTTTTTGCGTCCGTAGAAGGTTGTTTTTGTGTAAATTCGAGGTTAGGGCTTACTTTTTGCGTCCGTAGAAGGTTTTTGCGTCCGTAGAAGGTTGTTTTTGTGTAAATTCGAGGTTAGGGCTTACTTTTTGCGTCCGTAGAAGGTTTTTGCGTCCGTAGAAGGTTGTTTTTGTGTAAATTCGAGGTTAGGGCTTACTTTTTGCGTCCGTAGAAGGTTTTTGCGTCCGTAGAAGGTTGTTTTTGTGTAAATTCGAGGTTAGGGCTTACTTTTTGCGTCCGTAGAAGGTTGTTTTTGTGTAAATTCGAGGTTAGGGCTTACTTTTTGCGTCCGTAGAAGGTTTTTGCGTCCGTAGAAGGTTGTTTTTGTGTAAATTCGAGGTTAGGGCTTACTTTTTGCGTCCGTAGAAGGTTTTTGCGTCCGTAGAAGGTTGTTTTTGTGTAAATTCGAGGTTAGGGCTTACTTTTTGCGTCCGTAGAAGGTTTTTGCGTCCGTAGAAGGTTGTTTTTGTGTAAATTCGAGGTTAGGGCTTACTTTTTGCGTCCGTAGAAGGTTTTTGCGTCCGTAGAAGGTTGTTTTTGTGTAAATTCGAGGTTAGGGCTTACTTTTTGCGTCCGTAGAAGGTTTTTGCGTCCGTAGAAGGTTGTTTTTGTGTAAATTCGAGGTTAGGGCTTACTTTTTGCGTCCGTAGAAGGTTGTTTTTGTGTAAATTCGAGGTTAGGGCTTACTTTTTGCGTCCGTAGAAGGTTTTTGCGTCCGTAGAAGGTTGTTTTTGTGTAAATTCGAGGTTAGGGCTTACTTTTTGCGTCCGTAGAAGGTTTTTGCGTCCGTAGAAGGTTGTTTTTGTGTAAATTCGAGGTTAGGGCTTACTTTTTGCGTCCGTAGAAGGTTGTTTTTGTGTAAATTCGAGGTTAGGGCTTACTTTTTGCGTCCGTAGAAGGTTTTTGCGTCCGTAGAAGGTTGTTTTTGTGTAAATTCGAGGTTAGGGCTTACTTTTTGCGTCCGTAGAAGGTTTTTGCGTCCGTAGAAGGTTGTTTTTGTGTAAATTCGAGGTTAGGGCTTACTTTTTGCGTCCGTAGAAGGTTTTTGCGTCCGTAGAAGGTTGTTTTTGTGTAAATTCGAGGTTAGGGCTTACTTTTTGCGTCCGTAGAAGGTTGTTTTTGTGTAAATTCGAGGTTAGGGCTTACTTTTTGCGTCCGTAGAAGGTTTTTGCGTCCGTAGAAGGTTGTTTTTGTGTAAATTCGAGGTTAGGGCTTACTTTTTGCGTCCGTAGAAGGTTTTTGCGTCCGTAGAAGGTTGTTTTTGTGTAAATTCGAGGTTAGGGCTTACTTTTTGCGTCCGTAGAAGGTTTTTGCGTCCGTAGAAGGTTGTTTTTGTGTAAATTCGAGGTTAGGGCTTACTTTTTGCGTCCGTAGAAGGTTGTTTTTGTGTAAATTCGAGGTTAGGGCTTACTTTTTGCGTCCGTAGAAGGTTTTTGCGTCCGTAGAAGGTTGTTTTTGTGTAAATTCGAGGTTAGGGCTTACTTTTTGCGTCCGTAGAAGGTTTTTGCGTCCGTAGAAGGTTGTTTTTGTGTAAATTCGAGGTTAGGGCTTACTTTTTGCGTCCGTAGAAGGTTTTTGCGTCCGTAGAAGGTTGTTTTTGTGTAAATTCGAGGTTAGGGCTTACTTTTTGCGTCCGTAGAAGGTTGTTTTTGTGTAAATTCGAGGTTAGGGCTTACTTTTTGCGTCCGTAGAAGGTTTTTGCGTCCGTAGAAGGTTGTTTTTGTGTAAATTCGAGGTTAGGGCTTACTTTTTGCGTCCGTAGAAGGTTTTTGCGTCCGTAGAAGGTTGTTTTTGTGTAAATTCGAGGTTAGGGCTTACTTTTTGCGTCCGTAGAAGGTTTTTGCGTCCGTAGAAGGTTGTTTTTGTGTAAATTCGAGGTTAGGGCTTACTTTTTGCGTCCGTAGAAGGTTTTTGCGTCCGTAGAAGGTTGTTTTTGTGTAAATTCGAGGTTAGGGCTTACTTTTTGCGTCCGTAGAAGGTTGTTTTTGTGTAAATTCGAGGTTAGGGCTTACTTTTTGCGTCCGTAGAAGGTTTTTGCGTCCGTAGAAGGTTGTTTTTGTGTAAATTCGAGGTTAGGGCTTACTTTTTGCGTCCGTAGAAGGTTTTTGCGTCCGTAGAAGGTTGTTTTTGTGTAAATTCGAGGTTAGGGCTTACTTTTTGCGTCCGTAGAAGGTTGTTTTTGTGTAAATTCGAGGTTAGGGCTTACTTTTTGCGTCCGTAGAAGGTTTTTGCGTCCGTAGAAGGTTGTTTTTGTGTAAATTCGAGGTTAGGGTTTACTTTTTGCGTCCGTAGAAGGTTTTTGCGTCCGTAGAAGGTTGTTTTTGTGTAAATTCGAGGTTAGGGCTTACTTTTTGCGTCCGTAGAAGGTTTTTGCGTCCGTAGAAGGTTGTTTTTGTGTAAATTCGAGGTTAGGGCTTACTTTTTGCGTCCGTAGAAGGTTGTTTTTGTGTAAATTCGAGGTTAGGGCTTACTTTTTGCGTCCGTAGAAGGTTTTTGCGTCCGTAGAAGGTTGTTTTTGTGTAAATTCGAGGTTAGGGCTTACTTTTTGCGTCCGTAGAAGGTTTTTGCGTCCGTAGAAGGTTGTTTTTGTGTAAATTCGAGGTTAGGGCTTACTTTTTGCGTCCGTAGAAGGTTGTTTTTGTGTAAATTCGAGGTTAGGGCTTACTTTTTGCGTCCGTAGAAGGTTTTTGCGTCCGTAGAAGGTTGTTTTTGTGTAAATTCGAGGTTAGGGCTTACTTTTTGCGTCCGTAGAAGGTTTTTGCGTCCGTAGAAGGTTGTTTTTGTGTAAATTCGAGGTTAGGGCTTACTTTTTGCGTCCGTAGAAGGTTGTTTTTGTGTAAATTCGAGGTTAGGGCTTACTTTTTGCGTCCGTAGAAGGTTTTTGCGTCCGTAGAAGGTTGTTTTTGTGTAAATTCGAGGTTAGGGCTTACTTTTTGCGTCCGTAGAAGGTTTTTGCGTCCGTAGAAGGTTGTTTTTGTGTAAATTCGAGGTTAGGGGCGGGTTAGGGTTAGGGTTAGGGTTAGGGTTAGGGTTAGGGTTAGGGTTAGGGTTAGGGTTAGGGTTAGGGTTAGGGTTAGGGGCGGGTTAGGGGCGGGTTAGGGTTAGGGTTAGGGTTAGGGTTAGGGTTAGGGTTAGGGGCGGGTTAGGGTTAGGGTTAGGGTTAGGGTTAGGGTTAGGGTTAGGGTTAGGGTTAGGGTTAGGGTTAGGGTTAGGGTTAGGGTTAGGGTTAGGGTTAGGGTTAGGGTTAGGGTTAGGGTTAGGGTTAGGGTTAGGGGCGGGTTAGGGTTAGGGTTAGGGTTAGGGTTAGGGTTAGGGTTAGGGTTAGGGTTAGGGTTAGGGTTAGGGTTAGGGTTAGGGTTAGGGTTAGGGTTAGGGTTAGGGTTAGGGTTAGGGTTAGGGTTAGGGTTAGGGTTAGGGTTAGGGTTAGGGTTAGGGTTAGGGTTAGGGTTAGGGTTAGGGTTAGGGTTAGGGTTAGGGTTAGGGTTAGGGT